>JARHVA010000181.1:3552500-6230000 GCA_037957365.1 Torreya grandis | reverse complement strand
TGATCATCTATGAAATAACCCCCAAAAAAATTGGAATTTCATTATCAAAATACATTTGGGGATGCATGTTGGACCCGATACCTCACTTGCTAAAACAAGCGATGATCATTCTATGTCCTCACATATGCACAATTCAAAATCGAAGAAGGTGATCTGAGATAATTAGCCATGGGTAATTACTCATAAAGGATGTTATGGGGAAGCAAGTTGTCTAAAGGATGAACAATGAGGTTTGGGACATATTAGTGTATAGGTACATGGATAAGTCCTAGCACCATATGTGGCACAATTTCTTCTGCATAAGACCATTTATAGGTCCTTAAACATCGATAAATATCTCACTCCCCTCAGTAGGTTTCGATTCTACTCAAAGATGGTTAAATGGTTACTTTTAGACTAATCAAGAAATATAACTTTACACACCCTATGTTGTCATTTGGCTACAACAGGTCTATGGGATGAGAAGAAGGTCTAATGCTATTTCGACAATCAGGTATAATGTCTAAAATATTAATCATAAAAGTAACAACCAACAATTGATTAAAACAAATACAGATTTCTACCAAATTCTATAAGCATATAGCAGAATTTATTACTACCTAAAAGAGAGTACATTCATGAAAAGGAATGAAATTTGAAGTATCATAGGCAATTATTCATTTGCTACCAACTGAGGTTATCAACTTCCTCATGGCTTAAGTTCATTGCATCATTGTCCAATTTCTTTTAAGTACACAAGTTGTCCATTTTATTAAGCATGAATGTCGTTATCTGAAATTTGAGTAATGATATGATTTATGATCAACTCTATATTTACCAAATAGGATATAGTGGACAGCCCGTAATTGGATTTATACATAAGATATCATATTGGCAAATACCTAATACATTTATAATAAATAAGGAATTAATATAACAAAAAATGTATTTCAGTTAAGCATATGTTTTCCTATCATTTATTATTCAACAATCCATTTAATTTAAAGTAGGAAAAACATTCAGCCCATATTAACTCACTTATTTCCAAAGTAATTTCCAGTCATAGGCCAAACAATGCATTCGGTATTATATCATGGAATAAATTTCTAGATATACATATATTTATTCAAACTATCAAGAACCTTAAGCAACTAGTTTCTTATCATTTCTTACAACAATAATTTCACTTAAATGATAAACCAACTTCATATAACTTTATTCATAAGTATGAACATACATATATGAGTGATATGAGTTTCAACATGAAAAAGTATATTAAAAAAATGACCGTCATAAGATTTTCCACATAAATTGAGTATATAGCATTCATGCTATCAACAAGTATCACACTAAGATAAGAATTTCCAGCCATCTACCGACTAAGTAAAATCCTATTACAATCCCGTATAAGTATCTATAACAACCTAAGAATGGTTGGGCATGCCTTCAAGCAATGAAACACAACAATTTTTATTCATTTTCAGCTAATATAAATTAAGTCAAAACACATATTTGACCTTCTCTTATTCATATAACATTAAGCATAAGAGAATAAAATACCAACAGATTCTATGTAGTAATAGAAGTAAATTATGATAGCTATATTTCATCATAACATTTCTAAAAAGACTAACCATCCCTCTACAGGTTGAAAAATTCATTTCAGAAGTTAACATAACTCATGACAAGAAATAGGTTGCCCTTGATTTAGATATAACTCAAAATTTTATGTAATTCCAATAAGGTAATAAAGAATGAAACTAGGAAAGTAATCTAACAACAATAGATTGTTTACCAATAAAGATACATACCATTTATATGAAATTGAACAATAACTAAGAAATGTAATGAAGGTTCCTTCATTGGGCTTATTTACAACACTTCTCTCATATTAGATCAACAAGGAGTTAGTTGCACCTTATTTCTATTATTTCATATGCAAGCTGAAATCAACAAGAAAGAAGATTTCTATATAAACTCATGCTACCTCAATAAATACACAACATATAAATAGGAAATCATAAGTGTATGCCAAAAGCAAATGGGTTAGATAATCAACAAATATTGTTTCCAAGATAACTTCATGTCTCTTAAAAAAATGGACCAACATACTTATGTATGCTAAAACATCGTATGGAAAGCAAAATATATGCATAAGTAAGTTTCAGCATTGGCAAAAATATAATTCTTATGCCAAGACACTATATAGACAATATATTAACTATATGAAGAGACTAATGATACAATAATCATGCATAGGATTAGATACAAATTTTATTAACATAATAAAAGTTAATAAAGTAATGAACTGGAAGTATAATGTAATAATCATTATCATCTAATTATCCAAGATATAAACCAGGTAATCATAATCATGATTCAATTTAGAAGATATAATAGAAATATCATCTTCTTACCATTTGTAAAGCACCCTAAAACCTTTTGATCCTCTTAAAACATGATCCATTATCAAAGAAAAGGATTAGTATATAATAATTGCAATGTATAACTCAACTAATAACAGTAATGTAATTAGTTTATAACTGCACTCACTGAGTATTCAACATGGAAATGATAATAGAATTTACACTAAGTATATTAATAACTTTAAAAAAATATTACCAAACTTTTTATGTTTGTCGAAAAAATCATCCAAGTGTGTGAGCAGCATGTAATCATGTCAAACAAACCCTCCTAACCAGCCTTGTGAGCTCAACCATCGATGGCCCTTACCAATGCATCCATTAGTTGGATAGCAGGTTTAGCAATCAAGTTTAGAAAGGGATTCAGAACAAGTCAAGGTTACCAAATCATTATAAGACTTAACACAATAACAAACTTATAAAATAGGCAAGTGACCAACAAGCACATCATCCAAAGATGAAACATAGATAACTAAGTGAACGACATCGCTATGAGTTGGAAGTGGAGATAATCCACTATAAGCTGATTTAAATATCATATATATGGATTTATGAACCAAATTTAGGTCCATAACATTTAATATTACCATGCTTGGAAAACCTCCAAGTGTATACTTAGCCTTCAGACATCTCGACTACCAATTTGCATTATATGTTTGCAAGTTCATCACTATAACTTAGTTAGTTAAGCCTAGTCAAAAGACTATCAATTTCCATAACAGTAGAGTTTAGACAATATTAAATACAATAATAACTAAAACTATTAAGCAGAGCAAAAATATGACTAGTACAATATAACAGTCTAATATGATTACCCATTTAAAATTAGTCAACACACACAACCAATCAATGATTTTCTAATCATGACTTCCAACCATATCATTATTTTTCAAAATAATAACAATGATTTCAAACAATAATTGAAGTCTTTAAATTGATTAACAAGTCAAGAAAAAATGATATAACGATTTTGTGGGATCATCATGAGGTCCCACAACCTCATAATGATCCCCGAATCTAAAATCAAGAGTTTAACCAATTTAATAAAAAGTAATAGCCCTCATTAATGATTAAATAAAAGTCTAGGCTCTGCTATAGTTCAATAAAATATAACAAGGCTTCACCCGATAACCTTCATGTAGAGAAAGGCCATTCATAACCAAACAAGAAAGCTTCTAATCAGAAATATACATAGGACAAATATAAAACATCAATTAAAATCCTATTTTAGTCACTAAAACACAATGATTTAAATGATTTATAGAATCTTTAATAAAATAGAAAACCCTTCATTTTAAATTATAAAAATACCCAAATTGATTTTCAAACCCTAAATATAAATTGAAACCCATATAATATTTAGGTAAAGATAACAAGGTACGATGACCCCAAAAATGTATGCATGGATTTAAAAGACCCAAAACTCAGCAGCATATTGTATTCAAAATATACATAGTTGTGAGAGGCATGTTGCCAAAAGGAAGGAAAAATAAAATGCAATCACAGCTATAAAAATTCCAACAATATTTCAACAAGAATGGCAGAGTCAACGACCCAATATAAATACAATAAGGTTTAAAAACAACATCAGATACATATATATACATGGCCACAATATTCATGTGATGGAAAAGAAACACACACACACACCCTTAAATGTTGCAGAGAAAACCCTCATATATAAATAAATTTGTCTAGGTCATTATACATCAAATTTTATTTAATAACTAGAATGGTAGAGTCAACTTTGTAATTTGTAAGCAAAAGAATAGTTTATATCTAAACTCCCAGGTGTTGGGTACCCAACCTAAAGTCTCATCATTTCATCGTTGCATATGCAACATCCTTTCTGTTATACAATTTCTTTTGAAAAGAAAATAGCCAGCATCTAATATTTAGAGAATGACTTACCCGATCAAATGCAAGTGTAAAGTAAATCCCAGAAGAAATGAAAACTAGTTCCTATACCCAGGTCTGCATAGTCCAAGGAAGAATATGCCACCAAAAATGACCTTGTTTCCTCTCTATGCAATACAAAAACCATCAACCAAAATCCAAAGAAAAAACAAAGACCCTTTGTTGTATGTTCTTCCATTATCTCCCCCTCTCTTCTTCCCATTTGTATCTCTCCCAACCATCATCATCTACCTTTTTTCCCCTTTGTCCATCTTCCCCATACCCCATTAAATTTGGCATTCAATGCAAGGAGCTATAATCCTCCCTCCAATGTCATCAACCACCTCCCAAGGCACTAGACATGACAAACATTAATGCAATGGTCATAAATACCTAGGTCTAAAAAATTTGAGACATTAAACAATAATAAAATAATAGATTCAAAATAACATAAGGTTCGAATCATTCACATAACATCAAGTGATCAACATAATAGTCCAAGTGGGGGTCATGGGGAGGGGTTTAGGTGAGTTTACCTAGAATGCCCAAGTCATCATGCAAGGTTAGTTCAATCAAGGCTATGGTGGAGATGAGTTCACAAATAAGAGAGAGAAGAATCAAAAGTGGGGAGTTTTAACAATCATAATATAACCAACCAATCAACATGACAAACACACAACAAAGTAATCAATAGTAAGACTAAGGTATAAAAGATAAGATGTGACTACACAACAATAAATGACATAGTTGTCTAATGGTATGAGACCAAACTAAAACATGCATATACCTATTAGAACTCATTCAATTACTCAAGAACCACTTCAACACCTCAAGTGTCAATGTCATCATCTAGTCTAGATCATATCAGATACCTATAACCACTGAATATATATCAACAACACTTGAATTAAAATAAATAATATGATACATAACTATAATAAAAACATTAATTACATAAACTAGTTCATATATCATCAAGGGCGGTAATTAAAACATAATGTGTCCATCAATGTGTAGTCAAAATGTCATCATAACCAAATCCATCAGCACAGTACTAGCTAGATAAAAGTAATGCAGTATTCAGTTATACATATAATAATAATAATATTTATGCAGTAATTTAAAATCATTAAAAGGTGGGGTTGTAACATCGTCCCCCTTAAAAATGAATCATTTTGATGACTATTCAAACAACCAGGTATAATTTTGCCTAAAAATATGTGCATCTTCTCAAGTATCTCTTCTTTCGCTTAACGGGTCCCATTGAACCAAAATTTGTTGTATGTCCCTATTTTATAGCTTAATGTTGCGATGGTCTAAGATTCTCACTATTTCTAACTGGATCCTTTTCTCTTCCATGACCTATAGGTGTTTCCAATCTAGAACATGAGAGGGATCAGGTATGTATTTTTTTAATAAATCAACATGAAATACATCATGAATCTTCGATAGAGAAGGAGGAAGAGCTAGCCAATAGTCAACATGACTAATCTTCTCTATAATGTCAAAGGGTCTAATAAAACATGGAGTTAGCTTGGAAGCTCTTTCAAATTTTATTGAACTTTTCTATATTCTAATATACAAAAAAACCTTATCACCCACGTTGAATTCACGTGGAGTCCTCTTTTGGTCAACATAAATCTTTTACTAATCAGATGCAACTTTTAAATTTGTGCATATTAATTCCATTTGGTTGTCATGCTCTAGAAATTATCGGGGTCAACAATAGCCCTATTTTCCAAACTATCCTAGCCAAGTGGGGTTGTGCATTTTTACCCATACATAACTTCAAAAGGTGTCTCTTTTTTTTTAGAATGATAGGAATTATTATAAGCAAATTCAACCAAATGGAGATAATATTTCCATTTCATTTATTGGAGATAAAGGTGCCATTTTTATTTGTAGCATGTCCTCAACCACCTGATTGAGACTTTTTGTTTGGCTATCTTTTTTTAGGAGGTATGAATAACTAAAATTTAACTATGTTCTAAATGTTATAGTTAAATATTTTCAAAAGCTTGATATAAATAACTTATCATGGTCTAAAATAATTAGTTCGGGTATGCCATGCAATCTAACCACTTCTTTTACAAAACATTTCGCAAACATAGAAGCATCATCCATTAGATTTCTAGCAATGAAGTGGCTAATTTTGGTAGCCTTATCAATCACCACAAATATGGTATCATGTTTTTTATGTGATTTAGGCAATCCTACAGTAAAATCAATTGAGATTACAACCCAAATTTCCTCTTAGAATATCATGAGAGTACAACAACCCTCTAGGATGGCAATGCTCAAACTTAACAAGCTAGCATCCTAAGCATCTTTCTGTAGAATCAACAATGTCACACTTCATATCAAGCTAAAAATAAAGTCCTTTCAGCTCATAAGTCATCTTAGTGACCCTAGAATGAGCATAATGAGGTATTGTATGTACTTCTTTTAAAATATAATTTTTCAGGTCACCCGACTCAGATACAAAAATTATATTTGTTTGCCTTACAAGGACATCTTATTCAATAGATAAATCATCAAATTTATTTTTTAAAGGCTCATCAACCAAACTTTCTCTTACTTCATGGTAGAATTCATCAGCAAGTTATTGTTTTAACATAACACTTCTAAAATTTCCTTGTAGTACAGACAACGTAACAAGGTACGTACATCTACTGAGCACATCAATAACATGATTTTCCTTGCCCTTGACATAAGATATATCCATGTCAAAATTAATTAAAAATTCCAACCATCTTCATTGGCATGCATTTAAATTGTCTTGAGAGAAAAATTATTCCAGGTTATGGTGATTAGACTTCATCTTGAAGGGTTTTTCCAATAGAAAATGTTTTCATTATTTTAGAGCATGGATAATGGCAACAAGCTCCATGTCATATGTGGGATAGTTATTTTCATGCTTCTTGAGCTTACATGACTCATAATCCATGAATTTACCATCTTGAGTCAAGATGCCTCCATAATCTTCCTTAGAAGCATCAACCCACACCTTGAAATTACTATTTAGATTAAGGATAATAAGTATAGGTGTTATTGTTAACAAAACTTTAAAATTTATGAAATCCTTATCACATTGAGGCATCCACATAGATTTCTTATATTTATGTTGTAAAGTGATAGTATGGGTTACGATGTAAAAAAAAATCATAAACCGTCAAAAATAATCAATCAAGCCCATGAAATTGCACACTTCATGCACATTAGTTAGAGCAGGCCAGTCTTGAATGGCTTTTATCTTTGTTGGGTCTATATCAATACCATATTTTAAAATTATATGGCCCAAGTAGTGAATTTCATATTCATAAAAATCTCATTTAGAGAGTTTTTTGTATAGCTTATGTTGTCTTAGTTTAGGAAAGACTAGATGAAGGTGTTGATCATGTTCAAATTTATTTTTGGAGTAAATAAGAATATCATCAAAGAACACCAGCATAAATTTATCCAAAAAGTCTTGGAATGCATTGTTCATAAGGTTCATAAATTTTTTTGGAGCATTAGTTAGCCCAAACAGTAGTACTGTGAACTCGTAATGCACATACCAAGTTTGATAGGTTGTTTTATGTATGTCTCCTTCTTTGATTCTTAGTTGATGTTAGCCTGATTTTAAATTGATCTTTGAGAATACTATTACACACTTCATTTAATCAAATAAATTATCTAGCCTTATCAAGGGATATCAATTTTTTATTGTTACCTTATTAAGTAGGTGATAATTTATGCATATCCTTAAATTTCTATCTTTATTTTTTACAAAGACAACTGGAGCACCCCAAAAGAGAGACACTTGCTCGAATGCTTATGTTGTCTAAAAGTTCTTGTAACTATACCTTTAATTCTTGCAAGTCATCCACATTCATGTGATAGGGAGCCTTAGATATAGGGGATAATCTTAGAATAATATCATTTTCAAAGTCAAATTTGTGCTTAGGTGGTAATCCAGCCAACTTTTCGATTAAAATATCCATAAACTCATTCAATATAAGAAAATCTAGGTGAACTAGTTCCTTATCTTTAGGTAACTCTTACAGTTGAACTGTATAAAGCTTACAACCCTTTCTAACATCCCCTTTTAGCTACAAGGTTGAAAGTGTCTTTTGTTTTTCAGGCCCTTGAATACCTTGAATTTCTACAAGTTTCCCAAGGTCATCAATGCACTACACTATTTTACTAATGTAATCAAGTATGGCTTGGTTCTCTTGCAGTCAATCTATTCTGAGAATGAGATCATATAACCCCAAAGGTGCTAGGAATAGATTTACCTTGGTTTTAAAGACACTAAGATCAATTTTAGCTTGTTCCAAGAATTCAAGAATAGGTACCCTTCTTTCAGTACCGAACTCAACCTCCAAACCTTATTTTATCATTACAGTTTCAATTTTATATTATTTTGTAGCATTATGAGATATAAAATTGTTAGTTACATCTGAGTCAATTAGAATAGATATGATAAACCCATCAATATTACCTCTAGTTTCTATCCAGGTAGCCTACAAATCATCATTATGATTTTCTATAGTTACATACACCCTGTGGTTGGTTGATTGGCCCAATTTCATCTTGAGGCAATCCTTTTTGTAGTGGTTATTGTCACATTCTCAACATACAATAACCCTAAATGGAGTTATTGGAATAGTATTTACACCCATGGCTAGTCCACGTTGATTTTTTTGGGGTTGTTCCTTCTTAAAAGAACCTAATTTAGATGAACCTTATGACTTAAAATTTTTGGTTTGATTGGAAAACTTGTTAAAATTCTTGTTATTTCTAACAAATCTACAATTCTAGTCTAATTTTATTTAGTTCTTAGACACAATAAAAATAATTTTAGTCTTAAATTGTAGCCTATTCAATTTGAATTCATACTTCACCTTTTGGTGAGACTTTTCTTTCTCTTTAGCCCAATAAGTTGATTCAATGGTAGCTGCCAAGGTCCTCAGCTTTGTCATATTGACATCATGCATCAATATTTTTTAAATCTCAATCTTAAATTTGGTGATCTTTGTTTCTTCGTCATGTATGTAATTCACATGACATAACAGATTTAAAAATTTGTTTTCATATTCAATAATAGACATATTTTCATGTTTTCGTAGCTAAAAAGTAGTTATTATCTACTTTTTGTAGTTGGCATTCAAATACATTTTTTAAAACTGTATTTCAAAGACTGTCCAAGTCAAATCCATTGACTGGTATCCCTCTATAACACAAAGGTGATTCCACCACAAGGCTGTGCTCCAACCAACTGATAAGCTACCACCCTTACTTTCACATTTGATGGCATGTTATGCAGATTAAAGTATTTTTGTAGGTGAATTAGCCATGCATCAGATGCATCACCAAATTCCTCACCATAAAGGGTGTGTGGTGAAAGTTTATTCGGTTTTATAGTGATTAGATCAACCATGTTTAAATGCATCTCTTAGATTATCGGTCCTTCTACCTGGCCCATTTCCAATCTGGGTACTTCCTCATGCAATACACCTTCAAGGTTATTCAACCTTTGCCTTTGACTATTAATCTCAATTTGCAAAGTATTTAAGGTTGTCAATATTCCACTAAGAATTCCTTCATGCTTGTCAGTTGGATTTTCATCAACTGTATCAACATTTAGAATCTCATTATTACTATCAGTATTATTTATGGGTAGTTCCTCTTGATTTCAAATGAGGTTATAGGCACCACGACCCCTACTTCGACCTCTACCTCTACCTATAACTGAATTAACATTGCACTAATTAATGTGGATGTTATCATCATAACCATCCTAAGAAGTTATAAAATAATAACTCAACATATTTTAAACTTAAAAAGTTCATTTCTAAAGTTCTCTAGAGAAAAACATTGCTTTGATACCAAATAAAACAACCAAAAAAGAAATTAGAATTGCATTATCAGAGTACGTTTGGGGCTGCATGTTGGATTGAATACCTCACTTGTTAAAACAAGTGATGCTCATTTAGCATACTCATATATGCATAATCCATAACTGAAGGAGGTGATCTAAGATAATTATCTAGGTTCAATTGCTCACAAAGGATACTATGGGGAAGTAGGTTGCTTAAAGGATGAACTATGGGGTTCAGGGCGTATTGGTATACATGTACATGGATAATTTTCAAACACCATATGTGGCACAATTTCTTCTACATAGGACCGTTTGTATGTCCTTAGCCCTTTATATATATATATATATATATATATATATATATATATATATATATATATATATATATATATATATATATATATATATATATATATATCACTCCCCTCAATAGGTTTTGGTTTTGCTCGAGGATGGTTAAATGATTACTTTCAGACTAATAAAAAAGATGACTTTACACACCCTATATTGTCATTTGGTTATAACAGGTCTATATGATGAGAATAAAGTCTAATTCTATTTCAAAAATAAGGTATAATATCTAAAATTCTAATCATAAAATTAGTAACCAATAATTGATTAAAACACATGCAGATTTATACCAAATTCTATAAGCACATGGTAGAATTTATTACTACCTAAAAGAGAGTACGATCATCGAAAGAAATGAAAGCTAAAGTATCTTAGGCAAATATTCGGGTGTTACTAGCCAAGGTTATCAGCTTCCTCATGTCTTAAGGTCATTTCACCATTGCCTAGTTTCTTTTAAGTACGCAAGTTGTCCAATTTATTAAGCATGAATGTCACTATCTGAAATATGAGTAATTATATAATTTACGATCAACTCTACATTTACCAGATAAGATATAATGTGCAAACCGTAATTAGATTTATGCAAAAGTTATCATATTAGAAAATAGCCAATGTATTTATAATTAATAAGAGCAACGAATTAATATAATGGAAAATATATTACAGCCAAGCATATATTTTTTTATCATTAATTATTCAACAATCCATTTAATTTAAAGTAGGAGAAACATTCAACCCATATTAACTCACTTATTTACAAATTAATTTCCAGCCATCGGCAAAACAATGCATTTAGTATTATATCATGGAATAAATTTCCTCTCATACATATATTTATTAAAATTATCAAGAACTAGTTTTTTTATCATTTCTTACAACAAAAATTTCACTTAAATTATAAACTAACTTCATGTAACTTTATTTATAAGTACAAACATACATATATGAGTGATACGAGTTTCAACCTAAACAAGTATATAAAAGAATATGACCATCATAAGATTTATCACATAAGTTGAGTATATAGTATTCATGTTATCAACAAGTGTCACACTAAGATAAGAATTTCCAACCATCTACTAAGTAAAGTCCAATTACATTTTCGTATAAGTATCCATAGCTATCTAAGAATGGTTGAGCATGACTTTAGGAAATGAAACATAATAGTTTCTATTCATTTCCAGCCAATATAAATGAAGTCACAACACATATTCGACCTTCTCTTATTCATATAACTTTAAGCATAAGAGAATAAAATACCAATAGATTCTATTTAGTAATACCAGTAAATTATGATAACTATATTTCAACATAACATTTTCAAGAATACTAACCATCCCTCTAAATGTTGAGTAATTTATTTCAAAAGTTAACATAACTCATGACAAGTACTAGGTTGCCCTTGATTTAGATATAACTTAAAAATTTATTTAATTTTAACAAGGTAATAAAGAATGAAACTAGGAAAGTAATCTAACAATAATAGACTGTTTATTAATAAAGATATGTACCTTTTATATGTATTTGTAGAAGAACTAAGAAATGTAATGAAGGTTCCTTCATTAGGCTCCTTTACAATGCTTCTTTCATATTAAAGCAACTAGGAGTTAGTTGAACCTTGTTTCTATTATTACATATGCAAGTTGAAATCAACTAGAAATAAGATTTCTATATAAACTCATGTTGCCTTAATAAATACAAAACATATAAAGATAAAATCGTAATTGTATGCCAAAAGGAAATAGGATATATAAATTCATCAGTGAATTATTTTTCCAAAATAACTTCTTGCCTCTTAACAAACTGGACCGACATACTTATGTATTTTAAAACATTGTATGTAAAGCAAAAAATATGAATATGTAAGTCTTAGCTCTTCCAACAATATAATTCTCATGCCAAGACACTATATAGATAATATATTAACTATATAAAAATATTTATGCTACACTAATCATGCATAAGATCAGCTACATATTTTATTAACATAATAAATGTTAGCAAAGCAATGAACTAGAAGTATAATGCAATAATCATTATCATCTAAATATCTAAGATAAGAACTAGGTAATCATAACCATGAATCAATTTAGGAGATATAATATAAATCTTAGCTTCTTATCATATGTCAAGCACCCTAAAACCTTTTTCTCCTCTTATAGCATGATCCATTATCAAAGACAAGGATTAGCATATAATAACTGCAATTTATAACTAAACTAATAATAATAATGTAATTAGTTTACAACTGCACTCATTGATTATTCAACATGGAAATAATAATAAAATTTACATGAAAGAAGTATATGAATAACTTTAACAAAATATTACTAACATGTTACTCCTATCCATGAGATCATTCAATTATGAGCAACATGTAATCATGACAAACAAACCCTTCCAACTAACCCTATGAGCCCAACAATCAGTGGCCCTTACCAACCTATCTATCAATCAAATGGTGGGTTTGGAAACTAGGGTTAGGAAGGGATTAAGAGTAAGTTGGGGTTCCCAAGCCATTAGATGACTCAACATAATAGCAGAAGTATAAAATAGACAAGTGACCAACAAGCACATCATCCAAAGATAAGATATAAATAACCAAGTGAACAACATCACTACGAGTTGGAAGTGGAGATAATTCACTCTAGATTGATTCAAAGGTCATAGATATAGATTTATGAACCAAATCCAAGTCCATAACGTTCAATATTACCATGCTTAGAAAACTTCCAAGCATATGCTCAATCTTTAGACATCCCAACTACCAATTTGTATTCCATGCTTGTAAGTTCATCACTATAACTTAGCTATTTAAGCCTAGTCAAATGACTATCATTTTTTATAATAACAGAGTTTAGATAATATTAAATACAATAATAACTGAAAGCATTATGCAGAGTAAAAATATGACTAACACAATGTAATAGTCCAATATAATCACTCATTTAAAACTAAACAATAAACACAACCAGTCATCACTTTTTCAATCATGACTTCCATCCACACCATTGTTTCCCAAAATAATAACAATGATTTCAAACAATAATCAAAGTCTTAATTTCCTCTCTACATAGTCCAAAAACCATCGACCAAAAATCCAAAGAAAAAACAAAAACCCTTCATTGTATGTTCTTCTTTTCTCTCCCCCTCTTCTTCCCATCTACATCTCTCCCAACCACTGTCATCTACCTTTTTCTCCCTCCATCCATCTCCCCCATACCCCATTGAATTCAGCATTTAATGCAAGGAGAGATAATCCTCCCTCCAATGCCATCAACCACCTCCTAAGGCACCAAACATGCCAAACATTAATGCAATGGTCATAAATACTGAGGTCTAAAGAATCTGAGACATTAAACAATAATAAAATAATAGATTCAAATAACATAAGGTTCAAACCATTCACATAATCCACATAACATCAAGTGGCCAACATAATAGTCTAAGTGACGGTCATGGGGAGGGGTTTAGGTGAGTCCACCTAGAATGTCCAAGTCACCATGCAAGGTTAGTTCAAGCAAGGCCATGGTAGCGATGAGTTCATGAATGAGAGAGAGAAGATTCAGAAGTGGAGAGTTTTAATGATCATAACATAACCAATCAATCAACATGATAAACACACATCAAAGCAATTGATAGTAAGACTGAGGTACAAAAGACAAGATGCAACTACACAGCAAAAATGGCATAGCTATCTAATGGCATGAGACCAAACTAAAACATACATATACCTGTTAAAACTCATCTGACTATTCAAGAATAACTTCGACACCCTAAGTATTGACATCGTCATCCAGCCTAGCTCATATCCAGTACTTGTAACCACCGAATATATATCAATAGTATCTGAATGATAATAAATAATATGATATAGAATTGTAACTAAAACATTAATTACATCAACTAGTTCATATATTATCAATTGCAGCAATTAAAACATAATATGACCATCAACTTGCATTCAAAATATAATCATAACAAAATCTATTAGCATAATACTAGATAGATCAAAGTAATGCAGTATTCAATTATACATGTGATAATAATAATATTTAAGCAATCATTTCAAAGTATCAAAAGGTAGAGTTGTAACATCCCCCCTTAAAAGGGAGATGTTATGATGACTATTGAAACAACTAGGCATAATGTTGCCTGAAAAGATATGCATCTTCTCAAGTAGTGATTCTTTTACTCAACAAGTCTCATTGAACCAAAATTTATTGTATGTCCTTATTTTACAACTTAATGCTATGATGGTCTAGGATTCTCACTGGTTCTATCTAGATCATTTCCTCTTCCTTGACCTATAGGTGTTTTCAATTCAAAACACGAGAGGGATCAGGTGTATTTTTTTTGATAAAGCAACATGAAATACATCATGAATCTTTGATAGAGAAGGAGGAAGACCCAGTCGATAGGCAACAAGACTAATCTTCTCCATAATTTTAAAATGTCTGACAAAATGTGGAGGTAGCTTAAAAGTTTTTTTGAATTTAATTAAACTTTTTAATTTTTTAACATGCAAAAAAACTATATCACCCACACCAAATTCACATAAGTCCTCTTTTGGTCAGCATAACTCTTTTATCGATCATATGTAACTTTTAGATTTTGGTGTATTAATCCCATTTGTTTGTCATATTATAGAAATATATCAAGGTCAGCAATATCCCTATTTTACAAACTATCTTATCCAAGTGGGGTTCTGCATTTTTTCTCATACATAACTTCAAAAGGTGTCATTTTTATTGTATAATGATAGGTATTATTATAAATAAATTCAACCAAATGAGGATAATCTTCCCATTTCATTTGTTGGTCCATGACATATATTTGTAGCATGTCCTCAACCACTTGATTGAGTATTTTTGTTTGACCATCTATTTTTGAGTGGTGTGAAGAATTCAAATTTAACTACATTCTAAATGTTGCAGTCAAAGTTTGTCAGAACTTTGATGTAAATAGCTTATCACAGTCTAAAATAATTACTTTAGGTATGCCATGTAGTCTAACTACTTATTTTATGAAACATTCTATAAACATAGAAGCATCATCTATTAAATTTTTAGCAATGAAGTGGCCAATTTTGGTATCCTTATCAATCATCATAAATATGGTATCATGTTTGTTGTATGATTTAGGCATCCCCACAATCAAATCAAGTGAGATTCCAACCTATTTTCCTCTTAGAATATCATGAAGGTACAGTGACCCTCTAAGATGGTAATGATCAGCCTTAATATGTTGGCATTCTAAGTATCTTTCCATAAAATTAGTGACATCACACTTCATACTAGTTCATATGTCATTTTCATGACACTAAGATGAGAATAGTGAGGTGTTGTATGCACTTATTTTACATAGAATTTATCGAGTCACCCAACTCAGGTACAAAAATTTCATTTTTGTGCTTTACAAGGCCATCTTATTCAACAAAAAAGTCATCAAATTTATTTGTTAAAGGCTCATTAGACAAACCTTCTCTTACTTCATTACATAATTCATTAGCAAGCTATTATTTTAACATAACAATTCTAAATTTTTTTACAATATAGACAAGGTATCAAGGTATATGCATCGACTGAGCACATCAACAACATGATTTTTTTTATCCTTGACATAAGATATGTCCATGTAAAAATTAATTAAAAATTCCAACCATCTTCACTAGCGTGCATTTAAATCATCTTGAGAGAACAATTATTCTAGGTTATGGTGATCAAACTTCACCTTAAAGGGCTTTCCCAACATAAAATGTTTTCATTGTTTTAGAGCATGGACAATGCTATCAAGCTCCATGTCATGCGTGGGATATTTATTTTCATGATCCTTGAACTTACATGACTCATAAGCCATGAATTTACCATCTTGAGTCAAGATTTCTCTATAACCTTCCTTAGAGCATCAACCCACACCTCAAAATTATCATTCAGGTCAGGGATAATAAGTATAGGTGTTGTTGTTAACAACACTTTCAGCTTTGTGAAAGCCTCTTCACATTAAGGCATCCACACAAATTTCTTACCTTTATGCTAAAAATAAGTGATAGGATGGGCTATGCTGTAAAAAAATTCCATAAACTATTGGTAATAACCAGTCAAGCCCATGAAACTGCGTACTTCATGCATATTAGTTGGAGCAAGCAGTCTTGAATGGCTTTTATCTTTGTTGGGTCTATAACAATGCCATCTTTTGAAATTATATGGCCCTAGTAGTGAACTTTAGATTCATAAAAATCACATTTGGAGAGTTTTTTGTATAGCTTATGTTGTCTTAGTCTTTGTAAGACTAGATGAAGGTGTTGATCATGTTCAGCTTCATTTTTAGAGTAAATAAGAATATCATCAAGGAACACCAACACAAATTTATCCCAAAAGTCTAAGAATTCATTGTTCATAAGGTTCATAAGTGTTGTTAGATCATTAATTAGCCCAAATGATAGTATCTTGAACTTGTAATGCCCATACCGAGTTTAAAAGGTTGTTTTATGAATGTCTTCTTCTTTGATCCTCTGTTAATGGTAGCTTGATCTTAAATTAATCTTTGATAAGACTATTGCACCCTTATTTAATCAAATAAATCATCTATCCTTAGTAATGGCTATCGATTTATTATTGTTACCTTATTAACTAGATGATAATTAATGCATAGATTTAAAGTTCCATCCTTCTTTTTGACAAAGACAATCAGAGTACCCCAAGGAGACACACTTAGTTGGATGCTTCCATTATCCAAAAGTTTTTGCAGTTGTACCTTTAATTTTTGTTGGTCATCCACATTCATGTGATAGGGAGCTTTAGATTCAGGGGCAGATCCTTGCATAATATCAATTAAAAATTCAAATTTGTGCTTAGGTGGCAATCCAAGCAACTTTTTGAGAAAAACATCCATAAACTCATTCAAGATAGGAAAATCTAGGTGAACTAGTTCCTTATCTTTAGGTAGCTCTTTTAATTGGACTATGTAAAGCTTTTAGGCCTTTCTAATAGCCCTTTTTAGCTACAAGGTTAAAAGTGTCTTTTATTTTTTAGGCCCTTGAATACCTTGAATTTATACAAGTTTTCCAAGGTCATTAATGCACTGCACTATTTTACCAACACAATCAAGCATGTTCTGGTTCTCTTGTAGTTAATCCATTTTGAGAATGAGATAATATAACCCCAAAGGTGCTAGGAACATATTTACCTTGGTTTTGAAGACACTAAGATCAATTTTAGCTTGTTTCAAGCATTCAATAATAGGTACCCTTTTTCCAATACCGAATTCAACCTCCCAACCTTCTCTTATCATTACAGGTTTAATTTTATATTATTTTGCAGCATTAGAAGATATAAAATTGTCAGTTACATCCAAGTCAATTAGAATAGATATGGGAAAGCCATTAATAGTACCTATAGTTTCTATTAAGGTATCCTAAAAATCATCATTGTAATTTTTTATAGCTACATACACCCTGTGGTTGGTTGATTAGCCTAATTTTAGCTTGGGAAAATTCTTTTTTTAGTGGTTATCACCACATTTCCAGCATACAACAACCTTAGATGGAGCTACTGGAACAGTATTTTCACCCATGGATAGTCCACACTGATTATTTTAAGGTTGTTCCTTATTAAAATAACTTGATTTAGATGAACCTTGTGACTTAAAATTTTTGGTCTAGTTGGAAAACTTGTTAAAATTCTTGTTATTTGCATCAAATCTACAATTCTAGTTTAATTTCTTGAAGTTCTTAGACATAAGAGAAATACTTTGTCTTAGATTGCATCCTATTCGATTTGAATTCCTTCCTTGCCTTATTTCGAGACTTTACTTTCTCTTTAGCCTAATAAGTTGATTCAATGGCAGTTGCCAAATTCTTTGGAGTTTTCATATTGATGTCATGCATCAATATCTCTTTAATCCCAAGCTTCAATTTGGTGATATTTGTTTCTTTGTCATGCATGTAATTCACATGACATAATAGATTTAAAATTTTGTTTTCATATTCAACAATAGACATGTTTTCATGTTTCAACAACTAAAAATTAGTTATTATCTGCTTCTTATAGTTAGAACTCAGATACCTTTTCTAAAACTATATTTCAAAGACTATCCAATTTAGATCAATTGGTTGGTATCCCTCTATAGCATAGAGGTGATTCCACCATAAGGTTGTGGGTCCAAACAGATGATAAGCTACCACCCTTGATTTTATATTTAATGGCATGTTATGCAGGTTAAAGTATTTCTGTAGGTGAACCAACCATGCATCGGCTGCATCACTAAATTCCTCACCAAAAAAGGTGGGTGGTCAAAGTTTCTTCATTTCTTTAGTGATTGAGTCAACCATGATCAAAGGCATCTCTTGGATTATGGGGTCCTTTTACTTAACCCATTTATAATCATGCGATACACCTTCAAGGTTATTCAACCTTTGCCCTTGAGTTTCAATCTTACCTTGCAGAGTATTTAAGGCTGTCAATATTCCACTAAGGATTTTCTCATATTATCAGTTGGGTTTCCACCAAATGCATCAGCATTCAAAACCTCATTATTACTATCAACATTATAAATGGGAAGTTCCTCTTGATTCCAAATGGGGTTATAGGTACCACAACCCCTACTTTGGCCTCTAACTCTGCCTATAAATGAATTAATATTGTACTAGTTATTGTGGATGTTTCCACCATAACCACCCTAAGAATTTAAAAAATAATAACTCAACATATTTTAGACTTAAAACATTCATTCCTAAAGTTCCTTAGATTAGAAAACTGCTCTGATATCAAATGAAACAACCCAAAAAAAAATTGGAATTACATTATCAGAGTATGTTTGGAGTTGCGTGTTGGAACCAATACCTCACTTGCTAAAACAAGTGATACTCATTTAACATGCTCATATATGTGCAATCCAAAATTTAAAGAGGTGATCTGAGATAATTAGCTAGGGGTAATTACTCACAAAGGATGCTATAGGGAAGCAGGTTGCTTAAAACATGAACCATGGAGTTCAAGACATATCGGTGTACAGGTACATGGATAAGTCCTAAGTACCATATGTGGCACAAGTTCTTCTATATAAGACCATTTATAGGTCCTTAACCCTCAATAAATATCTCACTCCCCTCAGTAGATTTTGGTTCTACTTGAAGATGGTTAAATGGTTATTTTCAGACTAATTGAGAAATATAACTTTACACACCCTATGTTGTTGTTTGGTTATAACAGGTCTATAGAATGAGAACAAGGTCTAATGTTATTTCTACAATCAGGGATAATGTCTAAAATTTTAATCATAAAATTATTAACTAGTAATTGGTTAAAACACATGCAGATTTATACCAAATTCTATAAGCACATAGTAAAATTTATTACTGCCTAAAAGAGAGTACAATCATGGAAAGAAATGAAAGTTGAAGTATCATAGATAATTATTTGGGTGCTACCGGCTAAGTTTATTATCTTCCTCCTGGCTTAAGGTCATTGCACCATTACCTAGTTTCTTTTAAGTACACAAGTTATCCAATTTATTAAGTATGAATGTTGCTATCTAAAATATGAGTAATGATACGATTTATGATCAAATATATATTTACCATAAAGGATATAATGGGCAGCCCATAATTAGATTTATGCAAAATATATCATATTGGAAAATAGCTAATGCATTTATAATTAATATAACAAAAAATGTATTTCAGTTAAGCATATGTTTTCCTATCATTTATTATTCAACAATCCATTTAATTTAAAGTAGGAGAAACATTCAACCCATATTAACTCACTTATTTCCATAGTAATTTCCAGTCATAGGCCAAACAATGCATTCAGTATTATATCATGGAATAAATTTCTAGATATACATATATTTATTCAAACTATCAAGAACCTTAAGCAACTAGTTTCTTATCATTTCCTACAACAATAATTTCACTTAAATGATAAACCAACTTCATATAACCTTATTCATAAGTATGAACATACATATATGAGTGATATGAGTTTCAACATGAAAAAGTATATAAAAAAATATGGCCATCATAAGATTTTCCACATAAATTGAGTACATAGCATTCATGCTATCAACAAGTATCACACTAAGATAAGAATTTCCAGCCATCTACCGACTAAGTAAAATCCTATTACAATCCCGTATAAGTATCTATAACAACCTAAGAATGGTTGGGCATGCCTTCAAGTAATGAAACACAACCATTTTTATTCATTTTCAGCTAATATAAATTAAGTCAAAACACATATTTGACCTTCTCTTATTCATATAACATTAAGCATAAGAGAATAAAATACCAAAGGATTCCTTTTTAGTAATACAAGTAAATTAGGATAACTATATTTCATCATAACATTTCCAAGAAGACTAACCATCCCTCTATAGGTTGAGTAATTCATTTTAGAAGTTAACATAACTTATGACAAGTACTAGGTTGCCCTTGATTTAGATATAATTTAGAATTTTGTTTAATTCAAACAAGGTAATAAGGAACGAAACTAGGAAAGTAATCTAACAACAATACATTATTTACCAATAAAGATACATGCCTTTTATATGCATTTTTACAAGAACTAATAAATGTAATGAAAGATCCTTTATTAGGCTTCTTTACAGTGCTTCTCTCATACTAGAGCAACAAGGAGTTCATTGAACCTTGTTTCTATTATTCCATATGCAAGCTGAAATCAACTAGAAAGAAGATTTCTATATAAACTCATACTACCTCAATAAATACACAACATATAAAGAGGAAATCATAAGTGTATGCCAAAAATAAATAGGTTAGATAAATTTATCAATGAATATTGTTTTCAAGATAACTTCTTATCTCTTAACAAATTGAACTATCATACTTATGTATGCTAAAACATCATATGGTAACAAAATATATGCATATGTAAGTCTTAGCACTGCCAACAATATAATGCTCATGCCAAGAGACTATATAAACAATATATTAACTATATAAAAAAATAATAATGCTACACTAATCATGCATAGGATCAACTACATATTTTATTAACATAATAAATGTTAGCAAAGCAATGAACTAGAAGTATAATAGAATAATCATTATCATCTAAATATCCAAGATAAGAACTAGGTAATCATAGCCATGATTCAATTTAGAAGATATAACAAAAATTTCAGCTTCTTACCATATGTCAAGCACCCTAAAACCTTTTTCTTCTCTTACAGCATGATCCGTTATCAAAGACAAGGATTAGCATATAATAACTGCAATGTATAGCTAAACTAATAACAATAACGTAATTAGTTTACAACTGCACTCACTGAGTATTCAACATGGAAATGATAATAAAATTTACACTAAAGAAGTATATGAATAAATTTAACAAAATATTACCGAACTTGTTACTCCTATCCACAAGATCATCTAGGTGTGTGAGCAGCATATAATCATGTCAACCAAACCTTCCTAACTAGCCCTATGAGCTCAAATATCAGTGGCCCTTACCAACCCATCCATCAATTGGATGGTGGGTTTGGCAACCTAGGTTAGGAATGGATTCAAAGCAAGTTAGGATTCCCAAGCCATTAGACAACTCAACATAATAGTAGAAGTATAAAATAGGAAATTGACCAACAAGCACATCATCCAAAGACAAGATAGAAATAACCAAGTGAATGACATTGCTACGAGTTGGAAGTGGAGATAATCCACTATAGACTGATTCGAAGGTCATAGATATAGATTTATTAACCAAATACAGGTCCATAATGTTCAATATCACCATGCTTGGAAAACCTCCAATGGTATGCTCAGCCTTTAGACATCCCAACTACCAATCCACATTCCATACTTGTAAGTTCATTGCTATAACTTAGCTATTTAAGCCTAGTCAAAGGACTATCATTTTTCATAATAATAGAGTTTAGACAATATTAAATACAATAATAATTAACAACATTATGCAGAGCAAAAAATTTGACCAACACTATGCAACAGTCTAATATAATCACCAATTTAAGACCAATCACCAAACATAACCAATCAACGCTTTTTCAATCATGACTTCTAGCCATACCATTGTTTCCCAAAATAATAACAATGATTTCAAACAATAATCAAAGTTTGTAAATCAATTAACAAGTCAATGAAAAATAATATAATGATTTTTGTGGGATCATCATGAGGTCCCACGACCTCATAATGATCCTTGAATCTAAAATCGAGAGTTTAACTGATTTAATAAAAAGTAACAACCCTTATAATGATTAATTAAAAGATTAGGCTCTACGATAGGTCAATAAAATATGACAGAGCTTGTTCCCATAACCCTCATGTAGAGCAAGACCATTCATAACCACACAAGAAAGCTTTTAATCAAAAATATACGTAGGATAAATATAGAACATCAATTAAAACCATGCTTTAGTCACTAAAACATAGTCATTTAAATCATTCATAGTATCCTTAATAAAATATAAAACCCTTCATTCTAAACAATAAAAATAACGAAATTGATTTTTAAACCCCAAATATATATCTAAACCCATATAATATTCAGGTAAAGATAACAAGGTATGGGTAAAGAAACAAGGTATGGCAACCCAAACATGTATGCATAGATTTAAAAGGCCCAAAACTCAGTAGCACATTGTATTAAAAATATACATAATTATGAGAGGCATTTTTCTAGAAGGAAAAAACCCTAGTCATAGCTATCAAAATTCCCATAATATTTTAACAAGAATGGTAGGGTTAAAGACCCATATATACACAACATGGTTTAAAAACAATAATAGATACATATATATACATGGCCCTAATATTAAAGTGAGGGAAAAGAAACACATATAGACCCTTAAATGTTTCAAAGAAAACTCTCATAAATCAATAAATTTACCCGTCATTATATATCAAATTTTCTTTAATAACTAGAATGACAAAGTCAACTTTGCAATTTATAAGCAAAAGAATAGTATATATATAAACTCCCAAGAATTGGATACCCAACCTAAAGTCTCATAACTTCATGGCTACATATATAGCATCCTTTCTTTTATACAATTTATTTTGAAAAAAAAATAACCAGCATCCAACCTTTAGAGAATGACTTACCCAAGAAAATGTAGGTGTAAATTAAATCCTAGAAGGAATGCAAACCATTCCTATACCTAGGTCTGCGTAGTCCAAGGAAGAATATGCCACTAAAAATGACCTTGTTTCCTATCTGTGCAATCCAAAAACCATTGACCAAAATCCAAAGAAAAAACAAAAACCCTTCATTGTATGTTATTCCATTCTCTCCCCCTCTCTTCTTCCCATCCATGTCTCTCCCAACCACCGTTGTCTACCTTTTTGCCCCTCTGTCCATCTCCCCCATACCCCATTGAATTAACATTCAATGTGAAGAGAGAGAATCATCCCTCCAATGTCGTCAACCACCTCCCAAGGCACCAAACATGCCAAACTTTAATGTAATGGTCATAAATTCTTAGGTATAAAAAATCTAAGGCATTAAATAATAATATAATAATAGATTCAAAATAGCATAAGGTTCAAACCATTTACATAATCCACATAACATCAAGTGACCAATGCAATAATCCAAGTGGGGGTCATGAGGAGGGTTTAGGTGAGTCCACCTAGAATGTCCAAGTCACCATGCAAGGTTACTTCAAGCAAGGTCATGGTGGTGATGAGTTCATGAATGGGAGAGAGAAGAGTCAAAATTAGGGAGTTTTAATGATCATAATAGAACCAACCAATCAACATGATAAACACACAGTAAATCAATCAGTAGTATGACTAAGGTACAAAAGATAAGACATGACTATACAAAAAGAAATGACATAACTATCCAATGGCATGGGATCAAATTGAAAGATACGTATACCTGTCAAATATCATCTGACTACTCAAGAACCTCTTCGACACCCCAACTGTTGATGTCATCATCCAACCTAGCTCATATCGGGTACTTGAAACCACTGAATATATATCAATAGCACATGAATGATAATAAATAATATGATATAGAACTATAATAAAAACATTAATGACATCAAATAGTTCATATATCATCAAGTGCAATAATTAAAATATAATGTGTCCATCAACCTACAGTTGAAATGTTATCATAACCAAATCCATCAACACTATACCAGCTAGCTAAAAATAATGTAGTATTCATTTATACATGTGATAATAATAATATTTAAGCATTCATTTAAAATTATCAAAAGGTGGGGTCATAACAATCTAGTTGCAAGTGGTGATATGACCCCATCTTGAATTTATGAATAAAGCCCTGAAACCATGTTAAAGGGAATTTCATGTATCAAGGTAGCATCTTCTTGGAGTACTCAGGAACCTAGAGAAGCATAGTATGGTAGACTTATTTAGGTCATTTCTTCACTTAGATGGTAGTTAGGTAACTCCCATCCTTGACAATAAAGTTTGTCTATTCCAAAGAGATGGTATTTTTTCAATGAGATTGCTCTCCTTTGCAGCTAGGAAAATTCACACTTTTAGGAAAAGAGTTAGTTGGACATGTTATGCTTATATTGGACGTAATTATAAAAGATGTTGAATTTTTTTCCTATAAGTGCAAGCATAGAGATTCTTTGATTCCTCTCTTTTATGGGAAGAGGATCCATCAAACACCAGACATCCATGTAATTATATAGTGATTTAAAAATAAATATTAAATTCATGGTTTCAAAAAATAATGTTAAAGATACATTTGGTGACCATAAAAAGTATGGAAAACTACTAGTATTGACAACAAAACTAGGTGCATGTGATGGCAATAATAAGCAATTTAAAATAATATTGAAAGCACAAACTTCAAGATAAGATCCATCAGTAATCAATCAAGAATTATATGCAAATACATTACCTCATCATGCGCTCACAAAAAAAACACCACCACTCAAGTTTGAAGAATGACAATTATCTAAATTATTACATCCATTGTTGAATCATTTACATAAAATGGTATAAGAAACCAGTTGATTAAAACTTAATAATAATAGCTCAAGGTAAGATGAGGAATATCTTATGTTTACATTGGAATATATGTAATATCCCCAACCCCTCATCCCTTAAACCAAACCAAATAACATTATCTCTCTGTGGATAAATTGGTGGATGATCAGTCCAAGGTAATGACATTTGACCAGCTAAAAATTATTACAAGAAAATTTATGCCAAAGTAATTGTTAATATTAATACCAAAAAAACTCATTTATAATAATGATGAAATAGAGCACAAGTAGAAAATATTAGTATAAATGACATGTAAAGCTAAAATCTTAAAAATAAATGAAAACTAAAAAATTTACAAAGTGAAGAAAAATTTTTAGGTCCCAACCTAGCCACCATATTGTGTATGGTGTAATGTGATTACCCTTTCATGAGCAAGGGGGATTCTCACTTAATATATAAATTTTTCAAATTGTGCACCCCTTAATTTTCAACCTAGTGGAAAAGCTCAAAGCAAATCCAACCTTGTTAATGTGTGACAACCCTCCTTTTTGTACTTAGAAAATGCAACTAGTTTTTTATAAAAAAAAAGCTAAACATTGAACATAGAATAAACCACTTTCTCGGATTGATATGAAATCAAGTCTACCCTATCCTAACCTAAGGATCTAGACCCGATCCCCATACCACAACTTGGGAAGCCTATATATCCAATCCTCAGAATTAGGGTCCAATGTAGTTTTCCTTTCAAATGTGATGGTCTCCTCCATGACACGTCACCAACAAAGGGATTGGCACTCTAAGCCAAATAGGGAACAATATACTCATGACATAGATGAGCTTATAAAGCTCTAATCTACAATTTGGTAGTTAAGTGACACACTCAAATATAACACCTTACTATCCAGGGTTGTGTGCTTACCCAAGTACTCTCACATAACTTAGATAATAATAATGATGAAAGAATCTACATTCCTAGTTCCATAGAGAATCACATGCTAGGCAAAAAATTAAGTTAAGTACTCAAAACAAAGCTATCCATAAAGTACATAATAGTCAAACCTATCTTTTAATTATACTCTCAAGATTGTATGCACACATACAATTTATCCAACTAACTAATATAAACATATTTCTCAAGTAATAATCATAAAATTATTTGCACTGTCAATTTAGGTAAGAGTCTATATACATAGCTATAATATGTATTATTCGGGTATATACATCTAATCTGAAGGATCCTATGATATCCCATACTATCATTGTTCATGATCACTCTACCCAACATTAATAACCATAACTTATATATTTATTTAGGTATGGATCAAGATATAATAATTAAAATATATACCATCTAGGTATTTTTTGTATTGTAAAACACTATGATATCCCATCCTATCATAATAAATAAAGTAATTCATGAATATACTATCTGAGTATACATTCAACAACAATCCAATGAGAACATAATCTCAAGGCACACCTCATGAAGCACTATGCTATTATATAAATGTCTAATCACTTGAAAAATTAATTTTCTCATGAAATATACCGCATATAGTGTTCATCTTACAAGATGTGACAAATTTGATCTTGTTGACAAGTTTGCATAACAATATTATGCTAAAAAATGCTATTTACTTTTACTATCATTCTAAGCAAAGCTATATTAGATGTCACACTAAGAAATACCTATCAAGGTTAGATCATATGCCCATGCTCACTCCTTGAGCTGTCATACATATCTTTGATGTCACCTACATACAGAAAATCAGGGCTAGATGTAGTTCTACCAGAAACTACTAAAGGTATAAAAGTTTACTCAATAGTTTCCTCATAAGAACACATACAAGGAAAAGGTATAAATGCATTCCTTAATTATAGAGAGAAGACTCGATGGTCTTTACAACCTTATCACTTATATCAAATAGGCATAAGCTAGGACTATTGATGTCCAACATCATTCTCGTGTCCTCCTATATTGCCACACTATAAATTTTAACTCATACAAAAAGGGTATCAAATAGTTTGTACACCGCTAAGAAAATCCAAATCATAATATTGTCTTCTCAGGTATAATATCTACATATAGGTGGGTTACATATCCATAGAGTAAGTATGCTTTGGTTTTTGATTCGAGAGTCCTTACATAACCATACTGACCAGGTATATGTATCAAAGGACTATAACATCACTCATGCAAAATCAAATATTAATAAATACTGTTCGATATGGTACTACACCCATGTGTTGTAATATTATATTACATAATGTGTATCATAAATAAAAATACATTTCAACTATGATATCGCACAATATGCAAATCATACATATGAATTGACAATGTTAATCTAAAATTACTTTGGTCCAAATTTTTAAATAACATTGGTCATCCAAATTAGTCAAATTCATAACACATCATTTGATCAGGTTATCCATACCCATCCAAGCTTGAGAAACTATCTCACTGCTTGGTCGTATCATTAATACGATCCCATATTATACATCTCAGATAAATAATTCAAAGTGTAAGCTCACCATCCAAGTAAACTAATCTAAAGATCATGATCACATAACACACACACACATAGATAGTTATACATAAATAAATGTCCTTGGGAACTCCTTATAGTCTTTAACATATATGCAAGTTTGTCTCAGTCCCAATTTCAAACATGCTTCTAGTGTACCAATTATAACATTATATTTAAAAAAAATACATATCCATTAAACATCATAAGTCATTTATAAACTTAAGATAAGAATATAGCCTTATTATTCTCTGGAGTCAAAAGGATTTTTCACATGTTTTATAAATCCAACTGAGTTAATTTCCTAGGTAACATATTTCATAACACCATTTTTCATCTTTTAGAGTTAACAATAACTAAGGCATTATTTGCTTAGAAGATATTTCTAATTAAGGACATAACTTATCATATGTTTCTTTTCATACTTTAAGAGTAATTATTCTCAATCCAAGAGAGTTATAATCAACGAGATTTCTCATTCTAGAAAATAAGGTTAAATCTAGAATATTCATATTTAATTGATATGCTACCCATCCTCAACGGGGTCTTGCTTCTCTGAGTCTAATTATCTTGATGATTTGTCAAGTTCATAATAAAGACTATCAAACTTATAACCATCACTTAAGGTTAATGATTCACATTCAAATTACCATTTCATGTGACTTTAGACCAAAGTCTTTCCTTATACTCTCGAAAGAGTCATTCAAGTCATAATTTTATATTCTTTTAATTCTAGAAATGAATATATGGATGATACTATACTTATCATCATTCTTAATAACATCTATTTATTTGCTTGCAATCCTTATTTAGGTAGTTTTGTAATAATTAGCCAATTGTCTAAAAATCCATCTATGATGTTTAAAAACCTCAAAGGAATCAGAGTGCCATAAAGATTCAATAAATATCAAATTAAAGAGGACACCGATCAAATCTATATAGACACTCCATACAGTGTCGTGGAAGGGATTTTAAAGTTATGGACCCAAAGTAAATAACCTCCTAACTTGTCATCTATTTAAGAGTAGAATTCCATTGTATATCTAAGAGAGGTCAATGGAAAAAGGATAGAATACTTTCTCCAAGAGAAATATAGAAAATATTCACGACTCTATATAATTCTCTCTTCAGTCAGTCATGCAAGGAAACCATTCCACTCTAATATATTACTTCCATCCGCATAGATATCATAACCTCACAGTATCTCATTTTCAATGCAAAACATACAAGAGCAAGATCAAGTATATCTTTTATTAGACTTAATTAGATCAGTTAATGGCCACACATAGGTATATTAGAACATATTTACTCAGCGTTATATATAAAATTTACATATCTATATCTACCTAAATAGATACTTATAGAGGTAAACATATACATATTGATCCATTTATATATTCATTTAAATATATTGTCATAGCCAGAAAATTGAGGAAGATGTTTAAATTTTATATATTCATTTAATTATAAACAGATAACATTGCATTCATGGTTTAGGTTAAGGTGTTCACTTTACAGCTATAGACTCAGTTTATCCAGCTCAAAAAGGGGTGCAGCAGTCATAATCAAGAATAAGATAAATTTTCACCTTTTTTTCCAATCAAGCACGAGTTTATACTAACGTACAAGGGAAAGAGATTAAATTTGTTTCCTAGTTTTCCAGACTCTGATATAGTGCAGAAAATTATATTTAACTGCTTGTGAGCAAAATAAAGAAGGAAATTATTCAACAACGTTATTTCCACAATAAAATATCCCGGTTGAAGTAAAAGAACAAAACTTACTCACCATAGATTAGAGTTCTTTCTCCCTTTCCTCTTTAATCGCCACTTCTTCTTAGTTTTCTACTTTGGCTAGCTTTTCCTTCTACCATCCCCATTCTCCCTTAATGCCCATTTCACCTCTTCTTTCCTTCTTAACTAGCTTGGTCTCTCTCTCTCCCAACCATCGAGCTCTCTCGTCAATTCACAATAACATAAAATCAAAAAAATGCACGGCCAACGTAATGAAACTCATGATGAAAATGGAAATACAATTTTGCTTGAGTTGACATAGTCAGGATAAAAGAAAGGGTGATCGCATTGCTCTTAGACTCCATTAAAGAAAGAAAAGAACATAACTTGATATGGTAAAAATGTTAATGCTGCTGGATGAAAAAGGCTGCTACCCTCTCAAACCATGGACGTGATGATAAAAAGTAGTGCATGAAGGAAATTAATCTAGCAAGATCCACGCCATCCCCCACCTTGCATGTTGATTACTCTTCAATTAATTATTTTTGACTAAAAGCTTAGCCTATGTTTGCATGTTGTTCTCCCTGGAGTAACCCATTTTTATCAATCTCATGCAATTCTACATTGAATTAAGAAATAGAGATCTTCCATAAATTATTCAAGTCCAAATAAATGTTGAACATAACACTTCCATCGAAGCTTCCATTATTACTTTTCTAAAGTTGACTAAATGCAAGTTTAGATAATTACTCTGATTATTAGCAAGGTCAGAGCTAACAATCACTTAGTAAGTCATAAATACACAGAAGCTTACACTTTTAATCAAGCAATGATATATATATAAAACAAGTCATACAAATAGAAAAAGTCTAACTTAATCTCCAAAGCCAAAGTTTGACTCACTGACTAATTCTTTAATACATAATTTTTTTTTAGTTTTGAGTAATAAAATATTCATTTTTTTAATTTCTATGAAAAAACAATTAAAGCAATGATAATTAATTATTTAATAGATATTCATGCATAGGCTCATAATTAAAAGATAACTACTATATTTATATCTTGAACATAATGAATTGGCTAAATGTTCAAAGACGTTTATAAAGATATTTTTATTAATTTATTCATAAAATCAAATATCTAGTTTCTTGATTTGCATATCAAGGCTAAATTTTCACACAAATGTAAGCACATGTACCATAGCCAATGTGTCACAATGACACATATGCCAAAGGGACAATAGTTCATCAGACTAATACCTAGCAGAGGAGAATGGGATGTAACACAATGCTAAACTCTTAGGGCCTTAAAATAAATCAACTTAATCAATAAATCTACTACAAACTTCTAAGTACTCTTAACTCTGTGTACTCCTAATGTTGCAATGATGATTAACATGTTGGTAAATATTTATATATTGTAACAAATGCATGGTGCAATTTTCACATTAAATAATTCTTCGTCAATGAAAAACAGTGATAAACAAAGACCCATAAATAAGACAAAAGTTGTATATATAAATTAAAAAAGTATGGTAGAAGGTTGGAAGCCAACCACCCTAAAAAATAGATAACATTCAATAATTCCTCAAAGGTGGGATTAAGCCAAATAGCCAAAATTCCTAGGGCAATATCTAATGCAAAAAAATATAAAACATCTAGTTTTCAATCTAGATTGAAGGAATTTAGTGCAAAGAGTAATGTGAACTACTTTGAATTTGTGCCATGTTAACTAGCAATTTTTAAACGAAATTATTGCATAAATGAACTGAGTCTGAGACAAACCAAATAGTATATAGTGAGGATCAATTGATAAGATAAGTAATCTAGAATATAGATATGTATAAGTCATGGACTTAACATTTAACTATATAGAAATGGAATGAGCATACCGATTTTGGATTGAGATAAGCAACTAACCAATGAAGTTTAGAAAGTGTGGATTGAGATTTATGGAAAAATGTAATATCACATTAAAAAAGTGCAAGAACATAAATTGTACATATGGGATTCTAAACTAATGTCATGGCATGGGTCTGATGCATATGCTACAGTACATTGGAAGTTTAGTAACGATGAAAAGATGAGTATTAAAGCAAAATATGTAGCTTAAAAGAGATTCCATTCAAGAAAAGTATATGTTTCTCTATAAATAAATAGTATTATGTAAACAGATGGAAGAATACAAGACCAATTATAAGAAGTCAAGTGGGATGTTAGTGCTTAAGGTGGTGAACAATTTATGGCAACTTATGTACCCTACAATGCAAGTAATTTGTGACAAGATTTTCCCCCAAAAATATAAACACAAATATATCGTATCTTTAGAGGAACCAAAATTCATGAACCGATACCAGATTATCATCCCATATGGAAGCATCATGTGCAGCAATATTGATTGATGATTGGACATTGAAATCCAGAACTTTGGGGATAACATCATTTGGATCAGGTATTTCACTTACATTTTGAGTGCTCATGTTTGATGTAAAGTCTTCAAATATTTTTGATGGATAAAACTCAGAAATAGACTCATCTAACTTGTCAAAAAGTTCAACTGACATGCTTGACCCCTGTATATTAGCATCATAAGACCTAATTCATTGTGGTTCAAATAAAGAATTCAAGTCAAATTCTATTCCTTGTGTTGAAGCTCATGGTAAGGAAGTATTTGAATCGTCAATATCAAGTGGCTGACAATAATATTTATGGCCTTGCCTCCATTGAACTACTTGGCATTTTGCAAACAAGCAAAGTTGATAAGAAACATAACTTTTAAGATTTAGTTCATTTTCAATGTTTCTACATTTGTTATAAAAAATGAGTCTAGATGTTCCTTGCTAAAAGACAACTTTTGTAAAACTAAATGCATTTTAGGAACTGAAAACCTTTTCATAATCAGAATAGAAACTCAAGGGAGGTGGACAGAAAAAAAATACACAGGATCCTCATACTAGGAACATGTTTCTTCCAAATAAATTAAACTTGATCAAGGGGGCTCCATATTGCATGTTACATAGTTGTTTCTAGATGGTCATTCCTCATCAAAGTTAAGTTTCACCAGTTTCAAAAAAGGAACTTATAAGCAACACTGTCTAATCTTGATTCCTCAATAATTTTCTCTTACACTTTAATTTCATTTTTTTTATTTTTAAATATTCTTTTTTTCTTCTAGATTTCAATAACTTAATTACACTAAGCTCTAAAAATATTATAACTTTGTATTCTTTTAAAATTGATGTGGCTCCAAATTTTCTTAAATCAAATGAACAAATTTTGACTAAAAATATCAAAATTGTTTATTAAGTTGAATTCCAAGGAACAAGGGCTTCTAAACCCTTATATAAATATACAATTTAACATAATATTCTCAAAAACTAAAATATGTGAATGTCACACGTCCATATTATTTACTCTTCAAACCTCTAGTCAAGTAGTATGCTCCAAAAAATGCATATGCACAAACAAGCCTTAAAGCATGTGAAACATGCAAAACTTCTAAATATTTCAAATGTGCGCATAGAAGTTGGCAATATAAACATTTTTTAAATGCCAAAACTTATATACTTCTGACATTTTTGTGTGATGAGAACTATTGTAAATTATAAAAAATATACAGATCAACTTAAAAAGTAGATTCCATGCCATGCCCATCAAACGGCCGGTATCAGATATTGGCTATTGATAATAACAAAGGTAGCATTGTATAAATCTTATCAAAATTTGAATGTCCAACTTTCTTGGAAAAGTATGTCAATCTTATGACCATTTCGAGAACATAATAGTTCTAAGAATAAGAGTTCCCACTCCCAGGTATTTAACACATTTGAACTGATCATCCTACCACTAGATATAAGCACAACAACATGCAACAGAGAAATTCATTGACAAAAGCCTACAAGGAGGAATAATCAAAGTCCTTGAAGAAAACACGTATGTAAAAAATCAAGAAACTACTCAACATGGAGAATTAGTGAGAATGAGGTGAAGACTAAAATATTTGAGTATTTGATATAGGTCAAATCTCTTAAGAGACATACTGAACTAGCCATTTTGCGAAAAGCAAAGTGTTGAGAGACCCATCTTCTCAAAACTAATGAAGTTTATCAATATAACATTTCCATTTTCAGAATTACTCTTAACCATTATCAAATACAATTCTTTCTGATAGAAGTTATATAACAGTCATGGTACTAGACTATGTTATGTCCAAAACTCATTTTCACATTTTCTGCGTGCTATTTCCATCATTAGGAAAAAAGAAAAAGAATAGCATGATAAGCAATTGCATCTTTTTCCTACATATCCAATGTGTCCAATTTGATCAGCATAACTTCCTAATTTTTTGTTCAATACTATAATTTCTTTGGTCATTTAACATTTTCATTTCACATGAATTGATAAATCGACGTAGCGCTGATTATTCAAGTTATATTTATAGGTGCAACACTACAAACTAGTTCTCATAAATTATTTTTCCCATTTAGATAGATGAAGCTATGCCTATAAATTGGAAAAAACAAAAACCTAAAGGAGCTATAGAAGAATGAACTCCAAGAAAAATCATATTACCAGTAGTCTCTGCCAGTGTAAAGATGGAGATGTATGTGATGATTCTTTGGGGTTCAAATGATCAATGCCGATAGGGAAACACCAGACCTAATTCATAAAAATTCCATAGAAAAAATATAAATCCTTCTCTTATATCCAACGTGAAATTCGAAACACAGACACCAAAGCTTATTTTCTAAGGTGATTTTTTTTATGTCTCCGTCTTTCTTCATTCATAAACTGTATTTCTCTGGTTTCATCGTAGTTTAGATTTATCGTTACTGCACTTTCATTTGAAGCATATAACTGGATCTAGATTGAAGATGTTTTAGTTACTCATGGTAAGACTACTAGCATGTGTCAGATAATACCCATTTTAGATCATATATGAACACCAAAAGAATATTCCCTTCTACTTTCACCATCTTGAACACCATTAAGCGGAAATACAAAATGTAAAAACTGACACCAACCAAAATCTGACAGCCTTCCTTCTAGAGCACATGGTTGTAGTAGGAATAAAATATATTGCACATTGATACCATAAAATGACAGTTGAAGAAGTGTACACTTCTATAGCCTCTTCTTTAGCCCTTGCAACTCCTTCAGCAGCCAAATGAGCATCTTCTTACTTTATGCCTTCTTTGCAGCCCTGTTTGTCTTCCATCTGTGGAAGATCACAAGGCCAACCAGGGGAACTAATACTAGAGTTACCAAATAGTCTAAAATCAATAATTCCCTGCACTTGGGCATTTAATTTACCCTTTGTACACCAGCCAATCAGGCATTCAGAAAATACATTTATACACATACCAAGCAAGGGTTTGAGCTGAACAGATTATACTCAACCTAACCCTCTCCTCAAGAACCCAAATCCTTGTATTTTAAGAATTCAAAACCATAATACACTATATCTGGATTTATGTTGGTAATATGATGATCCAAATGACAGTTCCATTGTTGGGAATAGTTTTCACATTAGGGGAAAATAAGTATTTACGGGAAGGTGAAAAGAGTGAGAAATAATATTATTTATATTGAAAATATTTGTCTCTCTTTATTCTGCTCCTGTACATGAATTAATTCCTGTGTTCGGCTCTCTGAACTCCTATCATTGGTATCAGAGCAGCATAATGAAATCCGTATGGGGCAGATAAATTGATTGCTGTGGTTTTTCCAGCCGATGAGAGTCTTGTGAGTAACTAACGTTCATTAATAGGTAATGCTAGGATCCTAATGGCACAATTGAGGACCGGTTCACACCATCTTAGGTGTGAAACGGGAAGATGGGAAGATAGAACTTGCATTTTTTGCAATGATAGAGTGGTTGAAACTGAACGACACTTCATTAGGGAGTGTGATGCGTACAAGGATATTCGTATGCAGTAGGATAACAGTGTGAATGTGGGCAGTTTTAGTGAATTATTTGAGGAGGAAAGGCTACACGACACAGCCTGGCTGTTGGTAAAGATTCATAGGAGGCAAGATGACTTCGAAAAGAATATGAAGAATCTCTAATGATCTTGACACTTGGTCCCATAGACTATTTGGTCTCGTGGACGTCATTAAAACTCATTTCATTTCATTTCAAAATATGGAACAGCGATGTGTCTAGTTTAGCTTTGTGACACGCAATCAATAAGGAGAAGCGTCTCAGGGACTGCTTGAAATTGCTTCAACAAGTCTTATATTCTATTCGTGGGTTCTCACATGTCGTACGATGGCCAGATCAGGCATCATGGTTGAATTTATTGTTCGCTGCATTGAGTTTCGGGATCATCGTCATTAAATTCATCCAAAGATTCGACAGTCTCTCCACCTGCAGACCGGTCGTTCAAACTGTCATGCACTTCTTGGATTGATTATTGCAGTCCGGCTTCAACAGGTTGAATGAATGAATGAAGGATTTTAATAACGTCCACGAGACTACAGTAGTCTATGGGACCTATCAGTCGTGCACATCCTCTTCAAAACGGGACTTCAGCGACAAAACATTCCATAATTTGCCTGAACTTTCTTCTTGAGATCTTCCCTTCTGCTGTGAAGTTTGATCACGAGGTTCGCCGTACTACCCAGCCTTGTTGCTTCAAACAAGGTGTCCAGGTTGGCGATTTTCAAAGTTTCACCATAATTGTATTGGATGTCTTTGTATGCCTCGCACTCCAAGAGGAAGTGTCGTTCCATCTCCACCACACCTTTGTTGCAAAAGAGGCATATTCTCTCCTCCCAATCCTCTTTGGGAGTTAGCCATCTACCCGTTTCACACCTAAGATGATGAGAGCTCATCCTAAGTTGGGCAATCAACATTTTCGCTTTCCACTTAATGTCTGCTCCTACATAGGGTTTTTCTTCAAAATCCCCTATGGGGTTGAATTCTTTGAGGTAGTATTCCTTTTTACGACCCATTTGTTTTGTCCACATGATGTACTTGAATTTTCTTCTCACATATTTTTTTATTTCTTCATTAGTATTTGGGCACCCCTGCATGCTAATATCCCACCTGTTTACCCATTTGTCATTTTGCTTCCTCCAAGTGTTCTTTCTTCTAGTTAGCTCTTCCTCCATAATTAGTCTAGGCCACATGTGCTTCTTCATGTTTTGAATCTTCTTGAGGTAGCTTAGTAACCGTATCATCGCCGATGCTTCTAGGGGGAAGGACCCCGTTTCAGCAAGTAGAATCTCATACGGCACCGAATTCTTGACTTTGAGACTGCTTATGATGAAGTGTTTTTGGATTCTCTCTATATGTTTCCATATCTGATCTGACATACTGCTGCCGCAAATTTCACACCCGTAAAGAATCACCGGGGTGACCAACAAACCAAAGAGTGTTCTCCTAGTCTTCCAATCCCATAACTCCGCAGTCCTACACCTCTTTTGAAGAGAGTACAACGCTTTCCATCCTCCTTGGATTCTTTTTGCTCTACACGTTTCCCAGCTGAGCTTGTGGTGAAAATCAAATCCGAAATACTTGTACTCTTCGACTATCTCTAACGCGCTGCCTTGAAAGATAAAAGTATATTGTTTCTTTTTTCTTTTCAAAGAGAAAATCATTACTTTGATCTTGCTTGTGTTCCCCTACATTCCAACCTCTTGGCAAAAAGTTCCCTATTGATGATCATATTTAATGAGACTATATTCATATATTTCCTATCCGTTAAGTTTTGTTTTAATTGCCCCCTCATCTACGTAAAAATTATGCTCATCTTGTGTCCAAGTCTCGGCTCTTTATTATGCATCAAGCAGATGCATTGCGGGCCCCCATACAATGCCATTTGTATCTGCCCCAATAAAACATTGTGAGTCATAATTATTTTGTTATAGTTTGATTAAAGCGAGTTCTCTTTTTTTTTTTTTTTTAGTTTTAGTTTAATATTTAGGCTTGTATGATTCAAATGATATTAAAGAATATTAGAAGTGTCATATTTTATGAATTGAGTTTATTAGAAAGTCTTTTTGTTACAATCCGTAGTTTAGGTTGTGTTATTTTATAGTCCGTATAAATTTAATACATGTCTTTAAAAGTTTGGTGTGTTTATTAAGAAGGTTTCGAAATCAGTTTTATAAGCTTTAGGTCCATTATAAACTTTATAGACATATAGATGTTAAAGTGTTTAGAGTTAAAGTATCATTGTCAAAAAGAATTTGTTTGTGTCATTTAAAATTTAAAATTTAAAAATGTTAAAAAAAAATTGTTGAGTTTTATTCAGGTTATTATCAAAAAAAAAATCATATTGTTCATATGAATGCATTATTAATATAAGTCGACGTTTTTAAATTTGTCAAAAATTGTAAGAAAGGTATATTGGTTAAAATGAGTAAAAGAAAAGACACAAAGAAGAAAAAGGTAAAGTGAAATGAAGAAACCTATAAGATCTACATATTTAAGATGCTGAAACAGGGGCACCCAGATCTTGATATGTCTAGTAAAGGTATGCGTATAATAAACTCTTTTATTAATGATATCTTTGATAAATTGGCTCAAGAAGCATCCAAGCTTGCTTGTCACAACAAAAAATCAGTTATTACATCCAGAGAAATCTAGATAACTGTACGTCGTGTTTTGCTACAAGAACTTGTTAAACATGTCATTTCTGAAGGCACCAAGGTTGTCACTAGTTTCACTAGATCTTGAGTAAGCAACAAAGATACTAGTGGTTGGAGGATACACGGAGGAAGGAGATCTTTCAGTGGCTTCTCATCAGTCGTCAATGATGGGGCCGTATCATGTTTTGGTGACTTTGTGTGGTGTGTGTTTCATTTCAGCATGGTGTGGATTTTAGTTATTTCAGTATGGTAGTTACGTTTATATTTCAGCATGTGTGGCGAATAAGTAGTACATGTCCACTTGTGAAGATATTCGTATGTAACCCTTTTGTATATTTACATTGGAGAATGTTGATCTAAAAAAGCATTGTAGCAATCATGATGAAAGGTTAGTGATACACCTGGTAAAACTATGTTGTAAGATTAGTGGTGAACCTGAGAAAACTATTCTATAAGGTTAGTGGTGAAACTGATAAAACTATTTTGTAAGATTATTGGTGAACCTGTGAAAACTATTTTTGGAAGGTTATTTGTTAACCTATGAAAACTAATCGCAGATGAGTGTGGATGAAGAAATGTGTGATGGCACATGTATGCGGAGAAGATCATGAGCACACATAGGTGGAGCAAGCTACAATAAAAAAATGAGATATATTGTACCATGTAAAAACTATGGGAGTAAATCTTGGAAATAGTTTTCATATTAGGTGAAAATAGGTATTTACGAGAAGGTGAAAAGAGTGAGAAATAATATTATTTGTATACATGAATTAATTCCTATGTTCGACTCTCTGAATTCCTATCATCCAGTACACCATCTCAAAAAAGGCCAATATGAGTTACTAGGCTTCTAGATCCCCTCTCAAAACACAAAATTAGAAGATGGGTGTTTGATGTAGTTGAGTCTTTGATTGTGACCAAAATGAGGGTACCCTAAGGAAAGACACAAGACTGTCATAGGGGCATGTCCTAGATTTCATGGCCATATAAATTAAGAGTCATTGCCAAATTCCTCCTTCATCACACGGGAATTTTAATTTTGGCATGCTACAACACCAAAAATCTTAAAATGGGTTTTGGTCATGTCCTTACCCTCTGCAAGGGAATGAAAAGAATGTGTCACAATTGAGGAAAGGAATTATATGACTAATTGATAATGAAGACGAAGAAGAATCATGTGAGGTAAAACAAAAAAATAACGAGTTTGGAACAGTCTATCAAGGCATGACATACATAATGCTAGAAAAAAATCACGGGTGTGATTAGTTCCACTAGATTGGAGGCAAAAACCATGTATTTGAATGATCCCTAAATGTTTTTTGAGCGAAATTCACAGCTTCGATTCATCTCCACAGATTTTCCATGCGAATCTCTCTCCCTTTTCACCTAGGTTTTCCATGCGAAAGCAATACATTGCTAGAATATTAATCAGGCGAAAAAAAGATTGTTTAATATAATTTGACCAAACATTACGCTATTCTTCCAAATTACATTATTTCTAGAATTTCACCCATGGGAAAAATATGTGATGAAATTTGCCATTTGGCTATAATTTTCCACTAAAAATACATTGTTAGAGTTGTAGATGATAAACATTGCCATGTAACATGTACCCAATTTGCTATCTAGATAAATCGAGTCATATAATCTGAGTAATAGAATTATGTCGTATACAAATTTACACTATGTGCATGGCCCTATTACTATAATCTATATAAAATTTAAGCCAAATTGCATAATTGTGTGAGTATGTACCATGTACAAACCCTATTTTATCGACCATCTATCAAGAGTGTGTAAAAGTATATGTGTGAATCTACTAAATACTGTAGCAAATTGTGATAATTATGACATAACTGAAACCATTGTCTTGTGTATATCTAAAAATCTAAGCCAAATATATGTAACTGTATAAATCTAGGTAACTGAGTCAATTAGAATCACTAAGCCATATTGTGTATAATTTGTGTGAAAATATGTGTCATGAAGCATGGTGCATCACAATTAACAGTGTATCTGAGTATTTGAATTAGTGTGTAAATCTGAATCACTGTGTAGATATGAGTAATTATGTCTTTGAACTAGTTATGAATAATGCATATGTATGCCCTCCTTTTGGTGAGAAAGATGAAACTATCATAAGGAGGTTGAGCCAAAAGTGATGACTAATAGTGTAGAGGTTAGTAGTAAAGTAGACATGATAAGATGATTAGAATTAATTGAAAGATTACTTGTAAGATATTGATTATGGATTGATTCTTAGATAGGATCTTCAACAATAAAATAATTGGTGATAGGTATAAAGTACAAGTTGTCATGATGGCAAAAAAATAGGAATAGGAGTGAGACCTATAGGATATGGAAGGCATCGGGATTTGATTCCACATAGAAGAAACATTTTTAAGATCAGAGCTATGGTTTGTAAGATATCATAGATTTAATTTCTAGTTATACCTAGTTAGATAATGCGAGACTAATACCTTAGTAGTGTGGCATAGACAAAAAGTGTTCATATGAGTTGTTTTGGGAAAAAAATTGATTTGTTTGTACCATTTTGGAGGATTAAAAATTTTGAGCCGTGAGTGTGTGAAGATGCCATGAAGGAGAGCGATCACTTGCATGTGATATGAGGAAGTAGAGGCCCTTATCTAGGCCAATGAGGAGGTGAATTTGGTAACTAAAACTAATCTGATTGATTTTCATGAGAACTATGGTTATCTCAGTTTTTGATTAATTATTTGAACCTTAAAGTGCTTTTTGAATCTACTTATGGCACTAGTGTTCAAGATTCAATGTTATTGTCTAGGTGACAACACTCCTATCCAACGATGTAGTCTTGTAGAGTGTGTTGTAGTCCTCAAGACAATAGTAGCTAGGGATATGTTAGGATTATATACCCTTTTGGTTTTTGTATAATTTTTATTTTGGGTTTTGACTACCAACTATCGTTATTTTATTTTTTTTAATTTTGTAGTTAGATATACATAGTAGAGAGTTTTAGGGGAAATGATGGAGACTTTTTATGGGTTGCCCCTATAAAATGAGGAGAGGTAGATTATTGAGAGAGATGGATTGGGATATGTAGGTTGGTTAGATCTCATGTCATGGGATGCTCATAGGATGCCATGGGATGCTCGTATGAAGATCGCATTGGCTGAGCGATGGGATTTTGATACTTACACATTCAAGTTTCCTACTGGATAGATGACCGTGACATTCGAGGATGTGTGGAGGATATTACAGATGCTAGTGGCTATTAGGAGAGTAGTAGTTCAATATGTCATAGGACATAGGGTTGTGGACTATGCTTGTATATATTTTACTAGTGCAAATTTTGAGCATTGTACAAAGATTGAGTCAAATGTACTATTTTTAGTGATTATATTATCATATGTGCCATGATTGTATAAGTCCTTGGTTTTGTTGATAGAGTCATTCATAGTTTTGGATGTTAGTGGTGTATATGTATCATATCGAATGTATAGGATTATCCAAGATCTAGAGGAGCATGGTAGTGTATACTCATGGGGGAGGACTATGTTGACCCACTTGTATCATGATATGTATAGGTTTATGCAGGAGTCATTTGGTGGTGGTATTGGTTTAGTGACATTGTTGCATTATTAGGCTTATAAGAACATAACGGTTACACATCTAATGGGGATGCCACATCCTAAGTGGGTACATCCATAGGGGTTTTTAGAAATATGGACTACTAATACATAGATATAGGATCATAGCAGCATGTGGTGTAGGCAAATACTAGATCAGGTGACTACTATAGATGTTATATAGAGACCGTATAAAGGTTTTTTTGGATGGCCAGAGGATGTTGTACAATTGTGTTAGGTTTGTGTGAGTTTTTAGCTACATGATCAGTGGATGAAATTTTATGAGCGCTTACAGTATGAGTGATTGATGAGATAATTTAGGGTGTTTCATAAAGTGCTCCCAGTTCCATGGGTGTGGGTAAGGAGTGCATATGATCTTGTGAGACCGAACAACAGAGAGAGGCCATCAATAATAAATCTAACATCAATTATAGTAGATGAGAGAGATCCAGAGATAGAGATTCCAGATGTGGATGGTGTAGGGTGTACGAATGCGTATATAGCATGGTGGAGATGCCATAGATGGGAACCACTTTTCCCAAGTGGAGGAGTGATATATGATGATATAGTGGATCCTAATCCACCCAAAAAATTTGGAGGTATGAATCACATTATATTATCTTTGATATTTGTATGCACATAATTATTTAAATGATATTTGTCTAGTAATGACTAATGCTTACTTGTTTTATGTTTGTGTAGGTGATAAGGACTATTGGATGGTAAAGATCGAGTTGGTATTACGTGAGTTGACACAACATATTCTTAATGATGTCATGGATGGTGGATTGATTGATTGAACGATGGTAGTTTTTGATGTGCATGCACCCTTATTTGATAAAGCGGCAATTGCTACTATAGTGTATATGTGAGCATCCATAGAGAGAGACAATCTGAGAGTAGAGCTAGGTAGGCGATAAATGTCCCAATTTGATCCAATGGGTGAAATAGGTCATAGGATATTAGATGAATACATTTGATTACAATAAGATAATGCCAATGTAAAGGCATGGTTAATGGTGTATGAGGATTAGGATAGGATACATAGATCATGATCTAGGTTTTGAGGTGATTCTAGGGCCTCAAGTTCTAGGTCTTGTATGGCTAGTGACACAAAGGATAGTGAGGAGGGAGCTCATGTGGACCATACTCCTATTATATATTAATGTACCTATTGTATCATTGTTTATAAACTTGTCGATATATATGGATATGAGATATGTTTGACATATTTGCATCTTGATAAGTGTATTTGATTATAGCATTGTAAATGTTTGAAATGATACATGATTTGATGTTAATTGCTTATATTAGTATTATAGTAATATGACTCTATAATGGCTCATTTGTGAATGATGTATGAACTAATTATATCCAAAAAAATAATTCATCCACCATGAAGAAAAAAAAACTGTGAACCATACTACTCATGCTATGTAATTTGTTACTTCTTGATTTTACCCTAAGTATTATAACCTTTGAATCTATAGATTATTATGGTTATCATCTAATTTTTATTACTTTGATTTGAGCTTTATGACATATACTGGTTATAGAATAATGATATGTTGATTATTTTACATGAGATGACAACTATACTTTCTTATTTATGTACATTATGGATGTATATTTGTCAGTTATACATCATTAATCTGATACATTTGATGACTCAAACTAACTACCTACTTGTCATGAGGTGGATGCAGGATTGATCCTTCCCTCAAACCCTGATGGAATGAGAGCATCATCGGAGAAGATGGTGTAGATGAGATGATTGGTAGATGATAGAGGAACAACTAGTAACCCAACACACACCGCAATAGAATAACTTGTTTAACTCCCTATTTGATTTAATTAGTTTATTTTTAAGTGCTAATATACTTCTGTTATGAACATATTTTGGTTGATGTTTATGATGATCTGAGTTGTGTGATTTCATGTATGATTATAGTACATAGATTTACATATATAATGTTATTATATGATCATATAGTCAATGCTGACACAAATCTGATTGTCTAATATGGTGAAAGTTTAAATGATATTCAACAAATATCATTATCTTGATTTGATGTCTTTTTATAATAATATTAATAATTGCATCAAACTATAAAACACTTAAGATATTAAAATTTTTTAGCCATGACTCAAGTGATAATTAATTAAATAATTATTTTGTTATAAATGGAATTTTTAATTAATTTGATTTATCAATTATAGAATTACTCAAGTAAACAAATAGGCCTTGAACACAAGTACTAGTACACATGATTCATGAAATAAACAAACTCAAAGTAAGTCAAGGGAATTAATTTTAAAACTAGAATAGTCAAATGGTGTTTTTGGTTGGTTAAATAAAGAAAGAATGAAAGCCAAAGTTAAGTCAATGTTTTGATTTCTTTTTTTAAAGAAAAGTGATGGATGACACATGGGAAGAGAAGGTAAATGAAACTCAAAGTAAGATTTTTTGAAAGAGAAAATAAAAATGATGACTTGCATGGAAAAAAAAGGATTAAGATTATTATAAGAACAAAAGAGAAGGACGACGAGCAAGGGAGAAGGACTGGAGCAAGAGAGGAGGAGGGTGAGAAAGGGAGAAGGACGATGACTAAGGAAGAAGGGAATACAACAAAGAAATGGAGGGATATCAAGAGAGTGCGGCATAAGAATGGCATGGGGCAGTGAGAGGATGTTAGAGGAAAAATGTGAGGTTTGTTGTATGTTATTTTTTTAACCACAAACTTCACAATTTCACTTCTTGTTGTTTTATTCCTGTAGATAACTCAATATGAAATATATAATGTTTTATCAAAAAAAAATCTGCAATGAGTAAATTGGTAACATTTTAGGTCTGAAAATGTCTCAGAAACCTGATCCATTGGCACTTCTGAATGACCAAAAAATTAGCAAGTGGGGTTTGGCATATTTTTAGTACTTCTTAATGCAAGATTGAATGTTGGGTGGAACTTTATTTTTGCCTTATATTTTCATATTACAATTTGAGCCGAGTTATATTTTCAGCTTGAGTTGCATTTTTAAAAAATGAGCATGATTATCATGGGATCTTTATGAGAATCGTGATACGGTTAGAATACTAAAGTGGTTTGTACGAGAATCATGATACCTAAAATTCTAACTCACTTCATTTTATTTCCCCCTTGTTCCGAAATCAATGTTGAAATGCTCTGTATGTTCCACTTGTGAAGGAATTGGTAAATGTATGAAGGAAACTATGTTCCCACTTTAATGCAAGATCGAATGTTGGATGGAATTTTATTTTGCCTCAGATTTTTTTCATGTAGATTGAACTTGAATTATTAAATAAATACAGCGTTTCACACATGCTATTTAATATTACACGTGGATTAGGTAAAACCAATGTCGGTATGTCTATATGTCTTTGCATGATTCTGCTTATTGAGAACGAAAACTAGTATTACTTATAATAGGTTGAGCAAGAAATAATTCCTAAGAAATGAGTCATGAACATTAAAACTAAGATTAGATGTTTAATATAGTATAAATAGATGGTATTTTTTGTGTATAACTAATAAGTGAATTTCCATTCAAAGATATAGTCAGATAAAATCTGTAACAAATCTGGAAAACAATATGCCAACAATAGTTGTATATAATTAGTTGTGAGCAGTTGAAACATTACCTATATGGTTTGGTTATAGAGATGCTTAGTTGTTGTGTTAAGTTACACACACACACACACACACATATATGTGTGTATGTGTGTGTGTGTGTGTGAGAGAGAGAGAGAGAGAAGCGTTTCAATGAATTCTTGTGATGTTTAAGTAATTATGAATTTGATATGATCCATGCGCGGTAGATATAATCTTTGAATAGTAAACGGTGATATTCATTATATATATGAAATGTCATTATGTGTGAAACTCATGAAATGAATTTGATGAACTAAATGCATAGTTATGTTAGCACACTCTTATTCATACTCCGTATCAAAGTAAAATGTGATTATCTTGTGGAATATAATCATTTGTAAACAAGTAAATGGATATACACAGATGTACATGATTATTAGAGAGATGAATAGTGTTTTATAGTTTAGGAATACCGCTTTAATTTGTGTAAACAATAGTAAAGATATACTTTTCTATGGTAATGTTACTATACCCTTGTTTGATTAATGCTATATCCATGATTGATATGATTATATGATCTAAATCTATATTATGGATTTGCATAGAACGTTAGGAGAGATCAATTAGTATATATGTAACATAGTAGTGTTACACAAACATGTCGACAGAGTCGAATTGTAACATCATATAAAGATGAAAACTTGTGTGTATTATATATTGAGAGAGTATTAATATATACAAGTTATTAGACATTTATAGAATAAAATAGCGCATCATGATGTGTGTCTAGAGTTTATTTTTTCTTCTGATTATTATTTAGCAAAAAAATTTAAGATATATTTAGATGGTATAATATAGTACTTGCTTGATTAATATTTACAAGTATAATATTATTTGTTTGTGATTGAGTAAGGTGCTTATGCACAATTATCTATAATATTATGTGATGTCATAAAGTTCTACAGTATTAAAGTATGTTATACTCAAATGATATATACTATAATAGTTATGTCCAAACCTATACCTACATAAATGTATGCATATTGATTATTACTATGAATAGTATGTTTTGTAACAGTTAATAGGAAATTATGTATGTATACATACAACCTTTGATAGTGTAATGAATGCTAGGATAAAATATTTTGTGTTTCATAGACACTATGACTTGCTTTGTTATATCTAATTACTTGAATAGAAATTTATATTTTCAATGTATCTAAGACTGTTTTATTTGATTGTTTGTGAAAAACTAGTAGTTTATCTTAGAATACTACACTATATTAATATGGGTCATCATGAGATATAATATGTTTGAAAACTAATTGTGGCAGTTGTAATTTATAGTTAAAATGTGTATTTTTATTTAGATGGTAAAAATTATAGTCATTATTTTTAGTATGGGATAGATATTAATGTAAGATTCATACATTTGTTTGATAGAATAAATGTATGTTTTGATTTCTCTTATATTTACCATGAAAAGTGATATGATTATTATTAAGATGTAATATATGTGAATCTTGTAGTTAAATTATTGATTATTACTAAATCTCACTTTGTTGATAATAAGTAAGGAGTGAGACAGACTTCACTGGCTTACTAGCATCACAATGCTAGATGAAGGCAATCTGATCAAGTGGTGTGTATGAATTTGATTGATGTATAGATAGCTATTAATTGTATATTAATATGAAAATTATGTTTAGTGAGACATTATCATTTCATGAGTATGATTTACATGTATGTGCAATATCTTACAATAAAATAGGTTTTTTATGATATAATGCATGTGAAGCTTTAGAAATCATACAGCATATAAGTACCTTCTTGTTACTCTAATTCTTGCACTGTCATTATCTACTCATCCATAAAAGGAGGGCCATTCCCTAATGAGATTAGTGTGGAAGATTATTAATCTATGGTTGGGATGAAAAAGCACTTGGATGATGCTCTCCCTCCCCACAACAGTACTACTTTTGAGATGAATCGTGAGACTTTCACAAATATTAGAGAGGTCGGGGAACTCATGCTTCAGGGAGACTTATATCTTATTTTGTATATTATATTATATTGTATTCACTATAGAAAACATTTCATGTAGAACTATAATTATTTATTTATTTCATATTGATAGCAATGGTTATATTGTACCAATAGTGGTTGGATATTTGTTATTACTTTCTATGATTGTAGTATGATGCATTTTCATATATTGATAGTGATCAATGGTTGTTTGATGTCACGTGCTTATTTATAGTTATTATTCTTAGAGTATTTGTGTATGATCTCTATTTAGACTCTCTTAGTGAAATCTATTGTTACTATATGTGTATTTTTTTTTAAATATGTTTTTCTAGTTAGCACCCAACGGGGTTATTACATGTGATATCATAGTTGTGGCTCAAACTCTAGAACCTATTGAGTCCATTAATATTTTTGTATCTTTCTATTTATTAGAAATAAGAATTATGAATATTTGTATGATACATTGGGTGTGTACCCTAAAAGCATTCATACCCCCCTTAAATTTGTTAAAGGGTTGGTTTATCGAGAGTCTCATTGGTGATGGTTATATAAGATGTTTGGATAGGTAAGTGCATAGTAGAGTTCATAAGTTGTGAACAAGAGTTCCCTACTATATTCTTGATTTTTTTTTAAATTGAACACCTCAAACATGATTACATATTTCTTGGTAATTGAATTACCTTCACCATTTATATTTTGTGTTGTGAGTGTTTAAAAAAGCATGGAGTGCTTCCCACTTAAGTTTTTATGCATTAGTTTTGTGTTTTATATACCCAAATCTTAGGAGTGTAAAATTTTATAAGACCATTTTTAGTTTGGAACTACCTAGTGCGGTAGAAATTTTCTTGTAGTTGAGTGTAGATGTCTTGGTTGATAGTTCCTTTATGTTAGGAGTTTGTTCATAGGTATTTTACTTCTAGTTATGGAAGTAAGTTATGATACTACACTTACAAGTTAGTAAGTGAATAGTGATTTGTCAACTTGGGTTGCGATGTTTCCTCTTACCAAGTGAAGGCATGTAGGAGTTCTATTTTTAATATGTTAATTCACTATTTTTTACTTGTGACTTTTTAGAGTCACTATTTTGTCTAACTTGTTAACTTGACTTCGAAGAATGGAGAACCTTGAATTTATATTAATTATAGTTTTTTATAATTATTATATTATTATATGCAATTATTTAGATTGATATTATTCTATTTTTAAAACATGTTGTTTTTAAGAGTTATATATGTACATTTTTTCGAGATCATGTAAGGTATAAGATGTACAAAACATCTTGGTAGTCTAAAAGGGTTGAGATAAACTTTTAACTTGTTAAGTATTAGGCGAGCAATCAAGGAGACATTATCTCACTTATTCTTTTATAAGGTTATAAGGATGGTATGATCCTTCACCTTTGTATATTATGTTAATTTTAGCATTATTTTCTCTTCACTATGAATATAACACTATATGTTAAGTTGTGAAATATGATACTAGTTATATTTAGCTAGTGGCAACTTAATATAATTTCAAAATGATTGTATGATTTTTATTTTATGTCTGTTGGTACATCTAAAATTGTTTAGCATATAGTATTGATTTTTATGATCTATTAGTATAGAATTGTGATTCATTGAACCTTATACATATTTTGGATATCATTAAGTCATAGAGACTTAAGGGAGGAGTGGTGAATTAGAATCATGAATTTTAAGAGATAGGATTGGATTCTACTTAGCCTCACATTGACTCGATAGTTATTAAATTTGGATCTGACAGATGAATTTATCGAATCTAATATTTGACAGATGAACTTATCAAATTTAGTCATATATCTATATGCATAGATACTATGGATGGGTATTCCATAATTTTATATACGTTGAAAATGTAATATTTTCAGTTCTTATTCATTATCATACTTACTAGGAGCTCCATAGAGTAGTGACAGTATTGACATGTTATACGTATACGAAACTACATGGAGTAGCGATAGTATTAACTTATACACATTATTCTTATCAAGTTACCTAAATATTTTTTTTTTTGTTGAGAAAAACACTCTATAGATTAGAGAGATGTGCAGAGGGGCTAGAATATTTTGTGGAACTCTCTTTGATCATTTGTTTTGGCTTTCATGATGATCTCATGTGCTTTTAGGAAGTTAGTAAAACTTTTACCAAGATATTATAAGCTTGTCTTGTAGGTCCTAGACCCTAGGGAGGTCATGATAGAATTAATCAAAGAAATTGACATTCACAAAAATTTTATTTATATAGTAGAGAAGTGTTAAAAATTAAGGTCTTGTGAGACCAATACTCTGAAGATAGTGTTATTTGGGAGGAATATGTTGAGCTCTACAAGCTATGTCACATTACAATTTTACTTTATAATTTATAACCTTTAAATATATGGATTAATATGGTTATTAGATTATTAGTATTGCTTTGATTTGATCTTTTTGACATATATTGTAATGGAACAGTGATATTATTGATTAATATACATGATGTAACAGTTGTATTTTATTATTTTTTATATTGAAGATATATATTTGTTAGGTTTGCATCATTGGTTGATAAATATGATGACTTTGACTAACTACCTACTTGTTACGAGGTGGATGCAAGATAGAACCTACCCTTAGAGCTTGATGAGGGAGAGCATCATCAAATAAGATGGACTAGATGAGATGATTGGAAGAAGAATAGAGGAATTTCTAGTGACCTACATATGTACATTCGATTTTAAATGTTATATGCATAAAATACTAGTGCGTAATTAAGAAAATCTTATTTATTACTATTTTTATAAGTAGATTTAGTTATTAATATGTATTAGATTCCTTTACTTTAATTATCTTGATTTTTTAGAATAAATCAGAAAAATAGATATTTAGTTGTTACATGTGAATAATAATTAATTATATATTATCTTATTACTGAAAACAATTAGATAAATAATTAATTACCTTTATTTTAATTACTTTTAAAGAGCTTGAATTATCTTAATACTAATCGTGAGTTATGGCAATCTAAACTTAAAATTTATACTAATAGAAATGCATGCATGAAATTACATGAAATTTAAAAATTAATATCATTATTTAATTATCAAAGATAAAGCTAACTTAAATCTCAAATGCCAATACATTGATTGCATTAAGTATACAAGGTTTAAAATTATCAAGAATTTAAACGTGTATGATTTAAAAAAATAAAAAAGAACTCAAGTTAAGTAATAAAATTAAATTAAGAATTGAAACTTTAAAGAGAAATAGATAGTAGAAATCATGATAAAAGAAGGGGAGAGCAAGAAAATGAAGAAAAAAGCGTATCTTTTCAAATAGGGAATTGTATTTAAGAGATAGGTTTTGTAATTTAAATTATTGTGTGCAATATAGGAAATAAAAAAGATTTAAATAAATACTAATAAATTAGTTAGTGACTGTATGTTTCTCTAGTCAGTGTCCAAATTGTATTGGTTATGTCTCCTTTACATAGGCCTAATTTTTAATTATCTGACTAAATAATACTTTCAATGATTTTTGAGATTAAAAAACTCTTATTTTAATTGACTTGCATCCCACCTAATTTTGGCTACATCCCACTTTATTAATGATGGTGTCACACTAGAGAGGCCTGCCCTTTTATTTTGTAGATCTTTGTTCCATTCAATTTGATTGGGAATAATTTAAATGGCACTTTACTATAAATAGATTGTGTTACTCAATTTTAGACTGCATCTCAATTTAATAATCCTACATTACATATTATGGGTTGATTCATATTCTAACTAATTGAGTTTAAAATTTAGGCCTGCACTTTACCTTTTGAACCTATGTCTCACTTCTTGATAGACCTGCATCCCATGAGATTTGGTCTGCATTTCATTTTATTGAACCAGTGTTTTAACTTATAGCATTGCATTCCAATTTTACAAGTCGGTGATTCAAATTTATAGATCAACACTTTGCTTTGATGGGTCAATGTTTTGTTTTGATAGATCGGCGTTTTGTTTTGTCAGTTTTTTGTATTGATAGAGCCTACGTTTTATTAAGAATAATATGGCATATTTCCTTGTATTGTCTGGATCATTGTATCCTTGCCACATATACCTCTACATATATGTATTTATTTATTGATTGTCATATATGTTTTATGGTTTTTGTCCTATTGGTGAATATAATTGTGTGTATTTGATAGTGTAGGTGGAGATATTTTGCTTCCCTACATTATATTGACTTTGTCTGGTTTACTTGCCCATGTTGGCATGATTTAACTTTGGGTCTCTTGGAATCTCATTCCATCTATACTCTTCCAATTAGAAGGCTTTTTGGTTATATTTTTTTCAAAATTATTAATTATGGATACCAATATTTTCTTTCTCAAAAAAATATAATTGTTGTTTATAATGACTAGGAATTAAAATATTTGAATGACATTTTACTATTTGGGTTAGAGTTTATTATATTATAACTTATATTGTGATAAGTGTTTCATATAAATATTGAAGTGTTGAGCTTTTATTCAAAATTATATGTATTCATTTTAAAACACTATGTATATATAAAGCACTGAGTATCAATGTTTTGAAATGCCAGGTTTTAAACTGAAACATCAAACTTTAACTAAAATGTTGAGTCATTATTATAATATGTTGAGTTGTCATGCTGAGTCATGTTGAGTCAATATTATAACATGTTGAATATAAATGCTAAGTTAAAATAAGTAACATTGTGTTATAAGTGTAAATTGCTAAGTATCTTTAATGAATGAGAAGCGTTTAATTTAAAAAGCTGAGTCTTTTGGTTTAACATTGAGTCTTTGTTTAAAATCGATTGACATATAAAATAAAATAATGCTGATCTTTAATGCAAGATCAAATGTTGCATTGAAATTTATTTTTTCCTCAAATTGTCGTACCATGGACTGAACAAAGTTGCATTACCACCTAGAATTGCATTTTAAATAATGAGTGTGATTAACATGAGATTCTTAGATATTAAATGTTGAATGTTACAAATAAGATGTTGAGTTAGTAGTTGTCATGATTTTGAAGATATGAATTATTATTAAGTATTATATCCATGAAAGGGTAATATGTTAATAATGGTTGATGAAACCATGTTAAGACATTACTCAGAATTCAAATGACAAATGAATTTTGTAATCCATATTTGTATTTAGTAAGTACTTTTTAAAATAGCTAAGTGTATAAGGGTATTCATATAATCATAACTTACAAAAGTGCATTAGATGATATGCCTGTCTAATGTAATAGATTTTTAATATGATATAAGATTCTGAGAAATAGGGAAACTTCAACCCTATGAATACTACCCTTGAGTTCTGTTCATACAGGGTTTAATTGGATTTAGAGTTATTCGAGATTATGATATTTTTAGTGATAAAAATTTGTGTGTGAAATATATTTTGTGAGAATATTAATATGTGCAAGTGATTGATATTTTTAGAATAAAATAATGCATCATGATGTGTATCTAGAGATTGTGTTTTCATCTGAATACTATTATGAAATATAATTTAGGGTATATCTAGGTGGTATAATCACATACTTATTTGTTTATTAATTATAGTATGAGATTATTTGTTTATGTTTGAGTAGAGTACTCTTACACAATGAGATATGATAGTATGATATATCATAGAATACATTAAACTAAATATATATGTCTAGATGGTACTAACTATAGTTGTATGTCTAGACTCTCACTTACATTGATTGATTAAATGTATGTGTTGATCTGTATATTTTGTAATAATTAGTAGGATGTCACATATGTGTGCATACAACCTTGAAAGTTTGAATGAATGTTGGGTTATAATTTTATGTGTTTATATTATTTGTCATGTTATATCAAGAATATCATATATAACATGACAAATTATAATTTTATGTGTTTAATTAAGAATAGTCTTGATTAAAAGCTTATGACTCCAGGTATTTAAGACTATTTGTATTATTAGAGAAAAAAACTAGTAGTTATGTCTTAAAAAATTAGACTATGATATTATGGGATATCATGAGATATAATTGTTTACATCTTATTGTAATAGTTTGGAATCTGCAATTTATTACGAATGTGAAACATACTCAAGTGGTATGAATTGTAGGCATTATTTCATGTTTAAGTTAAATAATAGTGTTAGATTCATTCTGAATTGATAGATAAAATGTAAGAATAAGATTGTTTCAATTTTAGTGTAGAAAAAATCTATATGAATATTTGAGTTATATACTATGTTATATATGTTTATATTAGAATCCACATTGATGATGTTAATAGGTAGTGAGATGGATTATACTAGCCTATGTAGCACTACCAATGTTGTAAGTAGATAATCCAATCAAGTGGTGTATTATGAAATTAATCGATCTAGGTGATCATATGTTATTTAAAAATTGTGACTAAAGTAATGTTAGATATGCATTATCATTTCATATGTTTAATTTATATGTTATCCAATATCATGTTAAAAATGTATTTTATTTATGATACACGTCATGTAGTAAAAAATTTATAGCACATAGGGTACTAGCATGTCTCTCTAGATTCTTGTATCATTTTATCTACCTATTTATGAAGGGAGAGGCATTCCCTGATAAGGAATTATGTGGAGGATCATTAGTCTGTGGTTGGTGTGTAAAAATGCTTGAATGATGCTCTCTCTCCCCATTATAGTACTTATTTGGAGACAATATTTGAGATTATTAGTGATACATGAATTGGTTTGACTCGAACTCCAAAGAGCTTGATATCTATTTATTGTATTAGATTGAATGCCTAAAAAAATATAATTATAATATATATTTATTATTTTTGAACAATAGTTGTTGTATTAACGAATCAGTCGTAGTTGTGTCCTATTATATTTACTTTTATTGGAAGTGTATAAAATAATTATTATATTTGGTATTTGAATTTAGAAGTGCTATTATTCTAAGTTATAGTTTAAATATATGGTAATATTTTATTCTATGAAATGAATGTTAAGTCTATTGTTAAAAAATAATTATTGCATTTTTTAAGTACAAATTGAGGGGTTTTAACATGTGGTATCAAAGCTATAGTTCATATTCTACGACCTAATGATTCCATTAGTATTTTATTATCTTTTTGTTTATCAAAAAAAATGTAGATATATGTATGGTACTTTAAGTATGTACCCTAAGAGCATTTGTACCCCTTTAGATTTGTTAAAGGGTTAGTTTATCGAGTGTCTCATTGGTGATGGTTTTATAAGGTGTATGGGTAGGTAAGAGCATAGCATAGTTTATGAGATGTGAACAAGAGTTACCCTACTATATTCTTGATCTTTTTTATTGATCACCTCAAGTATGATTACATATTTCTTGGTAATTGAATCACCTTCACCGTTTGTGTTTGTGTATTGTGAGTGTTTCAAAAAGTATGGAGTGATACCCACTTAGGTTTATATGAATTATTTTTGTCTTATATACACAAATTTTAGGAGTGTAAATCTTATAAGACCATTCTAGTTTGGCACCACCTAGTGAGATGAAAATTTTCTTGTAGTTAAATGTAGATGTCTTGATTAATAATCTTGTGTTAGGAGTTTATTATGTAGATTAGTATCCTTGTATTTATATAGATTGTATAAAAAGTGTCATCTCTCTTAGTTAGCTTAAAGGTGAGTTGTTATGCTCTCACTCTCCTCTTACATCATTTTTAGCTACTGAGAAGATTCATATTCTTAAGATGTTGATTTAGAGTTTTTTTTAGTGAAAAAAGTGTTTCTAAATTGATGTTTTGATCTTATTCCCTTGAGTTTGTGGGATAGCGTTTCCTACTTCTTATTGATAGAAGATATAAAATTGGATATATTGATGCATCTTTGAGGTTAGTATTTTCCTTCTGATTGTAGAGGTAGGTTATAATACTACACTTATAAGTTTATTAAGTTAATGATGATTTAGTAACTTGGATTTCAATGTTTCCTTTTACCATGTGAGCTTATGTTAGAGATTTACTTTTGAAATGTTAGTTCTCTACTTTCCACTTTGTGACTTCATAGAGTTACTATTTTATCTAACTTGAGAACTTGACCATGAGAAGTGGATAACCTTAAATTTATATTAATTTGAATTGTTTATGATTATTGTAATTATTATGTTATTGTATATCTTTGTTTAGACTAATATTATTCTCTCTTTTGAAGCATGTTATTTTGAAAGGTTTTATATGTACTTTTCATTGGGAGCAAGTAAGATATAAGATGCACAGAACATCTTAATAGTCTAAAAGGGTTGAGATAAAAATTTTAACTTATTGTGTGTTAGTCATGCAAGCAAGGAGACATTGTCTCGCTTATAAGGTTGTGAAGACGATATAATTTTTAACCTTTGTATGTTATGTTAATGTTGAAATTATTTTCTCTTTACTATGAATATAACACTATAGGTTAAGTTGCAAAATATGATACTAGTTATGTTTGATTAGTAGCAACTTAATACAATTTTGAAATTATTGTATAATTTTTCATGTATGTATGTTAGTTCATCTGAAATCATTTAGCATATAGTGTTGCTTCCTATGATATTTTAGTATAGATTTGAGTTTTATTGAATCTTGTGCACATTATAAAGTTTGTCAAGTCATGGAGACTTTAGGGAAGAGTGGTGAATTAGGAATGTGTTTTTTAAGCAATGGGACGATACCCTACTTAGCCTCACATTGACTCGATTGTTACATGTGGTATGTATAAATTATTTCTAGTTTTTATTCATTGGCATACTTGTCAAGAGATACATTTGAGAAGTGGTAGTATTGGTATGTTATAATTATTAGAAGCTATGTGGAGTAGCTATAGTATAAACATATATATATCATTCATACTAAGTTCCCTAAATACTTTTTTTTGGTATAAGAAATACACTCTATAGATTAAGAGAGATGTGTAGAGGAGGATGGAAGGTTTTGTGGAACTCTTCTTGGTCATTTGCTTTAAATTTTATGATGATTTCATATGTTTTTTGGAAGTCAGTGAAATTTTTATCAAGTTATTATGAATTTGTCTTGTTGTTCTGGACTCTAGGGTGGTCATGATAGAACCAATCAGTGTAAGTGACTTTCAAAAAATTTATTTACATAATATAAAATGTCACAGAGCAAGGTCTTATAGAACCAATACTCTAAGAATAGTGTTAATTAGAAACTTATGATGAGTTCTTCAGGTAAATTTTATATTTAATTACATGATATGATATTTAATACTATGTTATTAAACTCTATTTGTTATTCAATTTTTTTGTTAGAATCAGTGTCATCGAGACGATGACTAATTTTAGAAGGGGAAGATGTCACATCATGATTTCACCCTATGATTTATAACCTTTAAATCCATGGCTTAATATGGTTATTAGTTGATTAGTATTAATTTGATTTAATCTTTTTGACATATACTATAATGGGACAGTGATATTGTTGATTAATATACATGATATAACAGTTGTATTTTATTATTCTTTATATTGAAGATGTATATTTGATAGTTTTATATTATTTGTTGATATATATGATGATTTATACTAACTACCTACTTGTTACAAGGTAGATGCAGTATAGAATCTACTCTCAGAGCTTGACGAGTGAGAGAATCATTGGAGAGGATGGACTAGATGGGATGGTTAGGGGAAGAAGAGAGGAATCGTCAGTGACCTTACACACATGTACATTAAATTTTAAATGTTATATACATAAAATGCCAATACATAATTAAAAAAATCTTGTTTATGATTATTTTTACAAGTATATTTAGTTTTTAATATGTAATAGATTCTTTTACTTTAATTGTCTTGATTTTCAAGAATAAATCAAGAAAATAGATATTTAGTTGCTACATGTGAATAGTAATTAATTATACATTATCTTATTATTAAAAATAATTAGATAAATAAATAATTACCTTTATTTTAATTACTTTCAAAGAGTTTGAATTATCCAAATACTAACCATGAGTTATGGCAATCTAAACTTAGCATTGACAATGTATACATGAAATTATATGAAAATTAAAAATTAATATCTTTATTTAATTATCAAAGATAAAGCTAATTTAAATTCCAAATACCAATGCATAGATTGCATTAAGTATTCAAAGTTTAAAATTATCAGAGATTTAAACATGCATGATTTAATAAAATAATAAGGAACTCAAGTTAAGTAATGGAATTAAATTAAGAAATAAAACTCTAAAGAGAAATAAATAGTAAAAATCAATATAAAGGAAGGGGAGAGCAAGAAAGAGAAGAAGAAAGGCATATCTTCTCAAACATGAAATTATTTTTAAGAGGTAGGTTTGTAATTTAAATTCCTGTGTGCAATATAAGAAACTTACGAGATTTAAATAAATACCAGGAAATTATATTAGTGGTTGTGTATTATATTATGTTGACTATGTGTTTCTCTAGTCAAAATCCAAATTGTATTGGGTACATCTCCTTTGTATAAGTGTGTTTTTTAATTGTCTAACTACATAACACTTTAAGTAGCATTTTGAGATTAAAATACCTTTGTATTAATTGTCTTGCATCTCACCTACTTTTGGTTGCCTCCCAATTTATAAATGATGGCATCACACTAGAGAGGCTTGCGCTTTTATTTTGTAGATCTTCATTCCATTCAATTTGACTGGGAATAATTTAAATGATGCTTTACTATAAATGGACTACATTCTTCAATTTTAGACTACATCTTAATTTAGTAAGCCTGCATTGCATATTATGGGGTGATTCATATTATAACTGAGTTTAAAAGTTAGGCTTGTGCTTTGCCTTTTGAACCTATGTCTCACTTTTTGACAGACTTACATCCCATGATATTTGGTCTATGTTCCATTTTATTAAACCAGTGTTTTAACTTATAAGCCTGTATTCTAATTTTATAGGTCAGTGATTCAAATTTATAGATCAAAACTTTGCTCTGATGGGTCAGTGTCTTATTTTGATAGATCAACGTTTTTTTTTGTCAATGTTTTATATTGATAGAGCCTATGTTTTATTAAGAATAGTATGGGTACTTCATTGTATTGTTTGGATTGTTGTATCCTTGTTGTATATACCTCTACGTATATGTATTTATTTATTGACTATCATATATGTTTTATGGATTTTGTCCTATTGGTGCATATAATTGTGCGTATTTGACTAAGTGTAAGTGGAGTCATTTTGTTTCCCTGTATTATATTGACTTTGGTTGGTTTACTTTTTCATGTTGGCATGACTTGGTGTTGGGTCCCCTAGACTCTCATTTCATATCTACTCTTCCAATTGGAAGGCTTTTTCGTTGTATTCTTTTCAAAATTATGAATTATGGATACCAATATTTTCTTTTTGGAAAAAAATATAATTGTTGTTTATAATGACTGAGAATTAAAATATTTAAATGTCACTTTACTATTTTGGTCAGAGTTTATTATATTATAACTTACATTGTGATAAGTGTCGTGTATAATTATTGAAGCACTGAGCTTTTATTCAAAACATTATGTATACATTTTAAAACATTGTGTATATATAAAGCACTAAGTATCAATGTTTTGAAATGCTAGGTTTTAAACTGAAACATCAAACTTTAACTAAAATGTGGAGTCATTATTATAATATGTTGAATCATTATGTCGAGTCATATTGAATCATTATTTTAAGATGTTGAATATAAATGCTAGTTAAAAATAAGTAATGTTGTGATATAAGTGTAAATCACTAAGTATCTTTAATAAATGTTGAATGTTTAATTCAAAAACCTGAGGCATTTGGTTTGATGTTGAGTCTTTGGTTGAAATCAATTGACATATAAAAGAAAATAATGTTTATCTTTAATGCAAGATTGAATGTTAGGTTGAACTTTAGTTTTGCCTCAAATTTCTATATCATGGATTGAATGGAGTTGTATTACCAGGTAGAGTTGCATTTTGAATAATGAACATGATTAACATGGGATTCTTAAATATTAAATGTTGAATGTTAAAAATAGGAAGTTGAGTTAGTAGTTGTCATGCTTTTGAAAATATGAATTTTTATTAAGTATTATATCCATGAAAGGGTAATATGTCAATAATAATTGATAAAACCATGTAAGACATTGATCGGAATTTAAATAATAGATAAACTTTGAAATCCATATTTGTATTTATTAAGTACTTTTGAAAACAACTAAGTGTATAAAAGTATTCATATAACCATAACTTACAAAGTTGCATTAGATAATATGTTTATGTCTAAAGTAATAGATAATTGTTAATATGATATAAGATTCTGAGAAATAGGGAAAATTCAACCCTATGAATACTACCTTTGAGTTATTTTAATATGAGGTTTAACTTGACTTAGAGTTATTCGAGATTATGATGTTTTTTAGTGATAAAAACTTATGTGCGAAATATATTTTGTGAAAATATTAATATGTGCAAGTGATTGACATTTTTATAATAAAATAATGCATCATGATGTGTGGTTAGAGATTGTTTTTTCATCTAAATATTATTATACAGTATAATTTAAGGTATATTCAGGTGGTATAATCATGTACTTGTTTGTTTATTAATTATATTATGAGATTATTTATTTATATTTGAGTAGAGTGCTTTTGCACAATGAACTATGATAGTATGGGATATCATAGAATATATCAATGTAAATATATTATCTCCAGATCTTACATACTATAATTGTATGTCTAGACTCTCACTTACATTGATTGATTAAATATATGTGTTGGTTATTAATTAATCTATATGTTTTGTAATAATTTATAAGATATCATGTATATATACATACAACTCTGAGAGTATGAACAAATGTTGGGTTAGATTTTTATGTGTTTGTATGACTTATTATGTTATGCATATATTTGATTGATTAAAAGCTTATTATTTCAAGTATTTAAGACTATTTGTATGACTAATGGAGGAAAAACTAGTAGTTATATCTTAGAAAACTAGACTATGATATTATGGGATATCATGAGGTATAATTATTTAGATCTTATTATAGTAATTGAGAATATACAATTTATTATTAATTTGAAACATACTCGAATGGCATGAATGATAAGCATTATTTCCTATTTAAGTTAACTAATAATGCTAGATTTATTATGCATTGATAGATAAAATATAAGAATAAGATTGTTCCATTTCTAGTGTAGGGAAAATTTGTATGAATATTTGAATTATATACTATGTTATAAATGTTTATATTAGAATCCACATTGATGATGATGATAGGTAGTGAGACAGATTTTACTAGCTTAGGTAGCATCATCAATGTTGGAAGTAGATAATTTGATCAAGTAATGTGTTATGAAATTAATCGATCCAAGTGATCGTATGTTATTCGATAAATTTGGATAAAGTAATGTTAAATATACATTATCATTTTATATGTTTGATTTACATTTTGTGTGATATCATGTTAGAAATATATTTTCTTTATGATACATGTCATGTAGTAAAAATCTTACAACTCACAAGGTACTAGCACGTCTCTCTAGATTCTTGTACTGTTCTATCTACCTATCCATGAAGGGAGGATCATTCGCTAATAGAGGATTGTGTGGGGGATCATTGGTTTGTAGTTGATGTGAAAAAGTACTTGGATGATGCTCTCTCTTCTCACTACAGTACTTACTTGGAAACAATATTTGAGATTATCAATGATACACGAATTGGTTTGACTTGAACTCCAAAGAACTTGGTATCTATTTATTGTATTAGGTTGAATGCCTAAAAGAAATATACTTATAATATATATTTGTTATTTTTTAATAATTATTACTATATTAGAGGACCAGTCATAGCTATGTCCTATTATATTTACATTCCTTAGAGATGTATAAGATAATTATTGTATCCAGTATTTTAATTTTGAAGTACTATTATTCTAATTTATAGTTTAGATATGTGGTAATGTTTTATTATATAGAATCAATATTAAGTCTATTGTTAAAAAAAAAAATTATATTTTCTAAGTATAACTTGAGGGGTTGTAACATGTTATATCCATATTTGTTTGCAAGAGTTGATACTAGATACTATGTTTTTATTCTGTTAAACTTTGTTTGTTATTCAGAATTATTATTTGAATAAGTGTCATCATGACGATGGCTAATTTTTTGGGAGAAAGATGTTACATATCAATTTTATCTTCAGTATTATAACCTTTGAATCCATAGATTATTATGGTTATCATCTTATTTTTATTGCTTTGATTTGAGATTTATGACATATATTGATTATGGATAGTGATATGTTGATTATTTTACATGATGTGATAATTATACTATTTTATTTATGTACTTTATGGATTTATATTTATTATTTATGTATCATTACTCTGATACATTTGATTACTCAGACTAACTACCTACTTGTCACAAGATGGATGCAGGATTGATCCTTCTCTCAGAGCTTAATGGAGGGAGAGTATCATCAGAGAGGATGGTGTAGATGGGATGATTGGTGGATGACAGAGGAACTGCTAGTTATCTAACACACACACCATAGTAAAATGAATTTTTTAACTCCTTATTTTATTTTAATAGTTTATTTGTTTTTAAGTGCTAATATAATTTTGCTATGCTCATATTTTTTTTGATGTTTATGTTGATCTGAATTGTGTGATTTCATGTATGATTATATTACATAGATTTACACATACAATATTGTTATATGATCATGTAGTCAATGCTAACATAAATCTAACACAGTGAAGGTTTAAATGATATTCAATAAATATCATTGTCTTGACTTGATGTCTTTTTATAAGAATATTAATAATTATGTCAAACCATAAAACACTTAAGATATTAAAGTTGTTTGGATATGACTCGAGTGATAATTAATTAAATAATTATTTTTTTATAAATAGAATTTTTAATTAATTTGATTTATCATTTATATAATTACTTAAGTAAACAACTAGGCCTTGAACATAAGTACTAGTATTCATGATTTATGAAATAAACAAACTCAAAGTAAGTCAAGGGATTTCATTTTAAAACTAAAATAGTTAAGTGGTGTTTTTGCTTGTTTAAAGAAAAAAAGAATGAAAGCCAAAGTTAAGTCAATGTTTTGATTCTTTTTTTTTAAATAATAGAAGTGATGAGTGATGCATGGGAAGAGAAGGCAAATGAAACTCAAAGTAAGATTTTTGGAAAGAGAAAATAAAAATGATGACTTGCATGGAAAAAAAAGGATTAAGATTATTATAAGAACAAAAGATAAGGATAAAAAGCAAGGGAGAAGGATGGGAGCAAGAGAGAAGGACAAGAATCAAGGGAGAAGGATAACAATCAAATAAGAAGGGAATAAAATGAAGAAAAAGAGGGACAGTGAGAGAGTACATCATAATAATGGCATGGGGTAGTGAGAGGGTTTTAGAGGAAAAAGGTGAGGTTTGTTGTCTATTATTTTTTTAACCGTAGACTTTACGATTCCACTTCTTGCTGTTCAATTCCTGTAGATAGGCCAATATGAAATATATAATGTTTTATCAAAAAAAAATATGCAGTGAGTAAATTGGTAACATTTAAGGTGTGAAAATGTCTCAGAAGCCTGATCCATTAGCACTTCTGAATGACCAAAATTTGGCAAGCTGGGTTTGGCATATTTTTAGTACTTCTTAATGCAAGATTGAATGTTGGGTGAAACTTTATTTTTACCTTGGATTTTCATAAAATGGTTTGATTAGAATTGCACTGCCATCCCAAGTTGCATTGTGAGCCCAAGTTACATTTTAAAAAAAATGAGCGTGATTATCATAGGATCCTTATGAGAATCGTGATACGATTAGAATACTAAAGTGGTTTGTATGAGAATTATGATACTTCAAATTCTAACTTGATTCTTTGTATTGCCCCTTTGATCTGAAATCAATGTTGGAATGCTCTATATGTTCTAATTGTGAAAGAATTGGTAAATGTACGAAGGAAACTATGTTTCCTCTTTAATGCAAGAACAAATATTGTGTGGAATTTTATTTTGCCTTGGATTTTTGTAATGTATATCAAACTTGAGTTCTTAAATAAATACGTCCTTTCACCAATGCTATTTAATATTACAAGTCAATTGGGTAAAACTAGTTTTGGTATATCTATGTGGATTTGCATGAGTTTGCTTGTTGCGAATGGAAACCAGTATTGCTTGTAATAAGATGAGCAAGAGTTAACTCCTATGGAATGATTTGTGAATATTCAAAATGAGCTTAAAAATTTAATATAGTATACATAGATGGTATTTTTTGTATAACTAATAAGTGAATTTTCATTCAAAGATATAGTCGAATAGACCTTGTAGCAAATCTGGGAACTAGTATGTCAATAATAGTTGTATATAACTGGTTGTTAGCAGTTGAAACATTATCTATATGGATTGGTTATAGGTATGCTTAGTTATAGTGTAAAGTCAACTATGATATATATATATATATATATATATATATATATATATATATATATATATATATATATATATATATGTATATATGTATATATATATATATGTGTATATATATATATATATATATATATATATATATATATATATATATATATATATATATATATATATATGCTTGAGAAAAGGGTTTCAATGAATTCTTGTGATGTTTAAGTAATTATAAATTTGATATGATCCATGTTTGATAGGTAAAATCTTTGAATAGTAAATGGTGATATTCATTATATGTATTAAATATCATTATGTGTGAAACTCATTAAATGCATTTGATAGACTAAATGCATAGTTATGTTAGCACATTCTTATTCATACTCAGTAGCAAAGTAATATGTGATTACCTTTTGGAAGATAATCTTTTGTAAACTAGTTGATGGATGTATGTAGATGTACATGATTATTAGAGAGATGAATAGTGTTTTATATTTTAGGAATATCACTTTAATTTATGGAAAAAATATTAAAGATATACTTTTATATGGTAATGTTACTATACTCTTGTTTGATTTATGTTATATCCATGATTGATATAATTATATGATCTAAATCTATCCTATGGATTTGCATAAGAACGTTAGTAGAGACCAAGTAATATATATGTAGCACAGTAGTGTTATGCAAACATATCGACAGGGTCAAATTGTAATATCATGTAAAGATGAACATTTGTGTGCAGTATATATTGAGAGAGTATTAATATGTGCAAGTGATTAGACATTTATAGAATAAAATATTACATCATTATGTTTTCCTAGAGTTTATGTTTTCTTCTGATTATTATTTAGTAGAATAATCGAGGGTATACCTAGGTGGTATAATCCAATACTTGCTTGATTAATATTTACAGGTGTAAGATTATTTATTTGTGATTGAGTAGGATGCTCATGCACAATGATCCATGATATTATGGGATTTCATAGAGTTATACAGTATTAAACTATGTTATACCTAGATGGTACATACTATAATGATTATATTCAGACTTACACCTACGTAAATATATACATGTTGGTTATTAATATGAATAGTATGTTTTGTAATAGTTAATAAGACATTATGTATGTATACATATAACCTTTAAGAGTGTAATGAATATTACAATAGAATATTTTGTGTTTTATGGAAACTCTGACTTATTTTGTTATATCTAGTTACTTGAATAAAAGTTTATGTTTCCATGCATTTAAGATTGCTTTATTTGATTGTTTGTGGAAAACTAGTAGTTTGTTTTAGAATACTAGATTGTGGCAATATGGGTCATCATGGAATATTTTATGTTTGGAAAATAATTATGAAAGTTGGAATCTATAGTTAAAATGTGTATTTTTACCTGAGTGGTAAAAACTATAGTCATTATTTTTAGTATGGGATAGATATTAATGTAAGATTCATACATATATTTGATGAAATAAATGTATGCTTTCATTTCTCTCATGTTTAGAATGAAAAGTGATATGATTTCTATTAAGATGTAATTTATATGTATTTTGTGGTTAAATTATTTATTTTTACCAAATCTAACTTTGTTGATACTGAGTAAGGGGTGAGATGAACTTCACTGGCTTATTAGTATCATAATGTCAGATGAAGATAATTTGATCAAGTGGTGTGTTTGAATTTGATATATGTATATATTTATATTAATTATGTATTTCTATGAAAATTATGTTTAATAAGACATTATCATTTCAAGAGTATCATTTACATGTACATGCAATATCTTTTAATAGAATTGAGTTTTTATGATACACTACATGTTTAGCTTTAAAAATCATACAGTACATGGGTACTTTCTTGTTACTCTAGATTCATGCATCATCACTATCTACTCATCCATGAAGGGAGGGCAATTCCCTAATAGGATTAGTGTGGAAGATCATTGGTATATGGTTGGTGTAGAAAAGTGATCATATGATGCTCTACCTCCTCACAATAGTACTACTTTTGAGACGACTCTTGAGATTGCCACAGATACTAGAGAGGTCAGAGAACTCATGTTCTAGGAAGCCTTGTCTCTTATTTTGTACATTGTATTATATTGTATTCACTATAGAAAACATTTTATGTAGAAATGTAATTACCTATTTACTATGGATTGATAGTAGTGGATATATTTTACCAACAGTGGTTGGATATTTGCTATTACTTTCTATGATTATAGTATGATGTGTTTCCATATATTAATATTGATCAGTGACTGTTTGATGTCATGTGCTTATTTACAGTTATCACTCTTAGAGTATTTTTGTATGATCTCTATTTATACTCTATTGGTGAAATATATTATTAGTATATGTGTTATTTTTTTAATTATTATGTTTTTCTAGTTATCACCTAGTGGGGTTGTTACATAATTGGATGATTATGCGCTAGTGGTGACACTACTCTCGGCATAGTTGTAGTAGGAATATGTGTGTGATCAGCTAAAAAAATCTTAATTGGATTTATCACCATGAATCTTGGTTAAATTGAATTTTATTGTGTCATGACACTAATGTAAGTTGGTATAAATTTCTATATTGGTTTCCATTTATCTTGACTCTGTGGTGCAATAGATTTTGCATAACTGGGTGCTTTAGAAACCTCACTACTCACATGATGAGTAACCATTACTTCCTTACTAGGAACATCATAGGATAATTCAGTCATGGAATAATGAGATCTAGAATAATGGGGAGAAGGAGAATTGAATTTCCCTTTCATAAATGTAATGATGCCTCTATCAACATACTACTTAATTTAATCTCTAAGTGCACAACAATCATCATCCTAATGACCATTGATGCGATGCTAGCTGCAATATGGTTGATTCCTAGATCTATCCATATGGTATGATGGATGATAATGATTGGGACGAAGTCTAATCATCCACCTATCCAATAGTGTCAATAAAACATCATGCAATGTATCTCTATATGAATCAAACTATATAGGCTCTCTCTCTTGGTATACTATGTTCTTCTCATTGTAGGGGTTGGTCTGTAAACTAATTATTTCCCTTTGTTGAGTACTTTTGCTTATGAATTTTGTTCCACTTTTTATATTTGAATATGTGGATTAGGTGTTTAAACCAAATTATATGACTTGATGGTAATGGATCTAGATCAAAATATGTATTTGTATTGATCTTGACTATTCCCAATTACTTTACTAATGCAATAGTTTTATTGCAAAGATGCTGAAAGGACTTAGTTATTTGATATAGCAAATTTTTCTTAAGAGGGAATATGAGGCCTCTAAAGAAGATATATTATATCTCCAAATCTATTATTTGATATATTAAGTGGTGCATACATGACTGAACGTAGTAGGTAATCACTAACTGGGTCTGACTGACCCTAGTGTAATGAAGGTAACCTCTTGTATGTGATTATGGGTCCTTCATTTCAAATTAAATGCATAATAAAGACTTATTATAGCTATAGACAATCATGTTGGTATAATTACACATATTTATAGTCTTTTTGTGTGTATATACCTTTTAACTGAGGATTAGATATCTAGTGACATAAACTCTTGTGGACCTCTTCGGTTCCACTTTATTTCACTTGAATTATCCATTCCTTTGGGCTTGTATGATTATTTTATTATTATTCATCCAATATATGCTAGGTATTTTTATCTTTTATTTTCTATTATTTATACAATTTATCCCTCGACACCAGTGTCCACTTTGGGCACTTGCATTGATGTTAGTGTCTAACTATAGTGTAGGTGTCCAGGATTATCATCTTGTCATTTTCTATATTTTATGCTTTTGTGACCTTTTCTTATCCCTATTTTGTTCATTTTATTTTCATTTTTTTGCATGTCACTAGATCCTAATTCAAAACCAAGAGGTCCCTATATATACAAAGGCTATATTCTAATTAAGACACCTAATAATTTGATTTAAAAACTATCTAATTGGAAAATATTATATATTTCAAGCTATTAAATTGCACTACAACACTAAATCAAATATTTAAATCATTCAAAAGGTTAAATATATTATTTCATTACTTGTACCAAGGCTTACTAGGAGAAAGAGCATATAGTCACATTATTACAACTCCATGCACATGCCTAGGAGGGAGAACTGCATGCGAGTTTGAGGCCCTCTTTAGAGTATTGTATATAAAGGCAAAACTTAGCAATAAATGGGTTGTTAGGGCTAGTTCAACTCATGTGTTAACCCATTTTTACCAAGTTACAAGGGGTCCAATGTAAAGGAACTAAGAATTTGCTTATTTTCTAGATCACGCACACATAAAAACACATTCAATGATACAAAATAGTTACACATTTGAAATAAAAGCCTTGTGCAAATTTATAACCATTCATATGCATATCTTTGACTGGACACTTGCATTAGAAGTAAACACCTACGTCGATGCTAATGTCCCTATTTGATGTAACTATCTGGTGGACAAAAATAGTTAGAATAAAAAATGAACAAGGTCAATATCTTTAAGTTAGACCTATGATAATTCCTTATCATTATCATAATTTATAATAGATCATCAAACAAGATATGCTCTATTTTATCTCTTAGCTACTTTGTACTTACTATATTTATTGCACATGCTTAAATGAATTATATTGTCGAAGTATTATATTACATTGCATAAATATGAATATTACAATATTGCATTCAAAAAACTTTTATTACTTGTATGTTTCTCTTGTTAACTCTAAAAAGCATAAAATATTCAGTGAACCCATCCTCTATTTGTTGAACTAAAACCCTAATTTGAATATTAGGTTTTTTGCCTTCTTTAAAAGTTCATTTGAGATTTTTGTATTTTATTTTTAAATTTTTTTTCTCTCCACTTATATGGGCATAGTTTAGGAATGCCTAGTTATATTATTGTTTTGGCCCTAGTGGTTATGTGTTTCACAGTTATTGTAAACATTACAACCCTTATGGCATCACTAATAGAACACCATGCATGGAATATACATTATTATCATTACTTTAATCCACCTGATGATTAACGTATAACATATGAAGATCTTATAGAATATCAAAAATAGGATGAAACCTCTTTTGTTTACGACTATGATAATTAAAAAATAAATGATGAAAATGCAAATGTAAATGGGCAAGGTTATGATTATGATGTTTCTACTTTTGGGTATGACTATGATGACATCCCTCTTAGCTATGATGTTGGTCCAATTAGTTTGTTTTATGAAGATGAAGAGTTAATAGATATACAAAATGGTAGCATTCATAATGTTTAAAATCAAAATATTGCATGCATACCTTCTTTAGTTACTTCAAAAAGTGAGTGTGCTTCTTCCCCTTCCAATAATACAAATTTTGAATAAGTTGAATGTTCCTCCCCTATCTCTCATGATGAAAACATTTATAAAATCAATTTTGTTCCTTATTCTCCAAGTAATATTAATTTTGAAAATATCTTTTTGGATGATTCAAATGCAAATAGCCAATTTTGTTCTTCCCCTCTAGTTTGTGATGAAAAAAATGCATATCTTATGTCTCCCATTATCTTGCTTGAGTAAAAAAATGAGAGTGCATATAACAATCATAATTAAGTAATTAAAAAACATGCATTATTTGGGGACACAAATAAGCACCCAAGTATATTTCATATATCATTTAAAAAGATCAAGTCATGTAAGATAGAAAATCAAAACTAGAATTGCATCTTCTCTCCCTCATTTAGAAAGTAAAACCGAAAGTGAACATTTTATTCTTCCCTCTCACGATGTTGAAAATGAAATATAAAATGTTTTTTTCCTTCCCTCCTTTAATCTTTTTGATACAAAAGATCAAATGATTACAAGTGAATTTTTTTTCCCCTAATCCTATTCAATGTCAAGAGATTTTTAATGACAATAGTACCAACCTTCATGTAATCCAAAATGATATAATCACCTCTTTCACTATGGATACCCCTTGACAAAATTAAGTAACAATATGTGTTGATTCTCCCCTTGATAGTGAAAAAAATCATTTATTTTTATGTTCCATGTGCATGGTAATTTACAACCACTAGCAACAACAAGTCAACACCCTTAAACTACAATTTTTTTCTCGTGAGACTATTCTTAAGGAGAATACATTAACATAGAAACCTATTTTTAGGAATGAATTTGAGCATCCTTATCCTTAAAAATTTATTATGCCTGAATTCTCCTCCTTCAATGGTAAAGGGGACCCTGATATTAATTTACAACAATATACGCATTCCTTTGAACATTAGACCCAAAATGAAAGCTTGTTCTTAAAGGATTTTCATCATAGCTTAACCCAAGGGGATCTTGATTGGTTTTATAGTCTTCCAAATGGTTCATTATCAACTTTTAAAGCACTTGAAGATGTATCTCTATATAATTTTGGTCATAATACCTTACCTAATTTAACATTGAAACATTTATGAGCATTGACACAAATAAAAAATGAATCTATACAAGACTATGTTATTCATTTTAAGGATGCTTTATTTTCTTTAACTTATACACCCTCATATTTGGAAGTAAACTTTATATTTAATAGAGGTATTATTTCTCCACTCAAATAAAGAGAATTACATAATCCCGTTGCTTCATTTGACACATTATAATGGGATGTTCATAAATACACATGCGCTCTAATGAATTCTCAAACCAAGTTGCCTATCTTATCATCATAAATGATGCATGATAAGTATCACATTTTCAAGGCAAGTAAATAAGTTACAAAACATCATAAACCAATTCAAACACCTTATATAGAACCAATACCATATGTCATAAACCAAATGATAAAGGTGTTGAATAAATAAAAGGAACATGCTCACAAAGTATCTCCCATAATTAGACCATATCCCACTACAAAAAGTATCATCTTCAGTTTGATTGGTACGAAGATAGATCACATGATATATTGTGAACTTTGTTGGATAAATGAATCACAACACTCCCTCCTAATTCACATTATTCACCACACTAATTTGAAAAGGCAAAAAGATAACACTTTTGTACTTATCATGGTATTAATAAACATCGAGATAATGAGTGTTCTGGTCTTGAGCAAAATCTTATTTAATGAGTTTATCGAGGAATCATTACATATCAAAAAGACATATCTATACCTATTCCACATAATTCTCCTAGAGACTCATTTAAAGGGTTAAGTCATCCCATATTGCTCCTTATGAGGAACATATGGTTCATTGACGTTCGCAAAAGATGACCACTAGTAAAATTCCTTCTCCTAGTATACTCTCTCACAGGACTGATCTCTTCCACACTAATCCTACCAAAAAACCATTGGTTGATCAATCCTTTCATAAAGAGGCATGGGGATAAAGTGAATCTACACAACAAATATGGGTACCTAAATAGATACATTTTGATTCATAAGACATTTCTAGAGATACTAAAGGGATAGTTATAAAATCAAAATCAGCAGTCCCATTACCATATGATCATTATAGTCAAGCTTTCTTATTTTCATCTATATTTCATTGCATATAGTGATTTACTTATTGCTACTATAAAACAAACAATTCAATAAATAAAAATATTTGTTACATAATTTACCAAATCCAAACATACACCATAGAAATAAATGCAATTAAAAATATATAATGAGCAATAAAGAATTAAATAGTGCACATCCATTTGAAACCAAATGAAAACATGTGAGGAATGTCACACACACACACACACACATAATGATATAATTTTTATACAAATAAACACGTAAATCATATGTTGAGGGCTTATCCCCAGGTGTATACTCCTTATCACTATCTATATCCATGAATCTAGCACCTCTCGATGTCGATGTATTAGGATTCAACTGGGGCTTGTGTGCATGAGATAACTTACATATTCTCTCCTCAAAGGCTCATGACTATTACACTGTATCCTTGTAATCCCATTTCAAAGTGTCATATCAATCACTTAGAGTTGCATGATCCTCATGGCACTGCATTGAGGGATGTCTCACATATCCCACTCAGCACACAACTCATCATGCTCATGTTTGTAGTATGATATGTCACCATAACCATTACTATAGGATCAAATAAAGGTGCATGGGCACCTAAAATGTCAAATATCCTCTTAATAAATCCATTCCAAGCTATATCCATCAGTGTGTTGTGTGTGAGGGCCTATATCACCTAATTCACCATCGTCATCCACTCCTAATTATCTACAAACATCAGAGATACAATACCAATTAGTTATGTTTATGGAATCAAATCATAATAAAATTAATTCAATAATAAAGTAGAATAATAGTAATATATCACAATATGATTGTAATATAATATAATATATGAATAAAAGACAAGCCACTTCGAGGGAGAAACCTCCACAAACATCGATAAGAGTAAAATTCATAATATGATGATAAACAACTACCCACTACCTCCTATTTATAGTCTACCTAGGTTACTCCATAAACCAACCTACTAACCAAATGAATGTATAGATAAATGTGATATAATAGCAAAGAGGGATAAGTAAGTCACAAGTTAACTATTTTTATCTCAATACATGTGATAGTTTAGGGGTATAGCATGCCCTTCCCATTTGAACCAACGTTGTCCTCAACGTTGAACAACTCTAGATGTTGTTGCAAAAAATATTCACACTCTCAAGTTGTATCCTCACTACTCAAGTTCTTCCACTTGATTAGATATTTCTTAATCTCTCTAGTTATTAACCTCTTAGTACATGTTTTTAGGATCTTCTCTAGTTTCAAAATGACTCATCCTTCTTCATCTAGTTCTAGTAGTTCTGTCTAAACTAAAATTATTACATCTTGATTCTTTACCAAGCAAAATTGATAGATTATTTGTGGATATCTATAGTTGACAATTTTGGATTTGACTATTTCTCATTAAGCTGTGAGATATATGTTCTTATAGAATAGTAGGATATTGTTTAGGTTGCATGATTACATTGCTATGAGATAGTTGTAGTGTATATATTTACATTACAAACATGTTGATTTGTTATTTTAGCTATATTTTATAATGTAAGTTTATCATGTTGTATGATCCAACTACCTGCTTGTTGTGATGTTGATGCAAGAGAACTCATCTTTCAAAGCATGATGGAGGGAGAGCATCATCAAAGACGGCGATGTAAATGGAGATGTCAAAGGATGACAAAAAATTTAGCTAGAATACTGCACACACCACATAAGTAATTCATGTTAGATGCATCATGGAATGGTTAGTGTAGTATATTTTAGATGTTACTTGCATTTAGATACTCTTGCACATGGTTTGCTAGCATAGTTTAAATGGTTTTATGGAACTCGGTTTACGTGAATTACATGTGTGATCATTAAATGTTGTTAGAAACATAATTTACATAGTTAAATTAAATTTGGATTATTGGTTTATGAATTTATCATTAAATTTTAATGGCATTTGGAGATGTTAATTAAATTGGTGAATTTACTAGTTTTTATAAATAGAGTTAAAATAAAAAAAAATTAAGAAGTTTAAAATTAGAAAAAAAAATAGAAAAGAGGATATTTATTTAAAAAAAAGATATTCAGGAAAGCTTAGCAGATTTAGAAGTTATATAAAAAAAAAAATTAAAATCAAGTTTTAATAAAAACTCATGATGTATGTAAAAAGGAGATAAAAAAAATAAAGAAGTAAATATAATGGAAAGTTGTTATTTTAAAAATAAAAATAAAAGCACCTTATCTTTTTAAAAGGGAAAAGAATAAAGAGAATGAGTCAGTATAAAAGAGAAAGTTAGTACAGAGGAGAGGAGAAGAGAAGACATGGAATTAAATGAATGAAAGCACCGTCTGCCAGGTAGGCAATGTACTTCAATTTAATGTATTTATATGTTTGTCCAAATCTAAAATTATGTATTTATTGGCTATATTTATATCTGTTGTATAAATAAATACATAAGAACATGGTGTGTGTGTGTGTATATATATATATATATATATATATATATATATATATATATATATATATATGAATTGAGGTCAAATTAAACACTACGTGATACATAGACTTGTATGGCATTTGTAATGTGAATCGAAAGAGTATACTTTCATAGTTATTTAAATAAATCACTATAATAAATTGAATATTTAAACTATATAAATCATTTTTTGTACTGCATATAAAAACATATTTACTAGGTGGTATATAATGGCAACTCATTTATAAGTTGAATCAAGTCCACATATATATAATTTATTTCACATGTGTGGAATCGAGGGAATGAGTTATTATTACATGAATTATCATATTATTATGTCAAGATAAGTGGAAGCATTTATGTGGTACGGTGACCTAGAGAAACTCAATGATTTAACTCAATAAATTGATATCTATTATTTGCAATTGATATGGGAATGGACATTTCCAGCAAATGATAATAATGTATAAATTAAATATAATGATTCAATTTTAATCATGCAGTGCTAGATAATATGCAGCTATTTGTTTAGATAATATATAGCACTTAATAGCATGTAATTAATCAATTTAGATATTATGCATCCACTCCTTAAAAATTAAAAACTATGATCTGTAGTGTTAGTTCATAACTAAGAATAACCCCATTATTATATATTCTCTATTGATAACTAATTGGCATCTTGTTATTGGCAACTTTTTCATAATTCCTGGGAGACATAGTGCAACGATTTTTGATTTAATTATACTTAGTTAGACTAAATATATCTACATTTGTATAGCTATAGCAAACCCACAACACTAGCAAATTAGATTATCTTATAATTACAGCCGTGTTACTTATCCAATGGCACTAATTTAGAACTATGGTGACTTATATTGAGAAAATAGTAGTTTATTTAAATGCAGTTACTGATATAAACTATTGAATCTATTTATATATATTATGCAGTGATTTTATTATTAGACTTGGCTGAGTAGAAAATGAATACAATGACTTACCAACCATCTATTGGTGTACATTTATTTAGTTGAGAACTTTATGTTGCTAAATCAAATTTTGGAATCCCTTATAAATTAATAGCTTTTGCATAATCAGCTACGTTATTATTACATACTATATAGTCAGCACTATATAACCATACTAGATTAAAATAATCCCTAACTGTAATCAACACATGAAAATCCCTTAAATTATGTTGTATAAAATAATTCCTAATTATAATCAACTTAGGGATGTAATAAAGGGAATATACCTAGCTTTTACATTCGATCATAAGACCACCCTTGACTCACCTTGGAGTTGGTCACCTTTATATTTTGGAACCTGGTCTTAATTGTTTGGGTAGTTGACATGCCATGTTAGGGTCTTGTTGAAATCACATTGAAGGTTTAAGCTCCCTCCTTTTGGCTTAACAATAGAACAAGAGCTAATGTTATTAACATGTTCATGGAAAACTCGAGCTTCACTGACTACTTGAATTAAAATATAAATAAGATAAAATCCCTATAGATGACCCTATACTCTAAGAGGTGTTGATTTATGAAACTTGTTAGAATTTGATAGTTAAACATTAAAAAATATTGAGTTACATTAATATGAAGTTCATACAGTTTATTACAATAAGTTTTATGATATAGATCATTTATCATATATAACATGCAAAACAAATCTCATATTGTGGATATAGCACTAATAATAACTACACATTTATGAATTAATGATGGTATGCTTAATGTGAATATAGGTATACATGTTCTTAATTAGATTAAACTTATACATAGGAGTGTGTACTTCTAATTATAGTTCTTTTCGCTGTTTAAAATTATATTATAGAATTATGTAAGGTAGAACCTTGTGGATGTGTGCCATCAAGGATAGATTCTAATTGGTTTACTATAATGGTTTTATGATTTGTATAAGAAAAATTTATGTGAACAATTTGTGCATTGGTGCATACTTATATGTGAACCATAGTACGAGGGACTAAGTTGTCTTGAGAACTAGAGTACTGAGTTTTATATGTTTAGAGAATTAGATTGGAAACCTATTTGGTTAGGGATAAAAACTATGAGGGATTATACTTTATTGAATCCCTTATCTTATAAAGATCATTAATATATTGTAATGACTATTGAATAATATGAACTTCTTGGTTATATAATAAAAGTGCCCATTGAAATATTATACGACACATATTATGTTGAAAACATACTAATATATATATGGATTTAAGTAGCTATATGAAAATACTACATATGTAGGTGTATTGGGTCATATGCCCATACTTGTAGCTAAATATTTGGTTAAATGAGTCACAAGGTGTCTATTAAACTAAAACTATAACCATATGCAAATAATCTTTTAAAAGAGTAATAAATTATTAAATTATGTTCATATGAGGTATAACTTAGTTGTGTGTTATCTGACTCTTTAAAATAGTTTTGACTGACTATTAGCTTATATATTCATCATTGAATACTTGTGTGTGATACATATTATGATTGTTAATATGTACAAGTGTTTAGACATATATAGCATATAATAGTGTATCGTGATGTATGCCTAAGAGTTGTTTTTATTTTGAATGCTAGCATGCAATTTAAATGTGGGATATACAAAGGTGGTATAATCCATACTTATTTGATTATTATTTATGATTATGGGTTGGTTATTTTTTAGAATTATAAAACTGGTTAATCATAATTATGTTTTTGTATTCATAAATAAAAAACTATGATATTATGGGATGTCATAGTGTACTACAATATAAATGTATGTTATCCTTGGGTGGTGCATACTATAATTTTTATGTCTAGACTCACACTTGTGTTGATTGATTAAATGCATATGTGTTGGTTATTACTAAAAATAGCATATTTTATGATAGTTAGTAGGACTTTGTGTATGCATGCATATAATCTCTAAGAGTGTAACAAATGCTAGGATAAAATATTATGTGTTTCATGGAAACTATGATTTGTTTTGTTATATCTAGTTATTTGAATAAAAGCTTATGTTTCCATGTATTTAAGACTACTTTATTATGACTGATTGTGAAAAATTAGTAGTTATATTTTATAATACTAGACTATGATAATATGGGTTATCATTGGGTGTAGTATATTTAAAAATAAATTATGGTAATTATAATATGTAGTTAAATGTGTATTTTACCCAGATGGTATAAATTGTAGTCATTATTTATAGTATGGGATAGATAATAATGTGACATTCATTCATACATTTAAAGGAATAATTGTATGATTTTGGGTTACTCTTATGCTTAACATGTTATGTGATATGATTACTGGTAGGATATAATTTGTATAAATATTTTGATTATATTATGTTAGCCAATCTCACATTGTTGATACTGAGTAAGGAATGAGATGGACTTCACTGGATTACTAGCATCACAATGTCAGATGAAGACAATCCAATCAAGTGGTATGTATGAATTATGATTAATCTATACATCATTATTATTTATTATTTAAAAATTTGAGCCAAGTAATATTAAATGAGACATTGTCATTTCATGAGTATGATTTACATATTTATACAATATCTTGTGATAGAATGGGTCTTTTATGATACATTGCATGTTTAGTTTTAGAAATCATACAACACACGGGTACTAGCTTATATCTCTAGATTTTTTTGCCATCACTATCTACTCATCCATGAAGAGAGGGCTATTATCTAATAGGATTAGTTTAGCGCATAATTGGTCCATGGTTGGTGTGGAAAATTATTTGAATAATGTTCTCCCTCTCCATAGCAGTACTTACTTGAAGATGACACTTAAGATTGTTATAGATACTAGAGAGTCTGAAGAACTCATGCTCTAGGGGGCCATGTATCTTGCTTATGTATATTATATTATATTGTATTTACTATGGATTGATAGTAGTGGCTATGTATTGTACCAGTAGTGGCCGACTATTTGTAATTATTTTTTATGTTTGTATTATGATGTGTTTCATATATTGAATATGATTAGTAACTGGTAGATGTCACATGCTTATTTACATTTATCACACTTAGAGTATTTTGTATGATCACTACTTAGATTCTCATGATGTAAATATGCTTAATAAAAAAAATCATGTTTATTTATGTTAAAATCAATGAGGTTGTTACATGTGGTATCAAAGTTGTGACTCAAACTCTAGAACTCAATGAGTTCATTAGCATTTTCATGTCCTTCTATTCACCAGTGTGAACTTAGAGACATGAAGTTTTGCACTACTATTTTAGATTTATGGTGCCTCAATGTAGAACCATGTTACACCATGATTGGAGTTTTGAGACTTGGTAGAACCTCCTATATGGCTTGGTGACTATTATAATTATGAGACATTCATGAAATGTTAGGTGGAACATTGAGTGTGTACCTTAGGAATAATTTTACCCTCTTAGAGTTGTTAAAAGGTTGGTTTATCGAGTGTCTCGATGGTGTTGATTTTAATCAAGGTTGGGTAGGAGAGTGCATAACATTGTTCTTGAGTCATGAACAAGATTTTCCTATAGTATTTTATATGATTTAGATTGACACCAAGAGAATGATTACATCTTTTCTTGTTAATCAAGTCACCTATGTCATTGTGTTTTGTATTATGAGTGCTTAAAAAGCATGGGATGATTCTCACTTAAGTATACATGCATTATTTTTATGTCTTATATTTACTAATATTAGGAGTAAGAAATTTTATAAGACCATTTTTAGTTTGGTACCACCTAGTGTAGTGGGAATTTTCTTGTAGAAGAGTGTTGATGTCTTCGTTGAGAATTCATTTGTGTTAAGAGTTTGTTTATGTATTGGCACCCTTATGTGGATTAGGAAGAAGTGTAATTTTTCATAATGGGAATAGAGGTGAGTTGTCACTCCATCATTTTATTTTGACCACATTATAATCCCACTAATATGATGCATATTTTCGTGATGTTGACTTAATGTTTCCCTTAAATGGAAACTTGATTTTAAAATATTGTTTTGGACCATATTCCTTGGAATTGATTGAATAGTGTCTCATACTTATTATTGAGATAGAAGTTTTAGGATTGGATGGATTGATGTATCTTTGTGGTTAGTATTTTTATTTTTGATTGTAGAAATAGGCTATGATACTACACTTAGAGGATTGGTAAGTGAGTAGTGATTTGGCAACTTAGGTTATGGTGTTTTCTTTATACTATGTGAGGGTATTTAAGAGTTTTGTTGTTGGTATGTTAGTTATCTAATTTTCACTTGTGACCTTTTAGATTCATACTTTTTAGTGTTATTTTATCTAATTTTGTGAACTTTGACCACGTACAGTGGCAAACTTTGAATTTATATTAGTTATAGATTAAGGTGTATAAGTTGATTATAATTATTATTATATACCCTTAATTAGATTGATATTATTCACTTTTCGATTAAATCATGTTGTTTTGAAGAGTTAGTTTTGTACCTTTCACTGGGAGAGAGAAGGGTATAGGATGTGTGGAACATCTTGTTAGTCTAAAAGGGTTGAGATAAATTTTTAACTTATTGTGTACTAACTGAGCAAGCAAGGAGATATTGTCTCACTTGTTCCTTTATAGGGTTTTAATGATGGTTTGATCCTTAAACTTTGTATGTTATGTTAATTTTAACAATAATTCCTCTTAATTATGAATATAGCACTATAAGTTAAGCTATAAAATATGGCATTAGTTATGTTTGGCTAGTGGCAAATTAATACAATTATGAAATGATTTTATGATTTTTTTTGTATGTATATTGGTACATTTGGAAGTATTTAGCATATAGAATTGCTTTCTATGATTTGTTAGTATAGAATTGTGATTCATTGAACTTTGTGCACATTTTGGAGATCATTAGATCATGGAGACCTAAAGGAAGAGTGGTGAATTTGGAATGTGAGATCGGAGTGGATCCTATTTAGTATCATATTGAATCGATAGTTACTAAATTTGGATCCAATAAGGGGAGCTTATTGAATCCAAAATTTGACAAATGGACTTGTCAATTTTAATGAGTTAAGATCTAACAAATGAAGCTTGTCAAATCTAAGATTTGATAGATGGACTTATCAAATTCAATCATATGACCATACGCATGTAAACTATAGAATGATTATCCTTTGAATTTTAAATCTAGTATATATTAGAAATGTAGTATTTCTTGTTCTTATTCATCATCATATTTGCCTAGAAGCTACGTGGAGTAATGGTAGTATTGACATGTTATACTTGAAGCTACATGGAGTAGCGATAATATTAACTTATATATATATATATATATATATATATATATATATATATATATATATATATATATATATATATATATATATATATATATATATATAATTCTAACTAGGCTCCCTAAATATTTTTCTCTAAAATGAGAAAAACACTCTCTATGTTAAAAATATGTGCAGAGGGGCTGGAAGGTTTTGTGGAACTCTCCTTGGTAATTTGTTTTTGTCTTTTATAATCAGATCATGTGCTTTTGGGAAGTTAGCAAAAATTTCATCGAGATATTTGAGTCTATTCAAGGTATTAGAAGTGGTCAGTATTATAGTTTATAGGCTTGTCTTGTTGGTTTTAGACCTTGGGGTGGTCATGATAGAACCAATTAGAGTAAGTGACATTCGCAAACTTTATTTGCATATTAGGGAGATGTCATAGTGCATGGTCTTGCAAGATTAATATTATGATAATAGTGCTATTTGGGAGAACTATGACAAAAATTTTAGTCAAATTTTACCTTTATTTGCTTAATCTAATATTGTATACCATATTATTATTTTGTTGAACAATGTTTTTAATTTAGAACTTATGCTAGAATAAGAGTCATTTGGGAATATGACTAGTTTTAGGGGGAAGGATGTTACATCTCGATTCCTCACCAAGCAAACTTACTAAATTATCTATGGATATCTATAGTTGACAAATTTAGATTTAGATATTTTTAACTAAGCTGTGAGATATATGTTATTATGGGATAGTAGGATACTACTTAAGTTGCATGATTACATTGCTATGAGATAGTTGTAGTGTATATGTATACATTATAAATGTGTTGATTTATTAGTTTAGCTATATTTTATAATGTAAGTTTATCATGTTGTTACGATCTAACTACCTACTGTTTGTGAGGTTGATGCAGGAGAACTCATCCCTCATAGCATGATGGAGGGAGAGCATCATTAGAGAGGGTAAGATAGATGGAGATGTCAGAGGATGATAGAGAAATTAGCTAGAAACCTACATATACCACATAAGTAATTCATGTTGGATGCATCATGGAATGGTTAGCGTAATATATTTTTGGATGATACTTGCATTTAGATAGTCATTTGAAAATGATTTGATAGCATAGTTTAAATGGTTTTATGGAACTTAGTTTGTGTGAATTGCATGTATGATCGTTAAATGTTGTTAGAAATGTAATTTGCATAGTTAAATTAAATCTATATTATTAGTTAATGAATTTGTCATTAAATTATTATAGTATTTGAAAATGCTAATTAAATTAGTGAATTTACTGGTTTTTATAATTTTAGTTAAAATAAATAAAATTTAGGAAGTTTAAAATTAAGAAAAAAACAAAAAAAGAGGATAATTCTTTAAAATAAAGATATTAAGGAAAGCATAACAGATTTAGAAGTCGAATAAAAATAAAAATAATAATAATAATAAAGAAGGTAAATTTTAATAAAAACTGATGATGTATGTAAAAAGGAGATAAAACAAATAAATAAGTAAATATGATGGAAAGTTATTATTTTAAAACAAAATGAAAAGAACCCTATCTTTTTAAAAGGGAAAAAAATAAAGATAAGGGGGCAATATAGAAGAGAGAGGCAGTACAAAGGAGAGGAGACGAGAAGATATGGAATCAAATGAACGCAAGCACCATCTACCAAGTAGGCAATGTACTTTAATTTAGTGTCTTTATATGTCTGTATAAAACTAAAATTGTGTATTTGTTGGTTCTATTTATATCTGTTGTATAAATAAATACATAAAAACTCAGTCTATATATACATGAAACTAAATACGAATTGAGGTCAAACTAAACACTATGAGATACACAGATTTGTATAGAACTTGTAATGTGAACCAAAAGAGTATACATTCATAGCTATTTGAATAAATCATTGTAGTAAACTGAATATAGAAACCATATAAATCATTGCTTGCACTACATATAAAAACATATTTGTCAGGCGGTATATAATGGTGACTCATTTATAAGTTGAATCAATTTTCATATACATATTATTTATTTCACATATGTGGAATTGAGGGAATGATTTATTATTACATGCATTATAATATTATTATGCCTGGATAAGTGGAAGCATTTATGTGGTACAGTAACCTAGAAAAACTCAATGATTTGACTCAACAAATGAATATCTATTATCTAAAATTGATACGGGAATGAAAATTTTTGGAAAATGATAGAAATTTATAAATTAAGTATAATGACTCAATTTTAATCATGCAATGATATATAATATGTAGCTATTTATTTAGATAACATACAATGCTTGATAACATGCAATTAATCGATTTAGATATTATGCAGCCAATCTGTAAAAAGGAAAAACTATTATTTATAGTGTTAGTTCATAACTAATAATAGCCCCATCATTACATACTCTTTGTTGATAACTAATTAGTGTCTTGTTCTTGGTGACATGTTCATAATTCCTGGGAGACATAGTGCAGTGATTTCTAATTTAATTATATTGAGTGAGAACAAACATATATACATTTATAGATCTGTAGTGAACCCATAACACCAATAAATTAAATTATATTATAACTTTAGTCATGTTACATATCTAATGGCAGTGATTTAGAACCATGGTGACTTGTATTAAGACAATACTAGTCTATTTAAATGTAGCAACTGATATAGACTATGGAGTCTATTTTAATATATTATGCAACAATTTTATTATTGGACTTGGATGAGTGGAAAATGAATGTAATGACTTACCAACCATGTATTGGTTTGTAATGATTTAGTTGAGAACTTTATGCTACTAAATCAACTTTTGGAATCCCTTATAAATTAATAGCTTTTGCATAATCAGCTACGCTATTGTTGCATACTATATAATCAGTGCTATATAACCATACTAGATTAAAATAATACTAAAATAATCCCTAACTGTAATCAACTCATGGGAATCCCTTAAATTATGTGGTATAAAATAATTCATAACTGTAATTGACTTAGGGATGTAATAAAGGGAATATAGCTAGCTTTGAATTTAGTCATAAGACCACCCTTGCCTCACCTTGGAGTTGGTCAGCTTTATATTTTGGAACCCAATCTCAATTTTTTAGGTAGTTGGCATGCCATGTTAGAGTATTATTGGAATCATATTGAAGTTTTGAGCTCCCTCCCTTTGGCTTAACAATAAAACAAGAGTTGATGTTATTAATGTTGGTTGAATATTTTGTCAATCAGCGTACTGATAAACAAAATAGGTCTGATCAGCCAAAGTAGGAAGATTGGTCATCTAAATGTGTAGGTTTACCACAACAAAAGGAGACTAATCTCTCCTCTCATCAAGGGGAGGTTCCCTATAGATATGCTATATATATATATATATATATATATATATATATATATAGAAAATAATACTCAAAGGTAGGATAAACCATCCATCTCTCTTTCTTCAGAGATGATGCATACAAATCAAAGGAAAAATCTCAAGGGAAATGATAGAAAGCACTCCTCTTCTTTCAGAATTAATATTCACCAAACCACAAGAATACTCCTGGTAGTAATTGTAAAATGTAACCAAGGACGTAGTAACTAGCAAATTGAGATGTAGCACAAAGTCTCCACCTGAATTGCCCAAGAGTGAGATATGAAGGACAATGAGGGCAAAAAGTTGTCTCAAGGTCCTTTACATGAAAACAAATAGAAAACACACTAAATGCAATTATGGGGGAACAAAGTCTCTCCACAGTTGACTTCAGGACACCTTCCTGACTACTTTCACTAATTTTGCTTATTGAATTAAAGGAATAGAAAATATATTAAGGAAAAAGACATAAGAACAATTTCCCCAACAACAAATATATCATAGCACAAAGTCTTAAAAGTCACTTGCTTTCTTATTCCAATAACAAAATATGATCAACAATCTGAGCTCAAAGTCTCAGTAATGCCTTTCAATTTGGGCAGAGTTTTGTTTCTGATTTTCAGAGAGAGATCCTTTACACTAACAAGAGAGTCCCTTATATAGCCTCTTCAAGAAAGACTTGGGAATAGTAACACATCATGTTGCATTGAATTTTATTAAGAAGACAGGCTAGAATTTAGGGGCATTTACCCATTTGCTTTTCTCAATGCAGAGAAATGAGTCATGTTATTGAAAGTTTGCGTCTTTCTAGAAACATATCCGATGCACAAATGTTTTTGATCCTTCCTCATCGTTCCTCCTTTTCTAGTTAATTGAATTAGGTCCTTGATTCAATTTGATGCTTTGTTCCTTAGTCACTTCCTGCTGATCTTGGCCTTAAAGCTTTTGAATGCATTTGGGTCCGTAGATTTAAACCTACAAGGATCAATAGCTATTTCGTTGTTGCAACTTTGACGTCTGTGGGCATGTCACTTTCCTAAGCAATTCCTTCGACTTTGTCATTTGAGCTTTCTTGGAGGGGACCTACCCTTCAAGCCTTGAGAAATGATCCACTTTGGGTCAGGAAGAGCCCCTGCAAGGGTATCTACCCTTCAGGTGATCTTCGGATGGCCTTTTGGCTTTTTTCTTATGGTGGGTCACTTGTTTTGCATCCTCCCAAAGGGAAGGTGACCCTTCAGCTTTGGGGAAGTGTCCTTTAATTTGGCAGCTAAGAGTCCCCCGCAAGGGCACCTACCCTTTGGGGTCCTTCGGTGGCCTTTTGTCTTTAGAGTCCTGCGAAACTTTCTCGCAGACATTTTCCCACGGACAAAAAGTCTGCAAGAATTATTTCGGCTGGCTTTGTCTTTGGCCTTCAAAAATTCTTTCAGGCTTTTCTCCCGCAAACTTTCCTAAATTTCTTTAGACTTTTTATCTGAAGGAATTCCTTCAGACAAAAGTCTGAAAGAATTCGTTTCTTGCCTTGGTCTTTGCGGGAGTTTTGTTTGCAGCCTTTCCGAATTCCTTTGGACTTTTTGTCCAAAGGAATTCCTTCGAACAAAAAGTCTAAAGGAATTATGCCTTTGTCTTTCGACTGCCTTAAACAAAATTTTGAAAGAACTTACCTTTGCATTTTTCTTGAAAATGACCCTTTTGAAGGGTGCTTTTATCGACCAAGTGACCTCCGCAAGGGCATTTGTCCTTTGGGAGGCTCTCTTGAACTTTTGCATTGAACCGCTCCTTTGAACCAACCATTGAACCAAGCTTTGAACCAACCATTGAACCAAGCTTTGAACCAAGCCGATGAACCCTTTGATTGAACCAAAAGCCATTGAACCATTTGATGAACTGATTGAGTGAACTGAAGCATTGAACCAACTGAATTAAACCAACTTTGGTTCAATGGTTCATTCCCTTTGATTTGGATAAGTCCTTTTGATCCTCATTGAACCAAACACGTTGAACCTGTTGAACCTTGAACCCAAGTGGTTTAATGGTTCAATGGTTCAAGCCTCAAAAACTTGTTCTTTTGATTGAACCTGCTTGTAGAAACCTTTGAACCTAACTGTGGAAGCCTTTGAACCTGACAGTAGAAGCCTTTGAACCTAGAAGCAGTTGAACTCTTGTTGTTGATGTTGAACCTTTGAACCTATTGAGCCCGTTGAACCAAAACAGTTCAAGGTTCAATGGTTCAATCCTTGCTTAGAAGCTTGCCGATGAACTCTTTTGGTTGAACCTGGTCATTGAACCAACTTTGAGATCACCTAAGTGTTGAAATCTTGCTTCTTTCCTACAGAGTCCGTAGAAATCAACCTGTGAATCCCGTTGAACTTGGCCTACAGAGTCCATAGATTTTCTTTTCCTGCAGAGTCCATAGATTTCTCTTCCTGTAGAGTTCGTAGATTCAAGCCTGCAGAGTTCGTAGATTTCTAAAAATCTTGAAAAATGAGGAATTTGAATGCCTAGGACAAATTTCAAAAAGGGAAGAGACAATAATGGTCTGTAGGACCAAAATAGTTCAAATGGTGTCCCAAAATGAGTGATATTTTTGGGGGACAACAACTGGCTCCAGTTGGGGAACTTCTATCAATTGTAAAAAAGAATTGAAGGGAGTAGAATCTAGAATATCTAGTGTCTTCATGTGTACCATTGGGCTACGGAGTCATGTTACCCAGAAATGGAAGGCATCAAAAATGAAAACAAACAAAACAAAATAGAATTAAAAACTATACAAATATACATATGTATAGATGCAATAATCTAATACTTCAAGAGTTGAAGTGTTTCAGATGTTGCTTCTTGAGAGGTAGTGAAAATAGTGTGCCATCTTGGTAAACTAGTAGGAAACCATTTTGCCCCCAGAAATGGTGACGGGCGAATGGAGCTCTCCACCAGGAAATCAATTTTTTGCGTCTTCCTCTTGGCCTTTTCTTCTTTTTGCTCCATGGCAGGACGTGGTCTTCAAATTGAAAACCATAACTCCTTGATCTCCCTACGAAGAGTTCCTTTTGCTGACTTTGGAATATAGCAGTATGGTCCACCACCATAGCTTGTTGTTCTGTTGGTCCAGTCCAACACATGCTTTGATTGTCAGCATCAGACCCCTGACAAACCATCAGCTCAGCACCTCCTTTGGTGTGAAGGAGTTTGATCTCTTCATCTTGAGTAGTCTTCAATCTGAGCAATAGAGATCTGTATCTAGCTGTGGAATAATTGTTGCCATTAGATTCCAAGATCCAAGCATTATCAGAAGCTGATCTTCTATCAGATTTCTCTTCATCAGAGATGGAAGATCCTTCTTGATTTTTACTACACCCTACTAATTCTTTTGATGTCTTGTTTGGATTAAATCTTGGATTTTTAGCTACAAGACTTTCATCAGAAGAAACATGAACATTCTCTGTGGTCAAGAAATAATTACCCCTGCCTGAAGACTCAAACAAAATTTGTACTACAGAGGCCGACGTTTGGGTGACCACAATTTTTGCCTCAGACAGGCCTGCACCTGGTTCTCCATTAATGTCCAATTGCTCAGGATTGGCTTGCAGGGATTCAAAATCAGTCATTTGAATTTTGGATTTCTTGACATGATCAATCATGTCAAATGACTAGAATGGACTTGGAAGAGAGGATGGGAGTTCATCCTTTTGGTTTTTGGGAGGAGGAGGACTAGTTTGCGAATTTGAAGTAGAAGGTGTAGAGATGTTTGATGTACTAACCTTCTCAACAATCACTGGGTCCTTTGACTGGAAAGGCAAAGTGGTTCCCTGCTTAGCAATTGGAATTGTAGGCTGAGTTCATTCCTCTATTCTTTCTTTATCAACTTGTTGGGCTGACTGATTCTCAGACCAGGTGAATACTGTGTATGATCCTTTGATTGCTTCACCTTCACTTTTGGGTTCATCTTGATAATTCAGGAAACTAATGTGGGAGTCGCCAGCTAATTCTTCTAAATCCTCCCTGAAGAGATCAACGCCATTTTCTTGCTTGAACTCAAGTTGGAAATAGGAAACATGTTTTATTTCTAAATATCCAACTGCTGAGTTGGTTGGAGGTGCTTCAAGGGCAAGGTTCCTCTATGGGGGAGGAAAATGATTTTGTTGCCCTTGACTTCTTACAACGTTGCCTTGATATGGCTGATTAGGGAATGTCCTCCTTGGTATATATTTATATAAAAGAGCAGAAGACATACCTTGTGCCATTTGCCTTTTCAAGGCTAGCAGTTCATTTTCCATCTTTTGTACCATTGGGTCAGTGGTGACTATGGGTGAGTATTCAGAAGATGAAGAGGGTTTGCCTCTGTTTAGGTCTCTCCTTATCTTTCCTGCCAAGATAAGGTCATCTTCTACCTTAGTAGCCAAGTCCTGAGCAGCAGCAAGGTCTATGTGGCTAGCTCGTCTCAGCAAAAAACTCACTTTAGGCAGTTGTGAGTTGATGAAGAAGCATTTGAGGTTCTGAGGTGTCAGCTGGGCGACCATGGGAATCCTATGCCTCAATTTGTTGAACTTGGAAATAAAACCCCTCATAGGCTCATGAGGCTCTTTCTTCATTTGAGTGAGCTGGGCCAGCAAGGCATGTGCATCTTCTATGGGCTTGAACCTTGCTTCGAACTTGGCTTTGAGTGTATCCTAGTCAGTCACTGATCTAGCTTATAGATGGTAGAACCAGTCTGCAACAACACCTTGTAGTGTCTCCACAAAAAGCCTAACTGCCACGTCTTCAAATTCCACCCCTATAACACCACAGGCTATGCTGAAGGCTGCAATGTGTTCACCAGGGTGAACTATCCCATCACCAAAGAATTTGGGGAAATTCTTTCTTGAACTATGTGGGATTTCATGCAGAGGTGGAGTCAAGTTGAGTGGGCCAAAAGAGTTACCCCAGGGGCCTCGAACTGCCATGATTTAATTAAGAAAAATAGAGATAACAAATTTAGACGGAGTGGCCAGATTACATAACAAAAATGGAAAAGGACTAGCTTAGCTTCAGCTTGAGGCTTGAGGCTTCAAACTATGCACTCTTTCCCAGCAGCTCTGGTTTTGCAGACTAGATAAAATAATAGAGGTGGAGGAAGATGGTAAGGCTATAATGATAATGGGTAAGACATGGAACGGAGTTTCCAGAGTCTGTAATGTATAAGGGTTATAATGATAATGGGTAAGACACAAGTGATGTTTCAATCTGAAACTTGAGGTTCCAAATTGCACAAAATTATGTATATCCCCAGCGGAGTCACCAAAAACTATTGCGTGAGGCTGAGAGGAAAATTTTAACAATGGGAAAACACTGGAGCATTTCATTCTTCCACAGCGGAGTACAATGGATAGGTTATAACAATAATGGGTTATATCCCCAACGGAGTTGCCAAAAATTATTGGTTGAATATTTTGTCGATCAGCGTACTGATAAACAAAATAGGTCTGATCAGCCAAAGTAGGAAGATTGGTCATCCAAATGTGTAGGTTTACCACATCAAAAGGAGACTAATCTCTCCTCTCATCAAGGGGAGGTTCCCTATAGATATTATATATATATATAAACAAAAAATAATACTCAAGGGTAGGATAAACCATCCATCTCTCTTTCTTCAGAGATGATGACGCAAATCAAAGGAAAAATCTCAAGGGAAATGACAAAAAGCACTCCTCTTCTTTCAGAAGTAATATTCAACAAACCACAAGAATACTCCTAGTAGTAGTTACAAAATATAACCAAGGATGTAGTAACCAGCAAATTGAGATGTAGCACAAAGTCTCCACCTGAATTGCCCAAGAGTGAGATACGAAGGACAATGAGGGCACAAAGTCATCCCAAGGTCCTTTACATAAAAACAAAAAGAAAACACACTAAAGGAAATTATGGGGGCACAAAGTCTCTCCACAGTTGACTTCAAGACACCTTCTTGACTACTTTCACTAATTTTGCTTATTGAATTAAAGGAATAGAAAATATATTAAGGAAAAAGACATAAGAACAATTTCCCCAACAACAAAGATATCATAGCACAAAGTCTTAAAAGTCACTTGCTTTCTTATTCCAATAACAAAATATGATCAACAATCTGAGCTCAAAGTCTCAGTAATGCCTTTCAATTTGGGCAGAGTTTTGTTTCTGATTTTTAGAGAGAGATCCTTTACACTAACAAGAGAGTCCCTTATATAGCCTCTTCAAGAAAGACTTGGGAATAGTAACACATCATGTTGCATTGAATTTTATTAAGAAGACAGGCTAGAATTTAGGGGCATTTACCCATTTGCTTTTCTCAATGTAGAGAAATGAGTCATGCTATTGAAAGTTTGCATCTTTCAATGTCCACCTGGTGATCTGTTTCTAGAAACATATCCGATGCATAAATGTTTCTAATCCTTCCTCATCGTTCCTCCTTTTTTGGTTAATTGAATCGGGTCCTTGATTTGATTTGATGCTTTGTTCCTTAGTCACTTCTTGTTGACCTTGGCCTTAAAGCCTTTGAATGCATTCAGGTCCGTAGATTTAAACCTACAAGGATCAATGGCTATTTCATTGTCGCAACTTTGACGTCTGCGGGCACGTCACTTTCCTCGACAATTCCTTCAGCTTTGTCATTTGAGCTTTCTCGGAGGGGACCTACCCTTCAGGCCTTGAGAAATGATCTCCTTTGGGTCAGGAAGAGCCCCCTACAAGGGTATCTTCCCTTCGGGTGATCTTTGGATGGCCTTCGGGCTTCTTTCTTCCAACGGGTCGCTTGTTTTGCATCCTCCTAAAGGGAAGGTGACCCTTCAGCTTTGGGGCAGTGTCCTTTAATTTGGCAGCCGAGAGTCCCCCGCAAGGGCACCTACCCTTCAGGGTCCTTCAGCGACCTTTTGTCTTTAGAGTCCTTTGGAACTTTCTCGTAGACAAAAAGTCTGCAAGAATTGTTTCAGTTGGCTTTGTCTTTGGCCTTCAGAAATTCTTTCAGGCTTTTCTCCTGCAGACTTTCCTGAATTTCTTTGAACTTTTTGTCTGAAGGAATTCCTTCAAACAAAAGTTTGAAAGAATTCATTTCTTTCCTTGGTCTTTGCGGGAGTTTCATTTGCAGCCTTTTTGAATTCCTTCAGACTTTTTATCTGAAGGAATTCCTTCGAACAAAAAGTCTAAAGGAATTATGCCTTTGTCTTTCGGTTGCCTTAAACAAAATTCCAAAAGAACTTACCTTTGTGGATTCCTTGAAAATGACCCTTTCGAAGGGTGCTTTTGTTGACCAAGTGCCCTCCGCAAGGGCACTTGTCCTTCAGGAGGCTCTCTTGAGATTTTGCATTGAACTGCTCCTTTGAACCAATCATTGAACCAAGCTTTGAACTAAGACGATGAACCCTTTAATTGAACCAAAAGTCGTTGAACCGTTTGATGAACCGAATGAATGAACCGAAGCATTGAACCAACTTTGGTTCAATGGTTCAATGGTTCATTCCCTTTGATTTGGCTAAGTCCTTTTGATCCTTGTTGAACCAAACGTGTTGAACCTGTTGAACCTTGAACCCGAGTGGTTTAATGGTTCAACGGTTCAATGGTTCAAGCCTCAAAAACTTGTTCTTTTGATTAAACTTGCTTGTAGAAGCCTTTGAACTTGACTGTAGAAGCCTTTGAACCTGATTGTAGAAGCCTTTGAACTTGACTATAGAAGCCTTTAAACCTGGAAGCAGTTGAACTCTTGCTACTGATGTTGAACCTTTGAACCTATTGAGCCCATTGAACCAAAATGGTTCAAGGTTCAATGGTTCAATCCTTGCTTAGAAGCTTGCCGATGAACTCTTTTGGTTGAACCTGGTCACAGAACCAACTTTGAGATCGCTTAAGTGTTGAAAGCTTGCTTCTTTCCTGTAGAGTCTATAGAAATCAACTTGTGAAGCCCATTGAACTTAGCCTACAGAATCCATAGATTTTCTTTTCCTGCAGAGTCCATAGATTTCTCTTCCTACAGAGTCCGTAGATTCAAGCCTGTAGAGTCTGTAGATTTTTGAGAAGCTTGAAAAATGAGGAATTTGAATGCCTAGGACAAATTTTGAAAAGGGAAGAGATAATTTTGGTCTGTAGGACCAAAATAGTTCAAATGTTGTCCCAAAAATGAGTGATATTTTTGGGGGACAACAATTAACATGTTTATGGAAAACTCAAGCTTTACTGACTACTTGAATCAAAAGATAAAGAAGATAAAATCCTATAGATGACCTTATAGACTAAGAGGTGTTGAGTTATGAAACTTGTTGGCATTCAATAGTTGAACATTAAAAAATGTTGAGTTACATTAATATGAATTTCAAACATTTTATTAAAATAAGTTTTATGATATAGATCATTTATCATATATAGCATGCGAAACAAAGCTTGTAGTGTGGATATAGCACTAATAATAGCTACGCATTTATTAATTAATGGTGGTATGCTTAATTTGAATATGGGTATAGTACATAGGAGTGTGTACTTCTAATTATAGTTCCTTTGGTGGTTTAAAACTATATTATAGAATTTTGTAAGGTAGAACCTTGTGGATGTGTGCTTTCAAGGATAGATTCTAACTAGTTTACTATAACAGTTTTGGTGATTTGTATAAGCGAAACTTATGTGAGTAATTTGTGCATTGATGCATATTTATATGTGAACCATAATATGATGGACTAAGTTGTCTTGAGAACTAGAGAACATAGTTTTATATGTTTAGATAATCAGGATGGAAACCTATCTATTTAGGGATAAAAATTGTGAAGGAGTATTACTTTATTGAATCCCTTATCTTATAAAGATCATCAATATATTGTAAGACTATCGAATCATATGAAATTCTTGGTTAAGGAATGTGACCATTGAAATAGTATACGACACATATCATGTCTAAAATATACTTATATATATGGATTTAAGTAGCTATATGAAAATATTACATATATACATGTATTGGGTTATATGCCCATACTTGTAGCTAAATGCTTGTTTAAATGAGTCATAAGGTGTCCGTGGAACCAAAACTATAACCATATGAAAATAGTCTCCTAGAAGAGTAATAAACTATTGAATAATGTTCGTATGAAGTATAACTTGGTTGTGTGTTATCTGACTCTATGGGAAGGTTTTGACTAACTGTTAGTTTATATATTCATCATTGAATACTTGTGTGTGGTACATATTATGAGAGTGGTAATATGTACAAGTGTTTAGACATATATAGCATATAATAGTGCATCATGATGTGTGATTATAAGTTGTGTTTCTTTTGAATTTTAGTATGTAGTTTAAACATGGGATATACTCGTGGTATAATCCATACTTGTAGGATTATTATTTATGATTATTGGTCAATTATTTCTTGTAATTATAAGACTAGTTAATCATAATTATGTTGTTGTGTTCATAAATAAAGAACTATGATATTATGAGATGCCATAGAGTACTATAGTATAAATGTATGTTATACCTGAGTGGTGCATACTATAATTGTTATATCTATACTCACACTTACATTGACTGATTAAATGTATGTGTGTTGGTTATTACTAAAAATATCATGTTTTGTGATAGTTAGTAGGACTTTATGTATGCATTCATATAACCTATGAGATTGTAATGAATATGAGGATAAAATATTATGTGTTTCGTGGGAACTGTGATTTACTTTGTTATATCTAGTTGCTTAAATAGAAGCTTATTTTTCCATGTATTTAAGACTAATTTATTATGATTGATTGTGCAAAATTATTAGTTATGTTTTAAAACACTAGATTATGATAATATGGGTTATCATAGGGTCTAGTATGTTTGAAAATAAATTATGGTAATTAAAATTTGTAGTTAAATGTGTATTTTATCCAGATGGTATAAACTATAGTCATTATTTCTAGTATGAGATAGATAATAATGTTAGATTCATTCATATGTTTGAAGTAATAAATGTATGTTTTTGGATTGCTCTTATGCTTATCATGATATGTGATATGATTTTTGGTTGGATGTAAGTTGTATTAATATTTTGGTTATATTTTATTAACCAATCTCGTATTGTTGTTACTAAGTAAGGAGTGAGATGGACTTCACTGGCTTACCAGCATCACAATGCCAGATGAAAGCAATCTGATCAAGTGGTGTGTATGAATTTTGACTTATCTATAGATCACTATTATTTATTATTTGAAAACTTGAGCCAAGTAATGTTTAATGAGAAATTATCATTTCATGAGTATGATCTACATGTTTTTGTGATATTTTGTAACAAAACGGGTCTTCTATGATATATCACATGTTTAATTTTAGAAATCATAGCACACAAGTAATAGCTTGTCTCTATGGATTCCTATGCCATCACTATCTACTCATCTATGAAGGGATGGAAATTTATTAATGGGATTAATGTGGGAGATCGTTGGTTTATAGTTGGTCTAAAAAAACACTTGGATGATGCTCTCCCTCCCCATAGTAGTACTTACTTGGAGATGACACTTGAGATTGTCATAGATACTGGAGAGTCTAGAGAACTCATGCTCTGAAAAGCCATGTATATTATTTATGTACATTGTATTATATTGTATTTATTATTGAAAACATTATCATGAAGATTTGTAATTACCTATTTACTATGGATGGACAATAATGGTTGTGTATTGTACAAGTAGTGACTGGCTATTTGTAATTATTTTCTATATTTATATTATGATGTGTTTCATATGTTGATAGTGATTAGTGAATGTTAGATGTCACGTGCTTATTTACAATTATCAAACTTAGAGTATTTTGTATGATCATTACTTATATTCTTGTAGTGTAATCTATTTATAGTATGTGTTTAGTTTTAAAAAATCACATTTTTATATTTAATCCAATGACATTTTTGCTTGTGGTATCAGAGCTATGGCTCAAACTCTAAGACCTAATGAATCTATTAGAATTTTTATACCCTTCTTTTGACCATTTTGAACCTAGTGACATGAAGTATCACACTGGTATTTTGGATTTGTATTGCCTCAGTGTAGAACAATGTTACACCATGATTAGAGTTTTGAGACTTGGTATATCCTCCTATATGACTTGGTGACTATTATAAGTATAAGACATTCATGAAATGTTGTGTGGAACATTGAGTGTGTACCTTAGGAGAAATTGCACCTCCCTTAGATTTGTTAAAGGGTTGGTTTATCAAGTGTCTTGATGGCTAGTTGTAATTGAGGTTGGGTAGGAGAGTGCATAGCATAGTTATTGAGTCATGAACAATATATTCCTACGGTATTTTATGATCATTTAGATTGACACCTCGAGAATGATTACATCCTTTCTCATTAATCAAGTCACCTCTATCATTGTATTTTTTATTGTGAGTGCTTAAAAAGCATGGGATGATTCTCACTTAAGTATATGCATTAATTTTGTGTTAATATTCACTAATATTAGGAGTAGGAAATTCTATAAGACCATTTTTAGTTTGGTACCACCTAGTATGGTGAGAATTTTCTTGTAGTAAAGTGTTGATGTCTTGGTTGAGAATTCCTTTTTGTTAGGAGTTTGTTTATGGATTAGCACCCTTATGTTATGTAGATTAGGAAGAAGTGTCATATATCATAATGGGCATAGAGGTGAGTTGTCACTCCTTCACTTTCCTTTGACTACATTATAAGCCCACTAAGAGGATACATGTTTTCATGATGTTGACTTAATGTTTCCCTTAAATGGAAACTTGTTTTTGAAATGTTGTTTTGGATAATATTCCTTGGATTTAAAGGAATAATGTCTCATAATTATTATTGAGATATAATTTATAAGATTGGATGGATTGATGCATCTTTGTGGTTAGTATTTTTCTTTTTGATTGTGGAAATAGGTTGTAATACTACACTTACAGGATTGGTAAGTGAGTAGTGATTTGGAAACTTGGGTTGTGGCATTTTATTTATACCATGTAATGGTATTTAATAGTTGTATTTAATAGTTTTATTATTGAGATGTTAGTTCTCTAGTTTCCACTTGTGACCTTTTAGAGTCATACTTTCTAGTGCTACTTTATCTAATTCTGTGAACTTTGACCACGTGAAGTGGTGAACTTGAAATTTATATTAGTTTTATATTAAGGTTTATAAGTTGATTATGATTGTATGGCGTGCGAAGGAGAGAGGAGCGGCCCATCGACAGGCCCCAAGAAGGACGCGTCTTTGCCTGGGGCAGGAGTAACAGGGCAAGAGCAATTTTATAGTGGTGAGCGCTCAAGGTTGAGCAAGATTAATGGATGTTTATTGCGTAGACAAGACAGACCAGTCTTGGTCATTCCCCTGGAAGCGGTGCAGGAAGATGTTAGTTATCTGGCAGCACATACCCTGATTTGCAAATTTATGGGAATTAGAATCTCCCTGACGGCCCTGGATGCTTGGATTCGACACTCCTGGCAAATAGATGGGGATTTTGACATCATGTTGGTAGGTAATAGTTATTTCTTGGTGAATTTATCTTCTGTCTCAGACCAGAATAGAGTGTTTGAAGGGGGTCCCTACTTCTATGAGCGGGTGGGTCTCTTTCTTAAACCCTGGCATTCAGGGTTCAACTCAGCGAAGGAGCTTCCAGCTTGTGTACTGGTCTAGGTTCACCTTCCAAGACTACCCCTGGAATTCTGGCGTGAGGACATCCTCAGGCAGATAGCTACCATCCTAGGCAAACCAACTGCTATTACACACCAGTCACTGGAGAAAAAGGTAATTTCATATGCTCGTGTTTGTGTAGACATTGATTTGAATAATCCTCTTCCAGATTCCTTAGAAATTTGTATGGGTGTGTCATCCTAGATACAGCAGATAGACTATGAATCTATCTCGTTCCGTTGTCGTATTTGTCATGTCTATGAACACCTGCACCACCAATGTCCTCAGGCTGCTAAAGACAATGAGACAGGCCCTGAATCCTCAATGCCAAATCTAGTACTTGCTGGTAAAAGGATGGGGCGTGTTGCCTTTACTGAGAATGCAAAAACTTAGCCTGACAAAGGGGCTAAAGGGAAAAATCCTATGAATTATGCTAATGTGGCATAGGGACTAGCTGAGTAAGGTGTTGCTGAAATGGAGGGCTTTACACCTGTCAAGCACCGGGGGAAAAGCCGTGGTCTAAAACGTAGAAACGCGGACAGGCAGGTTGAAATGGACTTTAACAGATTTGAAGCCCTGGATAGTATGGCCATTGAGGATGGCATTCCAATTAAGACCCAGGGGGAAACGCCTAAGGAAGATAAACAAATTGCAGCCCCTAACGAGATACAGGATATGATGATCCAGATGAATTCAGGAACCTCATTAAGGCTAGAAATGGAATCACAGGTGGCTGATTTTGATCAACAAGAGAAGGAAACTAGATGGGCAAATTTGGTGAAGGAGGTGGATGCAGGAAGGAAAGACAAAGGACCATCCTCTGCACTTGGGTTAACATAGCGACCTTTCAAAAAGGGTACCTCTTCCATTCCTTCCAAAGCTGGGAGAAGAAAAGACCAAGAGAGACTCAGACTTACAGGTGATTTATTGGTGGAATCAGGGGTTGTTAAAACCTTGGACAAACATTTCCCCCAACCCACTCAATGATTTTAGTATCATGGAATGTGAGGGGTTTGAATAGCCTCCCCAGAAAAAAAGCTATGTGTAGATTAGTGAAGGATCACTCTCCAGATATCTTATGTATCCAGGAGACCAAACTGGCTGTTGAATCAATGTTTGCTTGTATGCCAAATATCTGGTTATTTGGCCAATGTCAATGTATAGGTGCTTTAGGGAACTCAGGGGGAGTTGCTATGTGTTGGGATCCAAGGAAAATCTTACCAATCCATTGGATTTCATCCCTATCAGCTCTCTCAATGGTGGCCTCCTCCCTTGAAACTGGTGAGATAATACTGGTTATATATGTTTATGCACCAATTGATATTGATGGACAAATTTAGCTTTGGGAACATATCAGCTATGTTCAAAAATGTCATCCATACCTCCCATGGATTGTTGCTGGTGACTTTAATGCGGTCCTGAGCTTGGAGGAGAAAAGAGGTGGGTTGACTCAGTTAGGCCCCTCTTCGGAGTGTCTGCATCACAATGCTGAAGTGTTGCGCCTTTCAGATGTTAAACCTTCAAATGGGCTGTTCACGTGGAGTAACAGAAGAACGGGAAATGCTGCCATTTTTGAACGATTGGATAGATTTTTTGTGTCTTATTTTTGGCAGTCGAATGCAGTTTCTCTTACCTCAAAAATCCTAGATTGGAGAGGGTATGATCATTGGCCTATCAAGCTATCCTCCAGATATATTGATGGGCCCAAAAAGCCCCCCTTCAAATTCCAATTGATGTGGCTTCATGACTCATCTCTGCATGACTCCATTCGGTAGTGGTGGAGACAAGGGAGCCCAGCTTATGGAACAGCTATGTATTCTTTCCAAAAAAAGCTTCAGTATGTCAAAATAAAGTTGCAAATTTGGAACCGAAACAACTTTGGTAACTTACATTGCATGAATAAGCAGGCTCAAGATTGGCTTGATGAGACAACCAGGCAAATAAGAGACTGTGGTTTCTCAAAAGAGCTCTGTGAGGAGGAAGCTAAAGCTGTAATGAACTTAGCGGAGTGGGAACTTCAGGAGGAAATATATTGGAAGCAGAAGGCCCACATTGACTGGCTTCAAGAAGGAGATAAAATCATTGCATTTTTTCATAATTATGTGCAAGGAAGGTGAAACAGTAACTTCATCTCTTCTTTGACTACTCAAGAGGGGGTGCGCCTTACCTCTACCCATGATATTACCAAGGAAGCTATCCGGTTCTTCTCTGAGCTATTTGCAAGTGATCCTCCGCCTGATGAGCTGGTTGAAAATTTAGTTTTATTGTGCATACCTCCTCTGGTGTCTGTGGAGATGAATGAATTCCTCATGAGGCCTATTAGTATAACTGAGATTGAGGAGGTTGTTTTCAGCATGAAGAGAGGCAAAGCCCCAGGCCCAGATGGATTCCCAGCAGAATTCTTCTAGGACTTCTGGGATATCATTAATCACGATCTGTTGAATGTGATTCAAGAATCTTTCTCTAACAAAGAGATGTTGAGAGCTTTGAATGCCACATTCTTGGTGCTTATTCCAAAGAAAGAACAAGCTCATAGGCTTGATTTGTTTAGGCCCATTGCGCTCTGCAATGTGGTTTATAAAATCATTACCAAGCTCATTGCTCAGAGACTCAAAGGGTACCTTCCTAGGCTTATTTCTGAGGAGCAAGGGGGTTTTTTGGTAGGCAAACAGATTTTGGATGGTGTGGTGATTGCCTCGAAAGCCATCCATTCCATGAGTACTTCACAAGAACATGCTATGTTTATCAAGCTTGATCTTGCCAAAGCTTATGACAGAGTTAGCTAGAGATTTCTATACAAAGTCCTTCTGGCATTTGGTTTTAGCCAGGAGTGGATTGAATGGGTGCTTAGTTGTGTTACTATGCCCTCATTTTTGGTCCTGATCAATGGGGCACCGTTAGAGCTATTTGATGCCATGAGAGGCCTTCACCAAGGAGACCCGTTGTCACCATACTTGTTTATTATTCTAGCAGAGGGACTTGGGTGGCTCCTAAAACTTTGGGTTTCTCAAAATTCCCTGTATGGGTGGAGATGGGGGAATGAGGTTACTACTCTGATGCATCTGCAATTTGTTGATGACACTATCTTGGCGGGTAGAGTGCGAATTCGAGAGGTGGAGTCTTTTTGGACTACCCTTGACAGCTACTTGGTGGCTTATGGGCAGAAAATTAATGACCATAAGTCCTCGGTCTTCTTCTTCAATACTCCTGCCCCTATTTAGAGAAGGATTGCGGCCATATTAAGGTTTCAGATTCACACCCTTTCGGTGATTTATCTTGGTATTTCCATTGTGGTGGGAAGGCAACCTAGGCTATTCTAGCAGAATATTCTTGACAAACTTAGGCAGAAAATTTGCCATTGGACCCATAGGTGGCTTTCCACGGTGGGTAGAGTGATCCTCCTTTAATCTGTTATTCAAGTGTTTCCCATATACCGCTGTATGGTTCAGGCAGCCCCTATCTATTTCTTGAAGGAATTTGATGCATTATCTAGACAATTTCTATGGAGCGGTAACTTACAAAACATAAAATGGAGCCTCATCAACTGGGCCACGGTCTGCCGGCCTAAGAAAGAAGGAGGACTTAGACTGCGGTCTGCTACTCTTACTAGTCAAGCCCTTGCGGCCAAGCTTTATTGGAGGTGGTGTTCTAACCCCTCTTCTCTCTGGGCCCAAATTCTCTCAGGTAAGTACTTTTATGGTGTTGATTCTCATGATATTCCTAGGCTCCCTCTTGAAGGGAGAGGTTTGATGGTTTGGAAAACTCTTAAGCTTGGGGCTTAGCTTGTGAAAAATAGCCTATTCTGGGTTTACAATAGTGGGATGGAGGCCTTATTCTGGAGTGACTCTTGGGATGGAGCGCCACCCCTGTGATCCTCTCATCCACATTTACAATAGCTTAGTGTTCCCTTTTATTTAGATGGATGGCATACTGTGGCACATTATAAAATACAATTTAATATGGGGTCGACTATTGGGTACAAGTGGAAAAGTTCCTCTGTTTGGCCACAGGGGGGCTCAGAAAAGGAGAGAAGGGAATTATCTCAGCTTCTTGGCTCCAGAGGTTGCAGCTCCCTTCAAGGACGTGATGTTCTTGCTTGGGGGGGAGATGCCACTGGGCAGTATACTATGGCTGTTGGATATAAGGTCCTGGCTAAACATTTCTATGATGAAGGATAGTTCCTTTGGGGGAAGAATATTTGGAATAGGGTTGCTTAGCCCAAGTGTAATTTATTCTTATGGTTGCTTACCTATAACATATGTCTGACCTGGGACAATTTGTGCAAGAGAGGTTTTCAGGGACCTTCATTTTGCTTTTTGTGTCATAGCAATGGGGAGACAGCCTCTCATCTTTTTTTCCAATGTGAGTATGCCAAACAGATTTGGCATAAGTGGTGGATTGCCTGGAGGACTCCTTGCTGGCATGTTTGGTCTTTGGTTGAATTTTGGAATTGACTTGGATAGGCTCCCTCTAAAATCCCTTTGCTTCAAATTGCCTGGCAGATTGGGCCCTCTTTTATATTCTGGAACCTGTGGATTGAAAGGAACAGGAGAGTTTTTAGGAGCACCCAACTGGAGGTGCGTGCTCTATGGAGAAATATCACCAATTTGTTGCTAGAGACATTACAAGTCAAGGGAATGTGGGAAGATAATGTGGACCTGGAGGTCGCTAGATTTTGCTCATGCCTTGGGCTAGACCCGACCCTGACCCGCGTGGCTAAGGTAAGTAGCTGCTCGACGCAGGGAAGCAGACAAAGGACGCGGCCCATGAATAGAATCAGTCGCTGGATTCCTCCACTTGAAGGGGTGATAAAAATTAATCTGGATGGCTCCTCCCGTGGGAACCCAAGAGAGGCTAGTATTGGGGGAGTCGGTCATGACAGTACGGGTAAAATTCAATTTATTTTTTCAATTCACAAAGGGCATCACACTAACAACCTCATGGAAGTCATGGCTATCCTGGAGTCGGTCCATTACTATTGTTTGAAGGGGTGGAATAACATTATGTGTGAATTGGATTCGTAGGTTGTGATCAATCTGCTGAATAGACGTGTCCCTGGGAAGATGGAATGGCAAATTCAGGGAGCTATTCAACAAATCCTGTAATTAAGTACTTCTTTGCATTCAATTTCTTTCAAACACATTCCCCGTGAGTGGAATAAGGTTGCAGATTGCCTTGCTAAGTGGGCCTCAGAGAATGGGCCTACGTGGCATATTACTGAGTTACGGATGCTTCATATGTCCTTATATCAGAAACTGGTCCAACTGGTGGACCAGGATAATGAATTGTAACTGTTGTTTTGATGTTCTTAATAAATTTTTACCCCTCGCTTAGTTAAAATAAGTTGATTATAATTATTATTGTATACCCTTGATTATATTGATATTATTATATTTTTTATTAAATCATTTTGTTTTGAATAGTTAGTTATGTACCTTTCATTAGGAGTGATAAGGGTATAGGATGTGTGAAACATCTTGTTAGTCTAAAAGGGTTGAGATAAATTTTTAACTTGTTGTGTACTACCGAGCAAGCAAGGAGATATTGTCTCTCTTATTCCTTTATAGGGTTGTAAGGATGGTGTGATCCTTGGCCTTTGTATGTTATTTTAATTTTAACAATATTTCCTCTTAACTATTAATATAACACTATAGGTTAAGCTGTGAAATATGATACTAGTTATGTTTGTATAGTGATAATTTAATATAATTACAGAATGATTATATGATTTTTCTTGTATGTATGTTGGTATATATGGAAGTATTTAGCATATAGTATTATTTTCTATGATGTATTAGTATAGAATTATGATTTAGTGAACCTTGTGCACATTTTAGAGATCATGTCATGGAAACCTAAGAGAAGAGTGGTGAATTAGGAATGTGAGATGGGAGCGGATCTTATTTAGTCTCACCTTGACTCAGTAGTTACTGAATTTGGATCTAACAAAGTGCGCTTATCAAATCTTGGATTTCATAGACAAACTTGTAAAATTTAATGAGTTAGGATCGAACAAGGGGAGCTTGTCGAATCCAAAATTTGGCAAATAGACTTGTCAAATTCAGTCATATGACCATACACATGTATACTATGGAATGGGTATCCCTTAAATTTAAAATGTAATAAACATTGGAAATATAGTATTTCCAATTCCTATTCAGCATCATACTTTTCTAAAAACTACACGGAGTAGTGGTAGTATTGACATGTCATACTTGTTGGATAAATATTTTGTCAATCATCTAACTGATGAGCAAAATAAGTCTTATCAACCAAAGCAAGGGAGATTGGTCATCCAGATGTGTAGGTTTACCACATCAAAAGGGGACAAATCTCTCCTCTCATCAAGGGGAGGTTCCCTGTAAATAGGAGGGGGCTATATATATATATATATATATATATATATATAAAGTAACACTTAGGGGTAGGATAACACCATCCATCTCTCTTTTTTTAGAGATGATGTTCACAAACAAAAGATAAAATCTTGGTGAAAACACTGAAGTCACTTCTCTTCTTTCAGAAGTGACCTTGCAGGAAACAACAAGAGTTCTTTCAGGTAGTGACAAGAAACTGGTGACAAAGTGTAGTAACCAGCAAAATGATGTGTAATACAAAGTCACCACTTCAACTACCCAAAGAATGAAATACGAAGAAAAATAAGGGTACAAAGTCATCTCAAGGTCCTTTACACATAAAATAGAAAACAACTAAACACACTAAAGGCAACTGTAGGTAGCACAAAGTCTTCCCACAGTTGGCTTCAGGACACCTTCCTGATTATCTCCACAAACTCTGCTTATTTCATCAAATGGACAAGAACACATTTAGAAGATAGACATGAGAACAATCCCCTAAATGACACAATCCATGATAGCACAAAGTCTAAAAATAACTTGCTTTCTCATTCAAATAAGGAAATATGATCAACAACCTGAGCTCAAAGTCTCAGTGATAGCCTCTCAATTTTGGCAGAGTTTTGCTTCCTTTATCAAAAAAGATCCCTTTGAAATAATAAAAGAGATTACAATATATAGTAGCCAAGAAATACTTGGCACTTTGTTTCATGGAATGGCCCATGTTGTGCATTTAATTCCTTGAATGCATTTTTAGTTCTATCAGGGGGCCATGCTAGAACAGGGCGTCGACCTTAACTGTGGCATGTCAATTCATCTCAAATGTCTTCTCTAGGGTCTGGATCATCTGATCTATCCCCTCTGATGTTTTCATAGCTGTCCATTTTTTATTTACTCCAAGGGAGACAAACATGCCATGTCTTAAATGTTTAATGGCTCAAAAATCTACCTTACAGACTGTTCCACCTACTGGAATAACTACTGCGTAGATATTTTGGCCTTTCCCTCTTTTTGCTGAAATTTAAGCCCTCAAACTATCTTTTCCCCTTTTTGGTTCTTTTGGTTCCTCCTCTTGGAGTTCTTCCTTTTGGCCTTGGCCTTATGGCCTTTGAATGCATTCAGGGCTGCGCTTAAGCCTGCATAGATCAACAGCTATTTCATTGCCACAAATTTGACATCTTTGGGTCTGTCATCATTTAAAAGCTATCAGCTAGTTGGTTGTCCTAAATTTTATGGCCGTGGGCCCGTCATCCTCCTTAGCAATTCCTTCGATTTTCTTGTTTGATTCTTTTTACTGTCTTTGTATTGGGAGTGCTTTGTCCTTGACATCTGTCATAGTCCACTGCTTTGAAACTTTATCAACTTATAAAAAATGGGACCCATAACACTTCTTACCTGAGCAACTTCAAAAGAGGAATGGGGATAGGTGGCACTTTCTATTGATCTTAATGAGTGACATGTGGCATTTCCCACTATGAAATAGGTGAACACACTTGGCAGCATCCGCTTAACTTATAGAAGCTTTAGACACCTTTTGAGAGTCCTGCAGAAGATGACACATGGCAGCTTCTATTGAGCTTTAGAAACCCTATAGAAACATTTGGGACTCATTTGGATTCACATGAATGATGACACTTGGTGCACTCCACTTAATTTAGCAACTCACCTGGGGCCCACCATAGTCCTTACTCAATAACGAAACAAAAGGAAGAAACTGTGGATGTTGACACTTGGCAGCTTCCACCAAGCTTTACAATGGACACGTGGCGACTTCCACTGCATTTAGAAAAACATATTAAAACCTTCTACAGTTTGGACATTTTTTTTCTCCTGTGACTACCCATAAAATTTTGTGAGCCAGGTACTATTGGCCCACTCTATTTCAAGATGCTTACAAATGGGTAAGAAAATGTGAACTATGCTAGCAGTTTGTTGGAAAACCCAAGTTAGTTGCCCTGCCTCTCAAGCCAGTGGTGATAGAAGAGCCATTCTAGCAATGGGGAATTGATTTCATTGGTGCTCTAAACCCATCTTCTAGTGTTGGACATGATTATGTCCTCACAGCAACAGATTACTTCACCAAATGGGTGGAAGCAATTCCAACCAAGCATACTACTTCAGAAGTAGTGTGTAATTTTCTCAAGGAGAACATCATTGCCAGGTTTGGGGTTCCAACCAAGATCATCACAAACAACACAACTTGTTTCACTTCCTAGGAAATTACTCGGTTCTATTTATACTATGGGATTACACTCTCCTACTCTTCTGATTACTTTCTACAAGGGAATGGACAAGCTGAATCAAGCAACAAGAATGTGGTGACTATCATCAAGAAGCTGGTAGATGAAAACCAAAGGACATGGCATAAAGCATTGGTTGATGCTCTATGGGTAGATAGGATTACACCAAAAAGGTAAATTGGTATGTCTCCTTTCCAACTCCTTTATGGTCTTAATGCTAAGATACCAATCACCTTGGAATTGCGAGCATTGAAATTGGCCAAGGTAATTAAGGATCAAACTTATGAAAGCTCCATTGATAAGAGGATCATGTGCTTGACTGAGTTGGATGAGTAGTGAACTATGGTGGTGGATCGAATTGCAGTGCATCAAAGTCTGGTGAATAATCTCTTCGACCAAAAAGCAAAAACTTGAGATTTCTAGATTAGAAATCAAGTCCTTTTATGAGACAAGAGAAGAGAACCAAAGGGAATGCATGGGAAATTTGATTCCCTATGGAGAGGCCCGTTTACTATCTATGAGATCAATGGTGAAAATAGTTTCCTGTTGAAGTATCAAGATAGCATGCTCTTTTCTCTGCCTCACAATGGGCAGAATCTGAAACACTTCAATTTTTGAAGTGTCAGATAAGTTCACCTATACATATGTATATTTATATAGTCTTTAGTTCTGTTTCACGATTTTTATTGCTCATTTTAATTTTTGGCACCTTTATTTTTGGTTGGAATGACTCCATAGCCCAATGGCACACTTCAAGGCACTAAAGATTCTAGTCTTTACTCCCCTTAGTTGTTCCAAAATTTCAACTAAAGGAAGTTCCCCAACTGGAGCCAGCTGTTGTTCTCAAAGTCTGTCACTGCATTGTGGAAAGATTTCAAAAGCTGGTTCTGCTGCTATTTATCCACACAGCGAAGGAACACTCCATCAAGGCTCCTCTTATATAGGCCATTGTCCTAGAGGATAAAATTGGCAGATTTCAACTTGATAGTCCTCCTTTCTTTATAAGATAGGTGAGCAGGACACTCACCATAAGTAATAAAATGAGAAATACCTGAATACCACTCATTTGTGGTGGAGACAAAGAGGATTGTCAGTGTGTCTTCTGCTTCTTTTTCTTCATGCCCTACTTCTTTGGGTTTGTTGTCAGCAATCAATCGGCACAGGCCTTTTCCACGCACCAGCTTCGATAGTTTGATGACTAGATCAAACTCCTAGATTTTTGCAATCCAATTGTCTCTTTTCATCCCAAACTCCTATTGAGTTAATATGGATTTGACTATGGTGTCAAGAACCAAGGTAGTAGTGTGTGAATTCAGAATGTAAAATCGAAAATGCTTTATTGCCTTGACCACCGCATAAGCATGCTTTTCCATGTTTGAATACTTCAGCTCATGAGCTTTGAGAGGACAGAACATGAAGGAAATAGGAGATTCCACACCTTCTTCATTATGTTAAACCAGAATGTTGAAAGTGTGTGTTTAGAAGCATAACTATAAATAATCAAATCCTTGGTATAATCTGGACAAACTAGAATTGAGGCGTGAGCAATGGCTGTCTTGATGTCCCAAAATGCTAATTTGTCTTCTTTAGTCCAGCTGAAAGTGGCCTTTCCTTTCATCATATCTATAATATGGTGAGTTTTCTCAACAAATTTAGGGATGAACCTTCATAAGAAATTCACTTTTCTAAAGAAAGAGTGAACTGCAGTCTTACTCATGGGTAGAGTAAGCTCTTAGATGGACGTGACCCTGTCTAAGTCAATTTTTATGCCTTCTCTGGACACAATGTGTTTGAGAAGATTTCCTTCTGTCACTCCAAAAATAGACTTCTTGGGGTTTAAGGAAACGCCATTCTAGCGGTAGCATTCCAGTACTTGTTGCAAGTGGCACACATGATCTGGGTGATGCTTAGAAAAGACTGTTAAATCATCAACATAAATTACAATGAACTTACCCATTTCATCCTTGAATGCAAGGTCCATTACTCTTTGAAAAGTGTCACCAGTATTAATAAGGCCGAATGGCATTCTTCGTAAGCAAAGGTGCCCCAAGGCGTGGTGAAGGCAGTCTTGTGCCAGTCTGCTTCACCAACTTTAACTTGATTGTATCTTAAAAAGCCATCCAACATTGATAACATCTCTGAACCAGTCACTGTCTGAAGCATTTGATCCATGATTGGCAAAGGATAGTTATCCTTTAAGGATGACTGATTTAAATTCTTGAAATCCACACAGAGGCAAATTTTGCCATTTTTCTTTCTTACAGGCACTATGTTTGCAATTCATGTAGAATGATGGATTGGGAAAATGATCTTAGCATTCAGCATTTTCTATATTTTAGATAGAATAGTACCTGATATCTTCAAATTATACTGCCTAGATTTTTACCTGTAAGGTGCCGAATCACTTTTGAGAGGAATGTCATGGTAGATTTCATCAGGCTTGAGTGACTTTAGGTCATCATAGGAGTATAATAAGACATCCATGTACTAACTTAGCATAGTAGTGAAATTGAATCTCTCGTCAGGAGTGCAACATTTCCCAATGTTCACCATCTTGGGATCTTCCTTGGTACCCAGATTTACCTGATCAAACTCCTGGGAGGAGCTTGAATCCATTTGATGCTATTTGATGAACCTATCATGTTTTTCAAATAGCTTCTCAAGTGAAACCAGGCATTTGGGAATTTTGTTTCCTTTCAGCTATAAGAATTCTTCATTCGTGCTTGAACTTGATTCAGGAGTTGGTTCAAGCTGTTGAAGTCCATTGCCTTTAAAGTGAAGCTGTTGAAAGCTATCTTTTTATTCCAAGAAGGTAATTATTAGATTGTCATTGTTAAACACCTGCCAATGACTGGCATTATCAAGCACACTTGGTCAAAAGACCAGTTCAATAGTGTACTTGTCTCCTTTGAAGTCTAGGTGAGGAACCAAGAGAGTAGCTGAAATAGCCAGTGCATCAGCCCGGTCATTGAATTCTCTAGGAATGGTAGAGATGCTAAAAGAATCAAAGCTTTCAATTTGGTCCTAGACTAGATTGCAGTAGTGGTGCAATCTCTCATTTTTGGTTTGATACAGGTTTCTAACTTGACAAACCACCAGTTTAGCATCTCCTTTGGCATGAAGGAGTTTGATGCCTTACTCTTGAGTAGCCCTCAATCCAAGCAATAGTGATTCATACTCAGTGGTATTATTGGTATTGTTGAATTGGTATTTGTATGATGAAGGAAAAAAATTTCCTTGAAGAGATATCAGCATAACCTCATCTCCTGAACTGGTAGAAGAGTAGCTACCATCGAATTACATAATCTATACCTCATTAGACACTTATTTTTCTTTGGATTCTTCTTCATTTGGTGGAGGAGATTCATCTATGATTACACTTCACTCCACTAATTAATCTGTTGTTTCAGCTGAATGCATTTCTAGGTTGACACCCTCAAGAGCTTCAATAGGTGCTTCATGAACTTCTTCCATGGATAGAAAGTAGTTACCCATGCCTGAAGACTCAAACAAAATTTGAGCTTCAGGTGTTGAGGTTTGGGTGACCACATATTTTGCTTCCTTTTTAAGAAGCAATATTTGCATAACGCCTTTGACTGGGATTCTCAACTCAGACAAGTTTTTGCTTAATTCACCATCAACATCTTTGCAAAAAAATTTGGCAAGAAGGATGCCATATGATGTTGAGATGTCGGCCACCAAGACAGTCATCTTGATTCTTTTGTCTGGAAATGTTGCAAATGCAAATTGGGCATCTTTGATTTGTCCTAGTAGTGGTGCTTATTTGTTCTCCATGGAGAAGCATCTCTAAAATGTCTTGGTCAGTGTGAGACCAAGGGTTTCTACCACTTTGGTAGGCATGCCATTGTCTGGAGCTCCAGAGTCAATGATGCAATTGCTCAGCTTGTGACCGTTTATCAACAGGGAAACATAGAAAGGCTATATTTTCTCAGGGGCAGAAGGAGGAGTAATGACAAGGTTATTTGGGATAGACATGTTCCTTGATGTATCATGAGTTACCTTCTTAGATTCTTGTCTTGCAGGGATGGTTTGGTTCTTCACACATTGAACCAACTTGTCCAATTGCTCAGGATTGGACTGCAAAAATTCTAATTCAGACATTTGAATTTTGGTTTTCTTGACATGGTCAATTATGTCAAATGTTTGAAACGAACTATGAAGAGGGGAAGGGAGTTCATCCTTTTGGTTTTTAGAAGGGTAAGGATTGGTCTGTGTATTTGAAAATGGAGGTGAATGCGCAATTGAGGAACTCACATTTTTAGCAGTCACTGGGTCCTTTGGCTATAAAGGCAGAGTGGTTCCACTCTTAGTAATCAAAATTGTTGGTTGAGGTCACTACTCTGTCTTCTCTTTATCAGCTTTCTAGGCTGATTAATTCTTGGACTGGGTGAACACCGCATATGATCCCTCAGCTACTTCACCTTCACTTCTGGGATCATCCTGGTAATTCAAGAAACCAATGTTGGAGTTGCCGGCTGATTCTTCTTGGTATTTTGTGAAGAGATCAGCATCATTTTATTGATCAAACTTAGGTTGGAAAGGGGATTCATGTTCTATTTCCAGATATCCAACTGCTGAGTTGGTTGGAGGCGCTTCAAGGGCAAAGTTCCTCTATGGAGGAGGAAGATGATTTACTTGCCCTTGGTTTTTGGTAGCATTGCCTGGGTAAGACTGATTAGGGAATGTCCTCCTTGGTGCATCTATGTATGAAGGATTAGATGACATCCCTTGTGCCATTTTATTTTTGAGAGCCAGCCAACAACTCATTTGCTAGCTTTTGCACCATTGGATTAGCGGTGGCTATAGGTGAGTATTCAGAGGAAGGAGAAGATTTACCTCTATTTGGATCTCTCATTATCTTTCCTGCCAAGATAAGGTCATCTTCTACCTCAGTAGCCAAGTCTTGAGCAGCCTTAAGGTCTATGTGGCCAACACGTCTCAACAAAAAACTCACTTCAAGTAGTTGTGAGTTGATGAAGAAGCATTTGAGGTTTTCAGGTGTTGGCTAAGCAATTACAGTAATTTGGTTCCTCATCTTTTTAAACTTTGCTATAAAATCCCTCATAGGTTCATGAAGTTCCTTCTTCATATATGTGAGCTGGGCTAACAAGGCATGCACATCTTTTGTAAGCTTGAACCTGGCTTCAAATTTGGCTTTGAATGTGTCACAATCAGTCACTGACTGAGCTTGCAGATGGTAGAACCAATCTGCAGCAGTGCCTTGTAGTGTTTCCACAAAAAGCCTGACTGCCACATCCTCAAATTCCATGCCTATCACACCACAGGCTATCTTGAAAGCTGAAATGTGTTCATCAAGATGAACTCTCCCATCACCAAAGAATTTGGAGAAAATCTTTCTTGAGATGCATGGAAGTTCATGTAGGGGTGGAGTAAGATTTAGTGGACCAAAAGAGTTACCCCAGGGGCCTTGAATTGCCATGATGGGATTATGGAAAAGGGGGACAACAAATCTGGGTAGAGGATGTATAGGCAAAGATCTACTAATAGTGGAAAAGGAAGCTCTACCTTGTGTTGGTGTCTTGGTATGGGTAGGAGGAACACTCTTGGATTGTTGAACTTGAAGTTGGGGAGGGAACAAATTAGAATTGCCCTTCTACACCAATTCAAAAACATGGTCAACAACACCTTGGAATCTTTGATTTCTGGTATAGCATGGATTTTCCAGAGTATATAATGGAGATGGATAAGACTATAATGATAATGGGTAAGACAAGACTAGAGTCACTAGAGTCTATAATGGATAATGGAAGGAACCACTCTTTGATTCCCCAGCGGAGTCACCAAAAAGACTATTGGATGAATATTTTTTCAATCAGCTAACTGATGAGCAAAATAGGTCTTATAAACAATAGTAAGGTAGATTGGTTAGCCATATGTGTAGGTTTACCACATCAAAAAGGGACAAATCTCTCCTCTCATCAAGGGGAGGTTCCCTGTAAATAAGAGGGGGCTATATACTATATATATAAATAGAAAGTAACACTCAGGGGTAGGATAACACCATCCATCTCTCTTTTTTTAGAGATGATGTTCACAAACAAAGGATAAAATCTTGGTGAAAATACTGAAGGCACTTCTTTTCTTTCATAAGTGATCTTGCAGGAAATAGCAGGAGTTCTTTTAGGTAGTGACAAGAAACTGGTGACAAAGTGTAGTAACTAGTAGAATGAAGTGTAGCACAAAGTCTCCACTTCAACTACCCAAAGAATGAAATCTGAAGAACAATGAGGGCACAAATTCATCCCAAGGTCCTTTACATAGAAAATAGAAAATAGCTAAACACACTAAATGCAACTATAGGTAGCACAAAGTCTTCCCACAATTAGCTTCAGGACACCTTCCTGATTGTCTCCACAAACTCTGCTTATTTCATCAAATGGACAAGAACACATTTAGAAGATAGACATAAGAAAAATCCCCTAAATGACACAAGCCATGACATCACAAAGTCTAAAAATAACTTGCTTTCTCATTCAAACAAGGAAATATGATCAACAACCTGAGCTCAAAGTCTCAGTGATAACCTCTCAATTTTGGTAGAGTTTTGCTTCCTTTATAAAAAAATATCCCTTTGAAATAATACAAGATATTACAATATATAACAGCCAAGAAAGACTTGGCACTTTATTTCATGGAATGGCCCATGCTGTGCATTCAATGCCTTGAATGCATTTTTAGTTCTATCAGGGGGCCATGCTGGAACAGGGCATCGGCCTTAACTGTGGCATGTCAATTCATCTAAAATATCTTCTCCAAGGTCTGGATCATCTGATCTATCCCCTCTAATGTCTATGTAGTTGTCCATTTTGTCTTTACTCTAAGGGAGACAAATAGGCTGTGTCTTCAATGTTTAAGGGCTCAAAAATCTACCTTGAGGACTGTTCCACCTATTGGAATAACTACTGCGTAGATATTTTGGCCTTTCCCTCTTTCTACTATGATTTGAGCCCTCAGGCTATCTTTCCCCTTGCTGGTTCTTTTGGTTCCTCCTCTCAGCTGTTCTTCCTTTTGGCCTTGGCCTTAAGGCCTTTAAATTCATTCGGGTTTGCGTTTAAGCCTGCAAAGATCAATAGCTATTTCATTGCCATGAATTTGACTTCTTTGGGTCTATCATCATTTAAAATCTAATGGCTAGTTGGTTGTCCTAAATTTGACGGCTACGGGCCCATCATCCTCCTTAGCAATTCCTTCGGCTTTCTTGTTTGATCCTTTTTATTGTGTCTTTGTATTGGGAGTGCTCTATCTTTGACATCTGTCACAGTTTGCTACTTTGAAACTTTATCAAATTATAGAAAATGGGACCCATAACACTTCTTGCCTGAGTAGCTTCAAAAGAGGAATGGGGACAAGTGGCACTTTTCACTGATCTTAATGAGTGACACATGGCATTTTCCATAATGAAACAGGTGAGGACACTGGGCAGCATCTACTTAACTTATAGAACCTTTAGATACCTTTTGAGACTCCTATGGAAGATGACACATGGCAGCTTCCACTGAGCTTTATAAACCCTACAGAAACATTTGGGACTCATTTGGATTCACACGGATGATGACACTTGGCATGCTCTGCTTAATTTAACAACGCACCTGGGGCCCACCATAGTCCTTACTCAATAACGAAACAAAAGTAAGAAATTGCGGATGTTGACACTTGGTGACTTCCACCGAGCTTTACAAGGGACACGTGGTGACTTTCGTTGCATTTAGAAAAACATATTAAAACCTTTTGAAGTTGACACTTGGCACCCTCCGCAGAACTTTGAGAGAAGCTTATTGAAAGAAGCTTTGAAACTTATAAGAAAATTGAAACGTGAATGCAGACACTTGTCACACTCCACTGAGTTATAACAAGACACATGGCGCATTCTGCTGCTTATAGAAACATATTATAATGTGTCCCAACAGATGACACTTGACAGCTTCTGCTTGACTTTGAGACTTAGACAAAAACCCATGCAAAATGAAAAACCCACGCTCTGTGTCATAACCCTTACTGCCTCAAAACTGAAATGCACAGGGACAAAACTTGGAGCACACAACTGAAACTCAAAATAAAATGTATAGTATTTTACTCTACAAAGGGAAGAGAGAATTTTTTGGCTTGTAGGACCAAAAATAGTTCATGTGTTGTCCCAAAAATGAGTTACAGACTTTGGGAACAACAATACTTACCCTAAGCTATGTAGAGTGGCGATAGTACTAACTTATATTATATATATATATATATATATATATATATATATATCATTCTTACCACGCTCCCTAAATAATTTTATACAAAATGAGAAAAACACTCTATAGGTTAAAAATATGTGCAGAGGGGATGGAAGGTTTTGTGGAACTCTTCTCGGCCATTTGTTTTTGGCTTTTATGATGATATCATGTGCTTTTGAGAAGTTAGTGAAACTTTCATCGAGATATGTGGGGCTCTTCAAGGTATTATAAGTGGTTATTCCTATAGATTATAAGCTTATCTTGTCAATTTTAGATCTTAGGGTGGTCATGATAGAATTAATCAGAGTAAGTGACACTTGTAAACTTTATTTGCATATTAGGGAGATGTCACAATGCAGGGTTATGGAGGACCAATATTCTGAGAATAGTGTTATTTGGGAGAACTATGATAAAAAATTTTGGCAAATTTCACATTTATTTATTTAATATGATATTGTATACCATGTTATTGCTTTGTTAAACAATGTTTTTAATTCAGAACTTATGTTAGAATAAGAGTCATCTGGGATGATGACTAGCTTTAGGGGGAAGGATGTTACATCTAGATTCTTCACCAAGAAAACTTATTGGATTATCTATGGATATCTATAGTTGAATAATTTGAATATGCCTATTTTTAACTAAGCTATGAGATATATGTTGTTATGGAATAGTAAGATATTGCTTAGGTTATTTGATTACATTGCTATGTGATAGTTATTGTGTGTATGTTTATATTATGAACATGTTGATTTATTATTTTAGCTATATTTTATAATATAATTTTATCATGTTATTATGTTATAACTACCTACTTTTTATGAAGTTGACGTAAGAGAACTCATCGCTCTGATCATGATAGAGGGAGAGCATCATCGGAGAGAATGATGTAGATGTATATGTCAGAGGATGATAGAGAAACTAACTAGAACTTTGCACATACCACATATGTAATTCATGTTAGATGCATCATGAAATGGTTAGCATAGTATATTTTGGATGCTACTTGTATTTAGATAGTCATTTGCACATGGTTTGATATCATAGTTTAAATGGTTTTATAGAACTCAGCTTATGTGAATTGCATGTGTGATTGTTAAATGTTATTAGAAACATAATTTTCATAGTTAAATTAAATCTAGATTATCGGTTTATGAATTTATCATTAAATTATTATGGCATTTGGAGATGCTAACTAAATTAGTGAATTTGCTAGTTTTTATAATTAGAGTTAAAATAAATAAAATTTAGGAAGATTAAAATTAGGAAAAAAAATAAAAAATAGGAGAATTCTTTAAAAGAAAGATATTCAAGAAAGCATAGCAGATTTAGAAGTTGGATTTTTAAAAATAACAAAAAAAGAAGGCAAGTTTTAATAAAAACTCATGATGTATGTAAAAAGGAGATAAAATAAATAAAGAAGTAAATATAATGGAAAGTTATTATTTTAAAACAAAAAGAAAAACACTTTATCTTTTTAAAAAGGAAAAAAAATAAAGAGAAGGGGTTAGTATATAAGAGAGAGGCAGTATAGAGGAGAGGATAAGAGAAGACATGGAATCAAATGGACTCAGGCACCATCTTCTAGGTAGGCAATGTAATTCAATTCGGCATATTTATATGTTTGTATAATTTTGCAATTGCATATTTCTTGGTTGTATTTATATATGTTGTGTAAATAAATACATAAGAATCTAGGATATATATATATATATATATATATATATATATATATATATATATATATATATATATATATATATATATATATATATACATGAAACTAAATACCAATTGAGGTCAAACTAAACGCTAAAAGATACACAAACTTATATGGTGTTTGTAATTTGAACCAAAAGAGTATACATTCATATCTATTTGAATAAATCATTGTAGTAAATTGAATATTTAAACCATATAAACTATTATTTGGATTACATATAAATATATATTTACTAGGTGGTATATAATTACAACTCATTTATAAGTTGAATCAATTTTCATATACATATTATTTATTTCACATATGTGGAATCGAGGGAATGAGTTATTATTACATGCATTATCATATTATTATGCCAAGATAAGTGGAAGCATTTATGTGGTATAGTGAATTCATGAAACTCAATGATTTGACTCAACAAATTGATATCTATTATCTAAAATTAATATGGGAATGAACATTTTTTGCAAATGATAGCAATTTATAAATTAATTATAGCGACTCAATTTTAATCATGCAGTGATAGATAATATGCAACTATTTGTTTAGATAACATGCAGTGCTTGATAACATGCAATTAATCAATTTATATATTATGCATCCAATCTGTAAAAGGGAAAAGCTACAATCTATAGTGTTGATAACTAATAACAACCCCATAATTACATATTCTTTGTTGATAACCAATTGGCATCTTATTCTTGGCGACTTGTTCATAATTCTAGGAAGACATGGCACAATGATGTTTTATTTAATTATTCTTAGTAAGACTAAACATAAATGCATTTATAGAGCTGCAATGAACCCATAACACCAGAAAATTAAATTATCTTATAGCTTCAGCCATGTTACATATCTAATGGTAATGATTTAGAACCATGGTGACTTGTATTAATACAATAGTAGTCTATTTAAAAGCATCGACTGATATAGACAATCAAGTCTATTTATATATTATGCAATGATTTTATTATTGGACTTGGTTGAGTTGAAAATGAATACAGTGACTTACCAACCATCTATTGATGTGCAATAATTTAGTTGAGAACTTTATGTTTCTAAATCAACTTTTGGAATCTTTTATAAATTAATAACTTTTACATAATTAGCTACGTTATTGCTAAATACTATATAATCAGTGTTAAATAACCATACTAGATTAAAATAATACTAAAATAATCCCTAACTGTAATTGACTCATGAGAAGAAATGTGTGTGGGTTCACACTCGTGGGTTCAGCAATTAGATTATGAGACTCTACCCTTCAGATGCCGTCTCTGCCACGAGTACGGCCATTTGGTAAGGAGGTGCCCGAAAAATAAGCCAGAGAGGCAGCAACCTTCTCCTTCGATTCTTGAGAATAAAACAGGGGAGGAGAGTACATGCAAGAAATTCGGAAGAGGGGGAGGCAAGGATCCAGAAGGCTTCGTGCAAGTTAAAAGTAGAGGTAAAAACAAAGGGTATAAGAGGACATTTTGGGAGAGACAGGAAGAAGATTCCTATAACAAATTTGAGGTGCTGGAGGTACTAGGACAGCAAGAGGTGAATCCAGGTTTGGGTATTGAAGAGGTGAGAATGGAGGAGGATGAGGGTGATGTAATTGCAGTGCCAAATCCTTCAGTGCATACTGTAGCAACATCCTTGCCTATGCACCTGGATGGACAAGGGGAAGGAATGAGTCACATTGGGGAGGAGGAGGTAGGAAACCAAGGCGTGGGGGATTTGGAGAAGGTAGTAAGGGAAGGGAGAGAAGGAGCAGAATAGCATGGGAAAGCTCAGCCTAGTCTGGGGATTCTACAAAAAGAAAGCAAGAAGGGTCCTTCAAAAAGAAGTGTCAAAGTGGGGAGAAGGAAGGACATAGACAGAATGAAAATAATTGGAGAGAATTTGGTAGAATCAGGGGCTGTGCGGACCCTGGATGCACATTTTCTACCTCCCTCCAAATGATTGTGTTATCATGGAATGTAAGGGGATTGAACAGCGTCCCCAGACAAATGGCTGTTCATGAATTAGTGAGGAGTCAACATCCTGATATCCTTTTTTTGCAAGAGACAAAAGTGGCAGTGGAATATATGTTGAATATAGCACCGAGGATTTGGGGTCAAGGATCATGCCAATGCATTGGGGCCCAGGGGACAGCAGGTGGTTTGGCGTGTTTTTGGAATCCGAGCAAGGTTAAACCAGTGGTTTGGATGGCTTTCAGGTCATCTTTATCAGTGGTCGCCCTGTGTACGGACTCGGGGGAATATGTACTTCTATCAAATGTATATGCTCCAAATGACTTGCAAGGTAAGATTTTGGTCTGGAATAATATTAAACTGGTTCGTAATGAATTTCCTTTTATGCCATGGATTCTAGCAGGTGATTTTAATGTAATCCTGGAATTATCAGAAAAAATGGGAGGAAACACAAGAATGGAGCCTTCTGCATTTCTGCTAAGAGATAAGATCTCAGAATTGAATCTGGTTGACATTAAGCCGAGTAATGGCAGATTCACTTGGAATAACAGAAGATCGGGGGACAGTTTCATAGCTGAACGAATTGATAGATTCTTGGCGTCCTGCTTCTGGGTAGGTGGGAGGTGGACGCTCAGGTTTGAGATTTTGGACTGGAGGTGCTCGGACCATTGGCCAATCAAGCTTAACATTTCGTCCACTTTTAGGCTCAAAAAGCCGTCATTCAGATTCTAGACTATGTGGCTTCGGGATCAGGACCTTTTCAGCCTTACTACGGTTTGGTGGAGAGAAGGAAGGCCAGCGAATGGGACAGCAATGTATGTGTTTGCTAAACTTCTCCAACATGTGAAATATCGGCTCCAAAGATGGAATAGGCACAGCTTCGGAAATATCTTCTAGGAGAAGAAAAGGGCGCAAGAGGAACTAAATGATATCACCAGAGTGATCAGGGAGGATGGCCTAACTGAATCACTGCTGCAAGAGGAAGCAAGGGCGGCCAGAGCTTTGGAGGAGTGGGAATTGAGGGAAGAGATTTTCTGGAAGCAGAAAGCTAGAATTGATTGGTTGCTGGAAGGGGACAGAAATATAGCTTTCTTCTTTAACTCGGTCAAAGCTAGGCGTCATGGTAATGTCATAAGTTCGCTGGTCACTGAGAGAGGGGAGGTTCTGTCTTCGACTAGAGATATGTGTTGGGAGGCAGAGCAGTATTTTAGTGCCCTCTTCCAGGAGGAGGGACAGCGAATGGAGGATGTAGAGGACTCAATCCTGGCTTGTATTCCTTCTTTGGTGTCTTAGGACATGAAGGAAATTTTGAGGAGACCTATAACGGAGGAGGAACTGCGGAAAGTTGTCTTTCAGATGAAGAAGGGGAAAGCCCCTGGACTGGATGGTTTCCCGATTGAATTTTATCAGGAGTTCTGGGAAATAATCAAAGAAGACCTCTTGGCTGTAGTTCGGGAGTCCCAGGATAGCAAACAAATGTTGAGGGCGCTGAATTCCACTTACTTGGCCCTCATCCCTAAGGGGGAAGGCGCTGACAGGCTAAGTCAATTTCATCCTATTTCACTTTGTAATGTTATCTACAAAATCCTCTCGAAGCTGATTGCCGAGAGGTTAAAGAGATGCTTGAGGGAGCTGATTTTGGAAGAGCAAGGAGGTTTTGTAGAAGGCAGGCAGATTTTGGATGGCATTGTGATTGCCACGGAAGCAGTACATTCAATGTATAATTCCAAAGATAAGGCAATGTTTGTAAAACTGGATATGTCTAAAGTGTATGACAGGGTCAGGTGGTCCTTTCTGCAAAAGGTGTTGACAGCCTTTGGTTTTGAGAGGGGATGGATAGAGTGGGTTATGAGCTGTATTACCTCGACCTCGTTCTCGGTGTTGGTCAACGGTGAAAACTCCAACCTTTTTGGGGCTGAGAGAGGACTGAGGCAGGGGGATCCTCTCTCCCCCTATCTGTTTCTTCTCCTGGCTGAAGGGTTGGGGCGGCAAATCAGAGAATACACCAGAGTTGGCGAGGTTCAAGGCTGGAAGTGGGGGGGTGGATTGCCAGTTCTTACTCACCTTCAGTTCGTGGATGATGTGGCATTGATGGGAATGGCTACCTTAAGGGAGGCGAGTGGTCTTCGTAGATGCTTGGATGCTTATTTGGATGCCTCGGGGCAAGTCATCAATGAAGAGAAATCCTCTATTTACTTCTTCAATACCCCTATGGCTATCCAGAGGAGAGTGGCAGAGATTCTCTGTTTTCAAATCGGCAGTCTTCCGGTTATGTATCTTGGCATACCGATCACTTCCGGAAGACAATCTAAGGAGTCGTGGTTGGGGATTCTGAACAAATTCAGGGCTAAGGTTAACCACTGGACACACAGGTGGCTTTCGTTTGCTGGTAGGGTCCAACTCATCCAGGCTGTGGTTCAGGCGCTCCCCCTGTACAGATGTATGCTTCAGGTGGCACCGGCTGGTTTTGTTAGGGAGCTGGATACTTTGACTCGTCAGTTCTTGTGGGTGGGGAATCTGTCAAGAACCAAGTGGAGCCTCATCAAATGGGATGTGGTGTGCAGTCCGAAGAGGCTTGGTGGGTTAGATTTGAGGCAATCTACGTTGGCTGGTACTGCTCTTGCGGCTAAGTTAAATTGGAGGTGGTGCACGGAGCAGGAGAGGAGTTGGGCTAAAATCTTATCGCATAGATATTTTCTGGGTCAGCCACAAAAGGATATCCCTAGACACAGGTTGACGGGAAGGGGTTCGGTGATATGGGACACGCTGAAGAAGGGAGCGGACCTGATAAAAAAAGGGCTGTTCTGGATCTATAAAAGTGGGCTGGATGTGCATTTTTGGCACGACTCGTGGGACGGGTTTCCTCCCATTATGTTGCAGTACCCACATTTACAGGTTTTGGCTCAGAATTTTTGTGAGGCTGGCTGGTGTAAAGTGAATGACTTCAAAGTTTTTGGACAGCAGAATCAGCTGTGGGAAGCCAGATGGAAAAATGTTGAGGAATGGCCTATGAGGGGTATGGAGATGGAATGTGGGGAGCTAGAGAAGATTCTGGCCAGTCGCACCTGTTGCTCCCTTAGGGGAGTGGATGAGCTTGCCTGGCATCCTCATCCCAAAGGTAAGTACTCTGTTTCTGCTGGGTATCAGGAACTTACTGTGCAGAACTTCAGGGGGGTCAGAGAGGTGCATTGGTGGAAATGGATATGGAACAGCATCTCCTGGCCAAAATGTAAATGTTTTATGTGGACTCTTGCGTGGAACCACTGCCTAACCTGGGATAATATCAGAAGAAGGGGATTTGCTGGACCTTCCTGTTGCATTTTGTGTGGCGTCCAAGAGGAGAATTCTGCTCATATTTTTTTCCAATGCCAGTATACTAACCGGCTGTGGCATGCGTGGTGGGGTGTCTGGGGAGGTAGGTGTCTTCATGTCTCTTCCTTAAGTGAATTCTGCCTGAAGATTGAGAAACCTCCCCCTGTGGCGCGCTTCCTGTAGAGTGTTTGGTTCGCTGGTCCCAGTTTTTTGCTTTGGCAGGTGTGGCTTGAACGCAATAGGCATATTTTTAGAGAGGAGCGGTTGGAAGTCTGCCAAGTTTGGAAGCGAATCATAAACATGATTCAGGAAACGGTGCGTGCAAAGGGTGAGGCGGCCTTGCCATTAGCAAAAAGGGACGCGGAGTTGGTAGCTAGGCTGGAATTGAAAGTCTTCTCTCCTGATGTGGCTTGTGGGAGGCAGAAGGGCATTGGGAGGCAGAGCATCCAAAGGGAGGGGAGGTGGACCCCCCCAGAGCGGGATTTTTAAAAATTAACACGGACGGTTCGTCCCGTGGTAACCCGAGTATGGCGGGTATTGGAGGGGTGGCCAGAGACGATGCGAGTTCTGTGGTTTTCATGTTTGCGGCCCACAGGGGTGTCCAGACGGTTAATCAAATGGAGGGATTAGCCATTTTATTCGCGATACGGAAAGCTTATGAAATAGGATGGCGCCAAGTGGTTTGTGAGGCTGATTCGCTTATCATGATAAATTTGCTCAGGGAAGGAAAGATGTTGGGAGTTAATTGGCAACTCTCCCTGATTGTTCAACAGATTTTGCAGGTCAGTAGGCTCATGGATACTGTGATTTTTGCTCATGCCCCGCGAGAGTGGAATAGAGCTGCAGACTGTTTGGCAAAACGTGCTTCGGAAAGAACTGAGGAATGGCTGGTGTTTGAGGTGGCTTCGCTACCAGAGGAAATTAAGGAAAATATGGAGAAGATACTATATGAAGACAGGTATGGTGTAGAAGAGTGAGGCTCGCTGGTGGCCTGTGATGGGTGTGTGTGGGTGTCTTGGGTATTTGTTGATCTTGTCGTGTAATCTTTTTTCTGAGTTTTAATAAAGTTTTTACCCCTGGTGTTTTTATTTTATTTTTTTAAAATTGACTCATGAGAATCCCTTAAATTATGTGGTATAAAATAATTCCTAATTGTAATTGACTTAGGGATTTAATAAAGTGAATATAACTAGCTTTTGCATTCGGTCATAAGACAACCCTTGACTCACCTTGGAATTGGTCACCTTTATATTTTAGAACATGGTCTCAATTATTTGGGTAGATGGCATGCCATGTTGGAGTCTTATTGGATCACATTGAAGGTTTGAGATCTCTCCCTTTGGCTTATCAATCGAACAAGATTTGATGTTATTAACATGTTCATGGAAAACTCAAGTTTTACTAATTACTTGAATTAAAAGATAAAGAAGATAAAATCCCTATAGATGACCCTATAGCCTAAGAGGTGATGAGTTATGAAACTTGTTGGCATTTGATATTTGAACATTAAAATGTTGAGTTACATTAATATGAAGTTCAAACATTTTATTAAAATAAGTTTTATGATATAGATCATTTATCATATATAGCATGCGTAACAAAGCTCGTAGTGTGGATATAACACTAATAATAGCTACACATTTATGAATTAATGGTGGTATGCTTAATGTGAATATAGGTATATATGTGCTTAATTAGCTTACACTTGTACATAGGAGTGTGTACTTCTAATTATAGTTCTTTTGGTGGTTTAAAACTATATTATAGAATTATATAAGGTAGAACCTTGTGGATGCATGCCTTCAAGGATAGATTTTGACTGGTTTACTATAATAGTTTTGGTGATTTTTATAAGAGAAATTTATGTGAGAAATTTGTGCATTGTTGCATACTTATATGTGAACCATGGTATGAGGGACTAAGTTGTCTTGAGAACTAGAGTACAAAGTTTATATGTTTAGATAATCAAGATGGAAACCTATCTAGTTAGGGATAAAATCTGTGAAGGAGTATTACTTTATTGAATCCGTTATCTTATAAAGATCATCAATATATTGTAATGACTATTTAATCATATGGACTTCTTGGTTAAGGAATAAAAGTGACCATTGGAATAGTATACAACATATATTATGTGGAAAACATATATATATATATATATATATATATATATATATATATATATATATATATATATATATATAGGTGTATTGGGTCATTTGCCCATACTTTTAGCTAAATGATTTGTTAAATGAGTCATAAGATATCTGTGGAACCAAAACTATAACTATATGAAAATAGTCTCTTACAAGAGTAATAAACTATTGAATTATGTTCATATGAGGTATAACTTGGTTGTGTGTTATCTGACTCTTTAAGAAGGTTTTAACTTATTGTTAGTTTATATATTCAACATTGAATACTTGTGTATGGTACATATTATGAGTTTTAATATTTACAAGTGTTTAGACATGTATAGCATACAATAGTGTATCGTGATATGTTCCTATGAGTTGTGTTTCTTTGAATACTAGTATGTAGTTTAAACATAGGGTATACCCAGGTGGTATAATTCATACTTGTTGGATTATTATTTATGATTATAGGTCGGTTGTTCCTTATAATTGTAAGACTGGTTAATCAGAGTTGTGTTGTGTTCATAAACAAATAACTATGATATTAAGGGATGTCAGAGAGTACTATAGTATAAATCTATGTTATATCTAGGTGGTACATATTGTAATTTTTATGTCTAGACTCACACCTACATTAACTGATTAAATGTATGCGTGTTGGTTATTAGTAATAATAACATATTTTGTGATAGTTAATAAGACTTTATGTATGCATGCATATAATCCCTGAGAGTGTTATGATTGCTAGGATAAAATATTATGTGTTTCATGGAAATTGTGATTTGCTTTGTTATATCTAGTTGTTTGAATAGAAGCTTATGTTTCCATGTATTTACGACTCCTTTATTCTGACTGATTGTGGAAAATGAGTAGTTATATTTTAGAACACTAGACTATGATAATGTGGGTTATCATAAGGTGTAGTATGTTTGAAAATAAATTATAGTAATTAGAATTTGTATTTAAATGTGGATTTTACCTAGATGGTATAAAATATAGTCATTATTTCTAGTATGGGATACATAATAATGTGACATTCATTCATATGTTTGAAGGAATAAATGTATGTTGTTGGGTTACTCCTATGCTTAGCATGTTATGTGATATGATTGTTGGTAGGATGTAAGTTGTATGAATCTTTTGTTTATATTCTATTAACTAATCTCGTATTGCTAATACTGAGTAAAGAGTGAGATAGAATTCACTGGCTTACTAGCATCATAATGCCAAATGAAGGCAATTTGATGAAGTGGTGTGTATGAGTTTTGACTGATCTATAGATCACTTTTATTTATTATTTGAAAACTTGAGCCAAGTAATGTTTAGTGAGACATTTTCATCTCATGAGTATGATTTACATGTTTGTGTGATATCTTGAAATATAATGAGTTTTCTATGATACACTGCATGTTTAGTTTTATAAATCATGCAACACATAGGTACTAGCTTGTCTCTCTAGATTCATGTACCATCACTATCTACTCATCTATGAAGGGAGGATCATTATTTGATGGGATTAGTGCAAAGGATCATTAATTTGTGGTTGGTGTGGAAAATCACTTGGATGATGCTCTCTCTCCCCACAATAATACTTACTTGGATATTACACTTGATATTGCCACAGATACTGGAGAGTTCAGGGAACTCATGCTCTGAGGAGCCATCTATATTATTTATGTACATTATATTATATTGTATTTATTATTGAAAACATTATCATGAATAGTTTTGATTACCTATTTACTATGGATTGATGTAGTGGTTGTGTATTGTACCAGCAGTGGTTGGATATTTGTAAATACTTTCTATGTTTGCATTATGATGTGTTTCATATGTCGATAGTGATTAATGATTGTTAGATCTCACATGCTTATTTACATTTATCACACTTAGAGTATTTTATGTGATCATTGCTTAGATTCTCTTGGTGTAATCTATTTATAGTATATGTGTTTAGTTAAAAAAATCATGTTTATCTATGTTAAACCCAACAGTGTTGTTAGAAAACCTTTCTATCAAATGACCTTTTTCAATCAAGAAATATGAAATATTGGGTGTATTCGAGATGAATGAGAGAATACCAGCTTGTAAGCCACAATTCAAATTTTCTATAGAACCTAATAAGGGCAATAATAATTAGGAGAAAGTTTGTTTTCATTTTTGTGTTGCTTCAAGGACATCTACTTGTAAGGATGAAAATCTACAAAGACCCAATCATCCATGTCAAAATGTTGCTCACTACAGTGTTGATCTTCTTGGGGTGTTGTATATTATGATCTGGGTTTCCTATACTAATGTCACTACGTGACATTATTTACAACACTAGGATAATTTTTAGAAATATTTGGGGTGTTTCATATTTTGAGTCAGGTTTCCTGTGCCAATGTCATTATGTAGCATAATTTGCAATACTATGACAAGTTTTAAAAAAAATTATGGTTTTCATATTTTGAGTCAAGTTTCTTATACTAATGTCATTTCATGATCCAATTGTATTACTGGTAAAATTTTCAAAATTTTTTGAGGTGATATATATTTTGAGTTAGGATTCCCCTACCAATGTCATTGCACGGTGTAATTCACAACACTAATATAAATTTCATAAATATTTGGGGTGTTACATATTTTGAGTTGAGATTCTTATACCAATGTCATTGTGTGGTATAGTTTGTAACAATGGGACAAATTTCCTAAATATTTGAGGTGTTGTATATTTTGAGTCAAGTTTCTTGTACCAATGTCATTTCACATCATAGGTCACAACACTAGGACAATTTTAGAAATATTTGGGATGTTACATATTTTGAGTTGGGTTTCCAATAAATGTGATGAATTGTGCAACATTAGGAAAAATTTTAGAAATATGTGGAGTGTTGCATATTTTGAGTCAGGTTTCTTATACCAATGTCATTGTGTGGCATAATTCACAACACTAGAAAAATTTTCAAAAATATTTGGGATGTTGCATTTTTTGAGTCAGGTTTCCCTTACCAATGTTACTGAATGGCACAATTTGAAACACTGGGAAATATTTTAAAAATAATTGGGGTGTTACATATTTTGAGTCAGGTTTCCCATACCAATGTTGTTACACGTTAAAATTCACAACACTGGTACAAATTTTTGAAATATTTGGGGTGTTGTATATTTTGAGTCAAGTTTTCCATTCTAATGCCATTGTGTGTCTTAATTCATAACATTGGGACAAAATTTAGCAATATTTCAGGTGTTGAATATTTTGAGTGAGGTTTCTCATACCAATTTTATTGCCCAACGAGATTCACAACATTGGGAAAATTTTTAAAAAAAATTGATGTGTTTCATATTTTGAGTTGGGTTTCCTATACCAATGTGGTACAATTCACAACACTAGGATAAATTTTAGAAATATTTAGGGTGTTGCATATTTTGAGTAGGGTTTCCCATATCATTATCATGTGGTGTAGTTTGCAACACTAGGACAAATTTCAAAAATATTTAGGGTGATGCATATTTTGAGTCAAGTTTCCCATACCAATGTCATTACGTGGCACAATTCAAAACAATATGACAAATTTTGGAAATATTTGGAGTGTTATATATTTTATTCAGATTTCTCATACCAATGTCATTACATGGCATAACTTGCAACACTGAGATAAATTTGAAAAAATATTTTGGGTGTTACATATTTTGAGTCAGGTTTCCCATACCAATGTCATCATGTGGTGTAATTTGCAGCACTGAGAAAAAAATAGAAATATTTGGCATGTTTCATATTATGAGTTGAGTTTCTCGTACCATTGTTGTTGATCTACATAATGCACAATGCTATCAAAAAATTTAGAAATATTTGAGGTGTTGTATATTTTGAGTCAAATTTGTCATTATATGGCACAATTCATAACACTTGGATAAATTTTAAAAATATTTGGCTTGTTATATATTTTGAGTCAGGTTTTGTGTACCAATATCATTATGTAACACAATTCATAACACTGGGATAATTTTCAAAAATATTTGGGGTGTTGGATATTTTTAGTCAGGTTTTCTGTACTAATGTCATTATGCAATGTGGTTCACAACACTAGGATAATTTTTTAAAATATTTAAGGTGATACATATTTTGAGTAGGGTTTTTTGTACCCATGTCATTACACAACATAATTTTCAACACTAGAATAAATTTCAAAAATATTTGGGGTGTTTCATATTTTGAGTTTGGTTTCTTATTCTAATGTCATTACACTGCATAATTCATAACATTAGGATAAATTTTAGAATTATTTGGAGTGTTAGATATTTTGAGTCAAGTTTCTTCTACTAATGTCATTGTGTGACATGATCCACAACACTGGGAAAAAATTTATAAATATTTAGGGTGATGTATATTTTGAGTAGGTTTTTTTTTATGCCTAAATGTGTATCATAGGTGGTCTAGAGTGTTTAATAAACACTTCTCATTTCTGAACTAAGAAAATTCATTGCATGAGTTGCATGTTAGAATAATCCTACTATCTTTGATGGAATAAAGGTAGAATAAATGAATTATTCCATAAACTTATATTATTTGGTGGTTGGGAGCCACCATGACTTAATAGTTAATCTTTGATTTTGAAGATGATCTATGTTATTTAAAGTGAATTATGCTCAAAACTAAATCTAAAGCTAAACCAAGATGAATATTCATAATGAAGTTAATCTAAGGTGAATTGGTAAAAAAAGGAGCAAAAGGAAGGTTAGGGCATAAAACAGAGGTGGTGTTGATATTTTCTTCAAACATTATGACAAAGTTCTTGTTTGCATCTTTTCATACCTTTCTTAAATGTTTGCCTAGTGTGTGATAAGATTTAAGCTTATGCTATTGACTTACAACATATTTGGATGTTCATTAAGAATCATGTTTTATCTCAGAGAAGGCTTGGGCATTATTCTACTACCATCTAAGCATCCATAGCCCTGACATAGATACCTTTGGCTCCACTCAAGGCCTTATTTCAATGCTAGCCAGGCATCCATAACCCTAATGAAGATTACCAGAATCACCTCTGCCTAGAAAGCCTTTTGATTTTTTTGAAATAAAGATATTATTTTTATATTTTTAGATATTATGACATTATAACAAAGTTTGGGAACTAGATTAGCCAAGTTTTGAGATTTGGTTGAATGTTCGATCTTCAGACAATCATCCTTGGTTGTAAACTTTGTCTCGATTAATTAATGTTTTTTACATGCAATCATGATTATATCCTAATAATCCAATCTTTCACCCTATATGTGCAATCCTTCTTAGAACCAAACTTAGATTAGAACAAGGTTTAGAATCTCAAGGAACAATTAACCTATTTATTAGTCCTTACTAGTTTCTCTAAACTATAACATGAAGCTCATGTTCCAATAATCCATGATCAACCAATGTTGAGAAAACATATCTACATTCTTGAACTGTGGAGTTCATTTTGAGCATCTAAATGTATTTTGCACTGAGGACCATCCAAAAGGACTTATTGAAATCAATAAATAAATCATGGAAAGAAAACAAACCAAACACAAAGCAAACAAACAAATAAATATATACAAACACTATGCACAAACAAGAGATATAAAGGAAAGGAATAGGAAAGAAACTAAACTAAGCCTTACCTACACTAACTCTAACTATCTTACAGTTCATTCCATGAAGACTCCAAGTGGGGAAACAAATAAATAGTGCTTGAGGTATTGCCCATTGATTGGCAATGTAAACTCTTCTCCTTACAAGTCTTTCAGTTTGAAGGTGTTGTCTCTTAGGGTCTCAGCAATTTGATATGGACCAATCCACAGAAGTGTGAACTTCCCATGTTTTCCTTTTGGTTCTGAGGCTTTGTCCTAGAGAATAACTAAATATCCTTATCTAAACACCTTTATCTTTGAATGTTTATCAAAACACCTCTTGAATTTAGTTTGGTGTTTGCTAAATTTGGCGAAAGCTTCATCTCTTACATCTTCCATCTATATGATTTCCAACAACCTTGAACTTGAAAATTATTGATCCTCCTCCATGTACTCTTACATAAACTTATAGGTTAGCAGCTTGAGTGTTATCGATAATATAGGTTTTTGACCATATACTATCAAGAATGGTGATGCCTTAAGAGCTTGCTTGACTCTTGTTCTATCTGCCTAAAGGGCATAATTGAGTAGCTTGTGCCATGTCCTTGGTTTATCAGTTGTAGAGTTACTTATGGATTTTATCAAGTTCTTATTTGTTGATTCTAACACTCCATTACCTTGAGGATAATGGTTTGATGACAACTTGAGGATAATGTTGTTGTCATATGCCTACTCAGTCATCTCAATGGATACAAAGGTAGATCCATTATCACAGACTAGAAATATAGGTGTCCCAAACCTTATGCATATGTTTTCTTCTAAAAATTTGATCACCTCTTTAGTCCTACACTATTTAGTTGCCACTAATTCAGTCCATCTAGTGTAGTAGTTAGTAGTATTCAGAATATACTTGTGACCATTAGACGAATTGGGGTTAGTGACCCCCACAAAATTCAATCCCCATTAGGTAAAAGGTTCTTCAATCATCACTATTTTTAATGGCATGGTTGCCTTGGGCTCTTTAGTGTTGAATAATTGAGATGAGTGGCATTATTTCACATGCTTATGAGCATCTTTGAATATAGTAGGTGAGTAGTAACCATTTTTAAAGATCTTGTGGGTTTTAGTCCTTCTAGATGGATGTTCACTTCCTAGTTTTTCATGGAATGCGCTCAAGATCTCAATCACCTCTTCTTTGAAAACACACCTTACATAAATGACTTCAAAGTTATTCATGTACAACACTCCATCCTTGATCAGAAAATGAGTTACTTTGAGACTTAAAGCTCTCTTTTTCTCTCTACTTAATCCTACAGGATAATAGCCATTGATCATTAAATGAATAATAGGATCATACCAATCATTGAGCTGAAAATTTTGTTGTTCTACCTGCATGACACTCAGTTTGAAATTAGTATTAGAAATCAACTGAATTAAATCGTGGAATCTTACCAACTTTTTAGTCTTCATCTCTATATCATATTCTTGGAGAACAGACATCCACTTGCCTCCCCTTCCTCCAAGTTCACATTGACTAAGCATGAGCTTAGTAGCAAGATATAGTAATATTGCATGTACCTTATTTCTAAGGATATAATGCTTAAATTTCTTCACTACTTTGACCAAGCACATTCTTGTTTTTCAATAAGAGAATAATTCAATTCAACATTTTAAAAATTAGTACTCATGAAAGCAATAGGATGATCACATCCATCTATCTTCTAAGTTAGGATAGCTGGAATTGTATGGTCAGAGGCAAAAGAGTAAATATAGAAGTCTTTAGTAAAGGCTAGACTTATCAACAAAGGGGCTTTCCCAATTTCTTATTTGATTTTCTTAAAGGCCTTCTTGGTCTCTTAATTCCAAATGATCTTATCATCTTTCTTCAACATATCATTCAAAGGTCTCACTATTTTTGCAAAACCAAAAATAAACTTCCTCACAAAAGTTGATCTTTCTAAAGAAAGATTTTAGTTCTTTTTTGCTATTAGGAGGTTCTATTTTAGATATGGCATCTATTCTATCTGGGTCTATATAAATCCCCTCCTTAGTTATAACATGTCCTAATAATTTTTCCTCAATAACACAAAAATACTTTTATTTAGATTAATAAAAAAATTATACTTTCTGCACCTTTCAAATACCTATCACAAGTGCATGATGTGATCTTCCCTATTATTTGAAAAGATAGTTAAGTCATCCATGTAAATGATAATGCACTTACCGATCAGCCCCTCAAAAGCATGGTCCATTTCTCTTTGGAAAGTTTCACATGCATTTATTAGTATAAAGGGCATCCTTTTGTAGGCAAAGGTGCCTCACTTAATAGTGAATGCAGTTTTTAGTTTGTCTTCCTTGTTCACCAATACTTGGTTATATCCTAAAAAACCATTAAGGAAGGACACCATTGCAGAACCACCTGATCAAGAGAAGGTAAAGGATAGTTATCTTTCTCAGATGCTCTATTTAGATCTCTAAAGTCTATACACAGTCTAATTTCCCTATTTTTCTTCTTATCAAGCACTAGGTTAGCTACCCAAGTGGAGTGACTAATGGGAAACACTATCCTCGCATCTAATAATTTCTTAACTTATTTATATATTAGAGGTTCTAAGATAGGGTTGACAGGGCTTTGTTTTTACCTAAAAGCCTTGTACATTTATTTTAGTGGTATGGTATGAATTATGACCTTGGGATAAAATATCTTTAGGTCCTCATATGACCATGCTACAACATCTTTATACTTGGTCAACAGCTCTTTAGCTCTTATTAACTCTTCACTAGTGGTGGTTGTACCAATGTTGACTAGCTGGGGTTGACCTTAGGAACCTAGGTCAACAACATTGTAATTTGTCCCATTTACTTTGGGAACCTTGATATCCCTAGCTAGTTTATCTATGTCAAATAATATCTCTAGGGAAATCATGCCCTTGGGAATCTTATTGTCATTTAGTTGGATGATCTTGTCATCAATATTACCTCTGTCAAGAGTATTTTCATTAGCTTCATCAATGAAGTGGGCTTCAAACACTCCTAAATTTTTCATGAAGTCTAAGAAATGTTGGTCATCACTAAATACTTGCAAGTGGTTGACATTATCTAGTACTGAGGGCCATAAGACTAATTAAATGGTAAGTATTTGTAACTTAGAACTTTGATTAAGCATAAGGTTGGTTGTGGTTAAGTCAAGTTCATTAGTAGCCTTGTTTCCTTCCCTAAGAATTGACACAATATTGAAAGCATTGAAACATTCAATTAAGTCCCATACTCTAAAATTATACTTCTTAAGATAGGACAACTTGCATTGATACTTACTTTTGACCTAATTAAATACTAGTTCTAAATCACCAAAAACTAATAGTTCCTTGACCTTATGTTTTATTGTAAATTATAATCCAAGAACAAATGCTTCATACTTAGCCAAATTATTGGTGCATGGCAACTGAAATTCATAAGAGGAATTGTATTCTTTCCCAATGGGATTGATTAATACCACTCCTACTCTAAATCCTAATTTGCATCTAGCACCATAAAAATATAAATTCCATAATCCAAGTATTGCATGATAAGTTTCGAGGCTACATACCTTTGTGGTGTCAAGAGTGTAAACACCTAGGTCTTAGTTAACCATGTTGACCCTATCATTGGTTATATTGTACTCAGTGATCATATTCTTCATTTTTGGTTCTCTTTCTATCCTGATTTGATTTGGAACTCCTTTCTAAGGTAACCACATGTGTGAATAGTCAGTTGACATAAAACCATTCAATGATCTAATTCAGTCTCTACTTAGCAGCATTCTATATGCGCTAGGGATGTTTACCACTTGGATGTCAAGGAATTGTTGGATCCTTGGTTTAGAAGTAATCTGCATGTGAATATTTAACAATTCACCAATCACTTTGACTCTTGATTTATCTAATTGAGTCACAACTCTATCAGATTTAATGGGAGTCAAAACTAATTATTCACAAATACCTTTAGGCATAATATTTGTAGATCCACCAGAGTATAACAAATAATTATGTATATTATTACCAAAGATCCTAACTATAAGCAATAAAGGTAGAACATCTACTTTACTTTTGTGTATTGTAATGTTAGCATGTGCAGACTTTTGTGGTTTGCTAGGCTTTTTAGACAAAGATTCTAATAACAAATCCCTTTGTTCTATAATCTAAGTTGACTCATGTAAAGTAATGTTAGTTTTGATCCTTTTAATGTCCTCTACTATATTATATATAGTCCTATTGGAATAATTATATGTATCAACATTAGCTTTAGAGGTACTTCCTTTAGGAAGCTCTAGATTGTTATCTGATGTAGTATAAGGAGGAGTGTCAAAATTATTTAGTGGATTTGAGAGAGTCAAAGGTTATTTTGATCCCTATTCCTTATTGGGTAGGTATTCTTCAAATATTTTTGAAAATCATGAATCTCTTTAGGGATGTCCTTAGGCTCATTCTCCTCTTGAAATGGGAACTTAGATGTCTCCACCATGAGAGTTGAATCAATAGATTTGGATGACCTTGAAGAGATTGAGGTACGTGAACCATTGCCTTTATTATGTACAACTTCAAAAGTATCTAATTCTTCTTGAAAAGCTTCAAAAGCATTGAAAAAATCTAGATAATCTAATTCACCATGTTTTGGAGTATAATGAACTCTATAATAATCAAGCAAAGCTACATCACCAAGATTTATATTAGGTATATTCTTATTAGAGGATGATTCATTGTTGTGATTATTATTATTTTTAGTTTGGAATCTATTTGAAAGATTATTTAACCTTTGGAAAAAGAATTTATTATTAGGGCTTTTTCCAATATTGCCAACTTGATTTTGCAGCTAAATGAAATCAGTGCTTAGATTTTGAACCATCTTCAAGATAGAATCATTTTCATTCTTGGGTGCCTCAGAATTATGAACTTGAGTATTGCTATTGGCTACAGGCATCAAAGCTCTCTAGTCTAGGGGATGAGATCCATTGGTAGAGTTATTTAATAATCCCAAGTTTTGGCCAGGATGTGCATGGCTCAAAGGCAATTGGTTCAAAACTAGAAGTTGATTTAAGGTAGGCATATTTTGATTAGCATTTGGAATGACATTCAACATAGACAAATTTGGATTAATGTTAGGAATATTGTATGCCATTTTACCTTAGAGTTGCATATGATCATTGATGATCACAACTTCAACATAAGCTAGGGCTAGTGTATTAATAATCTAAATGGATCTTTTAAGAAACATATAATTCATGGAATATAAGGCATCCTTATAGATATTTAAGGCTAAAGCCTCATCAGATCTATAAGGAGATATGGTTATGTTGAACATTTTTTGGAATCTAGCATTAAAGGATCTTGTGGTCTCATTTGATTTTATTTTAACCATGGTGAATTATTGATATAGAATACAAGGACTAATGATTTTACCAAATTGATCAACGAAAATTCTATTAAAATCATTCTGGCTAGCTATGTAAATCTCTAGAAGGTTAAAAAACCATTCATATTCAGTATCTTTGAAAGTAAAAGGAATTAACCTACATATTACATCTTCATGAACTACATTCAAGAGTCTTAAAGTAGCTTTGAAGGATTTGATGTGTTCTTCAGTAGTTATAACACCATTAGGACTAAAAGTAGGTGAATAATTTTTAGTATTATGAGGAAGGTCATGCACCACACCTAGCACATTAATTGAAGAACCACCTCTCCAAGCCATACCCTGAATTGGTGAAGTTGCTTGAGACTTTGAAAGTCTACACTTACCATTGTCTCACCTAGCTCTCATATGAACTTATAATGAAAGGAGGGGAACCCTTGTCTCTAAACATGACCTAGTCCCTATCCTTTGCAATTTTATCTTAAGTTTTTTTAACCTTATTTGAAATATGATGTGTAAGTCTTATCTTTATAAAGAATGATGATCAGGGTTGCACATTAAGCAAATTTTGTACAAATATGTATAAAGGATGGTAAAAGACATCAATCTTTGACTAAATTAGCTCAAAGATATGTCCAAATATGTAAATATAAATAATCTTTACACGTTTAAGTTCAAATCAACTCAAATTTGCAAAATATCTATCAATCTTTGAACAAAATAGCTATTATTAATCCCAAACTCATTGGATTCATAGATATCAAGCTATATTTACCACAATTAAACATAAAACTTCAAAGAACATCTATCTTTGTCTAAATAAGCACAAAGAGTGGTCTAAAACCATAAAGATCACTGATCTTTACACAAATATGCTAAAAGAAACACAAATATGTAAAGAATACATCAATATTGAATTGAATTCATCAAAAAGAGCAAAGATATTACAAATTCTCAAAAATTTAATTAAGGCCCTCCTTCTAACACCAGTGGAATGCCCCTATTGATGCCTAAATGTGTATCAAAGGTGGTCCAAAGTGTTTAATAAACACTTCTCATTTCTAAACTCAGAGATTCCATTGCATGAGTTTCATGTTGTGATAATCTTACTATATTTGATAGAATAGAGGTAGAGTAAATGAATTGTTCCACAATTTTATATTAGTTGGTAGTTGGGAACCACCATGGATTAATAGTTAATCTTTAACTTTGAAGATGATCTATGTTATTTAAAGTGAATTATGCTCAAAACCAATTCTAAAGCTAAACCAAGATGAATATTCACAATGAAGTTAATCTAAGGTGAATTGATTAAAAAAGGAGCAAAAGGAAGGGTAGGGCAGAAAAAAGAGGTGTTATTGATCTTTGCTTTAAACATTATGACAAAGTTTCAATTTCATCTGAACATGCATTTAATTAATGTGAAAAATGAAGTAACATAAGCTCAAATCTTATTACACATCAGGAAAACATCTAAGGAAGGTATGAAAAGATGCAAATAAGAACAAGATTCACTTTAAGAATTTTACCCCTATAAGCAAATAGCATTAACCCATATGCAAGAAGAAAAAAGATAGTGAATTAAACCTAAGAACTTTCAAATAATTTAGAATTAGCACAAATTATCAGTTCTACATTAAAAGTGCACATTTAGAATTCATAAGAACCATTCAAATTTGAAGGTGAGACTAGACAATTGAGAGAGAAACCATGATAGCAATTCACATAAGTAAAAATGGACAAACTTTGTGAAACTCCTTATATTGATTTTCTCAAAATTTAAAAATAGTTTTGTCTCAAAAAACTCTCTCCCCAATTGGCAATACCTCTTTATATAGGCAATTCATGAGGTATGTCATTTAGTTATGACAAATCACATTTGTACATGTGTATAGGACTGTTATCCTTTCTATTACATTTTAGAACAAATGACCCTTTCTAATATACTAACCTATAAGCAATGTACTTTAAAAATGCACATGCCTTTACAAAGGAATATTCTTTTTTGAAATATTATACAGTGCTAATTACAAAAGAATATTCTTAGTCCAACTAACTTTGGGACCCTGGTACTACTATAGCCTTCTGCCTTCCTTGTAGGATCTCCATTCTATAATTTTATTCATTGAGTAGTTGGAGATCAATAATAGGTCTCATGAAAAATTATCTTTCTTAACTTTCTAGGCTCTTGAGATCTCTATCTGCCCTTTCCAAAGCCTGTTTGAATCTGTCTTCTTGGATTGATAAGATGGTTGTCTCTTCTAAACTCTTTTGTTGTTGCATTATGCCTCTGATGATAGCCTAAAATTGATCTGATTGTGATTAATCTAACTTAAATGGGTATTTTTTTAAAGATAAAAACCTCACCAGGCCTTTGTCTTCCTAGAGTTAAACTAGTGAATGGTTCCATTTTATGAAAGGTGAATTCCTCTCAAGCAATCATGGCCTTATTTTCTATCACTCTTTCCAAATTGGTGGTATCTGGATTAAATTAAACCCCACTGATGATTGAGTTACTTTTGGAGTTGGGGTTTATATTTATGATTTGCCTAATGCTCATATGGCATCCATTATTTTTTTTATAATGGTTGGTTGCTCCTCAATGGTCCAAAAATGTTTGGACTAATTGTTGTCTTCAATGCTTAGGGTTGTGGCATCAAACTATGTATCCTTGAAAACCCTCCCCTCTACATCTAAGGTTAAATAAATTTCCACATCTTCTCTTGAAACTCATTTGTGAGCTACCATGGTCATGAGTTTGTTCAAATTATTTGTTAGTGGTCTGCAGTTCCATTTTGGATTGAATTATCCTCGAACAAGTGAGAATTCAATTTTTTTGGCTTGATTATAAAGGGCATAGGGTCTAATCAAAGTTTTTTTACTTGCCAAATATTTCCTAAAGTTTTTTATAGTGATTTAATGATGGTATCTATTTTAACATGTGCAATCTTCATGACTTAGATACCAGTTGGATTGCATACTTATACTCTTGCATTTCTCAGGTCTGTAAAATCTTCAACTTACGTGGCTCTGATGTGACATCATCATGGCATCTCTATGGAATTTTCATGACACTTTGCTCATTAAAATTTAAAAAGTGACCATTGTCTTTTGAAAATTCCATCTTGATGTTGTACCATTGGATTCTCTTTGTTTGGATCAATGTGGTTTATTGATCTCGATCTTCTTAATTATGCCTCCTACTCCATGGACTATTAATCAGAATGTTTACACTTATCTATGTACCATTGATCTTTGAAAGATAAGTGAGCTTTAATTTGTGACTTGAATCTATGCCACATGTTTTCTCCATGTTTTTCCTTGGGATTCTTGACTTTTCAGTGTTTGTTATGCACCGTCCAATCATCTTCACCTTAGTAAACATGCTCCGTTGGATTTTGATCCACAAGGTCAAATGTCATTAGTTTTTGAGTGTTCTTTGGATGTGAGTGTGAAAATTGTCACCTTCTCACTTGTCCTAGGGCTTTATTTAAGTATTGACTCAATACACGTCATTAGATCGATCTTGCCTGAGCAAATACGGATCGTTAATCCTACAGATGAAAATGATATTTAAGTTAGGCTCAGGAAAATAAAGAACTTAGCATAAATTTTTTGGACTATGGTTTTATTTTGTGTTAATAAAAATGGGTAAGACCTTAGGACAAAATTTTTAATATAATTTTTGAATATGATAAAGGAGACCCCACACATAATAAAAGACATGGCATAAAGTCTTAGGATAAGGCTTAGAACATTATAAAAGGGGCCCTGTGGTTAGTTAGATCATGTGGAAATAAAAGGGACCAAGGGGGCTTGAGAAATTATAGAGACAAAACATAAAAAAATTATTCTAAGGTTTGGTCATGTTAATAAACATGACTAAACCTTAGGATTAAAATTAAACTAGGCCCATGGCATGATTAATCGTTTCAGTGCAAATTGTTCCCACCAAATTTGAATTTGATTCAAAGGGATCTGAGCTAGGGTAATTTAAATGAGGGTTTCAAGATGATGATTTCAATTTGATTTTCAATAGACCAAAGGTTAGTAAAAGGTCAAAATAACATTAAGATATGAAACCCAAGGCATTACCCATTCCAAATGGACTCCATTGGAGTTTAACCTGAAACATAAAAATCCAATGTTAGAAATTTTAGGCAATATTAAATCACAATTATGAACAAATATGCCAACCAAATAAGGTGTGGATGATCTTCAAATAAATATAATGTGCAAAACACTCTGAGGGTACTCTGATTAGATGAATTTTTCAATTCTTAACACAAATTTGATAAATTTGAAACAAGGGTCCCCTTTTTTTAGAAATGGGGGTATATTGACCTCAACAGGTTTATCATACCAATGTCATTGTGTGACAAATTTTAGAAATATTTGGTGTGTTGTATATCTTGAGTCAGTTTTCCCCTATGAACATCATTACATAGTGCAACTCACAACACAAACAATTCTTGAAAACATTTGGGGTGTTGTATATTTTGAGTCTAGTTTCCTACACCAATGTCATTGTGCATCATAATTCATAACACTGGGACAAATTTTAGAAATATTTTGGGTGTTGCATATTTTGATTCAGGTTTCCCATACCAATGTCATTGCACTTAACAATTTGTAACACTAGGAAAAAATTCAAAAATATTTGGCAAGTGCATATTTTGAGTCAGATTTCTTGTACCAATGTCATTGCATAACACAATTCACAACATTAAGATAAATTATATAAATATTTGGCATGATGCATATTTTAAGTTAGGTTTCCCATACCAATGTCACTATACAACATAATTCACAACACTGAGATAAATTTTAGAAATATTTCGGGTGTTACATATTTTGTGTCAGGTTTCATGTACCTATGTCATAGTGTGGTGCAGTGCATAGTACTAGGATAAAGTTTACAAATATTTAGGGTGTTACATATGTTGAGTTAGGTTTTAAGTATCAATGTCATTGTGTGGCACAATTTTTAACATTGGGATAATTTTAAAATTATTTGGGATGTTGCATATTTTGAGTCAACTTTCCCATACCAATGTCATTGTGTAGTGCTCTTCGAAACACTAGGAAAACTTTTAAAAATATTTGGGGTGTTGCATATTTTGAGTTAGGTTTCATACATATGTCATTATGTATCACAATTTCTAACACTAAAACAAATTTTGAAAATATTTGGGGTGTTGCATATTTTGAGTCAAGTTTCTTGTACCAATGTCGTTACATGGTGCAATTCATAACACTGGCACAAATTTCAAAAATATTTGGGGTGTTGCATATTTTGAGTGGGGTTTTTCATACCATTATTGTTTCCCAATGTAATTAACAATGTTGGGAAAAAATTTGAAAATATTTTGGGTCTTGCATATTTTGAGTTGGGTTTCCCATATCAGTGTGGTGTAATTTGCAATAATGGGACAAATTTTTAGAAATATTTAGGGTGTTGCATATTTTGAGTTAGTTTTTTCATACCATTGTCGTTGTAATGTGTAACTCACAACACTAGGAAATTTTTCAAAAATATCTGGGTTGATGCATATTTTGAGTCAATTTTTCCATACTAATGTTGTTACACACCATAATTCGCAACACTAGGAAAATTTTCAAAAGTATTTGGGGTGTTGCATATTTTGAGTCAGATTTCCTATACCAATTTTGTTATGCATGACAATTTATAATACTAGGGAAAAAATGTGAAATATTTGGGGTGTTGCATATTTTGAGTTGGGTTTCTCATATCAATGTCGTTGTATGGCATAATTTACAATAGTTGGACAATTTTTAAAAATATTTTGTGTGTTATCTATTTTGAGTCAGGTTTCCCATACCAATGTCATTACATGGCACTATTCACAACACTGAGACAAATTTAAAAAATATTTTGGGTGTTGCATATTTTGAGTCAGGTTTCCCATACCAATGTCATTAAGTGGCACAATTTACAACACTAGGATAAATTTTAGAAATATTTTGGGTGTTTCATATTTTGAGTCAGATTTCCCATATCATTGTTGTTACACTACATAATTTACAACACTGGTATAAATTTTAGAAATATATAGAGTGTTGGATATTTTGATTCAAGTTTATCATGCCAATGTCATTATGTGGCATAATTCTTAACACTGAGACAATTCATAAATCATTTAGGTGTTGCATTTTTTGAGTCAAGTTTCCTATACCAATGTCATTACATGACATGATTTGCAACATTGGGACAAATTTAGAAAATATTTAAGGTGTTGGATATTTTGAGTCCAGTTTCCCATACCAATGTCATTACACAACATGTATGATGGATGTGTTGCTTCAACATCCCTACCCACATTCACAAATTAGTTTTCCCTAATCAAGTGAATGGTTAGCTTTCTTTCCACAGTGATTTGAGTGAATGCAAGTCTAGACTGTCAAAGTATTGAAAAGTGATTCGTTATGAAGCATTGTGTGTTTTGTCCCTAATTTATGTGTATAGTGGGCACGTATTCATGCAATTTCATGTGGGTGTTTGTGATCAATTTTATTGGTATCAGATTTCATGAAGTAGGGGTTGGTTTGTCTTAGGTAGAGAATAATCAAACCTTGGGAGGGAATTGTTCATTGTAATCATCTGAGTGGTTCTGAGCATTATTAGATGAGCTCAACTCAGTGGTTGTTATGTGTGTTGGCTAGTTGGCCTATTTATTAAACTTTAGACTAGATTATCCTGAAGAGATTTAATAAAATACATATTCTCCAAGTTGTTATTGCATTGTGTGAATGCTCATGTGTGTTTTAGTTGATTTCTTGATCTTTGCAAGTGTTTATTTTTCTTCCACTGTTAATCCTTTATTATACAAGTTGAATGCCACTATATTTGTGCATGTTTTTGTGCAAGTAAACACTAAATGCATAGTTTTTAGTTCTTGTAGATTCCCATCATAATGAGAGATTCAGGTTAGAACAATTGTTGTTGTACAGGCGGTCAGCTCTATTAAGTTAGCTCTATGATAGTTGGTATTAGAGCACATGATTTGTGTCTTATTAGGTTGTATTTGCCTAATTTAAACTATTTTTTGCCTTCCCTTTTTGAGTTAGTCTAATATGTTGTGTTTGAGTCAGTATAATTGGAGATCTGTCTAGGGTGTGTCTCAACAAGGTGGCTAGTAGAGGTTGAGAGTTGGTTCAGGACAAAGGTGAAGGTGGTGGTAGTTTCCATGAGAGTAAGTCAAAAGTTTCTATTGTGGAAGAAGGCCTTGCCAAGCATGTTGGTGTCAATTTCTAGTTGTTTGAGTACCTTGTGGGTTCAATATTCATCAAGCTTAAGGAGAAGGTGGAGGCCATAGATCAGATGATCATGAAATTACTATAAGTTTGGAGGAGAGCTTAGTATTCTAGACAAAGTTACAAGATGAGATGACTTTGTATGAATCAATGGTACTAGGTTTGGTGGAAGCGTCAGGGTCTAGTTCTTCTACAATCTTGAATCTCTCCAAGTTAAAGGAACTAGAGTGTTATAATGGTATGCGAGATGACTGTCTTCTAGATAATTTCTTTAGAGACATGGAAGAGTATCTGGCAGGGTTGGGGGGTCTATTAGGGACATAGGAGGTGCATTCTATAGCAAGGTACCTCATGGGTATAACAAAGGTTTGGTATAGAACTATAGATAATGACATTACATCAAAGAGTTCTACAAGGAGGTTAGACTCTTGTAAGGATCTAAAGGAAGCCCTTAGGGATAATTTACAACCTAGGAATGCAACATGGTTGGCTAGGATCAAGTTGAGTCAATTGAAGAAAGTGGGGGAGATGAGAGAGTACATCAATTATTTCTAGGGCCTTTTGTTGGAAACCACTGACATGTTAAAGGTAGATAAATTATTTCAATTTACTCATGGTCTTCAGTTATGGGCTCAGGTAGAGCTCCATCGCCATGAAGTGTCTGATGTTAGCAAAGTAATTGCTATAGTATATTGTCTCTTGGATTTTAGAGATGATTTTTCATCCAAAATCACCTTGAGCCCTTGCACATCCATTGGTGGAGGCATTGGTAAGGGGTCAAGTAAGTCTTCAAGGAAGCCAATTGGTGACCAGGGAAGGAAGGCTATTCCAGAGTCATCAAAGGGATCTTTAAAGTCTTAGAGAACTTCTAGGGGTCACAAGAAGAAGTCACTAGATGGATAATCAAGCAGAAATCAGTCCCATTTGAGGTGTTAGATGTGTGGCAAGAATCACTATAATAGAGATTGTTTGAAGTGATAGGGGGTGTTTGCAGTTTAGATGGAGGAGCTAGATGAATGGTGTAAGCAGATGATGTGTGTGTTTAGGTGGGAAGCTTGGGTATAGAGATGGTTGTTATAACTTGCTAGGTTAATTATTGTGGAGGTGGTGATATATGTTTGAAAACTAATTTATTCTCATGGACTTGAGTTATCCTATAATTTTGAGTCAGCTAGTTAGCCTTAAAAACTTGGCCTTCAGACCTCGAAAGGTTTAAGGAGGCTTAGAGCAATTACAATCCATCTAGTTAGTGTTGAGATAGGATTTACCTGAGAAGGGTAAAGTGATAGTTTTTCCCATCTTGGAGATCTTTTGTGTTGGATCCATTTTAGACATGCATGATGAAGATTATGCAAAGGAGTGAGATAGGGAAGATGAAGGGGGTGTTTAGTTGAGTATACATAAGAGTGATAGAATTGGTGAGGATTCAGTGTATCTTGCATTGCTTATTGGTAGTTAAGATGTTAAGGAGGAATAGCAGGTTCATTTTTTCCATTGATGTGAGGTGGGTTATTCACAGCCAAGTAGTATGCTCAATGAGATATCATCTTGTTTGTCATCGAGAAGATAATTAATCAGTGCATCAAGTTGGTTCTAGAGGAGAGTTCTTGGGTAAGGGCTCCATTCTTGTTATTGGACCTGAGGTGGTTGGTTTGAAGAGTTGTCTTCACCTATTATGCTCTTATTTTGGAATATCATTACTATTGTGGAGGAATTTTGATGGTTCACTTAGGATTTGTTGGGTTTACAAAGTCTTAAAGAGGTTCATCATCAGGAACCATTTTCCTCTACCCCATGTTGGGGGTTGGCAAGATCAAGGTGATTTTATGAAGCTGTATTGGTTTGGTGTGGCTTGTGTAGATAAGATTATGTACGTGTTAAAGTTGCTAGATATTTAGTTTGTTTCTCAATTATAACTAGTTATATACCTTTAGTCACTGATGAAGCTAAACCAGGTTGGTTCCTGCCTAAGCACCCTTCTATATATGTGATGGGGTAAACTAGAGTTATAATTGGAACAATTTTTTGAGGTGAAGATAGTGGGTTAAATGGCAATCTGAAGTGGAGGGAGTTTCTAGTGAATTGGAATGGTGGTTTTTTAGCAATCTAGGAGTAGGAAGAAGCCCTCAAGTTAAGGTCAGGGAGTTAGCCTTAGTCTCTTGACTCTAGATTGAGCCTGAATAGGGGATGTGTTGATTTCTTAGCTTTGAGTCTAAAAAGAGGACATGTTGGTCTCTTGACTCTAGATTATAGATTGACATTGAAAAGGGGATGTGTTATTCTCTTGGCTTGCATTGAGTTTGAAAAAGGGACATGGTAATCTTTTGGATCTAGGTTGAGTCTGAAAAGGAGATCAACTCCAAGTTACTGATAGAGGAGCCGTGTCGGTGTCGAGGTCATCATTGATTTTAAGTGTGGGAGTCTATGAGGGATGTGTTGCTTCAACATTCCTACCCACATTCATGAGTTGGTCTGCCTTGATCAAGTCAATGGTTAGATTTCTTTGCACAGTGCTTTGAGTGAACACAAGTATGGACTATCAAAGTGTTGAAAAGTGATCTATTGTGAAGCATTATGTGTTCTATCCCAAGTTTATGTGGATAGTGAGCATGTATCCATGTAGCATCATGAAGGTGTTTGTGAGAAATTTTATTGGTCTCAGATTTCATGAAGTAGGAGCTAATTTGTCCTAGGCAGAGAGTAATCAGACCTTGGGAGGGAATTACTCATTATAATCATCTAAGTGGTTTCAAGCATTATCGACTGAGCCCGACTTGGTGGTTGTTGTGTATTTTGGCTAGTTGGCCTATTTATTATATTTTGGACTAGATTGTCTTGAAGAGATTTAGTAAAATACACATTACCCCAGTTGTTTTTGAATTTTATGAATGCTCATGTGTGTTTGAGTTGATTTCCTAATCTTTGCAAGTGTTTATTTTTCTTTTGTTGCTAATCCTTTATTATACAAGTACAATGCCACTATGTTTGTGTGTGTTCTTATGTAGGTAAACACTGAAGGCATAGTCCATAGTTATTATAGAGTCCCATCATAATGATGGATTCAAGTTAGAACAAGTGGTGTTGAATGAGTAGTCAGCTCCATCGAGTTAGCTCCATGACAACATGGATCACAACATTGGGACAAATTTTATAAATATTTTGGGTTTTATATATTTTGAGTTAGGTTTTTGGTACCATTGTCATTGTACACTATAATTCACAACTATGGGACAAATTTTAGAAATATTTGGGGTGATGCATATTTTGAGTCAAGTTTCCCCTCCCAATGTCATTGTGTAGTACAGTTCACAACATTGGGAAAAAAATTTAAAATATTTGGGGTGTTACTTATTTTGAGTCTAGTTCCCTATACTAATGTCATTACATGTCATAATTCGTAACTTTAAGACAAATTTCAAAAATATTTGGGTGTTGTATATTTTGATTTGATTTTCCCATACCATTGTCATTACGCATCATAATTTGCAACATCGAGATAAATGTTAGAAATATTTGGGGTGTTGCATATTTTGAGTTGGGTTTCTTGTACCATTGCCATAGTGTGGTGCAATTCTCAACACCTAGACAAATTTTAGAAATATTTGGGGTGTTGCATATTTTGAGTCAATTTTCCATACCAATATCATTATGCGACAAAATTCACAACACTAGGACAAATTTCAAAAATATTTTGGGTTTTAACATATTTTTAGTTGGGTTTCCCATACCAATATTGTTGCATAACATAATTCACAATTCTGGGAAAAAATGGAAATATTTAGGGTGTTACATATTTTGATTCAGGTTTCCCTTACTAATATTATTGCATGATGAAACTCAAAACATTGGGACAAATTTTATAAATATTTGGGGTGTTGCATATTTTGAGTCAAGTTTCCCTTACCAACGTAGTTTCATAATGTAATTCATAACATTGGGATAAATTTTAGAAATATTTGAGGTGTTGTATGTTTTGAGTCGAGTTTACCCTACCAATGTGGTATAATTTGCAATACTCGGGTGTTGTTTGGAGTCATGTTTCCCATACCAATTTCATTGTGTGATTTAATTCACAACACTAGGATAAATTTCAAAAATATTTGGGTTATTGCATATTTTGAGTCATGTTTCCTGTACCAATGTCATTGTGTGACATAATTCAAAACATCAAGAAAAAATATATAAATATTTAGGGTGTTGCATATTTTGAGTCAAGTTTCCCCTACCAATGTTATTGCATGGCACAATTCTCAACACTAGGAAAAATTTGGGGTGTTGCATATTTTGACTTGGGTTTCATGTACCAATGTCATTACATGGTGTAATTCATAACAATGAGACAAATTTTAGAAATATTTTAGGTGTTACATATTTGGGTCAGGTTTCTCATACCAATGTCATTGAATGACACAATTTATAATACTAAGGAAAATTTTAGAAATATTTGGGGTGTTGCATACTTTATTTGGGTTTCTCGTACCATTATCATTATGTGATGCAATTCATAACACTTGGACAAATTTTGTAAATATTTGGGGTGTTACATATTTTGAGTTGGGTTTCCCTTACCAATGTCACTATACGACATAATTTGTAACACAAATGAATTTTATAAATATTTGGGGTGTTGCATATTTTGAGTCGAGTTTCTTATACCAATATCATTATGTGACATAACTCACAACATAGAAAAAATTTTAAAATATTTAGGATGTTGCATATTTTGTGTTGAGTTTTCCATACCAATTTCATTATGTCATATAATTCTTAACACTGGGACAAATTTTCAAAATATTTAGGGTGTTGCATATTTTGAGTCAAGTTTACCTTACCAATGTCATTGCATGACATAATTCGTAACACTATGAAAAATTTCATAAATATTTGGGGTGCTGCATATTTTGAGTCGAGTTTCCTATACCAATATGGTACAATTCACAACATTAGGATAAATTTCATAAATATTTAGGGTGTTGTATATTTTGATTCAAGTTTCCCATACCAATGTCGTTATGTAGTGCAATTCACAACACTAGGATAAATTTTAGAAATATTTGGGGTTTTACATATTTTGAGTCAGGTTTCTTGTACCAATGTCATTACATGACATAATTCACAACTATTTGGACAAATTTCTCAAATATTTTGGGCCTTACTTATTTTGAGTCAAGTTTCTTGTACCAATGTCGTTATGTGGCATAATTCACAACACCAAGACAAATTTTTAAAATATTTTTGGTGTTGTATATTTTGAGTTAGGTGTTTCCCTACCAATGTCATTACATAACACAATTTACAACACTAGGATAAATTTTAGATTTGGGATGTTGCATATTTTATGTTGGGTTTCCCATACCAATGTCATTACATGGTGTAATTTACAACATCGAGAATTTTTTCACAAATATTTTGGGTGTTACATATTTTGAGTTAGATTTTGTACCAATATTGCTACACATCATAATTCATAACACAGGTAAAAATTTTATAAATATTTAGGGTGTTGCATATTTGAGTGAAGTTTCATGTACTAATGTCATTACGTGACATAATTCATAACACTAGCACAAATTTATTAAATATTTTGGGTGTTACCCATTTTGAGTGGTGTCTCCTTTACCAATGTTATTTCCTAGTGCAATTCATAACACTGGTACAAATTTTAGAAATATTTGGGGTATTGCATATTTTGAGTCAGGTTTCCCATACCAATGTGGTGCAATTCACAACATTGGGGTAAATTTCAAAAATGTTTGGGTTGTTTCATATTTTGAGTTGGGTTTCCCATATTTTATCATTATGCTATGCAATTTTCAACACCAGGAAAAAAATTGGAAACTTTTGGGGTGATGCATATTTTGAGTCAATTTTTCCATTCCAATGTTATTTTGCACCGTAATTTGTAACACAGGGACAAATTTTGGAATTATTTAATGTGTTCCATATTTTGAGTCAGGTTTCCCGTACCAATGTCATTACATAGCATAATTTGCAACACTAGGATAAATTTCAAAAATATTTATGATGTTGCATATTTTAAGTTAGGTTTCCCATACCAATGTCATTATGTAGCATAATTTGTTATAATAGGACAAATTTTGAAAAAAAATTTGGTGTTGCACATTTTGAGTTAGGTTTTCCATACCAATGTTGTTACACAATGTGATTCATAATGTTAAGACAAATTTTGAAAATATTTTGGGTGTTGCATATTTTGAGTCAGGTTTTTCATACCAATGTCATTGTGCAGCATAATTCCCTACACTATGACAAATTTTGTAAATATTTGGGGTGTTACATATTTTGAGTAGGGTTTCTCGTATGATTATTGTTGCACCCAAAATTTGAAACAATGGGTTAAATTTTATAAATATTTGGGGCATTGCATATTTTGAGTCAGGTTTCTAATACCAATGTCATTATGCATCATAATTCATAACACTAGGAAAAATCTCAAAAATATTTGGAGTGTTGCATATTTTTAGTCGGGTTTCATGTACCAATGTTGTTACATCACATAATTTATAACACTAGGACAAAATTTATAAATATTTGGGGTGTTGCATATTTTAAGTCAGGTTCTCATACCAATGTTATTATGCATCATAATTTTTAACACTAGGACAAATTTAGGAAATATTTGCGGTGTTGCATATTTTGAGTCGGGTTTCCCATACCAATGTCATCTAACATAATTTGCAATGATGGAAAAAAATTAGAAAATATTTTGGGTGTTTCATGTTTTGAGTTGGGTTCTCATACCAATGTCGTTGCAGGTCATAATTCACAACAATGAGATAAATTTTGAAAATATTTTGGGTGTTACATATTTTGAGTCAGGTTTCCCATACCAATGTCGTTACACAATGTAATTTGCAACACTGTGACAAATTTTGAAAATATTTAAGCTGATGAATATTTTGATTCTAGCTTCTCATACCATTATTATTACACCACACAATTCATAACATTAGGACAAATTTTTTAAATATTTTGGATGTCGCATATTTTGAGGTAGTTTTGTCATACCAATGTCATTATGTAGCATAATTTTTAATACTATGATAATTCAGAAATATTTGGGGTGTTGCATTTTTTGAGTTGATTTTCCCATACCAATGTCAGTGCATAGCATAATTTATAACATTGGGATACATTTAGTAAATATTTGGGGTGTAGGATATTTTGAGTCAAGTTTCCCATATCAATGTCATTGTGTGCTACAATTTAAAACATGAGGAAAAAATTTAAAAATATTTGGGGTGCTACAATTTTGAGTCAGCTTTCTCGAACTAATGATGTTCTAAAGTGCAATTCATAACATAGACAAATTTTATAAATATTTAGGGTGTTGTATATTTTGGGTTAATTTTACCATACCAATGTCATTGCATGGTGTGATTCACAACACTAGGATAAATTTCTAAAATATTTGGGGAGTTACATATTTTGAATTGGGTTTCCCATACTAGTGTTATTGTGCATCACAATTCATAATACTAGGAAAAATTTTAGAAATATTTGGGGTGTTGCATATTTTGAGTCAATTTTCCATACCAATGTCATTGTGCATCATAATTTATAATACTAGGAAAAATTTAAGACATATTTGGGGCGTTATATATTTTGAGTTGGGTTTTCCATGCCAATGTCATTGTAGGAATCTAAGGAGGGATCAATGAGGGTGTAGCAAATAGAACCCTAACCATTGATTACATGAAGAGAGGTTGCTTATTGATAGGGGGAGGGGAGATCAGATTGTCCATCTAGAGAGAACCCAACTATCCAGATCCAGAGCCTACATATCTATCTGACATTTGAAGAGTCATCACTCTCAAGATCTATCTATCTATATATTTGGTAGGTTGTTGGGCCATATATCTAAAAAGGGTGACCTATATATATATATATATATATATATATATATATATATATATATATATATATATATATATATATATATATAACCCCAAATATAGATGGTCACAATAGATCTATCTATAGGGACAAATATATAATGGTGTAATTTGCAACATTGGGACAAATTTTAAAAATATTTGGGGTGTTACATATTTTGAGTCAGGTTTCCCATACCAATGTCATTGTACAACATAATTCACAATAATGGGATAATTTTTGGAAATATTTGGGGTGTTACATATTTTGAGTCAAGTTTCTCATACCAATGTCATTGTGCAGTGCAACTCACAACATTGAGACAAATTTCATAAATATTTGGGGTGTTACAAATTTTAAGTCAAGTTTCTCGTACCAATGTTGTTTTACAGTGCAATTCATAACACTAGGAAAAAATTTATAAATATTTTGGGTATTACATATTTTGAATTAGGTTTCCCATACCAATGTTATTTCATGGTACAATTCACAACATAGAAAAATTTTAGAAATATTTGGGGTGTTGCATATTTTGAGTCAAGTTTCCCATATCAATTTGGCATAATTCACAACATTATGACAACTTTTGAAAATATTTTGGGTGTTTCATATTTTGAGTTACATTTTCTGTACTAATGTCATTATGTTGCATAGTGAAATTCACAACACTGGGACAACTTTTATAAATATATTAGGTGTTGCATATTTTGAGTCAGGTTTTCCCATACCAATGTCATTACATGGCATAATTCACAACACCAAGACAAATTTCAAAAATATTTGGGTGTTGAATATTTGGAGTTAGGTTTCCCCTATTAATGTCATTATGTGGTACAATTCACAACACTAGGACAAATTTAGGACACATTTTGTGTGTTGCATATTTTAAGTCAGGTTTCCCTTACTAATGTTGTTGAATGATGTAATTCAAAACAATGGGACAAATTTCATAAATACTTGGGTTGTTACATTTTTTGTGTTGGGTTTCTTATATCAATGTCATTGTATGGCATAGTTCATAATAATGGTAAAATTGTCATAAAAGTTGAGGGTGGTGTAAATTTTGATTCAAGTTTCAAGTACCATTTTCATTGTACAAGGAAATTCATAACGCTGGGAAATTTTTCAAAAATATTTGGAGTGTTGCATATTTTGAGTCGAGTTTCCCTTACCAATGAAATTGTATAACATAATTCACAATATGGACAAATTTTGAAGATATTTGGGATGTTTCATATTTTGAGTCAGGTTTCCTATACCAATGTCATTACATGGTGTAATTTGCAACACTGGGACAAATTTTAAAAATATTTTGGATATTTCATATTTTGAGTCAATTTTTTTGTACCAATCTTGTTGTGCATTGTAATTTGCAACATTGGGATAAATTTAAAAAATCTTTGGGGTGTTGCATGTTTTGAGTCAAGTTTCTCATACCTATATCGTTGTGAGGCATAATTCATAACACTAGGATAAATTAATAATATTTAGGGTGTTGCATATTTTGAGTTGTGTTTCCCATGCAAATGTGGTATAATTCATAACACTAGGATAAATTTCATAAATATTTAGGGTTTTGCTTATTTTGAGTCAAATTTCCCATACCAATGTCATTATATAGTGTAATTTGTAATGCTACGACAAATTTCAAAAATATTTGGGGTATTGAATATTTTGAGTCAAGTTTCCCATACCAATGTCATTACATGATGCAATTCACAACACTAGGACAAATTTAGAAAATATTTTGTATTACATAGTTTGAACTAGGTTTCCCCTACTAATGTCATTGCACTATAGAAAACATAACACAAACAAATTTTTGAATATTTGGGGTGTTTCATATATTGAGTTACATTTCCCATACCAATGTCATTGATTAGTTTAATTCACAACATTGGAAAAAAAAATCGAAATATTTGGGGAGTTACATATTTACAATCAAGTTTCCCATATCAATGTTATTGTGTGGTGCAATTCACAACATTGGGACAAATTTTTAAAATATTTTTGGTGGTTCATATTTTGAGTCAGGTTTCCCATATCATTGTTGTTATGCATCATGATTCACAATAATGGGACAAGTTTTATAAATATTTGGGGTCTTGCATATTTTGAGTTAGATTTCACATACCAATGTCGATACATGGTGCAATTCACAACACATGGACAAATTTCAATAATATTTGTGGTGTTGAATGTTTTTAGTCATGTTTCTCATACCAATGTTGTTTCATGATGCAATTTGAAACACTAGAACAAATTTCAAAAATATTTGGGATGTTGCATATTTTGAGTCATGTTTCCCTTACCAATATGGTGCAATTCACAACATAGACAAATTTTATAAATATTTGGAGTGTTGCATATTTTGAGTCAGGTTTCCCATACTAATATCATTGTGTGGTACAATTCACAACACTAGGATAAATTTTATAAATGTTTTGGATGTTACATATTTTGAGTCAGGTTTCCCATACCAATTTCATTGATAATGTAATTTGCAACATTGTGATGAATTTTAGAAATATTTGGGATGTTGTGTATTTTGAGTTGGGTTTACCCTATCAATGTATTTGTGTGGTACCATTTACAACATTAGGACAAATTTAAGAAATATTTGAGGTGTTGCATATTTTGAGTTAGGTTTCTCATACCAATGTCATTACATAATGTAATTTAGAACAATGCAAAAAAATTTAAAAATATTTGGGGTGTTGCATATTTTGGATTGGGTTTCCTATACCAATGTTGTTGCACAATGCAATTCATAACACTGGGACAAATTTCAAAAATATTTGGGGTGTTGCATATTTTGAGTCAGATTTCCCATACCATTATCATTGTGCAATGTAATTAGCAACATTGGGACAAATTTCAAAAATATCTAGGGTGTTGCATATTTTGAGTCAAGTTTCCCCTACCAATGTCATTGCACAACATAATTATCAATATGTATAAGTTTTGGAAATATTTGGGGTGTTAAATATTTTGAGTTGGATTTTTCATACCATTTGGGGTGGTGAAATTCACAACACTAGAACAAATTTTGAAAATATTTGGGGTGTTGCATGTTTTGAGTCATATTTTCCATACCATTATCATTGTGTGACATAATTCGCAATGTTGGGACAAATTTCAAAAATATGGTGTTGTATATTTTGAGTCAAGTTTCCCCTGCCAATGTCATTGCTCAACATAATTAGCAATAGGGACAATTTTTTAAAATATTTTGGGTGTTAAATATTTTGAGTCAAATTTCCCATACCATTTAGGGTGGTGCAATTTGCAACACTGGGACAAATTTTATAAATATTTGGGGTGTTGCATATTTTGATTCAGATTTCCCATACCATTATCATTATGTGGCATAACACTAGGACATTTTTTAGAAATATCTAGGGTGTTGCATATTTTGAGTCAAGTTTCCCCTGCCAATGTCATTGCATCACATAATTAGCAATAGGAAAAATTTTGAAAATATTTGGGGTGTTGAATATTTTGAGTTGGGTTTCCAGTACCAATTTCATTATGGTGCAATTTACAACATTGGGACAAATTTTGGAAGTATTTGGTATGTTGCATATTTTGAGTTAGGTTTTCCATACCTATCTCATTATGTCATGTAATTATCAACACTAAAACAAATTTCAAAAATATTGGGGGTGTTGAATATTTTGAGTTGAGTTTCCTTTACCAATGTTATTGTGTAACATAATTCACAACACTAGGATAAATTTCAAAAATATTTGGGGTGTTGTATATTTTGAGTCGAGTTTCCCATACTAGTGTGGTGTAATTCCCAATTTTGGGACAATTTTTTGTAATCTTTGGGGTGTTGCATATTTTGAGTGGGGCTTCCAATACTAATGTCATTATGCAATGACATTTATAACACTAAGACAAATTTCAAAAATATTTTGGGTTTTCATATTTTGAGTCAAGTTTACCATACCAATATCATTACATGGCATAATTCACAACACTGGGATAAATTTTGCAAATATTTTGGGTGTTGCATATTTTGATTTTAGTTTTCTATACCAATGTCATTGCATAGCATAATTCATAACACTAAGAGAAATTTTTGAAATATTTTGGGTGTGGCATATTTTTAGTTGTGTTTCCCCTACCAATGTCATTTTTTAGTGCAATTTTGTCACACTGGGAAAAAATTTAGAAATATTTGGGATGTTGTATATTTTTAATCAGTTTTCTCATATCAATGTCATTATGTAGTGTAATTCATGACGTTGGGACAAATTTTAAAAATATTTGAGGTGGTTCATATTTTGAGTCAGGTTTCCCATAATAATGTCATTGTGCATCTCGATTCACAACAATGGGACAAATTTCAAAAATATTTTGGGTGTTGCATATTTTAGGTCAAATTTCACATCCCAATGTTGATACATGGTAAAATTCACAACACATGGATGAATTTCAATGAGGTGTTGCATATTTTTAGTCATATTTCCCATACCAATTTCCTTGTGCATTACAATTCACATCACTTAGACAAATTTTGGAAAATTTGGGGTGTTACATATTTTGAGTCAGGTTTCTCATACCATTGTCATTGCACATTATAATTCATAACATTTGGACAACTTTAGAAAATATTTGGGTATTGAATATTTTGATTTAGGTTTCCCATACTAATGTCATTGTGTAGTGTAATTCATAACATTGGGACAAATTTTAAAAATATTTGGGGTGTTGCATATTTTGAGTCAAGTTTTTCATACCAATGTCATTATTTGGTGTAAGAGGCCCATGTCTAATTCTAGTGACCTTATCCTAGATCCAAGTATAACATTGTTCTTAATTCACAACGTCATTACATGATCACACAGTTAATTTCATAGTTGCACTTATAGTCATGAATTCATGTTTTCTAACTGAGTTATATTTCTTTGGCACTTTCCCATTTTAACATCTTTCTAAATTTAACAAGTGTCAAATTAATTTGTATCATTTATTACATATCTATAGCATTCTAATTTTACATAACAATTTATTCAAATAAGATTTAATACTTCTTAATTCCAAAATTTGATAAAATAACATCAATTATCATTCACATATTGTATGGGCTTTGGAGGTATGCAAGACTAGTTATTGTCATTTTTTTTTATCATACTATTATTGTAAGTGTAGTGAAAACCATTTGTAATGTCTTCCATGTCTAATATAAACTCTACTTTGTGGTGTGTTTCTAATTTCAAGTTCTATAAACCTTGATGAGGATTCGAGATTCACTACTTCATACATTTCTCAAGATTCATTATTCATGTATTGGATACAATTGTGTAAAGATGATCTTGTCTAAATAGTGTACATTTGAGCTTCTTTAAAAATGATTGATAGATATTTGAATATTTATAACTCATAATTTGTTGATTATTTTCCTTTTAATTTACTATTTTAATTATTATTAGTTTTAGGATAATTATTGTATGTGTAAATAATTAAAATATACGCACAAGGGATATCATCAATAATACGAACCAAGTAATAATCAAATTTACCTTATGGCTAAAAACATAAACAAAAAGAACAATTATAAGACTCTACAAAGTAAAATACAATGGAAAGATAACAAAATTTATAGAATCTGACACACGTGATTTATAGATTGATTTTTTAAGTCTATAATAGATTTATGGAAGTGACTACCTTGCTCTTATATGAATCTATCAATTAACACTGAGAAAAAATTGGCATTACACAAAATGTGTATCAAATCAAATTGACAATTTATCGATTGGGTACCTCTATTGTTGCCAAATTTGTATTTGGGCACCAATTTTATAGGATGAACATTCAATTTTTGAATTTTAAAATTAATGGATAAGTGTACCCACTAATGAAAAATAGGTTATATGACTAATTTAGAGAATTAGTAGGTAGGAATGTTTATTTCTCCTCTTTACCTTGTTGACCTAATTGGCCACAAACGGATGTAATAGGAATAAAAAGGTGTAAGTTTAACTAACTTGGGAAATATCATCAAGTAGTTGCAGTTACATATCCTACACACTGGGAATCAAATTCATTGTATTTCTCTTGTGCATGGTAGTGGAATTATAAGGGATTTTCATCCTCTCCTTAAGTAAAAGGAAACTACACGAACATTTTCCTATCCTTGTTTTAGTATAAAATATAGCTAAAATCTTGTCATAAATCCTTGAAATCATAAAGATATAAATTCAATGTATGCCTATACTTTAATCCACCTGAATGTTGGATGATATATCTTGATACTTATTCTCAAAATGCTTATTGGAGGCTTTGAATATATATACACATCTTAAGTTTAAATTAGCAAACCATTACCCTGCAAGCCAACCAAAGAAAAGATAGAGAAACAACCAACATGGATATAAACATCAAAAATAACTAAAGGATGGCATATGTTCCAAAAAAACATAAGGGACATAATTGATAGGCAATTGATTGTGTCCTTGACACAATCGCCAAACTATCAATTTTGACCTAGTAGAAGAAAGGGTAGAGGATGAAGAGAAAAGAAACACATAAATTCTACAAACAGAAAATAGATAAAACACAAGATCATAAAAATAAGAAAAAGGAATATGAAAATGCATAAAAAAAATCTAATAAGACCCTAATTTGAATAAAAAATTGGCATGCATAAAACAACATTGAAAACCCCAATAATGGGCATTGTGCCAAATTTAGGTGTCAACATAATGCCCCTACTATGTGTATGTGATGGGAGTGTATGTGTGTGTCAAAGGAAAATAATTAAAACCTAAAGACATGTACCTACACTTACTTAGATAAAGAATGATGAAATGACCACAACTTGGGAAAAATGTTACATCTTGATTTCACCCTAAGTTTTATAACCTTTAAATCCATGGATTGTTATGGTTATCTTTTGATTGTTATTGATTGATTAAAATTTATGTCATATACTAATTATGAGATAGTGATATGCAAATTTTTTTACATGATGTGATAGTTATATTTTCTTATTTTGTACATGTATATTTTTTAGTTGATATATATGATGACTTAGACTAACTACCTACTTGTTATGAGGTGGATGCAGATTTGATCCTACCCTCAGAGCATGACGAGGGAGAGAATAATCAAAGAATATAGAGTATATGGGACAATTAGGGGGATGTCAGAGAAATTTCTAGTGAACCAAACTCACACACCATAATAGAATATCTCGTTAACTCTTTAGTTTTAATCTAGTTAGCGAGCTAGTATGGTTGAGTATTTGAGTATTTTTATAGTGATCATATTTCAGTTTATGCATAGCTTATGGTTAATTTTGAATGATGATTTTTTTTATTGTTGTGTTGTGTGACATTATTAATTTTTATTTAATGCATATTTATAAATATAGTTGAAGACAATGAACTAATCTTCGTAATAGACTCAACAAAAAAATAGATACAACATTTAAATATTTGAAATATCAATTTGGCAATTATTGTCAAGTTAGCATTTAATATATTATCCATGTTAAATCCCTATGTGTAATATCCTGATTAAATATTAAATGTTTAGATATGAATCTATTTTTAGGTGGCTTACCTAGTACTACTTAACATTGACTTTGTAAATAATAAGTATACTTATCTAGTTTTGTTGCATGAAGTCAACCTTTGAATAGAATGGATTGGTTATTAGAAAAGATAAACTAAATGGAAACTTCGATGGGAAGGATTAGTATAAATTAATTTAAACTTGAGTAGTCTTTTTGTGATCTCTAGTTATAAGTAGGAATAAAGGATTTGCATGATAATGGCAATTAAATATAGAGTTCGATCATTTCAAACTCAGCATGCAAACTTAGTTTAACTTAAACCTTTTCCATGGGGGCACAAAGTCATTCCAAATCCTTTACACTGAAACAAACTGAAAATAAACACACTAAAGACAATTGTGTCAGCATAAAGTCTCCACCTCAACTGCCAAAGAGTGAAATACAAAAGAAAATGTGGGCACAAAGTCATCCCAAGATTCTTTAAATTGAAACAAACTGAAAATAAACACACTAAAGACAATTGTGGCAGCACAAAGTCTCTCCACAGTCGGCTTCAGGACACCTTCCTAATTAATTCCACTAGTTCTACTTATTTAATTAAATGGACAAGAACGCATTCAGGAAATAGACATAAGAACAATTTCCTCAAAAACACAAGCTATTCCAGCACAAATTCTAAAAATTCACTTGCTTTCTCATTCAAATAACGAAATATGATTAACAGTCTGACCTCAAAGTCTCAGTAATGCCTTTCAATTTGGGCAGAGTTTTGCTTTCGATAACAAAAAGATCTCTATTGCATAAAATAAGAGATTACAATATATAGCAGCCAAGAAAGACTTGGTGCTTTGTTTCATCCAATAGCCCATGTTGCATTTAATGCCTTGAATGCATTTCTAGTTTTGTCAAGGGGCCATGTTGCAATAGGGCATCGACCTTGACTTTGGTGTACAGAATCATCTTGAATGTCTTCTCCTCAGCATGGGTCATCTGGTGTGTCTCCAAATATGTATGTGGTTGTCCCCTCACTTTTATTCAAAGAGATAAAAATAGGCCACGCCTTTTAACATTTGAAAGCTCAGATGTCTACTTGGTGGACTATTCCACCTACTAGAAATAACTCCTGCATAGATATTTTTAGTCTTTCTTTCTTTCCTTGTTGTATTTTGTCCTTTTCTTCATGAGCTGAGCTCTCAAGCTATCTCCTTTCCTTTCTACAGGCTCTTTTAGCTTCTTCTTTAACTAGTCACTTAGTTCATTTTAAGGTTCCGCGCTATATTTGAAAATAAATAAACATTTCATTACCTTGAATTTGACGTCCACGGGGATGTCACTGGCTGTTGGTCACTTGAACTACATTGAACCTTGAACCTTTGAACCATGAGAATTCATTGGTTTAATGGTTCAACAGTTCGATCGATCCTATCAGCTCCTTGGTTCAATCACTTCTTTGGTTCAATTGCTTTCTTTCCTCTTCAGTTGAAGCTTCCTTGAACCTTTGAACCATTTTGGTTCAAAGTTCAATGGTTCATTCTCTTTCTCGAAATCTTTTATTCCTTCAAAGTTTCTGGATCCTTTTCTTCGAACTTGGAAATTCCTTCAGCTTTTTGTCTTTGGAACCCCCCGAAGTGAAGGTGTCCCTTCAAGCCTTGAGAATGGTCCATTTTGTGGTCGCTGAGAGTCCCCCGCAAGGGTACTTGCCCTTCGGGGTCCTTTGGGTGGTCTTGTTCTTCAAATCCTTCAAACAAAATGTCTGAAGGAATTCCTTTGGACATTTTGTCCAAAGGAAATCTTTCCTTTACCTTTGCTACTTTCTATCGGGCCTTTCAACATTCCTTCAGACATTTTGTCTAAAGGATTTCTTTTGTGAAATTTTTCCATGAAAAATCTTTTCAAAAGATATCCTTTTGCTCCCTTTGTTCTCTACCCTCCACAAGGGCACTTGTCCTTCGAGATTTGGGAGACTCCTTTGAACTTTCTGATTGAACCGATCGATTGAACCAATAATGGTTCAATGATTCAATGGTTCAATACTGTGTTCTGCTCATTCAATTGACAGCTTGAACCAACCACGTTGAACCAATTCTTTGAACTTGTCTCTGGAATCTTCCGCTTCCTTCCTTTTCTCAGATCTTTCTTGAAACTTTAAACCTTTGAACCTTTGAACCATTTTGGTTCAAATTTCAATGGTTTAATGGTTCAATCTTTCTTCTTTGGAGTCTTCTTTTTGTTAAGTCTTTCAAATCCGTTTGAACTTTTCGAAGCGGTTGAACTTTGAACTTGCTGAAGCACTTAACTCTTTAAGTCTGCTGATGTCATTGAACCTTTGAACCCATTGAACCTTTGGAGGTGGGGTTCAATGGTTCAATGGTTCATTATGTTTGTTTGAAGCATGTCGATGGACCTTTTGGTTGAACCTCGATGTTGAACCAACCTTGAAATTGCCTAAGTGTTGGGAACTTTTTTCTTTGTGAGAGCTCGTCTATTGAAGTTGTTGAACCTGTTGAATCTGTAAATCCTTTAGCTAAAAAATCTTGAATAATTGAAGAATTAGAGTGTTCAGAACATTTTTTTAGAAGGGAAGAGAGAATTTTGGCCCGTAAGACCAAAATAGTTGATATGTTGTCCCCAAAAAAGAGTGATGGATTTTGGGAACAATAGTTGGCTCCAATTGGGGAACTTCCATCGATTTAAAAATAGTCAAAGGGAGTAGAAATTAGAATCTCCAATGCCTTTAAGTATGCCATTGGGCTACGGAGTCATGCTACCCAAAAAGAAAGGCATAAAAACAAACCAAAATGGAAAGCACCAAATAGAACTAAAGGCTATAAAAATATACATATGTACAACTGATATCCCCTGATACTTCAAGAATTGAAGTGCTTCAGATGCTACCCACTATGAGGCAGTGAAAAGAGTGTGCCATCTTGATACTTCAGTAGGAAACTATTTTCACCATTGAGCTAATGAATAGCAAATGGGCCTCTCCATAGGGAATCAAATTTCCCATGCATTCCCTTTGGTTCTCTTCTCTTATCCTATAATAGAACTTGATCCCCAATCTAGAAATCATGGGTTTTTGCTTTTTGGTCGAAGAACTTCTTCACCAGACTTCGATGCATAGCAATTCGGTCCACCACCATAGTTCGTTGCTCATCCATTTCAGTTAAGCACATGATCCTCTTATCAATGGAGCTTTCATATGTCTGATCTTCGACTGCCTTTGCCAATTTTAGTGCTAACAATTCCAAGGCGATTGGTATCTCTGCATTGAGACCATACAAAATTTGGAATGGTGACATACCTATCACCCTCTTGGGTGTAATTTTGTTTTCCCATAAAGCATCAACCAATGCTTTTTTCCAGGTGCATTGGTTATCATCCACCAGCTTCCTGATGATGGTCACCAGGTTCTTATTGCTCGATTTTGCTTGGCCATTCTCTTGTAGAAAATAATCAGAGGAGTGGGATAGGGTAATCCCATAATAAAAAAAAATAGATTAATCTCTTGGGAAGAGAAATAGGCTGCATTATCTGTCACGATCTTGGTTGGGACCCCAAACCTGGAAATGATGTTTTCTTTGAAGAAATTGCATACTACTTCTGAAGTAGCATGCTTGGCTGGAATAGCTTCCACCCATTTGGTGAAGTAATATATGGCTGTGAGGACATAATCATGTCCAACGCTTGAAGATGGGTTTACAACTCCAATGAAATTGATTCCCCATTGCTGAAATGGTTTTTCTATTACCACTGGCTTGAGAAGTAATGTAGCTAATTTGGGTCTTCCAATGAACTGTTGGCACAGTTCACATCTTCGTACCCATTTGTATGCATCTTGGAATAAATTAGGCCAATAATAACTATCTCACAGAATCTTATGGGCAGTTATAGGCACAAAAAAATGTCCTCCACAGACCAGATTATGGAAGGACTCCAAAAGTTGGTTTTGCTACTCTTTATCCATGCAATGAAGGAACACTCCATCGAGGTTCCTCTTATACAGGCCGTTGTCTTATAAGACAAAATTGGCAGATTTTAACTTGACAGTCCTCTTTTCTTTATGAGATAGGTGAGTAGGACACTCACCATAAGTAAGTAAATGAGCAATACTCAAATACCACTCATTCGTGGTGGAGACAAAGAGGACTATTAGCGTGTCTTCAATTTCTACTTCTTTTGGCTTGTTATCAACAATCAATTGGCAAAGACCCCTTCCCTGCACAAGCTTTGTTGGTTTGATAACAAGATCAAACTTCTAGATTTTAGTAATCCAATTACCCTTTTAAGTTCTAAACTCCTGCTGAGTTAATATGGATTTGACTATGGTATTAGGAACCAGGGCAATAATGTGTGAATTCAAGATGAAAAAATGGAAGTGCTTTACTACCTTTACCATTGCATAAGCATGCTTCTCTAGATTTGAATATTTCAGCTCATGAGCTTTGAGAGCACAATTCATGAAGGATATGGGAGATTCCACACCTTCTTTATTCCGTTGAACCAAAATTGCTAAAAGTGTGTGCTCAGAAGCATAATTGTACATTGTGAAATCTTTGGTATAATTTGTACAAACCAAAATTGGGGCATGGTCAATAGCTATCTTGATGTCTCAAAATGCCAGTTTGCCCTCTTTAGTCCAGCTAAAAGTGACATTTCCCTTCATCATGTTTACAATATGGTGAGTCTTCTCTACGAACTCAGGAATGAACCTTCATAAAAAATTCACCTTTCCAAATAAAGAGTGAACTGCAGTCTTACTTGTGGTTAGAGTAAGCTCCTGAATGGATTTGACTCTTTCTGAGTCAATCTTTATGCCTTCTCAAGATACAATGTGTTCGAGAAGTTTTTCCTTCTATTACCCCAAAAACAAACTTCTTGGGATTTAGAGAAAGGCCATCGTAGCGACATCATTCCAACACTTGTTGCAAATGGCACACATGATCATGACGATGCTTGGAAAAGACTGTTAAATCATCAAGGTACACCATAATGAACTTACCCATTTCATCTTTGAAAGTGAGGTCCATTGCTCTTTGAAAATTGGTGCCAGCATTTATCAGGCCAAATGGCATTTTTCTATATGCAAAGATGCCCCAAGGTGTGGTGAAGGTAGTCTTATGTTGGTCTGCTTCACCAACTTCTGCTTGATGGTACCCTAAGAAATCATCTAGCATTGATAACATCTCTAAACCAGTCACCATCTCAAGAACCTGGTCCATGATGGACAGTGGATAGTTATCCTTTAAGGATGACTGATTCAAATTCTTGAAGTCCATGTAGAGGTGAATTTTACCATTCTTTTTTCTCACATGAATTATGTTTGTAATCCATGTAGAATGATGGATTGGAAAAATTATTCTAACATTTAGCATTTTTTTTATATCAGACATAATAGTACCTAATATCTTTGGATTATACTACCAAGATTTCTGCTTGTAAGGCACCGAATCACTCTTGAGAAGAATTTCATGACAAATTTCTTCAGGCATGAGCGACTTTAAATCATCATAAGAGTACGCTAGGACATCCATGTATTGGTGAAGTAGGGCAGTAAATTTGAGCTTCTCCTCAAGAGTGCAGCACTTCCCAACATTCACCATCTTGAGATTTTTCTTGGTACCCAAATTTATCTGATGAAACTCTTGGGATGAGCTTGAGTCCATTTGTTATTGTTTGATGAACCTGTCATGCTTGTCAAATAGTTTCTCAAGGGACACCAATCCTTTGGTAATTTTATTCTCTTTTAGCTATAAAAATTCTTCGCCTGCATCTGAATTTTTTTCAGGGGCCGATTCAAGTTTCTTAGGGTCACTACCTTCGAAGTGAAGCTATTCAAAAGCTATCTTTTTGTTCCAAAAAGGTCATGATTTGGTTGTCACCATTGAATACTTGCCAATGATTGGCATTGTCAGGCACACTTGGTCAAAAAACTAGCTCGATAGTGTACCTGTCTCCCTTAAAATCTAGGTGAGAAACCAAAAGAGTTGCCAAAATAGCTAATGCATTAGCCTAATCATTAAATTCTTTGGGTACTGCGGAGATACTAAAAGCATCAAAGCTTTCAATTTGATCCCAAACTAGATTGTGGTAATGACGCAATCTTTCATTCTTAGTTTGATACAAGTTTTTCACTTAAAAAACCACTAGCTCAACATCTCCTTTGGCATGAAGGAGTTTGATGCCCCTGTCTTGAGCAGCCTTCAATCCAAGTAGCATCGATTCATATTCAGTAGTATTGTTGGTATTGTTGAACTGTAATTTATATGAAGAAGGAAAAATATCTCCTTGAGGAGATATGAATATAATCCCAGCTCCAAAACTAGTAGAGGAATAGCTGCCATCGAATTTAAAAATCCACACACCATCAAAAACTGATTTTTATTTAGATTCTTCTTCATTTAGAGGGGAGTATTCTTTTGCACTTGTACTGCCTTCTACCAATCCTTCTATTGTTCCATCTGAACTAATTTTTAGATTGTCATTTTTAGAAGTTTTATCAAATGCCACATGAACCTCCTCCATGGATAAGAAGTAATTACCCATGCCTAAAGACTCAAATAGAATTTGAGCTTCAAGCGTTGATGTTTGAGTGACAACGTATTTTGCCTCCTTCTCAGGGAGCAATCTCTACATGACACTTTTGACCGGGATCCTTGCTTTAGACAAGTCCATACTTAATTTTCCACCAACATCCTTACAGAAATTTCACCCAAGAAAAATGTCGTATGAGGTTGGGACATCGGCTACCAAGACTGTCATCTTAATTCTCTTATCTAGGAATGCCGCAAATGCAAATTGGGCATTCTTGATTTGTCCCAACAGTGGAACTTGTTTGATCTCCATGGAGAAACATCTCCCAAAATTCTTGGTCAGTGTGAGTCCAAGAGACTCAGCTACTTTGGTGGGTATGATGTTGTTAGATGTGCCTAAGTCTATGATGCAGTTGTTCAGCTGGTGTCCATTTATTAGCAAGAAAACATAAAATGGTTCTATCCTCTCGGGAGTGGTAAGAGGAGTAATGACAAGGTTATTCTAGGTGGATGTGGGAGTCACCTTTGGAATAGTTGGTCCTATAGGGGTGGTTTTATTATTTACACATTAAACCAACTTATCCAACTGCTCAGGGTTAGATTATAGGAATTCAAATTCAGACATTTGAATTTTGGTTTTCTTGACATGGTCGATTATGTCAAATGACTGAAATGGACTAGGAACAGAGGAAGGGAATTCATCTTTTTGGTTTTTAAGGGGGAGGACTGGTCTTTGAAATTGGAGTTAAAGGTGAAGGTGTACTTGAGGTACTTACTTTTTTAGCAATCATCAGGTCCTTTGATTGAAAAGGTAAAGTGGTTCCCCGCTTGGTAATTGAAATTGATGGTTGAGATCGCTCCTCTATTTTTTCTTTATCAGCTTGTTGGGCTGACTAGTTTTAGGACCGAGTGAATACAGCGTATGATCCATCAAATGCTTCACCTTTACTTCTGGGTTCATCCTGGTAGTTTAGGAAACTAATGTTGGAGTAGCCATCTTATTCTTATTCTCCCTCTGTGAAGAGATTAGCGTCATATTTTGGGTTTAACTTAGGCTAGAAGGAGAAAATAGATTTTGCTTCAAGATATCCAACTACTGAATTGGTTGGAGGTGCTTTAATAGCAAGTTTCCCCTGAGGAGGAGGAAGATGATTTGGCTGCCCTTGATTCCTGGTAGCATTGCGTTGGTATGAGTAATTGGGGAATGTCCTCCTTGGTATATCTCTATATGAAGGAGCAGATGACATCCCTTGTGCCATTTATTTTTTGAGAGCTAGCAACTCATTTTATAGCTTTTACACCATAGGATCAGTGGTGCCTATAGATAGATGTTTAGAGGATAAAGAAGATTTACCTCTATTAGGATCTCTCTTTATCTTCCCCACCAAGATGAGATCATCTTCCACCTTAGTAGCCAAATCCTACACAGCAGTAAGGTCTATGTGGCCAGCACGTCTCAGCAAAAAACTCACTTTAGGTACTTGTGAGTTGATGAAAAAGCATTTGAGATTCTCAGTTGTTGGCTGAGTAGTGGTAAGAATCCTATTCCTTAGCTTATCAATTTTGGCAATAAAGTCCCTCATAGGTTCATGAGGCTCTTTCTTCATTTGTGTGAGCTAGGCCAGTAGGCCATGTGCATCTTCTACAGGCTTGAACTTGGCTTCAAATTTGACTTTGAGAGTGTTCCAATCAGTCACTGACTGAGCCTGTAGGTGGTAGAACCAGTCTATAGCAGCACCTTGTAATGTCTCTACAAATATCCTGACTGCTACATCCTCATACTCCACGCTTATCACACTACAGGCTATGCTGAAGGCTGTAATATGTTCATCAAGATGAACTCTCCCATCACTAAATAATTTAGATAAACTCTTCTTTGAACTGTGTGGTAGCTCATGTAGAGGTGGAGTTAAATTGAGTGGACCAAAAGAGTTACCCCAAGGGCCTTGAACTGCCATGATTTGAATATGGAAAGGGGGGATAACAAATATGGGTGGAGTATGTATACGCAAAGCTCTGCTAGCAAAGGAAAAAGAAGCTCTACCTTGTATTGGTGACCTGGTGTTGGTAGGAGGAAGACTCCTAGTTCGTTGAAGGTGAAGTTATGGAGGAAACAAATCAAAATTTCACTACTGCACCAACTCAAAAATAGGGTCAACAACACCTCAAGCTTTTTGGCTTCTGGTATAGCGTGGAGCTACCAGATTGTGACACTGAAATGGATAAGGATATGGACTGCTTCAATTTGAAGCTTGAGGCTTCAAACTGCAAGAAACGTTCCCCAGCAAAGTCACCAAAAATTGTTAGGTGAATATTTTATCACCAGCTAATTGATAGGCAAAATAGGGTGTTTTAACCACAGCATAAGGAGATTGATCGGCCAAATGTGTAGGTTTACCACATCAAAAGGGCACAAATCTCTCCTCTCATCAAGGGGAGGTTCCCTATAACTATGAGGTGTTATATACTATATATATAAGCTGAAAATAACACTCAGGGGTAGGACAACACCATCCATCTCTTTTTTTTAGAGATGATGTTCACAGACATAGGAGAACTCTATTGAAAACACTGAAGGCACTTCTCTTCTTTCAAAAGTGGTCTACAACAAATAGCAGGATTTCTTTCTGGTAGTGATAAGTAAACATAACAGGGCACAATAACCCACAGAATGAGGTGTAGCACAAAGTCTCTACCTCAACTGCCAAAGAGTGAAATACAAAGGACAATGGGGGCACAAAGTTATCCCAAGATCCTTTACACCGAAACAAACTAAAAATAAACACACTAAAGACAATTGTGGCAACACAAAGTCTCCACCTCAACTACCAAAGAGTGAAATATGAAGGACAATGGGGGCACAAAGTCATCCCAAGATCCTTTACATTGAAACAAACTAAAAATAAACACACTAAAGATAATTGTGGTAGCAAAAAGTCTCTCCACAGTTGGCTTTAGGACACCTTCCTAATTATTCCACTAGTTTTGCTTCTTTAATTAAATGGACAAAAATGCATTCAGGAAATAGACATAAGAACAATTTCTTCAACAACACAAGATATTCCAGTACAAAGTTTGAAAAGTCACTTTCTTTCTCATTCAAATAACGAAATATTATTAATAGTCTGAGCTCAAAGTCTCAGTAATGCCTTTCAATTTGGGCAGAGTTTTGCTTTTGATAACAAAAAGATCTCCATTGCATAAAATAAGAGATTACAATATATAGCAGCCAAGAAAGACTTGGTGCTTTATTTCATCCAATGGCCCATGCTGCATTCAATGCCTTAAATGCATTTCCAATTCTGTCAAGGGGCCATGCTGGAACAGGGCATCAACCTCGACTTTGGTGTATAGAATCATCTCAAATGTCTTCTCCTCAGCATGGGTCATCTGGTCTATCTCTAGATATGTACGTGGTTGTCCCCTCACTTTTATTCAAAGGGAAAAAAATAGGCCGCACTTTTTAATGTTTGTGAGCTTAGATGTCTATGTGGTGGACTGTTCCACCTATTGGAAATAACTCCTACACATATATTTTTTTCTTTCTTTCTTTCCTTGTTGTATTTTGTCCTTTTCTTCATGTCTGAGCTCTCAGGCTATCTCTTTATCTTTCGGCAGGCTCTTTCAGCTTCTTCTTCAGCTGGTCGTTTAGTTTGTTTTAAGGTTTCGTGCCATATTTGAAAACAAACAAACATTTCATTACCTTGAATTTGACATCCAAAAGGACGTCACTGATTGCTGATCGCTTGAACCACATTGAACCTTGAACCTTTGAACCATGAGAATTCATTGGTTCAATAGTTCAACAGTTCATGTGGTCCTATTGGCTCCTTGGTTCAATCACTTTCTTTCCTCTTCAATTGAAGCTTCCTTGAACCTTTGAACCTTTGAACCTTTAAACCATTTTGGTTCAAAGTTCGATGGTTCATTCTCTTTCTCTCAATCTTTTGTTTCTTCAAAGTTTTTTGATCCTTTTCTTCAAACTTGGAAATTCCTTCAGCTTTCTGTCTTTGGAACCCCCCGAAGGGAAGGTGTCTCTTCGGGCCTTGAGAATGGTCCATTTTGTGGTCACTGAGAGTCCCCTGCAAGGGTACTTGCCCTTCGGGGTCCTTCGGGCAGTCTTATTCTTCAAATCCTTCGGACAAAATGTCCGAAGGAATACCTTCAGACATTTTGTCTAAAGGAAATCTTTCCTCTGCCTTTGCCACTTTCTGTCAGGCCTTTCAACATTCCTTTAGACATTTTTTCTGAAGGATTTCTTTTATAAAATTTTGCCACAAAAAATCTTTCTGAAAGATATCCTTTTGCTCCCTTTGTTCTTCGTAAGGGCACTTGTCCTTCAAGCTTTGGGAGACTCCTTTGAACCTTTCGATTGAACTGACTGATTGAACCAATAATGGTTCAACGGTTCAATAGTTCAATGGTTCAATACGGTGTTCTGCTCATTTAATTGACCGCTTGAACCAACCTCTTTGAACCATTCATTCGAACCATTCGATTGAACTAATTCTTCGAACTTGTCTCTGGAATCTTCCGCTTCCTTCCTTCGCTCAGAGCTTTCTTTAACCTTTGAACCTTTGAACCATTTTGGTTCAAGGTTCAATGGTTCAATCTTCCTTCTTTAAAGTCTTCTTTTCGTTAAGTCTTTCAAAGCCATTTAAACTTTTTGAAGCGGTTAAACTTTGAACTTGTCAAAGCGCTTAACTCTTTAAGTCTGCCAATGTCATTGAACCTTTGAACCCGTTGAACCTTTTGAGGTGGGGTTCAATGGTTCATTCCATTTGTTTGAAGCCTGTCAATGGAACTTTTGGTTGAACCTCGATGTTGAACCAACCTTGAAATTGCCTAAGTGTTGGGAACTTGTTTCTTTGTGAGAGCTCGCATGTTGAAGTTGTTGAACCTATTGAACCTGCGAATACCTTAGCTGAAAAAGCTTGAATAATTGAAGAATTGGAGTGTTCAAAACATTATTTGAGAAGGGAAGAGAGAATTTTGGCCTGTGGGACCAAAATAGTTGATATGTTATCCCCAAAAATGAGTGACGGATTTTGGGAACAACAAGCACTATATTACTTAGGTCTAATTCTCCAGCTTTCTTTGCACCTTCATTTGCTATGGGTTAGTTGAACCATCCATTCCCAAACATTATAATTACATCTGATGAACAGATTTCATGGTAAAATATCATTTATCTTATATTACTAGGAAATTTCATGTTATTTGAATGATAACCCATCACTTCCCCATAACTATAACAAGAACCATCAAATCTTTCAGTCAAAATAACCAATAATGTGTGATTTATATGCTGAGGAAACTTAGAAATCTGATAGTAGGATTATATATATTATTTGGCCCTCACTTATAGTTATCCATTATATCTATGTTTATAGTATTATACCATGGGATAAGTCATATGTGTGGTAATTGAGTGTTTTACATGTAAGCTATCATACATTAATAGACCATACTAGGTATGCTATGTTACTCATGCATTACCTAACTTATCTATAATACATAATGCATATTAACATATATCACTTGGATAAGTTTGGTGCAGTTCTATTATATTAAGATAAGCCTTATGTTTTGTGATCAATCAAGGGAAATAAAGAGTAATATAGTTATAACACCAATATTAGTATGCAACATAAATACATAACCTTAATGGGTGTGTAGGATCATATAACAAAGCTTATGACAAAAAGGGGATGATAATTTTGAGTCTTAGAGTGTTAGAGGGATTTTAATAATAACCATAATTAAGCAATCTCTAAAAGTAGAGTTAATATATCTAAAGGAAATTTTATGGTAAAATGTGTATTATCTGACACTTCAAAAATAGATTAATAAATTGTTACTTATAGTAATGAAATCTAGTGAGCGGTATATTTTGTGAGAGTATTAAAAATATTCAAGTATGTTCAGTATGATGTTATACCTAGGTGGCTTATATTCTAAATCATGTTGAGATATCCATACATGTATTAATGTCAATTTTGACTTGAGAAAATGATAACATGTATATAGGCAGTCTATTACCATTAGTAATCAATCTGTTTAAATCAAATGTTTAACTTGTTTAGGTGCATTGGGTCATATGCAAATATCTATGGATATTAATATGTTAACTAGTTATAGGATTCTATAAAATCAGAAATAACCTTTTGAAATAGCCTTCTAGAAACAAAATAAGTTACTGAAATGAAAGATCATAATGAGTTTATGAATTATTTGATTCTCGACTATTATTTTGAATGGTTGCTTGAAAATTATGTTTATAAAGTTGGTGGGCTATGTTATTATTATTTAAGCTAAATACGTGTATCTACTTAAAGAGTATAGACTATGCAGTCTAAGCCTAAGATATACTTGGATGGTATAATTTGTACTTGTTTGCCTATATTTTAGGTTTATGAGACCTTTGATTTCTAAGAACGTAAGTTTGGTTATGTGTAAATATGTTATTGTGAACTATGATAGTATGGGATGTCATAGAGATCTACAGTATAAAATTATGTTATGCCTGGATGGTACATATTGTATTTTTTATGTTTAGACCCACACCTATGTAAATATATGTGTGTTGGTTATTAATTTGAACAATATGTTTAATGACAGTTGGTAGGACATCATGTTTATGTGCATACAACCTGGAGAGTGTAACGAATTCTAGGTAAGACTTCTAATATGTTTTTTGGAAACTATGACTTGTTTTGTTATATATATTTGATTGAATTGAAGTTATGTTTCCATGTATTTAAGACTAATTTGTATGATTGATAGTAAAAACTAGTAGTCATGTCTTAGAATACTAGACTATGATAATATGGGTTATCATTGGGTGTAGTTGTATAGAACTTATTGTGGTAGTGGGAATTTGTAGTTAAATATATATTTTACATGGATGGTATAAACTATAGTCATTATTTCTAGTATGAATTAGATAATAATGTAAGATTCATTCACATGTTTGACAAATTAAATGTATACTTTGCTTACTCTTATGTTTAGCATGTGATGTTATATGATTTCTAGTTGGATGTAAATTGTATGAATCTTGGAATTAATTATGTAGTGAGACATTATCTTTTCATGTATATGATTTACATATCAGTGTGATATCTTTCAATATAATGGGTTTTCTATGATACATTGCATGTATAGTTTTAGAAATCATACCACACATAAGTACTAGCTTGTTAGTCTAGATTCCCATATCATTTATATCTACCTATCCATGAAGAGAGGGCCATTCCCTGATAGAGGATTACACAGGGTATTGTTTCTCCATGGTTAGTGTGGAAAAGTGTTCGGATGATGCTCTTCCTCACCACAACAGTACTACATTTGAGATGACACTTGAGATTGACACAAATACTGGAGAGGCTAGGGAGCCTTGTATACTATTATTGTACATTTTATTATATTGTATTCGCTTTTAAAAATATTCTTTTAGAAATTTAAATGCCTTTTTTCTATGGATTCACAATAGTGGTTTGTATTATACCAGTAGTGGTTGGGTATTTGTTTTTACTTCTATGAATGTAATATGATGTGTTATCATTTATTGATAGTGATCAGTGGCTATTAGATGTCACTTGCTTAATTACAGTTATCATTGTTGAAGTATTTTTGTATGATCTTTAATATTCTCATGGTGTAATCTATATATATTTTTTGTGCTTAAAAAAAACCTTTCACATGTTTTCTAGTTAGAACCCAGTTGGGGTTGTTACATAAAGTTCCCTGCAGATGTGTTGATATTTACTAGTAAATCCATATAACTCTTACAAACAAGTGAAAGAAGTCAATATTTATAATATTTCAATGCAAATATAGAAAAGAAAACATAATCTGAAAATATGAGCATAAGAATGAAAGAAAGTGATGTACACGAACCATGGTGCTGAAAGTAAAAACAAATCTAGTCACACTTTCATAGTAAGTTCTAAAACTCAACTTTGCTTCTTGATCAAAGAATCAAATACTTGTCATTTAGCCACTCTTGGTGTCTTAACTTCACTTGATTTCATTCCTAAATTTTGTTGAATCTTAAAAATATAGATTTAAAATATGTGGATATATTCCCCCTTTTAAGGTGAGAGATTGTAAAACCTACTTTTGTAATTCCATATCTCAAAACAAAGATTTATGTGCATTATGTGTCATTAATTAATATATCTAAAGGTACTAAAATCTTTGAAAAATCATTATAAACACATATATGTAACTAACATAAAATATTTTCATGTATGTTCAATAGTAAGATATGACACAATGGAGTATTAGTATGTGAGAGTGAGGGAAAATAATATTCCCCACTATGAATTGTATGATAGATAGATAAGTAATATGTCCATGTGAAACCATATATAATATAACTTTGTGTATAGTTTGATAGCTATGTTCATCCTCATATGTGGATGATATATCGAGGGACCATAAATATGCCTTAGTCTAGTGGTGTGACGGGGAACAAAGCTATACCCTAATGTAAGTGGATGCCCCAATATAACAAGATATATCAATATATGTATCATATGCAAAAACCAACATGTGACTAAGTGGATGCAAGATAAATGTCATGTTTTGATATATAAAAGATAAGATCAATAAACACATGGGTGTGATAGGATACATATGTATCAACAATTCTCATTTTCCATTGTGTTTATATCCTTTGCCTCTAGATTTGTAGTCATTCTTGGTTTTGATAATGATTTGTTGTTATTACTTCAAAAGTGGAGGCTAGATTTGACAATGATTTGAAGAGCATATTTATTCCATTAGATGTGGATGGTGGGTTTTTTAATGATGAAAAATATTCTTCTGACATGTTTTCCCATCCCTTTAAGACTTTAAAAAAATATCCTTTCTATTCTCTTTTCATTCAGGAGAGTGATTGGACCCTGGTTTTAGATCCAAATGAGTTTGTTTTGGAGGAGGTGTTAATGATGGAAAATTGTTATTATGAGTTGGGTATAGTTTGTAGGTTTCATAAGTTTTGGCCATCCTTCAATGATCTTCATACTTGGACTTCTAATCAATGGGTACCATTTTTTTCCAATGATCTTTTCATTTACCCTTGTGTTGGAGGATATTTTATTGTTATCTATTATTCAGAGGAGAGGAGAGAGGAGATTTTAAATTTTGGTCCTTATTTGGGGATCAACTATTCTTTGCTTAAATCTTTGGTTCCTTGATTTTAATCTCTTGACCCATAACTTTTTGGAGGCTCTGATCTGGGTGAGGTTGCCTAACCTTCCCTAAATTTTAGGGTATTTCTTTCCTTATGTCTATTTGGAATACATTATGAAAATGCCTTTCTTTCTCTCTGGAAACAAAATACTAATTTTATCTACCTTTGCTAGCATTTATGTGAAAATGGGTTTATCTTGTGGGTTACCAAAGAAATGGTGTTGAAGCTTGAGGATCTTATTTGGGTATAGCAATTATATTTTGAGAGAATAAATTTGAGATGCATATGTTATTTTGTTATGGTTCATTTAGCAAATTCTTTCCAAAAGAAGGAGGTTTTTACATGTGAAAAGAAGGGTAGGCATTCCACATGGTAGAAAGGGGAAAATATTATTCACTAACATGTTTGTGTTGATTATGAGCTCAAGCTATAATAGATTATTTATCTCAAGAGTTGGAAAAGTACAAGAATGTTTTGAATAAATTTTACTCTTCCTCTCCAAACATTGGCTCTCTAATGGTGGTAGATTAAATTTCTCCCAGGGCTCTATCTTCTGATATTATAGGTTCGACTCCTAAAAATCATTGTTATAATCTCTAGGCTTCCTCACTTGTGGATAATTGACCTCTTATTAGTTTTGTTCAAGTCAATCTTTAGCCTCCTTCCTTGAATAGTGGTTTTCTCTCATTGACTTCATCTTCTAGGTGAATTATCAAGACATTATCAAAAATAGAATATGTGAATAATAATCAATTTTAAATAGAGCATATAACTTTGACGAATGTTTAATGTTACAAAAAATTTCTAAGACAAATAGTATATACAAATAATTATTATGAAGTAATATAATTTTTTTTAAATGCACTATGGTCATAATACACCTAATGAATCATAGAACACAATATTTTATTTTGACTTTAATAGAAACAATTATAATTTTTTTGATTTGATAAAAAAAATCATATAAAAGTAATTTAATAGTCTTTCCAAGTCATGTCAAAATTTCATATTCCATGTGATGCTCTATCTAAGTGGTCATTTCCAAAAAAAATTATACATCATCAATGTCACATCTATTTCTCAAATATATCTCTCTTTTTTTATGTTAATTGCAAGGCACCCACATGCTAATTTAGGCACAAAAGCTTTAGCTTTGGTTATGATAAATTATAATATAAAAAATATAAAGACTACTAATTAATATATATGCTTATGATATCTTGGGGAGGTTTTCTATATAATAATTATTGGATTATCTTCTTAGAAATGTAAGAAGCCTAGATGTGATATAAAAAAATTCATTTATTCAATGTAAATGAGATTGCACTTTATCTTAATTTTTTTGGAAAGAAGTTACAAAAAGTATGGTTGAAGTTTATTATAAAATTCAAATTTACAAGTGAAGCCACACTTAAGATAATCTTATTTTTTAAAAAATAAAAATTGGACAAAATATACCGAGGTAGATAACATTGTAGATATGTTAGAGAGTGGGAAATAACTAAGAGATGACATTTGAACCACATGCCAAATCTTTAAAGTCTTTAATGTTGAGGCAATAATTATTTTTTTATCATGTATATGTTTTTTGAGTTAGGAATATGTTATCAAACTTAATTTTTATACTATAATATTCTATACTTATATTGTATATTCAAAATGACATTAATAAGATCAAACTTCACTTATTCCCAGTATTCAGTAAGGATAGAGAAAGATTTTTAGAAAATCTTGAATGTAATATATAATCCTAACTCATCAACATATATTTTCAAACATGTATACTATTTATTTATATACACACAACAACATTAACAAAGAATTTATAAAGTGTTGGAAATATATATTAGTTATAAATGAATGAAAATGAATGAGTATAAATAGGAAAAATAATCAAATTAAAATAAACAAGAGGACAAAAGTTTTAACCCCCACCCCCTGAAATAAAGAAATAAAAAAAAGTGGAAAAATTATAGCAACTTGAGGCCTATACCTCCATATGCCAATTGAAAAATTAGAGAGATTACAAGTTATTTAATCACTTAAAGTCACCAAGAGCATCGTGGGAAAAGTCAACACTATAATAATACTTCATCACCAATAGTCATGTATAAAAACGTTGAGCTAGAGGTGGCCAAAACTCATTGCCAATATTTTTGTTTAGTAATGAAGTGGCATATCCCACATACGTTGAGTATTTAGTTGCATTTTATTACTCTCTATCGATAACTTAGAGGTTTTTATTCCACTATAATCTTCTCGATCTTCAAATTATAACTTAGAGTTTGAGTGACATTAATATGATAAAATTTTCAAACCTTAGTTGATCCTACTAGCATAAAATCCAACCAACAATTATAAAATAATCTATAGTGTATAGAGGGAAAATGAAAAAGGAATACCATTTGAACTACATACCAAATTTCCAATGCTAAGGCAATAAATATTTTTCTACCAAGTATATGTTTATTGAGTTGAGAAAATGTTATAAATATTCTTTTCCCACTTTATTATTATCTATCTATAGCTTATAGTTAGGATGACATTAATATGATAAAAGCCCAATTAATCCTCATATTCAATAAGGATAGAAAAGACTTCTCGAAAACCTAGCCTGAAATATATAATTAGGACAAATATTTCATTCTTAATTCATCAACATAGATTTATAAACATGAATATGATTTATTTATATACATATAACAACATTAACAAAGAATTACATAAGTGTTAGAATTAATTAATAAGGATCAATAAGAACAACAATCAAATTGAAACAACTAAGAGGACACAAGTTTTACCCCCAAAAAATAATGTGGGAAAACTACAGTAACTTGGGACCTATAAACCCTTATGTCAACTATAAAATCAACAAGATTATAATTTAATTGCCTAGTTAGATCCATGAAGAACATGGTGGGTTGAATCAACACTACAACAATGTTTTTCATTTCCAATGGCCATATATAACAACATTGAGCAAGAGGTGGTTTATAAGGCACTATTGATACCAAAAAGCCTTGTCAATGCTATTGTTTATAAAAATTGTTTTATCTCTTGCATAAGTTGAGGTTATATTTTGTATAATTGATTTTATTTACAAATAAAATGGCATATCTTGCATAAGTTGAGGATTTAATTCCACTATTTTACTCTCTATCTACAGATTTAGAGGTTTTTGTTCCAATATAATCTTCTTTATCTAAAGGTAACAACTTAGGGTCAAAATAACACTAATATGATAAAAACTCAGTTAATCTAGCTAAAAGCCACTATTACATGTATTAATTTCCCCACTATTCCATAAACAAGTTGTATAAGAGCATCATGAAAACAGATAGGGTTGTCAATAAAGTGTCCTCCAGTGATAATTACAAAAGCTTTGTCACAATCAACAAATATGTGGAAGTGCCAAAAACCTGAGGACCTTAGCATGAAATGTATGTGGTATTTTGTAAATTGTATATCTGTAAATTCATAAAATAATATCATTCATAAAACTATCTATTATTTTTTCTAAGCCAAAAATAGGAGGTGATAAGTTAGAAATTGCCAATATATTTAATCTCATCTGAGCATATTTTGTCTAAGTTGGAAAAACTAATGGATAAACAAAGTTTAGTCTAACACCTTTGATCCTCATATTGAATGAATGTCCTATTTAATTCATAAGAATTATTTAAAAAGGTGGTAGTATCTCGAAAAAATATAATAGTAGATAGAACATTTAAAAGTGAAATATTGCTCAGACTAGGGATTTAGAACACAATGTCTACATGTATGATCATCTAATTGCAAGTGGTGATCTGACCCCATCTTGAATTATTAAATAATCCCTAAAACCATGTTATAGGGACTTTCATGTATCAAGGTAGCATCTTCTTGGAGTACTCAGGAACCTAGAGTAGCATAGTATGGTAGACTTATTTGGGTTATTTCCTCACTTAGATGGCAATTAGGTCAACTCCCATCCTTGTTAGGAAATTTCATCTATCCCAAAGAGGCTCTTTCAAAATAATGGTTTATAAAAAAATTTAAAAAAAATTAGAAAAGCTTGAAGACCTTAAATCAGTCAAAATTTGATAGAAGCTGATAAATCTATTTACTTAAAACTTTGTTAGGCAATTCATCATACTTTCTTTTCTCAATTATCACTAGTAGTTTAAAACTTTGTTAGGCAATTCATCATACTTTCTTTTCTCAATTATCACTAGTAGTTATACATGGAAGTTTGAGGATATAGTAGGTGGTGTTATAATGTTATGGATGTGACTCTATTTCTAAAATTAAGGACCTTAATGAAAGGGTCCAAAAAAAAACCTCCACTTTCTCCCCAACTAAAATAGAAATGGGGGACCCAAGAGTTCAAGGAATAATAGTTGTTTTGACGTCAAAACATTTGGAAGACTAAAATTTTAAGAAAAAAGTATTGTAGTGGATGTGTTCTTGAAAAATCTTAGAAGTCAAGATGTGACTGCCTAAGTTGGGTTTTACAAATTTTGTTTGTGCCCTATGTTAGAAACAAGAAAGGGTGTTACATATTTTTTGCAATGCAAAAAAACTAAATATTAGTGACAATGGACTCAAAAAAACTATGGAAATACTTTTATGGACTCGTTGCTTTAGAAAGGTCACTTCTAAGCAAAACATGGAAAACCAATGATTATGGAAAATAATTTTGGATAATCAATTCCTCTTGTTGCATTCTCCTTTCTAGGGAAGAAGTGATGTAAATCAAATTTCCAAGGAGATTGCTCTCCTTTGTAGCTAGGAAAACTCAACTTTTAGGAAGTTGGATATGTTATGTCTATATTGGATGTAATTAGAAAAGATGTTAAATTTTTTCCTAAAATTGCAAGCATAGAGATTCTTTGCTTCCTCACTTTTATGGGAAAAATATCCCTCAAACATTAGGCATCCAAATAATTCTATAGTAATTTATGTAGCAATATTAGATTCATGTTAGGGTGTGGAGCTAAAAGCTTCACCAAGGAGCATACTAAATAGGTTCAGGTCTACACAGACACCGGCATCGGTCAGGAGTGATCGACGTCGGTCAAGTGCAATTGCAGAGGCGTCAACGTTGGCAATGGGTCGGCCGGCGATGGTCACAGGCGAACAGGCAGGAACCGACGTCGGTTACCTGTGTGTCAAGAAAGCGATTTCCGAGGACAGAAGCGAGTGTTTGCATGATAAGTTTGAGTTGTAGTCTCAAGCTCGCATCTCTATTATTAGCAATATTATTTTTAGAGCCCTTGTTCAAGTGGCTTAACTGTTTGTTGTAAGAGCATGCTCAAGTTTCCTAATTCTATATGTAGGAAAGATCTTCTTAGCTTATTGTGTGAGTATGAGTAGAACATTGTGAATGTTTGAAGGATAGTACTGAGTTGCATCAATCCAGGTTGTTGGAATTGATTGTACTTGAGAGAGAGAGCTCTTAAGGAATAGAGATCTAGTGAGAGATCTTGTGTGCATCTGAGAGAGGTGTGGAAGAAAGAAGTTTCTTCAATTGTATTCCTTTTGTAAAGAGTTTTAATACAAGTTTTCAGGGTGGTTTCTTGTATCTCTTGTTCTGTGCTATTTATCATTCTAGTTGCTTATCTATCTGATTTATTTCCACGTTTATTGCTTTCACAAGTGTAATCCATTGTTGGTTGATCCCCAACAAGTGGTATCAGAGCTCAGGTTCACTAACAGGTGGTTCAGATCTGTGTAGTGTGTTTGGATTATAGGTTGCTCATAGGGGTTTCTGCAGGGATTTCTGTTTGAGTGGGAGAAGCAATGGCAGAAGAAAGTAAATTGAGAATGGAAAAGTTTAATGGCAAGAACTATCAACATTGGAGAATGCAGATAGAGGACTATCTGTATCAGAAAGATCTTTACTTACCGTTAGGTGGGATTGCAAAGAAGCCCAAGGACATGGAGGATGAAGAATGGGAAGTTCTTGACAGAAAGGCTCTGGGGTCTATAAGACTGAGTCTTGCATCCACTGTGATATCCAATTTATCACAGGCAAAAACTACGGTAGAGTTAATGACTACGCTAGCAAATTTGTATGAAAAACCCTCCGCTTCTAATAAGGTATATCTTATGAAGCAGTTATTTAATTTGCATATGCAAGAAGGTGGATCTGTTTCTAATCACCTGAATGATTTCCATGGAATTGTTAATCAGTTAAGTTCAGTCAATATTGTATTTGATGATGAAATAAAAGCTCTTTTAATATTATGTTCTTTGCCTGAAAGCTGGCATGGCTTGGTAATGGCAGTCTCTAATACTGCATCTGCTTCGAATATTTTAAAAGTAGAGGATGTTGTTAGTGTTATCTTGAATGAGGAAATTCGTAGGAAAAGCACAAAAGAGACATCTGGGAACGCTTTAAATCTCGAGATCAGGGGAAGGAAAAAATAAAGGAGCAAGAGGAGATCAAGATCTAAGTCTAAGGGAAGAGGCAGATCCAAATCCAGGAATGGCAGAAGGCCACAATGCTGGAACTGTGGAAAGTTGGGGCACATAAGCAGAGATTGCTGGTCAAAGCCTAAGGAGGACAATCAGCACGAAGGAAAGGAAGAGACAAAGGTTGCAGGTATTGCACAGGATGCTCTAATTTTCTCTTTGCATAATAATATAGAATCTTGGGTATTAGATTTTGGTGCATCTTTCCATGCTACCCCTAACAGAGAATATTTCAGTGACTATATCCATGGAGATTTTGGAATAGTGTACTTAGGGGATGATGAGCCTTGTAAGATTATTGGCAAAGGTAAAGTGTAGCTGAAGATGCAGAATGGAAACACATGGGTGTTGAGAGATGTGATGCATGTTCCTAGTTTGAAGAGAAATTTGATTTCTGCAGGTAAGCTAGGTGATGAGGGTTGTACAGTAACTCTCACAGCAGATTCTTGGAAGGTGACCAAGGGTGCACTTGTTATGGCCAGAGGTAAGAGAGAAGGTACTCTCTATTTGTGTAATTGTGTTACTAACAAATCTCCTTCTGTATTATCTACTTCAGATGTGGATGCTAAATTGTGGCACTCAAGGCTTGGCCACATGAGTGAGAAGGGGATGTCAATTCTTAAGTCTAAAGGTATGCTTTCATATTTGAAAAGTATGGATCTAGAATTTTGTGAGCATTGTGTATTTGGAAAATAGAAAAGGGTTAGTTTTCTCAAGACTGGGTCTACTAAGAAAAGGCATAAATTACAGCTTGTTCACACAGACGTGTGGGGACCGGCTCAGGTAGCCTCTATTGGAGGATCACGGTACTATGTTACGTTCATAGATGACGCCACAAGAAAGGTATGGATCTACTATATTAAAAAGAAATCTGATGTTTTTGAGACTTTTAAGATTTGGAAAGCTATGGTTGAGAATGAAACAGGCAGAAGATTGAAGTGCTTGAGATCTGATAATGGCGGTGAGTTCTACAGTCTTAAGTTTAACTGGTATTGTTACACACATGGAATCCAAAGGCAAAGGATGGTTCTAAGGACACCTCAGCAGAATGGTATTGCTGAAAGGATGAACAGAACAATCATGGAGCGTGCAAGATGTATGAGATTGCATGTTGGGTTGCCCTTAGAGTTTTGGGTAGAAGCTGTTGACACCCCAGTGTACCTGATTAACAGAGGACCCTCTACAGCTCTGGATGGTGGAATTCCAGAAGAGGCATGGACGGGTAAAAAGGTAGATCTCTCATATCTCAAAGTTTTTGGTTGTGAAGCCTTTGTGCACATAGATAAAGAAAATAGAAAGAAGCTTGATGCTAAGTCTATGAGGTGCACGTTTATTGGCTATGGCTCAGATGATTTTGGTTTCAGATTTTGGAATCTAGGAACTAACAAGGTAATTAGGAGCCGAGATGTTGTTTTCAATGAAAGAGTGATGTAGAGTGATCAGATAAGGAAGCTGGATCAATCTGGGCAGAGCAATGGAGAATTGGACAAAGTTATGGTCCAAGATGAGCTCACGGGAAAAAGAAATAATCACTTACAGGAAAACACAGAGACCGACGTTGGCAGGTTAGGAACCGACGTCGGCAGTACAGAAACCAATGTCGGTCATACAGAGACCGACGTCGGTAGAACAGGCACCGACGTCGGCCAGGAAGAACCGGCGTCGGCTAGTAACAGGTCTACAAGTGGCCGAGGTCGGTCACTGTCAGAGAATTTGGGTGGACAGCGTGTTGAGAATGATTCTAAGACACCCATCAGGAGGTCAAAAAGGGTAAGTAAGCCTCCAATCAGATATTCTCCTTCTTTATATTATTTATTGCTAACTGATGGTGGAGAACCAGAGAGTTTTGAAGAAGCATTACAGGTGGAGTCCAGGAGTAAGTGGGAGCGTGGCATGGTTGAGGAGATGGAGTCCTTGAGAGAGAACCAAACATGGGATTTGGTTGAGTTGCCATCTGGTAAGAGAACACTGAAGAATAGATGGACCTACAGGTTGAAGGAAGGTGAGGATGGACAGATGAGATATAAGGCCAGATTGGTAGTGAAAGGATTTGCACAAAAGCCAGGTATTGACTTTGGTGAGATTTTTTCTCCTATTGTTAAGATGACTTCTATACGGGTTGTATTGTCTTTGGTTGCTTTTGAGGATTTGCATCTTGAGCAGCTAGATGTTAAGACAGCGTTTCTTCATGGAGATTTGGATGAGGAAATATACATGGAACAGCCAGAAGGATTTGAGGTCAAGGGTAAGGAGAAGTTAGTGTGCAGGTTGAAGAAAAGCTTGTATGGCCTCAAGCAAGCTCCTAGACAATGGTATTTGAAATTTGACAGGTTTATGACTGAGCATGGCTACAGTAGGTGTCAATCTGACCATTGTGTATATTTTAAGAGATTTGATAATGGTAGATATATTATTCTATTGTTGTATGTAGATGATATGTTGGTTGCAGGATCTCACATGCAGGATATCTCTGAGCTTAAGGTGAAATTAGCTCAAACGTTTGCTATGAAGGATTTGGGAGCAGCAAAGAAAATCCTTGGCATGAGCATTAAGAGAGACAGGAAAAATCACTGGTTGATATTGTCTCAAGAGGATTATGTGGACAAGGTGTTGAAACGGTTCAATATGCAGGATGCTAAATCGGTAAGCACACCTTTGGCTGGACATTTTAAGTTGAGTAAAGAACAATGTCCTAATTCACATGATGAGGTAGAGTACATGAGTAAGGTTCCATATTCTTCCGCGGTAGGAAGTTTGATGTATGCAATGGTGTGTACTAGACTGGATGTTGCCTAAGCAGTGGGAGTTGTAAGTAAGTATATGGCCAATCCAGGAAAGGAACACTGGAAAGCAGTTCAGTGGATCCTTAGATATCTTAGAGGAACCAGCAGTAGACACTTGTGCTATGGAGGTTTAGATACTTCTCTACATGGTTATGTAGATTCAGATATGGCAGGTGATTTGGATGGCAGGAGGAGCACTACAGGTTATGTTTTTACTGTAGGTGGAACGGCGGTTAGCTGGATATCTAAGTTGCAGAAGGTTGTTGCCTTGTGAACTATAGAAGCAGAGTATATTGCAGCCACAGAAGCTAGCAAGGAGATGATATGGATGACACGGTTCATGGAAGAGCTTGGAAGGGAGCATGGGAGTTGCAGATTGTATAGTGACAGTCAGAGTGTAATCCATTTGGCTAAGAACTCAGCTTTTCACTCAAGAACCAAGCACATACAGCTAAGGTACCACTTCATACGGCAGGTATTGGAAGATGGTGAGTTGAAGCTGGAGAAGATCCATACAGACAAGAATCTTGCTGATATGTTAACCAAGCCAGTTACTAAGGAGAAGTTGAATCTTCATTCAACTTCTGTTGGTCTTCATGATTGAGTTGAAGATGGAGGAGCTAGAAGATGTTGCTGTACAGGTACTGGTGCAGCTGTTTATCTCCAAGTGGGAGATTGTTAGGGTGTGGAGCTAAAAGCTTCACCAAGGAGCATACTAAACAGGTTCGGGTATACACAGAAATCGGCGTCAGTCAGGAGCGACCGACATCGGTCAGGTGCAGTTGCAGAGGCACCGACGTTGGCAGTGGGTCGGCCGGCGACGGTCACAGGCGAACAGGCAGGAACCGACATCGGTTACTTGTGTGTCCAGAAAGCGATTTCTGAGGACAGAAGCGAGTGTTTGCATGATGAGTTTGAGTTGTAGTCTCAAGCTCGCGTCTCTATTATTAGAAATATTACTTTTAGAGCCCTTGTTCAAGTGGCTTAACTGTTTGTTGTAAGAGCATGCTCAAGTTTCCTAATTCTATATGTAGGAAAGATCTTCTTAGCTTATTGTGTGAGTATGAGTAGAATATTGTGAATGTTTGAAGGACAGTACTGAGTTGCATCAATCCAAGTTGTTGGAATTGATTGTACTTGAGAGAGAGAGCTCTTAAGGAATAGAGATCTAGTGAGAGATCTTGTGTGCATCTGAGAGAGGTGTGGAAGAAAGAAGTTTCTTCAATTGTATTCCTTTTGTAAAGAGTTTTAATACAAGTTTTCAGGGTGGTTTCTTGTATCTCTTGTTCTGTGCTATTTATCATTCTAGTTGCTTATCTATCTGATTTATTTCCACGTTTATTGCTTTCACAAGTGTAATCCATTGTTGGTTGATCCCCAACAATTCATGGTCTCAAAAAATAATGTTAAAGACACATAAGTTAAAAGTATGGAAAACTACTAGTATTGACAACAAAATTAGGTGCATGTGATGGAAACAATAAGCAAGTTAAAAGATTACTAAAAACACAAACTTCAAGATAAGATCCATGAGTAATCAATCAAGAATTATATGCAAATGCATTACCACAAAAAAAACACCACAACTCAAGTTTGAAGAATGACAATTATCTAAATTATTACATCCATTGTCAAATCATTTACATAAAATGGTATAAGAAACCAGATGACTAAAACTTAACAATAATAGCTCAAGGTGAGATGAGGAATATCTTATGTTTACATTAGAATATATGTAAGAGCCCCAACCCCTCATCCCTTAAACCAAACCAAATAACATTATCTCTTAGTGGATAAACTGGTGGATGACCAGTCCAAGATAGTGACATTTGACCAACTAAAACTTATTACAAGAAAATTTATGCCAAAATAATTGTTAACATTAATACCAAAATAATTCATTTTTAATAATGAAAAAATAGAACACAAGTAAAAAATATTATATGTATTATAAATGACCTCTAGAACTAAAATCGTAAAAATAAATAAAAACCAAGATATTTAAAAAATAAATAAAAACCAAGAAATTTACAAAATGAAGAAAAATATTGATAGTTAGGTTGTATGGTGTAATGTGATTACCCTTTCATGAATAAGGGGGATTCTCACTTAATATATAAATTTTTCAAATTGTGCACCCCTTAATTTTCAACCTAGTGGCAAAGCTCAAAGTAAATCCAGCCTTGCCAATGCCAACCTTTAAGGTCCTTAAAAAAATAAATCACCTTAATTAACCAATCTAATACAAACTTATAAGTACTCCTAACTTTGTGTACATTTAATTTTGCAATGATGATTAACATGTTGGTAAATATTTATATATTATAACAAATGCATGGTGCAATATTCATATTAAATAATACCTCATGAATGAAAAAATAGTGATAGACAAAGATCTGTAAATAAGACAAAAGTTGTATATATAAATTAACAAATTATGGTAGAAGGTTGGAATCCAACCACCCTAAAAAAAATAGATAACCTTTGACAATTCCTCAAAGGTGGAATGAGCCAATTAGCCAAAATTATTAGGGCAACGTCTAATGTAGAAAAGACAAAACATCTAGTTTTCAATATAGATTGAAAGAAGATACTTTCAGTGCAAAACAATAATGTGAACTTTGAATTTATAACATATTAACTAGAATTTTTTTAATGAAATTATTGCATAAATAAACTAAGTCAGAGACATAAACCAAATATTATATAGTAAGGATCAATTGATAAGGTAAGTAATCTAGAATATAGATGTGTATAGATCATGGACCTAACATGTATCTATATAGAAATGGAATGAGCACACCGAATTTGGATTGACATAAACAACTAACCAATGAAATTGAAAGTGAGGATTGAGTTTTATGGAAAAATGTAATAAGTATATACAAACCTAAATTAGCATGTTAAAAAAGTGCAAGAATATAAACTGTACATACGGGATTATAAACTAATCATACTAATGCCTAGCTAAAACTTGGTACATCAGGGTCTCCATATATACAAACATAAATATATCATATCTTTAGCAGAACCAAAATTCATGAACTGATACCAAAGTATCATCCCCTATGGAAGCATCATGTGCAGCAATGTTGATTGATGATTGGACACTGAAATCCAGAACTATGGGGATAACATCATTTGGATCAGGTATTTCACTTACATTTTGAGTACTCATGTTCGATTTGAAGTCTTCAAATCTTTTTGATGGATAAAAATTAGAAATAGACTCATCTGACTTGTCAAAAATATTAATTGACATGTTTAACCCTTATATATTAGCATCATAAGACCTAATTCATTGTGGTTCAGATAAAGAATTCAGGTCAAATTCTATTCCTTATGTTGAAGCTCATGGTAAAGAAGTATTTGAAACTTCAGTATCAAAAATTGAACTATTTATCAATATTATGGCTAATAATAAAATTTGTGGCCTTGACTCCTATGAACTATTTGGCATTTTCCTGAGCTGTAAACAAGAAAATTTGATAAGAAACACAACTTTTAAGATTTAGATCATTTTCAATATTTCTGCATTTGTTATCAAAAATGAGTCTAGATGCATGCTAAAAGATAACTTTTGTAAAACTAAATGCATTTCAAAAATAGAAAACTTTTTCATAATCAAACTAGACACTCAAGGGAGGGGGACAGAAAAAAATAGATAGGATCTTCATACTAGTACCATGTGTCTTCCAAACAAATTTATTAAACTTGATCAAGGGGGCTCCATATTGCATGTTACATAGTTGTTTCTAGATGACCAGTCATTCCTCATCAAAATTATGTTTCCCCAGTTTCAAAAAAAGAACTCACAGGCAACATCGTCTGATCTTGATTCCTCAATGATTTTATCTTACACTTTAATCTCATTTTTTTAATTTAAATATTCTATTTTCTTCAAAATTTTAATACTTAATTAAATTAAGTTCTATAAATGTTATAACTTTGAATTCTTTTAAAATTGATGTAGCTCCAAATTTTCTTAAATCAAGTGAACAAGTTATGACTAAAGATATCAAAATTGTTATATTAAGTTGAACTCTAGGAAAAAGGGGCCTTACTCTCCAAAAAAATGCATATGCACAAACAAGCCTTAATGTATGTGAAACATGCAAAACTTCTAAATATACCAAATGTGAGCATAGAAGTTGGAAATATAAACATTTTTTAAATGCCAAAACTTATGTACTTTTGAAATATTTGTGTGATAAGAACTATTGTAAAATATAAAAAATGTACAGATCAACTCAAAAATTAGATTACATGACATGCCCATCAAACAGCCAGTATCAAATATTGACTAGTGATACTAATAAAGGTGGCATTGTATAAATCTTATCGAAAGTTGAATGTCCAACTTTCTTAGAAAAGTATGTAAATCTTATGACCATTTCAAGAAGTTATATAAAATAAGAGTTCCCACTCCCAGGTATTTAACACATTTGAACTGATCATCCTACCACTGGATACAAGCACAACAACATGCAATAGAGAAATCCATTGGAAAAAGCCTAAAGGAGGAATAGATCAAAGGCCTTGAAGAAACCATGTATGTAAAAAATAAAGAAACTACTCAACAAGAAGAATAAGTGAGAATGTCTTCGCCCAATGTATACAGTGGTGAAGACTAAAATATTTGGGTATTTGATATAGGTTAAATCTCTTAGGAGACATATTGAACTAGCCATTTTGTGAAAAACAAAGTGTTGAGAGACCCATCTTCTAAAAACTAATAAAGTTTAGTAATATAACATTTCCATTTTCAGAATTACTCTTAACCATTATCAAATACAATTCTTTTTGATAGAAGTTATATAACATTCATAGTACTAGACTATATTATGTCCAAAACTCATTTTCACATTTTTTGCATGTTATTTCCATCATTAGGAAAAAAGAAAAACATTTAGCATGATAATCAATTGCATCTTTTTCCTACATATCCAATGTGTCCAAATTGATAAGCATAACTTTCTAATTTTTTGTTCAATACTATACTTTCTTTGGTCATTTAACATTTGCATTTTGCATGAATGGATAAATCCACTATTACGATCTCACCTTTTATAATCTAGTATATTGTGTAAAACTTTATTGTTGTTGATGTATAACTGATGGTTATTTTCTTTGCTTAAGTTGGATTATATGTTTGGACTTGATGTAGTGGTATTTGGTATTTGGACTGCATGATTGATGACTTGGCATGTTTTGTTTCAGCACTTAATGGTTTTATAGATTATTACTATAGTTAATATTTTATTACAATTCTATAATTATTTATCGATTACTCAACTAGATATTGTTGATGTACTTTTGTGGTTTGAGGTACCATCTTATGAGCTATGTTAATGCTAGCAGCATTACATCAGGTATCAAAGTAAATTATGAGCAGTTAGACAAGTCTAACAAGTATTCATGATTTTTAGTTATATTCTACATCATTGGACATCTCAATTTACTCATTGTTATGTTGTTATCTTGACATTCATACCTTGTCTCACTTTGTTTGTGTACTATTTTATATTATTGTGTTTGATTGTCACATGTTGGTTAAAGTCATTTAATTTTTCATTATTATTATTTTGTGGCTCACAGGAAACTCCTCTCGCCTCCACAAGTATCTCGGTACTCCTTTCATGTGAACTCTGCTTGATTGGACCTTACGTGCCTACTTGGACTTTACTTGCTTACTTGGATATGGACTTCTTAAGGACCTACTTAGACCTACCCATGACACCCCCATGGACTATTACCTAGACTATATGATATATTATGATAGCAAGGTGGTGGCATGGTTATATAATTCAAAGGCATTAACATTAAATTATGATTTAATTGTTAATTAGTTTGATGGCATAAACTTTTGAATGGGGTTTAAGTTGTTAATTGGTTTTATTAATGTTGATTCATTTTATTATGTTATACATTGATTATTTTATTGGTTGTTTATTGTTTAATGGGGATCGACCATTTTAAAGGGTCATTTAATGACCGTTGCATTGATTGGGAGATTTTGGTAGGATTGCATTGGAAAGTGTTGGATTCAATGCAGAAGGATTTCTCTCTCCTCACATTGTATATAAGCATTGAATGGGTATGGGAAGTTTGACAGAAGGCATGGAGAGTTAGGCAGTGGATGGAAAGATTAGACAGGGTTAGGAAAATGGAGAAAGAATGGAGAAAATTGTAGAGGTGATTGACTGATTTTTTTAACGCGGGCATGTTTTGGATTTTCACCACCATGGCTTGGAAATACAAGGTTTATTTATTTTATCTTGTTGGCTTTTTGTGATTTTTTCTCCTCTACATTATTTGGTAAGCTATTTTCTGAAATGTGTCTAGTTATTTGTTCTTTTGAGTAAAAAGATTGGAAAAAGAAGGAGGCTACATACACAACTGGAAATCTTAGGACTTATAGATGCATATCCAGTCCTCAACATAACTTGATATGAATCAATTTTCATATTTTGTATATAAATTTGAAAAATAGATTATATATATATATATTCTAGTTTTGTATAATTGTATATTTGTTCGAATCTTGGTTTGAACATTTTATTATTGACAGTGTGCATTTTTTGAAAAAGTTTCATGGGTTTTACATTTTGTCCACCTAGTTGGGTTTATTGATTTTTTCTTTGGAAGAAGGGTCGATGGATTTTTTTGTTCTTGTTGTGTACATGGTGTATTTTATTTTGGGTGTTACCCTTGCATTTTATTTAATCATTATGTCAACTTAAGGTTTCACAACTTAATTTATACATGTTGGAATATGTATCAATGGGTTTATTTTCAACTAACCATGCACTTGAAATGTGTGTGTGTGTGTGTGTGTGTGTGTGTGTGTGTGTGTGTGTGTGTGTGTGTGTGTGTGTGTGTGTGTGTTGTGTTTTTTTGGGTTATTCAAACTGGTATAATTTTTGGGTCTCAACCCTTATTTTAAATTGATTCTGTGTGTGTGTGTGTGTGTGTGTGTGTGTGTGTGTGTGTGTGTGTGTGTGTGTGTGTGTGTGTGTGTGTGTGTGTGTGTGTGTGTGTGTGTGTGTGTGTTGTGTTTTTTTGGGTTATTCAAACTAGTATAATTGTTGGGTCTCAACCCTTATTTTAAATTGTGTGTGTGTGTGTGTGTGTGTGTGTGTGTGTGTGTGTGTGTGTGTGTGTGTGTGTGTGTGTGTGTGTGTGTTTGTGTGTTTGTGTTTGTGTGTGTTGTTGTGTTTTGTTGGGTTATTCAACCTGGTATAATTGTTGGGTCTCAACCCTTATTTTAAGTCGACTATATGTGTGTGTGTGTGTGTGTGTTATTTTATTTATTAGAAAGGCCAAGTTTTATCATCATTTTCTAGAACATTTACCTATCTAGGTTATTTGATTCAATATTTTTGTGATGGCTGCATGCTAATATGGTTGAAGTTGGTAAAATTTTGGAAAATGTTTGGGGTTTTTATTTAATATAGTCGAATGTGTTTTTATTATATATAATAGTCTTGGATTCTTTTTAAGGCTAAGTTAAATGGATGGCTTCTTTAACATGATATAAAATTGGGTTATTTGAAGCAAAGATTTCAACTAGGTTTCTATGTTATTTCTTTGACTGCATTATATATATATAACTATGGGTTCTTGGAACATATTTTTGACTGGGTTTATGTTGACGGTTTGTTAAATCGAGTCTGTTGTTTTGTATATACATAGATTTTTATTTTTTTCTAATGGCCTTCTGCTTTTATGGCATGTTGAGGTGGTTGTGTTATGAAAAAAAATTGTGCTTTTTATTTGGAAATATTCCTGCATGTGACTTGTTTGACTTGCCTCTGTTAGGTTTTAACATGAATATTAAGTGTTTATATTATGCTGGAAACCTTGAGGATTTCAATTATAGTCTATTGGAATTATTTTATAATTATTTGAATATGAGGGTTTGAATTTGAACCTGTAAGTGGTTTGTTGTTTTATTGTGATTATTTTTATATTGATTTTGGTTTAAATATTTGTGTATCAGTGGAATAGTTGAATGTTATTTGGGATGCTGTATGACTAAGTTATATGTTGTGATTTTTATTTTGACTGCACTCTTGTTGGGTCACCATTCCTAGACCAAACCTAAATAATTAAGTATTTAGTTGGTGTGATGTATACTTGGGTTATAAATTTGTAGTTGAGATAACTTAGGTTGATTGCATACTTGGATGAGGATCCAAGTCGGTTATTCTGAAAACTATAAAAATGGATTTAATTATTAATCCATTACTATATCATTCAGCATCCTGAAAATAGTTATCCCTACTTCTGATTTATATAGATGATGGGTTGGTTATTTCTAGCTCACATCGGAATAGTGATTGTTTATCTTTGTTTGTGTTATGTTGAGATGTCCATTGGTTTGAAATCCAATTTGCTCATAACTCCCTTCTCATCCCTTGTTACCACAACCACCATCTAGTTGATGGTTAGGGTGGTAAGGGCCATCGATGGTTGGGCTCATAGGGCTAATTGGGAGGGCTTGTCTAATTCAATTACTTATTGTTCCATGCTTGGGTGATCTTGCGAACACATGAAGTAAGTGGTAATGAGTTAATTTATATTATTTATACATTCTTACTTAGTTGTTAATGTTAAATGTAATTGATTTACGAACATAGTTAGTATCCTATCTTGATTTGATATTGGTTAATTATGTTATGCTAACCTATGTTTATGAAATGTGGGAATAAGAATGCAAGCTTAAATATTGTTTAAATGGTAAAGAATTTGAAATTTTTATATTGCTAAAGGTAGTTCATTTTATATTCTAAGTTATTAAATGTTTAAATAGTTCTCCTTCCTATTGCTAAAGTTTTTTATTGATATTATTAATGCAGAATTACTCTTTTGATTTAGTGATATGATCATGTTAATTTAATATAGACTTCATGTATATTGCCCTTTGGATTTTATCAATGCAGTATTGGTTTCTTGATTTAGTTATATGATCTTGCTATTAGATCAAATTTACTTGATGATTATTATGAGTAAAGATTTACTCAGTCATATACGTAGTGCTACTTAGAAGCATACATATGATATTTGATAAATAACTTAGAGTAGTTTTTTCATAGTATTAATGCAAAATTTATCCTTTGATTTGGTCATGTGCTCATGATAGTTAATATGATTAATAGATACTTAGACATATATATATGTTTTCTTGATGTAAAAATATATAGACTTTGTTTAATAAAGTAAATTAGCACAATGATTGTCATTGATGCATTTCAATAGATACTTATGAATTTGTTTACATATGATGTTTTAATCATTAAAATATGTATAGAACATGAATATTTCTTAGTTATTTCAGCTATGTATGGATTATTTGATTAGTCCAATCACACTCACTACAGGTGAATACGAAAAATATAAATGAAATCCTCTTTTCCTATGCATAATTTAGACATACCTGGTTGTGTATAAAGGTATGTATATCATTGTTATTGTATATAAAAGTATTACTTCCTTTCTCTCATTTAATATTAAATGTTTAATGAAAATGAGAAATAATTTCTGAGTTAATCATTTTGATTAAAAGACTACTTATAATGGAATTAAGTTGGAAGTCTTAAATGAATTGGTATATATTTGATTTTTGGAAACTATGTTAGATTAATCCAATGAATGAAATGTATTAATTGACTATGGTATTCTACTTCATTTAATGTTTTATAAATGAATGACAGAGGCATGCATACTTGTTGATTTTCATCTCTTTGAATTGCATGTGCTTCCTTCCCTTTTTTGTTGGTTGAACTTGTTGCATTGTTGTACCATGACATGCCCAACATTAATTTGTGAAAGTCCTTAAGTGAAACATTTTATTTGGATTCCACTCAACTTAAAACTCAGTTGAATTTATGTTTGTATGAGTTGTGTGCATTTGGTTGTATGAAAATCTTATGTTGTTCATGTACTTTTAAGCATTTAGTTCATTTAAAATATATTGAGTGCAAGCTTAAATTATATTTTTTTCAAATCTAGACCATGATGTTTTATTATACTTGTACATGATTAAATGTATTACCTTAGATGATAATGGAATTTATTATATATAGAGGATTGTTCTTTTAATAAATTCCTTTCTATATGAATAGTTAAGGTGATAATGTTTATTGTTTTAAATAAATTATAAGTTAAAGTATATCTAAAAATATTAGAGTATATGTGAGGTTAAATAGGTTCTTCCCCTTAACCTTATAAATGATTAGACGATTAATGATTAATTGAGTAGATACTCTTGGTTGTATTATGTTTTGAATTTTTTTGTCTTATTGTATCACATTGGCTATGCCAATATAAAGTCGTAATATGGATTCAATTATAGGTTGTCTATGAAGGGTATTTGATGAATGACAATATTGATCATAACTATAGCATTGTTCATTTATTCTAATAACAACATTCATGCTTATTAATTGAGTGGTGTGTGAACTAATAATGCAATGGTGTGGTGACCCTTAGGCCACGAGGTGATTACAACCTTGATCGATATCACTAACATATGCATACAAGGCCTTGAGTTTCAATATGTTCTTGCTGTGTTTTCTTTTATGAAATAATATTTTTTGTTGCATACTTAACATAAATCTGCACATGTTGAATTGATTTATGGTTGTTATTTATGATTTACTTATCTGAAATCATATTTAGTTATGAGATTAAATCAATAAATTAACTTATACTTTTAGCATAAATCTATTTTAACCTAAATGATAACATAGGATGTTAGAGTTATCCTTTTTGGTTAAACTGATCTTAAGAACTTAACCATCCTCGAGTAGAACTGAAACCCACTAAGGAGTGAGGTATTTTTTTAAGGACATATAAATGGTCCTATGAGGAAGAATGAGTGCCACATATGGTACTCAGATCCTATCTGTGTAAGCATACATCGATACGCCCTAAACCCCATAAACATCAATAAAGGTAACATGTTTCCCCCATAACACCCTTTATATGTAGTTAACTCTAGCTAATTACCTCAATTCACCTCATTTGGTTCTAGTTGTATGTATGCAAGTACGTTGAATGATTATCACTTATATCAACAAACAAGATATTGGGTCTGACACACATCCAAAAATGTACCCTGATATACAATTCCAATTTTTTTTGAGTTGTTTCATCTAGTATTAGAGTAGTTTTATGCTCTAGGAAACTTTGGGAATGAAGATTTTTTTAAAAATTTGTAATCTACTGACTTATCACTTTGTAATTCTTAGGATGGTTAAAACGTGATCAAGTGATGGAAACATCCATTATAACCCATACAATGTTAACCTAACTAGGGGTAGATGTAGAGGATGAGGAAGGGGTCATCATGGACACATCTTCATTCATAACCAAGAAGAGTTGCCCATAAATAATGTTGACAATAATATTGAGGTTCTAAATGTTGATGCAATCGGTGGGAATCCAATTGATAAGCATGAGGAGATCCTTAGTGGAATTTTGATAGCCTTTAAAACTTTACAAAGAAATATTGATAGTCAAAAGCAAACACTGAACAATCTTAAAGTGGTATCCCAAGAAGAAGTACCCAAATTAAAAATGGAACAAGTAGAAGGACCTATGACTCAAGAACTACCTTTGACCATAATTGACCCAATCATGAAAGAGTTGAAGAAGCTTGCACCACTATATTTTTGGGTGAGGAATCATGTGACGTAGTTGATGCACGATTGGTACACTTGAAGAAATATTTCAACTTACACAACATGCCATCAAATGTGAAATCAAAGGTGATAGCTTATCAGCTAGTTGGTCCCATAGCATTGTGGTGGAATCACCTTTTGTGATATTGAAGGATATCAACGCTTAAACCTTTCTCGGTTAGTTTTTGATACTTAGTTTCATAAAATATACTTGAATGTTAATTTTAAGGAGTAGAAAATCATTTATTTTTAGCTTCTATAGTATACGCAGGAAAATATGTATGTTGTTGAATATGAGAACAAGCTTCTAAATCTATTGCATCATGTAAATTATATGCATGACGAGGAAACCAAAACTACTAAGTTAAAACTTGGGCTCAAGGAAATATTAATGCATAATATCAATATGATGAATCTAAGGACATTGGTAGTAGTAATTGAATTAGCCTACCATGTTGAGGAAAAAGAAAAGTCTCGCTAAAAGGCAAGATAGAAATTTAAATCAAACAAGTATTAATTTAAAGCTAAAAGTCTTTCTCCCATGAACAAAAACTTCTAGAAATTAGATCAGAATCATAGATTTTTTGGTGGCAATAAGAATTTTAACAAATTTCCTAATCAGAATAGAAATTTCAAGTCTTAAGGATTGTCTAAATCTGGTTCTTTCAAGAAGGAACAACATCAAAATAACTAATGTGGACCTGCCACAGGTGCTAATACTATTCTGGTAATATCTTTTAGACCTGTTATTTGTTGGGAATGTGGTGACAACCACTATAAAAAAGACTATCCCAAATTAAAATTAGGTAAGCATCCAATCATAGGTTATATGTTATTGACAATCAAAATGTTGACTTACAGGTTATTCTAATTGAAACTAGAGGTATAATAAATGGGTTTCTCTTGACTATTCAAATTGATTCAAGTATAACTGATTATTTTATCTCTCATTTTACTACTAAAAAATGTAAAATTAAACATGTCTTGATAAGAGAAGGTTGGGAGGTTGAGTTTGATACTAGTAAGAAGATGCCTATTCTTGAATGCTTGGAAAAAGTGAAACTTGATTTTGGTGTCTTCAAGACCAAGATGAATTTGTTCCTCACACATTTGGGATCTTATGATCTCATTTTTAGAATGGATTAGCTACATGAAAATAAATCCATGCTTTATTATGTGGGAAAAAGAGTGCAGTGCATTAATGACCTTAGGAAACTTATATAATTACAAGGCATTCAAGGGTCTGAGAGGCATAAAACACTTTCAATCTTGCAACTAAAAAGGGTTGTTAGAAGGGGCTGCAATCTTTATGTAGTCCAGTTGTAAGAATTACCCAAAGAAAAGGAATTGGTTCGTGCATATTTTCTTATTTTAAAGGACCTCATGGATGTCTTTCTAGAAAAATTACCTGGTTTACCACCTAAGTGGGAATTTAATTTTTTCATTGATATAATGACCAAATCTACCCCTACATCTAAATCTCCCTATTGCATGAATGTGTCCAACTTATAGGAATTAAAGGTATAACTAAAATAACTTTTGGATAGCAAAATCATCCGACGAAGTGTGTCTCCTTGCGGTGCTCTAAGGATCTTTGTTAAGAAGAAATATGGTACATTAAGGCTTTGCATTGATTATCTCTTGCTTAATAAGGTAAAAATTAAAAACCGATATCCCTTACCAAGGATAGATGACTTATTTAACCAAATAAAATGTGTTACAGTCTTCTTACAGATTGATTTTAGACCATGCTACCATCAGTTGAAAATCAAAGAAGAGAACATTCATAAAATAGCTTAGAACTCAATATGGACATTATGAGTTCATAGTTCTACCATTTGGCCTAACTAATACTCTTGTAGCCTTCATGAATCTTATGAACAACATGTTTATAGATTTTTTTGATAAGTTTGCGTTGTTTTCTCTTGATGATAATCTCATTTATTTCAATAACGAGGTTAAACATGATCAACACATTTGTTTAGTCTTGCAAAGACTAAGATAGCATAAGTTGTATGGGAAACTATCTAAATATACATTTTATGAATTTAAAACTCATTATTTGGGCCACATTATTTTTAAGACTGGCATTGTTGTAGATCCAGTGAAAGTAAAAGCCATATAAGATTGGCTTGCTCCTACAAATGTGCATGAAGTGCATAGCTTCATGGGTTTGGTTGGTTATTACCAGTAATTTGTTGAAAAATTTTCCTACGTATCCCATCCTATTACTTCTTTGCAATGCAAAAGCAAGAAATTTGTATGGACACCTCAATGTGAGGAGGTTTTTAAAAAATTGAAAGTGTTGCTAATAACAACACCTATTCTTATCATTATAGATCCAAATGGTAATTTTGAAGTTTGGGTTAATGCTTCTAAGGATATGGAAGCATCTTGACCCAAGATGGCAAGGTTGTGGCTTATGAGTCATGAAAACTTAAGGAACATGAAAATAATTATCTTACGCATGACATGGAGCTTGTTGTCATTGTCCATGCACTTAAACAATGGAAACATTGTTTGCTGGAAAAACTTTTAAAGGTGAAGTTTGATCATCATATCTTTGATTATTTATTCTCTTATGATGATTTAAATGCATTCTAGCATAGGTGGCTAGAATTTTTAAGTAATTTTGACATGGAAATATCATATGTCAAAGGCAAGGAGAATTATGTGGTTGATGCACTCAGCAAACGCATGTGCCTTGCTGCCTTGTCAATTTTACAAAGAAATTTTAGAAGCATTATTTTGGAACAAAAACTTGATGATGAATTATGGCATGATGTAAGATCAGGTTTGGCTGATGAACCTATAGCAAAGAGATTTGTTGATTTTTTTATTGAAATAGATACCCTTGTAAGGCATAAAAACAAAATTTGTATACTCGATTTGGGTGACTTAAGAAATTCTATGTTAAAATAAGTGCATACAACACCTTATTATGCTCATTCAGGTGTCACAAAGATGATACATGAGCTGACAAGGCTCTATTTTTGGCCTAGAATGAAGTGTGATATCACTGATTTTGTGGCAAAATGTCTAGAATGATAGCAAGGTAAAGTTGATCATTTTCATTCAGGAGGAATGTTGTACCCTCATGATATTCCAAGAAAAAAATGGGTTATAATCTCACTTGACCTTATTGTAAGGTTGCATAAATCACGCAGTAAGCGTGATACAATACTTGTGGTAATTGATAAGGCCACTACAGTTGCCTACTTCATTATTATAAATTTAATGAATGACGCTTTTGTGTTTGCAAAATGTTTCATGAAATAAGTGGTTAGACTTCATGGCATACCTAAAGTGATTATTTTGGACTGTGAAAAATATTTTACCTCAAGATTTTGGCATATTTTGACTGGAGCCTTTGGAACACTACTAAATTTTAGTTTTTCATATCATGCAAAAAAGGATGATCAAATTGAAAGGCTCAATCAGGTGGTTGAGAACATGTTGTGTATGTATGTCATGGATCATCAAATTAAATGGGAAAATTATCTCTATTTAGTTGAATTTGCATATAATAATTATTACCATTCTATAATAAATGGCTCCTTGTAGAGATCTATATGGGCATAAGTGTAAAACTCCTCTTGGTTGGGATAGTTTGGAAAATAGAGCTATTGTTGGACTTGATTTGTTGTTAGAATATGAAAAATAGATGGAAATAATGAGGCAAAATTTGAAATCAGCATCAGATCAAACAAAGAGTTATGCTAATCAAAAGATAACTTCACGTGAATACAGCATGGGTGACAAAGTTTTTCTGCATATTAGACTGCAAAAAAGTTCTATAAAATTGGTAAAGCTTCCAAGTTGGCTCCACACTTTATCAGGCCCTTCAACATTGTGGAGAATATTAGTCTTGTTGCTTATCGATTGGCTCTTCCTCCTTTTCTATCAAGGATTCATGATATATTTCATGTTGCTTTTCTAAGAAAATACATACCTGATCTATTTCATGTTTTGGATTGGACTCATTTACAGGTCATGGAAAAGGAAAATATCTAGTTAGAACTAGTGAGAATACTAGAACATCACAGCGTTAAGCTAAAAAATAGAGACATATAGCAGGTTTTGGTACAATAGGACCTGTTGAGTGAAAGAACAGCTACTTAGAAAGATGCACATCTTTTTAGGTAGTATTATGTATGGTTGTTTAACTAGTCATCGAGATGGCTACCTTTCAAGGGGAGAAGATGTTACAACCTCACCTTTTTATAATAAGATATAGTATTTAAAACATTATTTTTATTGATGTATAATTGACTATTATTTTCTTTGCTTAAGTTGGATTATATAGTTGGACTTAATGCGGTGGTATTTAGACTGTATGATTGATGACTTAGTATATTTTGTTTTAGTACTTAATGGTTTTATAGATTATTACTGTAGTTGATTTTTTATCATAGTTTAGTAATTATTTATTGATTATTCGATCGGGTACTACTACTGTACTTTTATGGTTATAGGTACCATCTTATAAACTAGGTTGATCTTGGCAGTGGTACATTAGGTACCAGAGTAAATTCTAAGCAGTCAGATAAGTCTGATAGGTATTCATGATTTTTATTTGTATTCCTTATAATTGGACATCTCAATTTACTCATTGTTACATTTTTGTCTTGACATTTATATCTCATCGTATTTAGTTTGTGTACTATTTCATACTATTATGTTTGATTATCACATGTTGCTTAGAGTTATTTGATTTTCCATTATTATTGTTTTACGACCCATAATAAATTCCTCTCACCTCTGTGAGTATCTCACCACTCCTATGAAAATTCTACTTGATTGGACCCTACATGCCTGCTTGGACTTTATTTACTTACTTGGATATGGACTTCCTAAAGATCTACCTAGACCTACCCATGACACCACCATGGACTATTACCTAGACTATATGATATATTTTGATAGCACAGTGGTGGCATGGTTATATAATTTGAAGGCATTAACATTAAAGTATGATTTAATTATTTATTAGTTTGATGGCATAAACTTTTGAATGGGGTTAAAGTAGTTAATCGATTTTATTAACGATGATTCATTTTATTATGTTATGCATTGATTATTTTATTGGTTGTTTATTATTTAATAGGGATCGACCATTTTATAAGGTCATTTAATGACCGTGATCATTGCATTGATTAAGATATTTTGGTGGGATTGTGTTAGGAAGTGTTGGCATCAATACAAGAGGATTTCTCTCTCCTCACATTGAATGGGTACAAGGAGTTGGATAGAAGGCATGGAGAGTTAGGTAGTGGATGGAAAGATTTGATGGGGTTAGTAAGATGAATAAATAATGGATAAAATAATGGAGGTGTTCGACTATTTTTTTAACCTGGGCATGTTCTGGATTTTCACCACCACGGCTTGGAAATATAAGGTTTAATCATTCTATCCTGTTGGATTTTTATAATTTTTCCTCTTCTACATTTTTGGGTAAGATATTTTCTAGATTGTATCTGGTTATTTATTCTTTTGAAGAAAAATATTGGAGAAAAAAAGATGTTGCATAGGTAGATGGAAGTCTTAGGTCCTTTGGATGCTATCTAGTCCTCGACATAACTCGATATGATTCGATTTTCATACTTTGCATGTAAATTTGATATATATATATAGTTTGGTTTTGTACAATTGTATATTTGTTTGAATCTTGGTTTGAACATTTTATTGTTGACTGTGTGCGATTTTGAGAAACCTTCATGGGTTTTACATTTTATTCACCCAGTTGGGTTTATCGATTTTATCTTTTTAAAGAAGGGTCAACAACTTTATTGTTCTTATTGTGTGAATGGTGTATTTTATTTTGTGTGTTACCTTTGCATTTTATTTCATCAGTCTATTGACTAAAGGTTTCACAACTTAATTTATACACATTGGAATATGTATCGATGGGTTTATTTTTGGCTAACCCTGTGCTTGAAATATATATACATATATATGTTGTTGTGTTTTGTTGGGTTATTCAAACTGGTATAATTCTTGTGTCTCGACCCTTGTTTTAAATCGAATATATATATATATATATATATATATATATATATATATATATATATATATATATATATATATATATATATGTTATTTCATTTATTATAAAGGCCTAGTTTTATTAGCATTTTTTTGAACGTTTTCCTATTTGGGTTATTCAATTCAATATTTTTGTGGTGGCCACATGCTAATATGGTTGAAGTTGGTAAAAATTTTGAAAATGTTTGGCGTTTTTCTTTAATATAGTCCATTATTTTTCTTATATATAATAGTCTTGGATTCTTTTTAAGGCTGAGTTACATGGATGACTTCTTTAACAGGGTATTAAACTGGGTTCTTTGAAGCAAAGATTTCAATTGAGTTTTTGTATTATTTATTTGACTGCATTTTATTTATATATATATATATATATATATATATATATATATATATATATATATATATATATATATATATATATATATATATGTATGTATGTATGTATGTATATATGCATAAATATTTACAAAATGAAAAGCACAATTTTTCCCATAACACACCACCCAACATGCCATAATATGTAGAAGGCCATTAAAAGAAACATAAAGATCTGTGTACATAGAAAATAATAGGCTCGGTTGAACAAAATTTCAACATAAACCCAGTCAAAAACATGTTCCAAGAACCCACAGTTATATATATATATATATATATATATATATATATATATATGTATGTATATATATATATATATGTATGTATATATATATATATATATGTATGTATGTGTATATATATATATATATATATATATATATATGTATGTATGTATATATACATACACATATATATATATATATATATATATATATATGTATGTATGTATGTATATATGTATGTATATATATATATATATATATATATATATATATGTATATATATGTATATATATGTATATATATATATATGTATATCTATATATATATATGTGTATATATATATATATATATATATATATATGTATATATATATATATATATATACATATATATATGTATATATATATATATATGTATATATATATATATGTATATGTATATATATACATATATATACATATATATATATATATATATATACATACATATATATATACATACATATATATATGTATATATATATATATATATATAACTGTGGGTTCTTGGAACATGTTTTTGACTGGGTTTATGTTGAAATTTTGTTCAACCGAGCCTATTATTTTCTATGTACACAGATCTTTATGTTTCTTTTAATGGCCTTCTACATATTATGGCATGTTGGGTGGTGTGTTATGGGAAAAATTGTGCTTTTCATTTTGTAAATATTTATGCATGTAACTTATTGACTTGCCTCTGTTAGGTTTTAGCATAATTATTAAGCATTTATATTATGCTAGAAACCTTAAGGATTTCAATTGTAGTATATTGGAATTATTTTATAAATATTTGGATATGAGGGTCTGAGTTTGAAACTGTAAGTGGTTTTTTGTTTTGCACTGATTATTTTTATATTGATTTTGGTTTAAATATTTATGTATCATTTGAATGGTTGAATGTTTTTTGAGATTTTATACGACTGAGTTATATGTTGTGATTTTAATTTTGACTGCATCTCGTTGGGTCACCATTCCCTGACCAGACCTAAATAACTAAGTATGTAGTTTGTATGTTGTATAAATGGATTATAAATTTATAGTTGGGAAAACTTAGGCTGACTACATAGGGGATCCAATTTGGTTATTCTAGAAACTATAGAAATGGATTTAGTTTTTAATCCATTACTATATCATTCAGCATCTTGCAAATAGTTATCCCCAATTCCAATTTATATAGATGATGGGTTGGTTATTTCTATCTTGCCTTATAATGGTGATTGTTTGTCTTCATTTGTGTTATGTTGAGATGTCCATTAGTTTGAAATCTAAATTGCTCAGAACTCCCTTCTCATCCCTGGTTTCTACAACCACCATCTACCTAATGGTTGTGGTGGTAAGGACCACTGATGTTTGGGCTCATAGGGTGGGTTGGAAGGGCTTGTCCAATTCAATTACTTGTTGTTCCATGTTTGGGTGATCTTACGAACATGTGAAGTAAATGGTAATGAGTTAATTTATATTATTTATACATAATTACTTAGTTGTTACTATTAAATATAATTTATTTATGAACATAGTTAGTATTCTATCTTGATATGATATTGGTTTATAATGTTATGTGTTGTCCCCAAAAACTATCAGCTCATTTTTGGGACAACATTTGAACTATTTTGGTCTTACAGACCAAAATTATCTCTTCTCTTTTCAAAATTTGTCTTGGGCATTCAAATTCTTCAGTTTTCAAGTTTTTCTTAAATCTACGGAATCTGCAGGCTTGAATCTACAGACTCTGCAGGCTTGAATCTATGGACTCTGCAGGCTTGAATCTACGGACTGTGCAGGAAAAAGAAAATCTAAGGACTTTGCAGGCTTGAATCTACGGACTGTGCAGGAAAAGGAAAATCTAAGGACTCTACAGAATTGGTTCATCGCCTTGGTTCAAATAGAAATTTCCATCGGCAAGCATCAGTAGCAGGTTCAACGTTTGGTTCATCTTTTGGTTCAAAGACATGGTTCAAGCAACAGTCAACCGATGACGTCCCCGTGGATGTCAAATTTAACATAATGGAATATCCGTTGAAATTCAAATAAAGCGCAAAACTCAAAGGAAAGACCAAGCGACCGGCTGGAAAGATAGCCCGATAGCTTGAATTGCAGCAGGAAGAGAAAAGCCCACAGAAAAGCGCCCGATGGAAAAAGACAAGTGCAGCAAATGTGACAAGTGTTTGCGTCCATGTTCCCCTTTTGAGTTGCTCGGGCAAAACATGTCATGGACTCCATTTTTTCGTGAGTTTCTAATGAGTTTCATGACAGCAGAGCTTGCCACTTGTCAAAGACGCAGAAAGCCCCCCCCCAAAAGACATAGGCAAGAAGCGCTATAAAGAGCAAAGAAGCGCTTAAGCAGTGAAGAGAGGAGCGAGACTAAAGGATCAAAAATATCTTCGAAAGAGTTATTTCCAGTAGGTGAAATAGTGGATCGAGTAGACTTCTGAGTGCACCAAACCAAGGACACGGCCTGTTTTCTTCCATGAAGTAAAGACGAATGGATGGTTATGCAAACATCAGAGGGAACAGACCAGATGATCCAGACTCGAGAGAAGACATATGGGATGAAATGGCATGCCATAGTTAAGATAGTTGCCCTATTTTCAATGCAGTCCTTTGATAAACCTAAAAATGCCTTCAAGGCATTGAATGCACGGCATGGGCCGACATATGAAAAACAAGCACCCAAGTCTTTCTTGGGGGCTATATATTGTAATCTCTCATTTGTTGTAGGGGGACTTCTCATTTTTACAAGAATGAAATTCTACACATTTTGAAAAAAGACTGAGACTTTGAGCTCAGGTTGTAATTTCATTTTCCTTGTCATTTGAATAAGAAAGCAAGTTTTTCCAGACTTTGTGCTATTCTGACTTGTGTCATCTAAAGGTGTCCTTATTCATTTAATTTGGTGCGTAGAATTAGTAAAGGTAACAAAGAAGTGTCTTGGAACCAACTATGAGAAGACTTTGTGCTTTCACAATTGATTTCAGTTTGTGTTTTCCTTTCCTTTTTGTGTTGAGGATTTTGGGGAGACTTTGTGCCCCCATTATCCTTTGTGATATACTCTTTGGGCAGTCGAGGTGGAGACTTTGTGCTACATTTTAGGCTGTTGGTTACTCTGCACCTTTGGTTACCTGTTACCAGAAATATTCCTGTTGCCTGAAAGAACAAGCACTTCTAAAAGAAGAGAAGTGCCTTCTGTTGCTTCATCAGGATTTCTACTATTTAGGAAGAAATCTGGCTCTTGGCTGAAAGTTGCTTCTGAAAAAAGAGAAGCACCTTCCCCAACACCCAGTATTTCTCTTCTATTTGTCAGCATCATCTCTGAAAGAAGAGAGATGGATGGTTTATCCTACCCCCTATGTCTTACTTTCTGCATATATATGTAGTATATAGCCTCCTGCATCTCCTGCATATCTATAGGGAACCTCCCCTTGATGAGAGGAGAGATTTGTCCCCTGCTGATGCAATAAACTTGCACATCTGGCTGACTGATCTCCCTATGTTGTGGTGATAGGAACTATTTTGGTCACCAGTTAGCTAGCCGACAAAATATTCACCCAACAATTTTTGGTGACTCCGCTGGGGACACAGTAATTTTGTGCAATTTAGAACCTCAAGTTTCAGATTGAAACATCACCTGTGTCTTACCCATTATCATTATCACCTTATCCATTATAGAGTTTGGCAACTCCCATCTGGGTCTTACCCATTATCCATTTATAGCCTTACCATTTTCATCCATCTCCATTATATTATCTGGTCTGGAAAACCAGAGCTGCTGGGAAAGAAAGCGCAGTTTGAAGCCTCAAGCTTTACGTTGTGGCAGGGCCAGTTTCTTTTCTATTTTTGTCCTATAATCTAGCAACTCCACTCAGATGTGTTATCCCTATTTTTCATAATTAAATCATGGCAGTTCGAGGCCCCTGGGGTAACTCTTTTGGCCCACTTAATCTAACTCCACCCCTGCATGAGCTACCACTCAGTTTAAAGAAGAATTTCCCCAAATTCTTTGGTGATGGAAGAGTCCACCCTGATGAACACATTACAGCCTTCACCATAGCCTGTGGTGTGATAGGGGTGGAATTTGAAGATGTAGCAGTCAGGCTGTTTGAGGAGACACTACAAGGTGCTGCTGTAGACTGGTTTTACCATCTACAGACTGGATCAGTGACTGGTTGGGACACTATCAAAGCCAAGTTCGAAGCAAGGTTCAAACTAGCAGAAGATGCACATGCCCTTCTGGCCCAACTCATGCAGATGAAGAAGGAGCCTCATGAGCCTATGAGGGATTTCATTGCAAGGTTTGACAAGCTGAGGAATCAGATTCCTATCATTGCTCAGCCAACAGCTGAAAACCTAAAGTGCTTCTTCATCAACTCACAACTACCTGAAGTAAGTTTTCTGCTAAGGCGTGCTAGCCAGATAGACCTTGCTAAAGCTCAGGACTTGGCTACTGAGGTAGAAGATGACCTTATCTTGGCTAGAAAGATAAGAAGGGAATCAAATAGAGGTGCATCTTCCTCATCTTCTGATAACTCACCTGCAGCCACCACTGACCCAATGGTGTAGAAGTTAGCAAATGAACTGCTGGCCCTTAGAAGACAAATGGCCCAAGGTATGTTTTCTGCTCCTCATCAGGATGCCCCAAGGAGGACATTTCAGAATCAAGCATACCAAGGCAATGCTGCCAGGGGTCAAGGGCAGCCAAATCATCTTCCTCCCCCACAGAGGAACCTTGCCATTGAAGCACCTCTAGTCAACTCAGCAGTTGGATATTTGGAAACAGAGCATGAGTTCTCTTTCCAACCTGAGTTTAATCAAGAAAGTGACGTTGACCTCTTCAGGGAGGATCAAGAAGAGTCAGCTGGCGACTCCCACATTGGTTTCCTGAGTTACCAGGATGAACCTAGAAGTAAAGGTGAAGCAGCTGAGGGATCATGCATAGTGTTCACTGGATCCAAGAACCAGTCAACCCAGCAAGCTGATAAAGAAAAGATAGAGGAGCAACCTCAACCTACAATTTTGATTGCTAAGAGTGGGACCACTCTGCCTATCCAGTCGAAGGACTCAGTGATTGCTGAGAAAGTAAGTATCCCAAACATTTTTGCACCTTTTACTTCAAAATTGCAAATCAGTCCTCCCACCCCTCCCATAAACCAAAAAGAAGAACTCCCATCCCTTGTGCCTAGTCCAACCTAGCCATTTGACATAATTAATCATGTCAAATGTGTCAAGACCCAAATGGTTGCCCCTGTAGCCCAAATTTTGTTTGAGTCTTCAGGCAGGGATGAAATAGCAGAAGAATTGGTGGAGTGTAACATAAGTATAGGGGAACCCTCCCTCCCAAATAAAGAATAATCTGAGATATCTGAGGCAGACAATCAAGACATGTGATGGGCTGAGTTATCAGGACAGCAAATTATGGTACTAGACCATATTGCTGCGCTCCAAAATCAGGTAGAGGAACTCTTCACAGGGAGAGCAAGGAGTTATGGTTTTCAGTTTGAAGACCACGTCCTGCCTTGGAGCAAGAAGAAGAAAAGGCCAAAAGAAAGACGCAGGAGATTGGTTCCCTAGTAGAAATTTCCATTCACCCGTCACCATTTTTGGGGATAAAATGGTTTCCTGCTGGTTTATCAGGATGGCACACCATTTTCACTATCTCGTAGTGGGCAGCATCTGAAGCGCTTTAAATCTTGAAGCATTAGATAAGATCATCTATACATATGTATATTTGTATAGTCTTTAGTTCTATTTTGTGCTTTTCATTTTCATTTTTGGCACCTTTCTTTTTGGGTAGCATGACTCCGTAACCCAATGGTACACATGAAGACACTAGAGATTTTGGATTCTACTCCTTTCAATTCCTTTTGAAATTGATAGAAGTTCCCCAACTGGAGCCATTTGTTGTCCCCCAAAACTATCAGCTCATTTTTGGGACAACATTTGAACTATTTTTGTCTTACAGACCAAAATTATCTCTTCTCTTTTCAAAATTTGTCTTGGGCATTCAAATTCTTCAGTTTTCAAGCTTTTCTTAAATCTACGGACTCTGTAGGCTTGAATCTACGGACTCTGCAAGCTTGAATCTATGAACTCTGTAGGCTTGAATCTACGGACTCTGCAGGAAAAGGAAAATCTGACTCTGTAGGCTTGAATCTATGAACTGTGCAGGAAAAGGAAAATCTAAGGACTCTATAGAATTGGTTCATCGCCTTGGTTCAAACAAAAATTTCCATCGGTAAGCATCAACAGTAGGTTCAACGTTTGGTTCATCTTTCAGTTCAACGTTTTGGTTCAAAGTCATGGTTCAAGCAACAGTCAACCAATGACGTCCCCGTGGACGTCAAATTTAACATAAGGGAATATCCGTTGAAATTCAAATAAAGTGCAGAACTCAAAGGAAAGACCAAGCGACTGGCTGGAAAGATAGCCCGATAGCTCGAATTGCAGCAGGAAGAGAAAAGCCTACAGAAAAACACCCGATGGAAAAAGACAAGTGCAGTGAACGTGACAAGTGTTTGCATCCGTGTTCCCCTTTTGAGTTGCTCAGGCAAAACGTGTCATGGACTCCATTTTTCTGTGAGTTTTTAATGAGTTTCATGACAACGGAGCTTGCCACTTGTCAAAGACGCAGAAACCCCCCCCAAAAAAGACATAGGCAAGAAGGGCTATAAAGAGCAAAGAAGCGCTTAAGTAGTGAAGAGAGGAGCGAGACTAAAGGATCAGAAATATCTTCGAAAGAGTTATTTCCAGTAGGTGAAACAATGGATCGATTAGACTTCTGAGCGCACCAAACCAAGGACACAACCTATTTTCTTCCATGAAGTAAAGACGAATGGATGGCTACGTAGACATTAGAGGGGACAGACCAGATGATTTAGACTTGGGAGAAGACATATGGGATGAAATGGCATGCCATAGTTAAGACAGCTGCCCTATTTTTAATGCAGTCCTTTGATAAACCTGAAAATGCCTTCAAGGCATTGAATGCACAACATGGGCCGACATATGAAAAACAAGCGCCCAAGTCTTTCTTGGGGGCTATTTATTGTAATCTCTCATTTGTTGTAGGGGGACTTCTCATTTTTACAAGAACGAAACTCTGCACATTTTGAAAGAAGACTGAGACTTTGAGCTCAGGTTGTAATTTCATTTTCCTTGTTTTAGATTATGGTAAAAACAGGTTTTGAAGGGACCCCAAAACCCAATACAAGGGGAAAGATAACCCTTTAAAGCACAGCCAGGTTAACAATAGAACCTGCTAACAAAAAGAGCCAAAACTAGGTTTTACAGGGACCTGAAACCAACAAATAAAACCATAAAAACTAGCAGTCAGAACACTGGTCAAAAAGTTGACCAGCAAGCTGAAACCAAAAACCAGTCAGTGAAAGGGGACTTTAGAAGAATCTTTTAAGTTTAGATTATTTATTTTATTACTTGATCAAAGATTCATATCAAGGGGAGGAACCAAAGGCTTTGACTTCTTTCTTCTTATAGTTGTCCAACCGTCCTCCACCTTAGCTGCCTCAGCATCGTATGCCTCTGAAGACATAGATCTTTGGCTCCCAGAAGACATAAAATCCTTGTGAGAGTTAAACATTAACTGACTCTTAGAGAGATCCTCTAGAATAGGGGAAGATACCACCACCTCCTCCTCTGGCTCAACTGTTTCACTACCCACAGCCACTATAGGGGCTTCATTAGAATGATTCACCAATGAGTCTTCTTCATCTTCTAGATCGGATTGCAAGATTTCCTCATTCTCAGTCTCGAATTCGAAAGAAGCATCCAAAGTTTGATTGTCAACTTTGTGTACAGAGGAAACCTTAGTCCACCAGGAAGGTGAACGTCTGGGATGATATTTCCCAGCACCACAATGATCAGCTATATGTCCCGTTTGGTTACATTTCCTACACCGAAAAGGGATCCCCTCATAATCTAAAATTTGAGTCCAATTACCCTTTGGGGATTCAATACAGATCGCCTCACGAAGGCCCTTAGAGACATCCAGATCTACCATAAATCGTGCACAGGTCGAATGAGACAGTGGACAATCTTCCTCATATAAAAAATCCCCTAAAACATTCCCTATGGTTTTAAAAACCGCCTCATGCCAAAGGTGTAATGGAAGATAAGGGAGCCGCACCCATATAGGGATCTTATTAAAGGATTCTGAAAGAGGATTAAAATCTTTATGCCAAGGTTTGGCCATAAGAGGAAATCTGCCCTGCCAAGAAAATTTATTGTGACACAAAATAGATTTTCTATCCTCAGGGTTTTTAAAAACAATTATAAAAAAACCCTTCGCACAAAGATGAATCTGAGCATCTTTGATATGCAGCCAGTTCTTTTTAATCCAATCCTCTAGATCTACAAGGGAAGGCCAGAAACCATGAAAACAAAGAATGGCAGCACGAGAAGACAACAGTTCTACCGTTTGGCCAATACTTTCCACTAAATCAAGGTCTAGAGAAACCCGCATAGGTTTTAAGGCACTTACAGGCGTCAAGCATCTTTGTCCAAAAGTTGTATGAGGCAAAGCAGTATGTAAATCAGCTTCAAAGGCTGCCACATCCGCAAAGGATCTCCCCCCAGGTTCATACCCTGAACCAGAAGTGTTGGCCTGATGCAGGGCTGAAGAATCTCCAGTACCCGCAGAAGACAAAACCTCACCTGTTGCGGCGACCCCAGCCACACCTGTCACCGAAATCCCTTTGGCCAATTTCAAATTCATTGGGAGCGAGAGCGGAAGCATATCAATTTTCAATAGTTATCACTTCCAATCAACAACATATTATTTGAATAAGAAAGCAGGTTTTTCCAAACTTTGTGTTGTTCTGACTTGTGTCATCTGAAGGTATCCTTATTCATTTAATTTGGAGTGCAGAATTAGTAAAGGTAACAAAGAAGTGTCCTGGAACCAACTGTGAGAAGACTTTGTGCTTTCACAATTGATTTCAGTCTGTGTTTTCCTTTCCTTTTTGTGTTGAGGATTTTGGAGAGACTTTGTGCCCCCATTATCCTTTGTGATATACTCTTTGGGTAGTCGAGGTGGAGACTTTGCGCTACATTTCAGGCTGTTGGTTACTCTGCACCTTTGGTTACCTGTTACCAGAAATATTCCTGTTGCCTGCAAGAACAAGCAATCTTGAAAGAAGAGAAGTGCCTTCTGTTGCTTCATCAGGATTTCTAATATTTAGGAAGAAATCTGGCTCTTGGCTGAAAGTTGCTTCTGAAAGAAGAGAAGCACCTTCCCCAACACCCAGTATTTCTCTTTTGTTTGTCAGCATCATCTCTGAAATAAGAGAGATGGATGGTTTATCCTACCCCCTGTGTCTTACTTTCTGCATATATATATATATATAGCCTCCTACATCTCCTACATATCTATAGGGAACCTCCCCTTGATGAGAGGAGAGATTTGTCCCCTGCTGATGCAATAAACTTGCACATCTGGCTGACTGATCTCCCTATGTTGTGGTGATAGGAACTATTTTGGTCACCAGTTAGCTGGCCGACAAAATATTCACCCAACATTATGCTAACCCATGTTGATGAAATGCGAGAAGAACAATGAAAACTTAAATATTCCTTAAATGGTAAAAAAGTATAAATTTTTATATTACTAAAATTAATTCATTTTATATGCTAAGTTATTAAATGTTTAAATAGTTATCCTTCCTATTTATAAAGTTTTATGTTGATATTATTAATGCAGAATCACTCTTTTGATTTAGTTATATGATAATGTTAAGTAAATATAGACTTTATATATCGTAACCTTCAGATTTTATTGATGCAGTATTGGTTTCTTTATTTATTTATATGATCTTGTTATTAGATTAGATTTACTCGATGATTATTATGAGTAAATATTTACTCATTCATATACATAGTGCTACTTAGAAGCATATAGATTATATTTGATAAGTAACTTAGAGCATTTTGTTGATAATATTAATACAAAATTTATCCTATGATTTTATCATGTGCTCATAATAGTTATTATTAGTAATAGATACTCAGACATATACATATGTGTTCTTGATGTAGAAACATACAGACTTTATTTGATAAAGTAAATTAGCATAATGATTATCATTGATGCATTTCAATAGATACTTGTGAATTTGTTTAAATATGATGTTGTGATAATTAAAAGATGTATAGAATATGAATATTTCTTATTTTTTTAGCTATGAATGGATTATTTGATTATTCTAATCACACTCACTGCGGGTGCATACGAAAAACATAAATGAAATCCTCTTCCCCTATGCATAATTCAGACATACCTAGTTGTGTATAAAGGTATGTATATCATTGTTATTATATTTTAAAGTATTACTTCCATTCTCTCATTTACTTTTAAATTTTTAATGGAAATGAGAAATAATTTTTGAGTTAATTAGTTTGATTGAAAGACTTCTTGTAATGGAATTAAGTTGGAAGTCTTAAATAAATTAATATAGAATTGATTTTTGGAAACTATGTTAGATTACTCCAATGAATGAAATGCATTAATTGTCTATGGTATTCTACTTCATTTATGTTTTATAACTTTTTGATTTTCATCTCTTTTTATTGCATTTTCTTTTTTCTGTCTTTTGTTGTCTAAACTTGTTGCATTACTGCACCATGGCATGCCTAACATTAATTTGTAAAATTTCTCTAAGTGAAACGTTTTATTTGGGTTTCACTCAACTTGAAACTTGGATAAATTTCTATTTGTATAAGTTGTGTGCATTCAGTTGTATGGAAATCTTCTATTGTTCATGTACTTTTTAGGCATCTGGTTCATTTAAAATCTATTGACTACAAGCTTAGAATATATTTTTTCAAATCTAGAATATGATGTTTGATTATACTTGTACATGATGAAATGTATTACCTTAGATGATAACGGAATTTATTATATATAGAGGATCATTCTTAAATTTAATAAATTCCTTTCTATATGAATGGTTAAGGTGATAATGTTTATTGTTTTAAATAAATTCTAAGTTAAAGTATAGTTAAAAATATTGGAGTATATCTGAGGTTAAATAGATTCTTCCCCTTAACCTTATAAATTATTAGATTATTAATGATTAATTGAATGGATACTCTTGCTTGTATTATGTTTTAAATTCTATTTGTCTTATTGTATAGCATTGGCTATGCCAATATAAAGTCATAACATGGATTCAATTATAGGTTGCCCATGAAGGGCATTTGATAAATTATTATATTGATCATAACTATATCATTATTCATTTATTCTAATAATAGCATTCATGCTTATTAATTGAGTGTTATGTGAATTGATAAGGTAATGGTGTGATGACCTTTAGGTGGTTAGGTGTTTAAAACCTCAATCGATAGTATTATGTAGTCATATAAAATGTCAAAATTGGTAGTTTGAGTGTGGTTTGTGACACCCAACCCATCGGCTCCTCTTCCATGCCCTCATGACCCTTTTAGACACCTTTTTTCTTATTCTCAATCATTTTTAGACTTTCAGGACCTGATTTTAGCTCATTCAGGTTGTATTTCCTATGATAATTCCACCCCCCTAGGTCTCGTACCTTCATGATAATAACACCCAACTTGGACTATATCGTCGAACCTTAGGGTGTCTATTTTTGACACTCCTATCCAATTGCATTTTTACCTCTAACGATCACTTCCTTCTAGTTCTTATCCTTCTTCTTTTTAGTCTAATGTGAATACATTCAACCCATGACCAACAGATCTCTATAAAAACCCATTTAAATTTCATTTAGAAAGGGTTGGTAATTATTAAAAAGCAAGCAAGAATACAAATAAAACTACTAAGGCAATTTTCCCTATTCTTTGCATATAGCTAGCCAATACAACTACAAGATTATTCAAATCCTCACACCATTCCCTAGCCACCTCAATCACACCCAATTTAACATTTTGCATATTCATATACACTATTTCACAAAGCACATCAAGTGGGAGAACTACATATGGCTTGATCCCTCTTCGAATTATTGGTATGTAGGCAACGTGCCCACACAAGAGGTGTGGATACATGTTTAGTTCATCTTACACACACTAAAAACCCCCCCTCTATCTCAAATTTTTTCAAAGCATAATGGAGTCTAGGGTTTGAATGCTAAATCATATCTACAAGGAGTTTTATAGACATCTAACATCCAAATTTTCATAGATAGGCTCACACAAGGATAGCAAACAAAACCCAAAAAGCTCAGGTCTACTGAAAAACAATGGTAGAAGAGGACTATAGTGTTGGACCCCATAGTTTCCTATTTTAATGCTCTTATCCTTTGATGAAATGAAGGCCAGATCTTGATTTATGACACTATCATAATCCTACACAGCAGATTCTAAACCCTATTTCAATCGTCTCAATCCAGTTTAATCTAAGTTACATTTCTCTTCATTTATTACTATTTTTAGGAAGGTTCAAATTACAATTAAATTATACAAATTAGTAGCTAAATTATTGAAATATTATTTATTAATTTAGTCAAATCAGACCCTTAACTAAATTAAGAATAAGACTTTAATATTCCCAAAATTGTTAAATCACACTAATGGATGCCTATGAGGCCTTGAGTTTCAATATGTTCTTGATCTGTTTTCTTTTATGAAATAGTATTTTATGTTGCATGCTCAACCTAAATTTGCATGTGTTGAATTGATTTCTAATTTTTGTTTATGATTTAATTATCTAAAATCATGTTTGATTATGAGATTAAATAAATAAATTAACATGTACTTTTAACATAAACATGTTTTAACCTAAATAATAATGTAGGATGTTAGAGTTATCCTTTCTTATTAAACTAATCCTAAGAACTTAACCATCCTCAAGTAGAACTAAAACCCACTGAGGAGAGTGAGGTATTTGCCTAGGGTTAAGGACCTATAAATAGTCCTATGAGGAAGAACGAGTACCACATATGGTACTCAAGTCCTATCTATGTAATCATACATCAATACACCTTGAACCCCATAAAAATCAATGATGGTAACATGCTTCCCCATAGTACCCTTTGTATGTAGTTATCTCTAGCTAATTACCTCAGTTCACCTCATTTTGTTCTAGTTGTGCATACTCAAGTGCGTTGAATGATTATTGCTTGCATCAGTAAGCGAGGTATTGGGTCCGACATGAATCCAAAAATGTACTTTGATATACATTTCCAAAAAAAAAATTGGGGTTTGTTTCATCCACATAGCACATGTTATTCAAGTTATATTTCTAGGTGCAGCACTGCAAATTAGTTCTCATAAATTATTTTTCCCATTTAGGTAAATGAAGCTATGCCTATATATTAGAAAAATAAAAAACCTGAAGGAGCTATAGAAGAATGAACTCCAAGAAAAATCACATTATTGATTACCTCTGCCATTGTAAATATGGAGATGTATGTGATGATTCTTTTGGGTTCAAGTGATTAATGCCAATAGGGAAAAATTAGACCTAATTCATATAAAATTATATAGAAGAAATAAAAATCATTCTCTTATACCCAACGTGAAATTAAAAACATGTAGACATCAAAGCTTATTTTCTAAGGTTGTTTTTCATGTCTCCATGTTTCTTCATTCATAAACTATATTTCTTTGGTTTCATCATAATTTAGATTTATCATTACTACACTTTCATTTGAAGCATATAATTGGATCTAGATTGAAGATGTTTTAGTTACTCATGGTAATACTGATAATACACATTTTAAATCATATATGAACACCAAAAATATATTCTCTTCTACATTCACCATCTTGAACACCATTAAGTAGAAATAGAAAATGTAAAAATTGAAACCAACCAAAATATGACAGCCTTGCAACTAGAACACATGGTTGTAGTAGGAATAAAATATATTGCACATTGATACCATATAATGATAGTTGAATAAATGTACACTTATATATCTTTTTCTTTAGCCCTTGTAATTCCTTCAATAGCCCAATGAGCATCTTCTTAATTTATACCTTCTTTGCAGCCTTGTTTGTCTTCCATCTGTGGAGGATCACAAGGCCAAATAGGGGAACTAATACTAGAGTTACCAAATAGTCTAAAATCCATAATTCCTTGCATTTGGGCATTTAATTTTAATTTTGTACCTCAACCAACCAAGCATTCATAAAATACATTTATACACATACCAAGCAAGGGTTTGAACTGAACAGATTATACTCAACCTAACCCTATCCTCAAGAACCCAAATCCTTATATTTTAAGAATTTGAAACCATAATACAATATATTAGGATTTATTTTGGCAATATGATGACCCAAATGATAGTTCCAGTACACCATCTCAATAAAATCCAATAGATCCCCTCTCAAAACACAAAATCAGAAGATGGGTGTTTGAAGTAGTTGAGTCTTTCATTATGACCAAAATGAGGGTACTCTAAGGAAAGACACAAGACTGTCATAGGGGCATGTCCTAGTTTTCATGGCCATATAATTTAAGATTCATTTCCAAATTCCTTCTTCTTTGCACAAGAATTTTAATTTTTGCATGCTACAACACCAAAAACCTTAAAATGGGTTTTGGTCATGTCCTTACCCTCTGCAAGGGCATGAAAAGTGCGTGTCATAATAGAGGAAAGGAATTATATGACTAATTGATAATGAAGACAAGGATGATTCATGTGAGTTAAAATGAAAAAAGTAACAAGTTTGGAATAGTCTATCAAGAGCATGACATACATAATAATGGTAAAAAATCATGGGTATGATTGGTTTCACTAGATTGGAGGCAAAAATCATGTATTTGTGTCATTCCCAAATATTTTTCGAGTGAAATTCATGGCTTTGATTCATCTCCATAGATTTTCCATGCGTATCTCTCTCCCTTTCACCTAGGATGCAAAAGAAATACATTGATAGAATATTAATAAGGGGAAAAAATACCATGTTTAATATAATTTGACTGAAAATAGACTATTTTTCCAAATTACATTATTTATAAAATTTCACCTGTGGGAAAAATATAGGTGATAAAATTTGCTATTTGGTTATAATTTTCCCCTTAAAAATACATTGTTATAGCTACAAGTCTTCATTTAGATCCTAAATTTGTTGTTGAAACTTCACTAATGGATGATGGACCTCCTCTTAAACTTCATTTGCATGGTATTTCTTCTTCCTTGGTTAGATTTAATGAGTGGATTCAAGTTGAAAAAGAAAATATTCTTTGAATGGAATTAAATCATGCAATATGGTTTTAATGTCTGGGTTGGGGTTTGATGTGTTGTGACTTCTATGAATCATATTGAAAAAAAAATGTATATATTTTTATTTTATTTTTTTTGGGGGGGGGAGTTATATGAAGGTCTTTTTGAAGAATTTTGAATGAATTAAAGGAAAGGACCGAATAGTCATGTGGGTTCAATAATTGAGAGGGTAATTGAAGGTATGGGACCTAGAACATATTTTTTATTAAAAGTATATGATTTTTTCATTGATAATAAACAACTTTTCACCCAATAGTTGAACATTAGTATTCTAAGAAAAATCATAAAAAATATTTAACATGTTCACAAAATATTATACTATTATGAAATACCAACATTTCAACTTCTAATATCTTAATTTAAAATTTGCATGGATACATGAAAATATTAAGTTCATTAATATAAAATTTATATTATTTGTCCAATACAACATGGATTTTCACTTACAATTTGACATGTCAATAGGTCAAATTCCTATCAACTTGATACATTAACTCATCCAAACATTTCAAACAACTTGTACAATTATACATCCACTTTCTCTTTGTTTTTGATTTCAAAAGTGCAAACTATTAAAACTAAACATTTTTTCCAATTCTCCCTCTAATGGATGTACCTGTAATTTTTGAAATACACATAAGGCTCACCAAATTATTTTATGAAAATTTAAAAATACTCGTAAGAATGTACCACAAATGGAAAAAAAATAAAAAATAATTGAAAAAAATTAAAATCAATCCAAAACAAATTAAATGAACCAATAGAGTGCAAGTCCACAAAGCATATTAGTTTTCAAATTTGAATCTCTAATTACCTATATAAACAATCCTTATTCTATTTTGTAATTCTAAGACCAATATTTGTGAATAATTTTTAAAAAAAATGTAAAGCTTTTCATCAACTCCACCAAAGCAAGCAAGCAAAAACAACGAACAATAGGTTTTTATATATTTTTCTTAAACTTTGTTAAGCATTTCATCTATGCACTGCACTAATAATAAGCAAGTGGCAGATAAGAAAACAACACACATAATTCATTAAATTTTTTGTTTCGATCAAAATAAATTTATTTTATACAATCTCATAAATAGCACACATAATTTAATATAATTTATTCTATTTTAATAGTGCATCCACGTAATATTTACTAAGTACACAGTTCACAATTGATTATATTCCAAGTTTTAATTGTATGAGAAAATATACATACTAAGCTCTACACATACACACACACAATGTCCCATTAGGTGGCCTAAAAAAAATTAAAAAATAAATCCTAAAAATACTTATAGTTTTTAAAAAAATCAGAAAAATATACATGCACTACATATTTGTATATATAATCTAAAATATATTTGTTTTATTAAAATCAATGACCCAAACTCAAGATATTTTGAGGAGAATATTGAAGTGTATGTGGCCTCTTTATGCCAAAAAGTAGGACACATTATTATGAAAGATGCATACACACACACACACACACACACACACACACACACACACACACACATGTAAATATATATATATATATATATATATATATATATATATATATATATATATATATATATATATATATATACACACACACATAGTTGACTTTAATCACAGAAAGTATGTTGACATTTTTAACAATTTACAGTGCATGTTTTTAATTTTTTTAGTATATTATGTTATCAATAGAATGACAATTGCAAATAGAAAGAGAACAACCCACAAAATAATGTTGAATATGAAAAAAGTAAGAAGAGTGGCTGCAATTAACTTCAAAGGCAAAGATGCTATATTTTCATACATACAAGCTCACACTAATACACACGTGAAAGCGAGTCCTTTTTCAAATAAAAAGGTATGCATCCATAGTCATTGGACTATTACTAAAATGGAGCATTCCATAAAGGATGTTGAAGATAATGGCTACTCCACTCGAACTACTGGAAAAAAGTGGGGAATCCATCTAGTACCAAAAAGAAGGCCCCACCAATCATTTTTTAAGAGGAGGAAGAATTTAAGGTTGTTCAATGGTGTAAAGATATGGCAGACCTTGGCCATAGACTAGAAATCATATAAACTCAAGCCTTATGTAGCCTACATTTGTTAAAATAGACCAAACCCTTTCACGGATGGAAGTCTTGATGGGTTAGGTTTAAGAAGAGGCACCCAGACTTGTCCATTAGATCTGTAGAAGGCTTGGATATAAATAGAACATTTTATTTACAATCTTTTAGTGTAGATGAATTTTATAATAATTTGGAGAAGGTGTATGAAGCCAACCAATATGGACCTTTCATAATTTGGAACTATGATGAAACTACACTACACGCTAGAAAGAGCACTGATATGTGCATGATAGAAAAAAAAGGCTGTCAAAAAATTCATCACATCATTCCAAAGAGTAGGGAATGGATCATTATTCTTACTTGTATTAATGCAATAGTCCAAAACATTCCTAGATTCTATCTTTTCAAGGTAAAAAGACAACTTTAAAACTATATAGCACACTGAGAACTAGGAACATGTATGGAATCCCAACATAATGTTCGGATGACAAAAGAACTTTTTCTCAATTGACTACACGATTTCAAGAGATCAATATTGGGCAGAGTTTCCCCTTCCAATTAGCACCAATTCATTTGTTATGGTCATGGAAGTCACATAGCAGTAGTGACTATAATGGAGGTCAGGAGTTTGGGAATTAACCTTGTAACTTTGCCATCCCACACTTCCCACAAGCTAAAACCATTAGATGTAAGTGTGTTCTCTCCATTCAAAAATTATTTCAAAATTGAAAGGTCAAAGTAGATGGATATAAATCACAACGTTGAAATCAACAGGTCTGAATTGGCTAAGTTGGGCAACATAGCTTTCAAATACACATTGTCTGTAGAAAATATAAAGTCATGTTTTAGGAGAACAAGTATATGGCCATTGAATAAATAGGGACTTGCAAAATACATGATACCAAGTGAAGCCTATTAATTTTTAGACAAAGATAATGAGACTATAATTCATAACATCATGTGGTTGGATAGATATAGAGAGGATGAGATGATGCATTTATTCAACTTAAAAAAGGATATGGAACAATTGAAGAGGATGAGATAGATACATGTGTTAATATTAAAAAAAATATGGAATAATTGAAAAAGGAAATGCAGATCCCATTGTACCTACTCTCATCCAAGTAACCCATGTAAGCCAAATGCAAGACTATAGTGGAGAAGGTGTAGAAATAGGTTGCGCCAACCATGTGTCTAAGGTTGAAGAACATGTTCTTGGAGAGGGGTTGAGCCTCCCTTTTCCAATAAGCCAAATAGTTTGGATCAAAGATGGGGCAATTGAACTAGGTGTTAACTTGGATTTTTCTAATGTAGATGTCGGCCTTTCAATGCCATCCCCTCATGTAGTTGTACCTGATGATGAGTTGGTACACTACTATGTTGTGATAGAAAAATTCCATGACTATGACAATGTAATGAATCTTATAGAAATAAATGATATTACAACAAACGATAGTGACCTTGAATGTAATCAACATAGAGAAATTTCAAAAAGCTCAAGTTTAGGTAGTTTCTTTAAACTACTTGTAGAAATGATTGTGCAGAGTTTCAGTCAATTATCAAATGGTGTATGAGATTAAATAGGTAGTCTCAAATCTTAATTACAAATGACTTTTGAGAAATGATTCATGACCAAGAAATAAGAAATAGGGAGATAGATGAAATTAAGGCTAGGAGAAAACAACAACTAGAGGAGAAGAAAGCATTAAGAGAGATTAACAGGGATCTGAAAGAGCAGAAAAAATGAAAATGAAATAAAGAGGAAAGAAAGGGAAGAAAAAAAGTAGAGGGAAAAGCATGAGAAAGAGCAGAAGAAGGTGCATCATAAAATGATGAAGGAATACAAGAAATCTATGAAATAGATGGAGAGACAGAGAAGGTTAGAAAACATGGTAAACCCTTTTTCAGATCAACATTCAATAATGATGGAAATGGTGAACATCTATGCTCCTTCCTATGCAGACTTAGACAATTATTATCTAGGTAGTCCACTTAGTCCACCTAGTCAATTGTAGAAGACAGGTTCCTATCAATAAGGGTGAGCTAGTAAATTTGCAAGCATTGACAATGGGTACGATATGCACTAAAACAAGATCAATGGCAGTGACAAACACACCTAAAAAAGAGTTGGAGCAAGGTCACAAAAAAACCTTTAGTATGCAGCATTATGTGTTGAAGGAATTAATTTATTGAAAAACCACATGTATGCAAAAAAAATTGTCAAAGGAAGAATTTGTTGAAAAATTACAAGTATGCAATTTTTTGTTTTGATTTTTAAAAGTCCAGAAAGGCTAATTATGTAAAGAGAAAGTATTAAATAACAACCTTGTTTTCTACCTTAGTTTGTCTACAATCTTGCAATGTTATGTTATACAAATAGTATTTCATATAAATAATATTTTCCTATGGCTTTCTCATTTAAATTATTGAGTATTGTTATATAATTTAATTAAACATGTTTGTATGATTGACATTGGCATAACCTTGCTTGTATTGAAAGATTCACACATCAACAACACTGAATTGAACCACAATCACCACAGTTTAAGAATTCATAAAATGATTCACATATTGAGAGAATTTTTTTTATAACAAACACTCAAATCCTGAGCCCTACACCTAGTTCACCATTTCTATAGAAGTCAAAAGAAAATAACCCATAATAATAAAAAAAACCTTTTCCTTCCCAAAAAACCTCACCTATAAGCAGTGATGGCCAAACAAAATACAAGAGTTAAAGTTTATCAAATAATAATCCACAATGCTAAAACAAACCACATTTCACCATTTCTATAAATGTCAAAAGAAAAAAACCTAGAATACTAAAACAAAAAACCCTTTGAGGTGGCGAGACTTTTTTTTAATCACAAGAGTGGAGAGAATCACACATTGAGATTTTCTTTTTTAAAACAATGTAAACCATATTGAGTATTTTTAAACCATTTTGGCTCATAGCCTTAGTGAGGTATAAAATACCTCATCTATAAGCAGTGACAACTAAATAAAATCCAATGATAGGTCATGATAAAAAACACAATTGAAATAGACATGGCTCTTTTGAAATGTGCCTTTGTAAAGGCTATCACCTACACCCAGTTCACCATTTCTATATAAATCAAATACCCTACAAGGTTAACATAAAATACCCATGCATCAGAGAAATGAATGCGAGGCGATGGATCATAAATGTAGTGTGGTTGGACATTTAGCATGAAACACTATAGAAAAGAGGGTTAAGACTACCATTGAAGTTTTCAAGCCAAAACTACTCATTCTAAACAATTCAAAGAATGACTACACTAAATTTAACATGTTTTGATTGACAGAATGGCCAAACAAAATTACTAATTTTTTTACAGACATTGGAAGGCATATTAAAATTTTCAAAACCAAATGGCTTACATCCTTAGTGAGGTGTAAAAAACCTCACCTGTAAGTACTGATGGTAAGCAAGTGTAAGAACTCATGTTGTTTTTTTTACAGGTGTATTCTCTCTAAAACCCTCCATATCCACTTCCATGCTCATTTAATGTATGTGAATGGGGATGAACATGTTATAAGGTTAGGGTATAATACCCAATCATCATCAAAATGAATGTGAGATGATGGGTCATAAACGTAGGATTGTGAGACATAAATGCTCAACCACCTTGATCCTGATGTTTACATTTTGCTAGTTATGTGCTATTAATTGGAGTTTACACTCCCCACTTTTGGTGAGACTATTTTATTTTTTAGGGAGTATATGCCCCACTATTAGCCCCCAATCAATTTTTTTTGGCCATGACATGCCTATGGGTTGGTTGAACCTCCAAAATGTCCCATAAGGACCTCTTACACAGGGATCCAAACACTAAGCTCTTATAGACACGCCATGAGTTAAAAATCTAAAATCGAGAAGTAGACTCGTCAAGGTATCCATTGACATTAATTTTAAGTGTTGACATGGCATGATTTAGGCTCCATGATTACACAAAGTTAGGGCGCATGACTATTGGGTCCTCTCCCTTATATAGAGTAGGTTTAGTGCCCTTTCCGAGCTTTTGGGAGGAGAGTTTGAATCACTCTCAATGTTTCTTATGGGTTATTTTTTTCCTAGTACAAAAGGCTTTCTCCATACTTGCTTTGGAAAGTTTTGGTTTTATTTTGTTTACGCTTTTTTAGAATGTTGGGGTTTTTTGGTGTTACCCTCAGGGTAACTCAAGTTTCTTGTTTAGTAATGCTTTGGGACTTTTTATTAATATTTTTTATGAGATAAATAAAAAGGGTGAGGGACCCTTCAAACCTCTTTTATTGATAAAGTTAAATTTTATAGGGATAGAATATCTCTCAATATGTACAATATTTATCCATATACATAGCAATTATAATAACCACAACATGACAAGTTGTAATAAGGATATAAGGCATATGGGCCCCTCAATGAAGGATCACAAGGCACATGGATAAAGAAGCTCCATGTAGTAAGATAGGATCAATGAATATCAAAGAGAGTAGATGGGTATGATGGCCCCAAAGGCAATGCTAAGTGTATATTTGGTAAAGTGATGTAGTGAAAAAGCTCAATTGCATCTACTGATGTAGGAATGCAAATATGTTTCCCCAAGTGGCAATATGTAGTCAATAATAGTAATAATGAAAGGGATAAATAATATGCCCGATGTAAGCTCTATATGTGCATGATATGATAATAATAAGATCAAAAAGATAATCAAGGGTTTGATTCCCCTAGTGAAAACATTAGATAGGGACAAATAATGTGTTTCTATATAGGAATTTGCCCCCAAGAAGGCAAGATATACTAATAACACACACACACACACAATATTATTAACATAGATGATATGGCATGAAGTCATGGTGAATAGGTAAGTAAACAAACATGAGATACACAAATGAATTTGTGTAACAGTCATATGTAATAACACCATGTATATATTCATCTAACATGTAATATGTAGCAAAATAAAAATATATGTGTAGCCAATATGAGTAGTTCTATATGATAAATGGAAATCCATAGGGATAGTACCATAAAATCCATTGATGATAGATGACCCTAATATAATGCATACCATCAGTGTGACAATGCCCCTAGGGTGTGGGCATGAATTAAGGAGCCACATGACATTTGAAAATCCATGATAATTTATAATATGTATATCCTACATATCACCCACTCAAATAATAGCTTGAGAATAATGTGTGCAATATGTATATGTAAAACCTATAACATAGTAAAATAAGCATGACATTTATTAGTCTAAAAATATAAAGTAAAAAAAGTGATTTTGACATTTTCTATTATTTTTCCCTTTTTTATTTTGTATTGGAATTAATTAGATCACGCAAATATAAATCCAAGGAGCACATGCAATAATAATAAATATAGTTTAATCAAGTAATAATATAAGCCAAGTGATAAAATCAATCAAGGCAAAGGATCAAAATATGGAAGAAAAAAGAAAATGAGGATTTCAGACAACCTACAACTTCTCTCATAACTCAGTGCATGGTAGGAAATCAGGAAGTCTATATAAATGTTTGAAATGGGATAAGTAATCAAGGGGAAAGGTAAAGTGCAACATAACAAACAACATAAACTAAGGTGGTATACTAATGTCAATGTAAGAGAAGGCAAGGGTCGAGATGTCAAATATAGAATAAAGATGAGGCATGTAACAAAGTCAAGAGAGAAAGACAAATGAAAGGTGCAACATGGAGAATAAAGAAGCTATGTACAATAATAAACTATAGTACATTAATAATATATAGATGAAATAAAGTAGATAAGATAGCGTGGATTACTAATAATGTTGTCTTTAATGTGAAATCTCATTCTAGGGGAGTCAAATGCCTCACTATAAATATTGGAGAAATAGTTGTAAGAGTGTAATAACTTGAAAAAAGATAATATGATAGTGGGATCGATGAGCCACCAGGTCCTTTTGAAAGGAATGTATATTAATTTGGATATATCTTGATATAATGGAACTCTTAATAGGTGTTTTAGGAAGAATAAATGTAAGAGGTTGTAAAGCAATCTTGGGACATGGATGATTAGGCACTATATGTTAAGGTAGTGTAACTATGGGAGTTTTTATTCAAAGGGTCATGATGGGATAAATTAAAACTCAAAGAATTAAAATGGTAGATGCAGTAATTAAATGTAATTGTGATGTAGAATGTATGATATCTAAGTATCTAAATATGTATATGTTGAAGCCCATAATAAAGAAGGTGTATCACTAGCAAAGAATCTTATTTTTTCTTGAAGTATCGACATAGATGGGATGTGAGAACAGGTTCACTAACTCTTGAAGATAAGTAGGAAATTCCTTCATTAGATCATTCATTATCATAATCAAAGTCTCCAATGCATTGATATTTCTCATTAGTTTTGAAAGTTTGCAAGAGTTGAACTAAATCTACCATATAATGGCCTATAATTGTGTCATTTATTGAAATCTCTCTACGTGGAAAATGTAAATATATGAGACTATTGGTACTGTCCACTATTGCATTCATCATTTCTAACTGTAAATATCTGAATACATCATTATAATAAAATAATGATGCCATAAAATACAATAAAGCTATACATGATCGAGGACCCATAAATCTATGTGTTTTAGTGATTTTGTGATTCAATTAAATTAATCCTAATCAAATAAACAACTTACTAAATTTAAATGGATAACTAAAGCAACATTAAACCATACATCTCACTTTCATATAGAATGATAATGAATAACTAGGGTTTGAGACAAAATCATGCAAAGGGATGAAAAAATATCTTTTCTAGAGCCTAGGAAGCATATTTGACTATGTTTAACCTATAGGATGACTACCCCACTTTAAAATATAGTTATTTGATTACTTTTTTGAATTTAGACACCAGTGTGGGATTGGACACTAGAGTGATGTGCTCTTGTCCTTCCCAATGTTCATGTCCTTTGGTGTTTCAGATGTGTATTAAGATCTGTAAGTCTGAGAAAATGTTTTGTAGTTGTGAGATCTTTTATCACAAACCAGCATTTGTGAGGTTAGACCTTTAACTTGCCTTCTTCTCTCCAAAATCCTAATGGATCCCTACACATAAGAGTATACAAAGATCAAATTTGAAAAGGGAGGAAATTATATAAAGTGGGATATGATCGAGTTATCTTCAGAACCCCTATTGTTTTGAGTGTTGCCTACATATCCCCAATAATAGGGACCTTAGATCGGTGTAGTTCTTCGTTAGGGATTATGCATAATAAACCAAACATTATGTGTATCTAAAATTATTTTCAACTAGGCCCTCCTCTTGGTCCAAGCATGTAATCTATATGTGGTATGTAAATACTTCAAAAATATGCAGAGATTGAACTTGATGTGTATTGATATCCTTTTATTATCAAGTGTTAAAAGATAAGTACTAGATGTAAAATGCCTTATAAACCCCTTTAAATATAAGACTCCAAAATTTTAATTTGAAAAACTTATTTGCAAGCTGACCAATTCAAACAAAGTTAAAATGGTCATAAGAAACCTAAAATAGAAAGGGACCTAAAAAATTCTCTAAAATGTGCATTGGACAATAATATTAGGAAGGATACTCTAGTGGTGTACTCCTATCCAATTCAGCACTCTTGTCTAAAATCAATAAAATATAAAAACAACGCACAATAATGGCCAGGGACCCCTATGACTTTGTCAAGGACTGACATGGAAGAACTAAGATTGTAAGAGGAGAGAGATATAAGCATGGAAGAGTGACAAAAGAGACAAAAGATTAAGGTGACATTGTGAATAAGAGTTTTATTCAACATTAAGAGCTTATCTATATAAGAGCTACAAAAAATATAGTGCTTATGTTTGTTTGACCAAATTTGGGTGTATACATTTTCCCCCTTTTATATATAATAATGTAACAAAATGAAAGCTCAATAGTAAAAAAGAAAATAGTTCATGTACTTAACTATGTAGCATGTGTTTGTTTGAAATTGGAGGTGCCATGGGTTTGACGTGATCAACCCACATAGATATATGATGAGCTTTAGTCTCATTCTCTTCTTGGCCAGAGAATTGAACAAGAGTTTAAGTGATGCCTGTAAAGATGGATCCTAATTTAACTTTTTTAGGGAGTTATGGAATGTAAAACCCTAGGTTGTTAAAGTGATAGAATAATAAATCAAGGAATAAATATAGCAATACCAACAACCATTCATTTGTACAATAATTAAATTATCTAATTATTCTATAAATAGCAATAAACTAGAAAAGGTGTATTTAGCTAGAAATTTGATTGAGACAAACAAGTGGTAAATTGGAAACTAGTATAGGAATAGTTCAAGGTGTTGCCAATAGGATATACATGTCAGAAACCCTCCTAGATAGTAGCACGATCCTTTGGTCAATAGTGCACTATGTTAGTATCCCCTATATCATGCTAATGTCCATGTGCAATAAAGATTGTGAGATCTTAAGTGGACCTTCGCTTGGTTCTAAGAACCTTGTGCCTATGTGATCGAATGTTGGATCATTATCTATTCCCTTTTTTGATTGATTTTAATGTGAAACCCTAATCCTCCATGTTTGTTAGGGTATTTGAGGATCACAAGTAGAAAAAGAGTGGTGTTAGCAGGGTAGGTTAGACATGACCTCAACACCCCATGTGTTGAGTGTTGCCTACATACCAATACCTCGAAAGGAGATCAAGCCTAATGTAGTTCTCTCAATCTAAGTGCTAGTGCAAGTGCAAGTGAATACTAACATAAGTGTCAATTTGAAAGTTTTGAGTGTGACTTGAGACTAGAAATCTAAGTAATCTAAGCTCTGGGCTGATATAGATGGGTGTATGCATAAGTAGGGCACAATACGGATCAATGACCTTGATTTGCACAATTGTTTCTGAGTTTGTTTGTGAGCATTTGCATCTAATTTCTATCTAGAGGATAAATGAATGAAAGTGGTCTATATATAGTGTTTTGGTGCTTATCGGGACATGAAATGGGTCTAGACCAACCCTAAGGTGATTTGAAAAATGGAAATATATTCGTTAGGGGTGAAAAGAGTAAGGGGACATTAGCACTGCCCCTTTTTTAATAGCATAGTGCATTATAGTCCAAAGGGCTACACTAATTTCGAGGTAACAGGAACGAGTGAAAAAGGGAGTTAGGTGCCTAGGTGAAAGCTCAGTGCTACTTTTGGTATATCTAGGGATGGGTTGGACTAGCACAAAATATAGAAAATGATCAAGAGAGGCTTTAAGTTGGGTCTAGGGCTAAGCTAAGGACAAGGTGGTCTCAAGAGACACTCATTGCACTAAAATGACATTTTATATGACTACATTTTCCCTCCCTTTATTTTATAAATACACCAAAGCAAAATGACTAGGATAAAAGAAAAAGAAATGTGCCTAGAGTTACCTATGAGGCTAAGCCCATGAATCTAGGTGTGAGTTTGTGAAGCGTGCTCTTTTACGAATCTTGTAAATGAAGCATGAATAAATAAGTCCTTAAGAAATATTAAAATTAAAGACAAAATTGAATAAAGAAAGGAACAAATACACCTTGTTGGGTACACTAACCAATGTAAAAACCTAGTGACATCTTGTGTGTGAATGTATATGGTGATTAAATGGTAAATAAATTGGACTAAGTTGATGGCTTACTCAATCTTCATGTGTGAGTGACTCAAGAACTCTAGTTGGCTTTGACTCTATCATTGCCCACCCTTGTTTGGTGGATCATAATCTATGAATAGCTTGGATTGGACTGACGAGTTATCCAACCATCTTATGTAGGTGGCTCAAGAACCCAAGCTAGCCTTGACTCCATAATTGCCTACCCCTATTCAGTAGAAGAAGTTGAAACTAAAACTGGTGTCATGAAATTGTGAAAGATGGATATGGGCCACTCGATAATTCTAACTACTACAGATGGAATAAGGCATCAATCTGGTGTAAACCTGATGGATAATTGGTGCAAATGGTATCTAGAGTATACAACATGGAGAATGACATGGAGTAACCAGTGCAAAATTAAGCATATAAAAATAATGTGTTAAGCACGTGCCCCCAATTATGATATATGTGCATATGGATTCTAGACTAAGTTATAGTAATATGTGTCTATGCATATCTAAAATTAAAATGACAGTGATCATGAGGCGCATAATGCCCCTAATTTTGGAAAACATGTAAATTTGTGTAACTCTACTTAAAAACTAAGTATATACTAATCATATATGATAATATGTGACTAAAATTGTGCAAACTTGGATTGTACTTATTGTACCTTTCTATAAATTTTGAAATTTTATATTTCTAGGGCTATTAGACAGTAGCATGGTCCCCTGGTTAATAGTGCACTGCACTAGTGTCCTTTGTACTACATTATTGATCAAATGTGTTGTTTCTATGTAAAACTGAGACTAATCTATGTGTGACTATTTTTCATTGTATTTTCCTGAGTTTCAGCGCTGTAATATGTGTTTGCATGCTAAAAACTATGTTATGAGTGTAATAAGATGGCCTGCTCTTTTTGACAAACCTTTGTGAATATCCCCTCTTTTGAGGGGAGTTGTTGAACCTCTACAATAACTATCCTCAAAAGAAAAGCTATGCATCATGTGTGTTAAATTGAGAATATATGATATCTACGTGATAAACCAGTATAATGTGTATACATGACATCGAAATGTAAAATTCTATTGAGCATAAGTTGGTAATGTAGGATGTATGTTAGATATAGCATTCACAAGGTTGTTAAGATATAGATAACAATGTAAGCATGTATATGAACAACAAATCTAAGTATAATATGTGTAAACTACTTGGGGATGGGGCATGATGTCCATCAAGGCACCCAAGAAGGAAGGGGAGATGTATGAGGTCCTTCATGGCATCACAAACTGAGTGTGCAAGCAACAAACAAGAGACAAATGACATGGCCATGACACTGTTGAGGTGTGTTCACATTATTAATTTGTAATAATGTAATTATTATCATATAAACAATATGTTCAATAGTTATATGTGTGGTATATTATTGTTATGAATAATAAAAATAATATATGGAGTTAGTTTTATTAGTATTTGGCAGTTACACGAATATATTGCAATGACAATATATTCGTATATAGTCAATTGGTTAGTCGAAAGATTATTTGGTTGAAAGATTATAGGGATCTCACCAACCTGAATATAGGAAACTCATTTCCTATATATTTTTGCAATCATCCAAATGAAATAATATAGTGTGCATTATAATATTATTGATTTTCATTGTCCCCTGTGTGTTCGGCTCTCTATGCAACTCTGATCTTCCCTATTATCTGGAATCAGAGCAGGTATGATTTTTTAAATGTTAATCTAGGGCAGAGAGTCACACGTTGCTTTTCGATTGCCCTCCGTGATAGAGAAAATACTCTAAGTGACGAGTTTGTAGGAGCATTTATGTTTCGGTTTTTTTGTTTGAGTGTTGCAGTATGCAGCTTCTCTATAAATAAGTTCTTCCAACCTGCATTGATCATCCTTGATTTGTAACAGGCGACCTGTTCAGAATCACTGTTTGACCTATGCGCAGATTTTATAGTTGTCATACTTGTGCACTTGTATTTATAGACTTGTTGATGACTATGTGGATGTGGATAGAAAATATTTGAATGCATTGAGAAGGGCCTAACAGTGTTCTACCACATGCATGTATGAATCTATTACATTGATAATGTTATTCGCTATCATCAAAATTGTTCTGTCTACCCATACTCTTCACTGCATTTGTTGGTATCACCAATTGCGTGTTGATACATGCAAAATACCATGAATACAGATCCGCATCAAAATTCAACTTGGGATATTTTGTATCGATTTTGGAGTTTTCAAATGGGAGTAGATTCAGTTTGCATTTTTTAGTAAAATTATATTGATCTTGGATCGATGTTATGTACTCAACGTTTTGATGTTTGAGAGTATGTGCATATCTTTCTGCAACCTGCCTGACGTCTTCATACATTTCCACAAATTTGGACGCAACTCATTCTCTCTATCATATCCAATAAAAAATAAAAGCCATCCATTTGCGGCATCCATGCATACGGCAACCAATCCATGCATTTAGTTTTCACAGATCTCCATTCATAGTCGGGCAAGCTAAAAAATTGTTCTAAAATTGATAATTCGAGTGGTATGTTATTCCCAGATTAGTTTAATTTTGTGTCAATTAAACTTATATATTTTGTTTAGCTATACGTTGATTTATGTCAATAGTGATTTTTTGGTCAATATCACAAATTGTAGGTTTATAAAGTCCTCAAAATTTCATTTATTAAATTTCTTTCACTATTTTCTTTTAGTTTATGTGGGTCTACAATTTAGTATTTTGGTATGTGCCAATAAAATATATATATGTCATAAATTTCAAGGACAAAATAGATGTGGGTCATTTGTCAAGTCTTTTTTGATCATTAATCATTTGGTCATCAAAAACATAACGAGTTTAGTCAAGTTCTTGTCAATAAGTTATTATAAAAATGTCAAAAGAGTCATTTTTAAGAGTATGTCAAAATTGTCAAATTTAAAATTTTCTCCTTATAATGGATACAATTTTAGGCGATTCTGATATCCAATTTCTAAGTCATATGTCCAAATTATGAGGAGTTCTTGTATTCAAAAATGACATGCAAAGATTGAGCCTCAATTTCCAATCAGTTAAGTAATCAATATCACATACTGGAGGACAGAGGAAACAGAGGCTGGAGGTTTCAAAGCCTCTCGTCAGTCACTAACAACGGGGCCTAAAGGATTTGGTGACTTTTGTGTGGTGTGTTTTTCTCTTTTTTAATGTGGTGTGCTTTGTGCCAAATCGGCTAATGCCAAAGACATTTCTCCAATGATAGTGGAAACCGTTTATGTTGTTTTTATTTGGATGGGGACAAACATTAATAGAGGCTACATAAAATGACAACGAGGATTTATTCTTCATGATATTTTATTTTCTAAGTATTGTGTATTTTCATTTCCCTATTGGATTGGAGAAAATGAGAGTGTAGATATAATGGAATGTGGCAACAGTTATATAAGAGGGCAGCTAATTGCAGAAATCTTCTAACTGCAAAGATCCTACTTCTTTATAGAAATGATCGACTAGTGAAACGTCTATTGTGTTCACATGGAGTAAATACAAGATGTTTTCTTTACATAGTAGTGGTCATGTGCAACAAGATCGAGATAGCAAGATGCAGACAATAGTATGCAAAGTTAAAAATATGCATTGGCACATGATTCTGTTCGAACTGGTTCTAGAGGATGTATATTCTCCCCATGCTCACATTAAGGGGGTGTAGACTATGGATTAATAATGTTCACAAGGGGGTGAATGTTGAGGTGTGTTCACATTATTAATTTGTAATAATGTAATTATTGTTAGATAAATAATAATACATTAAATAGTTATTTATGTGGTATATTATTGTTATGAATAATAACAATAATATACAGAGTTAGTTTTATTAGTATTTGATAGTTACACAAATATATTGTAATAACAATATATTCGTATATAGTTAGTTGGTTAGTCAGGAGATTATTTGTTTGAAAGATTAAAGGGATCTCACAATTTTGAATATAAGAAACTCATTTCCTATATATTTGTAATCATCTGTATGAAATAATATTATGTGCAGTATAATATTATTGATTTTCATTGTCACCTGTGTGTTTGGCTCTTTGTGCAACTCTAATCTTCCCTATTAGACATATACATGAAAGCATACATATAAATAACACAAAGTAGGCCAAAAGGCCACAATACAAGGGATATGGACACATGTCACTAAATCAAAGAAAGCAATACATATACAGACATGTTCCAATCTTCACATACACAAAAAACAAGCAAAGTTAGCTTAGAGCCACATGGAAGGACATGTTTAAATGTTTGCATACGCAATCAAGAAAGCACACACAAGGACATGGGCACATACTCAAAGCATACATATAATGAAGGAAGTGGCTTAGATTCATAGAACAATGGCATATTCAAATGCCCTCGAATATATGTAGAAGCCAAAAGATAAACAAATCTAAACTAAGAAAGTTAGAAATGGAAGTATGCATGAACATGTAGTACAAATCTATATAAGAGACAAGATATACATAATTTGAGTCTATAGTAATAGTAGTCAGTGAAAAATTAGTGTAGTATAGAATGATATAACTTGGCAAATTGGAAGTTGTGTAGTATAATGCCCCCAACGGATGAGTGTATCATGTTGAATCTGTATATGTGCCCCCAGTGGGTGAATAGTAACAAATCTAGATATGTGTGGAGGACATGAGTCCTGTAATAATCTATGAACACTCGAAGGAACAAGTGAAGCATGTATGCATGATAAAATCGAATACACTAACATATATATCATATGTAGTACCTAGCAAATAGAAGGAATGTAACCATGGAAATGCATACAATCTAAAATTTGCATTTTCTGAGTAATATCTGAATGTTTTTGTATTTTAGAACGTATTATATTATTTTTGTATTTTATGAGTATAAGTTATATACAAGCAATATGAATATTAAACTATGTACAAGTAATGTGTAATTAAATGATATTATATACAAATGAAATGTAGTGCCTCTATAGACCTAAGAGCATATCCATAGCATGTGGATAGTCAAATGGTAGACTGGTGGGAGATCATCTAATGTCAGATATTTAATCCACCCAAACTCAAATAAATCATCATCATCGTGATCATCATACCATGTTATTGGTATAAGTATAGCCTTATCCTTGGCATTAGTCAATATTTTATGCATCTGAATAGCATGTTGCTCTACTGTGTAAGAAGCCTCACTTGCGGTCCTAAGGTAAATCACATTGGACCATCGGATGTATGTATGAAATGTTAGGTATGTGGAGCTAAAAGCTTCACCAAGGAGCATAGACAAACAAGTTCGGGTCTACACAGACGCCGGCGTCGGTCAGGAGCGACCGACATCGGTCAGTTGCAGTTCAGAGGCGCCGACGTCGGCAGTATGGTCGGCCGGCGACGGTCACAGGCGAACAGACAGGAACCGACGTCGGTTACCTGCGTGTCCAGAGAGCTATTTCCGAGGACAGAAGCGAGTGTTTGCATGATGAGTTTGAGTTGTAGACTCATGCTCGCGTCTCTATTGTTAGCAATGTTATTTTTAGAGCCCTTGTTGAAGAGGCTTAACTGTTTGTTGTAAGAGCATGCTTAAGTTTCCTATTTCTATATGTAGGAGAGATCTTCTAAGCTATTGTAAGATGATGAAGTGTATGAGAGTGTAATTGAGTACGAAGTAGAACATTGTGAATGTTTGAAGGACTGTACTTTAGAGAGAACTCTTAAGGAATAGAGATCTAGTGAGAGATCTTGTGTGCATCTGAGAGAGGTGTGGAAGAACAAAGTTCTTCATTTGTATTCCTATTGTAAAGAGTTTTTAATACAAGTTTTCAGGGTGTTTTCTTGTATATCTTGTTCTGTGCTATTTATCATTTCAGTTACTTATCTATCTGATTTATTTCCGCATTGATTGCTTTCATAAGTGTAATCCATTGTTGGTTGATCCCCAACATGAAACCTATGATTATTATTTGGGCCATCATGCAAGATGCAAACTATGTGTCCCTCTTAACTTAAAGTCAAAGTTCTATCTATCCGATCGACTGTGGCATACATTACTTGTAATTATGTATTTCCAAGAGTAACGTGTATATGAGTGCTTGTGCTCATGATGAAGAGTAGTGGGTTGGCCACCTTAGGGCCAAATGCAACTGGGAGTGTGATATGTCATAAAGAGTCTTGATAATGTATAGCACATTGTAGATCAATCTCCTAATATCTTATGTGTTTTAATAATGCCAATGTACAATTGTCGGGATAGGAATCCTCATCTATAGTAACATGAGAGATGTATTGGTCCTTAATGAAAGCTCGAATAGTCAAGGGATCATTCCATGAATGTTTGTGTCGACAAAGACCATGTCATGATGCTCGCACTAGTGGAAATGAAGGTTGTGTAATTTGAATAGTGCTCTAAGCCTTGAATTTATTCAATTTTTATTGTAATGTTGAGCATGTATCTGTATCATGTTCGATAATCCTATGAAAATGACAAAAGGGTCTATCATCCTATTATGACAATTTGATAATGGTTCTGTGGTGATTTGTGGGTAATACCATCAATCCTCTTCTAAGTAATATCTATAAAATCTGGTGTGGTCTGTTTTGTGTATTGTTTGCCTGAATCTAGATAACTAGCTCAATATCCATAGATGTAACCATATGTACTGAGTGTATAAAAGAATTTGCCTCTAACTCCAAGTCACTATCTAGGCCTATATTTATGGAACTATGAACTGGTGGTGATGGTTGTGTAGGTAAAGGCAAGAGTGCCTTATAATCATATATGTACTCTCTAGGGCCTACTAGTGTGAAGCTCAATCCACATAAATAATCATCGATGTTCATGGGCATTGTATTATCCTCTGTAGTGATCTCAGAATATGTATCTAGTTTATGATGTATACTTCCTTTGAGTTAACAAGTAATAGTAACTGTGTTATGTGAATCTCATCAAGCGTTGTGGGTGGGGATAATTGTGTTATAGGAGGATCCTTCTCCATCATGGGTGAAGATAATGGTGTTGTAGGAGGATCTAGAACTAGTGCATGAATATTGGTGCTATATTTCCCAATCTCATATGTATGCATCTATTCTATAAGAATGATATGAGGTGGGGACTCTATGAGAACATGAGGTGTCCCATCTAAAGATATATTCAGGGTAGTAGACTCAATGACTGCAATATTTGAATTGTTGGTTATCAGTTGAATAAGTGTATAAATATACATCATGTAAAAACTTGACACATCTATGCAAGGTAGAGGGTATGGTCTCCATGGTATGTATCCAAGGCCTCCTGAGTAACAAATTATAATGCAAATGATTAAGCATCCCCTGAAACTATGTGGATAGGTTTTTGGCCCAACCATGATATTCAATGTAATAAAACCCAATGCTTGTTAGGGAATGTCTTCAAAACCTCTAATGTTCTTATATGTCTTCTGAATGGATGTTATATCAACCCCCATAGTATGTAAAAATGTGAGGTTGCATATGTTAAGACCCAAACCACTATCAATTAGAACTCATTTAATAGTTATGATTTGAATTTGTGCCTGAATGAAGAGGGGTAGATTCTGATCGATAACTACTTGCGAGGGCAAATCCTCATTGCCAAAAAATATAACATCCTCAATGTCGTTTATAGTGTTCATGACATATGCCAAATAAGCTAGCTCTATATCACGAGAAAAAGATGTATGATAGAGTGTTTGAAAAAAGAATATCTTTGAAGATGGTTGCCTTTTGAAGTAATTCCAATATAGAAATTTTAGTTGGTGTATTTCTCAATTGATCAACAATATCATATGTTTTGTGATCATCCCTAGGTCCCATTGTATTCTGCATGGGACGAGGAGGGATTGTGGGATTACGTTGCTCCTATATAGGCTGAGGAGGCATCCAATTTCATCTAGTAAATACTCATACCGTGGAATCTACTATTTACCAAGGGTGAGTAGCAGAGGCAGGATGTGAGCGAAGGTAGTCATCTGGTCTAGGTGGAGGAGGAACAAAAGGAGTCCTTTGAGCTCATTATCATCAAGTAGTAATCGAAGATAACTCAAAATTGGCCATGCAACAATGCTCTCCATGGAAAGGGAGCTCAAGAGGGGGTGGACCTCACAAGACATTGAGGTCAAAAAGTCTATCTTGTAGCTTCCATTCATCCATGATGTCAATAATTGACACCTAAATCAATTACATCAAGTTAAGAACATACCAAAATGCCATACTCAGACCCCTGAAAGAAAGGGCAAGGCCATACAGAACATGAAAATAATGAAAGATTTCAAGGTAAGCTGAGTGGTAATGGTGAGGGGCATTGACAAGGTATTTCAGGTGATAACGTACACCAAGGGGGCCATATCAAACACTATAACCAAATTCAAAGCAACTTTTGGCTTTACATGACCATCGCCCATTGTAAAGGGATCCACAATTTGCAAGATGGAAACATCATTGAATGGTTATTTTTTATTGTGAAGGGTGGACAAGGATGTCATGATAGCTCATTTGATGGTGATAAAGGATGTCATGAGAGCCACTTCTAATGTGTGGCTTGAATCAATGATGCAATACAATTGTCATTGCTACTCACCATGACCACCTAGTTCACCTCAAAATCTTTCACCACTTCCTTATTTTATATCCTTGCCCTTCTCGACCATTTTACCATTGCTCATGCTCATTGTAAAATGAAATGTCTCCTCCCTACACAATGCATTACCATACAATATGAAGGAACACATAAACTCATTTAGCATTGTCACCATGTCATGCACAGATCTTATCAATTTCAGTGGTCATGGGTTTCAATTGAAGAAAAACCATTGATTTACATTATTTCCCTTTATGAAAACTTGCTTTACTAAAATTGAAATGTACACCATCCCTTACGGTGTAACTTGCACCTTTGGGGCAACTGCAAGTATAATATATTAGTAATGCATATATTATATATAATATATGGTACTGTAAAGGAATTTGGTATGTAATATATTCCCATCAATGAGTGAGGATGCAAGCAGAGCAACAAAAATCAATGATAAAAGTACCTTTGGAAGGTTGTTGCAAGGGCATGTGTAGTGGAGGTGGCGGTGGTGAAAAAAATGGGCCTCAATTGTAGCGATGAGGTGCTCAAGATTCTCTTGTTCAAACCAAAATGCTATGAAACATGCTTCTAAATCACAACTAATCAAGGAACACAATAGAGTGTCTTGTGCCCTAGTTTTCGCTGATTCACTTAACATTGAGCTAGGCTTGAGCAATAGCATTGATGCGAATATGGCCAAAGGCTCTCAAGTTGAGTATGGTTAAGGAGCAGAATACAAGAGGAATGCACCAGTTAGGCCCTGGTCCCATGGTACTGCAACTATGAAAATATTAGTGGGTGTTGCAGATATTATTTAGGAGAAATTATGCGATAAAGTGGTCTCATGGATTTTTAAAATTGCACAAATTATCCATGCACATGAAATTTAGTACGTTTGAATATATAAAAAATTGTAGCATAAATTTTTATTGGCTAAAAGTTACTTTTTTTGTGCATAAATTTTCTTTATGGGTGTTGTAAATTTTTGCCCCCAACATTTATCCATCTCTAAAAATCTCTTTCATTTGCAGTCGTTGCTCTTATTGTTCAAGAAACTATTCAATTTTTTGTAGGTGAACAAATTTAAAGTTTCATGGAACCACCTCCAACTACAAAATAATTGCAGTTGCCCCCTCCATGGGACCATCCTCTTAATTGAACCTTGGAGTTGGGAAAAGCTTAGACGGATGCTTCGGGGCATGAAATAAGTTATCTTCACTGATAGAGGAACAAAATGGGTAGTGGCAAGATGATTTGGGGTTCACAAATAGGGAGGTTCCCCTATTTCACATTTCGATAATGCTTCTTCTAGTAAATCAATCCTTCGAGATGCTAGGGTGCCCATCTCCCTAAGGGACAGGAAAGGAATCCTTAATATGCAGATGCTTAGGGTAGATACCGTCCCTCGAAGAGCTTGTCCAATGGATGAAAGATGTTTAGATAAATTGTGCCTTCCCCTCCATTTCCCTTTTGGAAAAAGGTTATGTTTTGGTACATTTTTGGGTTGTTAAGGACTCTTGCCTATGTGAGGGATGATAGGTCATGATTTATTGGAAAGAGAGGGCTTTTCATCTGCGCATGGATTATATTCTTTGTTCCATTCTTATTCGAGATCACAATGGCCCATGTGTGGGTAAGGCTATATAATCTTACAAACTTGGGATTGATCAAACGGAAAGTGTAGATGGAAATTTGAAGCAACTACATGGGACTAATTATATTTTAATGAGGCTTTGCGTGAAATAAACTTTTTCTGCACATTGGTTTTCATACAATGTTTTTGAGTTCAGGGCATTTATGTTTAAGGGCATTTTCAATTTTCTTCATTCAATAGAGAGTTCTTGTGAAAATTAATTTTTGAACTAAAAGATTATCTGTTTGAGGATACTTTTATTTTTGTCTTTTATCCATTGTTTTACTAATTATATTTTTAATGTATTTAATGTAAAAAAATTAAAATTAAAAGGACAATTTCCAATGCCAAAGTTTTTTTTAAAAAGATAAGCGCATATGCATTTGTATAATGTAATTTTATTTTTTTATTTGGAATTTTTCATTAAAGTGTAATGGTTCTGTTTGGAGATAATTATATTTTTAGGAGGAATTTTTTTTTTTTTTTTTTAAATTCAGCATTTCGATAATGTGGTACTGCAGTTAGAGGTTATCATTAGAAATTTACGAGGATAAGCTGGAGTCCATTCATTTTATAATATCATTTAACTTACATATCATACATTTATTTAATTTAAATATTAAAGAGCACAAATCATTAAGGACATAACACTAAAAAAAAAAAAAAAAAAGTGCAAGGAAATAATATGGTTTGTGAGTCTGTTTTTATATTGAACTGATCTATATTCCCTTAATTTAGACTTATTGAAGTTGATGGTATCGTGTTAGCCGAGAACTAATGATTTGTGACATGTTTTCAGGGTTTTAAACTTTAAAATATGCTTCATATTTGTAATTTCATGTGGATTTTTGCTACGAGTGTAGATTTTATAAGTAACTTTGTCTTTTAACTTGTCCTTTTATATGAATGTTATATAAATTTAAAAATAAAATAATTGAAATATTTATGGGTTACTTCATTAACATTGATATACGCAAATGTAATTAATGAAAGTAAGCTTTACTACTAGAACGTTTCAATAAATTCATTATTCATTATAAAAATAAAGTATAAAAGGTTACATAGTAAGGCAATCAATATGAATTCACGACTCACACTCCATGTCAGAGGAAGATATCATCTCAAAACAGGACAATAAAAATATTAGAAATAAGAAACGTTGATCAAAACAACGCAACAACATAGAATTACAAATATCACAAAATCATTTTAGCATAGGTCATTGCACTCAGAGGAGGAGATGGAGGATCATCCTTAGGTTGCAAAGGAATCCAAGTGGAAGGCTCAACCAAAGGAGGGTCTGAAGCCACCCATCCATCTATGAGGTCCAAAGTCACAATAATAGTCATATCCCATCCAAAAGAATAACCTTGTCATTAATAAAAAAACACAAGAAGAAGCTTCATGTTAAATATAACAACATTTATGGATTTTTATAATTGGGAAATAATAACTTTGAAAAAAATCCATAAGAAAGCTATAAAACATAGCTAATTTGTAGAATCCCCAAGGAGGGCAAGACACCATGAGAAGGGTTCAAGATGGTAGGGCTAAAAAATGCTATGAATCCATCGTCAGGTCAATTAAGATTTTGGAAAAGACCAAAAGTTGTGTTTAAAAGACTCAAGATGATTACATGTTATAAACATCATTTCTAAATTATATAGCACCCTAGTCTTATAGACTTGGCAAATACATGTCATGGATGTACCTTCAACTTCTAGACCTTTGCCACTACCGAAAGTTTTGCTTACACTATCTTTATATGCCTAATTGTTTATCTCTTAGTCCAACTAATGTTATTTTGATGACTCTGACCTTTTATCTTGCCTATAATGTTATAAACATACTTATCTTCCATCTCTGCAAGTTCTAGATTTGCACCTATTTTCCAACTACCCAACCAACACTTGCATCATAGTCAGATGCATACGTTGATGCGAGTGTCTTATTCCAATGTGAGTGTCTAGTGCCCTAAAGTTATCTAATTATCAAACTAAATGCATTCCTATGGTCAACTTGTTAGTCAAAATTGGCCACCATGAGTGAGTACAATTCAAAAAATTGGTCTTCATACACCTAACCTTGTTGTTATCCTTTTGAGAGGGTTTGTATTGGTCATAGTTGATCTTCCATTACTACGCATTAAATTGTTTATAATGGTTTTTAGAGGTTTTGAAGGTGGTATAGTCAAAATGAGAAAGTCATGATCCTCAAATGATTAACCGATGTCCATTGTTTGACCCTTTATAAAGTCTTAAGCATGGTATAAGGTAAGTTTGGTGAAATTAAGGTAATGAGGGTTCATTATCCTATGTTTGCTTCTAGTCACTTTTTTTTAAGTCTTTATTGTCAAAATTCATGAAGATTTAATGTCATGTTAAGAGGTTAAATAGGGGTCTTTTGCATCATTTAGAAATTTTTAGATGTTGTGACACATGTACTTTATCGTACTTCTTTCCCTAGATGTCTAAAAATGGCTTCTCCAATGTTTAAACACTTTTCTAAGTGCCCATTTATCATCTCTAACGTCCAAACAAGGTAAACCTAAAGAATTGAAAGAGAAATAAGATAGAGATACCTTTGGTACATTACACCAAAACCATACAAGTATGGAGAAGCACCATTAGTACTTGGTTCATGGCTGTAATAGGGTTTCTTGGTAGAATATACAGGTTTCCTAAATAAAGAAGGTGTATGGTGATCTCTTTGAGAGTTATTCAAGCTAGATGTGGTCACCTAACCCCTTCCAAGTCCTCCTCCATGTTTATCTAGGTTCAATTAATGTAGAACAAGCTTTAAAAGTCAAGAGAAAGGCCAAAACCTGTGTCATTCTTCCATCAGATTAAAAGTCTCCTTCACAAGCTCAGAAGGATCAAACGGTTTCATCTTGTTGCAGGCATGTAAATAAGATTAATAAAAATGATATTAGGGGTATGTGGGGCCCTTATTCCCTCAAACTTCAATGCATTAGTTGAGGATTGTAGGGGGCATGCTTTATGAACAATTGTTAACAAAATAAGTAGTCCAAAACCCCTCTAAAACCCCACTAGCACGGTTTTCCTCCTAAAGTGACATTTTCAAGCAGGGTGAATGCATGTTGATGATTTAAAAATCTCTCTTTCGATCACTACAATATTTATAATATCAAGTTTATTCAAGTATTAATTGGTTGTATCAATAAGAAAATCTCCTTGGTTTGCTAGTTGAGTATGACAGCTAGGTTATTGAGACTATGAGGTTGTTTTGAACCATGTAAATTATTGTATAATGATGATCAATGTGGTTTTCAACTTCCCCAAGCTCCCCAGGCATATAACAAGCTAATCATAGGCCCATTTTGCTAGAAAACATCACATACATGCAAGACAATTTGAATGTGTTAGGTTCGCAGGTGTGGATTAAAGGGTTGCTTGATAGGTTTTATGTTGTTCCTCAACTGATAAGAGATATCATAAAAAATAGTTAACTCTTATTACCTCCAATATCACTCATGCATAGTTACATGAAGAGAAACACTTCAAGTAGGGTTTGAATATGTTTTGAAGCTTAAAATGTGTATGTAGCAAGCATGTAGATTAGATTGATTATGAAGATACATGTTATGGTTTAAAATTGAGAATGAATGGCTTAAATAAGGATTTTAGAACATTGAGTAAGGTCTCATAAGTGATTAAGAACCTTCAAGTTGGTAGACCTTGAAGATATCATTAATTTTGTACCAAGATATCTTGGAGAGAGCCTATTTAAGCTTATAGAAGACCTAGGATATCACTAATGGCCATGGGAGTCTAAACCTCAAAAAACCAATAAGGAAATTGGTTTCTTATAGTTATAATATATTTACAACATCCCAATGAAGCATCACTTAGGTTTGAAGTCTTTATTTGATCATCCTTACCAAAGTTTGAAAGGTAAACCATGTAATCCTTGAGTAGGCTCTACGAGTCTACAAGTTTGACATGGAGAGTCCTTATTATAACTTATTATTCTCTAAATTGAGAAAACACTAAAACAGCCCTATAAGTCCTCACAATATCTCTAAAATCACCTATGGATATTAAACGCACTAAAACCCATTTTGTGACAAGTTTGCAAATAGGATGAGCTCAAAGTAAGGACCTACATGTCTGCTTGCAGGAGGTTGAAGAATAGGAATTTTGTGCCTGATTTGAATCTAAATAAAGGGTTATAATAAGTTTGAGGAACCATGAGATGGTTCGAAAAATTTTGGACTCTTGAGATGAAGTGTAAGCCATCAGTTTGAATCAAGTACCTTGGGTAAAGATAGTTGTAGGTCTAAATAGTGCATCCACAGGCCTGTTATAGGCAAAATAGGGAGAAAGCACGTAAAAAGTGTTGGATGAAGGGATAATAAAGTTTTTATAAGGTCAAATATAAATTAACAAGTTCTTTAATTCTTACTAAAATCATGTAAAGACCAAAACCTCTCAAGTGCAGTCATTCCCAAGGTCTAACAGGTTGATAGGCCTAAATGAATACTTACAAGCTACCTACAAAATGCATGGAAGGTATGAATTTTGTCATTGGTTAAAGAGGATGAGGTTTTTATGGGGAAATAATGATCTTATAGATGGTATTTAGAGGAGTTAAAACCCTTTGAAGGTGAAAAAACATCAAGAAGCAAGCCATTAAGGACAAAATGTCAAATCTGCCTATGAAACCTCATTATGGAGAAGATTAGGTTTTGCAATTATTGAGGGATCAATCTACCAAGAAAACTATCAATAAACTTGGATGGAGGTTTCTCAAACCTCATCCAACTATTACCAATAAGGTACAAGTAATTTTATGGCAAACTTTGCTCAAAACCTCCTATCGACCTATTGGAACAAGTTTGCACAGTCCAGAAAGGTAATTTGGATTGCTCAGAAGAATGTTAACTTTTTGCATGGTACCAAATGCCTCTAAAGGATGTTCATATGGATCCTTATTTCCAAACTGTAACATTGGTTCATAATTTGGGGCCCTCAACTTTATGAACAATCGTTAATATAGAAATACATCTTAAACCTTCCTAAAACCCTGCTAAAGACCCAATGACTGTATTTGCTCTTCAAATGATCTCAAATGTAAAGGTTTAGCATTGAGATGATCTGAGTGACCTTTTTAGGTCCTAATGGCACCCAATGGAATAGTTTTTTTGGCATGTGTGAGCCAAAGGGAGTACAAAAATAACTTAAAAATCTAGTTATAAGCCTATTTTTGCAGAGTTTAGGTGTGTATGGGTATTCAATTTGATTGATAAAGTTTTTTAGGCTTGTGTATAAGTATGAAGGTATTCTATATGTCAATTCACAATCCTATATGGTGAAACAACAAGTTCTAAGCCTTGTAATAAGCTAAAATGGTGACTACTCTCTTATTTGTAAGAGAAAATGCAATTTGCAAGCCTTGTAAGGCCATCTAATGGTATGAACATATCCAAAAACCTCATGGACACGTAGCCCCACCCTTGAATGACCCTCTAAGTATTTTTAACTTCAAAATAAGAATCATAGAGCATGAATAAGGCTAAAAAATAATCTCAAACCTTTTTAGGTCTTTATTGCAAGGTTGTTTGCAACCTCTTTCAAGATCTCTATTAATAGATTGTGAATGACAACTCATTAAAAGTAGTTTATGAGCTTGAACGTGACTCCTATGATCTTTTGCATACATATAGAGGTTTTACAATCTATATTAACAATATTCAAACAAAGATCGAACTTTATTGTGAAATAGACTTGTTTTCATTGCTTTCAGATGGATAACAAGTCTTGATCAAGAATTTGCAGGTCTATAATGGAAGAATTGAGTGTGAAGGAGTATGGGCTCTGAGAATCAATATGAGATAAACTTTAAGAATCCAAGAATCACATAGCAAGGTGTCAAGGAAGCTATGTGGGCATGTGTCAAAGATATGAGTTTGTAACTCCCTAATCTTGTTAGAGGTCAATTTGAAGAGATGAATATGAAGGGTCATAAGAAGCCAAAAGAAGCTGCTACACCAACTTGATGAAGGCATCACCAACTCAAAGTAACACTTGTTGATAAAGATAAAAAAACTATTCTCTCACCCTCTAATTGGATGATAACTGATTTGAGGTGGGTGACACTTATCAAGGGATTCTCCAACGTCCATCTTCTCTCTCCTACTCATTCTCTTCTATATGTACTACCTTGTTTGGCATTGAAATGGATCCTTAACCTGAGTATGGTGAAGCCTTACTCATACAATCACTTGTACTTTGCCTATTGAAATGAATACAAGTTGATTTCCAACCTTCTTAACTTCTACAACTAGTGTATATTCGTGGTGGTTGATGAATGTTAGTAGTAGTGTTCTATCTCTTTCTCATTTGTCTTTTCTCCTTATTTATATTTAGGTTGTAGTAATATTATCAATTCATATGGAATTTATACAAGGTATGGCATTATCTAAATGTGGAGAATGATCCATTAGTGTCTCCTTTGAGACCTCTTGATCATCCCCTCTTGGTTATTGTCTTGATATTCACCTTCATGTTGAAATATTGATCCTTAGAGACTCATGTTGAGTTAGTGAAATAAGTTTTAGTCCTTGTTCATGTTCTTAATGTAGTATAGGTAAGTGGAGGGTATTAATTTGGTGCATCACCTCTTTGTTTGTTTACTTTCTTTCTACCCCTTTTCCATTAGAAGTAATGGGCTTAGTTTGTAATTTCAAGGTGAAGCATCGAGGGAGCTAGCCCTATCTAGATATTCACCTTATTAATTAGGCCACCCATAGCCTAGAGGCTTCTGCATGCTATCACCTAAGTGAGGAGTCTTGAACAACCTCCTCAAGGGCACAATTTAGTACGAAAATAGTTCTAACACGCCCCATGGGATGAGGATTTCATCTATTAAATTGTTCTTGATACTTATCTTCAATACATCAGCCTTTGGAGGCATGAACACAAGCATCGATGGTGAATCCAAGTGAAATATAGTTGGTATAAGTAGTCCAAGTGTCTAAAAATTAAAAATTGGTATGTGTTCTCATCACTCATTTAGTCAAAATGCATATTCTATGCCTTCACATTCTTCATATCACATTAATAACATTCATGGATTCACCCCAAGAGACTCTCAAATAGTAGCATACCAACCTTACCAAGGTTTAAAATAGACCTATATGCCCCCTCACATTCCAACTCGACCTCCTTGGCAACCTACTTATCCCTCTAGTCAACCTTATTAAAGTTATGTTGCTCTTACTCCAGTCTTATTAAGTTTTAAACAAACCCTTGTAGATATGAAATGCAAATGAGAGAACTTGATAGAGAAAAGGATGTTGGTCTCATTGTCCATAACCCTTCTACTCAAAATGAAAGCATTCAAATTATGAGGGATTTAGTGCATTTGACCAAGTCTGGGTGGGTAGATATTGAGAGAAAGGATCAACAAATGCCAATCAATGATGTGCTAGAAATAAGAGGCTTGATTCAATGTATGGAAAATAAATTAGTATTTGAAGAGAGGCAACAAATTCAATACTATCTGTCTCTTATGCTCTCTCCTACTCCAACTCAACCTTCTTTTTCTCCAAAGCTATCCCAAGTTGTAACATGCCACCAAGAAAGGCCCATGCCTATGCAACCTTCACCCACTCCTCCTCAATAATCTCAAACCATTCCACCATGAAGACTTTATTGGGTTATGACCCCTGATTATATCATGCCAATCCTTAAGAAAAAACCTTCTCCCATGCCTATCCAAAGTCAAGAAAAAGAGAAGCATGTGGAGGTGAAACCAAGAGACCTCCCAAGTCTTTAAAGTCCTTCACCACCCCCCAAGTTGTAGTTATTCATGAAAATTAAGATACATCAAAGTTTGATAGAGTGATTGAGGAGTGGAAGGAGAAGAATGGAACATCCTTAATATAATTTCCTTCTTCATCTCTCCAAGAATCCTTCAATGAGCCTCACCCTCCCAAAATCCTAAGTTAGAAGGACACTCTAACAAGTTTCAAACATGCCAAATAGTTCTCTTGCCCTCCCACCCCCTCCTTTTATGAAGGAGAACCTATTGCATTGAGGGTAGAATATGAACATTCAGTTTAAAAGGAGAGATTTTCAAGATATAATGATGAGGTGGCATTCCTTGAAAGGCTTGATGAAGTTATAACTGTAGGAGAATCATAAGAAGGTCATGATGAAGATGTGGTGAGTGATTATGATGAGGATATCACCATTGGAAATCCTCTTAATGAGGGAAAAGAAGAAATCAAATCAACTTTCAAAGCTGAAGAGAAACCTATACTTTCTAGCCAATAATTGGACAATCTTCAAGCTATCATAAATGATCAAGTGGATCAGTCTAGTTGGTATGGATTTGATGTTGATAAAGGAGTTGATGATGATATAATATTATTATAATCACATGATACACTCCCATGCTTCATAGAATAAAAATAAAATAAGAGGGAAGAAGTTGATGAAAGTATGAATGTGGTCAAGACAATTGCTCTATCAAAAGGCAGTCCTGAAACCAACTCAAATGAACTCATTGTTGAAGGCACTAAGACTCCTAATTAGCTTGATGATGCTTGGCAGAAATTTTATTTTGATTTTATTAAAAAGATTAACAATCTTGGCATGGCAGCATTGAATGATCAAGAGCAGGTTACAATTTCAAATGATTGTGATATCATAGTGGCAAGAGAAACTCAAGAAGGTAATCCTGATGTTTTGAGACTTGAAGAAGATAAATCAGGTTTGGAACAAGAAAAGCATGATGAATTAGACCTTGAGTGGGTAGATGAACATCCATTATTTGTGGAGGAAGAAGAAGAACAATCTAGTTGCCATAGATTAAGGCTTGATGAAAGGAAGGATGATCATGCAGAAGTTGATCAAGTTCCAGCTGAGTATGAGAGGAGTCTTCATGAAGATGCTTTGGTCATTAACCTTTTTGAGCATCGTGAACAAGAGATAGATCTTAAAGAGGTAAACTTGTAGCTATGTCATGATTCCATTGAAGAGTTTAAAGTGATTGAGAAGTCTGTTGTACCTAAAGAGAATGGTCAGAATGAGATTAAAGTTGTCATACTTTCAAGTGATCAGGAATAAGCTTCCTTTTTGGGAGAGTTATAAAAATTTTACTCAAGTTTGGATAGTAAAATTACAACCCATGAGGAGAATGCTAAATTGGTTGTCTTGGCTAATGAACATAGTGAAGACATGAATAAGAAGGATCTTAAAGAGAAAATCATGGTTACTAGTCTTGTTGAATCTTGTGAACGAGTTAAAGGAGGTATTAATAACATGTGGCAATCCTATTTGGACATGTTCAAGGAGTTTGAAGAGCCTGGTAAGTTAATATCTCTATAAGGATAAGATGAAGTTGTTGTTAAGAAACTCCAAGCTCCTAGAAAGCCAACATGTCTTACATGTCATCACTAAGATGTTCAAGTTCATGATGTAACAAGTTATGATAGAGATGATACACTTCAAGGTGAGCAACAGATGGAGCTTAAAGAGCCAATAGAAGCTAAGTTTGTTGTTGCCACCATGAATCAAAGTGTGGTCACATTGGATCTCTCTCTCTTTGACAAAGAGCAACATGAGGTAATTTATGAATTTCAAGATGAATTTATCTTTATTGGAGACATGTTTCTTGCTATTGATCCTATTGAGGTCAAGACAAAGACACTGGTGGCCAAGAAAGGAGTTGTTAAAGGAAGAACCAAGTTTGAAAAACAACTCGTACATCATTTTATTTCATCAGATCAAGAAGACTTAAGAATTTTTCCTTTCAATCCAGGAGGATCAAACCTTAAAGGTTGATTTTATATAGTAGTTTATAGTTTTGTCTTCCATAAGTGCTTCTTAGCATAGTGTGTGTTTTATTTATTTTAGTTGTTTTGTTGGTGTGTTTGTATCTTGTTCATTATGTGTGTTTAAGATAGTCAGTTGTTTCATCCTTCTCAAGAGGTTTATAGGTCAGTTCTCAAGGTCTATTTCAATTTGTGTTTAATTGATATGACTCCATAGCCCAATGGAGGTAACAAGGCAACTGGTCTACATGCATAGCAAAAATGCAGTCCCAGGAGGTCACCAAAGATGTTATCCAAAATTGGCCACCATGAGTGAGTATAATTAAAAACTTTGGTCTTTATACTCATAACCTTGTTGATATCTTTTTGAGAGGGTTTATACCGGTCATAGTTGGTCTTCCATTATTAAGCATTGTATTGTTTATAAGTGTTTTTAGAGGTTCCTAAGGAGATATATTCAAAATGAGAAAGTCATGACATTCAATTGATTAACCAATGTCCATTGTTTGACCCTTTATAATATGTTTATCATGGTTTAAGGTAAGTTTGGTGAAATTAAGGTAATGAGGGTTCATTATCCTTTGTTTACTTCTAGTCACTTCTGTGCAAGTCTTTATCATCAAAAGTCATGAAGATCTAATGTCATGTCAATAGGTGAAATAGGGGTATTTTACATCATTTAGCAAATTTTATATGTTTTGACACGTACTTTATCATACATCTTACCCAATATGTCTTAAAATGGCTTCTCCAACATTTAAATGCTTTTTAAAAGTCACTTCACAAACCTATACTGTGATACAATAGGGTCTAAGCCCTATATCAAGCTAAAATGGTAACTACTCTCTTGTTTGCAAGAGAAAAGGCAATTTGCAGACCTTATAAGACCACGTAATGGTATAAAGATCTCCAAAAACTCTGTGGGCACCTATCCCCACATTTTAATGATCCTCAAAGGTATTTTTAACATCAAAATGGGAATCATAGAGCATGGATAAGACTAAAAACAATCTCAAACCTTTTTGGGTCTTTATTGCAAGGTTGTTTACAACCTCCTTTAAGATCTCTACTAATAGACTATGAAGGATAACTCATTAAAAGTAGTTTATGAGATCGAACAAGAATATTATGATCTTTTACCAGACATATAGAGGTTGGACAAGCCATAATATCAATCTTCAAAGAAGGATCAAACTTGATTGTGAAATAGATTTCTTTTCATTACCTACAGATGGATAGAAAGTCTTGATCACGATTTTGTAGGTCTCTAATGGCAGAATTGAGTGTGAAGGATTATCGCTCTAAGAATCATTCTTGTCAAGATGAAAGAAACCTTGATAATCCAATAATGACATAACAAGGTGTCAAGGAAGCTAGGTGGGCATGTGTCAAAGACATGAGTTTGTAACTCCCTAATCTTGTTTGAGGTCAGTTTCATGAGATGAATATTAAGGGTCATAAGAAGCCAAAAGAAGCTACTACGCCACCTTAATGAAGGAATCACCAACTTAAATCAACACTTGTTGAGGAAGATAACAAAACTATTCTCTCACCCTCCATTTGGGTGGTAACTAATTTCACGTGGATGACACTTGTCATGGGCTTCTTCAATGTCCATCTTCTCTCTCCTTCTCATTGTCTTCTACATGTACAACCTTGTTTGGCATTGAAATGGATCCTCAACCTAAGTATGGAGAAGCCCTTCTCATAAAAACACTTTTACTTTACCTATTGAGATGAATATAAGCTGATTTCTAACTTTTTTAACTTCTACAACTAGTGTATGTTCATGGTGGTTGATGAATGTTAAGAGTAGTGTTATATCTCTCTCATTTGTCTTATCTCCTTATCTATTTATAGGTTGTAGTCATCTTAGAAGGTCATATGGAGTGTGTACAAGGTATTGAATTGGATAAGTGTGGAGATTGATACATTAGTGTCTCCTATGAGACCTATTGTTCATCCCCTCTTGGTTATTATCTTGATCTTCACCTTCATGTTGAAATATTGATGCTTAGAGACTATTGTTGAGTTAGTGCAATAGGTTTTAGTCATTGTTCACGTTCTTAGTGGAGGGTATTAATTCGATACATCACTTCCTTGTTTATTTACTTTATTTATACCCCTTTTCCCTTGTAAGCAATAGGGTTAGTTTTTAGTTTCAAGGTGAAGCATTAAGGGAGCTTGTAACATCCCCACTAGGATCTACCTATAAATATGTGATTTTTTTTAAAAAATTAAACTCATGTACTATAAATAGATTATAACATGATAATCTAATCATAGATCATACAAAATACTCTAAGTGTGATAACAATAAGTAAAGCATATTACAGTATATATCATTGATTTCTAATATCATAAGAACGCATCATCATACGAATGTAGAAAGTAATTACAATAAACCAACCATGGATGATACAAGTCTATACCCATTGTTGTCAATGCACAATAAATAGATAATTAAAACTCTTCATGACAATATTTCAATAATAAGTATAATACAATATAATGTATATATAAGTTACATGGCTCACTGGAGCATAGGTCTCGAACTCTAGTATCTATGGCAATCTCAAGTGTCATCTCAAAAGTAAGTACTTTTGTGGGGAGGAAGAGCATCATCCGAGTGCTTTTCTACACCAACCAAGGACCAATGATCCCCCATACTAATCCCATTAAGGAATGGTCGTCCCTTCATAGATGAGTAGATAGTTATGGCACGTGAATCTATAGAGATAAACTAGTACCTGTGTGTTATATGATTTCTAAAAATAAACATTTATGTATCATAGAAAACCCATTTTATTTGCACAAACATGTAAATCATACTCATGAAATGACAATGTCTCACTAAATATACTTTGGCCAAAGTTTTCAAGAATAATAAATAATAGCAATCTATAGATCAATCAAAATTCATACACACCATTTGATCAGATTGCATTCATCTAGTATTATGATGCTAGTAAGCTAGTGAATTCCGTCTCACTCTTTACTTAGTATCAGTAATACGAGATTGGTTGACTTAATATAACCATAAGATTCATACAATTCACATCCTACTAGCATTCATATCACATAACATGTTAAGCATAGGGGCAATAAAAAAGAATACATTTATTCCATCAAATATATGAATGAATCTCACATTATTATCTATCTCATACTAGAAATAATGACTATAGTTTATACCACCCAGGTAAAATATACAATAAACTACAGATTTTAACTATCACAATTTATTTCTAAACATACTACACCCTATGATAACCTATATTACCATAGTCTAGTGTTTTTAAGCATAAATAATAAGTATCACAACCAGTCCACTAAAGTAGTCATAAATGCATAGAAACCTAAGCTTTTATTCAAGCAATCAGATATAACAAAGTAAAGCCTCAATTCACACGAAGCATAGAATACTCTATTTTTGCATTGTTATACTCTTAGGGGTTGTATGTATGCACACACAAGGCTTATTAAACGTAATGCTATAGTATAGATTACAACCACCCATGGATCTATAGTTAGAATAACACACCGCTACATTAATTGGCCTAAGTATACCTATATTCTCTTTTAGTATAACATTAATAATTCATAAGTACGTAGCTTTTTATAATTTTATATCCATACAATGGGTTTGTACCACAAACTACATATAATAAGTGATCCCAAGCATATCATAAGCTATCACAAGATAATAAAAGACCACGTTGAGTTATTATACCTCACATGCCTTATTAAATGCTATTTTTAAGATTTTGGCAAATTATAACTACAGTCTTTTATATCCCGTGTATGGTTTTTAACAACCTTTTGTTAAAATAATTCAATTATCAGTTTCAATAAAGGAATATAAATAACTGACCATTTACTCAAGTTGAGGATATGAATATATTTCCCTAAATAATTTCATCATTTAGCTATGACTACCTCATTTGGGGTTCTTAAATCCAGTTAAGCCTATTAATCTACATTTTGTTATAAGATCAATTTCGTTAATCATTATTCATAAACCCTATCTGTATTTTAATATGTACTCATGTCCAATTCAATTCATGGGAATACACATCCCAAGTATATTTTTGAACTTAATACAAATTCATTTGGTTTATTATTATCCAAAATATTTCTTAAACCAGTTAGTTGTCTAAGACGTCTATACATGCAGATATTTTTATAAAAATATCACTTGTTTTAACTAGACATGTTGCATTATACTAAGTTTTTTAGCTTCCCAAATAATAAGTCGATTCATCATGACTTTCCATGACATTATGTCACTTTTAAATCCATTCCTCAAATTTAGTAAGATGTTTTAGCTTGTTTAACTAGTTTCCTAAACTAATTAAGCAATAACATTCAGATTATAATGGTAGCCGCATAAGATGTTTTCAACTTATACTAATTAAGTTATGAGTTACCAGGATGTATCAATTTAAAAAGGTAATCTTAAGATCTTTGATAATATTCAATAAATATTTTACCTTTCAAACTATATCCTACACCTATGTTTTAGTTATGGCTTGCTATTATATACATCAAACTAGTTAGTAAATAAGTCATATAATTGATCAAGTCTTTAAACAAGATGGGAATAAAAACACAACGATGCCATTTAACTTAGTATATATTAAAATTTACAATAATTCCACTAACTTCCCAGATTTAGATCTCTTAATGGGACACCTCAAATAGGTAACCTCTATTTTGTCTCTATGCTGCTAAATTATGGCAATGGGGATGCAAGTCAATCTGCTTTGCATAAGGTGGTGATGCATTTATATGGCTCTATATTGATGAAATAAAACTATAGTAATTAATACAACTTACATATACCATGCATTGATGTATATTTATAGTTTTGTTGTCTAATTATGATGCCCTCGATTAAAATCATCTTCTACTTATTCAAATCACCTTAGTTAGGTTGGAGTTGGGCGACTTGGCTTGTCAAAGGTCTATATTCTATTGTTTTAGTTGATCGCTCTATTTAGGTGATGCCTAACTTATGAATCAATGTGATTAATAACTACCTTTTCTCTAGTTTTATTGATTGGTCACTGGACAAGGAATTTGGTATGAAATTAGGTGTTTAAAATAAGTCAATTAACTTTAGGAAGCATTACCAACTCTAAAAGATAAGGTTCTAGATAAATATCAAGATTTAATTATTCAATGCTATTATGATTTATTTAAGCGCTAACTTTGCATGACCAGTTATAACAAAATACAAAGTTTTAACCCAACGTCATTCTGAAGATCATTCATATAACTGGTTTACCAATGCATTCCACGATAAACATACACCCATATTAGATCACTAATTTTGTAAATGTATAGATAGATATATAAATTCACTAGTGCGGCCTACCTAGCAGCCTATACTGTGTTAGGTTGTGGAGCTAAAAGCTTCAACCTTTGCAAAACTGAGGAACAGATGGTTGCTGAGTTCTACAGGAACCGGCGTCGGCAGCAGGACCGACGTCGGCAGAGACCAGTGCAGAAGGCCACCGGCGACGGCAGGATGTCGGCCGACGTCGGCAGAACCAGACTAGCAGGGACCGGCGTCGGTCACCTGTGTGTTCCAGAAGTGTTCGTTTCACGGACAGTTAGTTAAGTGAACGATGAGTTTGCATGTTAAGACCACCCAGAGTCTTGGGCTGCGAGGATAATTGTCTAAATTAAGAGTCTAAGTTATTGTTTGAGTTAGGGATCTATTTATAGACCCATTGGCATGTATTGTTTAAGGCATGAGACAGAAAGGAAGAGTTCCTTCTAGTTGTAAGATTTGTGAGTTGCAGGTTGTTGCAAGCTCATTGGGGATCTACATGTAAGTTTGGTCTTTGAATTGCAGGTTGCAGGTTCATGAGAGATCAGCTTGAAGTGCTGTAGAGTGCTTGGTGTACCGGCAGGGTTATTACTGACTGGTTGGTGAGGTGAACACCAATTCTGTGTGTGAGTTGGTTGTTGGGACCATTGTTTTTGTGTAGGAGAGTGTGTGTGAGAAGAATTACTGTACACTTGAGGTGTGGCGAATCTCTGTAAGGTGAAAGAGTGTGGCGGCTCTTTGATGTATTCTTTTCTGTATAGTGTTAATACAAGATAGTGTATTGTCTCTCATATTCTGTGCTATTGGTGAATTCTAGTTACTTGTATTTCTGGTTATTTCTGCATATTCAATTGCTTATATTTGGTAATCATACTATGCTCTTTCTGAGGAGCAAGATCCTAACGGGTGGAATTAGAACAGGTGTGTTTGTTCTTGGATTTACCTCCACCCCTCTCCCAACAAGTGGTATCAGAGCTTTTGGTTGGGATACTAACAGATTGGTGTAGATTTGGGTAGTGTGTTTTGATTACAGGTTACTCACAGGGCTTCTGTTTGAGTGGGAGTTGAGCAATGGCAGAAAATAGTCAACTACGAATGGAAAAGTTTAATGGCAAGAACTACCAATTATGGAGGATGCAGATTGAGGACTATCTGTATCAGAAAGATTTGTACTTACCGTTGGGTGGGGTTGCTAGCAAACCCTTGGATATGAAAGATGAAGAATGGGAGGTTCTTGATCGGAAGGCTCTGGGATCTGTTAGATTGATTCTTGATTCATCTGTGATTTCTAGCTTATCACAGTGTAAGACAACGGTGGAGTTGATGAAATCTTTGGCAAATTTGTATGAAAAACCCTCGGCTTCTAATAAGGTATTTCTTATGAAGCGTTTATTTAATTTGCAAATGTTGGAAGGTGGATCTGTTCATAGCCATCTTAGTGATTTCCATGGTTTGGTAAACCAGTTAAGTTCAGTTAATATTGTATTTGATGATGAACTTAGAGCTCTCTTAATCTTGTGTTCATTACCTGAAAGTTGGGAAGGTTTGGTAATGGCAGTTTCTAATACTGTGTCTCCTTCAAAAGTCTTAAAAGTGGATGATGTTGTGAGTGTGATCTTGAATGAAGAGATACGCAGGAAAAGCACAGGGGAATCATCTGGAGATGCTTTGAGTGTTGAAGGAAGAGGAAGGCCAAGAGAGAAGATAGAGCGTGGGAGATCAAGGTCGAAGATAGGCAAAAGATCCAAGTCCAAGTATGGCAGAATAACCTGCTGGAAATGTGGAAAGCAAGGGCACTTAAAGAGAGATTGCAGATCGGGTGAAGATCAGCATGAAGGACATGTAGAAGAAGCAGATGTTGCGGGTTACGTTGCACAGGATGCTTTGGTATGTTCTTTGGATAAAGTAGAATCTTGGGTATTAGATTCAGGTGCCTCTTTTCACGCATCCCCACATAGGGAATTTTTTCATGAGTATGTCCAGGGAGACTTTGGAGAAATTTGTGTAGGGGATGGTAAGCCTTGTCAGATTGTTGGCAAAGGCAAAGTGAAGCTGAAATTGTAGACAGGTGACACATGGGTGTTAAAAGAGGTCATGCATGTCCCAGTTCTGAAGCGGAATCTGATTTCTGTTAGAAGTTTGGGTGAAGAGGGTTGCACAGTAACTCTCACAGCGGACTCTTGGAAGGTTACCAAGGGTACACTTATTGTAGCTAGAGGTAAGAAAGTATGTACGCTTTATCTATCTACTTGTTTTACTGATTCTCTTTCTGGGTTATCTACTTCAGCTGTAGATTCGGAGATGTGGCTTAATAGGCTTGGTCACATAGATAAGAAGGAGATGCTGGTTCTTGAGTCAAAGAATATGCTTTCGGATTTGGAAGGCATGGATCGTGGTTTCTGTATGCAGAAGAAGAAGGTAAGGTTTCTTGAGGAATCCGATGTTAATGACAAGAACAGGAAAGCCTTGGTTTTCAAGGAGAAAGTGACGGACAGAGTTCAGCACAAGGTGCAGAGGAATTCTGAGCAGAGAAAGGGTGATTTGGACAAGGTTTTGATCCAAAAAGAGCTCGCAGGAAAAAGTCAGGTCTCACAAGAAAAACACAGAGACCGACGTCGGCTATGTGCAGCCCGACGTCGGTGACTCAGGGCAGAAAAGAGACCGGCGTCGGCCAGGGGAAACTGACGTCGGCAGGGAGGCAGTCGCAGGGAACCGACATCGGTCGGCTGTAGACTGAGATGTGACCGGCATCAGTTACTGAGACGAATTTTGGGTGGACAGCGAGTTGTCATGGAGTCTCAAGTGCCCATATGGAGGACTGAAGGTGTAAGTAAGTTCTTAAATTCGTCATTTCCCTTCTTTACACTACTTGTTGCTCACTTATGGCATAGGACCAGGAAGTTGTTGAAGAAGCAGAACAGGTAGATCCAGGAAACAGTGGGAGCTTGGCATGGATGAGGATGTGATTCCTTGGAGGAGAACCAAACAGGTGTTTTGGGTAGTGTTGCCAGCTGGAAGTAAGCACTGAGAGACGAATGGATGTTGAGGATGAAGAAGAGCGGAAATGGATACGTGAGATGGAAGATCAGGGTATATGATCTTGTATTAGCTGTAGGGCAATGGAGGTTTGATCATTGTGTTTCTCTTTACCAGGTTGGATAATATTAGCTACATTATCCTATTTTTTGTATGATGTGCTTGTTGCAGGGTTACATATACAGGTATTGCTGAACTAAAGGTAAAGCTAGTTCAGGGGTTTGTCATGGAGAATCTGGGAGCAGAAAGATTCTTTGGCATGAGTGTGTTCTAGAGACATGGAGGTCTTGTTGACCTTGTTTCAAGATGATTGTGTGAAGCCGGTTAGCACGCCGATGGTAAGACAGTTCATAGAACAGGTGTCTTGATTCACATAATGAGGTTGAGTGCATGGTATGTACTAAACCTGAGTTTTCCCAAGCAGTGGGAGTTGTCACAAGTTTGGAGTCAATCCGGGAGAGTAATACTGAAGGGCAGTTCAGTGGGACTAGCAGCAGGTGCACATGCTATGCAGGGTCAAGTTCTTTTTTCTACATGGCTGTAGATGCGGATGTGGCAGGTAATTTGGATGACAGGTTTTGCACCATGGATTTTGTGGTGGTTGGTCTTCAAGAGTGATCTTGAGGAGGGATACAAAGCTAAGGAAACAAACTAGATGGTGTACAGGTACAGGTACAAGTTGCAGCTGTTTATCTCCAAGTGGGAGATTGTTAGGTTGTGGAGCTAAAAGCTTCAACCTTTGCAAAATTGAGGAACAGATGGTTGCTGAGTTCTACAGGAACTGGCGTCGGCAGTAGGACCAACGTCGGCAGAGACCAGTGCAGAAGGCCACCGGCGACGGCAGGATGTCGGTCGACGTCGGCAGAACCAGACTAGCAGGGACCGGCGTCGGTCGCCTGTGTGTTCCAAAAGTGTTCGTTTCACGGACAGTTAGTTAAGTGAACGATGAGTTTGCATGTTAAGACCACCCAGAGTCTTGGGCTGCGAGGATAATTGTCTAAATTAAGAGTCTAAGTTATTGTTTGAGTTAGGGATCTATTTATAGACCCATTGGCATGTATTATTTAAGGCATGAGACAGAAAGGAAGAGTTCCTTCTAGTTGTAAGATCTGTGAGTTGCAGGTTGTTGCAAGCTCATTGGGGATCTACATGTAAGTTTGGTCTTTGAATTGCAGGTTGCAGGTTCATGAGAGATCAGCTTGAAGTGCTATAGAGTGCTTGGTGTACCGGCAGGGTTATTACTGACTGGTTGGTGAGGTGAACACCAATTCTGTGTGTGAGTTGGTTGTTAGGACCCTTTTTTTTGTGTAGGAGAGTGTGTGTGAGAAGAATTACTGTACACTTGAGGTGTGGCGAATCTCTGTAAGGTGAAAGAGTGTGGCGGCTCTTTGATGTATTCTTTTCTGTATAGTGTTAATACAAGATAGTGTATTGTCTCTCATATTCTGTGCTATTGGTGAATTCTAGTTACTTGTGTTTCTGGTTATTTCCGCATATTCAATTGCTTATATTTGGTAATCATACTGTGCTCTTTCTGAGGAGCAAGATCCTAACGGGTGGAATTAGAACAGGTGTGTTTGTTCTTGGATTTACCTCCACCCCTCTCCCAACATACTGTATTTAACCTTACTTCCTCTCCTTCCAAATGCCTCTTATGTGTTTTCTTCTTGTGCTCTGCCCCTCTCTATGCTACACCTTTATCTTTTTAAATAATACTTATTCCCTTTTTTTCATATCCCATGATAAATAAGAAGGGCGTAGTCTCTCTTTTAAAAGATTTTTCTCTCTTTTTTATTTTTTATTTTATTATTTTTTAAATGTATTTCTTTCTTTAATTTTTCTTAAATTTAGTCCTTTCTCTTTAATTTTTTTTTTTATTATTATTTTTCATTTTTTCCTTCAAATGGCAATTTTCAAATTTTATACATTTTAATGTTAATTATAAAAATTCATAATTTTCTTTATTTAATTAGCATCCTCTATTGCCATAGAATTTTAATGATAATTTTATAAATTAATAATCTTGATTTAATTTAACTAAGTGAATCAGATTTCTACTTAACATTTAATGATCACACATGTTAATTACATAAAACGAGTTTCATAAACCATTTAAACTATTATATCAATTCATGAACAATAATTATCTAATAAAAGCATTAATAAACACATTATATTACTCATTTCATTATCCATTCTAATATGTGCTAACTATTATGGTGTGTACAAGGTTCTAGCCAATTTGTTTCTTGTCCTTCAACATCTCCATCTACGTCACCCTCTCTGATATGCTTTCCCTTCATCATGCTATGAGGGATGAATTCTACTGCATCAACCTCATAATAAGCAAGTATTTATACCATATGAACATGATATACATACATCATAAAATATAACTAAAATAACACATCAACATATTCGTAATGTAAACACATACACTACAACTAACTCTCAGCAATGCAAACATGTAACCTAAGCAACATCCTACTATCCCATAACAACATATATCTCAAATCTTAGTCAAAATTAATCAAATCAAATATGTCAACTATAAATATCCATAGATAATCATATAGTTTACTTAATGAGGAATCAGGATATAACATCCTTCCCCCTAAAGCTAGTAATCATTCCGAATGACTCTTATTCAAACATAAGTTCTAAATTAAAATATTGTTTCGTAGAAAAATAACATAGTATAATAGTATCTAATCAAGCAAATAAATATGAAAATCTCCTATTGAACTCATTATACTCCTTCTAAGTAGCATTATCCTTAAAGTATTGGTCTCACTGGATCTTACACTGTGACATCTCTCTATTACACAAACAAAATTTGTGAGTGTCAATTACCCTAATTGGTTCTACTATGACCACCTTAGGATCCAAAACCTACAAAGCATTTCAATCCAACATATGTGTAAAATCGAATATATACTTGTTAAGATAAGAAATATGGAAGACATTATGTAATAGAGCTAGGGTTGGTGGCAATGCAAGCCTATACACTATAGGATTGATCACTTCTAACACCTTGAAGGGTCCCACATATCTTGGTAATAATTTTGTTAACTTCTCAAATTTAATCAAGTTTTTATGCGACTTAACCTGTAAGAACACTTTATCACCCATTATGAAGTGTTTTTTTATCCTCTCTAGATCTGCATAAATCTTCTATCTATCATTAGCCTCAATCAATCTTTGCTTGATTAGTCTAACTTGTTCTTTCATTTATGAAAGCATCTTAAGTTCAAAGACTACCCTATCCTCTAACATATCCCAACTAATGGGTGTCCTACACCTTCTGTATAATGCGTCAAATGGTGTCATCTTCAAAGTTGATTGGTATGAATTATTATATACAAACTCAACCAATGGAATATAATCTCCCTACTCATATTATTTATCCATACAATACATATGAAGATCTTCTAACCCCTGATTAACTCTCTCAATCTACCTATCAATTTCTAGGTGATATGTTATACTAAAATTTAGTTGCATACCTAAAGTTGAATTCAGAGTTACCCAAAATCTTGAAGTCATTTTAAAATCATGATCTGAAATGATCTTCTCTAAAAATCTATGCAACTTATACACTTCCTTTACAAACCTCTTCACAAGGGTAGGTGCATCATCTATCAAATTGCCTAGTATAGAATGAGCCACCTTGGTTAGTTTGTCAACAAATACCAAGATCATATCATACATATTTCATGACATCAATAAATCTTAGAAAAAATCCATACTAATCACCTACCACTTCCATTCTGGTATATCATGCAGATATAACAATCTAGCTAGATGCACATACTCAGCTTTCACTCACTAACATTCTAGACAATGTGACACATAATCTGCTACATCTCTCTTAATTCCCTTCTAGAAATACAGTAGTCTAAGCTCTTCCATGAGCTACTTTGGGATGTCTTAAATATGGGGTATTGTGCAATTATTTTAGCATTGTGATCTGCATATTCTATCAATCTGACACATACATCCTTCTATTGTAATGTAATAAGCCATCACTCTCCAATATGAATCCTTTGTACCAAGGATTATAAGCATTTTTAGATAATGCTTTCCTGACCTGATCATAGAATTCATCTCCTAGTGAAAACTCAATCACTCAATCCCTGAAATTACTCTTGATAGTATCTATGGTTGCTATGTACCTTCTCTGACTTAGGGCATCATCTACTTTATTTTCTTTGCCTTTGATATAGTCGATGTCAAAATCATAATCAAATAATAACTCAATCTAGCATCTCTGACAAGCATTCAAATTTGGTTGGGTGAAGATATACTTGAGTTCTAAGTTATCTATCTTGAGCTCAAAGGGTTTTTCCATAAATAATGTTGCCACACTTGTAAAGCATGTACAATTGCTGCAAGTTACAAATCATGAGGGGCATAGTTCACCTCATAAGGCTTTAATTTCCAAGACTCATAAGCTACCACTACACCATCTTGAATAATGATTCTTCCTATTCCATCCCTTGATGCATTCATGATCACTAAAAATTGACCATTGGGGTTAAGAACTCTTAATATCGGTGCAGAAGTAAGCCTTTTTTTACTCTTGGAAAGCTACTTCTCACTTCTCTAACCAAACAAAACTGCGGTTTTTATGTTTAAAATAAGTAATTGGGTTATTTGTCTTGAAAAAATTCAAAACAAACTTTCTATAATATCCTTCTAACCCCATGAAACTTCTTACCTCATGCACATTCTTCAATTCTAGTCATTCCATAATGGCTCTAATCTTTTCCAAATCTACTTAGATATCGTCTTTAGATATAATATGTCCCAAATATTGGACTCTTTCCTAGAAAAATACACACTTAGACAACTTGACATACATCTTGTGCTTTTAAAACCATTGCAAAACTAATTCCAGATGCTGAAGGTGGTCCTCTTCATCCTTTGAGTAGATAAGAATGTCATCCAAAAAACCAGAACAAAGTGATCAAGGTAATTTCTGAACACATTGTTCATGAGATTCATGAATGTTGCCAAAGCATTAGTCAGCCCAAGACACACCCAATGGTATAAGACTTAAAAATTTGAAATAAAACTTGGGAAGCTTATGGCATAAGACACACCCAATGGGTTGGACAATCTGGTCGAAGAAAAACCACAATGGGATTGGAATTCTAGGGAGTTCAATCCAAACTAACACTCATACACCAACTATTATGTTTCTCTATCTTGACACATATGCATGTACACAAACCTTCATTCTAGGCCTTGCCTTTGTTTTACCTAGCCTTCACCTCTTAATTTTATATATGTATATGGTGTTACACTATGGGTTGTATCCCTCTACCATGTCACATGTAGCCTCTATCTTGTAATGTGTATATATGATATACACACACATGAGATGTATTATCTATGAGTCATGAGCCATGGTTTTCATCTTAATAGAAGAAACAACAAGAGACCTACTAGATTGAGACCCATATCACATTACATAGTTACAATTAGGTTCATGGGGCTCAATTGGCTCCAAATTGAGTCCATGATTGATCATAATCACCCCCATGATGACTAAACATTGCCTAAGTATCCAAAACTCCAAGGATGGAATCAAACCCATGTATTTATTCCACCATCTCTAGACTTTGGCACACTTCCTGTGACTTTATATTGGGATGAGGCAACTGTTTAAGTTTGGGAAAGTGTTGGAAGTAGATTACAAAGTGTCAAATCGTAAAGTTTTGTATAATTGATAAGTGTATGATGTATAATATTATGTATGTACTTCAACGTGTGATTGAATACTAAAATATTATAGAACAAGAAAATACTCCTTCAAGATGGAATCAAAACATCAAGAATACGAAGTGATAGAGACAATTACAGGTACTATAAATGCTTGTATTATAAAGAAGTAACACTTTCAATTTTTAGAGATAATGCTATAGAGATCATTTGATAGTTCCTTTGAATGTTTTTTGTGTTGTTTAGTGTCCTTAAGTTTCCTTGTTCTATTTGAAAATGCATGTTTAATATAAATAAGATGTGTGATTTTGGGTAATAAACTATGTCTAACCAAATATACATGGATTAAAAATGAATCTAATTGTTATGATCCTATTGAATATCCTAATATTGTAACTATAATCATAGTACAAACATTGGTGTGTTGGAACCTTTACTAGCAATTTTCAACCCTCTTAGAAACTTTTTTAACTCTATACCATAATCTATACTCCATAAATGCATGTACAAATGAATGGTTGTTGAATAGTTATTTCTCATAAATTAATTCATATAACCAACCATTAGGAACAAACAAATTCAATTGAACTTAAAAATTCCCATCCTTGGGTAACAATAATAGATAAAAATATGTACCATGTGATCTATCTGAGTTATGATTTCTTTTGAACATCCATCATAAATAAAAAATAAATGCATTTATTATGTGTTGTTATATGTTTTATATTTGATTAATACATGTTTTAATATACACAATGTATATATAATAAATTTTGGACCCTTCCCACTTGAAATGTAATTCTTTTTAGATCTTCTTTGTAAATTTTTCATTATTTGCAACACATGCAATATAAATTATTTGAAGAAAACATTTTCAATTTTGATACCATTCTTAAACACATCCTCATCGACCCTCATCATCCCTAAACACTCCCTCATCTAAGTTCAAATCCATGTCATTCTCACAAGTATGCCACAGGGGCATAACCATGGTAAAGTTGGTGTAGAAAGGAAATACCTTTCCCATAGAGTAATTTATCTAGATAAGAATATACATTAGTCATTATAATACACACTTCACATCACATAACAATAAGAATCACCACCACTGGACCCAAATATTTAAATTAATCCTCCTAATATAACATCACATTATTTGTAACAAAATATACTTTTAAATTTATTTATTTATTAACTAACTACAAATTGGTATCTGCATTTATCTCCTTAAAGAAGATAAAGTCAACTTGATCGCAGTTCAATGATGAATTTAGAGTCAATGAAGTGGAAATGGTGGCTTTGAGTCCTTTCAATGGTTTGGAAGGAAGAGGGTGAGTTTAATAACATACATTTGAATAAATTTAAAGCACACAATGCAACAACTCTGTTGGGTTAGACATATAAATACGTGATTTTTTTTTTAAAATTAAACACATATACCAAAAATAAATTACACTACGAGAATATACAGAGACCATATGAAATAATCAGGTGTGATAATAGCAATAAGCATAATACATCACATATCACCAATCTCTAAAATCATAAGAGTATATGTCATAATGTGAATATAAAAAGTAATCACATTAACTCAGCTATAACTAAAACAAGTCTATAGTCATCATTGTCAAGTACAATATTAAGTAATTACAACTCTTCATGACAATATTTAATAATAATTACAATACAATATAGTGTACATATAATATACATGTCTCCCTCAGAGCATAATTTTCAAACTCAAGTATTTGTGCCAATCTCAAGTGTCGTCTAGATAAGAAGTACTGGTGTGGGGAGGGGGAGCATCATCCGAGCGCATTTCCATACCAACCACGGATAAAAAATCCGCCCACTCTCATCCCATCAGGAAATGGCCCTCCCTTCATGGATGAGTAGATAGTGATGGTGCGAGAATCCAGAGAGACAAGCAAGTACTTGTGTGTTGTTTGATTTTTATACTAAACATGCAATATATCATAGAAAACCATTATATTTCAAGATATCACACAAATATATAAATCATACTCATGAAATGATAATGTTTTATTAAACATATTTTGACCCAAAGTTTTTTGAATAATAAATAATAATGATCTATAGATCAATCAAATTCATACACAGCACTTGATCGGACTACTTTTATCTGTAATTGTGATACTAGTAAGTCAGTAAAGTCCATCTCATTCCTTACTTCATATTGGCAATGCAGATTGGTCAAATACAATTCAATCACAAGATTTATTTAATTTACATATTATTATCAAACACATTATATAATATGGTAAACATAGAAGTAACCAAATCATACATTTATTCTATCAAATGTGTGAATGAATTTTACATTATTTTCTATCCCATACTAGAAATAATGACTACAGTTTATACCACCTAGGTAATTACACAATTAACTACAGATTCAAATGACACAATTTGTTCCCAAATATTCTACACCCTATTATAACCCATATTACCATAGACTAGTGTTTTTAAGATATGACTACTAATTTTTCCATAATCAATCATAATGAAGTAGTCAACATGGAACATAAACTTCTATTCAAGTAACCAGACAAAGTAAGTCACAATTCCCATGGAACACAATGATATACTATCATAGCATTCGTTAACTTTCAAGCTGAATGCACACATACATAAAGTCTTACTAATTGTTACAAATATATTATTCATAATAATATTTAGCATGCATACATATAATCAATCAAATGTAGATATGAGTTTGGTATAATAATTATAGTATGTACCATCCGGGTATAACATACATTTATACTGTAGTACTCTATGATATCCCATACTAATATAGGTTTCTAACTACATTAAAAAAAATTACCAAACATATGTTTTCAAGAATCAAATGATCTCATACATAATAACAATCAGGTAAGTACAGAATTATACCACCCGAGTATCCCCAAAGTTAAGACTACTTACCAACATACAAGCAACATAACTTAATAAACGTGCATCATGATGCACCATTATATGCTAGATATAACTAAATACTCTCATAACATGTATTGCACACAAGTATTAAATATTGAACACATATAACTAACAATCAATCAAACATCTACAGAGAAATGAATAACTCATAAACCCGTTATAGCATTCATTTAAACATCCCATTCTGTTTCTCAGAGACTGTTTTAGTTTTGACCCCATGGACACCAGATGACTAGGTAAAATCATACCCCTAATTATAAGCTTAGGCATATGTCCCAACACATCCATTTTTATTTCATACTTTTATTTCATACTTAAACTCATGGATAGATATAACAAATCAAGACTCACACACACATGAAACATACAATAATCTAGATTAGTGTTGGCTACATTTTTTGGGAGTTTGAATGCATGCATTCGTTATTTTAATTACAATTAAATATTTTACCATGGTTCTCAATCCACCCATGTAATTATAACCACAAAGATACCCCTTTATACATGTACACCCTATTAGACAAATTAACACCTACAAATATTAATATTCTTTAAGAGATTTATGTGAGGTTATTCATCTGTTAGAATATCATGTAAATTGACTATGTTTTAAAATCTTGCAAACACTCTTTATCAATTTTGAGGCTTTTGTATAAGTCTATGAAAACTAGGATGAAAGTTTTCAAACTTAGACTCATATAACAAGAATTATCCTCTTTTATTATTTTATATGGATTTAGCTATTGAGTAATTTCGACCCAATAATATATATAGCCATATTTCTAATCTTTTTCCCAAAAGTTTTCCTTTATTTGATATTTACTCTAAAACCATACTTAGAAATATCTGTGAATGCTATATGAAACTCCTCTTGTATATTTATAAGCATTTAACTCCTTTATCATATCTAATACTTATAAGTGCAACTCACCATGTATTACTGTCATATGAAGCACAAGAATATGGTGACTAATTCATCACCAAGTGACAATTAACTATAGATTGTTAAAGTCATGGTAACATCTAACTCCTCCATTATTACCATTAACTAAATTAAGAAACATGTTAAGATATCTAAAATTCAAAAACTTAGTGTAAACTCTAAGATTACTATCTATTGAATGTCATGGCAAAATTTACGAAGATAGATCAATTAATTATTACTAGAGGCATAAATAAGGCTACGCATATCTCGTTATAATATGGTGATGCCAAAGGTTCAAGGCTGCACTTAAATGCTTTAACTACAAGTTTGTACCTCTAAATAACAAAGTGCAATGAATTTAATACAATGCATATAAATATATATAGCAGCAATTAGTTTGCATGCATACATAAAAATGCATGTTAGTTTATAGTGATATAGAAGATAAAATAATATAATTTATTTCCATATATTAACGTACCAATTCAATCATATAGACTGTTGATTTGGTATTGGGCAACACCCTATATGGGCAAATTTAATTATAGTTTGATCTAAATTTGTAATCGTAGATTCAAAGATTTAACTAATGACTTAATTTAATAGTAGTGGTTACTCAGATTAAGGAATCTACTATAATCAATAGATTTAAATAAATACAGTGACACTTAAGAAATTTATTCAGCCACGAGTTAGATTTGTGAGTTAAAAACTTCAGTGACTCATCAAAATATAGCGATCCAATAAAATATAGCAATTCAAAAAAATACAGGGACTGGGAAATAAAGAAAATTTGGTGCCACAGGGATATATATCGATGCCATACATTAAAAAGCAATCCCATTAATTATAATAGTGATGTAATAAGGTGAAAAGTGACCTCAATAAGAAAAACATTGATGCCAATCTAGTATTGTTCAGTCTAAAATTACAAATTCAAAGGTTTGCTTATTTCTTTTATTAAGAGACTACCAAATTTAGGCGATAAGTGTAAATAGACCCTTGGTTGAATAACAATTCCCACTAAATTGTTACACCTCCCTAGCCTATAGCTATTATGATATACAACATTTAAACCTTCTAATTAATTTATAGCCAATAGTAGAGAATTGGGATGCTAATAATTATATAATGAAGTACCTATTTTTTTTAGCGATCCTATATGGATAGGCTACAACACCTATGCTTGTATCATAACATGAATACAATCATCTAATTATATATTAAAAAAATTCAACCATTCAATAATTACATTTATAGGGATAATAATGGTGGCACCATAATCTGAATGAAATAATATAAGGTGCTAAGCATTTATATGACTCTATGTTTCCAAACAATCAATCCAAAACAACACACACACACACACACACACACACACATATATACAAACTCAGGTTATTGGATTTTTGTAGTTCATACATATTTCTTATAGACATACTATGGACAAATTTCAACCAGAACGGATCAAATAATTATCCAAAATTTTAATGTAAAAAATTACCTGGTAAGATCCTTCATTTATTCTTTCTTTTTTTTCCTCATTTTCGTTCCCCTCTCTTTCGTTCTTATTTTTTTTTACGCCCTTCTTCTTATCCTCTTCTTTACTCATGATCCCCCTCCTTTCATAATCTCCATTGAGATTAAAAGGGGTGTAGCATCCTTTTTAGCTTTTCTCTTTTATTTTATTTTATTATTTTTATTAATGATTTTCTTTTTGATTTAATCTTTCTTTTTACTATTTTCTTTAAAACATATACTCTTATATATTTAATTACTATTTTATCCCTTTTTTGATTTTACCTTTATTTCCTATTTTTCTCTTTCTATTTTTTTTGCTTTCCTGCTAAAACATAATTTCCAATCATTTTTATGCATTTTTAACATTAATTAGAAAGAATATTAAACTTACTAATTTAATTAGCATTTCTTAATGCCAAGGTAAATTAATCAACAAATCTGAATTTAATTAAATTATACTAATCTCTAAAATATTAATGATCATAAATGTAATCACACAAGATAAAATCACTCAAACATAAACCTAGACGAACACACAAGTTATGCAAGACAATTCTACAAAACCATTAAACCATGCTAGGAAGCCACTATTTAATTCAAACGGCATTAAACACACTTTGATAACTATTCAATTACACATCTAACATGTGTCAGTTAATATGGTGTGTACAGGGTACCGATTGGTTTCTTTATCATCTTTTGACATCTCGATCTTTGTCACCTTCTCTGATGATGCTTTCCCTCCATCACACTCTGAGAGATGGATTATCTTACATCAACCTCATAACAAAACATGTAATTAGACCATAATAGTCATGATATGCATTCATCATAAATATAACTGAAATAATAAATCAACATGATCATAAAATAAATATATACTTACAACAAACTCATAACAAGGTGATCATGTAATCTAAGCAATATCCTGCTACCCCATATCAACATATATTTCAAAGCTTCGTTACAAATATCCAAATATAAATTTGTCAACTATAGATATATATGGATAATCTAGCAAGTTTGTCTAGCGAGGAATCAGGGTGTAACATCCTTCCCCCCTAAAGCTAGTCATCATCCCTGATGACTTTTATTCAATCATAAGTTATGAATTAAAAATATTATTTAGCAAAACAAAAACATGACATATAATATCAAATTAAACAATAAATAAGAAATTACATGTAGAAATCATTGTAGTTCTTTCAAGTTGCACTATTTCTAGAGTATTAGTCCCACCAAACCCTGCCCTGTGACATCTCACTACTATGTAAACAAAGTTTCTGAGTATTACTTACTCTGATTGATTCTGTCATGACCACCCCAAGATTTAGAATTTTCAAGATAAACCTATATATTACAATGATAACTACTTATATTTCCTTGAAAGGTTCCACATATCTCAATAAAAAATTTACTAACTTCTCAAGGGCACACAAGAGCACCATGTAAGCCAAAATAAATGACCATGGAGAGTTCCACGAAAAATTTCTAGCCCCTCTGCATATCTTTCTAACCTAGAGAGTGTTTTTCTCATTTCAAATAAAAGCAATTAGGGGACATGACAAGAATGATGTGTATAAGTTAATACTATCGCTACTCAGTGTAGCTCTTGATAAGTATAACATGTCAATATTGTCACTTCTCCATGGAGTTTCTGACAAGTATGACGATGAATAAGAACTAAAAATATTACATTTTCAATGTATACAAAATTATGGAATACCCATCCACAGTATACATGCGTATGGCCATATGGCTAAATTTAATAAATTCATCCATCAAATCCCAGATTTGATTAGTCCATCTATCAAATCCAAACTTAGTAACTACCAAGTCAATGTGAGATTAAGTAGGATCTGCTCCTATCTCTTAGTACTCATGTTCTTAATTCACCACTCCTCTCTTAGGTCTCCACGACTTGATGGTCTCCAAAATGTGTATAAAATTCAATGAACCACAAATTCATACTAATAGATCATATAAAGCAATACTATATGCTAAATATTTCTAGATGTATCAACATTCATACATGATAAATCATACAATCAATATGTAACTGTATTAAATTTCCATTAGCCAAACATAACAGGTATCATATTTCGCAGTGTAATCTATAGTGTTATAATCATAGTTAAGAGGATATAATTTAAAAATAATCATAGCATACAAAGGCCAAGGATCACATTGTCCTTTCAACCTTATAAGGGAACAAGTGAGACAATATCTCCTAGCTTTCTTAGCTAGAAAGCAACAAATTGAAAGTTTATCTCAACCCCTAGATTGACAACATGTGTTCATACATCCTTTACCCTACTCGCTTCTAGTGAAAGGTATAAAAATAACTCTTCAAAATAACATACTCTAAGCTAAAAGAGTGTAATATCAATTTAATCAAGGGTGAATACTAACATAATAATTAATCATCTTATAGTTAGTATTTATTCAAGTTTTGCCACTCCACATGGTCTAAAATCATAGGTTGGATAAGGTAGTGACCCTTAAGAGTCATAAATGAAAAGTATAGAACTATCATCTCAAAACTCTTACATACCCTAACAAGGTAAAAGAAAACACCGTAACTTTATGTTTCTAAATCACTACCTACTTACCAAATCTATAAGTATAGTTTCACAATCTATTTCCACAACCAGGATAAATAAAATACTAACCACATAATTTAAGGTTGTCAATTAAACAAACTACCAACACAAAGGAATTCTCAATCAAAATAATAACACTTTACTACAAAAAAATATTCACCGAACTAGGTGGTACTAACTGAAAAATGGTCTTATAATATTTTTCATTTCTAGGATTAGCGATCATAAGACATGAAAATTAAGCATATATATTTTAGTGACAAGCATCTCATGCTTATTAAACACTAACAACAGAAAACACAATGACAATGGTGACTTGATAAACAAGAAGGGATATTGTCACTCTCAAGGTGTTTGATCTAAGTGATCAAACTATGGAAGAATCTTTTGTTCACAACTTCATGAACAATGCTACAAACTCACCTACCCAAACTTCATATACAACCATCACCTTCATATATAACCATCACCATTGGGACACTGAATAAACCAACCCCTTAAAAACTCAAAAGGGTACGAGTGCTCCTAAGGGTACACACTCAATGTTCCCCACACATATTTCATGAATGTCACATACTTATAAGAGTCACTAAACCATAAATAAGGATATACTAAGTCTCAAGACTCCAATCTTGGTGTAACATGGTTCCACATTAAGGCACCTCAAATCCAAAATACCAGTGAAATATTTCATGTTGTTACATTCACACTAGTGAACAGAAACACATGAAAATGCTAATGGACTCATTAGGTCTCAGAGTTTGAGCCACAGCTCTGATACCACATGTAATAACCCCATTAGGTTAGACATAGAAATAAATGATTTTTTTAAAATTAAACACATATACCAAAAATAGATTACACTATGACAATCTAGAGAGACCATATGAAATATTCAGGGTGTGATAATAGCAACAAGCATAATACATCACATATCATTGATCTCTAAAATTATAAGAGTACACATCATAATGCAAATATAGAATGTAATCACATTAACTCAGCTACAACTGAAACAAATCTACAGTCACCGCTATCAAAGTACAATATTAAGTAATTACAACTCTTCATGATAATATTCAATAATAAGTACAATACAATATAATGTACATATAAGATACATGGTTCTCCTAGAGCATAGTTTCTGAACTCAAGTATATGTGGCAATATCAAGTGTCATTTTGATAAGAAATACTATTTTAGGGAGGGAGAGCATCATCTGAGTGCTTTTCCACACCAACTATGGACCAATGATTTCCCGCTCTGATCTTATATAGAAATTGCCCTCCCTTGACAGATGAGTAGATAGTGATGATGTAAGAATCCAAAAAGATAAGAAAGTACCTGTATGTTGTATGATTTCTAAATTAAACATGCAGTGTATCATAGAAACCATTCTATTACAAGATATCACACAAACATGTAAATCATACTCATGAAATGATAATGTCTCACTAAACATACTTTGGCCTAAAATTTTATGAATAATAAATAATAATGATCTATAGATCAATCAAATTCATGCACACCACTTAATCAAAATACCTTCAAATGTCGTTGTGATACTAGTAAGCCAATGAAGTTCATCTCACTCCTTACTCTGTATCGGTAATGTAGATTGGTCAAACACAATTCAACCACAAGATTAATTTAATTTACATCCTATTAGCAAACATATTATATAACATTCTAAACATAGGAGTAACCAAATCACACATTTATTCTGTCAAACATATGAATTAATCTTACATTATTTTATATCCTATATTAAAAAAAATGACTATAATTTATACCACCCGAGTAATTACATAATTAACTACATATTCAAATAACACAATTTGTTCCCAAATATTCTACATCTTATGGTAACCCATATTACCATAAACTGGTGTTTTTAAGACATGACAACTAATTTTTCCACAATCAATTGTAATGAAATAGTCAACATGGAACATAAACTTCTATTCAAGCAACTAGACAAAGCAAGTGACAGTTCCCATGGAACACAATGATATATTATCATAGCATTCGTTAACTTCCAATTTGAATGCACACATACATAAAGTCTTGCTAACTATTACAAACATATTTTTCTTAATAATATTCAACATGCATACATATAATCAATCAAATATAGATATGAGTTTGGCTTAACAATTACAGTATATACCATCTGGGTATAACATACATTTATACTTTAGTATTCTATGATATCCCATACTAACATAGGTTCTCGATTATATAAAAAAATACATTACTAAACTTACATTTTCAAGAATCAAATGATCATATACATAATAACAATCAAGTATGGAATTATACCACCCAAGTATCCTCTAAGTTAAGACTACTTACCCACATACAAGCAACATAGCTTAATAAACACATATCATGATGTACCATTATATGCTAGATATAACCAAACACTCTCATAACATATATCACACACAATTATTCAATATTAAACACATATAATTGATAACCAATTAGACATATACAGAGAAACAAAAAAATTATAAACCTATTATAACATTTATTTAAACATCCCATTTTATTTCTTAGAGACTATTTTAGTTTTGGTCCCTCAGACACCAAATGATTAGGTAAAATGATACCCCTAATTACAAACTTAGACATATGTCCCAACATAGCCATTTTTATTTCATACTTATATTGCATACTTAAACTCATGGATAGATATAACAAATCAAGACTCATACACACATGAAACATAAGATAATCCAGATTAGTGTTAGCTATACTTTTTTAAGGGTCTGAATGCATGTATTTGTTATCTTAATTACAGGTAAATATTTTAACATTGTTCTTAATCCATCCATGGAATTATAACCACAAATATGCCCTTTTATACATGTACACCCTATTAGACAAATTAACACCTACAAATATTAATATTCTTTAAGAAATTTTTGTGAAGTTTTTCATCTGTTAGAATATCGTGTAAGTTGACTATGTTTTAAAATCTCACAAACACTCCATCAATTTTGGGGATTTTGTATAATTCTATCAAAACTAGGATGAAAGTTCTCAAAATTAGACTCGTATAACAAGAATTATACTCTTTTATTATTTTATAAAAAAAAATCTATTGAGTAATTCCGACCCAATAATATATATAGCCATATTTCTAATCTTTTTCCCAAAAGTTTTCCTGTATTTAATATTTACTCTAAAACCATACTTAGAAAGATTCATGAATGCTATATGAAACTCCTCTTATATACTCATAAGCATTTAACTCTTTTATCATATGTAATACTTATAAGTGTAACACACCACATAAGACTATCATATGAACCACAAGAATATGGTAACTAGTTCATCACTAAGTAATAATTAACTATAGATTGTTAAAGTCATGGTAACATCCAACTCCTTCAATATTACCATTAACTGAATTAACAAACATGATAAGATATCTAAAATTCAGCAACTTAGTGTGAACTCTAACAATACTATCTATTGAATGCCACGGTAAAAGTTATAGAGATAGATGAATTAATTATTACTACAGGCATAAATAAGGTTATGCCTATCTCATTGGAATATGGCAATGCCAAAGGTTCAAGACTTCACTTACATTCTTCAACTACAAATTTATACCTCCAAATAACCATGTGCAATGAATTTAATACAATGCATATAAATATATATAGCAGCAATTACTTTGCATGCATACATAAAAATGCATGTCAGTTTACAGTGATATAGAAGATAAAATAATATAATTTATTTCCATATAGCAATGCAGCAATTCAATCATATAGAATGTTGATTTGGTATTAGGCGATGCCTTATATGGGCAAATTTAATTTTAGATTAATTTACATTTATAACCATAGTTTCAAAGAGTGAACTAATGACTTAATTTAATATCAATGGCTGCTAAAATTTGGAAATATACTCTATTAAATAGATTCAAATAAATACAGTGATGCCTAAGAAATTTATTCAGCCATGAGTTAGATATGTGAGTTAATAACTTCAGTGACTCATCGAAATATAGCAATCCAGCAAAATACAGTGATTCAGAAAAATACAGGGGTTGGAAAATAAAGAAAATTTGATGCCACAGGGATATATATATCAACACCATATATTAAAAAGCAATCCCATTAATTACAATAGCGATGTAATAAGGTAAAAAGCAACCTTAATAAGAAAAACAACGATGCCAACTTACTATTGTTCAATCTAAAAAGGTTTGTTTTTTATTTATTAAGAGACTACCAACTTTATAGGCGACAAGTGTAAATAGACACCTAGCTAAATAGCAGTTCCCACTAAGTTGCTACGCCTCCCTGGCCTATAGCTATTATGAGATACATCATTTAAACCTTTTAATTAATTTATAGTCAACATTAAAGAATCGGGATGCTAATAATTATATAATAAAGTACCTATTTTTTAAGTGATCCTATATGGATAGGCTACAATGCCTATGCTTGTATCATAACATAAATACAATCATCTAATTATATATCAAAAAAAATTATTCATTCAATAATTACATATGTAGGGATAACAATGGTGATGCCATATTCTGAATGAAATAATGGTTTAGCCAATAACCTGCTCTATATAAGGTGTTAAGCATTTCCATGGCTCTATGCTGGCAAATAATTAATCTAAAATAACACACACACACACATAAACTTAGGTTATTGAATTTTTGCAGTTTATACAAACATACTATGGATAGATTTCAACCAGAACAAATCAAATAATTATCTAAAATTTTAATGTAAAAACTTACCTGATAAGACCATTTATTTTTTCCTTTTCTTCCTTGTTTTCGTTTCTCTCTCTTCCATTCTTCTTGTTTTTTTTATGCCCTTCTTCTTATACCCTTTTATACTTATGACCCCCCTCCTTTCATAATCTCCATTGAGATTAAAAGGGGTGTAGCATCATTTTTAGCTTTTATCTTTTTGTTTTGTTTTATTGTTTTTATTAATGATTTTCTTTTTGATTTAATCTTTTTTTTTTATGATTTTCTTCAAAATATATTATTTTAAATATTTAATGACTATTTTATCCCTTTTTTAATTTTACCTTTATTTCTTAATTTTATCTCTTTCTATTTTTTTTTGCTTTCCTGTTAAAACATAATTTTCAATCATCTTTATGCATTTCAAACCTTAATTAGAAAGATTAGTAAACTCACTAATTTAATTGGCACTTCCTAATTTCAAGGAAAATTAATTAAATTTTTTGAATTTAATTAAATTACTCTAATCTTTAAAATATTAATGATCATAAATGTAATCACATAAGATAAAATCACCCAAACATAAACCTAAACTAGCACACAAGTCATGCAAGACAATTCCATGAAACCATTAAACTATGTTAGCAAGCCAATTATAAATGACTATCTCATGTAAATGGTATTAAACACACTTTGATAACCATTCAATTACGTATCTAACATGTATCATCTAATGTGATGTGTGTAGGGTACTGATCAATTTCTCTATCATCTTTTGACATCTCGATCTATATCACTCTCTCTGATGATGCTCTCCCTCCATCACACTCTGAGGGATGAATTGTCCTGCGTCAACCTCATAATAAAATAGGTAGTTAGACCATAATAGTCATGATATACATTCATCATAAATATAGCTAAAATAAAAAATCAACATGATCATAAAGTAAATATTTACTTACAACTAACTCATAGTATGGTGATCATGTAACCTAAGCACTATCTTGTTGCCCCATATCAACATATATCTCATAACTTAGTTAAAAATAGCCAAATCTAAATTTGTCAACTATAGATATCCATAGATAATCTAGCAGGTTTTCCTGGTGAGGAATCAAGATGTAACACAACCCATTTCAAGTTTTCTTGACTTTCTAACTTCTAGCACGCATTAATGCAGCTTATCCTAATTTACCATTAATTAAAATAATCCCTTCAGTGTAAAAGTACAAGTAGCTCCATGATAAGCATCAGACACCATACACCTTCTAAGTTGATGATCAAGTTTACATACACTTGTGGGAGAAAATATTTATAAAACCTTATTACACTCCATCCACTTTTGTATTGGCCTTACACATCACTAAAAATATTTGGGATAAAGCTTTTGAGCTCAATCTTCTTTCTTACATTGGGTTACATTTAGCATAAAAACAAAACTATTGTGCCATTAATTTCCACCTTTGTTGGATACTTTATATGTCATAGAGACTCTTTATTCGACAATGAAAAATTCAAAACTGAGTAATCCATAAGAATTGGGTCAAGTACTTGACACTCAGGTTAAACAGATAACAATATTTATCACATCCTGATTTATCTTTAAGATGAATAACTTGTTTGATTTGTGGATTATTATGGTTGATTAGTTGATTAACTAATATTTGATTAAGCTTAAATGAGATACGCTGATTATAGGACTATTTGTGTTGCTTAATTCATATGAATAGTTGTTATGAGTTAGCAGTAGTTTTATATTCTATACATTGTGATCATGTTTATACAATATTATTTTATGGATATAATGATATTTTGGGCTAATTACCTTCATTGTTATGAGGTGGATGTAGGACATATTCTTACCTTAGAGTATGACGGAGGGAGAGCATCATCGGAGAGGGTAGTTAGATGGAGACATTGAGAGTCAATAGAGAACGAATCTAAAAACCCTTGTACATACCACTTAAAATATCATGTTTCATAATTAATTATTTTATTAAATAACATAACATGTTTTGTGTACTTTTATTTTAGATGATTGTTAATATGTTTATCTTATATGATGCAATTGTTTAACTGAATGAGTGATTTCGGTTATGTTTTACTTACCTTACTACATTATTAAGTACTGATGCACAATGTTATGATATGATGACATGTTCCATTATTGTTATTCATCTGTGAGGTTTAGATAATAATAATTAAATATTATTATTATTATATATGTTAAATCTATATGTCAAAAGATATAAATAACATTATTTTTAAATACCTTTGTATTCGATTAACTATTAACCTAAGTTTAATTTTAAGTATATGAATACATTGTTTTTATTATTAAATGATTTAATAAATCAATATATTTATGATAGGAGATAGTATAGTCACGTGGAACTATAAACTAGTAATACCTAAGAGTATTGTAATGTAATATAATCTACATTCTATAGTATTTGGTTGAGGGTCATTGCATGGGAGTACTTTGGTCACTGACAAGTTGATAAACTTTGCACAGAATAGAAATGGGAGATTAAATGATTAAGGTTTAGTTGGTCGATGATTGTTTGTTATCATGACTATTTTAAAAGGAATATAAAATATTTTTTTGTGGTATCATATGAAAGCCTCGAGATGATTAGGGTTACTAATCATCCATTGACTTTAGTTAAGCACCTATTTTGAGGAAATTATGGAGGTTATTATGTTTTCATGGCGATGGACTATGGAAATTTGTTGAGGAATTAATTCATGTATTTATAAAGTCAATTGATGATACCATTAAGTTTAGAGAGTAAGAGAATGAAAAAGAATAAAAAAAGAGAAAGAGGGTTGTGGGCAAACACATGACACATGTCATAGAGAAGAGAGTTACAGAAGGAGAAAAAGGTAAAAATTTGAAGGGAAAAGAAAGGGATTCATTTGGATTCGTTGGCATTAATAGGTAGGTTGTGTATTTCAATTCCTGTGTGAATAATGAAAGGGTTTTTCAAACTAAGTATTGGGTTATTAGTTTTTTTCTGTTTAAATCTAGAGATTATTGAGTGATATGTGGAGCCCTATGGAAGGCATGGCCTCCATAAAACCCCACATTTGACTCAGGGAAACCCAAGGGTTGTGGATAAAACCATAAAAATGTCATGATTGTTAAGCTTCTATGAAAACTTATCTTAAACTCTTTGTTAGTTTAAAAAATTATGTACATAAATAGGGAGCTATTCTAGATGGGTATATACTTATGGCTCAAGCTGGATTGTTTGAATTAGTTGTATATATTTATTTGGGTATTTTAAATATGAGTTGAAACTCAGGATAATGTTTTGTTTATACACCTGTTGGTCTTTAGGTATAAAATGAGAAATTTTTTATACAAATGGGTTTGTGGATACACACACACACATATATGATTAAATTTGATAAAAAAAATATATGTATACTATATATATATATATATATATATATATATATATATATATATATATATATATATATATATATATATACTTGAATTTGATTCAAGGGATTTATGAGATGATCGAGTACATATACATTTATATGTATAACACTATTTCTTAATTGTGTACATATATATTTATGTGCATATCCTTAAAATTTGACTGTGCACATATACATTTCTATACAAACCTGTATTGTAAAATTATCAAACTATTATAGAGGACAGTTTGTATTACATCTTGAACTTACTTGTATAGTCGAATTCGGGGTTAAGGTTTCATTGTGTTAATTTTAGTATAAACACCTACATGTTCAAGAATATAATTATACTATTAATTATGTAATGAAACTCAGTAGCATATATACTAGTTCATTATAGCGTTGTGATTTAGTCAGGTTAGTAATTTTATAGAACCCGAGTATGGGTAGGAGAATGATTGTATGTGGACTTTGTTGTGGTTTTATGTGAAGATCAAGTCTATAATTTTTATTGATTTCATAAGCTTTAATATGTTCATTATGTGTTAGAACTACGCCTAAATAGAGATGACCATGTATTCAAAAATTATATTTTAAACAATGAAAGGTTTAAATACAGTCAAATGGGGATCGAGCATGTGAAATTATATAAATAAAGGCATACGGACTATTTCATGTGATTATAATGGATGACCCATATGGGGCCTAGTCGACTGTGTTTTTAGATTTAATTATATGCTTTTTGTTTAGTTGAAAGTCTTAGAATGATTGAACTAGGAATGTTTTTGTTTAATTGAACAAAACATATGATTGGTTGTATGTTACATTTGGATTTTGTGAAAGTTTGTATGCTTGATTTAAGCAAGTATAAATGTGCAGGAATTATCTAGTTTCTAAAAAGGGGATATGGGGCTATTTTATGGATTGGATGTATACATTATAGTATACATAATACTATAAGTCATGGACAGTGGATGTCTACTTAGAATATACTATATATGATAAATAATTGTATTGCATTAAAAATATTTTTGAGAGTTTTAATATGTGTGTGTGTGTGTGTGTGTGTGTGTGTGTGGTATAAATACATAATTTTGGATTGTGTAACGTGTATGATCAGATTATACCATTTAAATATATATATGCATATTATACTTAGTTGTATTGTACTTTAAAACATTATTGCCATTGGTGTGTAATTCATTGCTTGAGATATATTTCAATGTTATGGATATAAGCATTAAAATAATGTATTTAAGAGATTAAAAATAAGCAATTACGATGTTTTGGACAGGCTTTGTTGATATGTGGAGTAAAAACTATAGTTTATAAGCTTGTTATATACTATTGTTTTGTGGAGAAACAACATTATGAGTCACTTAGTATGATAGGTAATTGACAGTTTTAATGTGATCATACATGAATGGTATGTTTAAGATTGTTTTTGGATTCTGTATATTATATGCAATAAATCAGATAAATAGATTCATTCATTTAATGGACTAAATGAATGTATGATAATTTTTTACTTAATTTTGATTTGTTAAGGAGGAATATTTTTGAATGAAACTATTGGTTTTAATATTATTATATGTTTTTACCAAATATCGCATTCATGACCCTAATTAAGCAATTGATAGATTCCACTAGTTTAATTAGCACCATCAATGCAAGATGAGGTGTAATCCGATCAAGTGGTGTGTATAAATTTGACATATCCTAGAGATCATTTATTATTGAAACTTTGGTCAAAGAAATGCTTGATACACATTATCATTTTATATGTTTATATAGTTTTCACATCTGTGTGATATCATATTAGAATGGATTTCTTTATGGTACACATTATGTATTAGATATCTTCGACACACGGGTTATGGTTTGTTACTCTGGATTCTCACACCATCATTATCTACCCATCTATGAAGGGAGGGTCATCCTCTTGTTTGAGAGATAGTGAGGGGGATATATGGTCTATGGTTCGTGAGGAAAAACGCCAAGATGATGCTCTCCCTCCCATCTAGAGTACTATACTTGAGACTACACTTGAGATTACATATTGATACTTGAGTCATGGAGACTCTGCTCAAAGGAGCTTTGTATCAAGATTTATCATTTGAGATATATTATGTATTGTTAAAATTATATCATTTATACATTATACTCTACAAGAGTGGTTGTAATACTGTATCAACCATGGCTAAAATTGTACTATTTTCTTTATGATGATATGAAGTATTTATTTTTATTTCAGTATTGTTCATGATTTCTTTATTTATTCATGGTGATCCTTAGCTAAGTGGATTAGTTATAAAATTTATGGTTAACTAAATTAATACAGTTAGTTAAAGATCACTAGTTATATTTTTCATGATGAAATCTATATGTTGAATATGTATATTTAATTTTTTTTTTAAATTGCAATATTCTAGTAAAACCCAGTGGAGTTGTTACACTATTTGAATCATCTACATGTAATACTAAAAATTTCAAAGTAATGATAGTTAGACATGTACTTCCATCTATGTGAATTAAATATAGGAGTTCTTACCAAAGGAGAGGTGACACTTGATTTCCTTGGTATATACCCCAAAAGTTATGAATGTGTGCTAATGTTAAATGCGTAAACATTCCCTGCCTACATGGGCTATTGTAAATTCATATTAATCAATGACTCATTCATAGTGTATAAGTTGATAATGGATCAAGTGAGAATGCATGTATAATGAAATTACTCCATTCATTACGTTACACATTATACGACATACAAACAACATCTAAAAGTGTCAAGATATTTAATGGGACACAACAAACTACTTTGGAACACATTGTGTTGCCTCTTCAAGTGGGCCCTGCTATACTATCTACTCATTTTCTAGTTATACCATAGAATGGGGCCTTTGATATGATATTAGGACACCCTTATTATAGAAGCTCTATGTTGTGCCTTCTATGGTACATAGATGTATAAATTACATTCCTTTGGAGCAATATTAAAGGAGTAATATATTATATTATGAGAATACAACTTTTTAGTGTTGTAATTGTAAACTTCTAGACCATATCCATCTACTTGTACCTAGACTCACGCACCTCCTTCCAAAAAAATGAGTATGAAATCAAACTCCAAACATTGGATTTTTCAGGAGCAAGAGATTATAGAATAAGTTGATGATTAGGCTGAGGTAAATCAACATACTATAGAGCTATAAAAGAATAAATTTGATGAACTAGAAAATTAGGCAGAGGTTCCTGAGATTGCAACTATGGAAAGTAAAGAAGATCAGTCCTCCAAATTGAATACTTATATGGGTGTAAATATAGGTCAAGAATCAAATAATTTATATTCAAATAAAGAATTAGCAATCCACTCAACCTTGGAACTACTAAATTCAACAATTCTAGATTAACAAACATCACATTTGTTCATTGTCATGGTGGAACCTTATCCAAGGATATAACAAGATGTAAAAAAATAAAAAAGGTAAAAAGGGTAGAATCAATTAATAGCCGTGATATATTTCCCACTTTTTTGTGAGGCCTTAATTCTATTATTTTTTTTCCACGGACTTCCTTTCTTGTTGTTTTCTTTTCATTGTTGTCATCCTCTATTGTTTGCTGCATCTTCCCTAATATGGGGCTTTTGATGATCTCCTGAGGGTTTCTTTTTGTTGGGATGGTTTCATCCCTTTCTTATTCTCTTTTTTCCTTTGGAATGTTGTTTCATCTATGGAATGTAATTTCAAAATTTAATTAATATGAAGTTATGAATTTTTTACAGAAAAAAAAAATATTGGAGTAATATTCTACGTATACACTTAATGACGAGAATTACACATAGTTTAAATTACCTTTTTATCAAGATCGTTTCATCCCTTTCTTGTTCTCTTTTTTCCTTTGGAATGTTGTTTCATCTACAGAATGTAATTTCAATTTTTAATTAATATAAAAGGTGAAAAAAATATTGAAGAAGTAATATTACAAGTATACACTTAATGAGGAGAACTACACATAGTTTAAATTACCTCTTCAAAGTATTGGATATGTAGGCAACACTCAACCATTCATTAGGAAGTGATTTGGGTTTGATCAAACCAACTTCTTTCCCATTTTCAAGACCAAAACATAGTGTCTAAAGTGGACCTAGTATTTGAAAAGAAAGAGACAAATTTTTAGGTATTGCATGTATAGTCATCCCTCTATATTGTACACAAGGTACCATGTATGTTCTTCCCTCATGTCATAAGGTTAACTTGGGAATAATAAATGGTCTAGGTCCTTATGTCACATAAGGACTTGTTGTGTATGTTCTTTCATCACACCATAAGGGGACTTTGGGAATAAAAAAGAATGTGTGCCTTATTTATTTTTCTTTATTAGGGTCTTACAATTGGGATATCACCGGCACCGTGAAGTTAGGTGGTTTCATTCACCAATACCAAGGACTTCAATAATAACCTTGCCTCATAGATTTGAGCCTCAATGTATTGTAAGGTCTATAAAGGACACCCTTAGTAAGCCCATTTACCCTAGCATATGAGCCTTTTTACTATAGATGGATAGTGGTGTCGAGAACACAACATTCACAATGATCACAACCATGTCACTTTAAGGATATTATCGATGGGCCATTAAAAAAATAAAGCCATAAATAATTATTACCTTTTAATGACAACACATGACTTTGTCAAGAATGAAATCACAATCTTGTAGACTTATATGAAGACATAAATAAACACATTGATTTAAATAAATTGACATCAACATAAAAAATATCAAGCAAATAAAATATGCTCATAGAGATACTGAATGAATCTCAATTCACCTCACAATGACTACATTCCCAGTCTTCACACCATCTATGTCGAGCTATCAAAATGAATCATCAAACTTGATCTCATATATAATGAGCTCATTTATAGATTGGATGTTTTTAGAATGTCATTGATGGCAGTGCAATTTGGATTAATAACACATCAAATGAACCTCTGCATCAAGGTATACACGCATTAAAATGTAACACAAAATATTTGAATACCATCAAACACACTAGATAAATATTTTTAGAACTAATTTATAGCATGGTAAAAAGTAATTTTGCCATCAATGAGATTTAATGTATGTTCACCATTCTATGTATATAACACATAGTTGTTAATAGGGAAACACATCCCTACCAATGAACCTCTAACCTTATGGCATTGGTCAATGAGCCTATGCCATGTGTTAGTAAAAACACATAGTGATTGTATTCATCCTCCAACTTTGAATTATGATTGTTAATCATGGAAAAATAGATGGCTCATTTTTATGGGTGAGCACCTATTGGCATAATTAAGAGTGTTAATATAGATATCCTTAATATTAGTCCTCGTCATATTTAAAGTCATTTTACATCCCCTATAGGTACTCCTCTCACAAGAGATTACATGAGTAGTGATCTATATGGTTTTACTATAACACATGATGCATTTTCTAATTCTAATTCATGTACATCTATCACATTTCATCCATGAGATGCATTCCTTCTATGACTTATTATAGTTTATTATGACTCTCATCTTTATGAGATTTAAAAACTTTTTAAAAGTATAGGATGTGTGCATCAAACATTGGTGACTCTTATGAGAAAGTGTTTTGATCTACAATAAGCCCATGAGGTTTTGTGAAAGATGATGCTACAACTATTTAAATAAAGTTTTAGATTGTAGAACATGAAATGCAATCTAAGAAAAATATATGAACCAACCATTACAAATTCAATGCATCTGATTAGAAAATTGGTGCCATTTATTTTCAAATGAAAGAATAGGGGAAAACTTCAAATGTGTACAATGCATAGAAAGACTAGGCTAGTAGGTTCCTATGATCAAAAGGGGAAAGCATCCTTGCTTATTTTTCCACCTTTTAGTGACCTTAAATACAAGAAGAGAGATCTATGATCAGTAAGGTGGATGGTACATCCTAACTAAATTATCTAGACTAGAAGATGACCATTCAAATCACTCCCTCAATAGCCATCAAAGTCCTTAATCATCCCTAATCACTTCCTACTCAACCCTCATCATCCCTAGTCATTCTATCATTATACCTCATCCTCCCTAATCATCCCTAATCACTCCCTCATTGGCCCTCATTTTCCATAAATACACCCTCATCAACCCTCATCATTCATCATCATCCCTAATCACTCCCCCATCATCCCTCATCACTGCTCATCATCCCTAATAACTTCCTCATTAACCCTCATCATCCTTAATTACTCCCTCATCGGCCCTCATCATCCTTCATAATCCCTAATCATACCCTTATCATCCCTCATTGTCCCTCATCATTATTGATCACTCCCTCATCATTCCTCATCATCCCTAGTCACTTTTTCATCATCCCTCATTATCCCCAATTACTTTGTCATCATCCCTCTTTATCCCTAACCACTCCCTTATTGGCCTTCATCATCCCTAATCACAATTTTTATTGTAAAATGGTTTGTACTTGTTGTTGAATGTGCTCAATAAATTGAATAGCTTTGTCAACTTGATTTTGAATTGAAGGAGTTGTTATTATTGACGACATAATAGTATAATCTACATCAATGGGTGTCAAAGGTTATAAACCCAAATAAACCTAAAAACAAATGCGTGCAGTAGATTTGAACAAAGCTCTATTGTAGTTGTGTTGAATGAAAGGAAGCCTTTTGTCCCAAGTGCATTATTTCATAGAATTATATATTATTAGAAGGTGTATTATCATCTTATTTGTCGCTTTTGTTTGTCCATCAATCTGTTGATGATAGGCAATGGATTTGTTCATCTTTGCATCTAGCATAAACCAAATTGATATCTAAAAATAGCTCAAAAATTTTATGTATCTATCAAACAAAATAGTTTTTGGGATTTCAAAGTGGTACCAAACATGCTTAAATTATAATTGAGCTATTTTTAGAGTTGAAATTATTTTTTTTACAAGGTATGATAATTTCCATCTTTGATAATCTATCAACTACTACAAAAAACAAGTATTACCATGTTTGGTAGTAGGGTATACTGAGAGAAAGTCCATGGAAATAGATTCCCACAGTCTCATTGGAGTCGATAGAGGTGTATAAAACATTTATTTTTGTTGATCAGCTTGCCTATGGTGCATATGGTACACAAATTGATATCCCTACATACATCATACTTGAGATGTGGACAGAAGTAATTGTGTAATACCATAAGAGTCTTTTCAACCCCAACATGTCCTACAACCTTGTATAAATGAGCCTCCCATATTAGTTTATTTCTCTCTGCCTCATGCATAATGCACAAGTGCCCAATATGAAACTATTTAATATATGAAGACCATTTTTTATGCCCCTCTTACTATAATTTGTTATGCATTTGCAAGATTTGAATTAGTTTGTGATCTATGTGGATCATAGTCTCCTTGATCAAGATATAATGCTTCTAGTGCTTACATGCTAGAGCAATATTAAAAATATCATGATCATATGTTAGGAAGTTCCTTAAAGGTGCAGTGAAAGTTTTAATATGGTAAGGAGTCGAGTGATGATGTTGAGTGAGAACTACTCTAACTGCAAAGTTAGAGGCATCTATCCCAAGTTTAAATGAATGTTGAAGGTTTGGTAAAGCAAGTAATAGTGTGGAACAGAGTTTGCATTTTAATTCTTCAAATGATTTCTATTGTGAAACATTTAAGATGAAATTTGCTTTAGTGACACCTTGTGTAACTTGGTTTAAAGGCCAAGTCACATGAGAAAAACTAAGTACAAATATCTTGTATAAATTTGCCAGTCCAAGGATGTTGGGTAACTTAATGAGGTTATTTAGTTGTGGCCAATCTTGGATTGCTTAAATCTTAGTCAAGTCCATGTGTATTCCTTGTGCATTCATAATTTATCCCAAATATTATATTTTTGGCATGGAAAATGAACATTTATCCATGTTTACATATAGCTTGTGTTTCCACAGAGTGTCAAACACTTGCTCTAATATGGTGTAGATGTTCATCCCATGTTTTTTTCTAAATATCAAGATGTCATCAAGGTAGAATACAAAAAATGAAGTAATGAATGGCCTTAGAATATCATTCATCATCTGAATGAATGTGGTTGGTGTGATGGTTATTCATCATTCATCATCCACTTATAAGTTACTACATAGTTCCTATGGTGTCAGCATTGTAGACCATAATTCATCACTAATAATAGTTATTAATCTCATAAAACTCATTAGTTATCGTATAAGTGTCTAAAATAAAATTATGAAATTCAAATATTCTCATTGCATTCATGCATAAACTAACTAAAAATGACTACATGCTCAATTTTTGGTCTATGTGCATCGAGCTATCAAAAATAAATAATGAATCAATCCATAACCTATTTTTACATAAATGCTAGCAATAGCCATAAACTATTCATAGAGATTTGATAACAAGAAACCAATGATTCCATTCCATAAAACACCATAACACTATAAAAAAAATTAAGTTACACCCAAATCTTACCTTTTAATGACAACATGTGACTTTGGTAAGAATGAAATCAGAATCCTGCAAACTTATATGAGACATAAGAAACATATTAATTAAAAAAATTGACATCACTGTCAAAAAAAATTCTCGAGTAAAAAATTATGTAAAATTACCACCCAAAAAAAATTTAGTGTCACTTCGTTCAGAGTACAAAGCGGACTTGCGAATAGAGTCCACTACATGCAGTTTGGTTTTGTATAGCATACCCACAATCCCATAACCAAATCTGCATACATGCAACCCTTAACTGGGGTAATTACCCCTAGAAAATTCTTCAGGGAATATTATTTCCCTATGAAATGTGCATATAGTTTGAGGCATATCAATATGTGGTCCATAACAATAAGCTCTAAACTATATGGTGGTAGACACGTTACCAATAGGACCACCTAGGTGTCCTTACCCTACCTAAGACTCATATCTATGGAAGTTTGGGTTTAAGTTGGGGTAGTTTATCTACCCCTTCTTTGTACATGTGATGCTTAGGTTAATAAGGAAATTTGAACATTAGGGATAGGTCAAAATAATTTATTTACTATTCCTAAGTTTAGGAGTTACAACATTCTCTTATAATCCATGATTCATAATATAGAAGTAACATTGTTCTATTTGGCTCAATCAACAATGTTCATTTGACAATTTAACAAATGGAAATTATACCTATAAAATCCCTAAAACTGTAATAGGAATTTAATGTATTTTGCGTAAGTAAAGAACCCATTGTAGTATTATCCCTATTTAGAACATTATACCATGATCTATAAGTTTTTAGAGATCAGCTTACTACATGCTTTCACTTATCATTTTACACAAAATAATTTACCGTTGTGATCTAATTAAGTTACCATGATTCTTATCAAGGATCAATGTCATCACACAAGTGAGCATCATACCATTGACCTATATTGTTTAACTTATTCTCATGGTAACCCTGGACCATCCTATAGGAAAGTATTTAGAGTTTAAATCTCTAAAGTACTATCTACTTGTCACTTGGTCGTTATCATAAGAACTATTTATAGTATAGGATTAATTTTAAACCAATAACAAAAGTACATCACTTAATCTTAATCCATGCGCTTATAAATCCTTTGTTTTATTCATTAGTTTCCACAAGTTGTCCTTCTAAGAACATTAAAACCATTTACACTAACAATCTATTGTAATTCTTTAATGGTCATCACATTAAGTTCATAACACTAAATAGGCTTATTCCACTTTTAAGCCAAAACATGCTTAAAAAAAACTAGCTTCTTAACTCAACTAATGCATTGATTACAATTATGGTTATTTCTTGTAACTATTTAATTAATTTGTTTCAAGGATCACAATTCTTATGACTACTGTATTAATCAAATAATTAATCCCTCTGACTATTGTATTAATCAAATAATTAATCCCTCAAAGTAATAACAACTTCCAACCTTGAATATTAGCATAAATGGAAAACAACCTTCTAAAATATAACTTGAGGTTATATTGACAACATCGTGTAAATTTATCACCATTATTAGTTTATGAACAAGCAACTAAAAATTATGAACTAGGTTAAAACAACAGTTTAACAATAAACAAAACTATATTAATTTAATAATGAATTCATTCCCCCAAGTGAATCTTATTTCAAGCATATAGAATGAAATATTCAATCAAGAAAAATTTCTAATGTGTCACTACATCTCAAGAAAAGGAATTTAGTGATAATTCCAAGAGAATTTTTAACTCAAGAAAGGATGTTCTATTTATGCAACCTAAACCATTTACACTCCTTGAATTAATGACTAAATACAATAAATAAGAAATCAATTCCCAATTTAAATGAAAAATACTTCAGCAATAGCCATAACACTATCACTATATATTCATTTCACCCCTAATAGAGATTGGGCAATTTTAATGATGTAACTCGAATTATTTTAACTTGTTTTGCAACAATATCTAATTGCAAGCTTGGTATTCTTGGTTGTAGTATGCCAAGGTAAGGTCAAAATAACATATCACTTTAGAGAGAACATAGTCTCAACACAACCTTTTTTTTGCTAACAACAATCTTTATTGTGCTACAAAGAGAATTTAAGTGCAGCCAAGTATAAAAATAAACTACATTCATACATAGTGCTTCTTAAAACATAAAATGAACCTATTGTTATGCCCACAATCATACTTGTACAATAGTCTAAAAAAAATCTAAAATCTCATACACGGTGTTTTAAACACTTAATAATGAACTTGCTTAGTGTATTTTATTATGTAAGTACAATAATTTGTAACTTATATAAGATCTATGTTTCTAGGCAACTAGGATCACAAGCTTGAACACCAAGCAATAATTAAAAATATACAATCATAATAGAATAACCCATGAACTATAAAATCAACTTATGTTCATTCTATTAACATCATTTACCTTCTACATAAATAATCACAAGTTTACTAATTTACCAAATGAACTATTAATACTATAATGAGAATATTCATATGAACACAACTTCTAACTCAAACTAGTAAGCCATAAAACTTTTCTATTCATTCAAAGGTAAACATTAAGAGCATAACAAGTATACAATGTACCATCCCAACTTAACAGTCTAAGCTAACCATTTAATAATAAAATAGAATAAAGAGTAATTAAATAATTTTATGAGATTCATATAAACAACAGTACGAGTATAATCATGTTTCCATCTACTTTCATACATTAAACTATTTTCACATTTATAAAACCTGCTACAGTAAACATAATACAATGAATCATATGTTAGATCAAGATTAAAACAAGTAACAAACTGAGTAATTACCAAGAGAGCCTCTCCTCACGATCTGTCCTGCCCTAACCTATCCTATGAGCCCTCTGATAGGTGATCCTTACGACCCCCAACCATTAGCTGGGAGATGGAGTCCAACTTTAAGGTCTTATGGGACGAGGACATGAACAATAATGGATATAAAATCAATCACTATAACTATGGTAGTTACTCAATAGATAATAATTTCACCATTGAAAGATCAAGCTTAAAACTTGTCTCAAAACATAATCACCAACAAGCATGCAAATACTGACAACCTTTGTCTTTCTTTAAAGGGTTTATTGGCATCAATTACATACTCAATCAAACTTGATAAGCCTTCATCATTTACTAAAGGTATGCCAATGATAAAATAACATAATCTAACACCCATAGTGAGAAAAAAACATGACCTATAACCATGAGAAAAAAAATGCATCATTCACATGCAATTTGTATTCAAAACCAGTTAAATAGATCACCAAGGAATTAAACATCTCACCCTTTCACCATATAACTAGGTATATTCATTTAATCACCCACAAAAAGTGTGAAAAAGTGATGAAACCACTATAACTGACCTTAATAAGGCGGTATCGAATCCTCAAAATAAATTGCAGATAGATAATAATACCAAGGATCTAAATGTCTTGGTCAAATTTCCAATAACATAAACCAGTTAATATGAAAAATCAAGCTACCAGATCAAATATACATATGAAAAATCATACCAACAAAGCAAAGCCAAAATCACCCAAAATGGTTCAATAACATGCTAGGGTACTAATCCCAAAATTTAGCTATTCGACCCAGCCACTTCTAACAGGTAAAATAAATTAAAAAATCCAAAATATCATAAGATAACAAATAAAACCCAACAAAATTACATACCTAGCCTCTACAAAACTAGCTATAATAATAAAACCCTATTTTGGAAGCCTAAAGTGACTTGCACATGCTTAATGCCAAAACAACCAAGTGAAAATAGAGGCAATAAAATATTTGATCTGTCCATATTCCAAGTAAGAGAGTTACATAGATTATGAGATAAAAAATAGAGATTGCAATGCTAGGTTCAAGCCTATAATTTTAAAATGGCTTGGTAACCCAAAACCAGAATAAGCCATATGCTAACATAAGGATTTATATCAATTTAAATCAATCTGGGGGATTCTGTATGTTTATCAGGAAGTCTTATGACTTCCTCATGAACTTGCAAACAATTATTTTCTTGCACAACACAAATGAATATCACAACAAATATTCATTTCCTTTTTCCAAATTAATAAAATACTTACATATGATTTGTTTTGCCTTCCAGGAATGAGATGGATTTATGATTTCTTACTTACTTGCCAAAGAGATAGCTTGCCTTTTGCACCATGCCCAGCCTTCTTTTCTAGCAATGACACAAGCTACTCTCTTCTCCCTCCTCTCTCCTAGTAGGGTTTTTGAGCCCCATTACTCACAAATTTTGCCATTTTTCTCCCTTTTTGGCTTTTTTTCTCTCCCCCGAGTCTTTTCTCCTATGACTATCTCCTCCAACTACCCAAGAAAATGATATGGAAGATGAGCCAAATCCCTAAATCCACCAAAATTGAAGTTGTGTAATAATTTACTCCATCGACCAAGATATTTAGTCGTGATAACAATTTATTTAAGAGTCAAAGGCCCACGAACCCCTACTTAAGCCGTTTTGACCAAATCAAATCTTAGCAAAACATTAATTAAGGTCCCTCCACCTAGGTTATCAAACAATAAGCAAGAGGTTGAATAACATCACCAAAGGGGTCAAAGACTAATTAAAAAAATAATAACACCACAACCAACAGAATGCCAAAATGGATAATCATAAGATAATAATAAAATGAAACACGGCAAGCAAAGTCCACACACCAAAAACAATGGTTTGAGTAATATGATCTAAGCTAGAAATAATAATAATAATAATAATAATAATAATAATAATAATAATAATAATAATAATAATAATAATAATAATAATAATAACACCATTGATGAATTGATGTTATTTAATGACTAATGGCTTTGCATGATATCCCTTTTACCTGTGTCAATGTCACCCAATTTCTCACTACCTCGACCCATTTTTGCCTCGACTACCAAAGTCCACCAGCATCCTAGCTCATGTACCTATACCTACAACCACAAATGAGCATTAGTAGCACTTGAATGACATTATAGTAGCATAATAATATGATTGAACTGAATAATACAAAGTACAAGAACTAATTTAAAATCAATGTTGTAACAAAGATAACCAAATAACCTTGTTGTAACATAAACTACAATTGTAGTACTTAGTCAAGTATCCACCATAACCAAATGGACATGATCTAAATCAGATTATAACATCACTAGTGCAATACTATCAAAATAATAGTTTTACAGTTATAACTAAACAATATAAAAATATGTTGAAAAAAATATAGCAGTATATGAAATAGGGTATGTAAGCTAGATTGTAACAATATGCTCACCACATTCACGTAAAGGCATAGAATGGAGCGTAAGTCACCTCATAATTATTGAATTCCCAATCTCTACCCTGTGCACATCTAACTATCAAAACAAATCATCAAACTTTCTCTCATAGATAATGAGTTCATTTATAGATTAGATGTTTTTAGGATGTCGTTAATCATTGTAGTAGTTTGGATTGATAACACATCAACCAAACCTTTTCATAATTACATATGCATTAAAATATAACACCAAATATTTCAATGCCATCAAATGCACCAGATAAAAAATCCGTAGAATAAACTTTTAGTGTGGTAAAAATTAATTGTGCCATCGACAGGATTTAATGACTACTTACCATTCTGTGTATATGCCACATAGTTGTGGATAAGCCAACACATCCCTACCAGTATACCTTCAAACTTATGGCACGAGTCAATGAGCCCATTCCATGTGTTAGCAGAAAAGTAAAGTAATTGTATTCAACCAACAACTTTGAATGATGACCATTGATAAAGGGCACAATAGATGGCTCATTTTGGTGGGTGAACATCTATCGACATAATTAAGAGTGTTATTATAAATATCCTTAATATTACTAATAGTCATATTTGAATTGTTATTAATGTTAAAATCTTTCTATGTATATATATATATATATATATATATATATATATATATATATATATATATATATATATAATTTACACTCTATATATTAAAAGCATTGTTGTATAATTTACACTCTGAGGATCTGTATATGGTTATTATATATAAACCATTGTTATTAGAATCATTAATGTTGAAATTACTATATATATTAAAAATCTATAAAATTACTCTCTATATTATTATCTATAGAAAAATTCATGGATCTTGATGGAATAGACAACACTGATGTAATGTGACAAGGGAATGTTAAACTAATTTTTCACTATGGTTGAAATCAAGTGTATGTTCAACTTTTTTATAGATAAGTGTGATAACAACAATGGCCAAAATGAATGGGTGCAAGAGTGTAGTTAAATTAAGGCATTGAGACAGATGTTGGATGCACGTTAGCCAAATCACGAGTGTTAGACATTGACCGATGTGGTGGGCCCCCAACACATCAACAATAAATGTGAATGCACCGATTAGTTAAGTTGCTCTGTGTGTGATGACTGAGCTTTCCAAGCCAATCTTTCACAACATTAAAACCATATCCTCTCAAGGGGTTTGGACTCAATATGTAAACTTTGAAGGCCTACCCTTTTATTATTTAAAATGCAATCAGGGTGGGTTTAATATTGTAGACTGTCATTTCATAGGTCAGAAGGCCTTCCACACCATTCTTATTAAACCTTGAACCCATATATTGGGGTGTCTGAAAGGTTTAATTTTTCTCTGCACTCTTTAGGTTTGTTCCAATCCCTCCAAGGTTGGTAATGCGGATGGTGGATTTGGGGTTGGTAGTATGGTAGTTGGTTCCTCAATTTTGTTAGTAGTTCAAATCCTAAAGAGCATTGGTTTGTCCTCCAATAATGAATGTGTCAGGCTACCATTTCCAAAGGATTGGCAGTCTTCTTCTCCCTACCAAGTTAACTCTCGACAAGAGGTTATTTTAATACCCAGCTCTCAAAATGCAAAAATGACCTTGTCATTTTTGCCTACACAACAGTAGATCTGGCAGGGGTGGGAATTCATCCTAATTCTTCAAATCCCATTAACATTTGTTTAGATATGTTGGCTCGTCTTTAACTTTATAGGGTAGAGAGAGTTGACCCACAATAAAAAGTAGAACCCTTGAGATATTTAGTCTCAAGTTTTGAAGAGAAAGTAAGGAATTAGAGTTATAGGAGTGAAAAACTTTGAGTTTAGTCAAGATTTGGATAATGAGTTTAATGAAACCTCCCCCCATTAGAGTGAGGAACTAGAATCTTTAGAGTTATGCACCCTTCCACCAACTGAACCTTTGCTAACCAAAACAAATTATGTAACCCCAAGACACAGAGGAAGGAAAATGAAACTAGAAAGACTATAATTGGATGTGATGAATGATATATATGGGGGTTCATAATGATCTCTGAAAGTCCATTCCTAAAAAGGGAGGAGAATACCTAATTCTTACCATTAAAGAGGGACCTATTAAAGACAAACATTTGTCGACTATTAGCTTAAGTTTAGATCTATGAATTCTCCTAGGTTAAGGGTCATTGATGATGTCCTTCATGTCTAGCCCTTTTGGTAGTTTGTGATATTTGATTTAAGTTCCATACTTATTATATTCAAAGCAAAATTCCTTTTAAGTGTATTTTTAACCTGGAAAGGGACCCTTTTAACCCTTACCAATAATATTAATATATATATATATATATATAACATCTATTACAATACTAATATAACATTTCTATGATATTGTATATAATATATTATATAAGTAAAATATTTATATTATTATATAGAATATAGAATATTATATTGTATTCTTAAATTATATACTATATAAAAATTAGTATATTATAATTTTATTATTTTCTTTAGTAATATTTATTCAAAACTCATAAATTGTAACTTGTGAATTGTAATAGCTTCTAAGGGGAAATGCATGTAAATAATAAAATTAGTTTGTAGCTCTTAATTCTTGTGCCCTATGTGATGACTGTGTCAGGTTGAAGGAAGCTATCACTAGTAAAATTGATGGTGTTTAAAATTTGTCTAACAAATATTATGGTGTGAGACAAATCTATGGCAAGGGCTTAGCAATGAAAATTCCTCTAATGTAATAATAATTATATTAAACCCTAAAATTCATTGGCTTCATTGTTAATCTTTGTTTGCTTCTTTATAGTCACTACTCTCACTCGAGCTTCCTAGTGTCTTAATATCCCCCATTATTGTTTTATGTTGACATAAATCAATTTTGAGATCACTTTTGGTAGTGTTACAGTTGGTTATGATGATGTTTTGGTATTATGTGGGGAACATTGTCCTTTAAAGACATACAAATGTATGTGTTCCACTTACCTCATATGCTCCAATATTCCCTTCGATGATAGGGTTTGTGTGTGTGTATACGAGGACCACCTACTACTCTAGTACTCTAGCTATCAATGATTGGGCCATGTTTTCAAAAAGTAAGACATGTTATTCTTTGAGTTCCAATTGTATTAATTGTTTTATCTTTGGTATGTGGTTCCCCAATGAGATCGAACTTCCTCCATTATGACCTTTTAAGACCTGATAACCTTTATGCCTCTATTTTAATACCTTATGCTCTTGATCATTGCCATTAGTTATTTAAAACCTTGTTTATGTTCTTTAATAACATCAACTTTTGAAACCCTAATGTTCAGATAACCCACTAATCTATGTTTTTTGATACACAATAGTTAACATTGCATTTCTCAAATCTAAAGCTTTGGGTGATATAAACCCCAAAACTAAATTATGTGAACCCCTTTTTAAATCTTAATGTCTACCACTAAAATACACATACCATAACCAATATTTCTAGTGGACTAAAACCCTATCCTAAACAAATTAGTTTAAAAACCAAAAAGAGGAAATCAAGAACATACTAACATTACATGAAGTAGTGGGGTCCTTCTTAAGAAAACAAGTCCAACGCTTGGAAAAGGGTCCACTCATTCTTCTATGTACACTGGGGTCCATGTTATAGGTCAATAAAGTTAAACCACCATTCAAATGAAATATCCTCTTGACAGAGGAAACTCGATAAGCCTTCAAATTGACATTGAATAACAAACTATAAGAAGGGGAAAGTGAGGGAGCACCTGACATTCGTATAGATTACACTGAGAGTGATAGGCTAATGCACACCATTCAAGAATCCCTAAACATATGCAAGAGAGATAAAACTTTAAATAAGGAAAGAAATATATTCATGACAAATTTGTGGTATGATAAAGAATGCAAGGTAGCGTGGAGACTGCTAAAAGAACCAGTTGATATAGCAAAGGCAAACATATATGAATAATTGGTGAGGACAATAAAGAAGAGTATACAAGCACTCGGAGGATGGAGTTCATTTACTTAGGGAAACATGAACCAAAGAGATTTTGAAGGGGGTTTCATTAGAAAAAAAATGCAAACAAATAAAAACATAATAGCAATGCAATGGCTTGAATATTCAAAATAATCGTATGAACATGAAAATGAACAAGATACACCTCCCACAATCATTATTAACAAATATTTTTTCATGACTAAAGACATCATACACTGGATTAAAAAACTAGCAACGAGTAAAGTTTAAGACATCAACAACCTTCAAGTGGAGCATATAAAATGGGGAGTAGATATCCCAACACCTTGAATCAAAGAATTTTCAATGAGGTCATCCAAAATGGCTTCTCAATAAAGTGGGCAGCTAGCCTAACCATACCTCTATTTAAAATTGGAGATGTAAATAGTCCCTTAAATTATCAAACTATCATGGTCAATCCTCTTTTTGCAAAGTTGTTTAGAAGTATGATAGAATGAAGGATTAGCAGGTGGGTGAAGGAAAGAAGAAAGAGAGAAAAGGGGTGATCAAGTTTTTAAAAAATAAACTTAACTATCGATCATTGTGTCATGCGTAGACATCCACTTTAAAAGGTTTTAGATAAAAAAAGGAATGCATATTGTTGCTTTGTAGACTTCAAAAATTCATTTGACACGGTGCTAATGAACAAATTATGGATCAGAATGGAGGAACCAAGGGTCCCAACACACTACAGGGTAGTAGTTCACATATTGTATGAGCAATCAAGGATAAAATCAAAACATAGGTAGGGTTTTTCAAGCATTTAGGGAGTGATACATGTGTCAGACAAGGTTACCCTATATCCTCGACTTTATTTAGGTTATACATTAACAAGCTAGAAGTTTGGTTAAATAAATTTAGAGGGGAAGGGGTCCACTTGGAAAAATATGTGGTGAAATTCCTATTCTATATTGATGACCTAATTCTAATGCTAGAGACAATCCAAGATACCACCTACAATCTCTAGGGATCTTTTGCAAAGAAGTAGGGATGTAGGTAAACATTTTCAAAACCAAAATTATGATTTTCTTAGTGAAAAGGAAGAAGTGACATCTTTCTTTTTAATTTGCATGATAATCTCTTGATGTGGTGTCAGAATATAAATATTTGGCTCTCAAATTTCACAACAAGATTAGTTTGGATACATGTAGGATGAAAAGAACCCAAGGAGGTTGGATAGCTCTTTATGCTCCTCAAAATAGGTGGAGGAATGTTGAGTTATTAGATTGTAAGACCACCAGGGACTTATTTGAGTTACTTGTCACATCGATGGTGTTGTATGGTTGTGAGGTATGGGTTACTAGAATGAGTTTGAAATGGAGACAAATATAAAGGATCCAAAAGTGTGAAACCACAAACAATTTTATAATTAAGGCTTCAGTTGCAAGGTATGGGCTATTGGAATGATGAGTTTGAAATGGAGACAAATATAAAAGATCCAAAAGTGTGAAACCACAAACAATTTTAGAATCAAGGATTTAGTTCCCTATGAAATAATCATTTACAAAATATGAATATTCCCTTTAGTGACTACCATTATGGCCATTCTTGCATGTTAATTTGAAAGAACATAAAACATGAACTCTAGCAAGTGGCCTAGGTCTAAAAAAGATGAAGAGTTGCACAAACAAAAGACAACGTGGATGAATAAAAACCACAAATGGATGATTAGATGGGATATCAACCTAAATGAATTCCCAAACCTTAACAAAGACATAAAAAATTATGTGAATGAAAATTTTAGGACAATAGTGTGGAGGAAGAAAATAAGAAATGACCACACTTTATTACACATTTCAACTTGACTTATGAGCATTGTGAAAAAGTATATATAGGGGTTGAAATTAAATGGAGGGAAAAGATCCTTATTTCTCAATTAATGAGTAACTCCCACAGGCTTAGATATGAGACAAATAGATGGACACCACCTAATGAACAATGGGAAGATAGAATTTATGTTTTGTACACCATAGAAGTAGTCAAAACATACAAGTATTTCATCTTTGAATGTCTAAGGTACATAGACAATCAAGCCTAATATGAGGAAACATTAAGAGTTGGTTCCATGGTAGAGATATATGATGAAAATAAAATGAAAGGGTTCGGGGAGATGTTAACTCAAATCAACAAGAGAAGGAACAACCTTTGAATGGATAACACTAAGCATGCAAATCTTTAATTGATTGGATCAATTGATATAATTGGTGGACCTATAGATTGTTTGGTCTCATGGGCGTAATTAAAATATTTTGATTTCTTTCATTCATTCATTCATTCATTCATTAAATATATGGTTTTTATGCCTTCAAGAAAAGCATAGACAGGAGGGTGCCGACAGGAGCCTAGTGGGCTATATCTACGTTATGATCCATGTGCAGGCCGAGGTTAGTGAAGTTGAAGAGTTCTATATATAGGGACCTCCCCCTCAGCCTCATAGGTTAATATGAGTGATGTACCTTATCAAATCACAAGACATATATGTCTATCATTTGTATGCAATCAATAATAGTAATAATAATGGAAGTAAGGGGTTTCACAGATGCAACCTTAGCCTCAAACTCAAAAATAAAAATTTGCATGGTAAAGAAAGTGATTTAAATAGAGGAAACTCTAGAAGCTTAGGCCTTAAGAAGAATCATAAGTGCACATCTCAAGTAAGGAAAGATAGTGTTTTACCTTATTTTTGATAAAACACAATATATGATATCTGATTATAGGTGTAAAACTAAATAATATCAAAATACTAAAGATGTGCAATAACCAAATATTATAGTTTTGAAAAATGCTAAATATGGAAAGTTGTTATTTTGGGAGATTACTAAGAAGGAATATACTTAGTTTGCACATAAAATTTGGTTATCTATTCTGGTTGTCTGATAGTGAAAATCAATAGAAGAGATGATTGTACATGTTCAGGAATAGGCACATGATTAGAAACCAATTATGTACAAGTTTGTTGGAAGTGGACTATAACTTAATGAGCTCGATTCTATTGACTACAAACTTGTCTTATTTCACTGTAATTAATGATTGATAATATGGGATAAAGAAAACATAATTATGACTGTCACGAATTAGAAGTAGAAACAAAAAATATTCTTGGATGCTTCTACTATAAATAAAAGGTAATGTAGTGTGTTCGAGTCTGTTTACAATGGACTTATCCCTATTGACCATGACACTGAACTGATCATTTCACCACTTGTGCATACATTAACTATGGTGATAGATGCATCTTTATATCTAAAATATTGTGCAAAGTATCTGTAATGAAAAAACTCTACTTTCTTATGCACAAACCAAATTGGCATCAGATAGGGGGTATTGGGAAAAAGGGATTGAGTTAAGCTGACCTTGGTCAATCCCTATTGAATGACCAAGTGTTACACTACATTTATAATGATCAAAAGAGTGCTCAAAATTGAATGTAGTTTTCCCACTTATGTGTGTGTGTGGAGTGGTGAATACAAGTCTAGATGTTCTTTCTCCTATTTTTGCTGATTTGGAGGTCAATTCAGAAAAGGTTTCAAAGTAGACCAAAACCTACACCATTACATAGGGCCCATTTAGACCTTTCCAATGGTATGCTTAATGCAAAAAATAGAGCTCATATGCTCCTTGTGCAGCTAGTCAAAGTTCTAGTCAAACTAGTCAAAGTAGGTCAAATTTGGTCAAACTACAGGAATTAACCAACATGAAATGATTAAAGAATGGTTCCAATGTGTAGAGTTCATCAAGAACTTTCTAACACAACTCACGGTTCAAAAAATGGAGCCCGTATACACAAGATATCGTGCAATGAAAATCAGACAGGGCAAGTAAAAAAAATTGGGGTTTGAATGGAACATCCAGTTGGATGTCGACAAGTGGTGAAAAGAGATTGGACCATGTGGGGGGTCCTTAAGACACCATGTGGCTTGCCACCATTCATTATTTACCCTTGGTCCAATTTTATATTGTTTCCCGAATGTTCCAAATAAACCAAATAACCAACCATTTCCACGTAACAAATCCACCTCAACACATACCTTGCCACGTTTCATGCCCAAGTTTCCACATTCCATTCATGTTTCATGTTTAATATCCATGTGAAACCCAACATCCACTTAATATACCATGTGAAATCCACATACCACCACAAACCCCACATAATACATGGTAATGCCAAATACTATGCGTGGGATTTGAATAACGAACCTCCCATGTAAAAATAATAAGGCCCAACCGCTTGGGCTATGGGATCCAACACTATACAAAACGTTGGGACATTGAATTTGAATCATTCAAACAAGCTTGGCAGCCATAATGGCTATAAGAGCTTGTGCATCTTGCATAAAGAGTTCGGAATAGAATTGGGGAAAAGTCCAAAAAAGGACTGATATTATTTTTCTCTTAGGATCAACTTTATAGTTGATAATTTTTCATTTTGAGAACTTATGAAGAAATTGTAAAGCCTCGGAAGTAGTCCATTGTGCTAAGGCATAAGGACCTCCTTTAACTCTTCCTCTGATACGAGGCACCTAGAGTCATTTTTGGACTTCAAGGTAAACTAGTGAAATATTCTAGTTTCCGAAACGGTTCCAATGATACACTGAGTGTCCAAATTTAGGCCTTTTTTTGCTATTTTTGATGCCTGAAAATGAGATTTTTGAGTAGAGGACATCCAAAAGTGTGTTTCAGGAAGGTGAAGAGTCTGTCCATGGATCCCAAGATTCTTTAAAGGTCCATAATACTTGGATTCATTATTGTTCTGTAAGGGTTTCCATTTACTTACATATATTTTATAATGAATTGGTTCAGCTAGTTAGTGAATCTGGAGACGTAGGCATTGATGAACTCCATAATCAACCCTTGTGCAGTGTGTTGTGTATTTTCTTGCATTGTTTTTCCTTAAGTTGAATGTTTTACGAAATAATTTTTGGTATTTAATTAATTTCCTATAAGGATCCAAAGTAAACATTTGTTGAGCACTAAATTAGTGTAAAATTTATGGATCAGGTTGGTATCAGATCAGTTAGTGTGTTGGGTTAACTTCTATTTAGGGTATTGTTCTGGTGCATCAAGTTTGATATCAAACTAAATTTGTAGTTAAATTTATGATTTTGTTGTTTTAACCAAAATCGATTATTGTTTAACAATGGACCTAATGCTAGCTCAAATTTAGTTGTTATTGAACTCCATTATCACTACAATAATGCAATTCCTACAAGCCCAAGAGCAAAGTTGACAAGAGATAGAACAACGACAGGAGCAGCAAATCAGAAGCTCCAACAGAGCATTGATGCACTACCAATAGAACTACAATAGGAACATCGACAAAAGAAGAGGATGCATGAAGATGTAGAGATTTGTGAACATTATGCCCAGTAAGATCATACTGCCAAGCAATGTTGGTTACTACATCCTAGTTAGGCTCTGTTATGGTTCAAGAAGTAGAACGAGAAGATATGTAAAGCAAAAAGGAAGACACCTGTCAGAAAAGATGCAAAGCTCAGTTCTCCTAAGCATCAAGCAGTAGATTAAAGATTCATCCAAGAGATGTTGCCAAGCCTGACTACAAAGGTACATTATGGATATAGCAGTGATTCTTCTAATTCATAAACTCCTGCTAGTCCTATTAATGTGATTAATGTTGTAAGTCTGAAAGCAAATAATGCTTTGATTATCAATGTATCTTCTGATGTACATTCTGAAGATGAAAATAATGAAATCAACTCTTCTGGCTATATTGACAATGTTAGGAAAACTAAATGTACTAACCCTAAACATTCATCAAGTTCATGTATTGATACATTTTAAAAGCACACGAAGGGAATAGGTTTTAAGTTGCTAACTAAAATGGGATTCAAAGGAAAAGGCCTTGGCATTAATGGTCAAGGAATTATCCAACATATACAAGTTGTGAAGAGACCACTTCATGCAGGATTAGGATATGGAGATGAAGGACAATCTTCCCAAGGTTGAGCTGAAGAGTTACTCAAGCAACAAGTTAGAATACTCTGAAGAGTTGAAAGAAGCATTATCAAAAAAATGAAACAGTTAAATCTGATGAAGAATATTCAAATGACTTATCGAGGTCTGAAAAGAAGAAATAATCAAATGTATTTTATAATTATGCCTCATAAATCCCTAGAAAGATGCTTAAGAGACATGTCAAGAAGAAGACTAACGAAATGAAGTTGCCTAAGGAAGACATGAAGTTAGGTTTTTACATCAATGCTAAGGGGCAAGTTTTGAAAGAAGATAAACAAAGTCAGTAACAACCCCAGGCAAAGGTTGTAACTGCATCTTCAATCAAGCAAAAGATAGAGCCTTGTTAGATAGAGTCTTATCAATTAAAACCTGAGATAACATCAACAAGGGAGATGGTAGTCAATGAGAAGCTGACAGTTCAGAAATTGTCACTGTGGAAAGGTAAGTAACATTTCTTTAAAAGAATAATTGTCAAGCATTTTAAGATAGATTCTATTTTTGATAAGAATTATGAAAAGAATTTTATCTCGGAAGATGTTATAAAAACCCTAGGATTGGAAACTAAGCCACATTTCCAACCCTATTCTTTGGATAAGATAGATGATGGTAATAATGTATATGTAAGCAAAACATTTAAAATAGGGTTTGTAATTACTGCCAAATTTCTAAATGAAGTGGAATTAGATGTGGTTCCACTTCAATTTAGTGGCATTATCTTAGGTGAACCATACTTGTCTCTGAGAAATACAACTTTCTCTAAAAAAGAAAATTAATATAGCATTGTAAAAGACAGGATAAAATATCTCGTGCAAGCACATCGGTAGTAACCGTTACAAGTAAACGGTTCCTTCAGTGTTATTTTACTCATCTATGTTGGAGATAGGAACATTTCAAGGTAACATAAAGATGTCGTCATGAGAAGCATCAGGAACAACTCGGGAAACAATTTGTATATTTTAATCTATATGTTTTAGAGTGTGCAAACATACATACATGTTTCCTTCATGTTTGTAAGACCTAAATATAGGCATTGTTTATAAATTCATAAGACCCAAGTATGGGCAATGTTTGTAATCATTACAGTGTTTGTAAAGACCCCAGAAGGGCAACGCTTGTAAATTGTGTTGCTATGTAAGACCCCAAGAGGGAAATTGTAAAATGGTGATTGTTATAACACCACATGACATGTAACAAAATCAGATCTGAAGACTTGAATCCAACTGACATTCAAGGGATCATTTGAGCTAGAGTTGAGAGCCAAAGCCATGCAAAGATCTTCACATAGAGTACTAGGGCCAGTATTAAATTTTTGAGGACAAAAAGCCTTCTTAGTAGGGTGGATTGATTTGGAGGTCAATTTGAAAAAATTTTAAAAGTAGATCAAAACCTACACCATTTCATAGGGCCCATTGAGACCTTTCCAATGGTATGTGAAACGCAGAAAATAGAGCTCGTATGTTCCTTGTGTAGCTAGTCAAGGTTCTAGTCAAACTTGTCAAAGTGTGTCAAACTATAAGAATTAACCAAAATGGAATGATTCAAGAATAGTTATAATGTGTATATTTCATAGAGATATTTCCAGTGCAACTCATAGTTCAAAAAATGGAGTTCGTATGTGCAATATATCTCGCGTTGAAGATCAGACAAGGCAAGTAAAAAAAAATTGGGGTTTGAACGGAACATCCGGTTGGACATCAACAAGTGGCAAGACGAGATTGGACCACATGGGAGGTCATTAAGCCACAACATGGCTTGCCACCATTTATTATTTACCCTTGGTCCAATTTTATATTATTTCCTGAATGTTCCAAATAACCAACCATTTCCATGTAACAAATCCACCTCACCACATACCTTGCCATGTGTCATGCCCAAGTTTCCATGTTTCATGTCTAATATCGACATGAAACACAACATCCACTTACTATACCACGTGAAATTTACATACCACCACAAACCCCACACAATACATGGTAATGCCAAATACTTGGCATATTACACCATAAATTCCGTGGTATTTAAATATCCATTATTTCCCCCCACTTACCAATGTGGGACAAATGATATGCTATGACCACCAAAAACTATGTTGTGGGATTTGAACAACGAACCTCCCGTGTAAAAGTGATAAGGCCCAACTACTTGGGCTATGGGATCCAACACCATATAAAGCGTTGGGACATTGCATTTGAATCATTCGAACAAGCTTGGCAGCTAGTGTTAATGCCTATAAGACCCTGTGCATCTTACATAAAGAGTTTGGAGTAGAATTGGGGAAAAGTCTGAAAAAGGACTAATATTATTTTTCTCTTAGGATCAACTTTGCAGTTGATCATTTTTCATTTTGAGAAATTTTGAAGAAATTTTAAAGCCTCAGAAGCAGTCCATTGTGCTAAGGCATAAGGACCTACTTTTACTCTTCCTTCGATTTGAGGCATCTAGAGTCATTTTTGAACTTCGATGTAAACTAGTGAAATATTCTAGTTTCTGATATGGTTCCAGTGATATGTTGAGTGTCATCCACATTTGAGGCCTTTTTTACCATTTTTGATGTTCGAAAGTGATATTTTTGAGTAGAGGACATCTATAGGTGTGTTTTGGGAAGGTGAAGAATCTATCCGTGGATCCAAAGATTCTTCGAAGGTCCATAAAACTTGGATTCATTATTGTCTTGTAAAGGTTACCATTTACTTGCAGACATTTTATAATGAATTTGATCAACTAGCTAGCGAACCCAGAGACATAGGCATTGTCGAACTTTGTAGTCAACTCTTGTGCAGTGTGTTGTGTATTTTCTTGCATTGCTTTTCCTTAAGTCAAATGTTTTACAAAATAATTTTTGGTATTTAATTAATTGCCTATAAGGATCTAAGGTAAACATTTGTTGAGCACTAAATCAATTTAGAATTTACGGATCATTACCCTTAGCACAAAAATGCAAATGAGAATTCAACCTCGAATATAACTTTGGTATACCTGCAAATAAAACATGAAAATCTTGGAATAAGTTTGGAGAGTGGGGAGAATAATCATTTATGCCTTGGAGGAGCCTTACATTTATAGACATTTTGATTTTGATTTTAAACCTTATTGGTGTGCAAAATCTGACCCAAGATAAGACCCAACGATAAAAAATAATAATTAATGAAATATGACTTGAAAGAAGTTCTAAAAATTACACCTAGACATGTCCGCACTAAACGGATAGGGTCGTAGGTCGGTATAGTCCAATTACCATAAGCTTGTCTAGAAGGACAAAGGACCAATATTGGGGATCCCCATGAAAAAATGGTGAGATGAGTAACCAATAGACAAACTCACAGACTATAATAGAGAAAAGGCCCCAAGTGTGAAACACCAATATATACCTTATCATTGTCAATAGTTTATGTATACAGAGTTATAATAAATGACATAAAAGACATGCTTATACCAAATTTGGGCATGATGTTACTTGTGGAGAATGCTCGTGTTGTTCCAAGTGAAGAGAAGATGCTTTTGGTCTTGTTAATTTCCTAACTAGGGAAAAGAACAATCCCTTAAGCAATAAAAGGTAGAGTAAACATGTCGTCTGGTGTCACTATACCCATGACCATATTGACTAGAGTAACTAAGCTAGCTCTGACCCCATATTTAAGATATAAGAGATTGGAGAAGCCATGTCCCCTTGTTGAAGCACTTTGGAGATAGTAATCACTTGTGTTGAATTATTTGAAGAGTTGAGAGTGGTCAAGTCTCAACTTTTGGATTTAATTGATCAATCCCATGAGTTAGAAAGATGCATTATTTTGAATTTTATGAATAAGAAAAGTACTCCATATACTAATCCCCCAAAAATGTGGAACACTGACGAGTTTGCTAAAAGAGATGCCAAGGCTGCTGAGTGTCACTTGATTCAAACGTACATCACCCATACGAAATCGAATCATACTACTACAGACGGGTTTAGATTATATTTTTCATGATCAAAAGAGAATAAAGAATATTCATATCGCCATCAAGATTAAATTTCTCACATATTTGAATTGAAGTAAATATTTTACTTTTAAATCTGTAACTTTGAACTTTGAAACATGCACATGAACAAGTATCATGCTCTTTTATAACTTTGAGATTTTGAACGTTGATCTTAGAATAAGCTTGAACACGAATATGTATCATGCCCTTGAATGTGTGCCAATGATATAGAATGATATGAATCTATATGCTCAATTGTAATTATATTTGTAACCTATAATATTAATTTTTTAATTGTTTTGCATGTACCCCTACACATGCATTTAAGTGTGTATGAATTTGTGCCTTTACTTTTTGGAAAATGAGTGCATACACATATCATGTGTCCTTAACATTTGTATCAATGTTCCAATATATGTCATGTGTTTGTTTTATGAGTTACTTGATTTTTTTGAAACCCCTATGCTCTGTTGTAGATTCAAAATTTGCATTATTTGAATCCTACGTATTATGTCAAGATGTATTATGTAATAGGCTCGATGTATGCCCCCCTTTCTATGCGAGGCACATGAGCATCGAATGAATCATATTGAATTGTTTTACAACATAGTTTTGAATAAATATCAATTGAATTTACTATTTTGATTTAGCATTTTGATCATTATATTAAGATTATTATTCTATTTGAAAAGTTTTTCAAAGGCTAAAGAATATTCCAGAGATATTACATATAAGTAAGCATAAAGTTTGGCATTTTTGAAAATGTTGATTGGTGTGACAAAAATAGCATTGTGTGAAAGAACACATATTGTGTGTTCCAATGCAACTTATGAGGAGTGATTTTGATATGTATTGCTTAGGATATCACATGCACAAGTCTTGGAGAATTAGTTAGAAAGGTTTAGAATTTTTGAAAAAGAAAAAGCCAACTCATATAAATAGGTTGGTTATAAAATAAACTGAACTTCATTTGCGCGTTGAGACTTCATGATTTTTTAGCTATGAGAGAGATAAGATGTTACATAAGAGATTGTCAAGGTTGACATGGTTTAAGTAGGCCAGGGAAAGCTTGTAGTTTGAGGATGCACCACCCTTGGTAAGTCAAAAAAACTCAAATTTTGATTTATATAATTTGAAAAAAAATCATTTTTATCTAAACTGGTGTTGTCCAAACCCTATCTGAGCTATCCTTGGCAAACATAAACTTATCTGCAAACCTATTTACTTAGCTGAAGGCTCATTTGTGGACTTGTTTGGTTCTCATCGAACCTATCTATGAAACAGTCTATGGGACCATAGTCATGTCCATGGAATTTTTTGTTAGTATTTTATGCTTTAAAGTTTTTGTTGATTAAATTTGTGTATGAGATTGCTAATATTATTGTGAACTTGTATTTTTAGGGGGATATATGGGCCTAAGCATTATGTCGTGACCATATGATGGATATTGTTCAGGCTCTGCCATTAACAAATGTCTACAGAACCACATTAGATGAATCTTGTCTTAGGCATGTTGGGCAATTAACAGTGATGCTATACTTCATGCACATGATGACAACCTTGATACTCAGACATTTATACTTACTGGCTCCCCATAGGGGAGATGATAATCACTTTAGAGGATGTGTAGAGGATCATGTGGTTTCCCATTGTTGGGAGATGAGTGACCTTACAAGGTGCTGGTGGGCTAACCCATATTGCTTAGTCTCACCTGTACATGAGAGGACATGTTCAGGGTGCCTGTTATGCCCCTAGTGATATTACTATCCTATTATCAGAGATTGTGTTGGTGAATGTTCCAATTTTTTGGAAGTTCATATGTGTCTTACTGGCATCATTTGTTGCAATTGATAGTGGCAGGGTTTTTATTTCATCCTGTGTGGCTCTAAAAATATTACATTGTCATCACTTCATAACTCTAAACCAATAATGTCACTTGGTGTTTGTGATTCACCTTCATATGCATCTCGTACTATTTCAAGAGAGGAAGATAATGTTATATCATTATTCATTGCTTCCATGAGAGGAGAGAGATTATCACAATTTTGAGTATCATTGACTATTTCTAGAGGAGATTGTGGATATCATATGCATTTACATCATCTACCCTTTTTTTATAGAGAGAGGGATTAACACATTTAATTATATAATTTTTTATTTGTATGCAAGGGCTATGCTTTTGTAACTTGTATTGATTAATGTGATGTAATGTGTAGTAGTAAATTTAAAAGATAAACAAGGTGCACTAACTATTTATTTTTTCACATTTTGACCATTATAAGAAATTAAGAGAGAAGATTATATCTAAATAGAGGGAGGCAATGACCCTATGTATATAACTGTCAAGTGCATAGAGTTTAGTTGGCACCCTATAGATATGGCAACGCATCCCCTATATTTATATGGGCCTCTCCTCATCTATATATTTCGTAGCTAATACTATCCACTATAGATGGAGATAATACATGGGCCTCCAAGATAAATATATGGGCCTCCCAAATAGATATAATAAAGCAGGGGCAGGGTTGATTGACCAATGGGAGAGGGGAAAGCTATCCATCCTTCTGTCCATCCCATAAGGGAGCCACTATTCATCCATCCATATCCATTATATACATGATACAACCAGGTGAGACAACCAGTCATTAGTCTATTCATCTTCATCTCCGCTTTCGGCTGAACTGCAAGGCTAGTTTAGAGTTAGTTTAGTTTAGTTTATATAGTTGGGGAGGGTCGGGCCCCTCCCCCCTCTACATTCATTATCATTTTTCTCTTTTTTATTTTGCTTTATGAAAAGAGGAATACACCTATTTTCATCTTCTCTATATTCTTCACTATTGTACGATTCATCATATTTTTCATAATCATAGTCACATCGATTACAATCATATTCTTAATTAGTGTGAGAAGCATCATAAATCATACAAGTATGATCATTAGTACATTCGTTCTCATATACATCGAGGTACATGTAAACTAAAATTCATATATAATGTTGTCTAATGACTTGAGTATTGGGGTAGTACATCTCACACCATGAATTAAGTAAAAGTGAAGACCCCTTTGTCCAAAACGACAACTCCTATGAGTTTTAAAACTGATAGAATATAATTTATAAAAAATATAAATAAAAGTACAATTGAAAACTAATGTCAAACAAATATTTTTGTGCAAAGGAGCAAAGGAGACAATATTTTAATATGAAGCCTTGAGGTCAAAGAGAAATTCTCTTTAGTGCTTAGAAATCATGAATTCTGAAACCCTAAAACAAAGATTGAAAAGAAAAATCAATGTTAAAAAAAAATGTGCGAGTTCACCAATATATTTTACCATATTTTCTATAAAACATATTAAATTATATTTGATTATAGGTATAAAACTAGAGAATATCAAAATACTAAATATGTGCAATAACCAACTATTATGATTTTGACAAATATTAAATATGGAAAGTTGTTATTTTTAAAAAATATTAAGAAGGGATATACTTAGCTTACACACATTTTTGTTGATTGTTCTAGTTATCTGATAATGAAAATCAATGGAAGAGATGACTATATACGTTCAAGAATAGGCACAAGATAAAAACAAATTCTTGACAGGTCTGTTGGAAGTGGAATGTAGTGTAGTGCATTCGAGTTTGTTGATTTTAGACTTGTCTCAGTTGACTGTAATTAATGACTGATAGGAGAGGACAAAGAAAATATAATTCTTATTGTGACAAATCAAAAGTAGAAGCAGAGAATATTCCTTATATGTGACCATTATAAATAGATGGTGACACAATGCGTTATAGTCCATTGACTATGGACTTGTCCTTGTTGACTGTGACACTAAATTGATTATTTCATCGTAAGTGCATGCATTAATTAGGGTCGTAAATTATATTCAAATATATAATATCACATGAAGTACTTGCAATGATAAAACCCTACTTTCTTGCACACAAACTATATTGGAATCAAATAGGGGGATGTCAAGCAAAATAGATTAAGTTGGATTGACCTTGGTCAATTCCCACTGAATGACCAAATGTTGCTCTAAATTGCCAATACTCGAAAGAAAGCTTAAACTTGAATGTAGTTATCCTATTTAGGGGTGTGTGTGTGTGGAGTGGTGAATGCAAGTGTAGATGTTCTTTCTTGTATTTTACTCTTAGCACAAATGGTCAAATGAGAATTTAACTTTGAATATAACTTCAACATATCTATAGATAAAACATGAAAATCTTGGCATAGGTTTAGAGAGTTAGGAGAACCATCCTTTATGCCTTCGAAGAGCTTTGTATTTATATATGTTTTGATATTGAATTTACGACCCATTGGTGCATAAAAGTCGATCCAAAATAAGACCCAATGATAAAAAAAGAATTAAATAAAATGCGACTCGAAAAATGTTCCAAAAATTACACACGAAAAAGTCTGTGCTAAATGGACATAACCACCAACTAATCATATCTAATTACCACAAACCTATCCAAAAAAACAAAAGACCAAGATTGAAGATTCTCATAACAAAATAGCGAGATAAATAACCAATAAATAAACAAACTCATTAAAATTGAGAAAAAATGCCAAATACAATATACCAATAAATACTTTATTCATTATTAATAATCTATATATACAAAATTGTATAAACGACATAAAAAACATGAACTTCTACTAAATTTGGATTGTTTACATATTATTACACTTTCCTTTTTCATTTTTTTCCATGAAGACACTTAGGTTTTCAAAACTCTACCCCGTTTGAATTCAAAAGTGAGGTGTGACAAATAATATTCGAAGTGTGTCATGTCGAAGCGGTGAAAACCCACTGAAATATAAAACCCAACTGCAATGTCCCTCCCTCCCTCTGTAGCAAGTAAATATTACTACCATGGGTTAACAATGATGCACCGGACATGGACCCCAAACAAAACATATGATTAAATAAAACCCTAATCTTAGCCCCCTTCATTTATTTGTTTTTTTTTTCTGATTCCAATAAAAGCTTGGACAGGTTTTTAATATCAGCGATTCACCTTATCAGAGCGCAAGTCGTGTATGTCTTTCAGTTATCGGTGATCAGTAGCAGTAATAACAATGGAAGCGGGGGGTTTCGCAGCGTCAGCCTTAGAAAAAGAAGACTGTATGGCAAAGAAGGCGACCAAAATAGAGGAAGCTCTGGAAGTTAAGGCCTTAAGAAGAATCATAAGTGCATATCTCAAGTAAGGAAGGATTGTTACAATTTTCCGTTTCATCCTATTCCATGCACCTCTGGTATTATTAAGATGAACGAAGTGTATTGTCTCACATTCAAACTTTTACCTTAATACATATTTAGGTTTTCAAAATTCTACCCCCTTTGATTTCAAAAGCGAGGTGGGACAATTGATATTCAAAGCATGTCATGTCAACCAACTGAGGAAGCGGTGAAAACTCACTTAAATATATGAGAGGCACGTATCAACTGCACAATTGTCACTCTGTAAAGAGTACACGACATTAATATGGAAATGGAAATGGAATCTTTTTAAAGTTCACAATAACAGACGCCTTGGTTATGCTCTATAAAGTAGCTTACAGCATACGAAATTTCTTTGTACTTCTAGGGTATGTGGAAGGTACCTAACTATGCTTCAAATACAAGGTGTGCATATTTTCCCTGCTGCTTATGACCTCTCTTTCCAGAGCATAAGTTTTTCACCATCACACCAACTCAAATGTACAATATTAGAATGGACTAACAATGATGCACCTGACATGGACCTCAAACAAAACATATAATTAAATAAAACTCTAATCTTCTCCCCCATCATTAAATATTTGATTTTTCTGATTCAAAGGGGATCGCTAAATCTACATAACTTTTCTCGTCCCCGAGATTTAGCGAACAGATTTGCAGTCTAATCTTCACTCGGCCAATAATTCAGCTCCAAAATATCTTCCTTCTTTGACCAAATTGTTATGTTCCATGGGGTGCTATTTTCATTTTCAAATATCATTTCTAAGATTTTGGGGTATTTCTTGACACCCCCTTTTTGTGATCTTGCATTTCCCTGTCCCCACAAAATGGGACTCGGTGGAATGGCAAATTGGGAGTGAAGTCTTGATGTGCTTTGCCCTAGAAAGGAACAATTGTTCTTGCAAATTGTTTGTACTCTAATTGTCCATCCATAAGTGGGTTGAGCTACCCCGTGGAAACTACATGTTTGAAAGTATTTGTCTCAATCAAGTGATCTCCTAATCTAGCCCACCTGTTATGTTTCTAACAAGATCCTGATCTTATAGTTGGAAAAACTCTGCAGATAAAATCTGAAATAAAACCTATCCAAATAGATATATTTAAGATATCGGAGCTAGTTTTATCCTCTTAAAGCAATTTTTGTAGCCTTTCCACGGCTTTACTGCCCTGTTCTTCTAAAACAATATTTAGCCTTTACATGGTATTATTCACTTTGTTTTATTTTTCTAGAATAGACTTACGTTTTGTTCTCCTCCTATTTTTCTGCAACAAAATTAAACTTTATTTTTGTTCTATCCCTCATAATAAACTTAATCTTTGTTCACATTCAACATTCTCTTATGTCAAGAGTCCTCTTAGTACAAACATATTGGGCTCATAACAAATCTGCCCCTTGATTTTCTTTGTGTTAAAGAAATAGGGGAGTTGGACTCTGAACTGTTTTGGGCCCTTTCAGCATCTTCTTGAATTTTTTTCAAAATTTGTTGGCATCACTTCCTAGATCAACTGATCAAAAACAATAGTCTAGTAAATTCTTGAATCTTTAGGAAAAAGTGTTGATAGGGACATATCTTGTATAAATCCACAAGAGCTTTGAATATTTTTTGCTCATGTGCTTTGACCGCATAAATGAGAAGGAAATTTTGTCCAATTTTTATCTTGCATGAAGAGGATTGTACTAGATTACACACTGCTGTAATGGATCCTAATGTGTCCTTATCTTTAACCACATGAGCACTAGATTATGCACTGCTGTAATGGATCCTAGCGTGTCCTTATCTTTAACCACATGATTTACATGTGGAAGTTGGCATACTTTAGAAAGAACTTCGAATGCATTTTATTGGATTTGTTGAAGACTAACTGTCAAATTTGTAACCAATAGTTGCAATGCTTGGGGTGTTCCAGGCTTTCAGCAAGTTCTATCAATGGAGGAGAATGCATCGCTCTAACATTAACTTGTTCCACTTTATCAAATTCAATCGTATCTTTTGCGATTTGAAGAGAACCATTTGTGATCTAGTTTGCTTGTCACTCTAGACCCTACCATTCAGTTTCAAGGCAAACTTTATGTCCAGATTCAGCCTATGGAAGGGCTGCAAATGTGGTTGAAATGTATCTCATTCATGGAGCCACTATTTTCAAGCTAAATACAACATTGCATCTTCTTACTTTTTTTCATGAAAATGTGGTCCTAGAGTAGGCATCAATAGCATTCATTTGGAGGTTATTGATATCCTTTACCCCTTTGTTGTTAGGACCTCTTTCCTAAGGGCTTCTCCAACAACAACAATTTTAAGATGACAACAACCACCACAATTGACCAAGCTTTCAACCATATCTTCATTGTTGACCTCATGTTTATAAAGATCGTCACCAAAGTCTGGATCTTGTCACAATGTTTTAAGAAGGCATCTTTGTGTTAAACATCAAAATTTATATATAGTTGTGCAAGAATTAGTTGTTTATGAATGCGTAAGTCACTTGTACAGGAATAAATCAATTTTTCAAAAGAAATCAGTTAAGCAAAATATAAATCAGTTATGCAGCTATACCTGCAACAGTCATCAGTTACTCTTCAGTTATTATTTCAGTTAGTGATCTGTTATGCAATCATCAGTTATGCAGTCAGTTGCTTTATCAGTTACACGGTCAACGACAATAATATGCATGTGACAACAAACTGACTGTACATGTGGCTGGGGATATCTGAAGTCAGTTAGAGTAAGGCCTTAAGCCTACAAGAGTTATAAAAATGCTTTAAGCTTCAAGGGAAAAGTTTCTTTGGAGCTGGAATTGGGAGATAGTTTCTTTGATACTTTTTTCTTAAGAATGGTTTGTTGATAATTCTTAAACTGAACGAAAGCTTGATTTCCAATAGCAAACTCCCATTTCGAGTGATGCTAATGTGCCTGTGATTTCATCCTATCTTTACCTGTTATAAGATTATCTTTTTAAACTTGTAAGATATGTTGATTCTCTCTAATGAAATCTCAAACTGCTGTTACTTTGGTCTCATGGGTACCCCAATTGAGTAGTGAAGGTGGATTATACCGATACAAAGCCCTGAATGGAGTTATACTTATTTTTTGATAAGTGAAAAGTTTGTTGAATAATGAAAAATGGGTTACAAAGGGCACTGAGCGCACAAAACCCAAAGAGTATAGAAAAAACAAACCCAAATCTATTAGTGATTTGGGTGCATAACTAGAATATAATAACCCAACCCTATTAGTCATCTAGGTGAAAATCCATGACAAGAGACAAGTGTGACCAGTTTTGATTAGTGTTGTCATCTTTCTTTGTCCACCTCATGAGGGCAATTGGACAGATTTGGAACACCATTCTGAATAAAGAGCTGTTGATGGATATGGTCTTTGATATTTGTTGAATCCTCCGCCATAGTAAGATGTTATTATTTATGGTATCGATTTCACTAGTATTGAGACGAACAGTTGTCAGAATTTGAGTGTGGAGCTTAGCTTCTTTTACATTGTTCTCAACTTGATTCGAATACCGATGAGGTTGTTGTTGGCGGCCTCTAGAAGATTATAATGCACAATAAAGACATCTCACATTCTTGTGATATAACCAAAATTTTCCTTGTGATTCTCTCTAATTTCGTCTCTTAGATTGATCATAAGATTTCTGATGCTTGCCAAGAGATCATGTTGAGCTTGTCCAAGATGATTGTTATGCTGGATATCTTCTGTCATTTCCTTCAAGCTATTGAGAAGCTCAATTCCATAATTGGACTGAGTTTTTGTAGCAAGTGCTGAGGTTTCACTGTGTTCCCATTGGCTTTACCTTTGACAATTGTTCAAAGGTTCCTTTTGCTTAATGGTATTGAGTTTTTTGAGTATGCCTCCTTCTAAAGATCTTGATTTTCTCTTGCTATGTGTGCTATTCCTCACATTTGTGACATGCTCTGGTTCTTGGTAATGTGTGGCATTGGGACTTGCATGATAGGACTGGGATCTACGCATTATAAATTTTCTCCCATGCTGAAATGCTATATAAAAGTGACCATTTCCTTCATTGTGAGTTTGCTTCTCTTCAGAATGGGGAGAAATATTGTTGTTGCCGCTAGAAACCTTGACCTCCATTGAATCGTAGGAGCAATCAAGGTGGTTGTTATGAGGATTGATGTTGGTATACATGTTGCTGTTGTTCTTAACAAGCCCAACATGTCACCTTAGTTGCCATGCCTGTTCAGAAATATGCTGGGGAGTGCTGATGTGATTGGCCTGCGTGTGAGCTTGGGAATTGGCAGCCACTGCATATTCAAGTCTGTTTTGAGCTCTGTTAGAGTCCGTTCTTCTCCAACACCTTGAGTGACTGTTGTGCTGTTGGGAATGAAGAGGAAACGACTCAGGATCTGCTGGGACTGAACACAACCTTTCCAAGCCGTGTAGGCTTAGAGATAAGAGGAATCGAACCAGCAGTTTGAAGAGCATGACTGACAGAATAAATTGCCACCAGTTTGGGCAGCTGCTTTGAAAAAGAGCCAAAGATGACAGTGAAAGAGATGTGTGGGGGAGAGAGGGAGTGCGCAAAGTAAAGAGGAGTCATGATAAATAGAGAGGACAAAGAGGTGCAATGGTGAATACAAAAGAGGAAACAACACGAAAGAGGGAAAGAATCTGAACTTGGATAGACAACCTTCTTGCAAGAGGATAGCAGCAACAGTTTGGGAGAGGAAAGTGGGAAAGGAGGAAAGACATGTAGGACCAAGAGAAAATAGAGGATAACCGAGGAAAGAGCAAGCAAATTCCTAGATCAAAAGAAAAATAGAAACAAATGAGAAGGGAGGTGATGAGCATGAACAGAAGAAAAGAAAGAGTTGGACGGAAAAGGAAGAAAGAAGTAGAGAGAGAGAACAACAGTACCTTGAGGAAAAGGTTGTGGATAAAAATAATAGCAAGGGGGAAAAAATCAAGGCAAAAGGAGATGCTACCAGGCCAAGTTGCACAAGAAAGAGAGTGGAAAATGTAGGAGTTTAAACATTTCTCTAATATAATGTCTTTTTGTTCTTGCAACTCGCCATCATGGACGATGTCAACCATATTACCCGTATCAGAGGTAATTTGAGACCTTAGGCCTAAGTTTGCAATCCAATCCACAACGTTGTTGCCTTCCCGATAGACATGATTAACCTTGGAATTGTTGAAGCTTTTGATTAGATTTAAACCTTCCTCTATTAGACTTCAAATCCTCTAATTTTGATTTTTGTTGCGACTCACTGCATTGATAACGACAAGCGAATACCCTTCTATAATTAAGCTGGTGATACGGTTTTCCACGGCAAGATGAGAACTTCAGTTTCCACGATGTTGTTTGAGTTGATTCCGGTATAAAGAGTTTTATAAGCCACCACTTCTCCATTGTGATCTTTGATAAGAGCCACGTCTCATGATTCTCCAGGATTGTGCTTTGACGTCTTGTTAAAGTTCATCTTGTGCCACTTCTATGTCGGAGGGACCCGTTTAATATTGTCTCTTTTAGATTTATTGTTGGTAGGCTCCATTCTATCAAAGTTTGTCCTAAGAGTCGGCCAATTACAGAGAATGCTAAGTTGACTTAGGTTGGCTTCTTTTTTTTTGAATTATCTCTCAATTTCCTTCCATAATTGATTCTGATGTTTGTGAGTTCTGTTATCTTCAAAGATTCTGGAATTTATTTCAAGCCATATTTTCCTAGTGATGAAGCTTGGAGCCATGTCCCATATTATTCTAAGAAGATTCAAGTTTACATTACATTTATAGGCTTGGAGATGTGTAGAGAGAGAATGATTTAGAGCCCAGCTAGAGTAGTAGGTATTTAGGAACTTGTTCCAAAGCATACAAGCATACTTGTAGTGAAGAAGGAGATGATCAACATCTTTAATTTTGTAGCACAAGATGCATCTCAAAGGTCTGCGATACCCTTTCTTTTTGAGGTGTTGTCTGGTTAGGATTTTTGCATGCCTAGCCAACCATAGAAAGACTTAACATTTTGGCCAAGCTTTTGAGTTCCAAACTTTTGCCCAAGGATAAGCCTCGTAAGAGGGATGTTGGGTAGTAAATTGTGAGTTTTAGCTCTCTTTGACTGAGTAAAGTCCTATCCCTTTTCGGTTCCATCTTAAAGATTCATTTTTTGAGCTCCAAAGCATATGGAAGCCTTTTAGGAGTTTTTTAGGTTTTTTTGGATGTCATTTGGTGAACCATCCTGATTTTGAAAGGTTTTTCAATTTCTAATAGCATGACTAGAGGTGGCACTTTTGGTCCAATAGTCCTTGACTTTGTGGCCCCATTGATTTTTGTTTTCCCTGTTGACAATGGTAAAATTTGTGTCCATTCTCAGAGGTTGTTTAGTGAGTCAAGTGCCCTCCTAGAAATATGTGGAAGCACCATTTTGAACTTTTCTAAAAAGTCCTTTTAGAAGAAGTTTACTGGCTTCCTTGATGCTATTCGAAATATTGGAACTTGTAGGAAGGTCTTTGGTGGTAAAAATTCTTTTTGAGCTCTCGCTGTCCAAATATTTGCCTTTTTGCATGCTATTCCATTATTCAAAAGTGCTAATATTGAGTCTTCAAGCCAATTTGGCAACAAGCACCAAATTGAACTTTCTAATATTCTTTATGTTGGCTCCTCCCTAGTTGTATGGCTTATAGATAGTATTTTAAGGGAAGGAGAGGGAATTTAAAGTTCTCTCTAGTACCTTGCCATAGAAAGGTTCTAAGAATTTTATCGATTTCAACAATAATACCTACGGGGATAGTCATGAGAGAGGGCCAGTAGATGGGGGTGGCTTGGAGAGCAACTTTAATGAGAGCGAGTCTTCCTAATAAGGAGAGAAGCTTGCCCTTACAACTGCCTAGATTTCGATGAATCTTATCATTTACGATATTCCACGTTCTCTTCTTTCTAGCACCTTTAAATAGAGGTAACCCAAGGTAGGATTTTGGGAGAGTGGCATTTTCAAAGCCCAAAATTAAGCAGAGGAAATTGTTTAGCTTGGGACTTGTATTAAGGAATTTTTTTTTTGATTTGCTTCTATTAATAGACTATCCAGAGGCTCTTTCATATCTTCTAAGCATATCTCTGAATTCTCTGATTTCATGGAGAGTGGGCAAGGCAAAGAGCATGGTATCGTCCACAAATTGCAAGTGAGTGTGAGCATTTCCGTTTGACGTGGCTTGAATACCTTTAGTGTTGTTACTGCTTTGGACAAACTTAATGCGCCTTCCAAGAGCCTCCGCCATGAGGATGAAGAGATGCGGAGAAAGAAAGTTACCCTGTCAAATACCTTTTGAAGAAGAAAAGAAACCTTTAGGTGAGTCATTAATCAAAATGGAGAATTTGGGGGAAGTTAGCAGCTTTGGATCCATGTTCTCAATTCAATACTGAAAGTGATTCTTTGCAAAATACCATCCAAAAAGACTAGTTTATCTCTATCATAGGCTTTGGAAATGTCCAATTTGATGATCTTTCCTTTTCTTTTGCTGACATTGAGAAAGTGGATGATATCACGGGCAATGGCAATTCCATCAGTGATTTGTCGGCCTTTCATGAAGTTGCCTTGCTCCTCAAATATAAGTTTGTGAAGGAGCAACTGAAGCTTGTTGGCGATAACTTTAGAGATGATTTTGTAAATGATATTAAAGAGGGAAATGGGAATAAAGTCTTTAGGGGATCTAGAATCAGATTTCTTAGGAAAGAGTGCTAGGAAAGTGGTGTTGCAAGCTTTGAGAATAGCCTAAGAGTCTTTGGATTCTTGAACAACCTCCTTGATATCATCCTTAGAGCTCCAAAAAATGTTGGAAAAAATAATCTGGAAAGCCATCCAGTCTCAGTGAGCGGTTTCTAACCATGCCAAAAAGAGCTGCTTTAACTTCGTCCATGGAGATATCCGCCATGAGGTTGTTGTTGTCATCAGAGCACATGACAAGATATGGAATATGATTGAAGAAGATTTTTTGATCTTCTTGGTTGTCGAAGTGATCTTGTTTGAGAATGTCTTTCCAGTAGTTCACCAAATGCTGTTTTCTGATCTTACAAGAGTGATGGAAAAACTTGGTATTTCTATCTCCTTTAGAGAGCCATCTGACCTTGTTTTTTGTTTCCAATATATTTCCTCTTTTTTATAGATATCCTCTAACTTGTGTGCTTCTTTCTCTTCTTCAAGGAGGTCATTTGAATTGTGGCCTAGAGTTTTGAGATTTTGGGTGATACCACTTCTAGCTTCTAGCTCCTTTTTTTCTTGGAAGTCATTTTGGAAGGACTCAAGGTTCCACCTTTTTAGTGTAGCTTTGAGGTTCTTAAGCTTTTGCGTGAATTGATACATTTTAGTGCTGTACCTGTTGTTGGGAGCATTCTAGTTTTGGGTTACCAGTTCATCTCGAATGGAATCATACTTATTGACACGCGAGTGGTGGTATAATGTCGTGAGCCTAATTATGATATTAATCATGAAGGGTTACATCCAAGAGACATGAACCCCTGAATAGTTACCTATTGACGGGTCACATATGAGAATATATATATATATATATATATATATATATATATATATATATATATATATATATATATATATTCATTCATATATCACATCATATTTTTTACATATTTAATATATAATCCACTACATATTTCATGACATACCTACTTGGTACATTGCAGTGATATCAAAGACTTTGTTTTGCGTCTTGTCGTTGTCAAATTGATTGCTGGCATTTTGCCTTAGTTTGTGATCGATTTTCTTTTTCAGCCTTTGGCTAATTTTTAAGTGTTTTGCTAAATTAGAAAAAAGTACATAAAATTGGCTTCTACCCCTATGCTCATTGGTGTTCCCCTCTAGTTTCATGCCACCTATCCTTCCTCCCTACCGTTACTCTTTCAAATATTTAGAATAGAAAATAACATTTTATTCCAAAAAAATTAGATTTCTTGGAATTTTGATTAAAATAAGTTGCGGCCAAAAGAAGAAGACATGATATGTGAACCACCAACCGTATGACTCTTCAAGCTTCAAACATTAAAGAGCCTTTATTCCCTTAATGAACGGGAAGCAAGATTATTTCAAGAAAACAAAGATTAGTAATTGGATGTGATTTTTGCAGATTAACATGGGTAATTTGTAATCATGTTTTGAGGATGAAGAATTTCCAACACAGGAGGGCATGTTATGAGTCTAATGATGGGGCTACATCTTAGAGACACCACCTCTTGAATAATTACCTAATGACAAGTCACTTCCTATTGTATGTGACCCCCTATTCATATATTCTTATTTCACATCTCACATCATATATTTTATATATTTAATATGCAATCCTTTACATGCTCCATGACATACCTACTTGGGACACTACATATTATACCAAATTTTTACGAGGTGCAACCATCAAAGTCATATCACCTGCATTTATGATGTAGGAACATCCAAGGTTGATAAGCAATCTTACATCACCCAAAAAAGAATGTCGTGTGTCAGTGTGTTTGTGAATTAATCGGCAGCGTTGCCATTGTTTTGCTTGTCGAAGACGATCAAAATGGGTTGGAGAAACATCTTCAAAGCTCCGACACTGCAGAAGATTGCAGTCATTAATTAGGTATCAAACTGACCCCTTCTTGGCAGACGACAAACCATTGGTATACACTAACTGGCAGGTATGTAATCGCTGTGGTGGTTTCAAAACCATTGATCTGTAATAAGCAGTGGTTTCGCCTGTGTCAGTTGCAAAAAGAGATTAACATCCCAGAAAGATAAAAGTTTCCATTTGGAGTGTTTTCCAAGAACAGGGGAACTCAAAGAGGCACTCCAGGATGTAGTAAAGAGGTAGACGAGATTTGAATTAGTTGGAGTTGGATTTGGAAGAGTGGGAGTAGATTCAGCGTCAGAGTGATTGTGGGAGAACAGAAAGTAGCAAGAACTGCTTGAGTCCGTTGAGGGACTGTGTTGGTAATGTCTTCATCTTCATGTTTGTAACTCAAGCAATAAGTCAAGTGTGGTGTGTGGGTAGTTCTATGTAACACTGTCATATGAAATCAATAGAGTGTGAGTTTGGTCTTTAATTCTGAGTGTGATGTGTTTGTGTGTGTGTCCATTAGAAAGTGTTGGGTCTAGGCTGTGGGGAAAGGCCACCATTAATTTGGTCCACTCTCACCTGTAGTGCATCAATATGTGCCACGTAGTTCCCCAAATACCCCTCAAAGGTCTTATTGACATTTTTTGTTTGCTCATCAGTTTGAGGGTGGTAGTTACTACTGAAAGATTAAGTATTAACAATCAACTATAAAAGTTCCTTCGAAAATTTGCTAGTGAATTTTGGATCACTATCACTAACAATTGTTTTGACAAGCCCATGCAATTTGTAAATGTTTTCCATAAACTCCACTGCAATTTGATGGACTTTATAAGTGTTATCAATAGGAATGAAGTGAGCATATTTGGTTAATTGATCAACAACCACCGGGATGCAATATTTACCACTTGCATTAGGGAGACCTGTGATGAAGTCCATACTAATAGAATCTAATTTCTCATTGGGGATGGGTAATGGTTGAAGCAAGCCCAGAATTTTAACTGTTTACATTGCTCACGAGTTGCTACATAGTTGCAGGTATCATTCTTCAACCCTTTCCATTTGAAGGTGGGCTTAACTTTTGCACAAGTTTTGAAGAACCCCATATGTCCAGCTGATGGAGAACAATGACTTTCAGCCATCACCTTTATTTAAATTTTGATATGGTACCCAAAACCACTCTGTCTTGGTGATAAATGAGCCCATTGCAGAGCGAAAACCTGCTGTCCTTCACCCTAGTTGCCTGCTGATCCTCCAACAATGCTGCCAATTCATAATCCTTGGCATACTCTGCCACGATATTCTATTTCCAATTTGGAATTACTGCTGAAATAGACTGAATTCTTGGAATTTTGGATAAAGCATTAGCTCCGACATTTTTTTTACCTTTGCAATAATGAATATCAAAATCATATGCTTGCAACTTGCTCACCCAGTTAGATTGCCACTCATTGAGATCTTGTTGTGATAGAAAGTACTTCAGGCTATTATGGTTCGTCTTGAAAATGATTTTTCCACAAACTAGATATTGTTTGAACTTAGCCACTTGATGCATTACTGTTCACATCTCCTAATTTTAAATAAATAACAACTTCTCATTGTCATTTAGCTTGTGGTTCTCAATGGCAACGGGCCTGCCCTGCTGCATCAAAACTTCTCCAAGTCCCAATCCAGATCCATCAAATTAAAAAATGAATGGTAAAAAATCTATAATCGACAAGATGGGACAAGCACATTATTTCCTTGAGGTTTATGAAAGATGGGACAAGCACATCATTTATATATGTCATTCTTAGTCAAATCTGTAAGCGGAGCAGCCGAGTGAGGGAACCCCTAGATAAAACGTTGATAATAAGTTAATAACTGCATAATCCTAGGAACCATTTCAACTGAGCAAGTGTCTTTGGTTCTAGCCATTCCTTAATTTCCTAAATCTTGGATCATCTACTTTTACTCCATCTCCAGAGATAATATGCCCCAACTACACCTGCTTTCTTTTGCAAATAAACTATTATATCTCCATCTCCAGAGATAATATGCCCCAAATACACCTGCTTTCTTTTTCAAATAAACTATTAATCTCCATGCAATTTAGAACAATTTCAAGGCGGGCTGAGTGCTCCTGCAAATTCCTGCAATAAACCAAGATACCATCAAAAACTACCAAAACAAACTTCCTGATGTAAGGAAGAAATATTTTTATTCATCACGGCCTGCAAAATTTCTAGTGAATTTGTGAGATTGAAAGGCATGACAAAAAAATCATAATGTCCATGGTGTGTCATAAAGTCTAAATTTCATTTTGTGTTTATCTTTAGGTCTCATCCTAATCTGATGGTCGCCAGAAATCCAGGTCAATTGTAGAGAAGAGAGTCACTCCATGCAACTCATAAATCAACTTGTCCTCTCTAGGAATAGGAATAGGAAATTGTTTCTTTATAGTCTTCTTATTTAGGGAACTATAATCAACACACATGTGAAAAGAACCATTCATGTTTTTAATCAATACCATTGGTGCAACAAATGGGCTCTTGCTTGGAAGGATATGCCCCTTGTTGAGTAGTTCCTGTACAACCTTTTTCAATTTCATCCTTAAACAACATGTGGTGTAGGTAAGGGGTATAATCATGATGGGTTTTATGCTATTTTCCAGCTGTCTGACATTCTCTCGACCCCTATCAGTTGGAAGAGCCTAGGAAGGTCACCAAACACCACTTGTTACTGCTGCAATATCTGTTGTACTAGTTAGATGTACACTGTTTTTTCTGAACTAGCGGACTTTGCAAGCCCTTTAAACTGTTCAGCTGATTATATAACCTGGGTTTCTGTGACTGCGTTTACATTTTATGGGCTGACATGATGGAGCATTTAGGTGGCTTCAAACATCTAATTTCATGTTCTTTATCCTGTTGCATGAATTTCAAGTACAACTCTTTGGATTCCTTGCAGATTTCATCGAGTCCATGAAGCCAATGTATGCCCAATATCACATCAGCACCGCATAAACATATCCTATACAAATCAGATCTGATTGAGTAAGATCCCATCCTGAGGTTCACGCCCCCAACATACTCCTTACAAGTCATATTAGTCCCATCTACAATTCTAACCTTAAAAGGAGGACATGCATACATATGTAAACCAACTATCGAAGTTTAGAATCAATGAAATTATGTGTGTTACCTAAGTCAATCAACATTATGACTTGTCTCCCTTTAATTCATTCTCTTTCTATCAAGGCAGGGTGTGAAGATACCCTTATGATAGTAGCCAAATATGCAGTGGGCTGGTTAGTTGGCTTTCTTGATTATGTATCCTCTAGAGGTGGTGTACCCACATCAATATGAGCTTGTTCATCCCAGCTGCTACCCAATTCATTGAACATATCATTGAAATGAATGTGTCCCTTAGCCATGCACCTGTGCCTTGGAGCCCACTTCTCCTTGCATGAGAAACTAAGTTTCCAGGAAACGGAAATGAAAAATGGATCTGAAATATGGAAACGTGAATTTTCAAAAAACTCATGGAAACGTAGCAACATGGAAACGTCCGCACAATATATTATAAAAAAAAAGCAAAATACTCATTTTTAGTCCATAAAAGATAAAACACCAGAAAAATATAGTATTTATGAAAGTTCATAATGCAATCTTTAGGTTCTAATCTCAACTTCACTTTATTAAAAATCAACGACATTCAAAAGTGTTTCAAGTGATAAAGTTACACCAAGGGGGCCACTTAAGTGACACCCCCATTTAGAAAAGTAAATCAACATGAAAACATAAGGTGCTCAACTTAATAAAGTTTAAGTCAACTTAAAAACACCTTAAAATGTAACTTAAGTTTAAAAAGACCTTTCCCTTCAAAAGTAAAGCAAACAATCCTCACCCTTAGATTAGGTTCCTTAAATCTAAAGTAAATCAATGGCATATCTTCCTTAAGTCCTCCCTAGCTGCTTAATTTGCATTCATTCCACAGCATTAGGGGTCACTTTCTATCGATATTCAGTGGTGTTCTATTTCAGTTAGGTTGGTTCTTAGGAAGTGTATAATTTTGCTTGCTTTGGGTTTTTCTTTTAAACAATTTTCCATATGATATTGCTTGAAATAGCTCCATCTAAGTCAGCTGGTATAAGAGCCTCATCATATCCCTTTAATTCATCATTCAGACCATCGACAAACATGTAGGCCTGTCTAGATGTTGGGATACCACAAACTCGCATGCAAAGTTTTTAGTTTTTTTATAATAATCATCAACAGACCCTTGCACGTTCTGATGCAAATTCCTCAACTTATGTATTGGGAATCATTAGTCTTTTTATCAAACGCATCAAAGTGAAGAGGAGAAGTTGTACCAGCTAAGGATATTATCCTTGAGACCATCTTGAACATCCAAGTCATAATAATGCCACAAATCATAAGCAGTCCCCTTCAAGTGTAGTGGTGAAAACTGAATTGTGTTGAAATCAGTCATCAAATGCGTACTAAAGTAAAACATCAAGTTTATTATGCCGATAGGCATAACCTACATTGGCAGCTGGGTTGGAGTGTAATAGTGTGAGATGTCAATAAAAATGTCCAGCCTTAAATTTGAAGTCCATTTGACCATCATAGGGCAGTTTTGACCTTCAATTTAATGTACATTTGACCATAATATGCCAGTTTTGACCTTAAATTTGATGTCCATTTGACCACCATATGGTAGTTTTTCTTCTTCCTAGGACAAGGAGATCAAATTAGTTACCAAATCTGGCCGGATCTGCACAAATCTGGCCAGATCTACACAAAATCCGGCCGGATTTGGATATTTTGGCTGGCCTGGATAAGTGCGTCAAGGTCGGCCCTGTTTTTTCCCAAAATTTTATTTATTTTTTTAGGTATTTTGCTGAAAAAAATGCCCAAAAACCACATATATTATATAATAATAACATTTTATATTTACTTTTCTAATGTTATTCATTGTATTTGTCAATTTTACATATTTATAAAACTATACTCTCTCTCTCTCTGACACACGTATATATTCCGGATTGGATTTTTCTGAACTTTTTCAAGAATTTTGGATTTTCGATTTTTTTGGCCCTCCTGAATGGATCTGGATTTCCGAACTTGGTAACTTTGAAAAATTGTTATTGGGCATGTGGTGTAGTTTGGAGCCAATATTTTTTTCCCAGAAAGATGTTTTTGAGCCTGATACAGTGGTGCAGCTAGATTAAGGGCATCTTTCACCTATTAGTTGGAAGTTCATAGGGAAATTAATGGAGTCATTAATCAGTGTGCTATGTGACAAATCCAAGATGAGCACGTCAAAATTGTTATCTCTCGGCGTTTTTCAAGTAGATATATTTAAGATATTTGTGCTAGTGGATCCATATTCATGGCTCAATTTTCGTTGATCCATCAAATCTGGGGATGTCAATTTTTGGCATTCAAGGTTGGGTTTTGGCTTTAGGATGGTTATTTCTTTTTTTGGGTCCATGTCCATCAGATCTTTTCATATCACAATATGGCTGAACATTACAATTTGATTTAAGTCATTGTCGTTGACCCTATATGCTCTTTAAAACCTTCTAATGGGGTCTTCGTTAGTTTCTTGCCTCTCTTCTTGCATTCCTTTGTCTAGGAGGAGGAGACCATTCGCTGCACAATTGAGGTTCTCATCTAGACCTAGTCTGATGGCTATGCAATGCTTCAGCCCTACATGAGTATTGATGTGACGAAGGCTGTCTACTAGCTATGCTGTTCAGTAGTTATTGCATGGTCTGGGTTATTTTTCTAACATTCCGACTCATATTGTTTATATTTTCAACCAAAGGTTGGAAACTTTCTTGCATTGCTTGTTTGAATCGGTTCCATCTCATTCTTCCTCAGGCCACATTCTAGGTGTGTTGTAACTTCATAGGCTGGCAGAATCACGACTCTGGTACTATGGTTATGAGCCAAACTAAGTTCTGAAATTCTAAAACAATGAAATGAAGATTTGCTTATAAAACTGTAAGTATTATTATTTAGAGCTCAGAATAAAATCTATTCTATGGCAGATAAGGGCATTGATCTGTTTACAACCTATAATCAAAACAGCCCAAGCTTGCAGGTGAGCCACTCCCAATTTCGAAGACAACCAATCTTTAACTAAGTGCGAAATTGCATAATTTCATTCCAAATAATCATGTCCTTATTACAATATGTCTTGCCACATTTATAGGCTAGTAAACCTTCTCTAAAAGTAGCTAATCTTTGTCTCGTCATGAAGCAAATTTAAAATTAACTGACCTTTGTTTCATCACTAAGCAATTTAAAAACAACTAATCTTTGCTTAATCACAAAGCAATCGAAAATTCAAAAATTCCTATAACAAATCTATCTATGGCCTTTGCATGGCTTTATTTGTTCTACTTCTATAAATAGGCTTAACCTTATCACTTAACAATGCAACTAACTAAACTAGAGCAAATTGTAGCTTTATCCTTTATTTGCATGGATATTATCTGTAATATCCTTTATTCTTTTGTTCTTTTTTTGTTTTAATCTTCTCTTAAGATGTGTTCAGCTATTCACACCCATTAATGAAAATAACAATTAACGAGGTTATAGAACCTGTACTTCATCAAAATAATGCTGGAGCTTTGGCTGTTCTATGTATTGGTAGTACTAGAGCAGAGTTTATTTCTTTTTATTTTGGATGTTAACCAATTATTTGTTTCAGATTTCAGACATTTTAGATCAAAATGTGCTCAAGAAGTTGATCGAGACTGATTGACGTAATTTGCAGCAATTAAAATTGGATGAGACCGAGTTGCAAGTCCACAGCATTTATTACTTCAAACGCCATGGTCTAGTTAATGCTGAAAAAATATTGGCAAATGACATGCTCAGGAAGGAAGCCCCGATTCACAGGGAACAAAGCACCGAGACAAGCTGCAGCTTGCCTACGGGCAGCAGCCAACAAAGATGGAATAAAGAAATAGTGTTAAGTTAATAAAGAGAGTTTATCTTATGCTATAATGTACGATGTATTGTATAATTTTTGATTTTGCCTAGGTTTGGGGTAATTTTTGGTGGTGGTCATTGCCAATCGTTGTACCTACTTCTTGGATAAGTATATTTATGGATTGTGTTTTATGGATAGGTGGTCTTCACCACCATCATTATATCATTATCTGAGTTGGTTGGACTCTTGGAGAAGTGTACATTAAGATTTAATGATGAAAAAGACCATTTCATTAGTTGTGTTCCATTAAGTGGGTATGCTCATTGCATTTATTATTGTTGAGTATAGATTCCAATCTACAATATAACTCAATCTCTACTAGTAACCAAACTGCAAGTGTAATGTACTTAGGCATATGAAGTAGTGTAAATGGGTTATGGAGTAGCCGACTAATGGTGCACATGACTTATGTTTAGATAGAATGGATTTGTTATCTCTTGATTTGATCCTCCTCTTATGAAAGATTCAGATGACTTGAAAGGCAGTCCAGCAGGATGGTCTTTCAAGCAATCAAGAATGCTTATGACAAAATATCTTATGTGCCATGATTCTTAAAATCATATTTTAACATCTATGCACAAAATGTCCCCTGATTATATTATCTTGCTAATCAAGAGGTTAGAGATTGGCGAATTGTCATAATTTTACTAGGATTCCGACTGCTGCCTATGAATTTCTAGAGAATTATTTAATTATTAATGGCAAGGTAAATTTGTACAAGAAATGCATAGGCAAAATGTAAAGATTGAGCATTGCTTAAACACTAAGAGAGCTATGATAAGATGACTAATTCTTGACCTTGAACAAGCTAGACGAAAATGCTTGAAGGCATTAAGATACAAATGAATATTTGAGAATTAATGAAATTTTAGACTGAAGCAGAATACAGCAAGAGCATGTTGCAATTATATATGAATTCTCACGCATGCATTAAAGATCTCAACCAAAGAATATAAATCAAATCTCTTTGCTTCATTACTCATGAAAGGCAATGACATTGGATTTCATTGTTAACTTTATTAAAAAATTCTAAATATATATATATTTAAGAAAGGTGCAAAGAAACATTGCCAGCTTTCTCTATGTACCCTATCTATAAGCCTAAGAGCTATCTTGGGTAAGACCTAGAGTGAGACTTCAGCTGGTATCTTCAAGGATGCTCATCCATGCTGCAGCCTAGCTGAAAACTGATAATATTTTTGAAGAGCTTTCTCCTTTATATAACTCGGAGTCCTTGCAAATACATAATTGAATTCTAATATGTTGGGTTAGAATTACTGTTCCTCTCCTTGAATTAGTTGAGCTAGATTAAAAAACAGTTGGTGATACTTCATAGCTGGATTCCCTCTTTATGCACCGAGCACAGCAGGAAGCAAATGACTCTTGCTGAAATGAAATGCCATCTTTCCGCTGCTTCCTTCCTTGAACAGAATCTAGCACCACATATAACAAACAATTTAAGAAACACAAATTCCATATCAACACATGATTTAAAGAAAAGCATGGTGGGACCAAGTTTATGGTGTATCCCTACTTTCACCTTGCTGACCAGAAGGACTTAGGCTTGTGTGTTGCCACATGGAGTTGGTGGCAAGTACTTGGCAACTAACATCTACTATGTCATCTCATCAGGGAGCTTAGCATTAGTGATCTTCTGAATTGAAATCAAGGTGGAATCTGCTCCTATATTATATTTTGTTGAGGAAACCTGTGATGCCCAAGATGAGACTAACTGTATGACTCAATTGGTTCTTGAAATTGGGTGAGGGAAATATTCACAACTGCCTCCTCGTCACCCTTCCTTATCATCTGCATTTAGGATTTTCGGCATACCATAAGCTTCAAAGCTTATCATTGCGTGGATATGTGATCCATTAAGGACTAAGAAAACAAATCATAATCTGAAAAATCCATTGAGACATCAATTTTCCAGCTCAAATAGAGAAATTGTCAATCCTGCTCTGCAAACTGGTGGTTGCGCTTGTGTTGGTGGTTGCCCTGCCATTACTGGCAATTTTGATTGTGAAAATGGTGTTTGTGCATTTTACATTGATGGTCCTGCCATGCAAACCTTCAGTCCTGCTTGAATGTAACAAAAATAATTGAAAACCACAACAAATGTTCTCTCCTCATCTTCTTGACGGTTGGGTGTCATTTGGTGGACGGAGGGATAACTCCAACACTCCTCTAAGCAAGAGGAAAGGGATACAGGCCAATCAATATGGGTGTAGAGCTATGTCACAAGGTATGCTTAAGTTTATTGAAAAAGTTTGAACTTCACCGAATATTATCCTTGTCGACCCTGAACTTGAACTTAATTCATTATTTTTACATGGGAAGTTTTTGACATGCTTTTGCATTATTTTATAAATATGTGTGTAGATATACATATGCTGACTGAAAGCAGAGGATAGAAATCTCTCTCCACTCCATCCCTATGACATATTTATGCATTTGTTTTAGAAAAAAAAAAAAATATATATATATATATATAGTTTGAACCTAGTGTAGAAACCCCTGTTTCCCCTGAATTCTGGAACTGTATGTTTTTGGACTGTTTTTTGTGTGTTTTGATTTTTTTGTGTTTTTTGCATGAATAAGAGAAGAATGCGATTTTGCAAGAAAAATTCGTATAAATAAAAATAAATAAATATTGAAGTAGTAAACCCTGTAACTGGGTAATCTATGATCTTTTTATTCATTTCAGATGATTACAATAGAAGATCTCTCGCATGCATACGAAATAATATAAAAATATTGTTTCAAAACCTGATTTGCTGCAATCTGAAAATGACCTAGATCTGGTACGGCTGCAATAAATAGCCCTTTCTTCCTCCTGATGATCCAGAATGATGCTAAATGTATAGGCGCCTTGATTGGAATCAACAGACTGGTCAAAAAGAAGGCGTTTTGCCCCAGAAGAAAAATACACCCCTGCTGGTGATGGTACGACCTGGTACAGAACTGTACGGCCTGTGTAACAGCAATAATTAAAACAGTACGGCCTGATTTTTGAGTGCCAGATCTTGATAAAAGTAGCGCCAATACTGAAGATCTCTTTCTGGACGATTTCTAGACCAAAACCCTGAAGATATAAATCCCTGTGAATCTCTGTGATAACCTCTGTATAAAGTTATCTCTCTGCCTGGCAATAGATCAACTGGTATTTCACAACATCTAAATTGCACACACTGAAGATTGCACGTTTTCCAATGCAAATTGTATACTAGAACCCTTGGCTCTGTCTTCAAAGAAAATACTTAGCAAAAATTTGGCTTCAATGAATGGCACGATTGGCAATGAAAAACCCTTATATTCTTCAAAAGTGCGATTTCCCTCATTAGGGTTTCATTAATTAAAAATTTGGATTTTCTTTTAATTTTTTCCATAGTTCAAAAATCACATTTTTAATTATAAAATATAATTAAAAACGCCCCCTTAAGTCAACCCTTAAGTTATAATATTAAATATTATAACTTTATAATATAGCTTCAAATAATTAATATTTAATTAAATCAATTAAATATTAATATCTCCCTCAAAACATATTCGATTCTCGAACCGTATGAAGCTGGCGAACAAAGGGGTGATTCCGCACATGACCAGACCATAGCAGGGGTGCTCCGCTGAGTGTCAAATACCCCCTAAAAAATAGCAACTCAGGCAACGGTGTCTGAAAGAGTCCGAACGAAAGCCAACTGGAAAAATTCTGATAGTCGAAGCCAAGCCAAGCTCCATGAAGACCCTTTATCCATCCTATCAGCCTACGAGGGTCGCATAATAGGCTAATCATCAGCTTTGAGAGATGTCAACTGGAAGGGGACATGACAGTCCGCCCCTCCTGAAATTGCTTGTCCTCAAGCAATCGCAACTCCGGATGCTGCAAAATATCCTCGCTCTCCCATGTAGCATCCTCCACTGGCAAATCTCTCCATTTTACCAAATATTCCCTGATGGTCCTCCTACGCAACTGTCTCTCTCTGTACTCCAAGATAGACTCAGGTACTAAAATCAACTTTCCCTCATCATCTGAGGGAGGTAAAACTGCAGAAGGTACCACACGGGGTCCCAATGCCTTCTTGAGGCGTGACACATGAAAAACATTGTGTACCCTGCTCTTTGCCGGAAGCTCTAGCTCATAAGCCACCTCTCCAACACGCCTCAGGATCTTGAAAGGACCGTAATATCGTGGCTTAAGCTTATCTGAACCACTCTTCCTAAGAGTAGACTGACGGTAGGGCTGCAGCATAAGATAAACCATGTCACCCACATCAAAAGACCTCTCTGTCCTCCTCTGATCTGCGTACTGCTTTTGCTGATTCTGTGCCTTGGCAATATTCTCTTTGAGAGCCCTCATAGTATCCTGACTCCCCTGCAACAAGTCTCCAGCACTCGACACTCTACTGTCACTCAGTAGCAAATCCAGAAAACTTGGCGCCTCATATCCATACAACGCCATAAAAGGGGACATCTGAATGGTCATATGGAAGGTCGTATTATAGCAATACTCGCACAAATGAATCCACTTGACCCATGCCTTTTGTTGCCCTGCATTATAGTTCCTGAGATAACCTTCCACCCATTTATTCACTATCTCTGTCTGTCCATCGGTCTGCGGGTGGTAACTGGTGCTCGGTGTAAGCTCGGTCCCACAGAGTTTGAACACCTCTTGCCATAAGTGACTCAAGAACCGACTATCTCTGTCGCTCACTATGCTCCGAGGCAACCCATGCAGTCTGAATACCTCTCGGAAGAAGACCTCTGCTACCTGTGTAGCTGTGTAAGTGGTGGTAATCGGAAAGAAGTGGGCATACTTCGTTAACCGATCCACAGCTACATATATGCAATCCCGTCCTTGGGCTTTAGGCAAGCCCGTAATGAAATCCATCGACAGGCATTCCCACTTCCTGTCAGGAATCAGAAGTGGCTGCAATAATCCTGCCGGGTACGTGTTCTCCTGCTTGTTCTGCTAACAAACAGGGCACTCACGCACATACTGAAGAACATATGCCTTAAGTCCCTTCCATGTGAATCTCTCCCGAATCTGTCTATAGGTTTTGAAATACCCGGGATGTCCTGCAGTAGGTACATCATGAAAGGCTCGCATGATAATGTTCTTCACCTCTGATCCTGGGATCAAATAAACCCTATTCTTGTAAATGATCAAGTCATTCACAAGCGTATATCTGGTATCAATCGTCGATCCCTCAACAATGCTGGATGCCCATGAATCCTTGGCATACTCTGCCACAATCATATGTCTCCAATCCTCTGTAATGTGAACCATAGTACTCAAATAAGGCCTGCGTGAGAGAGTGTCGGCCACTACATTCTGGGTTCCCTTAATGAAAGAGATGTCAAAATCATATGCCTGCAATTTGCTCACCCACTTCTGTTGACGATCATTGAGATCTCGCTGCCCCAAGAAATGCCTCAAGCTGTTGTGGTTAGTTTTGATGCAAAATTTGCTGCCAACAAGATATTGCCTAAATTTTGCCAAGATGCATTATAGCGAGCATCTCCTTATCGTAAATGCTATATAGCCTCTCTGGTCCCCTGAGTTTACGGCTCTCATACACTATAGGGTGCTTGTCCTGCATAAGCACCGCTCCAATGCCCTCACCTGAAGCATCGCACTGAAGCTCAAAAGGCTTCGAAAAATCTGGTAGTGCCAACACGAGGCACATAGTCATCAACTCCTTAAACCTCACGAAACACTCCTGTGCCTCAGGAGTCCAACAAAATGCACCTTTTTTCAACAAAGCTGTCATAGGGGCTGCATGACGTGAATAACCATTCACGAATCTACGATAAAACCCACACAAACCTAGAAATCCCCGCAGCTGTGTAAGATTCGCCGAAATAGGCCAATCTATAATAGCGCGGATCTTCTCAGGATCCATCCGCACTCCCTCTGCACTGATAATATGACCTAAGTATAACAATTCGGTCATCCCCAAATCACATTTGGACTCCTTGGCATACAAGGACTCCCTCTCCAAAATACTGAGCACGGTCTCCAGATGAGCCAAATGCTCCTGCCAGGTCCTGCTGTATATAAGAATGTCGTCGAAGAAAACTAGTACAAATCTCCTCAGCAGTGAATGGAAGACTCTGTTCATGGTGGACTGAAAAGTCGCCGGTGCATTAGTGAGCCCAAATGGCATCACCACAAACTCATAGTGTCCACAATGACAACAGAAAGTAGTCTTCTCAATGTCCTGCTCACGAACCCTGATTTGATGATATCTTGACCTTAAGTCTATCTTCGTGAAGTAGCATGCACCATGGAGCTCATCAATAAGCTCATCGATACGAGGTATTGGATATCTGTTTTTAATAGTCCTCTTATTCAGGACTCTGTAGTCTATGCACATGCGTAGGGTGCCATCCTTCTTCACCAGAACAACTGAAGAAGCGAATGGTGATTTGCTAGGTCGAATGTGACCCATAGCAAGTAACTCCTTGATTGTTTTCTTGATCTCATCTTTCAACTGCTTAGGATGCCGATAAGGAGTAACCATAACGGGCTTAGCGCCCTCCTCAAGCTCAATAATGTGCTCAATGCCCCTGTCTGGAGGTCTCCCTGGTGGAATATCACTGAATACCTTATCATGCTTGACTCTCAATTGCTGAATGTTAGGATGATACTCAATCTTCTGCTGTCCCTCCTGTATTGGTGCCAATGTGCATTCAGTAGCCCACTCTACCATGTCGTGTCGCATAAGCCTCTCCATCCGATGAAAAGAAATGGTTTTGATGTTGCTGTCCTGTATTGCCTTTAGAATATGTGTCTTCCCATCAACATCAAAACGAATCTCCATGTCCTTGAGACGAAGAGTGACTTCCTCAAGGGATGAAGCCACTTCATGCCCAAGACTAAATCGATATCCCCCATGTTCACCACGTAATAATCATCCTTGAACTCATAGTTGTTCAAGTGCAAGGGAAGATCTCTAATCATCCGCTCACACCTAAGAGTGTAACTGTCGGCCACCTTAACTCTAATGCCGTCAAACTCCTCGGTAATCAGTCCATGCTTCTCCACAAATCTAGCATCGATAAAATTATGTGTGGCTCCTGTGTCAAGAAGGGTTATGACCCTCTGTCCTGCCAAAACTCCACGGAGTCTGAATGAACCCTCCTGCTGAATGCTAGATAGGCGTGCCTCCTGAATCTGGAGCTCTGACTCTGCCTCTGCCTTAGGCTCTGAAGCCTCTGACTTTGACTCCTCAGAACTCTCCTGCTGTTTGGAATTTTCTGATTCCGAATCCTCATAATAAGCCCACGTCACTCGATTTGCCTTGCCCTTAGGCCTTAAGGGACAATCGTGATTGGCATCATAGGGACCTTTGCAGTAGAAGCAAAGCTTCTTCCTACGTAGATCGTTAAGAGCCTCTCGATCCAAAGGTGGTGCTGCTGGTTTGCCCTTTGAATCATTCTTAAAATCTGATTTGTCTTTGTTAAAATCTGATTTCTCTCTATTTCTGTTGAAGCTCCTATTGTCCTTGAATGAAGAAGTACCTCTGGAGTTGAATTTACTGGATGGGGCTGCCAACTCCATACTACGCGCCTTTACGCGCCTTCTTCATAGCTTCCTGTAACGAAGGAGGATCAAAGGCTTTGATCCAACCTCCCAAGGGTTCAGATAGGCCCTCTATGAAAAGAACTACCAATCTACGCTCTGAAATGTTTGGCACCATGACTGCCAACCGCTGAAATTCTCCAATAAAGGACTCCAAGTTGCCTGTTTGTTTCAACTGTGCCAAATCTCGAAAGTAAACCTCTGGATCTTTCTTGTCAAACCTCTCGACCAACTTATCCATGAAGTCCTGGTACTCTGTCACTTGATTATGCTGAAGTGTTACCATACCATGGTACCACCAATCATGTGCTACTCCCTCCAAGTGCAAAGCGGCGTATTTGATAGCTTCTATCTCTGTCATTGGCCTTAATGCCAAAAATGTGTCAAGCTTATGAATCCAAGCTTGAGCTGTCATCTTACCACTCCCGTCAAAAGTAGTCAAAGAAAGCTTGCCTGTAGCCTTCTTTAGCTCACTTTGCTGACCTCTAGGCCTCCTGTCCTGTCTAAGTGACCTGTAATGCTTTCTCCTCTGATTTACAAAATGATCAAAGGACATCCTCTCCCGAACCTGAGGAGCTAATAATTCCCACTCCTCATTTGCAGCCATGAGCGTATCTGCAAATAGGGGGTCTCCTGCCGCCTCCTCTGCTGGAGCTTCTTCTGGTTCCTCCTGAACAAATGTAGGACGTGTAGGCCTATCAACTGTTCTGGAATGGGTCAGCTGTGGTCTCTGATTAACTGTAGCACTCCTGTTATCTCCTTGTTCCTCATTCTGTCTAACAGGTGGGTTCATCCTTTCTACCATAGTAGTAAGTACCTGTAATGCCTGCGCCATCTGCTGCTGTCTTGTAACCATAGCACGGAAGAAGTCTCTGGTGTCCTGATCTTTATTATTTCTGTGGCCCCTGGGTGGGCTACCCTCACTCCTGTCACTCATGATGACTCGCTGCTGTTCTAAACTTTGGTCGCCTTCAAGCAAGGCTCTCCTACGTGTGTAATACCTGTGTGGTTCTAACTCTTGTGGCTGCATAAGATTGCTAAACCCTCAGGATGGCAGGATTTAGCTCTGATACCACTGTAGAAACCCCTGTTTCTCCTGAATTTTGGGACTGTATGTTTTTGGACTGTTTTTTGTGTGTTTTGATTTTTTTGTGTTTTTTGCATGAATAAGAGAAGAATGCGATTTTGCAAGAAAAATTCTTATAAATTCAAAAAAATAAATATTGAAGCAGTAAACCCTGTAACTGGCTAATCTATGATCTTGTTATTCATTTCAGATGATTACAATAGAAGATCTCTAGCATGCATACGAAATAATATAAAAATATTGTTTCAAAACCTGATTTGCTGCAATCTGAAAATGACCTAGATCTGGTACGGCTGCAATAAATAGCCCTTTCTCCCTCCTGATGATCCAGAATGATGCTAGATGTATAGGCGCCCTAATTGGAATCAGCAGACTGGTCAAAAAGAAAGCGTTTTGCCCTAGAAGAAAAATACGCCCCTGTTGGTGATGGTACGGCCTGGTACAGAACTGTATGACCTATGTAACAACAGTAATTTAAATAGTACGGCCTAATTTTTGAGTTCCAGATCTTGATAAAAGTAGCGCCAATATTGAAGATCTCTTTCTGGACGATTTCCAGACCAAAACCCTGAAGATATAAATCCCTGTGAATCTTTGTGATAACCTCTGTATAAAGTTATCTTTCTCCCTGGCAATAGATCAGCTGGTATTTCACAACCTCTGAATTGCACACACTGAAGATTGCACGTTCTCCAATGCAATTTGTATACTGAAACCCTTGGCTCTGTCTTCAAAGAAAATACTTAGCAAAAATTTGGCTTCAATGAATGACACGATTCCCAATGAGAAACCCTTATATTCTTCAAAAGTGCGATTTCCCTAATTAGGGTTTCATTAATTAAAAATTTGGATTTTCTTTTAATTTTTCCCATAGTTCAAAAATCACATTTTTAATTATAAAATATAATTATAAACGCCCCCTTAAGTCAACCCTTAAGTTATAATATTAAATATTATAACTTAATAATATAGCTCCAAATAATTAATATTTAATTAAATCAATTAAATATTAATATCTCCCTCAAAACATATCCGATTCTCGAACCGTCTGAAGCTGGCGAACAAAGGGGTGATTCCGCACATGACCAGACCATAGCAGGCGTGCTCCGCTGAGTGTCAAATACCCCCTAAAAAATAGCAACTCAGGCAACGGTGTCTGAAAGAGCCCGAACGAAAGTCAACTGGAAAAATCCTGATAGTCGAAGCCAAGCCAAGCTCCATCAAGACCCTCTATCCATCCTATCAATGTACGAGGGTCGCATAATAGGCTAATCATCAGCTCTGAGAGATGTCAACTGGAAGGGGACATGACACCTAGAGACTCTTTTTTTCGAACTTTATTCATTGGCGAGGTTGAACCGAACTTTATCCTTGTCAAACTTGAACTAGGACTCAAACCTTGTGACTTAGGTGCAAAGGACTATGGATGTATGAATGAGTGAGAGCAATAGAGTTGAGATAATAATCTACAGTATGCTGGTTTTTATGCTCCATTGAGCTCTTTGTAAGTTTGCCCATATGATGAAGAGGAGAGGTGGTGATCAGTTGACACTACCAAGCTGGTTTTCACCATATTGGGGTTTCCAAATTAAAAATCCTTATGTTGTTTGTGGTTTGCATGTGTTTCTTTCTAGTTGTTTATTGGTCAATTAAACAATCCACATTAAACTACTCTAAACACACTAATTCAGTGCCATTTGGAGTATTGTTCAAGCAAAAGCAGTAGTTTCATTTTCAAAATTGCATTCAATTTCCAACAAGTAGATGATAAGAGGAAACTATAGATCGAATGGCATTAGAGCAGCAAGTAAATGTGGCTTGTAGAAGTTTTTGGCTAACACGTACGGTTTATATGTAATAGCAAAGTTGTAGCAATTATTTGATGGTGTTGTAGAGATTTGTTGTTGAATAGACCAACAATGACCAAGTCCTTGAGGAGCTCCAAGCTTTCCTTATGCATTTACAAGAGGAGATCAAAAAATTGAGGATTATGGTGCAACACTTGGAAAAAGAGAATCAAGAGTTGCAAGTTACATGGGTCAACCATGGAAATTTCATATTTGTATCATGAAGGAGTTGCAACAAGAGTTATTGGCAAATAAGGAATTGTTGACAAATCTCCATGATGATGCTCAAGGAATGAAGAAGAGAGAAGAGTCTACCCAAGAAAGGAGACCAACCTCTACCACAGATGCACAAACCAAACTGAAGATATGCTTGGTAAACACTCCATCACATGCTCTTTCTTCTAATGAACCATTGAGTAGGTCTTTTGGTAATTTTGAGAAATATGCTAAAAGTATCAGCTCAAAGTTATTGCATAAGACGGGATATGGTGGAAAGGGTCTTGGCAAGGAAGGGCGAGGAATTCTCACTTTGATTGATGTTGTAGAGAGATCGCTATATGCTAGCCTTGGGTATGGTGAAACATAATGGAGGTCAATGAAGGCTCTAGTGCAGCCCAAGCAAGCCCTGTTTCCAAAGAGAAGGATGCCACATTATCCACAGACAAAAAGCAGCTGAAAGAAGATAACTATATTTGTAATTTGGTTTTTATAGTCTCAAAATGGTTGTAGGGAGTCACTAAAATTAGGATGACAATTCAAAGAAGAAGAGGGAAGTGAATTTTCATTACAAGAGGCAAAGGAAGCACTTCCAAAGGGAGGGAGGCCTTCAAGCCATGAAGGAGGAGAAGATTGTGCATCACTATTCCATCCACAAAATGAAAATTCAAAGAATTGGGGAAACTCCACTCCACCAACTTCACCACTGGGGTATGGTGGAAGCACAATGGAAGTCGATGAAAGCTCTAGAGTAGCCCAAGAAAGAATTGTTTTGAAAGAGAAGGATGCTACACATCTCCACACCAAAAGCAGCCCAAAGAAGGTAACCACATTTCTTATTTGGTTTTTGTAGAGTCTCAAGATGGTTGTAGGGAGTTGCTAAAGTTAGGACGACAGTTGAAAGAAGAAAATGGAGTAAGTTGTCAGCCTAAGACGCCAAGGAAGCACTTCCAAAGAGTGTGAAGCCTTCGAGCCATGAAGGAGGAGCATATAGTGTGTCACTACTCTATCCACGAGATCAAAATTCAACGAAGTCGGGAGACAACACTAACTTCACCACTTAAAAGTCTACAAAGGGAAGGAATCAAGCATCAAGGCAACCAAGAAGGTATGCAAAAGATAAAGGTCTTCTATCATTTGTTGAATGTTCCAATTGTAAGAAGGAAAGACATGATGCAAATGAATGTTGGTTATCATCCCTTGCACTCATCGTAGAATGCATAACCATTTGGATGGCTATATGCAAGAGGAAACACCACTTCACTAAAGAATCCAATCTCTTTAAAAAAAGATGGGAAATGAATAATCCACTCCGCAAGCAAACAAGAAGAGGAAGGCCAAGTCACTGTTGACAATTTTGCCCCACAGGGCAAATTGTCACCCCTACTATTCAAAACTTTGGTATGGTGCCAAGTTCGTCTTATGAATCAGTTTTGGGGTCCTTAAATGTGCATTTACAGCCACCCAAGTGGCCATCTACAGCTAGGTGACGTTTAGTCGTTCAGAGGTTTCCAAGGAGCTTTCTTTGTTACAGCCAATGCAATGTACAAATACAGCCATGCAAATGATGACGAAAAGGTCTTCTACGGCCATGTAAATTCTGATGGACTCCTATAGCCATCGTATAGAGCATACAGCTCATTCAAAAGGAGGACACATGCTGCAGTTTTAAGAGGGTTTTTCTCCTTCTAAAAACATCATCTACAGCAGTTTGAAAGGGTTTTTCTCTTCTAAGAATCACGTACAGCCAAAAGCCAAGACATACAAGCTTTAAGTTCATTTATTTTGTCTAAGCAAAGATTTTTTCGGGGTTGTAAGAGGAAGAATATTTCTTCGGACTTTTTGTCTGAAAGAAAGAGCTCTCAGAGGACAATTGCATAAGTCCCGAAGGGTAAGTACTCTTCGGGAAGGTTCACTTAGAAGAGCAGCGGGAGATTCACTTGGCAGAAAAGGATCAAGGCAAAAATCCCAAAGGGCACCTGCCCTTCGGGAAGACTTCGGAAGGTGCCCTTCAAAAAGCCCGGGTGCCATCCAAAAAGCCCGTAGAAATATAAGCAAAAAAAAAAAAAGAAAGAAAAAAAAGGAATTTTTCGGACTTTTTGTCCGAAGGATTCATTCGGGAAAAATGCAACAAGGAATATGAAGGAAATCCAAAGAAGGGAAATAAAGCCTGAGGGAATTTACAATTGCAAAAAACCTGAAGAAATGAGAAGCAAGGCAAAGAAAGAAAAGGAAGTTATCCTTCGGACAAAAAAGTCCGAAGGAATTCTGTCGGACTTTTTGTCCGAAGGAATACTTAGGGATAATTGCAAGCAAGGAAATAAGACTAACAAAAGTCCGAGGAAAGACCAAAGAAGAAGAGTCAACAAAAAATTCAGACAGGGAATAAGTCATAGGGGCAAGGAGAAAAGTCTGCAGGGAATCAAAGAGAAGTCAAAAGGAAAAGATCCGAAGGAACCAAAGAACAAATCCGCATACATAAAGGCAGTAAATAGAAATTTCGAAGGAATACAAAACCACGGAGAAGACCAAGGATTTTAGGTCTGCAGGAAAATCTGACAGAAATTAAAGCCAGGATAAGACAAAGAATATCTGAGGAAAACATGAGACAGAGATAAAACCAAAGGAATTAAAGCCAAGGGTAGGAAATAGAGGTCCACAGAATAAAGTCCGAAGGAAATTGCAAACAAGAATTCCAAAAAAATTAAGCTAAGCAGAATATCCGAAAGAATTAGGCTAAGGGGTTGAAACAAGGATAATAGACCAAATATAGATAAGATTATCAGAAAATAGAATCCCGCCAAAAATAGACAAGCCACGAATAGGCAGACAAAATATGAAATACATGCAAGCAAGGGCTATTTTTGGTTGACTAGTCAAGGCTTTTAGTTGACTGGTTGTTGAAGTCAAGCTCATCTCTGGATCAACTCATTCTTTCAAACGTTCCAACTCAGCTTCCAACGTTTCAATTGGAGTTCTAATTTTAGCATGGCATGGATTTCATGTATGCTCTTGTTTATCTCATGCTTTCAAACGATCAAACAGCTCAAGAGGAAGTCCATATTTGGAGGTGGGCGTAGCATTTTTGCATGATAAGAGTTTGACTTCTCAAAATTAGCCACCGTCCTTTTCAATGCAAGGAATTTTCATGCAAAGACAAAATAGACTTTTGTAAAGGTTGAGTTGGATTGAGTTTACTCCGTCTATTTTTCAATGCCAATCTCTTGGTTTTTTGTAATTTTTTATATTAATGGCTTTTCAGCCTTGTAAAAAATTATCCCTTTTTTGGCAAGAAAACTTCTGTCAAAGTTTGTGTTGTAGCCTTTTTCAGAATCAATAGGAAGAGGACTGTGTTTTTTCAATTTTCAGCAGCTTGTATAGTGTACTTTTGTTATAGATTTGCCTAAGTGAAAGATTTTCCTTCTTTTTTGTCAAATCTGGATTTGTACCTAGTTACTAGTTGGACATTTATGCAGGTCATGTTCTGTGTTTGAATGTCTTTTGCTGAGTTTATAGTGGATATTAGTGGCTGTTTAGTGCCTTTCATTAGGTCTATTTTTCCATTTCTCTCAAGCTTAGATCATTAGATTAAACCTTTTCGTAAAATACTTATGTGTATTGATCAATTGGAGTTGAAGTTTTGCCTCTTTCTTGTCTGAATCAGTGTTCTCAGAAACTCGATTTGAGTGGATCAAACAAATTAGGTGTATCACCATTTTAGCTAGGATTTCCTTTCAAGTTCTTTCTCCCCTTTTCCCCAAGTAGTTTGTAGCGTAGAAGTTGAGATCCTCATAGATACATCTTACAAAAACTAGCCTTTTCTAGAGGTTCTTCTCACCATTGAGGCATCCACCCTCGTGAGAAGATCCCATTATTTCAACAGGAGCGAGGATTAGCCATTTCAGCACGTCTTCGATCAGGGTGCAACTCCAGGTTGACATCAGCCACATTGCAATGAGTCAAGATGCCACTTGATATGAGTATTTGCAAATCTAATAATTTTTGTACTCGTTGCAAGGTTGGTGGGCATTGGGATGGAAAGTGTTGGAGACTTCATCTGCATCTTCATCCAATGAATGGTAAAGGCAAGCATGGGCAGCCACAAGCAAAAGGGAAAGAAGAGCCTACAAAAGCACAATAATTAAGAATGGTAGAACAACAGTGCTCACATAGATCTCCATCACCACTTCAATCAATAGGTAAGGGTAAGGGAATGTCTTTTTGACTCTTGAATTGAGCATTTGCATAATTTGCAAAGAAGCAGCTTATAAGATGTTGATATGCATTCTCACATATATAAGCAACCCTCACATTGAGTAAGCATTCCAAATGTGTCCTCAAAATTGTTTCATGGTTCCACTTGTTGGTAGAAGCAAGTGGGGAACCGACTCCACTTGTATGGGGAAGAATGGGGACATTCCATTCATCAAGGGTGAGTATGGAGCAGCAAATCCCCTTGAGAAGCACAAGTATGGGCAGCCAATGGCATCAAAAGGTCGTATTATTTTCGGCATATTCATATTTTCATCTTGATATACAAATCATGAATGGTTATTCTCATAACTTGTAGCACATGCAAGCAAGGAAGGTTGAAGAGTGGTACTCCTAGAAAGGGAGCACTCCAAGCAAGAAGTTCGGGCAAACACTTCTATCAATGGGATTCATTTAAATCCAAGCATCACAATAGTGGGTGGCAAGTTGGTTGCATTTTTTCCATTGTTCATCTTCTTTGTCACTATGATTGTAGCACGAGTATACGAGTTTATTTTCAGCATCACACAATTGCTGTAGCATTTTGTGGGCATCACAATGATTGTAGTATGGCTATATATGTCTGATTACAGCTATTGTGGCAAGCAATTGTGCAGCACAATCATGTAGAAGACTGTTTTCAGCGTGTATGTAGCATGCCTACATAAATTTGAAGATTATGGTTTGCACGTAAGGAGCTGTAGTAGATATGGAAATGTTTTAGCATCGCACAATTGTTGCATGTGCATGAGACATAGTTGCACCATGTTTCTCAAATCTGTATTTTGTATGACAGCAGTGTATTATGCACGTGATTGGAAACTAAAAGCATACTCAAGTGAAATAGAAGGGACGTGATGCTTGGTCAATATTGGTAAGGTAAGGGAGCACTCAAGTGAGTAGCACTTCAAAGACTGCTGAATACACATCACCTTTATTGAAGGCATTTCTATACATGGTTCATTATTGTTTGATTCAAATTTCCACTTGTGAGATCCAAGACCAGCCATGAAGAAGAGGTCGTGTTTTCATCTATTCACAGAAGATGTTTTCATCACTTGTTCGAAGCATGTAAACTTAGGCATGATGATGTATTATATCATGTGAATCTTATTTGCACATGACAGCTACTGTAGCATAATGATTGACATCGCAAGGGGGTTGTAGCTTCTATAGAAGATCATACTGGTTTTAGCTAAGCTTGTTTCTTGATAACATATGTAGTTGTCACAATTTACTCTGGGATTTCTCTTAATGGGGAAGAGAATCAAGAAGGTAGAAGAGCAGCTCTTCACTCTTTCCATTGGGGAAAGAGCAAAGTACAAGTACAAGCATAGCTCCAACATCATGAAGCATCATCAAAATAAATAAATGATAATATAACCAGTAAGGGATAACAATCATCATGGTACAACTGTGAGTGAACATCACTTGAGGAAGATCACTTCAAGCACATGATGGAACTCTGAAACCAATTTCAATTTGCAAGGCTATAAGTTGGAGTAGCAAAGGGCAATCAAATTGATTCTCCAAGAGGAAGAGGATAGGGCACCACTCTTTTACGAGGAGGACAGGGTAAACTTCAGCATCCTAGGGTGCAATAACAGGTTTCAAGGTTGATTAGAACTTTCTTTCGTGAGGATGTGTTAAAATCCTTATGAGCCTTCCATGTTAGATGAGGAGTAAGAGGAGCATTACTACCTTCCATTTAAGACTTTTGTCTTGGGATGGACAAGCAAAATGAGAGGAGGACATTGTATTGTAGAAGAACAGAGAAATCACAAGAAGGCCCCAAAGAGTCTTGGCTAGTTGGTGTCAAGGCCAAACACCAACAACACACAAAGGTTTGCCAAGGTGAAAGAGGGCGAAATCCTTTCACATCTCATGAGAGACTAAGCTTTTGTGGGACCAAAACCCTTCTAAGGGAGGTATGATCCATAAAGGATCAAGAAAAACAACCATAATCTGAAAAATCCATGAAGATATCAAGTTTCCAACTGAAATGAAAGAAATTGTCTATCCTACACTGCAAATTGGTGGTTGCACTCGAGTCACTGTTGGTTGTGCATGTGTTAGTGGGAATCAGATTTTTAAATTATCTATTCCCATTTAAAAATCCTTTACTTTTTATTTTTTTATAATTTAAAGTTGGCATGCATGCATCTACCTCTACCACTAAAAAATCATCTGATACAATAAAGCACTGAAAATCGTCTTCAAAAGGTGGGTATCAGATCATTTACAAGGATTGAGCGAGGTCTTAAAATTGACCCCTTGGTTAGCAACCAGGCATGCTACTTTATTTCCTTCTCTTTTGATGTGAGTAAATCTGATTTTAAAGAAAAATATGTTGCAATAGAAAAGCCTCTTTGAACAATCTCAGCCAACTTCCAAGCCTTACATCTTTGTTTATTCATTGCATTTATCAAGATTATGGAATCTCCTTTGATGCACAAGTTGCTTTAATATTTTTGGTCGTTATTGTCAGAACTTTTAAGAAATTCAAGGCCTTTGCTTGGTTATTGGTGTACTGACCATTGTATTGAAAAAGCGAAGATTGGTTGTCTTTTACGATCTTTAGAAACAACACATCACCTTACATCCTAGGAGTGCCCTTAGCAACCCTTGGTGGCGGCAGAGGGGGGCTGACAAGAAGGGGCGCCGGGTTCTCCAAATAACCCTAGGATTTTGTAGCCTATTTTCAATAACCCCTTTATCTTTCCTTTCATTTCACCCTTGTGAATTTCCCAAAAAGTGAATATGGGAAATGAGGGGTGATGGAAACTGAGATGCTCCAGTCTAAATTTACAATGCAAAGTCATACAATGGCGGGCTTACCTGAAATTTAGGGAATGTTTTAAGATTGGATGGGGAGGCAAGATATGTCTTCAGAATTGTTGGTGTGATCAAGAATGCTTGCAGATTTTTTGACTTTATGGTGATGCTTTTGGCCAGGGAAGAATCTATTAGCGATGCTTTTGGTCATGGACAAAACCTTCATGCTGACTGCGAATTTGGAAAATTGGATTGATAAGATGGCAAAACAGATTTGTAAGAGCTAACTGAATGATCAAGTGGCAGTAAGAAGTGTCCAAGCTGAAGAGCTATCTTTAATGGCTAGACAGTGACTGGACTAGTAAAATATGATTAAACGCATGTCTGAAATTGAGAATGCAAGAACTAAATTCAGTATGATTGCATATATGATGGGAATAGTAAAATATGATTAAAATTGGATGTCTAAAAGTGCGAAATTAATAAGTCAATGCAGTATGATTGCCTATACGACTGACATATGGATGCATAGATGACTGGAATGGATTCTTAAGTATGCGAGTAGGAGTAATATGAATGCAAGTGTAAATGTGAGTATGCAAACAAGAAGTAACATGTATGCAAGAAGTGACTAGCTAAGTGAAAATGCTTGATGATAAATGACACTTATCTTAGGTGTAAGACTTTAAAAAAAAGTTTGCATTGGTTGGCTCTGCAAGGATCTTGCTCTCTATAGTCTGTAGTCTGTATGTGCTTGATCTGAAGATGTCCTTGTTGATGAATGGTCCCAAAATCCCAATCATTGACGAATATTTACCTTCTTTGATGTTGGTGTAATCTAGCTTAATTATCATTTCATGAACTTCGAAGTTATGACGCTTAACCTTCTTGTTGTGTTGCTTGGCTGTGTGCATTTTTAATTCAGATTGAGTTTTAACATTTGCATTCACATTTTGTCCAATGTGTCTATTAAGTGCCTTCAGTCTGGGTTCTCAACAAGCTTCATTTGAAATAATCCTGTGGAGTGATTTGCGTAGTGATGGGAGCTCCCATTTCTAAAGGTAGAATGTCTTTGGAGCCATAAACTAGTGAAAATGCATTTACCCTAGTGGCAGGCCAGATACTGATTATGTATGCCCAAACCGCTGCATAGAGCTTTGGATGTCAATCTCTGGTGGGCTCTTTGATTGTCTTCATTAGGAACTAGTTCAGTATTTTGTTCGTGGACTTGGATTGGCCATTGCATTGCTAATAATATGGAAATAGAAATTGGCGAGCGATCTTAAATTTTCTGCATAGTTTAATTATGTCTTTGTTCTTGAAATTACCACTAATGTCAAATAGTACTGTGTGTGGAATGCCGAACCAAAAAATAAGTTGATTGAGGACAAATTTGGAAATAGTAACTCCTATAATGTTAGTTCCTTGTATGGCTACCCGCTATGTGAAATACTCAGCTGTGCTGATAATGAATGTTTGACCATCTTGTGTTCAAGGCAACTTTGCCAATGAGATTTAGACTTATATGAGAAGGTCCATGGATCCTCTTAAGGGTTTAAATTTAGCAGAAGCATGAATAATCTCCTTGTGGCTTTAGCAAGGCTTGCAACTTATAGCGAAGTGATGCGAGTCAGTCTCCATATTTGGCCAGTAGTAGTTTGCAGGTCATGGAATGCCTTCTATGATGCCCACAACCAATACCCGTGTGCTTGTTCAATAAGTTATTCGACCTCCTCTTCAGTAACATGTTGTAGAGGGGTGCTTTCATGGCTTTGGTAGTAAAGCATGTCATTAAGAAAAGTGCATTTGAAAGCCTTTTTAGGGATTTCAGGGAGCTCTTTAAGATTGGCAGAATGTGTATAAGTTTGTTTTTCCATGAATTGGATAATGTCCTAGTACCAAGGTTTTGGTGCAAGGAGATAGATTCTATGGCACAGATTGGTGAATCATTTTCAGAGTATGAGGTACATGGTGAATCATGAATCTTGACAAGGAACAAATTTCCTTGGAAAGCCTTGTGGGATTCGATATAGATGCGGAAGATGCTAGTGAATTGACAATTTCATTTTGTTCTCTAGGAGTAGACTCAATGGCAAAGGAGACAAACTACTTTGCTAGTTATATGGATGGTTAATGATAAGGTTTATGTTTGTGACTTTTGCATTGATAGTCGTCACTAACTTGTCAACAAACTAATTGTGAGTCACCTATACAGCAGAATTCCTATTTCATGCACAATGCTCATTGCTGGACATAAGACTTTGTATTCTTCCATACTATTACGTACATTGAAGTTACGCCTAAAAGAGAGGTATGATGCAATCGTAAGGATATAACACGTCCTTGCTTCCATTTGGCACTTAGCCCCATCAAAATTCAGAGTCCAGGTGTCTCAATGTAGTTCAGTGGTGATTGCTTAAGGTTTGTTTGTTATAGGTTTGGAAGTAAAATTGTAAAAGTAGTCTTTTAGGGACATGGCTTGATCTGAACCTTTGATAAACATTTTGTCTTTGTTTTGGGAGGGCATCTTGAATGTCTTATTTAGCTGGAATAGGGATAACAACTAATTGTTCATTTATAATCTGTTCTTTAATAGCCTTTTGGTTGATAATGCATAAGTCAAATTCTTGTAGTAATGTCATCCACTTGCCTATTCAATCATACCTTTTTGGAAAAATTAACGCAAGGGATCCATCCTAACAATGACAAATGTTGTTTGATAGAGCATGTAATAGTGGAGATTATCAACTACAAAGTATATATCCAGATTACCTTTCCCAATGAGGGTATATCTCATCTCATAGTCTAGCTAAGCATGGCTGATGTAAGAGATGGCATATTCTTTGCTTGTTTCACCTTCTTGTGCTATAACATGGCTGCAACTGAAACCGGAGTGGATGGAGTGTATAGAATTAGAGGATGCTTGGAAGGAGGTGGTAACAATGATTTTTTCAAGGCGCCAAAGGATTTTTTGGCAACAATTGGTCTGCTTGTTTTCAATGTCTTTCTTTAGGTGACTATTGATAGAGTATGTGCAAAAGACAAATTTGGGCATGAATCATCGAACGACATTAATTTTTCCTATGAAAGATATGTTTTGATGGGATTCCTTAGGTGACAACATGCCAACAATTACCTTGATTTTAGATGGGTCAATGTCAATCCCTCTTCTAGAGATGATGAAGCCTAATAGTTTGCCGGATGTGATTCTGAAGACACATTTGTTAGGATTGAAGCGAACTTTGTACTTATAGAAGTGTTGAAATATAACTTGTAGGTCATCGAGATGGTCTTTTTTAAGTAAAGATTTGATAAGAAGATTATCTACTTAGGATTCTAAGATTTTATGATTAAGATCATGGAATATGTGAGTCATGACACGTAAATAGATTGCCCCAATATTATGGAATCCAAAAGGCATGACTACATAACAGTAAGTGCCCCACTCATTGGTAAATGTTGTCTTATGTTTGGCATGAATCTTTGAATGGCATTAAATTTTCCTAAGACCTAATTTGATGGACTTCATTGGGTGGTAGCCTCACTGATTGCCTTAATTTTAGATGGGTCAATGTCAATCCCTCTTTTGGAGACCATGAACCCTAATGGTTTGCTGAATGTGACTCTGAAGACACATTTGTTAGGATTGAGTCGAACTTTGTACTTACAAAGGCACAAATTAGGTCATCAAGATACTGTTTTTTAAGGTTAGATTTGGCAAGATGATCATTGACATATACCAAGATTTTAAGAATGAGATCATGAAATATGTGATTCGTAATGTGTAAATTGGTTGCCTCCACATTCTTGAGGCCAAAAAGGTAGGACTACATAGCAGTATGTGCACCACTTGGTGGTAAATGCTGTCATATGTTGATTGTTGAGAGCAGTTTTAATTTGGTTATATCTTGAGAATCTGTCCATGAGAGAGAAAATATAAGATCTGGTGGTAGGCTCAAGAATGGCGATAATGGATGGCAATGTAAAGTTGTCTTTTGGGCATGCGACATTAATGTTTTTGAAGTCGATGCAAATTTGTATGACCATAGTGGCCTTTTTATGGACAAACAAAATAGTTAACGGGTTGGATAAAAGTGACTTTTAATAGCTTTTGGATGTCAATGTAAAAGGGGTCAAAAATTTGTTTTGGGAAATTCTTTGCTTTTGGCATTGTAGGTGAAAATATTGTGAACCACAATATTAGGATCAATCCCATGTATGTCAGTGTAATCCAAAGCAAACATATCTTTGTGTTCTATAAGCAAGTCTTATTAAATTTGTTGGTCTTCTTGAGAAAGGGATGACCCAATCTTAACAATGTGTGGCAGTTCTTCAGTACCTATGTTATTGTGAATGGCAACTTAAGCTAGCATGGCATTACTATCTTCAAAATAATATGGGGCTGTTGGTAGGTCTTGTACATTCTTTCTTTTATATCAATAGTCGCAACACATTGACCGATCATGGGGGCTTCACTGTAAAATGCCCCTATTTTATATATTGTCTTGGGTATCAAGCTTCTTGGGTGTTAAGGAGTTCTAGCATGGCCTTGGAACTAGGCAAACTAGCGAATGGACTATTATATTCTATGTTGACTTCTAAGTCAATGTATTATGCACTCTCTGAGTCTGTGTTATGGCTAACTTGATGAACACTTGTAACTTGTGTGTTTAGTTGGGCTATTTGGGACTCTACAACCCTTTGTGTGATCTGATCAAGGCTGGGAAGAGTGATGAAGGTTTTGTAGGTGATTGTCCAGGGATTTATTAATGGGAGCCAATTTTAGTCATGGTCGAAACAATCTCGACGGTTTCAACCATGGCCGAAGCCGTGACTATCTTCTAATGCTTAGTTTTGGGGATGGAATTGTCACTTGAGGTATGCTAGGAGCGTTTTGAATCTGATTTTTTACAATTGCAGTGATCAGTAGAATGATGAAACGACAGTGTTCTAAAATTAAAGAATTGAATCTTTCACAATCCATGATATTAGAAAAAGACTTTTGGAAAAATTGCACGACTATTAGAATATTCATGTAGTTTTTCAAAAATCCTTTTTCTAATTTTCTAAAAGCAAATTGGTTGGTGCAACGTATGGGGGTTCTTGAACATCATCGTTGCTGCTGTTACAATGTGGGTTGTGAGAATTTGAAGTAAGTTGAATTAGGTTGGCTTTCCAATTAAATGCTTTTGTTGTTTGCTTCTGGTAAGTTGTTTGTAGCGGAGAACATCCAACTGTGTTGTAGTTGTCGTCATATGAGGTGTGGATTGTGCAAGCTTTTTTGTTCATTATTTATTTTTGGGCTGCCCTATCGACTTATTTATCAACCACCTTGAATTTGCTAAAGAAATGTATAGAGAACTTTGGATCTTGGAATAAATTAGCTATACCATTGTCATCCTAATCAAATGAAGTATCATCAAAGCTAACGTTGTTCACATTGGCAACTTGTATTTTGTCTTCATTGATTTTTTCTTCTTGAAGAGAGTCTCACTTAGATCGTGGATATAAGGAACGCGACAACCAATCTACTATGGCTCAAGGCAATTCATAGGAGTTGACCTTGGTTTGTGAGTCATTGGGTTCATTGTCGTCGGAAATGATGACAATTCAACCTTGTTGGCTTTAATGTCAACTTTTGAGTATCCTAGTTTGTTAATGAACCATAGCGAGGTAACACAAATTTTGAATCCTTCAATGAGTAAGGCTTTCTTGATTTGAGAATCGTATATCATGGCGCTAATGAAGAGAGACGGATCATCGACTCTAAAGAGTATTTCGTCATAAATCATTTGCTTGGTCGGAATGTGTAATGTAGGATTCTTATCAAATGCTCTATTAACTTCTATAAACGGTGCTATGGTTCGAGGCATTTGTTGCTCATGCTGTTCTTGTCATTCACTTGCCCCGATTTTGGGAAACAAGGTCTTTCTGTGAAATTTAAGTGCAACATCCCATGGTCAACAAAAAAGAAATATGCCCAAACACTCAATATATCATATACCAAACACATATGTTGGGATGGATTCCCCTAAAGAATCCCACAATTCTATATACTTAGTAAATCATAAAAGAATTCATAGTATGGCATGACTTGGATGAATGTGGGCAAAGTCTCTTATTTATTCATTTAATCCTAATAACCTGTAGGGCAATTTCACCACTCAAGAGCCTACTGCACCAACTTACATCTTGATGATATTTTGTAATTATATGAAATGCATAGGCTAGATAAGAGAGTTTATTAACATTCCCCCCTAAAACACTACATAGAGTTTCTAGAGGACGGTGGCACACACTTATTGACACTTTGTTAAAGGAGGCATTTATTTGCCATTCCGTTAACAATGACTCCCCTCAACCTAAGCAAGTTCCTCAATCTAGTGAATTTAGCTTCAACAAGTTGCTTTGTGAAGATGTTCACAATCTGATCATCAGTTCTCACAAATCTCAAATTCAACATACCCTCCTAAATGCAATGCTGAATACAATGCATATGGACCTCAGTATACTTGGTTCTCTGAAGCTGGGCTAGATTACGAGCAATAGCCATCACACCTGACTATCGTTGTAGAGAATAGACACTAACTTAACTTCTACGGGAGATCGATGACTCCAATAGCTCTCGAATACAAGCAACCTCATGTGCCACATTAACTACTCCTTGATACTTGGCCTCATAGTGGATATCACAATCACATTCTATTGCTTGCAAGAACAACACATAGTGAAGTACATTGCTGAGAATCGACATTTCTTGTTCAATCCAAGTCTATATGTTCCACCAAGCGCTCATAACCTCAGGGAGTGTACATAATCCCCAAATGACTAGTACCTTGAATGTACCTCAACATCCCTCTTAGTTGCTTGCCAGAGGCTTTCCTTCAACGCTTTCATATATTTACACATCATGTGAGTTGCAAAAAAAATGACTGACCTAATATGAGTCAAGTATAATAGGATCCCAACAATCTTATGTACAATGTAGCATCAATGCTTGGTGTGGTGCACCTAGTTGTTAGCTTAACCTCTGACTAATACAGGGTAACTAATGGTTTGCACTTATTCATGTTAAACTTCTTCAACAAGTTAAGTGCAAATTTAAGTTGAGAGATGAAAACAACTTTCTCCAACTATAGTACTTGTATACGTCCAATGTAATGCAACAAGCCCAAGTAAATCTCACAAGCTTAGCATCAAGATCTTGTGGATGTTACATGTAAATCCCCTCTTTGATTTGAGATCTAATTTAGCTATATTCCTTAGTTTGTGCAACCAAGATAGCCTTGTTGGCACATACCATTCATTGTTCACTCCACTTTTTAATTTATTGGTATCTTCATTTTTCCTTTTGCTTATCTCTTTACTTATCCTCCATTATATCTAGGGCCTCATCTTCTTTTCAATGACTTGGGTGTTTTCCTTTTATCAATTTGTTGATTTTATCATAAATGATCACTGATTTCATTGTCTTCATTAACTTTGGCCTTGCTTGCATTAGCAATGGTCATTTTTTTGAAAGCTCTTCCATTGAAAGATGATCATTTTCAAAGTAGCCTGCAAGCTTCTTTTGACCTTTGTTGCAGGAATTCTATCGAAGCAAGGGGTCAAATTTATTTATTCTTTCTCGAACATTGACATTTGGGTACTAATTGTCCGGCAAACAATTTGATCCTATTTACCTGGATTCTCATCCTTTGGATTGCATGGCATAGTCCAATGACTTGGCAAGTCATTGCTAGATCTAAACATTATTGCTTGATGTGGTTGACAAATATGTTTTGATTGTCTTGGATGGTTTTTCCTTTCTACTTTGTCATATGCTCAATCTTTAATTGTGCTTCTAATAGGTTAGCTACCATTTTCTAATCTACCATAGTTATATAGTGAGATATAGGGCTTCGAATTTCAAGTTTGCTAACTTCGTTTTCATCGGAGGTTAACTTTTCCTGCAACTCTACAACCACCTCTTCCAAATCTTTGTTCTTTCACTTCAATTTCTTTGTCTCAACATGTATTTAAATTGCCGTGTGTAAGTTGCCTTTTGAGTGAAATTTTGGAACTTGGTCACTTGTGCCAAAGAAGTATCGTTTAGTCTCTATTCCTCACTTGTGAACACAACATCCTTTCCAGTGATTTTCCTTCTTGGCTTCTTATCTGTGATATCGACCGACATTCATTTTATAGCTAGCACTAACTCATCAAACATGACTCTTATTTTTGTGTTGTGAATCTCATCTTCGAATCTTGTTAACTAATCAATCTCCTTTGGCTCATTCCCACCTTCTTTGTTGTCTCTCTAGAAGTCAATGAATCCCTGTTCTATTTTAGGGTCAATTTGTTGAAGTGGTTGCTTGGTAGTGGGCAATGACCAGCTTGCATCCCTTTCTCCATAACTTGTTAATAAACTTAATGCTTCACTCGAAGGCACGACATTGTCTTTTTATTTCTTCACAAGAGGACCTTGATCATCTTGCATCCGCTGTGATATTTTCTTTTCTATGTTTTGCTTGTTTCGTATCAACTCCTGCAAGGTTGCAACATGAGTGACCATATCTATGAAAGCTTGGTTTGGGTTTATTTGTATGAAAACCACCATCAACCTTTGCAATTTCTATAGTCTCAACGTTGGCATCTTTTTCCTCTCGTGAAGGCTTTTCTTCAACATTGGAATAATGAATTTAGACCTCTTTGTTATGGCTCTTGAGTTGTTTATTCTTCATCCTCCTTTTCCATCCCAATTCTTTTGCATTTTCGGCGTAATTAGTAGCATCTTCTCTATTGTCCAAAGCAAATTTTGTTCTCTCTACAATATCCCCCTTGGACTTATTTTGTAGGAGAAATCGAGGATTTTCTTGACATATGCATAATGGGGGTGTATGAGATGCCCATTTGAATTGGATAACTCAATAGTGGAATTGAAATGCAAGGAGTATCGAGGGGATGAGTATCAATAGAAGTACGTACTTGTTCCTGCACATTTTTGAGCTTTATGTTCGTTGATGTCTAATTCTGGAACTGAACCCTCTTGCCCCGTTCAATATTTTGTATAGTTCCCTTCACAATTTTTGGTAGAATCAGCGCCTTTTGGGGTATCGTCTTTCTTTTGTGGGCCACAAATTTCATTATCTCATTGCACAACCAAGCTACTCACATCATCTTTTTCTTTCTTTGCCAAAGGACCTTGATCATTTTGCTCTAGGTGTAACCTTTGCTTCTCTATGTTTTGCATGTTCTATATCAACTCTTGTAGGCCTACAACATGAGTAACCACATCTCCGAAAGTATTTTTACTTTGGCCTTTAACACTTCCACCTTGTTTGGGTTTGTTTGTCATCTTTTTCCTCTCTCAAAAGCTTTTCTTCATCATTGACATCATGATTTTTTCCCTTATTTCTTCTTTGAGTGGTTCTTGTTTTACTGTTTTGAGGAATTGTGGCTCCTTAGTTGTTTATTCTTCATCCTCCTATTCTAACCCAGCTATTCAACTTTTTTAGCATAATCAATAGCATATGCTATATTGTTTGAACAAAATTTTGTTTCCTGTACAATATCCCTTAGGATTTATTTTTTATGAGAAATTGAGGATTCTCCCCACATATGCTTTAGTGGGGGTGGGTGTGATGTCCACCTGAATGGGCTTACTTGGCAATGAAATAGAAGCGGGAGTAAGATGCACCAACCAAAGTACCTACTTGTTCTCACAAATTTTGGAGCTTTGTATCCATTAGCCTCTTGATTTGGAACAAAACCCTATAGTTATGCTATTCAATATTTTTTGTAGTTCCCTTTTGTTCCTCACCACGATTTAAACAAAATCTTCTAGGACATCTTCCTTTTGTGGGTCCCTCAACTTCATCATCTCATTCCACCACTGGTTTACTTTCTCTTGAATCCTCTTATCATCCAACTTCATCATATTGTGCCACCATTATGCTACTTTCTCTTGAATCTTTGTCTGCGTCCAACTCACTTTGCATTCTTCCCAAGTTGAGAGTATTTTTGTCATTTTTCTTCTAGGAGAAAAAAAAAAAAAAAAAATCCTCATCTTTGTCCGTCTACTTTTCATACAAGTGGTTTGCCATTTCCTTATTAGGTCCATTTGTGGGTGGTATTCATCTTTTAGCCAACCCTTTGTGGTATCTAATTCCTACCAAGTTGAGTATTTTTTTCAATTTTATTAATCATCTTGTTCCACCGCCATGCTATTTTTTCCATTTTTTTTCTTTCATATTGAAAGCACGGGTCAACCTTCAACTCCGATCGTCTTGATCTTTGTTAGAGAAGTGTATCATTGGGTCATAACGCTGCCATTCTGTCTCCTGAACTGGAATTTTCTCATAATTCTATTGTATCATAGGGTCTATAGATTTCTCAATATTTCAAACCTTTTAAATTCAATTGGGACATGTCAACCTAGAGTTGCACCCTGAATCGAAGATGTGCTGAAATGGTCAATCCTCTCTTTGGTTGAAACAATGGGATCTTCTCACGAGGGTGGGTGTCTCAATGGTGAGAACATTCAGAGAAGACTAGTTCCTATAAGATGTATCAATGGATCTCTACTCTGTGCTGCGAATCTATCATGGAAAAGGGAGAAAGAAACTTGAATGGAAAATCCTATCTAATGACAGTGATACACCAAAATGCTGATCCACTCTACTTGGAATCTTGAACACTGAATCAAACAAGGGAAAAAAAAAGACATTTGATTTCAATTGATCACTATGCATAAATATTTCATGAGAAGGTTCGATCCAATGACCAAAACGTGAGGGAAAACGATGGAGAGAGGTTTGATACAAGACACTTTGTAGCCACTTAACATCCACTTACAGCTTCAACAAAAGACATATAGAACACTGAACATGACCTGCATAACATGATGAGCTAACAACTAGGTATGAATCAGAATTTGGGAAGGGAGAAAAATCTACTACGTATGCAAATTGTTGAATGAATGTACACTATGCCAGCACTTGAAATCTGAGAGTACAGTCCTATTGATTGAAGAGGTTACACAACACACCAATGGCAGAGTCTGGTCTTACCAAGAGGGATGGATTTTTACAAAGTTGAAAAGCCATTAATATAGAAATTTACAACAAGCCAAGAGATTGGCGTTGAAAATAGAGAGGGAATAAACTCAAACCAACTCAGTGTTTACAAAAGTCTATTTTGTCTTGCATGAAAATTCCTTATGTTGAAAAAAGAAGAGGAAGAAGACAAGCTTTGGATGCATGACACCTACGAATAGATGTCTTGACTTAAAAACTAGTCAAACTTCAAAACAAGAGTAGTCGAATTCACTCGAACTGCTATAACGTTTGAAAGTCTCCCCTTTGCATGAAATCAATGCAAATGCCAAATTAAGAATTACTTTTGAACTGCCGGAACGTTTCAAGCTTTCGAGACAAGCGAGAGTGCGTGCATGGAATTTTTTGCTGTTTGAAATGTTCAATGTTTTCCCTGTTCATCATGCAAGACAACTCTATTTTTAGAACTGAAGCGTGCTTGCTTTCTTAAATGCGTTCACTTCGTTGGAGTCACTTCACGTTAGTCTATGCATGATATTTGTTTATCCTGCCTTTGTCTTTATTCTGCATTTGTTTTATTCGCTGTTCATACTTATGTCCATGTTCAGTTTTGCATTAATCTTTGCTCATGCATCTATTTTTGTGTTTGTCTTTCTTCTTGTTCAGTTCTGGCTCAGTGCTATTTGTGCTTATGTCTCCGTTCATGCTATTGATCATGCTCAGTTCACTTCGTGTTTTCTCTGGGTTTTCTCGTGTTTTACTTTAATTTGAGAATCGGGCTTTATTTTAGCTTTCGTGCTTTGAACAAATTGTCCGAAGGACTCTCTGTCTCCTCTCTTTTCCGGTCTTGGCATTTCTTTTTCTCTTTTTTGGCCTTTGCTGATGCCTTTGTCTTTTCTATCAGGTTTTTTGAAACTGTCCTTATTCCTTCGGACAAAAAGTCTGAAGGAATTCCTTTCCTTTCCAATTTTCCTGAATTTATTCCTTTTAGGCTCTTATGTTTGCCTTTGATTTTCTTCGGACTTTTGCTAACTTCAAATTCTCGCGGATTTCTTGTTTGACAATTATTTCGAATGATCTTCTTCTTTGCCTTTGTTTTTTTATTTTCCCTGGGTTTTTTATCATCCCGAATTTCTTCGAAATTTGTTTGACGGAATTCCTTCGGACTCTCATTTGGTTATCTTTTCCCCGGAGGGCAAGTGCCCTTCGGGAACTTTGCTTTTTTCCTTTGCTTATGTCTCTACCCTCCGCAAGGGCTTTTGCTTCCCAATAATGCCCTTCGGAACTTTTGAAAGGGTCCTGCCACCGACCAAGTGCCCTCCGCAAGGGCAGGTGTCCTTCGAAAAAATGAATTTTACCATTCGAAAATCTGCCAAGGTCTTCTTCTTGCTTGAAGTGTCTCCCGCAAGGGCACATACCCTTCGAGGAAATTGTAAATGTCCATACGCGACGCCCAAATGTCCTCCGCAAGGGCTATGTCTTCCAAGAGTGCCCTTCGGAAGAATTGAAAAGGTCCACTTCACCGACCAAGTGCTCTCCGCAAGGGCATGCCTGCCTTCAAAAGTGACCTTCGGAAGAATTGTAGGGCACTCGGGCTTTTTGTAACTGTCCTTATTCTTTCGGACTTTTGTCTTGACTTGAAAATCGATCTTCTCAACTGTGCTTTTCTCCTTTCTTTCGGACAAAAAACCCGAAGAAAAAAAAGCCTTGAACGACTGCCACTTAGTCATTTTTTCGGACTTTTTGTTAGTCCTTTGAGAGCTCTTTCTTTTGGACAAAATGTCCGAAGAAATAGTCCACCTCTTATACCCGAAAAATTCCTTGGGAAGACAATAAATAAACTTAAAGCTTGTATATCTTGGTTGTATTTGCACATTTGGCTGTAATCAAGCGAGCTCCTTGGAAATCTCTGAATGACTAAAATTCACCTGGCTGTAGATTGCCACTTGGGTGGCTGTAAATGCTCATTTAAGGACCCCAAAACTGATTCACAAGACAAACTTGGCACCATAGCAAAGTTTAACTGTAGGGGTGACAATTTGCCCTGTGGGGGCAAAATTGTCAACATTTTTGGCGACTCTGTCGGGAAGCATGCGTGCTATGCTAGAGAACTGAGGCCATATAGATGCTATTCGAATTCCCAAATGGTGAACTTGATTTTTGACTGAAAATCTCCTCCTGACCTTGGCTGAAGTAACCTTTCTCCCTCAAAAAGGATGGGAAAAACATGAAAGCAGGAAAACTAAGCAAATGTGCAAACAAGCACTTATTGAACAAAATTGAAGCAAACTACTGTGCTTGAACAGTACTTGGAGGAAAGCAAAAACAACTATGTACATAGAGCTTTGCTCTTCAATAGCAATGTTTCAGATGTATCCCATTGATTGGGATTGGAAGCTCTTGGCCGTCCATCTTGGCAAGTTGGAAGGCGTTGTGGATTTGCAGCTGGAGATTGTGTATGGGCCACTCCAAAGGGAATCAAACTTTGTGTGCCTTCTGGTTTGGCTCGATCCTCATCTCACTTGAGGATCAAATCTCCTTCATTGAAGTTTCGTGAGGAAGTTCCTTTGTCAAATGTTCTTTTCACCTGTGCCTGATGACTTTTCATGGCTAGTATGGATTGATTTCTTGTCTCTTCCAACTCTATAAGTTTTGCATACCTGATCTCCATAGGCTTATTCTCTAACAACTCAAGTTGATGCATTAGTTCTAAAGTTGGAAACTCAAGAGAAATAGGTAACCTTGCTTCTTTACCATAGACTAGCTTGTATGGAGAGTTGGCTAGTGACCTCTTGTAGGTGATCCTATCAGCCCATAGCGCTGACTTCAACTTGAGATGCCATGATCTCTTATTGTCTCCAATAGTCCTTCGTATGATCCTTAAGAGGTTCTTGTTTGTAGATTCAATAAGGCCATTTTCTTGTGGATAATAGTTCGATGAAGTGTTGAGATAAACTCCGTGTTGGACAGCCCATTGGCTGATCCTAGATCTCGCAAAAGCCATTGCATTGTCAAAAAGAATGGTCAAAGGAACTCCAAACCTAGTAAGCAAACCTTCATAGAATTCAAGAACGTTAGTTTCATTTGCTTCTTTCAATGCAATTGCTTCCGTTCAACGTGTGAAGTAATCCATAGATGTTAGAATCCACTTATGCCTTGAACTTGAAGAAGGATTAATGAGACCAATAAAATCCAATCCCCACTGGACAAAAGGTTGATCCACTGCAATTCGCTGAAGGGGCAGGGCTGCAAGTTTAACTTTTCTTATAAACATAGCACATTGTTTGAACTTCTTAACCCATGTATGACAATCACCAAATATAGTAGGCCAATAGTACCCACCTCTCATGATTTTAAGTGCTGTAGTTCTTACGGAAAAGTGTCCTCCATCAAGTCCATCATGGAATTCTTCAAGTAATTTTTGAGTTTGGCTTGGTTCCACACACCTTAGTAACATTTCATTAATATCTTTTTTGAACAAAACACCGTCAACGAGAAAGAATGGAATTGATTGCAATTTGAAATACCTTCTTTTTGAAGCACTTAGGTGAGAACGGTAGAAACCATCTTGCAGATAGCTTACCAAATCACGAAACCCGCTGGAAGGTGAGATGTGAACAGCAACAATCTCTTCATCATTTGACATTAAAACAGCTTCATTAGTTACTTGTAAGCCCTGAGCTAGATGCTCACAAAGTCTTTTGCCTCTAACCAACTTTGTAACCTTAATTTCTACGTCATATTCCATTACCTTGGTTATCCAACTAGAGCTCTTCTCATTTATGTCTTTGTTCAGAATAAATTCTTTGATGCTTGGATGAGCAACCATTAGATGCATTTTATTATTAGACAAGTGCCTAAATTTTTTTAGAGATCTTATAACTGAAAGAACATGTCTTTCAACAAAAGAATACCTTGTCTCATACTTCTCCAAGCCTTAACTGTAGAAAGCTATTGGTTGCTCCAAATCTTCATGATTCTGCTGCATAAGAATGCCTGAAATGGTGTCCATATTAGCATACGTATACAAAATGAAATCTTTTGTAAAATCTGGATTTAAGAGCGTAGGAGCACTTGCTATTGCTTTCTTAACATTTTAAAACCCTGTTACTCTCTCCTTGGATCAGCTGAGGTTTTGATTTTTCTTTGGCATGGTTATAAGTGGTTTAGTTACAGTAGCGAAATCTGAAATATATCTCCTTATAAAATTGATTTTTTTAAAGAAACTTTGCAAAGCCTTTTTGCTCTTAGGCAAAGAGAGTGCAAGAATAGATTGAATCCTTTCAGAATCTATGTTTAAACCGTGCTTTGAAACATGTCCAAGAAGCTTACCTTCATGAACTGAAAATACACACTTTTTTGGGATTTAGAGATATTCTAAATTGCTTACACATTTCAAAAACTTGTTTGAGATGAACCATGTGATTTTTTGCATATTTTAAAAACACTGTTATATCATCTAAATAAACAAGCACAAACCTGTTAAGAAGGCCTTGAAAGGCCATATCCATGGCTCTCTGAAAGATTGTTCCAGCATTAGACAAATCGAATGGCATCTTTTTGTATGCAAATGTCCCCCATTTAGTCATAAAGACTATCTTGACTTGGTCCTCTTCTTTGACCAAAATCAGATTGTAACCATTATATCCATCGAACAAGGAAAACCTTTCTGAACCTGCAACAAGCTGTAAAATTTGTTCCATTGATGGCAATGGATAGTGGTCTTTAAGCGAAGCTTTGTTTAAATCACGAAAATCAACACAAACAAATTTCACCATTCTTTTTCCGTACTGGAACAAGGTTCGCCACCCAAGTTGAGTGCTTGATTGAAAATATAATAGTTGATTCTATGAGCTTGTGAAGCTCAGCGCTTATCAAAAGTTCAAGCTTTGAATTGATTGGCCTTTATCTTTGTCTAATTGGTTTAATTTCGTCTTTTAACTCAATAGTGTGTTGAGCCAAACTTGGATCAAAACCTTTGAGATCACTATATTGCCATGTGAATATACAACAAAACTTGTGCACAAATCAAGGAAAGCTTTCATTTGTGGAGTGCATACCTTGTCCAATTTCAAAATTTTATCAGCTACAATCTCTACATTGGCATAGTGCTCTTCCTTTGTTGACAAGGATGGTTTCTCTTTTCTTAGCTCATCATTTTCATTGAAAATATTTTCAAGAGTTAACAATCCCTTGGGTAGCCTATTCGTTTTCAGTTGTACAATCTGATCACCATACTGCTGTAAGTGTTTCGACTGATTTTTAAAAAACAACTCGGCCTCTTCCTGCAAAAATCTCACAATTTGATTGTCATTTTTAAACACTTGCCAATTCTCTTGGTTATCTGGAACAAAAGGCCTTACAACTACCTTTATATGTGACTGAAAAATGTCACTTTTTACATCAGTTGGAATATCAAATTGTGTCCCAACAACAATCAACCTATCAGCATGTTTATTCCTATCTCTTGGTATTCTCTAAATATTAAAACCCTGAAAATCTTCAAGTAAATTCCAAACTCTGTCTGTAAGATTTAAGCAACAGATTCTTGCATATATTCAAACCTCTTACTTGGTGGACTACAAGTTCACTATCTCCAAACACTTGCAAACAATTGACTTTCATCTTCCTAGCCCACTGCAAATCGTGAACTAGTGCTTCATATTCAGCAACGTTGTTTGAACAGTCGAACTGAAATTTAATAGAGGAGAAATACTTTTGTTCTGTAGGAGAAATTAACATCATTCCGGTTCCGGTTCCGGTTCCATGCTTATTTCTTGATCCATCGAAGAACAATTGCCACAAGCCTTCATTAGATTCGTCTTCTTTGACCATGGCTAAAATTTGTGCTTTGTTCTTATGAAGACAATACACACCAAGACCTTCTTCTTCAATCAACTTGTAGGGATCATGCTCATGCAAGGTGGAAACCCACTCATCAAGAAAGAAATCTAGAACTCCATCCAAAGGTGAGTCCTTTTCTATATCACTAGTTTGTAATATTTCATCTGAGATTATACAATTTGCATTGACAACACTTGGCGTATAAGACTCCATATGAAAACATGCAATAGGCTTTGAATGAATTGTTATTTTTGTACCATACTTGGTTTTGAAAAACAAATAGGTCCAATCAACTGATAAATATCCCTCAATCTTTGAGGTGAAATATCTTGAAAGGCACATAGTGAAATAAGGAGGCAAGTCCACCACTACAACATCTTGCTGAACAGTAGCGTTAGGACATGCATGTAATGTCAATTTCAAATATTTGATAATGCCTACTATTTTTGCTGGTGAACCATCCAACTGCAATACCCCTTTAGTATTCGGCTCATAAACAAGGTTGAGCTTGTCTGCAATCTGTTTGGGCATTACTGTACTGCTAGCTCCACTATCCACCATGTTGGGTGAATGTTTTGTCACCAGCGAACTGATGAGCAAAATAGGTGATTTCAACCACAGCATAAGGGGATTGGTCGGCCAAACGTGCAGGTTTATCACATCAGAAAGGGACAAATCTCTCCTCTCATCAAGGGGAGGTTCCCTATAACTATGAGGAGCTATATACTATATATATATGCAAAAAATAACACTCAGGGGTAGGACAACACCATCTATCTCTTTTTTTTCAGAGATGATGTTCACAAACAAAGGCGAAATCTAGGTGAAAACACTGAAGGCACTTCTCTTCTTTCAGAAGTGGTTTTACAACAAACAACATGAGTTCTTTCTGATATGTAACAAGTAACTGGTAATAGGGGGTGTAGTAACCGGCAGAGAAAGGTGTAATACAAAGTCTCCATCTCGACTGCCCAAGAGTGAAATGCGAAGGATAATGGGGGCACAAAGTCGTCCCAAAATTCTTTACACAGAAACAAACAGAAAACACACTAAAGGCAATGGTGGTAGCGCAAAGTCTCTCCACAGTTGGCTTTAGGGCACCTTTTTGATTACTTTCACTAGTTTTGCTTATTTCATCAAAATGGACAAGAACGCATTTAGAAAACAAACATAAGAACAATCTCCTAAATGACACAAGCTATTACAGCACAAAGTCTTAAAGTAACCTGCTTTCTCATTCAAACAAAGAAATATGATTAACAAACTGAGCTCAAAGTCTCAGTAATCGCCTCTCAATTTTGGCAGAGTTTTGCTTCTATAACCAAAAAAATCTCCCTGGTGAAAAGAAGAGATTTACAATATATCCTAGCCCAGAAAGACTTGGCGCTTTGTTTCATAGAACGGCCTATGCTGCATTTAATGCATTTTCAGTTTTGTCAAAGGGGCCATGCTAGAACAAGGCATCTGTGGCGTGTCAATTCATTTTAAAATATCTTCTACTTTGCATGGGTCGTCTGATCTTTCTCCCAATAGGTACGCAGCTGTCCCCTTGCTTCCCTGTCAAGGAAGAAAAACAGGACGTGCTTTTTAATGCTTGTGAGCTCAGACGTCTACTTGGTGGACTATTCCACCTACTGAAAATAAGTCTTACGCAAATATTTCTAGTCTTTCCCTCTTTCCTGTTGCAATTTGATCTCTTGGGCTATCTTTTTTTTTTGGCGGGTCGCTGAGTTCACTCCTGACTTTTGTCCTTTCCCAGCTTTGCCTCTTCTTGGTTTTGTCTTTTCCTGGAATTTGAGCTCTCGGGGCTATTTTCCCAGCTTTGTTGGCTCCTTGTGCTCTTCTCTCAGCGGTTATTCCTTTTGGCCTTAAAGCCTTTGAATGCATTCGGGTCCGCGCTCAAGCCTTTAAAGATCAACGGTTATTTCATTGCCGTAAAGTTGACGTTCGCGCCCCCGTCACCATTTGAAAGCCAACGGCTAGTTTATTGCCCTGAATTTGACGGCTTCGAGGACGTCACTGGACGTCTGGATTCCAACGGCTAGTTCATGGTGCCCAACTTTGACGTCCGTGGGCCCGTCACCCTTTGGTCAATTCCTTTGGCTTTATTTCCTTCGGATTTCCTATTACTGAGCTTAGTCTTTGAATCCTTCCGAAGGGAAGGTGTCCTTTTGGGACTTGGGGGAGGTCCTTTTCTTGGTTGTCGAGAGGCCCCCCGCAAGGGTACAGGCCCTTTGGGGTTCTTCGGGTGGCCTTTTTCTTCAAATCTTTCGGACATTTTGTCCGAAGGATTTCTTCCTTTGTCTTTCCCGCTTATTCCCTCGAGCTTTTTTTCCTTTCGGGCGAATTCCTTCGGACAAAAGTCCGAAGGAATTCCTTTGGACTTTTTGTTCGAAAGAATTCTTGTCTTTTGCCGCGGAAAATCTTCTCGAAAGACATTTTTTTTTGCCTTCTGAATTTCTTCGAACAAAATGTCCGAAGGAATTCCTTCGGGAATTTTGTCCGAAGAAATTCTTCATCTCTTGTCTTGAACAAATCCGAAGGAATTCCAACTTTTCTGTCTTGTTCATTTTTTCGAAGAAAATCTTACCCTTTCAGCATTTTGCAACGGTCCATTTTGCTCATCACCTGCCCTCCGCAAGGGCTATTTGGCCTCCATAGTTGCCTTTCGGAAAAGTCACAAAGGTCCTTTTGGCACCTAAGTGCCCTCCGCAAGGGCTCTTGCCCTTCGGGCTTTTGGAAGACTCATTTGAACTTCCCGTTTGAACCATTTCTTGAACCTTCCCTTTGAACCAAATGTTGATCCAACCCTGAAATTGCCTAAGTGTTGGGAACTTGTTTCTTTCCTGCAGAGTCTGTAGAAATCAGCATGCAAAGTCCGTAGAAATCAGCCTGCGGAGTCCGTAGAAACAAGTCTGCGGAGTCCATAGAAACAAGCTTGCAGAGTCCGTAGAAATTTGCTTGCGGAGTTCGTAGAAACAAGCCTATAGAGTCCGTAGAAACAAGCCGGCAGAGTCTGTAGAAATCAGCCTGCAGAGTCTGTAGAAATCAGCCTGCAGAGTCCGTAGAAATCTCCCTGTAGAGTCCGTTAGCTGAAAAAGCTTGAATAATGGAGAATTTGAATACTCGAAACAATTTTTTAAGAAGGGAAAAGAGAATTTTGACTTGTTGGACCAAAATAGTTGATATGTTGTCCCAAAAATGAGTGACAGATTTTGGGAACAGCTGGCTCCAGTTGGGGAACTTCCTTCAATTGAAATTTTGAAACAGTCAAGGGGAGTAAAACCCAGAATCTCTAGTGCCTTGAAGTATGCCATTGGACTACGGAGTCATGCTACCCAAAAAAAAAGTGCCAAAAATGAAAACGAAAAGCACAAAACAGAGCTAAAGACTATACAAATATACATATGTACAGATGATCTTATCTGATACTTCAAGAATTGAAGTGTTTCAGATGCTGTCCATTGTGAGGCAGAGAAAAGGGCATGCCATCTTGATACTTCAACAAGACACAGTTTTCACCATTGAGCTGATGGATAGTAAACGGGCCTCTCCATAGAGAATCGAATTTCCCATGCATTTCTTTTGGTTCTCTTCTCTTGTCCCATAACAAAACTTGATCTCCAATTTGGGAATCACGAGTTTTTGTTTTCTGGTCGAAGAGCTTCTTCACCAGACTTTGATGCGCAGCAATTCGGTCCACCACCATAGTTCGCTGCTCATTCAGCTCAGTTAAGCACATGATCCTCTTATCGATGGAGCTTTCATGTCTGATTTTCGACCGCCTTTGCCAATTTTAGTGCTGGCAATTTCAGGGTGATTGGTATCTCTGCATTGAGACCATATAAAAGTTGGAATGGTGACATACCTATCGCCCTTTTGGGTGTAATTTTGTTTGCCCATAAAGCATCAACCAATGCTTTATGCCAGGGTCATTGGTTGTCATCCACCAGCTCCCTGATGATGGTCACCAGGTTCTTGTTGCTCGATTCTGCTTGGCCATTTTTTTGTGAAAAATAATCAGAGTGGGAGAGGGTAATCCCATAATGAAATCAGAACTGAGTGATTTTATGAGAAAAGAAACATGCTGCATTGTCTGTGACAATCTTGGTTGGGACCCTAAACTTGGAAATGATGTTTTTTTTGAGGAAATCGCATACCATTTCTGAAGTAACATGCTTGGTGGAAATTGCTTCCACCCATTTGGTGAAGTAATCTGTGGCTGTGAGGACATAATCATGTCTAGCGCTTGAAGATGGGTTTACAACACCAATGAAATCGATTCTCCATTGCTGAAATGGCTCTTCTATTATCACTGGCTTGAGAAGCAGAGCAACTAACTTGGGTCTTTCAACGAATTGTTGGCATAGTTCACATTTTCGTACCCATTTGTATGCATCTTGAAACAGAGTAGGCCAGTAATACCTGGCTCGCAAAATCTTATGGGCAGTTACAAGCACAAAAAAATGTCCTCCACATGCCAGATTATGAAAGGACTTCAAAAGTTGGTTCTGCTGCTCTTTATTCATGCAGCGAAGGAACACTCCATCAAGGCACTTCTTATACAGGGCATTGTCCCATAGAACAAAATTGACAGCGTTCAATTTAACAGTCCTTTCTTTACGAGGCAGGTGAGCAGGACACTCACCATAAGTAAGGAAATGAGCAATATTCGAATACCACTCATTCGTGGTAGAGACAAAGAGCATTGTTGGCGTTTCTTCCACTTCTGTTTCTTCATGCCCTGCTTCTTCGGGTCTATTGTCAGCAATCAATTCGTAGAGGCTCCTTCCTCGTACAAGCTTTGTTGGTTTGATAATGAGATCAAACTCCTGGATTTTAGCAATCCAATTGCCCCTTTTGGTTCCAAACTTCTGCTGAGTTAATATGGATTTGATTGTAGTATCAGGAACCAGAGCAGTAGTGTGTGAATTGAGGATGTAAAAACGGAAGTACTTTACCGCCTTTACCACTGCATAAGCATGCTTCTCCATGTTTGAATACTTCAGTTCATGAGCTTTGAGAGGACAACTCATGAAGGATATGGGAGATTCCAGACCTTCGTTCTGTTGAACCAGAATTGCTGAAGGTGTGTGCTCAGAAGCATAACTATACACTGTGAAATCCTTGGTATAATTTGGACAACTCAGAATTGGGGCGTGGGCAATAGCTATCTTGATGTCTCTAATGCCAATTTGCCTTCTTTAGTCTAGCTGAAAGTGGCCTTTCTCTTCATCATGTTCACAATGTGGCGAGTCTTCTTAGCAAACTCGGGGATGAACTTTCGTAAAAAAATCACTTTTCGAAGAAAGAGTGAACTGCAATCTTACTTATGGGCAGAGTAAGCTCTTGGATAGATTTGACTCTTTCTGAGTCAATCTTTATGCCTTCTCGGGATACAATGTGTTCGAAAAGTTTTTCTTCTGTTACTCCAAAAACAGACTTCTTGAAATTTAGAGAAATGCCATTCTGGCGGTATCGTTCCAGCACTTTTTGCAAATGGTGCACATGATCAGGTCGGTGCTTGGAAAACACTGTTAAATCATCAAAGTACACCACAATGAACTTACCCATTTCATCTTTGAAAGCAAGGTCCATTGCTCTTTGAAAAGTGGCGCCAGCATTTATCAGGCCAAATGGCATTCTTCGATATGCAAAGGTGCCCCAAAGCGTGGTGAAGGCAGTCTTTTGTTGGTCTGCTTTGCCAACTTCTACTTGATTGTATCCGGAAAAGCCGTCTAACATTGATAACATCTCTGAACCGGTCACTATCTGAAGAACTTGGTCCATGATGGGCAGAGGATAATTATCTTTTAAGGATGACTGATTCAAATTTTTGAAGTCCACGCAGAGGCGAATTTTGCCATTTTTTTTCCTCACAGGTACTATGTTGGCAATCCATGTGGATTGATGGATTGAAAAAAATATTTTAGCATTCAACATTTTTTGTATTTCAGACCGAATAGTACCTGATATCTTTGGATTGTACTGCTTGAATTTTTGCTTGTAAGGCACAAAATCACTCTTGAGAGGAATTTCATGGCGAACTTTTTCAGGCCTGAGCGACTTCAGATCATCATAGGAGTATGCCAAAACATTTATGTACTGGCGGAGCAGAGCAATGAACTTGAACTTCTCTTCCTGATTGCAACATTTTTCAATGTTCACCATCTTGGGATTTTCTTTGGTACCCAAATTTATCTGATCAAACCCCTGAGAGGAGCTTGAATCCATTTGTTGCTGTTTGATGAACTTGTCGTGCTTGTCAAACAACTTCTCAAAGGAAACCAAGTCTTTTGGGATTTTATTCTCTTTCAGCTGCAGGAATTTTTCACTTGCGTTTGAATTTGTTTCAGGCGTTGGTTCACTGCCTTCAAAGTGGAGCTGTTCGAAGCTGCTTTTTTGTTTCAAGAAGGCAATAATTTAGTTGTCACCATTGAACACTTGTCAATGATTGGCATTGTCAGGCACACTTGGTCGAAAGACCAGTTCTATAGTGTACTTGTCTCCTTTAAAATGTGGGTGAGGAACCAACAGAGTTGCAGAAACAGCTAATGCATCAGCTCGATCATTGAATTTCCTGAGCACTGCAGAGATACTGAAAGCATCAAAGCTTTCAATTTGATCCCAAACCAGATTGCGGTAGTGGCGCAATCTCTCATTTTTGGTTTGGTACAGGTTCCTCATCTGACAAACCACTAGCTCAACATCTCTTTTGGCATGAAGGAGCTTGACGCCCTTGTCTTGAGCGGCCTTCAATCCAAGCAACAACGATTCATATTCAGCAGTATTGTTAGTATTGCCGAACTGCAACTTGTATGAAGAAGAAAAAATATCTCTTTGAGGAGATATCAACACAATTTTGGTTCCTGAACCGGTAAAAGGACAACTGCCATCAAATTCTAGTATCCATACATCATCAGAAGCTGACCTTACCTTAGATTTTTTTTCGTTTGGAGGGGAGGACTCTTTTGGGTTTGCACTGTGCTCTCTTATGTCTTCTGCTGTTTTATCTTAATCAATTTTCAGATTGTCATTTTCAGAAGTTTCATCAGCGAAGACATGAGCATCCTTAGTAGTTAGAAAGTAATTACCCATGTCTGAAGACTCAAACAGAATTTGAGCTTCAGACGCTGATATTTGAGTGACCACATATTTTGCTTCTTTTTCAGGGAGCAATCTTTGCATAATGCCTTTGATTGTGATCTTTGCCTCAGACAGGGCCATACTTAATTCGCCACCAACATCCTTGCAGAAATTTCTCCCAAGAAGAATGCCGTATGAGGCTGGGATGTCGGCTACCAGGTCTGTCATCTTGATCCTTTTGTCCGAGAATGCTGCAAATGCAAATTGGGCGTCCTTGATTTGTTGTAGCAGTGGCACTTGTTTGTTCTCTATAGAGAAACATCTCTCAAATGTCTTGTTCAGTGTGATACCAAGGGATTTTGCCACTTTGGCAGGGATGACATTGTCAGATGCACTTGAGTCTATGATGCAATTGTTCAGTTGGTGTCCATTTATCAGCAGAGAGACATAAAATGGTTCAGTCTTCTCAGGAGCAGCAAGAGGAATAATGACAAGATTGTTTGGGGTGGACATGTTCCTTGGGGGATCACGAGTTACCTTTCTAACCTCTTGTCCTACAGGGGCGGTTTGGTTCTTCACATATTGAACCAACTTATCCAACTGCTCGGAGTTGGATTGTAGAGATTCAAATTTAGACATTTGAATTTTAGTTTTCTTGACATGGTCGACTATGTCAAACGTCTGAAATGAATTAGGAACAAGGAAAGGCAGTTCATCCTTTTGGTTTTTGGGGGGGAGGATTGATTTGCGAAATTGAAGTTGAAGGTGCATAAATATTTGGGGAACTTACTTTTTTAGCCATCATTGGGTCCTTTGGCTGGAAAGGTAGAGAAGTTCTTCGTTTGGCAATTGAAATTATCAGGGTGAGCTCGCTCCTTTGTTTTTTCTTTATCAGCGTGCTGGATTGACTGATTCTTGGACCGGGTGAACACAGCGTATGATCCATCAACTGTTTTACCTTCACTTCTGGGTTCACCCTAGTAATTCAGGAAACCAATGTTGGAGTCGCCAGCGAATTCTTCTTCTCTCTCTGTGAAGAGATTAGCGTCATCTTTTGGGTTCAACTCAGGCTGGAAGGAGAAATCTGATTCTGCTTCAAGATATCCAACTGCTGAATTGGTTGGAGGTGCTTCAATGGCCAATTTCCCTTGAGGGGGAGGAAGACGATTTGGTTGCCCTTGATCCCTGGCAGCATTGCCTTGGTTTGACTGATTGGAGAATGTCCTCTTTGGTATATCTCTGTACGAAGGGGCAGATGACATCCCTTGCGCCATTTGCTTTCTAAGAGCAAACAACTCATTTGTCAGCTTCTGCACCATTGGATCAGTGGTGCCTGTAGATGGATATTCAGAAGAAGATTTACCTCTGTTATGATCTCTCCTTATTTTTCCTGCCAAGATAAGGTCATCTTCCACCTCAGGGGCCAAATTCTGAGCAGCAGCAAGGTCTATGTGGCCAGCACGTCTCAGCAGAAAACTCACGTTAGGCAGCTGTGAGTTGATGAAGAAACATTTAAAGTTCTCAGGGGTTGGCTGAGCAATTGCAGGAATCCTGTTCCTCAGCTTGTCAAATTTGGCAATGAAGTCCCTCATAGGTTCATGAGGTTCTTTTTTCATCTGTGTGAGCTGGGCTAGCAGGGCATGCGCATCTTCTGCAGGCTTGAACTTTGCTTCGAACTTAGCTTTGAGAGTGTTCCAATCAGTCACAGTCTGGGCCTGCAGATGATAGAACCAGTCTGCAACAGCACTTTGCAATGTTTTCACAAACAGCCTGACTGCTACGTCCTCATACTCCACGCCTATCACACCGCAGGCTATGCTGAAAGCTGCAATGTGTTCATCAGGATGAACTCTCCCATCACCAAAGAATTTGAAAAAATTCTTCTTTGAACTGCGTGGTAGCTCATGTAGAGGTGGAGTTAAATTGAGTGGGCCAAAAGAGTTACCCTGGGGGCTTTGAACTGCCATGATTTGATTATGAAAAGTGGGGATAACAAATCTGGGTGGAGTATGTATAGGCAAAGCTCTGCTAACAACAAAAAAAGAAGCTCTATCTTGTAGTGGTGACCTGGTATGGGTAGGAGGAAGACTCCTAGTTCGTTGAACTTGAAGTTGTGGAGGAAACAAATCAAAATTGCCCTGCTGCACCAAGTCAAAAATAGGGTCAACACCTTGGGCTCTCTGATTTTTTGTATAGCGTGGAGTTGCCAGATTGTAGAATAAAAATGAAAAAGAATTGGCGGCCAAAAGAGTTACCCCAGGGGCTTTGAACCGCCATGATTTGATTATGAAAAGTGGGGATAACAAATCTGGGTGGAGTATGTATAGGCAAAGCTCTGCTAACAACAGAAAAAGAAGCGCTGCCTTGTAGTGGTGACCTGGGATGGGTAGGAGGAAGACTCCTAGTTCGTTGAACTTGAAGTTGTGGAGGAAACAAATCAAAATTGCCCTGCTGCACCAACTCAAAAACAGGGTCAACACCTTGGGCTCTCTGGCTTTTTGTATAGCGTGGAGTTGCTAGATTGTAGAATAAAAATGGAAAAGAACTGGCCCTGCTTTAGCTTGAAGCTTGAGGCTTCAAACTGCGCGCTCTTCCCCAGCGGAGTCGCCAAAAAACTGTTGGGTGAATATTTTGTCACCAGCTAATTGATGAGCAAAATAGGTGATTTCAACCATAGCATAAGGAGATTGGTCGGCCAAACGTGCAGGTTTATCACATCAGAAGGGGACAAATCTCTTCTCTCATCAATGGGAGGTTTCCTATAACTATGAAGAGCTATATACTATATATATGTAGAAAATAACACTCAGGGGTAGGACAACACCATCCATTTCTCTTCTTTCAGAGATGATGTTCACAAACAAAGGAGAAATCTAGATGAACACTGAAGGCACTTTTCTTCTTTTAGAAGTGGTCTTACAGCAAACAACATGAGTTCTTTCTGATAGGTAACAAGTAACTGGTAATAGGGGGCGTAGTAACCAACAGAAAAAAGTGTAGCACAAAGTCTCCACCTCGACTGCCCAAGAGTGAAATGCGAAGGATAATGGGGGCACAAAGTCATCCCAAGATCTTTTACACAAAAACAAATAGAAAACACACTAAAAGCAATGGTGGCAGCACAAAGTCTCTCCACAGTTGGCTTCAAGACACCTTCCTGATTACTTCCACTAGTTTTGTTTATTTCACAAAATGGACAAGAACGCATTCAGGGAATAGACATAAGAACAATCTCCTAAATGACACAAACTATTACAGCACAAAGTCTGAAAGTAACCTGTTTTCTCATTCAAATAAAGAAGTATGATTAACAAACTGAGCTCAAAGTCTCAGTAATCGCCTCTCAATTTTGGCAGAGTTTTGCTTCTATAACCAAAAAGATCTCCCTGGTGAAAAGAAGAGATTTACAATATATCCCAGTCCAGAAAGACTTGGCGCTTTGTTTCATAGAACGACCCATGCTGCATTTAATGCCTTGAATGCATTTTCAGTTTTGTCAAAGGGGCCATGCTGGAACATGGCGTCTGCCTTAGCTGTGACGTGTCAATTCATCTTAAAATATCTTCTCCTCTGCATAGGTCGTCTGATCTTTCTCCCAATAGATACGCTGCTGCCCCCTCGCTTTCTTGTCAAGAAAGAGAAACAGGCCGTGCCTTTTAATGCTTGTGAGTTCAGACGTCTACTTGGTGGACTATTCCACCTACCGAAAATAACTTCTACGCAGATTTTTCTTGTCTTTCCCTCTTTCCTATTGCAATTTGAGCTCTTGGGCTATCTTTTCCCTTTTTGGCGGGTCGCTGAGTTCACTCTTGACTTTTGTCCTTTCCCAACTTTGTCTCTTCCTGGTTTTGTCTTTTCCTGAAATTTGAGCTCTCGGGGCTATCTTCCCAGCTTTGCTGGCTCCTTGTGCTCTTCTCTCAGCGGTTCTTCCTTTTGCCCTTAAAGCCTTTGAATGCATTCGGGTCTGCGCTCAAGCCTTTAAAGATCAACAGTTATTTCATTGCCGTAAAATTGACGTTCGCGCGCCCGTCACCATTTGAAAGCCAACGGTTAGTTTATTGTCCTGAATTTGACGGCTTCGGGGACGTCTGGATTCCAACGACTAGTTCATGGTGCCCAACTTTGACGTCTGTGGGCCCGTCACCCCTTGGTCAATTCCTTCGGCTTTATTTCCTTCGGATTTTCTTTGACCGAGCTTAGTCTTTGAATCCTTCCGAAGGGAAGGTGTCCTTTCAAGGCTTGGGGGAGGTCCTTTTTTTGGTCGTCGAGAGCCCCCCCGTAAGGGTACATGCCCTTTGGGGTTCTTCGGGCGGCCTGTTCTTCAAATCCTTCGGACATTTTGTCCGAATGATTTCTTCCTTTGTCTTTCTCGCTTATTCCCTCGGGTTTTTTTTCTTTCAGGCGAATTCCTTTGGACAAAAGTCTGAAGGAATTCCTTCGGACTTTGTCTTTTGTTGCGGAAAATCTTCCTGACAGACTTTTTTTTTTGCCTTATGAATTTCTTCGGACAAAATGATCGAAGGAATTCCTTCGGGCATTTTGTCCGAAGAAATTCTTCATCTCTTGCCTTGAACAAATCCGAAGGAATTCCAACTTTTCTGCCTTGTTCACTTTTCCGAAGAAAACCTTACCCTTTCGGCGTTTTGCAACGGTCCATTTTGCTCATCACCTGTCCTCTGCAAGCGCTGTTTGGTCTCCATAATTGCCTTTCGAAAAAGTCACAAAGGTCCTTTTGGCACCTAAGTGCCCTCTGCAAGGGCACTTGTCCTTCGGGCTTTTGGAAGACTCTTTTGAACTTCCCGTTTGAACCATTTCTTGAACCATCCCTTTGAACCAAACGTTGATCCAACCTTGAAATTGCCTAAGTGTTGGGAACTTGTTTCTTTTCTGCAGAGTCTGTAGAAATCAGCGTGCAGAGTCTGTAGAAAATAATGGAGAATTTGAATACTCAGAACAATTTTCGAGAAGGGAGGAGAGAATTTCGGCCTGCAAGACCAAAATAGTTCATATGTTGTCCCAAAAATGAGTGACAGATTTTGGGAACAACACACCATACAATTATGAACCAAAAGATCACCCACTATAAAAAAAAGATAAAAAAGGGGGGTTTTCTTCGTTTTTACCTCAGTTTTGTTCACTTTGACATCTTATCTTCTTGCTGCACCTATTGCTTAGTTCGCTGAAAGTTTATCTTTTTGCTTTGGAATTGAAAGAGAATCCCACATGCTAATGCTGATGTTAGACTTTTTCATTTGATCTACAATACTGAACTGAGATGCACTAACATTTGATTGCTCTTTCTGTGGTACTTGCTGTTCACGAATTAGAGGTATTTGCTGCACTTTATAAACCTCTATATTCTGATTTTTTTGGGCTATGGGAGCAACAAGTTGCTCTTTTGTACCTTGAACAACAATACTAGGAGCACTTGAAGTATTTGCCACTGCTTGAGTTTTCTTAACAGCGCTTCTTTTAGTTATCTGATAGGTTATAGCTGCAATTTGACCACTTGAATCGTTAGTTTTAACATCTTGAGTAAAAACAACATGATCATCGACTTGCCAATTTACATTAATAACATCAGGCTGCCCTTGAACTTGATGATTTACTCCTTGTGATGTCAAACCTATATCTTGATATTGACCTCCTTGAAAAGAGAACTCTTCTTGTGTCATTTGTGGCATGGTGATGTTCTGTGATACCAAGAACTGGTTTTGAGCATCATTGAGATTTGAGGGCTGCCAACCTGAATCTTGCACCAAATTATTTTGAGGTGGGGTTGGAACAATGGATTTTGAAGTGGAAGGAGCATTCGGATCAAGAGCAACATATGGCTTAGTTGGAGTTATGGCTCCTTGTGTTTGATAGGGTGGTCTATTTTCTCTAAAACCCTGATAAGGAGACCTTTGATATATGAAGGACTGATAGTTGTTCTGATTTTGTTGTTGATAGGACTTATTTGACTCAAATTGCTGCCTCTTGAGTTGTACTATTTCATTTTCAAAAGATTGTAGCAAACTTTTCAACTCTCCTATCTCACTAGCTTGACTAGTAGGGGCTGCAATAGGAACTTGAGGTGCTGGAATAGGAGCTATGGATGGAATTTGAAGAACTTGAGGCACTGGTACAGAATTTATTTTTGGAACTATGGGCATTGGAGGTCTTGGAGAAAGCTTACCTGCTTGTATCAAACTATTTTCTGTCCTTATTGCAACTTCATAAGCATCTGGGAAAGTAGTACCACTCATTGACTGTATCATCACACTAATGTCAGAATTAAGAGCTTTCAAAAAATACAAAAATGCATATTCTAGGGATGACCTAATCAGAACCGGTATCCTGGTCCATGTCTTCTGGAATTTGAGATTAAAATTGGACATGAACTCATGAGGAGCTCTCTGTATGACAGTTAATTGCTCAACTAAAGATAAGCGATCAGATTTGTCTTCAAACTACTTGACTAACGCTACACCCAATTCATCCCAGGTTGAAACGGATCTAAGTGGGAGGGTTCTATACCACTGTAATGCTTTTTCTTTGAAAGAAGCAATAAGCAATTTGATAGCAACATTATCTTCAACAACATTATGAACTGAACAAAGATTAGCCACACCCTAGATATGCTCAATAGGGGTTGTTTGATTTTCTCCTGAGAAAAATGGAATACTTTTGAGGGCAGATATAGGAATGTCGTCTAACTGTGCTAGATTCAGTGGACTTCCCCTATTGAATGGAGCACACACTTGATTTCTAACGACCATCTGGATGGTGGGGATTGCAGTGTTTAAAACGATAAGATGAGGGGGAGGAAAATATTCTCTTTGAGGATATGGATTTGCTCTCCTAGACCTTAGTCTTTTATAAGTTACAAATTCAAAAGGAATACCTTTACTTGTTGATCTTGTGGTAACCTTTGGCATGAACGGATTGCCTGAATGATGCTATTTACTTTGCAATTGGATGTAGATGAATATCCTCTGCTGCTGCAAAAACTGTATGCAAAGAACTTTTTCATGGTCCCATCGGGCGTACCAAAAACTGTTGTCAATTTGGAGTTGCACCCTGAATCGAAGACGTGCTGAAATGGTCAATCCTCTCTCCGGTTGAAATAGTGGGATCTTCTCACGAGGGTGGGTTTCTTAATGGTGAGAAAAACATTCAGAGAAGGCCTGTTCCTGTAAGATGTATCAATGGATCTCTACTCTGTGCTGCGAATCTATCATGGAAAAGGGAGAAAGAAACTTGAAAGGGAAATCCTACCTAATGATGGTGATACACCAAAATGTTGATCCACTCTACTTGGAACCTTGAACACTGAATCAAACAAGGGAAAAAGAAGACATTTGATTTCAATTGATCACTATGCATAAATATTTCATGAGAAGGTTCGATCCAATGACCAAAACGTGAGGGAAAACGATGGAGAGAGGTTTGATACAAGACACTTTGCAGCCACCTAACATCCACTTACAGCTTCAACAAAAGACATATAGAACACTGAACATGGCCTGCATAACATGATGAGCTAGCAACTAGGTATGAATCAGAATTTGGAAAGGGAGAGAAATCTACCACGTATGCAAATTGTTGAATGAATGTACACTATGCCAGCACCTGAAATCTGAAAGTACAATCCTTCTATTGATTGAAGAGGTTACACAACTCACCAATGGCAGAGTCTGGTCTTACCAAGAGAGGAATGGATTTTTACAAGGCTGAAAAGCCATTAATATAAAAATTTACAACAAGCCAAAAGATTGGCATTGAAAATAGAGGGAGTAAACTCAAACCAACTCAGCGTTTACAAAATTCTATTTTGTCTTGCATGAAAATTCCTTGTGTTGAAAAAAAAAGAGAAAAAAGACAAGCTTTGGATGCATGACACCTACGAATAGATGTCTTGACTTAAAAACTAGTCAAACTTCAAAACAAGAGTAGTCGAATTCACTTGAACTGCTGGAACGTTTGAAAGTCTCCTCTTTGCATGAAATCAATGCAAATGCCAAATTAAGAATTACGTTTGAACCGCTGGAACGTTTCGAGCTTTCGAGACAAGCGAGAGTGTGTGCATGGAATTTCTTGCTGTTTGAAACGTTCAACACTTTGCCTGTTCATCATGCAAGACAACTCTATTTTCAAAATTGAAGTGTGCTTGCTTTCTTAAACGCGTTCACTTCGTTGGAGTCACTTCACGTTAGTCTGTGCATGATCTTTGTTTATCCTGCCTTTGTCTTTATTTTGCATTTGTTTTATTCGCTGTTCATGCTTATGTCCATGTTCAGTTCTGCATTAATCTTTGCTCATGCATCTATTTTTGCGTTTGTCTTTCTTCTTGTTCAATTCTGGCTCAGTGCTATTTGTGCTTATGTCTCCGTTCATGCTATTGATCATGCTCAGTTCACTTCGTGTTTTCTCTGGGTTTTCTCGTGTTTTACTTTAATTCGAGAATCGGGCTTTATTTTAGCTTTCGTCCTTCGAACAAATTGTCCGAAGGACTCTCTGTCTCTTCTCTTTCCCGGTCTTGGCATTTCCTTTTCTATTTTTTGGCCTTTGCTTACGCCTTTGTCTTTTCTATCGGGTTTTTTGAAACTATCCTTATTCCTTCGGACAAAAAGTCCGAAGGAATTCGTTTTCTTGCCAATTTTTCCGAATTTATTCCTTTTAGGCTCTTATGTCTTGCCTTTGATTTTCTTCAGACTTTTGCTGACTTCAAATTCTCGCGGATTTCCTGTTTGACAATTATTCCGAAGGATCTCCTTCTTTGCCTTTGTTTTCTTATTTTCCTTGGGTTTTTTATCATCCCGAATTTCTTCGGACAAATAGTCCGAAAGAATTTGTCTCCTTTGGCTATCTTTTCCCCGAAGGGCAAGTGCCCTTCAAGAACTTTGCTTTTGTCCTTTGCTTATGTCTCTGCCCTCCGCAAGGGCTTTTGCTTCCCAATAATGCCCTTCGGAACTTTTGAAAGGGTCCTGCCACTGACCAAGTGCCCTCCGCAAGGGCGGGCGTCCTTCGGAAAAATGAATTTTGTCCTTCGGAATTTTGCCAAGGTCTTCTTCGTGCTTGAAGTGTCCCCCGCAAGGGCACATACCCTTCGGGGAAATTGTAAATGTCCCTACGTGACGCCCAAATGTCCTCTGCAAGGGCTATGTCTTCTAGGAGTGCCCTTCGGAAGAATTGAAAGGAAGAATTGAAAAAGTCCACTTCACCGACCAAGTGCCCTCTGCAAGGGCATGTTTGCCTTCAAAAGTGACCTTCAGAAGAATTGTAGGGCACCTGAGCTTTTTGTAGGGCACCCAGGGTTTTTGTAATTGTCCTTATTCCTTCGGACTTTTGTCTTGATTTGAAAACCAGTATTCTCAACTGTGCTTTTCTCCTTTTTTTGGGGCAAAAAACCCGAAGAAAAAAAAGCCTTGAACGACTGCCACTTAGTCATTTTTTCGGACTTTTTGTCAATTCTTTGAGAGCTCTTTCTCTCGGACAAAATGTCCGAAGAAATAGTCCACCTCTTATACCCGAAAAATTCCTTGGGAAGACAAAATAAATAAACTTAAAGCTTGTATATCTTGGCTGTTTTTGCACATTTGGCTGTAATCAAGCAAGCTCCTTGGAAACCTCTGAATGACTTAAATTCACCTGGCTGTAGATGGCCACTAGGGTGGCTGTAAATGCTCATTTAAGGACCCCAAAACTGATTCACAAGACAAACTTGGCACCATAGCAAAGTTCCGAAGTGTAGGGGTGACAATTTGCCTTCTGGGGGCAAAATTGTCAACAGGGCATATAGTAAGGTGCCCTTCTTTGATGTGGACATGGCCAATGCAATGCCCACTGCAAATAGCTGCTTGAGATTTTTCGAGATGATGGTTTTACAATCCACAAATTGTGGTAATGCATGAGGATCAATTGTAGACCCATACTCTCGAAACTAAGAGTGTGACCTTTGCTTATAGCAGTTTGCAATTTTTCTTCCTTCTCCCTTAGAACAAAGCATAGCTAGGGCTTCATTTGAGAAATGGGGCAATCTCATTCTGTGGATCAAAACGTATCTCTTTGGTTAATACTTGGCTGTAATTGTGTTGTAGTCAGCCCTGCCAGAGTGCCATACCAGATTTTTACAAGCCACGTGGATTGGATCATTGGCCTTGTATTCAATTCCTAACCCTCCAAATTTATCCAATTTTTTGTAAATGCATAAAGAGTTAATGATTGAGTGGTACTTGAATTTTTTTTTATCTTCAAATATAGCCAGCCGGTGTTACATATCTGCTGCTATCACTGTTGCCCAATCATATGTTTGGGTATCCGGGTTTGCATATACATATCAGCAAGAATGGGAATCATAAACTGATGCAAGCGAGAGTGGTTATCCATCCTAAAGGCCTGTGAGATCATGTCTACATTATGAACCATATTTGAATTGGAGTGTATGGCAGTGCTTTGGTGGCTTGCTTCTTCCTACCATTCGAATATTTTGACAAAACTTCTCAAAATCATCAGATCTGGTTTGATAGGCAAAGAAAGCTCTTTGCACATCGATCTTGACTTGATTGATTAGCAGGCCTGGTAGATGACTATAGGTAGATATAAATACCTAACAGGCCAGGTAGGTTACATGTTCCTGAGACTCTGATGTGTTTCACTGGTGTTCCTAATTATCCTTTGGTGAAGTCCCTTTCTCCTCCTGAAGTGTCTAGTGAGTCATGTTGAAGTCTGTTAAATGAGCGAGTAAGGCAAAGCTAGTTCTTGTCTGCTTTTGGAATTCGCAACCTTAAAGGCCTGTATGCATGCATTAGTTTTCCTAGGTGAAAATCCCTACAAGCCAACAGTTTCGTCCATGGATGATTTTTGGCCTGGTACACGACAGACTTAGGACATAGGGCTGGTTTTGGCCAGGGCGAAAGTGTCATTAGGGCTCGGAAAGGCTCAAAAATGATCTATGGAAGCTGAATGGAGGGTCAAATGTGATTTGGCAGAATGAAATAGGTGCAAAGGAGGAATTTAAGGCACACTAAGACACCTTCCACGGCTTTTAATAGTTCTCATCTCGGTTTCGTCACATTCCTCACTTCCTATCTTAGATCTTAGCTTCCTCTATAATTTAAATAATATTCATGGCTAATTTTTAAAATTTACATGGGAACAAGATTAACATGCCCATCTTTGATGTTCTGTTTGGATGGAGTAACAAGATGTAAATAGAAATGTAAACAAAATGTTGCATCATTATGCTGTACTTTCTCTGTAAGAACTTTCAATGCAGAAAAAAGCCTTGAAACTACATGCTACATGTGTTTGGCCGGCAATGCTTCCCCTTAATATCTATTTCCAATTGCAATCTCCATACAGAATTTCACTCTAGCCACTCCATGGAATAACGGGGAAGTAGATATTTGTCTTAAATTAGAATGGTCTAAGGTTAATCTTAGACATATCAGTAGGTAGGGATTAGGTTTGCAACCACTTCCCTTGAGTACTGAACCGTAGGTGTTGTAGCGTGACCTTGTTCAAAAACAAGGTAATAGTCTTTTGGCATGTACTGCTTACATACTTATTTTGGTGATCAATGCATATGTTGTATTGTTACATTTTGCTACTAATATAAATGCAATTTTGTTGTGTTTCAGTGTTTCATGTCTTGGCTTTATCTGCCACAATGTTCTCATTATGATTAATTTAATGAGATAATTTGTTTATATCTGTTCTATATCAATTTGTATTTGTACTCACAACTATAAATCTATAATCATTATTGAACAAATTTTATTCTCTTTTATATTTAAATTAACCACGTGTGATGACTTTTTATAATGTAGTTACTCAGATGCAGCAGAAGATGATGTCAAAAGATGGGAGAGATCTTATGCAAAACTTATACCTCAGCACAAGGTGAATTGTGTTTAGTAATGGTTTTTATTGCATCAGACCTATTTCTTCCTGTTAGCACTGAGTGATGAGTTTTATGGTTCGAACAAGATCAAGTTCGTAGATATTTATAATGACATAGCTTACTCTATATATGAATTCATTTAATACTCACATGTTTCTCTTTTAGTGCTGGAACTCGTTAGAAAATGTAAGTTCTTTGATATTTTAAAATTTCCATTTTAAAATGCTGGACAATGCTTTTATTTAGAAATTTTCCTTCTAAAAGACTGACAAGTATTACAAGTGGGCATGATGGTGAAGGCACGTCCTCTTCAAAGGAGGTCACAAGTTCGAATCTGGAGGGGTTTAAGTTTGTACACCTTATTTAACAATATGTTAATGCATGTGGAATTCCACAAGGGGGGTCTCATATACCAATTTGGTGTCTCACTTGGTGGCGACCTAAAAACTACCTTTACTTTTACCTTTACATTTAGAATTCGATGAACACTAGTGGCCTGAAACTGCCAAAGGGACTGTAATAAGCACATTGCTTAAAATAAATGATGGGAGTTCTTTAGCACAACCAGAAGTACAAAGAAAATCATGAACATGACAATGAAGTGAAGAATACCCATGAAGGGTGGAAATAGCACAAGACTACAACATTCATTAGGAATTACATAAACATCTAAGGTTATGACCAAGGCTAAGGCGATGCTATCCGGAACACTCATAGAATTTGAGGTAGAGAAAAAAATTGGATGAAAGTTTGGTGCAAAGGTCCAGCTGAAGAGTCTGCATGCTCCACTTTCTGATTGATCTCGTGGTTGTAATTGGACCATCCACAATCTGGAAGCAAGAGGTGATAAGTTTGGAAGGACTTAATTTTGAGGGTTTTTTTGTTTAAACTGGAGAATCTCTTGCTTAAATAAGACCAGCCATTGTTGCTTTCATGCTGTATCAAACAATCTCTATGGAGCAATATGCAATTTACATGCACAACTAAATTTCAGGATGATTTTATTACTTAAATACATCAAAATATTTATAGGAGATATAATAAGATGAAAATATTGAATTTGTAGAAACAGATTTATTTGTTCTTTGCACAAATGGTAATGAAGTCCAGGCCTAAAGACAGTCATGATCATTATGTAGTTTTTTTTTTAACCTTTACAACCATGTTTGCTAGTTGATGAGTTCTCGTTTTTGCATTTGGTGTATAAATTGAAGCAAAGATTGTAGAACTTCCACCACTAGTGTAAAAGCATGCCAGGATCTTTATATAATAAAAGAGCCATACAAAACATAAACCCTAAATCTGAAATTTGCATTCTAATAAAGAGATGTACTACAAATCCTTATCAACAAAATTTTGACAAATAAATTGAATCTATCTAGTGATTTTCCCCCCCTAAGCTCCTCCAATGAAGTATGCCCTAGCTATTTACATTGAATCTTCAAGTGAGGGAGAGTGAAATATTTATTGAATTCTAAGGTATACCCTAAAAATAATCCTATTGGCCAAGTGACATCAAGATTACTTCTGATTGACCCAAATTCTTCATCTAATCTGATTGGTTTGATTATGTCATAGCCCACTTTTTCTATTTTCTTAACATGAAAATAACTAATGATCTAAACTATAGGCTAACTCACTAACCTAAGTAAACTTATGTCTAAGGTGTAAATAACATTTTACACGAGCAAGTACAAAAAGAGATGAGATTGATATCTCAAAAGATGGTTTCGAGAAACTAACTCTGATCATGTTCCCATATTCAATATGCTCATTGCAGAGAAATGGCAGTATCCCGATGGATGCCATCCTGATCTGCCAGATTACAAGGGTGATCAGTTGATGTAATCACCAAGTCAAAGAAGATAGTATTGAATACAAGGATCACTTTGAACAAGCAGGGGTTTGTGTTGCCAGAAATGCTTCACAACAGAAAGCAGTCAACTTGTCCACAAGAAGTCATCCAAAAGAAATTGCACGAGTGGTTTGAATTCACTAATCAAACAAAATATTACAGAGGTTGGGTTTCACTGAAGAGTCACTCTGTCAATGGTGTTGAAGATGCTGAAATGGATGAGTAGGATATATCACTCAAACTAGCATGGATGTGTAGAAAATAGGGATTAACCTAAGATTAACCCAAGATGACCCCACTAATACATATCATCTCCTCGAATAATGGCGCTGATATTTAGACAAATGAATGAAAAAAATAGAATAGATTGCATTAAAGGATCTCCAACTAGAGATTTCAACCCAACAATACATAGATGGAGAAGGTATTTATAGCTTAAGCAAGAGCTAGTTCCCCTTCTCTGAATTGCCACAAAATAGGCAAATGTAATTGACCTATAAAGAGGTGGCTTCTTATTGGATGACATAAATGCTAGTCCTTATCCTATTCTAAGCCTATTAAATTGTGCACTATGTGCTTTAGCTGACCTTATTATATAAAACTATCCGAAGTTTAAATTAAATTAAGTGCTTATAAAATATTGCATCTACAAAATGGTAAAATCCATCTCTCTGAGATGCAAGAAAGTGTATGGATGGGATGATCCATCACTCAAGTACACATGGACAGACAAATCTATCACTCAAAACTTAAAACTTGTCGAAAGGTAGTACAAAAAGATGGTCTAATCTAGTTACCAAGTTCAGAAATCTGGATTCGTTTCGGAGGGAAAGAAAATCCAAAAATACAGAATTATTGAAAAAGTTTGGAAAAAATCCACTCCACTATATCTATATAATTTTTATAAATTCGCAAAAGTGACAAATTCAATGAAAAAAATTAATAACGTAATATAAAAGGTTAATATGTTTAGTAGTATATAATATATAAGGTCGTTGGCTGTTTATTTTGGTGAAAACTAAAAAAATAAAAAAATTAAAAATTAAAAAAACACAAGGCCCTCCCATACAAGACTTATCTGGGCCGGCTAAACAATCTGGGTCCAACAGGATTTTGTGTTAGATCCGTCTTGATTTGGTAACAATGGTCTAATCCACCACTGAAGACTCCAAGAAAGATTACCTGAAACATCATTGTATAACTGCAAAATATTTGTAGCACACCAAGGAAGTAATACTCTATAACCCCCATTATACTGAAGTGGAGTGATCCCTGAAAAAGTCGAGGACAATGAAGGCTAGCTTACAAGAGAAATCTTCGATAAGAAGAAGGTGCCACAAAGGTACTCCATGCATGATGAACTATGCAAAAAGTGGAGAGTATGAAATATCTAAGGACCAAGGCAATACAACTCACAATACAATGCATAGATAGACTGAAGAAGTGAGGGACAACTTCACACTACTATCATTGATGAAGTGCATAGAATATTTCTTCATATGGGGTTTCGACAATCAATGTGCCTAATAAAATAATCATATTCTAAAAGAGAGGAATCAAAATACTTTTTGAGTGCCTAGCTACAAAAGCGGTCACTACAAATAGATGTTCTTTGCATCGAAGGCCCATTCAAAGAGAAGGTATAATGGTTGCAGAAAGAGCTTCAGCATGCAGAAAGAGCTTTAGCATGCAGAAAGAGCTTTAGCATGACTCTTGGTTAAAGAATAAGAAGATGAAGACATGATACTTATCTGATGTTTCTGCATTTCTTCTATTAAAAGTACTAGCTTAGCATAACAATGGTCTTCAATTTACTCGCTTTTCACACATAAATTACATCTTAGATTTCTTTTTTTTGTCTAGAGTTATGCTTGGGCACGAAAGAGGATCATTGTTGGTTGGATTGTGCTTTAGAGCTTGTATTTTTTTGCTTTGGTGGAGGATGATTTGCAAAAAGTGCATGAGACATTGTGCTTTATAGTCAAAAGATATAAGCATTCGATGTTTCAGTAGACGGGCGTCATCAGGTCATTTGCAAAATGAGCACTATCATTTGTGGGGGTTGTGACCAGTTGTCACACTGGACCCATTCTTTGGTCTTTCAAAGATCATGAAAAAAACTTCAGGTTTGATAGCATGAAACACTATGCCTTTGGGGTGCAAACAAAGTTGGAATGACCTTCAAAACAAAGGAAAGGGGCCAAAATGATACAAAAAAAGGTTCGTGGCCTTGTGAAAAGGGTTGTGGCCTTTGTAAAGAGGGCTAACTAGTGTGTCAAGTATAGGTGGATTGGGACTAGGAGATCATTTAGGAGCTCGACAACGGGAGGGAGTGGGGCTTGCAGTGAGCGACGGTGACTGTTGGGTCGCTTGTTTCAGCGGGGTGTGCTATGTTGTAGGTGAGAGGTGCAGAGCATGGGGTAACAGTGCTGACGTATCAACAAAACAAGGAGCAGTAGTGCAAAGGAACCACTGAGCTAGAGTAGGGGATTAATAGGGGAGTCCGACGAGCTTGGGCTTGCTCGCATGGGAGGAGCTCAACTTGCAATGTGGGTGGGATTATCGGGCAACCCCACTACTCAAATGTTTTTTGAAAATTTTCCGCTTGCTAAACAAATTGTAAAAAATTTAAAAAAATTCTAAAACCCTTGTAGAACCCCAATTTTTTTTGAAACTAAGATTAAAAAAACAAAAACAAACAAGAAATGGCTGAAAATGCCCAGAAAACTTTTTTGAAGCCCATGTAGACCTTTCTAACTAACAATATTCCAAGATTTGTCAAAAATCAGTGGTAACTCCTAAAAACCCCAAAAGTTTAGAAAATTTTCCAAAATTGCAAAGTTTAGCATTAAAATGTCTAGTCTCACCAATTTTTTTTTATGCCCCTAAAAAATGAAAAATACCCACTAAAAGCTCTTGAAAAACCCACAAAAAATGACCCAAAACCCAAATTTTTGAATGTTTGAGAGAAACCTACCAAACAAAAGACGTTTCCCCTAAAAATTTTCAACTAAAATGCTTCACTAAGAAAATTGTGAAAAACCCACTACTAATTTTTGACACAATTTGACAAAAAGACTAATAGGAAGAGGAAACTAGGGTTTTGTGGTGAAATTAGAGAGAAATAGGAGGAGAATCAACAAGAGTGCTTGAAGCACTAATTTCCCTACTCTTCAAGAATTGATTTGCTGCAATAAGATGGGAATTTGCTCGTAGATTGTTCTGGGACCATCCATAATTTAAAGGGAAAATTGCAGAACTTCCACCACCTGCATAAAAGCATATGCCAAGATCTTTCCACAACAAAAAGGATCATACAAAACATAAACCCTAAATCTGAATTTTGCATTCAAATACAAGAGATGATGTACAGATCCATAATTACAGCATTTTGACATATAAACTGAATCTATTGTACTGAAAAACTCTTCCTAAGCTACTCCAATGGAGTTTTGAGCTATTTACAATGAATCTCCTAGTGAGGGAGAGTGAAATATTTATAGAATTCTAAGGTATGCCCTAGAAGTAATCCTATTGGCCAAATCACATGAAGCTTTCTTCAGATTGGCTCAAATACTCCCTTTATTGTGATTGGTCTGATTATTTCACAGCCCACTTTTCTTATTTTTCTAATAAAAAAATATTGAAAACTACTAATAATCTAAATACTCCCTTTATTGTGATTGGTCTGATTATTTCACAGCCCATTTTTCTTATTTTTCTAATAAAAAAATATTGAAAACTACTAATAATCTAAATACTCCCTCTATTGTGATTGGTCTGATTATTTCACAGCCCACTTTTCTTTTTTTCCTAATAAAAATATATTGAAAATTACTAATAATCTAAACTATGGGTTAACTCAGAAATTAAGAAAACTTACGGCTAAGGTGCAAAAAACATTCTACACCAACATTTGGACATAAAAGCCATGTAAGGAGGATGTCATAATGATCTTTTCATGTATGAGGGCAATCTACCATCTTGGAGAAAGGGGAGATAAAGAGCTTGTCTTTCTTTGGCAGTCTCCGCTGTAATGACCAACCCCAGTTTTTAAAGCGATTTTTTTCCAAACCCCACAAATATTTCTGACTTCTAGTGAGCAGGCATTTCGTCAAACACTTTGTATAGTGATAGTGTTTCAATGTGTTTTGGAATGGGATCATTGAAAATGTAATTTGAAACAATATTTGTTCAAATAGAAAACCCACAATGCATAGAAATATCGTGAACATTTCAACAAACACTTGGCATGCATAAAAAAACACTTAATAACAACAATCAAACCTCAAACTCCAGCATTATATATTGCTCTTCAATTGCCATGCTTTCTGTTACAAACTCAGAATTACAACAGCTGTGATATAATATCAAATGGTGTAAACTCACAATGTTATTACGCTGTTGTCACATAAATACATGCTGCTGTAGCTTGAAACAATGGTGTTGTAGATGAAAATCTGGAAGATCTGCCTGTTCCACACCTCCCATCACCACCAAATGGCAATATTTTCCAGCTATAGATACACTCCACTCCAAATATTATATACTGGATGTAATGGAAGCCAAAACTTCCCACAAATGCTACGTACATGTACCTAGAGGGTTGCACCAAAACTTCTCACAAATGCTACGTACAGGTACCTAGAGGGTTGCACACCTAGTAACTAATAGCTAAGGTTACTAATGACCACAATTCTTATCCAAAAGGAAGCGCCCAGAGCAGGAAACCCCAATGTAGCTCTAAATAAACAATCAACTATGATTAATGATAAAATCAATTTCAGCTGTAGCGCCATACCCTTAGCAATAACTCTCAATCACAAATTTATTATTCGAAGGATCTCCAATAAATTTGCACATTAAACCATTCGCGACAAACTCCAGAAATCTGCAAATAAACACACAATCTCTGTATGAAATCTCTCTGATACTCCAACATTCAACACAAGCGTAGATTTTGGATAAACCTTCCAACAAATCAATCTGCACAAATTGTAACTCTGAATGAGTCACATAGTATTAACCAGGGAGGATCTTTCACCATTGTGGCTAATCTTCTCCAAGAGGGTTTTTGTCCTCAAAAAGGCCGAGATGAACCAAGTTCAATCCCATAGAACCACAAGGGTTTCACAAGAGGAAATAAAAATAATTTGCCTATTCTCAAACGAGCTCTTTAAATCTCCTTTTATATTTTTTTCCCCCAAACTTTTCAAAAATTATAATTTAAATTCACTTCTCAAATACTCTTTTTTGCTCTAAAAAACCCCTTTATGAAATAGTAATATTTTTTGATGTGCGAGGTCCCCTTTTTAAGCGTCCATGATTTAAAACTTTGGATTACCTTCCAACGAGCTATGACACTGTTTCTTTTAGGAATATTTTATAAAATTAAGCAACCTTAGTGAAACTAATAAATAAAAGCTCATTAATTCATCTGAGTTGCGAAAATCACTGAAACAGTATCGGAATCAAAATATGACTATACCGGAATGATACTAATGATGAATAATGATAATCAGAGCCGATCGGGTGACTTACTATAAATAGATGCTCTCCAAAAACTTTGGAGAAGACACTGAAAGCCGTAATTCACTTCTAAAAGTGTCATAAGGGTCCTCAAGACCAATTGAGCTCACTACCAAAAAACATACATCTCTGCACTACACATCCTGCATGCTCCAAGAACCTTGGAGATTCCCTCATCAAACATCAAATTGCTTTGGTCAAAACTAGAGTTGGACAAAAGCTTGGAAATCGTATTACTAAAAATGGGGAAATTATGGTCCTTTCTGCCCAAAATTTCTTGCCCTCAAGCAATTGCCAACTCAATCAACAGATCAACTCTGAATAAACAATGTAGCTCCAGGATCCCAAGTCAATCTACGAGGTTTGTATGATCTTTTTGGCGCACTATGCTGCAACATACCTTCAAATAACACCTCCTTATCTCTCCTAGATAGAAGTATAACAATTCTCTACATGAATATAGCAAACTCTCCATCAAATTTGCTTTATCCTTCCACGTTTCTGCTGTGCCACTTTGATAAAATCTGGAAAGTTGGTGCTAAATTTATTTATTAAGACTTTTGGAACTTTTGATTTTTCACCCAAATCAGAATTAACATGGCTGTAGTAATCATCCTCTACAGCTGGAAGCATATGCCATCCTTTTGCAACACCTGAGTGGCAAAAAAAATGAATTCTTTTGCAGTTCAAGTCTACAATCGACATCTCACAATTTGATTTTTTAAAAATCAACAACCTGTCAATGTAACCATTGCTGCATAACTGAAATCTGCGAGCCAAAACAAGAAAAACAAGCATTCTATTGGCTGAAATTACCTCTTCCAAAGTCACAAATTGGAAAATGTTCCAATTCTTGACTAAGATTTCTCTCCAATCCACTTGCAAGAATGCAATTGGAATCGTATGGTGGCTGATTGCAACCAAACAATAGAGTCAAAACTGAAAATTTGAACTTTTTCATGCCATGGAACATCTCTTTGGTCCCCATAGCCTTCCAACATACTCCATATACTCCATTGATGACCTTTAACATGATTTCGTAGAGATGAAACATCTCCACCAAGATTATGTTGTGCAACTCTGCTATTCATGTGTGCCTCATTATAAGATCTTCTAATGCTTCCAAAAGCATCTTTTCCAAAATGAATACCACTCATGTAAACAAACCAAGTACCATCAACCAAATGAACTTTCAAAGCACTAGGAGTTTTGAAACTACCGTAAGTCAAGTAAACATTGAATCCAAGAGATGGATTGTCCCATGAGAAAAAAACATGTTTAGGCCCTTGTCTTACCAAATCCTTATGCAATACAAGATCTGAATTTGCATTTTCTGCTGCTGTTTTGAAAATTCCAACAAGCTCAAAATCACTTCTTTGTAACTTCCCACCATTATGAATGATGAATTCTTCATGTTTCAGCATAATCCATGTTGAAACTTAATTTTCTACCACATGTCTGATCTCCACATCAAGATTCAATATCTTAATGTTGTCATCACTTGTGTCACCAAAATTAGAAAGTGCTTTAGTATCCAACTCAAAGAGTGGATTATTAAAAGATAACTCTACATTCATCTCAAAAAGAGGTTTATCAACAAACTGAAAATTACCTCTACCTTCTTGCTCAAACCCATCTAGGTGATCCAAATCTGCACATGCAACTTCTGAATTCTTTGGTAAGACCTCTAAATTAAATTTCTTTTGAAGAATATCAAGCTCATCAATTACTGCTTGATTTCTTTAGCTCTTTTTTCATTCTTTTGCTCCTTGAATTGCTCTGCAACATCACGCTGATTTTTAACTTCCAGTAATGTCCCTTGGACCTTTTCTAAAGAAAGCTTTGTTGATTTAAGCTCAAAGGTGAGCTCATCAACCTCATTCACCTTCTCTTGGTAAGCATCCAAGGTCTCTTTTGCAAACTTAATAGCATTATCTTTGTCAGTAAACAAATGCAAGAAATCTAATTTCATTATTTCTTAAACACCTTTAATAGTTTGCAGATTTGATGAAGTAGCTCCACCCTGAATACTTTTCTGTTTCTCTTCATTTTCAGTCTTCCACAAGAGATCTTCAATGAATTTGTGTGTGCTATCAAAATGAACTAAGGCTTGCACAACCTTTTTTTCATCGACCAACAATTTTAATTCTTTAAGCCTTTGATCAACATCATCTTCACACAACAAATTTTCCGATTTGTCTTCAAGGGCATTTTTATAAAAATCAGCTACCTCTTCAACATTCTCTTTGCATGTTTTATGATATGAAGGTAGGAGAATACTATGCTCTATCACAAAATCATCATTTACTTTCCCATCATTGTATTTAGGAGTCAAAACACTTGGATCGCATGGTCTTATGAATTTTTGATTTTGTTTTGAACAAATAGGCTCATCAAGCTCTTCATGAATGGCTGATTTTTTGAACACATCACTTTGAAACTGATTTGAATCCAAACTAAAATTAGTTTTTTCAAACTGAACTGAAAACTGAGCTCCTCTGTCTAGAACACTCCTCTCAATGGAATCCTTTTGGAAGTCAATCTGGTACACATATTGCATGGATGTTCCCCACTCAAATTTTGAATTATCATCATTAGATTGATGTATGTGTTCAGTATTAAATGCTGATTTAAAAACTACAATATCCTCAAAATCACCATGCTCGAATTCTGAAAAGTTTGGTGAGGTATTCAGACAACCTTTTGTCTTCAGAATATTCTCCTTGGTATTGGAGAAGTTCATGTCTTGTTTTTTATGTGTCTTGTCAACAGTTGATGATTTAGCAAACTCCAAATCAACATACCCATCATATGTAGCACACACTACACTGAGAGGGGTGGGGGTGAGGGGCGGTGATTCAGTGTGTAATAATAGTTTACTTTTTTTCTAATTAACTTTCATAAAGAAACCATTCACACAAGAACAAGTAAATATACAACACAAAATTTATGTGGAAAACCCTCGGTGGGGAAAAACCACAATTGAAACGCTGCTTGGATCTATTGTCCAAATCCAGCCATAAGATTAATAATTCCTTTTACAAAAAAGTTGTAGGCACCAACCTACTTGGAGACATCAATCCCCAATGCCAAGCACCAACTTAGCAAGAGACATCGATCTTTTTGAATTGAAGCAACTTCACTGCCAAGCACCGACTTAGTGAAAGACACCGATCTTTCTGTTCTAAGACACTGATCTGATTTAAACATTTTCACCTTCTCACTGTTGCTTTGTCAACAAATGATGGCACAATCAAGTTTCGCTCTTTTCCCTCTTCACTCTCTTCCTCTTCTTCTCCTTGTGTATGATAGAAAAAAATATTTCTACTTGCTTTCTAACTCCCATTCATTTCTCTTTTATACCTATTCATGCCTCTTCGAAAGAGTGTAATTTCTCCCAAGGGATATGACCTCTCCAAAGGTGGTCGGCACTTCATTTTAGATTATCATTCATTAGACTTGGATGACGATTCTTATTGCCAAAATTTGGATGCTAACATAGGTGGTCGGCCATCATTTAATACAAATGAATTTAACTCCATTTCAATGCTGCTCTTCATTTTTCAATCGCTGCTCTTCAGACTTCAATCACTGCTCTTCACATTGGGTGAGTCTGTAGTTGCTTACTGGGTGAGTCCGAAGCTACTGAGTGAGTTTGGAGCTCTGGGCAAGTCCGAAGCTTGCCCTTCACTTTGCCTTTGACATCAATGACAATATTCCAACAATCTCCCCCTTTGTCATTGATGGCAATCATGTAGACAAAAATAGTAAATGAACTTTTCCCTTTGCTGTAGTTCTCCTCCTTTGCTTCCCATTTCTTTAATTTTTCCCCTTTGACATCAATGACAAAGAGACATAATCACAATGTACATCACCAAAATATCTATGGAGTTGAATAATACTATGATTAGCTCCCCCTTAATCCATGTTTTTGTTGATGGATTTAATGACTAGATAAAGAATGGATCACTCCCAATTTTTGCCTTAAAAACTCAAAAGTTTCTTTTGTGAGGGGTTTTGTGAAGATATCTGCTATCTATTCCTTTGTGGCAATGTACTCCATCTTTACTTGTTGATCTGCAACCTGTTCTCTTAGAAAATGATACTTGATGGAAATATGCTTAGTTATTGAATGCATAATTGGATTCTTGGAGATGTTTATTGCACTTGTATTGTCACAAAAAATAGAAATTGGATTGACATACTCAATTCTAAAATCACTCAAAGTTTGTTTCATCCAAAGGACCTGTGTACAACATGATGTTGTTACTATGTACTCAGCTTTAGCTGTGAACAAGGAAATTGAGGGTTGTTTCTTACTCAACCATGATGCAAGACTCTTTCCAAGAAATAATGCACCTCCACTTGTGCTCTTTTTGTCATCAATGTTGCCTACTCAATCTGCATCAACATAAGTTGTCAGAGTGAAGTCCTTTCCTTTTGGGTACTACAAACCAAGATCCATAGTACCTTTGAGATACTTGAATATTCTTTTGACTGCCTGCAAGTGTGTTTCTTTTGGTGTTGCTTGAAATCTGGCCACTAGACCTACTGCCTGCATGCTATCTGATCTTGATGCAGTTGTATACAATAGACTTCCAATCATTGATTCTTTTATGCCATAGCCAACTTTTATCAACTTGACTCATGTAGCATTCCTCTCCTTTTACTTCACTGAGTATGTACAAATTATTTGATGTTTTGTTTGCATCTGCAACTAATTTTCCTGTGTTTGCTCTCTTGATCTCGCAGTCTTGAGCATAAAATGTGAGCGTGTGTCTTTGATCACATATTCGGTCGACACTCAATAGGTTATGCTTCAACCTTTCAATGTACAAAACATTTTCAGTTTTTGTCTTTCCATTATCAAGGCTGAGGGTACCTTTTCCAACAATCCTAGCCATAACATTATCCCCAAACTTTACTATACCTTCACTCATTTTCTTCAAAGTGAGAAATTTGCTTTTATCACCTGTTATGTGGCTTGAACACCCACTGTCAATATACCATTGCTGCGTTTCGTCTTGTGCATGAAATGTTGTTTGAACAAGCATAGATTTTTCCCTTTTTTTGATTAACTTTCTCTTGCTTCTCTCTCCATATTTTTGTATATTCCCTTTTCTTTATAAGCGGGGTATTCACCTTCTTGTTCTGTTTAGGGTTTTTATGAAAACACTCCTACAGAATCGTTCTATATGACCAAAGTTATTGCAATTGTAGCATACAATGTCACTTTCTTTGTAATTCGATAATGGTGCAAATGAGTTATAGTTTCTATTGGAAACTCCATAAATGCCTTTTCCATAGTTCCAAGCATATTCATTTCTTGCATGTGCATTATACTCTATTGCTCTATGACCAAATTGATTGCAAGAATAACAATAACCATAGAAATAGCTTGTGTACTTTATCACATTGTTCTGCCTTGACAGAAATAATCTTCTGAGATCTCTAATTGGGATGTTCTTACCTCTGTTTTCTCTATGAGGAGAATTGACATGCTTTGTTTTCTTTTCGCTTTCTATATTCATAGCCCTCTTAAGTGCATCTGCATAGCTCTTTGGCTTCTCTGTATTTATCCTCTTAGGTGGTTCTGTAGTTTTTGCACTTTGCGCTTCTTTAGTGCTATTTTGGTTCTCTTCATAACCAAGACCACTCTTGATGCATGATGACCTTTGGCAATTGAGAATCTCATCTAGTATTTTGGTGCTTTTCAATTTAGCACATGTCTTCTCCAATTCCTTTTTTAAGAAATCAACTTCTGATTTTAGCTTGGCAATGTGGTCTTCTTTTGCCTTAAGCTGGACTCTTACTTTTTCCTCTGTCTTCTTGGCTTCTTCTATTTTAGTCTTTAGACTAATGATGACCTTTTTTGACTCTTCAAGGCTATGAGACATTTCTATTTTTAGGTCATGATTTTCTTCTTCGTATTTTTGAATCTGTAATCTTTGTTTCAGATTCTTCTTCTTAAGAACTTTTATCTCACCTAAAGCACAAATGAGTTTCTCTTCAAGATTTACTTCTCCTTCATCCTCGACATCTTCCTCTTTCAAGGTGTCTTCACTTGTAGAGGTATCATTCGTTATTCCTATAGCCATGAACAAAGTTTCTTCTTTGTCACTGCCTGAAATGCTCTCATCACTCTTCTCAGTTGAGTTGCTATCCTTTTTAGAATAAAGACTTTTTTTGTGCTTACCAAATTTTTTCTTATTTTCATTTTTTTTGAAGCTTTTCTTGTATTTAGGTTTGCTTTCCTTTTTATTTCTTTCCTCATTATGATTTTTTTTCATTATCACTATCATCCATATGTGGACATTTAGCAACAAAGTGCCCTATTTTATCACAATTGAAAAACTTGAAATGTAGCTTACCTTTGAATTTGTTGGATCCCCTTTTAAGCTTTCTGACAAACAGGGCCTCCCCATCTTCTTCATCACTGGTGCTATCGCTTGATTCTGGGTCTTTATATTTCTCTTTCTTAGAAGCTTTGAACGCTACTTCCTTCTTAGATGATTATTCCTTTTCAGTCCTCATTTCATATGCTGTGAGAATTCCATGTAACTCATCCATTGTTAATTTGTTTAAATCCTTTATTTCTTCAATCGCAGAAATTTTTGCATCAAATCTTAAAGGTAGAGACCTTAGTACCTTTTGGACAATTAAAGATTCTTCGACTTTTTCACCAAGCCCTCTGATAATGTTGACAATTTCATCTACATGAAGCAGATAGGCCACAATGTTTTCATCCTCTCTCATCTTCAAACTTTCGAATTGTCTCCTGTGAGTTTGAAGCTTGGCCATCTTTACTTTGATATCTCCCTCATAGATGGTCTTAAGTTTATCCCAAATCTCCTTAGCCGAGTCACACTGCATTACTTTTACAAACTCATATTCTGACAGTCCACACAGAATAGCATTCATGGATTTTGTATTATTTTCACTAGCCTTCTTTCCTACTGAATCTATTGGTGGAGTCTGTGGCACTGTGTATCCATCCACAACTGCTCGCCAAATGTCGAAACCAAGGGCTATTAGATATGTCCTCATCCTTATACTCCAGAATGCGTAATGTGTTCCATTGAACAATGGAGCTTTGTTGGTGGAGAAACCTTCTTGAACCTCATGACTGGCCATGTGTGCTTTTGGGACTGTCTTCCAGTGGTTAAACTGATTCTGAAGGAACCTTGCTTTGATACCAATTGTTGAACACACACCACATTGAGGGGGGTGAATCAATGTGTAATAATAATTTACCATCTTTCTAATTAACTTTCATAAAGAAACCATTCACACAAGAACAAGTAAATACACAACACATAATTTATGTGGAAAACCCTCAGTGGGGAAAAACCACACTTTAAAGGTTGCTTGGATTTACTGTCCAAATCCAACCATAAGATTAATAATTCCTTTTACAAAAATTTTGCAGGCACCAACCTACTTGGAGACATCAATCCCCTATGCCAAGCACCAACTTAGCAAGACACACCGATCTCTTTGAATTGAAGCACCAACTTCACTGCCAAGCACCGACTTAGCGAAAGACATCGATCTTTCTGTTTTGAGACACCGATCTCACTTAAACAATTTCCACCTTCTCACTGTTGCTTTGTCAACAAATGATGGCACAATCAAGTTTCGCTCTTCTCCCTCTTCACTCTCTTCTTTCTCTTCTTCTCCTTGTGTATGATAGAAAGAATTACTTTTATTTGTTTTGTAACTCCCATTCATTTCTCTTTTATATCTCTTCATGCCTCTTAGAAAGGTTATGATTTCTCCCAAGGGAGACGACCTCTCCAAAGGTGGTTGGCCCTTCATTTTAGATTATCATTCATTAGACTTGGGCGGCGATTCTTATTGCCAAAATGTGGATGCTAACAAAAGTGGTTGGCCATTATTTAATACAAATGAATATAACTCCATTTCAATGTTGCTCTTCATTCTTCAGTCATTGCTCTTCACACTGGGAGAATCTGTAGCTGCTTACTGGGCAAGTCTGGAGCTATTGGGCGAGTCCGAAGCTACTGAGTGAGTCCGAAGCTTTGGTCGAGTCCGAAGCTTGCCCTTCACTTTGCCTTTGACATCAATGACAATATTCCAACAACATGTAGATACATCATGCAATCCTCCTTCCTCTATCCTATCAACTGATAAGTATGGCTTCAATTTCAGCTCACATTGTTTGAAAACACTGTTAACCAATTCATATGCAGCTAAAGAAGTAGCCTACTCTAGCCTTAAAACAACCAATAACATATATAAGATTGGTTGGGGGATATCATTACTTTCATTCAAAATTAATGACATAATGGCTTGCGTTGCTATTACAATATGAACTGTATGATTCTCATTGATAGTAGCAAGGAAATGATGAAACATTTTAAGAATAATATCTTCACAATCAAGATCTATCATAAGAACACGTGATCTGATTTTTGCATCTATTTCTAAAATCATTACCCTCTTAGCAAAAGGACTAAAGTCATTATCATCCAAGCCACTGAAACTCTCCACAATTAACTGAAATACTTCCTTTATTATGCCATCATTGTACGGAATCTGAGGAGTTGTGAATTTCATAATTTCAATAGCACAAAGAGTAACAAGTCTTACCTCCTCATTTGGATGTCTCATAATCTCTGGGTTAACTAACTTTTTTATTGGAGTCATAGTCATTTGTATCCTTGCTGATTTGAATGAACCTAACACGAATAAACAATTCCGAACTTCCTCCAATATGCAAAGTAAATCATCCTATGACTGAGGCAAACGTCCAAGTTTTTTGCCTTCATTGTAGAGTCTTGCACACAATCTATTTTCTTTTTTTCTTTGCAAATTCTGATTCTAAAATGCTCCACCTCTACAAGGTCTATTTCGTACTTTAAATTGCATGAATTTTGCAAATGACATTTCAGTGTAAAACTCTGCTCCCAATGCTCGGTATTTCTTCATTGCTTGAGCATGCATTTCTTGATCAGTGGGTTCATTATTCCCTTCTGGAGTGTTATCCCTTGGAATGAAGTTAGGCATGGAAGGTTTAGATTTGACCGAACAATCGAAAGTCCGCGTATGAGCAACTCTATTATTGACTGTATTGGATCCTTCTGCCCTATTATTACCATTGTTCCCTGCATTACCATTATTTCCCATCATTTGTGCAAACATTAGAGTAATTTGTTGCTGCGATTGAGCTACCTGTTGCTGAGATTGAGTCATCAGCTGCATCATTTGATGCTGTGCCCTAGCAAGATCATCCATCATATTTTTCAGATTGGGTGGCTCTATTCTTTCACCCATTTGAAAAAAATCTCCCTCTTCTACCTGTTCAAACTCTGGTTGAGTATCAAGGTGTGGATTAGATCTGTTTCTCCCTAAATAATAATGATGAGTACTAAGTTGCATCATTCATACCCAATAGGTTGGAAAGATGCTCTGAGCTCTGATACCACTGTAATGACCAACCCCAATTTTTAAACCAATTTTTTTTCCAAACCCACAAATATTTCTGACTTCTAGTGAGCAGGGATTTCGTCAAACACTTTGTATAGTGATTGTGTTTCAATGTGTTTTGGAATGGGATCATTCAAAATGTAATTTGAGACAATATTTGTTCAAACAGAAAACCCACAATGCATAGAAATATCATGAACATTTCAACAAGCACTTGGGATGCATAAAGAAACACTTAATAACAACAATCTCACTTCAAACTCCAGCATTATATATTGATCTTCAATTGCTATGCTTGCTGTTACAAACTCAGAGTCACAACAATTGTGATATAACATCAAATGGTGTAGACCCACAATGTTATTATGCTACTGTTACATAAATACATGTTGTTGTAGCTTGAAACAATGGTGATGTAGATGAAAATCTGGAAGATCTACCTGTTCCACACCTCCCATCACCACCAAACAACAATATTTTCCAGCTGTAGCTACACTCCACTCTAAATATTATATACTGGATGTAATGGAAGCCAAAACTTCCTACAAATGCTACGTATAGGTACCTAGAGGGCTGCACACCAAGTAACTAACAACCAAGGTTACTAATGACCACAATTCTTACCCAAAAAGGAGCGGCCAAACGAAGAAACCCCAACGCAGCTCTAAATAAACAATCAGCTATGATAAATGATAAAATCAACTTCAGCTGTAGCGCCATAGCATAAGCAATAACTCTCAATCACAAATTTATTGTTTGAAGGATCTCCAATAAATTTGCACATTAAACCCTCTGCGACAAACTCCATAAATTTGCAAATGAACCCAAGCAATCTTTGTATGAAATTGCTCTGATACTTCAACATTCAACACAAGTGTAGATTTTGGATAAACCTTCCGGCAAACCAATCTGTACAAATAGTAACTTTGAATGAGTCACACAGTATTAACTAGGGAGGATCTTTCACCATCATGGCTAATCTTCTCCAAGAGGGTTTTTGTCCTCAAGAAGGCTAAGATGAACCAAGTTCAATCCCATAGAACCACAAAGGTTTCACAAGAGGAAATAAAAATAATCTACCTATCCTCAAATGAGCTCTCTAAATCTCATTTTTTTTTTCCTCAAACTTTCTAGAAGTTATATTTTAAATTCACTTTTGAAATACTCTTTTTTGCTCCAAAAGACCCCTTTATGAAATAGTAATATTTTTTGATGCGCAAGGTTCCCTTTTTAAGTTTCCATGATTTAAAACTTTGGATTACCTTTCCAACGAACTATTACACTAAGTTGGTTTTAGGAATATTTTATAAAATTAAGCAACTTTAGTGAATTTATTAAATAAAAACTCATTAATTCACCCGAGTTGCGGAAGCCACTGAAATAGTATTGGAATCAAAATCTGACTATACTAGAATGATATTGATGATGAATAATGATAATTGGAGTTGATCGGGTGACTTACTATAAATAGACGCTCTCTCCAAGAACTTTGGAGAACACATCGAAACTACAATTCACTTCTGAAAGTGTCATAAGGGTCCTCAAGACCAACTGAGCTCATTGTCAAAAAACAAGTATCTTTGCAGTACACAACGTGCATGCTCCAAGAACCTTGGAGATTCGCTCATCAAACACCAAGCTGCTTCGGTCAAAACTGGAATTGGACAAAAACTTGCAAATTAGTATTACTAAACGTGGGGACATTACATCTTGCTAGTCCTTAGGTTGCTTTATTTTTGCCTTGGAACTGCATGTATATTTTCTTTTTCTCATCCCTAACACTAAGCCCTGTCTTTATACTTTTCAATGTTTTTATTTTTCGTTTGATGAAAAGTGGCAGGTGTGGCGTTAATGCCACTGTCATAATTGGTGGGAGGGTGTTGGATGGAGTGAATGTGCTACAAGTGCATGGTGGAATGGAGAGAAGGTAATGGGAAGCAAAGATGTTAGCAAGAGTTTGTTGAATTCCTTGATGCAGTTGCTTTTTGGCAAGATGATTAAAGTGTTGGTCGTGAATCTTTTTGGCGTACTCATTATTGAATTTCGAGAACCATTAGTGTATCTTGGACGCGAATGAATATTTGAAATATGTTTTTCCATAGAAGGGGTCGAGGATGGATGGGGAGAGCTTGGGCGCAATTGAGCTCTCTCCTAACTCTCACTTGATTTTATCTCCATTTAAGATGAAGAACAACAAAATCAAATCATGGAGTTCCTTCTTAAAGGAGCCTTTGGACAAAAGTTGCTGGTTGGATAAGGGTTTGCTTTTCAAAGCTTTTAGATATCTAGATAATGGTATTTTCCGTAATTATTCTTAAGATTATATATGGGGAAGGAGTTTTTGAAAAAAATACTCTGTTGGTACTGTGGAAGTGATTAAATGGGATCTTGGCATGTTGATAAATCAAAAATCTTGAGTTCGTTACTTTGGATAGTGGATGCAAAACCAGCTTCCACAATATTGGAAATGTTTACGACAATTAATTGAAAGTTGGAGAAGTTGAAATTCAAAGTATTGACTAAGCTTGTTAAAATTGAATAATCCTTATAGAGTTGGTTGCATGCGACTTACGATATATGCATACCTGGGTTAATGTGGGGGGTATTAATGAAAAAATAAGAAATCCTCTCCATGTAAAATTATAGGATTAGGTGGATTACATGCTTTCTTTTTCTATAAGTATTATGTGCATTGAATGGATTAGATGGTTGTTTTTGATGTGAAAAATCTGGACATATAAAATTTCGAAAAAGCACGAAGTTGCCTACTTAGAATGAAGAAATAATAGAAAACATCCTATTTGAAGGGTGAATATTAGTGGAATAATGATCCCTATGGTTGTGCAAAAGTTGAAAAGCGCTACTAGTCTAATCAAACAAGTCCTTTTTTTTGAGGCAGATAAAGAACCTTGTGGTGAACTTGAAAATCAACAAATGCAGAGTCTATTGTTAGGGTCTTCAAACTAAAGAGATGTCTGAAATTCCTAGCAATTATCGTATTTTTTTGAGTCTCGAAACTTTATGGATTGGTGGTGTTAGAAACTAAGAATGGCAAGTGCTTCTGCATTCGATGACCAACAATTGAAAGGAAAAATGGTATGGAAAAGATAGAAATTGACAAGGAGGATGGCACTGATTGAGGAGCCTAGATTTGTTTTAGAAAGGGAACAATTTGGGGGTTTTTGCATGCAGTTGATAATATTAAGAAATATTTTAAATCCATTGGAAGAAAGATCTTGTTCCTAGGTCGAGTCTTTCAAAACCCTCTTATAAATTAAAATCTTAAGTTGGAAAAAGTCATTGCGAGAATGTTTATGAATTGTAGAGAATATATTTCTTTCATGCTGCTGAATGAAAGCTATAAGAAAAGAGAAATTATGGTAATGCTCACGAGTGAACTAAGTATATCAGTGGGACTCGTAAATACATCTAGTTAGAATAGAAATGTGCTAGGGTAGAAAAGAACCATGGGATATGAAACAGGGACCCATAACAAAAGCATTAGAACAACGAAAGCAAAAGTAGAAAGGGAAAACCATATCTATATGTACAACTACCTATAAAAATAGCCATGTGAGGAGAGGATTCCTCAAGGAAAACATTAAACATAAGGAGGCCAATGCAGAAGATGAGATCGAAGGGAAGAAACTAGTGATGTCACATGTCTATATCAATACTTGAAGAAAAAGAACCAACAACATCAATTGAAGAAGAACTAACATGAGGGGGAATTTTTATAGAGAATGTTCTGAGTTGATGGGGATAGGTTGGACAATCATAGGAGGAACAAGATACTTTCCCCAGAACCTCTGCTAATACCCAAGGTTGACAACTTGTTGACATTAAATTTTGCCCCTAGAAAAACATGGGTTTAACACCCATTTGTACCATGTAATGTCCCCTTTCTTGAATTAATGAAATCAGAGGACCCGTAGCCTATCTTTATTTCTTGTAGGCTCAAGGGGGGTTTAAAAGGGAAATAATCTAATAATAATTTATTAAGTTGTCCAAAAAGGTACTTTAAGTTAAAACTTTGAAAAATGACACTTATTTTTTATTATTGAATTGGGTAGAGTAAATATTGGATACATGGCCAAAAAGTAACTAATATTCATAAGTTGGATAAAAGTGAATGCTTAATTAAAAGAAATATTAATTTCTTTTAGGGTTGGAATGAAAAAATGAATAATAAAAGAATTGGGTGAAAAAGGAAATTGTTATTCAAACCCCCAAACAAAAACGAACACCCTTTTTTCAGAGGAAAAACTTGCAGCGTCAGCTCTACATCCAAGGACGAAAACCCTTAGATTTGCAAGTAGGACGACGGAACCCCTCATACCCAGTTGAGGATTTCACTCAGGAATCACATTTGTGTTACCGGTTTCATGAAAGATCAGTTTTAAAGCGCTATTCAGCAAGGGCGTCCTAGTTCAGGAAATAGAAAAAAAAGTGCAGATCTGTATGGATCCGTATGACTTTGTACTGTGATCGTTTTCTATCGAATTGGGCAGCATCGCAACACATGGGGCTGTCGTATTGTTTTGAGGTTTATTTGGCAAGGGTTTTCAATAAAAGATTCCTCCTTTATGCATTTTAAGGTTATGTTAGTGTAGGGTTTGATAAAACAATAAGAAATAATTAGTATATGACTTTATTATGCTGTTGTAATTTTCCAGTATTCAATAAAGATTCAATCCGGTTTTCAGTAATCAATTTGTTTTGTGTTATTATCTATTACAGGGTGAAATTCTAGATTTGAATTGAATAACAAAATAAGGGTTTCACGACAAATTCAGAGTTGTTCATATATATCCAAAAAGAGTTATTTCATACCATGTTGGACACAAATGGACACCCATTACAAAAATTCCTATAAAAAATAAACACAATGACGAGTAACCATTCAAGATAAGCACAATGATTGTCTTCAAGGATAGGTGGATCTTGACAAGTCAAGATATCAATGGGTGCCTTATTCATGCTCCATGGCCAAATACTACATTCTTAAACATTCACAAAAAACAAATATAGAAAATATTGAATAGAAAAATTTAAATATGCAAAAAGAAGGGTGCACTTGTTCACTCGAGATAGATTGCACCTGCAAATCCGATTGCAAACACTGGAGTACTCACATTCTTTGACACTTTTGCTGTGACAGCAAGGACTGACCAAAGCTCTAATACCACTTGTTGCCTTCTTAAACTATATGGAGAAAACAAATGCAAAAATTATTGAACAACAAAAAATAAATGTAGAAAAATGGGGCCACCTACTCACCCGAGATGCATTGCACTTGCAATTCCAATTGTAAACATGAGAGTACTCACACAATGCCGGTTATTCATATTGCTTGAACAAAATAAGATTGAAAGAGATTCATCTTTTAGGGTTTCCTTTCACTTTATACTCAATGGGAATGGGAGCCCTACTTAACTCATGACTTACCCCTTCATTAATCCTAGGTAGGCAAAACATGATTTAAATAATAACACTAAGACTAAGGACTAAAACATAAATCTAATAATATGTTGTGCCTAGGTACACAACATGCCCTCCCCTTAAATAGCTTTGTCCGCAAAGCTAATAAAAACTATATAGTTAAGCACACTCAACCTAGACTAGCACTAGGATGGGTGACCTTCTAGGAAGTGCAAGACACACAATTTTTAGCTATTATTTTACATAGAAGTAGAATAACCATTGAGAATGACATCCATTACCACTAAGTCTCGAAATATAGACCAAACTAACACACCGAATAATACGACTTAACATAACCCTTGAATGATAATGGGGATTTTTAATCCTCAAGACCTCTGAGATTATTTGGCACATTTTTGAAAGGTATGACAAGTTTGGATGCTTGCCCATGAAATCTTCGTTTTCAAGTGTTGCATCTTCCATGGTAACCCCTTTCACTTGATCTTCCAATGTGGAACTATCCCATCTCTTCGCACTTTCTCTTCTTCGCCAATTATCTCTGTCGGCACCAAGAAAATTTGTCTTCTTCAGTTGTGGTTGGAATTTCTGTTTGTGGTACTATGTGGGCTCCTACCTCCTCTTGCATTGATGTATTATTTTTTGTATGGCTGCAACCGAACAAACACCATGTCCCCCACTTCAAAGTTGTGCTCTAAACAGTATTGGTATGCTTGTTACTGAATTTGATTCGCTCTCATGGCCAAATTGTCTTTCAACTGTTTCAGTATGTCTTGCACCTCATCCAACTCTATTGTTGGAGGGACCTTTCCACCCAAAGTACCCAGTAAATTGGTGATGGGGGATTGTGCCCATATAATGCCTTAAAGGGGGACATCCTTGTGGTGGGAATTATATGTAGTGTTGCACCACTACTTGGCCAGGGATATCCATTCTACCCGCTTGCTCTGCTTATCCCTACATACATTCTTAGGCACCTTCCAAACATTTAGTCACTACCTCTGTTTCTCCATCTGTTCGGGGATAATAGGCAGTACTCCTTTTGAATGTCATTTTTGCCAACCAAAATAGTTCCTGCCAAAAATTGCTTTGGAAGATATGATCCTGATCACAAATGTTATGTTGTGGGATCCTATGTAGGTTAAACATGTGTCGGAAATAAAGCTTAGCAACTCTAGGGCCATTGAACCCTGCCTTTGTCAGATCAATCTACCACGACAAATATTTCATCATTACCTTTAGATCTTGGCAGTCATGAGACAAAAGTATATGGACACAATTTTCCAAATCTGACTGGGAATGGTATTTGGTTGCATAAGACTTGGGGATAGAACACTCGACTTTGTTTTGTTGACAAGTGTCACTTCCTGCCATAGATTGCACAATGTCCTTCATGTTCTATCAAAAGAAATTGTAAGTGATGCTTTTGTAGATTTTTTGGAAACCTATGTGACTAGCAGTTGGGGACTCATGTCCTTGCTCAAGTACCTTGTGCACTAAGGGGTTTCATGCTGGAAATAAATGCGGTCACTAAAAAAGATGATGCTATTGTGGGCTGACCAAGCCTTTCCCTTCCTTCTATCTACAATTTCTTGTTTTAATTGGATTGTAGTAGGGTCACGTAAATAACCTTGAAGAAGATCATTTTGCCAAGTAGGTTGGCTAATGGAGATGGTATGAAAGACAGGTCACTCCTCTTGACACGACAATGCATCTGCCATTACATTTTATTTCCCCTTATAAAGGATCTTAAATTCATATTTCTGAAAACAGTCAATCCATTTTTTTTTTTACTTCTGTGAGTGTTCCTTGAGTGAGTATGTGCTTGAGGCTGAGATGGTTAGTTTTAAAAAAGAATTTGCTCCTCAATAGATATGGGTGTAGGATGGCCAGCATCACCTTGTTATACGTTTACATTTTCCTCCCTTTCATTCAACAACCTGCTTTCAAAGGTAACGAGGCGATCATCTTGAGAGAGTACAAAACTCACCCCAAATCCAAACACATCACATTTGATGATGAAAACTTGGAAAAATCGGGAATTTAAAATTGTAGTAGTCACGAGCTAGTTTGAGCTCCTCAAAAACATTTTATTCCTCAACATACCAGTTGAAAGCATCCTTTTTGGCGAGGTTAGTTGGAGGAAGGGCTATTGCAAAGTATTCTCTTACAAACCTTAAGTAGAATCTGGCCAATCCTAAAATATTGCTAATTTTCATAAGTGAATTGGTTGCATGGAAATCACATATTGTCTTTATTTTGGCAGGGTTTGTGCGAAGCCCTTGAGCAAAAATAATGTTACCGAGGTAGTCTAAAGATAACTTAGAAAACTCACGCTTAGAGGTCTTGGAATACAACTTCTCTTAAGCCAAAATATCGAGCACAATGCTTAGATGATCTAGATGGGATGCTAATGATTTACTGTAAACAATCAAAAATACAAGAACAAACTTATGAAAGAATTTGTTAAATAGCTTGTGCATTAATGCCTAAAATGTAGCAAGAGTAATGCAAAGCCTGAAAGGCATGATCCGAAATTAGTAGTGACCTTTATGAGTTTGAATGTTTACTTCTCCAAGTCCCATATCCGGATTGGTATTTGATAGAATCAAGATGTAAGGATTACGTAGAAAATTCACACTTAAAGAGGCCTTTGCGTACAACTTCTCTTAAGCCCAAATATTGCGCACAATGCTTAGATTCTCTAGATGGGATGCTAATGATTTATTTTAAACATAAAAAAATACAAGAACAAAGTTATTAAGGAATTTGTTAAATACCTTGTGCATCAATGCTTGAAGTGTAGTAAGACCATTGCAAAGTTTGAAAGGCATGACCCGAAATTGGTAGTGACCTTTATGAGTTCTGAATGTTGTCTTGTCTTGGTCCTATATCCAAATCAGTATTGGATAGTATCTAGATATGAGGTATATCTTTGAAAAATACTTTGTCCGATGTGGAGAACTTGTATTTAATGGCAATCTCGTTGAGTATTCGATAATCAATGCAAAGATGATATGACCCATCCTTGTCACTAAATTGTACCACTAGTGTAGCATAAGGGCCCTTACTAGGGACAATGATCACATCCTCCAGTAACTCTTGTATAAGCCTTTCAATCTTTGACTTGTGAAAATCACATCTATAAGGGTACACCATTGTTTGTCCCTTGATAGGGTCAGGCTAAATAATGTGGTTGAGGGCCTTGTTTGGTGGCAAACTCTTTGGTAGATCTTGGAAAACTACCTTGTACTTGCCAAGTGATTTTGAAGTTCTTGGTGTTTCCTCATGTGGATCAGAAAAATCTGCATCCATATAGTGCAAGTGGGCCATAAATCCGAAATGCACCTTGTTTAGAATTTTATTCATTTGTCTTGCGTGAACACTTTCGATTTCTCTCAGAGATAGGGATTTATAGTATACTCGCGGTCCTTTTGCTTGAATGTTAGGATCCATTCTTGGCGATTGGAGTATGTTCCTAGGGAGGTACAACTGTTGAACACCCAATATGACATCCACTCACAAAATATCAACAACATAGAATTTATCCTTGAGGTTATAATCAGCCATTGTAAGCTCTAGATCATGTAACATTCCTAGGCAATCAATGCTCCGCTGTCCTACTACCCAAATGGGAAAAATCTTAGAAGTGTAACTACCAAGGTCGGCCATGACTAAAAGAAGATTGTTTTTGACTTGTTCAAAAAACTTGAAAGTGTCAAGTCGGTCCAACCCTATCATTGTGGAGAGGGATACTGACAGTTCCCCTATTTCTAATATAGGGAGGGACTAACTTTTTGGTTCACACTCAACATCACATTGCTTACAACAATCTTCATTATTGGGTTTGGGTGTAGAGTTAGATGGATACACATCTTTAATGATGTAGGATTTGTTAGGGTTACATACAACGCCCTTACTCTAGGGTTTGGAACAATTACAATAAGGGTTTACAAACTTGTGTCTTGTCTAGAATAGTAAGTGTACCACCAGGGTCAACCATGACTGAAATTGGATTGTTTTTGATATGGTCAAAAAACTTGAAAGTGTCGAGACTCTGACCCTATCATTGCAAAGACGGATATTGATAGTTCCCCTGTTTCTACTATAGGAAGGAACTAAATTTCTGGTTCGCACTCAATGTCACATTTCTATGGACGAACATCTTCAATGTTGTAGATTTTTTTTGGGTTACATGGCCCTTACTCTGGGGTTTGGAACATTTACAACAAGGGTTTATAGCTTGTGGGTAAGGGTTTGTGATTGTTGGACTTGTTAGTTAATGATTTTATTTCAGGAAAACATAGATTTCCAACAACATGTGGGATTAGGTTCCTCCTCTATCCTTTGGGGAGGTTTCCTTTATTCAATATTTAGAGAGGAAACAAGAGAGAATGTAAAACATTTCCAAATTTACCAGAAGCATTGGCAAAATTCATCATTTTGATTTCAATGCATGAAAACAAAATAGAAAAGAAATGGCAGTTTTTTAAATTAAACTCAGAGCTTTAAAGTATCAAGCATGAAGGGAAAACGATTTGAGTAGATTGACTATAAAATCTTTATTTGAGTAGATTGATTATAAAATCTTTACTTTCAAACAATTAACTACATGCAATCACAAATAACTCATTGCATACCAAATAAGAAATATGATACTTCAATAATAAACAAGGAAAAGACATGGTGCCTTCACCAATTTATATTAACCGTTCAACTTGGAATTCAAAATTTCACACATGCTACTAAAAGTCACAGATTTGGGAAAATAGCAAAAAGCCCCTTTCTCTTCTCTCAAGCATCTATAAATACTTTTGAAAATAAGTCTTGAATGGTAGTTGTATAACTACCTTAACCTTAACTGCAAGGTATTTAAATGTTATGAATGTTGTAAAAGTTCAAATTTCTCATGAGTTGGGACCGCATGATGACACGTAATATTAAACAAAGGTTGATTGGGATTTCAAGGGATCATCCACTTTTAAGATGGGACCCATTTGCGCCATAAAAGATGGTCGTTTGATTGAACATAGGATTGGTCTTCAACTTATTGCTCTTAAAATACAAAAAAATCTGATGTACATTATTGAAATATAGAGGAACAATGGCATCAAGCCTCATCTTGCATTTCTACATTTTGGTTGAGAGTTTATGTTAGTCGGACATTACTCAACCATGCATGCATCTCTGCCTCCTTCCACAATATGTATTGTGGGATCCTCATTTGCAAGTTAAAAGAGAATTTCCTTTGGCTTCCTTCTGCCTCCTCCTTTGGCTCCTCATCTAGGGAATGAGGGTCACCCCAAGGGTTGACATCCTCTTCAAACTCTAGATCCATTGGCCTTTTTCCAAAAGAGATCAGCCCCTTCTTGATAGTCACTCTGAATTATGTGAGCAATCACATCAATTCTTTCTTTGTCACAAACTTTGAAGTATTTCTTGTATAAACACCCCTTGGCATTTTTGTGGCAGCAATGAGAACTGAATGAAGCTTTGATACCACTTGTTGCATTCTTAAAGTATTTGTGGAAAACAAATGCATAAAATATTGAATAGCAAAAATAAATATGCAGAAAAATGGGGGCATTTGCTCACTTGAGATGGATTGCAGCCACGAATCCAATTGATAACATATAAGGACTCACACGATGGTGGCTCTTTGTATTGCATTAACAAAATAAGTTTGAAAGTGATGTTGCTTTTAGGGTTTTCAATCATACTATATTCAATGGAAAAGGAAACCCTACTTAAAGCATGACATGACCTTTCATTAAACTTAGGTATACGAAACATGACACAAATAATAAGACTAAGGTCCAAGGAAAAAAACATAAATATAATATTATTTTGTGCTTCGGTACACAACATCAAAATGTCATTAATGATTGGAATCATTGTCATACATGTCCCATAGTCAAACAATCATATTCACCTGCCACTTGAAGTGACACATACTTAGTCTTGGTCTAGTTTGTCACTAAGATATATTAGTTGTGACAAACAAATGTAACATCTTTTAATTTAGACCCTGAGTCATATGACAAGGTTTTAATTTAATTGTAATCCATAATATTAGTTGAGCAAAACTAGGGTATGTGTGTGTATGTGTGTGTGTGTGTGTATATATATATATATATATATATATATATAGGGTTCTTTTGGACTCATCTATGTAGCAAACATATATATTGCTTTAAGTTGTCTAGGTTGGGTGCACAACAAAAGAGCGAATAGTAGAAAAAAGAACGATAAGATCTTGAGAACCAATCCAAGGTCAACCGGTTACAATTCTAACCAAGGTAGCAAGGTCCATACAACTCACGAGATCAACAAGGTTAGAAGAACATGCCACTTGGGCACTTGATGAGATCACATTCACTTAAGTTATAAAGTTAATCTAAAAAGTGCAAGTGGCTTTGCGTTACAACATTCATTTACGAGGGATGTCCCCCTCACATGTCCCCACTTAACAATCAAACAAAATAACACATTAAAGCAATAATAATAAAATTTAAAGGTCCTCTTAAGATAAAAACACATTTCCATCCAAAAGAGGTAGGATCCAATCTCCATCCTTGAATCCTTCTAATCTCAACCATCCAATACATCAAACCCTAATCCAAGTCCTAACATCCTTATGAAGTCCTACATAAGGCTCTCCAAGCTTAAGAGGTGCCATTTGTAGAGTTGAGACAAGAGGGAGAGAGGGCAAGGGAAGGGGGAGAAGGCTTCACGATAGCCTTCACTCCCAAACCCTTCATGGCCTCTCTTGATGGTTTGCATGAAAGTTTCAAGTGCTTTGTTAAGCTTCCATGTTTAGTGTTAGAAGTAGCTAGTCTTCTGAAATCTAATTAGATTTAGCATAGTTTATTTGATATACAATCAAGCTTTCTTAGTTTCCTTCATCGTCTCTCTTGATGGATTCCATGGAAGCCTCAGGTGCTTTTGTTGAGCTTCCATGATTCGGTTTAGAAGCACTTAGCCTTGTGAAATCTAGATTAGATTTAGCACAATATTTTTGATTTACATGCACATTTTTTTAGTTTCAAGGCTCCTTCCCAAGATCATGGGGATTCAAACATGTTTATTTTTATTTTAGCTAGCAAGTGTGGTTTGATTTGTTGATGTAGGTTGTAGGAGGGTGGTGTTTCCTTAACGGTGTGGGAGGCATGCCCCCATATCTCACATCAACCCAACTGTAATCGCCATGGCTCTAGAGGAGGCATGACCTAATCGACCTTCCCAACCATCTCTCTCAAACAATTAGCCCTGGGCTCCTCCCCTTACTTGGGTTGATACCCACCTACCTCCAGCTCCTCTCTTCCAATTGGCTCACCTAGCAGGTTCGAGTTACAAACGAGCAAGCTAGGTTCACAACTCGATCCTTCACCTCTCAACCCAGTTTCTCTTGGTGCCACGACTCGACCTTGTGATTAGTTTGCTAGCTCCCAATAGATCTCCCTTCACGACAGCTTATTGTCCACTATCTGCTACCACTTGATCACACCTTCAACGCCATGTTATAACTCCTTTCTGGGTCAGCCTATTAACCCTTGTTTTTCCTAGATGTCTCTCCTTACACGGCCTCAAGGCCTGCTAGATGATTCCTCCTAACATACTCTGGGGTTGGGTTTTATTAGATTGACATCAAGCTCATAATGCCCCACTCGTTGAATCTTGCTAGAAGACGCACCCCTGGGCCACACGGTTGGGCTTGGACACACTACCTTGGGTTCCAAACCTAGGGCACTCTCTACACAAAACAAAACTTGCCCAGGGTAGGCATAGCCCACCTGAGCCCCTACACACCCTCTACACCAATCTCGCCTTTGAGCTCAATGCAAGCACATATCATTTCACAAAACATTAGCTTGGGTTGCAAGCATGCATCACCCATCCTCATCTCCTGAAGGCACTCGGCTTTGGCATATAACCTGGTTGCATTGCTCACCTTGTTGTCTCCTACGACGAGCTCGCCAAGATGACATGTTTGCCGCCTAGGCTTGGTCGTGCCAACATAAGCTTTCCAAGACACTCGAGGTTCCAACCCTAGGCCTTCCTGTCGTAGCCTAGTCTCCAAGGCATAGGCCTTGCCAACTATTTTCTTAAATTATTATTATTATTATTATTTAAAAAAAATTAAAAAAATGCAAAACTAGGAAATATTTAAACTTAAAAAGTTTACCTAAATTACTCAGGTATTTACTGAAATTATTTTCACACACACATGAGAATACAATTTTATATAAATTGTGTATTAAAAGTACCACAAAACAAGGAAAAGACAAATTAAAAAAAAAAAAGTAAATTAGTCACTTTAGTAACATTATTTCCACACACAGACACATATAGAACTTCCTTTTTCCCCCATATATAGAGAGGTGGGGGGGCTGAACTCTCTATGGGGGTCCCTATCTCCTCCATATAGATAGAGGGCCAATGCCAATGAAACTCTATCTCTATCTCTATTTCTCTATCTATACATACTACGCTCACACTATAGATAGATAGATAGATAGATAGATAGATATGATATGTAGACACCCCTGAGGGTCGAGGGCATGGAGTTCATATAGGCCCAACAGGAGAGGGGAGAGGCGGCGTTGGCACTCGACTGCCCCTAGAGTATAGTCATGTGGCATATGAAAGTTAATTTTGAAACATTTTGAATTCTTTGAAACTCTAATCTATACCCAAAAATGATTTTTGCTCATATAGGCTTATCTCATGTATGAAAAACCCCACTGAAATGCCCCCCTTTTGAGGTGAGGGTTGTTTCTTAAAAGTCACTCATTTGAAAATAAAATTTAACAATATCATGTGTATAAATATGTAATCATTTAATATCGTAGAATATGTGAAATATGTATGTCATAATAGTATGATACGTATCATTAAAAGCATGTATGTAAAATTTAAGGCAAGGCCTAAAGTGTTGAACCTTAGATAAATGTATCAATGAAGCTCATATTATTAGTTGTAATAGAATATTAATACATAATATTTAGTGCATGATATGGATCATGCCACTCATCAAACTCAACAAGATCAACAAGCACACAAACACAATAAGCGCAATGTCATACACTATGTTGCATAAGAAAATATTGCACACACAAGGCAAAAGGTTGCACAAAAAATCATATTAATAATGTCAATGGATGTTCAAACGTCATACATTCCAAGCAAGATATCATAGAGATGTTCCATAAATTTTCAAACAAGGGCCAAGGGTCATACATAATAGAAAAGTAAAGTCTGCTCTACTATGTGTTGTGGCCAACACACCCCTTCTTTTAAAAATTTCAAATAGGGACCCATCTTGAAAATCCTATATTTGGTTGTAATATCTCCAATTAAATTGTTGGAAATCACAACATTAAGGAAATCACCCATAAAGAGGAGCACCACAAACAACAATTATTAATTATTAAAAGAGCACCACACTAGAAGGAAGGCAATGTTTAGTTAATTAAGTAATAAAACAACATTCATTAAACGGAAGTATCAAGGGACGCCACCCTTGGGAAGACATACCCCTTGGGAAAAGACATTTGGAGAAGACATATCTTATAATGGAAGGCTATGTAGGTATTAATAATCAGCAAATGGTAGGAAGATAATCATTCAATCATGTATCCAAATATATACCCTTGTGCAAGCATCATGCTTTACAATTGCTCGTAAGGATGAAACCCCTTAATTGTGTAACCCGATTTCAAGAATGAAAACCCTTGTCATCACAATAACCCAAGGACAAAACCCTTTGAGGATTTATATTTAATTATTTAAAATCTGAAAAACTTGTATTGAACAATTAGTACTACATTTTATTATTTAAAGTATTATTCCAAGTGCAAGTTTATATTTATAAAATATTATTTCAAAGAGAATTCCAAGGAAACCGAATCTAGTATAATATTTCGGTTAGGGATATTATAGTGGTATCAGAGTTATTCTCTTGCCACCCTGTGAACCATGGGGTCACTACACAAGAATATTGTGGACAATTTTGATCAATACAAAACTCTTTCAGCAGAGATTCGAAAAGAAATCTCTTTTTCAGACTTTATGGAGTTGAGTGAGTCATGGAATAGAAATGGGCATTATGAGGAAGATAACCTTGACGCCTCAGAAGACAAAAAACCATATAATGTACTTCACCTATTGAAGGATACTGAAGTGACTTTCAATGGTATTATGGATAACAAACAAGACACTGCATGTGCACCTTTGCTTTTAGATTTCCCTAGCTACCTTAGAGAAATAGGAAGTTCACATGTTGAACACAGAGAGGTTTTAGAGGCATGCTTAAAAAATCCAGAAGTCAATGAAGACTATGAATTAGAAACAAATTGCACACATCCATCCACAACAAAAGATGAATTGGAAGTTGATTCCATGCTTGCTTCTTCTATAGGAGGGGCTCAAGAGGTATTAGAAGAAAGGAAAACGAAAAAATCAAGGAGCCAAGGTAAGAACAACAATGAAAGAGAAGGTGGTGACATAAAGGCTATTGGTGGGAAGCCATTAGAATCAGATTTATCTTTGACTGTAAAAAGGAGGGAGTAGTTTGAAGCATATCAACCACCTTACAACTTAAATACACCAACAACAGATGCAGGAAAAAATGATAGTAATTCTGAAAGGCCCCTAGACTATGTAATAACCGAAGAACAACATAGAAATATGCTAATAGAGCATGTGGAGAAAATGCAGAAAATGGCTGCAGCTGAAGCAAGCCCCAAAAAGACACTTGCAAGGCCCAAGAAAGCTAAAAATGCAAGGAGAAAGAAACCAAATCTTGCTTCTCAAGTTGGACCTTCACTATCACCTTTTGATGGTACAAATAAATGTGACCCAACATCAACAACACAAATGTTAGATGAAGAAGATTATTTTAAAGATGAATTGTCAAATTTCAGTAGCTCTTATGATAGCCCTTCTATCTTGCCAAGCAACTTTAGTTCTTTATATGTTACCCCAAGGGATTCCTCATGTGACTTTGGAACCCCAATTATGAATCCCAAATATGATCTTTCCAATAAGGCTTTAGCCCTAGGAGAAGAGCAAGAGGAAGAGAAAGATGTGTTTGACTTTATAAGTCTTAGGTTCATTCAGGAGGTAACATCCTATTTCATGGGATTGGCAACTCTACAAGCTCAGCAAGCAAGTTGAGTTGTAGATAAAGTTGGAGTTGAGTGGCTTATATCTGAAATGGAAGGGTCCCCTATAGTGAAATTGGAGGTGTCATTGGACACTCCTATTATTATTATACCATGCAATTCTATGAGCAAAGATTTCATGTGGCTTGACCTAGGTCATCCTCAAGTGTCGAACAAGTTTGAATGGCATGGTCGCAGGGACAGAGATCCATCTGCTGTACATCTTGATGTCATTCAAGCTGAGATATCAAGAATCCATATGGTTGTTGGTATTGATGGGAAACTGGGTAACTCTATGATACAAGAAGATTCTAGATTGCATATTAAAATATGTCGCACTTTGCGGGATGTTTTCAGAAAAGTTCTAGAGGTCGCTATTAACATACAGGTTGACTTGTTGCGTGGAATAATTTCTGATAAGGAGTACACGGTTATAATAGACCATGCTTCTTCAAATATATCTGAAGAGGCAAATCTTCCTTCTAATGTAAGAGAAATTCCAGAAGGGAAATCACGTATACAACAAGTGGGAAAACCTAGTGCACAAGTTGAACTAAATCAAAGCACTATACTTCACAAAGATTAGGAAAGAAGCCATGATAGTTTATCCCATACACTATTACTAGTGATAGTTGAAATCCAAAATGCTTCAATGAAGTTATATAATGGAATTAATCGAGAGTCTTATCTTGTTTGCATGGATCTTCAATGACTTTGGGTTGCTTACAAGACAACCTCAATTTTAGAAATAGATCTTTATGTGACACTTCCAAAACTGTCAGTCATGGATCTGTAGCCGAGTACAAAGCCATAGATGTGCCTAATGCTTGGATCAAAGACAAATGTTGAGAGGAATGAACTCCATAACGATTTTCGAGGGCCAACAGAGTTTGACATCCCTAAACTGACCATGCTAGTAGTGGACTGGAGAGTTAAGCCTAATTCACAAGCCTTGGTGGTTCAGATGCAACAACCACGTCTGCTTGTAGTTTTGGATTTTTTACTTGCAGTACGTGAATATTTTGTGCCATCACTGGAAGGGAGGAAGCAACTTATATGCAAAATGATCTAGGAACCATGTGTGATCATATTTATCTTAATTCATCTCTCTATGAGTAGAAAGAAGACACGGTATTTCTATCTCCAGATCGACAACTCATTGCAGATGCCTATGATGTGGATGAGTTTACGTATGATCATTGTGGGAAAACAATTTGCTTTATTGAAAAGGATGACTTGAAAGGAAACTCTTGTTCAAACTCCCTTCATCATAGTTGGATATGGGAAAAAACTTCGTTTCAAGAATGTAAGAATTAATAATAGCTTACAATTGGGAAAGTGTATATATTTGAGTAGCAATAGCAGCTATTGTGCCTCGACAGAAGAAGGGGTTCTACTTGATGTTCACAACAAAGATACCCAGGAAGGAAACTATTCTGGTTATGATGGTACAAAGGATGAAATTTAGTGTTTCTCACTTGTTTCAAAGAAACAAGGAAGTGATTCCAATGGAATAAACAACTTTATCATTGAAATTCAAGGTGTAGCTCTGGAGCTTTCCTTCTATGATAGCACAAAATGGTCTTCAAAGGATATCGTGACAGGAGAGAAGCTGCTTCATGCTCAAATGGATTTTAATTTAATGTATGCTGTAAAGGAAAATGATAGGTGGGTTTGTGGACTTGTCAAAGAGTTTAATACTAGAAATGGTTCGGATCTTGGCATGCTTGATCCAGTGGATATATCGGGCGAATATTCTTGTGTTCAGGATAATATTACTATTTCAGTCACTACAACAGATATATGCATTCATCTTTCTTTCAGTATTTTACGCTTGTTGCTTTGGTTGCAAGGTGAGGCTATGGCAACATTACAATTTGGAGGTGCAAATGTCATATCACGTTGCAGTCATTTTGATAGAGTATGGGTGGATAAAAGTGGAAATGGTTTTAATTAGCGTATTGATATCTGGAGACCCTGTTCTCCTTCGAATTATGTTATTCTAGGTGATTGCGTCACATCAGGGTTTGTGCATCCATCTCAAGCTGTGATGGCAATCAACAATACCTATGGCTGTGTGAAAATGCCTCAATTTAATGGGGAAGGAGTAGTAATTCTTGCACCTTCCATTTTACAATTGCTTGAGGACAAGCAATTTGAGGAAGGGAGGTCCGTAATATCCCCAATTAAATCGCTGGAAATTACATCATTAAGAAAATCGCCCATAAAGAGGAGCGCCACAAACGTTTATTAATTATTAGAGGAGCTCCACACTAGAATGAAGTCAATGTTTAGTTAATTAAGTAATAAAACAACATTCATTAACAAACATGCTAACTGTTTTTTCAGCTTCGTTTGGCTCTTTAACGAGAGCGCTTCCTTTACATTTTAAATTTTGAGAGATTGTTCATTTTCTGGTTCTAAACTGCTTGCCTGAACATTATTGCCCTCATAGTCAATATCTACATAACTAAATGGTATTGAAAACCTTTTGTTCCTCATCACAGGTTGTGGGAACTTCCTATTACATCTTGTGCATGTGCATGTACCATCAGCACTTGCACTGTCCTAGAGGCCCTTTTACCCCTCGCCTGCCCCCCCCCCTCGCCCCCACCCGCAAACTGAAAAAAAAAAAAAAAAAAAAAAAAAAAAAAAAAAAAACCAAGATAATTTTATTTTAAATACCAATAAAAAACATTAAAAAAACACAACTAATTAAACTGTTGTTGTCCTACTGCATCTTGTTCTAATGAAACTATTGCTGATTTGGATGCTCTTAATGAAGAGTAATATGATGATTTTGACTACCTTCCTATTTTGAACAAATAGTATAAGCCTATGTGGTTTATCATATGCCACGACTCATTTAATATATATTTTTGATTGTATGCCTGAAGGCATTACATGGAATCATTGAGACTTATTTAATATTTTGAATTATCAATTATTAGTAGTGTTTTACTTCTAATATGCATACAACATTGATATTATGGTTAATTATGTTTATGATTTTTATATTATTTTTTGTACAGACATGCCAAAGCCATACTGTTCTTAGGATCCAAAAAAAATAAAAATACCTGTAACTGTTGTAGCCTAGAATTGCACCCTTTGTGGGAGAGTTTCTCAGGCTCTCACTCCTAGCTATAAGCGTTGGGACAACCTCAGGCTGTGGGTATCCTGTAATGAGGTTAAAGCTCTAGGCTTTTTAATGAGGCTAGTTTTTCAGCTGCTTCACTTCAACTCTTATTTCCCATGCTAAAATCTACTGCTGACGAAGGAAAAGGGATAGGAGGATAACATAAAAAGGAAATCTAAGCTAAGGGAGGTGATGCACCAAAATAAAATAGGAATCTCTCATAAGCTTGAACCCACAATAATTCTACAAAGGACAATACTGACTTACACAACCTCAAGATCAAGCTGGGTGCATTAATGTTTCATGGAAGAGGTTCAGGAAGCAATGAATGCAAACAAAGAAGAGTTCTAATACTCACTGAAAACTCACATCAATAGCGGAAAGAGCACTCAACCAGACCTACAAACAACGTTGAAAAACTCCCTAAACAAGGTCAGAAAGGAGGACCATGGACGAGGAAGATTCTCCTTCACACAATGCTCTAGTGCACAACTCAATAGACACAAATCTAAGGCAAGAGATAGGCAAAGAAAATCCTTTATTGCACCAAGAGGTAGTTCTTACAAATGCTTGATAGGGTCGAACCTAATCAAGCTGAGAATATTTTGCAAAATCTCAAAGAGTGTCCCGTCTCTCAGAGAGATGAAAAAGTCTAAAAACCGGGAACTCCTCCAAAATGGAAAGCATCCGATATATATAGAAAAATAAAAGAGAAAGGGCTTGCGGGAGCCAGGAGAACTGAAAGAAGAGGTCGTTGATGACTAGGACCCCTGCTGTTGTACTCGAGCTCCCTTGCATTCAAAGCGTGCAATTGCCTTGACCATGAAATGAACCGTCCAAGATCACCGCAAATCTCCTCAAGCCCCTCATGCATTCAAGTCCCTTCCTTTTGAACTGATAGGGCCATGTCGTAAGTAGCTGCATGTCCCCGCCAAGTGTACATGATTTGATCTCTTGCATTTAAAACCTAGTGTGCTCTTTACTGCTGTTTTGGACTTATATGGTCCTCTTGTAGATTAAAATCGACACTGTCCTTGATTTTTTGCATGTCCGTTGATCTTCAATGTAAGATTGATATGCGTCGTTGGATCTAGCTCCCGAAATGCTGCCACGCGTCGTCTTTGAGTTTGGCTAGAGACCCCTTTGACGGCTTTTGAATGCCAACGACTATTTGCAGGGTTCAGATTTTGACGTTTGCGTGCAAGTCAATTCTTTGAGTTATTTCCTTCGGACATTTCCTTTCAGGCAATTTCCGCGGACTTTTTGTTTATCACTTTTCCCGCAGACAATTTGTCCGAAGGAATTCATGTCTTCGGACTTTATAAAAATGCCCTTCGAGCTTTTGGCCAGGTACCCTTTGGATTTCTTGAAAAAAACTTTCCTGAAGGGAAAGAGCCTTTCGAAAACTCTGAAAAGATCCTTCGGCATTTTTGCAAACGAACTTTTCCGAAGGGAAAGTGACCCTTCGAAAAAATTGAAATGGTCTTTCGACATTTGAAAATGACCTTGCCTTTAGAAAAATACCTTCGGAAATTTTGCAAAGGACCCTTCAGGATTTGAAAATGACCTTTGCCTTTAGAAAAATACCTTCGAAAATTTTGCAAAGGACCCTTCGGCATTTCTGGAAAAGTCCTTTTCTCATGAAATGAATACCTTCGGGAATTTCGCAAAGGACCCTTTTATTGAAGAGTTACCCTTCGGGAAAATTGTCCTGGACAATTTTCCCGAAGGAAAAGGTCTTTTCGTTTTGTTTCCCGAAGGAAAAGGTCTTTTCGTTTTGCTTTGGACATTTTGTCCGAAAGAATTATCCCTTCGGAAAACTTTGTCACGGACAAATTGTCCGAAAGAATTCAACACTTAGCCAAAAAGAGTCCCGAAAGAAAAGAACACTTAGTCCATGCAAAATCCGAAAGAAAGAACCAGTAAAAACTTTGTTGAATAAAAGATTTTGCACTTAGCTTTTCCAAGGTTCATAGTTTTTCTGATGGAGTCCATAGATTTTCTGATGGAGTCCGTATATTTTCAAATCAGTCAGATTTTTAGTAGGTGGGCCAAAAATGTCCAACAGTACCCTTGTACCCCATCCTTGTACCCGTACACATACCTGAATTCGTACCCATATTGGTAACGTAGGATAAAATGAATGCTTTTCAAAATGATGTTCGGATTTGTGAAAATAGTGATAAGAGGAGGTGAGTTTGTGGAAGACCTGATAAATATCTGCAAGGAATAAACCGTGTAGTATTATTCTATTTTATCAAAGTTTACTTTTGTATAAATGATGTATTCAATATCATCGAGGGAATTTTTCATCAGTATCACACACACATTGTGCCATTATTGTGTTTGGGTAGTGTCTGATGCAAAGGTGAGAAGACATGATTGAAAATCCTTGATTTATGCTGATGAATCAGGTCCTGAAACAGATTGGTTGTGAATTGTAAGTGGCTTATTCTATGAATAAGCACAAATCACAAAAGTTCTTTTAAAATAAGAAACTAGAGTAATATAAGGATTCTAGAAATCTTAACTTTCTTTGTAGGAAAACAACTACAGAATATATTGAACAGAAACGGAAAAAACTGCTTGTACATGAAAGGTACAAATATTTAATGCAGAGAAATTCTATTTGGGTAGAAAACTCAACAGAGAATAATCTGAAACTGTTTTTATTCCTTAAAGAATGCTTTATGATAGAATTACAGAGATAGTTGTTCACTCAATTATGCTGTAGTTCCTCAATGACAAAACATTGCTACAGTGGTCTGGCTGATCTTCTCCCTCTTTTGAAATGATCTTTGACGATGATCTTATATTGATTTTTCTTTACTTATTTGGTGCATTAATGGAAAGTGAACCATTTTTGTTGGTTACAAAATCATCTTTCTTCCCCTACTGACATGGTGCTGATGGGGCATTTCGTCTGGACTGTCATTTTTTACATTTCGCTCATTTTCGCTTGATTTATCATGAATTCTTCCCACCAAAACCAAAGCTTTTTTCACCATATTTGCCTTAGATATTCTTCAGAGTTGGCACCTGTTTCTTTTTGATTTGGGGCTGGGGGGCGGGGTTGGTGTGTGTAGGGATGCAGGATGTTACCCAGGGGGTTGCGATGGATGCTGCCCCCTGACCCTCCAATGGGAACATTGGAAACAAAGGATGTCTAGCTTTGGGTCAACGCATATTGAAGAGGCTTCTGCATTGAGCTGCTACCTGGTTCCCTGATGGACACCTTTTATTCTTTTTATTACCTGATGCATTTCAGAGCAGGTTGAAGTAGTGTGCTGCATGGACACCTTGGAAGCAATAAAAGTTGTGGGAGACATTGCATAATATGTTCATAGGGTGCTTCAATTTTTTGTTTTACGATGAGTAATTTGTTAAGCAATCTTGTCTTCTTGCATGTAGCCTAGGTTTATCAAATGAATCCCAGGTTTGTGTTGATGAATTTCTGGCTTGCTTTTGGTTTATTTTCTATGAGGTTTACCATTAGGTAGGCAAAAGTGGGTAGTAGCATCAGAATAGGAACTAGTTATGCATGTCCTAATTGGTGAGTCACTTCATAATAACAAATGTTTTTGGATTTTGCTTTAAAGGTCTCTTGCTTGATAATATTTCACTTCATTCTTTATTTTTATTATACATGTATGGTCTGTACTATATTTTTAGCTGCGCATATGAAATTATTTCAAGATTATTAGGCTGGTTCAGCTTTATGTTTTGATGTCTGCTTAAATGTCCTTGTAGGCACTTGTTGCGCATCTTCCAAAGAAGTATCAACGACTTCGAAGGTAAAGAACATTTCCATTGAACTTCTTGAAAGTCTGCTGTATATCAAGGATGGCTAGATCTTAGTAGGAGACATGTTTTTACAGAACAGCTGTTGTAACCATACAAATTTAGATAGAATATTTTTACAGGAAGATATTTGCCAAAGCACTTCTGGATAATCTGTGTAGAATTTTTTTTCTAGCAGAGCTTTGGAAAACCTGTAAATTGCATGTAACGTTCCTTAAGCTAAACAGATACGTTCTATACATATATATTATGTATTTACATGATGTGATTTTTTAATATATTTCTTCAGCATTGCAGTTTGTTATTTTTAAAGAAACTTTTTTTCAGAATATTTATTATGACTGATGTGTATAGACCTCCAAACATATTTAAGCACCGCTATTGTTCAAACATACATAGTGCTAAGATTATGTTTTCATCTATGAACTTTACAGAAAACTAAAATTTACACATTTTGAGGTTAAAAAGTGGGTTGAGAAAGGCGAAGGCTTTGTAAGTTTGATTGAAGCTGGGAGAATCAAAACTTACAACTTATATGGCTTTATTGCAATCCTGCAGGTGTATTGCCACAAATTCTTATTTCATTTTGAACATGCTTCAGGTATTATTTCAATCTCTTCTTTCTGTGGTTTCTTGCAAAGGTATTCTAATCTTTCTCAGTAGGACTTGTGGTGGTTATTATTACAAGTATATTCTACGGGTATGGAACTGTTTATTACGGAAATTGTTCAGAACATGTTAACAGTGTCAGTTGTGCAAGTCAAAGCAGGTATGGTAGCTTGCATATTTGTCATAAACATTTTCAATTGATTGCAATATTTTATATTCAACAGGCTTTTGAACCTCCATTTGACATGATCCGAGATGAGGATGATGAAATCCACAAGAATTATCATTGTTCTCATCATATGGTACCTCAATCAGCAGAAAGACAACAAAGTCTATCTGAATTCTATGAAATGCAAGACACTGTGGGGCAACAATTTAATTCTGTGGAGCCATTTCATACTACTATTGATACTCATGGAATGCCGAATACTTTCCTGCAAGAGCTATCCAGTGGAAATAGAAGAAGTAATGAAACTGTGGTTACTGAGGCCAATGTGCTCAGTGAAAGGAACCTCTGCCAAGTTCCATCTTTTTCAGCGGACGGTGATTCAACGCCATACACAAGATACAATGTCAAATTAAATTCTGATTTTTGTGATGGAAATAGGAACACATCAGTCCCAACCCACAATCATGATTTAACGGGCATTGACAGAGATAAGGCTTCATATACAACTTGTGAGTCAGTGATGCTTGACCACATAGTAAGTGCTGGTTGCTGCAGGAGTGAACCAAATGTTTCTGGGAGTGCAATGAGTGAAGCCTTTAATCAACAATCAACATGTCATTCTGCTCCGGCAACAAACAGAGAGGTGTGAATTTTATGTTCCTATGCTTATGAAAAAAATGCTGGATATGGTAAATAGCTCCAAAAAGGTTTGAGATTGGCGATTCTATATTTGGATCAACATTTTTGATGTCTTTACCAATATTACTATGATTTTTGCATTCTTTCAACATGTTCAATTTATCATTCTTCTCCAATTTCTTTTTGCTTGTCTTTTATACAAAGACATTCGTTTCCAAAGCAGTCTGAATTACATCCGTTGACAAATATCCTTTGTTCATCTTCCAGCACTATGAAATTTAAATCGAATAGATTTTAAAATTTTAATCATTACAATATCTACTAATATAAAGTATCATCAACAAAGGAGCTTGTAATTTAAATTACGATGAGGAACCAAACCTGTGAGATACCTGATGTCAATATATCATATTCCACTTTGATTTGATTGGATCTTTTCTCCTTTTATTGTGATCCAGCTCCACGCACTCAATTCCTTTAAAACAATTAGAGGCACAACTCTTCAACAGCTGCCTCTTTTCCATTTCGATATTATTATTATTTTTTTTTGTGTGGTAAATCTTGGGTGAAGTTATGGGTCACCTTTTGTGTGGTGTGGAGTAAGCTTGGATCACATTCTGAAGATTTGTAAATATGGCTTACGCTCAAATGTACACCACAGTCATCACTCCACAACCTTGCCACATGTCCATTGGAGTTATGGGTCCTGTTATTGCAGCGAGGATGATTTGAACCTGTGTCACGCTCTTATGAGTGTCTCCCATTATCTTTACACCACAACTTGGACATATTATTGTTATTGGATTATTCATTATAGTTATAAATTAATTTTATATATGTAATTTTTATATTATACAAATTTTATTTATATTTAATTATATATAATTCCTTTATATTCATTTGAGTCCTTGGAGTACACAGAATCACACTCAGCTTTACGTTTTTATGGTAATTTAGGCCCGCAACGTTCTCCTTTTATTTGCAACTTCCCTGGGTTGTTATCAGCTTTATTCTCACTCCAATTGAATTTACTTAGAGATAATGTCCTTCACAAATCATATCAATAGATCTATATAAGATAACATATAATTGTTAGTCCTAAATGTGGTCCTCTAATGGCGTCTCCAACATGGGAAAAGTAGGCATCTACATCTGTCCTTCGTTGAAAAAAATACTTTGTTTTTGCTAAAGATACTTAGGGTTAGGGACCATAGACCAGCAAAAAATGAGTGAAAAAGGCAGTCCCGATTGTATAAAGCTCATCGGGACCTCAAATTAAGATCACATATTATCATGCAAAAACACAACGGGAGCAGCATCAACCCAGCCAGCACTCATGGAATCATTTAACTGTCTAAAGGATGGTTATAAGGTTTTAATAGCCCCCAAGATCACTGACCAACATCCCTATCGTCTTCATCAGGCCAAGAAGAATTCCACACTGCAGTTTTACTAAGAATGCCAAATCATTCCCAGTACAACTTCATATAGAATTCTTGAAACATTCTCAGCCAGAAAAAAATTCTTAGACACCAGCAACTCATAGGTCCAGCCCATATATCAATCAAATTCAGAGGATACAAATAGAATGAAGATTGGCAGTGCTTCATGTAATCTATTGCTCACCCCACTTTCCAATTCTCTCCCACTTTTTAATGCAGATAGGGCACATGAGAACGCAGGTCAGGATTTAAGAATTTTACTCCCACACAACCCTCACCCCCCCGGCTCCCGCCCCCACGCAGAAAGCAGAAAGGATTGATTACCAAGACTTAGACACTCTGAAAATTCATCCAGGGAGTTTCATATTTGAGTTCTCTCTATCTCTCTTGCTGCATATTAACTTCAAACAGGAGCAAAAATGAAAAGATATGTAGCCCCCCCCCCAATTCGAAGAACCAATCTATTATTGATTCAAATAGACGAAAGTGCGAAGGCCTTCAATACTGATTCATCTCACTAACTCGCCCTCTTTACTCTCTCATAAAATTCCACTCACATGCATTTCTAAAAGATGAATTCACAGGAGCATAAGAAGATGTGAAGCACAAGTGGCCGAAGTTTTGAGAGTGATTTTCTGTCTATAGATCAGCCTTGACAACATGTTAATGAACAAGGGGAGATATGCGGACAGGAGAGATTAGATGCAAAACAATACAATGCAGTGTGTAAACAAACCCAACAAGTCAACATAATTTCTCATTCATCAGTATTTGCAAGGATAAGTTTATAAGTTGAAAAAAAAAAAAGCATCTATAACACTGCAACATCCTTCGAAATATTGAACTGGAGAGTCAATCCTACAGTCACAGTATGTCTATACAAATTATGGTTAAATTCTTGCTTTCCCATGTCGAATTGCTTATCAAATATTAGTGTAGAAATAGGGGAAGCAAATTACCTACCACTCAATTTCTTTCTGCATTCACCAACTCTCACCTTTTTTCCTTTCTTAATAATCATGGTTTCCAGCATGCCAGGAAATCAAATCAGACATGACAATGCTCATCAATAATTCTCAGACTTCTGCTTTTCTTTTTAACCTTACCCTCAATCTCTATCAGATATTGAAAAGATAAACACTTTGAGATGCAACACTATCTGTATAAGCTTACTTCGTTGGTCCCTTTGCTTATATTATGAATGTAGAAGAAGGATAATGATGCAGACCCGTAGATGCGTAATTAATCAGTATTGAATGCCTTGGCACCTAAATCTTCTAATGTTTGATGCAAACCTCCTAATATATTCTAGATTATGAAATTGCTGGAGAATGCAGAGTGCATGCAGTGCCTTTCCCTCTTTTTTTTTTTAATAAACCGTGCAGTTACAGGACTGGTCTGAGCTAACAACTGTCAAACTTGTCAATTTTGGTGCACTGCTTAGTAAAACAGCTATGTCAAGGATTTTCATTCTTGACATTCTCGTGGATTTATGGAAGCTTCAAGCTTATATAACATGTTTATCACATTATTGTAGGTCAAAGAGTTTGTGAGCAGTTTAACATAAAGGGCTGCCACCATTGGTGGGAGAATCTGCCATAATATATCATGTCTTTCATGTCACAGTTCTTTTACTTGAACTACCTTTTCTATTCAGTGTTTCAGTTGATGATGGTAGTATTGACAGGCCTTGCCTCTTCGTCTTACCCTTCATCAGAGTCACAAACATAAAAGATTGGATAGGGAGGAAGGGGGACGGAGAGAGCAGCAGCAATGGTCCTTAAAAACGTCTGCAGAAATTGTAGTTTCACTGTATTTTATTGCAATTAACATCTGCAACCACCACAGTTTTTTCCATCTTGTAAGAGGTCCCTGCCACTGTCACCATGGTGGTTGAAGAAAGTTCATGGATTACACCATATGCATCCTTCTCCCATATGTGGTTCTTGGGTTTCTCATCATTTGTTTGATTAGTTATTGAGTCGTTACAAAATCATTAACATCTTGCTCCCTGCCAACCCTTACACAATCCATAAGCAAGTTCTCTCTTCTGACTAGAGTTGCAAGGGGAGGGTCTTCATGCAGTAATCGACTAGATTTATAGGGAGGGGGGAGAGCCTGATCTCTTCTTCCTTTTCTCTTTATTACTCTTTGCAGAAGCAGAGCTTGAAAAAAACACATACAAAATATCAAGAAGCATTGTCAGGATAAGATCATTGCAGAATATCTCTTTTCTTTCTTCCCCCTCTTTCCATTTTCATGCAATGGTTACATGGAATGTGTATCAAATTCAGAGAATACTTATTTCTCATGGGGGTATCTTGCAAAATTTGTTAAAAATGGACTCTACTCTCAACAAGGAAGAGATGCAAGAACAGTCATTTCTCTATGACCTTCAACTCAACTTATTGAGAATGAAAATCATAGATGTTAACAAACTATGTATTTATCCCTTCCTTTGTTACAACATTCTTATGAATCTTTTGTTTTTTAAAATTTTAGGAGCAAAGGAGATGATTTAAAAGAAAATACTTGGAGTTGGGTCCATGAATGCAGGCACAGTAGATGCAGTCTACCTTCTTCTCCTTATCTTCATTACCACTGGATGACTACCAATGAAAGGGAAAGAGACATGAGATAGTAAAAGTGAAAAATCAGACAATGCTTCCCACCCAAGCCTATCAAAGTGAATGCTTGTGGGAAGTGAGAGCTGTGTGTGCGAGATTGATTATGAAAACAAATACTGCCTTCATAATTATGAAATTTGATTCTTTGCATGGTAAGGTGAGAGGCGGAAAGAGGGGTGGTAGAGGATTAGTGAGAAGGGTTTAGGGATGATACATCCCTACTTAGGAGTTCTAGGATGGGATTTGGTTAGTTAGAGTGCCAAAATTTATTAGGGACCCCTTCGAAATTCAATATGTCAATCCTAAGATTGGCAGCAAGGTCTGCCGCCTTGTTTCCATCCTTTTTGTTATGCAGGAAATTATCCTGTTCAAGTTATATCACATTTTGTTTCATCGACTAGGGCCCCGAGTCGCCATGAAGTTACTTGATCACTCCTCATTGCTTGAATCTTTATTTGTGAGTCGCCCTCCACCAGGTGGTGCTTCCATCCCCTCTCAAATTCTGAAATTTGTATGCCTTTGACCATTGCTATGGATTCTGCTTGATTATTGGTGTCCTTTCCCACATCTATAGCATAAATCAAGAGTGGTTATCATTCTCTATGTTTGAATACTCCCCCACCCTCAACCAGGCCAGGGTTTCCTTTTGTAGCTCCATCAAAATGTTATTTAACAAACTCCTGCGGCACGGGGGACCTTTTGGTCTTCGACTTCTTATTTCTATTCAACTTGAGCCTATTATCAGTTGGATCTTGAAGCTTGGGCCAAAAATTTAAACTCCATTGATGACATAGATCCTTCTCACCCTGGTCAATTTCCTCGTCTTCGAGTGAAGTGTTTATTAGCTCTAATATACTTGTTTCAGTTCTGTCCCAAACCTGGCTCTATAGGAGGTGCTTGTTCTTGAAGAATTTGTTATTCCTGTCAATCAAAATGTATTAGAAAATTGTGACTGGGTATAATCTCTGCAGTGCTGGTTTTTAGAATGAGTGACCATCTGTCTAGCTGTTCCCTGACGGAACCCGGGGTTACCCAATTGAGTTCCCATTTCTTGTAAAACCGGGTCCAAATTTCCCATGAGAAGGAGCAGTGGAAGTAAATATGTTTGATGCTTTCTTCCCCCTTGCTGCAAATTAGGCAGATAGAAGGCCCATTAAATAATTTTCTCATCAATCTATCGTATGTTAGTGCCATACCCTTTAAGTCCAACCATAAAAAGTTTTTTGCTTTGGGGAGCTCCTTATCTATCCAAATTTATCTTGTATGGGAAATTGCTTAAGGTCTGATTTGATTCAATTAATGTTTAAATATATGCCACTTTGGTCATTACCATGCCTGATTTGTCACCTTCCTATACTAGCCTATCTTGCCCCGTCCGGGAGGGGGGAAGGTGGGGGTGGATTTATGGCAAGGAGTTGATGAAGGTCCTTTGTATTTGATAGCTCTTGATTTGGCTATTCCAATTTTTGCAATGCCTTAATCAATCTGTCCTTGAGATATAGTCACTTCCCTGGGCCTTGTTACAAAATACCAAATTCCGTTAGTTCTTTTAAATTGTCATTTTGGCTTATGGGGTAATCAGTGATGCAACCATCCCACCAAAAATGTACCTGGTTTCCTTTCTGGATAGACCATCGTAATTTTGGGATCCCTCCAAAAATGCATTTGGTTTCCTTTCTAAACATACTTTCTTAATTCCGGAAGAATTAAGGTTTTGCATTTCTTAACAAAGTTACAAATTGCAGACCCTCTTTGGGGAGCTTCCCGAGTAAAGAGGCGTAGGCCCGTTTGAGAATTTAGGTATTTATCTTGCAGGATTTTACTCTAAAGTATTGTTTTGTTGTTGTAGATTAACCAACATGGTTTGGCTCACAGGGCTCTGTTCATCCAACAGTTGAGTCTAAAACCTAGACCACCCATACTTTTAGGGAGATAGTGTTTCTTCCATGCAGCAAGGCATATCTTATTTTTATCTTCAGTTCCACTCCATAGAAAATGCCTTTGAAGAGTTCTGATCGTTTGGTTGATCTTTGCCAACATTTGAAGAGTGACATCATATAACTCGGGACTGCTTGCAAGGAGGCTTGAATTAATTCGGATGAACTAGCTAATAATAGGCAATTTCCCTTTCATATAGATAATTTAGCTTGGAATTTGTTTTAGGACATGTTTCCTACGTCATTTGTTGCTCTTCCTTCAATTAACGCCATACCCAAATATGTGCTTGGTAATTCCCTTGTTTCAAATCCCATAACCGATTTGATCTCTTGTTGTAGGGGTGTGAAACATTGAGAAAATAGGTTCTAAGGAGTTTATTTTTTGACTTGCATTCATATCATACTTTCGCCAAAATATTTTTTAGCCTTTTGGCTTCTTCCATAGAGGGAGACCCCACAAGCATTGTATCTTCCACAAGTTGCAAGTGCGAGAAGGGGAGCAAAGTATTGGAAAATTCACTATCATACTTACCATTGTTTTAGGACTCAAAGAGTGTATATCTTCATATGCCACAACTATTCCATCTAGAATTTGTTTCCCTGCCACAAGTGCACTTTGTTCATTAGATATAATCTTATCGAAACAAAATTTCAGCCTGAGTGTTATTTACCTTTCTCACAATTTTATAGATGGTGTTGCATAATGCAAAAGGGTGGAACTTTGGAAGACTATCAAAAAAATCTGCAGAATTTTTGGGGATGATAGTTAGGAAGATAGAGTTCCATTCCTTTAGGATTGCCTATTGTGATCTACATTCCTCAACCATTTCTATCAAATTTGTTCCCACTTTATACCAAAATCTTTGAAAGAACCCAGCTTGGCATCCATCTGGTCCTGGTGCCTTTTCTGCTCCTAAAGTAAGAACAACTTTTCTTTCTTGCTCCTTGATTGGTGTCATCAATAGATCATTGTCTACTTGAGATATCAGGGGTGGAATATTCATTAACAACTCCTTTACTTGTGATCGATCTACCCCTTCCTCGTTTATCTTTCTGCTTCTATACGTATCAAATCATTGTCTGAGATGGTTTAACCTTATTGTAGGACAATATTCTCTATTTTGTTGTTATTTCTTCTTACTTCAGTAGAGAGGTGGAAGAATTGGGGGTTTTTGTAACCCTCCTTCAGCCATTTGACTCTAGATTGTTGTTTCTAGTGCAACTTCTTCATTCTTAGAACCTGCTGAAATTCTGCCAAAATTTTTCTTTAGTTATCTACTACTTCCTGATTCATACTTGCTTCAGCTATCTCTTTTTGAATTATGCTCAGCGCTTTCTAAATAGTCTCTTTTTCAGGGGAAATATTTCCAAAATGCTTTTTGTTCCTGATCTTCACTTCTGTTTTCACATTCTTGAGTTTCTAGGCTAGAGTGAATCTTTTTGAACCCTTCTCTGAAGTATTCCACCATGGTTTTAGTTTTTATTTAAAGGAGGGGTCCTGAAACAACCTGAATTCCATCATAAATGGGATCTCTCTCTGTTTGCAGTCCTCCAGTTGTCACAAAATGGGCCAGTGGTCTGAGCTTGCAAAGGGACAAATTTTAGTTTGAAAATTCATACGTTTCTCCCCCACTCTGAGATAATGAGGAATCTCTCCAGCATTTCCAGTATTACATGGCCACCTGCCTCCTGTTGGTCCATGTAAATAGGCCTTCTTTTGTTTTGACATTACTGAGAGCATAGTTTTGAAAAAAGAAATTAATCTATTTTCCTTTGTGAGATCTGCGATGGTCCTTTTTTATTTTCTCTAGCTCCGAGAATCATGTTAAAATCACCCGAGTTCTGAGATGATCCTGCTTTCTTTTCTCCGGCTCTGAGAATTATATTAAAATCACCCCCTATTATCCATTCTACTTGAGATTAGGCTTGCCAACACTTCTCAAGGTTTTCCGAACAAAGTGTCTTATCTTTTGTTCTCATTGGCCTGTGGGCATAGGTTATAGTAGAATTCACTCCACCTTTTAAATCTTTCATGAATACACTTAAGGGATTAGGGGAGGAAGTTAAGAACTCATACCTTTTCATGCTTTTGGATTCCACAACATAGCCAATCTAGTTGAGCTCCTAGTGGCTTCCACTATCTCCCAGGCTTCTGTTCTTGATAAGAGATTAGCTATGGTACCAAATTGTTCTTTACTGACTTTAGTTTCCAGCAATAACAATCTCTTTGGATTTTTCTCATGGATTAGTTGTCTTACTAGAAGACATTCGAGTTTAGGGTTTTCATGGTGTTTTGGTTGGGGGTGGGGAATGGGTTTCTCCTTCCCACTTGAAATGAGGTCCATCAAAGTCTTTTATTGAATACAATACTTTTTTCTATATTTTGAATGTAAATTTTATTATACAATATTTCTCAAATAGAGGAGTGTATTTTTTTTTTATGAAATAGAGCTATATTACTTTAAAAAATTATTACAAAATTTCCACAAAAAAAGTATGCGGTATAAGAGCACGGCCTAAGTCCAACACACTAGGCCATAAAAACGGGCCTAGGAAACAAAAAGCAAAAGTAGTCCATAAGACCAACAACTAGCTCAACCAAACTTAATAAAACAAGAGACTAAGTAGCCATAGCAAAAATATCAGTGGTAGGTGGATCTCGATCATATAGTTTGCCTCAACCAACATCTGGGAGAACATCTCCCTTAGGCAAGGGACCTCATGTGGTGTTTGCATTGTTCATTGTCTCCATGGTTTCCTCTATGCCGGTTTGAGTGTCATTAGGAATGGTTATGGGGGTTGAGATTGTCAGAGCAAGGCACAAAAACTTGTTGGGGTGGTTAGGAAGAGCCCAATCACCACAATGCACAGGAGGAGGAGCCCAATCGCCATGTTGCATCAAAGAAGGTGAGTGATTGCACGATGGAGACCGATCGGACCGATTGTGAGAGTGATGACAAGAATGAGTACTTCTATGGTTTCCTCTCAGAGTTCCTTCCCTTCAAGGCAACGAGGGAGGCACACAAGCCACTATGCAAGGCGCATTACCCCAAATGATCCAACAAGGTCTAGAGATGGGCCACCCCCAAAGCCATCTTGTTTTACTGTACTTGAATATGCATACACACATTTCAAATAACCATGGCCTTGTTATAAGTAGGAAATGAGCATCAACTGTAGAGTTAGTAAACAATGTTGCATTTCTTTCTTTCTAGATAAAAAAGGGAATTTCCTCTCAGAAAGTATGCCAAATCTATGTGAATCTTGCAAGTAGCATAGGCTAGTCACCAAGGAGAATGTTCTGCCAGTTGAAGGGCTCGAGCTGAAAGGGTTTGAAAAATGGTCAGTTCAGTATATTTTCAAATATAAAGCAATTTAGATTCTAAATTTGTGGGATTTTATTTGTGTATTTAAGTGATTAAAATTAACTGTATTCAGATAGCAATTTAAACATATTATGTCTCAACATTAGATAATAGAAAAACAAAGAGCAGTTGGACTTACTTGGTCACATTAATATAAGTAATTTTGGGAATATTAGACAATGTAGTATGACAGTTCTTGCATCTAGCAAGGGGGTATAAAATAACCAAGAATGGTTCACAACAAGGATTTTTAAAAGCGTCTAAGGTGCACTTTATGTGCTGACTTGGAAGTACTTTGACACACCTTGTCTTAATTCTACATGGCCTTCAAGAGCTCCCATGCATCAGTCTCTATATAGTTTTTTTCGATAATTACTACTATTGTCAATTCAATATCCAAAGTATCTCTCGATTTTAAAATTTTTATGAAATAGATTGTCAACCACAATTTGCAAGACAAAGAAGCACAATGGATGTTTATTGCTCCTCAAAATATACACCAATGGTGGAGGGTCTGAAAAATAATCACTTAAGCGAAGAAAACTTGGTAAGGCTCTTCCATAGTGCCACTTGACCCTTGGTTAGATGGCAATCCACCCCCAATCATAAACTCCAATTGTTCTATCTTGGGTGCCTTTGCAAGCCCACAAATCCATAAAAATCCACTTTCTTATGGAGGGCCCATGACAATGGTGGTGACATAGTTTGTAGATACCCTATTTCTCTTGCTTAACACAATATTTTCATTGTATTTTCCTTCTTTATAGGGAAATTTATCATATCCAATCATTGTAGAAAAATCACCAGTATTCAAACATCCAAATCTTTATACAATTTTCTTCTCATCATTTCATGATATTCCATATTTACATAAACAAAATGTATTTCATTGATATGGATTTGAAGAACATAAATTATTAGAAGAATCATTTACAGGAAGAAATTTTATGACTCATTTTACCACCATGACTCCCATTGGAAGTTGTCTCCATCCTTAGAGGGTAATGCATATAAATGGGTAATTATGAATTGTAGTTAATGTGCTTCCTCTAAACATTTAACAACATTTGCTGCTATATTTTTTATACTAATTCTAATTAAAGTCGTGCAATTCTTCTTGTTGATCTATTAGACATTTAGGCTCTCAATATTTTTACTCATAGGACACTCACTTCAATATTTTCTCTTTTTTTCCTCCATTTCTTTTTCAGAGGAACGGAGGTTGAGATTACCACGTCCTATACCTATCTGGGAGTGCAATTTTCTGGTCCACGTTTTCGCTTGAGACAGGAACTGCAGCCTAGGATAAACAAAGGTTATGGTTCTTGAGCTCTCCTTGAACGACAGTTTTTTCGGCATCACTTTCAGGATATCTCATGCAAGATGTCCCTCATGGATATGCTTATTAGTCCCACAGTTCTTTATGGTTCTGTAGTTTGGGGGCCCTCTTTACTTGAGGGTGATTGGGTTGCTGTCGAGAGGATCCAAACACTTCTCCGCCGCATTATCAAATGTAAGCAGACAGTTCCACAACACATTATCCTTGTAGAGTTTGGAGCTTGGCCCTTCCAACTGGAGACTATTTTTGATTTGATCTCTTTCATACATTGCATCCAGACGTTTGCTGATTTTGTGAGTGGGCATGACAAATATCCATACTTAGCCTACTGTTCTTCAAAGAATCTTGCCCTTTTGGTTCCCTCGACTTGTGGCCGTTGTTGGTATATAGGGGTTTTTGATTTATTAGAATTTGTGGGAATCAAGATGGACCGTCTTCCTCCATTTAACTACTCCTTGGACGCACCGACTTATCTCCTACCCACTAGATAGGAGCTGAACCAGATTATTAGAGATGATATTTACAGACAATTTATTCATACTACTTTGGTAAACCCTCCTGGGGGGTTACACCCAAAGATGGCATTTTATGCAGAGCATTTTTTGGAGCTGAGTGACAGGGTTATCATTCGTCCACATTATACATTCTGCCACTGGATGCACTCTCTTCGCATCCCCATTGATGTCAAGAGGTCTAGCATTAATGATAAAGGCCCCATTGCATTTAATGGTGTTTTTAATATTCATATCTTGGCTAATGTGTGTTAATATTTATTTAATATTAACGAATATATTTTTGGTTGCATATAAGTCAAAAGAAGGCCCATGGAGAAGTCAAAGAGTCACAAGGTAAAGACAAAAGAGGAATGGGACTCATTTTCTCATGAAGAGTCACTTTGAAGAATTTCAAGAGTCACCATGTGAAGACAAAAGAGGGTATGACGCATTTTTCCATGAAGGGACACTTTGAGGAATACGAAAAGTCACCAAGATAAATACAAAAGAGGAAAGGACGCATTTGCTTATGAAGGGTCACCATGTGACTTTTCAAATGCAAAGATACGAAGGGTCATGCAAGTTTGGTGCTATTTTCCATGAGGATTGAAGGGTCACAAAGGGTGAATGCCAAAGGTCATTTGGAAAGCTATAAATAAAGGCTTGAGAAGCCATTTGTAATATGCAAGAGAGTGCACGGTTTTGTAATTGTTTTATATAAGAAAAGAGGAGAGAAAAGCAGGGGATATTGTAGAGTTCTATCATTTGTTGAGTAAGCAACGAGAGATAGTTGTGTTTTATACATAAGAGGGGTTGTTGCTCCTGTGGGTTGGTGCTCACAAATCTTTGCAAGGGGTTGGTGCTCACAAATAATTGCTGTGTTGGTGCTCGGCAAAGGGGTTGGTGCTCCTGCAAGTTGGTGCTTGCGAACTTTGTAATTTGAGTTTGTGCTCATTCATATACTTGAGATTGTTCTTCGTGGTTTTTTCCACTTTGGGTTTCCACGTAAAAATCTGGTGTCTCTCTCTCTTGTGTGGTGCATGTTATTGTTTCAGTTTTATTGCATATCTTGAATGTGTGATTAAGTGGTTAAAGAAAAGAAATCAGATCAAGTAAAAGATATATAATATACTAATTCACCCCCCCCTCTTAGTGTATTTCGTGCTTAACAAGCAGACAGTTCCACAACACATTATCCTTGCAGAGTTTGGAGCTCGGCCCTTCCAACCGGAGACTATTTTTGATCTGATCTCTTTCATACATTGCATCCGGAGGTTTGCTGATTTTGTGAGTGGGCATGACAGATATTCATACTTAGCCTACTGTTCTTCAGAGAATCTTGCCCTTTTGGCTCCCTCGACTTGTGGCCGTTGTTGGTATACAGGGGTTTTTGATTAATTAGAATTTGTGGGAATCAAGATGGACCGTCTTCCTCCATTTAACTACTCCTTGGACGCACCGACTTATCTCCTACCCACTAGATAGGAGCTGAACCAGATTATTAGAGATGATATTTACAATCAATTTATTCATACTACTTTGGTAAACCCTCCTGGGGGGTTACGTCTAAAGATGGCATTTTATGCAGAGCATTTTTTGGAGTTGAGTGATGTGCTTATCATTCGTCCACATTATACATTCTGCCACTGGATGTACTCTCTTCACATCCCCTTAGGACAGTTTAGAGTGGGTTTTCACAGGTTTAGGATTGAGACAAGCCACCTGATAGATCAGGGAAATAGGATCTATCAGTTATGCAGCATCCAGGAGACGGAGTCCGAGGAACATTTCATCTTCCGTTGTCCCATATACCATGAGATCAGGGGAGATTTCATTGCCTATTTAAGAGGACGCGGACTCTCTCTGACTTCTTCAGATATGATGACCAAAGATGTTTGGCTTTATATATACAAGAAGCTCTTAAGCTTCGTGATTATTTTATTTAGAGACCCACTAGACCAACCTCCATCCAATGGATCACTTCTTTTTTCACTGTGCTACCTTCGAGGAGAGGCACTAAGCGACATATTGACATCAGTACAGCCTCACATTCCAGATCAATGTGGCCCAAAGACACTATCTACAATTCCCTGAGTTTTCATCAACATATCCATTTCAAGTCTGGCATTAGAGGACAGCCTAGATCCACCGGATCTTCGCAAATGACTTTTCCCTCTAGATAGAGGATGGGAGGACATACCAGACATCCTACCTCCCCTTCTTCAGGTCATACTTCTATCCAGATCTTTTTCTCATCGGCCTTGGATGCTAGGAGAGTTGGATCGAACTCTTGATGGGCCCCCTCCTGGTTCTTCTTTCTTAGGGTTCATTCTTGTGCTCCTGATGTTTAGAGATTCTTGAGGGTTGCTCATTCCTTCTGCGCCTTTCTTTGGATCTGAGCGTGGTTGGTCGTGGCTTTTTGAATTTTTGGTTCTTAGGCTGTGAGCGTGGTTGCTCTTTGCCCTGTTTTGTACTATTTATTTCAGCATTGCTTTTCTTGTTTCTGGAGACCTACCTTTGTGGTCATTAGTTTGACATTGATATATTTATCTTATCTTATATGACATTGATTAAGTACCTAGAATATTGCAAAAAACCAATCAATTCAGAAATAATTAGTTAAACTTCAAATCTCTCATTAGCTATATGGACCTTATAAGAAATATAGTGTTCAACATCAACTTTTAATACAGCAACATAACTATCCACAATTGAATGTTATGATACTCGTATTTTTCTTTGACTAGTACTCAAAATTCTTGTAAATAATAGCAATATCTTAAGGTCCTTAGCTTGTATCCATTGTTTGATCACTTATCACTTCTTTGTTAAAAGAAATCAAAGGATATACCTCATGTAATTTTGCATGTCCTTCATCTTGTATATACCTTTATCATTCTATGAAGCGATATACAAACTATGGAAACACCATAAAGACTGGGTAGGAATACATTTTTGTAAATATTGTTGCACTTGAAAATCTCAGTTAGAAAATGTGTTGGTTCTAAAGCTTGCAGATTAGGACTGCTGTAACATCACATGGAACATTAACAATCGAGTCATTCTTTCATGTTTCAAAAATTTATGGGGCATATTCTTGCGGACTTAAACATTCATTTTTTAGTTCCTATCAACCTGTCAGGCTCTGCATTAGCATAAGAAAATAGGTTTTTTTTCAGTGGTCATACTTGACATTAATATTAACATTCGGTCTCAAAATACTTACATATTTAGCACACAGGTCTACTTCAAATAACCTGTGTAGTATATTCTGACACACTTATTCAAGAATCAATATGCATTATACCGTATACTTAAACTGACTTTTTTTCAATCAAATATTCAATGCCCCGATTAATTTGCTCACAGGAGCCTTCAAATGTGAAGTATTTTTTTGACCAAAGAATCCGATTGTATGTTTACTGAAACCATATGCTTATGTAGACAGATACCAGAACAAACAGGCCAACGACTCTGTGAGAGGATTGGAAGTCAAGTTGATCTACTCTGCAATATGATTATAAATCAAGTAACTGTCATATCCTCTCCAATAGGATTAGAACTTATATATATTTTAACTAATATATTCTAAAATAATTAGAACTCAAGTAATTTGTCTAATTTATTATCATGTCTTATTAATATGCATAATATGATAAACTTCTATTGACATGCCTCAGAATCGATAATTTAATCACATACAACAATTGATAGGCTCACAAAAACCATCAAATGTGAAGTAACACATACTTAACACCTTATATACTTACTTTCCTAGATGGACACCAAAAGGAGCCCAAACAATTTTTGAGAAGATGAGAACTTCAGTAACTTTGATCAACTCTGCAATAGGATTAAAACTTAAGTAACTTTAGTCTACTTCGTGATAGGATTAGAACTAAAATAGTTTCCTAATCATATAATTTCCTTTAGTAAAATTAAATTGCTACATTTTTACTTAAAACCTCCTTTTTGCATGATAATCTAGGTTTTTTGGATACAGGTACGTGTTGAAATATTGTCATTGATGTCAAAGGAGTTCTTATTGAAATAATGATGTCAACGGAATTATCATTAATGTCAATGGATGCCAACAAAATTATAAGTAATAGCAACGGGATTATCATTAATGTAAAAAGCATTATCTTTGTGGAAATCAATGCCCACTAATGAAAGGGCTGATCACTTGTGTTTAAGTGCCTATGAAGGAAGGGCCAATTCTCTTAAACTAGGCCGACTTTCATTAAAACTCTATAGGCTGATCCCCTTTTGGAAATCGTGCCCCTTAATTAAAACAAATAATTAAATGAATGGACGCCTCTTTTGGTGTATGGGTGTCTTTTGGAGAGGTCGTCTCCCTTGTGAAGAGGCATTGAAATCTATATAAGGAGAATAAAAGGTAAAGAAATGTGTGAAGAATTGATTCTTTCTATCATTCAAGTATAGCAGATTTTTGTGGAGAAGAGAGGAGATTGAATTTGCCATCGTTCGTTGATGAAGCAACAATAGTGTGGTTAACGATTGTTTTAGTGGAGGTCGATGCCTCATAAAGAAGAGATTGGTGTCTCTTGCTAAGTTGGTGCTTGGCGGTGGGGATTGGTGTCTCCAAGTAGACTGGTGCCTACAAATTTTGTAAAAGAATTTTTATTTTGAGGCTGGATTTGGACGGTAGATCCAGACAACTCTTCTTTGTGATTTTTCCCGAGAGAGGGTTTTCCACGTAAATCTTGTGTTTCTTAATAGATAGATCTTGTGTGAATGTTTTTATTGTGGACATTAATTTTAAGAAAGTAAAGTTATAAATCACACTGATTCACCCCCCCTCTCCGTGTGTTGTGTGCTTAACAGGGTATGGGTATGTCTCGGGTACATGGGTACGCCATTTTCCAAAAACCTTGATTTGGTATACGTCGTGGGTACGTCTGTTTTATATATATATATATATATATATATATATATATATATATATATATATAGACAATGCACATTACTTTTTTTTTTAGTAAAACACTTGAAAATACATAGTGTTTGTTCATTCATTGCTTCAAAAAGTTCAAAGTAGACATTGCAAATACATTCAAATCTAGAATAAATCATCTAAATTCGGATTGTCCTCATAATCAGGAATGCCACTCCCACTAGCTCCACTTGAACCACTTGGATCACTCCCAGTAGCTCCACTTGAACCACTCAGACCACTCCCACTAGCTCCACTCTCCACCCTTTGTGTAGAACTCTCTTGATTGTCATCATCAAAACCAAGTAATGAAAGTTGGGCAAAAATAGATGCGGAGGCATCCAAGTTTGTATTCTCTAGAAGGATATCTCAAAGTTTGTTAGGCCCTCGCATATAGTGCGCAGACTTGTGTGAAAGGAGGCACAAATTGGAATGCACAAATACCAAATCCTTAGCCTTCTTGGATGCCAACTTGTTTCTTTTAGTAGAGTGGATAAAACCATATGTACTCCAATTCCGCTCCGTTGAAGAATTACTAGCCACCTATCACAAAAAAAGGTTGTTAATTGTTAGAGTTTTCAAATTTGAAATTGGTAAGAATATAAACAATGTTAATAACTTAATATTTTTTTTGATTTAATTAAAATTGAATACCTGTGAGAAAATTTTGATTGCTGTAGGTGGTAGGTACTTGGCATCATGGCCATGCACATACCACCACTTGATTGAAGTTAGGTTGGATTTGTCAAAAAGAGTCTCAATTTGTCCCATGTTGCCTTCTGAAGCTACAAACATACCTATTTCATTACGGACCACACAAACTACAAATGGATCAAGAAAAAATCTTCTGAATGCTTGCCTAGTTTCATTTGCAACCTCTACATCATCGTATGGTGGTTATCTGTTAGGTAGCCAAAGTATTTCATTGCTATAATACTTTGGATTGAGAGCATAAGCAAAGAGATGCAATAGGGTGGTCATTTTATTCCACCTCTTCATGACCAAATACTTGATTTCATTATAAAAGGTTTCTTCTGGATCTTGCTCTTTCTTTTGTATAATCTCTCTCATACTTTCAAGCATGGAGTCAATCCCATCATAAACCTCCCCTATGCAAGATGCATCCGTATTTGTAAATCGGATCATAAATAGAATAGGCTTTGTAAAACTTTGCACATATTTAATCTTAGTCCACCTGTTACCATCAAGGATCAAGGTTTTAATCTTATTGGCTCTTTTAGTGCCGGTGGTGCTTGCTTGCCTCCACACACTCCAAACATTGCTAATCACCATATTGCTCAGTGCCTGTCTTACTTTCACAAGTCATCTCAAGACGAGCGTATGAGAGGCAAATCTAGTCTTTACAATCTACAGAAAGAAAATAAGACTTATACGTTTGATTGTCCAAATGTTGCTAAGTAGTTAGAATTAATTATTAGAAAGTTAGAACTTCAGAAGTAAGAATTTGTTCTCTTACCTTCAACAACTCCAACCTTGAGAATTTCCTAAAGATGGCTTGAGACATGTGATGATTTGTGACAAATGCCTGAATGTCATTGGCCTCTGCATAAACTTGCTCTATCCATTGGATTTTACCAATCTTTTGCAGCATCAAATTTAGGGACTGGACAACACAAGGTGTCCAAAATATGTGCTCGTATCTGCCCTCTGCAATCAACCCAACCGCTTAACAATTCTTTGTGTTGTTCGTAATGACTTGGACAACATGTTGGGGGCCCATAGATTCAATAGCCTCTATCAAAATGTCTGCAATAAACTAAGCATCGTTTACTCCACCCTCACAATCCACTGCGTTCAGGGACATTGCCCCTTTAGGGCATACTGCAACAACATTGATCAAGGGCCTATTTCGAGCATCTTTCCATTCATTTGAGATAATGGACACTCCTGAATCCTTCCATGAATCTCCAATTGTTTGCAAAGAAGTGTGAATATGTTCTACTTCCTTGGCCAAGAGTGTGGTGTGGACCTTCTCATAATTAGGGCCTTTGTAACCTTGTGAAGTTCATTGTCTGCTTTCAGCATTTGTTGCCAATAAGACGACCTCAAAACATTGAAGGGCCGCCCACATGCATAAATGCATCGAGCAACCAACTCATCAACGATATCCCTCTTTTAGACATTTAGTGCTTTTTCCAATGGTCCTTTTAGTTTTTTCCGTGAAGTGGTATCTGCCTCATCATTCAAGGGAATTGCAAGTGACTAAGCTTGAGTTTGACTTTGAATGAAATGATGACTTGCAGATGGAGGTGTTGTAGATGGTCTTCTTGATTTGTTTCTTTGGAGAGATGTTCTAGATCGGATTTTTGAAGCAACTGCTGCATTTACTTGTTCTTGCTTTTTCATGTACTCAATCATTCTTGACTTGGGAATTTTGTCACAATTTTTGATTCCCACGGGTCCATACCCGGTCAAATGAGTTTTGACTCGAGTATATGAGGACTTGTATGTGGCATGACAATCATTGTATACCCACAAATGAGAACCACCACCAACAAAGTTCTCGAGTATCATCACATGTTTCCAAAGAGGAGAAGCATGTTCATATTTCATTAGAATCGAGGCTTCATCCCCGTTTTCTTCATCGTGCCTCTCCCTAGAGTTGAACTGGATGCCATAGATATCCTAATCTGCTTTTGATCACCAGGGTCACCTAAATGGTGCAAGGTGAGAGCGTACACAACATTAGGATATTATCAAATTAGAACCAAGCAAAAAAATAAATTATAATTATATATTTTAATTTTTTAAAACTTTACGTAAAAATAAAAAATTTAAATTAATAGCGGCTAACTCTCTTTCTGATTCTCAAGATCGCATAATGCGTGAGAGAAGAGCATACACAGAAGTTAGGGTTAGATAAAGAAAGTGTACATTTGATTTTTTTTTAATTTTAATATTTACGTAAAAATTAAAAAAATAAAGTTATTGTGACTAACTCTATTTTTGATTCTCAAGATCATATAATACGTGAGAGAAGAGCATACACATAAGTTAGGGTTAGAACTTAGATAAAAAACTAAACATTGTATTTAAAAGTTAAAAAAATAAATATTAAATAACTAACAATTAAAAATAAAAAATAAATTAGGTCTTTAGAATTTTGAATTAATTTATCAAACGCAAATGAAATGGAAAAAAAACGTGAAAGAAATGAAAAATACTTGTTCAAACAATGGCTGCCTTCACAAATTCCTCCTCCTTGTAATGTGCGAATGATTGCCTCCACAAACGATTCCTCCTTGCAATTAGCAACAACAAATTGAAACAACTCCTCCCACCTTGCAATGACAAACAACTTCTACACTTCTACTTGCAATAACAAACTCCTTGCAACTGCTACAAACTCCTTACAATTCCTCCTTGGCACCTTGCAATGACAAACTCCTTGATACTAATGCTGCAAACTGCTGCAAACTGGAAGCTGCTCTCCTCCTTTGCTACGGCTGCAAGCTGAGGTTTTTTTGTCTACAACTGCAAACTTGTTTTGGTGTGTTATTAGAGGGAAGGGGGGCTATATTTATAACATTTGGAAGCGGATTAGGGTTTTAAAAAAAAGATCTAGCAGTATCTTTTAATTTTTTTTCCGTCACTGCGTACCTTTATTTTTTTTCCTGACGAAATGTCACCGGTACATCCAAAAATGTCCGGAAATGGGCTGGAAACATCACTGACGTTTCTGGTATGTTTTCGGATGTTTCCAAGATGTACCGGTACCAGAGGCGTACTCGAACAGGAATTTGGGGGGGGGCGTTTCTTGCAACGTAGATACTAATTTAAGCCTTACACAATTTGTTTGCCACTTGAATAAACATATGTTCATAAATACTAAAACAAAGTTTTTATTTTGCTTCTCATTTTTTGGGTACTTGTGCCAGCTACCATATATTTCTAAAAATGTCACATGTTTGTTTTTTCTTCATTTATACTAAATATCATTGAAGGGAATCAAATGCTTTAGGAACATCTTTTGGACGATATTCTCACTTCTACATACGGTGCATCATCTAAGTAACATTTTCCAATTTCCCAATTGATCTATATATTATGCAACATACAACAATAGTAATGAAGTAGTATGCTTTGTTTATCAAGTGGTAGAATTTTATTTTTGTTGCATTCACTTTCTAAGTCCGAATGAAATTAATGATGTTGATTCAACCTTCGTAATATAAAACATCTGATTACCAAAAAGATTGTAAGGGATTCAACCTTTCCTCAGAGATCCAGTTTTTTATCTTGCAACTAGTTGAATACAGTTTCAAAATCATTCGCATTTTGATGCTATTTGATATTTGTCTTATTTTGTATGTTTCGCTTCATAACTGGATTTGTCTATTTCAGTTTATACATTCTGCATGCTTACTTATATTCCGTTGATATATTGTGTTCAGTGTTTCTAAAGCTCTTTGACTGTATTTTGTAACCATAAATATTTATTAAACATTCGGCTTCCTCAAGGTTCTGCAAGAACGTTTTCAGTTCTTTGGTATGCTTATGCGAGTGCCAAGAAGGATGCAGAACGTACATCAGATCCTATATCTTGTGGAGTAGATTGTGCATTTCTCCTTGTCACTCTTGATCCAAAGTTTCTTGTCCAAAGTTTCTTGTATTCTCATCGTGCTACATGATGAAAACGATGGGTTTGTAATTTAATTTGACAACGTTTCAACAATTTCGAACATCTCAAGCATTATTCCTTTGATCTGAGTGCTGACCTGGAAGACAACACACCAGGTGCAGTAGCATTGTGTGTGACCACATCAGACTCTGCACTTCAAAACAACATCATGTAAAGCTGCACATCAACACCCTGTGTCACCAGTATGGCACCCAAGCACCTACATATCACGTGGATTGAACCCAAGTGAACAACAAAATGTTTAACTTCTAGCATAGCTACTGACTGGCAGAGCATAACATCAGGAATTAGACTGACTTTCAGAGTTGTTGCTGAAGCAATTGCGTTGTAATTGATCTTTTTATGTAACTTTATGACAACGTATCATAGTATTCTTATAGGGAGTCAGTCACACATCTAGCACACATGGTAAGCTCTGAAATCCTTTTCATGTACTCTAGAGAAATAGAATTTCCGAATCTCATTCATATAGCTTGTACTGTTGATGTACCTATCCTATTTATGATTAATTGGAGATCATATATGCTACTGCCCTATGCCTCGTGTATGTGAACTATTTGTTTGGATTAGGATTTTGCATATGCAGATTCAACACAAGTCCAAGAAGTCCTCTGTTATGGAGTTGTCCTTTGCACCCACACATCCTAGGTTCACCAGGCATAGATCATTTGGTATCAAAGTTAAAATCTAAGCTCTCGAATGTGCAACTTTTGCTATCTGGGGCTTGACACATATGAATCTCACCTTTTGGATGAGATGTCAGTACGTGAGCAAGGGAGAGCATTCTGTTTCCATCACTAAATATCCTCCACTCAGGCAAATGTGGCCAACAATGGCATAGTCTGGAAATAAGACACTTAAAGCACCTGAAGCTGTTTACCAACTTGTCGATGAAGCCTTGGAGAAACAAAGGATCACTCTTTTTAATTAGTTTCATGATCTAATGCTCTTACTTTGCCCTTCTACGTCATCTACATCCTCCAGTACCTATGGGAATTCTTTGTTTCAGATATGTGCACTGTTTGAAGGCATTTAAACCATAGTTACCAGATTCGGCCGCATCTGGCCGAAATCCGGAACGTTCCGCATTTTTTGCGGGCTTCCGGATCAATAAATTCGGTTCGCCAGGGAGAAACAATGGAAGTCAACAAAAAAATTTAGAAAATGTAAATCTAGTCCGAACCCAATAGTATGTAAATAAAATAAACATTGAAGTATAAGAAACTAGATGTCCATTATAAATGTAAACTTATACTTTAAGTTATATTTTATTTATATACTTTCAGGGTGTTTGAGAGGGGTTTCGGACCGCTAGGAGCTATAATGCAAAGTCTAGGTTTTGGAGGATCCTATATCATATTTCAGAGTTAGTCAGATTCCAGGGTTTTAGGGTTTCAAACTTAGCCATATTTCAGGGTTTCAAGATTTCAAGGAGACATCATAGGAGGTATGAAGGCTGCATGAAGGGATGTATGCGTGATAGAATAGTATGAGAATATCTCTTGCAAAGTGCCACAAGCCGATCCCACCCCATTCCCAGTGCACCCCTTAAGGCATGCACTCTGTGAGATTCAAGTTTGAACTATGGACATTTTACTATCTTTTAATGTAATTCAAGTTTGAAACTTATGCATTTCTCAATTTTGCAACTGTTAAATTAATATTCAATGTTTCATTCCTTACTCGATTAAAATATTTTACATACATATATATATATATATATATATATTTTTATTTATTTATTTATTTTTTTCCAAACCGGATTTTACCGGATTTTTCCGAACCTTTTCAAGAATTCCGCATTTCCGCATTTTTTTGGCCTCCCGAACGCATCCGGATTTCCGAACCTGGTAACTATGATTTAAACACTGACATACTGATGTTTCAAGGAAAGAACTTTATGGAAGCCCCTGAAAGTGGCTGCAACAGTTACAATGTTACTTCTGTGCTTGTCACTTCTTTGGCAATGAGAAAATCACCTTCACTATTCTGAAGTTGATTCCTTCACTCCTTTGTTGGTGGTCTCTGCTTATCAGTTCTTTGAGGAGGAAATTGCCTTCAATATTCTGAAGATGGCTTCTTCACTTTTTTGTTGGTGGGGATCGCATAGCAATTAGTTTGCAAAATGTCGCGGTGCAATAGACACATGCAACATGTTCGTTGTTGTTGTGTGTTGAGTTCTACCTTATGAAGTACCATGTTGATCGATACATCGAGCAGCTATTTCTGAGCCAAAGGTGTAGATGTGTGCATTTACTGAATAGCTGAGCACCAAGTACATTTAAGTGTAATTAGGTTGTTAACTTAATCTATTTAATACTAGTTAGTATATTGGAAAGGTATCATCAAAGGTTGAAACATTTGAGAATAACCTTATATTCATATATAGGTAAATTCATTCCACTTTAGAAAATCATCAAGCTAGAACAAAAGATCTTGTTCTATAGCAATTCATGGCTGTTATTTACATTCATAGCAGACTAGTGCATATCAGTCCATATTTCTGCTGTCATACTACTGTGAGTGTACTTTCCTAAATAACTGTAAAGAACACTTTAGACCACGTGCATTCTTACAAAGGATCTATCCATACAAAGATCACGCTAATGAGTCCACTACATGTTTGTGTGCTTGGACATGTGTGGTATGGAACATAACAAGGCCCTCAAGTATATCAATGGCCTTATTCAAGATATCCAAGTGCAAATGGGATTTTTGCATTATTCCACCTTGGGCCAAACTTATCAATGCACCTCAAAGATTCAAAAGTTCAAGATGAAACTGGAAAGCGTGAGTCCTTTTGGATCTTTTGGACCCATGGACAAGAACAAGTCTGTTAGGAATGATCTAAACTCACATGTTCCTTAGCAGAAACAACACAGAGGAATGTGTAAACAACAATTTAATGCACAATCAGAGCCTAATGCATCTCCATAGGCGCTGGCACAAAACAAAGGAAAGGTGAAACAAAGGAGAAAGGTGGCGTGATTTGCATAAAGTCATGACCCTCAACCTTAGGGAGCATCGTGTGGTCAAGTCCATGGCTGCACAAACAAGACAACCTACGCCAAAACTTGAGCTCAAAGTTGCACCGAAGAATCTAACTTGTTTGAATGCTACAACCATATTGACTGCACCATGAAAGGATTTAGCTGAACACACATTGTGACATTGAGGCACATGTTATGTCTTGCATTCTGCATCACGTTGCCAAGGTGACGATTCACAAGCTTGAAATGTATGATCCTTCTCCTGTCCTTTAAAGGCCCTGGAAATCTATCAGCATGGATTACTTGAGGGTCTTCCCATGACAAAGCATCAGAATGACCCTGTTTATAATGTCGTGGATCGATTTCAAAGATTTCCATTATGGTATCTTGCAAAAAGACCATTGGTGCATCTGAACCTACCAAACCGTTACTCACCTATGTAAGGACTTCCAACAACCATTGTGTCTGATTGTGATTCCAAATTCATTAGCCATTTGTGGTAATTTGTATGTGTCATGCAAGACATGTAGTTGAACTGCTCATGAACAATTCATCCACTTATAGACTACCAAACGGAGGTAGTCAAACACACACATTTGCTTCTCTTCCACATGAACATCAATGTGATTTCTCGCCCATGGAAAGATGATCTGCCTATATCAAAGCTACACATAGTTCTATCTTGCTCAAACCTTCCAAACATGTCTTTGGCTCCTACCAATGGCACCCCTTGATATCACCTTTTACACATCGATCCTTGCACACAAGCAACACGAGTACAAGGAGCTCCATGATGTGCCTTGTGCCCCACATCACTTCCAATGTTTGGCACCAATTGCATAAGGTGGCCCTCATCGAAGATCAAGCCATTTTCCTATACACCACAACAGGGAAAAATTCTTTCGTGCTCTATTTCCCACCTTATTTGAGCATGCACCCAATATTCATTGTCAAGCTATTGAAGCCTTATGCTATACCTCCACTTGATTCATTGACGAGCATACATCCAAGAGACTTGGATCTGAAATATGTAGCCCTTGTGCGAAAGGATCAAATCATTGAGGTTACAAACTCATTTGAGATATTGAAGTCAGGAATACACACACTAGACTAAGTGGTACACATTGCAACAACTCCGGATGAAGTTTCCTCAATTGTGGAGTGAAAAAATTGGTACCATTGCTTCTCAAGAAGCGGCGGATGATTTTTGTGTAGACCTAGAAGATAGTGCATTGGATGGTCCGAGGCCTTGTACAAGAATGTTAGCGAGTGCCCATGTGCTCAATGTCATCATACAGTTTGCGTGTTAGCACCCCATGCGCAATGACATGCCACTTGAGAATGGTTGTGTGCCTCACAATCTTGACCTTGTTTGTATCACAATTTTGCATGGAAGAACATGAGAGTAATAACAACTTTATATAACATGGGTAATGCTCAATATAAGTTGTTCGGTATAGGGAGGACTTGTTACACATTTCCCTTACCCTGGCAGACATCATTCTATTTATATGAGACAACACAGTGATTGTCAGTTAGACACAACCATTAACAATTGAACATAACTAAAGAGAGTCATTGATATTACAATACTACCTAACAACATAAAAATGCGGGCTACCAAAACATGTAATTGATAACAAGCTGATAACAGTGACAATACCAACATGAACATTATCCCCCTTTATAACAAGTCAGAGTCCCTTCCTACACAACCCAAATGCAACATGATAAAAATTAGATTGAAGAAGGAAGACAAAAGACATTCGTGAAGGAGATCTATTGTAAAGGTTGCGATTGCTGAAAATTTGTAGATACCTGACCTGGCTGAAAAATCTGTACGAAAATTCTCATTTTCAGAAAAACCATGAAGCCAATAGCTGTTTGCTTTTTTCTCCCTTCATTTATGTGCCAATGGAACCTCCAATCACGGTGAATGCAAAAGGCATTTCTCAAGAGATAATCAGGCGAAGGACTAGGAAAAAATGGTGTGTAAATGACCGTAAGGGGATGCATAATTTGAAGGTGCGTATGACAAATAGGGCTCAATAGTATAAGAAGCAAGGTTGTACAATAACTTCATGAATGAAAAAAACATCCAACACATCAGGAGAAGTGTACACTTGATAAAGACATATGACATTGAAGTAGAGTACAAAACAAGGAAAATGGATGTCGTACATTGCATCATCAGGGGTGTACAATGCCTAAAGTGTATGGCAAGGAAGAAGACTGTAGAGGGCTGTATGACATAGCAATGCAAGCCAACAGAAGGGCATACAGTTGGGTTTGATCAGATGGGTGTTCAATATGGCGGCGTATGACTGAATGTTTTGAGGGTGGTCGTATGGCAGGAGGCCATACAATCTTCCAAATGGCTGAGAAAAATTTCTTATTCAAGCATACAGTGTAACCTTTCCAGTGTGGGTGTGCGAGCAAGAATTGTATGGTTGGATTTTTTGGTTGTTCGTACGACCTTTCAACTCAAGCATACGACCTCATAACTTACTACTGGAATTCCAAATGGGGACATACAACCTGGCCATATAGTGAACATGGCAATTATTGGATGTATGATTGAGTTTAGGTAACATTTGGCATTGGTGGGTGTACAGTTGCATATGTGTGGCCATACAATGAATCACTCCCTTCTATTTGGGCATAGTCTCCTAGGGCATATGACTTGTCTTGCCTTTCACTTTGACTTGTATAATTATCACTCTATTTATTTTTATTTTGCATCCAAAAATCATAATTTATTTCGTACCTTTTTATTTTTGCTTGGTGGGTCTATCAAATACTTTTCCATCTGTACATAATAGTTTGATATCAATCATATTAATATTTTTTGTCTTCAGTGGATATAACTTTAAGTTAGACCCACTCATTGCACTTTTAAATCCTGTACCCACCAAATTTGCTAGATGCTTGGCAGAATTGTTCATTATTTTATTAATTTTTAGTGGCTATAGCTTGATTATTTCAAAGTTTCTCGATTGTACCTTCCATCAACCATTACTTTTTAATATAAACACTGCTGGCTTGAAATTATTGTAACTTAAACATTTATCATGCTCGTGCTTCCTTCATATTTTTGACAGAAATACAAATTTCCTTTCAAGCACCGTCTCGACAACATTTCCTCTGCCTCAGCATACCCTTCGTTAGCCAATGTGCGATGACTGTATGTTCATCCAAGGTGAGCATACTTGTATCCAATTGTACTTGGGAACTAGGCCATGCTTCAAGAGGTTGTAATTCACCTTCTAGTATAATTTTATCCTTGGACCTTCTGTTCATGCTCATTGTAGTCGGCTCTTTGAACTTCATGTTGGCTACACTTTCAAATTGGTGTGCCAACTTCACAACAAACTTTGCATCCTCGATGTTGTATTCTGTGAACTTGAGTGGGTAGGTAGATCATTACGTTGATGGTTTCGAAGGACTTGGCATCACCAAATTTTGTTTCTAGCCATCTCTTTGCAAGCCTCCTTCGTTTATCTCTATAACTTCAATTCCATTGCATTGCAACAGGAACACTTCATAGTTTTCCATTTTCCAATGGAACAAATCGTTAAGGGAGTGTCTCATGTTCAGAGCATGATTGCAAACTCCAAGACCCCTTCATTGTTTGAACTTTGGCTCCATTGTACCTTGGTTTCCATCTACTGAGCATTCTCCTTCAAAGTCCGAATTCGATGAGTTTGATGAGGTTGGTTCCTCACTAAATGCTTGATTCTTCAAATCTATGAGACTAGATGCTTTTTCCCATTTATGGCCAGTTTTTGCTGTTGTCAACCACCCTTGACCCAATAGTGCATCATAGGCCTTCTTTTTCAACGAGATGACCACAAAATTTAGTATAAAAGCTAAGTTACCAGTTTGCTTTTGGTTTTGGTTCAGGTTTGAATAACTGGGTTCGCTAGTGTGGAGATTGTTTTTTCTTGGGTTTGTTTTGGGTTCATCCGTACTATACACACACACACACACATATATTTAAAAATATAGAAATTCTAACCTAATACATAAGAAATTAGTGGCATTGTCATTAACCACATATTGTGCATATTGATATTAAAAACAAAATATGCAATAGTTTAATAGCCATTATTCATTAATGATTAATGAATAAAATTTTAAAATAAAAACTGAGAACTTTAGTTATATAATTATTTATTATTAATATACGTATTAGAAAATTAAAACTTAGAACTTTAATTATATATTTAATATTAATATAAATATTATACAATTAAATAAATATTTGAAATTTTTTTCTTCTCCAATTAAATAAATATTTAATATTAATATAAATATTATACAATTATTTAATATTAATATAAGTTATGCAACAAATCACGATATTTGATACTTCTACAACAAATTGCAGACATTTGAAATGTGTCTTGATACATGCCCTAGCACAATTGCAACAATAGTCTTTCCTTCCTCTAATTTACATGACTTCTAGAAAAATCCTAACCCTTCATGAATGTGAATTGTCGCGTTTCTCTTTCTTGCAGTTTCAAACTTGAAACTAAACTATATATTCGTGCGTGCCCTCATTCTAGTCTCATGTCCTCTTTTTGATTTCTCATTCTCATTCTGGTCTCACGTTTTTTATTTTTATATTATTTAAAGTCTTTGGTTTTTGGGAAAAAATGATAAAAAAGTAATAAAATCCTGTCATTGACCGTTTTTATTGTAAAACCTTGTGGATTATGAACCCCAACACCCAGGGTTCATCCCGTTGGGCTCACATTTCGTGGTCGTTCCCAAACCCAGTGCGAACCGGACAGTGCAATGCCTATAAAATACAACAAACCAGGGACGTAGTATAAAAGGTTGGGTGCCAATAATTATCTTTTGAACCATAAGAATGCCTAACACCTTTACACCATATTGATCGGCTCCCATCAATTGGAGAGTTGGAGACAATATAGTGCGCATCCCAAGACTCTTCCAAGTCTCCTCGACAATAAAATTCTCTCCAAAGCCTCTATCAACGATAGTATTTTTTAAATTTCTCCCTAGGATCTCCATATGCACGACTACTGGCTGTCATACTAGATTAATTGTGAGGAGCATTGGATCAATCACGTGATCACCTAACAATGGGGGCTCGACTATGGTTTCATTATTAAGCTTCTTGCTCTCCCCATCCACCAACACTACAACATCTGACACTAGGTGTGCAGTTATATGCTCCATGCCATGGCTGATGTGTTTTTCAAAATACTTTGCAATAAATCATCCACCTTCACAAGTGTAGTGGTCTGTAAGTCTTGTCTTGAATAACTTTGTCATACTTGAGTTTTCTGGTTATTGTACTTGTATGTTCATGTGATTGTCATTGTTCTTCAACCATTGCCCTCTCAAAATCTACCCTTTCTTTGACCGGTCTTTCCTTCTCCATTTGTGGGTTGGGGTAATCAAATTTCTTTTTGTGCTTTGGTGATAGTCGTAATCTCATCCTTGGCTATGTCAGTCATGTCGATGTTCGCTTGCTCTGGCCAATTGCCATTTGTTATGATCTCTAGGGCCACATCATCTACATAGTCAAATGTTGTTATGATTGTTTGGCAATCTCTTGCAAAATGGCTCCACTTATTATGCTTCTGACATTGTACAATTGGCTCAATTTAGCCGTTGTATGAGATTTGACTGCGGCTTCCACCCATATTGTTTTGGCGTCAGTTATTATCTCTTTGGTTTTGATACTCACTAGAAGATGCTCCCGAAGACACACCCTTATTTTCTCAAGGCTTCATCAATGTGGTAGGTGGTGTCGATGGCTTTAATTTGTGTGGGAATATTTGATTGCATTGCTCATAACTTGGCAGATTTCACATAACATCTTCCTTAGATAATTGGACTTGATATGACCTTTTTTTTGCAGTCTATGCACCAAAGGTCCATTCCTTCCTCTTTCGTGTCCTTTTTTAGCTCTTCCATCATTCAAAGCATGTCCCTCCGAAGAGCTTAAACAGATCTTGGTTCACTATCACTAGAGTCAAAGCCATTGTCTTCGCTCCTTCTTGAGTGTGAGGATGTCTTATTCTCACTTTCAATATCTATCAATTGATTGTCTGCACCCTTGTAAGACAATGGTGGAATCACCTACATCTTCCTTTGCAATGAGGGTACCAACCCTTCAATGAGCCATCTCTTCTGGTTCATTATCACTAGAGTCAAAGCCATTGTCTTTGCTCCTCGAGTGTGAGGATGTCTTATTCTCACTTTCAATATCTATCAATTGATTGTATGCACCCTTGTAAGACAATGGTGGGACCACGTACATCTTCCTTTGCAATGAGGGTACCAACCCTTCAATGAGCTGTCTCTTCTGGTTCACTATCACTAGAGTCAAAGCTATTGTCTTCTGTCCTCGAGTGTGAGGATGTCTTATTCTCGCTTTCAATATCTATCAATTGATTGTATGCACCCTTGTAAGACAATGGTGGGACCACCTACATCTTCCTTTTGCAATGAGGGTACCAACCCTTCAATGGGCCATCTCTTCTTCAAGTTGTTGGCTGGTTCTTTTTCATATTTCCCTAGCAGTTCCTTAAGCCTTCTAGTGTAGGCTCATACGTTTTCATTTTACCCTGTTTTGTATTATAGATTTCAGCAAAAATCTTGTTGTCTTTGAGGAGCTTGAGTTCCTCGTTGAAAGCTTTTTGTATTTTATCCCATGTTTTGTTAGGTGTTGGTGCATTTATGTACCAATAATAGCCACTCCTTGAATTGTGGCTAGAAAGTAGTCCAACCAATGGTGCTATGTTGTATGTCCATTGGTTGTCTAGATTGCAATGCATGTCTTGCAATGCTATACCAGATTTTCAGATACATCATTAATGAACTTTGGAAGCTTTTGCTTTTTAGGATATGGAGTTGGTGGGTTGCCCATGACCATGGGCATTGGTTGCTTCTGATGTGGCTCTTCAAATACGATTCTCTTCCTTAGGAAGCCCTACGTTGGATGTTCCTTTGCTCTCTCAATGCTATTGCAAACATATCTATAGTTGACTTTCCTTTGGCAATGATCTGTACACTATCTTGCTTATTACCAGGTTCATTTTCTATGCTACTCCCTCCAACCTGTGGTTTAGGGTGTTTACCAAATCGGAAAATCCAGAACAAAAGATAGTGAAAATCCAAAATTCTTGAAAAAGTTAAGCAAATCCATTCCAGGACACACAAACACATGCCCACCCATGCACATGCATGTGCACACACACGCACTCACACTCACACACTCACACTCTCACAGTCTCTCTCTCTCACACACACACATTGCGGGTGCACATGCACTCACACATAATCGACAACACAATGAAAAAATTAATAAGGTAATAAAAAATGTTAATATATTTAATATTATATAATATGTAAGGTTGTTGGGTGCCTTTTTTGGCAAAAACCTACCCCCCAAAAAAAACAAGGCCAACCTTGATTGAACTTATCTGGGCCAGTTGAAAAACCTTGATTCGATTGGACTTTGTGTAGATTCTTCTAGATTTGGTAACTAAGATAAAGAGGTCTTCAATTCCACGAATGTTGGTCTCATATGTGGCTAGTTCTTCTTTTATGAAGAATTTGTTATCGAACTCCATCTTAGAATAAAGACTTTCCTTCAAAGGAGAGGGCTTAGTGGAATCCTCATTGGATTTTGTGGACTCCTCACTCGATTGTTTTGTAACACCCTCTAATCAAGCCTGGTTGCCAAGGTCCGCATGTCCTTCCTTTAGAAGGAGGAATTGTTTGGAAATCTGATCTGGATCTTAGGAGATATTCGTGCGACAAAACCCTAAATGAGATTCTAGATGTGTTGTGTGCATGTGCGGAAGCTATATGAGATAATATGTAAATAAGATAAGATAAATATATTAATGTCCAACTAATGACCACAAAAGTAGCTCAAAGGGACTGCAGACTACAGAAATGTGTCAGGGAAAAGCGAGAAACCAAAAAAGGTCTTCGAAAACAATAAAAACAGTGCTGAAAGAAATAGTATAAAACAGGTAAAGAGTGACCACGCTCAGAGCCAAACCACCAAAGGACCCAACCACGCTCGGGTCCAAAGAAAGGAGCAAAAGAAATGAGCGATCTCCAAGAATCTGTAAACATCGGGAGCAAGATGATGATCCCTAAGAAAGAAGAACCAGGGGGGGACCCATCAAGAGTTCGATCCGACTCTCCTAGCATCCAAGGCCGACAAGAAGCTCCGAATAGAAGTCTGACTCAAAGAAGGGGAGGTATGTTGCCTGGACTGTCCTCCAATCCTCTGCCTATAATGAAAAGTCCTCTGTGAAGGTCTGGTGGATCTAGTTTGCCTCCTGATGCCGGGTCTGAAGTGGATATGCTGATGAAAACTCGGGGAACTGTGAATAGTGTCTCTGGGCCTCACTGATCTAGAATGTGGGGCTATATTGATGTCAATCTGTCGCTTAGTGTGTCTCCGCGAAGGTAGCACCATGAAAAAGGAAGTAATTTGTGGAGCGAAGACTGGTCTGGTGGGTCTGAGTAAAATGGTCACGAAGCTTAAGAGCTTCGTGTATATATAAAGCCAAACATCTCTGGTCCTCATATCTGAAGAAGTCATAAAGAGTCTTTGTCCTCCTAAATATGCAATAAAACCTTCCTCTGATCTTATAATAAATGGGACAACGAAAGATGAAATGCTTCTCAGACTCCGTTTCTTGGATGATGCATAGCTGACAAATCCTGTATGCTCGATCTATTTGGTGATATGTCTCAATCCTAAACCTGTGAGACCCCACTCAAAACTGCCCTAATGGGATGCGAAGAGAGTGCATCCAGTGGCAGAATGTATATTGTGGACGAATGATAAGCCCATCACTCAGCGCCAAGAATTGCTCTGCATAAAATGCCATCTTAGGGCGTAACCTCCTAGGAGGGTTTACCCAAGTAGTATGGATAAACTGTCTATAAATATCATCCCTAATAATCCGGTTCAACTCCTATCTAGTGGGTAGAAGATGAGCTGGTGCGTTCAAGGAGTACATAAATGGAGGAAGTCGGTCCATCCTAATTCCCACAGAGTTCAATAGATCGAAAACTCCTGTGTACCAACGTCCATGGGTCAAAGGCGCTGAGAGGGAAAGATTCTCTGAAGAATAGTATGCTAAGTATGGGTATCTGTCACATCTAGTCGTAGAATCAACAAACCTCCATATGCAATGTATGAAAGTGATCAGATCAAATATAGTCTCTAGTCAAAAGGGTCGGGCTCCAAACTTTGCAAGGATAATGTGTTGGGGAACTGTCTGTTTACATCTGATCATGCGATGAAGGAGAAGTGTTTGGACCCTCTTAATAGCATCCCAATCACCTTTATGTAGAGAGGGCCCCCAAACTACAAATCCATAGAGGACTGTGGGTCTGATAAGTGTATCCATGAGTGACATCTTGGAAGAGATATCCTGAAAGTGATGCCGAAAACATTGTCGTTCAAGGAGAGCTAAAGAACCATAACCTTTGTTTATTCTAGGCTGAAGTGCCTGCGTCAAGCTGAAATGTGGACCAGAAAATTGCACTCTCAGATAAGTATAGGAAGTGGTAATCTCAACCTCCTTTTCTTTGAAAAGGAAATGGAGGTGGGAGGTCTTCAAGCCATTAAATACCATGACATTGGTTTTCTCCAAATTAAGGGTCAATTGCCAGAGATCGCAAAAGAGAGCCAAAGCATCCAATTGCCGTTGTAAGCCCTCAGGAGAAGAGGCTAGGAGAACCACATCATTTGCAAACAAGAGGATAGAAATCAGAGCTTGGTGGAGAAGACACCCATCACTAGCTTGAATATGTTCATGATGAAAGGTCTTTAACTCATCAATGTATATTCCAAATAAGGTTAGGGACAAAGGGCATCCCTGCTTGACCCCAATGGTGCTCCTAATAAATTCTGAAATCCTATGAATTGTGCGGAGACGACCAAGAACATTCTCGTATAATCTCATAATGGCTGCCAAGAGGGTCTTAGAAATGCCAATATTCGTAAGTCTCTGGAAAAGTGCCTCTCTCGGAACAGAATCAAACGCTTTCCTTAAGTCTACAAAACAACAATAGACTTTGGATGAGCGATGACGTGCCTCCTCAATAATGGCCCGGAGTGTGAAAATATGATCAATGGTCTGATGGGTTGGTCTAAACCCTGCCTGACCCTTAGCTCTGAGGTGTCTCTGCTCTAGCTCTCTCGAAAGCTGGATGTGTAATACAATAGCATACAATTTTGAGCATGTGTGTCCAACCATAATCGTCTTGTAATTATTGGGATCTGAATAGGAGCCTGATTTGTGTATCGGGTGAACAATGTGATGTGACCAAGAGGGTGGGAAACCCAAACAAACCATGTGGTTGAAAAGATCAACCAAATAGCTTCCAAAAGCTTTAAACCCATGTTTGAAGAACTCGGCTTGGAAACCTTATTCATCGGCTGCCTTGCTGTTATTCATCACCTTCACTGCCTCTCTAACATTCTTATATGTGAAAAAGTGAGAAGAAGATGGTGAAGAAGCAACATGGGTTTGTGTTTGGCCAAGAATATCATGAAGGGTGGAGGTATGGGAAATCATGGATGTGGGATTAAGCTTAGTGGGGAGGGGAGAATGTCGTGGGAGGATGGTACGCCAAAAGAGTTTGGGGGAGTGAATGTAGGAAGCTCGTAAGAACTGTCTCCTTTGGGAAATAAAAAAGCGTTTCTTACGTTGGGGAAGGTAACGATAGGATGATTTTAAGGTTGGGTAAGAGGGGTGGGAATGGAGGAAGGTGTACTGAAGCTGATGGTGGAGAGTCTTGCAGTCATCATCATACCACTTATTCATAGAGAAGCAGAAGAGAGAGAGAATAAAACAGGAATAGAAAGTTTTATTTAATTCATGTTTTTTGTACATGGCATACTCTTGATAAAGATTTATGATTGTTTTTCTTCTACTTTGATTGCTAACTAAACCTACAAATGTGTACTCCTAAATACAAAACCGCAAAGGCAAAAAGAACCTTTATGGGGATTGAATCTGTTGACCTTTCGGATGTGACTCTTCACCTTCTGATGATTGTGTTAATCGGTATCAAAAGTGTAACACTCAGAAAATTTGGTGTGAGGCAAGGGGTTGTTGTCTTCAATCTTGCAAGGGCTAAGCCCTTGACAATTACGCGCTCCAAGACTATTGGAATGGAGGCAACAATTTTTCAGCACGTGGTAGTTTCGTACAGTGTGAGTTGGATTATGCGATGTGGCATGAAGGTGTGTAGGACCCTGAGGAAGACACTGGAATATACAACGTAAGGTTTGGTGCGAGCATGGATGGCACCATGCTTGATCTGCACAGATTACACTACACCACTGTAGGAGTGTGTGCGACATCTGTTGGAGATGGATTAATGATCTTGGAGGTACTGCAAACATCTAAAGGTTGTTTTGGGTTATTGAAAATTGTTGAACAAGAACCACAATTACAAGCAACTGTGAGAATGTGCTTTTAGCGGCATTGTTAGAACTACTTTTCTAAGATCCTCTTGGATCAGGTGCCCCACCTTGAAAAGCAATAGTCCCGATTTTGTTAAGTCCAAGAAGCAAGTGTGGAACCTTGGCTTCTAGCTGAACTTGTGTGAACCATTTTGGTTGTTGCAGGGGCTGCCTGCTTTGACTTAACTGTACATAGGCATAGAACAACTTTGTGTATACATATTTTTCAGAATCTGATTTGTCTTTGCTGGTTGAGGTTGTGTTTCGGTAGTAGCGATGTTTAGAATGCTGAATATGCATAGTTGTATGTCAAATTTGTCATGTCCCCTTTTTCAAATAAAGTTTATATTATTGACTTTTTATTAAAAAGTGACAACTTAATATTACTTTATTATTATAAATAAAAAAATAAAGGCGACTTTCCAAATAAAACAAGTCAACATCAAATTAGAAGATGGAAAGTTACTTTTGGGGTTTTTCCTTGGGAAAAGAGTTAAGTGAACTTATAAAAGGACGTTGGGGAGTCATTTGGGAATTATCTTTTGCCTATTATCAATTACATTTTTGCAAGTTTGAGCATCTGCTTCAACTTTCAACCTCCGAGGACGAAAACCCTCAAGTGGACAAGGAGACATGAGGACGAAAACCTTTCGGCGTTGTGGGGTGGTTCCATTCAGGAATTACAATTGTGCTTTCAAATCAAGATACCATCATAATTTAGCATTGGGAGAATCATCAAGTAGATTTATTATATTTATAGCTCTTTCCAAGGTTCGTGCTAGGAATTTTGGCTAGTCGTACCAGCTAGGGCAGCAACAATACATCCTTTTATTGCTGACATCATCATTTTCAGCCCTAAATCAATTCACTATAGTAATATCAACCTTAAATAAGATTGCTACAATGATATTAGCCCTAAATAAGATTGCTATAGTGACGCTATAGCTGTACTAGGATTTTAGACCCTATCGTTTCGGACATCTGAACAATGTTGGTGGCTAGGGCATCATCCTTCAGCCATCCATACATCATTTCCAGCCAATCATACCTCCCATTCAGTAATTTTCAGCTTGTGACATCATCATTAGCCAACTTGGACACCATTTCCAGCCAACCAATTCATTTATACGGTCAACCGTACAAGGATAGGTTCTACCCTTAGGGTTTGTTGTTTGTGAATGCCAAGTGGGCATAAAAGTCTAAGGTTACAATTTTGGATTTTGCATGCATAGCTTCGGCTAGGGTTTTAGCAAATATATTATGTTATGTACTGTGCATTATAATCTGATTTCAATAATAATTATGCTCTCCGTGGGCGTTCAACCACTTTAATTATTTTTTTAAAATTCCAATTTAAAAGGGATTTATCCTTGGGTTTTAGAATTTTGGGTTTATTTAGGATCTCAGATTTATTCTTAAAAAGGTTTGTTGACAAATCCCATAATTTGGTGTTTCGATTGGAAGGGGACATTATATTGGTATCAAAACAGGGTATCTTGCCAGCCTGTTGGAAAGAACTAATATTTTGTAGAGACTATCTGATGCATAGTTCGTGAATCATGGAGTTAATGAGCAAAGATGATTTGGGAATAAATCTTTACAGAGCAAGGAAGAAACTTGAGCAGCTGCCTCTTTCAAAAAATGTTCTACTCAGTATTTTGGAGGAAGTGGCAAACTATTTGCCCATGATAAGATAGATTTTGAGTGTATGTTATGGGCAATGAATCCATCAATGACTCATTTGGCTAAGCCCAAGCTTTTGAGACACTTGGATTTAGATGTGAGACTTGTAGTTATCACTTGTATTAGTGAAATTACAAGAATAACAACTCTTGAAAAGCTAGACAACACCATGAGGAAAATATTCCAGTTGATTGTGGAAAGCTTTCAAAGTATGGATAAAATCAAAAGTCTTTATTTTGCTAAGAGGGTTATAATTTTAAAACTTGTTGCAAAAGTCAGATCTTGTGTTCTAATGTTAGATCTTGAATGCGATGATCTTATTCTCCAACTATTGTCGCCACAATGCAAACAATTATGGCATTGATTTTGAATAACAGTGATGATATTTTCCAGCCACTCCCAGTTTTATTGACTAATGTGAGAAATGATGTGTGGAAAGTTTCACCATTAGCGCATGCACTGGCTAAAAGTGTGGTTAATCAATGTGGATAAAATTTGAAACCATACTTAACAACATAAATGATAATCGAACTGAACAAGAACTCTCAGAAAGAGAGTAACAAAAATGATTTTAGAAGACAAACTTTGCTTCTCATACAAAGAACCTTGGGAGCCAAGCCATAGTTGTCTAGGCAAAGGACACGTGGAAGTATTGCCAGATGGAGAACCAGAAAAAGTGTCAGATGCAATAGAACCTCAAAAGATTGCTAAGGAAGAAATTAGGAAGCAAGAAGAACAGTCAAATTTCAGAGCCACGAGACATCATTGAGCAAGAACAAGAGGGATCTACCATGTAGGGTGAGGGTGAAGATCCTTTGATAGTAGATGTTTTATTGACTTCTAATGATTTTGCATGTATATCAATGAATTCAAGGGGGAAAAGGCATCACTGGCTAAATGCAAAGCGCCAAAGATGAAAATAGATGTGCCAATCCATGAGCCAGCGAACGATCTCCCAGAAGGTGAGTCATTGTGTAATGCCCCGTTTTTCAAAATTAGATTATTATTATTTTTAAAATAAAAAGTATTTTTAAATACTTAAAGTAAAATAATATTATGTCTTAGTTGCCAAAAAGTAACATGTCGACAACTTCATTCTAAATTGATTTGTAATAAAGAAGGGGAATCCTCTAATTTGATGTAAGTTAGCCCTTAATTTATAAAGTAATGAAATTGATTTATGGAGAGAAAAGATATAAAAGAAGGAAATGAGGTTCATTTTGGTTACTATGTTTGATGAATTGAATTTTGAGTTTGAGCACAAAACACTTGGCTTATCTCCATTGAAGATGACAACCTTCATTGGAACCCTGAAGTTAAGGACCGAAACCTTGAACCTCATTTGGGGCAGTTTCATTTCAAGCGGTTGCAAAACGCATATTTGTGCAATTGGTGGTTTTATAGGCTATCATCTGGTGGTGTGCAACAGTTTGCAAGGTTCAGAAAGGGGAAAGTGGCTGTTGAAGACCCTTTGGAGGGTTTCGAACTACATTGCAAGACCTTTTTAGGTCAGCGACCCACTTGAGGGGTCTATCCTAGGATGACAATCTACTTTGGGAAGGAAATCTGTAGTTTCTAGGGCAGATTATTGGATATTTTGATTTATTTACAGTTAAATAATCAGCTGGTATTTATTTGTGATTTCTCGGCCCTACACTTGTATGCAAAAATCAAATTTGAAGGTGTTTCATGAGCTATAATTATTCTGAAATTTTTGGCAAGTATTTTGATAATAAAATATTGCAATTGGAGCCATAAATATGTATTTCTAGAATTTTGAATTTTGTTACGGTTTGATATAAAAATTAGAAAATTGCATTTATTGTTATGGCTTGTTGGGAAACCCCTTTGGCTTAAATTATGTCATAAAAGGGACATTATAGTGGTATCAAACTCACGATTTTGGCAGTTTGTGGAGGAATAAAAAAAATAAAAAATAAAAAAAATTGCATATTCGTATAGTAGTCATACCTTATCAGACACAGTAGATTCCAGTCCGTATAGCTTTAGATCAGTCATTGTACCTTTTTATAGCTAGGGTTTCAGCAAAGTTTCAAGTTTTTTTGTGTTTTCAGGTTTGAGTTGGCTTCATGTCATGTCCCCTTTCCAGTTGACATCTCGCAGAGTTGATGATTAGCCTATTATGCGACCCTAGTAGGCTGATAGGATGGATAGAGGGTCATGATGGAGCTTGGCTTGGCTTCGACTAACATAATTTTTCCAGTTGGCATTCGTTTGGGCTCTTTCGGACACGTTTGCCTGAGCTCCTATTTTTTTAGGGATATTTGACACGCAGCGGAGCACCCCTGTTTTGGTATGGTCATGTGCGGAATCACTCCCTTGTTCGCCAGCTTTAGACGGATCGAGAATCGGATATGTATCGAGGGAGATATTAATATTTAATTGATTTAATTAAATATTAATTATTTGGCGTAATTATGACTTAGGCGTTTTGGGCCAAGGGGGCGCTCATTATGAAGGGGGCCGCTTTAATTATATTTTATAATTAAAATTGTCTTAGACTATGGGAAAATTAAAAGAAAAAGAAAACCCTAATTTTTAATTGTGAAACCCTAATTAGGGCAAGTGCACCTTTTAGAGGATATAAGGGTTTCTCATTGGGAGGAGTGCCATATTATTCATGTTGAAGACAAATTTTTGCTAAGTGTTTTTCTGAGAAGATTGAGCCAAGGGTTTCTAGTATTCTTTTGCATTGGAGAACGTGCAATTTTCAGTGTGTGCAATTCAGAGGTTGTGAGATATCAACTGATCTATTGCCAGTTTGAGCGATAATTTCACACAGAGATTATCACAGAGATTTACAGGTATTTATTTCATCAGGGTTTTTGTGTCCAAAAATCGTCCAAATAAAGATCCTCAGTATTAGTGTAATATTTCTTGAGATCAGACGTCCAGCATACAGGTCGTACAGTTTTTACTGCTGCTGTACGGAATCCGTATGGTTTTGTACCAGGCCGTACAGTTTCGGAAAAAGGCGTGTTTCAACAGTCACAGGCCGCAGGGAGCGCAGAGACCAACATCGGCCGACTCAATACCGACATCGGCAGAGTATACCGACATCGGCAGCGCAGAGACCGACATCAGTCGAGTAGTAAACCGACATCGGCAATATCATCCGACCGACTGCGGCAGTATAACCGACGTCGGCCACTGTGTTTTTGAAACAACGAGCAGAGAAAAATTTATTTATTGCAGCTGTACCGGATCTAAGGTTTGCTGAAAAAATCAGGTTTTTAACAATATTTGATATTATTTTATATGCATGATAGAGAAATGCTATTGTAATCATCTGGGAAGAATAATAATAATATAGTTTAGCCAGAAGAAGAGTTTACTGCTTCAATATTTATTTATTTGAATTGTATACGAAATTATCTTGCAAATTTCGCATTCTTTATTTCATGCCAAAAACACAAAAAAATCAAAATACACAAAACAATCAAAAAAAAAAATATTCAGTTTCAGAAATCAGGGAAACAGGGGTTTCTACAGTGGTATCAGAATTAAATCCTGCCATTCTAAGGGTTTAGCAATCTTATGCAGCCACAAGAGTTTGGGTCACCCAGGTATTATACTCGCAGGAGAGCCTTGGTTGACAGGCAACGGGGTTTGAGCGGGCAGCCGGAAGACATGGCTGACAATATTGACAGGACCCGTATACCTCATAATCCTAGGGATCAAGACGACGCAGAGGTTTTACTTGCTCTCAGAGATCTACGAGCAGGGCAAAGGCAGTCTAACGAAGTATTACAGCAGTTGACAAAAGCACTGTAGAGATTGGGTACTCCGAGGAGACCGTCACCACATCGTGACGATGACAGGAGTGATGCAGGATCACGGAGAGCACTTAGGACTGCTTTCCGGACAACAAACAAGCCTACTAGGCCTACTTTTGTGAGGCAGGAGGCCGATGAGGTGATAGCAGGTGAGGAGCATGAGGAGTTGTTTGCAGACACACTTATGGCAGCGAATGATGAGTGGGAGTTATTATCACCTGAGGTCAGAGAGAGGATTACTTTTGACTGATTCATCACACAGAGGAGAGAACATAACAGAGGTCGACAGGGTTGTAGACCTAGACACCGGAATAATGATCTAAAGCATGCTACGAACAGGCTCACACTAGCGATGTTCGACGGCAGTGGCAAGGTCACAGCGCAGGCTTGGATTAGTAAGCTAGACACATTTCTCACGTTGCGTTCGATAGCTGAGAGAGATGCTATCAAATATGCCACACTGCATCTTGAGGGGGTAGCTCACGATTGGTGGCACCACGGGATGGTGACACTCCAGCATGATCGGATCACATCTTATCAGGAGTTTGTTGATAGGCTGGTGGAACGTTTTGACAGGAAGGATCCGGAATCCTATTTCAGGGAGTTGGCTCAGTTGCGCCAGAGTGGCAGTCTAAAGTCTTACATTGGTGACTTCCAGAAGTTATCAGTTATGGTTCCTGACATTTCAGAGAGGCGACTTGTAGTGCTCTTCATGGAGGGATTGACAGAACCATTGAGAGGTTGGATCAAAGGCTTTGATCCTCCTTCGTTACAGGAAGCTATGAAGAAGGCGCGTAGTATGGAGATGGCAGCCCCATCCAGTAAATTTAACTCCAGAGGTACTTCTTCATTCAGGGACAATAAGGGCTTCAACAGAGATAGAGAGAACTCAGATTTTATCAAAGACAAATCAGGTTTTAAGAATGATTCAAAGGGCATACCAGCAGCACCACCTTTGGATTGAGAGGCTCTTAACGATCTACGCAGGAAGAAGCTTTGTTTCTACTGCAAAGGTCCCTATGATGCCAATCACGATTGTCCTTTGAGGCCTAAGGGCAAGGCAAATCGAGTGATGTGGGCTTATTATGAGGACTCGGAATCAGGAGATCCCGAACATCAGGAGAGTTCTGAGGAGTCAGAGGCAGAGGCAGTTTCAGAGCTTCAGATTCAGGAGGCACGCCTATCTAGCATCCAGCAGGAGCGTTCATTCAGACTCCGTGGAGTTTTGGCAGATCAGAGGGTCATCACCCTTCTTGACACAGGAGCCACACATAATTTTATTGATGCTAGATTTGTGGAGAAGCGTGGACTCACTATCGAGGATTTCGAGGGCATTAGAGTTAAGGTGGCCGACGGTTACACTCTTAGGTGTGAGCGGATGATTAGAGATCTCCCATTGCGCTTGAACAACTATGAGTTCAAGGCTGATTATTATGTGGTGAACATGGGGGATATAGATTTGGTCTTGGGCATGAAGTGGCTTCATTCCCTTGAGGAAGTCACTCTTCGTCTCAAGGACATGGAGATTCGTTTTGATGTTGATGGGAAGACACATATTCTGAAGGCATTACGGGACAGCAACATCAAAACTATTTCTTTTCATCGGGTGGAGAGGCTCATACGACACGACATGGTAGAGTGGGCTGCCGAGTGCACATTGGCACCAATACAGAAGGGATAGCAGAAGACTGAGTATCATCTGGACATTCAGCTGTTGAGAGTCAAGCATGATAAGGTATTCAACGATATTCCACCAGGGAGACCGCCAGACAAGGGCATTGAGCACATTATTGAGCTGGAGGATACTCGGAATTCCTTGGTGTGTACTCAGTTGGCTCTCCAGGATTCTGAGAGACATGTGGACGAGCTTTGTCTTGAGGTGAGTTTAGTTCAGGAGTTAGCGCATGTGGCAGGGACTCAGCTTTCTTTTACAGTCAGGTCACATGTTAATGATGATATGAGTATGTCTAGCGTTCACACTCCGGATTCAGAGATTGTAGTGGGTATAGGAGACAGGTGCATGAAGTCAGTTGGTATTGTTCACATTACTTAGGCGAGGAGTTTACTGGAGTTGCCAGTTGATTTCCGTTCATGGATTGGATGTTGGGATCCTTATCTTGGTACTTGGGACGATTTGACGCCATGGGATGAGAGTTGTGATTGACATGGCATGGTGATAGGTGCTAGGGTTGACAGTTTGTCGGTGCATGACTTAGAGCAGGAGTTGATGGCAAGCAGATTTGGTTTGTGTTATTGCTATCTAGCATGTGATGTCTCTTCATTATCAGCGATGCATAGGAGTTTGGGTGATGAGACTGTGGTTGGTGATCTGCAGATATATGTTGATTACAGTAGAGGTACAGTGTGTGGATTCTCCACACTTGGCGTAGTTCCATTTGGAAGTTGTTGCAGAGTTGGAGTGTGCCTTCCGCATAGCACGGTGGAATGTGTATATGGTATTTACGGTGTTGGCAGTTTGGGACGTCCACTCTACTTGGGTTCTGATATTTCGAGAGTTTGTTTCTCATGGGTTCCTGACTGTGGCAGTTGTGATTTTGGAGTTTGGTTGAGTTGTATTCGCCAGTTTGATTATGGATTCCTCTTGGTTATATTTCAGAAGATATTGCAGGAGCTTGCGTTGATTGACAGCAATATAGATCATGACTACATTTGGGATCCAGGTGGATTGATTGGTTTATTGTTCAACGATTGCTTGGGGACAAGCAATTTCAGGAGGGGCGGACTGTCATGTCCCCTTTCCAGTTGACATCTCGCAGAGTTGATGATTAGCCTATTATGCGACCCTCGTAAGCTGATAGGATGGATAGAGGGTCATGATGGAGCCTGGGTTGGCTTCGACTAGCGTAATTTTTCCAGTTGGCGTTCGTTCGGGCTCTTTCAGACACGTTTGCTTGAGCTCCTATTTTTTTTAGGGATATTTGACACGCAGCGGAGCACCCCTGTTTTGGTATGGTCATGTGCGGAATCACTCCCTTGTTCGCCAGCTTCAGACGGATCGAGAATCGGATATGTATCGAGGGAGATATTAATAATTAATTGATTTAATTAAATATTAATTATTTGGCGTAATTATGACTTAGGCGTTTTGGGCCAAGGGGGCGCTCATTACGAAGGGGGCCGTTTTAATTATATTTTATAATTAAAATTGTGTCTTAGACTATGGGAAAATTAAAATAAACAGAAAACCCTAATTTTTAATTGTGAAACCCTAATTAGGGCAAGCGCACCTTTTAGAGGATATAAGGGTTTCTCATTGGGAGGAGCGCCATATTATTCATGTTGAAGACAAATTTTTGCTAAGTGTTTTTCTGAGAAGACTGAGCCAAGGGTTTCCAGTATTCTTTTGCATTGGAGAACGTGCAATCTTCAGTGTGTGCAATTCAGAGGTTGTGAGATATCAGCGGATCTATTGCCAGTTTGAGAGATAATTTCACACAGATTTATAGGTATTTATTTCATCAGGGTTTTTGTGTCCAGAAATTGTCCAAATAAAGATCTTCAGTATTAGCGTAATATTTCTTGAGATCAGGGGTCCAGCATACAGGTCGTACAGTTTTTACTGCTGCTGTATGGAATCCGTATGGTTTTGTACCAGGCCGTATAGTTTCGAAAAAAGGCGTGTTTCAACAGTCACAGGCCGCAGGGAGCGCAGAGACCGACATCGGCCGACTCAATACCGACATCGACAGAGTATACCGACATCGGCAGAGTATATCGACATCGACAGAGTATACCGACATCCAGAGACCGACATCGGCAGCGCAGAGACTGACATCGGTCGAGTAGTAAACCGACATCGACAGTATCATCCGACCAACCGCGGCAGTATAACCGACGTCGGCGACTGTGTTTTTGAAACAACGAGCAGAGAAAAGCTTATTTATTGCAGTCGTACCGGCTGTACTAGATCTAGGGTTTGCTGGAAAAAAATCAGGGTTTTAACAATATTTGATATTATTTTATATGCATGATAGAGAAATGATATTGTAATCATATGGGAAGAATAATAATAATATAGTTTAGCCAGAAGAAGAGTTTACTGCTTCAATATTTATTTATTTGAATTGTATACGAAATTATCTTGCAAATTTCGCATTCTTTATTTCATGCCAAAAACACAAAAAAATCAAAATACACAAAACAGTCCAAAAAAAATATTGAGTTTCAGAAATCAGGGAAACAGGGGTTTCTACACTTCATGCCAAACAGTGACAGAAAGATGAAGACAACATTGGAAGCCATGGAAGAGATGCTGCAAGCTATGCAATAATCTCATAGGGAACTAAGGGCAGTGGGTCCCAAGACATGGATGAAGTTTGTAGGGTTAAGCGTTAGACCTCCAGAGTCTCCTTTAGAAGAAGGAAAATGACCAATAGAAGTGATGAAAACTTCATCACCACAAAAGATCAAGCTGCCCATAGAGGAATTCACCATGCGAATTGAAAACGAAGAGCCCTCCAAAGGGAAAGATATGGATTCGAATGTACAAAATGTTTGGGTAGAAGAAAAGAAAACGGAAAAGTCAAGGTCTGAATTCCAAAACCCTACAAAGAAGCCCAAGGAAGAATGAAAGTTTAATTGCAAGATTGGGGAGAGATTTTTGTGGTAAAAGTCCAATTGTTAGATGATAATGTTGATGTTTAGCTTGCTGGAATTTCCAGAACAACAATCAATAAGAAGCTAGTTGATGGTGTTCGTGACCTTAGTAAAAACCAGGAAAATGCTCCATGCATGTGTCAACAAAATATGGATGGAACCAAGGTGGGCAGGGTTTCACTTGTTGAATACGAAGACCTCAAAGCGGAGGAGCATGCACCATCCTTCGAACTTCTAAGGATGAACCATTGACTGATTTTCAGAACAACATTGGAGGAGACTTGAGCAACATGCCTATGAGGCATGATGAAGTAGTTGAAGGAGATGAAGCTCTTGATTTCATTGACATGTTTGTTCCACGTGCAGGGTTAAAAATAGGAACAACCCATATGAGTGTTGATAAAGAGACTCTTATGAGTCAAAGAGTGTTTAGTTTGCACATGTCCAAGGAAAGTACAATGATCATGGCATGTGACAAGCATGGGTGGAAGAAGCTGAGTTTGTTCTTAACCCAAACAAAGGATGAAGAGTATGTTGTTGCAGTAAGGGTGGAAGAGGTTGCTGAAGTTTGTCCACACTCTGAAGAATCCTTGAGGTTGATTTGGAATCTTGGTATTTGCGGAGGGGTACAAGGAGTGAAGAATGGATTTGCATTTGCTTGAGGGCAAGCAAATTTGGGAAGGGCGGATTGTAATGTCCCTTTCGAAATTAGAATAATGTTTTTAAATACTTAAAGTAAATAATATTATGTCTTATTTGCCAAAAAGTAACATGTCGACAACTTCTTTCTAAATTGATTTGTAATAAAGAAGGGGACTCCAATTTGATGTAAGTCGGCCTTAATTTAGAAAGTAATGGAATTGATTTCTGGAGAGAAATAATATAAAAGAAGGAAAGGAGGTTCATTTTGGTTACCATGTTTGATGAATTGAATTTTGAGTTTGAGCACGAAAGGCTTGGCTTATCTCCATTGAAAACAACCTTCATTGTAAACCTCAAGTTAAGGATGGAAACCCTTAAACTCTTTAGGGCCAATTTCTTTTCAGAGGTTGCAAAGGGAAGATTTAAGCAGTTGGTGGGTTTTTTAGGGCATCATCTAGTGGTGCGCAATAGTTTGCAAGGTTCAAAGAGGGAGACATCGCTGTTTAAGACCCTTTGGAGGGTGACGAGCTACATTGCAAGACCCTTTTAGGTCAGAAACCCATTTGAGGGGTCTATCCTAGGGTGGCAACCCACTTTGGGAAGGAAATCTGCAGTTTCTAGGGCATTTTATTGGAGATTTGAATTATTTACAGTCAAATAATCATCTGGTATTTATTTGTGATTTTTGAGCCCTACACTTGTATGCAAAAATCAGATTTGAAGGTGTTTCATGAGTTGTAATTATTCTGGAATTTTTGGCAAGTAATTTGATAATAAAATATTGCAATGGGTGCCATAAATGTGTATTTCCAGAATTTTGAATTTTTGTTAGGGTTTGATATAAAAATTAGAAAATTGCATTTATTGTTAAAGTTTGTTGGGAAAACCTATTTCTTCTATTTTGCCCTAGAGGGACATTACACATTGCCATATATGATTGAATTTCAGGATGGCCATGTTGATAAGCATGTAATTGAAGAGAATGTTGATCTTAACTTGGAAATTTTGATTCACAAGGATGGAGGTGTTGAGGATATCTCAACAATTTCTAATTTAGCAAAGGAAGGTGAACACTTTGATTACAGCTCAAGGTATGTAAAGGATGGCCATATTTCAGATTTGTTGCTTCATACTATGCCATTACAAGATTCTTGTCATCATGGAAAGCATTCTAAAAATGGTGATAGGGAAAAGGATACAACTTGCAGCATAGGGCATAAATTTTTTTTAAATCAAGTTCAAAATTGTTTTTACATATGGGCTCCGGGTGATATTTTGAGATTCAAGAAGGATAAAGGCTTTGATGAGATCAATATTACTATTTCTAGTCAAATTCTTCATCCCATGCATTTGGATAGAAAGGAAGTTCATGAGGAATCATATAGAATATGCTGTGCATTCTAACAAAGTTGTGGAGGATGAATGGTCACAATTCATCGATCACTCATTCGAGCCAAGTTCTACACTTGAAGACAAGGTTATAGATGATGGACTAATGGGGATAATCACAATGGGATGCTTGATTTTGGATGATGGTAAGCAGAATGGGTATCATATTGATGTTCAAGATTTTATGACTAAGCATGGCGTGGTGTTTTTGGAATCAAGCTACATATAGGTTTGCCACCCTTGGATGTGTGAAGGAGAATTCACAAAGGATAAGATACTACAAGATGGCTTCACCATTCCTTGCATCACGAAGGCACAAAAACTTGTCAGCACTTGGGGTAAACACAAGGTGTGAAATGACTCTTATGACATGGGTTTAGGTGAGATATCTTTTCATGATGATATTTGGTCTACTTTGGATCAACTTTGCATGGTGATTGATTTTGCACTTCCGGGATTGCCCTTGAGTAAAGAATACCATCAAGAGTTGAGGAATTGTGTTGGATATATCCTTCCTATTAAGGAAGTTATAAGCACCACAAGAAGATCTCAAGGGGAAGTTCATATGAATATCACATTAACGTAGCATAAGCATGGTGTAGTAACTCCAAACTTGGATATTTGTGTAGAGGACCACCAACAAGACGTGAAGGGAATGCATGGTGATGGGATACTACAGTCAAGTGATAGATGAAACATACTAAGGGCAGCTATGAACCAAATTGCCGCCATTAATGCTTCTGTCATGACCATTGTCAGGGACCACATTATTCCATTTGCACTAATACAAGTGGATAGGCAGTTTTGCAGCTGCTGTGCCAATTTCATGTTGCCGGTTTTGATAATTTCAGATCATGAGATGCTGTTATCAGTCATGAAGAGCTGAAAGTTTGCATATTTTAAGCAGGTTTATGCTTCTTTCAATAAATATAATCAAGTTCTGACATTATCGACTCATCCATATGGCTGCCGCGTCATTCAGAGAGTACAAAAACACTGTACAAATGAAAAGATATAGAGCATTATGATGGATGAGATCATGCAATCTGCCTGCACTCTAGCACAAGACTAGTATGGAAATTATGTGATACATGTACTTGAACATGGTAAACCACTTGAGCGTGCTGTTGTAATTAAGAAACTAGCTGGACAAATACTTCAAATGAGTCAACATAAGTTTGCTTCTAATGCTATAGAGAAATGCTTGCAATTTGGAGGGCCAGTTGAGCGACATATACTATTTGGTTAGATGCTTGGCTTAATGGGTGAAAATGAGCCCCTCTAGGGAATGATGAAATATCAATTTGCAAATTATGTTGTACAAAAGGTTTTAGAAACTTGTTATGATCCACAACAAAGCGTTCATCCTCAACAAGATATGGTTCATGCATGGGAATCACATAAAGGTATGCTAGAACAATCAGTTGTTGTTTTGCAAATTAAGTTGATTGATCCTTTTACTCCATCCTTATCCCCAAGGACCAAATAAAACTGTGCTAGTGAGACTAATTGGGAATTGCGTTGGAATTGCGAATTCCCAAGGATGAATTGAGATCTTAGTATTTGCAGGACAGTTCAAGGATTGCTTGAGGACAAACAATCTTTGGGAAGCGCAGACTATCACGTTGTCTTTTTAAATAAAATAAAAATAATAAAGTAAATATTTGTAAGTTGTCAAGTGGCTTACTTTTTATTTAAAAGTGACAATTTAATATTACTTTATTATTATAAATTAAATAAATAAAGGTGACTTTCCAAATAAAGCAAGTCAACATCACAAATTAGAAGATGGAAAGTTACTTTTGGGGTTTTTCCTTGGGAAAACTGTCAAGTGAGCTTATAAAAAGGCATGTGGGGTCACTTAGATATCATCTTTTGCCTATTATCAATTATACTTTTGCAAGTTTGAGTATCTACTTCAGCATTTAGCCTCTGAGGACAAAAACCCTTTGGAGGATAAGGAGACTTGAGGACGAAAACCCTCTGGTCTGGTGAGGTGGTTCCATTTAGGAACTACAATTGTGCTTTCAAATCATGATACCATAATAATTTAGCATTGGGAGAATCATTAGGCAGATCTATCATATTTCCAGCTGCTTCCAAGGTTCGTGCTAGAGTTTTTGACCAGCTGTATTGGCTAGGGCATCAACCATATGTCTTGCTAGCGTCATCATTTTTAGCGCTAAATCAATTTGCTATAGTGATACCAGCCCTAAATAAGATTGCTACAGTGATATCAACCCGAAATAAGGTTGTCACAGTGATGCTACAGCTGTACTAGGGTTTCAAACCTATTGTTTATGTCTTCTGGACATTGTTGGCAGCTAGGGAATCATTCTGCAGCCATACATACATCATCTCCATCCAGTCGTACCTCCTATTCAGTCATTTTCAGCTTGTGACGTCATCATCAGCGAACTTGGACGCCATTTCCAACGAACCAATTCATTTGTATGGTCAGTCGTACAAGCACAGGTTCTACCCTTAGGGTTTGCTGTTTGTAGATGTCAAGTGGGCATAAAAAAACAGGGTTACAATTTTGTATTTTGCATGCATAATTTCGTCCAGGGTTTCAGCCAATATATTATGTTATGTACTTTTCATTGTAATCCAATTTCAATAAAAAATTTGCTCTCTATGGGCGTTCAACCGCTTTAATTATTTTTATAAAATTCCAAATTAAAGGATTTATCCTTATTTTTCAGAATTCAGGGTTTATTTAAGATCTCATATTTATTTTTAAAAAGGGTTTGCTGACAAATCCCATAATTCGGTATTTCAATCAGAAGGGAACATTACAACAATCTTCCTAGAAGTCGGCACAACATAATTAGAGCATGGGATCACTTTAGGAATGTGATATCTCTTACTGCTCACTGATACAACTATACTTTGAGGGTTGGCATTGTATACTCATTGACGATTGTACATATATGGATGCCCAAGGAGTACATCACAAAATAACTCTTCTTTGAAAGGATAGATAGCATACGAGAAGTGGCATTGGAAAGTGACACGTATACCTTTGCTATTGCAGGAACTAAACCATCTCAATTTGTAAGGTTGCGAATGAGGTGTGGCTAGAAAATTTCAGTCCCTTGATGGTTTTTGTAGAGACGAGGTTCCTCATGCTACTGCTATTGATCAAAAAATCCACTGGCTGCCCTTACACCCACATCTAAGAATGGAATATGGATTTTGTTTCAACATCTTGCACCATTGGTGTAGCTTGTGTGGTGGCTTTTAAAACAGTTTAATTTGCGTCAATAATTCTATTAGAGGGATTGACTTCATAATCCTCTGTTTCTGCCAATGTAAGAAAATTATTCGAAGCATGGCACTTTGAGTTTGAGTGACTGTGCTTTTGTGTTTGTCACACCTTTTACAAGTCTTACATTGTTGTGGCTTTCTATCTGAAGAAGGCAGTTTTTAAGGTGCAAACATTGTGTTCTGCTTGATCTTAGACTCTTCCTCAATGGTTGCCGCACAATGGTAGGCTTCTCCCACTGTCTTATACTTGGAAAGCTTTAGTTTGGATTGAATGATTGGACTCAAATGAGCCTATTTTCACATACATGTCATGGAAGGCATCGGTGTAAACCTGGATTGACTGGTCATGTCCTTGCTACTGTTGTTGTCATTGAATGTAGTGGTCATGATAGACATCTTTAGGATAATATTCATTCTTGAAGGCTTCCAAGAATTTATCCTAGGTTGGGTTAGATTTTTCTTTTGTCTGGGCTTTCTCCCACAGAGAATGGGCTTGCCACTACTTGACGGTTGAATAAAATTACAAAAGTACTATTTTGATTTGATTTTCATCACAAAATTTATTCAGAGAGAAATATGAGCTAACTGATCCAACCATCTATCTATGTCTTTTGCATTCAGTTTTCCCTCAAACACAAGAATCTCTAGATTTACTTGAAACCTAAGGGGGGACTTGACTACCAAAAACTGCATCTAATTTGTGAATCATGGAACCACCCATTTGAGGACTTCATCGAACTAGTTGAACAAAAATGTCTTGCTCTTGAAGCGCTTTTACAATTCCGTTATTGATCATCTCTTGAATTGCATCTTGTGGGTGGTTGTCTCTTGCCATCTAAACTTGCTTGAAATGGCACATGTAGTCTAATGGGACTTTTGGTTTGATGCCGAGTTTCAAATACCCTAATCTTGTTCAATGGAACATGTACAAACATGATGAACCACTTTGATCCTAGTGATATGGATCCCATGAGATGTTTGAGGGACAACACCCTAATGAGAATCTAGTGATGGCAATTTGAGTATCATGGTGTATAAGGGGATTGTTTGTAAGATTGTCATTGATGTCAAATAGGCAAACATTAATGACAAAGGCATAGTGATTCGGGTTTGTCAAGTCCATGTACTTCATTCACTTTTACTTATAAAGTTTCATAAGTAAAGCCGTGTCGAAAACCCGACTGGGTCAAGAGAATGTTGATCGGGTGTGTGCACTTCAACTGCTTCGACTCTTAAAGTTTCACAAGTAAAGCAATCTTGAGAACCTAAATGGGTCTGGGTGAGTAAATCGGGTTTCCAGAGCAACTTTACTTCTATCAAATTCATAAGCTAAGCAGTCTCAAGAACCTGAATGGGTCTAGCAGAGTTGATCGGGTTTCCGGAATGACTTAATTGCTCTCATCTTTATAAGTCAAGCAATGTGTAGAACCCAAATGGGTCTAGGTGAGTCAATCGGGTTTCTGGAAAGACTTTACTTCCTTCATGTTTATAAGTTGAGCAACGTCAAGAACCCAAATGGGTCTAATGAAGTTAATCGAGCTTATGGAATGACTTAACTTCTTTCGAACTTATAAGTCAAGCAATATGGAGAACTCGAAATGGTCTTGAAAGAATTCTTTCGGAAAAATGGTTAAGTCGTTTTTCGAAAAGTGGACCAAACAAAGTTTCCAAAGGGTAAGTGGAGTGTTCCAAAAAATGCCGAAGGGATATTTTCAAGAAGTCCGAAGGGTAAGTGGACCAAACAAAGTTTTCGAAAGGATACTTTGAGAAATTCCTAAGGGTAAGTGGACCGTTGCAAAAGTTCTGAAGGGATCTTTTCAAGAAGTCCAAAGGGTAAGTGGACCAAACAAAGTTTTCGAAAGGACACTCTGAGAAATTCCGAAGGGTAAATGGACCGTTGCAAAAGTTCTGAAGGGATCTTTTCAAAATGTCCGAAGGGTAAGTGGACCGTTGCAAAACTTCTGAAGGGATCTTTTCAAAAAGTCCGAAGTGTAAATGGATTGTTGCAAAAATTCTGAAGGGCAAGTGGACCATTGTAGAAAGTCTGAAGGGATCTTTTCAAAAGGCCGAAGGGTATGTGTCCTAAACAAAAGTGTTGAAAGGGGACCCGAACAAAAAGTCTGTGGAAATTGTCCTGAAGGAGACTTGGACAAAAATTTCGTGAAAATTGTCCCAAAGGGGACATGTTAAAGTTCGAGCAAGTCTGAAGAGATCGACGAAGGGGAAGCATCTCAAAGATGCCGAAAGAAGCGAGATGAAGTCAACACGTCGAAGGTTAATGATCTAGTCAACATTAAGAGCAAGCATCTTTGATGATCCAACGACACACGCAAGTCAGGATTAAGAAGATCCAATGGAGTGAGTGAATCCAAAGCCTTAAAAGTGCTCGAAGGTTAATGCACAGTGGCAAAGTTAAAGACCGAGCAAGTCCAGTAAGATCTATCGGAGCGAAAGCTCTCATGAATGCCGTGACAAGCGAGATATAGTCAAATCTGTCGGAGATTAACGTCTGACTAAAGTTAAGGATTGAGCATATTCGAATAAATCGGAAGGAGCGAAAGCGATTTGATATATAGGAAATAGCAAGATGCAAAAAAAAAAAAAAAGGAACTCGATGGTTAGACTTGGTACGAAGAAAGAAATCAAAGCCCACATTTAATATGCTCTCAATGAACAAATGAAGGAACAAACAAAACCTGTAAATAATTGCACAGAGCTCAAGATTGATCGATCCAACCGATCAATCATCGATTAAGGAGGTTGTGCATTTATGAGATAAATCCAGCAGTTGCCAAACATAGTAAAGAGACCAGAACAATACGGTGTGATGCATGAACCAAGACATGAAAAGGAAACGACGCAGTTATGATCTAGTCAACATTAAGAGCAAGCATCTTTGATGATCCAACGACACACGCAAGTTAGGATTAAGAAGATCCAATGGAGTGAGTGAATCCAAAGCCTTAAAAGTGCTCGAAGGTTAATGCACAGTGGCAAAGTTAAAGACCAAGCAAGTCCGATAAGATCTATCCGAGCGAAAGCTCTCATGAATGCCATGACAAGCGAGATATAGTCAAATCTGTCGGATATTAACGCCTGACTAAAGTTAAGGATTGAGCATATTCGAATAAATTGGAAGGAGCGAAAGCGATCTTGATATATAGGAAATAGCAAGATGCAAAAAAAAAAAAAAAGGAACTCGATGGTTAGACTTGGCGCGAAGAAATAAATCAAAGGCCCGCATTTAATATGCTCGCAATGAACAAATGAAGGAACAAACAAAACCTGTAAATAATTGCACAGAGCTCAAGATTGATCGATCCAACCGATCAATCATTGATTAAGGAGGTTGTGCATTTATGAGATAAATCCAACAGTTGCCAAACATAGTAAAGAGACCAGAACATTACGACGTGATGCATGAACCAAGACATGAAAAGGAAACGGCACAGTTATGACCAAAATCCAGCAGGTGTCAAAGATAAAAAAGAGATCTGAGCATTGAAGTGTAATGTATGAATCGAGACACGGGAATTTGCAAATGTCAAAGTCGCATTGAATGTGAACAGATAGCAAGAGTCAGTCAAGAGGAGTTGAAGTGTGAACACATTGCATAGATGAAATCCTAAAACTCAATGTATATACACGACATCTTATTCATTGTGAAGTTGTTGCTATTGTTGCAATCGAGAGTGCTGTAGAGAAACTCGAAGAGTGTCACTTTGAAATGTATGCAAACACAGAGTGAAAGACAGAGCAACAGAGAGGAAGAAAGAGCACATAGAGAATGTGCAGAGAGTGAGCAGTTACATATTAGACTTGTAACAAAGGAACTGATTTGGATTCATTTGTGAATCCATCTTGTATTCTGAAGTTGTAGCTTCATAGTTCTGATTGGTTGGTGCCATCAAAAAATTGAGTTGGTGATTAGTTAGGGGATTGGTGTCTCCTTAGGGAGTGGGTGCTTCTATAGAGTGGGTGCTCTTGAATGTAACCAATGGGACATTTAACAGTGAGGCTGGATTATAACAGTAGATTTTAGCAGCCATTTGCACCGTGGTTTTTCCCTTTGGGTTTTCCACGTAAAAATCCTGAGTACTGTGTTTTTTGTATGTGTAATCTCTGCATTTTTTCTTTGACTTGCATATGAATTTGTATTTCCTCTAAAAGGTCTAAAAGAACTAGTTTTCGCTGATCTACTGATTCAGCCCCCCTCTCAGTAGATAGTTGTGTTCAACATCTAGATGTGTTCAACATCTAGATGTGTTGCACATGTACGCGAAAGCTATATGAGATAATATGAAGATAACCAAAAAGTGAGATTATAGAATCGGAACACAAAGTTTTATAAATTTGTGTGCTTTATGCACGGTTATCTCCTAGGATTTGGATCACAATCTCTACCCATTGAATACTTGTGAGTGATGTAGGAACCAACTGTTTGAACTAAAACCTTTCTTGGTTTTGGCTCCGGCCTTGGCTCTTCTATTTACACTTAGACCTTGGTTTCCATTTTGACTTTTGCTTCTACTCTTGATGGATTTTTAGAATTCGCTGCCTCTTGCAGCCTTTGTCTTCTTTCTTGTTTTTCAACCAATCGAGTGGACCGTTCGATGTCGTGGTTCAATCCCTGAATGTGGTTTGCTTTTCCTGCCTTTGTTTGGGGTCAATGGCATTAATTATTTCTCGAACAATGTTGGTCTTCTTCTTCTTGATGGCCCTTCTCTTTGCACTGTTGTAGGATCTTTTGTTGTTGTACTTCACAATTGCATTCAACACGGAGATGTTATAAGATAATTTAGTGCCTTGTTGTCAATGGCTATTGTCGACTGACTTTTGCTTCTACGCAACGTTAGCCTGACTCAACTTCACAAATGAAATAGCACCAAATTGTTTGTTATGCAAACTACTCTACCAAAGGAACACCAATTACATAATAGTAAATACATACCACAATGTAGTATAAAAGAACATTAGAGTAGTATCACCTTAATATCATATAGATAGTGCTCAGTACAAGTTGTTCGGTACAACAAGGACCTGTTACACAACCCTTTTACCCCAATGTACATCATTCTATTTATATGACACAACTCAATGGTTGTTGGTTAAACACAACCGTCAACAACCAAGCATAACTAAAGAGAGTCATTACAATACTACCTAACAACATAACAATGTTGGCGACCAAAACACGTAATTAAGAATATGCTGATAACAACGATAATACTAATATGATACTGTACAAACCCATGGATGCACATAACAAAATCTGTAACTGCTGTCAGATCCATGAAGTAATCTGAACAACTAACGCAATCGTCAACCTGCAGAGCATCATGTCAGGCACCAGACTTACATTTCAAGCTGTTATTGAAGAAATTTGTTGTAATAATAGAACAATTTAGTGTAGGGTGTAGATTCAATCAGCTAGTGCACGAGGGATTGTGCAGTTGTGTTTAGGTATAGAAAACACAAAATTTCTCAATCTCATTCATGTAGCATTGTACTATTAATGTACCTATCCTCTATATGATTCATGGAAGAATATTTATGCTATGTGTCTATGTCTAATGATTTATGGAAGAGCATTTATGCTATGCATCTATGACATACAAAAGCAAGTGCATAACTACCATATTTATTTCTTTATTGCAACTTTAATGCTGCCAGCTAGGAAATTGCTCCTCTGGATGCATTGATGTAAAGATGGCTGTTAGCTTGAAATTTGTACACCTTTGTTTCCTCTGTCCTCCAATTGCTGCAATCATCACAACTTTTAATAAGAATTCTTCAAACTACTCAGCAAGTTACAAATATTTCAAATTGCACAAGCCAACATTTTCAACATGTGGAGGAAAAAATGCAGGTACAAAAATTCCAAGGCTAATTTGTGTCTATTAACAACAATGCCTTTCCCTTGCATTTATGTGCGATACATAACAGATTATCATGTGTATTCCAAGAATAAAAATAAAAATGTCTTCACACCAATCACACACTGAAAATCAACAGAAAATGCAGCTCAAGAGATTTGAATGGAAAAGGGTTTCAAAAAACTTATTGGTAAACGCTGTTTATGTAAAAAATCAAGAACTATATTGCATCTGACAATTCTTGCTTAGATTGAACACACTTCTACAGGCAAAACTACAAATGAACATCAAAGGAGATAGTCATTTTACCCTGAATTCTCTTGAGCAAGTCCACTAGAAAATGCAACACATATTCTCAATATAAATTTTATAAACGAGAGGGCCATGGTTTCATGGCTCTGATATCTTCTAATTCTCATTTTGACTGCTGCTTGAATTTGATTTTTCTGACAGTGGAGGAGCCAGTGAAAGCCTAGATGCTAAAGTTGTTTTTTTGATTTCTCCCATGAGGCCTCCAATGCGAACTCAAATCCGCAAGAGAAGAATCTGTAGACAGAGTTTTGGAGTCTGTCTTCCTCATTGACTCCAAATAAACATGAACATGATGGCTGGTAGACATTATGAACATTTGACTATAGGCTTATAGAAAACTGAATTGCAAATTGAAAATTGATCAAACCAAGTGTCCATAAACCATGCATTGTTATCGTGGAATGTTGAAACTTTGAGTTGGGATTTCCAATTGTTGCAAATATTTTGTATACTTTTGTGGAGAAACAAGATTGCTTAATGTTTGTTAGTCTTGATAGGAGGCTTGTAAAAGTTGATTTATCAGAGATTGTCAAGCTAACTTATAGTGCTATAGATATCGAGAAAGCTCTGATATCAAATGTGAGACACATTTTCTTGATATTCCATATATCACTTAGGATTTGACCTGACATGTTTTTTTATGACGATCCTCCTCCACACACTCAACTCTTGTAAAGGAATTACTAGATGTACAACTCTTCAAACTTTGCTGCCTTTCAACTTCAATAAACGTATATGAATTTCCTAAGGTAAGAATCTGTAGGCAGATTTTTGGGGTCCCTATTGATTCCAAATAGCCATGAACATGATGGCTTGTAGAGCCACATTATGAATGTTGGACTTTAAGCTTCTAGAAAAGTGAATTGTAAATTGAAAATTGATCAAAGAAAGCGTCAATAAACCATGAATTGTTATTGTTGAACATTGAAACTTTGAATTGGGATTTGCAACTGTTGCAAATATTTCATATGCTTCTGTGGAGAAACAATACTGCTTAATATGAATTAGTCTTGATAGGAGGCTAGTAGAAGTTGATTTATCAGAGACTCTGAAACTAACTTCGAGTTATAGATATCAAGTAGGCTCTGATATCAAACATGAGATTCCTATTCTTGATATCCCATATTTTATTTTGGATTTGATCTGATCTGATCTTTTCTCCTTTTATGATGATCCTCCCCCACACACTCAACCCTTTTTAAAGGAATTACTAAAGGTACAACTCTTAACAATTTTCTTCCTTTCAACTTCAACCAACATATATGTATTATTCTTATTATTATAGTTCTTAATATATTTATATATAGTATTATTTTACTATTATCTCTCTCTGGTATTATTTTACTGTTATCTCTCTCTCTCTCTCTATATATATATATATATGTATATATATATATATATATATATAGTGTCAAACTACATATGTACTATGATCACCTTTATATTTTTTTGGGAATTCAGGCTCATAACAATACTCCTTTGTTTTAAAGCTTGATGAATGAATTAAATGATTCTTTCCTATTTTTGTTAGAAACAATGATGGCAAAGGGAAGTATTCAACGGTCTTGCCCAGACACCTACTCTTTTTTTTCCCTAAGGAAAAATCATAATTTGTATCCCGAGAGAGGACCGAAATTACCTTCTGTAAATGCAGACAATATTTGAATCCAAATGGAAAAAGATGCAAACCAAATACAAATAAAGCCAGCAGGCACTGATACTCTTCCCAGAAAATATCAGAAAGAGAAGACTGTCCCTAGAACAGACTGACCAAAAGATTCAAGGGCATCGGCAGGCATATAGTTTCTTCTAACAATCGGCCAAAAAGAGAACTACAATCAACCCTAAAAAAAGAGCTAGAGCTACCAAGGAAATGAGTGATGATGGGGCAGATTTATACACCATACATTGAGGACAAAACAGCAGGCAAAGTATAATTCTGTCCAAAGTTTTGGTCCACGCCCATGAACCCTGCTCCACCTGCAAACTTTATTTTAACAGTCTGCTATAATGTCTAATTCTCTATAAATATGTTGGTAGGAGAGGTACTTAAAATCCTTCTCCACCATCTTCAGCTGATCATAAATCAGAGTCAGTGCCAAACCCTCCATTTCAAAAAGATCTCTCATCTAGTTTATAACAACCATGGAGTCCCCAAAGACCTGTAAACTCCAAGCATCATTTTCAGCTGCACAATTTAGAAGCATTTTCAAGGCCATTAATTCAACAAAGTTGTTAGAGACAGCGCCTAACACAGTTTTCAACTTTATATAGTGAGTGTCAGGGAGATAAAGTATACCCACTGCCCCATAGATATCTGAATTCCCCTGATTAGCTCCGTCAAAGAATCCTACAAATAGGATGACTTACTAGATGTATTCAATGGTCTAGTCCGGTCTTACCCTATCCCACTTCTATTAATATCGTCAACTCACAGTGATTTTAGAAATCAAATGTCACCTGGAAACTTTAGTATAGGGATGAGGACTCCATTTCCATATCCACGTCTCCTAGTGATGATAATTTTATTTAAAATACAGCCATACCCTTATTTACTTCCCCTCCAGTACCCTGGTTTGAAATGGCATGCTTGTATACCACGTCTCATGCATTCAATATAATATATATATTACGACTACAACCAGAATAGAAGATATTCAAAAAATCCAACATGAGCTCTTGCAACATGATAATTTATTTGTAACTTTTGATATCCCTGTAATCTTCTGACTCCTTTGTACTGAGTTTGTTTGTTTTGGTTCTGGAGCTTAATTTAACTTGGAAAATAATTTCTTAACAGAGAGACAAATAAATTTATTAGTGGATTCAAAATATTTTTAAATATTTTTCACGTACCATTTTCTTCAAAATTTTCTGATTTCTGAATTTGGTTTTCGTTTAAATCAGTAGGCCGAGTGGCAATGATTATCCTCCTGCTTTTGGTGTTAATGTCTCTTGCTTTTTTATGCCACGGATATTATATCCGATGCACTTTGGGCTTTGTAGACTATTTTGGAACTTTTCATAGAAAAAAACTTAGTTCTTGCTTTAAGAGCAACATAGTGATTGATTTATTTTTTGCTTTTGAGTACATAGTTTAACATGAACTTGTGTCTATATGAATGCCGACAAGTTTCATTTTTTGTAAAATAAATTAGTTTTTTTATGTGAAAATGTTGATGGTTTACGATTTTTTAATTTTTCCAGTTTTTTTGGGAGTCTTAATGTGGTCTGAGACAACTCTGAGTGAACTTTGACTTTCTTGATTGTTGATCCCAAGCCATGTTTGAGACTAGCTACTATGATCTTTACACGCTCCTATCTTTTTGTTTGTATGCAATTAGTCTGTCATCTCGAACAATGACTCTGTACCATAGAAGCAATGCTACGACAAACTCCCAATAAGGAACAATATCAAACCAAGGTTCATAGTCATCACTTCAAGGAAACATCATCTCACTTTGCGTAGGGTTTTAAACTTAATAAAGAGCTATCAAAAAACATAAAAGATGTCGATATAGGGTCCCAAGTCTCAATGTGTAATGTCTCCAAATGGGATGATTTAATCCAAAAACGGTTTTCCCAAAATCCTCAAATCTGAAAATGCAATCAACAAACCCTAGATTGTCAAACAAGCTCGCAAAACCTTTAATGAGCCCTAAAAACCCTAGGCGCCAGAATAATAGGGTTTTATGGGTAAAATCCAGCGAATCACTTGTTCCAAAATAATTGAAAATGTGCAGGAAAAATTCAGAATTTAATTTGCACGAAATTAATACTTTTTTACCCGATTTCTAAAGCTCAAACGCCACTTTTTGATGGCAATTTTTTTTGATTAATTGTCATAATTACTGCTGTTGTTCTAAGTGACTTTCCTTTTCAAACCCTTGTAAAAAATAGCCATAAGCCTCCAAAAATTACCAGGAAATTACGACTTATATTGGGCATAGAAATCGCCAAATTAGCCTCTCCAAGCCAATCTCTCCACTTCCAAAGTGTTGGGAAAAATAGCAGAAAATTATAGAATAAATTCTTGCCTTCCTCAAGTGGAAAAACCTTCAATACCCTGTCAAATAATTAAATAATAATTTTAAAAATTATTATTTAATTTTCTCCTTCAAACCCTTCACAAAATTGTCCAAAACTTCACATCAATAATAAAAAAATTAGCAAATAAAATTAGGTTATTTAATTTGCAAATTTTAGATCAAATGCAGCGTCCAAACCCTAGATCCAAGCTCTCCAAGTGGTTCGCTCCACTTGCAAAAATAGTATAATAAATTAGCAAGCTTAACATGCAAGAAAAAGACCACGAAACCCTCATAAAAATTCACACAAACCCTCCAAAGTAATTTGCCCCACTCCTTAGGCAAATAATAAGATCTCCTTTAGCAAAAAGGTGGTGTCAAAAGACACCTTTTTGATTGATCAATCACCAACAGTAGAGAACCTATATTGGACATGCATCCCAATAGTTTTCTTCAAGCACGAAGAACAAAATATCAAATTCGGTATATCCTCCATTGTAGTCTTCGTTATGTATTTATAACTTCCAAAGAGGGTGAACTACTTTGGGAAGATAAAACACCTTTCTTTTCCCTTGTTTTAGCGCCCATGCCATCTCCTTTTTGAATAATATATTAATTAGTTGCCTTAATTTTAAAACAGTAATTAAAATTAATTTTAAAATATTTTATTAATTAAATAATAATTGTTTTATGATAAAAATCACTATTTCGACAATTAATAAATAACTATTAAAATATAATCTCCCAAAAGGGTTCTTTTAGTCTATGGGAAAATAGACTAAAGGTTTTGAATACTTGTTTAATCATGATGTGGAAATGGGGACATTACAGTCCTCCCCATCCAAAATTGCTTGCCCTCAAGCAATTGCAAAATCCAAGTGGGTGTCACAACACTCCTTATCAAACAATGTCCACATTTACTTGTTTCTCAATGAAGGAAATCCTCACGTCTTCTTCATACTCTTGTTCCTGTACTTTGGGGGCTACCCCCAAGTGCTAGATGCATCCTCATGGCCTTCCCAAGGCTCCACATATTCCCGGCCAAACACCCCTTTCAATACCAAGTGGTGGATGAGGAAGCTCCTTTCCCTTCTACCCTCCAAGGAAGTGATATGTAGCCAAAAGTTAGAATAAAAAACATAATAGAATTTGATTACCTTGCTGCTCTAAGGGCAATGACTCCCCAAATGCCATGTTATAATTCTCCAATCATGCAAAAAGAAATCAGCTAGTTACCATCTTGTAAACTTATGATGATGTGAGGTCTTAAGGTAGTACAATTCAATATATATGGGCTTTCTTGTGCACGCCATGTGCCCTATCAAAGGCCGCCCCTTATCAACATTCCCATGTATGCATGTAACACTCCATAAGCTCATCAAGAGTCCCCAAATGCTTATCAATGAGATCTGTATCCTCTTTGTGCATGTGCTACTTCTATTACTTGCGAATGTAACCCAAACATGCATGTTTCCAAAACCTTGCAAAAGATACCCCAAAAATCAGTTTTTCCTCCTTCATGATACTGCTGTAAGTACATGCGTAATTCTGATTTTTCATGATGACAAAATTCAGAATTAATACATGTGCTTTCTCCTCTTCTCAAGATCTGTGGGATGCCAACAAAACTTCTTACCTTGCCATACTGGTACTTAGTATGCTGCTCAAGAAAATTCAATGTGTTATGCAACTCAAAATAGTAGCTATCATACCTCTTATCATGCTTCGAACTAACTTATCCACAAGGTCTCTTTATGAGTTGAAACCTCTCCCCATAGATTATGTATGCAAATATGTTGGCTGTCATAGTAAAACACAGTCATGCCTCTATTCATAAATTTTAATTTGTTCATTACCAAGATGATACTTAATGGACTCTCTAACTCCATGCTTCCCTAACAAACCATCATGGACTTATGCCCTTGCAAGTGCATATCATAACCATCTAAACCCATTGGTAGGGATCCCTTTATGTAGGATGTATGTCCTTCCTTTGGCTGCCCTTTGTTAGCTTCTGCACACATGTATGCATCATCAAACAAACCCCACCAATATTGGATTTTATTCCTTTTTATATACTGCTGTACCTGCCATGTTAATTCAGAATTTTGGGAGCAAGTGATTTCAAATTTTGTCCATGCATGAACTCTTCTCCTTGTGAACTGAAACATATTCCGAGAGGGCAATATTATGTTTGCATGTAGGGGCTGGAATTGACTAGATGTCTTAGAATTTTCTGAGTCGTAAAATTCAAACTTCAATCCAACATATGCATGATAAATATCAGAACTAGATAAACTTATCAATTGTGTTGTAGCATTCCTTTTTTTCAAGCACATGGCTGTCCATGATGTCTCATAACAGCCCTATCATTGTTCCTTTCAGCGTCCTTCCTCATACTTATAAAATATTTTCCTATCATGTTGATTGATGAAGATGAAGGAGCCTTCTTGTCATTCAAACCATGCAAAATATCCTCATTATCTCCCACCTTAAACTCTAGTTCCATTGTTAATTTGTGCATGCCTATATTCCTCCATGCCTCACACGATTTTGATTCTTTCTTTATTCCCATGGAATTAGTCATAAAGAATTTAAAATCATAATTGAGAACCTTTGTAAAACTTAGAAAATTATCAGGATCCCATATCTCTTGGTGCCAATAATTGTGAACTTGAATCAAGGAATCATCATGCCTCAATTTGCAAACCATATCCTGCATTTTATCACTTTTAGTGACTTCACGGTCATGTATACAATCATTAGAAGATAAATAGACATCTCTTATCAATAAAAAGATCCTTACCTTGCACTTTTTTTATTTCATGCTCCTTGGTTTCCTCTTCTCTTTTATCATCCACTTTCACCTCTATGGGCTGCCTCAAAGTGTCATCTTTTTGTAGCTTACCTTCCTTTTGCAAATCTGATTTTTCTAATTCATTGGCCTCTTCATGAAGGGCTGTTCCTTCATTCTTTTCCTCCAACTCTCTATGTTGTTCAATACTTTTTTCTTCTATGTGCTCCACTATTAAATAAGGCCTTAATTTTTCCTCACAAATATTTGCAACTTTTTCAAACAACATTTGGGAAACTGAAAATTTATTCTTTTCTAACCTTAAACCTGCCAATAAGATAGATGCCAATGGCTCGAAAAGATCATCACTTTCATTGAGTGTTAAGGTCACCACCTTTTGTATGGAAGTAATCATACCTTCTGTAGAATTTTTAGTTGCAGTTGTAAGGAAATGTTAGAGCATTCCAAGAATAAGTGTATCACACTCTAAATCCAACATTAGTACACAAGATCTGACCTTTGCCATATTTTTTAGAATAGCGATCCTCTTAGTAAAAGAACTTGTGATGTCACCAAGACCTTCAAAAAATTTCACCATCAACTGAAATATTTCTTTCATGATGTTGCCATTGTGTAGCTATTCCAGAGCTATTATCCTTGTAATTTCACTAATACAAGTGATAGCTACAAGTCTCACATCTGAATCTGAATGTCTCAAAATCTTGGGTCTAGCCAAATAAACCACCAAAAGATTCATTGCCCAAAACATAGACTTAGAATCTAATTGTTCTATCATGGACAAACAGTTTGCTGCTTCCTCCAAAATATTGAGTAAAACATTTTTTAAATGATGTGGATGCGCAAGCTTTTTTCCCAATTTGCGAAGCTTTGTTCTGAATTCATTTTCATTCATTAACTCCATGATTCATAGATTATGCATCTAACTCTACAATCACAAACCCTCACATGCTAGACAATATCGGTGCTCTAATACCATTGTAGTGTCCCCAAATGAGACAATTTAATGCAAAAGGGGTTTTCTCCAAAATCCACAAATCTGAAAATGCAATTAACAAACCCTAGATTGATAAACAAGCTCACAAAACTCTTAATGAGCCCTAGGAACTCTAGGCGCTAGAATAATAGGTTTTATGGATAAAATCCAGCCAATAACTTGTTCCAAAATAACTGAAAATGTGCAAGAAAAATTTAGAATTTAATTTGCATGAAACAAATATCTTTTTACCCGATTTTTGAAGCTCAAATGCCATTTTTTTATGGCAGAAAATTTTGATTAATTATCAAAATTACAGCTGCTGTTCTGAGTAACTTTCCTCATCAAACCCTTGCCAAAAATAGCCACGAACCTCCGAAAATTACCAAAAAATGACAGCGACTTATTTCGGACATAGAAATTGCCAAATTAGCCTTTCCAAGCCAATTGCTTCACTTCCAAAGTACTGGGAAAAATAGTAGAAAATTATAGAATAAATTCTTGCCTTTCACAAGTGGAAAAATCTTCAATAACCTGTCAAATAATTAAATAGTAATTTTAAAAATTATTATTTAAATTTTTCCTTCAAAACCTTCACAAAATCGTCCAAAACTTCACACCAATAATCAGAAAATTAGCAAATAAAATTAAGTTATTTAATTTGCAAATTTTAGATCAAATGAAGCCTTCGAACTTTAGATCCAAGCTCCCCAAGTGGTTCGCTCCACTTGCAAAAATAGTTTAATAAATTAGCAAGTTTAGCATGCAAGAAAACGACCATGAAACCCTCATAAAAATCCATACAAACCCTCCAAAGTAATTTGCCCCACTCCTTAAGGCAAGAACAAGATCTCCTTTAGTAAAAGGTGGTGTCAAAAGACACATTTTTGATTGATCAATCACCAACAGTAGTGAACCTCTATTAAGCATGCACCCCAATAATTTTCTTCAAGCATGAAAAACAAAATATCAAATTTAGCATATCATCCCTTGTAACCTTCACCATGTATTTATAACTTCTAAAGAGGGTGAACCACTTTGAGAAGATAAAACACCTTTTTTTCCCTTGCTTTAGCTCCTATGCCGACATCTTTTTTTTGAATAATATATGAATTAGTTGCCTTAATTTTAAAATAGTAATTAAAATTACTTTAAGGCAAATAAATTAATAACTAATTCATTTAAGCACTTTAGTCGTAAAAACCACTTTTAAAATATTCTATTAATTAAATAATAATTGCGTTATGATAAAAATCATTATTTCAACAATTAATAAATAACTAATAAAATATAATCCTCCAAAAAGGTTCCTTTAGTCTATGGAAAAATAGACTAAAGGTCTTCAATACTTGTTTAATCATGATGTGAAAATGGGGACATTACACAATGCTATGCACTATGAATGATACTCCACAATTCCACGGTTTCCCCAGCCATAGATCCACAGGGATTGAGACCAAAGATGAACTTGAGCGATGGAGGAGCCCTCTGTCCTATTAACATCTAAATCCCTTTCAAGTGAGATTGATCCTCTTTGGATGATATGCATACCAAGGGGAACTAAGCTTTGAATACTTCACTGTTGATTGATCAAACCATTAGCCCGAGTTCATGTCTAAATAGTGTAGACATATTGAGGCTTGAAAAAAGAATTAACACTGAAAGAGAAATTGCATAAATTAGAAAAAGCTACAGAGATGATATGTACAATGTGAGATGAATTTCCCGGTGATGATAAAATACAATCTTATGTTTTGTATTAATACATGTTGACGAGGGGATTTTTATAGGCTGTGATGAATAAATGAACGGAAGAAAGAAATTGCTGTGATGAATGAATGAATGGAAGAAATAAATTATATTAATATCAACAGGTGACATAAGTAGGTCAACAAGAATTGAAAGTACATCCAGCTACAGTAAACAGTATTAGAGTAGCGAAGGACCCTAGAAGCTGATAATGTGACCGAGGCAAGACCAAACCACTTAATCTTAAAGTATAACCATGTGTGCCAAGCCAACTTACATACAATAACAGTAACACTGACAACATCAATTGTTCTTGTCAAATAAAATAGATTATGATACTTTCTCGAATGAAGAAAAGAAAAGTAAGGGCAAGCTGTTAATTTTAAAAAACAGGAGAAACTTTGCATGTTGTTATCTATGTGGCTTTGAGAAAAAGTTAATACTTTTTTTTTTTATTTGTATGGCAAGGTACCCCCTCCAGGCTATAAAGAAGTCAACAAATTTTGGCAAAGATGGTTCATGCATGTTGTCATCTCTTTTTATATTGTGGTTATCAATAATAAGTGAGCAATGGATAGAAGATGACATTAAATGGTTTGCAAAATAGGAAGATATGAAATATTATATTGCACAACATAAAATCTCAAAAAAAAGTCGAGAAAACCAATAAAACTTCTGTGCTAAAATAAAAAAAGACCTATAAACAGCATTAGTCAACTTTTGGTCCTAGACCTTGAGCCATTGCATCAGGCCAAAACAGTTAGCTAGAAATAAGAAAATGAACATTAACAGAATAATATTCATTTCTGAGGTATTTTGATGTGTTATGGAGAATTGACTATGTAACTTATGGTGTTGGGTTGTCCTTGAGCATTCATGGTCGAGAAGTTAGAATCTTTCCATAAATAATAGTTATTGTATTTGCATACACTTTCTGGTCTTTTTTTTCAGTTGATTGGTTACATTTAGTCTTATATACTTTTGTTGTGAAGTACATTTTCTACAGTATCAGTTCTTATGTTGTTACAGCTAGAATAATCTTTGATGGATTATGTTATGCTATTTTAATAAACAGGAAAATTGCATTGCATTTGATTGGAGAGATCCTGCATTTCAGCTCCATGTGTCTCCAGCGGATGCTGATAAGGTTTTTATTTCACCTTTTCGTCAAAGAATTGGGATTAACATGAAGAGTTCAAATTATGGATTTTTGTCAACTTCAATATCATGTGCGAATGTTTTTGTGTACAGGCTTTAAATTTATCAAATTTGTCAGTAAATGACATTAATTGGTTATTGTGCCGATATACATACACATCAAGTAGGAGGCCATTGGTAGTTCCTTTAGTCAGATATTTATCATACAAATTATGGATGCATGTCCTACAAGATGGCAAGGTAGTCTAAAAGGCAAGGGGCAATCAATGTTGTAGAGGCCTCGAACAGTAGGAAAATATGTAAATGAGATGTATGCACTGTTTTTTCTATTAGCTGAAAGAAGGAAGACCTTGCAAAATTGGGCAAAGGTCAACATACTCTTTCCAAAGGTTTTTGCAAATTGTAGATAGCTGCTTTCATTATACCTTAAATGGATGAATTATACTTCTTTATACCTAAAATCCATTATTCTCATTTCAAGACAATTTTTTTTAGGCCTACAGCCTAATTACAAATATTCGGTACTTTGTGGGAATCACCTTGAAAGAAAAAAATCCATGCACAATTTTTGGGTTTTTTTTAATATCATTGCAACTAGGGAAAACAAATCCTGTGGCAGATTTTGGTGCAAATATTATGATCTACTAGCCAACTAAGGAAAAACATAGAATTTGGGACAAATCCACTTGGTTTACAAAATTTTCTAGCTCTGATAATTGTCAGATCAGATAATGTTAGTGCACTTTGGGGAGTGGATCACATTTTGTTTACCAGAAATGGGAAATGGGCAAGAAAGGGGAAACAAGAAACATGACAGAAACTGGGTCTGGAAGATTTCTTTATAAGAAATGGTTTAGGGTTTTTAATATTATATTATATATTTTAAAAAAATAACCAAAAAGTTTCAAACTTGTTCAATATTTGTGGCTAGATAAAGATGAAATCTGTCCATCGAGTGCATAAATTATTTAACATAACTACAATTGTCAAACCATAGTTTTAAAAATTGCAGAGAACTTGCCAGACTTGCGAGTATTTGTAAGGCATCATGGCTCAACGATATACGCAAAAAGACAGACTGCCTATAAAGCACATTTTTGTCCACTTTTTTTTGGGGGTCATTTTTCAGCTCTTTCACGCTCTTCCCATCATTGCTAAAATACTTCACCATTTTTCAGTTGTTGTGAAGTGATTATCATCAAATTTGAAGGATTTTTGATAGTTGGAGTTCGATTTGAGAGCTATATCCTTAGTTTTTTTTGTTTTTTACTTCCATTTTAGTTTTATTCTAGGGTTCCGATGGTTTGTTTTTTGTTCTTTTTTCATTTTTCTCTGACAGGGTTTAAAAAATTTGATGTTTATTGTTTCTTTCTTTGTTAGGGTTTTCAATTTGTAGTGATTTGTAAAAATGACATCCTTCTTGCTAGGTATGAGGAGAAAAAAAGAGGACAACTACAACACTTACATCTATGATGAATCCCTCCTAGTTTAGATGTTGAATTAGTAGGTTCTTGTATTGGCCTATGGATTCGAGACTCTCCATTGGAATGTGTTGAAGTCGAATACATTCAGAGGTTCATCACAACTTTCACTTGAAGGTATTGCTTGGAAATGGGAGATTCACCATGAAGCAAGAATGGCTGTTGCAATTTTTTGGTATTATAACATAAAATTCTATGTGATAAGAGGCCGATTTTGAGACTCATTGGTAAATGCATTGACTGTTGTTGGTAATGGGTTCAAAGCACCTAGTCTTCATGATTTGTGTGGGTCCTTGTTGAAGAAAGTAATGAAAAATACGAAGGTGATAGTAGAAGATTAAAAAAGAATTTGGCATGAAAAGAGCAATAGTATTTAGTGTGATGGGTGAATGGATAGTAGCAATTTCACAGTGATAAAGTTTCTAATAGTTTCTCATGGTTAGTTGGCATTGTTATGTCTATTGATGCCTGCTATGAAGTAAAAAGTGCAGATTGTGTCATATGTTGGAAGAGGTGGTTTTGGAAGTGGGTGTTGAGAATGCCATCCAAGTTGTGACTAATCGTGCAACATAGACTCCTTGCAGAGAGCCACCTTGCCATTTTTTGGAGCCCTTGTGTCTCCTATTGCATTGATCTCCCACTTGAGAGCATTGTAGAAATCGGATTGGTGAAAACTATGGTTGAAGAAGCAAAAACGTTTACCAAATACATCTGCAATCACCCTTGGTTGCTTAACTTGATTAGAGAGCACATCGAAGAAAATGAGCTTTGGTGATTGGGAGTCACAATTCGCCACAATTTTCATCACATTGCACCATCACTAACATCTCTTAAGTAGATATTTGTGACTAATCCGTGGTTGGAATCTCCATATTTTAGGAAGGTAGAAGGGCAAAGGGTTGTGAAGACAATTTTTGATGACTTGTTTGCATAGAGCCTAGATGAGATCTTTAAGGTAAGTTGTAAATGTAGGTTTGTAAAATTTGAATTTTTTTAATTGTTATATTTTATTTTTACTTGATGTCATCGTTTAAATTTCCATTAATTTTAGTTTAAAAATATTCATACTGTTTTATTTTAGGTGACTGAACCTTGTGTCAGGGTTCTGTGCTTGGTTGATAGCAAAAAAACCCAATGGGGCCATGGACAAGGCCAAGGAGGCCATCCAACGTTATATGGGAAAATTTAAAGAAAACATGAACCCTTATGAGCATTATTGATCGAAGATGGAACAAGAATTTCCGCCAACACACATGCAAAGGCTTACTACTTGAATCCCAAATTTTTCTTTTCGGAATCCTTCAAGGATAATGAGGAGGTTATGCATGGCCTCAAAACATATATAGAGAGGATGATGCTTGATGAAACGCTGAAGTGACACAATTTTATATGAGTTGTAGATTTACATGGGTGTGGAGGGGAGACTATTTTCTTTAACTCTATGCAATCAAGGAAGAAAGACCCGAAAACCATGTAAAATAAAATTAATTCTTTCATTGTAGTCTCACAGATACTATAATTCTTTAATAAATACAATTTTAGTTTACCTACAAAGTTATAAATGATCTATTTGTAGATTTGTGGTGGGATGATTATGGTGTGAAAACATCAAATCTTCAGGAGGCTAGTCATCTGTATTTTGTGCCTTCTTTATAGTGCTTCTGGGTGTGAGCATAGTTGGAGCATTTTTGAGGCCTTTCATAAGACGAAATGGAATAGATTGACCCAATGACACCTCAACAAACTTGTTTTAGTACCATACAATATTCATCTTCATGTCAAAAAGGAATGGGTGAAGGAGATTCATGATGTGATTGAATTAGATGACATTGATCTATTTTTTGATTGGATTGCTAAGGATGTGGAGCCTATGTTTACCGAGGATGTGGAGCCTATGTTTACCGAGGATGTGGAGCCTATGTTTACAAGCAGTGGAAGCAAAAGCATTGGGAGCAAATGGAATGAATGATGACATGCTTGAGGATGAATTTGTTCCTGAGGAGGAATCTTTACCTTCTAGTTTGAGGGTGATGTTGATAATTATGAGAAGCTGAAGGGTGAAGAGAAAGTTGTAAAATTTTATGGATTTGTAATTTTCTATGATGATGATCAATCATCAGATGATATTATGACATGCATTGTTTTTTTCCCCCAAATGTGATAGAAAATATAGATATGTGTTCTCTAAATTAATATCTTATGCGTTTTAACACTATTTTGTATTTAATGTAGGTTTATTTTATGAATTGATATTTTTATTTTATTTTATTTTGTATGCTATCTAAATATATATAAATCAAAATTGATAGCATAAGAATTATAGTATATGAGAAAAAAGAAACAGGTGGATTGTTTCAACTCCCCTTATATCTGGTGTCTTTAATATATTTCATGAGTTCTTTTGATAAGCCTTTTCTCTACTAATGATTGATGGCCTTGGCTTGACAAAAGCTCCTTTTCATCATCCTCAAGGATCTTGGTAGGAAACTCATCATTGTCGTCATTCATAGAGTTGCCATAATCTCACATTCTGCTAGAACCAATAAGATTGAGGTTGGAAGAAACAATGCCTAATCCACTGAGTTTTTGCTGCCTAACTGATTGTACTTCATAAAGTGGATGAAAATGTAATCACTTCAATTTTGTTCACTTTTAGAAAGACTTTACACCTATTAAGCGAATCAGTATATTGGTAAGTTAAAAGTTGAAACAATGAAATAAAATTTAAAATTAATAAGAAAGTTTTAAATGAGAAATATAATGTTAAATTGAGAAGAGAATTTCTCCACTTACCTGGGAGATGATGATGATGACTTTTAATGGCCTTTAGATCAAAGTGGTCTGCAGTAGCTATCAAAGTAAATACATTAATTTTACATTAGCTGAGCTGCTTAAGTTATTTTTTGTGTTGTCCTTGTTTATGTCAATGTTAACTTTCTTGGAGTACATGAACGGCTAATTGTTTCGTTATTGGCATGTCTGAGTCATGCTGCTCCCAAAAATACACTAGTCTAAGGTGAGTATGATCATAGGTGACATCAGCATATTGAAAATGGCCCTCGACTCTGATGTACTTCTTGTACTCTTGCTTAATCTGAAGCCTGTTACCTCTAATGCAATAACATCAATTAACAAACCCTCCAACCATAAAAAACTTCTAGATTTTTCCATGGTGGCTTTCAAAGCCATTTTCATGTTAACTAGGAAATCCACTGCATGAATTGGCACATGGAGCATCTTCTACATCGCCTCCCTATCTGGCGACAAAGTTTAAGGAGTCTCCATCCAAAGAAGGTGTCCAATACCTCAAGATTTGATATGGCCTTTCATTTATACGATCAAGGAACTTGTAGGCATCATGCAAATATGACCGGTTTCTATAAAAAAATCGCATCACCTGAAAAATGGGGCTGCAAAGGGTCCGAAATACAGATGATGGTGCATCAAATTTTTTTGTTTCCTTTCTGGTGTGGTAGATAGTGTCTTGGTGAATCCATCTCTCCTACTTTGAAGACACTAACATATTACTATGATTTGGCCTCATTTTCAAAATCACTCTAGCACAATATAACATTAAACAAATTGGGCCTCTACACATTAAGGAGCTGCAAGGTGCTACATTTCTGAACTATAGTATTCTCTTGACATCCTCAATGGTGTCGGAATCCATGCAAGACCATTTGTGCCTTACAACAAGTTGATCCAATGTACAACTCATGGAATTAAAAAATTCTGTAGGTACTCGTCCTCTATCACTGCCTTTGCTCAAACATTACAAGCTGCACTGCCTATAATAATTTGGACCATATTCTCTTGTCCAACATCGTCACTGCCTCTCTAGATAGGCTGGTCAGGTATGCAGCATCCTTAATATTCCTAAAAATGTCATTTGTTTTAAGAAACATGACATTGATTCGAGAGGTTACTGAAATATTAATAAGAGGTCTACAATTGATGCTGTTCCAACCTTTTGAATGATAGACACCTTAGAAAATTTCCAACCATCTCAGACTTTTGTAGCTTCATGTTAATCTGAGATTTCTCCAAAGAACAGTGTTCTAAGGAAGAATAGAATGTCACTTTTAGAGAGAAGAGAGGAAACAATACATCATTTAGAATGTTCAGGTCTACATTACATTTAAATTTTTCTTCATTAACTGAATTTTAAAACTGTCAACTACCTTCTAACCATCAACTAACTCATAAGTAGCAACTCATAACTACCTACCAAGTCACAACTGTTATGACCTTTATAGATATTCTAATATCCTCTCTTAATGGACATACTGTTATGACCACTCATAACTATGCATGCTGAAAGACCAAATGCAAAAAGTGTCCAAAATGTGTTAGTGATGGCAAAATCATCAAGATGGTTAAGAAGCTTGTTCATAAAGCTTATGTGTAAGATTTTGTCGCAGATCATGCTTGTTGTTGGAGAGAAGGTTGACGCCTGGAAGATCTGATAGTTATAAAATTTATGCCTGTTGATAGCTCTTGTATCATAAAACAATCAGTCACACATGTCAGAGAATGTAGTGCTCACAATCAGTAGACTGGTAACCAGTATTATTTATGTTCTTAGCTATTCTTTACTATTGCATAGTAACGGTTGATATATGTGTTGCAGAAATACTTTAATCGTCAATAGGCACTGCTTATTTGGGTGCTGATGCAGTTGTACCATTGGCACGTTAAATGATGATTTGTATAAGTTTAAAACCATATGATAGTACTGAGACTTGTCAGTGAATAGCAATAAGGTGATGCCAGAATTGTGTCAGAGCACTGAAAAGCTATAGTTTAGACTATTTCACAGAATTGACCATCGAAGACTTGTAGAATGAAGATCTCTGTTTATCTTTTATTTGATGTTATTCTGTGCGGTGGAGTTCAGTCTCTAATGGCGCCACCTCCGGATCTGTTATCTCCACAACCTCCAGTATAGTGTAACTAAATCAAGAAAGTATTGTAAAGAGACCAGATATTAGCTGAAGTTTAGGCTGATCTGAGAAGATTGATGGATGATGATATAGACAAGTTAATACAAATGTGATTACCACTCAAGTCGGGCATTGTCACTGTTTAAGCCGAGTTTTTGAAGATAGAAAGCCATTCTATCGAAAGATTGGAATGCAGATGTATAACAGGAGTTTGTATGAAACATTTGATTTATGCTCTGAGTAGAAATGACCAAACAATTATTTATTTCTGCCCATGCCTCACAGACAGATGCAGAGTGGACACTGCGTGTCTTCTACTATCATTTTAAATTTGAAAGAAGACACTTGTGTTTTGGGTCACTGCAATCAAATTTTTCAGCAGAATAGCTGATTGGGTATTTTCAAAATAGAAGTTGCTTTGTTTCTGGTCAGGTTTCTTTCATTGTTAGACTGCCTTTGTTTTCACATCAAGATTTTTGCCAAATATGTGCATTATGGTGCTTCTCAGATGTCTATTGTCGGTTGGTCTCTGACTTGATGCCTCCATCTGCTTTCCCTTACGGTGCTTCCACATCCAGAGGGATCTCTTGTGAGCTTCCATGTAATTCAGATTAAATTTCTCTTTGTTCTCAAGTATTTTTATTATTTTTTCTATATATTAGCATTTGCCTCTGGAAGTAATTTTGAAATTCTGATCTTTAAGACGATATATGTATAAATGAAGACAAATCTAAAGTATTACACTGCAAAAATGTGTTTTGAAGTTGTGCAGTAGCATTATAGCCAAGTATGGTTGCATGTGTTGAGTTGAAGGTTCAAATCTCATGTGGACTTTTTTCTTCTATAATCATACGCTCAAATCTCATGCAGACTTTTTTCTTCTATAATAATACATCTGGTTATCCAAATTGGTCACTTAGTCACTTATTAAAAAGGTGATATGCAATACAGGTATTAAGATCAAATCTTACAAGTGCCATTGAAGTGGTATTCTTTTTCCATCTTGTGTTTTATAAAATGAAACATTGGTCAAAATCCTGTAAGTTGTGCTGTCTTATACTTTGGAGGCCTTGTAATGTGCTTTGAAAGGTTGTCTATATCTTGAGTTAAGTCTTTTGTCCTAATTTTACCAAAGAAAGCAAGGGAACATAGATTAAGGTATTTGACGATACTTGCTGTAGACCATATTTTGGAGACATCATTTTCTACTTGTGTTGATTAAAAGGTACTTATTTTGTTTTATGTGAAGGGGATATCAAGTTGTCCATAGAAGGTACTGTATTGTGAAATTCTTGGGTTTAGAATTGCTTCTCTTGATTATGTTTAGATGAAGCATTTTACAGCAATTTATTTGATAAATCTAGTTGAGTCTTGGGTGATCACTCCATCTCCATTGTGAGTTATCGGAGGGATTTTTTTAAACATACTGAGTAAAGGAGACATTTTTGCACTATACTGATTGTCGATGTTGTGGGTGTGGGTGTGGTGGGTTGTTTAATGCATTTTTTTGCAACTTATCTATGTTGCTGACAATAGTTGTTCACACCAACTAGCAGGAGATTTTTGCATTAGTTTTGTCTTCATTGGAGACTTTGCTATATGTTTAAAATGGTTGAAGACCTAGTAAATTGTCCTACCCAAGTTGTTGCCTTCTTCCATGATGTTTTGCTCACTTGCAACGTTGTGGTGCATTCTGGTTGTTGGTGCATTCTGGTTGTTGGTACATTTTGCACTTTAGAGCTTGCCTTGCTTGGCTGTTTCTACCTTGGTGTTTGACACTTTGATTGGATATTAAACTTGGAGGTATTTTCGACATATAGAGTTTTTATTGTTGATCTTTTGGATTTGTCGGATTCTTGCACACACCAGCTTTTAGAGATTCATGCATTGGTTTCAAGCCGGTTAATAATTTTGAAACATGGCATGACCGGAGTTGTCACTGAAATTGCAGATCAAGCATACTGTTACTAAGTTCAAGATGACTACCCCTTTTTTGCCTTGAAAGGGGGCATCACGTAGGTATTCTGCTTCACCCTGCAAATGCTTAAAACGATACCCATTTCTATCACATGCCACTGTCCGTCTTTACATACCTATCACATATAGATCTGATCTACATGGCAGCCGATACCAATCCCAATCAATAGAATAGCTGGCCAATTTAATCCCAGTTGAGACCTATCCTAATCAATCCTGATCAAATATCAATATCAACAGCAAGATGAAGCAGGATGATGACGTTTATTGGTTTAGTTGGACATAGTATGATAGTTGACACATGACATGAACTGGACTTCGTCAGTTCTCATCTGTCAGGAGAAGGTAGAGGTCAGTGTCCAAGTTGTGTCAGTGGTTTGGATAGAGACATTTGGGGTGTATCCAAAGTCTATACCTGGAGTACTTATTTTCTCAGCTTCTTAGTGATTTTTTGTTACAAGATGCAGAGCTGATGATCCTTCAATGGCTTGGATCACTCACAGCTTATAGGATGCAAGGTTGATGATTAACTCACAGGTTTTGAAGAATTTGTGCAGGTTTAGGTTGACATGCTGTAACAAACAGTAGTCATTATGGTTAGAGGAGTGTTAGATATGTTCCAAACATTCACCGGCACAAGATTTTTCAATGATGTTGAGGGGACATACACTCAGGTATTATAAGAATCAAAGGAATTAGGTATTTGGACCTAGCACAATTTTTATATCACGATTTAGTAATAGTTTTCTGTGTCAGAGACTGTCAGGCTACAACAGGGAATAGGTAAAGAATATTGCAATGTGCAGGTAGTTGGCATCACTTCAGGGGATCTGTTTTGAGGTTCAAACCATGAGATATCCAAATTTGACAAGTTTTGGTCAGTTTTTAAGGGTATTGTTCACTAGCTTTCACAAGGATCAGACTGTTAGCTTCTGTTTGAGGATGAGAATGAGTCCAGCTACTTACTACTTAAGAGTTGCCCTCTTGAAAGACTTCTGCTTAAAGGGTGGAATTTTAGCCCTAATCAAGTAAATTTAGGTTCTTATTATGAGTGGTTGTTGGGAACTAGATGCCTTTGTCTTGTTGGGTTGGTTGTCAGATAGTTGATCTCTATGTACGTATATGTATATCAGCATGAATATAATTTTGCTGCCCTTTATGGGGCCAACTTGTGTGATTCTCACCCCTGCTAATAATGATAAGTCATACGAGTGATCTGATCAGGCTGACAAGCTATGGCTTGAAACTTGAAGGCTACTGCCTTATTGATAAATAGATTCAAACATGTTACCTATGCTAGAGTCTATATAGGTAATGCTATCTTCCTCGCGAACAAAAATAAAATGGAAGGGTGGAGAATACATATCTGTTTTTTCCTTTTTAGCATGGAAAACCTGAAGACAACCTTCTGCAGTGAGAATGATTCGTTTTGTAAGTTTAGAGAAAAAAACATGCTAATCACTCATTTTCACAGTGCCAGACTACACTCCAAGAGTCCACTTCATTCAGAAGGTATAACTCTTCACTTGTGACTGGAATTTGGGAAACTTTTGTTCGTAGTGACAGAACAAATTGAGCAGTGGAAATAGGCCACTGTTTTGCACAAAAATTGGAGTTATGACACAGTTATTTGAGTCTCAGGGATGGGGTTTTCTGGATGGCAAAACAAATTCCAGATTTTGGGGATGGCAGGTGGACACCTATTGAAATAATATATAAATAATTTAACTTTATTCAATGAAATTTAGGGGCTTCAACTTTATCTAATTAATGTTTTTAAGGGCACATTCAGGATTAGGGTTCATTTTTTTTGTGAAAATAACAACTTTTTTTGGGGATGTCCCCTCCAAGTTCCCAAGTCCCTGAAACATTTGGGACATCACCAAAACCTAGGGCACGCATCCCTGTGTAACACTGAGTTATGATAGGTCAAAGTTGGTGGACATAATCAGTTCGAATTTAGTTAATAACAGGTTGGCCCCTCTCAGAATGAAATTCGAGATATATGATTATCTGATTTTTGCTGTAGAATGGTGCATAGAATGATCACTATTACTATTTATTTACTTTAGCCAATATTACTGATTTCTCACTGTATTGTGGGGGTTAGGAGGTGTCATGTCACAGGGTTTCTTCCACATGTTATTCGGTGGTGACTTTGGCTGGTGGTTACCCATGATTCCTGTGTGAAGCCTTTGTAGCTTTGTGAACACCGTTGTTTCTAAGTTTATTGCTAGCAATGCGGCAATGTCTTCCTACTGTTATACGACTTTTATTCTTTTTCATGCTTCATGCATGTGCTTAAAAAGCAATTGGGTTGCATGTGGGTGAACATTGTATTTTTTCACTGCACATGGTGTCATCATAGGATTGAAATTCAAACATTCTATAAGAGGAATAAGCTTAATATATACGACAAGCATATATTAATGAACAAAAAAAAAGCGTCTCCAAAACCTATAACAACCCTCTACCAGCATTGTTAATGAGAATTTAGAAACGGTGATCAAGCACAAACATGAAATTTGCCATACATTGGAATAACGAATGGTCAAAATCTGGATGGGATATACTCACCATAATAGTTTTACATACTAAGCTTCTATGTTATGGATTTATTTGATTGGCATTTTCCACATAGTATTTTGAGCATTTCAATAGGGTCCGTGAATTCAACTAGCTTGTTTCTGGTCACTTTCCAACAAAGATTACCAACTCTTAAGAGAAGAACATTATGCTCCCAGTGACCAAATAGTGAGAAAGAAAGAAAAAAGAAGAAAGAAGAAAGAAGAAAGAAGAAAGAAGAAAGAAAGAAAATATATTAATGTCCACAAATGACCAAAAGTAGGTCAATGGGACTGAAGTATACAACCAATAGCAATAGAAAGTTCTAGGAAAAGAGAATCCTAGAGGTGAAAAGAAATATAGTATCAAGATGAAATAGAATAGCTTGTCACTAACACAAGTGGCAAAGAAACCAATACAAATAGCAATGAGGGGCGAACAAAACCCTGCCAATGAAGACTGGAGGCAAATCTCATCGAATATCTATGTTAGTGCCCGAAGTGGAGGAATCATCAAGGCCATTATCGACCACTGTGAGAGATCTAATAATGTTGTCCGACGAGTATGCAGGGTCGGAGGAGCTAGGTTGGGGGATCCTAGGAGGGAGCATGACACTTCCTCTAGAATCTCCCCTAACATCCAAGACCGATGGAACTCCCGTAGTAGAAAAGAAGCTAGTAATATCAGTTTGCCTCTGTGGTCTGGGGGCAACTGGCAAGTAGTAGATCCATCTCGCCGGAGGGGGGCAGAGCTATGTCGACGGATCAGAGCAGAGTCACGATGCTGAGAGATAGCAGGCTTGGAGATTTGAGTAGTTTGAGTAGTAATGATGCATTGAGAGAAGTGTTGCCTTATTGATCTGTCAAATCTGATGTGCAATGTACCAGTGTCCAAAGGACGCTTAGTGCTGCCAATAACCTGAGTGAGCTAAAAGAAAGAGGTGATCAATATGGGAGCGCTAGAGCCTCTAGGCTCTTTTTGTAGGGATCTATGCCGGAAAGTGACAGCCTCGCAAAGATAAAAAGCCAGGTACCGCTGGTCAGTATAGCTGAAGAAAGTAGCTAGAGTGTTGTCTAAGTCTCTGTAGAGGTAGTGATATTTTCCCCGGATCTCATATTAAATTGGGCATTTGAAAATTAAGTGGTCCTCGGTCTCCACCTCCTGGAGGGAGCAAAGACGACAGTTCCGGTCCTGACGGAGAATGTGATGGTCTGTTTCAACCTGTAGCTAGTGGGAACAAACTCTCATCTAGCCAAGAGGAAACCTCAAGACATGAGACCAATGGCGTTGGAGATAATGAGGGCAACAAATAATACCATCCTCCACTTGTAAGGCATGATTGGCATAGAAAGCAAGCTTGGGGCTTTGCAGCACACGGGGAGAGATCCAAGTGTTTTGGATATACTGTCTGTAGATGTCCTCTCTGGCAACCCTAGTGATGATGTCCTTGGTGGGAAGGAGCCCAAAGAATACATGAAATGGGGTAGCCTATCAATAGAGATGCCGATAGAAGGAGAAACAACTTGGTCTCAAAGTACCAACAATGTTGACGTCTGGTGGGGGCTAGTGAAGCAATCCTCTCTTAAGAACAGAGTGCTAAGTAGGGATATCTCTCACGACCAGAAGCTGAGTCCCCCAGGGATCTGAGTCTATGGATGTAGAAATTAACCCTGAAGATAATCTCAAGGCGTAATGGGTGGGCGGAAAATTCAGCCTGGATGATGCACTAAGGAACCGTCCGTTTACAACGAATCATGCATTGTAACATGAGAGTCTAGACCCTCTCCATATGGGCCCAATCAATGGCCCCCAAGTTAGGTTCCCATACCTTTGAACCATATAAAACTGTAGGCTTGATGACAGAATCGAACAAGTGTAGCTTGGAAGGGATTACCTGGAAGTGGATCTGGAAACACTGACGTTCCAAAATAGAGAGGCGTACCCCTTGCAAAGGCATGGTTGAGTGGCAAGCTTCATGTTAAAGCATGGACCACAAAACTGGACCCCCAAATAAGTGTATGCTGATGTGATCTCAAGAAGTTCCTCTCCATAGATAAATTGGAATTTGGAGAGAGAGTGCTTGGAGATATTGAAGATCATAACCTTAGTTTTACTAAGATTGACCACAAGCTGTTGGAGTTCGCAGAAACGAGTGAGGGCATCAAGTTGTTGTAATCCCTTTGCAGAGTGTGAGAGGAGGATCACATTGTCGTCAAAAAGGAGGATGGCTATAAGAACCTCATGCAGAAGACAATCATCATCCATATGAGTATGTTTCCGCAGAAACCCCTCTAACTCGTCAATGTATATGCTGAAAAGAGTTGGTGAGAGAGGACACCCTTGTTTGACCCCAATGGTACTCTTCACAAAGTCAGACAGATTGTGAGAGATACAAAGCTGCCCAATGACTGTCTCATAAAGCCTCCAGGTTGCGGTAATCATAGAATCCAGGATGCCGAAATATTTCAACTTTTGGAAAAGCAAGTGTCTTGGAATTGAGTTGAATGCTTTCTGGAAGTCAACAAAACAACAAAAGACTTTGGAAGACCGATGACAAGCTTCTTTAGTGATTGTTCGGAGTGTAAAGATGTGATCAATAGTTTGGTAGTCCTGCCCTTGAGCTTTGATATTATTCCTTTCCAAGTATTTTGATAGCTGCATGTCTAAAACTATGGCAAATGTATGCCCAATCATAATGGTCCTATAGTTGCCAGGGATAGAGGGATCCCCTGACTTATGAATAGGGTGGATGATGTGTTGGGACTAAGATTGAGGGAAGCTTGAAGACACAACTTGATTAAAAAGTGTGGCAAGGGGAAAGGCCAAGGAATCAACGCCATATTTGATGAACTCAGCTTTGAGACCTTCACAATCAACTGCTTTGCTGGTGCATAATTTTAAAATAGCTCTCTTGACAGAGGAGGTAGAGAAAACAGAGGAGGAAGGTGGAGGAGTGTGGGCAATGGCAGTAGGATGGGCTGTAACATCATAGAGGGAATTAGCATAGGAGACCCATGCTTCGGGTATGATATTAGAAATGGTGTTTTTCTCGGTGGAAGAGTATGCCAAAAAGTCTTTGGGGAGTGGTGGAGATCAACAAGGAGTGAAAGTCGTCTAGATGCAAGAAACTTTCGTTTCTTACGTTGAAAAAGACAATGGTACTCCCTACGAAGGGTGCATCTGGAGGTAGGGTCATGGGTCAAGGAAAACCGAAGCCTCTGGTGAAGATATTTACACCCATTATCATACCACTAGTTCATGGGGAAAGTTCCATGACAGGTAGGGGATCTAGAGTAATGAATGGTGTGGGGACAAGAATCAAGGGCAGCATCCCAGAGGATTTGGCGTAAAAACTCATACATGGAATCAATAGTGGGAAGAGGGAGGGAGTAGAACCCAGACGTAAGAAGGGAGAGACAGGAAACAGAATCAGTGGTGTAATCATCATCAAAGTGGACTCTGGTGTGATGAGTGCTGCGGGGTGTGGGGGAGCGGGAAAGTGGGGGGAAGGGTTGGAACCAATATGGAGGGTGAATGTCAAGACGACATGGTCAACAAGGGGGAGCTGAGGCGAGATGAGGAAGCCACAGATATGAGGGATGATGGATCTGCTAGTGAGAACATAGTCTACAACGCTTGTACCACCACTGTGGGGGAAACAAGTGATCTACCAGAGCTAGAGAAGTGGGGAAGCCTGTTGAGGAGTGAAGGCTTTGAGATTCACGCAATCGGAGGAGGTGTCTCCCATAAACTGTCACTGTAGCATTCCTGTCAGCAGAATCTCTTTGTAAATCGAACTCCTCAAGACCTAGCTCGTGAAGGTATAACTCATCCTGAGCAAGATCATGAATAGGGGTCTAGAGGTTCCCTGTACGGACATTAAAATCACCCAAAAGAAGGATATCACTAGTAGTGGAGTATCGAGAGGTCTTTGGGTAGAGGTCAAGGTATGGGTCCCCATCAACATGAATGGTGAATGAAGATGTGGTAGGGGGGAAGTAGCAAACAACTATGAAGATGTCTCGAAAAGGTGGATTTCTCTGAATCTAAAGCCATATGTATTTGGAGTGAATATCAGAAGCCACAAGTGAAACTCTAGACTAGACATTGTCCCAAATAAGGCAAGCTACACCACTTGAACCACGAACACTACTTGATTAGCGTGTCTCATGATGAAAGGCTGAGACCCATGAGTACCCTGTAACTGGAGGGAGGGCTGGCTTGGGGATCTCGTGGGTCTTGGTGAAGAAGATGAGATCTAGGGAAGCAATAACATCCTAGAAGGTACCTGGATAAGACCATAAAGCACCATTGCAATTCCAAGAAGCAATGGAGATGCCATCACCGCCCACCGAGACCCGAGTTCATCGTCATGCTGACGGTCTAGGGCGTGACCACCCAGGGGGGAGAATCACGAATGACAGCCCTACAATCTCTGATAACAACCCACTTGTTCTCCTTCTTGGAAGCTACCACTTGAATAGGAGCTTTTCGAAGCTCTTCCACCTGGAGTCGTGTGAGACCAACATCTACGTAAATTTTCTGTGGAAGGGAAAAGAGCTTCTTTTTGGCTTTAAGAGCTTGAAAACGCTCTTCGACAGTTTGTAATTGGATAACAAGGGTGTTGTCCAACAATGTCCAAGCTTTGTTAAGGGATATATCTTTCAAGTCCAAAGATGCATGCAAGAATGTGTGCCTTCCCTGTAAGGGATCAGCTGGTTTAGGGAGGCCACAAACACGAAGGTTGAGTGCCTTGGTTTGACGTGCCTTTTCCTATTCAAATTTTGTGTGAACAACCATTTCCACAACCGTAAGTGCTTTCTTCCCCTTTATCACTTGAACCCATGAATTGCGTTCTTCGACCTGTTTTTGGATAGATTGTTGTTGGGTCGTGGTTTCTTTTTTAAGGTATTCATGTTGAATGGTTATCTCGTATTGCTTATTCTGAATTTCTGAAACCACTTCATTAAGCTGTTGTGGGCATGGAGAATCCATGGGGATGGCTTGGGATTGTTCAAGTTTAGTGATTCTAGCTTGCAGATCAGCAATAATACCATCTTTCTGCAGCAACTGTGTCCGAAACAATGACAAAAGATCTCAGAGTTCCAAACCTAAGGCTTCAATTCCAGATATCCGGCTGTAGATGCTAGCATACTTAACTTTTGGCGTTAACACCTTGTGATGGCGAGGAGTTTTAAACTCCAGCGTTAGAGGGGGCTCCATTTTGTTCACTGTATGAGCCTGTGAATGACACAAAACCTGCAAATTGATGTGGTTCAGAACTGTATGTTCATTGCTAGATTGTATACTCCTGTATGCATCTGTTGTTGGGGTTGACCTTCTGTTGTAAAAACTTCTGCAGCTATTTGCCCTTAAGTCTGCAAAATTGTGATTGTGTACACAGGTCTGAACTGTAGTCTTCCCGTGGCAAAACCCTTGAAAGACCATGATTTTGTTTGTATGCAATTGTAAACTTGCGTTTCTCTTCTTGCTCGGCTGTAAGCAACTGAAATCTGGCGTTTTCCCTTGCCGTCGCGATTCTTGTTTTGTTCTACTGTGTTGTCTTAGTGTGAATTGATTTTCATTCTTTGTGCAATAAATGCTGTGTAGGTTTACTTGCACTAGTTTATGGAATCCTTTTAAGCCAACTTGTGGCATTTTACCATAGGGTAAGGAGCAGGGAGAGGAGCGGAGGGTAGGTTGGATCTGAAGATAGGGACTTGTTTGTCATTCTTTTTAAATTTATGGAGCAGAGTTGGCTGTGAGATCTATCTACTGTAAATGGAAGGAAACATATTTGGTGTTAATTTTAATCACTTATTGTGATATCCATTTAAATTTTTTAATAGGGTTTGCTGTGAGAAGCACCTATAGTACATAGAGAGAAACATCTTGTCTTTGATTTGAAGAACTCATTTTGATAAAACAATGCACGATGTCACAATGCTGCCTTCTTTTACCTCTTTTTATATGTAAGTGTATCGGATTTGAGTTTTGTGTCTGTGACTGCACTGTATGAACTGCATGACATACATATCACGAATGTAAATAGTGAATCCTTGGTGTTTTAGGATTCTGTCTGTGTTCATTATATAAATTTGATACTATTTTCAGGTCAGGTGCATTTTAAGAAATATAGTTCGAGATTGGGCTCCAGAGGTAATTTTTTTAATTTGTTTCTATTTTTTAATATACAGCATTATTCCGTATTTGACTATTTTTTGTGCATGGGTGCAGTTACCTGAACAATCTCGACGACATATGTGCTACTAAGAATTTTAAGATTTACAAATATTTAATAATTTTACAGGGAGCAATAGAACGCAAGCAATGCTACCAGCCAATTCTTGATGAACTACAACGACATTTTCCAAATCGTTCGAGAGATAAGTATGACATTTGTATCAAAGACATTAAACCACGTATATTGATTTAGATTAGTAAGAGCGATCTGTTGGTTGGTCATAAGTTTTTTGTCTAATGCTTATTAGAAGACCCCTTTGATAAGAGATGTATGCAATGAAATTGTCCACAAAGCAGACTGTTAAAGCATTTATTTTTCGCATGAGATGCTTCTGTTTAATGATGAATAAGAGTATAGAAATAAGTTGAGCTGTGATTTTCTCTCTTTAATGAGGTTTAAGTTTTCTTTTAATAGCTGAATGATTGTCTGTCTTGACATGATGCTTAGAAGATAACGCATAGTGCCTCATATTTTTACCATCATTTAGGTCCTAGATGGGGGGTCGTTTAATAAAAAAGATAGGCATTTGCTCTGTGAAAGTCCATATTTGCATTCTTTACAGTTTGTACAATACGTTAATTTCATCCTCTTCTAGGTATTTTGTTCAACTTCCAGGTGTGATTATGCATTAGTCTTGAGGAATTTCAAAATCCGTTGGCCGTATAAGTGATTTTTTCCTGATAGGATTGTGTATGATAGAAATTTGGCTTTGTTTTATGCTAAATCTGGCACGGACAGGGCTAAGCTAATCTTATATCTGAATTATTTTCTAGCATATGTGTTAGTCTCGAGGATTTTCAAAATCCTTTGGCTGTATAAATGATTTTTTCCTGAGAGGGTTGTCTATAATAGAAAGTTGGCTTTGTTTTATGCTAAATCTGGCATGGACAGGACTAAGTTAATGTTATATCTGAAATTGTATCAAGAATTATGACTATTAGAAAAGTTATGGTCAATGCATGTGGGATTATAAGCGATGTCATTTACAGGACTGTACAACAGTGATTAGCTTTGATTTTAAGCTTTCCACAGTAAGCCATTTATTTGCAGATTCAATAGACAATTTACTGCTTATGTTCCTCCATTTATTAAAATTACACCAACTTTGTGCTTTTCTTTGTGTCATTCAAAATCCCATATATTTTTAATATAGACTGTAAGAAGGGGGTGAAATATGTAGGATTCATGTCATTTTTTCTGTCTTGATATTGCTAATTTAAATTTAGCAATCTTCAATTTTTTGTACATGAAAATGTGCAAACACAACAATATCTTTGTAACATTAGTTTTATCTTCGTAAAGTCATTGCTAAATAACTATGATCCTTATAATCTGGGAAACAATTCGATCATTTTCACTAATATTAAACTGTGTTTATTTTGAAGTAAGAAACTGTCAAAGGAAATTTCATTGTTGTCTTATGCAGGCCACCTAGCTGTTTGGTTCCTGGTGCTGGACTAGCTCGGTTGGCCTTAGACATTTCACTTCTTGGTACACAAATTACCTTGAGCAGTCTTATTTTTTTTAGAGATCTCTTTTTTGAGTTTATACAAACTTGGGAAAGTTAAAGAGTCGCTCTTCTAAGTTTCTCTTAGATATCTATTGTTTGAGGTTATACATACATTCAAAAGTCTGACTCACTGTAAAAGTATTGCAGGTTTTGTAAGCCAAGGGAATGAATTCTCGTATTATATGATGATGTGCTCAAGTTTTATTTTGAATCAGTAAGATTTTAATATTTTTGTTAAATTCATATGCTTTTGCTTTATTGCTTCATTTATATAACTTGTAATTACAGTAAAATATAATCTTGATTTCATTGTCTTGGTCATTTTGTACTTGAATAGTAATTTTAAAGATTTGTCGTGGAAAAGAATTTATCTCTGAAAGATGCATATTTAAGTGAAGTTTTGGTTTTCTTATTTTGCTGATATTCAACCAAATATTCTAGCTGTCAAGCAGCCATGGAGTGGGTAATTCACCCATGGATCCATAGCAATTGCAATTCTCTGTCCGATGAGGACCAGACTCGACCTGTCTATTTTCCAGATGTTCATCCGGGAAGGTAATTCTTAAGAGTCTTTTGTTTGTTTTGATTTTTCATACTGGAGCATATGCCATATGGAATGACTGATCTAATATGCTGAACAAATGGGAGATCATAATTAAATATGTGTAGTTTTTAATTCTTCAATGTATAACCTTAGTTCAGTCAAATAGTTCTCTTAGAAGATATACTGATCTGGGGAGAAAGAAAGACATGGGAGGTTCTGTTCTGTAGTTATTCTTATTTCTATTTATATGCTATACTACCCTTTTCCTTTGTTATTAAAGTGTGGGCCATAAACTGTTGTGCACATGAAATTATGTCAAATAGTTCTCTTAAAGGATATACTGAGCTGGGGAGAAAGAGAGAGATGGAAGGTTCTGTTGTATAGTTATTCTTATTTCAATCTATGCTACTCAGCCCTTTTCCTTTGTTAGTATACTGTGGGCCATCAACTGTTGTGCACATGAAATAATGCAAGGATGTGTCACCTTTAGCAGATGTCCATGCAGATGCCTTGAGGTTTTTTTTTGGAAGTCTTGAGGCACAACATGCCTTTATTGTCCTAGTTTTTTTGTTAATGTATTGTGGGTAAAATATCGTGTGTTGCTTCGTAGTGAATAAATTTTCTTGCCAAACATTGCATGCAATGCAACCAAGAGAAAGAAAAACCTATCGCCAGAGAAGAGGATATCAGTGATGGAGACCTAGACAGGAAACAAAGGTTGGTCCTATCTGTATTAGATGAAGGATCAACATTCCTGCAAACCACCACAAAAAGAGGCAATAGAAGACTTGATATAATCCATAAAAGAACAATATTGACTAAGTGGACCTGGTTGGGTGATCCTGGGGGGCACAAAAACATGGCTGACAATTTCTCCTTACATCCATGGCTGACAATTTCTCCTTACATCCATGGCTGATGGTCCTCTAACAGTAGAGAGGAAGTTGGTACTATGTCTTATTGGATCTCGAAGAATGTGGAGGGGGCAGGGGGCGGGAGCGGTGTAGCATACCCTCTAGGCTGATTATACGTTGAGGTATACTTGTTGCATTCTTAACAAAAGTAGATGTTATCAACAAATCATTGTGTTTTAAACTAATGTCTTCAACGTATAGATATGTATAATTGAATTTAGTTTTTCTTGGAGATGTACTAGTAGATAATTGTTCGTTTCATGGTTGAATTTGCACTTTGTTCTTAGGTACCCACTTGATTTATGTTTGAGATGTAAAAAGATCTATTTTGGGATACTTTAAATCTTGCTTTACATATTTTCACTTTCTTTGGATTGTAATTGTATTGCCTTGATGTTCAAATATAATATGGTCATGTGAAGTGTTGCATTCATGTCTTGTAACCACTACACACCAAGTATAACATTGTATGACATCTTTTCTAGCTAAAAGTGGATCATTTTCATTTCCATTACACAACTAAAACAATGACATAATTAGTAAAAATATAATTCAGATTAGCTCTGTGTTAAAAACTGTAAACATGCAAAAGTAAACTGCTAAATTGACTATTGAACTTGAAAAGAAGCAAAAAATGTTGGAACAATCACATGCTGATGAGTTCTGGATTTTTCAATGTGGATATGATCTATGCAGCCCTATAGTTGACTATGTGAGAATTCTGAAGTGTTGAGTATACATAAACATGAATGTCGCTTGCTTTTATGACCACTGTTCTTGTCTAGGGAAGGAACGGTGATGATCTGTTTGGACCACTGTTCGTGTCTATTGGTGCCAATTTTGTACTCTGCTCACTTTCAGATTCTTAATTTTCCCATGTCGCTCTGCAACTAGATGCCATCCCTATTTGTGTTCACACTTTTTTCATTTGATGGGCAGAACTGTAGAAATGTTGTCTTCTTCCCTTTTAACCTAGCTTGCCATCAACTCACAACAAAACAAGGTTATGGATCAAACAACCATTTTGGGAGTTGCACTATGTATCCTACACGTTGGAACCAAACCTCACATAATTTTGTGTAGTGTGAATGGAATCTGTAGCAATAGTTTGTTCCTTCTCTTCAGTAGATGTGAAGAAGCAACTACATGCAATTTTCTTAAAACCTTCTTTTCGTACAAGAGGGTGATCCACAAAGGTTGAAGTCTCAATGGATGTCTCTGTCACAATTGTAGCAATGGATATAACAAGCTTTCACTCAAACTTGAATCATGGAATAAGATTTGCTATATGACCAATACTTAATAAATGGCTTGGGATGACTTGGTATAAATAGGATGCTCTAGGACATAACACACACTTAGTCCGACTCTGGAAAATAGCAACAAGAGAAAATCAAGGCATATGTAGTACGACAAAAGGTAAAGGGACCCACATAATGATATGAGATAGAAAGGATGGACCCTTCGTTTTCGCATAGGACAGAAATGTTAGGACTGTTTCTTCCATCCCAAGTGAGATAAAGGTGTGACATTCGAGTAGCAACAAAGAAATGTGTGCATTTAGACTCGGGGATGATAATGGTTAAATTTGGGGAAGTGTCAGATGCATTCAAAGGGCTTAAGGGCCAAATAAAGAGTCGTGTGGGGTAAGAGAAATTCTAGAGACTAACAATTATACACAATTGTAGCAAGCATGATGAAATAGGGAAAATACACCATGGAAAAGGGTCTTGTATCAAAAGTAGGTGTCTGCATAATGCCCCTACTTTGATGTGCGTATGTGAGTGAATGCATGCATGAATCAAAGTAGAAAGATGAATAATTGAGGTACCTACTTTTGAGAATTGAATAATGCTCAAGGGAGGCTCCATCAACAATAATTTTTTGACATACCTGAAAACAATTGCCAATTTCTACAAGTAGTCAATGTTGTAACAACGACAAAATTGAAATGAGCATAGGAACAATACACATGCTCTGTATTGAACCAAATGCTTCCGTAACTTGAAAAAAAATGCATAATATTACATTCGATACATCTATTCCACTTGAATTTTTTTCCGACAAGTGCTAGGCATAGCTACCACTGCTTTGGGAGTTTTGCGAACCCAACCCACTTCATGATCAAGTAGATAAATTTGCTCTAAGTAGAATGCCCAAACTTTTGCGTAGGAGCATTTGCTCAACATATTTTGAAAAATGCTCTAATGTATGCCCCTTTTTTGAGGTGAGGGATTGACTAACCTTGCCTGCAATTACTCATCTCAAAAGAATATAATTACAAGCATAGTATAAAAACTCGTACTTGAAAACTACTCGACAGCCAAAAAATTTGATCTATTGTCGTGACTCGGCAATTTTATCGCGATTTTAAAAAAATATATAAATTCATAAAATACAATGAAACACAAAATAATGAAATGAATGCAGAGAAATGATTGTAAAGAACACACAACTCAGAGTCATAAGTATGTTTTATATGAGTTTTTGAGTAAATAAGAGTACAATGCTTTATTTTAAACAAAAAAAAGTACAATGGCTCAGAACTAAAAGTATATGAACTGCTTTATATTAATGATCATAACTTCTGTATATGAACTGCTTTGTATTAATGATCATAACTATAACTATATAATGATTAAAAAAATAGATATACAGAGTAGTTCATATAATATTTATATATAGTCTCCATATTATGAAGTTATGAACTATTGTTCTGCTCTAAACATTAATTTTTTTGGCTAAGTAATTGTTGTGTACAAGTTTTTTTACTATTGTTATTGTTGGTAGCTGACTGTTGAGGGCAAATAAGAGTGCTTTGTATTCAAACTTTGAAAATTCAAGTGCAAACAATAACGGCGACTGCAAGTTACAAACCTTGCAAAGCTTTGTATTACAAACCCTACAATAACGATGACTATGAGTTACAAATCCTGCAAAGTGCAAACTCTAAATGTCAAACCTCTGTATTAAATAATACATGTACCTTAGTCAAGTTGCAAATCCCAGGTTGAGTTGTAAATGTGAATGCCAAAGCTGGATGAAAATGAACCAAAGTTGGACAGAAATGAGCCAAAGTTGGACAAAAAAGATGAAAAATGCAGACGATTTTTGCACGCAACAATTTTTTTTGAAAATCATGATTGGAAGCAAATGCAAGGTTGCGGGCGAGTGGGGAGTTGAAACCTACAGTTAACAGCGAGTAACCGCAGTTAGTTACTTGCTATTAACTGAGTATAGTGCCCTAACTGCCTGCGGTTAATGGCGGCGAATAACCATTTGGATTTTTTTTGTAGTTTTAACACTAGTTACCCACATTTTTTAATAGTGGTTACAAGTACCATGTTTAATAAGATTTTATAAAGTTGTTACTATTTGCAAAATTGCATAAAAAACATGTAACTATTATAGAACATTACATATAAAGCTCCGTTGTAGGATATATAGGCAACTAGCGATACCCTAGTTGTCATGTCACATAGAAAAGATAACATCATGCAAAGTTCAATGTGAAAGGGTACAATGCCCTCTATGGCATAGCAAGATAGGGACAACCAACCTGCCCCAATGTAGCAAATGTGCTCCTAATAGGCCTAGATATAGCAATGAGAAACACACACAAGTAACATGCCCCCATAGATGCATGGTAAGTACCATGGAAACATAGGTGCCAAATAAGTATACCACAATATATTTGCACGATATAAATCATGACACCAAACATAGTATAATAATATGCATGATAAGTATCATGGCAACGAACATAATATATTGCAATTGATTGCACCTAGGTTAGTCCCAAACAAGTTAGTGACCACATACAAGTTAGTAAGCCAACACGTAAGGACAAGGCTCACAAGACATGACAACATAACATGAGGATCCTCTAATGACTCAACAATATGCACAAACATGCTCAAACATACACATGCACACACAAGCAAGTACTCATACACAATAGCAATGTAACCATCGTATGTAACCAATCATTATAGATATCCTTATAGAATATAAGATCTAGGTACGAGCAAGATATGTTGTGAGCAATGTAAGTAGCTCAATATGACAAACGGATAGTCAGGAAAGATGTCACCATGCAAATCCATTGAATGGAGATGCCCCAAAGGTAGGGCATGCCACTAATGTAGAATGTTCCCAGGGTGTGGGAAAAATAATAGCCATATAGCATTTGGAAGTTGAGTATCATATGCAATTTGTATATCTGCATAGCACCCACTCAAAGAAATACCATGAGAAGCATGTGTAAAACATGGATTTGAAAACCTCTAACATAGATAGATATATATCTAATGATAAAGAAATATTTTGATTTTTGTGTTTTATGATTTTTTTTGATATTTGGCAATTTTCTAGAAGAAGTTAGATGATGAAAGCAAGAAAGCACAATGGCATACACTAGAAGAGATGAACAAGGCTCAAACAATTTAAATAGAAGCCAAAGGGCAAAGATAAGAAAAAGAAGATGAGGAGGATTCTGAGCAACCTACAACTTCTCTTGTGACTCAATCCATGTTAGGATAGAGGTTCTTGATATATATGTTATCATCATCGAGAAGCATACACAAGTGCTCAAAATGGGATAAACAATCAAATGGGGTAGGACCAATGCAACATGGGAAGCAACATTAACCAAGGGGCTAGAAGAATGTTGATGCAAGAGAACGCAAGTGCTAAGGTGTCAAACCTAGAAGATCAACGAATGCAATCAAGCTCTAGGGAGGAAAACAAATGAAACAACATATATAAGAAGAAGCTATGTACAATACAGAGGCTATAATACAATAAAGATGTATCGATTAAGCTCAAAATGCGGGCTTACAGGGCTGCCCAATAATTTGTTCTATATTAGTGAGTCGCTAACTATAGGAGTTTGTATTTCTCTTTAATATAAATGGGGTTATATAAAAGGTATGTAAGGAAGTACTAGGGAGAGTGTAAAACCAATGCAAATTTTACCCCGTTAAACTTATAGGAAATGTTTTATGCAATATTATATCATTAACACCATATTTCCCAAGTGAAGCTTCAAAGTACTTGTTGGCCAGTTTTTGGCCCACATACCAATTTTTGCCTAAGTGTGAGAAGATAGACTTTCAAGCAGGGAATGACAAGTCTTTAGAGGACTTCGGACTTTCGACAGCCCATGACTTAAATGGCTTTATAAGTTGCAAAGTTAAAAAGCTCCGAAGTAGTAAGTAACAAGGTATTAAAGACCCAAAATGGTCTTGAACAGAAGGCTTCGGGTTATCTCATTGGGAAGTCTTCGGGTTTTCCAAAGGAGACAACTTCGACTTTGCATGATATGAAGACATCGAGTTCATCGAGTAGGATGACTTCGGGTTTTCGAGAGTGCTCAACTTAAATTGTTTTAACAAGATGTGAGCAGTTAAAAACCCGAAGTAAGGAGCAATCACAAACCCGATTTAGTCAAGTGATAGGTTTTCGGGCTTTGCAAGAGACACAACTTCAGGTTTCCTGGGCAGCACAACTTATTTCACTTCATGAGTAATCAGTAATGATAATCCCAAAGTAAGAAGCTTCAAAAGCCCGAATTGGTCATGGGCAGTACAAATCGGGTTTCCACAGGCGAATGACTTATTTTATTTTATAAGTTGCAAGTAATGAGACATCAAAAGCCCAATTTGGTCTTAGAAGTGCTTCTTGGGTTTTCAAAAAGACAAGTCTTCTCCAAGCATAACTCCAAAGATTATTGACAAAATCCGAAGGTCGGTGACAAGTTTTCTGAAGGGTCACTACCCCCTCTGAAGGGACATTTCCATTTTACCTGGGAAAATTGTCATTAGCAGTGGGGGCACTTACAAAAGTCCGGGTCCTTTGCAAAAACCCTGGGTCCATTACTTAAGGGCTTGTTCACTTTTCTAGAGGACCATTGCAATATTTCTGAAGGTCTCAAGCAAAAAGTTCGAAGGGTATGTTACCCTTCGGGCAGTGCCATTGATAAAGTCCGAAGGGCACTTTAGTTAGGAGACCCGGGCAAATTGTCCGGGTAAATTAGTCTCGGGAAATTTGACCCGAAAAAAATGTCGAAGGAAATTGTCCGAACAAATGACTGCGGACAAATTGTCCAAAAACAAAAACGACTAATTTACCCGGACAATTTGTCGAAGGAAATTGTCCGAACAAATGACTGCGGACAAATTGTCCGAAAACAAAAGCCCGAAAAAATAAGTAATCCACAGAAGCAAGTTGAGAGCAGTGATAAACCCGAGAAATGGGTTGCAAGTCATGAGAAGTCAAGGATAAGTTGCAAGGAGTGCGAAGCCCAGAGGAGTAAAAATGGAAAGTCCCGAAAGGAAAATTATGGAATAGTCCGCGGAAAATAGAAAGGCCCAGGAACATTAAGGTCAATGGTCAGCAAATCCAACAAGCTCAATAGATCAACGGACAACAAGGACTTCTCCTTTCGTCTACGGCATGCAAAATGGTTAAACAAAGAATAGATGCATCCAGGTGGAGCAGTGAATATGCAAAAAACCGACTGGGATAGTCCAAGTTGCAGTAAAGAACACGCCGAGCCTTAAATGCAAAGGTCGAATCGCTTACACTTGGCAGCGACATGCAGCTACCACTGGTATGGCTCGTTCAGTTCCAAGGAGAATTAAATGCATAAGGAGCTCGAGGAGATGGGTGGCGATTTTGGACGGTACATCTCGCAGTCAAGGCAGTTGCATGCTTTTAATGCAAAGGGAGCTCGATTACAATCGGTAGTCATCGACAACTTCTCTTCTCCTTGTTCTCACACAATTATGGGATTTCTCTTTCTCTTTCAGCCATATAAATAGAGGCTCTCGAGCCAACAAGGGGGGCTCGATCACTCTCTGTATTCTCTCTACTCCCTCCCTTGGGCATGACCAAATTGTGCTAAGACAGAGCTTGTAACCTCTTGATATGAATAAAACACTGTGTTTTAGACTCCATTATTTTGGTATAGTGTGTACATGTCAGATTTGCACATGTGGTAGAGTTTTCTCCCTTGTCAAATTATGGTCTCACCTAATTACTAGCTCATCTTGTTATGTAGGTCATGTTTATTGTTCTACATCTCTCGATTGAAGCCCGTATATGGATACTGTGACTGGTTAGTGTCTTACTTTAGACCTACCCCTTCATCTTCCTCAGCTTAAATCGTTTGGTGAACCTCCTCATGAAACACTGATGTATGACAGATATTTGGGGGCTTGAATCTGTTTTTTGCTTGTTTCATTAGTGTTCTAAGAGTCAAGCAGGGTAGATCAACCCATAATTTAGGTGCATCGCCGCTGTTTACTTCCTTAGGAGCCCTTATCCTCTTTCTACCCCTTTTCTCGTGAAGTTTTAGTTTAGCATTAGTTTAAGTGAGCATCAAAGAGGAAGCCGACCTACTCCGGAGGTTCAACCTCACTACAGGATACCCACAGCCTGAGGTTGTCCCAATGCTTGTAGCTAGGAGTGAGAGAGCCTGAAAAACTCTCCCAAAAGGGTGCAATTCTACGCTACAATAGTACTTAAGATGTAAGGAACTCCATACCCATTGAGTAAGGGAATGTTAGGCATAGTAAAATTGCAAGGGAGAGTAGAATCAAGAACCTTATGCACTGTAGGTTGGCCATATATAGCATTAGAATCAATGCAAGAATTGGATGCAATGGACTCTAGAGGTAAAGTGTGCACTTGTCTTTGTAATTCGCCTTGCATGCATCATAGTAGCAATCTCACCAGTTGGCACAACTGAACTATGAAGGGGTTCGTTCAAGAGTATAGTCTTGCTATTGGCTTCAAACCTAGGTACGGTAGAGAAAGAAAAATCATTAGAAAACATAGGAACATCATATGACGAAGTTGAACTAGCTACTTTCAACATTTCCATAATTTGAAAAATATGAGAATGATCTTCAATAGTGTACATTCAAATATCTTCAATAAAGTCATGACTAATTGTTCATTCATTTCCTTAGTATTTTTATCTTGAGAATCATCATTATCAATGTGGGCATTCAAGTAAGGGTTATGAAGAGAAACATTTGCCTTCAAGGAATCATTTTCAACTTTTGCATTCAAGGGAAAGGGAGTAAGACAATCATTTTGAACATGTGCATTTGAAGGAAGAGTAGGAGTACTATCACTGTAATCATTGGTATTATTTTCATCATTTGCATTCTAAGAAAGAGTAGGAACACAAGCATTTTTGATGTTTTCATTCACATCAAATTCTACACAAGAATCAACATTGTATTATAGACATTGAGGTCTAAAACCGAATTTCTATAGGATACTTTGCTTAAGACTAACAATTCTTTCCTTAGTAACTAATTTTTTTATATTAAAGTTTGGCATTCCATACTCACAAGGGGTAAAAGAAAGACAACCAACACCCAAGACATTCATATCATTTGTATTTATATTTGGCCCGATAGGTTTGGAATTAAGTTGTCATAAGTTTTCATTTAGATCATCATAATAAGAAGATATATTACCATTCCAATCATCATTATCATCATCTATAGTAACATGAACAACAAAGAGTAAAGCCATCACATGTACACTAGGGTTTGAAATATATGCACAACAAGCTAAAGCTAATGATTGCACAATAAAGCACAACCCAAAGAATTATTCATATCTGAAACAACTACATCAAACCTTTGTGGGAAATAGAGAATGAAACCTTAAATTTCATAGGTTCAAATAGAGAGGGGCTTACGATTTTGTTTTACTAAATAGCGACTCAAGGGTGAATAACACTAAGCCAACTATGTAAAACTATGGCACAATACAAATCTATGTAAATACAATAAATACAGATGTGAAATGAGCTAAAGTTGATATTTAGATGTATTAGAACAATAATTGGAATAAGCATATTTAGCTTATTATGTATTTGGTTATATTTTTATAACCAATATTGTTATTAAGTTGCACGGGTTTTCTCTTTTCTTATTCCCGTCAACTCTTTGCTACACCTACCTCCTTGTTTGTAGGTGTTTGTTATTTGCCTATATATTAGGCTATCTTCATGTTGAATAATTACCACGTATTCTTGGCTTCATTCCTGTGTTAAATTCTATGTGGTTTCAGAGCTCACGGTTGAGGAGGTTTGGGAGAGGATCCTATGAGGAGTGAGAACAGAAATCTTGTCAGGGAGGAAGCAAGTGAAGATATGCACCCGGTGAAGATTTTGTATGAGAAGAATTTGTTTGCAGCTATCTATTGTGTGAGATGTTCTATTGAGCAAAGGCATTGATAGAGAGCAAGACAAGGCATTATTGCTAGCAAGGAGAAGAGGCATGATAGCCTGGTAAAGGGAAGGCGCAGCCCAAGGGAAGCGTGATAGCCCACAGAGGTGCTTTTCAGCTGTTAAGGCGTTTTTAACAGTTGTGGTAATGTTATGGGGTAATATTAAGCATTTATAAGGCATTCCAAGGCATCATAAATCAGTCAAGTCATTGCAAAGTTATTATTTTGCTGTACCTGTATTCGGCGCTACAAAGGAATGGCACTACAAAAGAAGAATTTGCAAGGCATTTAATTTTTTTTGACTTTCTTTGCTATCTGTAACTAATCAAAGGCATACACAAGATCATCATGGTGAAGGAGAATGCCATTCTTGTGAAGAAACTCAGCTGATTTGTCTGCTGGTCACAGAGCAAGGTGACATTGGAGCCCATCATTTTTTTGCATTTTTATGCATACACAGGTTTTTTGCTATTGGCTGATAATTTTATGTCATTGTTATGCAAAGTTTTAGCCAAAGTTTAATTTGGCCAATCAAAATTAATCTGAATTTTGATTTTGAAAAGTGAGAAAATTATTATTTTTAAATCTTTACAAAAAGTTGATTTTGCCTAGAAAACTTGTTTAAAAAATCATGGTTAATTCCGTTGGGAGCAAACCGTAGATCCGAATCTTCTGAAAATTTGCCTAGATTTAAAACTTTGTCCTATTCTGCACGGAAAAAGAATTTTTGAAAATGGAGTTGTAAAACTCAAAATTTTGTCATTTTTGTATTTTTATAGCAATTTTTTAAAAGATGAAAACTTTAAAATCTCACAAACTATAAAGCGGTTTTTGCTGAAAATTGGCAAATTTGTCCAATTTTAGGTTAGTTTTAGTATCAAAAAAGAATTTTTGTAAAAGTCATAGTTTTTATAATTTAATTGTTTTCGTGAAAAACTAGGTAAAAATGGTTAGTTTGCAACATCTTTTGTTGCCAGTTTCTCAGAAACTGGATGGCAAAAGCTTCAGCTTGTGGAGTCATAGGATACTTATGATAAGTGAGTATAGGACCATTGATCAGATTGTTTTTAGTAAAGAGTCTAGACCAGTTGACCAACCAAATGACTATGACAAATGCCATCATGAGGACCTCATGTTATTGAAACTATTTGTGGTAGACAATTTAATTTCAGAAGTTAGAAATGTTGTTAATGCCCCATATTTGTGGAAACACCTTAAGACAAAATATCAGGGAACTGAAGTCGGTAGAATTTTGTACTTGAAAAATCTTTTATTTTCCATTAAGATCAGTTATTTTCCACTATGATGCAAGAAGACGGTTCTATTTCTAAATATTTGGTGCAATTGAAGGACATTTGTGATCAATTGAAGGCAGTGAAAAAACTTGTAGATGAGCAAGATCTCATTGCTCTGGTTATGCAAAATTTACCATCTTATTATGATTTTTTTGCAGAATCATTACACATGATTCATGAAACTTAGACATTGGATTTTGAGCAGTTGCCCACTCTTATCTTACAGAAGGAACGACGACAGGAACAATCCATAGCTTCAACCTCTACATATATAGAAAGTGTTTTTGTAGCAAAGACAAAGGGCAAGGGTCAATGATTGGAAAACAAAGATATTTCAAAGAACAATGTAAGTGATTCCAAAAAAACCAAGTGGAAATGCTTTTATTGCAAGAAACCAAGTCATTTTAAGAAAGATTGTAGAAAGAGAAAAGATATGGCTAATTCAAACAAGAAATCTAGACAAGCTAATATTGCAAAAGAAGCAAAAGAAGAGGCATCTACTGAATTTGCTTTTGCAACAACACAAAGCTAATCAAGTGAGTCACGAAGTTGGTATTTTGATTCAGGAGCTTCACGACACTACAAGTCATTGTGATTGGTATGTAAATTTTATTGAGGATAATAGTAGTAATGAAATTGTTTTCTTGGGTGATGGATGGACACATGACATTAATGGTTGTGGGGATGTACAAATCATTTTGAACAATGAGTACAAATATACATTTACTAATGTCATATATGTACTAGATATGAATAAAAACCTTTTGTCCAACAATGAAATTACCAAAAATAAACAATTGGTAGTTAAGTTTGAAGGAAACAAATTTAATGTCACTACACTCAATGATAAACTTGTTATTGTTGGTTTAAGGGAAAGGGGTCTGTATAAACTTGTAGATCCTAAATCAGTTGAACAATTTTCTTTAGCAAAAATTGCGTAGTTTAGCACTCTTTGGCATGAAAGGTATGGCCGTTTGAGTTATTAGTATTTAAACATTTTGAGAAAAAATAAAAAGGTGCATGGACTCCCATCTATTAAGGAAACTCAAAATGTTTGTGAAGGTTGTCAATTGGGTAAACAAGTCAGACAACCATTTCCTACTGGTAAAGCATGGAGGCTAGAATGTGTGTTAGATTTGGTACATGCAAATCATCATGGTCCTATGAAAACCAACACCATATTTGGTGCCCTTTATTTCTTGTTGATAGTTGATGATTTTTCTCGCAAAATGTGGGTGTACTTTTTTAAGAAGAAATCTGAGTGTTTTGCTAATTTTGTGGCATGGAAAACACCGGTTGAGAATCATACAAGTACAAAGGTCAAGACCTTTCTGTGAGACAATGGTGGAGAATTTGTCTCCAAGCAATTCAATGCATACTACACAAAGGAAGGTATACACAGGTAGTATACAGTTACTCCTTACACTCCACAATAGAATGCAGTAGTGGAAAGGAGGAACATGACTATCATGGAGATGGCATGGTGTATGGTGCAAAGCATGAATATACCCTTTCAGTACTGGGCATAAGCTGTCAACACTGCAGTGTTCATCTCGAACAGTCCTTGTAAAGTTGTGCAGGATATTACTCCAGAAGAAGCATGGTCAGGAAGAAAACCTGATGTAAGTGATTTCTGCATTTTTGGTTGTACTGCTTTTGCATTAATCCCTAAAGTGAAAACAAGTGGTTTAGATGCCAAAAGTAAAAAGTACACATTTGTTGGGTAATGCTCCAATGGGATCACAAAGGAGTTTTTCTATTATTTTCGCTTTTTGTTGGTGAAAGTCTAGAACATTTTTTAATTGATCAATACTCTCACTTTATTTACCATCAATAGAAGTAAGTTTCAAGATGCAAACTCCTAGAAGATGCATGAGAGCCCATACTTTCCAAGCTATGCCCCTAACTTATCAAGTCTTCTATCAAGTTTATGGATGACTTGAATTAGAGTTGTGTATATTTTGGTGACCTCCGGAAGAGAAGGCCCAACATTAGTTGCATTATTGTAGAATTTCTGAGACTGATTATGTCTATTTTCTGTGGCTTATGAAGGAGGCGCCTCTTGATAAACCATACCCTAATTCCTTGGGCCTTCAACTTCTGCAGTTGTAGCAGGGAATCTTTTCCATTGGAGCAAAGACACCAAATGAAGACCTTATGGGTGGATTGGGAATAATTAAATGTGTACTTCTTGTTGTGGAAGGGGTGGCAAAGGAGGGCAAGATGGCTTGTGGATTATGTGTGAGTGCTCAGGAGAGATGGAGATCATAGACAGAGAAGACTTGTGTGGATTTTGGGGTAGAGAGGACAGGATGAAGGACAAATCAAAATGGATCACAGTAGTTTAGGAAAATGTAGAAGGGAATGGCCCATGTCTTCATAAACAAGGGTGAAACAGTCTACGTTTGCTTTAGATTGGAAATCACTGAAGTACATTGGCACCACTTACCCAAAGGGAACAATATCCATAAAACCATGTAATCCATTGTTGATGATACAAAGATAGAACTATAGTCAGAATTCTTTTAAATCAAATGGGTTATTACTTATTAACAATCCGATGCATTTCAAAAGTGGAAGATGCTCTGCACTGTTTTGCAAAATCTGCCTAGCAATACAAGTGTTGCTTAACAAAATTATTTGTTATAATTTCCTTGACTATATGAGGATCACTTAGTTTTGTCCGAGTACCAAATAGCAGTCTATAATTGTTAACTGTGTTCAACAATTTTATAGGTAACTGTAAATCTATAATAATATTTTATAGGTAACCGTAAATCTTTATTAATTTTACATTTCCATGACAGAAGACAGTTACAAGTCCACACAACTTCCATGAATCAGTTCTGGATTATTCTCTTTGCTGGCAACACTCTTATTGCCCCAATGTGGTTCTTGGCACTGCATGATAGGCTTCCTTCTATAAAATGCTAACCTTCACCTTGGCATAGAAGATTGTTTTTTGCGTGAGTTACATTTTGGCTGAAGTTTGTCTAAGGGCTCTGACATGAACTCTTTTTAGCTCCAACTGGGATGCTTTTGGCCTTTGACATGAGCTATCATTTAGCATCAACTCCGATCTATTTTCTATGCTAATTGAGTGATGCTTGGGTTTTTCCCCAACTCTTAGGTAGGTAGAATTTGACCAAATTGATATTTATGGATCATCTTTACTATCCAAAAGTGCATCGAAATATACTGTATGGTGGACTAACCATTGCATATATGTACGTAATGCCTAATGCATCTTAAAATTTCACATGGGTAGCAAGCAAGAGGTAAATTTGCAATTGATTTTTACATGCAATGGTTTTTTGTAATTCAAGATTAAGCTGAAGGATTTACTATTACTGTCTTGATTCTCTGAGCAGTGCAGGAATTACGGAGGGGTTTTCAATGTGTGCTGGGGACTTTATTGAAGTATACGGTGATCCAAGTCAGTCAGGTATACCTTGCTTCTTATGTTAACAGTAAGATTTGTAGAATAAGACTTTTTTATTGTATACATTTTCATAAAAATGTGTTTTCTGGTTAAATGACAATGTTGCATGGCATGTGGCTGTTTTATTACCTTTAATAAATTAGTTTTTTTCCTGTAATACAGAATTCTTTGTGAGAGTACTATTCTAGTGGAATCCAGACTAAAGAAGTTATTAATTGAAAAAGAATATAAATGCATAGGAAAATTGATAGTTACTTGAAGTTGTGAGCTTAGGGCATGTTAACTGTATATAGTGCACATCCATGGAGGAAATCAAATAAAAATGTGGGGTGGAGTTGGCTGCAAAATATTTTGAAACAATCTCACTTATATTTAATAAATCCACGTCTATCTGCTAAACAGATAATGTGTTACAAGATATTTTCACTTGTGATATGTGTTATTATGGATTTTCATCACCTTTGAATTTTCAATCAAACCTAACTCTATGCCTAACGGATGATGAAAAAATTGCTGAACGACATTGGCAGGAAACATGAACTATGGTTTCCTTATGCATTTGAGAGGGGTGGCTCCCTTGTATGATAAAATGTTTTTTTAATTTTCATTCACTTTTTACCACAAAGTGAGAGGAAATTTTTTAGATAAGGCTGGATATTTTTTTTTGGGTTTCCTTAATTTGAAAGCAGAAAATAGAAAAGGTGACAGAACTTGAAAATATAAGATTGGAAACATATGAGACAAAATGGTTTAGTAGTAAAGGAAGAATGATAGTTCATGCTTTTAACTTACATACTAAAGAGCTGAAGTAACACACAGATCACTAAAGTCGTTGATTGACTTCAGGGAAGTTAGAGATTTTCCTTAGAAAAACTAGCTGAGTGGCTCACAACCCACAATCTTGAAGAAATACAATATTCAACCTCTTAGATACAAAGGTCAATCTTGATGGAGATACCAACAATGCAGTTAGGAGATAAATATTCATTTTGCATTCATCAACCATTGCATGCAAGAATTGTCTAGATAGAAAAGCTGATTTTAGAGATCCTGACATGTATCATCCTTAACTTATTTCCAAAAGAGACAAACAGTCAGCTCTACCATACATGCCCACATTATCTCAAATTAAGAACATCATGAATATAAGGCCAAAGCCAACAAATGGGCAGAAGCCCTAGGGGGTACTTTTTTCTTTTCTAATTCATCTTTTTTATACAAGAGAAAATGATGATTAATTATAACTAACTGGTAGCTACCTTTTGCATCTATCTCCTATCTTAAAGAAACTTGTTTCTTTTCTTATCACTTACAAAACCTTCTTCAACTCGTACAATCTTTGGCACAACCAAGTCTTAAGTTACTAGTTTATTCTATCTAGTGTACATTCAAATGTAATTTCCCTTATAACATGTGCCACTGACTTTGTCCCTTATGACTTCGTATAAAATTTTCATTTCGTAGGGAACATATGGGAGGTACAGTTTTACAAGCTCCTTTAATGCTCATGGTATTTGGAATGTGCTCCTAGCTAGGATCCAAGCAACTAACAACTAGTTTGCATATTTCAATTGTATGAGAAATGAACATTCATTGTTGGGCCAAATATGGTTCTCTTGAGATGATGACATATCAATTGAATGTCCTTTGAAAGAATTCATTGATAAAATATGGTTCTTGGTTTGTTCAATTGCAGATATTGTGATAGCTCTCTTAAAACACTTTGTAGTGGTATGAGGAAATTTTGGCAAAAAAAACATTGACTTCATTATTATAAATCTGGTCTCCTTTGAATAATCTGTTAATGTGGTATTGGCAAACTGATATGGCACTGATGTGGTGTACCGGTGACACTTTGGACTGGAGGAAGCATTCTTGTTTTGACATGTGGTATCATGACGTGGCACTGGTGCATCTCACTTATGTACACTTTCCACTATAAGGCGAGACACATGTCACTTACACATGTAGCACATGGAGCATCACTTAAGTATCACGATACCTATCATGTTGAGCCTTAGACTTTGGTGCTTGGGCTTCAGATGGACAGTTGGCAGCTTGAATGATGTATATTGATACATGGACCTGAAGGGGTGGACACATTAGGCTTTCTGGGTTTGGTTGGGAGTTCAGGGTTATTTGCAATTTGACATTTAATAATTGAAGTTGCATCTTAGCTAGTTTTGGCTGACCTACCAACTATTTGACTTACAAGAATGAGAGAGAGACAAAGGAATTAACGACAATCATATGTATGTTGTACACTCTATTGTATTAGGTATTTATAGAGCACGATGATATACAAAAAAGCTTCTAGACAAACTGAAGCTTCTAGAGGAAGGAAGCTTATAAAGTTATAAGAGAATAAAGATGTCCATAAAGATATGTACAATATTTAATGATATACAATAGCCCACGTAACATTGTAAAACAATTAATGAAGTACACTACCATGTGACGATATTTAATTAAATGTACTAGCCCATGTGTCTATGTCTCTTCACGTTTACATACCCTAAGTATGCATAACTAAGCTTAAAACTAGACCTACCATTACTATCCATATCAAATAAAGTTTTAGGGCCACAAAAAAATATCTAGCTGTGACGGACCATGAAAATTCAGTCCTTATCTGTGTATGCAAAATCACTCTTCACCATTCACTTTTAAGGTAGTTTTACATGGGTTGTCCCATAGAGTCCCTGTACTCTTGAGTGGGGTTGTTTCCTGCATCCATGGTGTCTTGGGACTCTCAATTTAGAGATGATTTCTTGGCTTAATGCGTGTATATAGGCATTGACCATTTAGAACTGTGGGTGTTGGCAGCTCCCGAACTTTCATGCTAGGAAGCATGTCTCTTTGGGGAAGGATGAGAGATCACACATTCTAGAATGATTTCAGTCAATTGCTTCTTTGCTGGCTCACTGAAGAGGAGTTTCTCAATAGTTTTTATCCTTTGTTGTTGTTGTTGTTATGTATGGGTAAACAGGGGGATAATGCACTTTTATTGTTGCTTCATACAATTGACCAGGTGGAGAATGCATTTGGCAAGTAATGGGTTTCAAAGCCCCCTTTGCCCAATGTTCTTGCTCAAACTCCAAATACATCCGTCAATGGCATGAAGACTAATAATGAGGGAGGAATCCCATTTAGGTATGTCAGGGGTTTGGATTGCACTTGCACTTCCCCATGTGACCCAGATGGTTTATTTGGTAGATTGCCAATTGAAAGAGCTATTTCCCATTGCATTGGGTTGCCTCATATCTAGTTGTATCACGGCCTATTGGGGTTGGTTGAGGAGATACTCCATGGATATGGGGTGGAAAGGGCAGATGTGGTATCGGTTGAGGATGAGAGATGAAGGGTTTTTTAAATGGGGGTTGAGAGTACCAAAGTTAGCCAAGGAGTGAATTTGGGAGACAATGCAGGGAGATAAGCTCCTATAGTAGGAGTTGAGGGGATATGTATTGGGGCAAGAGTGGGGGGATGTTGAGGTAGAGTGTGTACGTATTGCACGTTAGGAAGTCATACACAGATAAATAAATAACTACACTGTTTTATCAGTCAAAATAAGGCTTACAAAATTAATGATCAGGTTACCTTTTGGGAGTACATACAAGCTTATACAAGGTTGTTTTCAAACTGAACCTACTCACCTTATAGGCCCCACTACCTGAGCGAACCTATTAACATTAATTACTACTAACGTAACATTAATCTTTTCACTAAAGGGGTTGTGTCACTAAGAGATGCATGCCCCATTTATAATACTAACATTTAATAAATATAAATCTAAACCTTGGATCGCTAGACCCAACAAACCCCCTTTTGATCCAAAGGGAACCAAAAGATGTATGTGGGAGAGAACAATCATTGTCTTTGATGAAACCACTGTAACTTGCCAAATATACCTTGTACTCTGATGAGCCGATTCTAACATGTCCATTGCAATCCTTGCATTCTGACTTGTGTTTTGTGCCTACTGCAATCCTTGCAGCCTTCCTGACACTACCTAACATGATGATGGTGAATGTGCAACATTTACCATCCCTTTGATCATGTTACCGATGCATTTACCTGCAGTATGGAACACGTATGAAATGCTCCAAACACTGATCAATATTGCCTCTGCTGAACCTGTACATGAAGTATGAAGCATCTAATGGAATACTTCAACTTTCTTGACCACTGTCTACAGACAATTCACTGCCTGCAACATGCACCATTGTCAAACATGCACCAAAACACCTATTTAGTCCTACTCCATGAAGGACCATCCATACCAAATCTTAGAGACTAATCTCAACACCTTTCACCCCTATCAATCAAGAGATGAGAAGTCCATGCAGTTTGGATCACCAACCTGCTCCAATCGTGAAAAATATTAAAAACAACTGAGAAAAAATACTAACACAAATAACTCAAACAAACTGACAAATCCAAAATTGCCACTACAACACTTTCCTTATCTTTGAGTTATAGCAACATACTCAAGATGGGTCTTTTCAGGCTTTGTCAGCGAGATTGATTCCAAGGGACCCATAAACCTGAAAAATGTAACTTCCTTTTCTCTGACAGCGCCAACCACAAGAACGTTCATTGTTACATTCATGGTGTTCAAGCACGAACTTCCCATTTTCAAATTCAGGGCAACACAAGGGTGTTGGATGCAACTGAGCATGCACCCATTATACATTGTGCACTTCTTATTTCACCACTTTTTAATACACTTTTCTTAAGACTACAAGGAGAAACTCCACACAATAAACTAACTATTATAATGGACTTATAATGGACAAAATCCTACAAATCAAGTGGGTATATGCCTATCTCCTTGCGAAAAGCAAAAATGACAGAAAAAACACATTCATAGGTTAGAACATGTGAAAATGATGGTATTTTGAAAGTTTTACTTTGCACTTACTAGGACTGGACCTTGGGACTTGCTACATGTTCATTGTCTTAAAAACCACTTCTTGTCCAACTCTTCTGAACAATCGCTTGATGAATAAAGTTTCAGACTTTAATATAACTCATATATATATGCTAATTCTTGAAAATTGCACTACATGCAAAGTATTGAAATTGAGACCTCTTTTCAACTGTTAAAGCCTTTGACCAACCATTCAACCAACTCCTCAATGCACTTATTTGAATCATAATCTCACAAACTTGTATATAGCCACTTTACTATGTGACCTGAAAAATAAAAAAAATGTTTCTATCTTCTTGTGCATACACGGCAGTAAAAATATGTGGCATCGAAAAAATTCCAGCAAAAGATTAAAAACTTTACCCAACAGCAATAAAGCATTAAGGAAGAAATCAGATTTCTGTATGTCCTACATGTATGCTTTGAACTGCTTATTCAGACCATATCACAACCACACCTCCAACAATCTCCACACTTCCTTTAATAATAGTAACGCCTCTTTTCAGCTCTTTGAACACCATTTACCACGTTGAATACAAAATATCGCTTCTCACACTTATGTCAGAGGCTTCCAATGCTTAGCAAATGATAAAAACAATAGATCATCACCCTTTTTCAGAAGATATCAGCAGTTTGTAGAATCCAATGCCACATACAAACATTTCAATGCCTTTGTGAAACACAAAATGCCTTTTCAGCAGAATATTCAGCAAAAATACATTCCCACATGAAAAATCAGGCTCCTGGCAGATTTAAACATGCCACAGAGAGATCTGGGTGTGCTACGTGTAGATTTGTATATGCCACAGGCATATTTGAATGCCCTACGCTCCAAGCACCCTACTCCAGGAAAGTTTAAATGCCATTAGTAGATTGATATGCAGGTTTTTGGCACTTAATAGCAGATTTGCAATGCTTCTACACTTCATTTTCAGCAAACAAACCTCAAAGCATATGTTTGTCATGCCTTGTATCCTTTTCCAACAAGAAGGCAGGTGATAATTCCAATGCTGCAAACAGCTTCAAGCAACTTTTACAACACCCTTTTTGATGGTGTTCGCTGTTCCAACGCACTGGGCAATGATTCAGAAGAATATTCATTATTTTCAATGCTTCAACATGAATTTGCAGCACTCCAGACTGACTCCCAATGCTTCCTTGAACATTCCAATGCTCTTTGAGATACAATCATGCCTTAAATCTGAGTTAAAACAATGATTTAAAAAAAAAAAAAAAAAAAACTCATTCAGGTAAATTTGCTCTTAAATATACTATTCCGGAAAAAACAAAACCATAACAAAAATATCCTTCAAGAAAATTTCATCGACAAAAGCTCTTGGGCCTTTTATGGTTAAGTCTTGCAATAAAGGGCTTCTTAATGGTTTGTGAAATGACTGCATCTATTGTATATCCTAACAATAGATCTGATAGAAAATATATCCACTGTCAAATTCCTATTGCTTGCTTTGCTATTTAATTCCACAAATGCCAAGGTGAAGGGGTTCCTGATATTAATTGGTGTAAGCAAGTATGATTGCTGAAAAAATGAAAATAAATTCGGAAGCACACAATGAACTGCGTGTGCATCCTTCATTTATTATTGCAATAAAGAAGTTACATACAATTAGGGTGGTTGGCAGTTACATTGGTTAGTCTTAACTGATATAGTATTAGTTAACTCTCATTAATATATTAAATCAATATATTTAACAGCCCCTTGTAATGAATAAAGTGGAAACAACATTAAGTTTGTGCTGAAATTTTACCAACAAAATAGGACCAAGAAGTTTAGTTATTAGAGCTGTAGGCTGTTGTGTAGAAGCACAAAAGCAAAGAGAAATATCGCTGGATTCAACCAACTATCAAATGTAGTGATGATGGATCTCGATATGTTTGGTGCGTGCATGAAAAACACAATTTTTCATGAAATTCAATACACCTTGATTATCATGAAAAAGTGGAGGTGTAGATGGAGGAAGTTGCAAATCAACTAGAATCTGACTTAGCCAAACTGTTTCACAACTAGTACTGATTGCTGCCTTGTATTTTGTTTCGGTGAAAGAGATGGCCAGAATATGTTGAAGTTTGCTTTGCCATGAAACAACCCCTAAACCAAATAAGAAGATATTTCTGGTGGTAGACTTTCGAGTATCCATTGATCCTATTCAATTAGAGTTTGTATAACTTGTCAATTAGAAATCCTCTACTCTTTGATATAGGATGCCAAAGTCAAGAGTTCCTTTGATATATCTCAAAACACGTTTTGTTGTTGTCCAATGAATGCACTTTGGTTGAGACAAAAACCAAGAAAGATAATGAACAACAAAACATAGATTTGATCACGTGGACGTAAGATATATTAGGCTGCCAACCAATTGTCTGTAGAGTGATTCATTGGCCAATTATGAATCATCATGGGCTGACAACTTCAACTCGACCTCCATAGGTGTAGAAGCATGATTACAATCCGTCATTCCAAACTTCTTCAAAAGAGTTGTTGCATACCTGACCTGAGTTATGAAAATGAGATGGTCATGTTCCCAGAATTCTTTAGCTAAGAAATAGTGTAGGAGGCCCAAATCAATCATGTCAAAAATAACACACAAATTTGCTTTCACTTGCTGAATTGTAGTGGCCCCACCATATTATGCATACTTGATGAGTACTTGTAGGAAAAACAGTAGGGCGAATACTCGCCATTCAACTTGCAATTTTTTTTAAAAAATACTCGCGAGTATTTATACAGTACTCGTGAATACCCAACGACTTCTATGTAAATACTTGCTTGAAACTTCATGCGTGCAATATTGTGTAAAAAAGTGTCCAAGAGGTCAAAACTGCATCCAGAACACTCCAAAAACGTAGAAAAAACAAAGAAATTTGTCCTTTGTAAGTTGCTGAGTATTGGCAAGCATTTGCCAAGTATTTGGCAAGTAATTTTTTTGGGGGCTGGGAAAATACTCGACGAGTACGGGTATGTACACTATGGACCCCGCTACCTGTGATGGCAAAATCGTCAATATAGACAATGAGCATATCAATGTTATGATCATCGTTTTTGACATAAAGATTTGGATCAGAAAGACTCCTCCTGAATCCAAAATCTTGTAGATGTTGATTAGTTTTGATATCCTAGGCTCGTGGAGCTTGCTTAAGCTTGTATAGAGACTTAATCAATATGCAAACTAGATGATCGCTACCATGCACTCAAAAACCTTCAGGCTGCACCATGTAGACTTCTTCATCTAAATCTCCGTTTAGGAAAGCACTTTTGAAATCCATCTGAAACACTTTCCATTCATACTGAGCTGCTATGGAGAGAAGCAACCGAAATGCGATCATCTTCGCAATGGGAGCAAAAGTTTGCTCATAGTCTATTCCCTCATGTTGTGAAAAGCCTTTCGCAATGAGATGGACCTTGTACTTATCTAAATTACCATCAGCTTTGCACTTTAATTTGTAAACCCATTTGCAGCGAATGGATTGTTAACTTGGAGGTAACTCCAATTTCCAGGTATTGTTCTTCATCAAGGCATCATATTTTGATTGCATGGCAGTCTCCCATTCAGGTTTTCCTTTCACTTCAATATGTTTCTATGGTATTGATATCGTGAAAAGACCAAAAGCAAGAGCAAAATGAACATACTTGATTGAATCTACAAATTTTTTACCTGCCTTACGACGCTGTGCATCTGATTGAGGAATTTCATCCTCGTGCACATCCCATAGAGTGGAGTAAAACCACACTGGTCTTCGATGTATTGAAGAATCCTCTATTGGCAGAATATCAACTTGAGTTTTAGCCAACATAGGTTGGCATCGTTGATATACTAGTGGATTATGTGAAATATTAGCCATGGGTTGTTGCACTGGAATCAATGGAGTACTGAATGATCTTGATTCCTCATATTTCAAAGGATTGACAACACTAGATTCAAGGACCTCAGGTATCTCAGAGTGCTTGTTGGTTACAAACAAAGAAGAATTGTGTTTCCTTCACATGCACATCTTGACTAACAATGATCTTGTTAATTAAAATGTTAATAAGTCTATAGGCCTTAGATTGTTCACTATAGCCAGTGAAAATATATCTAGCACTCTTGGCATCTAGTTTACTCCTCTTTCTATTAGGAACTAAAGTATACGCAGTAGAACCAAAAATACAAAACTGCGTTACCTCTCAGGGTTGATTTCAAAACATGTTTCCTCAGGTGTGACATCCAACAAAGCTTTGCAGGGACTTCTATTTAGGATGTATACTATTGTGTTCACTGCTTCTCCCTAGTGTTTGTATGACATGCTCCTACTGTGCATCATGAGTGAGCCATCTCCATGATAGTGCGATTGCGTCTCTCAACCATCTCATTCTGTTGTGGAGTGTATGGGGCTAACAACTATCACTGAATTCTTTCCTTGCTTCTATAGTTTTGAAATTGCTTTGAAGTAAATTCAACCCCATTGTCGGATCTAAGAGTATTAATTTGTTGGCTTGACTGGTTTCCCCCAATACTTTGGACTTCTAAAATTCAGAAAAACAATTAGATTTTTTTTTAATAGAACCACATCAAATCATCCACCAACACCAAAAAATACCTTGCTCTGAGGATTGTAGATGATTTCTAGGATGGCTTGCAAAGATCTGCATGTACAAGATCTTAGAGCCCTTTTGCTTGCCAGGCACCTTCAGTGGGAAATGGTTTTCGGTTTTGTTTGCCAGCCAAACACCTTGAACATATATCCTATTTTTCTTGGATAAAAGGCAAAAAAAGAAGCATATTTGTTCTTCTAAGTTTGGCCAAGTATTGAAGGTTGAGATATCCATATCTCTCATGCCACACAATGCTGGTATTATCCTCTACAACTAATGCATAGAAGTTGTGTGGTAGAATCAACAAGTCGATATTGGCCATTTTGCCCAATGCCTAGAGTTATTACTCTGTCAAGTTTTAAATAACACAATACATTTCTTCCTTGTGAAATTTACTGAAATGTTAGGATTTTTAGTTAACTGAGTAATATATAGGAGATTTTTATTCATTTTAAGGACATACCTAACATTTTTTACAATGAATTTTGTAGCATTATTCAATACAGTGCATATATCTCCTATTCCTTCCACAATGTGTGATATTCCATCACTTAATGAAACTGAATAAAAAAAAACATGCTTTTGCATTAAAGTTAGCATACTAGTCCTTACGATATGTGAAATGTCTGGATGCGCCGGAATCAACGAACCAACAACTGGTATTGCTTTCATCCGAGCATGATGCCATGAAAGCATATTCTTCCTCAAACTCGGCTTCAACTGTTGCCATGTTTGCTTGCCCCTTTGAATTTTTGTTATGTGAAAGATTACACTATTGTTTTCGGCAATCTCTCTTGACATGCCAAACCTTATGAAAGTGGATGTAGATGCTTTTGGATTTCTTTTCCACTTCCCCTTTGACTGAGCAGTAAGTGCACTTTTTGTGTGGCTAGAACTGGCCTCATTGAATTGTGTTTGCCTACATTCTTTTTGCAGCAAATAAGAACTAACTTGATCAAATATCAAGTGTTACTTTCTGACATCAGGTGTAGTGCCTCCACGAAAGATTCATAGAAGGATGTGAAATTGTTCAGAACCAACACCACCATATCATCATCATCCGCATTTTTGTTGCTCGCTAATAGTTGTTCTTGAAGATCTTTCATCTAAAGTAGGTGTTCTAACAAAGACCCACCCTAATTCATTTTTGTAGAGAAAAACATATTTTTCACACACAAGACTCTTCTCTTCTCTGAAGTTTGGTATTTGTTTTTTAGATTAGTCATCAACACACTTGCCTTAGTGGCACTTTGCACCTTAGGAATCATGTCATCTGACACAAATAGTTTCAATAACAGAAAGCCCTGCTTATAATGTTTGTCATAATCAACAAAGTTTGTCACTAGTCTTGCTTTAGTGTCAAGAATAATTTTGTCACAATCACAATATTCCATGATTGTCAAAATCATTTGACTCCAAACATTATAGTTTTGGCCAGCTAACTTCTACACTTTTGGTAGACCCAGGGTTTGGATGTTGGCCATTTTATACACAATTTTTGATTAGAACATAGAAAATACAAAATTTTGACCTGAAAATCAATGCGACTATAGTTTTTTGACCTTGAAAAGAATTCAACAAAAATTGTACAAATGTCTAACTAACTCGAAAATCAATACAATAGAATTTTTTGAGCCGGGAAGTAATTTCGTAGGAAAAATACATTTTTCTGATCTATCTAAAAAACTCTGAAAATACTCTTAATATTTAATTGACTTATTGTTTTGTATGTTGCTCGCATACTGATGTACTAATATTGTATGACACTGTTTCATGCCATAGATGACTGAAAATTTTGTATTGTTTGCTTATTTTTTTGTCCTTGTACGATTTGTACTACTTTCTACGCTAATAAGTGCATTTCATTTACTGTTTACTTCCCTAATAGGCCGTGTTTCCTTCCCGTCAAAGTTGACTGTAGAAAAAATGCAATTTGTACTTTTTTGTGCCCTTGAGGACTGGAACTGGTGTTGCCATGCCCTAGATGGAGAGTTGTGATTGTATCTTTCTGAAGCACAATCTCCTTCGATTTTGATTATGCTTCATTCAAATGCAATTCTATTTTGTGTATGCTGCTTCAAGCGATTGTTTTTTGTTACTTCTGGCGACTATATTCATTACTTCTGATCACTACACTTTCTATCTTTTGCTTTCTCGACCCATGCCCTGTGGTCAATCCTGAGCCCTTGTGTTCTATTCACAACATGACTGGTCTTTGTTTGCATTTTCATGGACTGTGATTTGCCCTAGCACCTTGTCTCTTTGCCATGTATCTGCGACTTGATCTCTTTCTTGTTTTCCGCAATTCATACTCATCTAGGGTTTCCTCAAACTCGCCACGTGATTGTTCGTACCCTTTCCTAGGGCGTCCTCAAACAACGACTATGATACCAATGTAACCAAGTATGAGTGTTGAAAGAATGAAGAGAAACTGGGAGGCACACAATGGATTGCATGTGCACCCTTCATTTATTATTGCAATAAATAAGTTACAGTTGTGATGGTTGGCAGCTATATTAGATAGTCTTAACTAATATAGTATTAGTTTAATTACTTAAGTGCCATTAATATATTAAATCAATATATTTAATAATTGTCATGACATCAAGATCCTTCTCTTTCCTTGAAACTCCCATCCTTGTGGCACTGATCTGCATTATCAATAAATCATTTGAATTCACTAGTACTGAAACCCAATTTCCATTAACTTTTGATGTAAGATTATCCCCTTTGCCCATTTAGTCCATTATGATTGCATTTTGGTAGAAGGTAAAATGACGGGAAGAATTACTCCCATTGTTGATTGTTTTCATTTTGAAGGCAGAAATTATAACCATAGTTTGCAAGCTCCCCATATTCATCATATTAAACAGACAATTTTGTGGCTGTACAAGGAGACTGGTATCATGACAGCTAGATATCATGCCCATGCTTAGCAGGTTTCTTGTAGAACAAACAATATGGTGAATTTGGTGGGATTGATTAATGGTGTGGTGTCCGTGGGAGGAACAAGGTTGATATAATAAGCGAAAAAGATCCTTGGGGTGTGGGAATGAGAGTTGTGACAGGGGTTGGGGGAGGATTCCAAAATAACAAGTGAACGTGATTAGCAAGGGGAAGACATTTGTTTACCAGGGACGTGAAAATGAAAGGGGTGTATGACTTTAGGAAAGGTGGATAACATGGGTAGGTGGGGCACATGGCAGGAACTTAGGGATATTTTGATATTTTATTGTCTTATGAATGGGGTGAAATATGAAGGGGGTAGCTGTGCATGGAACTGGGAAAGAAGGGGTGGCTTTTAGGAGGGGGAATTGGAGAAAAGTATATCCACTAATTTCTAACTTTTTTTATAATGTTTTTTTGAGAGCTAGAACCTATTTAGGAAACCATGTTTTTATTATGTTTTTCCCTTGGACAAGCCTAGTCAATGAACCCATGGGGTTTTGTGGCTGATCTCTAAGTCAACTATGGTTTGGATTTGAATTGGGTTTTGTAGACTGTCAATTATAAAAACATGTATTTTTATAGCAGAAACTGTATTGTTAGTCTTTTGTTGGCATTTATTAGTGATGTAGCAAGACCCTTATGACGGTTAGGTTTTCCAACAATTGTTGGGTGTTGTCCTTCAATTAGCATATTGTATGTCGGTGTAGGGGGCACTTGTATTAGGTCTCCTTGTACTTTGCGAATTTTTTTGAAACTTATATTTTATGAATACAAGATGCTATTGTTAGGATTACTATTATGTGTACTTTGTTATTGATGGTCTAGTATCTCAGTAGACATTAATCATACTACATTTGGGTGCCATTGCCTTTGAAGAACATTGGGTCAAGTTAAATTCGATTCACAAGTTTGTGCTCGACATAACTGTGAAACACAATGAAAGAATATATTACGACGACACAAAGAGATCACGAAGAAGATCGACATGTACAAACACTAATTCATGTTATTGACTCCGATCAAAGGTAGGAAAGACACACAGTCAGGGAGGGGGCCAAAAAGTTAAATGGTCTATTTGATTGGTGGATCGACAAGAAAGACAACAAAGGCTGTGACAAGCAACAACTCAAAAACTACATCAAGGGAGGTACAAAGCATGAGACTAAAGCATGAAGCCAATTCAGTTGGAACTAGTGAACCCTATCTCGCTCGCAATGAAGAGTGGGTAGAGATTTCGATATCCCCTTTTGGAGGAAGTGTGCACTTTGCTGACTAGTTTGGGTCAGAGGGTGCTGCAAGTGGGGCAACCCAAACAACAAGCTGAGTGCACGAAAGGGGACTTGACGACATGTAAGATAGTCTACAGATTGTTGTCGAAGGGTTGAGTGTAGGGACGTTTTCCATAGTGATAAGAGAGCACAAGAACGCCCGACATTGACCTTCTAAAGAGGGAGACTTGTCTTCAAAAAACAATACTAAAGTCATGGTTACCTCATCAACTCCATCTCTAGAAAAACATAAGTTAACAAAGTTGTCTGGTGATGGATTGAAAGATTTGGGATGGCATTGCCATACGTGCATAACTATCTAGACTACCAATGAGCAGACAAATGATAGGATGTGGTAAAGATGCTTCTCACTACCCATTGGGGAATGCCCATTGATTTGTACATTGATATATTAAGTATTGAAATATCCCCAGCTAATTTTGGAAGCAAAAATTTTTCAATTCCAACTGATCGATTATGCAGGGATTTCATCAAACAGTTAGCAAGAATACATTTTTTGAGGTTTTCTGATTTGGATTTGTTTGCTTGTGTTTACCAATGATATATGATGTTCATTTAATCACAAATAAGCTCATACAACATGTAAAGAACTCTCACAACAAATATACTCAATGACCATAAGGAAATACCATTCATTGGAATTGATTTTTGCAACATACAACACTGAAACTATTCATTTTCAGAATGAAAGACAACAACAAATACAATATGAATGTATTCAATCACAATCCAACCTCCAATAGGCAAATGGCAAGGAACGACTTGGTCACCACCCCAAGAAGTATGGCAGCCAACATAGTGTGGTATGGCTGTCTGGTGACTGGTACGGCTCACTCTATGGTGTATAAACTTGAGGCTGGAGCTTCCCTATAGCAACACCTCTCAATGACTGTAGATGCCCCCTCAAATGCATCCATAAACACCAATTGCCCCACTTGGAAGCTCATGCCATTCCTCTTATAGGCACGACCAGAATCTAATATGTACGGCCACCATATGTAATGTCACTTCGTCCACTTGCTCGTTGATATTCGGCACCAAAGAAAATGCATAAATAAACCCTCACAAACTCCTTCCAGTGAACTCTAATAATGAATCATTTCTCCTCACATTTGTCTCCGTAGGAGACTTCACAAATTTGTCTATAAGTGCACTTGTGAAAGATTTGAATAATCTTTTCAACACTCCAGCTAAGATGGAATCGTTTCACCATCGAAACTAGAACCTTACAGCCAAGAACTTCAAAAGATCTTCAAAATGAATATGAGAAAATAAACAAGCATAAAACAAATGAGCTCCAAAACTCCCTTTTATATTACTTGTCGTTTCTCCACTCATTAAAATAAATAAAGTGACTTTATAAAGTTACTTTTAAATATTTCCTCAAAGTCACTTTATAACACCTTTTAATTAAAAATTCCATTTAGTTGCGAAAATGACATTTTAATTAAAATAGTCATAATTTGATATGCAAGGCTCCTATTTTATGCATCTACGATTTAAAACATTTCATCTCAGTTTCGACAAGCTATAACACTAAGGGGCCTTTTAAATATTTTAATTAATAGTTGGCAACCTTAGTAAAATTATTAAAATAAAGCCATTAATGTACTTATTTTGTAAAAACTATCAGAATGTATCGGAATCGAAAACTAACTGCACTGGAGTAATCTCGATGAAGAATAATGACAAATGGAACTGATTGAACGACTTTCTATAAATAAAAACTCCTTCCAAGAATCTTGGAGCCCAAACCAAAAACCAGAAATAACATCCAAAAGCACCAAATAACTCCTCTAAATCATCTAAGTTCATTGGTAACATCAAACTACACTTCTGAACAAGCAGACACAAACCCAAAAATCCAACTCCATCTGCAAACCAAAAGAACCATTACAGTCCGCCCTTCTCAAAGATAACTTGTCCTCAAGCAATGCCAAGGTATCCACAATAGCCACCCATTGAAACCAACTGAACCCAAGTGTAATCCCGAGATCCCAAGTCAGTGTCTGCATATGTCCACCATGTTGTCGCTGCACTACCCTAATAAAACTATAAAATCATCATGCTCCAGCTCCACTCTCAACTCCTGAGACTTGAAAAGGTGATCATCACCAACACCCAAACTGAAATACCCATGAAGGCTGAAATTTGAATCATGGAAAATCTCTTGCCAAGGCATCCCAATGAAGCCCACATCTGCAATCCCACTATCTGACACTATCCTGGGCAACACGAAGTATAATCTGCTCAACCCCAAAGGAAGACTCTAAACATATCTCCTCACATCATCTCAGAAGTGATACCAATCAGTCCCTAACCGGAAGTCGATAACAATAGTGTCATCCCTGGAATCATACATTTTGACAATGCCATCCCAATCATAGACTGATAAACTCTCATTGACACCTAATTCCCAGGTGTCAATATGTTCATATCGAGCACACCAACTCAACCAATCAACCGCAATCACCACAGTAACTGTTATCACTCTAAAGTGCACCCTGCTTGAAGATGTGCAAAGCACACCTTCACTCCAGCTGATACAATTGGAACTTCTCAGAGCGTGGGTGACTCTGTGATAAGAACCTCCAGAGAGGGCTAGTTCCTTTAAGATTTTTCAATAAATTTGACTACTGCGATTTTGGGTGAAAAGGGGAAGGAAAAATGAAAAAAAATCCTAATTAAAAAGGGGTGATACACTTGAATTGTTCAAACCCTCTGAAGTAACTGAAATCAATGCACACATAATCAAATGAAATCTATAATTCTGTCTTTAAGCATAAATATTTTAGATGAATGGTTGAAAACCTCTTCAAATGACCTGCAAAAGGTTGACATAGAGAAAGATAGGCGAGGAAGGGACCTACAAAAGGAGAAAAATCTCACGTATACGTTGATGCACAATCAAATACACACTATTCTTTCCAAAACTCAGATTCATAACAGAAATTCTTTATTGATCACTGGTCCAACTTACAATTTCTTTCTTCAAACTTCAAGGATCCCTTAAAATGGCTTGATTAAGCCAATAAATAAGCTTTTCCAAGACCTGAAAATAGCCTTAAGTGTAGTTCTAAAAGGAGAAAGGGTTAGTCTTGGTTAATTAACTCAAGACTTAACACCTTTTTACAATATTTGGAATATTCAATAAAATCTTTTCTTTTACAAAAAATTGCTTGCCTTTTCAAACATTGGTGTAGAAGTATTACGGTGAGGCCAAGTTTGAAAGGTTAACTCTTAAAATAAACAAGACACTTTCCAAGAAATCTTCAAACATGCATGAATCCAAGGTTGGCGTAGAAGAATGGACGGTGGGCCCATTGAAAGTCAAACTTCACCTTTGCATGGAAAATTACGCCAAATCTCTAAATAAGGAACTCCATTTGATTCATTTGAAAGCGGAGTTGGAGGAAGAGATATTCCCATTTGCATGGAAAACAAGGAAGATGTGCAACAAGATTGTCTAGTCAACTCCAATTCAAGACCAGTCAACCTCCAATGGTCTTCACTTACATGCAAAGCTATGCCACATCTTGGACGAAGAACTTTACTGGAACTCCCTGAAACGTTGAAAGCTTTGGATTGCATAAAAACCAAAGAGAAGCATGATTTCGGTCAAACAGTCAACAAAAGCTTTGACCAGTCCACTATAAATAGCCCTTACTTGCATGAACAAAGATCTGGATGAGTGAGAGATACGTTCAGCTTGAACCTTGTTATTTCTCAGCTTTCTGTTCTCGGTTTCTTGTTTTTGTGCATGTATTTCACTCGGCCTTATCAATTTATGGCTTTTTGGCTCTATTTGCTCCTTGATTTACTCGGACAAATTGTCCATAACTTTCTTGTGTCAATTTTCCCTTGGTTCATCCTTTCTTTTGGACTTTTCTCGGGACTTTTCCTTGGCAATTTTCCCTTTCCTATGTTAAAATGAGCATTTATTCGGGCATTAGTTCAATCAATTTTCTGCGGACAAAATGTCTGCGGGAATTGTTTATAGCTTTTCCTTTGGACTTTATTGCCTCTCGGACTATTGTTCTTTCCAATTTCCCGCAGACAAAATGTCCGCGGGAATTGTCTAAGGCTTGTCTTGTGCTTGTGTTCCTTCCCATCAGATCTCTTCCCTCATGTGCATTCTTTTGGACTTTCCTTTTTCAAACCCTCTGAAGGAATTCCTTTGGACAAATTGTCCGAAGGAATTCGTTCGGACTTTTTGTCCGGGTCTTCATTTTGTTAATTCCTTTTTCCTTCAGACAAAAAGTCTGAAGGAATTCGTTCCTTCTGGCTTTTGTCTTAAGGGCTTTCCAAAAGAAAAAGCCCTTCGGGCTTTTTAAAAAAATGACCCTTTGGAAAATTAAACCATCCCTTCAAAAATTTGGAAAGTGACTCTCTCGAAGGGCACATACCCTTCGGGATTCTTGCCAATGACCTTTTTGAAGGGTACATGCCCTTCAGGTTTTCTACAAGTGTAGTTTCCCGAAGGGCACAGACCTTTCGGTTTTTTTGGAACTACCATTCGGAATTTTAAATTGGCCCTTTTTCAAAATTTTGGAAAGTCCATATTTGTTCAAAATGTCCCTTCGGACTTTTGTGTTATGAACAAACCCAAAGGGTAGGTGCCCTTCGGGATTTTTGTAATGACCTACCCTTCGGGATTTTCGTAATGAACCTTCCCGAAGGGCACATACCCTTCGGGTTTCTTGTAAAAGTCCTTTTTGTTGGATTGTCCCTTCGAATTTCAGCTTTAAGTTTTCTCGAAGGGTACATACCCTTTGGGTTTCTTGCAATGATCCTTCCCGAAGGGCACATACCCTTCGGGTTTCTTGTAAGTGTACTTTCTCTTCGCCAAAGAACTGCCCTTTTGTAATTCTTTCAAACTTTTTGCAAAGTCCTTTAAAATTTCTATTCCCACAGACAAAAAGTCCGAAGAAATTGTTCCCATTCTGAGCCCGAAAAAATTCTAAGAAGACAACACTTGGGGAAGAAAACACTTGGGAAAGAGTCTACTTGGGAAAAAGTCCAAGAAAATAAACCTGTATTCGCTTCTGATCACTTGCTTTCATTTGAAAGTGAACCTACAGGCCTGTAGGTTAACTTTAAACATGGCTGTAGCTTGATTAATTCTTCATTGTCTCTTATCAAGGCCTCACATGTTTTATAACCGAATCCTTGTGAATGACCATCACCCTACATATGTCCCCTGTAGAGTTATCTTTTTGGTGACTCGCTGTAGGTGCATATGATGAGAAACCCTATATAAAGCCTTTTGAACCTGAATATGCCTTCTTGAACCTGCTGTAGGTGTCTTGCCCTTGCACGGACTATAGCTTGTCTTTCACCCCAAAGAAGGCTCAAAGGCAGATTTGATCATCATTCTTCTTCATGGTTGTAAGCATTTGACAATAAATCTTGATAAAGACCTTTCTTATTTCAACATATCATCCTTGTGAACACACTTGATTGTGTAACATTGTTGTAGGTCTTCATCATGACTGTATTTGATATTTGACCGCCTACATATTCCTTTGTTCATGCCTTTGAGACTATAATTCACAAGTTTAACTAGCTGTATAGGGGATTTGACCGTTCTAGGGAAAGTTTTGAATAGTAGGGGTAGTAATTTGGCCTTGACAGGCCAAATTACTAACAGTAACATCTGTGGTTATATCCATCAATAGATCGAACTGATTGCAATATCCATCACTCATACTGGTGGGAGCTAGTAATAACTGTTCAAGCTCTGTAAATCCTCCCACAACTTGTTGCCAAAAAGCCTGCAAGTGCTCAACGTCCACCTGCCCATAAATTGATGTTGACATACACTGCGAAAACATGCTAAGGCAACGACTATTATAAATCGGTAATGCCTCATTAGCATTCGAATCCCAAATGCTATAGTGACAAACTCGTGCACAGCAATCCACACAATCAGCAGCTATCATCAACGCAAAGTCTGAAAATATCATGATTAGCACCATGGAACAATGCTTACACATTAATATGTAAGTAGGAAACCAAAGAACCAAGTCTGAACACTCTTCCTCAATTTGATGCCCATTGTAGTTATGCATTTCCATGAAGTGAGGTATAGTAAAATTTCCATCGGTGTCTACATGAATTTCATGCATACCTTCACGCACTTCAAGATGGCTATCATTGTCTGCTGATTCCAAAGATGTCTCACGCTGAAATCTGCCTCCATTACCTGTTATATCTACTACTGCATGACTGCATGCTGCACCTTCATGTGAGAAATGATCCTCAAGCAGGGTCCAATCTTTATCAACGTACTGAACCTCTCCAAAATGGGAAGTGATGAAATCATTATGCAACATTTCATTCTTATGGAGTTCATCAAATCCTCCAACAATTTGTTTGATCTCCATAATCCTTTTGTCACTTTCTTGAACTTTGGATGTGGCTGTAATAGAATTTTCTGCTTTGTATAAAGAAAAGTGAGCCATACTCATTTGTAAGCAAAGATCATCAATCTGAATTTATGCTTCTTGAAGGGCCACTTGAGTGGACTCCAAGGAACCCCTAGTGTTCATGAGCTCAAAGGTAAGATGGTCAACCTCTTCCTCTTTCCCTCTCAATGCATCTGAATAGATTTCAGTGAGGTTGAGGAGATGGTCACAATCTGAAAGATGTAAATAGTCTGATTTCATTGTCACCAGGGCTTCTTTGATTACCTGTAAACTAGCATGAGAAGGTTCTTCTACAATACCTTTTTGTCTTCTCTCAAGTTGAGCCTTCCAAAGGTGATCTTCAATCAGTTTGTGAATTCCATCATAATGTGTCAATGCTGCAACAATCTTATCTTCACTAACCTTCAATTGGTTCTGCAAATTATGTGGACTTTGGGGCTTATAAACAATTTCTGCTTCACATGAAAAATCATCAGATTGGTCTTGAACACTTAAGTCACACAACTAGCTTCTTCAACATCATCATCCATGCACACCTGCTGATTTGGAACTAGGGCAGCGTTAGTCCCACACATAGAATCATCTTCAATACCATCCAACTCAGCTAACTCATTAGGTGTTTTGACACAAGAGGGCTCAATTTGCTCTTTGTACTCATCATCAAACTCAGCTAACTCATTGGATGATGTGATGCATTTTTCATATAAAGATGTTGGGACAGCATTATGATAAAACATATTATCCTCAAAGGAATCCGTTTTCTCTTCACAAAGCTTATCAGTGACAATCTCTAAATCACCCACATAGAGACTTGTGCATTTTTCACTTGTAACATCAATTGATTCCTCTTCCTTGCAACCCAAAGTGTCTTCTTGCTAGAACAACACAACGTTGGTTCCATCTTCCTCGTTGGACCCACATATGTGATTAGGAGTCCAATCTCCGTGACATGAAAAACAACGCTGCTATTTTCTCATTTGGTTTTTGCTCATTTTGGGTGATCTTGGAACCTATATACCAAATGAGATTAGTTCTTCTTCAGTCAACTGTCCCTTCAACTTCTCAATTTTCTACACAACCAATCTTTTTGAGAAATCATAAGTTGCGGTTGAGACATGTTGCTCGTTTCTCCAAATGACCAACAAATCTGAGTGCAACTGTCTGCAAATATCATCATCTTCATTTAAAATCAGAGACAAAATAGGTAGCATACTTGTTTTAACATTGTCTAAATGTCGTCTTTTGATTCAAGTCAAGAAGTAGTGGAACATCTGAAGAATCAAATCATCACACTTGAGATCAGTCAATAAGACACATGACCTAACCTTTGCCATAATTTCTAAGATTTTAACTTTCCTTCCAAAGGTAGGGCTTTTGACATCACATAACCCATGAAAGCTCTCCACAATCAACGAAAGTATTTCCCTCATAATATCATTATCATAAGGTGCTTTAAGCGCTGTAATTCTTGTGACTTCACTAATGCAAGTGACAACTGCAAGTCTTACCTCTTCACCCTGATGTCTCGTAAGCTCTGGCTTAACCAAAGAGTGCACCAATGGAGTCATAGCTTGATGCATCGATTGAGAAGGTAATTGATCAAACTTGCATAGACAATTTCTTGCTTCCTTCAATGTGCTGAGAAGAGCTACTTTTGACCGAGGTAAGTGTTCAAACTTCTTATCTATAAATTTCAACTTCTCTTGAAAGACTTTGGTAGCCTCCTGTTCTTTCCACCATGTATTTAACCTTTTTTCAATATCAATATGATTTTGCTTCATAGATTCAAGCAAAGAGTTCATTTGATCACTGGGAGTAGCCATGATGCCCAATAAAATAACCACCAACCTGTTGCAACTGAAAACACTGAGTGCTGGCCACTCACCAAAGCAAACAATTGGAAACCATTTTTTCTGATCAGAATTTTCTACTATAAAGATTTGGTGTTAAGACCCATTGGCTGGCAGAATCAATGGCTCTGAGACCACTAAAATACCCCCAACTAATTTTGGAAGCAAAAAATTTTCAATTCCGACTAATCGATTATGCAAGCATTTCATCAAACAGTTGGCAAGAATACATTTTTTGAGGTTTTCTGATTTGGATTTGTTTGTTTGTGTTTACCAATGATATATGATGTTCATTTAATTACAAATAAACTCATACAACATGTAAAAAACTCTCACAACAATTATACTCAATGACCATAAGGAAATACCATTCATTGGAACTGATTTTTGCAACATACAACGCTGAAACTATTCATTTTCAGAATGAAAGACAACAACATATACAATATGAATGTATTCAATCACAATCCAACCTCCAATAGATGAATGGCAAGGAACGACTCGGTCACCACCCAAGAAGTATGGCGGCCAACATAGTGTGGTACGGCTGCCTGGTGACTAGTACAACTCACTCTATAGTGTATAAACTTGACGTTGGAGCTTTCTAATAGCAACGCCTCCTTTCAATGACTGTAGATGCCTCCTCAAATGCATCCATAAACACCAATTGCCCCACTTGGAAGCTCACGCCATTCCTCTTACAGGTACGACCAGAATTTGATATGTACGACCAACATATGTAATGTCACTTTGTCCACTCGCTCGTTGATATTCGGCACCAAGGAAAATGCATAAATAAACCCTCACAAACTCTTTCCAACGAACTTGAATAATGAATCACTTTTCACATTTGTCTTTGCAAGAGATTTCAAAAATTTGTCTGTAAGTGCACTTGTGAAAGATTTGAATTATCTTTCCAACACTCCAGCTAGAGTGGAATCGTTCCACCATCGAAACTAGAACCCTACAGTCAAGAACTTCGAAAGCTCTCCAAAGTGAATATGAGAAACTAAGCAAGCATAAAGCAAATGAGCTTCAAAACTCTCTTTTATATTACTTGTCTTTACTCCGCTCATTAAAATAAATAGACTTTATAAAGTTACTTTTAAATATTTCCTCAAAGTCACTTTATAACACTTTTTAATTAAAAACTCCATTTAGCTTCGAAAGGACCTTTTAATTAAAATAGTCATAATTTCATATGCAAGGCCCCTATTTTATGCATCCATGATTTAAAACATTTCATCTTGGTTCCGACGAGCTATAACACTAAAGAGCCTTTTTAATATTTTAATTAATATTTGGCAACCTTAGTAAAATTATTTAAAAAAAACCATTAATGTACTCATTTTTCGACACTGTCGGAATGCATCGGAATAAAAAACTAACTGCACTGAAATAATCCTGATGAAGAATAATGATAAATGGAATTGACCGGACGATTTTTTATAAATAGAAACTCCTTTCAAGAATCTTGGAGCCCAAACCAGAAACCGGAAATAACATTTGAAAGCATCAAATAACTTCTCTAAATCATCTAAGCTCATTGGTAACATCAAACCACCCTTCTAAACAAACAGACACAAACCTAGAAATCCAATTCCATCTGCAAAACAAGAGAACTCTAAAATGGGGACATTACAAGTATTGACAATACAACATGGGTGACACTTAGGCAAGTGATTGAAAAAAAATTCAAGGGCTCAAGGGACGACAAGGAGATTGTTGCAAAGGTCTACAACACTAGGAAAGGTAAGCATGACACTTTTTGGGTTTACAATAGGACACTTTAGGAGTTGCTTGGAAAACTTGAGAAGCTCTTAGGTGATGGGCTGAAAAGGAGGTTGTCCATTGAAGGGTTGGTACCTTTATTGCGGAGCACGATTGTAACAATCCTTGCCCAATCTGCCCTTAATTGTCTCAATTTGTTGCTTTGTAATTTTTTCAAACACTTTTATGCAAAGTGCTTCTGCTAGTTTTTGTCACAGTTTGATGATTTGTTTGAATGACGATGGATTAAAGCTTCAAGTGTTTATAGAACAATGCAAGAATGACAATGCTAAGTTGTAGATAGCAAGAATGACTTCTTTTTTTTTGTTCTTTTCTATGCAATTAGATGAATTCACAAAGCAAACTAATCACCTACAACCAATGGACATTTAGTCGAACAGTTGACATGCAACCTACTATCTCAATTCAAATGCTCAAAAAATAACTATAAATGACCAGCAACTTGTGATTCTTATTTGTATTGATGATTTGATACAATGCTCCACTAGACTAGCCAAGACTCTTGGCATAAACAAGAATTACAATTATATGGTATGTTGATATGAAAGATACACACCTACAGCTGCAAATATAAACTATACTAAAGGATGAATTGTATGCAATGAAACTTAGTTGGATTGAAGCGCCCTTGAGAATAGATGAAGGAGCAAGCAACTTCCAAGTGAAAGGATGATCTCCCAAGCTAAATCGAATTTTCCAACCCAGCCGCCCTTGTTTTGGTATGATCTCAAATTAAAAATAATATGCAATGAATAAGCGCTGTCTCAAGCATCTACTATCATCTCCATGCTCCAAGAAAGTGGGCGCACCAAGCCAAGCAAAGAATCGATGCAAATTGGAACCTCCACAAGCAAAAACGTCCCTCCTAATGGCATCCTTCCTTGTCTGTAAATATTTGATTTTTATATCATATTTCTCCACAATGCAATCTGCTCTCTTAACCAAGGAAAATCGATGCCAAGCTATATAGAAACCAACACCAAAAGATAGCTATGCAACCTCCACAAATTCACCAAATCGATTTCTCCAAAACTAGCCAATGGCCACAAATTTTGCTCCAATTGAGATGACTGAAATATCACCTCCAAAATGCAACCGTTCAAGAGATATTTCACTCTTTCAGTTATGCTATCAATGGGAGTTATCGTTTCCAAAGACAAATTGATTCACTGCAGAAAACTCTAGGCTCCACAAGCATACCACAACAAAGACAACATCAAATCAAGATGATTCATAATGGCAGCCCACATCTCCGTTTATACTTTTTTTTTTCTTTCCTTCATTTGGGAAGCTTCTAGAAACATCATAATATTTTATTATTATTTTTCCCTTTTAATATATTATATTTGCACTTTAATATAAAATAATTAATTATAACATAAAGTACAAATATAACATCTTGTAAGATGAACTTTCCAAAAATAGAAACATTCTAATAAATCATTAGAAAACCTCCAGAATATGTCGAAACTTCCTCAAAGAAACCAACTGCCATTTGGGTAACTGCGGAGAAGACCCTCTAACCATGCCGTATTAGCCTACGAGGGCCACTGATAGGCTAATCATGCTGAAAGTACAATGTCTAGCTAGAATGGGACATTACAACGATGAAGGTGGTCCCTCCCTCATCTTATGAAGATGCAAACAACCAAACCATAGGCACTGAAAGCAACAAAAAGATGTCATCACTCTTGAAATAATGCAAAGAAGATGACCCTAACTCTAGTGATGAAGGTGAACTTGGATCAGTGCTAGCCTTGAGAAAAGACATGCTCCAGATGATGAACTAAATTGAGACGGTAAAAACAAAGGTACGGAAATTTTGTACAATTTGTGGAATAAGAGAGGCCAAGTATAGTTCACACAAGGAGAGTAGTTAACAACACCCACCACACTGCCATAGAACTATCGAAGACAAAATAATAATGGTGGTGGGAGTCGGATTCAATATGACTTGAAAGGATGACCAATTATACAGTGTTGGTAGTGCAATGAGTGGGGCCATTTAGTAAGAGATTGCCCTAATCAAAATGACACTGGACTTCTATATAGATGATGTGGGCATGGGAACCATAATGATTTTGATTATCGAAAGCAAGCCAACGTCAATATGATTGATGTAGCCAAGGGCAATGATGTTATGGCAATTACTAGAGAAGTGAAGAAAGCCAATTACCTTGACCGTCGTATGGGAAAGGAATGGTTGGCCGAAGCAAGGGTGGAAGGCGAGAGGGCCATGATCGAAGAACGATGTCAGTCAGATGAACATACAATCACAGTGATGAATAAATTGGAGTCCGACAAAGATATTGCATGACATGTCTTGTAGACTACTATACTTGTAAAGATAGCTAACCGATTACAAAGCATTCTAGAACTCAATAATGCTCTAACTATTATCATAAAAGACATTAGCCCAAACATAGAGCATACAATGGCGCACCTAATGTCAGGGGTTTGGGAGCGTAGAGAGAAGAAGAATGGACTCATATTCTAGCCCCTCTTGTTAGGTGACCAAGTGATTGTTTCTATGCTTTTGATGATAAACCTAACTTGACAACCAATAGTTGCACAAATGGAAGAAGTTGACAAAAACCATCATTGACAGTCATTCTAGTGTGAATTCTTCTAGAAGAGACTTGGAAGAGTCTTGGGAAGCCAACTATGTGGCCTTCGAGATTCCAATTGGTAGGAGCAGATCAACATAACATTTAGGTATTGGGTGTATTAATGGGTCAAAAATTAATTATTGCAACCCAACACTTTTTGTTGAATTTCATAGTCATCTCGACGAAGAAGAAATCCTATGATGCACTATTGGGTCGGGGTTGGTTGATAGCAACCAAAGTCGATCATTGTTGGAAAAGGAATTTTATTTGCTTTGAAAACAAGGGACAAAAGTATGTAATAGCATTAAAGAATTAGGTAGTAAATGAGGAAGCAACCTTGTTAACTCATCAGATTTGGGTCCTGAAGAAAAATGCTCGATTGATGAGAACTGAGCTATGACGACGCTAAACAATGAGGGGCTATTGGAGTTACAGTCACACTTTGAAGATGAGATGAGCCCCCCCAACTGTCTATTCCATTGAAAGATGGAAGATTATGAAGTGTTCCAATTGGATTGTAATATCATCGAGATTATGGAGATTAAAAACAACCAAAGCAAGCAGCGGGATGGGTAGAAGTAGATGTTCGTGATGCCAAGTCCTTTTGAATTGTCAAAATCATAGTTAGCTTACCTTCTTGGATTAAATGAATACAATGTTAGGGATGCAACATTTGATGGAAAGTTGGCCCACCAATTGGAACGGGTAGTCGACATGAAGTCAGTGGAGTTCAATGAATGCAACATCGGTTATGTAACGTTTGATGCAAAGTTGGCCAGCCAATTGGAATGGGTAGTCAAGATGAAGTCTAGCGAGCCGACTTAAAGGGGTTCGAGGAAAAACATTTATTAGATGGAGAGGTACACCTATTTGAAGTATAATCTAATTTTGAAGCACGAGATATGTTGGATGTGTTTGAACGGGTGATGGTGGAGGGGGAAACACAAGTCTCACAATAGAGAAGGAAATATTGACCCAATAAGCATCTATGACAAAGGAAATTTAAGGCGGTAGCTCTCGTGTTAAGAAATAATGGAAGGTGCAAAGTTATGTTGGGTAAGTTTAAAGTATTTGATTGGGACCATTTCAATTTTAAGAGAATGGAGTGGTCAAATTGGAATATTTTGAATGGGAAGCCAATTAAATACATGGTCCATGGCTCTAAACTAAGACACGGGAATCATATTGAAAGAAATGAATAAAGCAACCATAAAAGGAAGGGACTCAGATACTAGTATTGACCAAGTCAATAATTATGAATTGCATGAACAATCAACAAAGTAGTGAAATTAAAAGATGAAGAGACAATGTTAAAGGAACCGAATGATCTAATAAAGGGATCTTGCATTCCAATTGACCTCGCTAATTTTGGTAGTTTGTTGACCTCCCTCCACTACCCTAGTGTTAAATGCCATCGCCCGTATGACCTTTACCAATCCTTCTCAAGTATGATTATTTCCTACTCCCCTACCGTACGATCTATTCCCATTCAATCCTCCCCACATCCATTTGCCCTGCATTCCTTATAGGATCTTTACCTACCCAATATGGCCTTATTCCAATTCTTATGCTTGCATGTACGACCTCTCTTCTAATCGACCCCCTGCTCATATGAGCCTTGATATGTTTTATTGTTGCACGAACAACCTCCCTTCTATTCGACCTGCTAGACCAATGTAACATGCGCAGGTCATATGCCCCTTTCTACTAAATGCACTTCCACTGAAAGTTCCCTCACTATTGTACACCATGCTTGTAGGCTAAGTCCCATAAATCGACAAATTAAATGTTTTTTTTTGGAATTTGACATTTTTAATCAAATTGCAAAAAAAACATTAAAAATTGTCTAAAATATATATGGATTTTTTCCATTTTAACAAAAAGTCAAAACCCTTAAAAAATGTCACAATTCAACAATTAACAAAAATACCAGTAAAAAGTCTTAGGATTAGGGCTTTTGGTTTTTATATGATGTTGTTTAATTGCTGCAACCGGGGAAGTCTAGAAGAGGTGCCAAAGCTAGAAGTATTGTATAATACCTACAACTGTAAGAGTCATCTGATAATGTTTGGTGCGGTGCTTTGCATTTGTCAACTATGGAAGGTGTTGCATCAGTAATCACTGTCCTCCATCACTCTCCTCTATTGTTATTGCCTTCTATGTCCACCATTGACCATAGCCACTGCTGCATTGCAATGTTTTATGTACCCGGAGTTTTAGCTTATTTTTAAGGTTTAATTTCTAATTTCCTTTTTATACCTAATGTGTAATAAGTTAGTCATTACTATTTAATTAGAATTAATTTGTATTTAAGTATTTCATTAGTATTAGTCTATTAGATAGGATATTTATTTTTTATTTTTTATTTTGATTTTTATAACTTTTTAAAATTTGATAATATGTATTTAGTTAGAATTTAGTATTTAATTAGTATTAGTTAGTATTTAGTGATTTGCTTAGGTTAATATTTAGTAATTTGTTATTTAGTTAGTATTTGATAATAATATATTATAATTATTAGTTAGTATCTATTATTTTTATATTATTTACTATGAACATTTTGCTTTAGGATTTATATATAGTAGTGATATATATCTATATTTATTTTGAAAATAAAATTAATAAAAAATGTAAATTTATATTATTCGATCTTAATCATGATTTTTTTTCCCGAATTTTATCCGCTGATGAATTTATTTCGAATTTTATCCTTACCTAGCACATACACGAATCAGATATCTATGACTTAGCTTGCAGCTTGCACATGTCCTTCCGGTCTACTTGCAACCCTTCCATTGCAGTACGACCTCCTTGAATGATGCTCAAATATATCACCACAGTTGGTAAACGTGTTCAATCTTCCAAATAAGTCACTTGTCTATGCGCTGTTATAGCTCATTGACATCCACAATATTTTCAAGTGCTTTAAAAAGCAACGTTTTTTCCAAAAAAAAGTGGTTGTCGTCATGGATTTTCGAGGGTTGTAGAAGGTTGATTAAAAGAAGGGAAAAAATGGTTCAGAATCATGTTGGGTGAAACATGCTTTTTCTTGCCTCCAGAATGTTATCATGTTGTCTATGACTTGTGTTGGAAGGGACTTTAACTTGTTTAGAGGGGGGATAATGTAGATTGTCAATTATGAAAACTTGTATTGTTATAGCAGACGTTGTTTTGCTAGTCTTATGTCGGCATGTAGTTAGTGATGTAGCAAGACCCTTAGTTATGACGGTTGGACTAACTGACAACTATTACGTCTTGTCCTTCAAATAGCCTATTGTATGTTGGGGTAGGGGCGCTTGTATCAGGTCCTCCCAGTATTGTTTGAATTGTATCAAGACTTCTCTTTTATGACTAGAAGTAGCTATTGTTTGGATTACTATTCTTTGTACGCTGCTATTGTTTAGATTATTATTTTGTGTATGTTGCTATTGATGGTCTCGTATCTCAGTAGACATTAATCATACTATAGGTTTGTGGTTTCCCCTCTGAGCGTGGTGGGGTTGTTGAGCGAATCCTGGGCCTCAACTTCTTTGCTCAAGATATCCACCACACCATTCTAATCTCTTTTCTCATGTTAAATATGAATAACCTGGAAACATTCCATGAGCTCTATGATGTATTGTATTGTGTTCCATTTTCCAGTTATGGTAGGAGAACAAATAGACATTCGACTCTGGATCTATCTACACTCATCTTTCTTTTGTGAGAAGATTAATGATAATATGTGTGTCGCCTTATACATAGAGGCACAACATGTGATTATTTGCTGCTAACTGGGGTCCTTTGTGCAAGGCTAGAAGCTTGACAAAATTGTCTTTGTTTTCCAATACTTTGTTGTTAGCTTATGATTGCTTCTCTTGGGTTTCTGATGATCCCACCAATCCCAAAAGCTCTAAAATTATTCTAGGAGCCTCCATCAAAATTTAATTTGCAGTAGGCAAAGGGTGGGGAATCCACTTTTTCTTATCTCTGATCCAAAATTGGATCTTTTGTACTTAGTCATTTGTACAAACTAATTCCACTATGTTCAATTGTAAGTAAACATGCTTGTAAGCACTTATGTAAGACATTTCATGTTCAAGATCTCAATTCAAGCACAAGAAACAATGTGTGGATGATCCAGACACCTTCACATTGTTCAGAGAAGGATTTTTTGGCTCTCAAACATTGTGATTTTCTTCATAGGATGAAACCACCTCAGTTTGCAAGGCGACGGTTTCAAAACCGCCATAGTCTATAGGGGTGGTTGCGTAACCACCCTATTGGAAGTGACAAAGTTGTCATTGCCGGCATTTGCAAGCGGCAGTTGCATAACCGCCTTGATGGTTTCGCAACCGCCCATTTGCATACTCTAGCAGTTGCATCACCATACAAAACATGCGAAAAGTGAATGGTTGCAAACGTTTCTTCTCCTTGTGGCAATTCGTTTCAGTTCCTTAGTGGGCTCCAGGGATGAGAGGGCCTATATAGGGGTATTGACAAAGCAGAGAGCACATCTGAAAGGCAGGTGGTATGGAAATTGAATTCAAATCGTTCTTGATGAGTTTGAGTCTTGGTTCTGGTTTGCTCATTGTTGTTAGTTGTTTATGGTTGGTTGAGGTGTATGGGTGTTTTGAGAAGGGTCTTGTAAGTGTAGAGTAGAGTTGTATATAAGTTGGGATACATTGGTATTGAGTAATCTGTCCATATAATCCAAATTGGCAGTACCTTGTATACTTTGCAAAACATAGTGGAAGGGGAGTGTGTTTGCTCACATGCTGATGTTTTTTCTCACATTGGGTTCTCCAAGGTAACCTTTGTGTAAAAATGTGTTTTGCTCATCTCTCTTGCTCTTTGTTTATGTTAAGTATGTTGATCACTGCTTTCCCAATCACATTTTGTATTTTGTTTTGCATATAACAGTCTTAGAATCAATTAATAGCAAGCTAAGTTTGTAGTACTGTGTTGATGAAGCTGAGAATGGAATCTCCATCTACTTTATGGATCAAATTGGTATCATAGTTGGTTTAGTTTTAAGTCCTTTGTGTTGTGTGTGTGAGTACATTACAAATTTATGCTAGTCACTAGAGCTAGTAGTGCTAGTGGTCAGGGTGTCATAGTTCCCTTTGAAGCAATTATTTCCACAAAGAAATGGAAGCAAGGAATCAGAAGTATGGCTCATATTGATGATGAAGATTCCCAAAGAGCAAGAGAGCGATTTAGCAAGCTTGAAGAAGGTGTAGCTAGCATCTCTCTTTCTATGATCAAGCTTGATCGGTTGGAGTCTATCATGGGGCTTTTTATGGAGAAGCTTGGTGTTTCCATGGAGACAGTGAAAGCAAACAAGAGGGATGCTCTCGAGTGCCAAGACAAGCATGATGAGCAGCCCCATGCCATCCCAGCTACACCACCCTTACAAGGCTGAGGCAAAGATTGAAATTCAACAGTATGATGGAGACGTGAATGCAAAAAAGCTAGACCATTGGCTAGCCTAACTTGAGGTAGATTTCAATTTGCATCAAATTAATTAAATTGAAAAGATTTCTTTTGCAAAATTAAAGTTATCTAATCATGCTTTAACTTGTTTTGAGAGCTATGTTCATTCTTTAGTTGTTAAGAAACTTCCTCCTATTGCTAATTGGGATGATTTTAAAATGCTAATCAAGAAGCAATTCTTTCCTATTTGTTATGAGGAAGAGAGGTCCCCATATTGGCAATATCTTAGGAAAAAATTAGGCCAAAGTGTGCAGGAGCAAACCAATGAATTCTATGTGAAGTTTGTCCAAATGGGTAAAGATGTAGTGGACCATGATCTTTTGATGAAGCATGTGGGTGGACTCCCTAGTCATTTGAGATGACTAGTCCTCTTGGCCAAGCCTACGGATTTAGATGAGTCTTATTCTCAAACTCACTACCTAGAGATGGACAAGAATAATTCTTCATTTGCCTTTCAAAACAACTCCACAACTCCAAGCAATAAAACAGGGCCAAGCAAAAGGTGAAAGGAATCAAAATGCTACTTCCATTTCTAAAAAGGATACTAAAGTACATTGTGGTGAATGTAATGTTGATATTGATTCTGAGGATAAGTGTTGGAAGCTCCATCTAGAATTGCATCCGTTCAAGAACAAGAACAAGAAAAAGGATGTCATTGCTTTAAGGTGAGAATATTGGTTGCAGCTCCAAGGTGGATGACACTTTGTGTTGTACCTTTGTCAATAGAGAGGTATGTTTGGGTCGTAGTAGTGCTCAAGAGGGTGAGTTTTTTAAACTTTTCCATATCAAATTTCAGATGAAGAAAACAAAAGTGGATGCTCTTTTTGATACTTTTTCACAAGCAAATTTGATAAGTAAAGAGTTGGTAGACAAATTGGGATTTGAAACTTACAAACATCCAAGCCCATATTCTTTGGGTTGGGTGAAGAAAGGTTTAGACATCAAGGTGACTAAACAATGCAAGGTTAAGTTTGCTAATGTTTCCAATTTCATTGATGAAGTTATGGTGGATGTTGTTCCTCTTAATGCGTGTGGTGTAATGTTTGGCAGTCCATACTTGTATGCCTGGTATGCCATCTTTATGAGGTAAGCCAACCAATACTGCTTGGTAAAGGATAGTAAGAGCTACATCATTTCAGTCTATGAAGGAAAATCAAAGATATCCTTGGTAAGTTCCGTCGAAGCTAAGAAACTTATTAATGCTAGTGGAAAATTTGCTTCACTTCTTTTGAGAGAGATTCAAGATAAAGAGGTTGTGGCAAATAAAACTTCTTGTAGCATGTTTACTAACAAAGAGTAGAAGCATATGAGAGAGAGAGTACAACAATTCAAGGAAGTTTTTTCAGGAGGCTATGGGGTTACCTCTGGCTAGGTCCATTGAGCACGAAATTCATTTGTTGCCCGATAATCTGCTTTCAAATCTCAAGTTATATAAGCAGCGCTTGAAGGAGACCAATGAGGTAAACAACAATTAGTCTTTAATTAATCAAGGTGTAATTTGTCTTAGTACTTCTCCATGTGGTTCTTCTATTGTTTTAGTACCTAAGAAGGATGGCACATGGAGAATGTGTATTGATTATAGAGTATTTAATAATATAACCATCAAGAATGGATACCCTCTTCCACGGATTGATGATCTTCTTGATCAACTTCAACATGCTAAATATTTTACTAAGCTTGATTTGTAATTCAGGTATCACCAGGTGCAGATTAAGGAGGAGGACGTTTGGAAAACAACGTTCAAAACAAGGTAAGGATTGTATGAGTGGTTGGTTCTACCTTTTGGGCTATGCAATGCACCGGATTTATTTATTCCCTTTGTCATTGTGTATTTGAATGATATTCTTGTTTTTAACAGAACTTTTGATAAGCATATTGAGCACGTTAAACAACTTTTGCATGTTTTGAAGGAGAATAAGTTAGTGTTCAATGAGAAGAAATGTGAGTTTGCTCAACAATCACTAGTTTTTTTTTAGGCATGTGGTTGGAGATGTGGAGTTTACGAGTGGTCCAAAGAAGGTAGAGGCCATCATGAATTGGCCAAGGCCATCCAATTTGACAAAGACAAGGAGCTTTATAGGTGCAGTCCAATATTTGAGAAAGTTCATCAAGAACTTCTTTTGCATAGCCGTGTGTTTGCATGCCATTACACCAAGTGGTAAGATTTTTACCTGGGACAAGAAGCAATAAGATGTATTTGAATTGGTTAAACATAAGATTAGCCATGCTCCGGTTTTAGCTTTGCCTGACTTGCAACTTCCTTTTCAAGTAGAAACAGATGCTAGTCACTATGCTATGGGCGTTGTTTTGCTTCAAGGAGGTAAGCCGGTATGCTACCATTCTGAGTTATTCCATGGTGCAATCTTGAATTAATGTACGCATGACAAAGAATTGTATGCTCTTGTTGAAGTGGTTAAAAAATGGAAGCACTATCTAATGGGTAAGGAGACTTATCCATATGGATCACTGACATCTTCAATATTTGCAAGCTCAGACTAAACTTCAACAAGCTAGGAACTAAAAATGGATGGAATTTAGTCAACAATTTCATTTGATTATCAAATATAAGAAAGGTGTGACTAACAAGCTAGTTGATATTTTGTCTAGACCTCCTCTACTTACAGGCATGGGCACCCTAACTCTTCTCGAGTCTGTTATGTATGAATTTTATGTAGAGGGATATGAGCATAATGCAGATTTTGGTGACCTATTCCTTCAAATAGGAAAGTCCCAAGGTGCAGGGTTTGAGCTCAAGGAGGATTATTATCTTCAAGAGGGATTGCTCTACAAGTTGGGTAAGCTTTGTGTGCCCAAGGAGGAAAGAGTTCAGCTAATAAGAGAGGCACATACTTCAAAAGTTGTAGGTGATTTTGGTGTTACAAAGACTGTTGCTCATTTTTAGAGGTATATTTATTGCCCTAATATGCAAGTTGATATTGCCAAGCTCATAAGAGGTTGTGTTTTATATAGTAAAAGTAAGTCGAGTAACAAAAAGTTGGGTTTATATATGCCATTACCGGTCCCTTCTAGGCCATGGGAAAGCATTTCCATGGATTTTGTAAGCGGGTTGCCTATGTCAAGGAAGGGGCATGACTATCTCTTTGTGGTTGTGGACCGGTTTAACAAGATGTGTATCCTTGTTCTTTATAAGAAAACCCTCAAAGGAAGTGATGCAACTGAGTTATTTTTTGCTAATGTGTGTGTTCACTTTGGTTTGTCTAGCTCTATTGTTTCAGATTGGGACTCAAGGTTTCTTAGAAAGTTTTAGTTCACATTATGGGAGAAGATGGATACTAAGTTGAAATGGTCTACCACTTTTCACCCACAAATCAATGGGCAAACTGAGTTTGTGATTAGAACATTGGTGCAACTGTTGAGAGGGTGCAATAGGAAACATCTTAAGACATGGGATAAAAATTTAGTGTATATTCAGCATTCTTATAACAGGGCTATATATTCTTCTACTAGTAAATCACTTTTTGAAACTTGTTTTGGCTAATTACCTCCACGTGCATTTGATGTTGTTTTGAGACAGCCATACAAAGGCATTGGGAAAGTGGATCATGAGGTCCACAAGGATGAGAAATTCATTGAGAAAATTCAGTTTGTTCACCTCCAAAGTGCAAGAGAGGTTGAAGGAGTCTCAAGCTAAGTACAAAGCGAGACATGATCAACATAGGACCAAGCATAGTTTCTTTGTTGGTGACAATGTATGGTTGTACTTAAGTAGAGAAAAACTCCAAGGTATGTCCAAGAAGCTTAAGCCACTAAGGTATGGTCCAATTGAAATACTGGAACAAGTGGGCAAGATTGCTTTTAGAAATGATTTGCCTCTTTATATGAAGAACTGTTCAGTGGTCAATGTTGATAACTTATGTCTTTTTGAGCCTTATATGTTAGACAATGAAGATGAAGGGTTGTTGTTACCTTCCATTGAAGATCTTGCCCCTGATAGTAGTCAGTTGGAATTAGAGGGAGATGTTGTTTTGCAAAAGAAGAGGACAACGTGAAGAGTAGTGCAAGAATCTTGGATGGTTGTGTTAAAAGGTCAGCTACCCAGAAAGGCCAAATGGTATTCCAAAAAAGATGTTGGGAAGAAATTTCCTCACTTACAGAAGTCCTAAAGCTTTTAGGGAAAAGTCTCAAATTGGGGAGGTATGATTCAAAAATGGATCTTGTTGCACTTATCATTTATACAAACTAATTCCACTATGCCCAATTGTATGTAAACATGCTTTTAAGCACTTATGTAAGACACTTAATGCTCAAGCCTTCAGTTCAAGTACAAGAAGCAATGTGGGGATGATCTAGACACCTTCATATTGTTTAGACAAGGATTTCTTGGCTCTGAAACCTTGTGGTTTTCTTGAGAGGATGAAACCACCCCAATTTGTAGGATGGTGGTGTTGAATCTGCCACAGTCTGTAAGTGCGGTTGTGTTACCACCCTATCGAAAGTGACAAAGCCATCATCGTCGGCATTTGCAGGCGATGGTTGCATAATCGCCCGTCTGCATACTCCAGCGGTTGTGTTGCCATACAAAATGCATGGAAAGTGAATGGTTGCAAATGTTCCCTTTCCTTGTGGCGGTTTGTTTTAGTTCCTTAGCAATCTCCAGGGATGAGAGGGCCTATATAGGGGTCTTGAGAAAATAGAGAACACATCAGAAAGGTAGTGGGTGGTATGGAAATTTGATTCATATCGTTCTTGACGTGTTTGAGTCTTGGTTTTGGTTTGCTTATTGTTGTTAGCTATTTATGGTTGGTTCAGGTGTATGGGAGTTCTGAGAAGGGACTTGTAAGTGCAAATAAGATAGATAAGATAAGATAAATATATTAATGTCCAACTAATGACCACAAAAGTAGGTCAAAGGGACTGCAGACTACATAAATGTGTAAGGGGAATGTGTTTGCTCACCCGCTGGAGTTTTTTCCCACATTGGGTTCTCTAGGGTAACCTTTGTGTAAAAATGTGTTTTGCTTATCTCTCTTGCTCTTTGTTTATGTTAATTACCCTGCTCATTTCTTTCCCAAGCATGTATTCAATTCTGTTTTGCATATAAAAGTCTTAGAATCATTTAACAACAAACTAAGTGCGTAGCAGGCGTTTTGATGAAGCTGAGAGTGGTATCTCCACCTAGTTTACGGATCATTATCTTACAATGAGATGAGATGTTCCATAGTGGTAAAGAATATTCTAGTAGTGGGAAAGCTGGAGATCTTTCATACTCAATAATTGATAATTTGATACATTTTGGAAGATCTATCAGTGTACATTAGACCAGTAGCGCAAATCTGAGCCTCTATGAGCTGGGCTAGAATGGGAATATCTCACTGACTATCTTTGAGGATTCTGTTATTCCTCTCTCTCCACATGTTCCAAAGTATCAATCTTTGAGTGAGCTTATGCATGCATTGAAGTGTCTCCATTTCTTGGTCCAGTTGTGACCAGCAGAATGACATTTTGGCAATGGAGAAAAGTGTTGGGGTTGGTCATAATGAATGATTTTACCACTGTTCTAGATTGATCTGGTAAATGTGCATTCCAGAAGTAGACGAGCTATGATTTCAATATCCTTGCTACAGTTATCTATTTAGGTTCATTCTATCCTATGTTGCAGGTTGTCAGCTGTTAGGAATTTACTGTTTGGAACAAGACATATGGAGATTTTGATATTAGGTTGTCTTCAATTTCCATAATTGCTCCCATATTTCTTTTAACTGCTGATTTGATTTGCAAAGTGATGCATATCTGTGGCCACAGTGTATTCTCCTCTAATGGTGCCTGGCCATCCTTGTCTGTCTTGGTTAGGTTTGTAGAAAACATGTTTACTGTCTAATTCTGTTAGTATACTCTTCACTTGATGCTGGTAGCTAGCTCCCATATGTTATATTACCTCTGTATTCCCGCAAATGTTATTTCTTTCCAAAGTGATGACATAATCAGTGATATGTTCATGCCTGCTGTTTTGCATTATAGTCGATAACTCAGACTAGTGAGTGGAGGTATGCCATTCCAACCATCTTCCCAGAAGTGAATGTTGTTTCCATTTCCAATCTGCCATGTTGTCTCCTTGTTTAGTATGCCATGCCATTCCAAAAGGTACGGGCCTACTTAACTGTGTATTTTGACTTCAATTTTATTGGATTTAACTTGATTGGAAGTCAGAGGGATTTTTTTTTTTTTTTTTACAATTTGAAACTTTGTTTCATACTTGTACACTTTTGCTGACCTACCAAATGAGTGATATGTTTACGTTTTTCGCCAATCTACTGGGTGAGTGACGTGTACATTTGTTTCCACTTTGTCTTTGACTTACAAAGTCGGGGAGGATTTACATATTTGTTTATATTAGAAGATTGCATGGACTTATGAACTTAATTTTTTTTGCTCAAGGTTTAATTAACTATTCCCAACACTCAAAAGCGAATCCTGCCTTATGACTTAACTCACGCATAGCTTAGCTGCAAAGTAGATCAATATGGCTTTTGAGTGTTTGGACTTAAAAACATTCGACATGGCTTCTCAACTTGTGCACGTGGAATATACGCCCATGCTTCATTCCAAAGCACAAACTGAATGCCTTGCATGCTCTATGCAACCCAAATGCAGGCTTATTTTTCTCTTCTACAGAAAGATTTTTTTCCCTTAAATGTCTGATCAATCCTCACTGATTCTGATACAGATGTTGAGTCGAAACAATCATGTTTGGACACAAGAACCTCCAGTTGAGTCCATCTATGAGGATTTAGAAGTGAAATTATGAGTTTTCAGCAGTTTCGGACTGGTGTTGGCAGCCTGCAAAACTTTCCACATGTTATGAGTAATGAAAAACTTTATGATTCTCACCGTCTGATTTAAAGGAAATTAACAGCTGCATTTTGTTTTGTTTTGAATTGCTTCCAAACATATTAATTTTCAAAGTATTGCAAGGTCCAACTACTTTGATTACTTCTTTATTGTTCTTGGTGGTGTAGACAGAGCAATCAAAGAAAGTATGGTGATAGGGGTAAGAAGTCATGGATTCCATATGTACCATCATAATCCTGATGGAGTCTCACACCATGTCAGTCTAATTGCTTCCAATTCTTTTTGCAAATGCTCATAGTTAGCAAATTGCTCTTCTTATTTGAAAACTACTTAGTGTGTATTTTGGCTATTGAAATGCAGCAAGATATCACTATTGAACGTCACAGGTTCAATCTCAGTTGTCTGCATAATTCTCTTAAAGACCCATTTGTTCCTAACAAGGACAAGTCAAAGTGGCCCCTTTTGTGCAAAGGGGGCATAAAAATGGGGCCAACAATCTACATCAATAATATTGCGGACTCCCCCATCTACAATCTTGCGGTGTTTTTAGCTACAAAGTTGAAACTCTTAGTAGGTAAAATTTTTTCCTTTATTCGAGAGTCTACAGAATTTGTTAACTTCATCAAAGATAAAAAAGAGGAGGATGATGAATTAATGGTTAGCTTTGACATGGTATCCATGTACACCAAGGTTGCTATTGAGGATGCTATTGATGTAGTACAAGCATGTATTGATGAATATACAACTAAATTAGTAGCTCTGTCTTAGGTCCACCTTCTCTTTCAAAGGGGTCGTCTTTGAACAAACAAAAGGGATGGTGATGGGCTTCCCTCTTTCTCCAATTGTGTCGAACCTATCTATGGAAAAATTGGTAGAGAGAACTCTCTACTCCTTTCCTCTAAAACCCAAATTGTGGAAAAGATATGGAGAAGAAACAAATTTTTGCTGGCAACATGGTAGAGACATCCTGGAAAAATTCCACGCCCACCTCAACAGTTTGGTTCCAAGCATTCAATTTACTAAAGATGTAGAGAAGAAGGCAACTTACCTTCTTAGATATCTTCATTACTTGCAACAAAGAATGCTCTTTGGCATGCAAAGTGTATCGAAAAAGTACATACACAAACCTTTATTTGCATGCCACTTTTCACCATCACCTGGCCCAAAAAATAGGTATGTTGAAGACACTGGCCACTAGAGCCTTTAGGGTCTGTGATGATAATAACTTAGAACAAGAATTAGACCACTTAAAAGAGGTTTTTAAGAAAAATGCATACAAAGACGAGCAAATATCGGGAGCGTTCAAGCAAGCTAGAGGATCTGTAGCATAAAATTGATACCTCAACAACAGGACCTGTAGCCTTCTTACCATGCATTGAAGGGGCATTTAATAAGATTGTCAGGATCTTGAAATGCTTAAACATCTCCACCACCATCTTACCTGTAAACAAATTTAGACAATCTTTAATGTCATTAAAGGACCAGGTTGAACCTTGGTCAAAATATAGGATTTACAAAATAGGGTGTTCTTGTGGTATTCCCTATATTGAGGAAACAGGGAGATCCATCCAAACCAAGATCAAGGAACATGCAACTAACATCAGACTAGAGATGTTAGATAAATCAGCACTCACTGAACACTCCCTCAAAACTAAACATTCCATTAGCATTGATAAAACAAAGGTTCTTGTTGTGAAAAACCATTATAAAAACGTTAAGTTGAGAAAATCCATAGAGATCAATCGATATGCCCAAAATTTAAATCATGATGGAGGGACATGGCTTCATCAAGCATGGAGACCCTTAATTAATAGGTTTAAAAACACTATCACTTAGCATAACATTGCCCTCCTAGTGTTTAGTTGCATCTTTGGTTTGTTTTTGAGGTTACTTAGGCCTTTTTATAATTTGACATCAAATTTTATAAATTAAAAGTTGAATTACTAACAAAATTAATAGTGGCACCAAAGATTAATAAATTAAATCAACATTTAAATATTCCTCCCTTAATCCTACTTTCCTTTCTTTGTTTTCGACATATAAGTCAACTTTTTATGACGACTCTCTCCCACAATGCACACCCGTAGACAGCGGGTTTAAGCAATTTAGGTACCATACTCACTTTTGACAGTTCTTCACTACAACGTTTATATATATTAATACCACTTATGACCGTTTATACATCTCTGGGATACATGGCAAATCTTTATAAGGAAGCTAGTTTGTAGTTCCATTCATTAGAAATTTCCTGATGACGAATCACGGATGGTGATTTGAAACACATCGATCAAAAACCATGCACACAATTTCATCCAGAAACCAACTGCTCAAGCATTGATATAGTTTAAGATGAACAATCCTTGTCCCTAGACTTGCGATGTGGGAATGGATCAAAGACATTTTAAGGATGGACAAAGTAATTAACATGTGCATGGATCAAATAACCCGGAGCTTATTCGACTTTGATTTGACTGCAAGGTCTTTCAGTAGTTTTCTTATGTATAGACTAACCTGGAGCTTTGTTTCTTGCATGCCCAACTATTATCAAGTTCAATCTTGGAGAGACATTTGGTTTAAATGGGCAAAGCTTCAAAAAGTGAGATTTTGACAAAACTACTGAACTAGTCAAGAGACAACTTATCAATCTATTGATTTGGATTTCATAAACAATATGCTCTATCATACTTCCAAGCATGCACACAACAAACTAGCTATCCATTTGGCTGTGAAATTCTTCCCCTATACAATTTGAGAGGTATAAATTTTAATCAAAACCAGATTTAACGTCACACCATACTAATAACATGTCACTCTCTTTATGGATGAGATGAGCAACAAACACCCCTTATTCTAAGCATATCATAATAACCAAACTTGGACTTACGAGGCAAGGGACCTGTTGTCAACCTAGAGTTGCACCCTGATTGAAGACGTGTTGAATTGGTTAATCCTTGCTCCAATTGAAACAATGGGATCTTCTCACGAGGGTGGGTGGCTCAATGATGAGAAGAACCTCCAGAGAAGGCTGGTTCCTGTAAGATGTATCTATGAGGATCTCAACTTCCACGCTACAAACTGCCTGGAGAAAAGGGAAGGAAGAGCTTGAAAGAAAATCCTAGCTAAAATGGTGATACACTTAATTTGCTTGATCCACTCAAATCGAGCTTTTGAGAACACTGATTCAGACAAGGAAGAGGCAGAAATTCAACTCCAATTGATCAATACACAAGTATTTCATGAAAATGTTCTATCTAATGATCTAAGCTTGAGGGAAATGAAAAAATAGGTCTGATGAAAGGCACTAAACAGCCACTAATATCCACTATAAACTCAGCAAAAGACATTCAAACACAGAATGTGACCTGCATAAATGACCAGCTAGCAACTAGGTACGAATCCATATTTGACAAAGAAGAAAGAAATCTATCACTTAGGCAAATCTGTAACAAAAGTACACTATACCAACAGCGGGAAATTGAAAAAATGCAGTCCTCTTCTCATTGATTTTGAAAAAGGTTACAGCACAATCTTTGGCAAAAGTTTTCTTGTCAAAAGAGGGATCATTTTTACAACGCTGAAAAACTATTAATATAGAAAATTACAAAAAACCAAGAGATTGACATTTGAAAATAGAGGGAGTAAACTCAAACCAACTCAGCCTTTACAAAAATCTATTTTGTCTTGCATGAAAATTCCTTGCGTTGAAAAGTGGACGGTGGGCTCAAATGTTTGACTTTGCTTATGCATGATCGGCTGAGCCATTTCCAAAATTAAAGACTAGCTCTTCGGCGTTTGAAAGTGGACGGCTAGGCTTGTTAAAATACCCACCTCTCTTTGCATGAAAATCCACGTTAAGAGTCAATAGATGAGCTCTACTCGGACTGCTGGAACGTTTGGAAAAGCGTGACTTTGACTAGTCAAACTGTGGGTCAACTGAAACTTAGAAATCTGCCAAATATAGCCCTTGTTCGCATGTATTCTCTTATTTTGGTCTGCCTGTTCATGTCTATTTTTCTCGGGATTCTAATTTTGGATTATTTTGTCTATATTTGGTTTATATTTCCTCGGATTTCCTAGCTATTCCCTTAGCCTAATTCTTTCGGATATTTTTTTTAATCTGTGTATTTCCTTTGGTCTCGGATTTTCTTTGGATATTCTGCTTACCTGTATATATTATCTTTGGGTTTTTTGGCTATCTCCTTGGTCTTGTATTCTTTCGGATTTCTTTCCTGCCAATTTTTCTGATTTTATTTTCTTTGGCTCTTATGTTTTACCCCTTGGATTTACCTTCGGTTTTCTTGCAGACTTTTATTATCTCCTTGGCTTTATTATTTTCTGCCCCTTTTCGTTGATTTGTTTGCATTTTTCCCGAAGGAATCCTTCGGACTTTTTGTCTGAAGGATATCTTTCCTTCTAAATTTTTCTTTTCCTTCTTTATTCCCTCGAGTTTTTTCGCTTTGACTTCCTACGAGCTTTGTTTGGTCCATTTCCTTTGGAATCCTGTTGACCCTTGGTTTATTCTTTCCTTTGGACTTTTATCTTGCGGAAAAAATGTCAGTCTCCTCTGTGTTTGACAATTATTCATTAGGAATCCTTCGGACTCTTCACTAGCACCTACTTTGGATTCTTCATTGCTTGTTACTTATAAAAAGAGATAAGTCATTCACCCTGGGAAACCCGAAATGCACTACCCTGATTAATTCGGGTTTCTAAACCCGAATTACTTCTATTGATAAAACTTTCATAAGCAAAGCACTTCTCAAAACCCGATTTGCGCTGTCAAGAGTAATTCGGGTTTTCCAACCCGGATTACTTCTGCTGAGGGGTTTCAACTGCTGATTACTCATAAAGTGAAATAAGTTGTCTCTTGTAAAACCTGAAGACTTCTCCTTCCAAAAAACCCGAAGTCTTCTACTGTGTAAAACCTGAAGTCTTGCTTGAATGCCCACCCTCTCACACTTAGGCAAAATTTTGGTATGTAGGCCAAAAAATGGCCAATAGGACCTGTAACCATAGTTACCAAGTTCGGATATCTAGATCCGTTTGGGAGGGCAAAAAAATCCGAAATCTAGAATCCTTGAAAAAGTTTGGAAAATATGATCCGGAATATATACATATGTGTGTGTGTGTGTGAGCATAGTTTTAAAATATGCAAAACTGACAAATACAATGAAAAATATTAATAAAATAATATAAAATGTTAATATTATATCATGTTTATGGTTTTTGGGCATTTTTTGGCACAAAAAGCCTTTAAAAAAAAATTGATAAAAAACAGGGCTGACCCAGACGAACTTATCTGGGCTGGCCAAAAAATTCAGATCCGGTCGGATTTGGTAATTATACCTGTAACTAAACAAAACTCAGCACCACAATTTCAGTAGAGATTGTTCGAATTTTAAAAATGCTTAAAATATTGAACTTTGAAAAAATATTGGAAACTATTTTTAGTTTCATTTTTAGAAATATAAACTTTGTGGCGATCAAAATACACAAATACATTTCAAATAAAAAACTAAATAGGCATATGTACATTATATAGTAAAACTTTAGCTTTAAACTTCAGATAGTTTTCAATATAAGAATTTCCAAAAGTCATATAAATGTTGTCTAGATTCCAAAGTCAATGGAGAATGATCTCCACACAATATAAATCACAAAAAACAAACACATGTCACGACATTTGAGATTACCATCCTCTATACTTCAACTTTTCTTCCCAATTGGTGCTCAGCTGCTGCATTAATGCAAGTTAGGTCCTCGTCCAAATATTGGCTTCTTTGACTCAATTATCCAGCTTGATGCTTGATTAATGTCCTTGAACTAAATGGCCTGAACTTCATTTTTTAAAAATTATTGTAGGCTCAAAGGTTATAGCATAATTACCTAAGTCCTTCCTCCAATGTTGTGCTAATCTGCTGCTTTTTTGTTGTTTATATGTTTGAATGTACTCCAACCACGATACCTAGAAACAATGCATTTATTTCAAAATTTTAATTTCAGTCTTTGGAGTTCTTTCTGAATCTTCCACCCATATACCATGAGCATATGCAATTGCATGTATCATAATAAAATATTATTAAAAAAGTAAGCAGGATTTTGGTCAATTATTATTTTTCATAGTTCCATGGAGTTTCCTGACAGGGGGACCAGTTTCCGAGACGGGAGGACGGGGGGGCTAAGTTTGGGGGCGGCGGCAGGGGGCAGTGGGGGAGCGGTGCAAATACATATAGTACTTGAAAAATTAGTTATAAAAAGATGTATAAGGAATAGGTATATTGCATTGAACATAAACAATTTAACATTGTGATTTAATCATTTAAGTTTCAAGTTTGATCCATTGAACCATTGAATATTGAACATTGAATTTTAAAAATTTCATAATTACAATCAAGTATCAACAATGTTCAAAAACAAAATACTAAAATAGTGAAATACTAAATACAAATGACTCAATGAGTCAATGGCTAATCATCCCCAAAGTCGAACTCCTCATTACTAGAACTGTTGGACTCCACACGCTCAACCTCTTTCAAACTAATACCAACCAACCCTGTCTATGTAGCATCATCATCAATCTGTGTTGGCTCCTCCGGCTCTACATCCCATCTGGCTACTGGACTCTTCTTGTATGCAAGTGTGTTACGATCAATGAGATGCAAGGCACTATGTACAACCACAAGCTTCTCTGCCCTCTTAGAGGTAACCCCATTCCTCTTCATGGAGTAGATCCAGCTATAAGTAGACTAGTTCCTCTCACAGCAGCAAAAGAACTAGAAACTTGGGACACCAAACAAATGGCTAGATCGATAGTCAAAGAACGAGGCCCACGCCAAGTCCACCACAAAATTGGTTCCACCTATGCCATTGTCTCCCTATCTATTTCGGCCTCCTATGAATATCCCCTAAGAGTGAAAAATTTTGTCCTCTCAGTACGAATGATGCTAGCCTCTGTAGAATCGTACAATTTCTAAATGGCCTTCATGAACTCTGCCTTCACCTCAGCATCTTGTATAGGTGTAAATCTACCAGGCCTTTGCACATACCACTTCAGGTTCAATGCATAGGCAGCCATGTGCAAGGGAGTGTTGAGTGTCTCCCATCTGTTGTGAATGATCCGCTGAATATATTATGTGTAGAATTGCAATGTGGGGTCCTTCTCTCATACAACAACCTTCATTTGATCAAGCATGGTATCAATGCACTCATACACCTCTCAAAGGGTAGGTGCATTAGCATCCCCATATCTAAACATCACTCTTAACCACCTCCTTCACCCTCTTCCCCTGCTCTGTCTTTGACTCAGGACATCGATTCCATTCTGTTGTCATAACCATTAGTTGCAATGCCTCTTGCAACTCAAGCATCCTCTCAAAGAGAATAAAGTATGATGCATACCTAGTCTCTATAGGTTTCAAGAATTCCTTCTTGGAGAAGGTCCTGAAGAGTGCATGTGAAGTGTGGTGGTTGCAGATAAACATCTACACATCTCTAGCATCATTAACAACTGTTTTGATCCAGCTGATTTTTTTCGTGTCCTTCAGTGCATTATTCATGGCATGTACACAACGTGTCCACCAAATGTGTTTATAGGCTGCCTCAATTAACTTCCTTGCTGCTTTGCACACATGGGCTGCATCTGTCACTACTTGCACCACATTTTGTGGCCCAACCTCCTCTATAGCATCTTTTAGGATCTGGAACTGAAAATCAGCATCCTTGCAATACCCTAAACAATCAATAGCCCCAAGGAAATAAGGGCCAGCTGTACTTGTAACCATGATATTGATGAGTGGACGATGCCTAATGTCTGTGCACCCATCCATGACGATGTTGCATCCACCTGAGACCCAAGTATGCTTCATTTTCTCCATTAAAATATTAATCTTGGAATAGTTTTTATCCAAGATTGTTGTCCTCAATTTAGTCTCTCCTGGTGGCACATATGATGGTCCTACTCTTGATATTTTTGCCACGACCTCCTTATAATAGAGTGAGCCACATGGAAAGGAATGCCATTGGCAAAGAAGAATTTGCCAATGGCATCATCAGCCTCATCCTTTCCCTGCACATTCAAATAAATTTGCCAATGGATTTGAAGCATCACTAGTCATCTTGTGTTTCCCCTTAGGCCTTGCTGCCCCTGAACTAGATGGATTCATTGCCATTGGCCTCTCCATAGTACTAGAAGTAGAACTTTGTGTCTCTGATGACCCCTCCCTCTTGGTGGCATAGTAGTAGATGAAGGTGCATCTTCTTCATTGGCACCCCATAATTTACATATTTCAGCCCTCAATTTTAGGTTTTTTTCCATCTTTTCACATACATCTACGCCTTTACCTCAGATAAGGAGGTGAGCATTTGTTCCAGTCATGTTGCCAAACTATTCAAGGTCACATAGGTTGCACTTCCATCTCTTAGTGCCCCCAGATGTCCCAGGCTTTAATGGTACCTTGCTTGCAAATTGTTGTAAAGGTTTCTTTAGATCAAAAGGACCCTTAGCATATTGTTAAAGGGCTTGTGAAGGGCAACTATAATTGGGACTCCCAACAGAACTAGTTTGCTTTTCACGGTCACTCCTCCCTCCTAAACTAGGATCATAATGTGCATAATCTGAATCATTTTAACTTTCAGCTTCAACCTCAACCCCTTGAGGTTGAACCTCATCCTCACTCATGCTATAAGAACTCATAATGACACTGCAAGAAATGATAATTTTTTTTCATTTTGTAAGTTTATAATTTAAAAAATTGAAATTCAAACCATGCATAATGTAAAGGATTAAATTTTAAATTAAGACACAAGGATTTTCTTTTTGTTTTTATTACTTTAGGTCGCACGAAGCGCAGAAGTAGAGCATGCACAAATAGGAATCCTTGTTCTTAAGATTTAAAAATTAAAATTTAAGCATTTGATTTGAATGACAATTTAAAAAAATTTGAATTTAAAATTAAAATTTAAGGCACAAGGATTTTATTTTTGTTTTTCTTATTTCAATTTGCTCGAAGCGCAGAAGCAGAGGATACACAAATAGAAATCCTTGTTCTTCAGATTTAAAAATTATAATTTAAGCATTTGATTTATCATTTGAATGAACATTGAAAATTTAAAAATAAAAAAATTATTTTTAAGCATTTGATTGAATGAGAATCACAAATAAATATAATAATTTTTAATTTAGAAATTCAAATGATTCAATGACATGAATCAAATAACAAAACAATTTACAAATGAATAATGATTCAATGAAAAAATAAATAAAAATTAAAAATCAGAAATTGAAAGAATCATAGGGCCTACCTTGTGGGTGAAATGATGAACTTGAAGAGTCTTGAGTCTTCTTGGCTTCTCTATTCTCTTCTTGATCTTACTTTCCCTCTCCTTATGCTCTCTCACTTTTGCAAATTTTTCTCTCTTAGCTTGTTGCCTCTACTTTCAGCTTTCTACTTCACTCAATGAAGTTTTTGTGTGATTTGGAATGAGAGGGAGAGGGCTTTTTATAAGCTTTTGGGAGGTCTTGGGGGTCGGGGTGAGTCCCACTAGAAATTAAGGTTAGGGTAGAAAGCACAAAAATCCCTTTTTTTTTTTTTAATTTTAAAAAAAATACACTTTATGGCGTCCACCTGCACGGGGGACGGGGGACTTCTGAACATCTTAGAGTCCCCAAGATGCCCACCTTTTGAAGGGATGTCCCGGAAACATCCCCTCACAGAGGGAAATGTCCCAGGGACGGTGGAGATGCGTGGCGGAGGTGGTAGAACGGACGTTTCAGAGTCCCCAAGACTCCCCTCTTTTGAAGGGATGTCCCGGAAACATCCCCTCTCAGAGGGAAATGTCCCGGGGACGGCGGAGATGCATGACGGAGGTGGCGGAACGGTTGGGGGATGTCCCTACGTCCTAGGGACATCCCCATCCCAGAAATGCGGGGTTTTTCAGGGGGCGGGGGATGCATCCCCGTGGAACACTGTTATTTTTTAATATTCAACAATCTGAAAATGATGGTAAGAAATACGGTTAACAATTCTGAAGATACCTGGAATTTTTATCTTCCTTGATTTGATTAGTTAGTTAAATACAAATTAGCTCTCTACCCTCTTATACTTCTAGAGTTTCTTTTTTATTGTTCCATCTTTAGATGCTTCCGGGGCATATTCTTTATGCTATTGTACAAGCCTTTCATTACCTCTTTATTAGCCATAAAGAACCGATCATAAAATAATGAGTTAGGGTTGCACGCAAATTCTTGCAAAAATAATAAAGTAATGGTGCCACCACCTATAAATAAGAGCCCCAAAGATGCAGGGATATAGCTTCATTTCCCTGGCATACAGGTTGGATATCCTCCTTGGTACCATCCATGGCCTCAGAAATAACTCGGTAAGATTTTATCCTCATCCAGTATGTTAAGGACCTTAACCACTTGCTTTGAATTTTAATAACCTCTTGGGCGGGCCTCCATAAAATATCATCAAACTTGTCCTGTATTATCTATTGCATTTATTTCCAGGCGTAACCGTATTACATCCAATTTTGGTTGCCAAACATTCTTTTTAAAATTTTCATTTGTTAATGAAGTGCTAGCAAGGAGATGAAGTTTATTTCAAAGTTGGTGATATCCTTTTCTTTTCCCGGAAAACATCTGAGGCTAACATGCTGATATCATGGTTGTCTTTCAGTCTCAAAATCATTGCTGTGCTGTGATGAAGAAATGATATTTTTTTTTTCAGCTATAAACATGCTGCCAGCTAATCTTCTCTATGGACTTGGTCTAATCTGGATGAACTTTCTAAGTCCTACAAGTCTGCCATGAGTCTGCCTCAATGAGCCAACCCAAGTCTCATTGCATGATGACTTAACTATATTTACGTGTCTTAGAAAGTGTCACGTGACCATGTACCACATAATTTGCGAGTGTTTTAAAATCTGAAAATTCTACGAAGAATGGATTCTAGAAAACTAGCAGCCATCCTAATTAAAAATTCTAGCATATTTTTTTGACAGAAGTGCAAGTGAGATCACTCAGTATGTTACTTGGAGATATTAGAAAGGTTTTCTAAACAAAGCTTTTGGTAGATAATCGGATTATGTTATGGTAAATGAGTCAATGACCTATTACTTAGGGGTGGACTATGATGCTTCCATCAACACTGTAAGTAAACATGTTTTAAGTGATGCAATGGAAATCTAATCATTAGTTAGTATGGACTTAATATGCCAACGTAGTAGCCACTAAAGGGAAGCTATACGTGGCATAGCTTTCAATATGTATTAATGTCTGATCTGTACTAAGGAGTGATAATTCCATTGAAAGTCTGTCTCTGGTCTTGAGTTTAGCTTGAGAGTTTATGGAGGCGGCCCTAGACTTGGTACATGGTTGGCTTCTATGGTTGTAAATCATCTATATTGTACAGATTTGGCAGCAATGGTCATTCATGTCTGTTCTATTTATATTGTTGCCTTTGAAAGTTGTATGTCCTGGTTACGAGCTTAAATCAACAGGCTGTTCTATTTATATTGTTGGCTTTGAAAGTTGTATCTCCTCATTGAGGAGCCTAAATCAACAGTCTGTTTCATTTAAAGAACACATGTAATTTAAACTATTCTATGCCGTTATAAGATATACAGTTTTTAGTCAATTATTAGTGTAGTAGCTCTCATACTCATGGAACAATAATTTCCTTGGATTGTAGATGGGAACAGCTGTGTTGAAAGCATTACATGGGTATGCTAAGAAACAATTTCTGTTCTCATACGCTGCAACTGTGTATGCCATGTGCAGCAGTGGTTTTAAATTTTTAATCTAGTCTGATTTAAACTTCGGATCTTGAAATTGTCATCATCAGCAAACTGAAAAACAGATAGAAACTATTCTCATATTTTGAACATGGCTACTCTGCCATAGCTTCAATACATTATCATATTCGAAAATCTTGGTCTATGTACACATTTAAATCAATTATTTACTCAACACTCACACCATCTACTAACGCCTAGTATTTCTACCTACCAAGAAAGTTATGACCTCTTTGGCCCATTAAACTCCTATAGGTGGACTAATCGATCACCACATTTTACTATTTAATTTTTGTTATTTATCCTTATGAACCAGTCCAGACATGGTAACGAAGTTTTTGTTTTCCCTGATTGCTTATAGTCTCACTGTCAACTCAATGAAGAGATCAACAGTCTGGTTTGTGCTATTAGTAAGTTGTATATGCTTGCATGTTGTGCATAGCTGTTAGTTTCATTCTTTTTCTTTTTTTATTCATTAACTTTTTCCAATGTTCTATTTACTTAAATAAAAAACTGTAAAATTTAAGATTCATGGTCTCTAATGCATTGCATTACTTGCATGCAGGCACATGGGATGCTGTGGCAACTTGTTTCTTCATCGATACAGCGCATAATGTTGTTGAATACATTGAAATAATATCAAAAATTCTCAAAGATGGAGGAGTAAGGACATTAAACCTTTTCATTGAACTATGGTACATTGTTTTCTGGATCATCTTCTTTGAGATTCCATTATAATTTTTTGCCAAAGTATCTTTGTTAGATTTGTGGTTAACTACTACTAAAAGTGATTCTACTTAACAATTGGTCCTGTCTTAGGTTGTCTGTGGCACTTTTGTGATAAGTCAGTCATCTGTAAATGAAGCCACCAAAGCTATTCTCTAAAGTGGTCAAGTGAGGCCAAATTCTTATTTATTCAGCGGAAACCAGAATATTAGGCCAAATACATAAGGAAGATAATTCAAATTGAAAATAAAAGAAGACATGGAAGTGCAAATTATAACTCAAGATTTGAAGATAATCTCGAGGGATGGAAAGGCAAGCATAGATAGCTTTTCTGTAAGGAATTAAAAAGTGTGTGAAGAATGTTTCAGGTAATGAGAAGCAATCAACCATAGATGTGTTAGGGAGGCAGAAGCAATCAACCATTCTGGTTCTGCTGGAAAATGGCATCAAACAGAAAATTGACTTGAAAATGTGTCATGCTTATCGTCTTGTGTTTTACATGGACACATTGAGGGGTACATAAACCTTGCATTTTAGGCTAGCTGAAACTAAAACCCCGGTACATCATACCAAAATCCTATTTTAAACCATTCTGAAGTTTTAACGAAATCAGATTAAAACTATTTTGAAAATTTGAGAAACCCACAAAACAAAAATATTGGCCGCAAAGACTTGTAATAAATCCAATTTTTTACATTTATGAATAAATCCATTCAATACAGAAACAATAAAGGTTCAAATCTATAGAGGAGTGTGCCAGATTATTAACTGTTCATTCCTCAAGTTAAATGGCATGAGCCCAAGTAACTCTCAGAACTTATGAATAAAATAACTGAAGTCCAATGTTTTAAACATCAAAACAGCATCAGTAAAGATGAGATTTGGAATTAAAACTCAGTTTAAAAATTGCATGTTAGCCATGTCCCACGACAGCAAAATAAAGTGGCAGCTGGGTTGGCAAATTGGGCTCGTTAACAGCAATATTATGCATTATGGTCCTCCACTGAAGTGGTGGTCATCTAAAGTGCAAGATCAACTTAGTCAAATTCTAGGTCTGGATCATACTTAATGCTTACTGATGCTTGCTGTTGTTATGTTCACACTTGCGTCTAATGCCCAGGCTTGGAGTAATAGTTTCCAAGCTTGGCATAGCAGAATTTGTACATTTACGATTTCCTGTTAATAGATATCTTTTTCTGTTTTAAAAATAAAAATAAAAATATATTAAGCATGCTCACCCAAAACTACATAAGCCCAAATCAATTGTACATAAAGAATGACATAAAATGCATTGGTTTAAACCATAGTTCCCAAGTCCGGCCAGATCTGAATTTTTTGGCCCGGAATATGTTCATCCGGGTCGGCCCTGTTTCTTTCCTTTTTTTTTTTTTTTTTTGGCGCCAAGAAAGGCCCAGAAATCATAAACATGATATAATATTAACATTTTATATTATTTTATTAATATTTTTCATTGTATTTGTCAATTCTGAATATATTAAAAATATACTCACATATATATCTGTATATATTCCGGATCGGATTTTTCCAAACCTTTTCAAGAATTCCGGATTTTGGATTTTTTTGGCCTCCCGAGCGGATCCAGATTTCCAAACTTGGTAAGTATGGTTTAAACCAAAATAAAACAGAGAACTATAATTCTACAATTAAAATACCTTTAAGATTAAAAGTATCCTGTTGATCAAAATTTCAAGTTACTTTTCTCACAACATTTTCAACCCCTTCATCCAAGTTCAATATAACATAAATAGGTTTCATTGGAACCCCAGCCATTCCAACTAACTAAGAAACTGTAAAGACAAACAACAAATGACAGATGCTTTTAGTAAAACCAATTAATGATTGGTTTTGCTCTGCATTTTTCTTTTTCTTTCAATAAAAATCCACAAGATTTAAATACATCCCTTTCTTAAGAAAGGTCAATGAGCATCTACATCTCCAACTTCTTTGTGACTGTCAGTTCTTCTTGAATCCTGGGGACACTCAGTTGTACCTCCTCCGTCAATACCTTGGTATGTTCCATCTTCTAAGCTGGTTCAATAGCTTAGTAATTTTAAAAATCTTTGGTTGAAGCTTGCAAGGTAACGAATTCTTGCTTTGGAGCATTTAGAGCTGTGGAATTGACCTGTTTGAATTCATTATGAGACAACCATTGCCCATTTGTTTTCTTAAACTTAAACACACAAAATAGAGAACAATAAATTAGCCCTGGTAATGAAAGAATTTAGCAATTTTTAAGTGTTGTCCAATTGCATGTTCAAGCATACATCTCACTGAAGTGATTATCAATAGAATTGTTTACCACACTTGATTGAAACCAAGAAAAAGTAATTGCATCAGACGCACTTGACCCCAACTACTTCTTGGTATCCTCAATGAAATTAACCATGTTCTTTCCAGCAGTTTTCTATGCTCGTCTTCAATTTGCTTTTGAGCTTGCTCCACCTGGAGCAATTTATCATGCAATTGTAAAAACATAAACAACGGATTTAATATCTCTTCTACTTCGAAGAGAACCTTCCATACCTGGACCATCATGTAAACCATTTCAACCAACTGTTTTTGATCATACAAGGCACAAGAAAGAACATATCAACAAAGTCTAGTTCTATTAGTTTTAAGGGTCCGATACATAAACAAGAAGGCTAAGGAATTGCATTCAACATCGAGGAGTGACTCAACAAGACGGGTATTCTTGTCAACAACAAGGTGTTACTAAGTTAGTTAAAACATTCCCAAACTTCACTCATCATACTTTGATTACCACTAAGTTATTTATGTTAGGGGCAACACATTGATTCAGCTTTACATCCTACATGGTTTAATAAGGTGGGAAAGTATGCTTGGTGTATAAGGGACAAACCTTAATTGTTAAACACTAAGGCCCGTGCTTACTCCCCGAGCCACCTACATTTTTTCTTACGTGGACCTGCATAACCTGAATCAGGGCTGAATGTGGTTCTCTCTTGATGTTAGTGTCTATTCCTTCAATGAAAGACCATTGCACCTTTCATGACTTGCACAATAGTTTCCCTTTCCAAGGCTTTTCTAGGTCAAGGAAGGTAAGCAAAGTGACAAGAAGCCAAAAGCAAGGACATAATAGGTTTTCTGTTTGTTCCAACAAGGAGCACACATCCAAGAGTGCGGGATAGAGAAAGTCACAACTAGGTGTTAACACAAGGACCTTTCACCATACTACAAGGCCTACCACTGAAGGGCTGGAAACCATTGAGCTACCCATCCTAGAACTAGAGATCAAAACTCATTAATAACAATTCACAAAGACGACTTAGATAACCCATAAGGTTTAGGCACGCAAGCCATGGATTTATAACGAGTATGGTCTTGTAGGTAGCTAAAAAGGTCACCACAAACCAAAAAAGTGAAGTTATTTTCAAGAAAGACTGAGAGATCACGAGGCATAAGAGATTCAGAGAACACTTCACATATCATACGATGCCCAAAAGGGGCAAATAAACATGGCATTCAAGTTCTATATCATGCTGCAATAGATGGCACACAAAATGAAGATAGCTACCACAAATGACGAAGAAAACGGTGACGGGGAATGGCATAGGGAATGGTGCCTTTGACAATGACCCAATGCCATTTGGCAAGGGAAAAAGTTTCGAAGTCCCTAAGGGTGGCGCGAAGAATGAGGCACAATGGTGTAGCATGGTCTAGACGCATGCACACCAACCACTTGCACTCAGTTGGCTTAAAACAACAAGACCCAATCGACCCTAAATGGTCCTATGGGGTGAACAACGTAGAGACCTTGCAATAAAGTAGGTTGGGCATTTAGACTTAGTGGCACAGATCAAAAGGTGTTGGTGGATCAATGGTCACAGACATACTATTGAGGTCCATATTAGCTTACTTGAAATTGGTAGTTGAAATGGGCCCTGAACAACCCAACGAGCCCCTATGGCCTAAAAGGCCCTAGAGAAAAAACGGGGCACACAAGGTTCGATGACCCATCTGAGGCCCAAGGTCAATCATGAGATGTAAGTCAACTCAATTCCATGTGGTCAACATGATTTAGGTAGTTAAACAGCCCCAAATGGGCCTAACACCCAAAATAGGCCAAACATCCTTAAAATGGGGAATGAGGCCGGTTCACTAGACATTGGGATCCTAGGTGATTGTGCAAGGGTTAGGAACACTTACAATACATTAAGGACCCCCTTTTGGACTCAATTTATAACACACCATGGGGAGAAGGGGGAAAGAAGAGAACAACATGTCCTTGCAAGTGTTTTTGGTTTGGCACACATTATTTATAGGTTTTCTTTGTTTATTACTTGCATGTTTTAGGTCGTGAAGAGTTGGGGAGAGAGTCCTCAAGCCTCTTTGCAAGGCACCATGGCCTCCACAAAAGATTAGGTCTCCAAGCTTACACATTCCCTTAAACCCATGCTTCCCTGTAAAACTCTAAACCCTAATGGCATTCTCTTTCTCTCTCTCTCTCTCTCTCTCTCAATAAAAGTAGCACTTAGTGAACATGTAAGGTACATGTGAAGCACCTTTTAGCACTTAAAATTGTAAATAAAACCCATAATCTTTCTCCTTCCCTAACACCGTTAATTCCTATTTATTGCAAACCCTAAATCTATAGTTTCACAAATGTTCATTTTCTTTCTCTCAAACTCATAAGCAAAGTTACATAAACATTTTCATATCCAATAAGCATCATTTACAATCATAAATCAATTTATCTCAGATTCATTGAGCACCCAATATCTTTATTATATGTAGGAGACCCTATTATAAGTCTCTAATAGAATGTATGTAATGTCCCCTTTCTCGAATTAATGAAATCAAATGCCCCGTAGCCTATCTTTATTTTCCGTAGGCTTAAAAGGGGGTTTTAAAAAGGAAATAATCTAATAATAATTTATTAAGTTGTCTAAAAAGGTACTTTAAGTTATAACTTTGAAAAATGACAATTTATTATTATTGAATGAGGCCAAAAGTAAATATTGGATACATAGCCACAAAGTAATTAATATTCATAAGTTGGAAAAAGGTGAATATTTAATTAAAAGAAATATTAATTTCTTTTAGGGTTGGAATAGAAAAGTGAATAATAAAAGAATTAGGTGAAAAAAGAAATCATTATTCAAACAATCGAACAAAAACCAAAACCATTTTTCCAGAGGAAAAGCTTGCAGCTTCAGCGCTACATTCAAAGATGAAAACCCTCAGATTCGCAGGTAGGAGGACGAAACCCCTCATACCTAGTTGAGAATTCCATCTGGGAATCATGTTTGTGTTATCAGTTTCAGAAAAAATCAGTTTTAGATCCCTATTTAGTAGGGGCATCACACTTGAGGAGCAAATCGCTGCCCTAGGGCAGTAGTGTACTACTTTTGGGGCAGATTGTGGTAATTAGCAGCAGCGCAGACATCCAAAAGACCATTTCCAGCAGCAACCAAACTGATTGCTGATTTTCTAGTGCTAGCATCACCCATTCTGTGGGTTTGTTTGCTGCCGTATTGCTGGGCGTTGACTTTTGGGCCTGCCATACCGATTCTGCTGTGGAATTAGCTCCTTAGGTGCTGGTGTCATCATCAAACCCTGCTGTACTGCCCATAATTACAGGTGCCAATTCCAGCAGCCTGCCGTACCAGAAAAAGGGCAAACTGTGGGACAAATCCAGGTTAGGGTTTGGGTATTCATGAATAAACTTCAGTATTTTGTCTTGTTTTGTCATTTGTACCTCCAAGTTTTGAATAAAAGATTGATTGGGACTCCATCTATCAATTACATTGTGTTAACAGTTGTTTGTATGAGATTTCAATTTCAACTAACTTCAAAATAAATAAATAAAGCAGAATACAGTATTTTATCCTGAAAGGGATATTTCAATGTAAGGGAGAGATGTATTGTGAGGATTGTTCATTACATTTGTATTCTCTTGCATAGCAATATATTTTTGTATAAGTTTACACTTACACTTCAACACTACTGATTGCAACAAGGGAGATTAGAGCTAGTGTGCAACACAAGTTTATTGCACATTCATTGCAAATTCTTCTTTCTTGGCATAAGAGCAAAAGGGAGTAGTATCATAAGAAGAATGAACATATATTTTTTTTTTCTTTGTGAAGGGTGATAGCTTCATAAATTTTCCCAACATTCTCCCTATACACCACAATTTCTCTTAGGTTTTCAATCTTTCAAAATACTTTATTTACTCCATACCACATACAATGCACATAGATACAAGACAATGATCGCCACTCCAAACAATGCCACACTTAAAGCATTCAGCCCTTCACATAAGCATGTTAAACTTCCCTTACATTTTGTTTATGATAGAAGCACCTGCTTCCATCACCATGCTTGGTCAAAACTTTGTCTAAGCAAGCATCCTCCAGCATCCAAGGACATGCATCCTTCTGCAAGCAAGCATCCTCTACCATCCAAGCACATGCATCCTTACTCCAAGCAATGCAAGACAAAGAGAATGGCATAAATCCCCCAATAAGGCACACTGAAAAACACTAAGAATAAATCTACTGAAATCTCACATCCCATGGAGGCTTGCCACATGGCAAACCCACTTTCAAGGGACATCACCATCTCTCATGCATTCTCATTGATGCCCTTAGAATTCACATGACTTTTTTCAATCCTCATTAGCTCTCTCTCTCTCCCTCAAATCTAACACAACTCAACATTTCTTACACATCATCAATACCATCTCTTACACCTCTCATTACTACTTACACATCATATGGGATTCAGGGTACGTCCTTATACATCCTATTACATGCCCTCTTACACACTCAATCCATTTGCACAACTCTACCAACTCTACGCCCTAGGCTCCTAGGTTCCATGGAGTACCAGATTTTAAGGGCAAATCATTAGCACCTCTAGATAGGAATACACTTAATGATTTGCGTAAAAAGAAGTTATGATTCTACTACAAGGGGCCCTATGATGCAAACCATGATTGTCCCTTAAGACCTAAAGGAAAAGCTAATAGAGTGATGTGGGCATATTATGAGGACTCTGAGTCGGAGAAATCAGATCAGCAATATGATCCTGAGGATTCAGGTACAGAGCACAAGGAAGATAAGCATAAAAGAGGAGAGCATGAAGGAGCAGCAAGGCAACGTGATGCGCACATCACTAGCATCCAGCATGAGGGATCATTTAGAATGCGTGGAGTTCTAGCAGGGCAAAAGATTATCACTCTTCTTGACACAGGGGCCACTCATAATTTTATTGATGCCCGATTGGTTGAGAGGCATGGAATCAGGACAAAGGAATTTGAGGGAATAAGAGTTAAGGTGGCAGATGGTTATACCCTCAAGTGCAAAAGAAGGATATCAGATTTGCCTATGCGTTTGAACAACTATGAGTTCAAGACCGAATTCTATGTGGTGAATATGGTGATACAAATATGGTACCTGGCATGAGATGGTTACATGACATAGGGAAATTCACCCTGGATCTCAAAGAGATGGAAATGACATTCTAGGTAGATGGAAAAACTCATGTCCTCAAGGCTATTCGAGATTCTAGTTTCAAGATGATTTCTTTTAGGAGGATGGACAGACTTATGAGGGATGACATGGTTGAGTGGGCAGCTGAGTGTGTTTTGATGCTTACACAGGGTAAGCAATAGATGCCAGTTTACCATCCGGACATTCAGGAGTTAAGAATTAAGCACACTCAAGTATTCAGTGATATTCCATCTGGAAGACCACCAGATAGAGGGATTGAGCATATCATTGAGTTGGAGGAGGGCACTAAGCCCGTGATGGTCACCCCATATAGGCACCCCAAGAGGCTGAAGGATGAAATAGAGAAAACTATTAAGGAGTTGCTAGCCATGGGACACATTAGACCAAGTAAGTCACCTTTTGCATCATCAGTAGTCTTGGTCAAGAAAAAGGATGGTACATTCTGGATGTGTATTGATTATAGGCTCCTGAATAAAAGAACAATCAAGAACTGTTACCCCATCCCTAGAATTGATGAGTTGATAGATGAGTTACATGGTGCCTGCTACTTCTCCAAAATTGACTTGAGGTCGGGGTATCATCAGATTCGTGTCAGGGAGCAGGACATAGAGAAGACGGCTTTCAAGTGCCATTGTGGATATTTCGAGTTCTTGGTTATGCCATTTGGGCTAACCAATGCTTCGGCGACATTTTAGTCTATGATGAACAGGGTCTTCCATTCGCAGTTAAGGAGGTATGTGTTGGTATTCTTTGATGATATCTTGGTATATAGCAAAACAGGGGAGCATCACATTGCACATCTTGATGCGGTTTTGGGTATTCTTGGAGGTGAATCCTTGTATGCCAAGGAATCCAAGTGTGACTTGGGAATGATAGAATTATTGTATCTTGGGCACATCATCAGTGTTGAAGGGGTACATATGGACCCAGAAAAGATCAAGGCGATTGTTGAATGGCCTACTCCAGAGAACCTTACTCAGCTTAGAGGATTTTTGGGATTGTGTGGTTTCTACCGCAGGTGTGTTAATGGATATTCACGGCATGCGGCACCACTCACTGATTTGACGAAGAAAGGGGCATTTGTTTGGACTCCTAAGGCACAGGATTGTTTTGAGATGTTCAAACTAATTATGACTTCTTGCCCAGTTCTTACATTTCCGAATTTCTCCAAAACCTTTGAGCTATAGTGTGATGCATCAAGCGAGGGGATAGTTGCAGTCCTTATGCAAGACAAGCATCCGATTGTTTTTGAGAGTCGGAAGCTTCGCGGTCTAGAGGGAGGATACAACATATATGACAAGGAGATGTTGGCCATCATGCATGCATTGGCCAAATTCAGGTAGTTTTTGGTAGGCAGCAAGTTTGTGGTGAAAACAGACCATAACAGTTTAAGGCATTTCCTTGGGCAAAGAGATCTTAATGATCAGCAGCAGAAATGGGTCAGCAAGTTGCAATCATATGATTTTGACATCTCCTTTGTCAAGGGGACACAGAATGTCGTTGTTGATGCTTTATCTCGACGTCCACACTTGAGTTTTATGACTGGGATAGCAGATGATTGGCGACACTTGATAGTGGCAGAGTATGCCAAGGACAGTTGGGCTGCAGGTATTGTTGAGGGGTCAGTACAAGATACCAGATATACAAGTGTAAATGATTTAATCATTTACAAAGGAAGGATTTATTTGACCCCAGGATCGGAGATGAAGAACATTATTTTGAGGACCTTTCATGATACACCCATGGCAGGTCATCCTGGGTGTTTCAAGACCAACAAGCAGATTCGGGAGAGGTTCACATGGAAGGTCCTTAAATCAGATGTTCTACGATATGTCAGAGAGTGTCCTGTTTGTCAGCAAAATAAATAGGAACGCACATATCCAGCAGGTTTACTTCAGCCACTTCCGATTCCTTATAGGAAGTGGGAATGCTTATCTATGGATTTCATTATTGGATTACCCAGAGCCCAGGGACGGGATTGCATATATGTGGTTGTGGATCGTTTGACTAAATATGCTCACTTCCTTCCGATCTCAGCTACTTATTCAGCTACACAGGTGGCAGAATTGTTCTTCCATGAGGATTTAGGTTGCATGGGTTACCTCAGAGCATAGTCAGTGACAGAGACAGCCAGTTTATGAGTCATTTCTGGCAGGAGCTATTCAGGCTGTGTGGGACAGAACTCACTCTGAGTATCAATTACCACCCGCAGATCGATGGATAGACGAAGATTGTGAATAAATGGGTGGAAGGCTACCTCAGGAACTACATAGCAGGACAGCAGAAGGGTTGGGTTAAGTGGTTATATTTATGCGAGTATTGTTACAATACCACTTAACATCTCTCCATTTAGATGACACCATTCATGGTGTTGTATGGGTATGATGCGCCGAGCTTTCTGGATTTGTTATTTGGAGATAGTCGAGTGCCTAGTGCTGGTGATCTATTGCAAGAGAACTAGGACATTATGAGAGCATTGCGGGAAAACATACAAAAGGCTCAGAACCAACAAAAGCAGTATGCAGATCAGAAGCGAGTTGAACGCTCATTTGAGGTGGGTGATATGGTGTATTTGATGCTACAGCCACACAGACAGTCTTCTCTTAAGAAAAGTGGAGCCGAGAAGCTTAAGCCATGATACTATGGGCCATTCAGGATTATCAGGAGAGTGGGCGAGGTGGCTTATGAGTTGGAGTTGCCAGCCGATAGCAGAGTACACAATGTCTTCCATGTGTCACGCCTCAAGAAGGTGTTAGGACATCGTGTGGTTCCTTCCATGACTTTCCCACCCCTGAATGATGAGGGGAAATTGATATTGGTGCCCGAGGCCATCTTGAATGTTTGAGAGAGGACTTTGCAGAGACGGGTCATCAAGGAATACTTAATTAAATGGAGGACTTGCCAGTTGAGGATGCTACTTTGGAGAATGAGGAGATTCTACAACATCCAGATTTGAGATTGCTTGGGGACAAGCAATTTAGGAGGGGCAGACTCTAATGTCCCCTTCTAGTTAGACATTATACTTTCAACATGATTAACCTATCAGTGGCCCTCGTACGCTAATACAGCATGGTTTGAGGGTCCTCTCCGCAGTTACCCAAATGGCAGTTGGTTTCTTTGGAGAAGTTTTGACATATTCTGGAGGTTTTCTAATGATTTATTAAAATATTTATATTTTTAGAAACCTCATGTTACAAGATGATGTTATATTTGTACTTTATGATATAATTCATTATTTTATATTAAAGTGCAAATATAATATAGTAAAAGGGAAAAATAATAATAAAATATTATGATGTTTCTAGAAGCTTCCCAAATGAAGGAAAAAAAAAAAGAGTATAAAGGGAGGTGTGGGTTGCCATTGTTGGAAATATTGTCATTGATGTCAAAGGTCTAGCATTATTAGTGATAAAGGCTCTATTGCATTTAATGATGTTTGTAATAGTTATATCTTGGCTAATGTGTGTTAATATTTATTTAATATTAATGAATATATTTTTGGTTGCATATAAGACAAAAGAAGGGCCCATGGAGAAGTCAAAGAGTCACGGGGTAAAGACAAAAGAAGAATGGGACGCATTTTCCCATAAAGAGTCATCTTGGAGAATTCGAAGAGTCACCAAGTGAAGACAAAAGAGAAAGGGCGCAATTTCTCATGAAGGGACACTTTGAGGAATACGAAAAGTCACCAAAATAAGGACAAAAGAGGAAAGGACGTTTTTACTTATGGAGGGTCACCACATGACTTTTCAAATGCAAGGATACAAAGGGTCATGCAAGTTGGGCGCCATTTTAATGAGGATTGAAGGGTCACAAAGGGAGAAGGCCAAAGGTCATTTGGAAAGCTATAAATAAAGGCTTGAGAAGCCATTTGTAATATGTGAGATAAAGTTTGATTTGATATTGTAATATCTAGCTTAGAAAAGCAATGGGAGAGATGAGAATGATTTGTATTTGTTATATCTAGCTTAGAAGAGCAAAGATGAGAGACGAAAGAGATATTGTAATGAAATATCATTTGTTGAGATAGCAACATTGAGAGATAGTTGTGTGGTATACACAAAGGGGTTGGTGCTCCTGTAGGTTGGTGCTCACGAATTGTTGTTGTGTTGGTGCTCAGCAAAGGGGTTGGTGCTCCTGTGAGTTGGTGCTCACGAATAGTTGCTGTGTTGGTGCTCAGCAAACGGGTTGGTGCTCCTGCAAGTTGGTGCTCGTGAATATTGTGTTTTGAGTTGGTGCTCATTCATATACTTGAGATTGTTCTCCGTGGTTTTTTTCACATTGGGTTTTCACGTTAAATCTGGTGTCTCTCTCTATCTTGTGTGGTGTTTATTATTTCATTTTTATTGCATATCTTGAATGTATGTTAAAATCAAATTTGATTAAGAGAGTTTTTATGATATATGATATACTGATTCACCCCCCCTCTCAGTATATCTCGTGCTTAACAGCGATTATGAATTATTCCGATTTGATGTTGTCTTTGTTGTGGCATGCCGGTGGAACCTAGAGTTTCCTACAGTGAATCAATTTGTCTTTGGGAACGATAACTCCCATTGATAGCATAATTGAGGGAGTGAAATATCTCTTGAAGGGTTGCATTTTGGAGGTGATATTTCAGTCATCTCAATTGGAGCAAAATTTGTGGCCATTGGCCAATTTTGGAGAAATCGATTTGGTGAATTTGTGGAGGTTGCATAGCTATCTTTTGGTGTTGGTTTCTATATAGCCTGGCATCGATTTTTCTTGGTTAAGAGAGCAGATTGCATTGTAGAGAAATCTGATATAAAAATCAGATATTTACAATCAAGAAAGGACGCCATTAGGAGGGACATTTTTGCTTGTGGGGGTTCCATTTTGCATCAATTCTCTGCTTGGCTTGGTGCGCCCACTTCCTTGAAGCATGGAGATGATATTAGATGCTTGAGGCAGCGCATATTCATTGCATATTACTTTAAATTTGAGATCAAACCAGAACAGAGGCGGCTGGCTTGGAAAATTCGATTTGGCTTGGGAGATCATCCTTTCGCTGAGAAATTGCTTGCTCTTTCATCTATTCTCAAGGGCGTCTCAATCCCACCAAGGTTCATTGCATACAATTCATCCTTTAGTATAGTTTATATTTGCAGCTTTAGGTGTGCGTCCTTCATACCAGCATACCATATAATTGTAATTTTCGTTTATGCCAAGAGTCTTGGCTAGTCTAGTGGAGCATTGTATCAAATCATCAATACAAATAAGAATCACAAGTTGCTGGTCATTTATAGTTATCTTTTGAGCATTTGAATTGAGATAATAGGTTGCATGCCAACTGTTCGACTAAATGTCCATTGGTTGTAAGTGATTAGTTTGCTTTGTGAATTCATCTAATTACATAAAAAAGAACAAAAAAAGAAGTCATTCTTGCATCTAGAACTTAGCATTGTCATTCTTGCATTGTTCTATAAACACTTGAAGCTTTAATCCATCATCATTCAAACAAATCATCAAAACTGTGACGAAAACATGTAAGAAGCACTTTGCTTACAAAGTGTTTGAAAAAATTGCAAGGCAACAATTTGAGACAATTAAGGGCAGATTGGGCAAGGATTGTTACATGCAACGACAATTCATTGCTACGGAAGGGACCTAATTTCTCATATGAATACAAGGATACAAACATTGTTTCCATACTTTACCGTACAATTGACAAGAAGGGTAGTTGCACAATGGGAGGGGTGTTACATTCCCCTCTCGTTATAAAAGCGTTGTCCTTGATGCAACAAAAAGGTAACCTGTATTAAAAATCTCCATAGACAAGGAGGAATTTAAATGCTAAGTTAAGCTGCTAGCAAGCATTTTAGTAGAAATCAACAAGAAAAAATTATGTTTGAACAAGAAAAACTAAACTCTATTTGAAATAAATGGATAACATACACAAGTATAAGCATTCATTGACCTTTGTTAGTGAGTAAATTTAATGATATTTTCAGTCGTCTCATCTTTTCAACTCAGAAGGGAGGAATTAAGACTCATGAATTTAAGCAAACAACTACATCAATCAATGATTTATCATCCCAAATCCTTATAGTTGAGGATAGTTATAAAGGTTTTTCATGTTATACCATTTTACATACAATTTTTACAAGTAATAGAAGTAGCTTCAATGCTCAAACATGGATTTATTCTTTGATGCACAATAATTCTTTAGTCAATTCAGATCTTATTCCTAAATTAGTGCTATGATGCAACTATTTTTTACAAAATCATCAATTAATCAAATAGGAACTAGGTACACACATTCCTTTAGTCAAGAAACATATCTAAAGCCAATCCATACACACTAATCTAGTGCACAAAAGAGACTTTTCCTTTCACACACATTTCACAACAGAAAATTCATTTCAAGAAACCCGTACCCAAGTATGGTAAGTCCCAAAGGATACCACAATCCAAGGTACATACAACCACAATATCACAAGCATGAACAATAACACATAAGCACCATATTACAAGCAACCATTAACATTCAGGCATTAGAACAATTCCAAACCCACTCATAATTGTAAACCATCAGTGCTTACATCTAAGTACACAATACTAAGCTCTAGGAAAACGTTAGCCATCCCCAAACCCAATGCTAGACAACAAAGGGGTCAAAATAATATACAAGGGAAGGAAGGGAGTTGCAAGTGAAGAGGTACAAAACTACAACACTCAAACCTACCCATGGCACAAGAAGTCTTACATCCAACCAACACAATTTTAGGTTTAAGGGTCTAATGGACTCAACTAAAACAACACAATACAACACCAAGCTTTAGGGTTATGAGAACTCACTTTAGTTAGGGCCTAAATATCTCACCCTGAAGCCAAAAGAAAAGGAGGAACACAACATGACAATATGAACCAAAACAAGTGGTACCAACATAACATCCCCATAGGAACACAAGAGCCAACCATCCATCCAACTAGCCTCCTAGAAAATCAGAACACACATTTTGCCTCCCAACAACCAACAAGTGGCCAAGAATACCTCGCTAAGAACTCTGCCAAGCCACCAACATGATACCTCCATCTATTCTATCAATAGAGCAAGAGAAAAAATACACCCTATGCTCGCAATGAAGAACAAGGGGGGATGGATAATGACCTGCCCATACAAATGTCATTTGTAGTCCCTTACATTTGTTCCACAAGCTAGAACCAACAAATAACCCTCACCTACTTTTGTTCCACAAGCTAGAACCAACAAATAACCCTCACCTACTTCTCCTCCATACTTGCATGAAAGGCAAGCCCAATATACGATGGCCTAACGATGATAAATTTTCAAAACACAAACACATAAGGAAAAGCATACATTTATACAAAGTGAAAGTTTCTCAAAATCCAAGAGCGAGTTCAAAATAAAAGATGGCTACGTAACTGCAATTAAGCCAAAGGAAGTCAAATCCAATAATTAGAAACTTTCAAAACTTCAAAAAGCTCATCACTTCTAAATTGAAGGAGGTTAAAACAAATAAAGTTTGAAAAAATTGTAAGGAAATCAAGTGATAAGTGGCTAAGTATCCCTATCAATTCAATTCAAAAGAATCAAGCAACGCTAGTTCCAAAATCAATTAAGAATATAAACTGAATCAATGACAAAGTAAAATTACAACATGTAAAAACATCATTTCATTAGAAAATACTTGCACTAGGTGGCTTCAAGAAAGCCACCAAAGGGGAGGAGGAAGATAATGAACCAAGTAACCATGCTTGAGAATCACACTTTCATTACCTTCCAAAGGTGAGAGAATACATCACACCTCCACAACACCAACTTCCTAAAGCACCATCACACCCCAACCAATTCAACATCAAAACCACCTCAATGCCACAACACCATAACCACCGCAACATCTCATCATCGAGACCATCTCAACATAACCACCTCACCACCACTATCCCATGACCGTCACAACCTCCACAACAAGAATACTAAGCCAACACACGAGTATAACAATTTAAATTTCTTAACCAACCACAATAGTCTATGAAAGGATGCCCCAAGGACTGCAACATGATAACCAACCAACTTTAAGGCAAGGAGGAAACACAACCAACATGATATTGTACTCTTTAAGATGCAACTTTAACCAAGACACATGATTAGGTTTATGATAGGATTACTCACTTATAAGACAAACTCAAGGAGTTTCCACAACATAAGTCAATCATATGCACAATATGCGCCAATTTACAAATTACTTAGAGCATGTGGTGTTGAAACTATGCTCTGATACCAACTGCCATGCCCATAATTTTCACCCAAAAATCGTGCAAAAGCATGAATAATTGATTTATCTATTTTTGATCATACGTGCATAAAACCTAGTTCATATATAATACATATGTGATGAAACACAACTAAACTCATAGCACATGCCATACATATTTGCAAATGATACCTACAAAAACAACGGAAGAAGATGACACAACTAATGTTAACCTTTCACAATGATCACATCCGACCAAGAATATAACTTACACACTAGCACACACTTTTTTCCGGGACCAAGTCGCAATCACTTCAAAATAAAACAGAGTGAAGGTACAAGCACTTACACACTTAAAAAATTAGGTTTGATCATACAAGGCACAAGGAGGAACATATCAATAAGGTATAGGTCTATTAGTTTTAAAGCTCCGATACATGAACTACAAGTCTAAGGAATTGCATTAAACATCTAGGAGTGACTCAATAAGCTAGGTGTATTCTCATCAGAAACAAGGTGTAATATAGTTAGTGAAAGCATTCCTAAACTTCACTCATCATTTTTACACTTTGATTATCGCTTAGTTATTTTTGTTAGGGGCAATGCACTGATTTAGCTTTACATCCTACATTGTTTAACAAATTAGGAAAGTACGCTTAGTGCACAAGGGCCAAGCCCTAATTGTTAGTCATTAAGACTCACTCCTACTCCTCAAGGTGCCTACATTTTTGCTTATGTGGATTTGCATAAGCAAAATCAAGGCCGAATGTAGTTCTCCCTTGATGTTAGTGTCTATTCCTTTAGAGAAAGGGCATCACCCCTTTTGTAATTCGCACAATTAGTCTTCTCGTATACCCCATGAGGTAATTTCCCATAGCCATTGGCTGGCCAATTTTCACAAGTGTGTAACCTCTTTTCAACAACAAAAAGGTAACCCCAAATAAAATGTTTTACCAAATCAACAAACATGTCTCAAGCTTATAAACTTACAAATAAGAAGATTTGTCCTTACAAGTCTTACTCAGCCACTAGCATCAAGTTGTTTTCTGACAATAGTTTCCCTTCACAGGGATTTTCTTGGTCAAGCAAGGTACGCAAAGTGAAGACAAGCTAAAAGCAAAGACATAATAGGTTTTTTTATCATGCCCACAAGGAACACAATCAAGACTACATAAGAGATAAAGTCACAACTAGGCCTTACACAAGGACATTTTACCATCCTACAAGGCCTACCACTGAAATGTTGGAAACCACTAAGCCACCTATCCTAGAACTAGCAACCAAAACCTATTAATAGCATTTCAAAAACATAGCTCAGATAACCCATAAGGTTTAGGCATACAAACCAAGGATTTATAACAAGTAGGGTCTTGCAGTTAGCTAAGAAGGTCACCACAAACCAAAAATAGAGAAGTGTTTTCCAATAAGGGATCACAAGGTAGAAGAGAGTTGGAGCACACCTCAGATATTAAACGGTGCCAAAAAGTGTCAAATAAACATGTACTTCGAGTTCTAGCTCATTGCACTATAGATGATATGCAAAACGAAGCTCACTCACCACCACAAATGACAAAGAAAACAGTGATGGGGAATGACATGGGGAAAGGTGACTTAAATGATGGCTTGATGTCATTTGGAGGGATGAAAGTTCCCAAGTAGTCGAGTGGCACGAAAAATGAGGCACAATGGTGTAGCATGGGTTGGAGCCATGCGTACCACCCACTTGTTGTACTCTATTATACCAAAACAACACCAAGCCTAATACCTATCTATCAGTTTGCAGGGTGCTTCAAGAGGCATCACTTCGTTATGGGATCCGAAGGTAATCACAATGATTAATTCCTGTGCAAGTAGGGGTGCGATGTTGTTGCATGTTTATTCTAAGGTGGATGCCCAACAATTCTTACTCATTAATGCTTATGCTCCTATGAATCTTGAGGATAAGAGACAACAATGGCAGAATATATCTTATGTGATTTGTTGCACGTTTATTCTAAGGTGGATGCCCAACAGTTCTTACTCATTAATGCTTATGCTCCTATGGATCTGGAGGATAAGAGACAACAATGGCAGAATATATCTTATGTGATCATATCTATTCCGGAGGTGTCGTTTATTATTGGGGGAGATTTTAATACTATCCTTAACCTTCAGGGGAAACAGGGGGGAATCTTCAGCTGGATTCTAGTTCTTCTATCATGTCCCACTTCATTAAGTCTCGTCATTTGGTGGATGTGCCTATAGGGAATGGAATGATGACATGGTTTGACAAGAGACAAGGACAAAATTGTATCCTAGAAAGATTGGACTGGTTTTTGGTGTCTGAAAATTTTTGGATGCAGGAATTTTTTCCTAAGACTCAAATTATTAATAACATTGGTTCAGATCATTGGCCCATGTGTTTGGAGATGGGGAAATCAGCTTCATATAAGGCTCCATTTAGGTTCCAACTGATGTGGCTTCAACATGAAGATCTTAGTAAATACATTCAGCAGTGGTGGATGGAAGGAAAGCCAAGGCATGGAACTCATATGTTTACTTTTGTCAAGCGTTTGGCTTATCTAAAGATCAATCTCAAACCTTGGAAATGGAATGAGTTTGGGGATATCAAGCACAACAAACTCAAGATTTTAGAATAGTTGGAAGAGCTGAATTGCCACCTTCAGAATTCTGGAAGCACTATGGATCTTCGCCAAAAAGAATGTCTCTTGAAAGCAAAGTTACAAGAATGGGAAACTAGGGAGGAAATAATGTGGAAACAAAAATCTAGGATCCAATGGCTTAAATAAAGGGATAAAAATTCTACTTCTTCCATAAATCATTATTGTCTTGACGGGTCCACAACCACATTAACTCTCTTTCTAAAGGAGATGGGAACAAGGAATACTCTCTGGAGGGATTGAAGCAATTGGCTCAACAGTATTTTCAGCAGTTGTTTACAACTCAACCTCATCATTGGGCATCCCAATAAAAAGTGTTAGATACTTTTCCTTGTCTTATTTCTCTACAGGAAAATGAGCAGCTTATCAAGCCAGTCGCGTTAAAAGAGTTACAAGGGGTAGTGTTCACTATGAAGAAAGTTAAAACTCCTGGTCTGGATGGTTTCTTGAAAGAGTTCTACCAAGTTTTTTGGGATATAATCAAAACAAACCTCGTTCAGGTGGTAGAAGAGGCACGGACAACTAAAACAATGCTTAAGAAAATCAATAAAACTTTCATAGCTCTCATTCCCAAGGCTAATGAGGTGGAGGATATTTTTGGTTTCCGACCTATAGCTTTGTGTAATGTTCTGTTTAAAATAATTACCAAAGTCATGGCGGAAAGGTTGAAACCTCTTTTTCACAAGATTATATCTCCTAAACAAGTAGGATTGTTCCTAGGTGCCAAATCTATGATGAGATTGTGTTAGCTCAAGAAGTCCACTCTATGGACATCCATAAATCCCCGGCTATGTTTATTCGACTGGATTTGTCCAAGGCATATGATAGAGTGGATTGGGGCTTTTTATGCCAAGTTTTGGCCCAATTCGGATTTTCTGCGAAATGGATAGATTCGATCAAAGCCTACTTATATTCAGTTTCCTTTTCAGTCTTGGTGAATGGCACTCCATCTCATATCTGTGGGGCTTCTAGAGGGATACGACAAGGAGACCCCTTATCTCCCTTTTTGTTTATTATTTTCGCTGGGTGTATGGGTAGACTAGCTTCCAAAGCTTGTCAAGATAAAAAAATTCATGGCATACAGTTGGCTAAAACGGTTTGTCCATTATTACATCTTCAGTTTGTGGATGATTCAACGTTGGTTGGCAGAGCTACTACATTGGAAGCACAACAATTTGAGAAAGTTCTTCAAGAATTTCGAGCAGCCATTGGTTAGTTGATTAATCATGCTAAGTCTGGTATTATCTTTTTTCGTTGTTCTAATAGACAAGAAGAACATATTCTTAATATCTTTCATTTTCGAAGGGGTTCTCTTTCGCTTCAATATTTGGGTGTCCTTTTATCCTCCAAGCAGTTACATGAGTGGCATTGGCTCATTAATAAGTTTGACTCAAAATTGCAAAAATGGACGAATAAATGATTATCTTCTGGAGGTAGAATGACTTTGGTCAAGGCAATCCTTCAGGCATTGCCAATATATGTTTCATCTATCTTGAATATTTTAGGAACTATCTTGAAATAGTTCAATTCCATATGCCAGAAATTTTTATGGAGTGGTGTGCAAGATAAAAGAAAGTGGTCCTTAGTCAGATGGGAAACTTTATGTCAGCCGAAGAAGGAAGGTGGATTATGCTTCAGATCTTCTTCAAAGCAGACCAAGGCCCTTGTTGCTAGACTTTACTGGCAGATGCTAGTTTTTCTTGATGACTCATGGGCTGCCAATATTAGAGCTAAATACGTGAAAAACAATCCACCTGATAGAATAATTTGATTATCTCTTCCCACGAAAGGTTCGCCCAGTCTTGCCATTCTTAAAGTTGGTGAAGAAATCATTAAAAAACAACTCTTCTGGATTGTGAATAATGGGCAAAAGCCAATTTTTTGGACTAATTCTGATTTCAGAATGGCCTATTCATTTTCAGCCACTCATGGAGCATATGCATGATATAGGATGGATAAAGGTTGCACATTATGCTAGACTTGGTAATCATCCTTGGGAAAGCAGTCAGTGTTGGATTCTGATTTCAGAATGGCCTATTCACATTGGAGGCGAGGACCAAATTCTACTTAATACTATCCTGAAGGACTGTCCTCTCTCCTCTTCTCCTATGTCGGATACGTTAGGATGAGGGAATTCTGCTGCAGGGATTTATATGGTCTCCTCAGGATATGCTTCTTTGACTAAGGGCACCCCTCGTCCTCTTAAGGATATTTTTAAGCACATATGGCAGCCTGCTATTTGGCCCAACGTTAGTTTTTTTGTTTGGTTGCTTGTACAAAGAAGAATCTTAACTGGTGATCGTCTTATGAAGCATGGATTTTACGGTCCTTTTAGGTGTGCCTTATGTTTGAAGGCCGATGAGACTGCTTCTCATCTGTTTTTTCAATGTCTGTGGGTTATACCCTTATGGCAACATCTATGTACATTTTTTAACATGCATTGGAATAAGATTGGGTCTTTTGAACCACTGATTAAAGATAGGCAAGGACATCTTCCTAAAGGCCAAAATTTACTTTCAGCTCTATGGACTGGAATTTCCCTTCTCCTTTGGAATATCTAGAAAGAAAGAAATAGCATAATTTTCCAATAGGATAGCAGAGATATATCTTATGTTTGGGAGAAAACCAAAACCAATGTTGTTGAAAGCATCAAACATAAGATTTCCTTACCTCCTATTCTTACCTTGGAATGTGAGCATATTTTTAAACAGTTGTCCTTGCAACCCAAGGATTCTACTATGTCGGCTTTTTGGAAAGCAAAGAAACTCAAGAGGGATGGTCAATGGATTGCTCCCCTTCTAGGGTATGAAAAATTGACTACTAATGGAGATTCCAAGGGTAATCCAGGTCTTGCAGTTGTGGGAGGCATTGGTATAACCGTTGATGGGTCGGTGGTGTTTTTTTTTGCTGAAAATTTGGGTACTATAACTGATAATCTAGCAAAGATTAAGGTGTGTACAAAGGCATGCAGGAGGCTTTGAAAATTGATTGGCAAAACATTCAAATTGAATCAGATTCCAAAGTGATTGTTAGGTTGTTTTCTGATTCAAAAGAAGGCCATAGTCTAAACTGGCGGTTTGCGAGAGAGGTTTGGAAAATAAGAAGATTGCAAGAACAGTTCCAAGAGGTGCATTTTAATCATATTCCTCGAGAATGAAATAAAGTGGCAAATGGGCTAGCTAACTGGGCTCTGGGTAACCATAATCTTCTATGATATGGACTACCACCTATATGGTGGTCCAACAAGCTCCAGGAAGACATGTGACAAATTTTAAATTCAAACTCTTCATAATGAGTGCTTCTAATGTTCTTTTCATGTATTCTGCTCAGGGTTAGACAAATAGTTTTCAGGCCTGGCATAGTAGATTTTGTACTTTTGACATATATCTAATATAAATGTGATTTAAAAAAAAAAGATGGCCTTATGGGGTGAATGGCTTAGTGGCCCTGTAGTAAGAGAGGTTGCACATCCACAGTGGCAAGGATCCCAAGCTGATCCATTTGAGCCCCAAGGTCCATCACGAGACGTAAGTCAACTCAATTCCAAGTGGTCAACATGACCCAACTAGCTAAATAGGCCCAACGTCTAAAACATTGTAAATGGTCTTAATACTGGGAACAAAATTCATTTGCTAGACAACAAGGTCTTAGGTAGTTGCACAATGGTTAGGAACACTTACAATACATTAAGGGCCTACATTTAGGTGCCTAAGGTTCTAATTTAAAGTTCACTTAACATTTGTCGACCCACTAGGTTCTAATTTATTGTTGACTTATGCTAAAAATGTCACCATGGGGTTCCACTTAAGTGACACCCCCTAGAAATGTGACTACATTAAAATATAAATGTGATGACATGACTTAAGTCACGAAGTCCTAAGAAAATGTTTAATATAAATTTAAAAGTTCCTTTTCCTGCAAAAAGTTGAGCATCTAATCTCTAACATAGGATTAAAAGTGCCCTAGTCATCTTTTTGGAAACACCAAAGGGAATCTCTACAACATTTTCGTCCTATTTTGTCATTTAATTTCAGTTATTTTATGATTTTTATTGAACATCCACCAAGAGGAGGAGGAAATAAGAGGATGATAACAGTTCCTTGCATGAGTCCATGGTAACAAGCAATGAAGGCATTGTCTCTTTGGGAAACAAATGTTTTTGGTTTGACTTTGAACCACAAGCATTGTTTATAGGATTACTTTGTGTATTACTTGCAGGTTTTAGGTTGTGCAAAGAAGTGTGATAGGGTCCTCAAGACCCTATGGCATCCATAAAAGATTAGTTCTCCAAGCCAGCACGTTCCCTAAAACCCATGCTTCGTTGTAAAACTATAAACTCCAATGGCACACAACACTTCTCTCTCTCCGTTTTTTTTTTGGCAATAAAATTAAAACTTAGGGAACAATTAAGGGATACAAGAAGCACTTTTTTAACTCTTAAATTTTTAAATAAAACCCTTAATATGTCTCATTAATTCCTATATATTGCAAAACCTAAATCCTTAGTTTCACAAAATCTTCATTTTCTTTTCCTCAAACTCATAAGTTATACAAACATTTTCATATCCAATAAGCATTTACAATCATAAATCAGTTTACCTCAGATTCACTAAGCATCCAATATCTTTATTACATGTAGGAGACCCTATTAGAGGTCTTGAATAGAACGTGAGTAAGGGAGAGAAGTATGGTGAGGATTGTTCGTTACATTTGCATGCATTCTCTTTGCAATTCAACAACATTTGCACACATTTGCATTCTCCCTTGCATAAGAATATATGCTCGTACAAGTTTACACTTACCTTTCAACACTACGGATTGCAACAAGGGAAAATAGAGCTAGTTTGCAACACAAATTTCTTGCACATTCATTGCAAATTCTTCTTTCTTGACATAAGAGCAAAAGGGAGAAGTATCATAACAAGAATGGAGATACAATTTTTTCCTTTTCAAGGGAAATAATTTTGTATATTTCTCAATATTCTCCCTATACACCACAAATTTTCTTAGGTTTTCATTCTTTCAATACACATACAATGCACATAGATACAAGACAATGATCACCACTCCTAACAGTGCCAACAAGCAACAACGAAAGGACACTTAAAGCATTCAATGCTCAACCTAAGATTCTTAAAAATCAAAATTGCCCTTACAATTTTTTCAAGTTAGAGGCACCTACTTCCATGGTCAATAATTCCTCCAAGCAAGCATCCTCCACCATCCAAGCACATGCATCCTTCCTTCAAGCAATGATGGAAGAAGAGAAAGGGATAAACTCTCCAATAAGGCACACCAAGAACATTAAATAGAAATGCACTAAAATCTCACATCGTATGGAGGCTTGCCACATGACAACCCCACTTCCAAGGTGCGTCACCATCTCTCTTACATTCTCATTAATGCCCTTACAAGTCACGTGATTTTTTTCAATCCCCGTTAGGTCTCTCTCACAAATTTTAGACAACTCAACATCTCTTTCACATCATTAATACTTTCTCTTAAACCTCAAATTACTCCTTACACATCACATGGGATTCATAATACCTCCTTACATATCCTCTTACACACGCAATCCACTTGCACAACTCCACCAACCCTACATCTTAGGCTCCTAGATGCCTTGGACCAGCTAGGGAAAGAGTAGATTGCCTTCAAAACTGACTAGCTAACCCTTGGCCCCATCCCTCTTGCCCCCGCTCCCACCCCCAAAATAATAATAATAATAATAATAATAATAATAAACACCTCCACTCTTCCCCCACCCCGGACTCATAATCATCATATAGAGCCTAAGCTCTAACCCTCCCAATCAGGGGATTTTCGCTAATTTTATATTAGACTAATAAATTCCCGTTGTTCATCCCACCACATTACACATAGAAATATACACATTACACACATTACACCTAGAAAAATAATACACATTACACCTAGAAAAATAAAATTAAAATTAAAGAAAGGAGGTTAAATGATTGTATGTTTCAACCACCTTTCTTAGGTCAGATAAAAGGTGTCCCAATGGATGACCAAGCAAGGAAACAGATTGATAATTCCTTGTTAACAAGAGGATAGCAATCATTGAAGACACATAAGGTCGAGGAAGAGTTATGTAACAAACCCACTAAGGTGATGAATAAGGATTATTATAACTTTGAGTTGAGATGACTCTATGAAGTCTCCAAAGCTATTGCTGTTCTGTTGTAATTTGCTTTCCACAATTACTTTTACTCAACAATCACAAGTAGGGTTCCTGCGAAACATTCTACATGCGTCTATTGATGCTAGGATGGATGCAACGACAATTCACCGCTAGGGAAGGGACCTAATTTCTCATATGATTGCAAGGATACAGACACTGTTTCCATCCTATACGTAAGAATTGACAAGGAGGGTAATTGCACAATGGGAGGGGTGTTACATGAGTAAATCCTGTTTCTCATTTATGTGTGGTGGTTTTGTGTTGTGTACTAATTGTTTGTTTACAGATCAACTGCTCACAAAATTTCCAAGAGAAAATAAGAAGTGTTTCCAGACCTGAAAAAAACAATTATTATTGATGGTTATTACATTGCATTCCTTGTGGGATATCATGGCAATGATTAGTTGGGGAAAGTACGGAAGAACAGAAAAGGTGAAAATAATTATGCATAAGAAGAAATTGGAACATTCCAAAGTGTAGGGTATTAGTTATTCTGAACTTTCTACTCATGAAGAAAAAAATTGTATTTCATGTGACAAGTTTGAGAGTCATAATTGTTCAATGATCTAACCATTCAATTGTTAAATAATGGGCAGGTTTTCATTTGTTGCGAGCATTGGAAACAATAAGTATACTCTGTTAATGAGATATTTAGCAAAATCAAAAGAATCTCGTTAAAACTAGAGCCTAAGAGAGCTCCCACCTACCATTGTCCTATGCCCTTCCCTTCAACCCACATTCTACAAAGCTCATCCAAAACCAAAACTTTTGGCACCATTCCTGCATAAGGCTGAGTGGTACCAAGATTCAGCCCCACTTTTAGGAGGCCATGGCCTCATCATCCCCCTCTTCTCCTAGGAGGACTATGGTTCTTATAAAAGTCTGGTTTGTTTATGAAACATTGGCATCCTACCTAAAACACAAAACATAAGATCTGCCTAGTAGAGTCCATTTCAGGGTGAGACTACCATTACTACTAAGACAATATTGGCATGAAGCATGCTTAAGAAAGATCGGATTGGTAATTGGAGAATGTATAACAGGATTTGAGTTTACAAGAAGTCCAAGAGTCTGAAACCATGGCAGGATATGCATCACTATAGATCAGGAAAAACCTCTTCCGGACAGGGAAATTCGTGAAATGGGGGGCATTGGATGGAAGCAACCCTTGTATTATGACATCACCACCTTCAGATTTAGACTTTGTCATGAACATGGCCGTCTCGCAAGGGTTTACCGCACCCAATAGCAATGGATCACACAAAATCCTCCTAAAGAGAAGAAAAAGAATGAAATCTACGAGCATTTGAAATCTTTTGCATCCACAGAAGCAAAACAGCAAGACAACCAAGGGTCAAGTCAACCATTAATGGAAGAAACAAATTTTCAAAGAGCATACTAGTGTTATGATCTTACTTGTAGAAATTGATCAAATAGAATAACAATATGTGAAAAAGAACATATTACTCAATGAAATCAGAAATAATTGTAAACCTTGCCTATATTCGGATGTTGCGGGCCTCATTGAAGGGGAAACTTCCTTGAGAGCAGAGCTCAGATTACAAAATATAGATGCCTCTTTTCCTTCACTACAACATCAATTTATAGGCATTACAATCTTAACCCTATATACTTCCAACCTTAACCTTAATACTCAAGGGTCATCCTTACATATAAAATAGGCAGCTAAGTTAATTAACTAACTATGCTTATTACTCAAGGGTCAGCCTTACATAGAAATGGGTACCTGGGATAATTAACTAAGACTATTACGATACAAAAAGAATAATAGATGGTTAGGACATTAGGGCCCTAACTTGCCCTTCCCCTTTGGAAAACTTTGTTGTCAAAGCTTGGGCTGTGGAGAGGTTCCCAAGTGGCATCTTTTGGTTGAAATTTGTGCTATTGGACCAGAACATCAATGATGGTTCGGTTGCAGAGTGAGTGTGTACATTTGTCCAAAATAGTAGGTTCAAGGATGATGGAGCTCTCTTCATCCAACTCAAGAAGGGTTGTTTGAACCTGAACATGTTGTCCAAGTGCCTTCTTTAAACATGACATATGGAAGACATAATGAATCTTGGAAGACGGAGGTAGGTCCTATTTGTACGCAACGTTCCCAGTTTGTTGTAGCACTCGGTATGGTTTTGAGCTTACCGTTCTAGCTTTCACAGAATGAGATTTTATGCATGTTCATCTGATGCAACTTTCATGCTTGATTTAATATGAGATGCATTGATTACAAATAAAACAGCTATTACAACCACTAAACTCTTTAACACACCAAAATCATAACATTTATACTTGACCTGCAATTTACAAGAGCAGTCCGAAATCTTTGTAAAATAATCTGATACACAACTCCAAAAGCAAAGCCACAAGAGTCCATAAGTTCATATAACAAGTCTCTAGTCTTAGGACCAAGTGACTGTAACCAACGACTCATAAAAAGGTGCTGTAACAGATCTGATATTATATGTTCATTGCTATTAATGGGGACAAGGAGAAAGAATACCTTTTGTTTCATCCAATTCAATGGACAAATGAGGACTAAGTCCATGCATAGCATTAAATGGGAACACGCTAATAGCATAGAAAATTACTGTTATTATATCTGATCTCTGTGAAAGGAAGCAAACAGCTTCACATGTTCGGATCGTATCTTCTATTTTCCCTTAACCTTTCTGTTTGACTATCCATCTTTGTATGATCTCCATTGCAAAAAATTCACTGGATATCCAGTGCCTTTAATAAGAACTATAGCTTCTTTATACCTAGAATCTCTCTCACACGTGCAGTATTTTTTGATAAACCATATCATGAAAAAAATTACTTCATTAAATTTAAGATTCAAGCTATGTCTTTCTACACTCATTTTACCAGGAATGAACCTTGCCATCTTTCGTAATATCATAGTCACCATCCTTAAGTCTCAGAAGTGTCCAAGACATCCCGTGCTGATCAAAAGTATGGTGAACGTGGCCCCGCATAACTATGGATGTATCTAGTTTTACTATAATCTATCATCAGATCATGTATTTTTCTCATTTTAAATTGTAATATTGTTGATGTATCTTGATTGAAGCTTCTAATTTCTCTATCATTTACGATTTTGGTCCTTTACTTCTTAGATTAAAATTTAATGGTTAATGATATTAATTAATCGCAATGTTTAACTTGACATTTATTATTTTAATATTTTTTACTTCAGCTAATATTACTCTTTTTAAGTTATTTTTTAGTTTATTTGTATGTTTTAAATATTTATATATTATTTTAATTAGCCATCTCCTTGTCGTCCCCAATTTGGAATCTTCTTGACATCCTAGAAACCTTGTCCTGCCATCCCCAAAAATTTGGAATTTTTTTGACATCCCAAAAACCCCGTCCTGCCGTCCCAGAGTCTTAGGTAACTTGCATAGTATATAGACTTTACTTATAAATAATAATTTAAAAATTTAAAAATTATAAAAATAAATTATAACAAAATAAAATAAAAATTCATAAATTTAAACTAAAATGAATAATATGTAAAATATAATTAAAAAAAAATTAAGATTTAAACTTTAAAAGATTAATAATGGCAATGTCGTTGAAGTGTCGTGGCACTTGAACCTGACAACAATGCCAGGGCATTGTCGTCTTTAAGGTTCAAAACTTTAAATCCTAAACTACAGGGGCTGATAGAATAAAAATGAAAACAAAAATATTTTCATTTTTCCCACAGAGTCATATATGATTTCTGGTGATTCGCAATTATGAGTGCAAATCCAGCCAATATCACAGTAAATCCGACAAATACCACTGCAAATCTAGGGACGACGATTACAAATCCAGTGACGGCGACTGCAAATCTGGCAACAATAAAATACATTTATGGTTTCCACATGGATACGACACGATTTTTGAAAGGAAACTCGAAGGAGACGTTTAGGATTTACAGCAGACGACTCCAGGTATGAGAGACATCTCAGTACCCATTTTATGTACCAAAAACGCGTACCCATACCGAAGATTTGTCCCACATGTTGGGGGATGCATCTCCCTGCAACACTGCTTTTGGCATTTGCAGGATATTATAATACTTAATTCATTTAAACTCAAAAAACAACTCTCAAGTGCATCTTAATCTCCCAGTTGTGGTTCAGATCCCACATTATAAATAAGGGCAAAAGCAATGGCAAAAATACATAAAGGTATCCAGTCCAAAAACATTGCAAGATTATGAAATAAAAGTGAATGACAAGGGAAAAGAAAATCACTTCAAAAGAATCAACCAAGATGAAGCAAGAACCAGGGAAGGATTATGATAAGCAACTCATTATTCATATCGATGATGAGGACCCTGATACCAACTCTGCAGTCAACAATGAGCAGACTACTCATCAGTTTCAGGAAGCGGTAAATTGTCATAAAGAACTTAAATTGATACAGGTAAAGCCTTCTTCTCTTGCAAATGACAATAGACACAGTTCTCATCTTCCGCTTCTATATCCCACCCCTTGAGCTGCCTTAAATCTGAAAGTAATGATTTGGCCGTCCTTGCTGCTATGCTTGAAATCGCTATTTCTCTGAAAATCATTAACAAAACCATTGATAAAAAGTGTGTCCACGCGGCTTATTTGGAGAGTGTCCTTTCTAGGTTACTGCACAGTCTCTTGAAGTATAATGAGGGGATAGTGTCTTTAAACAATTGTGTGGACAGGATGGGGACAATTTTGGAAACACATGAACAAACATTGGAAGCAATCAAGACAAATGCCAGGAGACAAATTGCTGATATCATCCAATAGCTCGCACATATGGCTTCTCCTGCAAAAGGACACGTCACTGCTTCTGAAATAATTGTAGAAGCTACCACCAAAGGAAAAGTGTACCAGGAGTCTTTCTTCAAACCGCAAGCTTCTACTTCAGGACAATTCTGGTCTGCTTGCCCTTCAAACGAGGAATGTTCTCCTAACCCTCCTGCTATTGAGCCTCACAACAACATAAATTATTTTCTATAAATCTGCATAAGTTTTTTTTGTATGTTTCTTGGCTAATTTAGGAGAAATAAAGACTTTGCAATGGCCAGTTTATTGATTATAGCTACTATATGTACAACTGTTGTCTTTCGTGCTACTATGACTTATAAAAATGGTATGAACCATATTGTAAACCATGATAAGTGTAGCAATAGTGGTAGTATGAATATCACACATGTATGAGATGCAAGCATTTGACTTCAAAGCACTGCCTAACTGATGTAATCCTCTCACTCCTGTTCTCTTGGACGACCTGATTTATGACATTTTTTTTGGAACTCTTTTTCCTTAATATAATTTACCTTTTCTCAAAATGCAAATGAAGGATTTAATATGGTCTCAAGCCCATTGTCATTGAAAAAATTTAAAATTCGGTTCAAAGCACTGCCTAACTGATGTAATCCTCTCTCACTTCTGCTCTTGGATGACCTGATTTTCCTCTTTATGGAATTTGTTTGTAACTCTTTTTCCTCCTTAATATAATTTACCTTTTGTCAAAAATCAAATGCAGCATTTAGTTTGGTCTCAAGCTGTGTTACAGAGTTTGCTGATTTTCATTGGAAAAAATCGAATTCCGTAAAATTTAACTGAACACATTTAAAATCTTTCATGTTTGCCAAACAGAACATTTCAAACTCTGGTGAATTTAATCTAACTTTGGCGATCTTAATCTAAATTTGGCAAAATCAAACTTGGAAAAAAACATCTTTAAAATTGTGATTTCACATGCTTTTAATGTTCTAATTTTGATAAACTTATAACGATTTATGTCTTGACATCTTATCTAGTTTTCAAAGCTGTTTAGTAATATTTACCTATTTTGACACTCTTGTGCATTTATTTATTATTTTGAAAATAAAAATAATAAAAAATATTTATTTATATTCCTCATGTTTATTAATTTAATCATGAAAATGTGCCTGATATTTATCAACTTGTGAGCTTGTTTTGAATTTTATCCTCACTGAACATGAACATGAACCTTGCGACTTTGGTCTCAAGTATATTGTGGCGCTACAGGAAGGACTAGACCAAAAGCACTCTAACTCATACCAATTCTCTTGAATAGCCGGTCGAGCCCCAAAAGACCAACTGAAGGTCCTAAATGATTCACATCCAAAATTAGATATAAGCTAATTGTTTGATATTCATTCCGTCTTCGATGTGATATTATTTGCGGAAGAATTTTATATCAGAGAGACGTACCTCCTTGTTTTGTATGTCTCGAAGGTTTTATTTGCTGATCATGCCATCAACAGTTTAGAAAATTAACTGATAGTCACTATCATATGGTTGCACAGTACTACGGATCATCTGCTTGGTTTTGTTCTCCATGATTTTGAAATAATTGTTTCATATTCCATTATTTATTTTGTATGGAAAACTCTTGTATGCTGCGTTTTAAGCCTGGTCAGACATGATATCTATTTCCTGTTAGTTAGCCGCTTTACTTTCTAGATAACGGTTTATGCATATTGTATATCTGTAAACTTTATTTGATATTAATATATTGAGCTTATCCTTATTGTTTAGGTGTGGATAAATCTAGGACCACTTTTATACCACTTTGCAGATATATATGAACCAGAAGATGTAAGTAGTGTCCGCAACGTTTTTTCAAGATAATTAAATGTAGATTTATTATCTTTCGACAGCCATGAAATAATTCGGAAATCGGTGTACCCATGAATCTTCAGGAAATGTCGATAGAACTCAGTTTGGAAGATGTGAAAAGAATAGCATTTCATTATGGATTTGAGCTGGAGGTAATAATCTCTCATTTATTTCTGATGAACTTATCAGGTTGTAGTAATGGGGAAACTCTTATAATTTTTCTAATTTGTCGGTTCCTGTATGATTTTTGCACAGACAGAGAAAACTATCGAGACAACTTACACTGCAAACTTTAGATCCATGATGCAAGTAAGTTCAGTATTAACATTAATTGTTTGGCATTTATTTATATATGTATATGGCTGCAGACTTAAACTGTAGCAATCCTTCTCCGGTTAAAGGGGCTATTAACATTGAAAATCCATCCGTCTGAATTCCATTTGGTTAAATCTACTTTTTATCATTTAGACTCACGTAACTGATACAAAATTGACAGTAGTATATATTTGTGTTCTTACTTCTTTTCGTGTGTTTCAATTGCAGAATCGCTACTCTGCTGCTTTCTGGACAATGATAAAGAAGGGTTCAAGCGCAAAATGTGATTCTGCAAAAGAAACATGATAGTGCTGACCTTTTACACTCCAGGGCTTCTTAAGATGCTGATTCTTGTAGCTGTCATAGCTTTTCCGAGATTGGCGTCGTTTATGTTGCCTTTCAACATCAGGGTTGGACTACATATTCACAGCTAACCGAATACACAAATTAATTTAAATTTCCAATTCTTTGCATTATTTGTATGGCTGGGAGAATTCCTAAACATATTTCACCCTGCCTCAAACAATAAAAGTGGTTTAGGGAAAGCTCTAGGCATGCCTCATTGTGAACACCAGTATCTCAAATACAAATTATTAAATTCCTCTGAAAATTTTCGATGAATAATCTCCCCTTTCTTTATATCAGAACAACATTCTATTTTCACTATCTATAGAGTTTATTGTTTCTTAAAAATCAAAATATGCTAGCTAATTTCAGTTTTATGGCTCTCCCATGATCAGCATTTCCTAAATTTTATCTTGACTTTAGTTCTTAATAACCATATATTCCATCTGGTAAAAGAGGTGATTATTTGAGTGATCCAGATCCTGGAGCAATCTGAGGGACAACACACTAAAATTATGTAAGTAATTATAGTGGAAGCATATAGATACAATAATCATAACACTGACAAAACATAAATTGTATATATGGCTTTTGGATAAATAGTGTACCATTTTTTGATCGATGTGTTTCGAATCACAACCAGTGATGGATCAGAATAGGGAAATGTATTTATATATAACAAAATAGATGAATGTAGAAGCTTCTCCTTGGTGCATGTGACAACTATCTTCTTTAGCACCTTTTATAATATTTATTCATGCCCCTGTAGTATCGAAAATATTTTGCCTATACAAAACGTCACGTGGATGTGGTCTTATAATATACCTGTTAGCCAAATTTGTTACCCTTATTTTTGAAATTTCCTTCGGCTAAGTTCAACATCTCGTTTGTTTTCAAGCCAATTGTGAAGAACTCGTGAAGAAACTAGTTGTTTTCTCTGCTTCGGAAGTTTTGTTTCAGCGTTGTTCGAGTGTTTTTTCACCCCTTTTGCCTAGGTGTTATCTCATTTGGAAGGTTTCCTTTGTTTCGGGTTTTTTGTCCAAGCCTAGGAATTCTTTCGGACTTTTTGTCTCAGACAAAATGTCCAAAAGAATTGTCTCTTTGCCTTTTCCCTAAGGAATCCTTTGTCTCGGACTTTTTGTCTTGGACAAAAAGTCCGAAGGTATTTGCCTGTCTTTTCCCGAAAGATTACCACTCGTAATTTTTCTGAAGGGTTCTTTCTCTCTCCAAAGTGCCCTTCGGAATTTTTCTGAAGGGTCACTTTTCTCTCCAAGTGCCCTTCGGAATTTTTCTGAAGGGTCACTTTCCAAAGTCCGAAGTCTTCAAGCAGAGGTCCGAAGTCGAGGAAGTCAGAAAACCCGAATGGGTCTACATAGTGCAAATCAGGATTATGCAAAGACTTTACTTATAAACTTTATAAGTCAAGTAGCCAAGAAAGCTCGAAAAGGTCTTGACATGCAAATCGGGTTTTCAAGACAACTTATAAAGCTTGATCCAACAGCGGATCCGTGATAGGCAGATCGACGGTGCAAATCAATGATGCAGGTCATTCTAGACGGACAATGGAAAGATCAATCAATGAGCACACAGAATACCAGCAATGCCTCTCCAAGGCAAAACAGAATGAAAGTGACTATTTTCCATGCTAGTGTGCATCACGACAAGCCAAGGAGAAGCAGTTGGGTGCCGAAACAAATCTCCAACAGGGGGCTCCATTAGCAGCAACCATTTTTGGCGTCATCTCCACATAGCTCTATTTTGTTAACAAGCCGTTGAAAAAGCATCTCCAAGAGGGCAAGCCAAGGGCATTCAAGAGGGTGACATGGATCAATCAAAATGCCCTAATGAGCATCATTGGCAAAATTAGTTGTCGCTGAAGATGACGACTTCCAACAGAATTGATTCCTTTCCTTGGCACCAAAGGCCTCCCCTTCTCTCTTCTTGCTATATATACAGCGCCTTGGCTAGTAAAAAAGACATCCACAGATAGTACGACGAAACCCTGCTAGTATGCTACCACGCTTTGCCTTTAAACATTAGCATGTTTTTTCCTTTGAAGTTTTTGGAGAATGTTCTGAGTGTGTAAGAGATGCACGGTAATAGTATGTGATGATTTTCATCCTTCTGTTCTTCTCCCTTCACATCTGAGCGAGAATCCTAGGTCTAACAGGTCACACAGTGTGTCTGAATGTGTTGAAATCTTGCATGAGTATTATTGTTTTGGAATGAGCAAACACTTGCCCTTTCAGATTCATTCACCTTGTGTTATTTTTCACATCTCACCTCTGCGTTGAAATACTTGTGTTAGATTTTTAGAGCTCGGAAATGGCTTGTGTCTTTTGTTGTATTGTGCACTAGGATGTGGCATTCATGTGGAAGATAATTTTGGTGTATCACCACACTTGGAATAGATTTTACTTTTCTGCACTTTTTTAACCCTTTTTCTTCTCAGTACGCTGGTTTAAACAGATGTTTTGCATAGACATATTCACGGAGCTAGCCCTTCAAACCTAGAGGTTCATTTCCACCTATAGGCACACCCACATGCCTGGAAATGTCCCAACGTTTCCCAAATTTGGAGGAGGCCTGAACACCCTCTTCTAGGGTGCAAGATTTGCAGACAACAATACCTCTTGTGCATATTTAGTGTATGAAACAACTAGTGTATGACAACCACATAGGTATATAAAAAAATATATTTATGTAATTTATAATTTTTACAATAGAACATAATACTCAACATTAATTGTGTTATGTGCCTATGTAAAGCAAACTTATAACAATAAGGAAGTAAACATGTTAGAACAAAACCCTTGGTTGCAACACCACTCCTTTCTACCTCGTACCTATTCAACTTCTCCATTGTCTTTGGGAAAATCAATACGCAATTTGTTCCATCCCTCATCATTGGAAGGATTGGCTTTGGTGTTCTTTTTAATTTCTCCAATAGTAACATTCCATTTTTTATCATTAAAACCAATTATACATTTTATAAAGATACATGCTTTTGTCTTCAAGTCTACAATTCCTCTATAAACTGTCAAAGTCCAACAATGTGGGAAAATCACTCTTGTTGATATATTTGCTGAATATATCAGTTCACCATTCTCTGTGTAGGGTTTGGGAGATCCTTTATTCACAACATCTAAAACAACAATATTTCCCTTTACCATACATATTATTTGTTCTACTTGAGGATTCAATCTTTTCAATATGATGCAACTATATGACAGATTAGTAATGGTTTGCTTCATTTGTTTGATAGCTCGCTGAACTTCTCTTCAATTTATTTGTTGTCCATCTAGGGTGCCTTTGCATTGAATTGATCAATCATTCCATTTTGTGAAAATGTGATGTTTTAAACACAATTCATTTTGGCGGATATATGATCACATTGGGATTTAATCTTTCTAGCTTTAGTAATTGCCTCCCACAAAGACTCTGTTAACTACTCAATCTCATTCACCGTTGGCCTAAATGAAATCTACATTTGTTGTTTTGAAGTAAGACTTTTGTACTTACATCAACTTTAAGGGTTTCATTCTCTTCTTTGAATTGGGTTTTAGCTTCATTCACCTTTTCCAATACATTTTTCAATGCCTTGATCCCCTTTTTCAATTGATTGACTTCATGTTGAATCGGTATTGCTATTGATGGTTCATCATGAGCTGCAAGAATAGTCTTTGTTACTTCAAGGACAACATCTTCAAGTCAAGACGGGAGCAATGTAAGTGGTGTAATCCTTAATTTTTTCATGTTGCTCGTTATTGCCTCCAATTTGGCTTGTAATTCATCCTTCTTGTACATGGCTCCTCTCAACTCGATGCTTTCCCTTCTGAATTTGATGTTTTCATCCACACGCTTTATTTATTGGGCTTTCAATTGCCAAATATTTAGATAATTGTATCCCACATAGTCCCATAATGCCTTATATGTATCCTTAACTTCCATGTCACCAAACTTGACTACAATCAATTGCCCTTTGAAGTCCAGAGGGGTTAATTGAGTCATTGGTTTATTGTGGGGTGGTGTTATGGTCCATGCAAAAGTTTTCGTATCCATTGTTGAACTCTATGCTATGAAAGTACCTGACAATCTGATGACTTTACATCGTGTCTGTAGACACTCAACTTTCATTACTTTTGTGTCGAAATTGTAAATCAGAACAGTGTTCTATAATAATGCATGAATTACGTCAGAAATTGTTGAAACACTCAAATTCGTTCACACACTTAATATGCATATTTTGAAACACATTGGTGCATCCTTGATTAGGCCAGTACATTGTATGCAATCATCACATTTGTCTATTCATACTAAGTCAAATTGTTACTTTGCAAGTGACATTCTCGACTAATTAAGTGGAACAATTACTCAAATTTCATTATGTCATAAATCACACAAAAACTAATCAGGGTTAATTAGCTAATAAAACAAACTGAATGGCTAAACATAAAATCCATGGGAATTGGCTAAATTTTTAATTATGCAAATTCAAAAATTCAACAAATATCATCATCATGACATCATATGCTAAGTTATCAAATTTTTGAAAATATCAACATAAATGCAAACAAATATCGGAAATGCAACCCATGCTCAATCAATATCTCAAATATTAATTGTAACATCTTTTGATTGAATATATGATACATATCAATATTGGTAATTAGAAATAATTGAAAAAAATTACTATGCTATTATGCGTCGGCGGAAAATATTAATATTTACATGTATTAGGTTAATATTAACATGTTTTTAAACAAATTATTAATTTTGAGACAACCCATGAAGGGCAAAGAAGAAAATGACTAATAAATACGAGTACTATATCATTGTCGAAGGTGTAGTTACGGATGAATTTGCCTTCCAAGTTATCATCTAGAGATTGAAATCATTTTGAAAAAGCTATAAATAGAGGGGTTATCTTATACTCTTGTCAAGCTTTTTTGTGTAAAGTTACAATGTCAAAATCTGACAAAAGCTTCACTTATTCCTTCATTGCTCAATCAAAACATGCATAGCGCAAAGGGAAATATCGCAGGAACAATGTCGCAACATTGACGAAGATTCCAAGCTCTATATCTGGGCCAAACAAATTTGTATGCCGACAAGATAGAGAGATCCAAAGGGAAGGTAAATTGTATTATTTGTCTTCTTTGTGCTTACTTATTCATTCCTTGTCTTTGCCTAATCCGAGAACATGCACTTGAGTTTTAAGTTTTTTATACATTCGATTTCAATTTACTATGTATTACTTCAATGTGCACACCTCCTTAGGGAACCTCTTAGGACCTCATGATTTATACTTACTATACTCTTTGCAAGCCTTTCTGCATCGACATTTTTTTGTTGCATGTATTGCTTTTGTGACATAACAAGGATAGACTCTTCTTCAAACGCATCATCTCCATACTTTGCAGCTTGGTGTTTCTCAAACTTATTAGAATCAATTAATTTATCAATGTCTACCAATACTTTCTCTATCCGTTTGATGGGATTGTCAATACTAAAATATGCCCTTGCATATTGTGGATTTGTTTTCTTCTTTCTCTATTATGTCATTTGAAACCTAACCCACATTAACTTTATGTCCAAGAACCTAACCCACATTAACTTAACCCACATTAACTTTATGTCCAAGAACCTAACCCACATTAACTTTATGTCCAAGACTTCATCTAAGGTCATATATTTTCTACATAAATCGTCCATTTCATTATAATTACGGGAGTACCCACTTCTTCTTGTGGCCTTTCACTTTTATTTTACGAACTTCTTAGGGTCACATATTTTCCTTTATTTCAATCTTTGAAATAATTTGGAGATACCATTTGAAGGAATGACTATAGCTCATATGTGATGAAAAGTAAAATTCTCGATTGTTGCTACAAAGGTCAACATGTTACTTTTCCCATTTTTTGAAAAAACTTCTTCAAAGTGAGCCAAATTTCCTTATCATCTCTTGATATGCATTTCTCAAAGGTACATGCAAATGGGAATGAAGGGGGCTAAATCAGCTCCGTAAACATTTATATGGGTCCAATCAAGGGTCAACCCCTATTCAGCGCAAATTGTGGGTAGGGGCAATTTTTGGAGCAAATTGGGAAGGCCTTAAAAACTCTCATTGAAGCACTGCTCAGCCTCAATCTCTCCTTAACATGAAATAGCATATACAAGGTTTGCAAAAATTAATCCTCAAAAATATTGTATTCTTCTTTCTGTAAATGTTTGTCCAAGTTTATGCTTGAACTAATTTACAAAAGCTTTTACCTGTTTTTGGCATCATATGCCCAATCCCTTACTCCCAACATTTTAGATATTTCATTGTGGTGCACTAACAGATACATATCACATAAATGTGAATAATAAATAAACTTATTTGGTCCCAAAGTATTCATATATTCCACCAATTGATTGTGTTTTTGGATGTATAGGAATGAATCATAATCATAGGTAGCTGGGTGATGATAATACAAAACATTTGTCAGTATAACAACACTAGCCTTGATTACCAAGATGGCATATTATTCTCCAAACAATTTTGATAACAATGGAAATAGTATTTAAAAAATAAGGTAAACATATTATTATGTCAAATGGGTCAAGTATGTCTTCATCCTTCAAAATCATTGATATTCTTTTGTAACTCTACATTTTTGTAAATACCAGGCTGTTGTCATATCTGTATTCAATGATTTCCATGCCTAATTGTTTGACACCAACAACAGAAAGCCCAAATATCTCTCTGATACTCTTTGCATTGATGGCTAGCATAACCCTACCTTGTGCAAATTTCACTAATCTATGATGTTCATCATAATGTTATGTTGTCCATGATATGATATTATGATTCTCAAAGAAATTGAGGATTGCGATTTTTCCTAAGTCGTATTTCCAAACATTGTGAATTGGTTTTTCATGATTTTCTCTGGCCCATGCATTGAATAACAATTACCTATCATAAAACCTAAGTGTAGGGTCTCTCTCGCCTGCCTTACGGTCTTCGTAAAATTCTCATAATTTTTTTTTTCTTCCTTAGTGGGGGGCTCTTTTTACATGCCATTGTGAGGACAATGAAGTTCAGGTTCCCTAAAAGCTTCAAGTTCATTTAATTTCCTTTGAACACTTTTATCCACTTTGCAAGTTGATGAGACCATGACTGAGAAAGGATATGAGTGCAAGATATAGAAATTATCTTACCTGGAAATCATCAGCCACCCACTTGACTGATTGATTGTAACTTCTCTTTTCTTACAATTCCTTTTTGAATCTGTCCATTGTTTCAGCTACTCATAAACAATGTGTGGAATGAATTCAATCAAATCCGAACTTTGTGAATTATATGGATTCCATTATTACGTAGGATGGCAAAATTAATTCCTACTTTTGGTCACTTCATTACGTAAGCTCCTTTTGACTATGCCAAGTCCGTAAGGGCAAAGAACACTTTTTGATATACATTCCATTTTTTTCCTTTCGTTTTTCATCTTTCTTGAAATCATAATAAACTATATATGAATCAATCATGAAGGATAATTCCTTGAGTTTTATGTTTTGATTCACCATCGGCATAAGCAAGATAAACGACTCTCTGGATCAGTAGAACCACTGTCATATTAAAAATGTAATTTACTATACATTATTATTCTCTACTTACATTTCATTGCTCCTTTATAAAGCTCTCATAACTTGGAGATAGCTAATGAAATGTTAAAGAAAAAGAAGCCAAGGCAGCATTGAATCTATATATCTCTTGTTACTATAACAAAATGCTTATCTATTTGGACTACTTCTCTCTCTTTTATATGTGAGAAAAGGAGAAGGCGTAATGCTAATCCAATTAGTGAACCAAATCACTCCATCGAGGAACATCTTCATGACCCAAGATTGCTAACAAAACAACTAATAAACTACCTATATCCAAAGAAAATTATTTATCAATATAATTGGGATCAAATGGTTTAGAGGTCAAAAGGGTTCCAATGGTGAAAAAGGATTAATAATTATGTAGAATGGGGTTGTGGAAGAGGTCGAAGTAGTATTTGTAGAGGAACTAGCATGTATTGAATGTGATAAGCACACCGCAAATGTTCAAAGTGATTGTTTTATATCGACAAGAGGAAGGTGAAAATTTTGGTTGATATAGGTTTCCCACAACTTCATTGACAAAAGATTAGATAATGAACTCAATTGCTATATGTTTTTAATCTCTAAATTTCAGGGTATGATAGTTGATGTGAAGCAACTCTTTTGCATGTGTAACTTTCATCATATCAAAGTCTGAATGGGGTATTATAAGTTGAATTTATAAATGTTTTACATCCCAATTAGAGGAGTAGAGGTAGTTTGGGAGTACAATGTTTTGAAAAATTAAGAACGTTGTCCTTCAATTATTAGGACTTATTCATGGTTTCCATGTAAATAGACAAAAGCACAAATTTGTCAACATGCAATCACCACCAATCTATATATCATCTCTTATAGGATGGAGAGATTAATTTAAAAAAATCTTACAACATAGTGGTATAACTATATTTACTATAATTACGAGATGTGGAAACTTAAAAGTCCACTGGAGCTTCAAGAGATCATTTAACATTATTAATAAGTATTTCTAGACCTTGAGGGGTTATCCCCTATCATAGATCGTGTCCATGCCATTGAATTGAGTCTGAGAATTATTCTGCTTAAAATTAGGCTAACCTACCACTACCCCTATGAACATATGTTTAAAATTTAAAATTTGTTCTAAGAAATGTTGGATTCTGAAATTGCTCAGCCCAATAAAAGTGCTTATTCATCTTTGTTAGTTATCATTATTATATGAAGTGCAATTATTGCCAACAATTGGATCATAATGGTGTCATAGTGAGTTTTTAGTTTTTTAATTTGTTCATGTGCAATAATGATACAATAATGACATTAATTGTGATATAAAAGTGACACAATTAATATCATTTTTACATCATAAATGAAAGTGAAATTATTGGTGCTCATCCCCCAACTCAAAATTTCTTATGCCACTCAAAATTTGTGTTGATTTTAAGAATTGAACAGTGAATTTGTATTAAGATAAAGTATTTTATTCATTAATAATCTTCACTTATCTATTTGTGTGATAGCTGTGAAGATGGAGTTTACAAGTATTTCTTCGAAAGGTTTGCCTTGTCAAAGTTGTGAAGAGGGATTTTTACAATAGTTTGTATAAATATATCTCCATACCATGTTTTAGATATAAAACTATTATTTTTCTTGATATCTTCTCTTATGTTTTCAATTTTATATAGTTTATTTTTGTTGGGTATAAAAATATCAAAACTCCTCTCACTTTGATAATGATAATGGATGTATAGATATGAATAAATGTAATCATACATTTGAATAGATTCATTAGATTACATGAAGGAGGTCAATATACAAATGGTTAAAAGGGAAATGGCTTTCAAATTAAATTGTCATTCTTAAAATCAGAAGTGAAAAAATATATATTAGTTTTATTTTTTTTATTTTTTTCCAAAATATTATTTGAAAATATGTATACGTGAAATTTCATTTAATAACTTAATGTGATAAATAAGGTATGTTTATTTATTTGTGCTAGTGGGGGCCAAGTATTTTCAACACGAATGAGTTCTCCTCATAGCTTTGGTGTATTACTATTCATTGCCTAAGAGGCTAAGAAGTACGCATGACATAAGCTTGAGGTGGTTTGTAATTGAGAGTGTTTTTTTTTTTTTTTTTCAATTAATTAATTTAGGGGGCTCTCCTTTATATCTAGACTCCCATATATAGAGGGAGCAAGGGGGAGGCGTGTGTAAGTCTTAAGGAATTTGGTATTTTTTAGGGGTGAGTTTGTAAAGTGTTGGAAGTAGTAGTTGCAAATTATTTTCTATATATTTTTTTTGGGTTATTTTTTTTAGCATTTAGTTTTGACTTTTATTATAGAAATTTTTTTTTGTCTATGTTAGATTTCATTACAAATTAAGAAAATGATATTGTGTGGTTATGGAGATATACTTCATGCTCAGGGTATTACAGAAATTAGTCCAATGCAATGCATAGTTATTATTTCGGATAAGATTTTTTTAATTATATATATGATAATTTTTTATATTATTAGAAGGTTTCAGTAAAACTATTATTGATAAAATAACAATTTACAAAAGTTGCAAAGTAAAGTAACTGATTGGTATTCATGGCTCAGAGTCCCTACCAAAAGAAAAGTTAGTTCAAGATAGATCAAAACAAAAATTAGCATTGGCAAAGTACAGTAAATAAAACAACACCAAAGTAACTATAAAAAATACAGCATGAAATATATAATTTTAAATTATTTTTGAAGTATTTGGCGTAAATGAAACATTAAAAGGTGACACAAATGTCACACAAAGGTGAGGCAAAGGTGGCCCAGTGGCACAAAAAGTTATGCAACTAGAATTCCTAGTTGCTTCATTTTTGTGCCACCTTTGCACCACCAAAATTAACTCAAAATTATCAAATTTTCATCATGAAAAATTTAGAGAAGTGTCAATTTTAAATGTAAATTTGACCCTATTTATAATATTAATTACACTTTATATAATAATACATAATTAAAAAAAAAGATGAATCATAAAAAATATAAATTTCTTATTCTTATTATTAAATAAATTAAATAATAATATTTTATTTTATTAAATTAAATTTACATTCATATTATCATCAAATTTTATAATTAGAATATTTTATAATAACATATATTAATAAAATAATAATAATAATTAGAAATTTATATAACAAAATAATTGATTGATATACACTACCAAACAATAATACTCTGATATAAGAAGTCCATCTCTTATGACTATTAAAGACTTGTTCATCTCTTGTCAATTAAATTAATCAATGGGACATTGTTTCTTTCTTTAGATCAAAGATTAGCAACCACCAAGATCAAGTCAAACGTTCGGCAAGAGGAGACTACAAGGCATTAACTACCTTTACTTGCATTCACTCATAAGCGAAGGATTTTTTTGGGGGATTGTCATTTATATAAATGGAAATACTATTAACCCAATTGTTGTTGGAAGTGCTTTTAATAGAAACCTTTATTACTGCAATCACCATATAATTGGGTGCCATAAGAAGGATAAAGAAGTTTTTAAGGGCGAGCCCTTACTGGTTCATCTAATTAAACCCTGTATAATTGGATATTTGTTAGGTGGTTATAAGTTATAGTTTTTACAATTTGTCAAGTTTTGGTAAAAAGATTATGACATTATTGTTAAGGTTGATGTAACGTATAGTGATGTAATGATTAAAAAATAATGATATAATGAATTAAAATTATGTCACTGTTTCATCCAATATAATTAGAAACACTTTAAGAAAAAGTGCTTTTCCACATGGTAATATATTTGATATTGGACTAATATTGTATATTCATTCTTAATTTAAGTTTTATGTGAATTTTAATTGATAGTGTTATATGAATAGAAGGCTTAAAAATAATTTAACGGTATACAATTAAAACTTTTGATATTTAATATATAATTTTTATGTTTTTAATAAAAAATTATTATTTTCATATTTCTCTTTATTTTATAATATAAAATTTTATAAAGTCACTAAGAAATATAAAAGAGATCTAATAATAAAAGGATTTTTTTTTTAAATATAATTTATCATAAAACTTTTGAATTTTATGGTATGCCTTCAAAAATGTAAATGTATATCATAATAAGTTATTTTCATAGAGAATATAAAGAAATATATATTGTAGATGGAGCCTTCAAAAATATTAAGAAAGTTGCACACTATTAAATTCCCCTTTCTAAATTGAGGAGTTTTGACATAGTCATAATGAGATGTTAAAAAATTATGATTAGTTCATTTTTTGTTTTGGTTTTCTTCATTTTAGAGATAATTATGATGACCCAAAGGAATAGTTGAAAAAGATATGAAGACTGATTTGTCAAAAAGTGATTAAAATTTTACTGCTAGAGGATGTAATCATAAACCATGTTAACAATGCAGAGATTTTAGATCATAAAAAATAATTAAAATTATTAAATTTTGTTGAAGAAATTAGGATGGAAGAAGACCAAACTTGTAAGGGTTATATGATGTAACATCTATACTTATGGTTCTGTGTCATTGTAGAGCTTATGAATGTTAGTGAGTAAACATTTAAAATATAAATATTTTATCAATATGAATTATTGAATGAATCATATCATATCATTATAAGAATATATGGGATTAAGAATTTGATTAAGATTATATTATGGACCCATTGTATTTAATATTTTGCATCATTAGAATTTTTTAAGTTTTGCATAAGGAATCCAAATGAGACAACTATATATTACAACGACTTAATGAATAGTCTATGAGAATAATAATAGCATTAACTCTATAAGGAAGTAAGATGTGATGCAAGTGATTACGCAATGGGATGACATTAAATTATTTGTAAGTTTGACACTTGGTAATTACAAGGAATATGTATGTATGTATGTATGTATACATGTGTGTGTGTGTGTGTGAGAGAGAGAGAGAGAGATATTGTGTTAAGTTACTTTAAATAAATGTCACCTAGGGTGGATCCATTGGGCCTGATCGCAAAGATACATGTAATCTATATAATTGTCATAGGTTGAACCCAGTAGGGGTGAATGTTTGGATGGACAATATATAGGTAAATTAAAAAAAATAATAATAAAATTAAAAAAAATCTCTTGGCTTAAAAAGGAGGGGGGGAGAATTTTGCACTTTATATTAAGGTCTCGCTTGGTGGTGAACAAGAAACTGCCTATACCTTTAGCTTACGAATGATTATCACTAACATATTATAAATATTGCTAAGCTTTCTCCATTATTATAGTTAATATAATTAAAATAATTAATTTAATATTGTCACAATAATAATAATAATAATAATAATAATAACAACTACTACTATTATAATTAAAAAAAAACAATGACATGATAATTACAATAAAAGTGTTCGTTAACTAGTGCATGAATTACATCATAAGGAACTCTCTTCCTTGGCCATGGGCAGACGTTAGTCTAAAGGTTATGAATTAATCCACCTTGGAAGGAAAATATTCTAGGTTGTATCCCCACCACTTCTCTATCCTCGATCATTTTCACTGTAATAAAACTATAACTATTCCATTCTATTTGTTGATGTCACTGGAGAGGTCCATCTTGGATGTACAAATTAGAAAAGGTGATGAACCTTTTCACCATGGATTGATTTTGTTCTTGTTTCAAGGAGTGTTGCTGATCATTTACCTATTTAAAGCTAGTTTTGACCTCCTTACTTGGGAAGGTAGTGGGCAAGGTAGGGAGAAGGAAGAGCTCAACAACGATAAGGACAAAAGGGGGATGAGCTCAAAGGTTGTAAAAATCATAATACCACCTAAGGTAGGGCAAAATAATGTGGGAGAGGTGAGTGGAAAATTACCAACCAAAGAGAAACAAAATAAATTAGTGCAACTCAACAAAAGGAGTCCCAAAGGTAAGTGCAAATCCAATAAAAAGGGTAAATTGTCTAAGGATAAGGTTAATGTAGAGTCCCAGCGAAGTGAGGACCTTGGTCTAGTTCTAGAAATAAAGCAAAATGTCAATGTCAAGGGGGAGAGTCACGTTCAAGGAGATGTTCTGCAAGAGACTTCAACTGACCTAGGGATTAAGGATGAGGCTCCAAATCATTTGGAGGTGGCTTTGCCTCCTAGCCCTTCTCATTGAAACTATGTTGAAGATTATTATCAAAGGAAAATTGAAAGTTTGCAAGAAGAAGCTAATCTACATAAGAGTATGTTGAAGTGGTTGCTTAAGGAAAAGGATGATCAAAATAAGGATAGGGGGAATGGGACCCGGAATAGAAGGGAACCTTTGCATGGAAGATTGCTACAAGTGAAGAGAATCTAGAGTTGAAAAGGGGCGTGGACTGTCTGAGGGAGGAGGCTATGAGTCTTAAAGGCAAGGTGGACAATTTGGAAGCCAAACTAGTATTCATCAAACAAAATGTGGATTGGGTGCTCAAAACTACCATTTCAGCAATCATGAACTGTGTGAAATACATTGATTTAGTTATAGGATTCTTTAGGTGAGAGAAAAGCATAACTTTTGGGCTCGAGCCAAGGAGGACTGAGTAAGAGAACCAGAAGCCATAATATGGTCTTAGAATGGAATTTTCAAGGGATTTATACCTTGAACAATCATATTCACGTGATGAAGAAAAGGTGGGAGGATTCCATTGCATTGGAGAAGTTGGCAACTCCAAATAAATGATTTAGATGAGCTAGTGTGCTTTAGGGAAGTTTTGATAAAGGTTTATGTTAGGTCGATCATTTGGTCTATCTTTTTTACTAGTTTTGGTCTTGTTGTCCCTGATTTAAAGGAAAGGTGGGAGGCTTCCATTGCACTGGAGAAGTTGGCAACTCCAAATAAATTATTTAGATGGGCTAGTGTGCTTTAGGGAAGTTTTGCTAAAGGTTTATGTTAGGTCGATCATTTGGTCTATCTTTTTGACTAGTTTTGGTCTTGGTGTCCCTGATTTAACCTTGGTGGTCATCTTTCTCTTTTTCTCTAGCTTCATATTGTAAAAGGATTGGAGACCTTTCAAAAACTATTTTTTACCAACAGAAAAAAAACTAGTGCATGAATGGAGAGAGAAGATGAATACATTTAATATATATGAAATAAGGGGTAGCCAAGGTCATGATGATTATTATTTATTTATCTATTCTTAGAAAGTAAATTTTGGGTGCGAAAGTTTTGGATTGAATAAGAACTAGTAGTTACATCATTTTTTGAAAAAGAATCATGATTGAGAGTAAAGTTTAACCCAAGAGAAAAATAAAAATTTAAGGTAAAATAAATTTTGTTATAATATCTTACCCAAACATATAATCATAACCCCAAAATTATGTTTACTTCATATTACAATAATGCAATAACAAATCCACAAATAAGAGACATTAAAGTATGTTTGTGCAAAATCAACCACTTGTAAGAGCTTCCATAAACAAATGATTGAGATATGTGCATGTTGTAATATGGATAAATGGATTAAAAAACATTTTACACAAGTACTAATTACTTTTAACTAGGCTAAATAAACATGTTAAATATATAAATCAAGCCTAGTCAATTGTGTTTATGAAAAATAAATCATTACTAAGAACTCCTATAAATAAATGGATAATATATGTGCATGTTGTTATATGGACATATATCCATAGTTAAAATTATTTTATATTATAAGTGATAATAAATCCATGTCAATTAATTCCAAAATCATAAAGAGATGAACATGCAACATGAAACATATGTGATCCGCTCTGAACGCTCTCCTGCCTTTTTATTTTTGAATTCTACCATGGTTGTGGGGGACCCCCTAATTCCTCTTCCCCTCCATCGGTATGGGCTAGCCATGAGAATATCTTGAGTTATTCCAATCCCATGACTCATGGTAATGCTTCGGTTCCCAATGCCTATCCTCTTGGGAGACAAGAATTGTGTGAAATAGAAGGTTTTCCCTCTATTGTTGGAGATGAAGGATGGTTCAACTCTTAACCTCCTGGATCCCATGGTGGAAAGGATTATTTTTTCTATGGATCGCGCTCTGGTGGGTAAGTTCTTTGACATTAGACCAAATATTGATCTGGTTAAGAGATGGATAAATACTAAATGGAAGGTAAAAGGTAGCATCTCGGTCAGTGCCATGGCCGAGGGGATGTTCCTTTTTAAGTTCACAACTAGTGAAGATCTTACCCAAGTTCTCGCAGGGGGACCATGGGTGTATGGTATGCATAGCCTTTCGTTGTGAAAATAGAAACTGGGTTTGATGCAGTGGCAGATATGAATAAAATGGTACCAATTTGGGTAAGACTCTAGGTCTACCATTAGAATATTGGGATGAGGAAGTGATCTCCTAGATAGCGAATACGTTCGGCCACTTCATCGCGTTGGATAACACTACCAAGAAAAAAACTAGGTTAGTTTTTGCTTGCTTCTATGTTAGTGTGGACATAAATAAAACTTTGCTTAATTTCATTTTACTTGAGTCAAAGTTTGGCCGATGGACTTAGACCATTCAGTACAAGAATGCCATAGTCTTTTGTCAAAACTGTAATAGGAAAGGGCACCTCATCATACAATGTAGAGTTAAGAATAAGAATTCCATTGTGTTGGAGGATCCCCCAACTAGGGAAGAGGAGGACTATCCCTTGAAAGAGGATATTCTAAACATTATTGGTTCCCCTCAAAATAAGGATAACAAGGAGGATATTGTTAGGAAAGAAAACATAAGTATACCTGTTGAAAAGGAGAAAGAGGCTGAGCTATCCATCTTGAGGGATGAATCCCTTAAGACACAGGATATTCAAACAGGCATGGAGAAACAACAAACTAACCAGACTACACAACTCTTATAGGAGGGATAAATACAATTGGTGGATAACACTAGTGTTGATCTCATCTCAAAGAATTCTGAGCTATTGAATGAAGTTAATAGAAGTGAACATTTCCTTTAAAAGAGAGGAAGTCCTGTCAAAGAGGGAGGTACTGGGAGTAAACAAGGTTTCCCCCCTCCAGTAAACAAATCACTAAATTTAACGCCAGGTGCGGGATCTAGTAAAAATGAAAAGGATTTAGATTCAGAGGGTTGGACTACCACTAAAAATAAAGGTAAAATTAAAGAAAGGAAAATAGTTGATGTGGGTGTTGATTCCAAAGTAGGAAGACCCACATAAAGAGAAACAAGATAGAAGGCTGTCAACAAGGACATTGCCATGGGTAGACAGAGGATCCTGGAATTGGCTCCAGGAAAGTTCAAGGCAAATAAAGATCCTATCCTGGAATGTTAGAGGGCTTAATATCCCTCATAAGTAGTTCACTATCAAGAACTACATTTTTTATAATAAAATTGATATTTTTTTACTGCAGGAAGTCAAAATGAACACTAAAGGTTTTAAGCTAGTTGCTAAAGAAATATGGCATAACACAAATTTTTGTATTAGTGATGTTGATGGTGCTTCTGGAGGTATAGTCACCATGTGGAACAACAATGTTGTGAATGGAAGTCTTAGACATAAAGATAAGAACAGTTTGAATGTCAAGATGGTCAAAGCAAGTCCTGGAACTTATTAAACATTTATGCCCCTAATCAAAGAAACACTAGAAAGGATTTATGGGATTCTCTTTCCACTTACATAAAAATTAATAAGGAGGAATATTGGATGCTTGTTGGTACTTTAACATTCCTCTCTACCCTTCAAAAAAGATGGGTGGTATTTTAGACTACTCCAATAGCATGATTGACTTAGTCGAGTTTCTCAACAATATGGGGCTAATGGATCTTGATCTTCAGGGTTAGCATTTCACATGGTCCAACCGCAAGAGAGGTGAGACTTTAATTCAATTTAGATTGGATAGGATGTTAGTTTCCTCTAATTGGGATCATATTAGTGGTTATATTCTAGAAGCTCTCCCTAGGATGACCTCTGACCACAACCCCCTCCTTTTATCTTGGAAAGATAAGGCTTCTAATGGCCCTTTTCCCTTTAGATTTGAGTGTATGTGGACTCATCACCCAAGCTTTAGAGATCATTTGGCCAAATGGTGGAATACATTGGTTCAAGGATCCCCCATGTTCAGATTGGCTTATAAGTTCAATTTAGTTTAAAATAAAGTTAAAATCTAGAACATATTTATTTTTGGGAATAATTTTGAAAATAAAAGAAGGATCTCTACTGATTTTGTTGACATTCAACTACAAATGGCCAATGGAGAAGTCACTGAATATATGGTACAACTAGAGGATTCTATGAGGAAGGAATGGAGGGAGTCACATCAAAAGAAGGAAATTTTTTGGAAGCAAAAATCCAGAGTGCATTGGCTTAGAGAAGGGGACAGGAACACAACCTTATTCCATCAATCTACTATGAAGCACAGGAAGAGGAATAGCATAAATGAGTTAAAAGATGAAAATGGATCTTTGGTCCAGTCGGATAATCAGATAGGATAGGTGGCAATAAATTACTTTCAGAGGTTCCTAGTTGTTCAAAATGGAAGGGAAAATCAAGAGTTCATTGATATCATACCCACCTCCCTTAATGATGAAGATAATAAACTCCTTATGAAAGTTGTGACTAAAGAGGAAGTTAAAGCTTGCCTCTTCATGATGAGTGCTCTCAAGGCCTCAAGGCCAGATGGTTTTCCAGCAGCCTTTTTCCAAGTTTACTATGAGATCATGGGGTAGGATGTCACTAAGGCAGCTTCTAATTTCTTCAAATCTAGTAAACTCTTGAAACAACTCGATCACACTTTTATAGCCCTTGTCCCCAAGAAATTGGATCCTATAGAAATGGGGGACTTCAAGCCCATTAGTTTGTGTAATACCATCTATAAGATCTTTTTTAAGGTTTTGGTTTGCAGACTTCAACCAATTTTGGATCATATTATTAGTAATAGCCAAAAGGGTTTTGTCCTAGGTAGACAAATCTTAGATGTGGCTATATCCACTCATGAGTACATTCATTCTATAGAGAAAATGGGATTCTAGGATAACGTAATGTAGATTATCAAAACCTATTTCACTACCATAAAGTACTATGTGCTTTTTAACGGGATCTCTAAGGGTTTTTTCTCTATTGGTAGGGGTCTCAGGCAAGGTGACCCATTATCCCCTTATCTATTCATTCTCATGGATGAGGTTCTTAGCAGAAGTTTTATGAAATTATTGGGGTCTCAGGAAATCAAAGGCATAAAATCTAATTCAACAGCAGATCCAGCTACCATTCAATAATTTGTTGATGACACTATACTTGTTGGAGCTGCTTCAGTGGTGGAAGCCAAGATATGGATGAAGGTTCTGAAGGATTATGAGGAGGCCTCTAGACAATGTATCAATTATGAAAACTATTTTTTCAACACCCCTTTAGAAAAATCATGAGGATTCTTGATTGTTCTTGTGGTGAACTCCCAGGTACTTACCTTGTCTTGCCCCTTATTGTTAAAGATGTTCCCCCTACATATTGGAATTTAATCCTTGAAAGAATTCAAAAGAAGTTGGTTAGGTGGAAAGGAAATATTTTGAGTCAAGGGGGAAAATTTCAACTCTTGAAGGCCTCCCTTTAGGGAATTCCTATTTACTTCCTCTCTCTTCAAAATACCTAAATATGTTGTAGATAAATTCATAAAAAAATCAAAGAAACTTCCTATGGATGGGAGTGGAAGAGAGAAAAAGAATATCACTTCTCAGTTAGGATAAAGTTTGTATTTCCAAGTTACAAGGAGGTCTAGGAGTCAGAAAAATCCACATGACAAACAAAGCCCTTATAGCTAAAATTGGCTGGAATTTCATGAGTAATAACAAGGATTGGGGTAGCATCATGAAATCCAAGTACTTATTGAATAATAATCTTGATGCTTTCCTTCATATAAATGGTATCCCTAGAGGATCTGTGATATGGAACAATGTTATTAAAAGCAAAACTCTTCTACAGAAGGGCATAAAATGGAAATTGGGGGATGGTAGAAATATAAAATTTTGGGAAGATAGTTGGCTAAAGGACACCCCTTTACATGAAATACAAATTTTCCATAGACTTGTTGATAGAACCATTGCTCACTTTGGGAGATTAGTAGTGGATTATATTATGCCTGGTAATAAAGACTAGAAGCAGTTGTCTGATTGTTGTCAAAACTAGAATGATCTTATTCTAATTACTGAGGAGGTTAAGCTCCTTCTCAGAGAATGCAGAATACCTATATTCCCCATAAGGGATAAACTATTGTGGGCTCAAGACAAAATGGGTGTTTTTACGGTCAGGATGGCTTATAACCTACTCCATTAAAATTAGGATCCTAACTTTTGGAGAAGGGTATGGAACCACAATCTCATTCCCAAAATCAATCACTTTTGGCGGTTGGCTACCCATAATAAGATCCTTACTATGGATAATCTCTGATCTAGAAGTTTTCAAATCCCCAACCATTGTACATTATGCAAGAAAGAAGAGGAATCGGTATCCCACCTCTTATTGCACTGTGAATACTCTTGGGAAGTTTGGAGTCTATCCTTGTGGAAACTTGAAGTCTCATGGAGCTTGAATCAAGATCTCCCCAATATCATTAATTGCAAAGAGATATGGGCTCAGATTCCCTCCATCCTAACCTAGGAAATATGGAAGGAATATAATAATAGAATATTCATAGATAATGCTAAGGACCCCAAGGAGATATTCAAAAAGTTTGCTAAATTACTATAGGATAACATCTCTTGTAGCATTCTGAAAGCCATTGAATTCCCCCCTAACAAAAAGGAAGAAAGTATCATGAACAAATGGTGTATCCTGACCCATATCTTTAGAAATAATAATTCTAAAAGGATTTCTTGAGCTGCTACCAAATGGGCTCCCCCTCCATAGGTTGGGCGAAGCTTAATTTTGATGGGGCTACCAAAGGCAACCTAGGTCTGGCAAGTTGGGGGGAGTTCTGAGATAGAACAAGGGAGAGCTTGTTGTGGCTTATGTTGGTGGGTTGGGAGAAAACTCCAATCACAGTGCATAAGCTTGGGCCCTCCTTTGGGGTATCAAGGTGGATATTTCCATTGGAATAAAAAACCTCTTAGTAGAGGGAGACTCCAAACTTATCATTGATGTAATTAGAGATAAAGCTAAAGTGGGATGGAGATTGGAGGACATCATTAAAGACATAAAACATCTCCTTCTTGGTTTTGAAGAGTTTGAAGTCAAGCACATCTATAGAGAGGGAAATCAAGTGGTGGAAGCAATGGCCAACTTGGGTATAAATCTCTTCCCTCTAAGGTGTTGGAGGAATAAAAATAGTTTGCCCACTAATGTTAGAGATCTCCTCCTCTTTGATCAGAAATTGAGTTCTGATAATGGTTTCAAGTCTAAGTTTCAATGGTGTCACACTTTATAGTTCGTTAAGAGCTTTCTAACACTTTTTGCGGTTTGCAAAATGGACAATGTATGCAAAAGTTATAGGCCGCTGAAGTTTTGGTTCGACAGGGAAAAATTTGGTGTCATAAGATGACGTGGTGCAATGAGGGCACGCCAAGTGGACCAATCAGGTGGCAACAAGTGGCAGTCAACATGTGTTTGTAGAAACTTTTGGTTATGCCATATGGGAGAATCTCGAGAATGGGTCACGAATGCATGCCATGTGGCACATGAGAAGAGGATAAGGCTAGCATTTACCAACGTGCATGAACACTTAGCGCCAAGTCTCCCACAAAATGGGGACGTTGACACTTTCCAAGGAGGCGTCAAGCTTTTTAAATGGATGCAAGTTGTTTATTCCCAGCCATGTGAGACAAAATACAAAGTTTGAGCGCCCAAGGAGGAGGCCAACACGCCAAACAAGGAGGAGAAAATTTCAAACCCAATCAAAGCGCCTAAAAGAAAGGGCTGGCAGTTTTGAACCCCTGACCTGCCACCCAAAAGGATAGGGCCTTGACCACTTCAGCTATGGAGGTTGAAGTGTTATAAAAGGGACGAAATTCTACTTGAATACACACATGAAGCCGACTGTGTATTGGAGATTATAGACCCGATTACAGTATTTGGTCATTTTGGAGCCCTTAGAGGCCGAATCAGAGCTCGAGTAAACTACAAAGTTGTTTAGAATTCTGATACACTCTTGAAGTATATTCATTTTCCCATTTTGGATAATTGGTGATGCCATTTTGAGCTATAGAAGTTTCCAATTTTGATTTGGAGAAGCCTCTGCGTGTGATTCAGGAAGGTGAAGGACGTGCTGAGTCAGCCAAGGTCTTTCAAAGGTCTGATCACTATGATTGCAGAGAGATATGATCTTTTGTTTTTTTAAAGTATTATTTGGCTTGCAAATTTAGCAATAATTAATGGATTGGTTCAATATGAACCCGGGGACGTAGGAATTTCTGAACCCTGTAAACAATTTCTGTGTTTTGATCTTTGAATTCAGTTTTGCATTTCATTTTTTGTTAATTTATAGATAATAATTCAGATTTTAATCAGAATGAAAAAATTACTCATTTGATCATTTACGAGAAATTGGATAAAATCAAGAATTTGAAAAATCTGACAGTTTCAATGGAAAATTGATGTGATATATCAATTCACCTTTATTTCAGTTTTGAAACTTGGTTTAGATCAGATTTTCATCAATTTTTTTAATCATCCAAACATCTTATAATTTGATAAATTTAGAATCCATACTTTTAAAATTTCACTTAGAGTTTATCAGTGGAGTTTACGGATCAAGTTGGTATCAGAGCAGTTAGAAAGTTGGGATAGCTTCTGATTGAGTTTTGATAGTTGCTTTCAGTTTATTGGTTATCCATATCACTTGATTATATTGCAATGTGTAGTTGTGGAATCAGTGTGTTTACAGGAAACCATGGGCAAGTTGTCACATAAATCCAAGATGGAAGAGCTTGAAAGCATCAATAGCCAAATTCAGGATGAGAATGCATTCCTGAGATGCAAGCTCTATTCCTTTGAAGAGCAAGTTGTAAGTTTGAAATCAGAGCTCGAATCCAAGGATGAGCTCTTGATTAGATTGCAATGTGGTGAGTGTGAAAAGGTTAAGCCTTCAACTTCAGATGCAGAAACTATGACTGAGTGCAATGTAAGTTATTCACCACGTAATTCATCTACTTCTTTCCATTCAGATTCGGATTCAAGTAATGATGTTTTTGGTAGTTTTGAACAACACACTAAGGGTATAGGATCCAAATTGTTGAAGAAAATGGGATTTAATGGTAGAGGTCTTGGTCGAGATGGCCAAGGAATTACTAACCCAATACAAGTAGAGCATAGATCTCTTCGTGCAAGTTTGGGTTACACTAGTGAGCAGGTGGAAATTGGAGAAACTCCCTCCATGGCCAAAGGAAGACAAGCTTCTAATAGCAAAGGACCGAGGCCACTAGTAGAACATGTGCAGTGTAAGAGGACACGTAGCTGAGGTATTGAGATTCCACCTCCTAGTTCCTACACTAGAGTTAGCACTAAATCTTCTGATCCACTTTTTATGTTTAATAAATTTGGATTTAACATTCAGAAGATAATGCAATCATTTCCATGCACTTTTTGTGGGATGCATAACCACAGTGTTGCATTTTTTTGGAAGAGACATGCTTTGCTTAAGCAGATTGCAGGTGTTTAAGACCATTCTCGTCATGTCAAAGCGAGAAGAGGTAAAAGGGAGACCTCACCTAAGAAGGTTGTTTGCACTCATTGCCATATGAGTGACATCGAATTGATCATTGTTCTAAACTTCAATCATCTTCTCATTCTAAACATGGTAAAACTAAGATGATTTATCAACCTATTAATAAGGTCAATGAAGTTAAATCAATCCATAATGATGCTACGGAATCCACAAAGGCAATCAATTTCACTATGAAGAAAGAAATGGTTAAGTGGATTATCACTACATTCTTTTTGCAAAGCATGGTTAAGAATTCACCTAAGGGAATGAACAAGCTTTGATAGATGTAGATTAGAGTTGGTGGGAACACTTCAATATAGGTTTATCATATGAAGTTTTTCAATTCTACTTTTTGATAACTCTAAAATTTTTAATCTCCAGAATATATTGTATTGGTAGTCTAATAATGGATAAGACATTAACTCATTTGAAAAAGTTGGAGATAATAGCAGAATGCATGTTGTAGGTTGAATTAATTCCTTACAACACTTATTAGACTGCTATTTTGAATGTATCTATTTTTTGGCACATGGATGTATAGATGCATTGTTAAGACATTATGGGCATGTTTGGATGTTAGGCAATATACACTTTGTGTTGTTTGCATTTGCTTAGCATATAAGTCCCATACCAGGGCATTGTATTGCAACATGTCTACAACATTTCATGTATGTTGTTGACATTAAGAAACTTGTTTTGTAGTTATATTGGGGATTATTTCAGGTATTGACAGTTTACCACTTTATAGGATGTGACATGGGCAGACAGTTTTGATATGTTGTAATCACTTTTGCAGTTGCAGATTCACTTACTCATGCCTTTGGATTAGGTATTTTTATAGTTTTATTATGAATCATTTTAATTCAATTGTTTATACCTCTTGCTATGATTGGGTTCTATTTTCGTGGATGCAGTAGACCAGTTTGTAGTTTCAGGGGATATTGGACTTTTGGAGACCAAATGCCCTCCATTGGGGAGGTGTGATCAGAAATTTAGTTTTTATAATGGTTTCAAGTCTGATTTTTAGTGGTGGAACATTTTAGATTTCATTGAGATCTTTATGATGCTTTTTGCGGTTTGCAAAACGGACACCGTATGCAAAAGTTATAGGCCGCTGAAGTTTTGGTTCGACAAGTAAAAATTTGGTGTCGTAAGATGACATGGCATAATGAGAGCACACCAAGTGGACCAATTAGGTGGTGACAAGTGGAAGTCAATATGGGTTCATAGAAACTTTTGGTTATGCCATATGGGAGAATCTCGAGAATGGGTCACAAATGCATGCCACATGGCACGTGAGAAGAGGACAAGGCTACCATTTACCAACGTGCATGAACACTTAGCGCCAAGCCTCCCACAAAAGGGGGACGTTGACACTTTCCAAGGAGGTGTCAAGCTTTTAAATTCATGCAAGCCATTTATTCCCAGCCATGTGGGACAAAAGACAAAGTCTGAGCGCCTAAGGAGGAGGCCGATGCGCCAAATAAGGAGGAGAAAATTTCAAACCCAGTCAAAGTGCCTAAAAGAAAGGGCCAGCAGTTTTGAACCCCTGACCTACCGCCCAAAAGGAGAGGTCCTTGACCACTTCATCTACAGAGTTTGAAGTGTTATAAAAGGGATGAAATTCTACTTGAATACACACAGGAAGCCAACTGTGTATTGGAGATTATAGACCCGATTACAGTATTTGGTCATTTTGGAGCCCTTAGAGGCTAAATCAGAGCTCAGAGTAAACAACAAAGTTGTTTAAAATTATGATATGCTCTGTGTAGTATATTCATTTGCCCATTTTGGATAATTGGTGATGCCATTTTGAACTATAGAAGTTGCCAATTTTGATTTGGAGAAGCCTCTGCGTGTGATTCAGGAAGGTGAAGGACGTGCTGAGTCAGCCAAGGCCTTTCAAAGGTCTAACCACTATTATTGCAGAGAGATATGATCTTTTGTTGTTTTTAAGTATTATTTGGCTTGCAAATTTAGCAATAATTAATGGATCAGTTCGATACGAACCTAGGGATGTAGAAATTTCTGAACCCCATAAACAATTTTTGTGTTTTGATCTTTGAATTCAGTTTTGCATTTCATTTTTAATTAATTTACAAATTATAATTCATATTTTAATTAGAATGCAAAAATTACTCATTTGATCATTTACAGGAAATTGGATAAAATCAAGAATTTGAAAAATATGACGGTTTCAATGGAAAATTGATGTGATATATCAATTCACCTTTATTTCAGTTTTGAAACTTGGTTTAGATTAGATTTTCATCAGTTTTTTTAATCATCCCAACATCTTATAAGTTGAGAAATTCAAAATCCATACTTTTAAAATTTCGCTTAGAGTTTATCAGTGGAGTTTAGGGATCACTCTTAGAGGCCCAACCTTTCTCATCATAATGGCCTACATTAACTATTATAGATTAGAGTATATCTTAATTTATATTATTTTTGGTAGCCCCATGTTGGACATTGGTCACATTAAGGGTAGGAAAGGTAAATTCATTCGATTTGGGAAGATGACGTATGAGCTCACTTTAAGATATGAGTATTTCCACCTTAGAAAAAATCAATATCACACGAGGCAGATTCATTTCTCGATGGCATTATCTCACACGAGAAATCCTCACAAGCTTCCCTACATGTAAAATCATTTCTTGATTATCTTGTATGATCTGAAGGAAGGGGTTTGGGATTGAAGTGGTTTTAAGGGATGGTTATCTAATGATAGCCATACCATTGCTTCTAGATTATTTGACACAAAATTGTTTAATCCTTGGTGGAAAATTTTGGTCTTGACCAAGTCTATCAGCAATTTTGAGAAGCTTTTAGTCATGGGAGGTGACAAAGTCAGAATGGATCCTTTATCTTGTGATGAGACCAAAGCAAACACCATACTTTGGAGTATATGTTATGAAGGAGGCATTTCACCTTTCTTAGAATGTCTTAATAGTTATGATGAGAATCTCTCAGCTCAGTTTGCTTTGACTTGGGACGGGGACCTCAAAGTTCAAGTTGGTGGTATTCAATTTGAAATCAACAAAGAATCTATAGTGAAGGCCATGGGTCTACATTGTGAGGACAGAAAATTGAATAAACTCACCAAATTCCAAGACCCAGAGGGGATGAAAATATTCTTCAGAGAAGGTGAGTCTCTGATAAAACTGCAAGGAGGTTTTGATAGGGAAAGTCTGGTAAATCCTTGGGTAAGGTTTGTTTTACTATCATGAAATATTTCACCCTTGAAGGTCATTTTAAGTGTTTTTATCATTACCTTTTTGCTCTTATAAATAACTTTTGTCATAAAATGTTGGTCAACTTTCCTTTCTTCTTTTTGTCATCCCTAGAGACCTCTGTCAAAACTGTTAAAAATGCTATTGATAGCAACCCAATTGCCTCTGCTATTCCTCTCCACCAAGGTCTCATTTTCAGGATTTATCACTTTCATATTGTGATGTGTTCGTCTAAACATTTAAAGGATCTTGTGTTTGAAGAAACCCATGAAAGTGACTCAGATGACCATATCCCCCTAAGAATCAGATTTGGTTCTCTGGGACCCTGTGGTCCCTTCCAAAGTCCAAGGACATTGTCTCCCCTTCTTCAAACTCCCCCCTTAAGAAAGATTGCTTTTCCCCTCTCTTGCTAGGTTCTGTTTGTCTATCTCATGATATTTCAAAATCCATACCTCATGATCTTTCTCAATCTATGGTTGTGGAAGGGTTGTGTGAGTTGAAGAATAGCCCTTCTATCTATGTCAATACGAAGAGGAAAGTTCTCCCTCAAGATGCTTCTGTGAATAAAAATTTGGGCAAGAAAAAGACTAAAAAAATGGTGGGTGAAGAGCATCTGAATCTGGCTATAGATAAAGAGCATTAGAGGCCCAGGCACAAGGGGATGTGGATGTGGATGAACCTCGAAGTTTCACTATTAGAAATCTGAATATCAAGAGGTCTAGTAGACTGGTAGGGGTTAAAACCCCTTTGGTGAAAATTGTTGATTATCCCTCTACTTCAGATCCAGGGGAGGAAGCGGGTATTTTAAAAGTCAAGCCCAGTTCAGATCAGCAAATTGATAAAGAGGGGACCAGTCATTTCAAAGCGCTAAATAACTCCTTATATGACTCAGTTAAGGAGGATTCTAAGGACACTTGTGATGATGGTATTCAGATTAAAAGGGATTTGGAGGAAGCAAAAATGGTTTTCACTCACTCCAAAACAAAATAAAAGTGCTAACAATCATCTTCTTGAAAGTTGTACATCGAGCTACTTATTCTCTGATGATTTTGTAGGATGCTCTGGATGGAGATAAGGATATTGAAGGAAAATTTTCCAATAAAGAAGATCTCCTTGGTTTCATTAAAGACGACTGAAAATACTTGATTAACAATTAGTGCTTCTTCTATGGTTGTCTTCTAGTTTTTCTCTAGTTTGTTGTTTGGCTATCACCTGTTTGTTGTTTGTCTGTTGTTGGTGGCCTTTGGCCTGTTCTGCTGCCCCTTGGGATTTTTGTACTTGGATTCTACACCCTTTTTGTAGACTTATCAAAAACATGCAACATTTATATACATATATTGAATATTTTAAAATTTAGTGACAAAAATCAACATATGACAACGGAAATGCATGCCTAGAAATGGCAGTGGCTACTAAAAAATTGCCAATGAATAGATAAGTTTCCTATAAATGTATCATAGTCCCTTAATGGTCAAAATGTACACTATAGTTATATAAAATGATATATATGAAAACTATAATTTGATAGTTATGTTAATCCAGTTATGATCTCTAATAAATTCACTCAATTTTTTGTGTTATGATTCAATCACCTACAAAACAATTTCTTCTTGATTATCCCCATTGTGCACCCAATTAAACCAATTATTTTATCATTCCACATGGTGATTTGATACACAATCCTCATATGAAATCATGTCTCATTAAGAAAATCAAATACCATTTAGACAGTCAAATCCCCTTAATACAGTGATATGCCTTAAAGACACTCATGTCCCCTTAAGACAATCACATTGTGGGGATTGATTAACCCTAATTGATCTCTCTATTGAACAAAATTCTTAATTGGTAAAAAAATATACCACATCCCCTTAAGATATTCTCATTTCCTAAATATGGTCACCATATTAGGATCATCATACCTTGAATTTATTTATCGTCCCTATTTTAATTCACACTAATTGGTTACAATTGATTTCATGGCCACTCAAGCCCCAATGTACACTAATTAGTTGGAATTGAGTTTTTTTGGTTTAATTTGTCCCAATTACATATATAATTGACTTAATTAATTTATTAGTTCAATAAGTCATGAAATTGGGGCTAATAAATCCCTATTTCATGCTAATTGGTTGCAATTGAGCTTGTAGGAGTCAATGAGCCTAAAGTGCATAAATATGTAAAAATATTTTTTCTTCTCATCTTTTAATCTAATTTATCTAATTTTAATTATATAGGGGTTGTTTGTGATATAATACCTTAAGACATCATGTCCCCTTAATAAAATCAAGTCCCCTTAAGAAGACATCACATCTCCTTAAGATAATCACATCCCCTTAAGACAATCATGTCCCATTAAGACAATCGTCATCTTAGGATCATCACACCTTAAATTTATTTATTATCCTTATTTTGATTCATATTGATTGGATGTAATTGAAATTTTATGTTTAATTCAATTAGTCACCATGAACTAATTAGATATATGTGATTATTAATCTAACACTTTATTCATTATGTTGAACACATTCAATAAGGGAATTACATGATATCCAAATATTATAATTAGTTGTATTAAGAGATCTAATCATGTCCATGATCAAACCAATTACTCAATTGATCCACAAGGTGGTTTGGGATAAAATCCCTTTAAGATATCATGTCCCCTTAAGATAATTATTTCCTCTTAAGATAGTCACATCCATTAACATAATCACATCCCCTTAATACAATCACATTATGGGGGGCTTGATTATCCCAATTACACTCTTAATTTAATGCATTACTTGATTCATTAGCTAAAGAACATAACTAGGGATAATTGAGACCCAATGTATAATATTTGGTTGCAATTGGATTCACAGATCTTTGTTATCCCTAAATATGCACCTAATTGAAGAAATTAATTGATTGGATTAACAATACAATGGGGAATAATTGAGACCCAATATTTGATAATTTATTATAATTAGGCTCACAGAGCTTGATTATCTTTAATTATGTACTCGTTGAACTAATTACTTGATCGATTCAATAATGTAGTCAATTTTTTATAATTCATTTAAATGTGTGCTAATTAGTTGTAATTATGATTGTGAGGCTCAATTAGCTCCAATTATAAACCCAATTAAATAATTTATTCAATTAGGTATGAAATCATGGCTAATTGATCCCAATGAACCTAATTATAAATAATTGGCATGGATTGGGCTTTGATTAACATGGATATGTGTTTGGCTAGCCCCAATTGCATCCTTATTGAACCAATTTAGTAATTAGTTTGATTAGATACATAATTAGGGATAATTAATACATGTGAACAAATTGAAATCAAATAGTGTAATTTGGGCTTAATTAGCCCCAATTGCACGCTATATAGAATTGATTTGGTAATCAATTTGATAAGGTATGAAATCAAAGATAATTGAGTTGTAGGAACCTAATTACAGCCAATTAGTGTGAATTAGGACTTAATTAGCTCCAATTTATTCCTAATTGAATAAATCAAGTAATTATTTCAGCTAGGATTCCAAATGGGGATAATTGAGCACCATGACCCTAAGTACAATTACCTAATGTAAATGGGAGCTCGTTTATCCCCAATCATGGACTTGATTGAACCAATCAAGTAATGTGTTTATCCAAGTACACAATTAGATCTAATTGAGCCTTATGAACCTAATTTTAATTGCATACACATAAATTTGGTATTATATGTTCATAAATATCAAATTTGACATACATGTTTTGTGGTTACACATTTTATTCGTACTCAAATTTCCCCCTATCTGTTTATTTATCTATGGACTTGGCCAACCTAATTTGATATCTTTCATATTCAATATTCCCCTAGTATATTCTAGAACACTCTATAATCTTAAACAGACTACCATAATATTCCAAATCACTATTTTCCCTTCCTAGACAATGTTGATAATAGTCAGACATTGGTGGATATTATAGGTGAATGTCCCTATGAGAAGTTTCCCACAACCTCTAACGACTAATTTTAAAATTCAAATAACTCTCGAGATTTGACCTAAACACATTTCACATGTTAGTGATAGGGGAATTCCAAAGAGTCATCTATAAATACACATCAAACCTAAGGCCATTCCTATATAGCACCTATCTAGAACTCACTTGGAAAATATTAAAAAATCCACTTGCACACCTTTGATATATTATCTAAAGCATCCAAATTAAAATCCCCTTAAAGGAACAATATAAAAGCCAAGTCTATATACAAGCATAAGGTCAATGTTGTGTGTTTTCAAGTGTATAAAGTTACATTGCATTCTAATGGATCATGATTGAGCACACACACATACATAGGATCAATACATGTAGTTTGAATCCTCTTCAGACTATTGAAACATAGTAAATTATCAACCACTTAGGAAGGAGTGGTTGGAGATGTCTAACCCATTTTTCACCCACTCCACCCCACCCTTATTTTAGGTCAAGCTTGTGTCAAATGTGGATATAGGGTTTCAAGACAATGGAAGACAAAACCAAAATATTTGTTCAAGATCAAATTTAAAAAGTTAAACAAATATCATCCATAAAGTCACATGGATAATACCAGTAGCTAGTGGATAGTTATAGTTGTTCTAGGTGTTTAAATGTTTTTTGAAAACATCCTTCCATATTCTAATAGTTTTTTTCCTGAGTTGAGTAGTCATAGAACAATTATAGAGAATTGTAGTGGACTTTACATAGGTAATGAACAATAAAGAATAAAATATCAACTAAGTGTCTTCTCTATTGGTCATTTCTATATTTAGTAAGTGCAATCAATTTTTGTTTAGTTATAAAAATTTGTGTGGTTTATTCTTTGTCTTATGCAATCTAAATTTCAACACTTTTGGCTTATTTAGATCCACTAAATCCAAAATAAGTTAATTTTTTTTTGTGAATCAAATATTTTTTATAAAATGAAAAAATCCTATGTTTTCTCCCTTACAGTTTCATCTTCCTTCTTAGGGTTTCATATTTTTTCATTAAGGTCTAATTTTCAGACCTAATTTATGATTTCTCCTTGTTTCCATAAGAAAATCATATCATAGCTATAATGGATTCTAACGATGTATATTTTGTGATTTAAGTTATGATGTCATGATTTCATGCTTTTGTCCTAAAATATACAATACGTTTTCAAATCATGCAATAAAATGGGTTTAGATTAAGGATGATATTATTAATGAATAATTCTTTGCTATCTTTAGTAAAATATATTATCTAGATTTCCAATTTGAAATGCTTTTGGCTACTACTTGACATCAAAGGGCATGTATGAATCCTTGTGTTTCGCCTTCCACTAGACCTCAAGGTAGTGATAATAACTATCCCTCCCCCATTTTTCCCCCTAGGATTATATTGGATTTAGAGGTCCATGATATCACAACATGATGAGGTAGGGTGATTCATTATGTGTGGTAAAATGGAGGTAGTCAAAAATTTCCCATAATCCTTCTCCACCTCATAGGGCACCAGCCAATGGGACTAAAGGGTATGCTATCATTAATCAACTTAAGAATACTCTAGCTAAGATATCCATAATAAAGTTTATTAATAGGTCCACTATCTATAGGGATATTTTGTATGCAACATTGTGTGATAAACCTTACCTAATGATGTAGAACCTACTTACTTTGAATCCACTGGAAAAAAAATAAATACATAATTTATTTTGAGAAAGAATATTTTCCTACTCAACATACTATAGATTATAATTTCTCATTGTTCATTCAAATATGAATCTTAAAGAAGGGATTCAAGTGTGTTTTGGTAGATAATGGATCAAGTTTGAACATTTTCAATATCATGTTTCTATAAATATTAGGTATTTAGTATGGACTTTATTTATAAATTAGACGAGAATATCAAATATTTTAATAATATCCCTTGCCAAGTGGTAGGATAAATTATTTTGGATGTGATAGTGGCCTTAAAACACTAACTACTACATTTCACATGATGTGAAATCATTTGAATTATAACCTAATTTTAGGTAGACCATGAATTCATGCAAAATAATTATACCATCTACCTTACATTAATGCTTAATTTATTTTTGTGAGGGATGTTTTCATTAATGTCCTATTGATACCAACCTTTCAAATATTGCAAAGAAGAGGAACCTAGTGGGGGATGTACTCCACAAATTTATGTTGTTCATTCATCTATAATATCTCCATCACAAGTCATACCAATGGAAAAAATACATATATATGAAATTGGGGAGTCAAGTAAAGCTACTAAAAAATTACCAACTCTAAGTATATCACTAAATCAATAGAAAAAAAAGGAATCATGGAGTTTTTATGATGTAAAAAAAGAGAAGATACTAGGTATACCTTTATTAATCAATTTAAAATATCCAAACCAAATATTTATGGAAGAGGATAATGATGATCATGAGAATGAAATTCCAATGAACATAGATGATGATTTATCTTTTTTAGGATTATGGAATGTAAACTTAGGTTGATGAAGAGTTGAGTAATAAATCAGGGAATAAAAACTACAATATCAATGCCATTTATTTTCAAAATAATTAATTTATTTGAATATTTTTTAAATAATAATGAATTAGAAAATGTGTACTTAGATGGAAAATATGACTGAGATAGACAAGTGGTAGGCTAGGAAGTGATGCAAGAATAGGGCAGAGTGTCGTTAGTGGAGAATAGGTGTCATAACCCTCTTCAAACAATAACACGGCCCTCTTTTACAATAGTGCACTATGCTATTGACCTTTTATGTAGTGTTAATGACCATGTGTAAGATAAGAAGTGAAATAATGGGCAGACCTTCACTATGTTTTGGGAAGACTATGCATGTATGACCGAGACCTGGATCATCATTTGTTATGTGCTTTGATTGATTTCACTATGAAACCCTAATATTCCATGCTTGCTAGGATTTTTTATGAACACAAGTGGAAGAAGAGTGTTATTAGTAGGGTAGGTTGGGCCTGACCTCAACACCCCATGTGCTAAGCCTTGCCTACATACCAATACCTCAAAAGGGGATCAAACTCAATATAATTCTCCCAATCTAAGTAATTATGCAAGTGAGAGAGATGCTAATATGCCTACATTTCAATGTTAATTTAAATGCTTTGAGTGTGGATTGATATATAAACTTGAGTAAAATTGAGCTTTGGGCTACTCTAGATGGATGTATGCAAAAATAGGGGTAAATAAGTATCAATAACGTTAATTTACATAATTATTTCTGAGATTAATCATGAGAATTTACATGTATCTAATAAATGATTGAAAGTGGTCTTTATATAGTGTTATAATACTTGTCAAGACATGAAATGAGTCGAGGCTGAACTTAAGATGCTTTGAGAAGTGGAAAGATATCCATTAGGGGAAAGGGAATCTAAGGGTCAATAGTGTTGCCCACTTTGCCAATAACACATTGCGCTATAGACCAATGGGGTTGTGTTATTGTTCAGGTGGATGGCACATGCAAAAAAAGATTGGGGATGCCTAGGTGAAGGCTCAATGTGGCCCTTGGTATATATAGGCATGGGTTAGACATGTATAAGAGATGGAAAAGGATCAAAAGAGGCCATAAGATAGGTCTAGGGCTAAACTAAGGGGAGGGTGGTCTCAATTAACACTCATTGCATTAAAATAACATTTTATATGGCTACATTTTTCCCCCTTTATTCTAAAAATGTAGCATAGCGAAATAATTAGGATAAAATAAATAAAAATGTACATGGACTTACCTATGAGGAAAAACCCATGAATGTGGGTCTGAGTCTATGAATTGTGTTCCATTATGTGTCTTGTAGATGAAACATATATGAATTAGTCCTTACTTAAGAGATATCAAGAGTGAAAATAAAACTAAGAGATTTGAGAGAGAGGAAATGAACAAATACACATCATTGGTTACATGAACCAATGTAAAAACTTGGTGAAATCATGCGTGTGTATATGGTGATCAAATGGTGAATAGCTTATAATGAGTTGTGGATTTCCCAATAACCATGTGTGGGTGGATCAATAACTCAAGCTAGCCTTGAATCCATCATTATTCACCCCTATTTGGTGGATCATAATCTGTGAATAACTTGGATTGGACTGATGACTTATCCAAATGTAGGTGGCTCAAGAAATCAAGTAGGTCATGACTCCGCCATTGCCTACACATGTGTATTAGAAGTTGAAGTTGAAACTATGTGGTGTCATAAAGTTGTAAAAGATGGATTTGGGCTACTTAGGAACTTTGAAATGTAAAACAGCTTAGGGGCCACTCAAGAACTTGGGAATGTCGACCGTTGTAGATGGAATGAGGCATTTATCTAGTGTAATATTGATGCATATGGTGTTTAAAGTATACAACATGGATAATGACACAAATTTTGTTGGGAGGATGTACACCGGAAGCACACAATTTGATTACCAATACCAAGCAACTTAATATGCGGAAATTAACCAGATTCACCAAGTAACTAGAATTCAGAATAACACATGATATGAGAGACAATACCAAATTGTATTAACACTTTATACAGAAAAGAATACAATAAAGAAGATGCCACTTCTTCTCCACCACCTTACAGAGGTTTCCCACGCCTCAAGTGAACAGTAATTCTTCTCCCCAAAGCTCTCCCTCTCACAGGTCCCAACACCCAACTCAAAATACAGAGTTGGTGTTCACCTCCCGTGCTCCACGCACACCACAAGTGCTCCACGCACTCCACAAGCACTCCACGTGCTCCACAAGTACTCAAGGTACTTCAAGTAGATCTCCCATGAATCTGCAACAACCTGCAATTCAACAGACCATACTTATGGAAGGAACTCCCTTGCCTTCCTCTTGCTCTATCCGAGTACACACCTGTACTCCAAGTAGATCCTGCCTGATACTGCTCCCTGTAGTGTTGCTGTCTGTATGACCTTGCACACCTGCAAATCAAGCAATGGTTCTAATCACCTGTGAACCTCGACCTTGCACACACATACACCTGCAGATCAACGATCTTACTTACCATGTAGATCTCCTATATAGGCCATGCAACTGTGACCAAGATCCTACACTCTTGAAGAACCCAGCTGGCTCTCCAATCCAGCACCAACACACCTGGTACTGTGGCACTAGGAGGAACGCACCATAGCTCTACCTCACACACAGAAGGAGCTTATAATTATGCTCTCTTACTCCCTAGCACACTTTTACAATACAACCATGAGTCTATTATATAGATCTCATCCAAACAATGATTAGACATCTAATTACAATAATTAGATCCGCAGCTATGAGTCTAAAATTAGCACTCATCATGCAAACTCTTGGTTCGTTAGCTAACTGCCCGTAAATAGCTCGCAGTCGAACCACACAGGCGACCGACGCTGGTCCCTGTCCGCCTGGAGGTGACCGACGTCGGCCGATATATGACCGACGTTGGTTGCTTCTCTGTGCTATCCCGCCGACGTCGGCTGATCAGACCGACCCCAACTTCTTCTGCAACTCAGCAACCTTCAGCAACCTCCTCTCCTGTTTGCATCAGTGAAGCTTTTAGCTCCACAATCCTAACAATCTCCCACTTGGAGATAAACAGCTGCACTGTACCTGTACCTGTACTCCGTCTAATCTGTTTCCTGGTTTGTATTCCTCTTCAAGCTCCCACCTGAAGACAACCCACCACACATCCCGTGGTGTACCACCTGTCATCCGAGTAACCTGCCACATCCGAACCTACAAATACATGTAGTGAAGTCCTGACCCTGCATAGCAACACCTGCTGCCGATCCCTCTCAAAAAACCTGAGAACTCACTTCCCCGAATTGGCTCCTAACTCTCTGACAGCTCCCACTGCATGGGAATACTCAGGTCTATACCAGACCTCATGTGATTTCGGACACTGTACCTGTCCAGCCCTTAGTGTGCTCCGGCTCTGCATCCCGAACCTCACCAACACCTGATTCACATCAGCTCCCACTCGAGACAAAATCAACCTGTGATCTCCATGCCTCCCATGCCAAAGAATTCCGCTGCTCCAAACTTCCCATGACATGCCACTGAACTAATCTTACCCTTAGCTCAGCAAAACCCTGTATGTACACACCTGCTATAGCAAAACATACCATCCACATACAGCAACAGAATGATGTCGCAATTCATCATCCCCCTGGTAAGACAAAACACAGTAGTTACCTGACACTGACTGAAGCCATGCTCCGTCCTCCACTTGTCAAAACCTGTACCACTGTCCTGCAGCTCCACAAGACCATATACCTGATCTTCCGTCTCACGTATCCGTTCTCTCTATTCTTCTACTAAGGTATCCATTCGTCTCTGTGCTTTCATACCTGCTAGCATCTCTACCAAAACACACCTGTCTGGGTCTCCTCCAAGGAATCACATCCTCATCCATGCCAAGCTCACACCTGTTTCCTGGATCCTTCCTGCTCTACAATCAGCAACATGTATGAAGAAGAGGAACAACGAATTTGAGGGCCTACTTACACCTTCAGTCCTCCGTATGGGTGTTTGAGACTCCTTGACAGCTTGCTGTCCACCCAAAATCCGTTTACAGTGACCGACCTTGGTCACTCCACAGTCTGCATCCGACCGACGTCGGTTCCATGCGTCTGTACCTGACTACCAACCTGCCTGCGCTGGTGTCCCTGCTGCCGACGTCGGTCCTGATAACCAACATCGGTCTTACATACTGCCGACGTCGGTCCCATGACCGACATCGGTCTTACCCTGCCCGACATCGCCGGCTTCGGTCTGCACATGACCGACATCGGCACCTGTCTGTTCGACGCCGGTTCCTCCTAACCGACGCCAGTATCTGTGTTCGCCTGTGAGTGATGACTTTTTACCCGCGAGCTTCTTTGAATCAAAATCCATGTCCAAACTGCCCTGCTCAGAAGTATCCAGCCACATCCACTGGGTTCTGTCCGCCATCTCCTCCATAAACACCAAGGCTTTCCAGTTCTTAAGCCTGTCAAATATATCTGTCTTTCGCTTAAGAACATGCATCTCCTTCCTGCTCATGTGACCAAGCCTACGAAGCCACGTCTCCGCAACAAAAGAAGAATCAGTAATATAAACAAGTAGATAAAGGATACCTGTTTTCTTACCACCAGCTAATTCAAGTGCATCCGCTGTGAGAGTTCTTGTGCATCTCTCATCACCCAATCTTTCTGAAGAAATTAGCCATATCTCCAAACCTGGGACCTGCATGACCTTCATCAACACCTGTGTGTTGGCCGCCTGCAATTTCAGCTTCACTTTGCCTTTGCCAACAATCTGACAAGGCTTACCAGCTCCTCTACCTGGAACTGCATGGAAAGAGGCAACCGAATCTTTTATCCAAGATTCAACTTTATCCAAGAAACCTGCAAACACATCCTGTGCAACAACACCTGCTACATCTGTATCTTCAGTTTCTTCATGCTGATCTGTTACCAACCAACAATAATCTTTTACCTGCTCTTTCTTTCCATAGGACCGTGAGTGACCATCTGTGCTTTTCAACTCCTCCATTCTTAGCTTACTTTGATCTACAGTTGCTCTACTCCCACTCGATCAGAAACCCCTGAGAGTGCCCTGTAACCAAAAACAAACCCTGCTTCCTCCAACCTCAGCTCAGATACCACCTGTTGGTATCAAGCTCAAGAACCTACAACCAAGGCTCTGATACCACTTGTTGGGAGGATGTACACCGGAAGCACACAATTTGATTACCAATACCAAGCAACTTAATATGCGGAAATTAACCAGATTCACCAAGTAACTAGAATTCAAAATAACACATGATATGAGAGACAATACCAAATTGTATTAACACTTTATACAGAAAAGAATACAATAAAGAAGATGCCACTTCTTCTCCACCACCTTACAGAGGTTTCCCACGCCTCAAGTGAACAGTAATTCTTCTCCCCAAAGCTCTCCCTCTCACAGGTACCAACACCCAACTCAAAATACAGAGTTGGTGTTCACCTCCCATGCTCCACGCACACCACAAGTGCTCCACGCACTCCACAAGCACTCCACGTGCTCCACAAGTACTCAAGGTACTTCAAGTAGATCTCCCATGAATCTGCAACAACCTGCAATTCAACAGACCATACTTATGGAAGGAACTCCCTTGCCTTCCTCTTGCTCTATCCGAGTACACACCTGTACTCCAAGTAGATCCTGCCTGATACTGCTCCCTGTAGTGTTGCTGTCTGTATGACCTTGCACACCTGCAAATCAAGCAATGGTTCTAATCACCTGTGAACCTCGACCTTGCACACACATACACCTGCAGATCAACGATCTTACTTACCATGTAGATCTCCTATATAGGCCATGCAACTGTGACCAAGATCCTACACTCTTGAAGAACCCAGCTGGCTCTCCAATCCAGCACCAACACACCTGGTACTGTGGCACTAGGAGGAACGCACCATAGCTCTACCTCACACACAGAAGGAGCTTATAATTATGCTCTCTTACTCCCTAGCACACTTTTACAATACAACCATGAGTCTATTATATAGATCTCATCCAAACAATGATTAGACATCTAATTACAATAATTAGATCCGCAGCTATGAGTCTAAAATTAGCACTCATCATGCAAACTCTTGGTTCGTTAGCTAACTGCCCGTAAATAGCTCGCAGTCGAACCACACAGGCGACCGACGCCGGTCCCTGTCCGCCTGGAGGTGACCGACGTCGGCCGATATATGACCGACGTCGGTTGCTTCTCTGTGCTATCCCGCCGACGTCGACTGATCAGACCGACCCCAACTTCTTCTGCAACTCAGCAACCTTCAGCAACCTCCTCTCCTGTTTGCATCAGTGAAGCTTTTAGCTCCACAATCCTAACAAATTTGTCATTATGTATGATAGAATTAGTGCAAAACTAAGCATATGGAAATAATGTGTCATGCACATGCCCCCAATTTTTATATATGTGCATATAGATTCTAGAATGAGTCATAGTAATTCATGTTTATGCATATCTGAAATTGAAATGGGAGTGATCATGTCATGCATGATGCTCCTGATCTAATCAAACCTATGTAATTATGTGTAAAAAATAAGTATATACTAAACATATCTGATAATCTATGATTGAGACTGTGCAAACATAAACTATCCCTAATGTACCTTTCTAATAATTATGGAAGTTTTTATTTTTTAGGCTACTGGACAAGAACATGGTGGGTGGATTATAGCATACTACGATCCAAGTAATGTACTACACTTTTGTCTAAAAGTGTTGTTTCAGATAAAATTTGAGACTGATCTGTGTATGATTGTATTTCCCTAAGTTTGAGCTCTGTAATCTATGTCTACATGTTAAAAACTATGTTTTGAGTGTACTAGGATGGCCTAATCTCTGTGACAAACCCTTTTGAATGCCCATTATTTTGAGGGAGTTTTTTGAACCTCTACAATAATTATCCTAAAAATAAAACTTATGCATATGTGTGTTAGACTGATAATATGTGATATATGTGTGATAAACCAATATAATGTGTATACATGACATCGAAATGTAAAAGAGATTAAGCATAAGTTGGCAATGTATTATATATGTTAGATCTAGCATTCACAAGTTTTCAAGATATATATAACAATGTAAGCATGTATATGAACAATAAATCTAAATATAATTAGAGTAAACTACTTGGGGGGATGGGGCATGATGTTCATCAAGGCACCCAAGAAGGAAAGGAAGATGCATGAGGTCCCTCATGGCATCACAAATTGGATGTGAAAGCAACAAGTAAGATATAAGTGTCATGTCCATGATGAATACATGAAAGTATACATACAAACACATGAGGCATGTAAAGTAGGCCAAGGGGCCACAATACAAAGGATATGGACACATGTCACTAAGTCTGATAAAATGAACGCATACAAGGACATGTTCAAATATCTGCATATGAAAAAAACATGCAAGTTTGGCTTAGAGCCACATGAAAAGGCATGTTCAAATGTCCACATACATAATCAAATAAAATACACAAGGACATGGGCACATGTCCAAAGCATAAAAGCAGTGAAAGGACAATGGCATATTCAAATGCCCTTGAGTAGATGTGAAGAAAAGAAACATAATCAAAGCTAGGCTAGTAAGGCTAGAAATGAAAGTATGCATAATCATATGGTATGAATCCATATAAAATCAAAAATGTACTTGAGTCTATAATAGTAATAATCATCAAAAAATTAGTTAGTATAGGATGATCAATATCAAGAGATAATCAATGTTAAAAATATGATATGGAGTATAGAAAGATATAACATGGAAAATTGGAAGCTATGTGTATGATGTCCCCAATGGGCTAATATATCAATTTTGAATTAGTGTATATGTGTATGTGCCCTTGATGGGTGGATAGTATAAAATTTAGATCTATGTAGAGGACCAGAGTCTTGTAATAACCTATGACCACTCGAAGGGAACAAGTGAAGCATGTATGTATGATAAAATTGACTATACTAACATAGATAGAATATATAGTACCTGAAAAATATAATGAATGTAAACATGGAAATGTATATAATCTAATTTTTTATTTTTTGAGCAATATTTAAATGTGTTTGTATTTTTAAACACACACACACACACATATATTATGTTTTATGAGTATAATCTATGTACAAGCAACATGAAAATGAAACTATGTACAAGTAATAAGAGAGCATACTAAATGATGAGTCTTGCAAGAGACTCGCTATCAAGGTGACTTGTATCAAATAAAGGAAGATTTATAGCACATGATATCTGAGGAGGTATCTAAGATATGGGAGCCAGATGTACTAAATAATTTGTAGTTGAAACTTACTACAGAGTGTGACTATGAATCTATGGAGTTATATTGAACTGGATTTTGAACTGTGGGGCTCTTGGGGACCCATCTGGTATAATAAGTAATAACTGGCATAGATGCTCTATGCAGAGTGTTGTGAGGACTCAGTAATACTGATCTGGGTGAGAATGGGGTAGAGAGAGTCTCTCTATAATCCAAAATATTTATTTGATGTAGGGGTCTCTCTCATAAAGGTCTTTGTAGGAGAGTATGTATATGTGGTAATGTTGTATAAGTAGACCTCACCTGCACTGGTGGCTTAACTGATATCTGAGGTGTGCTAAGAGAATATAAGTTTGGAGTTGTTAATGGTGATTATTGTGTTACTAGTTGTGGAGTAGGTAAAGAAAACTCATATGGAATGCCTTCAAACATAACACCCTGATTAGTGTGTATATACTTGAGACATCTATGTACGGTGGAAGGAATGGCTCAAAGTTGATGTATCTAAGGCATGCCCAATAACATATTAAATGTTCTGGCACTAGGTACAACTATGAATCTAGTGGCCACATGTGTGGGGCCAAAATGTAATGAAAGCAAAAAAAATTCAATGAAACTCTAGACATGGCCACTAAAGCCATGAATAATTATATTTTTCAAATAAATATCCTGATCTGAATAGCCCAAGTGATGTATAATTGTAATAGTACACATATTGATGCTTGACCCATTTCAACCATGACACTCTGAATAAGATGATGATCAATGTAAGATCGTTCAAAGAGTACATATAAATCTGATTCATCGTCAATGATCTCCTATTTTGATAAAGTGATAAGAGGCCTAACTGGCAGTGTAGTATGATACACACCAATGATACTATGTATAGGGTGTGTCCATTATATGAGTATGATAAAATGTCATGGTGGATATGTCTGATAATATAATGAACACCTGAAGTGTTTTTTGTCTCATTAGTCATATATTTTGGAAATGGATCAAAAAATATTTTCATTGCTTTTGCTTCGATTGGCTGGGCTTTAAGTTTTTATGTGCTCACATCAGTTATATGTCATGACCTTATTTGACCTGTATTTAATTTGTATTGTTGATATAGTTAGCTATGAACTATTTGAGACATTTTTTATTTTCTTATTATGGTGTTACAGTTTTTTAATCTATATTGATACACTTTATTATAATTATTGAGATAATTATTGATACATTTCCATTACAACATTGGATATTTATGCTTAATGCATACTAATTTATTATTTAGTTTAGATGTGTTATTTAAATATTGTTATTGCATTTATCATATTTAGATGTCTAGATACTTCTAATGCTCTATTTTTTTACTACAAGGATAGGTACTTGAGTTAGGTTTTGTTTGAACCTAAGTAGCAGAGAAACATGGAGAAATAACATGGATTAAATGAAAAAGTGAATTTGATTGTAAAAATTGGGATTGATGGTACTACTGTTTAAGTTATCTTGTTTACTTGATTAAGTGATGGGTGTTATTGTTTTATGTTTGATTTATTTATTTATTATTTTAGTTAGTTTTTAACATCAAATAAATATTACTTTACTTGATGTTATCAATTATAGGAGTTATCACTTTGTTGTGTCATGACTAGTCTTGAAACTGTTGATTGCTTTTTGATATCAACATTTTTCATCATTATGATTATTATGTTTTTTTTGACTTAATGAATGTCAACTTCAATAGGGCATTTATTCACGTATTATTTTTATTTTTGCTATCATTTTGATTATTGAATCTTTATCACCATCACTAGCTTGTCTTGATGTTATTCAAATAATGCTTAGTATCAATTGTATTATAGTCAAAATCACTTTGAAACATGAGTTATTTACTCTAAGGTTTGATATATGTGCATTAAGGTCAATGCTTAAAATAACTTCATTGTAATTTTGTGTCGATTGGGCATTGTTTATTCATTGGGCATGCATTATTTTTCATATCCAAGTTGGCTTAGATTTATGCTAAGTTACTAGGACTCGACCCACCTTGGGGGCATTGGTATTAGTTGATGTTTTATTTTTTTAAGCCATATGACTCTAAATTTGTGACATGACTAGAGTTACCATGCAAAGGGTTGAGACTCTTCCATGGGTCTTTAGGTCTTATTGTGTTTATTTTGACTTAGATATTCAAACAGCTATGTGCCTTAGGGAGACTCTGTCAAAAAAATTGGCATGGCGGCTAAGGAAAATGTAATGCAACTCTTGCATGAGGTTTTTCAGGAGCTTGAACTACATATAAACCATTAATCTTGTCATCCATGTGGGAGTTTAGTATAGTTAATTGGGGTTCATTTTGGCACATATTTTTTGACTAGTTTTATTTGAGGCATGTAGATTTTTGGATGCTTATTTTGAATAATGACTTGGTAACCTGGAAATGAAGTAAATCTTATTTAATAAATGATTTTAATGTTGAACTAGTTATGTTTTTAATCGTAAACATTTTGTAATAGATTTTACCTGCATTATGGTTTTTATTATTAAAACCCTAACTAGGGTTGATGGCTTTTATTTCTAGGTTTTTGTATGATGGGCATAAGCGGCTCAGTCATGACTTATACACACACACACACACACACACGTGTGTGTGTGTGTGTGTGTGTGTGTGTGTATGCCATTATAGTTGTGTATTGTCATGGTTGAGATGGATATATTTTGTGTATATATATGTTTATATATTTTTTGTTTGTTTGTTTATATGGTTAGGGTTTGATTTGTATATCATTAACTTGGTAATGGATTTATGTTATTATGATTGTGGTGTGAGTTTATAAACCCTATATGGTTACTAGTTGGGTTATACGGTTGGGTCATGCCACTGGATTATGCAGTTGGGTTGTATTAACTATGAAGTGTATTTTTTAAAATTAGTTTTATGTTTTTAAAAATCCTAGATTGGGTCATACGGTTTATAAATCAATGTGTTTTATTTTTTTATCCTATGAGGACAATGACATTATTGAGCTTCCATGGGGTTCAAAATGGACACTAAGGTTTTGTAGAAAATAATATTGTTTTATTATTTTTACCTATATGATTGTGTTTGATTTGTGTATTATTACTTGATTGTTATTAAGTTGACTTGGTTTATCAAATTTTGTTATAATTATTGGCATGATTCTAATAATGATATTTGAATTATTTCAAGTTATTATTAGTTGACTTATAGTTGAAAATGATGATCAGCTAAATTATTTTATTGTTATGATTACATATATTATTACAATTGATATTGAATCTTTTAGTGTTTTTAGTAAAGTTTGTTTCAGTTAAAATGTTACCCATAGCTTTACGTAAGTTTTAAATTATCATTTTTAATTGGTTGGAACTGTTGTCTTCTTTTTATGAGTTTTTAATTTACCCATTAACATTTATTAAATTAGTATGTGAGGATGACTGCCTGATAAATTTATGGCATAAAGATTTATTTGCCATATTATATTTTCAAATAGAAAATGAGATACAATCATAATTAGGTACCAAGTTAATGGATCTTGGTGGGTTGGATTCGTATGGTTCATTTCCTTTTTGTTGTTTATTTATTTGTTTATTGTCAAGCTGATTTCGTTTCATTATATTTTCTCCACAATTTTTCTATTGCCCTGATCCTTATCCAATTGATGGTTGGGGTGGTATAGTGGCCACTTATCATTGGGCTCATTAAGATTGGCAAGGTGGGTTTAGATTCTTTGGTTTGCGTGTGAATAATTTGTACTCACTTTTTTTTTATCTCGACTTGTGATAGTTGGTTGTAGATTAATTAAAATATTTATGTACTCTATTTTATTCATTATAGTTATAATTCATTATAATTATATTTGATACAAATAATGTTATGTTTATCTTTTATATTCAAATAAATCTTGTAAGTTTGGGTTATGGATTTGACTATATTTGATCATCTAATTATCCGTGTATTCTTGTATTATTATTTATTTACATCGATACATTAATTTATTTTATAGACGAACATAGTTATGTGAATTTATCATTTACTTTTAGCTAGTCTCTTATTTTGGAATAAGTGGATCTATAATAATGTTAAAAAATTTGTGACATTCTAGTTGTTATATTTTATTGGTTCTTGATTGACTTATAACCTGAAAATATATGCGTGTCTTTGTTTATACTTGTTTACTATTGGTTTTGTGGTATTGAACTAACTGTTTATTTGAGGATGTGATTAATCATCTTAGAATCTAGTTGTAAAAGTCAATTACGATTTTTACATAATTCATTTAATACATTTGAGTAGATAAACTTTGGTTGAAACTTTATTTCATAATTGTTGTTTTAGCTTATATATTAAAAAAATTGTGGTTGTGACATATTGTTATCAAATCATGGTTTATTACTCTAGGGAACTTTGAGGAATGTTTCTTGCTAATTTTCTACTCAATTGTTTATTTCACCACAGGATGGTGAGGACAAGATATTTAATATCAGATAATAACCCAAGGAACGTTAACCCGAGTAGAGGAAGAGGTAAAGGTCATCATGCCAATATTCTTAAGAGATAAGAACCACCTGTCTATAATGTTGATAATAATATTAAAACCCCTAACTGTGAGAAAAATAATCTCAATGTTAACCAAGAAGTAGTTTTGAATAGAATTCTAACTGCATTAAATTCACTTCAAAGTAAATTGAACATCCAAGATTGAAGGTTGAACAATCTAGAATATGTTTTAGCTAAAGAATTTCTAATTAGATGAAAAAGTTATCTCCACCAACTTTTTCAAGTGATGAATCGAGTGGTGCAACTAATGTGTGGCTACTACACCTACAAAAGTATTTTAATATGCATAGCATGTCCTCTAATATGAAGGCAATAGTGATTGATTATCAGTTAGTAGAAGCTACAACTCTTTATTAGAATCATTTATGTGTTGTAGAGGGTTACCATCCAATGACTCTTATCTGACTTACTTTTGAAAGGCTATTCAAGAAGAGGTATCTCAATTCCAACTTCAAGGAACAAAAAATCATTGACTTTCAACTATTGAAATAAGAGAATATAACTGTGACTAAGTATGGATATAAGTTTTTCCATATACTGCATCATGCTAACTACATTCATGATGAAGAGACTAAAGTCACTAAGCTTAAACTACGTTTGAAAGAGATATTAATATATGATGTGAATATGATCAATCGTAAGACTCTAACTATTGATATTGAATATGCTCATAGAACATAAGAGAAAGAGAAAGCTCATCAAAAGATAAGACAAGATTTCAAATAGAATACACAACAATCTAAGAATAATAATTTATCCTATTTGTCTAATAATTTTAATAAATTTAATTCTAACTAAAGATTTACTAAGAGTACGAATAGTTTCAATAAATTTCAAGGGAAAAATAAGAATTTCAAAAATTCAAATTCTTCTAAGTCTGTTAATTTTAAAATAAATCCGACCCAAAGTAGTCAAAATATGTTTGCTACTGGAGAAAATACCATTCTAGTGATGCCACAAAGGACTATAGTATGCTATGAATGTGGTGATAACCACCACTAAAAATATTCCCCTAAGTTGAAAATAAGTCAATCAACTAATCATAGAGTGTATGCATCTTTAGATAATAAAAACATATATTTCTAAACAATTCTTATTGAAATCAGAGATAAAAGAAATGATTTTTCTATTTCAATTTTTATTTGATTCAAGAGTAACTGATAGTTTTTTGGATCCTAAGTTAGTAACATGTTATAATTTAAATCTGATGACTTTGAAAGATGATTGGGATGTTAAGTTTAGATCAAGTAAAAGAGTACCAGTTATGAAGTATCTTGAGAACATAAGCTTAGACTTGGATATTTTTCAGACCCAAGTTAATTTATTTTTAGCTCCCCCTAGATCTTTTGATATAATCTTGGACATGGATTGGTTTCATCATCATAAAAAAAATTAGACTATTGTAACAAAGTGATATATTATTGTAGTGATTTGGAAAAAACTGTAGAAATTCAAGGTTTGAAAAAATCAAAAGTATGTAATTTATTATCAACTTTACAACTGAACAAATCAGTATGTAAAGGTTTCAAGTTATAGGTTGTTTATATGTAAGAAAATGCACATGTAATAGAATTAACATTTAAAAAATATTCATTTTTGCATGAGATTTCTAATGTTTTACTAGATAAATTGACAGGTTTACCTCTTAAATGTGAATTTGATTTTTCTATTGATGTATCTTTAAGAATATTCTCTTAATCAAAAGTACCTTATTATATTCATGTAGCATATTTGTAGGAGCTAAAAGTTCAGCTACAAAAATTATTAAAAAATGATTGTATTAGGCAAAGTGTGTCACCTTGGGGAGCACCAGTGGTCCTTATGAAAAAGAATGATGGAACCTTGAGATTGTGTGTTCACTATCGCATGCTTAACAAGGTTAACATTAAGAATCAATATATTTTTTTGAGGATAGATGATCTGTTTGATCAAATGAAGAATGAAACTATGTTTTTTAACATAGACTTGAGATCAAGCTATGACTAGCTAAGGATCAAGGAAGAAGATATCTATAAGACTACTTTCAAAACTAGGTGTGGACATTACAAGTTTAAGATAATGCCTTTTGGTTTAACTAATGCACATGTTGAATTTATGAACTTAATGATTTGTGTATTCAAGAATTTTTTAATAAATTTGTTCTAGTATTCCTCGATGATATATTGATCTATTCTAAGAATGCAATTGAACATGAACAATATTTGTGCTTAATACTATAAAGGTTAAGGTAGCATAAACTATTTTGTAAACTATTTAAATGTGTTTTTTTTCAATTTGAGATCCACTATCTAGATCATATTATATCTAACATTAGTATTGATATTGATATAACAAAGATTAAATCTATTCAAGAGTGACCTGCTTCTAAAAATGTACATGAAGTATCTAGTTTTATGGGACTAGTTAGTTATTATAGAAGATTTGTTGTATTTTTTTCTAAATTGGCTAACCTAATAACTTCCTTACAGTACAACAGTAAGAATTTTATATGAACTTCAGAATGTGAACAAGTTTTTTTAAAGCTTAAAGAGCTATTGACTTCAACACCTATACTTATTGTATTAGATCTGAATAAAAAATTTAAAATATGGGTTGATGCATCTAAAAAAGGCTTGGGTGGCGTGTTAACTCAAGATAGTTCATTTGTGGCTTATTAATCATAAAAACTGAAGGACCATGAGAATAATTACACCACTTATGACCTTGAACTTGCTTTCATTATTCATATTTTGAAGCAATGGAAACACTTTTTGTTAGGTAAGTATTTTGAGGTGAAATCTAATCATCACAAGTTAAAATATTTGTTTTCTCATGATGAACTGAATGTGCACCAACATAGATGGCTACAATTTTTAAGTAATTTTGATATGAATATTTTATATGTAAAAGTTATGGAGAATTATGTTGTTGATGCACTCAATCGATGTACATATCTTGATACCTTATCTATTCTACATAATAATTTTAATACTGAAATATTAGAGCACCAGTGTTGTGATAAGTTTTGCCAAGATGTAAGTGTAAATTTGGATGATGAACCTATTGAAAAAAAAATTGTTGACTTTTATGAATTTATGTACCTGAGTCTGGTTACTTAAATAATATTGTTCTAAAACAAGTGTATGTAAGACCTTATTTTTCTCATCTAGGTGTTACGAAGATGACCCACAAAATGAAAAGGTTGTATTTTGGCCTAGCTTAAAACATGAAGTTAATAAATTTGTGTCAAGATGTTTGGATTGCTAGTGTGTGAAAGTTGAACATTGTCATATATGAAGATTAATGTACCATCATGATGTACCATGAGATAACTGGGTTGTGATTTGTTTATATTTCATAGTTGGTTTGCCAAAATCTAAATAAAATATGATACTATTTTGGTCATGATATATAAATTTACTAAAGTTGGTCATTTCATTGTTGAAAACTTAACAAATGATGCATTTATGTTTGCTTCATAGTTTGTAAAATAAATAGTATGGATACATGACATGCATAAAATTATTATTTCAGATAGAGATAATCTTTTTATTTCGAGATTTTTATAAAATTTGGCTGTCATTTTTGGTACAAGGCTATATTTTAGTTCGTATTGTCACCCAGAAATGGATGGTGAGACAAAAATATTAAATTAAGTTGTGTAATACATGTTAATAATGTATGTGATGGATCAACAAGGTAAATGGAAATATTATTTACACTTAGTTGAATTTTCTTATAATAATATGTATCATTTGATGATTAAAATGGCTCATTTCAAAGATTTGTATGGACACAAGTGTAGAACTTCACTTGGCTAAGAAAGTTTATAAAATATGTTTGTTACTAATCCTAATATTTGTAAAAGTATGATAGGTAAATATAAAATATAAGTCAAAATTTAAAAGTTATCTCTGATAGGCAAAAGAGTTATGTCGATTTGAAAAATACACCACATGAATTCCAAGTGGGAGATAAAAAAAATTTGCATGTTAGACCATAGAAAAGTTCAATTAAATTTGGAATGTCTTCCAAATTAGCTACTCAATTTGTAGGACACTTTGAAATTTTGAAAAAAAATAGTCTTGTTACCTATCATCTATCATTTCCTCCTTCCTTGTCTTAGATTCACAATGTGTTTCATGTGGCTTTATTGAGAAAGTATATTCCTGATCCATCTCATATTTTGAATTGGATCCATCTTCAAGTCTCAGAAGAGGAAAAGATGCAGTTAGATATAGTGAAGATCCTAGACCATCATAACATTAAATTGACAAATCTTTATATTTCTCAAGGGTTGGTTCAATGAGATCCTTTATCATAAAGAAGTGTTACTTGGGAAGACAAGAGTCTTTTCAAGTAGCATTATCTTTAGTTATTTTGATCATCGGGAAGACTCTTTTCCAAGTGGGGGAGGATGTCATGACCCTATTTGACCTACATTTAATTCATATTGCTGATATATTTAGATGTGAACTATTCAAGATATTTTTTGTTTACTTATTATGGTGTTACAGTTTTGTTATCTACATTGATACACTTTATTATAATTATTGATATATTTTTATTGCAATATTGGATATTTATGCTTAATGTGTACTGATTTATTATTTAGTTTAGATGTGTTATTTAAAATATTATTGTATTTATTGTATTTAGATGTCAAGATACTATTAACGGTCTATTTATTGACTACATGGATAAGTACTTGAGCTAGGTTATGTTTGGACCTAAATAATAGAGAAACGTGAAGAAATAACATGGATTAAAAAAATCATGAATTTGATTATAAAAATTAAGTTTGATGGTACTGTTATTTAAGTTATCTTGTTTACTTGATTAAGTGTTGGGTGTTATCATTTTTATGTTCAATTTTTTTATTGATTATTTTTATCATTTTTTGACATCGTATAAGCATTACTTTACTTGATGTTATCAATTATGAGAATTGTCACTTTGTTGTGTTATTATTAGTCTTGTAACTATTGATTTTGTTTTATGTCAATGTTTTCCGTCGTTCTAGTTACTTTTTTTTCATTGCCTTAATGATTGTTGACTTTGATAGGGTATTTGATCACATATCATTTTTATGTTCATAATCATTTTGATTATTGACTATTTATCACCATGACTGGCTTGTCTTGATATTGTTTATATAATTTCTTAGTATCAATCGTATTATAGTTGAAGTCTCTTTAAAACACGTGTTATTTGATCTAAGGTTTAATGTATGTGCATTGTGTTCAATTCTTAAAATAACTTCATTGTAATGTTGTGTTGATTGGGCATTGTTTGTTCATTGGGCATGCATTATTTATCGTAGCCAAGTTGGCTTGGATTTGTGTCAAGTTTTTAGGTCTCGACCCACTTTGGGGGCATTGATAATTAGTTGATGTTTTGTCTTGTTAAGCCATATGACTTTAGAGTCATGGCATTGGCTCGATTTATCATACAAAGGGTTGAGACTCTTCTATTGGTTTTTCGGTTTTATTGTGTTTATTTAGACTTGGTTGTTCAAAGAGATCTGTGCTTTGGAAAGATTCTGCTAAAAAATTTGGCATGGCATCTAAAGGGAATGTAATGTAGCTTTTGCATGAGGTTTTTTCGGACCTTGAACTACATTTGAACCATTAATCTTGTCATCCATGCAGGAGTTTAGTAGAGTTAATTGGGGTTCATTTTGGCATATATTGTTCGACTAGTTTTGTTCAAGGCATGTGGATTTTTGGATGCTTATTTTGCATAATGACTTGGGAGCCTAGAAATGAAGAAAATCTTCTTCGGTGATCAACTTCCAAATTCCATGTAGGTGGTGGTGTTAAAATTTTGTGTTTGCATCATTAAATGATTTAAATGGCAAATTGGTTTTATTTTTGATCATAAACATTTGGCAATAGATTTTACCTGCATTATAATGTTTATTATTAAAATCCTAAGGTCAATGTATTTTATTTCTAAATTTTTGTATAATGGCCATAAATGAATTGGCTATGGATTCCATTTATATATACTGTGAATATACATATTGTTATATATGCAGTTATAGTTATGTGTTGTCATGGTTGACTTGGATATATTTTGTGCATATATGTGTTTATATATTTTTTTTTATTTGTTTGTATGGTTGGGGTTTGATTTGTATGTTGTTAACTTGGCAATGGTTGTATGTTATTATGACTATGTTGTGAGTTTATAAACCCTATATAGGTTACACATATGGGTTATACAATTGAGTCACACAATTGTGTTATGTGGCTGGGTTATATTAATTATGAAGTGTCTTATTTTAAATTAGTTTTATATTTTTAAAAACCCTAGATTGGGTCATACAAGTTATAAAGGAATGTGTTTTATTTGTTTATCATGTTGAGTGTTTCGATCCATGACTATAAACTTGGGGGCAATGATGTTATTGAGCTTCCACATATTTGATCATCTGATTATCCATGTATTCTTGTATTATTATTTATTTACAGATTTACATCGATATATTAATCTATTTGGTAGACAAACATAGGTATGTGAATTTATCATTTAATTTTAGCTAATCTCTTATTTTGGAACAAGTGGATCTGTAATAATGTTTGAAAATTTTTGGCATTCTAGTTGTTATATTTTATCGATTCTCAGTTGACTTATAACCCAAAAATGTATTCATGGCTTTGTTTATACTTATTCACTATTGGGTTCATGGTATTGAACTGACCGATTATTTGAGGATGTAATTAATCATCTTATAACCTAGTTGCAAAAGTTAATTATGATTTTTACATAATTATTTTAATATATTTAAGTGTATGAGAATGGGAACATAATATTTCATCTCAAAGAGTAATTTAAGAAGTTAAGTACTTTGAATGCGTCTTAGGGAATTAACCTTAGGCTTATAAAATCTAAGTGATGTTATCCCTTGAACAAGTTCACTTGTGTTAAGCATTATAATACATTATTTTGATTTGGTTTTTAAGTTATGATATTAAGGGATTTTCAAATTACCTTAACCTGACCAAAACTTAATTGATAAGTGATATAATTAATGAGAGATATTTGAGACTTCATTAAGACCTTAAGATAATAACTATATGGATTAATATAATGAATTAAATCTTGGTCTTTATAATTTAGTGAATTCAAATAGATTATATTCATCATAATACTTATGCATGATTTTGTAATTTTCATAGAATTTTTGATAAGGATTGAAATGAAAGAATTACTTAAGTAAAATTGTTTAAATCTTCTAAAAGTCTATTAAAAGACAATTATTTCAATTTAAATTTAATAAGCACTGACAAGTGCAGTGGAATATTATGCACGGCTCCTTAAAACTCATTGAAATTGAATTACGTGAAATAATATAAATCTTACGCATATTTTGTAAGTAACTTGGTAATAAGATACTTTGTGAAAGGTTTTAAAAAGAGAATGGTTATTCCTAATTAAGGCATATTATGATTGAGGATTAAATTCTCCATGTTTGGAAATGACCATTGGAATATTTATCAAGCTAATTCATATCTTTATATCTTCAATGAAGTTAATGGAATTATATTATTAATTTATTATAAATAATCTACTTCAGAACATAAGAACAAGTAAGTTTAAATCTTAAATCAAGCAATTAAAATATGCTTAGGCTAAGGTCATGAACATTGGCAAAGGTGTAAATCTTTAAAACAAGATTAAAAGCAAGACTTAGTATAAATGCACTTAGTTCATGAGACTAATAATATGTATTGAGTCTATTGAACTCATATGACACTTGTATCGCTAATAAAGAGAATTGTAAGGCTAATATTAATCCAATATAGTATCCTTAGGCATGTTTTGTCATGTGCTTTTACCCTACTTGTATATTTTTAAGATGATACCAAACAAAATATAAGCATGGTTGTAGAAACATCCCATGAGCTTGAATACTTAATGAAGCAGTTCATGCTAAACCTCGTGCCTCTATCTACTTGTAAATCAAAAGGTGTTCCAATGCTTTGTATTGTTTTTGGAAATAATCCTTTTCCATTGACCTTTTTCTATTGCTTTTGATTTGGTAGATCTTACTTAAGCAAGTTATTATGATGATTCTTTTGTTAAATATGTTCTCACTTTAACACTATTTGTTTAACTTTGTTGAATTATCCTTATGAGGTACTGGCTATTCTATAGCCTCTACAAGTACTCGAGTAAGGGCATAAGTTAGTGATGGCTCCACTAAAAATGCCACAATGAAGTATGTGGATAGAGATGAGTGGGTATGACCACACTAACCCATTTCTATCCAAATAATAAGTGGTTAAAATACTTCTTAATGAAGTCATTAATGAGTTGTGTACTTGGTCTAGTTTTTATGTTGGTTATAACAAAATTATAGATCCCATTATGTGTTTATGTGTTAAAATTTGTAATGTACCAAGAGAGAGATATAATAGTAGAATAGCTAGTAGAATAGTGAATAGTAGTTTAGTACCACATGCATAAGAATAAGGAGTTGGGTAGATGATAATTAGTATAAATAAAGGGGCATAGGATATTGTACGGCATCAAAAAAGAAGTATTGTAATTGAGCATTCCTCAAAGAAGGTATCCCCTCGAAGTGGCCTACGGTTGAAGTTATTCCTTCCTCAAAATTCTAATATTATGTTAATATAATCAATATTTTTTTCTTCCTCATGCTTGCTTTGATATGCTAATCACCATGTTTCAAATTGCACTTCAACCTTTGATTATAGTGCTTATATTCACCCTGTGGATGTACATGTTCATATCCAAGCATAGACCAAATAAGTGGAAGTAAAAATGGATACATGAACATGCCTCTATTTGGTCTTGTACATATTTTTGATATGTAATTCTTTACATGTTTCGAAATCAAAACATTTTTAAGGGAGATGGAATGTAATATACCTAGGAAAGGGTAGAATAGCAGCATAAATAATAGAATAGTGAATAGTAATAAATAGTAGTTTAGTACCACATGCATTAGAATAAAGAGTTAGATAGATTAAAATAGTATAAATAAGAGGGCATATGCCATTGTAATGGATCCAAACAAATATCAATTCAATTAGAGTATTATTTTAATAAAAAGGTAGCCCCCTCGAAGTGATAAGTGATTCGGAGTGATACCTTCCATAAAAAGAATATAATATAATATATATTCAATATTTTTATTTATTTGTGTATTAGTTATATTATGTTCTTAACATATGGTATTAGAGTGATTTTTAGAGCCATTTCTATGAACTTTGTTGTAGGCACATTTTGGAGCTTCATTGCATGTTGGAGGTCTTCAATAAATTTTCATTTTTTACCCTCAAAATCATGATTATTCTTATTCAAACTGATCTCAAATAGTAATTAATTGTGTCAAACCATTTATGGGTTTTGTGTACCTAGTTTCTAGCTTTCTATAACATTTTAAATTTTTTATTTTTGTTTATTATTGTAAAAGTTATCAGAGTTTTAGTAACTATTATTATTGTGTAAAATCTGACTATTCTTCTGTATTATGATCTCAGACTGTAACAAATCACGTCAAACCATTTCTAGATTTTATGCATCTTGTTTTCATATTTTGAGAATAATTTTTATTTTTTATTTAGTAGTTTTAAATTTATCATAGTTTTTAAAAACTGCTACTTTGTATTAAAAAAATCTATGGAAGTCTTTATGTAAGGATTCATTTTCGGTTGAATCTGACATCCACTAAATTATAATCATGGGGCTTCCTATTTTATCTAAATTTAATCTCATTAAAACTTTTACTAAGCTTCATCAAATTAGCATGGTATGGGAGTATCACAATGACTTTTCCAAACTAACCACTCAAACTGAAGGATTGTCAAAGGATTTTCTCACAACTTGCTTCATCAATGGACTCAATGAGGAACTTTAATAAGAGATTAGAATATGGAAACTTCAAAAATTGATAGAAGTTGTGAGCTTAGCTAAGATCGTAGAAGATTGTATCTGTTATTATTGTGGTGAGACACCTTTTTTTTTGCATCCCTACACAACACCACCTCTTCATGCCATCAACAAACTAGACATTGATTCCCTTTTGGATACACCTCAGCAGGATTCAGATGAGCCCATTAAAGAAACCACCATACTTGAGCAAGCCCCTAATGAATTTAAGCCAACAATTATAGAGTCTAAATAAGGAACCAAGTCTTCAAATCTCTCTAAAAATAATGCTAAGGGGGATAGCATGTTGACTCATCAAGCAGTGTATTTTATGCACCATTGTTCTAACTTTTAGGTGTTGATTTTTGAGCTTCAAATTTTAGTGATAGACTCTAACCTTGTGTTTCAATTTGATATTACTCCATCCATCGATCTCTGTGCACTTCACCCTCATGTTGTAGTGCTTGAGTTCACATTATTGTTGTATATGCTCACATCCCATCCCCAAAAGGAGTGGAAGCCTAAACAAATGCATGGTTGGACTTCCATTTGGTTAACATCCTATTTTATTATGTAATTCTTATCATGTTTCGAGGGTGAAACATTTTTAAGGGGGATGGAATGTAATGTACCTAGATATGGGTATAATAGTAGAATAGTGAATAGTAATTTCTTACCACATGCATAAGAATAAGGAGTTGGGTAGATGACAACTAGTATAAATAAAGGGGCATAGGATATTGTAAGGCATCCAAAAAGAAGAATTTTAATTAGAACTTACTCTAGTAGGAGGTTGCCCCCTCGAAGAGGCTAGTTATATGAAGTTATTTCTATCTCAAAAGGAATGTTGTGTTTGTAATATGTGTTTGAGTTCAATATATACATTTTGGATTGTTATTGTGTGAAGTTTTGAGTGTTAGGTTCCTAAAAAAACCTGGTTCAAACTTTGTTCCACAGTTGTTTTAGCTTATATAAAAAAATTATGGTTATGACATGATATTAGAATCTATCAAATTTTGGATCTTATGTCGTAATCTAATTCATCTATTCATAGTATGGTCAGGGGCCCTATGATAATTACATAATGCTTTAGAATCATAATTATTTGGAAGAATCCTAGTCATATCAACCTCTTTGAAGGGAGGGAGAGATATGGCATTGTATTCTAAAATTTGTTGGAGAATGCGATATGGTGATTCAGGCAGATTCTTATAAGGTATCCTTGGAAGAGATAGTAAAACCACATGAGGAGCTAGCTCTAAGGTTGCATTGATTGTTGTCTTTTTCTCAGTCTTGTTTCATTGGGCCTCAACTTATATGGGAGCTTATTTAAACTCTTATTAGTGGAATTAGATCTAGTTGTGTACTTTAACTTGCCCATGGAGAGAAGTTTGACTTATCGTTCCTTCATTGTATGGCATAGATCTATAAATGATAGAAAATTTTTAAATAATGCAGATTCATAAAACATTGTTAATAAACTTTGCTTGAATATGTTCTTGAGTTTTCTATCTTCCACGAGGCTAATCATCTTTACTAATATGGTTTTATATCACAAGACAAATTTAGCTATTGACTCATTAAATTTTTGCTTTATTTGAGCAACTTGAGCATAGGAAACTTTTTCACTAATGTTGATCAAAAAATGTGCCAAAAGCATACCTGTGAGTGGATTAAATGCTATAATAGACTGATTAGGGAGATCATAGAACCATTGTAATGCATATTCCTTTAAATTATGAGGGAATAACTTAGTCAAGATCTAATTATTGGACATGTAGTCCAAACATGTGTGAAAATCACGTAGATGATGCTCTGGGTCACCCTTACCATCATACAAAGTAAGCTTGGGTACCACAAATCTGGATGGTAAACGAGTTACTACTATATGTTCTGTCAATGGTGTATGTAGGAGAACATGAGATTCCAAGGCATGATATGGTCTAGTGTCACCCTACTCAATATGTGACACCTTAGCCTATAGATAATGGGTCTCATGCTTAAGTAATTATACATCCAGAGAGGAGGGTTTTTTACTAGCCATAGGAGGTGTTGTCATTGGTGAGAGTTGACTAATTATAGCAAGTTGTTTTAGAATTTGAGTTTCCCCTATAGTAGGTGATTAGCATTTGTGGGGTTAGAGGATTTACCCATAATGGACTTTAGAAGTTCTTGAATAATATGAATAAGGTCATATTGCATAACTGAATGCTTAGAAATGAAAACTTTAAATTATCTCTTATTGATGTCCCCAAATCGGTTATCGAATTCTACCATTGTAGGTTGGAAAGTAGGAAAATGACAAGTTGTGTATTTTGTATCTTTGAATAAATTAAATATATGAAAGATTGAAGAAATAAAATAATGAATCAAATTTGAGATTTTGAAATTAATTATTGAGTACATAAAATAGAAGGATATAACGGTTGATGTAGGTGAATGATTAATTAGGTAACAAGTAGTTATTACTACCTCATTTTCTAATCCTACACCACTAAGTGTAAATCTATCCATATCAATCATATTCTTATCCATTCTTTATGCAAATCCATTCTATTATGGTGTATAAAAAGTTGTCTTTTTCCTTTTTATTCCATGTTAATTACAAAACTATTTTAATTCATTTGAGAAATAATCCCCACCATGATAACTTCTCAAAATACTTATCTTCTTCTTTGTTTGGTTTTCTACAAGAGCCTTAAACTTCCTAATTTTTTTTTGAAATCTTAGATTTAATCTTGATATAGTATACCTAGGTTTTTCTCAAGTAATCATATATAAAAGAAACCTAATACACAAATTTACCTAGTGACGAAACCTTCACAACTCCAAACAAATCATTATTTATTAACTAAATAATTGTCTACACTTGTAGCACTATTGGGAAAATTTACTTAATTATGCTTACAGTATACACATTGTTCAAAGAATAAAAATCTAAGTGACAATTAGAAATTCCTTCAGCCATACCTTTAGTTTATAACTCTTGAAAGCATTTCTATCTAATATGTCCCATCCTCTAATGCCAAAGCATTATCTTTTATACAATCAATGTAAAGGCCCAATATGATTCATTAGGAACCTTACAAATAACATAGTTATGACATATGTCACTTATTTTGTTTGCCTCAAGCTTGAACAATGTTCTAGTGTAAACTCCTCTTAACAGTATCATTGTTCTTCAAACCATGTTTCAACTATCATTGTTAAATATTACCTAAATGCTTGCATCATTCATCTTGCTTATAGAAAAAAAAATCTAGCCAAACCAATAATGTATAAAACCCCAAGGAGGATTTTAAACCTTATGTATTTCAACATTAACTTGACTCATCCTTGACCTATTATCTTATATTTCAAGTTGTATCCTAAGAGGACACCACCTCCATAATATTTTTATATTCAAATATACACTCCCTATGAGGAGTCATATGAAATGAAATACCCGATTAATCAACCATGCATCATGGCATGAAATTGTACTTGAATCTACCAATTATAAATCCTTATAATCTCCACTAGAGGTCATCATTTCTAGAGAGGTGGCATCATCTGGTGACTTACCATTTTCAACCTTTTTAGATTCATACTAATTTTAAAAGTGCCTTGTGTATACACATAATATTTTTAAACCTTATCAATTATTGATGCTTTATCTCTTGCAAGAATCTGTTGAGTCTCAACCTCTCTAAGTGCACACCTTAAAGGGTGCATCAAGAAAGGGGTGGAAAGAACTTTGGTGCTTTGCAATATTATTGTTCCCTATACCATCACCTAAAACTAATACAAACCCCTCTTATATGTTTTCCTAAGATTTGACACCTCCCTTACACTCTTCTCTAAATAATTCACTGCCTCAAATAGCCCTTACCTAAGCCAAAACCTATTTTTACCATTTACTGAATGCAGTCAATTGGGTCAGCTTAGTTCTAGGAATTGTGCATTGTACGGGACTAAGTTAGTCTAATTGACTTAGTCTAGGACCTAACTGCTCTATTTCCTAATTAACTAGGTCTACTGGCCAATTGCATTAGCTAAAATCATAGAAGGGCTTAGGGTCAAACTGGGATATATATATACACATCCTTCACCCCATTTCCAATAGAGAGAATCATTCATTTGTACTTCTTTATGATCTGCATTTTTTTCATTCTACTTGAGGAGTCATTGCTTAGGGTTTCATACTTCTTGGAGAAGAAGCTTGTCTTGTGGAAATGTCTTAAATGCATAGGAGAAGTCTTGTATCCTAGCGTTGATCTATCCTTTTGATCCTTATGAAACACAACAAGCTCTTACAAAGCACCATTGGCCAAGGGAGATATTGAGGCTAGATAGGTTTATCTTCAAGGTAAGTATTCCTAACTCTTACTCTTCCATTTTAGTAGATAGATTTGTATAAGTAATGGTTAATGAATGTATTATCTCACCATGCTTAATATTACCTCTACATTGACTTGAGTAGATTTTTTAATTATATGTTTATTATTTATGTTTATCCTCCATTTGTGTCACAATATTTAGTGATCACTAGATTATATTTACTTTACCTTATTATTGCATTGAATATCAAGACTTAGATAGGATTATTATGTGGTGTTGCTTGACTAGAGGCTTTGGAACTATCTCTAACCATATTATATGATAAGAGATCCCTTAGGTAGGTTTATAAAATCCATATTGGTCATGACCCTAACTATATAATTATTATTAGTGGTATAGTTAGCTGATTTATCTTCTTCGATTTATTATTGATTTGTATATGAACTTCACTTTCACTTGCATACATTCTGGTGAACCTGACGTGATCTCCTATAAGCTAGTATGTGATCTCAAATCTCAACCATATGTGTGATTAATATGAAAATAAAAATAAAATGGATAGATGGAGATCAAAAGAGATTGATGTATATAATGGTACAATGAGAATTATACTTGTTAACTAATCATATGGGAAAGATGGGATATTATGGGGATGTGGGTTTCATAACCAAGTCACAATAATAACTATCTTTGTTCTAACTGAAGATAACAAACAATCATAAAAGAATAAAGAGAGAAAGAGAAATCCATGTGAAAATAATTATAAGCCATGAATATAACAAAGATAATCCATATAAAATAAATATGTAGATGAATGAGACCCAATGAAAAATGAAAATCAACATATTCAATGTATAAATAATTATAAATCAATGCTAAATCATACAATAATGTGATAAATAATATGATAGAACATCACGATGTGCTCACAAATATTGATAAATCTCACTATAAATGCCATCCATAACATCTGATACATCATTATGTAGTTGAATTATGATATTAATCAAAGTCTCATCAATCTTCACATAAATTCATGATAAGAATTCCTTTCGTATCATCTCTACAAAAAAATAGGTGTGGTAGAAGAATGGTGATCCTTTTGAGGCACCCCTATGTGGGAAAATGCTAGGAATGTCACTAGTGTCATGATATCTATGAGAAGATGAAGGTGGCAAGGAAGGAGAAGCCTTTGCACAAAGGCTAATTCAATGAAGGTGTAGGCCATGGAAGATCCAAAAGATGATATTGAAGTACTCTAAATATATCAATATGGTGTGTATTACATTGATGCCAAAATAAATATACTTCCCCATATTTATGGATATACTCTAGGAGTAGCATAAGAGGTGGTATAGTTTTATCTTTAGGTTGTGTTATGGCTAGATGCAGTGTATCAATGTATTGTCTAAGTTGTAGGAAATGAGTAGAATATGGTTACATATACCATGAAATCAAAAAATGTGTCTATTAGTAGATGGTGAAGGTCTACTAGCTTAGGTAGTAAAGGAAGATGCCTATTGTTGTTGGAGTATATGACAATTCATGGTCTAATGACTAGCAACTCTATGGAAATCATAATATGGATCATCAGCCCATTGTGTTGATAGAGGATCAAGCTGAGGTAATGGAAGAAGGCCATCGCTAAGAAAGGAAAAATCTAGAGAGATATTTGGTTTAGGCTCATATGTATGTATGGTTGGCTTTGCAGCGGGTTAAAATAGAGTGGCTGACATCTTGGGAGGAAACAAACTGGAAGGATCATGGTTTCTATAAAAATGATAAGGTCCCATCATGGCATGTCCATAAGCATACTTAGGAGAGGTTCAATAGTGATTTGAGGTGTAGTAAGTGTTTGTTACATCTCTGACCTGTGGATAGTAGATGAAAAACTAATATCATGTACTATTGCAAGAGAAGGAACTATAGGAAAATAACTGAGAGACTACAATAAGGAAGAATGATATCTAAACATCTCTACATTTCTAGCATGAATAAATCTGATTAAAAATGGGTCATTTATAGAATATCCATCATCATAATCAGGTGTATGTAATTCAATAGTACATGCATCAACTATTTTATCAGATGATGAAGCATGGTGAATAAAATGTGTAGTTTTAGTTATAATATCTGGTAGTTCATCTGAAGGTTTTTGATAGGTGTGAGGTTAGAGAGAAGGAGGTAATTGATCAATGATGTTGGGAAAGAGATCAGAAGTTTTGATCTTTAATTTTATCTCATCTAGTCCATCATCATCTGAGTCTAGAAGGTTAAGAGGAATGTTTTATATTAATTCAAGATGACCATTATAACTTCTAGTAGAGTTGACTGGATATTTAAAATGTTGTCATTCATGAAATAGAATGCTAGGTAAAGGTTCAAGAGTAGGCATTTTGAAAACACCTTGTTCTTGTAATTGTTCAAACTTCTAAGTGTTCATGTCACCTTGAATCTTATATATAGCACCATTATGGACAAATATAACACATTGACATGTGGATGAGGCAACTACTCTCATGCGATGTGTCCAAGGCGATCAATTATTATTTATAGAAAAGTGGAAAGTTAAATATCATAGCTTTAACATGAACAATGATGGGAGGAATGGTGATAGGAATCCAAACACAACCTAGAAGAGTCATTTATCTTCAATCATATCCTTGACACGTAATTTTTGTGGATTTAAGATTACATTCAGAATATCAAAGTGTTTTAATAAATTCAAGGGAAACAACACTAGTATCTGATCCTTCATCAATTAAAACATGTTTAACTTGATTATCTCCTACTTGAATGCTAATGAAGAGAGGGGGTTATCTACATGAAGCATTATCTCATTAAGAATCATGGAAGATATAGGAAATTGAATGAAAGAGAAGTATCTACCATTTCATCAACATGGATGGACATCTCTTTACACTATTAGAGAATTTTATCTTTCGATCCAAATATTGTAGCTTCTTGCCCTGCGAGACGAGGATGAGGAATGTTCATTTAAAATATTAATTACATTAGTTGATTACGATGACAAGGGGAAGTTCACATAAGTTATGCAAAATGAATTTGGGATGGAAGATGGGAAAGTTCTATTATAGGATCACATTCATCATAACCTATTAAAGGATTAGTGGATAAAGGTGCATAATGTCGTAATAAATTTGTTGAAGGGGGATTAGATGTGCATTGAAATTTGTGTTGATAAGGTATATTTAGTTTAGGATTGGTTGATTTGTGTTGATCTATCTGAGGTGTTGTGGTTGTTTCTTTAAGTGTTTCTTATGTTTGAATGCAAGAAAATTGATGTGAAGTTTGAGGGATATCTATTTGAGGTATCTTAGTTGGAGGAAGAGTAGAATTTGTATCAATTGTATGAGAAGTATGATCAATTTGCATTGTTAGAGGTGATACATGTGTGTTCATTAGTTCCACATGCTCCAATTCTATGAGATGTGATGGGTAAGTTTCTTAAATAATGCAAAATGTCAAAGAATTGTTATGTTTAGAGGTTGGGTATTGTTCAATATAGGACACTACTCTTCTCATAATATTCATGTTGACCACATTCTCATTTTTGGTGTTAGTATCTATGGTGTTCATGATGTTATTAGTGGTAGGGGTAGGTTGATTAGTGTTATATTTATGGTTAGGAAGATGATCTTTATAGATAGCTAGATGAGCATTGGATTGATTTAAGGCTTCATTTTTAGTTTTAGTTTTGTGAGACTTAAGTGTTATTTCATAGGCTTGTTGATGTTTGATTATAAGTGATTCATGGTAAAATATGGGTCCAATGATAAATCCCATAGCAATATTTTTAAATTGGCAACAAGTTTCATGAGAATGACCCCAACTTGCATGAAACCAAAAAAATTTGTTGGGATCATACCAGTATTTCATAGGACATGTAGGGTCAAGATCTCATGGTGAGGGTCGTGGAAGATGCCTTTTAATTTATACTAAGGAAATATATTTGTACACATCTATTTTATATTGTTGAGGCAATGAGGAACTATGATGAGAATTATTATTAGGTGAAAGGGAATGAGCATGCCCCATTGTAGAGTTTAGATCAATGGCTTGGATGGTGTGTATGGAATCATAAGTATCAATGACACCATCATTTTTTGCATGTCAGTTTATATCTTTGACAAACATGTGAGTTCCCATTAGAGGGTGGGGAGGTTTAAATTGATGTATAAGGAAATTTTGGCATTTATCTTGCTTAATGGCCTCTTCCAAATATTTTGGGGAAAGAGTTATAATGTGGTATTGTAATTTAGGATGAACAGTATTAGTGAATAAGTGGAAGAGTTTCTCATCTTCCATATTATGCTCGACTTTATTAGACAATGCTTTCCATCATTTAATGAAAACTTGTGTCATTTTGGATTCAAATATTTACAGTTGATAAAATAGGCTAAATTATTTTCAAGAAGGTCATTAGTTTGGAATTCTTGAGCCAATGCATTGGGTTTTAAGTTGCTTATACCAATCTAGATCATCTCCAGAGAGGGTTTTAGCTAAGAGTTTGGTCACATCAAATGTGTTAAGTTTGACCCAATCTTTGTATAGGTTTCCAAATGTTTTTAACTACAATGTTGGATCCGTAGATCCATTATAAGTGATAGTGTGAATTATACCTCATATGTTCATGTTTATAATTTGAAGTACAAGAGCCTCATTTTGTAAATGTTTAATAGTTTTATTAATAAGTGGGGATTTAGGTATAAGGTTACCATGTGCGTCCCTATGGAGAGGTTGGGGAACATTAGGATTTGGCAATCCCCATTGAGTATGTTGAGGTTGAGTTTGAAGATGCAATAAGTGGTTTTGCATCTACATCATTTAATTTGCATTATTGGTTTGAAAAGTAGCAATTTGGTTGGGAGTTTTTAATAATAGTTGATTAGTTTGAGTAGTATTTTGACTATTAGAAGTAACTTTGGAAGCATTAGTATGTTTTTAAGTGTTAAGAAGTTGGGTTGTGCTAGTAGCATGAGTTGTAGTATCAGCATGAGAAGTGATAATGGCATGGGAATCACTAGTATCATGAGAATTACTAGTTGTAGTAGATCTATTTTGGGTTAAATGAAATTGGGTATTCATGTAGATGTTTTGGGTAGGCCCACTAAAAGATACACCAGCCATGTTAGCAAAAATACTTGGCATGGAGGTGAAAGAAGACATGGAAGATGACATCATACTGTTAGAAGGATATATTATAGAGGGTAAGGATGTGGAGGAAATCGTTAATTGACTTTCCCCAAATCTTATGGAAAAGCTAGGTGAAGGTGAATGGGGATCTCCAAAATGAGGTCCCATCATGATGTTATATATGATTGAAGGATCCTTACCTCTATGTTGAGTATTTTTGATGAAAAGAATCATTTCAGTTATGTATTCAAGATCATTTTCATCCTCTATTGTTTTTTTAAATAAGGAATTTAGTGATGTAAAATAGGGAGGAGTTTCATAGTTTGTATTTCTAGTGGTGACATGGATGTTACTTTGATTCGGGTTAGTTACCAAAAAAGGTGGCTTGGTATATTTGTTAGGATTAGTAAATCTCATCATATTATTTTGATTTTGCTTTGTGGAATTATAATACAAATGTTACATGATTAAATAGGGAATCTAAACACTTACTAAAAATGAGGACAAATTGGTTATTATACTAGGTTGAATGGGTAGACTGTCTTTTGTAAGAAATTAAACATAATAGCTAGCACGAAATAGAGTCGAACAAGTCAATTATTTTATGTGGGAAGACAAACAAAAGAGCTGTGTGGGAACCTGAGTTGAATGAGTCGATTGTGTTGTGGGAAGAAAAAAAGAATATCTATGCGAAATTGAGTTGAACACGTTGACTGAATATAAAAGAGACTGAGTTGATTGAGTCGACTATGTTTTGTGGGAAGATAAACAAAAGAGCTATGTGGAAAATTGAGTTGAATAGGTTGACTATGTTTTGTAGGAAGAATTTTTTTTGAAATGGTGTAAATCTAGATAAGTAGTAATTTTTACAAGAAAATAATCTAAACACACAGGAAAATAGATCAATTAGGTCAATCTAGTTATAGTACACAACACTAACCTTCTACCAATATTTTCTAATACAATTTTTGCAATACAAAATACAATTTGCAAACAACAAGCAATAATACTGAAATGTAAATGTTAATCTAACAATTGAGCATTAATGTACAATTTAAATTATATTTTAAAATGTGATAGGGAATTTGGATTTGCAAAAGAAATAAAAGAGGTAAGCTAAAGTTGGTTTTAGGTATGTTAAGGTTGAAAGGGATCTATATTGGTGATGGTATTGGCTTGGTATTGGGACCTACCCCCTCTCTTCACAATCCTGTAGTAATAAGGGTATCAGGTTCTTTTCTAATATATACCATCAACCATGTATTTATATTCAACTACAAAACTAAGTTGGCTTCCCCCTTAGTGATGAAATCTAAGTAGGTAGACCTGGGTAGAAGTGTTTGAATGCTTATTTGATCTTTTGTGATTTGTTAGTGTGTGAAAGAAGAAAGTGACTAATCTGATATTTAACCTACCTAGTTATACTATGTGCATTACTCTAAGCAAGCAAGCAAATAAATGAAAAGTGAATTAATTAATACCAATGCAAATTAATTTGCTTTGATTTAAAAATATAGTTATAAGTCGATTAGATAAACATAATATGCAAATATTATAGAACAAAGTCGATCTGGTCAACTTTGTTTATTGTAAAATAGTCCAAATAAATGTAGTCGAATAAGTTGACTGAGTTTCTTGGGTAGGAAGCACTTATAGGAACTAATTGAATCCAGTCAACTTAGTTTATTTTAAGGTGATAGTTTTTATAGAACTAAAAAACTGGGAAAATAGAACTAAAGTTTGACTAAAATTGAGAGAATAAAATAACTAGGATTGTTAGAATGAACCTGAAGTTGGTTAGATCAGTTTACTTTTTAATTGATTTTTAAAATGTATTGAATCTGTTGAATTGTTATTTTTAATCTATGTTGTCCAGACGAGGATTTGAACCTAAAAAATATAATGTTAAAATAAAGTGGAACCAATCTACTAAGTTTGCATAAACTGAATAATAAAAAATAACTGAAAGAACAATGTCGACAAAATCGACCTAGTAGTCTACAAAGAACTTGTTAGAAAATTTAAAAGACAGGATGAAAAACTAAATAGATAAGATCGATTTAGTGTGCTAAGAGGTAAATTCATATCACAAAGAGTCGAATAATATCGATAGTTTTACTTCAATTAAAAAACCTATAAGCTCATGCCCAAACTATTTCGATCGGATCAACGAAGTAGAAGAAGATCTGCAAAGAATATAGAACTGGGTTGGTTAGATCGATCCAATCGTCTATAAAAGAGAAAGACCTACACAAAGAACTAAATTAAGTCTATTGGATCGATTAAGTATTCATACTTGTGTATAAATTATTATACTGAGTCAACATAGTTGATCCAGTAGTCTGAAAATGAAGATTAAAAAATATATAAGGGTTAGTTCATGTCGGGTTCACCAAAATGTATGCAAGTGAATGTAAAGTTGGTCTAAAAATCAATCCTAACTGAGATAAGATAAATCACCTAACTATACTTCTATAAATACTTAGATAACTAGGGTCATGACCAATATGGATCCATTAAACCTACCTAAGGGATCTCTTATCATATAATATGGCTAGAGAGGGTTCTAAAGCCTCTAGTCAAAAAACACCACACAATAACCCTAGCTAGGTCTTGATATTCAATACAATAATAAATCAAAGTAAACCTAATCTAGTGCTCACTAAATCTTGTGCAATAAACTAGGGATAAGCATAAACAATAAACATGCATATTAAAACTTTACTCAAGTCAATGTTGAGGTAATCCTAAGCATGGAGAGACAATACATTCATTATTCATTATACATGCAAATCTTATACTCACAATACAAAAGTCAAAGTTAGGAATACTTACCTTGAAGATGAACACTTCAAGCCTCAACCTCTCCCTTGGCCAATGGTGCTTTGAAAGAGGTTGTTGTGTGTTTTAAAATAAACTAAATATGGAAAATGGACTATAGTCTAACCAAGGACCTCCTAGTGAATCTCAATATTTCACAAGACAAAGGTTCTCCTCTAAGAAGCATGAAACCCTAAGCATTGAATACTCAAGTAGAATGGCATAAAATCAAATAAAAAAGCATAAATGAATTATTCTCTATTGTAAATGGGGTGAAGGATGTGTATATATAGCCTAAATTGACCTTAAGGTTTTCCAAAATTTTAGCCGATGTAATCGACCCTATCAACCTAGTTAGTTAGGAAATAGAGTAGTTAGGTCCCAGAATAAGTTGGCTTAGCCAAATTAGTCCTATAATGTGCTCAATTATTATAATTAATCCAACCCAATCGATTGTATTTGATAAATGGTAAAAAGGGGTTTTGTCTTAGGCATGGGAAATTTAAGGCGGTGAATTGTTTGGAGAAGAGTGTAAGGTAGGTGTCAAAGCTTAGGGAAATGTATAGGAGGGGTTTGTGTTGGTTTTAGGTGAAGGTATAGGGAACAACAATATTTTGAAGTACCAAAGGTCTGCCCACCCCTTTCCCAATGCACCCTTTAAGGTATTCACTCATATAGGTTGAGACTCGACGGGTTCCTACAAGAGACAAAGGATCAGTAATTGATAAAGTTTAAAAATCTTGTGTGTATACACCTTGTTTTACCACAATTCTATCATTTCCTCCCAAGTCTTATTGAAGGTTTAGTTTTACTTCTTGACTTTGACTATATATTCCCTAACTTGCATTTGTTTCTTTCATTGGGATGACCTCTTACAAACAATGAATATTTTATTTGATAATCCTCCATAGCCTCTAATAAAATATTTTTGACTACATCCTTTAGCGTTAATGTAGATTCAATACTACTAATGGCGATGAAAATATTGTCTGATGAATCCAAAAAAGAACATAACAAAGTAATACATATTTATTCTTCATCCATTTTAATATCAAATGAAAGTAGCTGACTTACTATTGTGTTAAATGCATTCAGATGCATTGCCCCATAGTCTTCATCATTCATCCTTATGGAACACAACTTATTTCAAAGAAAAAATTTGTTCACTAGAGACTTTGTTAGATACAAAGTCCCTAACTCATCCAAAAATTATTAGCAATGTCTTCTCTAAATAAATTCAATAACATTGAATCTAAAAGACACAATTTGATTGAACTCTTTGCTTTTTTATCCAACTTTTACCAATATTTTGGATTCATACCCATGGGTTATGTTCTCAACACAAACACCCCACTGATTTTATCTACAAGAAAATATTTTATCTTGATTTTCATTAACTCAAAGTGTTATCCATTAAGTGTTTCTATCTCTTATCATTTATATTCCCATCATTTTCCTTTAAAAAATTATTCTCACACACAAGTATCCCCCTCAAGGACTAGTTTATTACAGGTTCAATATGCCCTAACTCTTCAAACAAAGTTAAACATTGACTCTAATACCAAATGAAGATAAATATACTGACACAAACACTAAATACAATATTTTCACCTAAGAAAAAACTTTCAAAAAAAACCCAGTACAATAGCTTTATGTCTTATTGTATTAACTCAAATGTTTACGATACAATACATATTTCAAAGTTTTGCTTCACCCTAGTGCATGTACAAGTATTTGTAGGCACATTAAAATAAAAATCTCCTAGTGATATTACAATATAATGGGTATAAACCCATGGGCCATGAAACCACACATACATACTTATAGGTACAAAAACAAATAGGCACACTAAAATGTGCATGCATTATAAAAACTTTTCTAGGGGTTTTACACCCCCAACCCCAACATGGGAGGCCACAAGCCTCCCACAACCCCTATTTATGGCACTCTAAAACCCACCACTAATACATGGCAAGATATATATTCCATAAAGGGTGTAAATCATGTAAATTTTACAACACATATCTAACACTTAATTGGATAAATAGTTGTGTGAATGGGTTATTGATGCAGTTGTGGTTAGGGAGTTAAATAAACAACCTTAGACCATGCAGTCTATGAATTGAACCCAACATAAGACCTACACAGTTTTCATGCAGAATGAAACAAAATAGACATATTATTATTTTATTTTTTAGTGAAGAATTACAATGCACACACTTAATGTTGTTTAGCCTTGTGTAGATTACAAAACACACCTAGTTTACAAAATCTCAATCTATTTATAGACATGGTTCAATCTTATAGCTCTCTACTCAAACATGTATGCCTATAGAAAGTCTTTTCTCACTACCCTATAATGAATTCCAAGAACAAACCCCTATCTCAAATAAATCCTCACCTTAAATAAGTTTTTTTTCCAAAATCCTTATGGAACTCCATCTGTTCCATTTCCTAGACACATAATGTTTCATATTCCCATACACATGTCATTTCATCTTCTTATCATGACTCTTCAAATCCCAGTTCTTACAACATTTTTGACTATCTATGTGTAGATATCTAATTTTATGTGCATGTAAATCAAATCCTCGGTGCATCACAGGGTGATGTGAAATTTTTGCAATTTTACATGAATGTTATAAGTGAAACTTTGCAGAAGAAAAAATTATGTGCAATTTGTGTGACCTTGTGTGTGTTGATCCTCTAACCATTTTATTTCTCTAAATGGATATTAAACATTAATTTTTCTAGTCACTTCTCTTCTTTACATGAATTATGAATTAGATATTTGTGTGAGGTTCTGCAAAACCTGCATTCCTTCATAGATAAAATAACATGTATATGGAGTATGCACATTTATGTGAAATGAATACTTTTTGGAAAATACAATTCATAATACCCAACACTTAATCACAAACTCATCTTCATTGTTGAATAATAAGGACCCCTACGTTGCGTGCAACATCAAGCTTCAAATTGTGTAGAACTTGAAGAGCGCTCAAAAAGCTCATAGTTGCACGTAACATTTCATAAACATGTAGTATTTTTTAATTGCTTATAATTTTAAAATTATAATGAATCATGTGCATAACTATGCATACTTAGTAAGCATAACATGACCTATGTATAATTGAGTAAATAGGCTCAAGGTTGTACATAACTTCATATATGACTTAGGATGTTGCACAAAATTTTATTGCCTACATATAAGGATATAAAAAATACTTTTATTCCATTAGAGGTGCATCCCTACATGGATGTGAATGTGAATCCAAATAAATTTGGAATCTTTATACACTCAAGGATTGACAACACTACTTATCACAACTTATGTTTTTGGTTGATGTAAGTTTACATGTGGACTTGAATGCTCTTATATCATACACCTTGGGTAAGTGAAATGAACCATGATATCTTGTTCATGAAGATATTGTGAACTAGTTTACATATTTCCATTTTATCAATCTCATATGTATTCATCCAAGTTGCATTTTCAATTGTTCTATCTTTTGAATTTACCAAATACTCATTATACTCGTTTCTTCTTATATTCTTGTTGATCCTAGAATCAATCACCATTTCAATCTCTTCTCTTACCTTCTCAATAATTTTTTGTATTCAATCCGAAATCAAAATCCTTATTTTCCTTCATCACTAACTCATCCCTTATGATACTAATATAAATATGCTATGTTGAATATAGTCAAGAAATGTATCTGATCCAATAGCTCTACCTCATCTATATTTGTATAAAAATTCATCTTAATCTTCTTCCACTTGAGCTTATCATATTTTACTTTTTGGAACCACACATCATCAAATGACCTAAAACTAGATCTCCAACTTGAAATTATTGCTCTCTTATTTTGATATTAGATTGTTGATGTATATGTCGCATTTACTCAGTAAATTCATCTACTACAACACTTCTTTTACCCCAATCAGTGACATCCCTCAACTCTAAAACACCTCTAAGAGTGTAACCATAAAAAATAAGAAATGGACTCTTGCATACATTTATTTTGATTGATTTATGGTAAGCAAACTCATCTTTAGGAGAATCATATCTCATTGCATGGGTTTTATCCCTACCAAGCATTTCGATAATTTTATGAGGCTTCCATTCACTACCTTAATTTGGCCATCTGTTTGTGGGAGATAAATTGAACTAAAAATCAACCTTGTGCATAACTTTCTCCAAAATATCCTTCAAAAATTACCAACAAACTTGATATATCTATATGAAACTATGCTCTTAAGAAATCCATGCAATTTTACAACTTCCTTGAAAAACAAATTTGGCAATATTCATGGCATCACTTGTCTTCTTGCATGTTAAGAAGTGTGTCATCTTAAAAAAAAAATCTAGAACAATGAAAATGGAATCATTTCCCTTTTGAGTTCTTGGCAACCCAAGAATGGAATCCATGCTCACATTTTCCCATGGAATTTTTTAAATTGGTTATAGATAGTACAACCCTATATTTTGAATTTTTCCTTGAGCATTTTGATAAAATTTGCATTTTTGTACAAATTTCTTTACATTCCCACTTATTTGTGGCCAAATAATAACTTCTCTCAATTGTGCCATTGTTTTAGCCATACCGAAATGACTAGCTAGTCCTCCATTATGATTTTATTTGATCAATTTTTCTCTCATCAAACCTTGAGGTATGCATAATTTTTTCCCCTAAAACAACAAACCATCTAGCAAAAATTATTCCAACCATAGAGTTTTATCCATATTGGTTGGATTCTTGCATGTTACCCATGCATCTCTGAAATTCAAATCTTCTTCATTAAAATATCTCATAAATCCAATGATCTTTATCCTCATCTCATTCAACAATATACATTTCCTACTCAAATCGTTTGCAACTTTGTTTGGCTTGCCACTTTTATGCTTTAACATAAATGAATAAATTTAAAAAAAATTAACCCATTTAATATTCTTTTGATTGAAATTACCTTTTTTGTTTATGAATTATAGTGCTTGATAAGTGTATGACACAAAATCCTTGGGCAATTAATAATGCCTCCACTTATTAAGAGATTACATTATGGTGTAAAACTCTTGATCATGAACGAAATATTTATTCTTGACTTCATTCAGTTTCTTACTAAATTAAGTAATGGGATTACCTTCTTGATTTAAAACCACTCATAATGATGCTACACTAGAATCTTAATCAACTTTGAATACCTTGATAAACTTGGAAATACCAACATTGGTTGTTTTATCACCTTCTTCAGAATCAAAAAACTAATTTCAATTAGGGCTATCAAAATGAAATATTTTATATCACCATTCATCATCTTTGTGATAGGTGCACCTACTCCACTAAATTTCAAGATGAAATTATTGTAAAAGCTTGCCAAACCATGGAATATTCTTGCTTCTAACATGTTTCTTGGTGATGGCCACTCAACAATGAATTTTACCTTCTCTAGAACCATCCTCAATCCATCATGTGAAAATACAAAACCCAAGAAGACCAATTCCACTTTCATAAAAATTCATTGCTTTATGTTGATGAGAAAAAATCTTATTTAAACTTATGTAACACTTCCCTTATGTGCATCAAGTTTTGTTCATGTTTCCTACTAAAAATTAGAATGCCACCCAAATATATAATGACATAACCAATCACTCATACAACCCTTCCTTTGTCTTGAAGTTTTTCCTCCATTCATTACCTTCTCTAGTTCTAATTTTGTGATATCCACTCTTCAATTCTATATTTGTGAAGTACCTTGCTCCACTCAAACAATCCATCAAGTTACACATCAAAGGTAATAAAAATTTGTATTTAATTATTATCTCATTGATGGATTTATAATCAATACACATATGTCATTATCCACCTTTCTTTGGTGCTAATACTATCATAAATATGCATGGGCTCAAATTTACCCTTATCATCCCTTTGTCTAATAGCTCTTTCACTTGTCTCTTTACCTGCTCATTCTTCATAGGTGTCCACCTATATACTTGTTCAAAAAAATAGATCCAAGAACTAGATCCATGTGGTGATTGATGCTTCTCATGGGTTACAATCCTTATGGAAGATCATCGAAATGATCCCCTCATACTCACCCAACATATCCTTCACTTTTCTTGGAAAATCATTTTCCCTACCTGTTGTCTTTACTTGCATTTGCTTGGGAATGAAATAAAAACATGATTTCTTCTCCATCACCTCTTTTAAGAATTGTTTTTATAAAACCAAAAGCATCTTTGGACTACAATCCAATTATTATCCCTTGTCCTTCGATGGTCTTAAAGTATAGTTCCCACCATACTTCACAAGAGTGTATGTATTCCATCTTACCATCATGCATAGCCTTTCTATTAAACTACCAAGGAAATCCCAATAATACATGAAAAACATCCACATAAATTCATATTTATATGACTTAATATTAAATTTATCCAAACATTACTTGTGCACTAAAATTTTATCCCCTTCCAGGAATGAAGACACCTTGTATGGGTTTGGTTACATGATTATCTTCAAATCAAACTTCTCCACCATCTCATTTGATGAAATATTATCATTGTTACCACTATCAACAAATAACCTTGCAACACTTACCTCCCTATTTGCATATGGTCCAACAAATATTATTTCTTTGCACTAGTTCATCATCCTCCTTAGCTGATTTTGGCAACACTCTCTTCATCATGAGAGCTTCTCCATGTTTTGGTTATTTTGTATTATTGGGTGATGTAACACTGTATTCATCTACTTATGCAATGTGATCGTTAGCCTCATATAATATATCATTGTTCTGAAATGTCTTAGGACATTCAAAATCTCTATGTCTAACATCACCATGCTCAAATGTTAGGAACCTATGCTGCCCCTTCTCTTTGCTTTGTTAGTATATTAGTTGTTATGGACACATATACTTTGTAAGTCATCCTGTGAGCATTTTTTTTTATCTCACATTCATGAGAAGTAGTAGTTTCTTATATTAGACTTAGTATATAAGTGTTGTTAGGGTGTGAAGCCAATATTCACAAGTCACTATTCATGAGTACTATTCACTAGCACTATTCATGGTGACATGGCATGCAGATGATTTGGCATGCAAATGTCCAATGATGTGGCATGTAGGTTACATGGCATACAAGATTACTATTCATGTTTCACTATTCATGGTGGCATGCAGGTGTGTAGTGATGTGGCAGTGAGACCCACAGGGGGGCCCACAGGGGGGCCCAGGTGGTGGACCCATGGCCGGACCCAGGTGACAAGGCATGAGAGGTCGCATGATTATGACATGGTATGACCCACAAAGCATATTTTTTGTTGAAAATAAGTGGAGAGAGAAAATGGGGTGCCATTATCTAAAGGCACATGGGGTGGCTTGTGTGAGAAGCCAAAGAAGTCAAAAAGGTAGAGAATCAAATCATTATCTTGGCCATGTGTGTGGGTCTTCATGTTAGAAGATAATTATGAAGATTTGATGCCATTTTTGACCCTTAAGCATCCTATGCTAATTAGGGCAAAATTCTATGAGACATCATGATTCTTGCTCATGAAGAAAGTCTTAAAGTGACTTTGGATTCCATGAAGCAAAGGTGGGTGCACGTGCATAGTGGGAGACACATCACTATTGTTGTTTGAGATCCATGTGTAAGTGTGGAGAATTTTTCAAAGGTTCACATGGATGATGTCAAGATGCTTTGTTGAATTTCAAACTTCAAATGATGGTGTTGGGTTGTCACATGTGTGATTTTTAAAGCCATTTGAAATATGGCAATTTTTTCTCCCCTTTGTTTTCTTGATCAACAAATTTTTTAAATGCATAAATATGCATTAGTTTCCTCATTGTTGTTAAGTATATTAAGTGGTTCTTGGATCCTTTCAAGTTTGTTCTTACATGATAGAAGGTTAGAGTAGGAAAGGCTTGCATGCCTACTCACCTAGATGCTTGGGTTGTAAGCATCAAAATGAGGTTGAAGGTTGGAGCATAGAGGTAGGTTTTGCTTTGCTCACCTAGGTGCATTGAGAAGGATCCATAAAACTTGTTTGCAGCTTAGAGCTTGGAGGATATTCAACTCATGATGGAGGTTAGAGCATGCATAGCTTCGTGTAAGCTTTGCTTACCTGAGTGCTTGTGTTAGCACTTGTTTGTAGCTTTTGTATAAGGAACTGTAAGAGAGTGTTGAAAAATAATGAATTTTGGTGTTGTCTTTGCCTCGTGATTTTTTCCCTTGTTGGTTTTGCAAGGGTTTTCCATGTATATCTAGTGTTATGTTTTTTTCTCTCCTATTTTATTTATGTTTTATTGTAGCTTGTATTTCCACAATCACATTTTATGATTATTACTTGCACTATAGGATGTTTGTTTCCAAACAAGTGTCAAGGCCAATGAAGGCATCCATGAATTTATTGTATTGAGCTTACTCAAAGGAGGTTGCCCCCTCGAAGTGGCATGTGATCAATATAATCTTTTTGGTGTTTTTGCTATGTATATAAATCTGTTATTTCATACATTTTCATTAATTTGTTGCAGGATGATCCTCTCATTTGATATCAGAGCACTTTTACAGGGCCAAAAAAAAATTTCTCATAAGTTTTTTTTTTTTTTGTTCTATTGTATAATTCATTTAAATATTTTTTTGTATCACAATATTCTATTTCAGATCAGGGTAAATACTTGTCCATCTAACTATGAAAAGTGTTTGGGTGTAAGCCCTAAAACTCATTGTGAGGAGTACCATAGGTACCCTAAAGTAGTTGGCCCATTTAGAGGACCTACCAGCAAAAAAGGCAATGGCCCCATCCTAATTGACTAGTTCCCACCCATGAGGAAAACCAAGAGCTATCATTTAGGGGTAAATCCATGGCTAAATTTTTTTTGAAGAGCGGTACTCACTCAGATGGCATTGGTGGCCAAAGAAATATCTTTAAAACCTTAGGTAGCCATGGAAACTTGGGATCCATTTCTATCAATTTTAGAATATTATCAGTAGAGTATCAAAAAACTTTTCATATTAGATCTTCAAATATTACCAATAGAGTATCAGCAAACTTTCCATACCAGTTTTAGCATATTATCAATAGAGTATTATAAAATTGCCATATCAGATCTACATATATTACCAGTAGAGTATCAGAAGAATTTATTCAGACACCTAAAATTTCATTCTCCATATTTTCTTCTTTGAGGTTCCATATCCTGATTCCACTCCTAATTTCTATAAATCTCAATTTTCCCTTTTTGGGGGTTTTGCCATAACTTCTATTTTTGTTCATTTACCCCAAAAAAAAATTCACAATGTTCATCTCCCTTTTTTGCTCCTTTGTCCCTCTTTGATAAATTTTCTAGTTTCTTCATTTTCACTTCTAAAATTGCCCTCACCTTCATCAATCATACTCCCACTATGCAAAAAAAATAGTAAAAGTACCTTTACACCTTCCGATTTCACCCAAATTAAAAAAATTCTTTACTAAACGTGTCTTAACTCTAGTTTTTCTACCCATTGCAAAAAAAAATCTCTTATTCTGGCCATGGTAGTAAACCGAGTAGGAGCAAAAAAACATGGAGGATGAAATGGTCACCCTCAAAACCTAAATCAAAGATCTTGATAAAAAAATTCTTGCCCTTAATCTTCAACATACCACCTTGAGCAATAGATGATATCTAGAGTCCTCTTCAAATATTGGGTTTTCTTCTTCCAATAATTTTCATGGGCTGAAGCTTGATTTTTCTCGATTCAATGGTGTAGATATGACTAGATGGATCTATTAGGTAGAACAATATTTTAGTTTGCATAATACTTTTGATGCCAACAAAGTTCTACTTGCATCCTTTCACTTGGAACACGAATCCCTTCAATGGTATCATTGGTATGTCAAGGCTCATGACGAGCCACTATGGACCAATTTTTGCACCCTCATTTTTCAACGATTTGGCTTTAGTGTTTTTGATGATTTCACTGGAACACTCACTAAAATTTTCCAAATAGGAACTCTGAGAGAATATCAAATAGCATTTGAAAAATTAGCTAATCACACAGAGGAATTGTCTAATGAATTCTTCAAAATTTGCTTTGTCAGTGGGCTGAAGGATGCAATTTGATCTAAGGTCAAAATATTCTAGCCCAACATGATGATGGAATCCCTGGACTTGGCTAAGTTGGTAGAGGACAACATCACATCTCAGTAGCAATTCAAATCTAATTTTTCTCTATTCAAAAATATAACTCCACAATGATCTCAAACAATGTCAACCCCCAGAACCACTCATATCAAGCATTTGACTGAATCAGATATGCAAGCATGCAGAGAAAAAAGACTATGTTATAATTGTGATGACAAATTCACTCAGGGACATCGATGTGTTGAGCAAAATCTCTACCTACTGGATGTGGACTCTCTACCTAAAATTGAAGTCTAGGAATATGCTTAAGATACAGTAGCTGATCTGGAAGAAGCTCAATCGATTATCGAACCTACTTCTTAGGAAGACCAACCAAAGATCTCTTTATGCCTTAGTAAGAGTTACCACCCCATTGTTGGGAAATAAACCGGAAGCACACAATTTGATTACCAAACCAAGCAACTTAATATGCGGAAATTAACCAGATTCACCAAGTAACTAGAATTCAGAATAACACATGATATGAGAGACAATACACAACTTGTATTAACACTTTATACAGAAAAGAATACAATAAAGAAGATGCCACTTCTTCTCCACCACCTATTCAGAGGCTCGCCACACCTCAAGTGAACAGTAATTCTTCTCCCCAAAGCTCTCCCTCTCAGGTCCCAACACCCAACTCAAATACAGAGTTGGTGTTCACCTCCCGTGCTCTACGCACAACACAAGTGCTCCACGCACTCCACAAGCACTCCACGTGCTCCACAAGTACTCAAGGTACTTCAAGTAGATCTCCCATGAACCTGCAATAACCTGCACTTCAACAGACCATACTTATGGAAGGAACTCCCTTGCCTTCCTCTTAGCTCTATCCGAGTACACACATGTACTCCAAGTAGATCCTGCCTGATACTGCTCCCTGTTGTGTTGCTGTCAATATGATCTTGCACACCTGCAAATCAAACACGGCTCTGCACACCTGTGAACCTTGACCTTGCACACACATACACCTGCAGATCAATGATCTTACTTACCATGTAGATCACTCTACACCCTGAAGAACCCTTGTCCTTGCCTCACCAAGTCCTTATGATTCTCCAACCAGTACCAAGCTTGGCACTGATAGGGAACTAGGAGGAACACCCTTACTCACTTCACACACAGAAGGAGCAAACTTTGCTCAACTCAAACTAGAACACTTTTCCAATACAACCATGAGTCTATTATATAGATCTCATCCAAACAATGATTAGACATCTAATTACAATAATTAGATCCGTATCTCTCAGTCTAAAAATAGCTCTCTTCATGCAAACACTTGGTTCGTTAGCTAACTGCCCGTATTAAGTGCAGTTTGAACCACACAGGCGACCGACGTCGGTCCCTGTCTGCCTGGGGGTCGTCGACGCCGGCCGATCCATGACCGACGTCGGTTGCCTTCCTGTCTTATCCTGCCGACGTCGGTTGGCCAGACCAACGCCTGTTTCTTCTGACACTCAGCAACTCGTCCTGCAACCTCCTCCATGTCTGCATCAGTGAAGCTTTTAGCTCCACAACCTAACAATCTCCCACTTGGAGATAAATAGCTGCACTGTACCTGTACCTGTACTCCATCTAATCTGTTTCCTGGTTTGTATCCCTCTTCAAGCTCAACCCTGAAGACAACCCACCACACAACCTGTGATGTACCACCTGTCATCCGAGTACCCTGCCACATCCAAACCTACAAACACATGTAGTGAAGTCCTGACCCTGCATAGCATGAATCCCTGCTGCCGGTCCCTCTCAAGTACCTGAGAACCCACTTCCCCGAATTGGCTCCTAACTCTCTGACAGCTCCCACTGCATGGGAATACTCAGGTCTATACCAGACCTCATGTGATTTCAGACACTGTACCTGTCCAGCCCTTAGTGTGCTCCGGCTCTGCATCCTGAACCTCGCCAACACCTGATTCACATCAGCTCCCACTCGAGACAAAATCAACCTGTGATCTCCATGTCTCCCATGTCAAAGAATTCTGCTGCTCCAAACTCCTCATGACATGCCACTGAACTAATCTTACCCTTAGCTCAGTGAAACCCTGTATGTACAATCTTGCTAGCAAAACATACCATCCGCATACAGAAATAGAATGATGTCATGACTCATCATCCTCTTGGTAAGGCAAACCACAGTAGTTACCTGACATTGACTGAAGCCATGCTTCGTCCTCCACCTGTCAAAACCTGTACCACTGTCCTGCAGCTCCTCAAGACCATATGACCTGGTCTTTCGTCTCACGTATCCGTTCTCTCTATTATTCAACTAAGGTATCCATTCATCTCTGTGCTTTCTTCTGCTGGCAACCCTACCAAAAACACATGTTTGGTTCTCCTCCAAGGAATCACATCCTCATCCATGCCAAGCTCACAACTGTTTCCTGGATCCTTCCTGCTCTACAATCAGCAACATGTATAAAGAAGAGGAACAATGAATTTGAGGGCCTACTTACGTCTTCAGTCCTCCGTATGGGTGTTTGAGACTCCTTGACAGCGTGCTGTCCACCCAAAATCTGTTACAGTGACCGACCTCGGTCACTCCACAGTCTGCATCCGACCGACGTCGGTTCCCATGTGTTTGTCCCTGACTACCGACCCTGCGGTGTCCCTGCTACCGATGTCGGTCCTCTGACCGACATTGGTCTTACCTACTGCCGACGTCGGTCCCCCTGACCGACGTCGGTCTTACCCTGCTCGACATCACTGGCTTCAGTCTGCACATGACCGACATCGGCACCTGTCTGTTCGACGCCGGTTCCTCCTGACCAACATTGGTATCTGTGTTCGCCTGTGAGTGATGACTTTTTACCCGCGAGCTCCTTTGAATCAATACCCATGTCCAAACTGCCCTGCTCAGAAGTATCCAGCCACATCCACTGGGTTCTGTCCGCCATCTCCTCCAAGAACACCAAGGCTTTCCAATTCTTAAGCCTGTCAAATATATCTGTCTTCCGCTTAAGAACATGCATCTCCTTCCTACTCATGTGACCAAGCCTACGAAGCCACGTCTCCGCAACAGAAGAAGAATCAGTAATATAAACAAGTAGATAAAGGGTACTTATTTTCTTACCACCAGCTAATTCAAGTGCATCCACTGTGAGAGTTCTTGTGCATCTCTCATCACCCAATCTTTCTGAAGAAATTAGCCATATCTCCAAACCTGGGACCTGCATGACCTTCATCAACACCTGTGTGTTGGCCGCCTGCAATTTTAGCTTCACTTCCCCTTTGCCAATTCTTTGGAAAAGGCTTACCAGCTCCTCTACCTGGGGCTGCATGGAAAGAGGCAACCGAATCTTTTATCCAAGATTCAACTTTATCCAAGAAACCTCCAAAAGCATCCTGTGCAATAACACCTGCAACATCTGCATCTTCAGTTTCTTCATGCTGATCTGCTGCCAACCAACAATAATCTTTTACCTGCTCTTTCTTTCCATAGGACCGTGAGTGACCATCTGTGCTTTTCAACTCCTCCATTCTTAGCTTACTTTGATCTGTTGTTGCTCTACTCCCACTCGATCAGAAACCCCTGAGAGTGCCCTGTAACCAAACACAAAACCTGCTTCCTGCAACCTTAGCTCTGATACCACGTGTTGGGAAATAAACCGGAAGCACACAATTTGATTACCAAACCAAGCAACTTAATATGCGGAAATTAACCAGATTCACCAAGTAACTAGAATTCAGAATAACACATGATATGAGAGACAATACACAACTTGTATTAACACTTTATACAGAAAAGAATACAATAAAGAAGATGCCACTTCTTCTCCACCACCTCTACAGAGGCTCGCCACACCTCAAGTGAACAGTAATTCTTCTCCCCAAAGCTCTCCCTCTCAGGTCCCAACACCCAACTCAAATACAGAGTTGGTGTTCACCTCCCGTGCTCTATGCACAACACAAGTGCTCCACGCACTCCACAAGCACTCCACATGCTCCACAAGTACTCAAGGTACTTCAAGTAGATCTCCCATAAACCTGCAATAACCTGCACTTCAACAGACCATACTTATGGAAGGAACTCCCTTGCCTTCCTCTTAGCTCTATCCGAGTACACACCTGTACTCCAAGTAGATCCTGCCTGATACTGCTCCCTGTTGTGTTGCTGTCAATATGATCTTGCACACCTGCAAATCAAACACGATTCTGCACACCTGTGAACCTTGACCTTGCACACACATACACCTGCAGATCAACGATCTTACTTACCATGTAGATCACTCTACACCCTGAAGAACCCTTGTCCTTGCCTCACCAAGTCCTTATGATTCTCCAACCAGTACCAAGCTTGGCACTGATAGGGAACTAGGAGGAACACCCTTACTCACTTCACACACAGAAGGAGCAAACTTTGCTCAACTCAAACTAGAACACTTTTCCAATACAACCATGAGTCTATTATATAGATCTCATCCAAACAATGATTAGACATCTAATTACAATAATTAGATCCGCAGCTCTCAGTCTAAACATAGCTCTCTTCATGCAAACACTTGGTTCGTTAGCTAACTGCCCATAATAAGCGCAGTCCGAACCACACAGGCGACCGACGTCGGTCCCTGTCCGCCTGGGGGTCACCGACGCCGGCCGATCCATGACCGACGTCGGTTTCCTTCCTGTCTTATCCTGCTGACGTCGGTTGGCCAGACCCACGCCTATTTCTTCTGACACTCAGCAACTTTTCCTGCAACCTCCTCCATGTCTGCATCAGTGAAGCTTTTAGCTCCACAACCTAACACCCATAAACCATACAGGTCAGGGGTTACTTCAAGAAGATCCCTCTCATAATACTCATTGATTTTGGTAGCACACATAACTTCATTGACCCTCAGATCACCAAATAGGTTGATTATTTTGTCCATCCTTGCTCTAACTTTTAAGTCATGATTGCCAATGGGGGCACATTACCTTGTAAAGGGAAGTATTTGTTGAGTGTGGATCCCTTTAGGGTTATCACATGACAATGATGGTACATTTTGGGGGCTTAGAAAGCTATTGACACAGTGGATTGCACCCTCGATAGGAGGCCGAGCTCTTGCCTTCCACACGTAACAATGAAAACTCCCCTCTTGCCTATGGGTATGGCAAAACTGGGGGGAGAGTCTCTAGATAACGGCTAGCTCCCTTTGATGTATCTTTTAGGTCTTGGATTTCTTACTGCTAACAAATAATGAAAGAAGGGGGGGTTGAAAAGGGAGAAGGATGCTGAAAACAAAACCTAAACCTAAACTAAAAGGTGATACACCAAAAAAGTTGATCCACTTAGCACGAACCTACACTTTTCACCAAGGACAAGCTAACATACACTTCATTTGATATGGAAAAATCTTTTGTATCAATGAGTCAGGTGTCTGTGGAGATACAGTGAGGAATAACTACCAGAGTTGTTTTGAGACACTCTATGGCAGCCTTTTCACAAGCACCTATACTCCTCTAGCGACACTTCTGGCAAACTTGCAAAAGAAAAGCTCACAATGCACTAGACATGTTGAAATCATCCTGTGAAAGCATAAAGGAAAATGAATTAACACAGAACAAAGGCATAGCCATATGTGTGAGTGCAAACTCAGAATGGAGGTAAAAATGCTATGTCTTGATTCAAGGTAAAATCTGACAGAGTTCTGCCTTACAAACCTAGAGATTTTTGGGCAGAGCTTTACCTTACGGGCTAAGAGAGATCTCTCCTCAAAATGAGAAGTTTAAAATATATAGAAAGAGAAGAAGTAAAGGTGCTCCTTTGGAAAAGACTTTTTGGCGCCCTTTGACAAGCTGGCCGATGTGCGTTGAGAGCATCAGGTAGAGGAAGCCGCTTGATAGATAATGTTGTGTCAGCTCCTGCTTTGATTTTGGTGTCCAAACACTTTTGTGAAAGCATGGGTCATGCCTCTTTTTTGTAAATAGACTGCTTCCTTCATATATTCACGTGGTTTGTCTGCTTATAAATGCAAAGTGGAGAAAATAGGGCACGTTGTTCACTGTTTGTGCCATTTGATGACCACTTGGCAAGCACTGTTCCAACTACAGGAGTAAATCCTTGAGTCGACCTCTCTTTGCCACCTGGATTGTTTGTCTATTTTTTCACTTTGTCTCTTCCTAGTTTTGTCTTCTTTGTCTCCTTCGGCCCTCAGGGCTTGTCCCCCAAAAATATCACTCATTTTTAGGACAACATTTGAACTATTTTGGTCCTACAGATCAAAATCCTCTCTTCCCCTTTCAAAAATTGTTCTAAGCATTCCAGTTCTTCATTTTTCAAAGCTTTCTCAAAAATCTATGGACTCAACATGCTTGAGATTAGCAGGTTCAATGGGTTAAAAAAGCTTCTGCAGGCAAGTTCAGTCAAAAGAACAAGCTTCTAACACTTAGTTGTTTCCAGGATTGGTTCAGCGTCTTGGTTCAATCAAAAGGATTTAAATCAGCAAATGATAAAGGACTTAGGCTTAAACCATTGAAATTTGAACCACTTGGTTCAAAGGTTCAATGGGTTCAATGACCAAGTTGGTTCAACGCGCTTGGTGCAAAATAACAAAGGACTTTGCCAAATAACGAAGAATGAACCGTTGAACCAAAGTTGGTTCAATAAATTGGTTCAATTGAAAGGTTCAAGGGGCTACCCCAAAGCAAAAAAGGCAAGTGCCCTTGCGGAGGGCAGGCAGCATTGGTTCGAAGGTCAAAGAAAAGACAGAATTCCTTCGGATTTGTTTAAAAGCCCAAAAGGAACTTCCACAGACTTAGACAAAAAGGGGCTTCAACAGATGAACCATTGAACCGTTGAACCAAATGGTTCAACGGGTTCAAGGTTCAAAGGTTCAACCAAAGCTTAGAAAGATAAAGGAAGCAGTGTTCGATTGAGACACAGAATAAGCCAATGAATCAATTGAACTTTGAACTAAAAGAGTTCAAAGTTCAATGGTTCAACATGGTTCAAAAGCTCAAAGGCGGCCTCAGTCAAAGGAAAAGCCCGACTAAAGAGAAAAGCCCACAGAAAAATGCCCCATGAAAAAAGACAAAGCAGATCAAAAGTCTCCACATGTCATCTTCTATAGAACCCCCAAAGGTTTCTAACGTCATGTATCCTATTATGACTCAGCAGAACGTGGCAAGTGTTTTCACCCGTCATGCAAGAGCGACAATTTTTGCTGCCCTTGCATCTTTTAGTCTCTTCCATGCAGGAGCGACAAATTTTGCCACCCATGCATCCCCAGTTCCTCTCTTTCAACATGTGAGGGCAGCAATTTTTGCTGCCCTTACATGTTCTTCTTCTTCAACATGCATCGGCGGCAATTTTTGCCGCCGACATACTTTTTCCCTGACGTGCACAGGTGGCAATTTTTGCCGCCTTATGCACAAGAACTTCTCCAATATGCAAGGGTAGCAATTTTTGCCGCCCCTACATACCTTCTCCCCATTTTTCCTAACTCTGGAAAATTTTCATTTTTCTTATTTTTCGCGCCTACTCCCCTTTTCTTCCACTTTTTGACTTGCTCTCGCCTCAGCCTTTTCAAGCGCGTTTCCCTAGTCATGGTCACTCAAATGTGCAGTTTTCCCAGATTGCTAATTTTTCCCCTAATTGCACAATCATGATTATTACTGCAGTTTTTCTAAAGGCTCCCTCTTCATCGATGTCTTTTCAACAAAAGTTCTTCCAGATCACTGAAGTTTATCTGAAGAAGTCGAAGACCATGAAGAAGACTGGAAATAAAGATTGAAGCTTTTCTTCCATGCTTTATTCAAAATGCACTTTGTAATTGACTTGGGACATTTTCACGTGTACTTTTGTAATATGTAATTACATGTGAAAAATCCAAAAAATATCCCAAAGTCAATGTTGACTCATCTTTGAATAAGATATTTTTATATTTTAATCTTTTTAATTTTGAAGGTTTCTCCCTATATATAGAGGGGACCTCTTTTGTAAATAGATCTCTGATAATTGAGAGCAAAAACTCTGCTGAAATTGAGACACTTCTTGAGACTTTGTGCTCAACTTGTAAATCATATTTCATCGAATGAATGAGAAACATGTTTATTTCAGACTTTGTGTTGAAGTAATTTGTGTTATTCAAGAAATGGTTCTTATGTCCTCTTTCCTGATAATCTCTTATCTGTTTGATTTAATAAGCAAAGTGTGTATGTTGATATTATCTGAGGACGTTTATAAAAGATAGAAGAAAGACTTTGAGCTACTTTTATTTTGGTGGTCCTTTTATCCTTTGTAGTTTCAGGTGAAGACTTTGTGCTTCGTTTCACTCTACAATTACGCGTATTTCAGATCAGCGAAGGAGACAACGGAAGACTTTGTGCTTACGTAGGTTTCCTTGTAGACTTTGTTACCTACTTCAAGGGATTTTCTACTCTATGCCTGATATCATTTCTAAAAGAAGAGGAATGTTCTTAGCCAGCGACCAGGATTTCTCTCTCTTGTTCCTTGGACATCATCTCTGAAAAAAGAGAGGTGGATGATGTTATACTACCCAGAGTATTATTTTATACTTACTTATATATATATACATATAGCGTATAAATATTCATAGGGAACCTCCCCTTGATGAGAGGAGAGATTTACCTCATCCAGATGTGGTAAACCCACACTTTTTGTGGCGTAAATCTCCCTGTGTTGTGGTTGATATACCCATTTTGTCATCAGCTAGTTGACGACAAAATATTCACCCAACAAAGCTATCTTTTTGGCGGGTCGTTGAGTTCACTCGTGGCCTGTCCTTAAGCCTTTTCAAAATCAACAGCTATTTCACTGCCTTAAATTTGACGTCTGTGCACCCGTCACTGGGCGTTTGAACTTCCAACAACTACTTCACCGTGCTCAATTTTGACATCTTCAGGCCCATCACCCCTTGGAATTTCTTTGACCTTTTCCTTTCCTTCAGCTTTTTGCTCTGGTTGGGCTTTTCTTTCGGCCATTTTTCTTGCAGACAAAATGTCCACAAAAATTGTCTCGCTCGCTTACTTTCCTTCAGAGTTTTCTCTCAAGATTTTCTCCCACGGCTTTTCTCGAATTTCTCTAAACTTTTTTGTCCAAAGGAATTCCTTCAGATAAAAGTCTGAAATAAATCATTCTTTCCTTTGCCTTGTCTTTTCACGGGATTTTGTTCCGAAGAATTTCTTCGAACAAAATGTCTGAAGGAATTCCTTCGGACATTTTGTCCAAAGAAATTCTCATCCTTACTTTTTTGAAGGAATTCCAACTTGCCTTGTGCATTTTTTTTGAAGGAATTCCAACCCTTTCGGCCTTCTCTTTTGTCCCTTTAAAAATGTTCCCTGCCCTCCGTAAGGGCACTTGAATGGTTCCTTTTGCGCCTAAGTGTTGAGAACTCGTCTCTACCTACAAATTCCGTAGAAACGCCTGCAGAGTCCGTAGAAACACCTTTAGAGTCCATAGAAATGAGACTTGTGCAAAATCAAAAATGTACTGGCTCATAACAGTAGGGGAAAAAAGGGGGGACCGATTTTGGCCTGCAAGACCAAAATGGTCAACAAATTGGTGACTCCCAGGGGAAGCATGAATGCTATGCTTAGAAACTAGTTGCCTTAAAATCCATTGGGCACAGAGTCAGAATGTAGCTTTGAAGAAAGGTTAACAATAGCCTTGAGAGATCCCAAAATCAATCATGCAAGGCTGAAAACACTACTTGTGCAAACAGCACTTAAGGAAAACAAGGAAAGAAAATTAAAAGCAAACTACTATGTACAACTAACCAGGTATATTTGCCTCCCTCCTGGATCAAAGGGAAAATTTATTAAGTCCCCTTCCTAGCAAGGAAACTTATGGTGCCAGACAAGTGGCTGAATGGAAAGGAGACTTGGTGACCTGCTCCTCTTGCATGCCACCTTGATTGGCTTGCATCCAAGTGGATCAGAATCAAACATGCTTCAAACATATATGTACTTTTCTTGCTCTTGGAAGCTTTTTGAATGTTGGCTCTTCATGCTGACATGTTTCACCAAGAAATCAATGGCTGCTGGCTCATCACCATAATCCCTTTGATGTGCATAGTCCCTTTGAAATGCATTATGGTTTGACCCGTTCCCTTCTGTTTCACTGAAGATCCTATCAAACTCGTCCTATGCTCCCTTAAGGTTTATTGAAGAAGGGTGACTATTGTGATGTCTGAAATAGAATCACAAACTGATTGCTCATCCCATAAAACATCACATCTTTGTTCAAAACTCTCTTCTTCAAAGCTGTCCTCAAGATGGACAGGCCTCTCCTTTTCCTACTCAAGGATTAGAGTCTCTAGTTTCTTAAAGACATCCATTTGATCCTCCTCCAACTTAGGCTCCTTAGCATAGTCGTCCTCCTCATCAAAGCAATAAGGAAGTTCATCAAACAAAGGAGGAGAGAGCTTACCATGCTTATGTTCCTCCTTGTATTGCTGAAACATCTGCATGTATGCATGCCCTGTGTCTTCTCCATTGTCGATGATGTCTTCAAAAATAGAATTGATGATGATTTTTTATTCTTTTAAATTCATGATAGCCTCTTGAGAAACTACAAATTGGATCTTCTGCTTGTTGCTCGCCTCCTATAGAAAAGCTTCCTCCTTGAGAATGGGTGAAGTGAAAAAACCATGTGGAAGAGGAGGCAGTCCTTGAGCTAGAATCGAATGATTCTCCTCTTTCCATTTGGCCAGAACTTCGTCTATATTAGGTGTGGCTTGATATCTCTCATGGAGGTGTGTAGATGGGGTGTGTTTAGACATGTCAATCACACGTTGGCTGAGGAATCTCACTCTAGATTCCAACTCTACAATTCTCCTGGCTATATTTTCTTGGAAGAGCCTTTCCTGGAGGTCACAATCATTGTCATGAGGAGTAGGAGTAGGTTCATCTTCTTTAAGGTTTTGAGCAAAACCTTTCTTCTCCTCCTTCCTGCCCCATGATTCCATGATTTACTTCCAAGTCATGACCTCGAAATTGGAATTTTCCCTTCTTGTTGAAGGGCAACTAGGAGAGCTGCTTGGGGTGATTCCATAAAGATTTTGAGCTTGATTAAAACTATATGAAGGAAAAAATGGCCCATTATGCTGAGCAAAGTTATACATACAAAAAATTTGATTTATTGATGGCACCAAAACTGCTTAACCAGTTGATTCAACTCATAGTCGCCATTGGTGTTGATGAAAAATCCTCCAAAGGCTAGTTGGTTGAAGAACACACCAAAAATTCTTCAACTCTTTAGACAGAACTTGTCCTAGTTGATCCCACTAGGTGTGCCAAAAACTATTGATGCAATGGATTGCACCCTCGACAAGAGGCCGAGCTCTTGCCTTCCACACGCAATAATGGAAACTCCCCTCTTGCCTGTGGGTACGGCAAAACTGGGGGGAGAGTCTCTAGATAAGGGCTAGCTCTCTTTGATGTATCTTTTAGGTCCTAGATTTCCTACTGCTAACAAATAATGAAAAAAGTGGGGGGGGGGGGGGTTGAAAAGGGAGAAGGATGTTGAAAACAAAACCTAAACTTAAACTAAAAGGTGATACACCAAAAAAGTTGATCCACTTAGCTCGAACCTACACTTTTCACCAAGGACAAGCTAACATACACTTCATTTGATATGGGAAAATCTTTTGTATCAGTGAGTCAGGGGTCTGTGGAGATATAGGGAGGAAGAACTACCAGAGGTGTTCTGAGACACTCTATGGCAGCCTTTTCATAGGCACCTATACTCCTCTATGGACACTTCTGAAAAACCTACAAAATAAAAGCTCACAATGCACTAGACATGCTGAAATCATCCTGTGAAAGCATAAAGGAAAATGACTTAACACATAACAAAGGCATAGACATATGCATGAGTGCAAACTTAGAATGGAGGTAAAAATGCTATGTCTTGATTCAAGGTAAAATCTGGTAGAGTTCTGCCTTACAAACCCAGAGATTTTTGGGCAGAGCTTTGCCTTACGGGCTAAGGGAGATCTCTCCTCAAAATGAGAAGTTTACAATATATAGAAAGAGAAGAAGTAAAGGCGCTCCTTTGGAAAAGACTTTTGGCACCCTTTGACAAGCTGGCCCATGTGCATTGAGAGCATCGAGAAGAGGAAGCTGCTTGATAGATAATGTTGTGTTGGCTCTTGCTTTGAGTTTGGCATTCAAACATTAATTTGAAAGCATGGGCCACACTTTTTTTTGCAAAAAGACTGCTTCCTTCAGATATTCACACAATTTGTCTACTTATAAATGCAAAGTGGAGAAAATAGGGCGTGCCATTCACTGTTTGCACTGTTTGATGACCACTTGGCAAGCACTGTTCCAACTGCAGGAGTAAATCCTTGAGTCGACAACTCTCTTTGCCACTTGGACTATTTGTCCGTTTCTACACTTTGTCTCTTCCTGGTTTTGTCTTCTCTGTCTGCTTCGGCCCTTGGGGCTATCTTTTTGGCAGGTCGTTGAGTTCACTCGCAGCCTGTCCTTAAGCCTTTTCAAAATCAATGGCTATTTCCCCACCTTAAATTTGACATTTTTGCACCCATCACTAGGTGTTTAAACTTCCAACAACTATTTCATCGTGCTCAATTTTGACGTCTTCAGGCCCATCAGCCCTTGGAATTTCTTTGGCCTTTTCCTTTCCTTCGGCTTTTTGCTCTGGTCTGGCTTTTCTTTCAGCCATTTTTCCTACAGACAAAATGTCCATAAGAATTGTCTCGCTCGCTTCCTTTCCTTCAAAGTTTTCTCTCGGGCTTTTCTCCCATGGCTTTTCCCGAATTTCTTCAAACTTTTTTGTCTGAAGGAATTCCTTCGGATAAAAGTCTGGAAGAAATCATTCTTTCCTTTGCCTTGTCTTTTCGCAAGATTTTGTTCCGAAGAATTTCTTCGAACAAAATGTCTGAAGGAATTCCTTCAGACATTTTATCTGAAGAAATTCTCATCCTTACTTTTTTGAAGGAGTTCCAACTTGCCTTGTGCATTTTTTCTGAAGGAATTCCACCCCTCTCGTCCTTCTCTTTGGTCCCTTTGAAAATGTTCCCTGCCCTCCACAAGGGCACTTGAGTCTGGAACTGCCCTCCACAAGGGCACTTGAATGGTTCCTTTTGTGCCTAAGTGTCAAGAACTCATCTCTGCCTATAGAGTCTATAGAAAACTTCTTGCAGAGTCTGTAGAAATGCCTGCAGAGTCTGTAGAAACACCTGCAGAGTCCGTAGAAAAGCCTGCAAAGTCCGTAGAAACACCTACAGAGTTCGTAGAAATGAGACTTGTACAAAATCAAAAATGTACTAGCTTAGAATAGCAGGGGAAAAAAGGGGGGACCAATTTTGGCTTGCAGGACTGATTCAAGCAATAATTTGGGTGACCACTCGGGTGACAGAAATGATCCGAGCAACAATTTGGGCGACCATTCGGGTGACAGTTAATTCCTCAAATTTTGTATTGTTTTCATTCTTGGAAGTCACATTGTTGGTGACAGTTATTTTCTCGAGCCATTATGTCCTTGAGTATTTCCTCAAGCCATTATGTCCTCGAGCATTGTATTATTTTAATTTTGTTATTTCTCTCGAGCCACTCAATCTTAAATCGTCACCCATTAATTCTTTGAGCCACTCAATCCCCTGATGTTTTCAAAATATGTATAAATGCATTGTAACCTCAAAATGGAAGGCAGACATCGCTTCCTAGAGATAAGCCTATATTTGTATTGCAATTTTTAAGTAATACGATGTCTTTTCTCAGAGAATTCATTGTTATTGTGTTATTTCTATGCTATTGAAATATTCGTCAACCAAAACTTCTGAGTTTTGGATCAATGGTATCAGAGCTAGGTCTCGAGGTCGAGACCCACGGAAGCTGGTGGGAATGATCCACATCCCTTCTCAAGGATATGTCTCCCCACTGAGGTGATCATCGCACGCCACATGTCTGACCAAAAATCACCTCGGGTGCTTCATCACTAGCCATATAGGGATCTGAAAGAGGACCCATATCACTCTGGAGCTTTTGGTGTGACTGCCAGTCCTCTATTGGTATCAGAGCACGTTGGCTAGTTTGAGATTGTGACTTGGGTCTGGCTACCAAGTCAGCATATCATTACAAAAGGAGGTTTAGTACAGATATCATTGACCTTGGGGTGGAACCTACCTAAGATGATTTTATGGAAGCAGTAAAAGAAGAATACTATCCCATCAAAGCGTATGATGATCTGTACATACAGTGCAACAACTTCACCAAGGTAAGGACCAATCTCTTCAAGATTAAACAGACAATTTTCATTCTTTGTCTACAAGACTGGGCATTCAAGAAAGTGAGAAACATAAAACTCTCAAATATCGTGGTGGACTACAATGGTACATACAGGGGGAAATGGAACTCTTCAACTTGGAAACCCTCAGTGAGGCATATAAATTTGTAGTGAAAATTGAATAGAAGCATGGCAAGAAGAATACGAAGAGTCAACCTTCAAAATGGAAAAGTGACAAGCAAAGTCAAACACCAGGCCAAAATTGGAAGCAGAAGGAGTTTCAGGATAAGAAATCCCAGAAGGGGAAGGCTGAAAAATGGTGTGATTACCACAAAATTGGAACTCACTCCAAAGAAGAATGTCGAGCCATCAAGTCACTGCTCTTTGAGTCACAATACTCGACGTCTACTATTCTTCCTCATACACAACCTACAGTCAAAGAGGACGAAGAATAAATTATAGATGCTGAGCCTAACACCATCATCGCTTCATCACAGACCCGTGAGGAAAGACCAAATGACAAAGAAAGATTGTTTCACTCCAAATTATGGGTAAAAGGTAAGCCTCTGCATTTCATTCTTGATAGTGGGAGTCAAAAGAATTTAATCTCTGTTAAAGTTGTGAAAATTATAGATCTATCCATGAAGCCTCATCCAAAGCCCTATAGTATTGGGTGGTTGAGCCCAGGGAGAGACCTTTGTGTCACCCATCAGTGTCTTCTTTCATATTCTATAAAACCATTCCAAGATGAAGTCTTGTGTGATATGGTCAATCTAGATGTTTGTGATGTACTCTTTGGTTAGCCCTTCATGTATGAGCGACATGGCATCTATGAATCTCGAACCTGAAGGATCACCCTCACTCTTGGAACATGGTGCTATAGGGTGCCAAAGGTACCACCTCTCACATCTGTCTCCCTGATCAGTGCTAAGCAATGCAAGAGATTGGTGGAGAAGACAAAGCAATTTATTCTCATGGTGGTCAAACCACAGAAATCCAAGGAGGCCGATGTTGCGGTCCTAACTACACAATCAACACAACAACAAAAGTAGATAGGATGAATCATAGGAGAATATGATGACTTATTCAAGTCACCCACAGGATTTCCACTGCATTGCTAGGTAAAAAATTCTATCGATTTAATCCCAGGATCACTTTTGCCTAACAATCTTGTGTATCGCAGATCAATTTTGGAGAATGATGAGATAAAAAGATAGATTCAAGAATTGATCCAAAGGGGTCACATCAGGCCAAGCTCTTCAGCTTGTGGTATCCAAATCATCTTGGCACCGAAGAAATATGGAACATGGAGGCTTTGCATTGACTACCAAGCCCTGAATAAAATCTCTGTGAGGAATCACTACCCTCTCCCCATAATTGATGACCTGCTGGACCAGCTCCGTGGTGTAAAGTTCTTCACCAAAATTGATCTCAAATTTGGTTATCACCAAATTCCCATCGATCCCACTAATGTCTATAAAACTGCATTCAAATCTAAGGAGGGGATCTTTGAATGGTTGGTTATACCTTTTGGCCTAACTAACGCACTTGCAACCTTCATGAGGATGATGGATGACATCCTACGACCCTTCACCAACTCATTTGTCATTGTCTACTTAGATGACATACTCATCTATATAAAAACATGGGAAGAACATTTGCAACATGTCCGTAAGGTGCTTCAAACTCTTCGGGAGCACAAGTTATACGCAAATCTTGACAAGTGCACATTCAAAATGACAACAATTCAGTACCTCAGGTACGTTGTGAATGAGGAAGGGGTCCATGTTGATCCAGAAAAGATTCAGGCTATTTGAGAATGGCCCACACCAAGGACCCTCACAGAGCTTCGCAGCTTTTTGGGCCTTGCAAATTTCTACCGCAGGTTTCTTCTTGGATTTTCACATGTTGCTTGGTCACTAACCCAAGTGACTAAAGGAGGAGCTAAAGCTACATTTCAGTGGGGTGAAATATAGCAAAGGGCATTTGAGAATTTGAATAACAGACTCTGCTCAGCCCCTATTCTTGCTTTGCCAGATTTGCATCAACCATTTGAGTTGATGACAGATGCATCTGAATATGCCATGGGAGTTGTCATCATGCAACATGGCCATCATGTTGCATACCAAAGTGAAACTTTCACTGATACAGTCAAGAAATATCCAACATATGATAAGGAGCTCTATGCCATTGTATAAGCCTACAAACACTGGAAACACTACATCTTGGGGAAAGAGACGGTCATCCACACTGACCACAAACCATTGGAATTCATCTAGACGCAAAGTAAACTACGAAATGAGAGGCACCAAAAGTGGGCCACGTATCTTTAGCAATTCCACCTGATAATCAAACACAAAAAGGGGAGCTCAAATATAGCTACAGATTGTCTGAGCCGTCCACCATTTACTGCACTCACAATAGTTCTTGACCTGTGCGGATATGAGACTGCCATTTGGGGTGCTTTATATGAAGCAGATCCTACCTTTGCTGACACATATCAAGCGCTCCAAAAAGGTGAACATGTTTCTGACTTCTATTTGCAAGATAATGTCCTCTGCCATATGGGGCACATTTGTGTTCCTATTGCAGAGCAATAAAAGATGATATGGGAAGCACACTTTAGTAGGACAACTAGACACTTTGGTATCGAAAAAACATTGGCAATTCTTCAAAAACACTTCTATTGGCCCCATATGCAAAAAGATGTGGAAAGATATCTAAAATCTTTCACCCCATGTGCAATAGCCAAGCCAACAAATAAGAAGCAAGGATTGTACACGCCATTTCCAGAACCAACCAGGCCTTGGGAATCCATCTCAATGGATTTTCTCTCAGGTTTGCCCACTTCCAAACATGGCAAGGACTGTATTTTTGTGGTAGTTGATCATTTTTCAAAAATGGCTATCATGCTTGCTTGTAAAAAAAATATATCTGCTGAGGAAACTGCTCAACTATATTTTAGTCATGTATGGCTCCATTTTGGTCTCCCCAAGTCCATTGTCTCAGATCGAGATAGTAGGTTCTTGAGCATCTTCTGGTCCACTCTATGGAAGATGATAGATACTAAGTTGATGAAGTCCACAGCCTTCCATCCATAGACTTAGATTGTTCACATGATTTAGATGTATCACTCCAAACATCCACGCACATGGGACGAGGAACTTCTTTTCATACAACATGGATACAATCAGGTTCTGCACAGCTCGACCAAGCACGGTCCATTCCAAGTATGTTTTGGGTTCCAACCCATGGCACCAATTGATATAGCTATTCCATTTTCCACCATGGAATACACACCTCATGGAAGATCTGAGGCAGCAAAAGCAACAAAGTTTATTGAACAAATGCAACATATCCAGCAACAAGTTCACGACATCCTCGAGAAGATGAATTAGAAGTATAAGCAACGCCATGACAAACATAGGATTGCACACCATTTTATTGTGGGTGACAAGGTTTGGTTACGACTTCAGAAGGAATGGCTTGCAGGCCCACACAGAAAGATTCGACCTCTGCAATATGGTCCATACACCATCACCAAAAAAGTTGCAAAAAATGCTTTTGAGTTGAACCTACCAGCCTACCTTGGTTTGCATCCAATATTCAATGTGGAGCTCCTCAAACCATATCACCCACCTCTTTAGACACTTCAATTGTGGCAGAACAACTAGACATTGATGAGCTTGATCCACAAAGTTTTGCTCCAGTAGAAGAGGATCAGATTGTGGATACTTTGATGAAGACAACAAGAGGATGCTCTATTCCACTGTATCGAGTGGTCAGAAGAGGCCAGCTTAGCCACTAGGGTGAGTGGCTCACAGAGAATCAAATCAAGACACAATTACCCCACCTGACAGGGAATATTGACGCAATGGGGACCATTGATTTTCAAGGAGGGAGGAATGATTCAAGAAATAATTTGGGTGACAACTCGGGTGACAGAAATGATTCGGGCAAAAATTTGAGTGACCATTCGGGTGACAGTTAATTCCTCGAATTTTGTATTGTTTTCATTCTTAGAAGTCACATTGTCGGTGATAGTTATTTCCTCGAGCCATTATGTCCTCAAGTATTTCCTTGAGCCATTATGTCCTCGAGCACTGTATTGTTTTAATTCTGGGATTTCTCTCGAGCCACTCAATCTTAAATCGTCACCCGTTAATTCCTCAAGCCACTCAATCCCCTGATGTTTTCAAAATATGTATAAATGCATTGTAACCCAAAAAGGGAAGGCAGACATCTATTCCCAGAGATAAGCCTATATTTGTATTGCGATTTTTAAGCAATGCGTCTCTTCTCAGAGAATTCATTGTTATTGTGTTATTTCTATGCTATTGAAATATTTGTCAACCAGAACTTCTGAGTTTTGGATCAAGGACCAAAATGGTCAACAAGAGCTTCAAGGATGTGGGGAGCACATTTTTCATTTACTCCTCATGTGGGTGAGTATTATTAAATGCATATTTAATAATTTTCATGTTGACTTCCATGCTTGTTGGAAGTGGGATATATTTCCTTATTTTTTAGAGAATTAATTGTTTATTAAATTGATTTTTATAGGAAAACTTTATTAAATGATCTATTTAATCATTTCTATGATGCATTAGGAGGAGAAAATTATTAAATGATCTATTTAATAATTTTTATGATGCATCATGTGGAGAAAATTATTAAATGTTCTATTAAATAATTTTCTTGATGTATTACGGGAGTGGGTTAGACTTCTTCATTGGAAATTATGCCATTTGGAGAGGAATGATGTGTTTCTTCTCATGGGACTTTTGGATATGCTTGGTGAGGTGGCATATGGTGTGTTTCTTAGGCAAATAAGGCTATCTTGATGAGGATGGTGACTTTCTCCTTGGAGGATGGATTTCTACATCATTTGTTATTTATATAGGGTGTGAAGTGACCTTTTAGAGGTTGTTGATGATTTTTATTTGCAGGTGTGGCTTTTGAGAGATAGAGTCAAAGTACAAGTATTTTTCAAAGTGCAGGTGTTCATTTATAGAGTGTGGTATAGCATCTTGTGAAATACAGTATTGTGCAGGTGCAGGTGAAAGTGTAATTTTTTATACAACATTTTTTACAAGAGATTTGTATATCTCTGTGAGAGTTCATTGTAATCTTGTTTCAGAGTATTGTTTTATATTGAGGACTTTTTTGATGGATGTAGCCCACATTGGGTGAACCACAGTATATATGTGTTATGGTTTTATTGCTAGTTTTGTTCTCTCCATTTATGCTTTTATTTAAGCTATGATTGAAGGAATTGTTTCTACATAATTAAATTTGATTTTCACACATTTAAAATCTAATTATGTGATTTTATGGTGGATTAAATCTGGTTTATATTCATTTAATTCCTAACAACTGGTATCAGAGCTTTGGTGGTGTTTTAGCTAAAGTGATAAATCATAAGAAAGGTTATTAGCTTGAGTGGGAGCTATGGCAAAATAAATCAGATTCAGAGTGGAAAAGTTTGATGGTAAGAATTTTGGTTTGTGAAAAATGCAGATGAAAGATTACTTATATTAGAAGGACTTCAACTCCCATTGGAAGGGAAAGGGGGACAACCTACAACTATGAGTGATGTATATTGGACATTGTTTGATAGGAAGGCATTGGGAGCCATACAGTTATACCTTGCATATTTTGTTGCATTCAACATTGTAGATCAGACACCTACAAAGGATCTCATGGATAAACTTGGAAAGTTGTATGAGAAACCCTCAACTTCAAATAGATTTTTTCTTATGAAAAGATTGTTTAATATGAAAATATTTGAGAATGATTCCATTGCCAATCATTTAAATAATTTTAATACGGTTGTAAGTATGCTCACTTCAGCTGGAATTAAGTTTGATGATAAAGTTAGAGATTTGCTAATTTTATGTTCTTTACCAGATGGTTGGGATAGTTTGGTTATGGTTGTGAGTAATGTAGTTCCTACCAAGGGAAGCTTGAATTTTGAAGATGTTGTAGGTGTGATTCTTAGAGAGGAGATGCGAAATAAAAACACTGGTGAATCATCTTCAGGTAATGATTTATCTATTGATATTAGAGGGAGGCAAAAGGACAAGAGCAAAGGCAACCATGAAAAGTCAAAGGTAGATGTAAATCTAGATCTAAAGCCAAGATGATATGTTGGCATTGTGGGAAGAGCAGACACTCAAAGAAGGATTATTGGTCACTTCGAGATAAGAAGGGAAACAATGAAGAAACGAATGAGGTAAATGTGACATCAGATAAAGCAAGTCAAGATGCCTTAATTTTTTATTTTAATAATTTTATTGAGTTTTGGCTATTAGATTCAGGGGTTTCTTTTCATGCCACCCCACATAGGCATATTTTTTTTGATTATGTTCAAGAGAATCTAGGACATGTATATCTTGGTGATGATGAACCATGTGAGATAATAGGGAAAGGTTCTATTCAAATGAAAATATATAATGGGAACACGTGGCTACTTAAGGATGTCAGACATGTGTCTATGTTGAGATGGAATTTGGTTTCAATGGGGCAATTGGACAGTGAAGGATGTTCAGTTATGTTTACTATAGATTTTTGGAAAGTTACCAAAGGATCTCTTGTGGTTTTGAGAGGTAAGAAAGATGGTACTTTATATTTGACTAGTAGTGTTGATTCTTTTGATTTAGTTGTTGCAGATGGAGATGCAACTATGTGGCACTACAGGCTTGGTCATATGAACCATAAGGGCATGGAGATTTTAAAAGATAAGTTGCCTAGATTAAAAGACAGATCTAGACTTTTGTGAGAATTGTGTGTATGAGAAACAGAAGCGGGTTAACTTCCTAAAAGTTAGACCCACAAAGAAAGAGCACAAGTTAGAGTTGGTACATTTAGATGTATGGAGAAAGAGCACAAGTTAGAGTTGGTACATTTAGATGTATGGGGACCAGCTCAGGTATCTTCTATTGGTGGTTCCAATTATTATGTCACTTTTATTGATGATGCAACTAGGAAAGTTTGGGTTTATTGTATTAAAAAAAAATCTAATGTATTTGACACTTTTAAGAAGTGAAAAGCCTTGATTGAGAATGAAACAAGTCTCAAATTGAAATGTCTCAGATTAGATAATGGAGGTGAGTATTGTAGTAATTTTTTTTTTTTTAATTGTTATAACAATGGAATCCATAGGCAAATGATGGTTCCAAGAACTCCATAGCAGAATGAGGTGTCTGAAAGAATGAACAGAATAATAATGGAACATGCTAGGAGATTGAGGTTACATGCAGGGTTATTTTTACAGTTTTAGGTAGAAGCAATTAGCACAGTAATTTATCTTATTAACATAGGACCTTCTATGCCTTTGGATGGAGGCATTCCTAAACAAGCTTGGTCTTGTAAGAATGTTGATTATTCTTTTCTTAGAGTCTTTGGGTGTGAGGCTTTTGCTCTTATTAAGAAAGAGGATAGGACCAAGTTAGAGGCTAAATTAAAGAAATGTGCCTTTGTTGGATATGGTGATGATGACTTTGGTTTCCGTTTATAGAGCATTAAAGATAAGAAAATATTTTGGTCTAGAGATGTAGTCTTTACTGAAAAGGTCATGTATAAGGATCAGTTGCAAAAACAAGAATAAGAACAGATATAGCACATAGTATTGGATGACATTGCAGATTACAAAGTACCTAATGAATCAGTTCAGGAATCTTCTACACAAGGACCCCAAACTCCTATGTTAAGAACATCTTGTAGGGTAAGAAAAGCACCTAAACATTTTTCTCCTTCTTTGAATTATTTTTTACTCACTGAAAATAGAGAACTAGAATGTTATGAAGAAGTAATGTAGGTTGATGTTAGGAGGAAATGGGAACAAGCCATGGATGAGGAGCATAGATCTCTCATGGAGAACCAAATATGGGATTTGGTAAGGCTACCCAAGGGCAAGAGTGCATTACCAAACAAGTGGATCTTCAAAATAAAAGAAGAGGATCAAGGGAGAAAAAGGTATAAGGCCAGGATGGTGGTCAAGGGGTTTGCACAAAAATCAGGTATTGATTTTGATGAGATTTTTTCTCCTATTGTAAAAATGACTTCTATTAAGATTGTTCTTGATTTAGTTGCAGTTGAGGATTTTCACTTAGAACAGTTAGATGTGAAAACTATTTTTCTTCATGGTGATTTGGATAAAGAGTTGTATATGAAACAGCCACAGGGATATGAGGTCAAAGGGGAGGAGAACTATGTGTGCAGACTAAAGAAGACCTTGTATGGCCTGAAACAAGCTCCACAACAATGGTATAAGAAATTTGATTGTTTTATGTTGGAACAAGAATATCAAAGGTGTAATTCTGACCATTGCGTATATATCAAACATTTTGATGATGGTTCTTTTATTATTTTATGCTTGTATGTGGATGACATGTTAGTTACAAGAAAGAACATACAACATATTTATATGCCCAAGAAATGACTTATTGACTCCTTTTCTATGAAGTATTTGGGTGTTGCAAAGCAAATCCTTGGTATGAGGATTACTCATGACAAAAAGAAGAGGGAGTTGATTTCATCCCAATCAGAGTATGTGAAGAAATTTTTGGAAAGGTTTAACATGTTGGATGCTAAATTTGTTGGTACTCCTCTGACATACAACTTTAGATTATCAAAGGAGTAGTGTCCCAAGACAGAGGTTGAAAAGCTAAATATGTCAAAGGTACCTTACTCATCGACATTTGACAGCTTGATGTATGACATGGTTTGTACTAGGCTAGATATTGCCCAAGCAGTGGGAGTTGTGAGAAGGTATATGAGTGATCCTGGTTATGAACATTGGCAGATAGTGAAATAGATTTTTTGATATTTGAGAGGAACCACTGATGTTGCATTATGTTATGGTGGATCAGATACCACTTTGTGTGGTTATATGGACTCAAATATGGCAAGGGATATTGATATAAGGAGGAGTACAACATGATATATATTTACTGTTGGAGATACAGTGGTTAGTTGGATTTCTAGGATACAAAAGGTTGTGGCTTTGTCAAACACAGAGGCAGAGTATGTTGTTGCCACAGAGACTAGCAAGGAGATGATTTGGTTACAGGAATTGTTTCGAGAGTTGAGGCATGAGCAGGAAGTTGAGAGACTACATAATGATAGTCAGAATGCTATTCATTTGGCAAAGAATTCATCTTTCCACTCGAGGATGAAACATATTCAGTTACATTATCACTTCATCAGGACAGCGTTGAAAGAGAACTTGGTGAAGTTGGAGAAGATTCATACTAGCCAGAATCTTATGAATATGATGACCAAGGTGGTCACATTGGACAAGTTGAGACTATGTTCAGATTTGATTGGTCTTAGTGATCATGAAGCAATGATAAATTTTATTCAAGAGAAAAGGTCTCCAAGTGGGAGATTGTTGAGTGTGGAACCCTTTGGGGCTATCACATGACCATGATGGTACATTTTGGGGGCTTAGAGAGCTCCAATGATGTGGAGAGTGCATTTTTCATTTACTCCTCATGTAGGTGAATATTATTAAATGCATATTTAATAATTTTCATGTTGACTTCCACACTTGTTGGAAGTGAGATTGATTTCCTTATTTTTGAGGGAATTAATTATTTATTAAATTGATTTCCATAGGAGAAAATTATTAAATGATCTATTTAATATTTTTTATGATGCATTAGGAAGAGAAAATTATTAAATTATCTATTTAATAATTTCTATGATGCATTAGGAGGAGAAAATTATTAAATGTTCTATTTAATAATTTCCTTGATGTATTATGGGAGTGGGTTGGACTTCCTCATTGGAAGTTGTGCCATTTGGAGAGGAATGGCATGTTTCTTCTCATGAGACTTTTGGATATGCTTGGTGAGGTGGCATATGGCATGTTTCCTAAGTGGATAAGGCTTATCTTGATGAGGATGGCGAGTTTATCCTTGGAGGATGAATTTCTATATCATTTGTTATTTATATAGGGTGTCGAGTGACCTTTTAAAGGTTGTTGATGATTTTTATTTGCAAGTGTGGCTTTTAAGAGATAGAGTCAAAGTGCAAGTGTTTTGCAGAATGCAAGTGTTCATTTACAGGGTGTGGTATAGCATCTTGTGAAATACAATATTGTGTAGGTGCAGGTGAAAGTGCAATTTTTGTGTAATATTTTCTATAAGAAATTTTTCTATCTCTATGAGAGTTCATTGTAATCTTGTTTCAGATTATTATTTTATATTGAAGACTTTCTTGGTGGATGTAGCCCACATTGGGTGAACCACAGTGTATCTATGTTATGGTTTTATTGTTGGTTTTGTTCTCTCTATTTATGTTTTCATTTAAGCTATGATTGAAAGAATTGTTTCCACATAATTAAATCTGATTTTCACACATTTAAAATCTAGTTATGTGATTTTATGGTGGATTAAATATGGTTTATATTCACTTAATTCCTAACAGTATCATAATGTGTGTATCTCTAGTGAAGATTATAACTTGCACTTTGACATGTTTGCCTTATCTTTAGGCGGATGTGATGTTATTTTGGGAGCCTAATGGTTACGCACACTTGGACCCATCTTATGGGATTTTGCTGAACTTTGGATCCAATTTTCAGACAATGGATAAAACCACACATTAAAAGGCTTACACCCGAGGTCTCTCAGCATCATAAGTTCACATCGCATGAAAAATATTTTTAAGAGGAATTCACACATCGTCATTGCCCATCTCCATTTCATTCAAATACAACCATTAATGGTCTCCACTACTCCTTTTGATCTACGAACTGTTCTGCATAGGTATGCATGTGTCTTTGTCGAACCAGTGGGATTGCAACCTTCACCAGTCATTTTTAGATAGAACTATTTCGACACACTAGCACCCAACTAAAGATGAGTTCCAAGTATCATCCACAAATAGATGGCTAGACTAAAATTGTCAACAAATACTTAGAAACTTTCCTTCCTTACTTCACCTCTAAACAATAACATCAGTGGAAAAAGTGGCTCCCTCTCATTGAATGGTGGTGCAATACCTCCTACCACACTTCAACTAAAATGACTCCATATAAAGCAGTATATGGTCAAGCACCACTAGTGCTCCTTCCATACTCCCCCAGTAGTTCACCAGTGCAACATGGGAACCACTATTTTAGATTCAGCACCAATTCCCACATCTAAAGCTTTGAGGACAAAGCTTGTTTTAAGAGGAAGGGGATGTTAAGAACTCGTGCTATCCCTTCTCTTTATTTTGTTAATATATTAGTTGCTATGGATTCATATGTTTTGTATGTCATCCTGTGAGCATTTTGTTTTATCCCACATTCATGGGAAGTAGTAGTTGCTTAGATTAGACTTAGTATATAAGTAAGTGTTGAAGTCAATGAAGGCATCCACGAATTTATTGTATTGAGCTTGCTCAAAGGAGGTTGCCCCCTCGAAGTGGCATGTGATCAATATAATCCTTTCAATGTTTTTGTTATTTATATAAATCTGTTATTTCATACATTTTCATTGATTTTTGGCAGGAGGATCCTCTCATCAAAGCATTTACCCATGAATGATTTACCTCTTCCTATACGAGGGTATCCTCTTCCTCTAGAAGAATACCCTCTTCCTCTTTGTGATCAGTTCTGATTTTGTCAAGGGTTTGCTTCACCTTCATGAGTATATTATCCTATGATTTTTTAGTTGTCCTCTTCCTCTAAAGAACTTTCCTCAACATCTCATAGTATTTTTTTGCCTTATAGACAACTTCTCCCTAGCCTTCAAAGCACACTAATACACTTCTTCTATAAAACACAATCTTATCATTCCATACTCATCTCGAATGGAAGTACAAAGCTCACTCGCATACCTTGAAATCTTCTCTTCATCATCTTTAACGCGACCAACTCAAATGGTGAGCTTATAAAACTCCTACATGTGGTGTTCACACTCATCTCCTTTTGCCTCAAATTTTATAATTTCTTGAACAAATTCAACTAATAATTAGCAAGTAAAAACTTACCCTTTAGTTTTCAACCATTTTGTAGCAAGACTTGATTTACTCTTTGTTCCTTTTGACTCTTTCCATCTGCACATGATCCCACCACAAGGATGGGTGTCCCTTTAGCTTCGTACAAGTAAACTTCACTCTCTTGGGATCTTCTATCTATTCGTAATCAAAATACTTCTCGAACTTAGTGATCCAATTAATGAGTTCTTTTGTCTTCAGGACACAAGCTACCGGAATAACTAGGTTTGTCCAACCATGGCTTGCTTCCAAACTTAGCAATGGCCCTTTGAAATATATCTTCTAGTTCATCTATGAGTTCTTCCACCTAAATCTTAGGGGGTTCTTCCTCTTCACCATCACTCACCTCTTTAACAACTCCTTTATATGGTGTAGTTTCCATAGCCTCCAAACGGGCTTGGATTCCTCTCATCATCTCTACAAATTTTTCAATTCTTGGCACTCTTCCCACTCTTCCATTGGGAGATCCTATGTGTGCCATTCTTTTACCTCAACAATACATGATTCTATTTCACAACCTACATTTGACTCAACGAGAGTCTCACACACAACTCGGCAAGGCAAAACCTTTCTGTAATACTAATTGATGGAATCACACTTTGGACTTGAATGAACAATAGCATTAGGCCATATAGTCTAGGAATTCAACACATAACACAAGACTTACCCACAATTTGTGCATGGAATGAAACAAAACATACACAATTTATTATTCTGAATGAGGAATTACAATGCACACACCAAATGATTTTCAGCCTTACGCAAATTATAAAACACACACGGTGTTACAAAATTTGAGTCCCTTTATGGAAATGGTTCAATCCTACACCTTTCTACTCAGACCAGTACGCCTATAGCAAGTCTTTTCTCATAACTCTCTAATGGCTTCTCGGAACAGCTTCTCCCCTTCCAATCTCTAGCTACCAAACCTCCTGAATCATTCCCCTTCTCTAGACTGAACCCCTCTCTCAAATAAATCCTCAACTTAAATAGATGTGCCTTCCTTAACCGTTATGGAAGACCAACAGTTTCATTTCCCATACATGCGATGTTTCATCTTCTCGTCATGACTCTTCAACTCCCTGTCGTTACAGCATCTCTATCTATCTACGCTCAAATATTTGATTTTTTGTGTGCATGAATCAAAGTATAAGTGTATCACAAGTGATGTGTAATTTGCTCAAGTTTTTTGCGGATTTTATAAGTGTAACTCTGCGCAGAACAAATGTATGCGTAATTTGGGTGACCTTGCAATTGAGTTGCTCCTCTAACCATTTCCTCCCTTCAAGCGGAATTTAGCATTCATGTTGCCAGACAATTTTCTTCTACATGGGAATTGTGAGTCAGATATTTACACGAGGTTGCACGAGACTTGCATGCCTTCACAAATAAAATAACTTGTACGAGTATGTGTGGTTGTGCATTATGAATACCTTTTCACAGAGACAACGTGCATGAACCAACACTCAGGCACAAATGCATCTTCGTTTTTAAGCAATAAGGACCTTTGTGCTATGCACAATGCGAAGCTTGAAGTTGTATAGAACTTGAAGAACACTTAAGTAACTCGTAGTTGCATGCGACTTCTCAGAACCTTGCAGTCTCTTAGAATTGCGTGGAACTTCGCAGTTAGAATAATGATGCGCATAACTATGCATAATTAATAAACACAACAAAACCTGTGTGGAACTAAGAAGATAGGCCCAAGGTTGTGCATAATTTCACATATGACTCAGGATGTTACGCAAGACTTTATAGATTATCCAAAAATATGCGCAAAAATATTGACTCCATTAAAAGTGCATCCCTAAATGAATATGCTCATGAAATCAAAAAAACTTTAGAATTGATATTATTTTTTAATACAATTTATATTTTTGGTTGATGTAAAATTGTTTGTGGACCAAGTTGCTTCTGCATCAGTTGCATTATTCCTTGTTTACTATTTTCTAATCCTTAACTTATAACCCATTTTTTGTCTATTTATGTCCAAATCCATATTTTCTAGTGTAGTTTGGATGAGACTGATATTTTTACTTGATTTACTTGTGGCACAACATTTATCTATTAGTGACCTTTTATCGTTATCTTCAGTTGATTGCATTTATGTGACTGTTGATGTTTGATTTGGTCTTTCATAGTCTGTAGGGATTATACAAAGAGCACAACTATCAAATACATTTGCGTCATTTCTATATTCTCTCAAGGGTTGGTGTAAAAACTAACTTGGACAACTTTTCATCTATGTCGACAACTACGAGACTACTATCTTTTTTATCTTCCTCAGCATTACTACATTTTCCAAACTCATATGTTGTGAATTTTTCTATTGAAATAAATTGTTTGGTGGCTCTATAGCTAGTTGACCCTTATTTAGATGAGGTATTACGTTATCTTGAGGCTCAACCATCTTAAAAATTATAAAATGCAACATCATCTACTTGGCATGTACAAATGATTCCCTCGTGTATTAATTTCAAACATTTATGTAGAGTAGAGGGGACAACACCCATGGCATGAATGCAAGGTCTCCAAAGTTAGATATTGTAGCTTACATTGTTAGATATAACTTGATACATTTTTTGCTATTATTTTTTTCCTCAAGGATTAAATTTCGTGTTATCACTCCATAAGAATTGTGTGCTTGACCATCAAACCCTTTTATGATCATCGCTGAGTTGGCTAGGGCCTTTCTATCAAATCCTAATTTTAAGAGGAAAGTTTCTATACAAATGTTTAATGCAAAACAATTGTCAAAAACTCACTCTTTGGATCCCTATGTTGTTGATAGTAACTTGAATATGAAAGGGTGAGTGTTGAACAACAATAACATTTAGATGTATTTCCTCATCTTAAAAGGTAATTACACACTCACTATCTTTCAATTATCAAAAAATAATAGAAATTAAGTAAGATGGTTGAGTATCACTTGGCAATGTTGTGTATTCGAGTGTTTTGTAAAGGATATCCTTATAGACATTAGATTTGGTAGGTAATTATAGAATGGACATCTTGGCTTGCGTATTTCGTAATTGGTCTATAATATCATTATCTTTTGCAACATGCAACCTAAGCTTGGAACCTCTAGGGATATTAGGAGGAACAATTTGGTTATTCCTTCCTTGGATCTGAAAAAGATTAGGGTGAGCTATTTCTTTTTTTATCTAGCCCTCCTTTGCATAGTTTGGTTTACATCATAATAAGTCATCATAGATTAAATGGTATTGAAACAAGAAATTTCTACGTAAGGCTTTTGGTTTCTTCTATCATTGGTCATGGAACAAAGACATATACATGAAACGTTAAGGAAATTGCATAAACCCCTAACACGTCTTAGAAAATATTCAATAATTTTACAATTTTCTATTGAAAACATATACTTCAACATAAATGCTAACATTTTATACAATAAGAATAACATGATGAGCAACAAGAGACTATTGCTAATATTGTGTCATATAGATGTGTACATTTGAAAGCATAACATAATAGAATAATATATATCATTTCAATTGATCCAAAACATTTTCCTATCCATAACAATAGAATTTTTGCACATATAGACAAATGTTTGCAAGGATTTTTGTGATGAATGACTAGGGTTTGGGATATATGACTCTAAACAGTTGTCCCAGGAACAAGCACATACACAATCACACTTTTTTAATCACCATAGGGTCAAGGATAATTTGATAAATTTAACATGAATAACCTCAAGCTTGGGATCAAACAAATGGAGACTAGGGTGTTCTCAAATCTAGCATAATATGAGAAATTATTAACCTTAAGAGGGGTGTAAAATAGCATGGGTTCGTCAAAATGTAGTAGGGATAAATGAACTATTATTAAGTTGCGACACAAATACCCATTACATTTAACTGGGCTAAATAAACATGTGCAATAGAAAAATATCACATAATTTATTCATTTCAAACCTAGAGAAAGAGAAAGACATGCAAGGTTTAGGCTTATTTGATTTTAACCCGTGATTTAGGGGCGGTCAGTAGATGGTGACAATGGAAATGTGCACCCAAAAGTGATAGGAAGATAACCTAAATTTTTGACAATGATTAGAGAAGTTTGACTTGACTATACAATTACTCCCTGGACAATCTAGATCGTGCTCTATGTTTCTAAGCAAAAGCATAGATAGGCTAGAAAGAATTTGATGGCTTTGTTTGCTTGGTTATGACCTCCAAAAGCCTTGCTTAGTTTCTTGATCTTTTGCTTCAATCACCTACAAAATAGGTTCTTTTTCTTGCACTAATTGGGCAACAATATTTGAAAACTTAAGGGAAACAAAATATGTTTTCGGGTTTGCGTTAAACCAAAGAATAGTTGGATAATCTTGATATTTACCAGGACCCTAGATAGTAACAATATCAAAAACATCAAACCTCAATAATTGGAGAAGCTTCAGTAACATGTAAAACAATGTCATGGTTTGTCTCTAAACATAAACTTGTGTGCTTCAATGAATGCTCTAATGAATGTTTTATCTTCTGTAGAATGCTTGCAAGTGCTTAGTGGATTCTTGTGAATGATTGATAGATATTGTCCCTAAATGAACTACAATGTTTGTGTATTTATAGATATTGAATTCAAATTAGGAACCTATTGGCACGCTACTTGGCATCAAGCAATCAAAAGGCAAAAATGGCGGGAGAAAGAAAGCGAGTCCACTCTAGCCACAAGGGACCACTCAATTTTTTCAAAACCATACAATAGCATCACAGACTATCTAGAAAGTGCACATTATGTACAAGTGCATAAAATGGCCAGAAATCAGGGGAGAGAATTTTTTAGCTAGAGGCAAGGAAAAGGATCATAAACCATTGAAATTTGACAAAACACAATAATAATACCTAATTTGGACCAGTAATCAATAAGTACACTAACATCCTAAAATAATGCAATATAACAACTAATTAATGTATAAGGGTTATTTTTAGGGGTCTACACTTTCAAAATCACATGGATCAATTTTATAGTAAGAACAAATACTTAAGAAATTTTAGGAGAATATAGGACTATCCACTTCATCGCATGGTGTCGCTTCTTTTGGAGATGGCTTCAGCGTCTAGTGATGGAGAATATAAGACAATCAAGATCACAACAAGATGGTGTTTCTTCTCTTGTTGATATTTAATGCTTCTGATGATGGTGCCTCTAACATTGGTGCCTTATATACCTTACATCTTGGATCGATCCCTGTGAAGATTGATGGTGAATGGAATCATAGCTATTCGTGGCGACATCTGAGCTCTTGTTTTAAGATTCCAACATTTTAGTTTTCTCAATAATATACCCATCTAGTTCTCATGTCAAATGATTCATCATTGTATTGCATGATAGTGCTCTGGTATCTTCATAATAGTGTTGATGCAATGTTTTGGTGGTTAGCATTCAATAGTGATCTCCTTAGGTATCAATTTAAAGCATCATTGAGAAATATGGAATGTGAACTCTAATTTAGTTTCTGGGTCATGTAAGAATGAGTAAACATTGACTAGGTTCATTGTGTTAGTCTTGTCATTGAAAACCATCAAGTTCAGTAAATGTCAATGTTAACATCTCCCCATATCAATTATGAGTTAAAGCTGCAAGGATAAAAATTTATCCTCATTTAAAGGGAGGACAAATATTCCAAATCATTATCGCATCATAATAAATTTATTAAAGCAAAATGTTTGGATGCAAAGTACCTTACCTTTATGTCACAAACAATGTAACCCCCTTTTATATTAAGATACTATCTTTAAAAATGTAACCTACCTTTATATTATGAAGAATTATTTTGGTAACCTAATATGCTACGCACTATTAGTATGGATGAAATAATTAAATGATTGTTAAATCATTGAAAAAACACTTCACCTAGTAATTTATTTACCTATTATAAAAAACAATTCACTGTGTTTTTGCCCTCATTAAAAATGGAAGTGGGATCAAAATAGGAATGACTGCCTATCATGACTTTCTAGGGGAGCTTGAATAGTTTTCTAGAGTATTCATTAAGAAAATGATTATATCATGCACCGTAGATGATGTAATCCTCTTAACATAGTTTGCCATTAACCGCATTAACATATGATCCACTGCAAGCAAATTTATCTTTACATAATTATTTATGTTTGAGCCCATTCACTTAATCTTATGAACATCTTCACTTCATTTTTTATTTTACTTTCTTATTTTTCACAATCTTGATCCTTCCAGCATTTAGACCTCAATGGAGAGGTGTATCCTTTCTTGAATTTCCATTCCGCAAGGAGCTTCCACTTCATAGTCCCACTCAATTTCAAAGATGGGCCATGTTTTACCATTGAGGACTCTTTTTTGTAACCTATGAATCGCAATCTATCTCCTCTCCTCAGTTTTATTAACAATTCATCCAAACTGCCCAACTCTTATCTATTTTATAGACGATATCTTTACAAGCTCTATTGTTGATGATTGCTAAGGATATTGCCTTAGTTCCATCTTATTCGTGGTTATTACAAATTTTAGATTTGCATTATTAAAGGCCTTGTAATATTGTATACCAATGACTTTCCCTTCCCTCAAGTAAGTCACGATCACAAAATTGAGTGCATCATCTTCAAAACAATATGTAGGCCCATCACACCACAAGATAAAGAGACTTTCCCTTCCTTTAAGGAAGTCACAATCACAAAATTGTGTGCACCATCTTCCAAACAATATGTAGGCCCATCACACCACAAGATAAACATTATACACAGAATACAAGCTTGTATTAGCCTAAGAAACACAATATCATTCTTGTGCATATTAGAATGGGTAAATTTAAAATATTTTATTAATCATGTAAAGAAAGATGATTACGATTTTAGAATAAGAGAATACCCACACTGCTAATAAGTAAAAATAAGAAGTCGATATTTTTTTACAGCATTTTGCTGAATGCAAGCGTTAGTATCAATAGAATAATTCGATCCCACTGAATATTTTTTACATCACTTGGGAGTAAAATTTGCCCAATACAATATTAGTGTGCCCACAAATTTTCACTATGCATTTGACAATGACGAGGATTTGGACTAGAGCTGAACAATATAATAGGGCAGTCTTGAATGTCTCCGTACTTCTCATGCGCTAGGACATTTGTAATTTAAGTTTAGGTAGTCTGCAAATATAATCATCTCAGACAAGCTGCCTTTGCTGTGCAAAGATGCTTGCAACTTTGTAAATAACTATAACAGCTCAAAATGTTACATCTAAAATTCCACCTGAAAGCAAAATCAGAGACTTGGTACCAAGGCATACACCTGATGGTAAAATTGTAGTGAAATGGTACAAAAGTTACAAAATCAAGAAGCTAAAGAAATTAATGATGGTACTGCTATCCTGTGACACGTCCTTGTGGCACAATCATTGCAACCAGCACAGAACAAATCATTTTTCACATATAAGCTCGTACATATAAATCGACTATGGATGCTGAGATCCAACCTGTGTCACATGTTTTGGAACTTCTGAGGGACGGTATCAAAATCATCAATTTCAAATCTTGAGCGTTCTCTCCCCACCTTAAACATGGCAGTAAATATTATTATTGATGTGCTCTTGGAAACAGTAGCATTATCCTAAACACACAACAATATGAACAATCCTGCAGTTAAGCTAATGATACTCATTGACATTGTGACATGGAAACAACACACACCTTGCTCAAGTAGGCATGATCACATGAAACCTGCTCATCTATAGAGGTGAGTTTCCTTGAAAGAGACATGATTCTGCAAAACGTAAAGATAAACATATAACATTTCCTCCATATAAAAGGAAAACTACACATAATCATCACCGTTTAAACATTAAAATCTTAAAATCTGGTCAACTCCAATGACTAAAGAATCATCATTCGCAAACAAGGCCATATAATTAACAGAATAATTAGTACCACTCCACGTAGTCAACAAATCTGTCCCCATGCTACTTAGAAATTCTTCTAACGAGGATGGAAAAATGAAAGCCATGTACTACTAGAAGAGGATTCAACCACATAGCTTCTTCTTGTCAGTGCTTTTTAGGCAATGATGACAAGATCAAACATTTAAAAAGTTCGTTGTTATAATTCAGGTAACTCTGGAAGATTAAATATGTCAACATATAACATAGAAAACAGTTCTGTGCAAATGCAAATAGATCAATAGGTGCTCATATATTTTTATAAATTAAAGTTTTATTACAGGGCTTCATTACAGCTTAGTCAAAGATTGAATACAGCCAATATACACAAAAACATTAGTCTACTATACATCAAAAAGTGAATCATGGCTTTACACAAGTCATTAATATCTACTGTTCTTTTATTGCTTTCATGAAAAGCTCTGACAACAGTTCTGTGGAAATGCAAATAGATCAATAGGTGCTCATATATTTTTATAAATTGAAGATTTATTACAGGGCTTCATTACAGCTTAGTCAAAGATTGAATACAGCCGATATACACAAATACATTAGTCTACCATACATCAAAAAGTGAATCATGGCTTTACACAAGTCATTAATATCTACTGTTCTTTTATTGCTTTCATAAAAAAGCTTTGACAACAGTTCTGTGGAAATGCAAATAGATCAATAGGTACTCATATTTTTATAAATTAAAGATTTATTACAGGGCTTCATTCAGCTTAGTCAAATATTGAATACAGGCGATATACACAAATACATTAGTCTACTATACATCAAAAAGTGAATCATGGCTCTACACAAGTCATTAATATCTACTGTTCTTTTATTGCTTTCATGAAAAGCTTTGACAAAGTCCAGAAACAGCTTAATACAATAATAGTGATTACACCATTATGGATAGGCCTCCCTCAGAATGATTAGGACTACAAGTGCGTCATTTGTGAGCATTGCTCACCTCAGTTTTCTATATATCCTATGGTGATTGTATACATTTATCATTGGTAACAATTAACTCTGGTGGTTTTCATTTGTTTTTATCACAAGACTTCCTTTGCAGGATTGTGTTGTACCACATGGCGTTGCATATGCTGTTTTGTCTAGGGTTCACCCCTCTTTTTAGGTTCCTTTGCATCTTAGATTTGGATTTAGTTTTTACTTTTTAGATATTTTTATCTTAGGCTGTTGAAGTCCATTAAGCAGTCCTAATTAAATATTGTAATGTGTTCTTTTGAGTCTCATTGACCTACCCAGGTCATTTTTGGGCATTAATATAATTTCCCTTTTTCTTTATTTAGGGTGTAATTTTTTTTCGTGAACTCTCTTTGTTGTTTTCTTTATGTAGGACATGTTCTAGGCTCTCCTTGCTATCATTGTCAGTTGTACTTTTGAGTCCCACTTACCCATTTTGGTAATTTGTGGGCATTAAAATAATTTCTCACTTGCACCCTATATGGCATGTTGTCACTGACAGCCTCTACATCTCCACATTACAGCTTTTTAAAACTTTGCAGCCTACTTTCCTGAATTTATGGAAGTGATGCATATGCATTCATTATACCTGGTTTGTTTATGCTTTCTTGTATTTCATGCTCATCTTTGATATTGCAACTCCCCTATTTTCCAACTTCAGGATTCCCACAACAAGATTCTCTGCAACATCCTATGCTGACCATATTTTAACTATCTTGCAGGGGATTAAATCCCTGTAACCCTTCAATGTGAATTCAAGAACCTTGAAAATTGGAATCAAAGGCAAGAATCAAGCAGACATCTCTAAGTATCGCTCAGGCCCCAACCAAGTACTTAAAATTCCTTGATTTAGCAATTCTAAACACTCAGCCTATCCACATACCTTGTCACAAACCGTAAAGCTTTCTTAGTCTTTGTTCTACCTTGTGCCTCCCAAGCAATATGAACAGATCACAGAAAAATAAACTTGATAAGGTCCACTCACTAAAAGAGTCAACAGCATGGGTCATCTAATCAATGAGTTGAAGTAACATATATCTGGAAAGAAGACATAAATTAGAGAGCAAAGTGCCAACAATAACACACTAATGCATAAAGGGGCCAGCATATGCAATTCAAATCCCAGAGGGGCACTTTAAAGCAAGGTAAAGCTCCACGCTTGCAGATGAAAAAAAGGTTGCAATATTCTCAAATCTTGCATCAGACAATTCTCACACACTTTTGTGTCAGCTAATTTTCATAAAATTATACAGTATTGCAATGCTTGAAGAATGATTGTAATGACAATTACAATCTTTCCTTGGAAAAATCAACTCCAAACATACGTCAGAAATAACTTCAACCATTTACCTTAAGAAATGCTAATGAGATCAAAATGTTTTGTCAATAAATAGAGAAATACTACTAAGCAAGATAATGAGGGCTACAAGATTAAAAACACAACAATGTCAGGAACTTCTCACAACCAGCACATTACTAATTCAAAATAATCAAGTAGAGAATGTGAGATCTAATAATAGTTTAATACATTTTGTCATGCTAAATTCACACAACCTCTATTTCCAGCCAATCCACAAATCATACAAACAATTTTTATATTTTAGGAATTGATTAGAAGGTTAATAAAGAACCAAGTTCCAACCACAAGGAAAAATCAACGTTATCTAAGGACATTTTCACAAAGCTTCCATCTTCATTATTTATCTAATAAAACATGATGCATACGTAACTCAATCTTCAGTATACAAAAATAGTATCATAGAATAAATTTTAAGAGAACAGAAAAAGTGAACTATATAACAATTGAGTTGTCTTCAAATAGCATACCGTCGAATTGCAGAATCTATATGTTCAGTCATCTTGCATGTTTTGTACTGTTCAGGATCCTCTTGGAAGCTCACCATCCCATCCTTTTGATTTATTGTTGCAAAAATCTCCCCGTCTTGAATCTGAATAAATATAATTACACAAAGACACCACAAATACCATTATACAAAGATATTACCATAGGCTAAGTCCAATAATAAACAAAAGTAAGAACCCTTACAAACTTCAAATAGTTCTTAAAGCCATAAAATCGAGACTCGTTGCAATGTGAAACATCCTTAACACAAACAAGACCAAAAGATATTCACAAAGAATAGATACTACCATTTGAAGAACATGCAACTCAGCCTGCTTAGCTGTCTCCAACTGGACTGTGCTTGCTATGTCTTGAAGAGATAGTGTCAAATATGTCTGTGTTAGTCTCTGGATGTTTCGTTTGTAAAGAGATGACATGACCTGCTTTACTAACCCCAAATTACTATCCTGCAAAAAGACCCACTTGTAAGCTAATAATTACATCTTTCATGTCCTCAGCAATGGATTGTTTAGTGTGCACCAAAAAGATATTGTAAAGCACCTCACGCTTCAATTCATGCAAAGATAAACACGTATATAAGAAAGTCAAGGTCCAATCGCAATTATTGTAGGCAGAAAGATTGCACAACCTAACTCAAAACCATCCTCGATTCTTATATACCAACTGCATATCCCATATGTCCTAAGAAGTGAGATGACTCACATGGGACACTGACAACTTGAGCAAGGAATGCACTCGCTAATTGCACATTATTTTCAATTCTAATGAGAACTTTTATGAGATATTTGTAGGACAAACAATTGACTTACGAATGCACCATGTTTTTACAGTTTAGTTCAATGTAATCCACTAAGGTTTTACAGTCCATCCAATGTAATCCACTAACTAATGATGAATGCTGCATGGTGCTCAGGGAATATTTATACAATGGCCACCATATAAAGCTAATCAAAGGCTATAGATTTAATCTGCTGAATCTATTATTTCCTGCTAAAAGCCATGGTTGCCTATAAAAACATTTACTGCATGCTCTTAATGAAAAACAAAAAATGTATACATAAGCTGTTCCTTTTAATAAAATAAATAAATGCTAAACATCTTACATTTTTGAATTTTTCGATGTTTGTGTTGAGGCAACTTTCCAACACGGAAATTTTTCCAGACATATAGTTGTTTGCTAATTCAATATAGGGCTGCAGAAAGAACACAAATTTAAAGTCAGAAAATACAATACACAAATTTAAAATTTCAGGCCTGCTTCATAAAACTTTAGATTAATGTGACCTAAAAGTTGTCATAACATGTAAATTTCAGAATACAAGACATATGCTGCACCCCAAATATTCACACCGAAACTAATAGCAATAGCTTCAAGCATCGATATAAGAAGCTCTCATTTAACCTGTAGAATGCTCTTGCACAATTGGCTTTGTGCCAGCCTCCAACATCTATTAGCTGACTTACTATCTTCCCGGATGAGAAAAAAGGTAAGTAACAACACACAGGTCTAGCAGATGTACAAGCTACCCAAAAAGAAAGAGTGCTTACAAAAATATATTGAGTGATATGTATATAATAAGACAGACAATGAATGTTTTCCTAGTCCCATTAAGTGAATGGAAGAATGTGAAAAATTGGTGTGTTTAATTTCCATTAAATGAAGTTACATAGCAGAGTATATTACCAAGCTTAAAACAACAAATTAAAATTTAAACTATTTATTGAAAACATATATAGAAAATAAAACAGAAGATAAACTCTAATGCAATATAATCGTCACAGTGGTAGACGTTGGTACAATAGACAGTGGCCATGAGAGGGCAGCTAAACCTTATAAGTCAAGTGGCATGGAAGATAGATTGGCTCACCTTTAGATCAGCCTAAGAGCTATTCAAAGAAGGCAGAAAATTGGTTAAGCACTACACAGTGGAATCCTGTGTGACTAAACACTAAGTTTATGAAGCACAAAATCATCATCGCTTGCGAGTCTCCAGTGAATGCCTCACATTGGTGATTTTCATCTTCAGAGCAATTCTTGGTCCCCCATATAACAAAACCACCAATGGTCTAACTCTGAAAATTCAATCATTTATTTAAAAGTTCTAAGATACAATACATTTGCCAGACTAAAATAAGAATTGAGAAATTGCACTTGAAAGAAAAGACCTAACATTCTATGCAGATATTTTTGAGAAAAATCACAGGTCATTAAATCCATGTAGCAAAACATGGACCCTCAAATTCCATTGAAAAATAAGAAAATCGCAATTATCATGAAAATAAAAAAAGAAAGATGCTACCAAGCTTAAGAGAAAACAGGGCTTCAGATAAGGATAAACATGCTTGAATACCTACAGCCACTTAACATCATCAGGACATTTGGAAACGACAAAAAAGGAGATTTAGGAATTCAAAGTCAGCTTTTAAAGGATAGAGAACTCAAAGTGTCCCAAAGAAGAAATGAAAAGAACATACGAAGCTGGGATGGGAGCAAAATGAAGCAGGACAAGGCTGTCATTCATTCCAAATCTAGTAAATGAACTCCATTTCAATGTTTTGTTTATACTATAGGGAGCTTGGGAAACAAAGCTAGAATGAAATATAATTCACGGTAGATGTAATAACTCATCAGGAAAGGAACTAAAGAGAAGGATGTACCTTGTACAAGAAAACTGGAAAGCTACATTCAAGCATTCCACATGAGGTGCGAGAACAAGTGTATCACAATTCAATTCATCCTCAAAGAAAACGAGAACCTTACGGTTGAGGTATCAAATTTATTTGCAGGTAACTGCTTGTGTTATATTCGTCTCCTTGGACTCATATATTAATAATGCTAAGATACATGAGAATTCAACAAAGTAATGGTAGGTGATTTACACATTTCGCAATCAAATCCCATAGTTTTATTTGGTTTATCTCATTTTTTTCACAATCTACACCCTCTTATAGTACAAAATACAGGCTACACTAACTACAGTAGCGAAATAAACTAATTGGTGTTAACATTTCAGTTTTCATATATAAGGGATAAGTGTTAACTAAGAACTAGATTAATAAATAACAAACCACAACAAACTGTCAAAACATGATTCATGCCTGTATAGAAATTGCAAATACCTGAATGCAAGTTTTCAAATTTCTTTGTACCACAGCAGGTGTATATTTTGGGAACGATGGAACCTGTAACAACAAAATTGGCTATTTAAAAGTTGTTCAGGATGAAGCAAATCATTGCAAGACGGTAACCGACTGTGTCAATTAATGATTAGTGTAAAATACTCCACATTAATGGCATAGCAAACTAACTTCAGATAGGATTCAGGGGAACAAGGCATATGAACAATGAACAGATCAAACACAATCATGCATGATTTGTAGGAGGAATTTTCAGAATCTATCATCAGAGATGACTTGCAAGAATTAATATTTTTCCAAGCATGAGTAAATCAGGTTTGCTCCAGTGGCAAAGATATTTAGCTGCATGCCACAAGGTCATTAGTTCAGTCTCATGTATTCGTGCATGTCTGAATAGAATCCATGCATGTTAGACAAATACATCCATTTGGAAAACAGGTCGCTTTTAACACCCATTTTCCTATTATCAAGTATAGCATCCATTTATTACATTACAATAACTACATCAAAGCCATATTCAATTTCATGCAAATGGGAGTCTAAGTATTTTAATAAAAATAATAAAAATTCCATTAACATTACTCAGAATGAGAAAACGACTAACCTGACCAGTTAGAATGAGAGAAACTAAGACATATTTTTTGTATGCTTCAACAGTTATTGCAGTTAAAGATGTCGTTGGGGCTGTAATAGCCTGCAAAAATAAAAATGGATTATAATAAAAATATAGAACAATAAAATGAAAAGACCAAACCACCTTAAGAATATTCATTCCACCCACATGCTGGAAAAATTCTAGAGCTTTGCTAAAGCGCTTCAATCCAATATAAATCATCCCCCTGGTTTTAAAAAAAAAAAAGGTTAGAAATCATCAATCAAAAATGTCCATGTTTTATCACTCAAAAATAATAAATACCACCATTATTAGCAGTCTCAACCCAAATTCAACACAACATTATCCATCACCACAATAAATAGTAGTGTTTCAACTTCAGATTCAACACTATGAACATCTATTTACAACTATGAGGAATACCTCCCCTATAATTTTAATGATTAAAGCATAATAAAGGAGGAAGATTCTTTTAAGACAACATTTCAAACACTCATGGACATCATGAATTTTTGGTTGTACCGTTTCAAGCGACCAATATGCCACTTGTGTTTGAAAATCTAATAAATAGTGCATTATTAGTATTTTGGTGCAACCAAGATTCAAGTAATGCATGAATGGCATCCTCAGGTGGTATCACAGATATTACAAGAGCATTAGCTATATGAAAAACTGGGAAGAGGAACCTTTCAAGATAGGGTGCATTGCTTGGGAGATAATCAGGAGATGAACCAGCAGAAGAACAATCGATTAGCCATGGTAAGGATTGTTATAGAAGAAATTGACGTCACAGGTTTCATTAGATATTATCAAAAGATTGTTGAAATATTTTGACAGCTTACGGGGAACAGGTTAGAGTGCACTGAACAGTCTTAAGCCAACTTCCATAAGTTGAAACAATGGTTGGCTTAAGTATTAGCATTGCATGCTTGACTTTAATAAGGATTTTGCAGTTTTGTACCGATGCATATTTTACAGGAGGAGCATGGCAGAGAATTGTTGCAAGATGACAAAATAATTGCTCACAAGTCAAGATGACAACAGTGTTTATGACTTCTTGGGGAATATGATTTTCATATAGCCTGTGTGAGAGGAGAAAGGAAGTCTTTTGCAGTTGCATAAAGTAGAAATAAACATCTTCGTCATGAGTACCACAAGTATTAACCGGTAGAACAAGATTCTAAAGAAATTGTTAGAAAATGAATCACACAAGAAAGTCAGATGCACAATGTCACAAGGTGATGGTAAAAATGTCACCAACAGAGACATTCGTATATGTCCTGCAACTTAGTGATATATTCCCTATATGAATTGGGTATGTCATAAACTACACAGGAAAAGGGACAATGAATATATTTGAGGTTCACAATGTATGTTATGCAGGACATACACAAGCAAGCAATGTAAGCCAGGTTATGGAAGACATTCTCCTGCCCAAGAATGAAGAGATTGCCAACCGAGGCATGGTGTTTTTGAATGCCAAAGAATGTAAGCCTCGCATTGTTTGCTAAGAAGTGGAACAAAATTGGTTTGGATTTCATTATATATGTTACTGAAGTGTTAAGGCTACAAAGCAATCTTTTCATGCAAGTCAGCACACTTTACTCCTGTTCAAAACACGGGTGAGAACTGATAGTCAGATTCCAATCTGTGCTATGTTGTTGCAATGCAATGTTATGTGTAGATTCAAAGTGTTACATTGGGAGTTTTGTATTTCAAGATTCAACAGCCCCTTTATAAAATATAGAAGGTGAAATAAAGACAATTTGAGAGTTATTACATCCAATGGCGTGAGTTATTTTAAATAAAGACTAAAGTTGATGATGTCATCCATGAGAATTCCCTCGTGCCATCAGATCAGTTACTTTTAGGTGAGGATCTCAAGCCGTTGAATCTATGGTTTTGACATTCAAAGCTTTTGAAAAGTCAAAGGACGGGTAGCCAGTATGAGTTGGTCAGAGCTTCCAGCACTATTTTGTTATGTCCCCCTTTTTGGCCTAAGCATGGACATGACCCTTAGCCTAGTTATTTTGGTGTTTCCCCTAGGCTAAGTGAAGAAGGGCAAAATGGGAAGCATTATTTCCCCCTTTTCAAAGGTAAAAATTGAGTTTTCACTTAAATCTAATTTTGCATTGAGGAGGGCCCTTTTTGACTTAAAGGACTCAAAAAGCCTGTAAGTGATTCTAAAAAGATAAGCGACCTTATGGTTCACTTTTACTCTCCCTTCATGTGGGGTGCCCAACTAACAAGATGAATATTTATAAGGGATTGTAATTCATTTGAGGGGGATGCTAATTTGGATAATTGAATTTGTCTTAGAGAACAAAAATGCTTAGCTTATCCATTGAGGACGAAACCCTTCAATGTAAGTCTGAAGTAAGGACGAAAACCCTTACTTTAAACTAGGGCATCCTCATTCAGGAGTTGCAAGGAGCTTCATTGGTCTGATTTTTCAGTATATTCACCAATTCACAGACAAAACGCAGCAAGGTGGCATTCATCAAGGTGGAGAGTTGCTCACCAAGTGTGGAGAATTAACCTAGGGCTGCACCTAGGGAAGCAAATAGCATTTTGAGGGGCAGCGATTTAATACAAGGGCAGAAATTGCAGGTGGGAGGCAGCGCTTGATGCCCTAGAAGGGCAGAACACCATTGGTGGAAGGGGGGCTTATGACAACGAATTGGAGAGCTTATTGAAGCCCTACTTGCTTGTGGAAGAACTGAATTTATTTCTGATATTTTATCTTGGCTGGGCGACCTGTTTGAAGGGCCTTGGAGTACCAAGTAGGGCTGTGATTAAGCCTTAAAGAACAGCAGTATTTTCGTGTAGGATGGGCTGATTTTGCTATTTGGGATGGCTATTTGAAGCCAAAAAGTCTACTTTGACATTCAGAAATTATTCTCATATTTTTAATATAATTTCCATGATATTTTTATAGCCCCAAAATCAGAATTTCCAGATCTTTATTTCGCTGTAATTTTCTTGGTGTTTTTGGTGAAGGAATGACAAAGAATATCTTGAGAATGATACCCTAATTATTCATTTCCAGATTCCTTAATTCATGGCTAGGGTTTGAAGGTTTAATTCCAGAATTTGCATGAGTAATGCTAGGGTTTGCGGATAAATATCAGTTTTCAGGGTATGCCCCAATATCAGTGTGGACAATTAACCTAGGGCTGCACCTAGGGAAGCAAATAGCATTTTGAGGGGCAGCGATTTAACACAAGGGCAGAAATTGCAGGTGGGAGGCAGCGCTTGATGCCCTAGAAGGGCAGAACACCATTGGTGGAAGGGGGGCTTATGACAACGAATTGGAGAGCTTATTGAAGCCCTACTTGCTTGTGGAAGAACTGAATTTATTTCTGATATTTTATCTTGGCTGGGCGACCTGTTTGAAGGGCCTTGGAGTACCAAGTAGGGCTGTGATTAAGCCTTAAAGAACAGCAGTATTTTCGTGTAGGATGGGCTGATTTTGCTATTTGGGATGGCTATTTGAAGCCAAAAAGTCTACTTTGACATTCAGAAATTATTCTCATATTTTTAATATAATTTCCATGATATTTTTATAGCCCCAAAATCAGAATTTCCAGATATTTATTTCGCTGTAATTTTCTTGGTGTTTTTGGTGAAGGAATGACAAAGAATATCTTGAGAATGATGCCCTAATTATTCATTTCCAGATTCCTTAATTCGTGGCTAGGGTTTGAAGGTTTAATTCCAGAATTTGCATGAGTAATGCTAGGGTTTGCGGATAAATATCAGTTTTCAGGGTATGTCCCAATTCGGGGACATTTCATATTTTCAAGTCGTCAAATCATCTTTATGATGCTGATCTCCAACCATCCGATTCTCTGTTTATAAAGTCAAGCTTATTATTAAAAGGCAAGCACCCTAGGACCCACAAGCCTTCCAATGATAATCTCAAGTTGTCCGATCAGCTTATATCTAATTAGCGAGCATCCAACAGTGTGAGCCATTTTTTAGAAAAGATGAAAACGCAAGCACAAGAAAACAACTCACACCATCGGATCAGCTCTCCCTAGCACTGATCTCCAGCCATCCATTCGTCCAAGCCAGGAAGCTAACAAAGAACAAAGAAGCGTTGGGGGTAGCTGAGAAATAAGCTTGCAAAGCTGAGGATTTACCACAGATAGATGCAAGTAGGCTTACTTGCACAACTAGGGCCCTTCATAAAGCCTCTGTCTAGCTGTGTCCCCTTTTGCAGAGATGGTAGTTGAGAGTTATTGCATAAGGAAAATCAGAATACAATTTGCAGGAAGGCAGTTAAAGCCTCAGATTTGAAAATCCACAGTGTGGCATGGGCAGACCTGCTTAGACAAGTCAGGTACAGAAGTAGATGCACTTCCAGACAGGCAAAGCCACGGTGAGCATTTAATTAAAGATGTGCATACAGAGCTACACTCAGAGACCCGGCATAGCTGCAGTATTCAAACCCATTGAATCTAGCCGAGCAAATGAAGAAGACTAATGTGAATGTCTCTATGTGGGAAACTTTGTCTTTACCTGGACAAATGAACCTATTGCAAGAGGCTCTAAAATAATATTCTATCTCCTCGAAGGGAAAGGGCAAAGAGGCTGAGTTCAAAGTGAAAGCTCCTGAAGCACCAACATGTTTGAAAGCATTTTCCTTAGAGGTGAGTAACAAAATAAAGCCACCTCCTTTATACATGTCTTTGATTATTAGGGACTTCTTAGTCTATAATTGTACGATAGATTCGGGAGCTAGTAGCTCATTGATGCCAAAGAAAATAGCTGATGTCTTAGGTATTATCCACACCCCTGATGTAAAAGAAGTGGTTCAATTAGATGGCACTGTTGTAAAAACCGTTGCTACAATCAAGGGCCTAGTGTTTGCCCTCCAAGCTTGCCCTAGAATTTTTGTGCCTCAAGATATCTTAGTGATTTGCCTTACACTTGTCAAGAGATTTCACAGTTAAGATTCAAGGATAGTTTCTCTAGACTGGTCTCATATGGTTTTCAAGACAAGATATGGGACAAGAATCAAAATTTTAGCTGAGCCAATAGCCAAATATCATGTCAAAGAACTTGATTTTAAGCCCACTGAGAATAACTACTTTCTGCAAGATGATCAAGAAGAATTTTTTTTTGACGCTAATGTAGTACATAGGGAGATTCATGATGAAGCCCTCAATAATTGGGCGAAAGATTTAGAATTTTGACCCTTTTAAGGAGGCGGTCCTATTAAAAGAAGCATTGATCAAAGAAACTGGAGTGGGCACCTATTGCATTTATGAAGAAAATCCACCAGTCCCAAGAATCCTAGAGGAAGAAAAAAATGTGACGGGCACCTGGAAGCTTTTCTTTGATGGAGCCAAATGTAAGAATGATGCAGGAGCAGGGGTAATATTGATATCTCCTAAGGGAGACAAGGAAATGATATCCCACAGACTCCAATTCAGCTATGCCAACAATATAGCTGAAATATGATGCCCTTGTTCATGGTCTGCAAATAACCGAGACGGAAGGGATTAAGATCCTTAAACCTTATGGAGATTTTGAGGTGATAGTCAAAAAAGTCAGAGCTGTATGTATGATCAAAAACCCTTTACTCAAGGCCTATAAACATAGGCTATGGGATATATACGAAGCATTTGACGTTGTGAACATTCAGGCTGTCCCAAGAAAGCAAAATCAAGATGCTGATAAGATGGATGACTGTAATAGGCTCTCATTTCTAGCCCCCCACAGACGTGCTAGAAAATAAGAGTAATGTGAGAATTGTAATCAGGCCTACAGTCACAAACGACTATACTCACTGGCAAATTTTTGACAACGACCGTAAAATTGTTAATTTTATCCAACATGAGGCAGAATTCGTTGATGAGCTTCAACTACAATTAGAGAATGCTTATGATAAAACAGATAATGCAGCTAAGAACTAATAGATTGCCCAAAGGATTAGTAACCTTGTTAAACATGTTCAACCCAGATGATCAATTCAGAGAAGGCAAGAATAACATGTTTATTTAGGCTGAAGATTATGAAGAACTGATTATATCAGCAAATAAGAGCCTAAAGCTGGGAAAGAGACGTGCAGAGGACAAACAGAAAGCCTTTGTCAAGTTGTGTCAAGAGTATGATGAATGGCATGGAACTATGAGGACCTCAGAGGGTATGATAGGAAATTCATACAACATACGATTGAGCTCAAACCAAATGCCAAACCAAATAGGCAAATGCAAAGCCCTGTTAACCCAGAGATTGAGCCCTTAATGAGATTAGAACCGACTAAATTAAATGAGGTTCAAATTATATACCCAATAAACCACTCTACAAGGGTTGCCAATTTGGTACATGTTAGGGAAAAAAACATATGGATTTACCCCTCTATGTCGATTTCAGGGATCTAAACAAGGCCTCATTAAAAGATCACCATCCTTTGCCCTCTATGGACCAAATTTTGCAAACTAAGGATGATTCGGAGAGATTCTCACCGTTGGATGGATTTTCTGGCTTCAATCAAGTTTGGGTAAAAGAGGACCAATACAAGTCTGCATTCACTACCAAATAGGGAACTTATGCTTATTAGAAAATACCATTTGGGATAACAAATGCAGGGGTAACTTTTCAATAGCTATGGATATAGCATTTAAAGTGTTAATTAATCAAATGATATTGGTGCATCTTGATGACATTATAGTATTCTTTAAGAAAAAGGAAGATCACCAAGCTTATTTACAAAAAAAACTTTGAGATATGCATAGAATTTGGTGTATTCTTGAACCCAAAGAAGTTGATCTTTGTTGTTGCTAAAGGTAAATTGTTCGGCCATATTGTTTCTAAGATGGGTTGGCAATTGATCCAGAGTGAGTTTTGACTATTCTAGGATTGAGCTTACCGCATCACAATAAGGCCTTGCAATCTTTCCTTGGAAAGATCAATTTTGGAAGAATATTCATTGCAGACTTTGCAAGCGTGGTCAAACCTATTATTCTTATGTTGAAGAAAGATGCACAATTCAGAAGGACTGCGGAGGTTAGAGAAAGCTTTGAACAAATAAAGAAGGCAATTGTTTCAGCCCCTATCTTAGTTAACCCGAACTTTGACGAATCTTTCGTTCTATATGCATGTGGTGGTGAGGATAGTATTGCAATGGTATTAACCAGTATTACACAGGAACACGCCCCCTAGATTTTGGTGATGTCCCGAACTTTTCGAGGACTTGGGGACTTGGAGAGGACATCCCCCAATTTTTTAAAATTTGATTTTTATTTTTTTTTTAATTTTGATGCTTTTACTTTAAAACATTGCCCCCCCATCCCCAAAAAAGTTGTTATTTTCACAAAACATTGAACCCTAAACGTAAAAGTACCCTTAAAAACATTAAATAAAGTTCAAACCCCTAAATTTCATTGAATAAAAGTTAAAACATTTATATATTATTTTAATAGGCGTCTCCCTGCCATCCCCAAAATCTGACAGCTTTTTTGCCATCCTGGAAACCCCGTCCCCACATCCCCGAGACTTAGGTAACTATGGTATTCTCCCAACAAATAATCAAGACACAAAGCCACCAATAGCTTTCATAAGTCAAACATTGAAGGATTATGAAACTAGTTATAGTTTCATTGAAAAGCAAGCATATGCATTACTGAAAGCTCTTAAAAAACTCAAACATCTCCTCTCAAATAATCGGATACAAGTTTATGTAAGTCATTCAGCAGTTAAAGAATATATAATAGGAGGAGAGATCAATGAGAAAAGAACTAGTTGGATAACCAAAATCATGGAATATAACATTCAAATCAAATCAGCCAAGCTAGTAATGATCAAAAGCAAGCTTGCTTATTTGAAAAAATTGTTGTTGAAGAGGAGCAAGTCCCTAGAACAAAAGCACGGTTGGGTTCAACAATTGATTCGTTACCTCAAGACGGGGCGTTACCCTGTGGGTTTTGACAGAACAAAAAGAGGGCACTATAGACTCCAAGCTCTTTCTTGTGTTAATCAATTAAGTATTGTTCAACAGGAATCTTGACAGAGTTTTACTCAAGTGTATTGAACCGAACCAAGTTGAAAAGGTATTAACAGAGTTTCACCAAGGAGCTTAAGGAGGACATTACTCTCCCCAAACCACAGCTACAAGTTCTAGTTCTAGTTCTAGTTCTAGTTCTAGTTTTATGTACAGGGGGGAGGGCCACCCCCAACCATATAAAGTTGATTTAATGGGCTCTATCTCGGGCCAAAGAAACCCAGATAGATATATAGGGCTTGGGGGAGGCAATGAAACTAATCCCCATTAAACTTAAACTCTATATGGCCCCATTGAACTCTATATGGCGATATATGGGGTGGGGGTGCCAAAAAATATAGACCGTGGGGTGGGGTGGAGTGGGGTGGGGATTGGATCTATATATAGGGCCCCCTCTCCTTTCTCTATATAGGTGAGCCCGTTTTTGTCCCAAGGGAAGATCCCAGAATACCGTCTGTTCTACGTATTTGGAAAGGTGCTAATTTTCAGGAACGGGAATCTTATGATATGTTGGGAATACTTTACGAAACAAAAATTATGACTGTGTATTGCTGGAAGACAATGTTTGTTGATGCTCACAAATGGGTGAGAAAATGTAAAGAATGTTTATTCTTTGAAGAAAAGAAAAGAAAGGCAGATATGTCGTTACAGCCCATTTCAGCAAATCAACCATTTGCCCAATGGGGCCTGGACTTCATAGGGATGATGAACCCACCACCTAGTGAGGGTCACAAGTGGATCCTCACAGCCAAATACTAGTTTACAAGATGTGCAGAAGCCATTGCATTTGAAGAAGCTATCAAGAGAGTTATTGTCAAAATTCTAGGGAACATTGTAACCCGATTTGGTGTTCCCCACACTGCATTGGTGATAATGCAAAGGCATTTGTGGGAACCAAGGTCGTTCAGTTTGCTCTAAGGAGTAACATCTTTCTCAAAACTTCATCAAATTACTACCCCTAGGGCAATGGACTGCTAGAGTCTAAAAATAAGAACCTAATCCGCATCAGGAAAAGAACCAAAGAGCATAACCAAAGGCAATGGCACAAAAAAGTGAAAGTAGCTTTATGGGCAGATAGAATTACACCTGAGCAAGCCATTGAGAATCCTCCCTTTGTGCTAGTTTATGGTAAAGAGGCTAGGCTGCATATTGAAACAATGCTATCAGCCCTTGAATTTGCACATCAAATGGAACTAGAGCATAACAATGCAATGATAGTGAGGACTGTCGAGCTGCTCAAACTTGAATAGTTTCACCAAACATCAGCAAACTGTGAAGCGAATGTCTGACAAGAAGGCCAACCCTTAGTGCTTCAAACAAGGAGATGTTGTCCTTAAATGGGATAAGGATAGAGCCAAATCCGGAAGGCATGAAAAATTCAACACCATCTGGAATGGGTCGTATCAAATTGCTAGTTGTGGTAGAGGTAATGCCTTTCAACTTGCAACATTGGCTGGACAACTGCTGCAAATTCGAGACAATGGCATATATTTTAAGGCTTACCTGCAGGATAAGCAGGCACCTTGTGTAAAATATGTAAATATTCTTTTTTTGTCTTGTTTTCATTCATGTTCCTTGTTCGTACATAGTTTCGTTCCCATGGTTTTTATGGGATGTTTTGTTCCTTGTCGCAATATTCTGAGCATATCAAGTTTTCAGGTCTCTTAGGATCAAAAAAAATGGGTTCATCTCCTTCTTTTCACATATGTAAGGATTTCATTTGAGCAGGCCCTTTGTGCCCCTCAAGTTGTTCGATTCTTTCTAAAATCAATGGTTTGAGTTGTCTAGATGAAGGCAGCTGGTCAAATCCCTTGGATCAACCGATCTTCGGAGGGTCATTAATTGAGATTTGTTTAATTAAAAGGCTAATGAAGAAAAGATCTCAAAAGTGACATGTGGGCCCCAACAACAGTTTTCTTTCGAAGGAAGGGATTTGTAACCAGAACAATTAAAAGGTAGGTACCATGGGAATCGTTCACGAGGCACATCTCTTTTGGAGACAGTGGAGGAAGTAGTTGTCAAAGTACAGTATATAGTCTTTCCAAACGCTTAAATGATTAACCACAGTCAAGCTATAGCTAGAAAAGGGAGGACTCCACGATACCTAGACAAAGCATTTGCGAATTCATATTTTCAACACCACGCCCCACAAAGCATGAGCCAGAACCCTACTAAAGAGATTAGCTGCTATAAGGGAAGTAGAAGGCGAAGCATAGAAAGGAAGCAAGCCACTTCAAGCAGAGGTGATTCAATCTCTTCTTCGAAACCAATTAAATTATAGGTACATAATATAGTATCACCCACTCCTTTTGCTTATACAGCTAGAGTTTTGGTAGAGATGGGTTCCCAGAAAGAAAACCCTACCCTCTCTCAACGTTCACCTTCCAGCCCATCCCAAGCTTCATCTTCTGGCTCCACAAAAACAGAAAAGCCCTTAGAATTATCAACTTCTCTGAGAATATCTTTGGCAACAAACTGAACAGAAATATAGCTCATATGAGGCTCAGAGGCGATATCTACCACAAATTTACCAACTTTTTGAGTGACCAGTTTCCACACAAAGTTTAGCTCTCTCAGCTTCCTTTGCACTTAATGCCTAATACCTATCATTGTTTTGAGCTAGTACTTGCTTGTGTGCAACATTATGTACCTAATCAAGGCAAGGTAGTAAGTCCAAACAAATAAACTGTTAGGAAATCAGTGCAAGGTGAATAATGGAGATGTTGCGTCTCAAAGAAGCCAAGAACTATATTGGCAGCCTTCAAAGTCAAGAGACCTTTTGGGCCAATATTAAAGAGAAACTCTCCTTTTTCAACAAAGTTCTAACTGGCCCTGTGAAACACAAGCCTGAACTATCTACAGAGTTGGGGAAATTTGATCCAGCTGAACAAGATCTCCTAAATATGGCTGCAGCCATTTTTGGCTATGACAAGGATTGGACTGTAGATGGTCCTATGCTGGCAATATTATTTGGGCTTAGTATAAGCCCCTCAATGGACCCAAGAACGTTTGATTGTGTTGATCTCATAGCTAATAAAATTCATTCCCCGCTAGTGGCCTACAATACAAGCCAAAACTTCAAATACACTTCCACACTTGCATGTATGGTACTTCATCAGATTGCTACAAGGTTACCCCATCTTCCCTTGGCTGTGAATGATATTCATGGTAATCTGCAACCAGTTATAGTATGAACCAATATTCTTGAGCATTCATCTAGGATCTACTGTTGCAGATTCATTGATCTCCTCCTGTATCCCACGCTAGTTGCTATAAACGGTCAACACATGGTAAGATTTCCCCAATCTTGCAAGGATATTTTGAAAGCAAGGATCAGAGGAGATTGGTTCTTCTTCCATGACATGACCATTTTCAAGTTATAGGATTTCAAGCATCAGGTGTTCAAGCTGCCAATTTATATCAAGGCGAGACTTTTCTCTTTGGAATTTTTAAGACAGGTGGACCTGAATGACCAATATCATGGTAATGGAAAAGGGAAAATTGGTTCCTATGCACCGCCTTACAGCTCTTTCAACATCACGCTTCAAACAAGAAGGGGAGCTGTTGTGCTGAAAACTAAGTTGAAGGATCTTGGTTTGAAACTTAATGAGGACTTATGGACATATGATCCCAAAGGGGTCTTTGCCCAATGGTTGGTGAAAATTAGAAACACGGTGGAGTTAAAGTATGAGTTTAGGGCTGAAGATAAGAAATGCAAAAATCTTCCTGAACAGATTGAAGTGGTGGCAGCAGGGCGGAATTCGCAGTTCATTGTTTCAAAGAGGCCAATTGTCCCTAAAACTTGGGAGGCTTTCTATCCAAATGGTAAGAGATTACAATCGTTCATTTCTTATTCCCAAACATTTTTCCAATTATTTGAGACAGACACTGGAATGGAAGGAAGAAAAGATTCAGGCCTGGTGGCGATTCAAGGTGGAGTTTGGCGACACCACCACCCCATAAGATGAATTGGATGAAGACAATAGACAGGAGAAAATATATGAAGAAAATCAGTTAGATTCCTCAGAGGATTCAAAAGAAGCATCTATGTAGCTAATTGATCCCAACGACATGCCATATAAACCTCCAGCAGCTTCAGATCCTATAATGTCTACACAAATTGACTACGGACAGGGAAAATGTTAATATAAAAATTAGGTTATGAAGGAGGAGGCTTGGGAGCAGTAGAGCAAGGAATACCATGGCATTAGAAGTACAGCCAGCAGCAACAAGGTATAGAACAACTAGAATTGGTATGGAGAAAAGTACAATGGTATACATCCCTCACTCTTCTCAGTAAAAAGAGGCTTTTCCCCTCCACAAGGTCAAACTCTAGGGCAAGAACTGGATAAACCAATTAAACAGAAAGCTTACAGGAATGCCAACAACAGAGGCCTTAAACAGAAGCCGGCACTCAAACCTCCGCCCTGTAGACAACTTCAAAGGAAGGGGAACAGATTTTGGCAGCCGTAGCTTCTGTTTTAAGTAGGAAGAAAAAAGCCAAGGAGAGTGGTCAGCCCAGGGCAGTTAAGAAGGTTAGATTTACTATAAAATGCCAAGGACCTCGTAGGAACAGGTGATTGTTGCCAAGCAACCTAAGGCAGCAGGTCAAATCGAATCATAGATGACACCGCAGCCACTTCTGTCCTATCTACCCTGCACCAATGTGCTCTGATCTTCCTACTTTTGTGAGTCTTCTGCCTTCCCTTCCTACCTCTGCAATGATTTTGTCTTCCACAGTTACTTGTCCATCCACTTAGCTGTTGCCCACCGTATCCTTTTCCACAGCCACTACTCCTCTTTCCACTATTCCTCCTACTGTTTCAACTTTGATGCATGCTCCTGCTTCACTGCGTTTGCCAAAGGGAACTCAATTAGCACCAGGGGCTTTGACATCAGTTTCTTCATCCATGCCTTTGGCCTCAGTTACCACCCCCTTGCCTCCATCTCAGGCATCCCCTTTCGTCTTCCCCTTCTATCCAACACCTTCTATGCAGCCAGCGACATCATCGATGCAAGGCACAAAGAAAAACCCTCACCTGCCTTTTGATTTTTCCAAATCAAGGCAGAAATCGCCTATGCAGGCTCCACAATATTATGACACAAAGGAGCTCAAAATATCATCTCAAGATGCAATTATTAGGCTGAGAAGTGAGAACTAACTATGCTCCTTAGGAACAAAGAATGTAATATCATCAAATCGTACCTTCTAAAACCAAGACTAAAAAGAATATGTTTCCCTCCAACCATCTAACATCTACAGCTGTAGTAGATTACTCAGGTGCCCAGGCGGTTGACAAAGCTGAAAATTTCCAGGAGCACTCGTATATGTTAATCTCCAACTACCTGAGTGATAATGCTAAACTAAAGAAGAGAGAGCAAATAATCAATGAGCTCACTGAGAGTCTGAAGAAGGCGAACACAAAGATCAAGAGCCTAGAGATTGATATTAAAGGGCTGAAAAATGAACTAGCCAAAAAGGTGGATGAGACCAGGCTCTTCCGGGAGAGAGAAAATGCACTAAGCTGGGGGAGGAAATGGAGATAACACTAAAATAGATTGAAGAAAAACAGGTTCAAATTGGTCAGCTAAATAATGAGTTCAAGATTCACAAGCAAAAAACAGATGCCCTTGCGTTGATCAAGGAAGTGTGTAGGGCTTATTGGGACAGTATAGCTCAGGCTACACCAGGTCTCTCCCATGCCATTGAGTTTATTGATGTTGATGTTGTCCAAAACCAGGGGTCCAAAAGCAGGAGCAAGAAGATCTATTTATCCATGGCTCGCAAAGGGATAGACATTCAGAGCCAGTTTGAACATAATTTCAAAGGAACAGCTCTTGAAGCAAGGCATCAAGCACAGCGCAGATGCAGCAAAGAAGGCAATTTATGTCCTGGCAACGCAAGAAATTGTGAATCGTTGTCAATCCCAATTGAATATTCTGAATAAGAAAATATCCAGAATGAGAGGCCATATTAACTATCTTGTACAACAATGGTTGCCCTCTCCATTTAACAACGATGGTAAAATGTTGCCACCAAACCAGTTTGCCAAGTTGTTAGAAGAAAATAAGAGTGACGAATCGCCTTTCTCCAAATGGCTTGCTAAGCCCATGCATCAAGATGTCGATATTGTTAATCTGCTGGCCCAGCTAGAACTTTTTACAAATGAAGCGGTCGCGGTCAGCAGCTTGAAGGGTTTTTCTTCGATATCTTTGAGGGGGGAAGGTTCCGCCAAACATTGAAGGTAATGAAGGCACCAACAGAAAAAGAATAGAAGAGCTGCAAGCAGCTATGAAGAATTTGTGGCCCAATGGATTCTAAATTCGACTCGCTTTTTATTGAAGCAAGCCCCTGAAAGTCGCCAAGAAATGTAGATTCAAAGTGCTACATTGAGGGTTTTGTACTTTAAGGTTCAACATCTTTTATAAAATATAGAAGGTGAAACAAAAGTGATTTCTCACTCTCACTTACTAATTAAATAAAATTCTTTCAACTTTCCTCATACAGACCCTGGTTGCATCATGACGGTTAAATTCTCTTCTATCATGGCGGAATAATTCAAACTTGCTCAATGCCTCAGCTATCTTGGAAAGGAACTTTCAAATTGAATAAGTATAAAGCTCCTGGTAGAAATCTCAAGCTGTTGAATCTTCTTATACATCCAACGGCATGAACTATTTTAAATAAAGTTGTTGATGTCATCCATGAGAACTCCCTCATGCTGTCAGATAGTTGCTTTTAGGTGAGGATCTTGAGCCATTGGATCTACGGTTTTAGCCTTCAAAGCTTTTGAAAAGTCAAAGGACAGATGGCCAATATGAGGTGGTCAGGACTTCCAGTGTTATTTTGAGTGCGTCAGATCATCTTTATGATGTTGATCTCCAATCGTCCAATTCTCCATGTTTGAAAATTCAAGCTTATTATTAAAAGGCAAGCACTCTGGGACCCACAAGCCTTCAAACGTTGATCTTAAGTTGTTTGATCAGCTTATATCTAATGGCATGAGCAACTTTATTTCTCAAAAAGTGATCTACAGTTGCTCAATTAGCAAGCATCCAACGGTGTGAGCCATTTTTTGCAAAAAATGATGATGTGAGCACAAGAAAATGCTTCACACCATCGGATCAGTACTCCCTAGTGCTAATCTCCAGACGTCCATTCGCCCAAGCCAGGAATCTAACAAAAAACGAAGGAGGGTTAGGAGTAGATGAGAATTAAGCTCACATAGCTGAGAACTTACCACAGATAGATGCAAGTTGGCTTATTTGCTTGGCTAGGGCCGTTCATAAAGCTTCTGTCTAGCCACGCCCCTTTTTGTAGAGATGGTAGTTGAGAGTTATTGCATAAGGGCAATCAAAATGCAATCTGCGGGAAGGCAATTAAAGCCTCACATTTGAAAATCCGCAATAGCATAGGCATACCTGCTCAGACAAATCAGGAACAGAAGTAGAGATGCATTCCCAGAAAGGCAAGCCCATGTTGAGCAATTAATTAAAGATGCATGCAAAGAACTACAGTCTGAGAGCTGCCATAGCTAAAAAGGCATAATTAAAATTCCACAGGAGAAGGCAAGCAAGCACCAGAGACATAATCAAAATTCAGAAGACGTGCATGTACTCAGTAGCTGAAAATATTTAATTCCTCTTTTCCTCCTTTCCTCTATAAATTGTCAAGTGCTCTTGGAGCAAAGGGTTGATTTCTTGGATCACCGAAATCCCTGTTTTCTTAAAAAAAGGTATCTAAGCCTTGGCTCTTTTTCATGTATAAATTACTCAGAACCCTTTTAATGATGTGTCTATACTCTTGCAATTGATAGATATTATTGTGGTTCTTATTTATCTACCCCTTAATTATGTCTTGCTTCTTTGACCTCATTTCCAGATTCAGATTGCATCTCACCCTTTAGCCTCATTAAATTGAATTGTGTTCAATTCCTCTTCTGACATTGATGAATTGCTTCATGTTTACATAGATAAGGAATTAATCCCATCCACTCTGGTGTGTCACCGCCTTTAGTTTATCTTCCTTCTTCCCCTCTTTCCAAAAAGTTTACTTTTATACATTAGATTAGATACAGAACCAGCTATCTCTAGAGGTTGCTCTGCGAGATTAGTGTCCCACGCTAAGAGCTTCCCATGTTTTGGCTGAATTGTGGAATGCCATGAATCGGACAAATTACGCCATTAACATTATGTAAAGAGTATTAGCTGCCATACTAGGCCTATGTTCCTTACTGTCCACACTGCAATAACTAAGTCTTCATCCATATATATACTCATTGGTAGTCAAGGTAATCAAGGAGGCAAATATTACTTTGCTGATGTGCCCTCAGGTTCAGAAAAAATTTATGGCTAATTAGGAAAAGATATGGTATTTGACACTACTTCTACTATGAATATCAAGGATGATAATTCATGTTATCTTCCAAAACGATGATCTCATAATGTTGCTTCAGCTTTGTAGCGAATCATAATGCACCTAATTGAGATCACTGAAAATGAAAGAAAATCATCATAAGTATACAAATATAAGATGTCATTGAAAGTCAAATAAAATCATTATAAGAATACATATATAAGATGTTATTTTGCTTCTTAAAAACAAAGGTATCCCTTCTGTGAACTGTCCCATCAGCTATAACATGCTATGTTTCAAAAATAAATGCAATCACCTCCTCAATTGAAATATAATCAATTTAGAAAACGCTTCCTCAAAAGGGATATAAAACCACATTTTTGGCAAGATACGACACCTAACTTGATATTCAGTATTTAAATGCATCTACTAGGCAACACCCTTTTCGAAACTCACAAGCCTGGTGATACCAAAAGTAATGAATACAAACTAAATAATTATTACTAGATCCCTGATTTATATTACAAGTTTAACTAAATTTGTATATCTCTATCATGTTACATCATTGCAAGAGATGGAAGAGGGTGCATATTACATTCTTCAGAGGAATGAAGAAAATTGATACTGACCCATAATAGCAGTAGAGTAGGAAATCCCTAGGCTGATCAATCTCAAAAATATCATCCTCTAAAATGCTTAATCCAGCTTTATAGCATTTTGCCAGTAAACACATGAGCAAAAAGTCTGCATGCAGAGATGTCAAATGCTCAGAAGATGGTTGAAGCTTCCTAACAGCTGTCCTCAGCGGAATGATTGCCTGTTTGGGCACTTGCAACTCCATTACTTGTTCCTTAAACCTCCTACAGAAGGTTGTAACTGCAGCCAAAACAAAATGAGTAGTCAGCATAAAGTTTTGGATTATTGAGACAACTAACATATCATACATTCAACTTGGTGACTACAGTAAAAAGCCTTACAAGAATAATTATTCACGTTCCCTCTCAAAATATATTTTATCATCAACAGAAATCAAAAAGAGGAGCAGAAAACAAGGTAAATTTCACATGATCGCAGAAAATCATTTTAAAAGATAAGCATACGGAAAATAAATCCTATCCAATGTAACTTTAAGAATAAATGGAAATTTCCCACTAAGATAAATGGGATTAGTGAGTCCACCTTTAATGGAAGATGTGCTTTCACCATAATTTACTAAGATCAAGCATCATCTGCTAAGACCACAACTGAGAATAGACAAGATGGACTACTGGTTATTTCATCTAGGCAATAAATTGAGTGATAAGTTTAATCTTTAAGATGTTTTTAATTCTCCTGCACTTGCTATGTTTGAAGTCAAAAGGTGAATGCGGAATTTTCAAATAGCAAACATAAAATGAATTGCATACATATATTCCTACAAAAAATGCACGACCTATTCTTAGTTTTGAGGCCAATCTAACCAATTTCATTATCTCAATTTTGTGTCTCAACATAGGTATTTCTGAGGCTGTATAAAAAAAACTAATAGTGGCAATAATAAAGTATCAAAATAGTTGTTGAATACCAGCTTATGATTTTCTAGCAACAACTTGAGGATGAAATAAACAAGAACAGATGTATGGATAGATCATTTCAAAGTTTTTGATTATCAATTTGTTCTCTTATTCACACTCCCTTCACATTCTGGCAGAACTGAAGACCCTGGCAGCAGAAATAACACTAGATTTTACCAACTAGCACAACATATCTTGTTATGATGAACCTTTAAGTTCAAAACCAATTAGGCTTTATAATCAAATAAAAGATTTGACATTTAGTCTACATTTATTCAGCCACTTTGCTTTCAACATGAGTCACCACAGATCAACAGCATGACATGATAAGTCACTAATGCTAACAATAAAACATGATGAACATGTTTAAATAGCCAAAGGCAAAAGCAGTGACATGGGTGGTGCTGGTGCACATACCTCTTTTAAAGGAAATGTAGCTATATTTAGAGCTGTTAGATACATTAATGGTGATACTTATACAGTCACGTACGTGGTCATGGTAAATTTTACTAGCAGTTAAGGTGTTCCACATGAGGGACTAACATATTGATGGCCTAGCTAAAACTTGGAGAAGGGATTGACTATCTAAAGATTTCTCCATCTTTACAAAAAGAAAGGTTAATAGCTAACAGTTAATTCCAATTTTCAGGCTTGTTCTGCCACCAACATGGAATACTAAAAGGATATATTTACAAAGAAACCATGCATTGTACAAGACTGACTTCTTCACACCTGTGGATAGAACAAAATCGCTATAATAGCTATATAGCATTAAAGTGGATACAAGCCGACTCGATTGCAATGGCAATAAGACCATACCAATTATCTACTTAACATGAAGGTACAAGAGCCAGTGCTTCCAAAGGCATATTTAAAGGATAAATTTACAAATAACCCATGTTTTGTCAAAGACAGCTTCCTCACACCTGGATACAGAGCAAAATCATTATGATAGATATACAGTACTAAAGTGGATACAAGCCTAATTAATCCCAATGGCAGTACGATCATACCAATTATAAATTTAGATGCTAAGCACAATCTACATTACCTTTTGTGTGTATGTACATTTACAAAAGCTTAAAGATACTTTTAAGGTCCACAAGTATGTAATGCATACAAGGTCCCTCCAGCCCAGGGACACACCCACCCAGTTTGTTTCTGTAGAGTTTCCAAGGGGCTCTCATGTTGACGGGGTTTGAACCTGGGACTTTGGTCCAATGACACATCATCTCAACCAGGCTGCACAACCCAGTTTGTAAACATAATAAAAGTAATGGGTGTACTAAATATACTAAGCCATTCTACGTTACCAGGAAACAGAAAGGGAAACAAATCCAAAACTTGAAATCACCGATTTCTCAAGAACCCTTGGAAACAAAATGGCACGGAAATGTCCATACAATAAATTATTAAAAACGGAAATATATATAAAAAAATTTATAATACTCCTTTTCAGTCCATAAAGATAAAACACTTAAAAAATATGGCATTCGTGAAAATCCAAAACATTCAACATGCTTAAAATTTCAAATGTTCATGTCATGTTTTTAGGGTAGTTTAGTTTAATTATAAGGTTCCTTTTTCAATTTTTTTTTTCTTTTTTTTTTTTTTAAGTTTTTCTAAAAGTGCCAGAAATGTCTGGATGCTGGCTCGAAAGACATCGGGAACGCCTGCCAGAAACAGCCAATCCATTTGCAGATGCTTCTGACAGTTCTGAAATGTTTCCGGCACATTTCAGACCCGCATATCCCTTCAAAAGCAATTCCAGGGAGGAATGGCCTGTGCAGGAGGTGTTTGCTGCAAAGTAGAAGCCATATGCATACTTAATTTAAATAGTCCACCAATATTTTTTCCATTTATGTATATAAATGCATGAATGCTGTCCAATGGGCTGTTGTGTAATGATTAATGGGACTCACATAGAGGAAACCCAAGTTTGAATCCCCACAATGTGTTAAGGTGGCCTACAACCTGGAGGACACCCTCAAAGCACTTGGGCAAAAAAGTCAGCAGTGTTAAAGCAGCCTTAACACACCCTGGGATTTGGGCCCTCATTTGTGTCTCCAATCAGACTAGGCTTGGTGATATCTCAGTTACCCATAGCAAAAAAAATACATGAATTTCATTGTATGTGTTTGTTTGTGTATAGTTTGATCCATCCACCCAAAATATGCATGTGTTTGTGTGTATATTGCTTGATCCATCCACCCAATCTCCACAAATGAAATAGATACACTCTCTTTCAGTATCTTTATTGATAGTTTCCTATCGGAAACTTGAAAAATTAAGTCTATAATCCTCAAAGACTCACTTTTAGATCTCATATCTGTGCATTTAATATTCATCTTTGAAGTTTGTCTGTATATATCATCATTGCAAATCCTTATTTATTACAAAATAATGATTATCCTACAAGCAAGGGTTACCGTTAGCCAATAGAATATCCCTATCATTCTATGCAATGTGTCAAACTATTTGTTGAAACCCTTCAAGTTCCAAGAGGGAATTAAACAGGTTGTCATTACAGCTACTTAAACATGTTTACAAGGTATTCACTTAAATAGAATGAGTTTCTAAAATATAGCTTTATTATTAGCTCAGTTACTGTTAGTCAATTTGATTATTTTTCAATTTTGACCACTACTGAGGTTCTGTGATAATTGGTATAAGTTCCCATATTTAAGTTAACGCATGAGAAAATATAGGTGTACAAGACTATGGGGCTCATGATCAATAATACTTCCTAAGAGTAAGCTAAACTCAAAGAAAGGTTCCCATCTGGATGGGCCATTTCCTGGCCCTTTATTGCAAAGTTGAAAATTGTTTTCCCAAGCAGCCCGTAGATGACCGCACTTAAGCGAGCCATTTCCTGGCCCTCTCACATGGAGGCTCAAAATCATTTTCCCAAGCAGCCCCAATAAAAGAAGAATTTCAGAGGGCCATTCCTGGCCATTTTTTCCAATAGGAAACACAAAAGGACCTGAAACAGCCCTCCAATACACAGTCCTTTTGAATTCAAGGACTCAATGGGCCCACAAAAATTTAAAAGAACACAAAAGAAAAGATAATACACAAAAAGCCTTAACTAAAACCAAATATCAATCGATGATTCATTAAAAGCAAATATCAATCAATGATTCATTAAAACCTTCTCTCCATCACTGTTTGCTGTTTCCTATCTTTGGAAACAAATCCTTGCTAAGTACTGCTCCCTTCAACAGAATCCTTTATACATCCTGGAAATTGTTTTCCTTTTCCAAGGGTAAATAAAAAAATAAGTCATCCCTAAAATCAATTAGATTAGGACCTAATAAAGATATCTTCCTTTTAAAGAGAAGATTATTATATACATTCTAACTAGTGGGCAAAGTTATTCATCTTGCTTATTTTGATGATTATGGTTGATCTCTATTCTGTATATTGATTTGTATCAGAGTCCAACACAGGCTATCTCTGTTGATTTTGAGATTAAGACTGAGAGAGATCGATGCAAGTTGAGATGTGAGGACATAATAAAAATTACTTCTGCTATAGCTACAGACATAATCAATGATTCCTGTAAGCAAGAAAAACTCAAGCACGGGTTTGTTCTAAAGAAAGGAGATTATAGCATGTCACACCAATCATGATTACAATGTATGGAGCCCACCATACTCTTGAAAGATTTTCAAGTTCCAGTGGAGGTAGGAAAGAGCATCCTTACGGGCATTGAACAATAGATTTCATTAGGTGTTATTCATTCTAGAAAGTGGGTTTTCAAAAGGTAGTCCAAGCTGTGGTTCAAGGTAGTTCTTGTTGTTTGTCATGATGAGATTGGCCCTAGTCAAGGTTATACGACAACCCACTACATATCACAAAATTATACTACCATCTGAGCTATACATTATTATTTTGGTTCATAACACAAGTAATTAGGAACTCATCCCTGCTAAACAGATAAATGGGTAAATATCTTCTAAACTAAGGAGAGCACAACCAACCCCAAGTTTACTTTGATAGAGCCTCCATGGGCAACCATGCCCTGTCAGAGATAGGTGATCTTAGAAACAATAAAGAGACAGTCAATGCTTTTTAACCCCATGCATCTTAGAATTATCACAAGAGCCAAAATTGAGGCTCTAGTCATAGATCACCATCAAAAAATTAGTTGTTGTCGATGGGGATTTAGGAGTGATTATTAATCTCAGATTTCTCAAATTTCTGGGGAGGTGAATCTATGTTGACAGGTAATAGGGACAGAGGAAGTGCCCTTTGTCTGTTCTGAATTTTCTGTAATCTATCTTTGTTCTGTGGCAAATATGGAAGAAGAGTGCAATGGTGGTCAGCAAGCATAGAAAAGATCAGTAAATTGTGTTCCCAATCTTTACCCCAGATGCAGGTACAAACTCAGAGCCCATCTTCTCAAACTTGAACTTTATTTTACTGAGAAAACAACAAGGGAAAGGTTCAAGGGAATCCAAGCAAGCAAATGAGAGCAATTACAAAAACCCCAACAATTTGGATGACAAACAGCATACCGTCAATTTGTGCCTAAAGTGTGTTCCTAATGCCACCAATCTTCTCCTGGAATATACAGATTAGGTGGCCAGAATCACCAACAAGACCCAGCACAGTAGGCAGAAATGCTGCAAGTCAACCAGTATAATATTCATGTAGAAAACAAAAAATTGAATTTATGGACACCAAGCAGAATGATATCTAAGTTAAACTGGAAAGTCCATTGGTGTAAGAGGACGATGGCATTGCTTCTGCTCAAGGTAGAAGCCATGCCGTCAAGATGAAAGCTATGAAAGTTTGCAGACATCCAGATATCTCCACTCTGAAAACCTCGTGCTGTTTATATGTTCTGGTATGTTAAGCTTGGTTTCTGGTTCTGTCTATGGGCTATTTTTATAGCAATATTTTTGTTTAAAACCTGCCATGTTTAGTTTAATGATGGCTGTCAATCGATTATCTTCTTGTGGACTGAAATTTTTAGACAACATGCTAGTTTATACATGTTTCTGCACAAGGGATACATAGGAGGTTATTGGCCAATTTTCTGCATGTGGCTGATAAGGATAGTTTGTCCTGCAGCCTATCTGCATAGATTCTAGAAGACTCTTTTAAGTGGTCAAGTCCATGACCTCTGTATCTGCAAATATCAGGGTGATTATATTTTTGGAAGGGCTCTGCCCAAAATTAATACAAAATTTATTTACCTATCCAAAAAAGGTAAAGAGGGACACAACGGTATAAATAAAAGCTGGTTCACATATAGTACAAGCTCTTTATTGACATCGACATATGATGTAAGCATTGAACTAAAAACATTTATCGAATAACAGACCACAAAATTCTGGCTGGCTCTCGGGCCCCAACTGTAAATTGTTAGCTCAGTGATATCTTACAACTGCACAATGAGTCAATGACACAAACCACAGACAATAGATCGGTAGATCTGATAAATATCCTGAATGCATTATCTATATTCTGCAAGAAAAGAAGTTCACAGTTAAAGGAGAATCATATATCATTGTGTGAAAGGGGAAATAACCAACTCGATGTGTGTCTCCAGATTCTAGAGGATTATGCAGGGTACATCAAAAAAACAAAAAACGATCTTTAAGGGTCGAAGAAATAACAATAAGTAACATCAAAATGTTGAATAATCAATAACATGTATGGGAACATTCTACCATATGCAGGAGAGTGATAACATACATTTTTCAGGAGCCACGCGTATTTGTTCTGCTGAACATGAATTAATAAAATTAGAGGCAGTCAACAAGAATCCCTCAGCCTGCTCATTTGGAATCAAACCAGATGAATGTGCTTCCCTGTCAAAAATTGTTTGAATTAGAATATTCAACCAAAAGAATGTTTTTAAACTCTATCTTAGAAAAGTACTTTGGAAACAAACAATTTAATTCATCAGCTAATGCATTATTCCACCTCAAGAAAACAGTAAAACATATAGTGTGTGCAGTTAATACATCAACCTAACAGATTTGAATTTACTCTCTAAAAAAGCCTAGCAAGACCTAAGTTTCATATGCTCTCCTATTCTTTATCCCCAAGTGTGTCCTAAAAAGCCGTGGTAGTCCACCAATCAAGATGCAGCCCTGTTAATTGACCATGTAAGATGCTTCTGTGGTGAACAATCCAAGATATCTATTAGGTATTCATGCAATGTACTTCCCAGTCCAACACACTACTCAGCTGCACGTCAACTTGTGAAAATGCAAAAGATAGATACATAGTACAACCTAACTCTAGCCATGCAATATATTAAATAATAAAAATATAAACCTTGTTTTCAGAAATGAATATACTATTCTGGCTTTTCAAAATACATAACTAACCACCTTGCTTCCCACAACGGCCGTACCATTATTGCTTCAAAAACCCTTTTTCAGTTAGCGTTTTTGACAAAATCTTGTGATTTTTGATCTTCACACCTTTTGGAATTAACAACATCATCAATGTAACAAGAATAGCAGTATGCCGGCCCCAAAGTCATCAGACAAGCACAATAATCCTGAAATATTTACAAGAGAAGCCACAAGAAAGCAAAAACAATCCTTTTCCTAGCATATAATCAGCCACGGATGCTGAAAACCATATATCTCCTACTCTAAATGCAGAAGTAGCTGCAAGCTTAATCCATATAAAATGATAGATAAGACCAGGACAATAATCCAGAAATAAAACCAGCAAAACCACAATAATGCATAAACTATTTCCTTCCTGGCTTATAATTAACCATGGATGCTGAAAACCATATATTTCCTACTCTAAATGTAGAAGCAGCTGCAATCTTAAATCATTTAATGATAAATACAAAGAAGGTTAATATTTCCCCAATGACAGTTTCAGTCACTTGCCATACTTATTCTAGCATGCCTCAGCATAGCAGCAAACTACACTAAATGACAAAAACATAAAATCTCTTATGACAAAAGATCACTGTGGTGAAAAGTCGGAAGACTAAGTTGCCCATAGAAAGATGGAAAACAGATTACTCCCCAATCCAACAATAAACACCAACCACTAAAAAATTTGAAAAGGTGCTCCTGCAAAGCGGGCTGGTTCTTTTCAGATCAACCAATATCCCTATTTAAAGATGCCCACCTAATTCATCAGACAAGCACGATAATCCTGAAATATTACAAGAGAAGCCACAAGAATGCAAAAACAATCTTTTTCCTACCATATAATCAGCCACGGATGCTGAAAACCATATATCTCCTACTCTAAATGCAGAAGTAGCTGCAAGCTTAATCCATATAAAATGATAAATAAGACCAGGACAATAATCCTGAAATAAAACAAGCGAAACCCCAATAATGCAGAAACTATTTCCTTCCTACCTTATAATTAACCATGGACACTGAAAACCATATATTTCCTACTCTAGATGTAGGAGCAGCTCCAATCTTAACCATATTAATGATAAATACAAAGAAGGTTAATATTTCCCCATTGACAGCTTCAGTCACTGTCCATACTTATTCTAGCATGCCTCAGCATAGCAGCAAACTACACTAAATGACAAAAACATAAAATCTCTTATGACAAAAGATCACTGTGGTGAAGAGTCAGAAGACTAAGTTGCCCATAGAAAGATGGAAAACAGATTACTCCCCAATCCAACAATAAACACCAACCACTAAAAAAATTGAAAAGGTGCTCCTGCAAAGCGGGCTGGTTCTTTTCAGATCAACCAATATCCCTATTTAAAGATGCCCACCTAATTCATCAGACAAGCACGATAATCCTGAAATATTACAAGAGAAGCCACAAGAATGCATAAACAATCTTTTTCCTACCATATAATCAGCCACGGATGCTGAAAACCATATATCTCCTACTCTAAATGCAGAAGTAGCTGCAAGCTTAATCCATATAAAATGATAAATAAGACCAGGACAATAATCCTGAAATAAAACCAGCGAACCCCCAATAATGCAGAAACTATTTCCTTCCTAACTTATAATTAACCATGGACACTGAAAACCATATATTTCCTACTCTAGATGTAGAAGCAGCTGCAATCTTAACCATATTAATGATAAATACAAAGAAGGTTAATATTTCCCCATCGACAGCTTCAGTCACTGTCCATACTTATTCTAGAATGCCTCAGCATAGCAGCAAACTACACTAAATGACAAAAATATAAAATCTTATATGACGAAATATCACTGTGGTGAAAGCTAAGTTGCCTGTAGAAAGACGGAAAACAGATCACTCCCCAATCCAACAATAAACACCAACCATTAAAAAAAATTGAAAAGGTGCTCCTGCAAAGCGGGCTGGTTCTTTTCAGATAAACCAATATCCCTATTTAAAGATGCCTGCCTTAGTCATTTATTTTCCAACTTACGCCTCCCACTTCTTCCTTGGGTGCATGGTTTGGGCATTATTGATTTAAATAGCTAGAAACCATTAGATAGAACATGCAAATTTGAAGGTATAAGCTAACCATTAATAGATTCACCAATGACATCCACTCTTTGCTTTCAAATCTATCAAATTCTTTGTTTGATACCTTAGAAGTTAAATTTGCATAACAAAAATTGTAAAATCTTTATGCTGGAATGTCGCAAACTGTTGGATAGGCCAAAAGCACCAAGTCATGTTAAGCAGTGACAAATACCCATGATTCTTCCCACATTATCTCAAAATAAAAATATTTTCGACCTTTGAGTTTGAGATTTTTTGATAGTCAAAACCTAGCTGCTCTTCTTAAGTCACACTAGCCATGAGATTCATGGAAATCATATTAGAATGAGCCATTTCTCTTTAAAAATATAATGTATGTTATTTATCTCACAGCTTGTGCCTCTATTTTCTTGTCTCGGTCCATGCTAGAGAGTTTTGGCCATTGATTTTAAAGATTATGCTTCCCTCATTAATAAGGAAAGAACATTAAACAGTTGAGTTCCTCATCACACAATTTCTCTATGTTTTTCAATATTTGCTACCAAACCTAATCAGAACCATTAACTGAAAGCTTAAAATCTTAGGACCAGTAAAAAGCATTATAAACTACTCATTAAAAAATTCTGCAGTGTTTGATATTGTATGCTTATGAGAAAGGCGCTATGGAATGTTAAAGGAAAGAAACATAACAACATTGAATCTGTGGCATCCAACGCCTGTTGAGAAAATAATCTGTCGTTCATTTCACATCATTGGAGGATTATCCTCTACGTTAGAAGCTCTTATGGACCCAAATGCTTTGGGTGTTACAGAACTGAACCGGCAGCAGAAAATTAACAAAATAAACAAATGCCTAAGCAATAAAAAAACAGACCCAAATACACAAAGTATTTTCAGTAAACTCAAACACAATAAGTCCAGCAGCTGAAAATGTCAAGCCAGGAACAAGACAAGTTTGGAATCACACACTGGAAATTCAGGAGGGAAAAAAAATTGAGTAGCATTCAGAGAATGACGATGAAAAGACAAGTGATGGAATGTATTCCTGAAAAGGTATGGGCACCAACAGTGCCTAAAATCCAAGAGTAGAATGGGCACTTAACTTGGCAACAGTCTTCAAGACTCCTACAAAACTTTTCTCAAAACTAATCCTGGCATTTGAGACTCAAAGGCATATTATAACTGACACATTTTGACTTTTATCATGCAGAAAAACATATTTGCATGCTTGCAATGCCACACAAGCAAGATCCCTTTTGCCACATGGGATCAGCTCTACAACATATACATTAAAGTTGCTACTTGTAAGGTTATTTTATTGTAACTTACATATTTCTAATAACGACTGCATAACTGACAAAAGATTTGATGACTGTTGAATAACACACTAATCTACCTGTTCAAATAACCAAAATAAAGTTTAATCATTTCCTTCAAGCCTTGTAGCATAAGCAGTTGATTTCAAGGATCACTCAGGATGGGCCTTCACATATTTAACATCGTCTTGCAACATTGAATGAGAATGGAACCACCCGTAATATAATAAATGATAACCCTAATGTTCCAACTAGTCCCATTTTGGAAGGAAGGGAAAATGCCGAAACCTAAAAAGGAAACCTATAGAAGTCCTCCCAAAACCCATGAAACAATATTTGAATAGGAAAATAACATAGGGACAGGGAGGCAGGAATTGGGGGGACCACATCCCTGTGGTGAATAGGATAACTCTATCTATTTGTTTTGTAATCAGGCTCACCCCTGGCAACCATAAACAAAGTGCAGCAATAAGCCCTAATGTGATTACCAGCAATAATATCTATAACTCGAGGCAGTGGAGGCTACTTATGCATCCAAACATAATGCGGCTATTTAGCTATTCTTAGCTATTACAACTGAGAAATTGAAGATTAACCCTCTTCCTCGTGTAGAGTTTTGAGAATCCGAAACCTAATCTTCGTTGACATAATTCAGGGATCACGCATGGCACTCATAATCATAGATTCTTCTTAATTAAGTTCCTTGTGTATTCCAATTTGCTTTTTAGTTTTTCGATTCTATCATTTCTACTTAATAATTCATATACCCGTCAAATGGGATGAGCTCAAGCGGCAAAAGCAATCGGGCTTCCGAAGTGGAACCCGAAGTTCACATCCCCAGACCACTTAATAAAGTGTTTGAAATTGGATAAAAATACCACAGCAGGCCCAATTTAATGGGTGTGGTGTTACGTATTACAACAATAGACGAGGCCAAGTATAAATCCAGGATGAATTTGACAGAAGACACACCCCTCGGGCGTGGCATTTAAGCAGAATGCTACTCTACAAGAGGAACTCACCAAATGGGGAATAAGCAATCATATGCCCCTAAGCTCATTTCCTTAAATCCAATTCCATGTAACCTTTAGCTGAAAATTGTTTGGAAACCCTTCCAGCATTGTTATGCTAGTGAATCTAATAATGCAAAATCAAACGGCAAAAAAGCTGGTAATATATTCCGTTAACTTCCCAGTGTTGGAGGTGCGGAAAAAAGAATACTTACAGGACGTAGAGATAGCCGAGGGAGTGGATGGCAGGGTTCAACTGGGACAAGAGATGAGACAAGCGAGCAGGGGGCAGGTCGTGGAGAGGAGACTGTGCATCGTAGTCTTTGAGCAAGCCATGGAGGTGTGTAACATCCGCATTGCTGTCTGAAAATCCTTGAACCTGCGTTAACATGGCATCCAACGGATCCATTTTCTTTTCTCTTCAAATCGTCCCCTCGCTTAAGAATCGCCTCTCCTCCCCAACAGGGTTTTAGGCTTTTTTTGGCGCTGTTGAATTGTTTTTTAGGCTTGGCTTTTACTTGAGTTGTTTTATAATTATGTTAGCGGCTTTTGCTTTTCCATTGAAAATAAAGGGGAGAACGAAGATACTCATATGCTCATGGAGAATTTTGGTTACTATGGGAGATTTATAGGTAGAAGATCTCTAAAAAAAAAAGTGGGAAGAAAGAATATATTTTATATATATTTTTAAGTATGATTGAAATATTTTATATATAACATGTTTTGAATTAAATATTTGGATAATTAATAAGAAGTAATTATATTCATTATATTTGAAATTGAGAATATTGATAAAAACAGAAAAATTTCGATTAAGATTTATAATAGGAGAGTGAACCTTCAAATACATAACAATGGCAAGCTTGTGAATTGGGGTCTAGCAACTCAAATTAATTCTTATCTCTTTTTTCAACGGCTTCTTCACTCTTTTATTTATACTTTTTGGTTTAGGGTCCCATAATTGTTTTTGGTTTCGTGGACATTATTAAAATCTCTATCTTTCTATTTATCGCTCATTGTATTTGAAATGTATATTTAAGTACCCTCGTTATGATCAGAGTGCGAGGTTGTCTCGTGCATTGTAAGCTACCTTTTAGACCATTAAAAAAGCTACTGGGATCACAAACCTTTAAAAATACTTTCTTTCAAATGGGTTTTTTTGGAAGGAGTGCTCTTGTTATTCTTTTTATTATTTGAATGCATCGGTATAACTATTAATCAAAAAATATGAAGATAAAGTACACAAATGATTATAATAAGAGGGTGGTCAATAAGAATTCATGGTCGAAATCAATGCTCATTTCTTTTGTTTCTATTAAAATTAAATGGTTTTTTATTACCAAAAGTATATTGAAAGCTTTTGAAATGATTAAACATTTTAAATTGGTTGGGGACAAGTTTAAATCTCCACTTTCCTTCAATAACCATAATATTTAGTGGTCCCCCATTATGTCCAGCAGTAATGTTTTGCTTGTTGAAACTCTATGTATTAAAGCCTTGGTGTTGTTTAAGAAAGCCATTTGTATGGTAACATATCTTGTCTCCTCTCAAGATTGGACTCCATGGCCCATTTTGTAGAGAAATTATAATTTAATTACTTTCGATATGCCCTTTATCTTGCATAATCAAGAGCTCATGCCAGATGTTATGTTGCATAAACTTGGCCTTTATCCATCAATTGCATGGTGGAAAGATTGGTAGTGGCACTGAAATATGCCTTTCAAACATTGCTCTATGGGATCTTTATATCAGATTATGAGTCCCTTCTCCTCGATTGTGGGCAAGTTAAACAGTCCATAGAGTCTAATTTTTTCTCCCTAGTTTTGGCTTACCTGTCTTACCTAGATTTGGGATTCCAAAATTGAGCCCAAACTCACTTGGTTTATCATGTTTCGTCTAATAAGGTTTGTTTCAAAGAGAAAGGCTCACTCACATCAAGGTGTTGTTTAACCCTAAATTTAGCTAAGCAGGGTATCTAGGATTAAGGAGATTAGATTAGATTTTACACAAGGATGGCGAACTAATCTAATGAGTAAGCAAATTAATAAAAAAAATCAAATAAACAATATTATGAATTTATACAACTGAGATTATTAAAAATAATAAAGTACAACTATTGATATAAATTGTAATAGATTGAAAATAAATGATACTTGGTTTATTGTGTGCATGCATATTTGATCTGGAACAGGCTAGAAGTATACTTGAAGATGATCTTGGAATAGTCATCGGGTTTTAGAAATATTATTTTTGTGGTCTTAGACACTTGTATCAGATCTGAACAGTTGCATTGATGTAAGTGTATGGCTTTGATGCAGGTGTCCTATATAGAATATTGATTGAACGTGGATGTCACCAACTGGAGCCTTCTAGGCTTTTTCACATTTTTTTTATTCCTTCAGACTGTGAGTGCAAGATACCGCTCTTTGTCAAATGATCAAACCTTAACTCTTCACCCTTTGAATGATCATGAGAAAAATGGGTTAGTGGTATTACGGCATCGAGTTGCTCCAAGGACCCCCTATCAATGGGCATTGTCTATATAGCCAATACTCTAAAAGTGAGCAGGGGGTAGGTCATGGAGAGGAGACTGCACATCATAGTATTTGAGCAAGCCATAAAGGTGTGTAACATCCGCATTGTTATCTAAAAATCCTTGAACTAGCATTGACATGGCATCCAATGAATCCATTTTCTTTTATCTTCAAATCATCCCTTTGTTTACAAATCACCTCTTCTCCCCAACAAGGTTTTAGGCTTTTTTGTGTTGTTGAATTGTTTTCTAGGCTTGGAGTTTACTTGAGTTGTTTTATAATTATGTTACTGACTTTTTGCTTTTACATTGCAAATAAAGTGGAGAATGAAGATGCTCATACTTTAATTGAGAGTTTTGGTTACATCAATTTTTATGTGAGATGTATGGGTAGAAGATCCTATAAGAAAAATGGAAAGAGAGAATATATTCTATATGTATCCAAAGTATGATTGAGATGGAATGGTATTATCTCATGAAATATTCCGCATATGACAACCTTCGAACTAACTACTTGGACAATCTGTAAGGAGTATGTATGTTCATTATATTTTAAGTTGAGAACGTTGATAAAAATAGAAAAATTTTGATCAAGATTTATAGTAGGAGAGTAAACCTTTAAATGCATAATAGTGGCAAGCTTGTGAAGTAGGATCCCAAATCAATCCTTATCTATATTTTCAACAGCGTCTTCACTCATTTGGTTATATTTTTTGGTTTTAGGGTCCCATAGATTATTTTTGGTCTCATAGACAGTATTAAAATCTTTATCTTTCTATCTATCACTCATTGTATTTGAAGTGTACACTTAGGTGCCCTTATTATGATTAGAGAGTGAGGTAGCCTCATGCACTGTAAACTATCTTTTAGACCATTAAAAAGGCTATTGGAATCATGGACCTTAAAAAAGTATTTATTTTTTTCTTTCAAATGACTCTTTTTGGAAGGAGTATTCTTGCTATTCTTTTTATTGTTATTATTTGAATACATTGGTATAACTATTAATCAAAAAATATGAAGATAAAGCACACAAATGGTTATAATAAAAAGGTGGTCAATAGAAATTCATGATCAAAATCAATACTCATTTCTTTTGTTTCTGTTAAAATTGAATGGTTTTATATTGGCAAAAGTATATTGAAATCTTTTGAAACAGTTGAACTTTTTCTCAAATTGGTTGGGGACGAGTTTAAATCTAGACTTTCCTTCAACAACCACAATATTTGGTGGTCCCCCATTATGTTTAGCAGTAACATTCTGCTTGTTGAAACTCTAGATATTAAAGCCTTGTGGTTATTCAAGAAAGGCATTTACATAGTAAGGGATCTTGTCTCCTCTCAAGATTAGACTCCATGTTCCATTCTACAGAGAAATTATAATTTAATTATTTTTAATGTCTTTTATCTTGCATATCTAGGAGCTCATGCCAGAAGTCATGTTGCATAAACTTGGCCTTTATCCACTAGTTACATGGTGGAAAGATTGGCATTAGAATTGAAATATGTCTTTTAAGCATTACTCTTTAGGTTCTCTATATGAGATTATGAGTCCCTTCTCCTCAACTCTTAGCAAATTAAATAGTCAGTAGAGTCTAAATTCCTCTCCCTAGGCTTGGCTTACCTGTCTTACCTGGATTTGAGATTCTAAAATTGAGTCCAAGCTCGTTTGATTTATCGTGTTTAGTCTAATAAGCTCTATTGTAAAGAGAAAAATTCACTCACATCAAGGTGTTGTTTAATCCTAAATTTAAATAAGTGGGGTACCTAGGGTTAAGGGGATTAAATTAGCTTTTCCACAAGGATAGTGAACTAATTTAATAAGCAGGCAAATTAATATAAAAATTAGATAAATATTATTATGAATTTATACAACTAAGATTGTTAAAAATAGTAAAGTATAACTATTAATAGATATTACAATAGATAAGAAATAAATAATACTTGGTTTATTGTGTACATACATATTCGATCTAGAATAGGTCAGAAGTATATTAGAAGATGATCCTAGAATAGTTGTTAGACTTTCAAAATATTATTTTTGTGGCCTCAAACACTTGTGTCAGATCTAGATAGTTGCATTGACATAGGTGTCTGACTTTGACGTAGGTGCCTTGTATGGAATACTAACTAAATTTAGATACCACCAACTAGAACCTTCTAGGTTTTTTCACCTTTCTTCTGATGTCTTTAGATTGCGGGCACATGTTGTCACTCCTTGTTAAATGATCAAACCCTAACTCTTCATCCTTTGAGTGACTGTGGGAAAAATGGGTTAGTGGGATCATGGTGTTGAGTTGTCCCAAGTACCCCTTGTCAATAAGCACTGCCTACATAGCCAATATTTTGAAGAGGGCCTTAGACTTATATAGTTTTCCCTTACATGTTGCCTTGTGTGTGCACAAAGATGCAATGTGCGATAAGATAAAACATGTAGTGACCTAGCTTGTAACTTGGTAAATATGGCTCATGGGTTACTCATTGAATGCTTTAGACTATGGAAATATTGCTCTTATGATTGATATAGAAATAGAGATGAATAGGGAATGTTTGCTCACTTGAATGTTTGATTGAGTGCTTTTTGGTATATTATATTTTGAGTTGTATGTGATTCCCAGGTGTTTCAAGGTTCTTTCTAGGTGATTAATAGACGAGGGTTGATTTTGTATATATGCCAATCCCTTTTAGAAATATCTCATGTTAAATCGCTTAGGCTGACCTTTAGGGTACATTTATTTTGTAAATTTGGATGACTTTTAGGCACTTTACACTTTGTAGGAAAAGTGGACACTTGGATTGACACAATTGTCTATCACAGATGCAAGTGTCTAGGAAGCTAAAAAAACAAGTACATGTTCAAAATTGGCAGTGAAGGATAATAATCAAGTTTTGAGCTATTTACATAGTGTAGAAGGCCTAGTCATTATAATAACAATGGTCATACTAAGATATAAGTAACTTAGGTATAAATAAATAGTGAACGCAAGCCTTTTGGCAATGAGTAGGTCTATAATTGAAAGGTACAATCATGATAGGAATTTACCAAGTGTAAAAGACTAAGGTATTACATAAATCATATTTTAGTATATACATTCCCCCCTTTAATCTGGTAATGAAATTGCTAGTTTAAAGGAAATAAATAAGTACCTAGGTGGGTATGACACACCTTGTCTTTATATGAGCCCAACTTGAGTGATTTATTGGTGACTAACCTATAACCAAAACCATGTTATGATATATAATCAGTGTATGAAATCTAAAATTAAAATAATTTAAAATTCTTGAAAGTAAGAAGAGCAAGGTTAGGAGTACACTTGTATATCGATGCAACCATCTTCCTTTTGGCAATTTAATTTAAAATGATGCCTCATTATGAAGTTGTAGACACTAAATCTAAATTATATAATACCTTGGTCTTGTATACTTGGTAAGTACGTCTCATGGTTGAACCCTTTAGTTTTAAGACCTTCCTATTGCCGAAAGGCTCACATCCACTGCCTCTTGTGTCTATTACTTATCTCTTAGTCTAACCATATGTTATTCTAATGGCTATGCCTTCTATATTGATCAAAATGCTAAAAATATACTTATTGTCATCTTCTACAAGTTTTGAACATGTACCTATTTTCTAGCTTCTCGGACACTTGTGTCCCAACTAAATGCTTATGTCAATACTAGTGTCCTATGCCAAACTAAGTGTCTAGTGACCTAAAGTCATCAAATTTGTAAATGAAACTTATCCTTATGATTAACTTAAGTACTTTAATGTGAGATATTTCTAAAATAAATTGGTATATATACAAGATAAATCCCCATCTATTCCTCATCTAGCATAGACCTGACAACTCACAAGGTAACTTACCAAAAGTATTCAATGAAGTATTCAAGTGAGTAAAACTTCCTCATTATTTCTTGTTTCACTGTTAGTCATAGGGAAAACCCATATATAGGTCTAATATACTAAAGGAGCATTCTGTGAGCCATATTTTATAAGTTACAATCTAGCTCACCCTATGAACGTGCTTATCACATGTTGCATCCTTATGCACACACAAGCCAACGCGTGTTGGAGAACTACATAATTTTAAGGCCCTCTTCAGAGTATTGGTTCTGTAGGCAACACCCATTGATAGAGGGGTCATTGAGGCATCTCGACACTGTGTTACCACTAACTCATTTTTTTCATAGCCACTCCAAGTATGAGGAAGTTAGGGTTTGATCATTTAACAAAGAGTGACAACTTGTGCATGAGATCTAAACACACCAGAGAAAAGGTGACATAAAACCCATAAGGTTCTAAGTGGTTTCACTCAAATCCAATCGATATTCTATATCAGACACCTACATCCAAGTCAGATAGTGGCATTGATGTAACTATCCAGGTCCGACGCAAGCATCCAAGACATAAAATGTAATTTTTAAAAGTCTAATGATGGATCTAGATTCTAGATCCAATTTGCTTCTAGTTTGTTCCATATCAAATCTACACGTGTGGTAAACCATCTAAGTAATCATGTTTCAAATTCATTGTAACCTCAATCAATAACAATACTTTTTATTTTTATCATCTCTCAACATTTAAATTCAATATAATGTTTATCTTAGTTTTGTAATTAATTGGCCTACTATAGATTTGTTTATCACCCTCGTGCTTATTCATTTCTATATTATTAACCATATATTATATTGACCCATCTCAATTTAGGGTTAAACATTTGGTGAACATGAGCTCCATGTCTTTGTATGCAAACCCTAATTTGGCTTAGGGTTTACTATTTTTATGATAGATGTAATTTGTTTCAAGTTATAATTTTTTCATTTATAAGCAATGGAAAATTTTAACCAAAAAAACTTGTTTTCAAATGGAAGATAAAGAAGCATTAGTTACTTGTCTTAATAACAACAAGGGCTTAATAGATACGTATTTGTATGTTGAAAGAGATGAAATAAATAAGCATGTTAAGGCTAAGGTTTCCTCACCTAGTGATGGTGAATCCTTAGGTGGTACTACAATTGATTCTATACCAATAACCCTCCCCTTGGGCACTTCACCACTTCATACCTCTAGTGGGGGCATGGGATCTGTGTTTAAACCTTTATTCCCCAAAACAAATCCTACTATTGTTACATCTTACATGAAAACATTGATACTTCAACTTAATTATCAGTTTTGATGCTTATATCCACTCAAACCATGAGTACACCTCCTTTGGTGACTTCCCAAGCTTCTATGAAATCACCTCATTGAATAAAATTCTATGAAATCACCTTGTGTTATTGATTCACAAGAGGTGTTACATAACCCTCTTACACTCGAGATATCTTTGCACCCATTTATAACAAGTTTTGTTGCATCTAAGTTCACTTTTTATGGTGGAAAGGGTGATCTTGAAAAACATCTTCAATATTTATATGTGACATGCCTTGATTATGCCTATAATGATAAAATTTTGACTAAATTATTTCCAAGGAGCCTCAAGGACCATGCTTTAAGATAGTTATATGATTTATCAATCCAATCAGTAAACATATTCAAACCTCTTGCAAATCAATTTTTGGCACAAATTTTTATAAATTTTATTAACAAGGTTTCATAAGCCCAAATTTCAAAAATCAAACAAGGAAACAATGAACCTATCAATAAATATGTCTTAAGGTACAAGACAATGTTGTCTAAAATGACCAATCCAATGGAAAATAAAGAGCTTCAAGACATCTTCAAGCAATATTTGCTTTCCCCATTACATGATGCCATTGTTTTCAAAAAGTTCACATCCTTCAATGAATTGTGCCATATTATTCATGATCATAAAATGAAACTTAGCCCATTGAATGAACTTAAATATGTAACAAACACATTGACTACATCAAATACCAAGTTTACTATCAAACCAAATTATAAGGTAAAACCCACATAACCTAAAAAATAAACAACTACCATGGTTAATGCGATGTCATGATAACGTAATTGGCTTGTCTTATCTAATGCACTAAAAAGATAATTTATTCGCTTACCTGAGTCTTAGCTTCATTGATTCTAAAGTTTGTGGATTATCACCTGAGATCTCTCCCTAGTTTTATAAAGGTTGATATGAGTCAACCTCTACCCAAAAGACACGATGCCAACGCTTATTGTGACTATCACCAAGGCCCAATACATTCTATGAACCGATGTTTTACCTTGAAGCATAAGATCTAAGACCTTATCGATGACAAAAAGATTACATTTGGTGATCTTCCAAAAGAATCAGGTTCAGAACCTAGTGATCACTAGAATCAATTTTTTTTTTAATAATCCTTTGCAAAACCATTATAACAAGGAACCAAAAGTGTAAATGACATATACTGCACATTCTCCTCCATAATATTACGGGTAGCCATTAGATGGGGTTATTAGTAGTTATACATGGCATACACCTCTTATGGTTCATAGACCTTTTATTACTTTGATGACAATGAGATCGTGGATGATGACTCAACTATTAATTCCTTATTCATTCAAGTATACCTTGATTACCAGCCTATACATAGTGCTATTATTAATAACGGTGCAAAGGAGATCATTTGCACTGTGACAATACATTCACATTAGGGTTATACACATGATGATTTACATCTTTTGACTAAATCAATTAAATAATCCAATGGGACATCAAAAAATTTCTTTATGAGATTGACTTACCTTTATAAATTGGCCCAACACATGTGGTCACTACCTTTTCCATTATCCCTTACACATATATTTTTGATATGTTATTGGGACAACCTTCAATACAAACTCTACGTGTAATACCTTATACAAAACATAGGTGTGTTAAATACATTCATGCTAATTATAGTTTCTAAAATTCCATATGAATATCCACTTGAACAAAATAATTTTATACCTAGGCCATTAATTATCAAACCTACTAAGGTTAATCCTGTGTGAAAGGATATGCAATAGGCAATCCCATATCCTAGGCAATGAGTACTTAAAAGACCATTGCATTAGAGACACGTAATAGATTCCACATGATCCTTATCTACTATGCACCATATTCAAATATCTAGAGTACCTAAACATGTTCTTATTACTGCTACTTCAAATAAACTACAAAACATTCAATGATAGGTACTATGAACCCCTACTCCTTCTATTGTCTCTTCATGACCATAGAGTCTTATTATACATACGTAGAGAATTACATATCTTATAGTGCCAGATATTACACCTATACATGCTCCAGTCACACCAGTATATGACATCAGGTTCACAATGGGGAGATACTTGTGAGCATCCTTTAGATGGGATCATAGGATAGTCATTTCTTTTCCAATATTCCAAAATTTTCAAAAAAATAAAATTTTCCAAAAAAAATAGCTTTTACATGTTTTATTAGCTCCTTGACATCTATGTTATTAGTTCCATGTTCGTAGATAGCATATCATTGATTTCTCTATAAACATGTGTTTCATGCATCTTTTGAGTGTGATACAAGCATACCCAAGTACATGATCTATGCACTTTCATATAATGGGCCTTCCCTCTAATCATGTCATTTAAACATTGAAAGCATCCACTTATTTGATCATGATACACCCAGATTATATATTTCTATGATCATTTCCCATTATCATGTTTGAGTTTATATACTTACACATGCCTTTATCCATGCTTATATATTTTGCAGTGTACTTGATATGATATGTACTTAACATTTTTTATAACACATATATTCAGGGACTAGTATGATATGATTATGATTTTATGCCTTTTATTTATGCACTTTCTTGAGTGTCTTATCGTGTATTAATTGTTCAAACATTCGAATATGCTCCATTGATTATGGACCCCATGCCTCTGTTTGCCTATTCTGACATTTGAACTTGTCATTGTTATTTGTATTGACATTTGAACATGTCTTTATATACTTTTTGACATTTGAATAGTCTTTATATACTTTATGGATATTGGACTAAGTCATGTCATGTTTGTGTATTTTCTATGTAAATTTCTTTTATAATATAAACTAACAAAAACTTGAAAGAAAAGTAAGGTTTTAGCCAAAATGAGGTGTACCTATAAGATCGGTTGTGCACCATTGACTAAGCTATTGTGAGAGCTCCTTTTTGGCTGGGAAAGATTACATACACACAAGTGAAAAACAAGACAAGATATATTAATAAAATAAGAAGGTGGACTGCCTAGTAAATAACTAGTTCTAGGAAGGGTAATCTTCCTTTCATGGATGTCAATCCACCTGTTTAGAAATTAAGTTGATAAAAAATGATAATGTGAATTACAAATATATGTTGATAATTAGATAACATATGATAAGGATAAAATATATTTTTACTCTATTGCATTAATGTAATCAAAGTAATCGAGTCAATAATCATGTGCGACTTCAGTATCTTCCTGGATAAATTCTAGTTGAGCTGAGATGCCATCAATATTGGAAGTGAACGCAATGGCATAGAGACTCAACTCATGATCAGTGAAGAGGGGTTGGGGAATGATTGGTAGATCAAAAATGTTGACTATCTCATGGGGTACTCTAAGAATGATCATCTAAATGCAGAGTCCATGTTTATAGGAAAACAAAATGATAAGAGCAAACCAGGGATGTGGTAAAAATTTGCATAAATGGGCCCAAATTCTGCAGCTTGACCATTTAAACAAAGCTTAATGCTGATTCACAAAATCAGTGTCGATTGATATGATCGACATTGATTTTGGTAAAATTCCCAAAAAACTAAAAAGTTGGTTTATGACTTAAGAAAATAGGCTCTAAAGATAATTGAGATGGTGTAAAGAGTAAACTAATGATATTACTACACAAATTAGGATAAATAATGAAATTATGCTACAATGAAACACATTACTAACCTTTGAAATGTCTTAGAATGATGTTACAGATTAGAGATGTATTCTAATTTCCACATAGTCGTATCAAAGATTCATAGCTTTTATGAGGCAGCCTAATGTTTGTACTAGAAATTCTCCTAAGCCTTGTTTATCTATCAAGCATTATTTCCACCTTACATTGAAGTTTTGAGATCTGTTTGCATGAGCTATGACCATCTATAATTAATTGATGTCGATCGAACAAAATTGACACCGATCACAGGGAATCACTAATGATTCTAACTTTTCTTGGCAAAACACGTCTAAAGTGGTTCTAATTGTGGGGTAATTTGAGGAAGGGGTTTGTTAAGTTGTTTCAGGAGTTTTTTTTATTAGGGGTAGGTTGTTAATATGGGTGGATAATTTAGATTTTATGTATTTTTAATGGATTTTGGGAGATTTGGGAGGTTGGGAAGGGTAAATAATAATTAACAAAGTAATTACTATGTGGTGACGGATATAAATGAAGGTGATTTATGTCATATAAATACATTTACATGATATTAATGTCTACATTTGCCCTTTTTTATTGAGTGGTTAAATAACAATCAACTGCAAGATAAAAACCTACAGTGTGTGGATGCCCCAGGTGTGAGTGAGGAGGTATTCCCCCTCAAATTGAGAGTTGGTAGGATGGAAGGAGGTGGCGACGAGTTTGAAAAGAGTGGGATGAAAAGATGGGGTGGAGATGTGGTCGATAATAAAATAATTCTAAGGATGTGGGTTGGGGTACGAGTAAAAAAAAATTGCACTATTGAGATAGGGATAATGACACATAAAGATGCCTTTGGATAGCCTTGAAAACAAATTACCCCAAATGTGAACAAGTGAGCACATAAGAAAAGGTGACCAAGAAAACAAAGGATAGGAGGGACCAATTAAAGCATTTGGTGTGTGAAAATAGTGGTGCAACCTATAGGCAGTTATTCTCATGGTGAAGTACAGTACTGGAATCTGTAAGGGATACATTCCCAATAGAATGTATGCCTTTGTAGGTTGTGCGACTAATGGTGGGTCACATCCACAAACCCAGGGTGTTGTATAAAATATTTTAGGTGAATGGGGAAACATGTGGAACCTAAAAATAAAAGGATCATGTGGAAATAGGTCCAAACAGTGTAAAGTAAATGATCAACAACGATCTGAGGGGATCATCAATGATTTTTATAGAATTGTCATCGATTACCAAATTCACCAATAATTATATAAATCAACATCAATTGAGGTAACCACTATATATAGCATGACCCATAATTGGAAGGCTTATTTCCAAATTTGTATGATCGATCACTTGAACTATGGGACATAGAGATGACACGGGGCAATGGATGCAAGTAGAAGTAGATGGAGGAGACAGAGGGCACGTAGAGAGGTAGGGGATGTACTTATTATTATTATTATTATTATTATTATTATTATTATTATGGTCCTAAGGGGCTATGTGATTGAGTTTATAAGATCGATAATGTTCGGATACGATCATCGATGATCGATGTAAAAGATTGACATTGATTGGGGTGAACTATGATCTATCTATAGGGATTGTCATTGATTCTAAGGAATCGATAATAATCCACTGTATGAGTTAAGATCAAGGTAGAAAAAAGATGTTATTAATTAATGCTTTTACAAGTGAGAGAGTTATAGATGATGCATGATCTAGCACCACCATTGTTGGAGTGATTGCAAGATGTTATGAGTGATGAGGACTAGGCCCATATGGATGTCATTGGTATTGGGGGACTATATAATTATCAAAGAATACTTAAATACATAAGATTACTAGTGGAATTAGTAAAGTAGTGGGATACGACAATAAGGACCTTCTAGTTAACAAGTGGGGAGATGACCCTCACCATGGAGGACATTTATAGGATCCTATGACTGTTGCTACAGGGGGCAATGATTATACTACTTGATGATATGGGTCATGGGGAGGACCTAACATAGTTATATGATGAGGATGTAATAGACATCACTTTAATTATAGGGGGTTTGCATTTGAGGTGTTATATGAGTAGGTTATATATGGGAGACTAGTGATGACTATGATGATGTTGGTGATCTTCTATTATGCACTACTAGATTTTGAAGGAGGAAGATTTCCTTGGAGTTTGATAGGTGTAGTGGCAGATATGCTAGAGCATCATATAGTGTTTGCTTGGGCACCTACACTCTTAGAACAAGTGTATAGATAGTTATGGGGATGGTAGATAGGGCAAAGATTTGGTTTAGATATTACATTTATATTACAATGATGGGTGTATGAGCACATCAAATTAGTACGACCACCATGGATTCTTTAGATGAGATGACATCATATAGCTTACAATGTATGATTCCTTTGATGGAAGGATGATCTAGTGAGACCATATAACTATGGGGTTGTACATGATTTAGCTTATTATAGATGAGTTTGGATGAGTTATAGTAGGGGATGTGATTTGGAGACCGTATGTGAGATTTCCTTCCTAGCCTGGGGAATGTTATGAACTTGATATTTAATATATGCATAAATACCCTTAAGGTAGGGAAACACCATATAATACTCCTTTAGGAAGGAATAACTCCACAATGTCTCTTCGAGGGGACAACCTCCAATATCCTCTTACAATAGAAGACTTAATGCTTACTTGATATCTTTACCATGATAATCATCTCCTATATATATACATCTATCTAACCCATGGATGGATAACCTCTTAATCCCAATGTAAGCCGACCATTACCCAATATACTACTTCCACAAGTTACTCTATTATCCTAATATATTGTACCCATATAACTAACTAAGGGGATGTGTGCCACATATCGGCATCTCCATCAACCCATATACATCAATACATCATATCCCTAGGTACATAGCATTCATTCCCTCCTTGACATGTTTCATCTCTGAAACATAGGAAGAAACCAAATAATGAGTGTGCTTCAAATCATTGCACACTTGTCTCCAATCTCGATCATCTAGCCATCCATATGTGATCTTGGTAGGTGATAGCTCTCCAAGCTTGTTTCCAAATTTTATTGTGCTCCTCTGATTGCGTTTATGATCATAATTATACTGCTTTGGTATCCAATCATAATTATTCCTCTTTTTATTCCATGTACCATATTCCGCTGATTCCAACCATGACCATAGTAGGTATTCTTCCATGCATAGTCATAGTGATTTCCCCATTCATTCCATGTGCCATAGTATTTTTTCTTTGGATTCCATGCATATCCATAATGTTTGGAAATTTTATTTCTAGTATAGACAAAATGATTGTTGTTATGACACTTCCTCACCTGGTTCCATGATTGTTTCCTCTCATGATGATGTGGGTGTCTATATACCTCAACCTTTTCCAATACTTTGACCTTATCAAACTTTGCTTCTACCTCTTCCACCTTTTCCTTCTTTGTCTCTTGAGTAGATGAAGTGCTCATTTGTAGTGTGTCTTTATCTATATCATCTAAATCTTCATCATGTTCTTCATCACCTGTTTCCATCTCATCCTCACAATCTACCTGGATTGTTATTGGTGCCTTTTTCACTATGATATCTTGTAAAGTGATCTTCTTTTTCTTATACCAAAACTTCATGAACTTTTGCTGAACATTAATAGTCATTGTTCCCAAAGTCTCTAACCATGGATATCCAAGAACTATATCCACATCATCCATATCCAAAGCATACAAATCTGAATGCAAAACATATTTTTCCATAATGAGCTTCAGATCTTCAAACATTGAAATATTCTTACCATCTACTTGAACCTCTTTGATATTCTTTGCTTGAACATGTAGATGCTTGGCCACATTCATGTTAATGAAGTTATACTTGTTGGTAGGGTTTATGGACACAAACACCTTCTTCTTTTGAATGCATCCATGAAATTGAAAAATTGACTCAGATTTCTTTGGAGCCAAATTATTTGAACCCTTATCATCCAATTCTTATTCTTCTTCTTCTTCTTCTTCTTCTTCTGCTTCTTCTTCTATTGCTTCTTCTACTTCTTCTTTTTCTTGTTCTTCTACTGATTCTTTTATTTCTTCTTCTTCTTTTTCTACTTCTTCTACTGATTCTTCTTTTCCTGCTTCTTCTTCTTCTTCTTCTTCTTCTTCTTCTACTGCTTCTACTGCTTCTTTTTTTGCTTCTTGTTTTATAGCCCATCGATCTAAAAAGATCTGTTCCATTTCTTTCCATGAAGAAAACCTTTCTGTATAGCTCAACTGATCAAACCAATCTAGTGCAGGCCTAGACAAAAAAGGAGTTGAAAAATTTATTTTGAATGCACCACAAAAAAGGAGTTGAATTTATTTTGAATGCATCCATGAAATTGAAAATTTGACTCGGATTTCTTTGGATTCAAATTATTTGAACCCTTATCATCCAATTCTTCTTCTTCTTCTTCTTCTTCTTCTTCTATTGCTTCTTCTACTTCTTCTTTTTCTTGTTCTTCTACTGATTCTTCTATTTCTTCTTCTTCTTCTTTTTCTACTTCTTCTTCTTCTACTGATTCTTCTTTTTCTGCTTCTTCTTCTTCTACTGCTTCTTCTTTTTTTGCTTCTTGTTTTATAGCCCATTGATCTAAAAAGATCTGTTTCATTTCTTTCCATGAAGAAAACCTTTCTGTATAGCTCAACTGATCAAACCAATCTAGTGCAGGCCCAGACAAAAAAGGAGTTAATCGTCTTTGCCCAAAAGTTTGTATAAAATTATTCTACAAAAGGAGCCACCATTCTTTAGCATCAATATCATCTTCCCCTATAAAAATTTTCAACTCCATGATCCACAAATAAATTAGGGTTCATGAAAATTATGTAGCGTGTTATCTTTATCAAATGTTGGATGTAAATTATGATTGGTTGATTATGATTGCTGATAAAGGAATAAAAGAGGTTATTAACTCATATACTGACTTGGATCGTAACCAAAGATAGGCATCTTGTAGCATTTGCATATACATCCTTGATCTAGTGTTAATATGTATTTTAATAGCCCTATTGCAACTATGTTTTTAGGAAATATAGATGAACTAAATTTTGCATGATTAAGGTGTTATACCCCACCTTGTATATGAGAACTAAGCATGTTTATATTAATGATCTTAGGACACTATTTTGGAGCTAATCCATGTATTATGTAGACTGATCGATGCAGGAAGTCTATGAATTTAAGAAAAATGATCAATGTGGGAAGCTTTCGTGGGATACTTTTTTATTTTGACTTCAAATATTTTGAAAGGTGTGATTTTTAATTAAAAATTTGATCAATATGGGAAGTTTTCTACGATATACATATTTATATATCCATCCTTCGAGGGAGCAGTCTATATTTTTGCATTTATACGAAAAACTATCCTTCAAGGGATCAGTCTGGGTTTTTATCCTTTTCTTAATTTTTATATTGATCCCAGCTTGACTTTTTGTCATGGATTAGCTTAGGGTAACCTAAGTTATTATTTTTCAACAAACAAAGTAGTCACACAATGTGGTATTTTTATCCCAAATAAGCCTTACCTAACCAATGTGAGGGATTGGGGAAATAATGATTCAGGGCTCCTTCCAGATATAGTGAAGTTTATCCAATTAGAACATGCCACAAATAAAGCTGAGGTGTTTATATTCAAGGATGAGATAGGTATTCTGCCAGATAATCACATGATTCTATATCATTATTGGGTATTTTTGGGGATAATAAAATGATTTTTAGGATATGGATTTTGGCCAAAGGTAAAACTCATTTTGATTATGTCTACTAAAAGATTATTAACAATAGAAAGGATGCATATGCAAATCATTAAGAGGCTTGTGTTCTAGTTTGCCCTCAAGAGAGGCCAAACGATATGCCCTAGATCCATATTTATGAGTAATAATACATGGTCCAAGTCAATTTGGAGCAAATTTACCTCATTTACTCCTTTCCATATTTGTGATATGTTGATTTTATTTAAAAATAAGATCACGAATGTTAAATTCCCATTCTTTAAAATGTTGATTGTATGCATGCTTTATTCTTTCTTGATAAATGTGTAGGTGGTCAAGTGATGTTGTTTGACATTTGTCTAATAGTTCTAGTTGGGCTAGTCATTCTTGATGGTGGTTTTCTCGGAAAATATATCCTTAAAGGAAATTCAAAGAGAAGGGATTTGAAGTTCTAGAAGAATAATAGCCTATGTGCCATAGACTAAAGAAAATGGGGTGGCACCTGTTAGAGTGTGAACACTTGTGCGATAGGCCCATAAAGTAAAAGGGATTTGGAGATGTCAATCTTTACCAATCGCATTAACTAATTTAGCTAGGACTTTATTGAGAGTTTTATTAGAAGCTTTGGATTATCCATTGGCTTGCGGATAATATGTTGATAAAAAACTAAGCATGATACTAAAATAATCACAAATTTGTTGTACTTTCTTATTCTTAAAAGATTTTCCATTATCCGTGATGATCCTACAAGGAATGTTGAAACGACAAATAATGTGATGGTGGATGAAATCAACAATTTTGTCTACCTTAGTTCAAATAAGAGGAACAACTTCTACCTATATAGTAAAATATTTTGTAGTGGTAATGATAAAACTATACTGCTAGGAAGATTTTTGGTTAATCTAACCAATGATATCTAGCCCCCATTGAGAGAATGACCAAATGTATTTAGCCACCTGCAAAGCATGACTATGGACATGTGATAAGTTTACGTGTTGTTGACATTAGGAAATTTCTTAACATATTCACAACAATCTTGACATTAATGTTTGACACACTCATAGGGTTGGGTTGGCCTAGCCTTTTGGGTTTACATAACACCAAATGCGTGTTGTCCAATATCAAGAATGACTAAGTCAAAAAACATAGTTTTTTTGTGAAAAAATTGGAATTTGAAGCGATCGCTTCATGTTAGAACCAAAATTGGGAAATTTTGACCAAGTAAAATTATGGGGACAATTGAAGTCAAGCATATCTTCATAGATAATGGATTGCAATTAAATATTTGCAACATCAAATATCTACAAACATTGGGTATTAATATGGACTCTATTCATAAATTAGATAAGAATATCATAGGTTTTGATAATATCCCTCGCCAAATGCTAGGATCAATTACTTTGGATATGACAATGGGCCTGTTGTCTTGAAATTTTACATTTCACGGTAACACCTCCAATTGAAATATATAGGCAATTAGAGGTGTTTTAAAGATAAGGATGGTAAAAAATTTATATAATAAGACATCAACTTTGTAGCCCAATGGACAAGGCATGGGTAGAATAATGAAATCTAACTATCTTTCAAGCTTCTAAGTGGTGTGTTAAAGATATCTCAACAATTTATCTTTTGATGCAACAAGATTCTTATCATCATGGAAAGTGTATTATGATACAGAGAAGTGATAAGTCATGAATTCATTTGATCTTATCAGCACCAAAGTGAAAATTTAAGGTAAAATCAAACTTCTTTGGAAGTTCTTGATTTTTGTCCTAATGCGGAAAATAGATCCAAGAGATGAATTTTGACTATAAACACTTGGTATACAAATTTCATCTTGAACTTTAAAAATCAAGGGGAAGAATCATAGTTGCAGGTTACAAGTCATGCAAAAAGACCAACACACTTTTACAAGTTGTTTAAATTTGTTTTTGCAAATCTCAAATTGTGAAAAATGCCCCAACACTTTTCCAAGACATGCAATTTGTAAATTCTTTTTCCACTTGGTGCAATTTGCAAATTATTTTTTCCACTCAGTGCAATTTACAAATTCTTTTTTCACTCGATGCAATTTGTAAATTCTTTTTTTCACTCGGTGTAATTTTCAAATTCAACTTTCCACTAAGTGTAATTTGCAAATTAAAATTTCCACTCAGTGCAATTTGCAAATTTGTTTTACATTTTCCCTCCCCGTGCAAATTGAATTTTTCTTTTCCATGGTCGTGCAATTTCAAATTTCATTTTCCTCGGTCATGCAAATTGAAATTACATTTCCCTGAGTTGTGAAATTTTATTTTGCACTTCCCCAAATTCGTGGTAAATGGAGAATGATGGTGGTTTCTAGAATAGATTTGTGGTATTTTGAAAATGAAGTGGTTTTTATCAATAAAACCCATGGGTTTTAGTGTTTAAAAGGTTGTTTTGGTCCCAAAACCTATGTTATTCACTATAGAGGCATGGTATTGGCTAGAAGTTTGTAGTTTTCAGTAGTAGAAGGCAATTTTAATGAGACAAAGTTGTTTTGTATGGGCATATCCAACATTAATTCAAGTGTCAGATGGATATATGTTTGCATGTGTTGAGTAGTATTTAGCATTGGGTTTCTGGCTGTGGGCATAAGTTGCCAATCTAAAATTTTGGTGGCCAAATGCAATGGTAGGTGTAAATTCAAAATTTATTTACCGTTGCAAGCACCCTCACATCCCTTGAATCATGTTAATGACTTGATAAGATTAAATATTATTATGGCAGGTTTTACAAAAATATTAACATGAATATTATGCTCTTATGAAGAAACGTTTCTATGGTGAATAGAAAGGATGACTAGAAAACATCAGTGGTTATTGAAAATTCTTGATCAAGTAAATTTGAGATTAATCAGACATAGGCCGATATAAAAGATAAGCATATGTAGGATGAAATTCCCTGACAAGTACAAAGCAACAACTACGATTGTCTTCAACGAAGGAGAGAGTGAATGAATTAGTCATCAAACTTTTGGTATTTTCATGTCAATGTTTGATCTCATTTTGTAATTTTTGGTTGAAAATTTCGTGTAATAACAACCTTGTAAATGCAATTCATGCAAATACACTATGTCACTTTGTAAGTCTCGAATTATGTAATTTTGATTCACACATTTCAAATGGTGTAAAAGTAACAAAGCATTTTTACACTGTTTAAGTGGTGCAATTTTTTAATTTCACTTTTACATGAAGTACGATTGAACTAACACATCTTTATATCACTTTAGTGGTGCAATGTTGTAATTTCACATTTTCAAGCGATGTAATTATACCAACTCACTTTTACACCACTTAAGTGGTGCATTTTTTTAAACTCACTTTTACACCATCTATAACACAAAAGAAAGGTGGTTACATACTGTAACCACCTTATAGCACTATAAATATGAGTGTTAGGCTCATTATAAAAGGGAAACTTTTTGGTAGTGAGACTCTACAAAGATTTTGTCTAAAGAGCTAAACTTTGTTTTCAACTTAATAAAGATCGAGACTAGGAGATTTTATAAGCTTTGTATTCAATATTTCTTCATGAGTTGCATATTTGTTTATGATTCACCTGTTTTTATATCTTTACTTTCAATTTATCTTTATAATCACTACCAAATTGTCAAAAATTGGGAATTTCACATTAAGTATTTATTTTAGAATCTTTTTGTGTTATTTCTACAAATGTGAAATCTCTGTGGGGTTTAAGCAATATTTTAATTATCTTTTACGGGTAAATATGGGATGGTTGTCTTTGGCCTGCTATCAATATTAGAAAACCATCTGTGTATGTTATACACTCCTAAGGGTGTAATTATGTCTTTACCACCCATCGAATGAGAGAGATTTCAATGAGGATAATGTTTCTCCTTCTTTGGATATTCTAGTGAATCTTTGTATTTAGTCACCTAGAGTTGTCCTTTGTCATCCCTAGGGTTATTTTAGCAGATTTTATGTTTAACTACATAAAATCATCCCATTCTACCTTTCTCCCTTTTCTCCTCATTTCCATCATTCCTCATTTCCTTTCTATATCCTTTCAGTGCTTTTCGATTAAAAGTACAAAACTCCCAATAGAAAACATTTTTGATGTAAATAGTTGTGAATAGATTTTCCCTTGCCTTTTTTTTTTGATTTTAATAAAGGTAGCTCTGCTTGCTAATAGGAGAGGGACTTTGTCCCTACATTGCTGACTAACATGAGGACTCAGTTACCACACTGTCAACTCAAAGTCACCAATTTATCCCCCTGACTAGTTTTTGAGCCAAAACAACGCTAACATGATATCTATCATATTTTACGTAATGCCAAATCATTTTCATTATAACCTACTCTTAGGTAGACCATGGATTCATGAAATTGAGGAAACACCACACACCTTATATAAGTGCTTAAATTTATTTCATAAAGGATGTTTGCATACATGTCTTGTAAATTATTAACCTTCCAAGTATTGCAAAGTAACAGAGCCTAGTGACGGGTTCAATTTGAAATCTGATACTTTTTAGTCCACCATAATACCTCTATCACAAGTCATACCACTAGAAAGAATAAATACATATGCAACTGGGGAGTTAAGTAAAAATAATGAAAAATATCCAACTCTAAGTGCATCATTCAATCAAGAGATAATGAAGGACACATACAACAGTTCTAACACACAAAAAAAGAATATATGAAATTATTTCTTTGATAGTTAATTCAAAGAATCTCGATCAGATATTCATGGAAGAAGATGATAGTGATGATGAGAATGAAGTTCCAACAAACATGAATGAGCATTTGTCTCATCTAAATTTTATAGCCATTGGTCTAGTAAAGTGTCGATATGATTTGAACATGGTGAAAACTATTAAATTAGATAAATGAAAGGCATCCCTTCCAAACACTCACGAGGATACAAATGTAAATGTTTGTTGTAATATCATGACAAGGTATTTCAAAGATAAGTGCTTCATTGAGATAATACTTCATCAAATACATCATAACTATACCACACAAGGCACAACACATTGCATGATGTATCATAGGTGAATACCTAGTGTCTGTATCAGATTTATTAAACAATGTAGATCTCATGGATATAGAACCTACTATAAAATTACAAATTACTAGTGTACAAGATAAATTGAGCACTATATTGCAGATGTTATTGGATAATAATTTGATTGATCTACCTACCACTCAACATAGAGTTGTGGGTCAATTATCACATCAAGATGGGAAGCCATTTTTTAGGTATCATCAAATAACTAGACATGAGACAACTAAATGTATAAACTTATATCAAAATATTCAGAAATTCAAGAATGAAGGAATCATAATGATAATACAAGTACATCAAAATCCACCAATAAATATTGCTAAGAAGACTCAATATGGAAATATATCACGTAGAGAGTAAAAATATCCACAAAAGGACCCATTGAATATTCAGTTATACATTGAGGACAATTATTGAAAATAAATTTAAATTGATGAGATCAAGGGGACAAATACATGAAATATTCCATTCTTACAATAGTTGGGTCACAACATAGATGAATTGCAACACATTATACATTATGGCGGTTTGATATCCCATCTTACATTACCAATCGCTTATGGGCTAAAGGTTGTAGATACCTTGATATTTGTGATTCAGACTATAGAATAGCCACGTGTTACACTTGGATAACAATGGTTGGAATATATTAACACTACGGTAAATATTTAAAATAAATGTATTGCTTTCCCATATCAATGTAATACATTCAAGATTTGACATGATGGAAGCAATGAGAACAAAAAATTCAAAGATTCATAAACAAGTGAGATGGCATTATCTCATAAGACAAATATTAAGCCCTTATATATAGTTGATAAAATGCAATGCATATGCATAATATTTGTGAAAGAATAAAAGGAAAGATGAAGTTGATTGAGATACAAAGATATGATGATGGCATATAGGCATTAGATGAGATCGTTTATCCAAACTTGAGCACTTTATCACTAGCATCCCCATATGAGTTTGTGCATCCCTTAGATGCCATCTTAGGACTTTGAGCTTCACATAATTTATATAATTTTTTTTGAAAAAATAAATAAATAAAAAGACCTACTCATGATATACTTTGCTAGTTTACATGGGTCATTGATGCCAGTTATCACATATATGGTAGATTACATATCCATTTTATACGCACATGATTTTCATGTTATACATGAGTGGGATTCAAGACATATAGGTTAAAATGACACATGCACAAATATATGCAATAAATTCCTAACTCTCGAGGGCTACCTTTCTACACTGGGGGCAAGCCTACGTTGGGGACATCTTGGTACACTTTACACTTTACATATTTATATAACCATTTCATTGATCATATTCAGTTACTTATATTTTATATACATGACTCCATCTTATGTATACTATTTAGAATGTTGTATTTTTCTTTGCTTCGATGATGGCATGGATTGATTGTGTAGACTAGTTTTACAAGTTCTATGCATGTTTGATGTTAATTATTTTTACATTATATGACCATCGATGTGTGTGACATTTACTGTTATCTTGCATGATTCTATGAATGCAATGATTGTGTGTTATGACGCCATGTGTCACTTATGTTGAGTATCATCTAGTCCATATCATGGCCATATTTTATGTGTTGGGTTAGAGTTGAGTTAGAGTGTCTGGTATTTCAAGTCCTTGTGTGCATCATGATCATGACCGTTTGTGCATGTGTATATATCTACATGATTGTCGAGCTTGTGGTGTCATGATTACTATCACACATTCTTCTCTTGTGTGTGATGTCATGATTGCTATCATACATCTTTTGTGTGGCTTATTATTGAGTACTTCTAACCACAATGATTATTATTTCATGCCTAGTTGTTATATCTACCTGACATGACACTTGTATGCCTCAGGTTACATGTCTCATATTTGTTTGAATGATCAATTCTTTATATGATGACATAATATAATCATGTCAACACACGTGTTTTACATGCTTACATAATTTCTATATAACATGATGCATATAACTATTTTATTTTGAGATGGGTGATTCATAGGCTCCATCCTTCACTTCAAAAGGGGGCATACTAGTGGGTTTGTTGTATAGATTTAAGGCTTGATAAATAGATGATTTATATTATGAGATAGATTATGATTTAGATTGAGACATATTATGACTCAGGTTGAGATATATTATGATTAAAATTGGGATATATTATGATTCAAATTAGGATAAATTGTGATTCAGATTGAGATAGATAGTGATTCACATTGGGGACATATTGAGAGATTAACACATATGTGAACCATATTTGTGGAATTTTATAAGGTCATGAGGAACATTTGATAGATTCTATAACATGATGATACATATTCATGGGTTATATTGAACATTATTATCAAGTTACATGAGTTAGATTGAATGGATTATTATATTGGATTAGATTTATTAGATTAAACAAGGCGGCATATAGATTATATCACATTGGGGTATAGATGGATCAAATTGTTGGGATATGAATGTTATTCATGCACACACTTTTCTATTTCTATGTTGGAACAATGGTGCTATGTAAGTAATTTGAGTTTAAAATTTATCTATAATGGTTGATTCAAAGTTTTCAGATTTACATACAAGCCTATTGCAAGGCTACACATTTTACATATGAGCTTGATATGGAGCTCCACCTTGGAATATAAACTCGGTACATGTTCCACCAAAATAATTATGATGATATTTTTAGTGCAGTTGAAGTTTTACGATGCTCAACTGCTAGCACTTCTTAGTCTCCAAAGAGGGCTTAGGCATATATTTCTCAACCCATGGTTTTAATAGTGGCATTTCTTTGGAGCATAATCATCCCATGGCATTCTCCAATGAATCCAAAGTGCAACTTAGTTTGCATACCTACAAGTGTATTCATTCCTTCATTTTTAAATTTTAAATAATTCAATAATCTAGATTGTTTCATATTTCCTATCATGATTGGACATTGATTTTTACATGTTTCCTTGTAGGTTTTGCACGGAGCAAGTTGGGTATTCAATGCATACTTGAAGACACCAAATATGGCCATACTAAAGTACCAAATTTCTTACTTTATTCTTTTAATGTAGCATTTCAAATACTAGACTAAAATAGGAGCATTTGTAGACATACATTTGGTATTAGACACATGACAATATCAACTTTGATGTATCTTGACATACATAACTTGTGCATACACATTTGACTCTTCATATTTTCTCTTAGCCTTTCATCTTTCTATGGTCTTGGCCTCCTCAATTTGGCATCATTCATATACAATATCTCCCTAGTCTATGCCTAAATGGGCTACTATCCTAAGCAAATTGTTGTCATCTTATAGACAATTATTTCCTCCTTAAACAATGCTAGAAACATTCAGATGCTACCATTTACCAGTTGTGTTTGCTTTCACCGTCAGTGTCCCAGACTCCTCAAATAACTATTTTTAAAATGTAAATCCCTCTCTTGGGTTGGCCCATACATTTTTCATGTTGGTCATGGAGAGAAATTACCCAAAGAGTCATTTATATATACACATCAAGCCTAAGATCATTCCTATTTAGCAAGCATTAGGAATTCATTTGCACATCGTAGAGGCACTATCCTAAAGCATCCAAAATCTGAAAAATCCCTCAAATGAATTGTCCCTAAGCCAAGTCTAAACACCTAGAGAAAGGTCAAAGTTACATATTGTTAAGTTTTTAAATCCAAAGAGTTTCATTACATTTTAGCAAATCATTATTGAACACACATACACAGATGGAAAAACTACATGTGGTTTGAGCCATTTTCAGAGTATTGGAACTTAAGAAATGTTCAACCACTCAACAAAGTGTGATTGGCGTTATCCAACCCCTCTTTCTAAACTCTTTTTATAGGTCAAACAAGTGTCAAAAAGTGGAGCAGGGGTTTCAAGGGAAAGGAAGATAAAATCTAAATATACACACAAGACCTAGCATCATAAATTACACAAGAATCATCTTGATATACAAACACAATGATTTGTGGAAGAATATACCACTAGAACCTACATAGATAATTTTGGTAGGCAACGGACATGTCCAATTACCACAAGTGTTTGAGCTCTACTAGAAGCATCCTGGCATATTTGGAATTTGTTTCCCAAGCCAAACAATCATAGAGCCATTGCAGGCAATTACTGACAAATGTACATATACAGAGAGCACAAAGAATATAAATAAGTTACTTACCCTATCCTCTTATCATTTAGATATATAGTAAGCTCAATATCAATCTGCTTTGTACGTTCATATTTGAATAATGAATGGTATATACTATGTAATCTGAATATTCAATAGTTTGGTTTATTTGGATTACTAAATCCAAAATAAGTTAAAATAGAGTGAATCCTTTACCATATAAGAATGACATCGAAATAATATTGTCACTATAACCATTATCAATCATAATACCTTGCATGATAGAATAATTATAGTCAATACATCCATGTATGTATATAAGACTCTTATTTGATTAATTGCAAGGAATTTGCGATCATAGAATACGATATAAGGTTGCTTCTTTTGATAGATGGCTACCATTCCAATGATGTTATCTCATTATGGTTTGGCAATGGGTTAGTAAATATTTTCAAGAGATTGGATGTTATTACCAATTAGTTTAAATCAAAATTATGTCCTACTACAACTACTGCAATGATGTTGTTATCTATTAAGTATTAAATCTTATTATGTAATTTTTAACAACTATTGGTTGAATGTCTAAATCCTCGAAGAAGGCATTAAGATTATAGCTCTTAAGTGGTGGCTTCAATCCCACTAAAATGGTTTAAGTAAGGAAATGAAATTGCATTCTAGAAACCTATTTAGTAAGGTAGTCTTGTGAACTTTCATCTTCTTAGTTGTTGAAAACGTATTCCTATCTTGTTGATAAAACGTTAATAGTTTTGGCCTCATTCTTAGCTTAAAATTTATGTGCATCATTAGTCCTTTATTTGAATGTTTATTTTCCTTTATATTTGAGAGCATTGAATGCTGAAATAATTGGTGTATGCTTTAAAATATTTGCATCCATAAGCTTAGTCTTAATGTTGTGCAAGTCATGACAAAGGTTATTGAATGAGTCATCATTGGTGAATATAAACTTGTCTTTGATAGGATTGAGCAAACTACTTGAGAATATGCTTTGTAATTCACTATCAAGAAGTGGATGTGACATCTTAGTAAGCATGGTATTGAATATAAGCACGTGCCATATGTTCATTTGGCCCTTGCTTGATTTGATAAATTTTTGACATTGTCATGTTTTGACTAATGTTTATTGAAAAGTGCACTAAAAAGGTCACATAGTTCGTGAAAATTACACATTGATCCCTTAGGTAAAGAATAAAATCAATCTAAAGCTTATCCTGTGAGGCTTTTAGGAAACGTTTTGGTCATGAGAAGCTCATCATGGTGAGACCTTAGACAAGATGCAGATAAGTCTTTCATGTGCAAAGATTGATCTCCTTTTTCATTGAATGTTATGAACTTGGGCATACGAAAATATGCAGATAAAGGATGACTGAAATAAAGTATTATGCAGTATGTCCAAAAAATGGAGGTACATGACTAGGTTTAGTAGATGCTTGCAAGATTTATGACATTTTTGCTTTCATGTCATTGAGTTGTATGATGGAATCACTAGATGCAACACTTGATGTAGGGTTTGCACTAATGTTAGCACATAGAATGCCTTGGAAAAACATTAGTCTTTGGATTATTGGTATTAGGTGGAGGATGTGTATGAGGAATAGTAGCCTCACCACTTGATGTGAAAGGGTTAACTTCATGCATTAGAAGTTATTCAAGCATAACATCTTTGTTCCTCATTCACTCGTTTCATAAGTAAATAGATCATAGCCTCTAAGTCCTTTGGATTTTTGGCAATAAAGTCTTTCAATTGGTCCTTATCCATGCCTTTAACATATCTTTAGATTTTGGTGGAGGGTTATTTTGGGGTAGGACCTCCTTAGAATTATCTTCCTCGAGGTTTTTCATTTTTGAAACATGAAGTGTGCAAAGGTATGTGTTGAAATTCACAAGTCTTACCACTAAAGCTAGCACTATGTCTAATAGGGGTATGCACATAAGCCTCCTAAGAATAAGGTATGAGTATTTAATATCAAAACAAAAGAAAGCTAAATGTGACAAACCCTAAGAGATTTTATTCTAAAATAGACAAGACCATTAAATAAAATATAGAACTTGGATCTATCTAATAAGCTATGAAGAGAAACAAGACCAAGTGCCACAATAAGACTAAACTAAACAATGATTGTCTATTTTTTATTCTAAAAATCTAAGATTGTAGAATATTTGTACTAATTGTATACTACAACCTACTCCTAAAATCTATAAACGGTTCTATGCTCCTGGATAAACCCGTGCACTGTGCAGGTGTGTCATATACATCCCTAGACATTATAATCTTATTAGGGTCATGTTGTCTTGCTATGCTTGCACAAGTTGATATTCTTGTCACCTGTACATTGTCATCTTCATCAGGGAAAATGTGCAAAATAAAAGAATATCCTCGTTGACCTACCTTAACATTCCAAAAATAAACAAAAGTATTGGAAACAAAAGTATTAGAGTCAAGGAACCACCATGTTGACGTTGCAAACTATGTATCATGCACACACAAAATTAAAGTTCCACATAATTATGTATTTTATTTGAATACAAAATCTTATAAAGAGGCATATTAAGATAATTATAGTGTAATTATTACTTATTTTAATAAATGGTATAATTTTTACTAGTTTTTCATATCTATGATTTGTAACTTCAATACCAAAGAAACACCACTAATGCAGACAAGAGACTTCCCCAAATAGTTGAAAAGGCTTAGAATGGATAGAGCTGCAATTTACTTAATCAAATTTATGATATGCAGAATTCTATTTTTTTTAAATTAAATATTTAACAAATATTGTAATTAAACAAAAGGAAAAAAACAACTAGCTAAGGGTTATTAATATAAGTTCTATATAAATTATTATATAAGTTTTTTTTTTTTATAAATTTAAGTTCTTTTATATAAATTATTAATATATGCAATACAAATGAAGTGCATCTGACATTACACTTTCCTTTAACAAGGGAGTCCATACTAATGATTTTATCATTATGCATTTGCAAGTCTAAAATGCATGGAAAGAAGACAACAAGGAGGAGGATCAATTCAACCATGCCCAACAATATTGAACACAAAGAATATATATTATTAATTATATCTAATATATTTATAAAGAATTAAAAAATAAATGCAATATAACTATTTGTAATTATAAATTATTATGTGTATCTTTTATTTTTATCATGTTTGTCAATTTCACATTTCATAAAGGTTCCTCACTTTACTAAAATTTTGTGTGGATCTCTAGATAAACTAATCTCCTTCCAAACTCTAAGAGGATAGTCACATTTTAAAAATCTTGAAAAAACATCACGCATATCAAGGCCATAGAATTCTTTTATGATTTCAAAACCAACATATCGAGCATATCAAGGCCCTAGAATTCTTTTCTAATTTCAAAAACAACATATCAAGTATAGCACATATTTAACATGTGTTCAATTCATTAATATTTTATTTACATTTCCAAAACAACATACCAAATATACTACATGTTCAATAAGAGTTGAATTCATTAATGTCCTATTTACATTAATACACCAATTTATTTAGTCTTTTGGAATTTAAATTATGGACCCATTGGCACATAAAACAACATAATGGTAAAAAGGTTTAAAAATGAGCACAAACAACCATTTATTAAACCTTTCTAAGGTAGTACAATGATAGGAGAAAACCCACAAACCTTATAAATGATTTGAGTATAAAAACTTTATAATGTAGTTATTGAATATTAATGATTGAAGTTTTTTAATTTTTAATCATAATCATATGTAAAATTGAAAAAAAAATAGAAAAAAACAAAAACTGACAATATAATTATTGAATATAAAAACTTCAATTATATTGAATATAAATAACTATTAATTTTTTCAATTTATTTTTAACTAATTACACCATTAGTTATTATTATTCAACAAAATTTACTTTACAATTCAATAATAATAATTATACTTTGTAAATAAAATTTACTGATTTGAAGTTTTCATACAAATTCATAATTTTAATTTTTTTCACAACATGAATTTTTTACTAGTAGTATTTATTGATTTATAGTTTTCATATAGATTCATAATTTTAATTTCTTTCACAACATAAATTTTTTGCTATTAAGATTTTATTGATTTGAAGTTTTCATACATATTCATAATTTTAATTTCTTTCACAACACAAATTTTTTGCTATCTTGTTAATGCTTTTCAATCTAAGGTGTCTCTGTAATCTTTAATTTTTAAAAATTTAAAATATATTAAAATTATTATGAAATGGAGGATTTAGCGGAGAAAAAAACTACAAAACATGACAGATATCTTTATTGTGACAATACAATAAAAATAATATGTTATGAATGGTTAACTTTTTCATTTATTTAAAATCAATTTTATAAAAATAATAATTTAAATTTCAATATAAATAATTAATTAAATTTAGAAAGGGAAAAAAATCAATAAAATTAAGTTAATCTTTGTCATGTATAATAAAAATATTAAAATTTAGTAAATTACTTAATAAAAATAATAATATTTTTATAATTAATAAAAATATAATGTAAATGTATAAATATTTTTATATGTAATAATATAAGAGATTTTAGAACAACTTTCTAATCATTAACAGGAGAATTAAATAATTATATATGATTATGATTTATAATAAAAATTGTAAAAAATTAACCCTTACAATTCATCCAAACTAACATTCTGTAAAAGTAGGATTTTTGACCCAAAAATAAAAAATTACAATATATTACAACTAATGAAATAAAGAACTTAATTGTATGAAATGGAGAACTTAATTGCAATAGATTTTCCCTCTACACTTGCCCTCCCTTTCAGTTTATTCAAAATAAAAAGCTAAAATTTCATTTTTTCCGTGCTTTTCTAGAATTGCCCATCATATGAATAACTGCAGCGCGAAGAAAAGGAGACAATCACAAGCAAAAATATTGCATTTGTTAAATCTTTTAATTTGTATAATTACAGACTTCCAGAAAATTCATCTTCAGTCTAGTTTTCCCAAGAGATTCAAACTTGGATCGAAGCCACAGACAACTACCAAAGTCACTTTGAAGAGCGATTGAAATACTTGTCACATTCAGCTTAAAAAACAAAACTGACAGGAAACTTTGAGCTGTAATACATTAACCAGAAGGCCACAAACAAAAAAACAAAAAGGCCATTAAAAAGGGGGGAAAAAAGCAGCAGCAGCAACATGAACAAATGAATATATGGAAAATGGGCTCAGGCAGTTTGCATACGTTCATCGAGCAGCCACAGCTACCCTCCTACAAGAGGTGTCAGAAGATGCATTTTCATCATCATCGCCCATTCTCACCAAAAACTTAAAACCCTAACTTCAACACAGCATCGATACCCTACCGTTTTCCTCTTCCCCATTTCTAAGTTTATAAAGGGGAAGGAAATTACAAAATTCCCAGAAGCAGAGTCCATTTAGGTTTGAAAATTAAAATATTCCCAGACCTAGACTCCCTTGGAACCTTAGGTTTGGAAATTTGGCTTAGCGAACACCAAACCTAGACTCCACTTGGCTCGTTTTATAAAGAGATTTTCAAATATAAATCAGGCGTTCTTTTACTTATTACGCGGAAATAAGTGATTTACAATTTAAAAAAGAATGCAATACGTGTGAAAATACGCTTAGCAATGCTTGATTACAAATTGATTGAGAATGTAACAAATTTGAAGATACAATTAATAGAATTAGCAATGCTTAATTACAATTAAATAAGAAAAATAAGAATGTAATTGGGTGATGATATTATAGTCGTGAGTGAGTTGAGTGTTAGAAGTGGGAGGTCTGAGAGTCTATTTTTAGGATGATCATTCTCTAGCGTTGTTTTTATAGTAAGCTACAGTGGGTTATTCGTGAAAAGTATTTGATGCAATAGACTCTTGGGTTGGTGTTCAATGCGATGGGGGTCGACATGTGGCTTGAACCCTGTGTTTAATGCGATGTGACAAGTCTACAACTCGTGGTTAAGATTACTATTCACCGTTGGTTTGGGCATTCAGGGTACAAAAAAGTCTGTGGTTCTTGCTCTATTTAAAAAAGCCCATTACCCAACATTTTAAGCTAATGAGATATGGGTGAGTTGGTTAAATGGCTTGGTTGTTTCAAGTCTTATCGAGGGTCAAATCTCTGGAAAGGCATATGAGGTCGGTTGTGGTTGTTAGTTATATTCTCAGTGCTGTTAATGGCCATTGTTATTCTCAAGGCTAGTGGCAGCGATTATTGGTAATAGTTAGCATACATATGATAATATTTAGTATACAAGTGGTATTCACATAAGGATTCATGCCCTCGATTGTGTCCCAAACCGGTCCACGCTCCAGTCAAAAGCTGTCATCAATTAAAAAAAAAGAATGTAATAAATGTGAAAATATAATTAATATACTTAGCAATGTTTAATTAACATTTTAAAATTAATTATAATGAAAAATATATAGAGTTCAAAGGAGCATTTTGAATAAATTGTTGTGATAAATATGTCACATAAGTTTGAACTTGAAAACATGTATCCAACAATACTCGCAACCTCACTCAAAAATTTAGAGCTAATGAGGAACAAGTACCAAGAGCCCATGTCAAAATGAATTGACCACTGAGTTTACCTGCTTCCAATTATTTGTTTCCTCACTGTCAGGAATCTAGAACAACAAACATGCTCTGACTCCACTGTTAGGATCGAGGAAGCACCATTGATTACCAAGCAACTAAACATGCGAAAATAACCAGAAGTAACAAGTAACTAGAATTCAGAAATAACGCAGAATATGAGAGACAATACCCAATTGTATTAATACTCTTCTAGAAGGAAATACAACAAAGAAGATGCCACAGTGTTCTTCCTTACATCTCTAGAGCTCACACACATCTAGAGCATAAACAGTAAATCTCTTCAAGAGCTCACTCTCTCTCTTACGGTCCCAACACACAACTCAAACACAGAGTTGGTGTTCACCTCCAACCAGTCAGTATCTCTACTGCCAGTACACAAGTGCTCCACGCACTCCAAGTACTCAACGTACTCCAAGTAGATCTCCTATGAACTTGCAACAACCTGTAACTCAAATGATCTTACTTTGGAAGGAACTACCTTGCCTTCCTCTATTGCTCTCCAACTGAGTACACACCGTACTCCAAGTAAATCCCACCTGATCTTGCTCTCTGTTGTGTTGCTATCACCTTGATCCTACTACCACCTCCAGATCAACCTGGTTCTGCACACCTGCAAACTTTAAACCTCACACACACATACACCTACAGATCAATGATCTTACTTACCATGCAGATCTCCAAACGTGGCCTTGCACACCTGTTGACCAAGATCCTACATACATGAAGAATCCTTCTGATTCTCCAAACCAGCACCCATACTTGGCACTGTGGCACTAGGAAGAACACACCTTGCTCTCTTCACTCTGAAGGAGCTAATTTTTACTCTCTTACTCTCTAGCACAAATTACAATACAACCCATGAGTTTATTATATAGATCTCATTCAAATAATAATTAGACACCTAATTACAATAATTAGATCCGCAGCTCAAGACTATAATTAGCCTTCTTCATGCAAACAATCGATTCGTTAACGAACTGTCCGTGGAACTCGCAGTTCAGAACCGCACAGGTGACCGACGTCGGTCCCTGTCTGCCTGGGTGTGACCGACGTCGGCCGATATCTGACCGTCATCGACAGCTACCTGTCTCCACTTGACCGACGTCGGTTGGCCTGATTGACGTCGGCGACTGTGACACTCAGCACCCTCCTCCAATATATGTATCAGTGAAGCTTTTAGCTCCACAACCTAACAATCTCTCACTTGAAGATAAACAGTTGCAATGTACTTGTACCTGTACCCCATCTAATCTATTTTCTAGATTGTATCCCTCTTCAAGCTCAACCTTGAAGACCAACCACCATAAATCATGTGGTGCACCTCATGTCATCTGAGTAACCTGCCACATTCGAACCTACAAACCCATGTAGTGAAGTCCTGACCCTGCATACCATGTATACCTGCTGTTGGTCTCTCTCAAATACTTGAGAACCCACTTCCCCGAATTGGCTCCTAACTCTCTGACAGCTCCCACTACTGGGCAAACTCAGGTCTATACCAGACCTCATGTGATTTCAGACACTGAACTGTCCAGCCCTTGGTGTGCTCCGATTCTGCATCTTGCGTATTGAACCTCGCTAACCCCTAATTCACATCAGCTCCCATTGGAGACAAAATCAACTTGTGATCTTCCATGTCTCTCATGCCAAAGAATTTTGCTGCTCTAAATTCCTCATGACATGCCACTGAACTAACCTTACCCTTAGCTCAGCAAAACCCTGTATGTACGAACCTGCTAGCTAGCATACCATCTACATATAGTTAAAGGGTAATGTTGCGACCATCATCCACCTGGTAAGACAAACATAATGGTTATACTGACATTGATTAAAGCCCTACTTTGTCATCCACCTGGTACCACCTGTCAGCCCTGTACCACTGTCCTTCAGCTTGCTCAAGACCATATGACCTGGCCTTCTGTCTCACGTGTCCATTCTCTCTATTCTTTAACTAAGGTATCCATTCGTATTTTAGTGCTTTCTTTCGGCTGGCAACCCTACCAAATCTCTCATTTGGTTCTGCATCTTAATCATGCCATGCTCCCACTATTTTATGGATCCTTTCTGCTCTGTAGTGAGCAACGAATATAAAGAAGAGGAACAACGAATTTGAGGCTTACTTACCCTTTCAGTCCTCCATATGGGCGTTTGAGACTCTTTGACAACTTGTTGTTCGCCCAAAATCCGTTACAGTGACCGACCTCAGTCACCACATAATCTGCATCTGACTGACATCGATTCCATGCGACTGTCCTTTCTGCTGACGTCAGTTTCCTGATCGACGTCAGTCTTATCCGATCACCTACGTTGGTTCTATGACCGACGCTGGCAACCACCCTACCCGACACCATCAGCTCTGGTCTGCACATGACTGACATCAGCACTTGTCTGTTCAATGTTGATTCCCTTTGATCGATGTCGGTAACTGTGTTCGCCTGTGAGTGATGACTTTTTACCCGCGAGCTCTCCATAGATCAAAACCCTATCCAAACTGCCTTGCTCAGAGATGTCCAGCCTTCTCCACTAATCTATATCCGTCATCTCCTCTAAAAACACCAAGGCTTTCCAGTTCTTAAGTCTGTCAAACACATCTGACTTCTTCTTAAGAACATGCGTCTCCTTCTTGCTCATGTGACCAAGCCTACAAAGCCACGTCTTCGCAACAAAAGAAGAATCAGTAATATAAGTAGATAGATAAATGATACCTACTTTGTTACCACTAGCTAATTTAAGTGCATCTACTGTGAGAGTTTTTGTGCATCTCTCATTACCCAATTTTTTGAAACAATTAGCCACATCTTCAGAACTAGGACCTACATGACATTCTTCAACACTCATGTGTTGGCCGCCTACAATTTCAGCAACACTTCCCTTTTGCCAATACTTTGACAAGGCACATCAGCCCCTAAATAAATTTTTTCAAAGTCTCCAAAGACCTTAACATGGAAAAATACTCTATTTTGAGCTGCATGGAAAGAGGCAACATAATCTAGAAAATAAGATTCTACTTTATCCAAGGAACATCTCAGAGCATCTTGTGCAACAACACCTGTAACATCTATTTTTTCAGTTCTTTTATGTTGATCTTCTACCAACCAACAATCTTTCTTTACCTGCTCTTTCTTTCCATAACACTGTAATTGACCATTCATGTTTTTCAATTCCTCCATTCTTAGCTTACTTTCTTCTGTCATTGCTATACTCCCACTCAATCAGAAACCCCTAAGAGTGACCTGTAATCAAACACAAACTTGCTCCCTACAACTTTAGCTCTGATACCAACTGTTAGTGGTATCAAGCTATGAACCAGCACCTTGGCTCTGATACCAACTGTCAGGAATCTAGAACAACAAACATGTTCTGACTCCACTATTAAGACCGAGGAAGCACCATTGATTACCAAGCAACTAAACATGCGAAAATAACTAGAAGTAACAAGTAACTAAAATTCAGAAATAACACAGAATATAAGAGACAATACCCAATTGTATTAAAACTTTTCCAAAAGGAAATACAACAAAGAAGATGCCACAGTCTTCTTCCTTACATCTCTAGAGCTCACACACATCTAGAGCATAAACAATAAATCTCTTTAAGAGCTCACTCTCTCTTTTACGGTCCCAACACACAACTCAAATACAGAGTTGGTGTTCACCTCCAACCAGTCAGTATCTCTACTACCAATACCACCAGTCAGTATCTCTAATACAAGTACACAAGTGCTCCACGCACTTCATAAGTGCTCCATGCACTCCAAGTACTCAACGTACTCCAAGTAGATCTCCCATAAACTTGCAACAACTTGCAACTCAAATGATCTTACTTTGGAAAGAATTACCTTGCCTTCCTCTATTGCTCTCCAACTGAGTACACACCGTACTCCAAGTAGATCCCACTTGATCTTGCTCTTTGTTGTATTGCTGTCACCTTGATCCTACAACCACCTGCAGATCAACCTGGTTCTGCACACCTTTAAACCTAAGATCTCGCACACACATACACCTGCAGATTAATGATCTTACTTACCATGCAGATCTCTAAACGTGGTCTTGCACACCTGCTGACCAAGATCTTACATACATGAAGAATCCTTCTGATTCTCCAAACCAGCACCCATACTTGGCACTGTGGCACTAGGTGGAACACACCTTGCTCTCTTCACTCTGAAAAAGCTAATTTTTGCTCTCTTACTCTCTAGCACAAATTACAATACAACCCATGAGTCTATTATATAGGTCTCATGCAAACAATAATTAGACACTTAATTACAATAATTAGATCCACAGCTCAAGACTATAATTAGTTTTTTTCATGCAAACAACCAGTTTGTTAATGAACTGTCTGTGGAACTCGCAGTTCAGAACTGCATATGCGATCGACGTCGATCCCTGTTTGCCTGGGTGTGACCGACGTCAGCCGATATCTTACCGTCGTTGACAGCTTCCTGTCTCCACTTGACTGACATCGGTTAGCCTGATCGACGCCGACGACTGTGACACTCAGCGCCCTCCTCCAACGTCTACTTCAGTGAAGCTTTTAGCTCCACAACCTAACAATCTCCTACTTAGAGATAAATAGTTGCACTGTACTTGTACCTGTATCTCGTCTAATCTATTTCTTGGCTTGTATCTCTCTTCAAGCTCAATCTTGAAGACCAACCACCACAAATTCTGTGGTGCACCTCTTGTCATTCGAGTAACCTGCCACATCTGAAACTACAAATCCATGTAGTGAAGTCTTGACCCTGCATAGCATGTATACCTGCTGTTGGTCTCTCTCAAATACCTGAGAACCCATTTCTCCGAATTGGCTCTTAACTCTCTGACATCTCTCACTACTGGGCAAACTCAGGTCTATACCAGACCTCATGTGATTTTTGATACTAAATTGTCAAGCCCTTGGTGTGCTCCGATTTTGCATCCTGCGTATTGAACCTCGCTAACACCTGATTCACATCAGCTCTCACTAGAGACAAAATCAACTTGTGATCTTCCATGTCTCTCATGCCAAAGAATTTTGTTGCTCCAAATTCTTCATGACATGCCACTAAACTAACCTTACCCTTAGCTCAGCAAAACCTTGTATGTACGAACCTGCTAGCTAGCATACCATCCACATACAGTAACAGGATAATGTTGCGACCATCATCCACCTGGTAAGACAAACACAATGGTTATACTGACATTGACTAAAACCTTGCTTTGTCATCTACTTGATACCACCTGTCAGCCCTGTACCACTGTCGTATAGGTTGCTCAAGACCATATGACCTGGCCTTCTCTCTCATGTGTCCATTCTCTCTATTCTTTAACTAAGGTATCCATTCGTCTTTCAGTGCTTTCTTTTAACTAGCAACCCTACCAAATCTCTCGTTTGGTTCTGCATCCTAATCATGCCATGCTCCCATTGTTTCCTGAATCCTTTTTCTTCTGTAGTGAGCAACGAGTATAAAGAAGAGGAACAATGAATTTGAGGCTTACTTACCCTTTCAGTCCTCCATATGGGCATTTGAGACTCTTTGACATCATGCTGTTCACCCAAAATCTTTTATAGTGATCGACTTCGATCACCACACAATCTGCATCTAATCAATGTCGATTTCATGCGATTGTCTTTTCTGTCGATGTCGATTTCCTGACCGATGTCGGTCTTACCCGATCACCGACGTCGGCAGCCACCCTGCCCGACACCACCGGCTCTGGTCTGCACATGACCGACATCGGCACCTGTCTGTTCAACGTCGATTCCTTCTGACCAACGTCGATAACTGTGTTCGCCTGTGAGTGATGACTTTTTACTCGTGAGCTCTCCATTGATCAAAACCTTGTCCAAATCGCCCTGCTCAGAGATGTCTAGCCTTCTCCATTGATCTCTATTTATCATATCCTCCAAAAACACTAAAGCTTTTCAGTTCTTAAGTCTGTCAAATACATTTGACTTCTTCTTAAGAACATGCATCTCCTTCTTGCTCATGTGACCAAGTCTACAAAGCTACGTCTTCGCAATAGAAGAAGAATCAATAATATAAATAGATAGATAAAGGATACCTACTTTGTTACCACTAGCTAATTCAAGTGCATCCACTGTGAGAGTTTTTGTGCATCTCTCATCACCCAACTTTCTTGAAGCAATTAGCCGCATCTTCAGAATTAAGATTTGCATGACATTCTTCAACACCCATGTGTTGGCCGTTTGCAATTTCAGCAACACTTTCCCTTTGCCATTACTTTGACAAGGCACACCAACCCCTAAATAAATCTTTCCAAAGTCTCCAAAGACCTTAACATGAAAAAATACTCTATTTTGAGCTGCATAGAAAGAGGCAACAGAATCTATAAAACAAGATTCTACTTTATCCAAGGAACATCCCAGAGCATCTTGTGCAACAACACCTTCAACATCTGCTTTTTCAGTTCTTTCATGCTGATTTTCTACCAATCAACAATCTTTCTTTACCTGCTCTTTCTTTTCATAACACCGTAATTGACCATTTGTGATTTTCAATTTCTCTATTCTTAGCTTATTTTTTTCTGTCATTGCTATACTCTCACTCAATCAGAAACCCCTGAGAGTGACCTGTAATCAAACACAAACCTGCTCTCTGCAACCTTAGCTCTGATACCAACTGTTAGTGGTATCAAGCTATGAACCAGCACCTTGGCTCTGATACCAACTGTCAAGAATCTAGAACAACAAACATGCTCTGACTCCACTGTTAAGATCGAGGAAGCACCATTGATTACCAAGCAACTAAACATGTGAAAATAACCAGAAGTAACAAGTAACTAGAATTCAGAAATAACACAGAATATGAGAGACAATACCCAATTGTATTAATAATCTTCCAAAAAGAAATACAACAAAGAAGATGCCATAGTCTTCTTCCTTACATCTCTAAAGCTCACACACATCTAGAGCATAAACAGTAAATCTCTTCAAGAGCTCACTCTCTCTCTTATGATCCCAACACACAACTCAAACACAGAGTTGGTGTTCACCTCCAACCAGTCAGTATCTCTACTGTTAGTACCACCAGTCAGTATCTCTACTGCTAGTACATAAGTGCTCCATGCACTCCACAAGTGCTCCACACACTCCAAGTACTCAACGTACTCTAAGTAGATCTCTCATGAACTTGCAACAACCTGTAACTCAAATGATTTTACTTTGGAAGGAACTACCTTGCCTTTCTCTATTGCTCTCCAACTGAGTACACACCGTACTCGAAGTAGATCCCACCTGATCTTACTCCCTGTTGTGTTATTATCACCTTGATCTTACTGCCACCTACAGATCAACCTGGTTCTGCACACCTACAAACTTTAGACCTCGCACACACATACACCTGCAGATCAATGATCTTACTTACCATGTGAATCTCCAAACATGGCGTTACACACATGCTGACCAAGATCTTACATACATGAAGAATCCTTCTAATTCTCCAAACCAGCACCCATACTTGGCACTGTGGTAATAGGAGGAACACACCTTGCTCTCTTCACTCTAAAAGAGCTAATTTTTGCTTTTTTACTCTCTATCACAAATTACAATACAGCTCATGAGTCTATTATATAAATCTCGCGCAAATAATAATTAGACGCCTAATTATAATAATTAGATCAGCAGTTCAAGACTATAATTAGTCTTTTTCATGCAAATAATCAGTTCATTAATGAACTGTCCGTGGAACTCGCAGTTCAAAATCGCACAGGCGATCGACATCGATCCCTGTCTATCTGGGTGTGACCGACATCGACTGATATCTGACTGTCGTCGACAGCTTCTTATCTCTACTTGACTGATGTAAATTGGCCTGATCGATGTCAGTGACTGTGACACTCAGCATCCTCCTCCAATGTGTACATCAATGAAGCTTTTAGCTCCACAACCTAACAATCTCCCACTTAGAGATAAACAACTGCACTGTACCTGTACCTGTATCCCGTCTAATTTATTTCTTGGCTTGTATCCCTCTTCAAGCTCAACCTTGAAGACCAACCACCACAAATCTTGTGGTGCACCTCATTTCATCCGAGTAACCTACCACATCCGAACCTACAAACCCATGTAGTGAAGTCCTGACCTTGCATAGCATGTATACCTACTGTTGGTCCCTCTCAAATATCTGAGAATCCACTTCTCTGAATTGGCTCCTAACTCTCTGACAGCTCTCATTGTTGGGCAAACTCAGGTCTATACCAAACCTCATGTTATTTTGGACACTAAACTGTCCAGCCCTTAGTGTGCTATGGTTCTGCATCCCGCATATTGAACCTTTCTAACACCTAATTCACATCAGCTCCCACTGGAGACAAAATCAACCTGTGATCTTCCATGTCTCTCATGCCAAAGAATTTTGCTGCTTCAAATTCCTCATGACATGCCACTGAACTAACTTTACCTTTAACTCAGCAAAACCCTGTATGTACAAATTTGCTAGCTAGCATACCATCCACATACAGTAACAAGAAAATATTGCGAACATCATCCACCTAATAAGACAAACACAATGAATATACTGACATTGACTAAAGCCCTGCTTTGTCATCCACCTGGTACCACCTATCAGCCTTGTACCAATGTCCTGAGTTTGCTCAAGACCATATGACCTGGCCTTCTGTCTCACGTGTCCATTCTCTCTATTCTTTAACTAAGGTATCCATTCATCTTTCAGTGCTTTCTTTCAGCTGACAACACTACAAAATCTCTTGTTTGGTTCTACATCCTAATCATCCCATGCTCCCACTATTTCCTGGATCTTTTCTGCTCTGTAGCGAGCAATGAGTATAAAGAAGAGAAACAACGAATTTGAGACTTACTTACCCTTTCAGTCCTCCATACGAGCATTTGAGACTCCTTGATAGCTTGTTGTTCACCTAAAATCCATTACAGTGACCGACCTCGATCACCACATAATCTGTATCTGATTGACGTCAGTTCTATAATACTGTCCTTTCTGCTGACGCTAGTTTCTTGACTGACGTCGATTTTACCCAGTCACCGATGTCGATTCTATGATCGACGCTGATAGCCACCCTGCCCGACACCACCAGCTTTGGTCTGCACATGATCGACATCGACACCTCTCTATTCGACGCTGGTTCCCCTTGACCGACGCTGGTAACTGTGTTCGCTTGTGAGTGATGACTTTTTACCTGCGAGCTCTCTATGGATCAAAACCCTGTCTAAACTGCCCTGCTCAGAGATGTCTAGCCTTCTCCACTGATCTTTGTCTGTCATCTCTTCTAGAAACACCAAGACTTTCTAATTTTTAAGTCTGTCAAACACATCTGACTTTCTCTTAAGAACATGCATCTCCTTCTTACTCATGTGACCAAGCCTACAAAGCCACGTCTTCACAATAGAAGAAGAATTATTAATATAAGTAGATAGATAAAAGATACCTACTTTGTTACCACCAGCTAATTCAAGTGCATCTGCTGTGAGAGTTTTTATGCATCTCTCATCACCCAACTTTCTTGAAGCAACTAGCCGCATCTTCAAAACTGGGACCTGCATGACATTCTTCAACACCCATGTGTTGGCCGCCTGTAATTTCAAAAACACTTTTCCTTTGCCAATACTTTGACAAGGCACACCAACCCCTAAATAAATCTTTCCAAAGTCTCCAAAGACCTTAACATGGAAAAATATTTTATTTTGAGCTGCATGGAAAGAGGCAAAAGAATCTATAAAACAAGATTCTACTTTATCCAAAGAACATCTCAGAGCATCTTATGCAACAACACCCGCAACATATGCTTCTTCAGTTCTTTCATGCTGATCTTCTACCAACCAACAATCTTTCTTTACCTTCTCTTTCTTTCCATAACACCGTAATTGACCATTCATGCTTTTCAATTTCTCCATTCTTAGCTTACTTTCTTCTATCATTGCTATACTCCCACTCAATCAAAAACTCTTAAGAGTGACCTATAATCAAACACAAACTTGCTCCCTACAATCTTAGCTCTGATATCAACTGTTAGTGGTATCAAGCTATGAACCAACACCTTGGCTCTGATACCAACTGTCAGGAATTTAGAACAACAAACATGCTCTGACTCTACTATTAGGATTGAGAAAGCACCATTGATTACCAAGCAACTAAATATGCAAAAATAACCAGAAGTAATAAGTAACTAGAATTCAGAAATAACACAAAATATGAGAGACAATACCTAATTGTATTAATACTCTTTCAGAAGAAAATACAACAAAGAAGATGCCACAGTCTTCTTCCTTACATCTCTAGAGCTCACACACATCTAGAGCATAAATAGTAAATCTCTTTTAGAGCTCACTCTCTCTCTTACGATCCCAACACACAACTCAAACATAGAGTTGGTGTTCACCTCCAACCAGTCAGTATCTCTACTGCCAATACAACCAATCAATATCTCTACTGCTAATACACAAGTGCTCAATGCACTCTAAGTACTTAACATACTCCAAGTAGATGTCCCATGAACTTGCAACAACTTGCAACTCAAATGATCTTACTTTGGAAGGAACTACCTTACCTTCCTCTATTGCTCTCTAACTGAGTACACACCATACTCCAAGTAGATCCCACTTGATCTTGCTCTCTGTTGTGTTGCTGTCACCTTGATCTTACTGCCACCTGCAAATCAACCTGGTTCTGCATACCTACAAACCTTAGACCTCGCACACACATACACCTACAGATCAATGATCTTACTTACCATGTAGATCTCTAAATGTGGCTTTGCACACCTGCTGACCAAGATCTTACATACATGAAGAATCTTTTTGATTCTCTAAACTAGCACCCATACTTGGCACTGTGGCACTAGGAGAAACACACCTTGCTCTCTTCACTCTGAAGGAGCTAATTTTTGCTCTCTTACTCTCTAACATAAATTACAATATATCCCATGAGTCTATTATATAGATCTCATGCAAATAATAATTAGACACCTAATTACAATAATTAGATATGCAGCTCAAGACTATAATTAGCTTTCTTCATGTAAATAACCAGTTCGTTAACGAACTATCTGTGGAACTCGTAGTTCAGAACCGCACAGGCGACCGATATCGGTCCCTATCTGCCTGGATGTGATTGATGTCAGTCGATATCTGACCATCGTCAGTAGCTTCCTGTCTCCACCTGATCGACGTCGGTTGGCCTGACTGACACTGGTGACTGTGACATTCGGTACCCTTCTCCAATGTCTGCATTAGTAAAGATTTTAGCTCCACAACCTAATAATCTCCTATTTGAAGATAAATAGCTACACTGTACCTATACCTATACTCTATCTAATCTATTTTTTGGCTTGTATCCTTCTTCAAACTCAACTTTGAAGACCAACCACCATAAATCTTGTGGTGCACCTCCTGTCATCCGAGTAACCTGCCACATCCGAACCTACAAATCCATGTAGTGAAGTCTTGACCCTGCATAACATGTATACTTGCTGCTGGTCCCTCTCAAATATCTAAAAATCCACTTCCCTGAATTGGCTCCTAACTCTCTGACAGCTCCCACTACTGGGCAAACTCAAGTCTATACCAGACCTCATGTGATTTCAGACACTGAACTATCCAGCCCTTGGTGTCCTCTGATTCTACATCCTAAATATTGAACCTTGTTAACACCTAATTTACATCAGCTCCTATTGAAGACAAAATCAACCTGTGATCTTCCATGTCTCTCATGCCAAAGAATTTCACTGCTCTAAATTTCTCATGACATGCCACTGAACTAACCTTACCCTTAGCTTAGCAAAACCTTGTATGTACGAACCTGCTAACTAGCATTTTGCCTAAAATTTGTTACAGTGACCGACCTCTGTCATCACATAATTTGCATCCAATCGACATTGGTTTCATGTGATTGTCCTTTCTATTGATACCGATTTTTTGACTGACGTCAGTCTTACCCGGTCATCGACGTTGGTTCTATGACCGACGCCGGTAGCCACCCTGCCTGACACCACCAGCTCTGGTTTGCACATGACCGACATCAGCACCTGTTTGTTCGACACTGATTCCCCCTGACCGACTTTGGTAATTGTGTTCCCCTGTGAGTGATGACTTTTTACTCACGAGCTCTCCATGGATCAAAACCCTGTCCAAACTGCTCTGCTCAGAGATGTCCAGCCTTCTCCACTGATTTCTTTCCATCATCTTCTCCAGAAACACTAAAGCTTTCTAGTTTTTAAGTCTATCAAACACATCTGACTTCCCCTTAAGAACATGCATCTCCTTCTTACTCATGTGACCAAGCCTACAAAGCCACGTCTTTACAACAGAAGAAGAATTAGTAATATAAGTAGATAGATAAATGATACCTACTTTATTACCACCAACTAATTCAAGTGCATCCACTGTGAGAGTTTTTGTGCATCTCTCATCACTCAACTTTTCTGAAGTAATTGGCCGCATCTTCAGAATTGAGACCTGCATGACATTCTTTAACACCCATGTGTTGGTCGCCTGTAATTTCAGCAACACTTCTCCTTTGCCAATACTTTGATAAGGCACACCAGCCCCTAAATAAATCTTTCCAAAGTCTCCAAAGACGTTAACATGGAAAAATATTCTATTTTGAGCTGCATGAAAAGAGGCAACATAATTTATAAAACAAGATTCTACTTTATCCAAGGAACATCCCAGAGCATCTTGTATAATAACACTTGCAACATCTGCTTCTTCAATTTCTTCATGCTGATCTTCTACCAACCAACAATCTTTCTTTACCTGCTCTTTCTTTTCATAACACCGTAATTGACCATTCGTGTTTTTTAATTCCTCCATTCTTAACTTATTTTCTTCTGCCATTGCTATACTCGCACTCAATCAGAAACTCTTGAGAGTGACCTATAATCAAACACAAACCTGCTCCCTGCAACCTTAGCTCTGATACCAACTATTAGTGGTATTAAGCTATGAACCAACACCTTAGCTCTGATACCAATTGTCAGGAATCTAGAACAACAAATATGCTTTGACTCCACTGTTAAGACTGAGAAAGCACCATTGATTACCAAGCAACTAAACATATGAAAATAATCAGAAGTAACAAGTAACTAGAATTCAAAAATAACACAGAATATGAGAGACAATACCCAATTGTATTAATACTCTTCCAGAAAGAAATACAACAAAGAAGATGCCACAGTCTTCTTCCTTACATCTCTAGAGCTCACACACATCTAGAGCATAAACAGTAAATCTCTTCAAGAGCTCACTCTCTCTTTTACAGTTCTAACACACAACTCAAACACAGAGTTGGTGTTCACCTCCAACCAGTCATTATTTTTACTGCTAGTACCACTAGTCAGTATCTCTACTGCTAGTACACAAGTGCTCCACGCACTCCACAAGTGTTCCATGCACTCCAAGTACTCAACGTACTCCAAGTAGATCCCCCATGAACTTGCAACAACCTGCAACTCAAATGATCTTACTTTGAAAGGAACTACCTTGCCTTCTTCTATTGCTCTCCAACTGAGTACACACCGTACTCCAAGTAGATCCCACCTGATCTTGCTCTCTATTGTGTTGCTATCACCTTGATTCTGCTGCCACCTACAGATCAACCTGGTTCTGCACACCTACAAACCTTAGACCTCGCACACACATACACCTGCAGATCAATGATCTTACTTACCATGCAGATTTTTAAATGTGGCCTTGCACACCTACTGACCAAAATCCTACATATATGAGGAATCCTTCTAATTCTCCAAACCAGCACCCATACTTGACACTGTGGCACTATGAGGAACACACTTTGCTCTTTTCACTCTGAAGGAGATAATTTTTGCTCTCTTACTCTATAACATAAATTACAATACAACATATGAATCTATTATATAGATCTCATATAAATAATAATTAGACACTTAATTACAATAATTAAATCTGAAGCTCAAGACTATAATTAGCCTTCTTCATGTAAACAACTAGTTCGTTAACGAACTATCCATAGAACTCACAGTTCAGAACCACACAGGTGACCGACGTCAGTCCTTGTCTACCTGGGTGTGATCGATGTCAGTTGATATCTAACCGTCATCAGCAGCTTTTTGTCTCCACCTGATCGATGTCGGTTGGCTTGATCGACGCCAGCGACTGTGACACTCAGCACCCTCCTTCAATATTTGCATCAGTGAAACTTTTAGCTCCACAACCTAACAATCTCTCACTTGGAGATAAACAACTACACTGTACCTGTACTTGTACCCCGTCTAATCTATTTCTTGGCTTGTATCCCTCTTTAAACTCAACTTTGAAGACCAACCACTACAAATCATGTGGTGCACCTCCTGTCATCCGAGTAACCTGCCACATCTAAATTTACAAACCCATGTAGTGAAGTCCTGACTCTGCATAACATGTATACCTGCTGCTGGTCCTCTCAAATACCTGAAAACTCACTTCCTCGAATTGGCTCCTAACTCTCTGACAGCTCTCACTACTGGACAAACTCAGGTCTATACCAGACCTCATGTAATTTCAGACACTGAACTGTCCAGTCCTTGGTGTGCTCCAGTTTTGCATCCTGCATATTGAATCTCGCTAACACCTGATTCACATCAGCTCCCACTGGAGACAAAATTAACTTGTGATCTTTCATGTCTCTCATGCCAAATAATTTTGCTGCTCTAAATTCTTCATGACATGCCACTGAACTAACCTTACCCTTGGCTCAGCGAAACCCTGTATATACGAACCTGCTAGCTAGCATACCATCTATATACAGTAACAGGATAATGTTGTGACTATCATCCACCTGGTAAGACAAACATAATGGTTATACTGACATTGACTAAAGCCCTACTTTGTCATCCACCTGATACCACCTGTCAGCCCTGTAACACTGTCATGCAGCTTGCTCAAGACTATATGACCTGGCCTTATGTCTCACGTGTCCATTCTCTCTATTCTTTAACTAAGGTATCCATTCATCTTTCAGTGCTTTCTTCTGGCTGGCAACCCTACCAAATCTCTCATTTGGTTCTGCATCCTAATCATGCTATGCTCCCACTATTTCTTGGATCCTTTCTGCTTTGCAGTGAACAACAAGTATAAAGAAGAGAAACAATAAATTTGAGGCTTACTTATCTTTTCAGTCCTTTATATGGACGTTTGAGACTCCTTGACAACTTGCTGTTAGCTCAAAATCTATTACAGTGATCGACCTCGGTCACCACACAATCTGCATCCGACTGATGTCAGTTCCATGCGACTATCATTTCTGCTGATAATAATTTTTTGACCAACGTCGGTCTTACCTAGTCACTGACGTCGATTCTATGACTGACACCGACATCCACCCTGCCCGACACTATCGGCTCTGGTCTGCACATGACTGACATCGGCACTTGTTTGTTCGACATCGGTTCTCCCTAATCGACGTTGGTAATTATGTTTGCCTGTGAGTGATGACTTTTTACCTGCGAGCTCTCCATGGATCAAAACCCTGTCCAAACCACCCTACTTAGAGATGTACATCCTTCTCCACTGATCTCTATCCATCATCTCCTCCAAAAACACCAAGGCTTTTCAGTTCTTAAGTCTCTCAAACACATCTAACTTCCTCTTAAGAACATGCATCTCCTTCTTGTTCATGTGACCAAGCCTACAAAGACACGTCTTCGTAATAGAATAAGAATCAGTAATATAAGTAGATAGATAAAAGATACCTACTTTGTTACCACCAGCTAATTCAAGTGCATCTACTGTGAGAGTTTTTGTGCATCTCTCATCACCCAACTTTTCTGAAGTAATTAGCCGCATCTTCAGAACTGGGACATGCATGACATTCTTCAACACCCATGTGTTGGCCGCCTGCAATTTCAACAACACTTTCCCTTTGCCAATGCTTTGACAAGGCACACCAGCCCCTAAATAAATCTTTCCAAAGTCTCTAAAGACCTTAACATGGAAAAATACTCTATTTCGAGCTGCATGGAAAGAGGCAACAAAATCTATAAAACAAGATTTTACTTTATCCAAGAAACATACCAGAGCATCTTGTGCAACAACACCTACAATATCTATTTTTTTAGTTCTTTCATGCTGATCTTCTACCAACCAATAATCTTTCTTTACTTGCTATTTCTTTCCATAACACCGTAATTGACCATTCGTGCTTTTCAATTCCTCTATTCTTAGCTTATTTTTTTTTGTTATTGCTATACTCTCACTCAATCAAAAACCCCTGAGAGTGACCTGTAATCAAACACAAATATGCTCCCTGCAACCTTAGCTCTGATACCAACTGTTAGTGGTATCAAGCTATGAACCAGCACCTTGGCTCCGATACCAACTGTCAGAAATCTAGAACAACAAACATGCTTTGACTCCACTGTTAGGACTGAGGAAGCACCATTAATTACCAAGCAACTAAACATGCAGAAATAACCAAAAATAACAAGTAACTAGAATTTAGAAATAACACAGAATATGAGAGACAATACCCAATTGTATTAATACACTTCCAGAAGGAAATACAATAAAGAAGATGTCACATTCTTCTTCCTTACATCTCTAAAGCTCACACACATCTAGAGCATAAATAGTAAATCTCTTCAAGAGCTCACTCTCTCTCTTACAGTTCCAACACACAACTCAAATACAGAGTTGGTGTTCACCTTCAACCAGTCAGTATCTCTACTGCCAGTACCACCAGTCAGTATCTCTACTGCCAGTACATAAGTGCTCCATGAACTCTAAGTACTCAACGTATTCCAAGTAGATCTCTCATGAACTTGCAATAATCTACAACTCAAATGATCTTACTTTGGAAGGAACTACCTTGCCTTCTTCTATTGCTCTCCAACTGAGTACACACCATACTCTAAGTAGATCCCACTTGATCTTGCTCCCTATTGTGTTGCTGTCACCTTGATCCTGCTGCCACCTGCAAATCAACCTGGATCTGCACACTTGCAAACTTTAAACCTCACACACACATACACCTGCAGATCAATGATCTTATTTACCATGCAGATCTCCAAATGTGGCCTTGCACACCTGCTGGCCAAGATCCTACATACATGAAGAATCCTTCTTATTCTCTAAACCAGCACCCATACTTGGCACTGTGGCACTAGGAGGAACACACCTTGCTCTCTTCACTCTGAAGTAGCTAATTTTTGCTCTCTTACTCTCTAGCACAAATTACAATACATCCCATGAGTCTATTATATAGATCTCATGCAAACAATAATTAGACACCTAATTAAAATAATTAGATCCACAACTTAAGACTATAATTAGCCGTCTTCATGCAAACAACCGGTTCATTAACAAACTGTCCATGGAACTCATAGTTCAAAACTGCACAGGTGACTGACGTCAGTCTCTATTTGCCTGGGTGTGACTGACGTCGACCGATATCTGACCGTCATCGGCAGCTTCCTGTCTCCACCTGACCGACATCGGTTGGCCTGACCAACACCGGTGACTGTGACACTCAGCACCCTCCTCCAGTGTCTGCATCAATGAATCTTTTAGCTCCATAACTTAACACTCACTTTGCTCTGTTTGCTACGACTTCTATATACTTTTAATAACAAAATTCTCCTCTTGCCTTGAAATGATTATAATGCCTCTGTAATGTCTAAAGACTTAAGGAAAACAAAGTGACTATGGGGGCTTGTATTAGAATTGGTGAATAGTATATAACTATCTTGTAATTTATTAGGTCGCTAAAGGTTGAAACTACAATATTAAAAAACTAAATTTTCAGGAAGGAAATGACTTCATAAATGTTAATTGCATAACAAATATACCCTAAATATATACCAAAAGATCTTAACAATAGAATGTTAGCTTCAAACAATGATAACTACTTGAATGATTGTTTGACATCTCACGTGTTTATAATTTCTCTACGTATAACTATAAAAATAATGATTTTGAATGCTTGATAACCTCTTTTATGTCCAATCACTACAATTTTTATGTATTTATAGAAAAAATAATTCAAAATATGACCAAATTAGTGTGTGAACCGACATCAAATGGCTAGAAGTATAAAAGGTTTTTGTAGGAACCCTAAAAGGGACGAGAAACATCATGGGTTATTCTGACTGGTGGGAGAAACATTATCACTTCTGGCACAAATCTCAATAAGAGCAAGGGATGAAAAAAATATCTAGGGTTGAGAAAAAGGGGGAAGCCATTAAAAGTTAAAAAAACCAATAATGTATAATTTAGACTAATAATCACAAAATTGATAAGAATGCTAAAATTATATGATTTAACACTTAATAAATACCATTAGGCCATTTTTTAGGTGTTTGCATTTTCTCCCACTTTGTTTAGACACCTAAAAGTGTCTCATAGCATTTATTAGTTGTAAAATTGCATTGTTTTAAGATGTTTGTGTACTTGTCAATTAATGGTCCAAATAAGGTGTTATTGGCATGTTTTTAAACTTCTAATGGTTCTTATCTCTCTTTTCAACCCCCTTTAGTTGTCCCCTTCTCTTTCCTCTCTCTTATCTCTACTTTGAGCTCTATGTTTAAAGCATCAATGGCACTCTTGGGGCTTTCTAGAGCATTATCCGCACTCTTGGTCCCCATGACTGGCCCCTTTAGCTAATGTACACATGTCCCTCTTGTCCTGCCTTTTTACTTTCTAAATGTTTGATATTGGCTTGTGCATCAATAGGGTCCTAATTTGAACCCAGATTATCTATAAATACACATTGATAGTAGTTCATTTAAGAAAAAGAATAAGCACATAAACCATTCATAAAGAATCTATTTAGCACTCATATGGATTCTAAAGAAATTAAGCAATCATTAGATCATTAATTATGATATTGTGAAACACAAGCTCATGCTATAAAAATTATTTGAAGTGTTTTACGAAATGGTGAACATTAGTGATAAATATCCCTATGTGATGGTAGAAATTATGTGCACAAGAGAAATCTAGGGTGATACAATCTAAAACAGTAATTAGGCCCCTAAAATGCTTAAAATAGTAATTAGAAGTAAAGCTAAGTGATTGAAAAGTTAATAAAAATGACAAAAAAAAGAGCGATGAAAACAGACACACTTGTGCAAAATTATAGTATTCTAGAACTAGAAACATTATGTGGAAGTTAACTTGATTGTACCCTACAAATCTAGAAGTGATTACTCACTAGGATATAATTGACAGGTCACCAATTTTGTATCGTACAAAATTAGCAGGCTACTAATTATGTACCTCTATTTCTATTGACTATGTACCTAGGTGTTGGTTTTGTAATTTGATCCTTTTTCAATTCTATAAATTTTTGGCTAGGTGCATAGGTTGATGGCAAGTAAGATTGTGTGTTCACTTCGTTTAATTGACTAGTAAACTGTGTTGAATTTATTCTCTTTCACTCCATGATCTAACCTTGAAATATAGCAATAAAATAGAGTGTGCAAGTTTTTTGACTCGACTAACCTCTTAGGGAGTTGCAGCTCCATATCCCCCATACTTGGAATTAGAGTTAGTATAGTTCTCTTGTGTAGGTGATTGAAATCCTAACCCAAGTGAGAGAATGGCTTCACCTCCTCTCATTGTAAATCAAATGCAACTATATAGTCTCATTATAAAAAAATTGGCAGAGGATGATGATGGCACAAGCCTTGAAAATGTGTAGATATAATGTAGACTCAATGTGCAAGCTCCTTAATAGGTGTAGCAAATGAATAAAATAAATGTGTGGTTCAAACTTAAGGAGGGCTACCAATGATATTTGCATCATTTTAGCACTAATTAATAATGGCACAAAAGTAGGTTTAACATCATTTATGGGTGGCATAAATGTGTTACAAATGTGATGGATAAGTGGTGTTAAAGGGCACAAATGTGGCATAAATAAAAATGCTTAATTTCTTCACTTTTACACCACCTATGCACCGCAAAAAATTAGATAAAGTCCTTAAATTTTTATTGTAATTTTTTTAATATAAATTTGACCTTAAATGTGGTGTTAATTAGACTTCATGTAGTAGTGTATGCTAATTTTTTTTGCCTCTTAATTGGATGGGCCCATTCACCCCTTTGCGATTTTTCTTGTTTCTTTTTATAGTTGTTGAAGGTCAGCATACACACTAATTTAAGTCATTTATAAATAGACAAGTTAGGGAGCTCATTTTTCATCAAACACAAACTTATCACATATTGGATACATGTGAAGCATAATCTTCTATTCTTTTCATAGCAATTATTTGTTCAATTTGAAGGGTCTGAAAAATTAGAAGGGGCTAACACTAGCTAGCAACTAGCCCTGTCTATGTAGACCCTTATAACAAATCTTTTTCAACTTATATGACAAGATTAACTCAATTTCAAAGGATTAGAAATAAAAGCACGTAAAATTAAGGAAGAGGCGATGGAGTAGAAGTAGGTGAACATAGTTGCATAATTATTTTACAAGTGATAGTCCCTGACTAGGATAGTTTTTACAATCTTGTTTTTTTACTAGGAGAATCCATATGGTCCTGGCATCATTCTCTATTACAAGTAATTTCAAACCCACATGGATATGTTTAGATTGTGATGAAATGTTTAGAAACAGATCAAAGCCTCGTATTCTTCCATGTGACATCATATTAAAAAAATTAAGAACCCTCTATCCCCTGTTATATTTTGTTATGTATTTAATTGGGCATTATTGACTGTATTTTACATGGCTTATGATGCTTAATTAGCAATATGTGTATTTATATTGATTACACTTGTGTTAACTCTATAATATGACACATGTTAGGGTTTAATATTTTTTAAAACCCACTTTATGCATGCTTCTTTATGCCTCCTACAATTTATCTTTGGGTGAATCTATTTTGTGTATGCCCATATATCTATTCATATGTTTTGTATATGTTATATCCTTAGGGGTGTATTGCAAAATTTTTAGATTTATTATTTCAAACTCTATATTTTGGTCATTCGAATCTAATTTTTTTTGTCTATCTTGTATTTTTGCTTGAATTTATACATCTAATTTTTCATTCTCTAAAATATATAATTACCTAGAGCACAATCCTAACATTTTATTAGAAATCATTATTGATCATTCGTACACACTAGAGGCTATTTAAAAATACATCTAATGCACTATGTTTCCAATAGAAATCCCAAAAAGGCTTGAATCCATTCCAAATTACCATGTTTCTAATGAAAATTCTAAAAAAAATGATTCCCATTCAAAAGCACTATGTTTCTAATAGAAAATTTAAAAAGGATTGAATCCCATTCCAAAATTATAAAGGTGTCAAATTTTTAATGTATGGTGGGAATGGTAACCCTTATCTTCATTTACAATCATTTTATATTTCACGTCATAACTCTATTTAATATGATATAATCCTCATGTAATTATTCCTTGAGGGTTTTAATGGGTTATGTTCTTAAATGGTATAATCATTTACCCATTGTTTACCCCTTTTTAGAATGTGTTGTTTTAGGATAATAACCTATGCACAAGGGTGAATAAAAATATTCTAAAGTAGGCCAATTAATGAAAAACTCAGATAAATGAATATTCTGAATTAAAATGTTGAGTTATGCTAAATATATAAAGTACACTCAAAACAATATTTTGATTGCATAAACATGAAGAAAAGACAATACTTATCTCATATGTAAAAGTACAAATAAATTCTGAAAAGTGTAGAGGTGGAAACAGGGAGGGATAAGATTAAGATCCAGTCATCAATTTTTTTTTTTTTTTTTGGAGGCCTAGACACTTGCGTCGATGTTTTTATCCAAATCTCAAAGCAATTGCATGTATGGAATATTCAATATATTGAAAACTGACTACCTGAAGCCTTATAGGTTTTTATCACCTTTTTGATGATATATTTAATTCATGTGCACATGTTACCAATGATTGTACATGGATTAAACCCTAACTCTTCACCTTAGGTCTTTGTACCTTGCAAATAATGTGTTGATAGACTCATGGTGTCAAGTTGAACTCAACGACCCCTGTATCAATGAGTGTTGCCTACACATCCAATACTCCAAAGAGGGCCTTAGACATATCTAGTCCTCCCCTAGGTTTGGCATGTGTGAACACAAGGGTGAAATATACTATATGCAAAGACATGCAATGATATAGCTTGTAACTTTAAAATATTACTCATGGTTTGTTCTTTGAGTGCTTTAGACTTGTAATATGATTGCTCCTATGACTAATATGAAATTAGGGAATAATATAGTATTATAACTTAGTTGTGTAATTAATTTATTGAGATTGAATAGGTTTTTTCTTGGTATTTTTTAGATGGGTCTCATGGTAGGGTTAAATAAGACAAATGGGATTACCCATAAGATTCAAAATATTTGAAAATTAGATAAGGTTAGAGGACTAGACACTTTATAATAATTTGGACACTTGCATCAATGCAAGTGTCCCTATGTGGGACGTAAGTGTTTGACATGCTAAGAAGATACCAAGGATTTGAAATTGAAATTGAATGATATATATTAGGTTTTAGGCCTTCTATACAATGCAATACATTTGGGTCATTAGAAATGATAGGGTCAGATCATAAGATAAATAATTAGGCATAGTGAGATGGCGAATGCGAGCCTTTCGATAGTACGAAGGTTTAAAATTAAAATATAGAGCTCTGATAGGTATTTTTCAAGTATACAAGACTAAGATGCTATATAAACTAGAATTTAGTCTCTACATCCCTCTCCAACCACCGACCCCAACCCCCTTTAATCTAATAATTCATAAAGATTCAATTACTAGTTTAAATGAAATAATTGTGAACTTGGGTGTGTATAGCACATATCACCTTTATTTGAGACCACTTTGAGTGTTTTATTGGTGTATGACCTGTAACTAAGTGCATGTTATAGTATAAATTAGTGCATATAATCTAAAATTTGACATAATTGGAATTCTTGAAAATAAAGAGATCAAGGAAGGAGTACACATGTCTATTGATGCAACCATGTGCCCCTTGGTATTTTGACTTAGTAAAGATGATTTATTATGAAGAATTGGAGTTAAGAGAGGTTAAAAAATAAAACTTGGAGATTTGAAGAGGTATATTGGAAAGTATTTATGCCCCCAATCTGGTGTAAGAGTGAGTTATGAAATGACCATTGAGATCATTTAATCTCAATCACACAACTCAAGTGACAGTACAATAAAATCCAAGTGGTATAACCAACTCAACCTATAAAATAGAAGTAGTGGCATTGAATATCAACCACATTACCAAAGCAAGTGAATTACTATAGAAAAAAAAGACTCAAAATGGTGCTTCCTAATGAAGATGATGTTTCTTGGTAACGTATCAAAGTTTCTTGATAAATATGTTCGAATAGCTTTGAATATGTATTTGAAATTTTTGGTGCACTTGCATAGTATATGCACCTCTAATGTGTATCAAGTTGAAGTATCTGTCAAAATGTAATCTCTAATTTATAATCGTATATAATATTTGTTGTAAATCTAAGAAAATCTATCCCAAATCTATAAAAATCATTGTAATGTATAGGATTCTAGCCCAAATGTATATTTGAATCATGTAAACTGAAATGAAATTATGGAACTTCTAAGAATTGTATAAGTGTGGAGGTAATGTCTTTATGGCATGCCCCCACTAATATTCCCTCCCCACTTTTAAAGTGAGGGAAATGGAATTGGGTAGTTACCTTACCTCAAAAGGATAATATAACTATATAATTTTTGTATGAATCATGTAGCATATAAGAGTAACATGTCTAAGTAGATATCTCAATGAATCTCACATTATATGATAACAAAAATCCCTAAGATTCATGATATGTATCATGGAAACATTTAAAAAGTAACAATACAAGTTCAACAAATAGTTAAGTGCACATACAAGAGCACTTAATGTCACATAAAAGGGGTCTAATGAGACCACAAATAAGGGGCATATTCAAACACTACACATTTGAAGGAATAACATATTCAAATGTTTAGATATAAAAATAAAGTAACATATAGTGGCATAGGGGCCAACAAATGAGGAACATATTCAAAATTTCCACAAGTAAGAAAATAGAAACCAAGAAAAAATACACTCAAGAAAGTGAATAAATGTAATATAAGTAACTTACAAAAGCATACCATATTAGTCCTTGCATATTTGTGTTAGTGAAAAATTCATGTAACATAGCATAATAAGTACATTGTGAAAGGTGTAAGCATGAGTACAGACATGTGTAAGCATTAGCATATAAACTCAACTTCATAATGAAAAGGTGATTATAAAATAATATAACTTGTATCAATCATGATCAAGGGAGGCATATGTCCCTAATGGAGTGTATCATGCAAGAAGAGCAAGGGTTAAACATCTGTATGTGCAAGTATCATGGGTTTAGTGTATGTTTGTATCACACTCAAGTATGTGTGAAACATATACAGGTGTAGAAATGGTATGTTATCTACTAACACAAATTAAATAACACAGATGCCAAGGAGCTAGTAAACATGTGAATGTTGAATATTATTGTATTTTTGATTTTACTTGAATGTTTTTGCATTTTTTTTAATATTTGATTTTTTTTCTAATTTTTGAAATATTTGGAAAGGGAAAATTTCTAACCCATGATTCCATTTAAGGGATGCTTGCAGGTAGCTTCAAATTCAAAATATGGTACATCAAACTGGTGATACTACAAAGGATCATGTATAGGTGTCATATCTGGCACATAATATGTGATGCCCTACATGTGTCTCATAGGATTTTGTGGTCATGAAGAATTAGGAGAAGTAGGGGTTCGTGGAACCCATTATTTAGTTTTTTGTGGTTTTTTTGATGCAATTGTAATTGAAACATGTTTATTTGCTCTTAAAAATTGGGAGGACTATGTAGGTATAGATGAGGATTCTATAAAATCTACAATGTATATCTGGTGTAACAGTCTCTCAAGTATGGGTTATCGAGGATAGGGGATTGTTTGTTGCTTACCCTTTTGTGGATTTTAACCTTACTAGGTTGTACAATTAGTTGTATGGGAATAAACATATCTTGTTCAAGTAGATGTTCATATGGAATTCCATAAACTATGACTACCCTATTGGTATGAATGTATTTAATACACACACTAACATATTAAAGACTCTTGTATATAGTATAATGGAAAATGTAGTGACCACATGTGGGACCAACTTGTAAAGTTAAATCAATATCACCAATAACATGTTATGATGTCCCATTGAATGATCTAACTATTTTGGTCGAAGGGTATAGATCATCATGTGTATATCCTAAGTGTGTAAGTAACATCGTGGTACATACATTCTCACTATCACCATTATCAATCATATCACTATGTATAGGTTGATGATCAATGTATGCTCAAGTAAATAATGAATGAAGATTTGAGTCATTATCCACAATTTCATTGTCATCAGATGCAATAGAGATTCTCTGAATCATAGGAGGTAAGGTGCATGTATAAGTGCCAATAATATCATATAATGAGTTTACATATTGTGATGAAGGAGGATGTGCATTATATACCATTTTCACTTCTGATCTTTATTAGAATGATCTTGTAATGGATTGTTAAATATATTTTGGTTTTGATGGTCTCCAGGTTGTGAACCTAAATATTTTGGAGATCATCAAAATTAATTTGTTAGTTATCAATAAGATCTTGAATCTTATGTTTTAAGGTATAACATCTATTTGTAGAATGCCCAGGTCCTTGATAATAGTCACAATGTGCAATAACGTCATTTCCTTTTGGTAGAGGTCAACTCTTATCAATCTTTGTATGAGGATAGAGAGATACAAGATGACGTTCCACAAGCTTCTTAAGTATCAAATCTAGAGACTCAAATAATTGTGTAAATTATCTCTTAGGTGCATTGGATAAGATGAGATAATTAAGTTTTTGTGACACTATGTTAATCATTTTGGTTGTTTCCATTTTAGGTCATGTAGGTTTTACCTTGTATATTAGTTTGATATGAAACTTAGTAGTAAATGTAGTCAATGTGTTTGATACATACTTAAGCTTGTTCAAGGAAATAAGTTTAATTTCATGATCTCAAACAATATGGCATAAGTCATAAAAATATTTGAACTTTTTTAAGACAATGGACTCATCTAATGGGGTAAGTAAACTTTTCTTAAAAATGTCTTGAAGCTCTTTATCTATCATTGTATTTGTCATTTTAGCCAACATTGTTTTGTATCTCAAAACATATTCATTTATAGGTTCATTAGTTCCTTGTTTGATTTTAGAAATATGTGCATATGACATATTTTCAGTGATGTTGATGGAGAAATGTGCTAAAAATTGATCCGCTAGGGGTTTGAATGTTTTTACTAATTGGATTGGTGAGTCATATAACCATCTTAAAGCATATTTATTTAGTCTCCTTGGAAATAATTTGGTCAAAATTTTATTGTTTGAAGCATAATCAAGGAATTTTACATTGAAATATTAAATATGTTGTTTTGGATCACCTTTTCCATCATAAAATGTGAACTTGGGTACAACAAAACTAGTTGACAAAGGGTGCAAAGATATATTAGGTGCAAGAGGATTATGTGATACAACTTGTGAATCAATAGCATGTTTTGATTTCAAAGTATTTTGTTTAATGCTAGTAACCTAAGATTTCAAAGTTTTTATAACTTAGAGAAGAGTTTGTATTATAGACCCATTGGGATTAAGATTTGAGATTTGAGAAGCCATCAAAGGGAATGAAAACACCATTTATGTTGATATAGGTATTAAAATTGGTATTTGGATTGAAGTATTAATTGTTTCCATGGAGGATGTGGCAAGAGTTATTCCATCTAAGGGTTCACCATTATTGGATGTGGATGTACTAACCTTAACATGGTTATTGATTTCTTCTTGGGTAATATGCAAGAATGCACTAATCAATTCTTTATTTATATTTATATGATTGACTAAGGCTTTTTTATCTTTCATTTCAAAATGATCTTTCTTAGAATTTTCCATATTTTATAAATGTGAATAAAGGTGCCAAAGGAAATTAAAAAATTTACTTTTACATATTACTAAAATTAGGAACCCTAGAAGACTGAAAACCCTATAGCAAGCTAGGAGTTTCATGGGAAGACATAGTGGTTGGGTTCACCAAATGTTCAATCCTTTTTATAATGCATTTTTTTAGGGTTAAAAGGGTAGAGTAGAGTATGCAAAAGGGTGAATAAACTATTATAGAGTAGGCCAATTAATTAAAAACTTAGATAAATGAATAATTTGAATTAAAATGCTAAGTTATCCTAAATATAGAAACTATAATCAAAATAGTAATTTTATTATATAAACATGAAGAAGACACAATAACTAATTTATCTACAAATGTGTAGGTAGTTCTAAGAAGTATATAGGTGGGAACATGTAAGGACAAGATCAAGATCCAGTCATTAGATTCTATAAATATTGTTTTTGGAGGCCTATACACTCGTGTCAACCTGTGAACTCTTACATCGATGCTTCTATCTAAATCTTGACATTACTATCTCGTACTAAATATTAACAAATAACATATCCATGTAACACATTGTAAAGTATAAATGATTAGCAAAATGTTTTAATTTAAACTATTGAATAGAGAGAAATGAATGTGTGCAATCTATTTGCTTTGTAACTTTTAAAAATGGAGAAGTGCATGCCTCCTTGGTGAGGCATTTGGATAAATGTTGAAACTAAGGTGAACTGAGAGTGATCAAGTCTCAATTTAAAAACTTTTAAATTCTATTGAATTGGAAGGATTGTATACTCCAACTCTCATTTGACTATGTAGAGTACATTATAAAATAATTGAAGGGGTGGAACCATGGAATGTGGCTTGATACAATAGAAAAAGTGCAGCCATAGACATTGACTGTCGTTAGAATTCAACATATCCCACTTTCAAAATGAGATGAATCACCCACTATAGACGAATCTAGATTCTATTTTAAAAATTTAATCTTTGAAACTTATGAACTTGAGAAAACTTAAATTGCCATATAGAAACATGAACATGAATGAATATCATGCCCCCTATATTTGTACTATAGGAATGAGTGCACATGTGTGTGCCACATGACCAAATAATCTAAAAAATTTAAATCATGGTGTATTTATAAAATTATATAGTTTCATAGAACTAAAATTTTCTCACGAGGTCTTGAATTTTCTAGACAAGACCATTGTGATGCCCTCTTTTTAATATGAGAGATGTAACTTGCAAGTCACTAATCTCAAAAGAGATATGTGAAATATGTAATCATGTAGTATCTTATTTTTATATTTAAATTTTATTGCATCATAGTATGGAATATAACATTGATTTTAATATGAAACATGTGTTAGGTATATGTAGTATTGAAGCACCTAAAATGATGTGTATCATAGCACAAGATTAAATAGAAAATATAAGTAACACATGATATGAATCATGGCACCATAGTAATGAGTAATGAGCAAGCAAATAATGTCATACAATGTCACACGATTTTTGTAGAATGTCACACATAAGGATTGAAGTCCACATATAAGGTACATGTGAATGCCACATAAACATCCAAGGTTAAGGGCCACACTCAAATGACACGATGATTCCAAGCAAGAACATGTATATATTTCACACACAAGGCCAAGGGCCACACACAATAAGCAAACAAGTCCTAACTTATCATGTAATAAAGTAAAAATATGTCATTGTTGGCAAATAACATATCCATGTAACACACGGTAAAGTATGAGCGATTAGCAAAATGTTTTAATTTAAATCGTTGAGTAGAGAGCAAGGAAAGTATGCAATCTAATTGCTTTATAAATTTTAAAAATGGACAAGTACATGCCTCATTATAGAGGCATTTGGATAAATATTGAAACTATGGTGAACTGAGAGTGATCAAGTCTCAATTTGAAAGCCTTTAAAATCTCTTGAATTGGAAGGATTATATACTTCAACTCTCATTTGACTATGTAGAGTACATCATAAAATAATTAAAGGGGTGGAACCATGAAATGTATCTTGATACAATATAAAAATTATGGGCATAAATATTGAGTGTAACTAGAATCCAACATGGCCCACTTGCAAAATGAGATGAATCACCCACTGTAGATGAATCTAGATTCTATTTTAAAAATTTCATCTTTTAAACTTTTGAACTTGAGAAATTTGAAATTGCCATATAGAAACATGAAAATGAATGAATATCATGCCCCTTGTATCTATACTACATGAATGGCTGCACATGTGTGTCACATGACCCAATAATCTAAAAATTATAAATCATGATGTATTTTGAAAACTATATAGTTTCATAAAACTGAAATTTTCTCATGAGGACTTGAATTTTCAAGATAAGACCATTGTGATGCCACCCTTTTGAGATGAGAGATGTAATTTTGAGATTTGAATTGTCATTTGCTTATGTCTTAGCCTCTTCAGTAGGTTTTCCAATGCCAATGATATTATCATCAATGAGATCTTAAATCTTATGCTTATGCTTGAAACATATATTTGTGGAATTCCCAATACATTTATGGTAGTCATAATATGCATTGTCCTCAATTATTTTATACTGTGGTCTAGACATGTCTAATTACATTGGTGGAAGAAAAGTGATAAGATTAAATTCAAGTAGCTTTTTCAATAATACATGAGGAGGTTATGGCAACCTTGAGAATTTATTCCTTGGTGAAGCTTGTAATTGAAGCTTTTGTATTGGTTATGAGATAATATTAAATGTAATCTTAACTTCATTCTTGATTTTGTTGGTTTGCTCTTCTAATTTGGAATACTTTAAAATTTTATATTTAAATTAGAAGAAACAGTTGAAGTATACTTAATCTTGTTCAAAGTAAGCAATTTAAATTTGCATTCTTTGATTGTATGGCATAATTCATTGAAATTTTTGAACTTATTAGACATATTTGAATCTTGAAGTGGAGATAACAGACTTTGAGTGAAAATAACTTGGATTTCATTAACATCCATCTGATTTGTCATTTTTTGTAGCATAGTCTTGCATATTTGAACATATTCATTGATTGTTTCATTATAACCTTGTTTGAGCTTTGTAGTTTGAGCATATAAAAGCTTTTCACCAATGTTAGTAGAAAAGTAATACCACTTGTTGGGGATCAACCAACAATGTTAGTAGAAAAGTAACCTTGTTTGAGCTTTGTAGTTTGAGCATATAAAAGCTTTTCACCAATGTTAGTAGAAAAGTAATGTTAGCTCTGATACCACTTGTTGGGGATCAACCAACAATGTTGATTACAATATGAAAGCAATAAATGTGGAATTAATCCAGAAATGAAAGCAACTAGAATCATAAATATAGCAAGAAGAAGAGATACAAGAAACCACCCTGAAAACTTGTATTAAACTCTTTACAGAAGGAATACAATTGAAGAAACTTCTTTTCTTTCACACCTCTCTCAGATGTACAGATCTCTCTCAAGATCTCTTTCCCTCAAGAGCTCTCTCTCTCAATTACAATCACAATTCACACCTTGAATTGTCTATCTTACAATATCTTGTACTGTTCAACACTCTACTTGTGTCCACACTAAGCTATGAAGATCTATCCTATTATATAATAATTAGGAAACATGAGCATGCATTTACAACCAATAGTTATGCCTCTTAAACAAGGGCTCTAAAATAGTCTTACTAATAATAGAGATGCGGACTTAAGACTATCACTTAATCCTAACATGCAAACATTCTATTTTGTCTACGAAAATAGCTTTCTGGACGCACAGGTAACCGACATCGGTTCCTGCCTGCTTGCACCTGACCGACGTCGGCCGACAATGACCGACGCCGACATCTCCCAGTCGACTCCTGACCGATGTCGGTCGCTCCTGACCGATGTCAATCGCTCCTGACCAACGTCGGTGACTGTGTAAACCTGCAACTTTGCAATCTGCTCACTTGGTGAAGCTTTTAGCTCCACACCTTAACAGTTTGAGGTTTGTAGTTTGAGCATATAAAATCTTTTCACCAATGTTAGTAGAAAATTATGTTAAAAAATGATTTACAAAAGGATTAAAATCCTTTAATCCTTTTGTAAATCATTTTTTAACATACTTTTCTACTAACATTGGTGAAAAGCTTTTATATGCTCAAACTACAAAGCTCAAACAAGGTTATAATGAATGTTAGTAGAAAATTATGTCAAAATATGATTTACAAAAGGATTAAAATCCTTTAATGATTGAAGAGGAATATCATAAAATTGTATAAGAACATATTCTTTGAGACTTCTTGGAAAGATATTTGTCATCAATTTCTCATTATTTGCATAGTCTAGACAAGCTATATGGAAGGCACATAAATTCTATTTAAGATCACTTTTGCCTTCATAGAGGAAGGTTAGGAGCCACAAGGCCAACTGGTAATGCATAAGTTACAACTTCAAGTACGAAAGGGATGTGTAATAAGGAACATGAATCCATGGAGGGGATACCATGAGAAAGAGTTTGCTCAATTTGAGATAGTTTAGCTTTTAAGGTAAAAACTATATACTTGAGAGTAGAATTTTTAGAGGTGATTGGAAGAGTATAAGTAGAATGAGTGGGAAGAGGCATAGATACATTTTGGAAACCAAGTGATGCTCCCAAACCAAGAGATGATTCCATAGAGGTAATTGGAGCTGTAGAAATCATAATAGGTGCAATAGTAGAAGTAACAACATTAGAAAAGCTATCTAGGGTACCTTTATTTTGTTCAACTCAAGCAACATATAGGATTGAGTCAAATTTTTTTGGATGTTCATGAAGATATTACATAATTTTTTATTCATCTATTTGACCAAATTATTGCTGAGTATTGGGTTCTAAAATGAAAGCCATGATGCACCCTTCAAGAAGATATGGAATAAACAATGGAGGATCGTTTGAAGTTGAAGTTTGAGATAATTTATAACATATAATTATTATTTTTCCCAAGTCATTTCAGATTTAAAAAAATCTATTGGAGAAGAATAATGGCATGACATTGGAGTAAAACCATTTATAATAGGAAGATCACGAGACTAAATATTTTTATTACATCTTCTTAATTAACTTAACATTGAATACATTTAAGAACAAAATGAATAACATGTTGAAAGGTAATACAAGATGTAAAAATAAATTGCATGATCTTATGTAACAAATGAGAGATAATTTCATTCATTGATACCATTATGAATACAATACAATAAAAAATAAAGGTAAAAAGGGTGATCTAAGCAAGGGTTTGAATGAATGTGTAAATATACTTGCTCGTTCATATATTAGTGTCAATCCAATATTTTAGATCATAAAATATAAAGGATATACCATGTTTATAACTCAATATCATATCTTTGAGGGTACAATAAGAGCAACTTCCCTGGGTAATATGCTCCTTTAGATGCACCATGAATCAAATGACTAAAAGAGGATTCCTATGGTATAAACAAGGGACCCTAATTTTTTTTAAATACCATGAGGTATGTCTAAACTAAAATTCATGTTTAGTGTTGTAAAATGGATATGAGTATTGGGGTAGAACCCTTCACACCATAATGTCTGTAAATCAAATCACCATGAAGCCCGTAATGACAATCATTAAATAATTTTACAGCTACCTAAAGACAGTTCTAAAAACAAGTATCAAGTAAATATAAAATAAAGAGAAAATAAAATTGAAATATTTTTGTTTATATATATAAACATATTTCAGCCTGAGGTCGAAAGAAAGAGCTTCAGTTTTGGATGTTATCCAAGGTTACAAGATAATTTCTTTAGTATCATATTAAATCCAAGATCAAAGAATATTGATTCATGATTTCATATTTATAATCAAGTTGAAAGGATTTTTTATTTTAGTCTTGGGAATTTAAAAAAAAATTAGAGAAATTCTAGGACAAAAATAAGTAATGATCTAAATAAAATATGGGTTCACCAGAATGTTTAATGCATTATTTTTAATTTAGCAATGAATTGTTAAGAATAAAAAACCATTGAAAATTGATTCAGATCTAAAAAAATATACATATTTGAATGTGAAATATAAAAAAATAAAAAATTAGAAATGAGTTAAAATAGTAAATTGACAAAATATATGCAAACCTAGCTTGTATCTAATTTATTATTGACTGTGCAAACTAATTAGTATTAGAAATTAATTACAAGAATATATGAACTGTGTCAAAACTGAAAACATAAATCCAAAATATTCTAGGGCAATGTTTTACTATGAGGACAAGGCCACACTATAACCTTTCTATTGATTTCAATCATGTCCTGGATTATTGTGTGTCTAATATTGATCTAGGTACTTGAATCTGCAAGGTTTTGTTGTTTAGCTGACTTGATGCACAAAAGACCTACAAATTAAAAACTCTAGCTCATACATAATAATAAAATTTAAATCAAATTAAAAATGGTAGAATTGGGCAAGGTGAATAGTTGAGATATATTAAAAAATCCTATGTGTATTCTAAGTGTTACCTATATATCCCAAAACGGCCTCAGGTCGATGCAGTGTTCCTACTTAGAATGAGTGTGTGAATATTGACTTTGCTATATGAATGCAAATAGATATACTTATTTAAATGCTTGAAATACTCTCTTGACTTGTAATAAAAAAAAATAGACTTGGCCTATGATTGTTAGAGTGCTTCACAATTATAATTGGAAGGTATAATGCTCTTTTGCTCAATGTGCAGTATAATTACCAAGTGATTAGTAGATGATGCTTTGAGAGGCCTTGATGTGATTATATATAGAAAAATTTCAAATATTTTTGTTATTTAACCTTGATAAAAGTGTAGGAGAGGTATGTCTCATTTTTTTTAAAATTTATCATTAGGATGCGGGGGACAAGGCTGCACTAGTGGACAAGACTGCATTGCAACCCTATTTAACCTAGTGTGATTTTGTCCCATAAGGATAAAGACTACTAGAACTATACTAACATGAGTATGTAAGTATAATAAATATGTTTTAATGATGTTATAAGTGGTTTCGATATAGTTTATAGAGTAGTGAATGCTCTCATAGATATTGCAAGTTAATGGAATGGTAAATAGACCAAGCAGGGTAAAGATGTCAAGATTAAACATTATTAAGAACTTAATCATTATATTTGAGAGTTTATGATACAAAGACATCCTAATAAATTATAAAAAACCTCTATAATTAGTATAACTAAGAATAGGGTGAGAACTATAAGAGGTCCCACTTGTAAAGGTAACATTATATGCCTAAAAGTATCCTGTCTATGACCATCAAATGCTTTGACAAATCTAGAAGTATCTTATAAATATTGCTCTATATAATCAGTTTAATGAAGGAGTGTTATGGTACATGCATGTTACCTTGATCCATTATCTATAATAACACTATGTATGGATTAATTGTTAACATATACTCAGATAAAGAGTGTATGTCTATATAAATCATCATCAACAACTTATTTATCATCAAATGTAATCATATGACATGATGCTTGTTTGTTTATTCCTATACCAACGATGCTATTAAGTGGATGCCCATATGTATAAGGAGAAGGTTGAGAATTGTATACACAATGTACTTCAAAATGATCCTTGTTATTTGTTGTTTTATGATGTGTAAAAGGATATTTGTACATTTTGAGCTTTGAATTATCATTTTCATATGGCTTACCCTCTTTAGTGGGTGTGCCAATATCAATAGTATTCTCATCAATGAAATCTTGAATCTTGTGATTGAGCTTGCAACATCTATTTGCGTAATGACTAATGCATCAATGGTAGTAATAATATGAATTACTATCAAAACTTTTATATTGTAGTTTATACATGTCTACTTCCATTGGTGGAGTAAGAGATATGAGATTGCATTCAAGTAAATTTTAGAATAATACACAAGGAGGTGATGACAACCTTGAGAATTAATTCCTCAGTGGAGATTATAATTGAAGATTTATATTGGTTATGAGATAAAATAAACTTTAATTTTAGCTTCATTATTATTTTCATTAGATTTTCTCTTATAATTTGTTTTGCTTTGAAAATTAACATTTGAATTATATTTGAGCTTGCTCAAAGTAAGCAATTTGACTTCATGTTTTTTGATTGTATGGCATAACTCATCAAAATATTTGAACTTGTCAAACATAATTGACTGTTGAAGTGTGGGTAGAAAAATTTGAGTGAAGATATCTTAAAGCTCATTATCAACCATTTGTTTTATCATTTTTATTAACATAGTTTTGTATATCAAAACATATTCACTGGTTGTTTTATTGAACCTTTGTTTGATATTTTCAATTTAAACATATGATAACTTTTCACCAATGTTGATAGAAAAGTGTGTTACAAACTAATTTTCCAATGGATTTAAATATTTTATTGATTGAAGATGAAGATCATATAACCATCCAAGAGCATATTCTTTGAGACTTGGAAAAATCTTTGTCAACAATTTATCATTATCTGCATAGTCTAGACAAGTTACATGGAATACATGCAAATGTTGTTCAAGATTACATTTGCCTTCATATAAAGGAATCTTAGGAGACACAAATTCAATTGAGGGATAAGATGCAATTTTTGGTGTCAAAGGGTTATGTAACAATGAACATGAGTCTATGAAGGGGCTAGTATGAGAAATAGTTTATTTAAATTGAGATAAATTAACTTATAAGGTGAGAAATTTATGCCCAAGAGTAGCATTTGTAGATATTAATGTAGGAGTATAAATATCTTGATTATGCATAGGCATGGATAAATTTTGAAACCAAGTGATGTTCCCAAACCAATGGTTGATGCCATGGAAGTAATTGGAGGTGTAGAAATAAGAATGGATGCAATAGTGGAAGTGGAAACATAAAAAAGACTACCTTCATAAGTTTATTTTGTTAATATCTAACAACATATAAGAGTGAGTCAATATTCTCTAGATGTTTTTGAAGTTAGTGCATATATTTTTATTCAACAGTCTCACTTGACTTTTCTTGAGTATTGGATTTTACAATTAGAGCCATAATGTGCCCTTGGAGAGGATGTGGAATAAGCAATGAAAGATCCTTTAAAATCTCATATTTGAGACAATGTGTAACATATGCTTCCTCTTATTCCCAATCCATTTTGGATTTAAAAAAATATATTTTTAATTGTGTTTTCATTGGAGAAGAATAATGACATGATATAGTAGTGCAACCATTTAAAATAAGAATACCATGAGATTGGACATTTTTAGTATAGTTTCTTGATTAATTTGGCATTGAATCCATGTAAATACATAATGAATAACACGTTGAAATGGAATACAAGATGCAATAATGAATTTTATAATCCTATGTAATGTATGAATGAAACATTCATTCACTGATTCGATTATGAATACAATACAAGGAAAAATCAAGGTAAAATAGGTGACCTAGGCAAGGTTTTAAATGATTGTGTGGGATCTCAATTATAATTTCTCATTCATAGACTAGTGTCGACCAAATATTTTAGATCTCTAACTACATAATATAAACCATGGTTTTAGCCCATTATCCCATATTTGAGGGTATGGTGAGAGTAACTTCCTTGGGTGATATGATCTTCTTAGATGCAACACAAATCAAACACATAAAGAGGCTTCTTATCATATAAACAAGGGACTTTAGGCATTTCTAATATACCATGAGGTAGGGGGAAACTAAAATCCATAATAGCACTACCTAGGGCTTGTATATTGGGATAAGATCCCTCATTTCATGGCATCGATAAAACATGTTAGTGTTTAACCAAAAATGATATCTCTCTATGTAGTTTTAAAAATACAACAACATAATTGATAAAAATAAGTAACAAGCAATAGAAAATAAAGAGAAAAAAAATCAAAATATTTTTATGTATAGAGATAAAATAATCAACCCAAGGTAAAAAAAATACTTTAGTGTTGGATGTTATCTAAGGTTAAAATAAAATGCTTTGTGTCAGTGATTATATCTGTGGTTGAAAAGAAGTTATTTAAGTGTTAGATTTAGATTAAAAGTCAAAGGTTCTTTATTGAAGTGTCACAAATTCACAGACATTTATATGAAATTCTAGGATAAAATAAAGAAAATAGAAATAAGTGTTTAAATAAAAATTATGGGTTCACCATAATGTTTAATGGTTATTTTTTATTTAACAATGAAATGTAGTAAACACTAAATAATTAAAATAGTGATTTAGATTACATGATATATAGAACCTGAATGTAATATACAGTAAACAGAAAAATTAAAATAAGATATAAATAGTAATAAATAATTAAATATGAAAACCTAACCCAAATCATATTTGTGCTGACTATGTAAGCAAATCACTGATGTAGAGTTGACTAGAAGGATCCTATGAAGTGTGTTGCAACCAAAAATAGAATCTTGAAATATACTAGGACAGGGTCATAATAGGGTGGATGGGGGTGCAATGTGGCCTTTTCTATTGACTGAAACCATGTCTATGTTGATTTTGGAATTGATTTTTATATCTGTGTACATGCACCTATCAAGTATGGTTGATTAGTCGCATGTAGGTTTTTTATTTGACCCGCTGAAGTGCCTGCAATAATAAAAACCTAGTTTCTACACATAAACCAAATAGAAATAAAATATAAAAAATGGGGGAATAAATCAAGGGGGAATAGTCAAGATATCCTCAAAAAACCTTATGTAATATGAGTGCTACTTACATATCCCAAAAGGGCCTTAATCTGATGTAGGTTTTCCTCCTAGAACGAGTGTGTGAATCTTCATATTTTTAATATATGGATAGAAATAATAAATTGAATTGTGTTCTTAATAATGAATTCCATTAACCTAAAATAAAATAGATTCAGACTTGTCATATGACTGTTAGAATAAATCATAACTAGAATTAGAAAGATTAGTGCCCTTTTACTCAATGTGCAGTAGAATTGCCAAGTGATTGTTAGATGATGATGTATTAAATGACTTTGATGTGCTTATATAGCAAAAAATTTGAAATATTTTCATTAAATAACTTTGATAAAAATGTGTGAGGACTGAAATGAAATGTCTCAAATTTGAAAAGTAACCATTAGAGCACAAGAGATGAGGCCACACCAGTGGAGAAGGCTAGGCTACAACCCTATCTGACTTAGTATGATCTTGTCCCAAAAGGATGGAGGCTATTGGAACTTGGATGAAAATAATATATAAGTATGTCAAAATGATGTTTTTAGCAATTTCAAGACTATAAGTAGAATAGTGAATGTTATCAATGAGATTTCAAGTTAACAAAATGATGAATAGGTCAAGTAAGGTAAATATGTCAAGATTAGACACTGTCAAACACTTAATGATTAAATTTGAGTGTATATGCATAAAATATGGTCCTCATCAGTTCCAAATTTATAGGTGATGTTTGTGATAAGACTGAAAATGCATTTCTAGATCTAGATTCAGATAATATTCTTTTTATTATGACTTATTCAAGATGTGTATCTAAACCCAATGTGTTTTCCCAATTGATTTAATTGGATATATTATTTACATATCAAAATTTGTATTTTTTATATTTACATATTCATTCCTAATTAAATTAAACTTCATTTATTTTCATTATATTAATTTGTAATCAATTTATTTATATTATATTTTGGTGAACCCACATTGTCTTGCATCTCGTTAGGTTATATAGTATTCCATATTGTGTTAGATCTCAAATTATTCAATTTTACTAAGGTTATTTTCATTTTATACATCCTAGGTTTGATACCATAGCTTCATTTTTATTTATTTGATTAATCCCAAACCCTAAGCTAACATAATTTCTACAAATTATTCAAACCATAGTCTAGTTGTAGGGTGTGTATTTTTTTATGTTTGATTCCAATTTATGAAATATAAATTTATTCTATCCAAGATTTAAACTTATATGTGATAAGATTATTTAAGAACTTAAATATTCTCAAATTATATTTGGTTAAGCCTATGTCAATCATGAAAAATAAAATGGAATATGAAAATATGTCTTAAAGTTGTAAAATTTAAAGTTTATTTAGGAAAATATGTGAACGAGGTTGCTTTTCAAAATTCAAACATGTCATATTTAAATGCCAATGATGATAATGGTTTTTTTATGTCAATGAATCTAAAAATGCTTATGTGAATGGAAATGAAGTGGAATATTTTGATCAAGAGGCCAATTTAGATGCTCAAGATATGGCTTCTCATGCTGCTAGATTTATAACCTTGATGAAATTCCTAAATTGATAAATGTCATACAATAATTTAAAAGTATGCCTTCCAATGTGGTCATTTATAAAATCTTTCCTAATCATGTGTATGTTCAAAATCATATCATTTATAACAATTTTTATATTTCTTATAACATTCCTTCTAGTGTTTCGACCATTACTTATGTTTGTTTTATTATTTTTTATCAACATGCTTCTACTATTTCTTGTCAACATTATTGTGATTATAGCATTATTTCTATTCCCTAATATATTCATATTTCTCATGTTTCTAAAAATACTTTGATGTAAAATATTCCTCCTATTTTTCAACATGCTATTACTTATAATATTTTCCCACCTTATCCACATATCAATAAACTCCTAATTATTCAAAAGTTCTTATATTTTGGCGTATTGCACTTCTTCAACTAGTAATTTTTATTCAAATATTAAAATGACTACTATGATGCATACACTTTGCAACATAAAATTTTAAATGAGAATCTTTTCTCAAGTGTCCCAAATTCCAAATAATAGGGTTAATTCCAATGATATCTTCTCAAACCCTTTGCCGTATAAAGTTCTTGTATACCCTTTTCCTACATGTTTTATAGCTCTAAAAATTTAAATGTTTAATGGAAAAAGATATTCTTTATACTTATTTCTTAAAATTTTATCATATTTCCAAACCCTTGACTAAGTTATTCCTAATAAGTTTTAAGAATTATGCTCTTAATTAATCATATGCTTTACCAAATGGATCCACACATTCTTTCAAAAAATTAGATGGTTATTTCTTATCTCACTTTTGAATTAACATTGGTGTGAAATTTACATTTTATAAATTGGCTAAAATAAAGGAAGATCCAAATGAAACCATTGGTGAAAACATGTTTAAATTTTATACTATTATTACTAAGATGGCATTTGAATCACCATACAATGAAATCTAAAGTATCTTTGTCAATAGCTTGCTTCGAATCATTAAAGATAAAGTTATCTTCAATACTATCATTATTTTAATGAACTTTTTCACGTTATTGAAGATTTTGAGATCGAAATTTTAGATGTAAATGTGTCTAGGTATGGGTCAAATGATTTTACTATGATCACTTCAAAATTTACAAACAAGAAAATCTTTAGAAGAAAAAAGGAAATATTTTAACTTAAGAATGATTCCAAAAATGTGGTCAATACCATAGAAAAATTATCACTAAAGCTAATTTTACCTCAACAAAGAGAGCTTAGGAAATTCTATAGACTTAGTGAGATTTCACAACAAGTCTTAAAGATATTGCTTGAGCATAATATGATTTATTTACCTCTAATAACAAATTTTTATCATTCAATTCATTTGCCTAAGATTCATGAGCAAATGAATTTTATGATTATTATATAATCCAAGGATACTCTTCAAATAGATGCATAAGTTTGAAGCATAATATCCAAGATCTCATTGATAGGAATCAAATATAATTATATGAAGTCAATAACAACTTGAATGAATCTATGGGTATTTTAAATAAATACTTGAATATTTTCACAAATCCTCTTCTAAATCATAACAATAATTAACATAGTGAGAAATAAAATGTACACATCATATAAAAATAAAAATATATCGATGTGGCAATGGTCTATGGAGCTCATCCACTTGATGATTTTATTTTTGTTTTTGAAGAAACCAAGAGAAGGAAAACTTCCCTTCATATAATTTTTGACGGAATTTATATTCCATATTATAGCTCATACAATTGACCTCTATTCATAAAATATTTCATAAATGGAATTTAAAATGATGGATTAATGGTAGTTAATGTCTCAATTTTGAATTTATGCTATGATGAATTTATTTGTGGTCTTAGAATTAGTGAGGATAATTTAACACATACTAGAGAAATTATCACAAGATAAGATGGTGTAGGTGAAGAAATTATTAGTTGCATTATCTTACTTATTCGAGTGAGTCCAAATACAATTCAAAGATTATTTCATGTGGTACTGATCTATAAACTCCTAAGAAAAATTCTTGATAGAACTCAAAAAACCACAAAATGTTGTTCTACTTTAAATTTGCTTGAAAGTGACAGTCTGAATTACTCAAATGGACTTAGAGATGATGTGATGCATTATTGGAAGCATTAGAAATAATTTTAGAATTAAAATATGAATGCATAAACACATGAAAATTAAGCATAAAACATGGAGATACAAAGACATAGATTTTGGTTTATAAATCCCCAAGATGGGGGAAAATAGTTAGAACTATAAATTTCCCAACGTTTTATCTTCTTATGGCCAAATATGAATTACAAATAGTTCCCTAAAAAAATTAAAATAAACAACTACTATTTTAATCATTTGGCATTCCTCTATTGCTTTCTCCAATCTTTACTACAACTAACCAAACTAAAAATTTGATCATTGATGACTTCTCTATATTCATGCCTCCTTATCATTCTCAAGAATGTCCTTTCATGTACTAAAGGACACCTTAACATTTGAAGAACTAAAGAGTCGATTATAACCTATACATTTAGCACTAACTAATGATTATAAAACCTCCCAAATAGTTTCATAATCACCACTATATAGGTATTAGTGTTTACATGATCATAACTTTTATATAAAGAGACAATTTGATCACCATGCACCAAATACTAAAATTTAAACCTTGATGCTAATTAAAACTGAGTTAGTCGTGGTTGATTAAAAAATCAAATTGTTTTTTGAGACCCTTATAGATCATTTATCCATTTTGAGAGGCTTTTTATCCCACAAAATTTTATTGGGGGAGGAGATGTGGAAATAATTCTCCCATTTTCTCCTTGAGGTACCATATTTCTTGGCTTAGTGCCTTCCCCTTGAGGCCAACCTGCCAAGATTATTTTTCTCCCCTACAAGTTCATCTAAATTTTAATTGAAATATTACATCCTCCTCGAACTCTCCATACACATCCATGAATTTTTTTCTATAGAGTGTAATATTTTCCTTCTTCCCCATATAGCATATATGGTTCATATAAATACAAATTATCATAATTCACAATTGAATGAATTGTTATTAATGAGGGTAGTAAAAAAATAGATTGGAGTTGGAAGCAATAAATAGTATAATAATTCTTTGATGATTTATTAAACACACATACATCCAAATATATAGGCATATGCTCTCATACAAAGGAGGATACTTACCTTAACAAAGTAACCAAAAAATCCCTATAATATCTCTAACAAATGTTTATTTACTCTATACATGAGTTACTCACAAAAACTCACTAATACCTATAAACTATATTTATAGTGAGCACTAACAACATTTCCCAACATTCCCCCCTTAGTGAAAACAAGAGGAGAAAGTACATCATGTGAACTCAAAATAGAATTGTATGACAACATATACTTTTAGGTCTGAATATTACTATCTAAATCTTTATGTCTGGATCTTACTACACATGATCACTACTATACGAGAACGTATCCTACATTTATTCCATGTGAACGCATCAACTATTTCACTGGATGATCATCTTCATAAATAAGTATGACAATCAGAGGATCTTTATAGTTAGAGGAATTTTGCAATTAGCTACCCTCCTATACAATTGTTTCCTTATTTGATGATATCGACATTTCACTCTTTTAAATTTCAACAAGGGAATGATTACAATGTTTTATTTTCCACACACCATACACACAACTAAAAAAATAAAACTCCCACTACTGAAAATAGAAGTCACCACATCATATGGGCCCTATCATTGGTGACTGATGACAGGCTCTAGAAACCTCATTCCTCTGTGCCTCTGACATATTGCATATATATTTAGTATAGATAGTCTTCATCATTGGGATAAGAAATATCTTCATTCGTGGAGTATTCTTCCCAATTAGTTTCTTCAGCTAGGTAAGCCCGTTGATCTATTTTATCATTAGTAAGATCATGTGCCCTTTTCTTACAATTAAAAATTACATTTCCTAATTCTTTACAATAATAATATTTGATTTTTCCTCTTGGAGGAACATGCTTTGAATTGTTATTTCCCCTTTTTGAAGATATGATGGATTTGTTATTTACATATCATACTTCCTCTTTTGGTTCTAAATGTTCATTTTGGTTAAGAAGAGTAAAAATTACTCCTTATAAACTAATGTTCAACTTGCTCAAAGTGACCATACTAGAAAATATCTTAGGCATACTATTTAGAAGTATCACTTTTGAATCATCATCTTTAAATTTTTTATTAATATCAACAAGTTGATTTAATAGGTAATAAACTCACTTATATGATCTGCCATTTTTCATTTTCTCCCATCTTCAAACCATATAATCTCTGATTTAATGTTGTCTTGGCGCTCTCTGCTTCAGATCCAAATGACTTGTTGAGTGACTCCCAAAGCTCCTTAGTAATTTTTATGAAGTTCATGTGGTGCAAGTATGTTTTTAATAGACCAAGACCAATAGTTTTGAGGGCCTTTTGATCTCTAGCATTCCATCAAGAAATTTATTTTTCATCTATGGGTGTAGGTACATTAGGTTTGACCACATCCCATAGATCCTTTTCTATTAGATGTAGTTGCACTTGTATCTACCACATATGAAAATATCAACCGTCAAATTTCTTGATAAGACTATATTTATCCATGGCATGTGGGTCACATAGCAACCAAACCTAGAAAGGCAGCGATGCTTAACTAGGTCAAAGCATCTACATGATAGATATTGCTATGTTATATGTATTTCTGCATCACCCTTGGGTGAATTTATGTACAACCACATCCAAATATAGGACATAGAGATGTATCAAAAAAATTAGCACATAACTGAGATTAATTGAAAATAAACCATATATTTGAGTGATTTTCTTTGACAATAAAGTTCATATCTTCACATGAAAAGAAAGCATGAGCGATGATAGGTCAATGTTAGATCTGGAATACACAAGAATACAAACACATCTACAAATAATATGTTGGATGACTGGATCCATAAAATTTATCTCAAGATTTCATTCACACAGGCAACTAAGGTATTGATAAATAATTCTAATACCAAATGAAAATCAAAATGGAGTTGGAAGTAATAAATAATATAATAATTCTCTAATGATTTATTAAACACACATACATACAAATATATAGGCGTATGATCTCCTATAAAGGAGGAGACTTGGCTTAACAAAGTAACTAAAAATTCCCTATAATATCTCTAATAAATGTTTATTTAAGCTAAATGTGAGTTACTCATAACAACTCACTAATACCTATAAACTATATTTATAGTGAGCACTAGCAACATTTCCCAATAGGTAGATCAAGCACATAATCATTCTCTACAGTCTTCTCTAATATGGAAAATGTCACATACCTTAGATACTTGATAATCCTATCTTTTCTTTGAAATATTTACTTAATCAAATATAACCATACCTTATCACTTTCCTTGAGTGTATACTCCTTATAATGTTGGTCATATCTAGCCTTGTCCTTAGATTTAGAATTATCAAAATGTTCCTTCAATTTGAGATGGGTTTTCTTATCCTATCAATGAAATTTACTACGCATGTCACCTCTAAATCTTGTTTCCCCACCCTCATATATTTTTTCATTGTAATATTAAATGGACTAGTTGGGAAATATTCCAAACATGCTTCAAATGGTGACTTGTTAGTAGACCTATGTACTTCCCTATTGCATGAGTATTGGATTTATGCTAAAGACTCATCCTAAATCCTTAGATAACTAAATTTATAACCTCTTATTAGTTTTACAAAGTTTCTATTTATGGATTGAGAGGAGAAGCTTGGAGCTTTACAATGGGGAGATGAAGAGTCATCCTCCATTAATGGTGCTTCAAGCATTCTCTTGGTTGATTGCCTTGGTTACCTTTGCTTACTATGTGCCTCATGTTATTCTCTTCTTGGTGCCCATGGTGGTCAATTAATTAAACCTTATTTTTTAGCATGCTTTATTTTTATTTTTTGGTTTTGTGTCTTTTTATTTTGGGATTTGTTTTTCATTTATTTTTGCTTGGTGTCTATTGGTTTGTTGTCCGTACTAGAACATGCCTCCCCTGATCGAATCTTCATCCCATATCCTTTGGAAAGTTTGAAGGGATATGAATTAATAGAAGTTGTATATAGAAACTATGAGAATTTATGGCATCGAACGTGCAAAGAAGGGTGAAAATGGTGGATTTAATGAGCTAGTTGGTTCTCTAGGGATTGATAAGGTATGTAATCATAAGGGTATATCTTTCCCATCTCAGGTTGAAGAAGGAACATTTGGTCCACCAAAAAAACTATTCAATGAAGTCCTATAGTAGGAAGAAGTGGCAAAGCATTCAAAAGGAGTAGAATTTATGGCAAGTTACATGTGCAAAGCAGAGCATAGAGAGTAGGAGTGTGATGAAGGCCAAATTGATAAGTGCCCTAGCCTTATGAAGTGCTTGACTATTGTGCTGAATGCTTCCATGGAAAATGATCTTTAGAAGGAAGAAATCAGGGTTAAAAATGTTGGGATTTTTTTGTTTTTTTAAACAAGAATTCTCTCCCCTTTATAAACTTCTTTGATAATTAGCTCAACTCTATTTGGGTAAGAAATTGGGTTTGTACATTAGCTTCTATTGAATGATATAGAAAGGGGTTTTTATGATTTTATTTGAAAATTATAATATGCAATAGAAAGATATTATCAAACCCTTATGGAATGTTGGTCAATCTATTTTTAAGGTAGTCCCTTGGAGATCAGATATAGACTGCAATGACTTTGTTTTTAAAACTACACCCAAATGGGTAGATATTGAAAGGATGCCTATCCAACTATAGAACTTTATGACACAAGATTTGAAACCCCTTAAGGAAGTATTGAGAATTAAAGATACTAGGAGGTCTCTAGCCCATATTAATGCTAGGATTTTGATCTCCTTAGAACCCTTAGATTTGCCATACATGTGATCTTAAAGGGTTGGGTGGCTTGAACACCTAATTATTTTGTAAAAAAATATGGGCTATTTAGGAAAAACTACCTAATGTTGGTTAATAAGGAAAATTTTCATAGCAAATAAAAATGGAAAGATGCTAAAAAAAATGATTCTATGCTAGATGATTTACAAGTCTTTGAAAACCCTATTTACAATAGTGAACCACTAAAAGACAATGCCCTTTGAGGAGAATTTGGGGAAAATTAATACAGAAGCTATGAATGAACTTGGTAAAATTGATCCTCAACTTGATCCTCAGTTGCGTAACTCCCCACCAGCTTTTGTTGATATTTTGAATTCTATACCAGATGTGATCAGTTGTCTGCTGGATAACTTGGATGATGCTTTTATTGAATATAGAACCCTATTTGGCTCTCCCTTTGAGGAATATGTGGTTTTGTTAGCTAAAACTCTTATTGGTTATTCTTCTAACCTCAACAACTTACCCTTATCTAGTCTCAGTAAAAATGGAAGTGATTCTTCCCCCATGGTCATTTCTTTAGATAAAGAAGGACCAGATAAATCCATGTCTGAGATGGATATATCAGTGAGTGCTCCCCTATCCATCAAAAACCCAAATGTGGCTAAAAATTGGATGTCTAAAAGGGGTGGAAAAATAGTAAAAACATAGTTGATCTCCACCCTACTAGATCATTCTTTAGTTAAAGATAAGAAAAAATCTAAAATACCCCTCTTCATGGCTATGACCCTGCTTTCAAGAAGAAGACTAAGGAAAATAAAGTTCCAGACTACTTCAAAAGACTATACAATAGTGGGGGTAAGCCCATGGTCAATCTAATTGACCTCCATGCTCCCTGATTTATGTATTTTATAAGTTGGAATGTTAAGGGCTTGGGATGCCCTGATAGAAAACCCATTATGAGATAGTTTAGGTACTCAAGAGACAAGTGTTGTAGAAAAGATCACAAAGTTATCTTAGTCATTTATTGGTTTAATTCAACTAGGTGAAATCATGGGATATTCCATTTTTCACTCAATATTTTAACACTCAGATGTGCCAACATCAATCCACATAAGGCACATGCCTTATGCACTCACCCAAAACACAACTTAGAAGGAACTAGGGCCCGCATTAGGATAGTTGTTCCATGGCATAAGACTTCAATTAAGGGGTCTTATATAATTAGAAAAAAACTTTAAGTATATTTAAAGGCACAAGTCTTTCATGGACTAAGTTTGGTGTCATCTAGGTGCTTAAGGGGTCACAAGGCTACTTCCACTCAAATTGCTCATACTAGACATGCGCTCCTAACAAGGATAGAAATACTTGGTGTAGAACCTATATTAATTATCTATACAAAGTTATGATGATGTCATGAAATTTTATATGGACTCTATTAAAAACATGAACCAGTATCATGCATGAACATTTTTCAACATAATTGAAATATGACATTACAACCATTACTCATTCCACTAACAACACCAACGATGCATAAATAAAACACATTGTGTTAATGCAGCAACCTTCATCCTAAATTATAGTTCAAAATAGAGTATAGAGTTCATAACATTCATAACATAGTATATGCTCAAATTTTACTACTTAACGACCCAGAGGCTCATAGATGAGCTTGGGTGCTTACAAATGGAGCCTTCATGGATTCCATACTATTCTTAAGCCTAATGGCTGCCAAAACACTGTCTATTGAGGATTCATTTTGCCAAAGCTCTGATAAAATTCTCTATCTCCCTACTTCATCTTGCTCGAGCCCTTAAGTACATTTTAGGAGCATCTTCACCAGGGTGGAAGGTGTACATTGAGTATAGAGCTAGGGCTTGGTCATCATCACCTATAACTCTATAAACTCATGAACTTTGTGCTCCAGTTGCCATATCTTGCCAATCCTAAAAGATGCCCTAAAAATCTAGGAGATAGATAGCCACCTGCCAGTAGGTGCAAGATATACATTTCACCCTCCAGTTGATGCCAAAATGCCAAAGGGATAACCACTACATGAAATGATTCATTCACACCTATGTGGATGTTGTGTTGGTGTGAATCCTTTACTTAATCAAGCTAGGGACCAACATTACCCCATAAAAAAACTTTAGTCCATCCTCATAATAGGATGTCAAATTCTTGGGAACATGGAACTCGAGTGCATTCTCCTTGAGTTCAACACTGAAGTCTTTAAACCCTTAATGATGAGCTTGATTTCTTCAGCGATGTTATCTATCTCAAAAGATGTAGAAGTGAGCATAAACACATCTATTTTCTCGAATTCCTTCTGGAAGGCCTTGATATTAGTTTTTGCCTTTTTCACACTCTCATTTAGGATCATTCCTTGCTCATAGGCCTTAGTCCTATTGAGTATACTTGTACCATTAAATTCTCTTTCTCTTCCTTTTCCTGCTTTAGGCATGCATCTATAACTGAGGCTTGGTTAGAGAAGCTTAATAAAATGGCATCTACTACATCCACACCCTCCTGTAATTTAGCGAAGGGATCTTCTACCTCTTGGAGCTTATTAATTAGCTCTTTATTCAACATGATGCTAGGATTTTCTTCTTCTTCTTGCACTGACTTGGGTTTTAACTTTGGGAGCATTTTCTCCACCAACACATAAATTTTGTTAACCTATAAAATGTCTAAAGTATTGATGCCAACCAGAAGAGATGGTTTGACTACCTCCATGCACTCATAGAGTTATTGTAGCTTGAATTTTGTGGTTTATGATTCATCTTTGGCTTCTTTATGGAACCTTTTCCATTTTCTCACCTTACCATCATGGATGATGTTTTGATGCACAATTTTTGTGGCCATCCTAATAAGCACATTCCTAGACTAGATTGGGTTGAGGGAGTCCTACCCCTCATCAAGATCTTCCAATCTTGAGGTAGCCGCTTTAGGCTCCTCAAATTAGGGCTCAATAATGTAGTGTTCTAGCACAAATGAGAGTTGTTTGCAAATCCTGGTCATGGTGTCTTAGGGGTGCATAGTGTCATACATATAGAGTTATTTGTTTACCCATCCCTTTTGTACCTTCTCCATTATATTCAAGTCTTTTTCATCCTTCTTGATGATGGCTTATTTTTTTATACTTCCTCCTCTTCACTGGTGTCACCACTCACTTTGGTGCTCTCCTCAGAGAACTCACCTATTTGATCCTTTGGGGTTTCTTCCTTGGAATTTTACCCCTCATTCATTTCCTCATCTTGAGGTTTCTTGATACTCACCTCTAGGGAAATTCTTTCGATGCCAATGTTGCCTTGTCGATATTAGGGTTCCTTCACTATCTCTATTTATTATTCTAAGGCACTAGTATCACCTTTTTTTTTCTTTAGGCACCCCTTCACTACATGGGTGTGCCTCTTGTGCAACTTTTTTTACCTTCTTAGTGGGGTCTCTTGTTGCTTTCCTAACCAATTCAACTGCTAGTCCTACACTTGTGGGAGCCTTTGGGGCCCTCTTCTATACCTTGGCCAATTCCTTTTACCAGGTAAGTCTTTGCTTTTTTTCAAGCACTAGTGCCTTATTGATGTCCTCCTTGCTCAATACCATATTATTCCAAATGCTTCCTTTCTCATCTTCTATTTGTAGAGGTGGTGTGGAGGATTTTTTTTTGGATGAGGGGCTTGCTAACTCCTCTATTTCCTTAAGCATGGTAGTCATGCTACTTTTTAGGGATACCTATACATTCTTGGTGCTTGGCTTCTCTTCCCCTTTTATCTATAGGATATAGGTCCCTGCTCAGTCTTCTTCAGTTTACTCCTCTATTATGGGTGTGAGAGCCACCTCTTTTTACATCTTTACAAGAGTTATAGTTGGGAACACAATAGGTTATTTGGTATTTTTCTTGTGCTTCTTACTAGAAGAATCACTCTCTTGCACGAAGGTTACATGCTTCTTTGGAGTGGGGGTGAAAATTTCTCTTCGAAGGTAATTTTCAACTGAATGCACTCCATGATTTCTTCAAGCCTCTCTCCCTATTTCTTTTGGAGAGTCTTCTCCTTCAACTTTGGTGCAGCCTTTCTTTCATCATCAACTAAGAGGGGGTGATCATCATCCTTTCTAGGATCACCACCCATTTTTCATGGCTTCATTTCATAGTAGAGGTTGAAGATCCTCTTATTTATTATCAGTCTTTAAATGAGATGGATGTCCTTCTTGCCAATGTCATCTTCCTCTTATTTGGTGACCTTGGCTCTGGGGCACACAAATTGGTGCCTCATCCTATTTCTATCGTGATCCACGATCTTGACCAAGATCTCAAGATATTACATGTTGGGGATTATCCTTAGCACCATCATGAAATACTTGGCTAATAATACGTAAGGCAACTACAGCCACCCTGATAGGTTCCCATTAGTGAGTGTTAGGTGCACCATGTAGAAGTGCTATATTACAAAAAAGGTTTTCATTCCAACTAGTTATTGGGGAAGTTTTTGAGGGATATGCCACTCCTTCCCAAAGGCTTCTATGTACCTATCACACCACCCTTGCTCCCTAATATTATACTTCTATGAGAAGATAGGTGGGAAAATAAAGTCTTAGTACTTCATTGTAGGAGACATATGGCTGGATGGGAATAGCCATAAGTGGTCATCATCACCATCTATCACACCTATCTCCTCTATCACTATCAATATCAGTATATACCCCCATCGAAAGGTTTCACATGCTTGATGGCACTTTTGTGCATTCTTGACTATCTCCTCAAAAATGAACTTAGAGATGTTGAATTTCACCCATTGTACCTGTGATGGCCAATGTGCAAGAAGGTCTTGTTAATATTGAAGCACCACCTATCAGGGTATAGTTTGGAGCTAACCAAGTGCGCTTCTACCCTTGTGTCAGGGTCTTCAATGTCTTGATGAGGAATGCAAACCTTGACTTATAGTATCCTAGGAGTTTTTAACCCTTTCAACCTCCACTTCATCCTCCATCATCTCACAGATGTCTGCCCCTACACTAGGTAGTCCCATGATTCTACTAATGAGTCTCATCGAGATCCTCATGCACTATATTGTGAAGTAAAAATGGTCGCCATACACATGAAAGAAGAGGAATTGCACCAAATCTTCTAGCTTTCCAAAGCTCAAAAGCTCAAACAATTTCACGGTGCCCATGGTCACCAATTTATACCTAATAGAGACATTGAATAGTACAGTGCCTACCTTTATCTTCTTCCCTCTGTCTACCATCCAATCCTGGTTTAATTCTTACACATTATTCCTTATTTTATGGTTATAATCCTTGAGCTTGCACATGTGCACAAATGACACCCACTTCTCCCCCAACATGAACTCTAGGGTGAATTACATTTATCTATAGACAAGCTTTATGCTTGCTTTTGGATCTACTTCTATGATGCTTATGCCTTCCACCAGTTATGCCTCCTATTTCACAAAAATTGCTTCTTTCACCACCCATGCTTTCTTTGCATCCTTATGCACTTGTGGTGGACCTATGCTTAGCCTCTTTTCCCCCATTCTAAACTTAAAACTATTGAAGCATAGTTGGTTAATCTTATCGAAGCCCAAAATTATGGTTGGCACTTCTTCATATTCACAAGAATTATGACTATGTGTTCAAATTTTGAGCTTCTTGAGCCTTTAATGGTGGCCTGGTCATTTTACAAAACTTTCATTACCCTATTTCTCTATCATTTTATCTCCACTTGCCTCCTTTTTCAACTCAAAGTGGAATGTAATATTGTCATTCACCCATTCTCACTTGGAAGGGCTATGGATGACTAGTTTTCTCTGGTAGTGTTATTTGGTTTTAATGGATTCAACTTTGTACTTTATTTTCAAATCTTACAAAGGTTAGTAACCTATTTAAGTCTATCATTCACCCCTTTATAATATGTTTTCAGCTACCACATTGATGATTGGTGGCACATGGATTTCTTAAAATCTGCTATCCCATGAAATCCATTAAAATTCACCACCAACTATTCATTTATTGTGAATATTTGTTCTTATTCCACTATAGCATTAACTTGGCTAACAATTTATTTGATGAAGTGATAGGTAATTCAAACGGTCACTTCCCACCGATCATTGGGTGGGTTCCAACTATCTTGACAATAATTATTTTATGCTTGGTTTAACTTGGTGTGACCTTTGCCTCTTCTTATGGCAACCTAGGTGAAGCACTTCACATGGGTGTGATTCAACCTCCTCGATTCCATCTCTTCTTAGTGTTGCGCTTCCTTACAAGTGTGCTTCTCTTTCTTGGTCAATTTTTCTATGCTTTCATGTCTATTGCTTTGGCCTTCCCTACCCCATATAAATCCTTGTGCTGGTCATCCAACACCTCATTATCTCAAAATAATTTATTGTGCATGAACATATTGTGTGCCTTCATTCATGAAATCATACTTATAGTTTTTTGAACTTGGAAAACTTCTCACATGCCCATAAACTTAGGTGTTTATCCTTAAGAACTTAAAAAGTGACTATGCTTGACTCACCCAACTAGATTTATATGTGTAAGTTCCAAAAGAATTTTCTTATAGACCTAAAAGTGCCATACTTATCCAATCAACAAAATGAAATAAACATAAGGAAATATTTTGCTTGCACCAAAATTTATTATGGTCAAAATGACGTAACTAACTTATGATCAGGAAGTCGGTATTAGGTGGCACATGCACCACCCTAGTGACTATATAACTTCAATCTATTACCATTGAAATGATCAAGGAATATTTCACCCATCAATGTGTGCATCTTGTATGGACTAGTCTCTAATATACTATGGATGACATAAGGTCCCATCCACCTAATCTATAACTTGCCTTAGTGTTTGAGGTAATTAGAGTCATATAATAAGACCAATACACCTTTGGTAAATACCTTGCACTCCATGTGCATATCATGTCATACCTTTTGGTGACTTTTTTCTATCTGTTGGCTCTACCACGTGTGGATGTGTGTATCATTGAGGCATTATAAGTATTTTAGGCATACACTTAAAGATTCATGGTCATCCAATCGACTAATTCCCATGATGCATAATGAGGGCATTAGGAATTCCATAGGTAAAATGGCCTCTATGCCAAAAACCAATTGAAATGGTATAGCCTTGTTCAGGTACTTATACATAGTGTAATAAGCCCACAATAATATCGACACACGGTCATCCTAATATTTATGACTAACATCACATATTTTTATGAGACATGTCCCCAATATTTTATTGAATGCCTCTTTGGTTCCATTCACTTGAGGATGGTAAGGTGTTGATTTATGATGCACCACCATATATTTAGTCAGTAGTATCTAAATTGTTTCATTGATGAATTATGTGCCATAGTTTCTAGTCAAGCTAAGTGGGCATCCATAACAACTAATGATATTCTCCCAGATAATTCTTTCTACTATGGTAACTATATAATCTTTGGTTAGTAATGCTTTAGCCCATTTGGTGAAGTAATTTGTAGCAGTCAGAATCTATCTTGTGCCTGTTCACCTTGCAATGGGAGTAATAGGCCTAACAATGTCAATGGACCATTTTTCAAATGGCACCTAGGCAAGGATGGGGATGTGAGGCATATCATCCCAGTGGTTTAGTTTTCCTATGCACTGGTAGATGTCACATGCTTTGGTACATTCTTTTACATCCTAAAATAGAGTTGGCCACCACAAGCCTGATTGTAGTACTTTGCACATTATAGTGTCTCTAGAATAATGGCCTCTAATAATCCCCTCATGTGCCTCTTACAATACTAAGTCCCATTCATGCTTTAGGACACATTGATGCATGACCTCATCATGGATCAATTTGTATTGTTCCCCACCAATGAGTTGAAAAGGAGTGGCATGAATTATGAGCTGCTTCTTTTTCTTAGTTATCATGGTTTGGGGTGCATATCCAGAGGTCAAAAATGTGATGATCTTTTCCAAGTCTTTGGGGATGCGCTAGAACCTATAAAGTTATGTGTTAAGCATATCATCTTTAATAGGTACTGCTACATCACTAGAGTTGATGTGGCACAGATGGTCTGGGCCCAAGTTTTATTTTCCAAGCTTTACTATAATAGAGAATTAGAATTATTGAAATAAAAAAATCTATCGACAAATGCATCTGTGTAAAATGGGCTTGTTTACTAGGTACTTAAGTGCCTCATGATCAGTGAAGAAGATAAAGGGGGTCACCATCAAATATTTTTAGAACTTCTATAGGGCATAGACCATGGCAAGTGCCTTGCGTTCAATTGTGGTGTAGTTTTGCTTTTCATTGGTTACTTTTTTGCTTGAAAAAGATATGGGATGATCCATTTTGTCTTCTACTGGTTACACCAAAATATTTTTGATCATAGAAATAGATGCATAGACATGGATGTGGAAGGGAGTTTTCTAGTTGGAAAATTATAATATCGATGTACTTGCTAGTTTGAGCTTTAGGGTCTCAAAAGCATATGCCTATGCTACACCCTAATAGAATGTGCCATCCTTTTACAAGAGCTCTTCTAGAGGCACCACAATCTTGGCATAATTTCTAATAAAATCCCTGTAGTACCCATAATGTCCAATAAAGGCACAAACATATTTCTACATTGATAGGGTCTGGAGATGAAGGATGATTGAAATCTTTGTCGGATCCATAAGAAGACCATACTTGCAGATGATGTGCCTGAGTAAAGTGCCAAATGGCATTGCAAAAACATAATTCTTAAGGTTCAATGAAATTTACAACTACCTACACCTTTAAAACATAAGGCACAAGTTATCATAGTGATCCTTCACTAACCCATACACTATCATATCATCTAAGTATACTTGGAGGAACTTGTGAATGAATTATTTTAAAGTGGTGATCACCACTCAGGAGAACATGGATGACACATTCTTTAGCCCAAAGGGCATCACGTTATAAGTGAAACAACCCCATTCAGTCACAAAGGTGGTTTTGGGCTTATCTTACTCGATCTAGACTTTATGGTATCCTAAAAACCCATCAGTAAAGGTGTATATCTCACAACTTGTGATGCCATCCAATACTTCATTAGTGAATAGAGTTGGAAAGGGGTTAGTTACATAGGTGGCATTTAATAGTCTATAGTCAACACAAATTTGGATACACCCATCCTTTTTGATGATGATGACCATGGGGTTAACCCATTCAAATTCCTGCATGGGGTAGATAATGCCTACGAATAGTATGCCATCTATCTCCATCTTGACTTTGGTGTGAAGATTTAAGTTCATCCTGTAAGGCTGATTCTTAATGGGTCTTGAGCCATTGACTAGTATGATGCTCATCTTCCTAAGGGACGGGTGTGTGTCTTTCATATTTCTATAGTTCAGAGGAAATAAGTCTTAGAATTCCTTTAAGAGATCTATGATTAACTAGTTTTGTGTCAGACTAATAGGCACCCAGAGTGGTAATTTTTAGTTCCCCCTCTAAACTAATATCTACCTTAGTAGTTCTTAAAGGTGTTCAGTAGGGTTCATTCTTTTCTTGGTGTGAATCCTTGAATTGTATACTACCCTTGGTTATTTATACCAAAAGATGGGTAGGGTATTCTTCTTATGTGGCACTATCCTCAACTTGGTACACTAACTTCCCTTTGCCATTCAAACTCTTCTAATTATATGCCTTCTATGTGTCAACATCTTCATCGCTAGAGTCACTGTTGAGAGTTTTCTCTTTGAATAAGGCTGGAAGTGCTAACCTTTTTTGTTTAACATGTCTTTTATGTGCTCCTCAAATATTGTAGTGTCTATAAAGACTGACCTTCAAACTACCTATAGTGGCTCAATAAATTCAAGGTTTTGTAAAGAAAAGGGGAAGGTGTGAATAAATAGCTCCTTAAGGGCATCCCAATTGGATATCTCATAACACGTATGATTGACTACGTACCATGCCCATGCCCAAGTCTTCAAGGTCCTATAGAAGGCATGCACCCATAGGTTCCTTAGGCCATTTTTGTCATAAATAGTCCATGTTTATTCATAAAGATGTACATGTGTGATAGGGTTAGAGTCACCAAAGTAGGCTAAAATGTCCAGATCCTTATTGATTTTTCTAAACCTAGTATAAGTAGCTACCTTTACATCCTTCTAAGTTGTAAATCTAAGTCTCTACACTACCCACCAATGAGTGATAGTGCTCTTCAATGTGTATACTAATGTGCCCATTATATCCACTTCTTTTAGCATGCATGACTCAAGGTCATAGACATAGTATTCTACTAGATTACTCCCATCATATCTTGGGAGTGCTACAAGTTTGCCCTTACTAAGGTGAAACCCTCTTTCCCCCCTTTTATTGGTGTGAGGGACCCATATTTTACAGGTGTACTTTATTTGTACCTAGCTTGTATTTACTAGTTTTGGCACCTTTGCATGCACTAAGTCTCATATGCTTCCTCGACCCATCAATCGTAAGCAATATTGGTGGTGTCTGAGGCTAATTGTCCATCTTCCCAAGAGAGGATTCCTTGATCATTTGGGTCTAGAGTCTTGGTGCCTTGCACTATGATGTTATAGATGTGGTTGATCTCATCCTTGATGTCTATGCTTTCAACATAGGGGTGTCTTTGGTCATTTCATAAGGGTGTAACTACCCTCTCCTTTCCATTCTTAAATGTCATGTAACACTTTTTGAAGTGCATATATGTATTATTTTCATAACATCATGGCCTTCCTAATAGTTTTAGATAGTTATCTTGCTCTACTAACTCGATCACTTCAAAGTCAATGCAGAATTTGGTTCCCATTATATCTAAAACTATGCTATTCATAATTACAATAGGTTATGCCCATGTCTTATTGGCCATAAAGAGTAGATGAGGGGAAGGTCTCAAGGCTAGCCTACCCATCTTCCCCTAGGCATTATTGGTCAAGATGTTGACCTCAATGCTTGTGTTTACAAGAACCTCACAGACATATATCCATCAATAGTGGTATCCACTAAAATTTATTGGTCATATTCATCATTTTGTATGTGCTAAAATTCTCATGACCTCTCCATGTGTGGCATGATGACCTCAACTTGATTTTGACCCACATGTTCCAAGAGCAAGTTATTTAATAGGGACAACATTCCCTCTATCTATAAGAGGCGTAAGATCTCTATTAATTCTTGTATCTTAGTTTCTTAGATATTTTTCTTCTTATGAGAGTTGGTAGGCTATACTTCTAAGTCTTGGGCTAATTGGATCTCCCCTTATAAGTTTTGGATGACATTCATAACTTGTTATAACACATCTTTCTAATGCGTTAGGTCTAGGTATGGTACAACTTTAGTTTTAGGATACATTATGCACTCATTATGACCCTTATCCCCATATTCTAAGCATAATTTAAAAACTCGCACAATTGGCAACTGAGTGGTGAATCTATTATGAGTAGTTACCTATACCTTGATAGTCTCTATGCATGTTGGTATCTACTTTGGGGTTTATTTCTCCATTTTTTATTTGTGCCTAATCATTCTTATGCCCTTGTCTATGCTAGGCTTGCCTTTGGGGTCAAATTTTTATACAAGTCAGGGCATTCTTTGACCTTATAGGACCCTCAATAATACCCACACATGGGATGTGTAAGGCAGTCACACTGATAATGCTCTGTTGAGCCATATCTATAACATGAGTACAGTGGGAACTTTACACTACCATATCCTTTATCTCACCCTATAGTGCCTTTTTGAATCCCAAAGTGTGTGTTTTATTGGTTATCCCTTATTACCTTGGTTAGCCTATCTTCCAACTGCTATGATGGCCTACCATGTGCCTCTTTTCATATTCTCATACATTTTGTCAATCACTCGATAATGTGTAGTGGTATGAGTGTAGGCATCACATAATCAATAATAGATGGTTGTGTTGACTTGGCTAACACATTAAAATAAAGGGACATTTTGGATGTCATAACCTCTTGATAGACTTTGAAACTTAGAAACAAAGTACACACATTCCTTCATAGGTAGTTAGTTCTATTATGGCCTTCTACTTCATAGTTAGTGTACCATAGTCCATTTCAAGCATCATACGAAGAGATGATGGTAAGTTTTTGGTTTTATGAGGCTATAGATGAAATCTATGCTTCCATAAATGGGCCAATATTTGTGTCTACACTTTTGACTACCTTGGATCTGAGCATGACTTTAAGCACTTCTTGAGGGTCTGTAAAAGTCTTCATGAAAAACACTCTTCAAAATGGCATGAACAACCCCACAATGAACCACTGTGCATGCTGAGATGGGTGAATATCATATGGGAGATTTGATAGGAGAGTATTGAACCTTACATCATATAGGTGCACACTCTCCGAGAGTCTTTGGGTAATCTTTTTTAGTGTGATAATGCTTTATTATTCAAAATTTGAAATGTCAAATTCCTTCAAGAATGCATCCTTTAGGGTATCATAGTCAACCATGGCCTGGTTAGGATCAAATTTCCTATACCAAGTGTGGGTAGGATCAAGTAATGTGGTCAAAAATTGGGGAACCTTGTACTCTAATTAGGTTATGGCCCACACATGCCACTGTAGTTCACACTTCAACACATGTTCTGTAACATTCTCTATGTCGTGATACTCTGTCAAGAGCATAACCATTTCATAATAGATTTACTATGGGGGGTAGCTGGTATTTGAGACACTTATCCCCCTGATGCCTATCCTAGTAGTGGTCCTTTAATACCTCCAACCATGAGATTAGGTGTTGGTCCTATCGTAACTACTAACGTAGTTGATATCGTTGGTACTATGCTACTTACTTGTGGTATCAAACCACTTCCTATGAGATGTTTCCCACTTTGCATTACTGACATCAGCTGAGTTGGTATGCTCATGATCAATTTTTATTGTGGTGAGCTTGCACCTAATGGTCTAGAGGTAGTTACACTCACCTCCTTATATGGAATAATCATTTAATCACAAAGTTGCAATCCTATTATGCAAAATGTCTAAGATCTAAGCCATCAATAGAGTCAATTATTACTTCTATACTTTCTTCAAGTGGGGGATCCAATGCATGAGCATGCACCATAGGTTCAAAGGGGGTAGGCATATAAGGCATATCTATAGTCACCAAATTCTATAAGAACCCAATGAATTCCACATCTATCAAGTGTTGAGCTTGATCCATCACTTCATTATATCTCTTATCCTCATGCTATTATATTTGAAGAGATCCTTCCCCATGCCATTTCCATTCACTATGGGTTCTCGTGGCACTTTCAAGTTTTAGATCTTCCATCAGTCAGTGCCATCTCTTATTATAGGTCTATATTCTAAACTCTCAGGTGTTAATTTTCTCATCCCCATCTATTATGCCTCACTTACACATCCCCTTCTCTACTTTTGCACTACCCATGCATGAAATGACATTAGCCTTCCATTCCCAAAGTTTCAAAATCATAATCCACCATTATATTTTTGAGCTCTACATCAAATTAATTCATAAACATGCCTCTAGAGTCACACAAAAATTGGTACTCTACTTCCTTAGGGCATGCATATGTTGAGATTACAAACTTAAGTATGTAACTATTCAGATCTCCTTACCACCATTTATCTACAGCTCTAATCCAAGTAGAATCTAGGGTCTCAGCGTATCTAGGCACTCCTTTGTCCACTCATAACAATGTTCATAACTTCTTTTTCTTTGGGTTAAATATGTAGTCAACCACTTGTATACATGCTTAGGTAACAAAAAAAGACCTCATACAAAATATCATATAGGTTGTTCAAGACCCATTTTCTTGGATTTTATCCTCTACAAGTTGGATGCTTCAGTGCAAAACTATATTCCACATATTGGAACTAGTGCTTGATGTTTTTTAGGGAAAGTTGGTAAATCATTTTGTCACACCATCATATCAACAAAATTCAACATGAATCCTAGTAATAGAACCAAAATGTTGTAGAAAAGATCATAAAGTTGTCTTAGTCTATTCTTGGTTTACTTTGACCAGGCATAATCATGGGATATTCCCTTTTGCACTAAATATTTTAACACTCAGATACATCAACATCAATCCACATAAGGCACAAGCCTTATGCACTCACCTAAAGTACAATTGAGAAATAATTAGGGCCTGAATTGGGCTAGTTTTGCCATGGTGCGAGACTTCAATTAAGGGGTCTTATGAAATTAGACAAAAGTTTTAAGTAGATTCAAAGGTGTAAGCCTTTCATGGACTAAGTTTGGTGTCATCTAGTTGCGTAAGGGGTCATAAGGCTACTTCCACTCAAACTGTGCATGCTAGACACGCGCTCCTAATAAGGATAAGAATACTTGGTGCAAAAACTATACTCATTCTCTATACAGAGTTATGATGATGTCATAAAATTTTATAAGGATTCCATTAAAAATGTGAACCCGTAGTATGTATGAACATTTGTTAACATAATTGAAATACAACATTAAAACCATTACTCATTCCACTAGCAATACCAAAGACATGTAAATCAAACACATTACGTGTTAATGTATTAACCTTCATCATTAATTATAGTTCAAAATAGAGTATAGAGTTCATAACATTCATAATAGAGTATATGCTTAGATTTTACTACTTAACAACCCAAAGGCTCACATATGAGCTTGGGTGCTTACAAATGGAGCCTTTATGGCTTCCATACTATTCTTAAGCTTAATGGATGCTAAAGCACTATCTACTGAGGATTCACTTTGTCAGAGCTCTGTTGCAATTATCCATATCCTTACTTCATCTGGCTTGAGCTCCTTAAGTAGCTTTTAGGAGCATCTTCACTAGGGTGGAAGGTGCATCTAGGTGCCAAGATAGAACTTGGTCATCATCATCTCCAGCTCCATAACCTCATGAACTCTACATTATAGTTGCCACATTTTACCAATCCTAAAAGATTCCCTAAAAATCCATTAGATAGATATTCACCTACCAGTTGGCACAAGATGTGCGTTGCACCCTCTAAATGGTGCCAAAATGCCAAAGGGCTAACCACTATGCAAAATGATTCCTTTGTGCCTATGTATATGTCATGTTGGCATGAATATTTTACTTAATCAAGCTAGGGGCCCAATAATAAGCTAGATTTTTTGTCTTCAAGAAGTTAAGGCTATGGGTTCTAAGTTATCCTTAGTCCTTAATTTAATTTGGTCAAATGCACCTTAGTTTTTTACTAATCATCAAAGAGGTAAATGAGGGGGTTCTATCTTGGTAAGTCTTGACCTAAAGGAATGCATTATTGACCATGGTATCTCCCCCTATAATAGATTTGTTTGGGTCTTGATAGAAAACCAAAACTAGTTTTTTGGACTATGTAACATTGATACTCCAAATAAATATAGAGAAATATCTGATCTATGGAATTGGCTTGCTACTAACTTGAAAAATATCCCCTGGATATTTGGAGGAGACTTTGACATGGTGGAAGAGAAAGAGGATAAAATTAGAGGCGATCATCAGGATTGGAAAGGAAATGAACTCTTTGTTTGGTCTAAATTCAAGAGAATGCACATAATCCTTGATCCACTTCAAAAAGGTAAAAATCAAAGTAAAGGAATTTGGATTACCTAGTTCAATTATCAGATCAATAATAAAAGATAGTTCTCTAGACTTGATAGGTTCTACTTAAATAGGGATTTACTTTCTGTGACCCCAAATGGGGATGGTATTGTGGTGATTATTTTACCCTACATAATTTTTGACCACCACCCCATTGAATTGGACTTCACTATGAACTTTGAGGATAACAAAGTTGCCTCATCTTTCAAAGGACTTTACAAGTTTAATGTATCTCATATTTTCAACCAAGTGTGTATGGATGGTCTTCAGTCTTCTTAGAATATTGATAAATTCACCTAAAACTCTAGCTCTATAATTGATCAGTGAAATTTGAGCATGGAAGTCTCCAAAAACTTTGCTAGAACCTATAGTCAGATAAGGGCTAAAATGCACAAAAAGACTACCAGGGTCATTCAAGAAAAATTAATACATGCTGAATGCTCTCTTCAACATGCCTCGACTAATGGTAAACTAATTGATGAGCTTAATTCCTTGAAACATCAAGTTAGGTAGTCCCATAATTACCTAGCTAAGGGGGCTTAGATTTGGTCAAGACTGCCCTAGCTTAAACTTGGTGATAAAGGCTCTAAGTTTTTCTTTTGATTCTTAAAAGTTAAGCACCAAAGAAGCAAAATTAATGGTATCGAGGTTCAAGGCCAAATTTTTTAAGACCCTTGTAGTATAAAAGAAGTGTACTATGAGTTTTAATCTAGTTTCTTTCGTTATGATGGCTCCAATGACCTCATTAAACAAAATAGGGTGATCTATGATCCTTGCATTTTAAAAAAGGTGTCACATTTGCAAGTGATCTCCCTTGATGAATATATCACGCTAGATGAAATCAAAATAACCATAGACTCACTCAATAATGATAAAGCACCTAGAATGGATGTATTCCCTACTTTATTTTACAAAGCCAATAAGGAGTGGTTGGCTAAAGATTGCCTATAGGTCTTTAAAGAAGTGATTTATGTTGGTACCTTGGGCCTTGAAATAAATAAAGGAGTAATTAAACTTATCCCCAAGTATGGTGACCTCTTTTTGGTAAAAAATTAGAGTCTAATTACCCTCTTTAATGTCTCTTACAAGATCATGGCAAAAATTTTGGTAAAGAGACTCTCTTCTCTTTTACCCTCTATTATTTTTGAGACTCACACTAGCTTTGTTGAAGGAAGATACATTATGGACAATTTGATTACGAGCTGGGAAGGGATGTATTGGGCCCAAGAATCTAATTAGGACATTAACATGATTTTTCTTAACTTTAAGAAAGAATATGACAAAATTAAATGACCCTTCATAGAAATAATTCTAAGAGCCTTTGGTTTTCAGGATAAGTTTTGAAAAATGATTAATGTCCTCTTCAAGGATGCTTCAGTTGTCATTGAAGTGAACATGGAATTAACTGAATCCTTGGAGCTTCAATGCTTCATTAGACAAGGATATCCTCTTACCCCTTCTCTTTTTATGTTGGTTGCTAAAGCCTTGCACTATCTCCTCAATTTTTTTGATATTAGACCTCTAGTTAGAGGCATTTCTCTACCTAATGATGAGTCTTAATTGATGTATTATTTACTAATGACACTATTATGTTTGTTATAATGGAGTAAAATAACTTGAATCAAGTTTATGCAAGATTGGATATGTACTGCTTTGCTTCTAGGCCCAAGGTGGCCATGCATAAATCATATATGCTAGGATGGATAGATTGCCCTCCTAAATGGCTCTCAAAGTTTGGTTGGACATGAAAAGTTTCAGATGAAATGGTGAGGTATTTGGGTATCCCCTTTGTGCTTACCCCTTCATTTAAGCTCATGTAGAAGTGTATTTTTGACAAAATCAATAATAAAATTTCAAAATTGTAGGGACACTTACTTTCCTTACCTGGATGGATTCAAGTCTGTTAAAATGTTCTCTTTTCATATAGTATCTACTATGCCTCTTGTTGTATTTTCAAAAAGTCTCAAATTAATATGATTCATAGAATAATAAGAGACTTCTTATGGTCTGATGGAAAAGGAGGAAAGAAAAGACATGTTGTCTCTTAGCACTTTTGATCGAAGCCAAAAAATATTAGGGGCTTAGGTCTAAATGATCTAAGGATATAGGGTATTACCCTTGTTATGAAATGGATAATTAGAGAATTAAAATGGATGAACCCTAGAAAATATTGGTCATGAATACATTTTTAAAGGGTATTCCTAAGGGAAAACCACTTTGGAAAGGCTTGAATATAGCAGATCCACTCATTGGTCCTTTTTTTGTTAAAGTGGCTGGTTCACCCATTTTTGCCTCCATTTAGTCAACTTGGGATGTTGTTAAACCTTTTATTAATATGAAACACATATTCAGTTGGTTTGGGTCATGCTATTAGGGTTATAGATCTATCTAGTGGAACCTATCTATCAATAGAAAGTTGTTTGCTCTCATCAAGGGTTGCTCTGCCTTTGAATGGTTCACAAAAGGGAGGAAGGTTTTTAAGGATCTTTTTTCACATTCTATCTAGGCAACTTGGTAAAAAGTTAGAGTCATATTTCAAAATCTTGTTACTCACCACAAAACCTTCACTCTTATTCAAAAAGCATTGTAGGGGATGTTGGAAATATGGTCATTGATGTCAAACGTCTAGCATTATTGGTGATAAAGGCCGCATTTCATTTAATAGTTTTTTTAATATTCATATCTTGGCTAATGTGTGTTAATATTTATTTAATATTAATGAATATATTTTTGGTTGCATATAAGTCAAAAGAGGCCCCATGGAGAAGTCAAAGAGTCATGGGGTAAAGACAAAAGAGGAATGGGATGCATTTTATCATGAAGAGTCATCTTGAGGAATTTCAAGAGTCACCATGTGAAGACAAAAGAGGGTATAACACATTTTTCCATGAAGGGACACTTTGAGGAATATAAAAAATCACCAAGATAAAGACAAAAGAGGAAAAGATGCTTTTCCTTATGAAGGGTCACCATATGAATTTTCAAATGCAAGGATACGAAGAGTCATGTAAGTTTGGCACCATTTTTCATGAGGATTGAAGGGTCACGAAGGGTGAATGCCAAAGGTCATTTAGAAAGCTATAAATAAAGGCTTGAGAAGCCATTTGTTATATGTAAGCGAGTGCATGGTTTGTATTTGTTTTCAAAGAGATAAAAGCAAGAGATATTGTAGAGTTCTATCATTTGTTAAGTAAGCAACATTGAGAGATAGTTGTGTTTTGTACACAAGAGGGGTTGGTGCTCCTGTGGGTTGTGCTCATAAATAGTTGTTGTGTTGATGCTCAGAAAAAGGGGTTGGTGCTTCTACAGGTTGGTGCTTGCAAACTTTTTAATTTGAGTTGGTGCTCATTCATATACTTGAGATTGTTCTCTGTGGTTTTTTCCACTTTGGGTTTCCACGTAAAAATTTGGTCTCTCTCTCTCTCTCTTGTGTGGTGCATATTATTGTTTCAATTTTATTGCATATCTTGAACATGTGATTAAGTGGTTAAAGAAAAGAAAGCAGATCAAGGAAAAGATATATAATATACTGATTCACTTCCCCTCTTAATATATTTTGTGCTTAACAATTGGTATCAGAGCAGGTTCTTTTTGAAAAAGTTTTACAGCTTGACGGTAGATCGAGAAAGCACGATGGCTAGATCACATGAAAGTTTTTCTACAAATAAAGCACCTTTGTTTGATGGGACAAATTATGATTTTTGTAGAATAAGGATGAAGACTTATTTGATGGCCCTTGATTTGACATTTGGCAAGTAGTGGTAGAGAAATATGAAAAGCCACAAACACTTGTAACTTCTCTGGCAGAAAAAAAAGGCAAGTAAAAATAATGCTAAAGATTTAAATTCTATTTTATGTGGTTATGTGAATCAAAATTTGTTAAAGTTATGTAATGTAAATCTGTTTATGAAACTTGGGTAAAACCTAAAAATATTTACAAAGGTGATGGAAAGGTTCAACAAGCTAAGCTTTAGACTTTTAGAAGATAGTTTGAGAGTTTGAAGATAGAAGAGGAAGAAAATATAGCAGGTTATCTTTTGCAGGTTGATCAAATAGTTAATCAAATTCAAGGTCTTGGATAAAATTTAGAAGAATCAATTATGGTTCAAAAAGTTTTGAGATATCTACCATTGAGATATGATGCAAAAGTTTCAACAATTGAAGAGATGAAGAATTTAGCCTAGCTAAAGATGGATGAACTACATGGTATTCTTACGGCATATGAGATGAGGACCAAAAAAGAGAAACCCTCAAAGAGAGAAGCTGCTTTCAAGATATCAAAGAAAAAGAAGGCTAAAATTCAAGAATCAAGTGATAGTTCTAGCGAAGATGAAGATGACAACGGAGCTCTATTCATTTGCAAGCCAAAAAAGGGCACAGTTAAATATCAAGAAAAATTAACTTTTAAATGTTTTAATTGTGGAAAGATTGAACATTTTGTAGCTAGGTGCCAAGATAAGGGTAATGGTGACAATGAAGAAGGAAAATCTACATATAAGAAGAATTTCAAAGAAAAATTCAAGAAAGGATTTGAGAAGAAGAGTTTGTATTCTAAAGATCCTAGCTCAATCGAAGATAGTGGAGTTAGTGATTCAGAAGAAGAAGAGATTTTATTCATAGCCATACATGAAGATGCCTCCATAAGCAAAAGTAGAGATGATCAAGAAGAAGAATAGGATGAAGCCAAAGTGAATCTGGAAGGAGAACTCATTTGTGCCTTAAAAGAGTTAAAAGCTCTTGAAAAGAAGAATCAAATATTAAAGCTCCAGATCAAGAAAAATAAAAAGAAGTCAAAGGAAATAATTGAAGATCTACAAACACACTTTGAAAAATCCAAGAAGAATGAAAAAGATCTAACAACATAGTTGCAAAAAGTAAGTAAATAATGTGAAAGGTATGTTATTGAAATTGCTTCTTTAAAAGTAGATCTTGAGAAAACAAATAAAGCAATCAATGATAGAGCAACCAATGATTCAAAATTTGAGAATAACACTAATATGTTGAATAAGATATTAGAAAGTCAAAGATCAATGCCAAATAAGATAGGTATCTGATTTGATAAAGAGAAAGGGGAGGCCACCACTTTCACAGACAAGGAAAAAGGAAAGAACTATGCTAAAGCTCTTACAAAAGAGGAAATAAAAAGGGAAGAAGTTAAGAATACAGAGGACATCTCAAACAAAGAAGGCTAGAGGGAACTGAGGTACAAAAGGCAATCATGTTAGAGATACACAAATAGGTCTTATTTTTATGATTACTATTTTTATTGCAATGGATATGGTCATAAGAAAATAGAATGTCAAAAAAGGGCTAATAATTTTAGAAATAAGGAGAAGGAAAGTCATGCAGAGTCAAGTAAAAGCCACAACTCTTTTGTTCCTTTATCAGGCTTTAATGAAGAGGCCATAATATGTTACAAGTGGAACAAATTCATACACATATCCAAGTACTGTATAAGCGTGTTTGAGTCAGTCAAGAAGGACCAAAGTTTCAAGGCTCCATTCATCAAGATGAAAGTTTAGACAGGTTCATGGCATAAGAAACAACCTAAAAAATCTATGTTGGTATATACAAATTTGCATACAATAAATGAAGAAAAGCCATAGTTCATTGATAGTGGATGTTCGAGGCATATGACAGGAGATAAGAGCAAGTTCATATCTTTGAAGAAGATCAATGGTGACATAGTGAAATTTAGAGACAATATTACTGCCAGAATTGTTGGAAAAGGTACACTAAGTTTGGATAATGGTAGAACTAAAACTAAAAAAGTTTTGTATGTAGAAGGTCCTAAATATAATATTTTGAGTGTAAGTTAAATGTGTGATCAGGGGAACACACTAAGGTTTTATGCAAAAAGTTGTGAAATTAGGAGAAAATATTCAAATGTGTTGGTTTTAGATGCTCAGAGAATAGGCAATAATTTGTATATGTTATAATACATCAAAAGTCAAAGATATTATTTGAATCAGATCGAATAAAGTTGGCTATGGCACAGGAGAATGAGGCACATAAGTTTTGAAAAGCTTATCAACATCAGCAAGAAGCAAGTAGTCAGAAATCTTCTAAAGATTATAAAGCCATCTGACACGCTTTGTGAACCTTGTCAGCATGGGAAGCAAGCCAGAAGGTGGTTTAAAATAAAAGAGTACTCGACCACTCAAATGTTAGAGCTTGTTCACACTGATCTATGTGGACCTATGAGAACTCAAAGTACTCAAGAAATTTCAAAGCATTCAAAGTATTAGTTGAGAATGAAACTAATTTGAAGATTAAGTGTCTAAGATTAGATCGAGGAGGAGAATTCATGTTAGATCAATTTATTGAGTTTTATGAAGACCTTGGAATAAAGAGATATTATTCAGTAGCTAGAACTCTACAAAAAAATAGAGTAGTTAAATGGAGAAATAGAATAGTTTAAGAGATGGTGAGGACAATGCTAAATGAATCCAAGATACTAGATAAATATTGGAGAGAGATAGTTGCTATAACAATGCATATTCAGAATAGAGCATTACTGAGAGTCAATAGTGACAAGACCCCTTATGAGTTATGGAAAGACAAACTAACAACGGTTGATAATTTTAGAGTTTTGGGCAGCAGATGCTTCATAAAGAGAACCAATGAAAAACTTGGTAAGTTTGAATTCAGAGCAAATGAAGGTATATTTCTTGGTTATTCTTGAAAAATTAAAGCTTATAAATGTTATAATAAAAGAACCAAGAAAATTGTTGAAAGTGCAAGTGTTAGGATACAAGAAGATGAAACACAAAGAATCAGTGATCTAGTAGACATTCTTGAAATCATTGAAGAGGAAGATTTTGAAGAATCAGATGAGATGAGAAGGAGAAAAAGGACACCAAAAGCCCATCCAAATATGTCTCGAGAAATCATAATGAAAGTGACATCATCAGAGACATAAATAAAGGAATTCACACCAGAAGAATGATGGTAAGTGAATTTGAGCAAGTTAATTTCTCTTTGTTATCCAAAATTCAGTCTAAAACTTTTTCAGAAGGTAGACATGATAAGTATTGGGTTAAGGAAATGGATGAAGCATTAAATTAGATAGAAAAGAATGATACTGGGGAATTAGTGCCTAGACCAAAAGATCACAATGCGATAGGAAAAAAATAGGTTTATAGAAATAAGTTGAATGAAAATGAAGAAGTGACCAGGAATAAAACAAGATTAGTATGTAAAAGATATGCTCAGATTGAGGGAATATATTTTGAAGAAAATTTTGCACCAATGAAAAGAATAGAGGCTATTATAATGTTTATTGCATATGTAGTGTTTAAAAAATTCAAAGTGTTTTAGATGGATGTCAAATCTACCTTCCTAAATGGGAATCTAGAAGGGGTCTACATTGAGTAGTCTAAGAGATTTATTCTCTCAAATATTAGTAGCCATGTATACAGATTGAAGAAAGCATTGTATAGATTGAAACAAGCTCTCAGAGCTTGGTATGCAAGACTTGATAAATACTTATAGGATCAAGGTTTCAAGAGAGGATTGGCTGACAGTAATCTCTACATCAAAATAAAAGGTGAGCATCAATTGATTGTTGTGGTATATGTTGATGACATCATTTTTAGAGGAAATATTGAAAAGATGATAAAAGAATTTTATGATAATATGCAAAAATAATTTAAGATGTCTATGCTTGGAGAATTGTCATTTTTCTTAGGATTGTAAAAATTTCAGTCAGATAAAGGAATTTTCATATCTCAAAGTAAATATGCCAAAGAAATATTGAATAAATTTGGTTTTTAGGATTATGCACCAGTTGGCACACCAATGAGTATAAGAAATAAGGTGAGCAAGGATGAAGATTCACCTTCTATAGATCAATCTTTGTATAGATCTATGATTGGTAGTCTTTTATATTTGACAACATCGAGGTCAGACATCATGCATGCAGCAGGTATGGTTACAAGATATCAGTTAGCTCCAAAAGATAGTCATGTTTAGTTGGTGAAAAGAATATTTAGATATATCAATGGGACATTAGATTATGGATTGTGGTATCCCATAGGCAAAGATTTCACTTTGATTGCTTATGTAGATTTAGATTGGGTAGGTTTCTTGGATGATAGAAAGAGTACACATGGAGGATCTTTCTTCCTTGGTGATAGCTTAGTATCATGGCTAAGCAAAAAATAGAGTTCAATATCACTTTCTACAATTGAAAAAATATATATTTAAGTAGTATTGTGTTGTACTCAAGTGCTTTGGATGAAGCAAACTTTTGAATATATCAAGGTAAAATATAATGAACCTATTTCTATTTTTTGTGACAACACAAGTGCTATTAATATTTCAAAAAATCTAGTGATGCATTCAAAAACAAAACATATTCCCATCAGATATCACTTCTTGAGAGAGTAGGTTGCAGATCAATAGGTTAAGATGGAATATATCAGTACTACAGAGCAGATTACATATATTTTTACAAAGACAGTACCAAAAGACACATTTGAGTATCTATGAGAGAAGTTGGGAGTAATTTCTTTTACTTCCTGCCATTGAGGATTAGCATCAGTTGAGGGGGAGCTAAGTGTTATCTCCAGGTTAGGTCCTTTTCCATTGATGTCAAAGGGGGAAAAGAAAAAAAATAGGTATAGGTACAAGAATAGGTGCAAAATAGGTACAATGAATAGGTATAGGTTACTACAGGAAGGGGGAGTTACTGTATGTTTTTTAGATGGTAGCATGTGTAAGTTTCAAGATGTGGCAGTTTCAATTTTAGGTTGCAATCAATGATAAAGGGGGAGATTGTTGGAAATATTATCATTGATGTCAAAGGTCTAACATTATTGGTGATAAAGGCCCCATTGCATTTAATGGTGTTTTTAATATTCATATCTTGGCTAATGTGTGTTAATATTTATTTATTATTAACGAATATATTTTTGGTTGCATATTAGTCAAAAGAGGGCCCATGGAGAAGTCAAAGAGTCACGACATAAAGACAAAAGAGGAATGGGATGCATTTTCTCATTAAGAGTCATCTTGAGGAATTCCAAGAGTCACCATGTGAAGACAAAAGAGGGTATGGTGCATTTTTCCATGAAGAGACACTTTGAGGAATATGAAAAGTCACCAAGATAAAGACAAAAGAGGAAAGGATGCTTTTGCTTATGAAGGGTCAACATATGACTTTTCAAATGCAAGGATACGAAGGGTCATGCAAGTTTGGCACCATTTTTCATGAGGATTAAAGGGTCATAAAGGGTGAATGCCAAAGGTCATTTGGAAAGCTATAAATAAAGACTTGAGAAGCCATTTTTTATATGCAAGTGAGTGCATGGTTTGTAGTTGTTTTTGAAGAGATAAAAGTAGGAGATATTGTATAGTTCTATCATTTGTTGAGTAAGCAACATTGAGAGATAGTTGTGTTTTATACATAAGAGGGGTTGGTGCTCACAAATATTTGCAAGGGGTTGGTGATCTTGTGGGTTGGTGCTCACAAATAGTTGTTGTGTTGGTGCTCAACAAAAGGGGTTGGTGCTCCTGTAAGTTGGTGCTTGAAAACTTTGTAATTTGAGTTGGTGTTCATTCATATACTTGAGATTATTCTCTGTGGTTTTTTCCACTTTGGGTTTCCACATAAAAATTTGGTGTCTCTCTCTCTCTCTTGTGTGGTGCATATTATTGTTTCAGTTCTATTGCATATCTTGAATGTGTGATTAAGTGGTTAAAGAAAAGAAATTAGATTAAGTAAAAGATATATAATATATTGATTCACTCCCCCTCTCAGTATATTTTGTGCTTAATAGGGGAGTTATAATGTTTCCTTCATGGATGAGGAGGGAGAGTTTTGGGATAATATTAAGTGGCTAAAGGGCCCCACTCTATTTGAATTTTCCACTTAGATGTTATACAAAAAGCTCTCTTTTCTAAAGTCCCCTGCCTCATGCTTAATCATACCTAGTCTATTTGTGATCCTCTACATGCTTGATATTTTAGGTTTGATGTCATATGGACCTCTTGTCTTGAACCTAAAAAATCATGTTTTCATTGGCTATTGATTTATAATATGCTGGTTGTTGGGTCTAATTTGAGTAAAATTAGTTTTTCCCAACCCTTTTATGCTTTTTGTAACGAGGTTGAAACCATTGAACATATCTTCTTCTTGTGTCCTTATGCATATAATCTATGGAAATGTTGTCTTAAGTGATATAATGTGGTTTTTGACTATGACATTAGTTGGTTTAATATTGCTTTTAGATATATTTGTGCTAAAGTTAAAGTTCACATTTGCTTTCATAAATTTTGGATTATTTTTTCAACTGAGATCTTATGGTTTTTATGGAAGCAAAAGAACTTAGAGGTATTTCAACACAAGGCTAGGGTGCTTACTGACTTATGTATTGAAGTCATCCTTCATCTTGTTTCCTTGTAGATATTTATTCAACTAAAGGTGCCTCAAGATCAGTTAGAATAGTTCTTGAGAACCAGAATGGTCAAAATCACTTCTAACTATTTGATTAATTTTGGGGGTTACCCCAAGTTGAGTCTACACCCAGATTGGGCAATTTATCATGAGATAACTGCGGAAGTGAAAATAACTGAGCATGAGTGGGACTGTATAAAATATTCATACTTTGACCACGCTGATAATCCTATGCAAGATTGGGTGAACTCTTCATATTCAGATAAAAATGGGGTGAATAAATGGATTATGACAAATGATAATATAGTAAGGGATGTTCAGAAAGATGGTGTTGATAGTTGTCTTATCAAATAAGCTGAGGATTCTTTGGCCCCTCTTGACTTAGATCTTAATCTATGTGCTTATGATAAAAATGAATTGATAACTTCCTCTCCCTCGAACTCCACCCCCATGGTACAAGATGATGATGAGTAGAAGGCTATCTAGAAATTGATTGAGGATAATGTGAATGTCTTCACTGAGAAATTGGAAAAGCTCATAGACATGGGAGGGTCTACAGAGGTGGATAAATTTATGGAATATTTTAGATCAAATAACATGAAATCATTGTGGAATAACGTTCATAGATATCCCCCATCATTGGCTATAGGACAAACTTAGATGGGCCCTGATGTGAACAAGAGCTCCATAGAGGGACCTGGTAGCCTGGACTCTAATGAGGATTATGAGATGGACTACACTACTATTTAGAGGGCACCTAATGTTTAAGACTACTGTGCTACCTTTTGGGTGGTGGTTCTATGTTGGTTTTTTGTTCTATGTTTTTTCCTACTTGTTGGGCTACCTACTTGGGGCCATTTTTATATTGTACTATCTATTAATACTCTTTGATATGCTAGGGGGATGCCCCCATAACTAGATATATTTTAGGATCTTTATAATTATTTTTGCATCACTGATGCATATATTTTGTAATCAATTTTACCATATTAAAAAAAATCTATTTATTTTGTTGTTTTCCCATTAGTTTATGGATGGAAATTTATGCTTTGTTGGAGTTTTATATTCATCTTGCTCCATAAACTAGTCCAAACTTTACCCAATAATATATAATCTCTATTATAAATAATGGTCTTAGGAAACCAAAAATGTACCTAAAAACTATAAAATAATAGTTTAGTTAATTCATGCCATTTTAATATTTTCTTACATGCAATTAAAACATGCATTTTTTTAAACCTATCTATAAAAACATATACATACTCATGACCATGCTTAGACATTAGTAATCCTCCCACAAAATTCATAGAAATGCTTTCCCTTGGTCTAATAGACCTAGAAGTAGTAGCATGTACAATCCATTTTTTCTAACCTCAGGTTTACTACTAAAGCATAACTTACATCCTATAATAACTTTGATACTTATTATTACATATTGGACCAAAACACATACTTTTGCAAATGGGTCATGCTCTTACCAACATGAAAGTGTTATGAGACCTTGTAAGTATGTACCTACTCTATAAATAGAAGTATTATATCCTTTGGCATACATAGGTTAACCCAAGGGTAGCACCTATCATTTATTTAATCATGAAATTTATTGATATGCAATTCCCAGAATGTATCCCCAAAATCTACTTCTTGTACATATGCTTCATTAAAAGCCTCTTTTGTGAAAGGCTCAAGTTGTGACAATTTTACTCAAGTTGAAACTTACTTTGGTATTGGGGTTATAAATAGAATATCTACAAAAAAATTTATGTTTCCATTCTTATAATTGATCACCAATGAAATTATTGAATAAATCCCATTCATTTGTAGTTTCTTGCCTACTACAAATTATTTTGTGCTTGTAAATATTGGAGAGCTTTAAGATCAATATATGCAAAATCGTTTCTTTAGCCAAAAAATATTGTTTCCATTTTTTTTTGCTTGAAATAATATGTAAATTTTTTTTAATCATAAGTATGATACCCTTTATATACATAATAGTTTTCACCTTTATCATTTATTTATGACTTATATTACAGCTACTTGTCAAGCTTCAATATCCCTGACTACATGCCTCAATGGGTGCACTAGGATGGTAGTGGGTAGGCCTTTGGTGCTTTGAGAGAGATGTTTCTATGCTATCATGATCATATAATTCCTTATACTATTCCATCTTACTTAGATTTATATTTCTACCTACCTTCTTCCATCCTATTATGTGCAATTTTGTCAGTTTCCTCATATCCTATGGCATCATACAAGCTGATACCATCTATTTCATGCCTTTTACATTATTGTATAGTATTGACCAAGTTGATGTAGTCCTGAGCCTATTTTATAAAATTTATACTATATTATTTTATCCAATGTTGTTCAGTGTCAATCGACATCTCCTAATTGCATCAATTTGGCTAATGTTGTTAATTTTACCTTTAGGGTTGGTTTTGGGTATTGAGTGGCTATATATACAAATCATATTTCATTCCTACACACACACACACACACACACACACACACACACACACACACACACACACACACACACACACACACACACATCACACTCATCTACTTCTCTTTCACTTGCATTTCTACCCCAAGTCATTATTTGAAGGAGTTAGGTCTAAAACCTTATTTTAAAGTAAGATTTTCTTATGGAAGCCTTGGAGATTCATTAGAAGAATTCCTTTTATCCTATAACTTGATTCCACCTTTTAAGTCTTAAAAAAAACAAGATTATCTTACAAAACACCATTGGATAAGGGGGAGATTGAGGCTCAATGGGTCCACCCTAAGGTAAGTATTTGTAATGCTATATTCTTTCATTTAGAATATTGGATGTTGTTTGTTACTTAGTGAATGAATGTGTGTGTATGATTGTCTAGGTTCTCTCTACACTTATACTAGCATGGCTATAGTATTACTTAGACTTGCCATAATTTGATTTTAGGTTTCCTATACCCCCATTTGTCAACCAGGGAACATTAACATTTATGATTATTCTAACCCTTCCCCTTAGTTTAATTTAATTTACTTGAAAAAATAATTAAATTGCCTTTAGCAATCATTTACTTTCATCACTATAGGTCTAGTCAAAGTTATTTTATTATGTCATAGGCTTAGGATTTATACCCCTTTCCTTTTGGGACTAAAAATATAAGTAAGCCTATTTATAGGTTGGCAGATTCATTGGTCATTACCTATAAATTAGGTATCATGAGCTATATTTTATTAACCTTATCTGAGTCTAAATCTCATGAGATAGGATAGTTTTAGGCTAATCCTAGCTTGTGCATACACCTTTTTACTGATGAATAAAATACCCTTGGATGAAAAAAATTTGGCTTATCTCCTTGAAACAAAACTACCCCCATAACATAATCACTTTTGTTCATTTCAACTTTGAATGAATACATAAAATTAGGAAAGTAATAACTAGTGCATGGATGATATTATATTTCAATGAATCAAAAGCAATATCATCCTTCTTACCTCAAAATTAAAATTATTACCACTTATTACAAATGTATATAGAGGTGATACAATTGTGGATAAATATGGAATAAAATTATTCATATGTATAGGCCAATTAGTGATAGTATTAACCTTTGATGGATCCACTCTTAGTTCTATTCCTCTAACCACATGTCCCAAGTATATTAGTGATTATTTTTCAAGACCAAAATTTCTCATATTGCACAATTTTTTTAACAATTGCAAGACTTGTTTCAAATGATTTAGATTTTCTTCCCATGTAGCACTAAAAACTAGAATATCATCTAGATACACTATGACACCCCCCCACCCCATAAAAAAATGATGATACTTTGATTTGAGATCCAAAATTTTAAAATGCATAACATGATGTAGTTTTTATAACAAGTCATCAATCCACATAATTAAATATCTATTCTTTATGTTGATTTTTTTCAAGGATCTATATTATATGTACATTCTATAAAAACCATCCTTATTTTATACCATCACAATGAGTGACCCACACGATGAAGTACTTCGACATATAATATTGTGCTTGAACATATCCTAATTTTTTTTCTTAACTCATTACTCTCTAGAATTGATTTCCTATACAAACCAATGTTAGCTAAAGTAGATATTGACAACAATTAAATCCCATGTTCTACTTCCATTTTTGGAGACAAACATTAAGGAGTTTGTAACATATCTAAAAAATAATGTAGAAACTCATTCAATCCTTTTCTAACATAATTAATTTTATAAATTTATAATTATTCCTCTTCCTTATCCTTCAAAATAAGTAAATAAAACTTCTTATTTGATTAAATGAGTTTTTTTTCTTGGTTGGAACTTAATTGGTAATGCTTGGAATTGCTTTGATATGGCTTGATGTTATAGGTGATTGCATACTTAACCCATTGATACCTATTATCTCTCTTCATAAAGATGAATTTCATAATAAAAAAAGTAAAAGAATTGTAAACACCACATTAAATGCATCAATATGAATCACATCTACACCTATCTCATCAATGTATGGTGGGTTAATGATAAATGTGAATTTACATTTCCTAATCACTTGAATCTCTACACTCTTCACCTAACCCAAAAGATATGCATGAGGATAATATTTTATTTGTAAACTAAGCTTATTAATGAATTTGTATACAATTAAATCAAATTGAGACATTAGTTTTCTTGATTTGAATCTTGATTGGGAATAACTTGCTCATATATTTTATTTCTTATTCCTTTATGTTTTTTCTGGTAGTGGTGAAACCTATTTTATCATCAACATCATAATTTTCCTCTATCTCCATGTCTGATTTCTCTTTCAAAGATATCATGAACCTATTAGAGTCCTCCTTAGAATGATAATTTGGATGCAATTCTGAATTTAACTTCCAAAACTTAGGATAAGTATGTTAATCTATAACACAATGGATATAATGAGTTTTTAGATCCTTACAACTATAAAAATTCATGTCATTCCTCTTAACTTTCCACTTACCCTTTTTGACGGATTTGTAAGGTAAGTTTTGATTACTATTGAACTGGTTTGTGGATTTATTTTTCTTCGAGGGATCTCCCTCTCCATTAATTTTCTCTTACTCACTTTAACATGCTTACACACATGCCTCATCATGGTCTTATGGCTTATTTGAGATGACCCATGTCCTTAGGCATGTAGGGAGACAATACTTGTTTAAGTTTTGTTTAATGTGAAATTCCAATACCATGAATATGGCTTGTCTACGGAAATCCATGTTATAGTCATGCACACTTTGACCTACTCCTTACTGTAATAATGCCCTTAATTTTTTTTATGAATTTTGGTAAAAAATATTACACAATAATTCCTTGAATTCATCCCATCTATCTACCACCAAATTCTACTTCTTCTTAGAAGATGATAATCTATAACTTTCCCGTCAAATTTGAGCATGACCTTTGATCTTGAGATGTAAAATAAATATTTAGAGCCTTATTGACTTTATGCACACTATATACCTCCATTAGTTTCAACCATTTGCCTAACAATTCGACATCTACTTATCCTTCAAATGATTAAATCTCAACCTTCATCTTAACTTTGAAAGGAGTATGTTTAAATTTTACCTTAGCTTTACCTTTATCTTTTGGAGGTTGTTCATTGCTCATCCATGAACTATTCATCTATTTTATCTTATTCTCCTTTTCTTTAATTCTAAACTTCTAGGCTGGAGCACAAACGAACATGTCCATGAATTCTTGGTTCATAGATTTAAGCTCTTGTTATTTGGTGATCGTATTTTGGGAATTCATCACAGTTTCCATATGTGATTCAACATATCTCTTGGAAATAATTTATTCACCTTCTTTAGCCATTATCTAATATGTTGATTCCACCTTCTTGAAGAAATATGAATATTGAAAGGTATCAATTCTTAGTTTTTATATCTTGCCATTGTCATATAAATTATTCAAACCTTTCTAAAATACCCCAAATATTAATCTACAATGATACCAAAATGATATATAAAATACTAAGATTAATTATTTATAGAATTTATGAAATCAAGAAGTGTTGTTCTACATCAAATTTTATTTAAAATGACATTTCAAATTACTCATATTGACTTGGAGTTATTGTGATGTGTTGTTGGAAACATTATCAATACTTTTAAAACTGAAATATGAATGCATAAACACGTGAACAGTAAGCATAAAAATGAAGCTCGATAAAAACTCAAAGATTTTGGTCTAGAAGACCCTAAAATGAGGAAAAATTAGTTGTAAGTGGAAATTTCCTAGCTTATTATCTTCTTATGATGGATTAAAAATCATTTAATAGAATAAGTACAATAAGAAATCACTATCATACTCACTCAACTTACCTCTATTCATTTCTCCAAGCTTTTCTATAGCGAATTGAACACTAGATTTGATCACTTATGCCTTCTATATATTTTTCCTCCTCTTATCATCCTTAGGAATTTTCTTTCATGCACTAAAGGATCCCCAAAAAATTCAAGAACCAAAGAGTCACCTTTTCATGCCATTACAATACTTGTATAATTACCCCAAGAAAAACCATTAGTTACTAAAAATTGGCAATTTCATAACCACCACTCCATATCTATGGGTGGTTACACAACAACCACTTGCATGAAGTAATAGTTTGATCACCATATATTGAATACTCTCATTGAATCCTTGTTACTGATTGAAATTAGGTTCTTATTGGTTGATTGATGAAGTGGACTATTTTCATAGATCTATATGGAACATGTACCTAATAATTAATCATATAACATGTTACTTGGTAGGCATTGGATACATTAAATGAAAAAAATTCCATCTACTATGCATCAATGTATAAAATTTAAACATGAAGGTCAAGTGAGTATAATCATTTAAGAGACATGATTTTCAAAAGTAAAATAACATGAAGAGGTCTTGCATAAAGAGATACTATTTCAATAAAAATTCACATGGCACAACTTATAGCTACTGGGAAATCATAAAATCATGAAAATGGAACATTTATGCATACCAATATGAATGAGAATGTAATTTAGTGGATAACATTATTGAAGAAGACCCTTTAGATAATGATTTATCATGGTTTAATTCTTCGACACCTCCATATCATATATATGCATTTGACTCTTTTAATTATTTGTATTATGTTTCTTGTAATGATTATTATGCATATTTAGAATCTGAATCTACAATTGGTTAGATTTTCTTATTAATTTCTTAATATGCTTAAAATTGAATATGTTACATATTTCATTTTTATTGCTTCTTTTTTTTTTTACTGATTTATCTTTCTATTTATTGTGTGCTCCTCTTTTCACTTTGACTCCTCTATTTGTCCATGTTTCCACTTGGGATATAAATCCTTGTTTATTACATATTTGGAAAATGTATTGGGATTTACATAATTCCTATATTATATATTGTTTCATGCATGCTTTAGATTTTACTTTACACTTACTTTAAAATTGCTTTTGATTTGATTTTTTTTAATGTATGTTTTATAATTCATTATGTTTTAATTATTAAAATTTATCTTTGCTATGTGCTTGTGCCTTTTATGACTTTATTCATGTTTCTTTTTCTAACTCCATTTCATTTTGTCTAATTTTATTTCTTTATTTTTCTTTTCCCTTCTTGAAAACTTGTAATGAATTATTAATGATGAATGCACTTTTAGGCTAATGTTGGTAATTCAATGCATTTTGATAGGAGTAGGTGAGTAGGGTTCCCCACTTCTTACCCTTGTCCCTTATTTTCTATTAATTTATCTTTATAAATGAATTATTGTAAGTATATGTAATTTTTCAATTTGATAAGTGCAAGTGTTTATCATGTGTTTATTATATGAAGAATTTATTAATTTGTGTTATGTTTTATTCCACTCCATATGTCATATTATGCCATGATTTATTTATTTTGATTTATAGTTATATGTTTGTAAAAAAAAATTACATTGTGATTGTATTAGAGAATGCAATTTTTAACCTATCATTTAAACATGTACACATAAAGACATATACAAAACATAAAATATCCTAGCCATTCATAGGAACACATCACATAAGGAACACATGGCCCATAAAAATCATGTATCAGAGGCAAGGTAATGATTATCCTACCTCTCACTTTTACCATTTATGGAAATAAATGTTGTGAACATGGGATTTTGTGTCTTGGTATGTGTACCAACCATAGATCTTGATCACAAGGCATATCACTCTCTATATATCACAATCTAGATCATAACATGTGTACTTATATTGTAGCTACAAATATTTAACACATATGATTTGAGAAACCCTATCAGTAGTAGGAAAGAGTATGATCATCCCATGTTTTTATATATATCTCTCTTCATATAATGTGATTAGTGAAACCTTGAGATGAGAGATGCATGTTTGTGTTTGTGTAATTTATTATTATGTTGACTGACCTCTAATTTCACTTGTGAAATCTCTTTGAAGAGCTCCTCCACCCTAGTAGATGCTTTTATGTATGTTTTCCTAGCCTTACTAACTAGGTCAAATAAGAGGAATATATCCCTACCATGAAGTTAGATTGCTTCATTATACCTATCATGTCTTCCAGTATGTCTCAAATCAGTCTCTATACAATGGTTATGATGGTGGTGATCAAATCATCCATAATTCATGTTTCATATTGATAAAATATTGATCAATAAACTCTAAAACATTCAATAAAATATAATGAAATGAGTTGTTTTAATTATTCCCTTAGGTATTTGTACCTCTATCTTAGGTCCCCTGTCACTAAAATCAAAGAAACCATAAGTGGTTCTTCCTCTACTCCTGCTCTTAGATCATATATACCCTCTATATAGTGTCCTTTCTCAAGATGGTACCCCTCCTTAAAATAGTATCCTACCCCCTATAGTGTAAATGGCGTTGCAAGATGAACCCACCTATCTCATTAACCTCAGGGTTTAGATACCTATCATCCTCCTACTCATTACATATGGGTGTTTGAGTCTCAAATGAAGGAACCATATGTTATTTTTACCTCTAAGGTCATCATTATGTCATTCAAAAATATCAATGGTTAATGGCCCATCCTATGTTAACCTAAACTACCTTAGTTCCCTTTCATACTTGAATCGCTTAAGTCTATTTGTAATCTAGCATCGCTACCATTTTATTCATTAAATCTACCACATATATGAGGCATCCTCAACCTAGCCTAGATGATATTTATAAGGTTTCTAAGTGATATCTTTCTTCCTTAAATATTCCATAGTCATTCTCTAAAGTAAAACATCAAAGGTCTCACTACCAATTTTGTTTGAATAGATGACATCTCCATACGAGTGGTATAATTCTATCCTCTAAAGTAGTGGGTAGGGAAACTGACCTAGTTATTCATGGTAATCATATGCATAACATTGTAATAGTTCTCCATTAAAATACCTCTAATGTGTTTCTCATACAAAAACCTATAAAGGTCATTATACAAATGGGAGATCATACAACATGCCTAGGATTATATGGTCTGCCTCTCCCCCATCTCCTAAATTATGTGATGGAGGTTGTATGAATAAGATAACCCACTATATTAATTTATATGATTGAGATCAATAATATAACCATGTGTTTTTAGATTAATAGTTCATATCTTTGAGAAATTATCTTGAAGAGAATCCCTCCTCCACCTGAAGGATCTCCAACTCTCCCCATATAGTACTCATCAATTAATCATCATTCCTCCTCAAAAATCTCATCCATTATCACCTATTTCCATTTAATATAAAGCCTTATAATCATATAGAGTCATTGTCACATCCATTGTCAATAGTTAGAATGTACAAGTGTCATTATTCGACCATTCAATTGGAGTGGTACACATAGCGTGGTAAAATCACATTTTGAGAAGATGAGTGCCTATACTTTCTTTAACATAATGCCATGGTGTTGTTATGACATACTTATGGTATATTACATCATGGTAAAATTAAGATAAAAACTAATGTATTATAACATAATATATTGTAATATAAAATTGTAAAGTTGTAAGTTTTAAAAAATCTAAAATGTCAAGACAATACAATCTTGATTAAAACCATATTAATTTGACTATGATCATATAAATGATAACCAACACTATATAAATTCTATCATGATAATGCAATTAATTATACGAGCATATGGGTAAAAAATTATCTTAAACCAATCCCCTTTGTTAGTTATGCATATTTAAAATTTTATAAAAATGGAAAAAAATCTCAAAAATGATATAAATGATAACCAACACTATATAAATTCTATCATGATAATGCAATTAATTATAAGAGTATAAGAGCATATGGATAAAAAATTATCTTAAAATTCTATCATATAAATGATAACCAACACTATATAAATTCTATCATGATAATGCAATTAATTATAAGAGCATATGGGTAAAAAATTATCTTAAACCAATCCCCTTTTTTAGTTATGCATATTTAAAATTTTATAAAAATGGAAAAAAATCTCAAAAATTAGGCTCAAAATGATTGAATAGCCTTTGCTTCTCAATTGGTGTGTTAGTAACCCTCATGCAATCCAATAAGTGTGCCAAGAATGGTCATGGTGTTTGCATGGTAAAAATTATCTCTCAAGCTCAAGGTGCAAAGGTAAAATGTAAAAATAAGATGAGCTTTTCTATTTTCAAATTCAATTTATATATGTTGGGGAGAAACCCTAAAATGTCAATACTTTTCATTACCTACTAATTTACATATACATTCAAATTAAATTTTTTATGATCAAGTTATTTTGGTATATGCATTCATGTTGTTATAGGAAAATAGCTAACAAGCCTATTTTCTTATTAATTGAATGTTATCTTGTATATCTTGTGATGTTATATATTTATTGATGACACATGATGTTTTATTGCAATACCCCATAAGGGAAATATATATTATCTTATGTGAGATATAATTTTAATTATGTTTCATGTGCTCTTCTTAATATCGACTCAGGAAAAAATATTATATATTTATCATTCTTGTTACTCTGGTCATTGGCTATAATTCTATACACAAATTATTCATGATGACAAGAATTGGAGGCCCGTAAATAGTAATGTGTTTAACTTCAATTCTAACAACTCAAATATTACGTGGGATTTACTCATATTATACTTAGATTAAAATCAACTTCATCATTTTATTACTATCAAAATGGTATTTTAATTCTATATTTATATTTTTTACATTTATTATTATTTTTATTAAGGTTAAAGGTGGGGATTTTTTAACTAGGGACCCCAATCCGTACAAGAAGAACATCTACAAAGGGGAACAAGAGGACTAATTAAGTTTCAAAGATAAATCGTACAAAATAGACACAGGACCAACTAAAAAACTACCAATATATAGCCCATAAATAACTTAAGCAACACCAAAGATTAAAAGTAGTTAAAAAGGAACTAAAAGCCTTCTACATGTCCAAACTTCCTATGACATCCTCCCAATAGATTTTCATGCATTTTAGGTTTGAGTCAATCTGAAGAAGTAAATTTTTATTGTTTATGTATTTAGAACATTCACTACATTGAATATACTTACCCTTTCCCTTTGAAGAGCTACTCGTATCAAATAAATCTCCCATGTGAGATCTTAAACTCTCCACATTTTAAATTCCTTCATGCATGTCATCCTTACTACAATTAATAAAATAGCTGATGTTTTTTTTCAACTTTGACATTTTCACATTTAGGGAACCAACCGTATCTCTAAGCCTTTGAATTTGAATGTTTTAGTCATTATCAATTTTTTTTTGTGTCAATATATCATTTTATTTTTGGATCATTTTCACTTTTCCATTGAGCTCAGACATTTCCCTCATAAACCACCTCATCATTAATTTCTACAAATCCAATTCTTCTTCAATTTTGTCCATGTTTTGCTTACTTTTTAGAGAGTCAACCATGGCATTGAACTTTTGACTTGGATCATGTGATTGGGTTTTAGATTCTTCCAACTCATTCTCCTTAGAACAATCCCTCTCTTTCCTCTTTCCCTTATTAACCTTATTAGTAGGAGTTTTATTTTTCTCCCTTTCAGTCACATTCTAGGAATTGGTCTCCTCCTTATCTCTAGTCACATCTTCAACTGTGATAGATTGCCCAGTTAAAAGTCTATTTTTCCCTATGTTTACAACCTTATGACTAGTATCTAGAGGGTATTTAACAACACTTATTAGCCAGTTATTAATGCCTATCCCATGTGATTTGAGTATGTTCCTAGTAGTACTTTGTTCTTTATCTTTAGTAGAATTACTACCTAGATACTTAATCCAAATATTTTTCACTTTCCTAACTTTATCTTTACCTTTGTGGGGTTTGGTAAGTTTAGGGGTGATTTGATTAATACCTTTTAAATATTAATGAATGAGAAAAATTACTCCTTCATGCCTCATAATTGTATATTTACCCTTTTTAACCTTTTCAATGGAAGTTTCCAAAGAAAGCAAAATTTAAAAAGGTAAACTCAAGGGAATAACATGTCTAAAGTATTTTATAAACACAAATAGATACCAATGCAAAACATTAAACCTACCTTCTAGAGTGATATATTGCATGATATGGAAAGCCACATCTCCATAGGATCTTAATAGATATTCACAGTCAAAACCATTATGCAACACCTCTAAAGTTTCTCCCTCCATAAAAAAGATATTTTTATCCTTATTGTAATCTCTATCAATTTTGTACACTTTTATCACCTCCATTTATATCCTAGTGATGTGGGTGATCAATTCTTCAGAGATGTCAATAAAGACCCCATTGATGTTCAGTGTTTTGTTATCCTCGGAGTCAGAAAATAAAGCCAAGACATGTTTGTCACAACATTATATTCTCTGCATAAATTTTTCATTCCCCCTATTTGGAGGATATCCAAAAAAAATTCATTATTTTTAACCTCCTCTAGCATCTTGGGTTCAATTCTATTAAGGATCCCCATGAAGAACAAATTGGTCTAGTTATAGCTGTTCAAACTGGAATAAGGGTTTTTTGGATTCTTCAAATTTGAAATGATAATTCACCTTTAGTGCCTCGTTCTAGCCCACTCAAAGTCATTATTGATATGATTACAATCTTAAAAATACTTTAATTTGTGTTGTCTTCTCCCTAATATTCTATAAACTTCTCTCTAGGAACTTTCAAAAAGACAAGGGGAGTAACATTAATTAAGTTCATAGAAATATAAAGAAACTTAATAATAAAATTTCAACAAAATTTATTTTTACAAGTGGAGAAGACCCCCACATTTTCAACATTTTTTAATATTATAAATAGGAAATTACTCATCTATCCTCTGACATATATCCTAAGGTAAATCTTCTCTCATAGTCTAGCTAATAAAATGAGTAGAACTAACTACCCTGTTGGTGAACCAATCATCAACCTTATTTCCTTCATGATAAACGTGTTGAATGGATACCTCTTACCTAGATTATAAAATGGATATAGACTCATCCACCACCTATTTAATGCTCCAACTCACTATATTTTTATTGAAAAGACAATTTATTATATTCAATGAGTCACCCTCAATGATGAGATGTTAAAGACCCAATTATTTAGCCAATTTTATACCTCAAAGGGCAATACGAACTTTTACCTAGTGATTAGTTTTGATCCCCATATCACCAACATAAACAACAAAAAACCTTGATTGGTGGTCTCTCAGAATCCCTCCTCCTCCTGACAGCCCTGGATTCCCCTTGGAGGCCCCATCAAAATTTAGTTTTAGCCACCCAATAGGAGGAGGTTTCCATTTAGTCCTCTTTCTTATTTCATCTCTAGGATCAATCTTACCAATGTACATAGAATCAATTTATCAATTTAAAGTTGGTTTTTTTTTGAACATTTAAAATTTTTTACCTTTTCCACTAGTCATAGCTTTAAAATTTTCCATAATAGCCAAAAAAATATTATAGCTAAAGTCATACTTGTGCACTTTATATTCTTGAAAATTATAACATTTCTTTCACCCCAAATTCCCCAAATAACATGATGAAAAGTTAGCTTCCATATTTTCTTGAAGATATCATTTTCAAAAGGACACTCCCAAGACTGCCAAAAATCAAACACAAAGCTAGTGAATACCCAAAGTACATTAAATTTGTTAAATAATAATTTTCATACCTCATAGGCAAATGGAAAATCAACCAACAAATGGAAAACTATTTCATTATCAATTTCACACAAAGGGCACCTGTTGATCAATATGAAAGCTCTTTTTCTTAAGTTATCCATAAATAACACTTTATTCTAAATAGCCACCCATAAAAATAAGTTAATTTTGGGTATGAGGAACTTGTCCCATAATTTATCCTAGTTCACATCATTTCTTGGAAGATTAACCACCAAACTATAACCAAATTTGACTTTATATTGTCAATCAATAGATTATTTCCATACCAAATGATCCTCATTAATAGTTTATGAAAAATGATGTGTTCTCAAAAAGTTATTTAGATTAGTCAAAATAAAATTATCTTCTTAATCTAAATTATCAATACTCAACCTTTTCTAGCTTCTTGTACCTTCTATAATCTATCAATAATCTTGAACATTACTACCATATTTGTTTTGAATGTGGGATTGAATGAACTTCCATGGTTATAAAGTGATTAGAGGTTGGTATAAAATCCATGAGTATTTTCAAAAATTAACATGAATACCATTTCCTAGTTTCCATTTAAAATCTAAGGATATTATATTTTTGTTAGAATTTAGAAAATTCTAGAAGTGAGATCCCTAAACAAATTGTTCATCTTCAAAAATATAAATAGGATTTGTGACATCCAGGGATTTGAATCTTAAAATATTAGCCCAATTACTATTGCTTTTGATAAATATCCAAACAAATTTAGAGATAAGATATTTATTCATCCAATTTAATCTTTGAATACCTAAACCTCCTTTGCTTTTGGCCATGCAAACTTTTTCCCAAGCCACCAAATGTATTCTATTTATCTCTTCCATACCTGTCCATAAAAAATTTCTTTGAATTATATTAAGCTTGTCTTGTATGATCTTAGACATATTAGAAAGAGAAAGAAGATAGACCAAAAGACTTTGAAAAACACTTTTGATGAGCAAAAGTTTGCCTACCTGAGAGAGAAGCTTCTCTTTCCAACCATCCAAATTTCTTTGAAATGCTTCCACCAGATGGTTCTAGGATGTAAGAGGGAGATTAATACTAAAAGGAGGAATGCTCAGATAAGAGGAAGGAGTTTGTTTGATTTGGCAACCCAAAATTTGAGCTATTCTAATTTGTCTTCCCAAAGGTGTATTGAAAAAGAAAACTGAACTTTTATCAAAATTTACTTTTTGATTAGAAGTTTGTTCATACATAATAAATTTTTGCTTTAAAATTTTAGCTTTCATAATAGATTCCTCTACTAGAAGGATGGTATCATCAACAAATTTTTGATGAGATACTGGGTCCACATTCTTAGCTAGCTTAAAACCTTTTAACTCTCCAATTGTCACAGCATTTAAAATAAATATGCTTAAATATTCAACCATAATGTTGAAAAGGAAAGGGGATAAGGGATCCCCTTATCTCAATCCTTTACCAATTTTAAAAAATCCTTGTGCCACTCCATTCACAAGAGCCAAAAATATGCAAGTAGAGATGCAAAACCTTATAATATTCCTGAACTTGTCTTGGAAACCAAATTGTCTCATGACTCTATGTAAAAAGCTCCAATCTAATCTATCATAAGCCTTAGCCGTGTCTAATTTTATTACCATTTCAACACTTTGGATTTTATCTATTGAGTGAATGGATTTGTGAACAACAATGATCCCATCTTGGATTTGTCTACTAGGGACAAAACCACCTTGGTGAGACTCAATAATAACTTTCATAATTGGCTATAATCTTAAAGAGAACAAATTTTTAATGATATTATATATGGAATTGCACAAATTAATAGGGAGAAAGTCATAAAAATTAACACCTCCTTCTTTCTTAGGAATCAAAACAAGAAAAGTGTGATTAAATTCTTTTAACATTTGAGCAGATTCAATAAATTCTTTAACCGCATCCACCACATCATCTCCAATAATATCCTAGAACTTCTGAAAGAAGGTTATTGGAAATCCATCTAGACCTAAAGCTTTGTTAGGGTTCATTTTGGAAATAATAAATTTAATATTTTCACTAGATGTAGCCGTAATAAGAGCTAAATTATCCTCCTAGGTTACCAACTCCAAAATAACATGCATAAATTATTGTTCAAATATAATGCTTCTTTTGAAATCATTCTAAACACTTTTTAAAAAAAACTTACTCTCCTGATTAATGAGATCTTTATGGAAAATGATTTGTCCTTTTCTATTTGTTATTTCCTTAATTGAATTATGAGCTCTATGTTTCAAAGTGGATATATAAAAAAAATGGATGCTCTTATCCCCCTCATTGAGCCAAATATTTATTGATTTTTGTCTCCATAGACTCTCTTCTCTTGTAATAATTATGTGATACTCACAAAGTAATTTTTTTTCAGTGTCTATATCATAACCATTACTTTCTATTTCAGATTCAAGCACACAAATTTTAGTTTTTAGAGATTTTTTATGAATAAGAACATTTCCAAAGACCCATTTATTCCATTGTTTGATTTTGATCTTGACATTATTCATTTTTTTAGCCAAATGGTATATGGTTGAACCATTCACAATCAAAGACCACTATTTCATAACTCTATCATGTATCTCTAGATGGGTGCACCACATATGCTCCTTTCTAAATGGATATCTATCCTCTTTAGTATATTTTTCCACTATTTTCAATTCCAAAGGATTGTGATCTAACCCTACATGAGGTAAAGATGTTAAAATGAAATCCTTCAGAACCAACCAATCCATAGAAATAAAAAAATTATCAAGCTTACATTGAATTAAAATTTCTCCCAATCTTCTATTACTCCAAGTAAATTTAGACCCTTTTAATTCCATATCAAACAAACCAATATCTATAATGAGGGAAGATAATTCCTCCATGCTTTTTGAAAAAAAATGATTTTCTCCTTTTTTATCCCATGGATAAAGGGGAGAGTTGAAATCTCCAGCTAGAATCCACAAAAAATCTTTGTAGGTATTTCTAAAATATCTTAAATCATCCCAAACTTTTTTGCAAGGAAAAACTGAGTTAGGGGTATACATATTTAAAAAAATACATTGCTTACCATCTAATAGATCCATGAAAAAGACCACCAAGTGATTAGGCAATTTAAAAAAAGGCTTCTCAATCAGTTTATTGATGTCCTAGAATGTAATAAGACCCCCGAAACCTCCCACCAAACTAGAACAAGTAGCTCCAACATCCTTCTAATATGCATTTTATGATTCTCAAAGAAAACTTTATCAATTTTAGATTCTTAAATTGTCAAAATAATAAGTTTGTGACTTCTTCTAAGATCTCTAAACACTTTTTATTTAGAGGAACTATGCATTCCTCTAATATTCTAAGAAAATATTAGCATAATTAACTAAAATGAGAAGGGTTATCTCCCTTAAAAGGAAGTTTGGATTGAAGTCTAACCACAATTTTCACATCTATGATATTTTTAAAAACTTTTTTTTTCAAAGATTTCCAAATTTTAGGGGGCGTACAAATAGTTGGTCCTTTTTTCCTTCTATTGATAGTGATAGAGTATGAGAACTTGGTTGTGATGCTATGTTTGGGAGTTGATGGCATCTCTTAGGAATCAACTTCCCCCACTTAGGATCATTTAGGGAAGAAGCTATCAGGTGATTTATATCTTTTAATTTTTGTTTTTCTTCTGAAAACTTCTTACTTGACTCTTTGACACTCTAAATCAGAAGGGGTTGAAAAATTTCTTGGTCCTCTTGTAACTACGTAAAATATCGAACTGATTTGAATATTTTTGTATATTTTGAATTAAAAATTCCTCCACCCTATATTTTATCTTTGAGACTATTGTATTTGACTCCTGAACATTTATCAGCTAGTCAACAATCAGGCTATACAAATGACTTATTTATTTTATGTTGACTACCTCTATATGCTTTTCATTTCTACTTCAACATGCTTACCTTCTTCTTGAGCTGCCTCTTCTAAAATAATTTATTCTTCTAAAACTGTCACTTTATCTTTATTCTTGTCCTTTTTACTATAACTTCTGGATTTTGGTGTTTGTTTGCTTCTTTAAATGACACTCCTCATTTTATATGCTAGGAAGGTTTGGGTTGAGTCAATTTATGTTGAAGAACTGTGGGACAAACCTTGGATAGATGCCCCAACTTATGACATTTTTAATAAAGAATAAATGTCTTTTCAAACTTTTTTTTTGTTACAGACCCAAAAGGTGTATGTAGAAACACTGATAAATGAAGCTCTTGATTTACAAAGAGGTTTACATAAAAATGATCATGCACAAATCTAGACCTAGATTTTATTGTTAGATCAAAGGCAATCATATCTAAAACTCTTAGCTATGATATTTAAAAGATACTCCTCCCATAGTTTAATTGAGAGACTAGGGAAACAAATTCATATGGGCATTAAGTTGATGTTTTCTATTTCCATATCAAAACTTGGGTACCATTTATTTATAAAAATTCTTGATGTTCTAAAGAACCAGGGACCTCCTACTAATATACAGGCACAATCATCAGATTTATTAAGTCTAATCATAAAAAACCCATTCACCATTACCATAATTTCTAAATTACTTTTGGGTTTCCATTTTTCCATGGCCCATGATCTGAACAGATCAATGTTGGGTCTAGCCCACATAAATTTTCCCAACAACACCTACTCCATTATATAAGAGGATCAATTAGTGAGTGAAGTAGAGACTTTGATATGAATATTTTTACTATCCTTAATGGTCTCAACATATTTTGTAGATTGTATTTGCTTCTTGTCTAGTGCCCCTTTGAGTTTACTTGTATCTGTCTTGGGTCCCTCTTTGAAAAATATAATGGGACCTCCTTCCAAGATTAATTTTTTTTAAAAATATGTCACCATCCTTCTCATCAACCCTATCTCCATGTGCCCTAGACCCCTCTCCCTCCCCATCTCCCTTCTCCCATTGTGAATCAAAATTCATAAATTTTCTCCCACCCATTCACTATTATGTTGTTGTTCCATTCGTTGCAGATGCACATGTTTTTTTTAATGACATATTTAAATGTTAACATATAATAAACAATTTTACATTTATTATTAGTATTTGGCACTTATGCATAGAAAATAAGGAGAAAGGTTTTGCAAGTTCTCAGGTATATTAATTTTAGATCCAAAGATCTATGTGTAGTTATATCCATTTTATCTATCTTTTTTATACTTTGAATGTGTGCTTACGCACACACACACACACACACCTCAATGTGGGAAAAAATGTAGGCATCTAAAAATGTGCTTAATGCATTTATTAAGTGTTAATTATTATGTTTTTATTGTACTTGTGTCATGCCCATAATTTACACCCAATAAATCTAAGTAAAACACAATTTTTTTAGGGTTAAAAGGTCTTCATGTAAAACATTTCAAATAATGAATTGATGTAACAAGTATCATACATGCACAATATATAATTGACATGCATGTTCAATAGAAAAAGAACATCAAATACTTGATTAATCTTAAAGTCTATCCCAAGTTAAAATCCCTTCATTCTATATACAAATGATGATAATATGTTATTATTTAAATAGAGAATACATGGTCACAAGGTGTGTGCAACACAACATTGAACTAGCATAAATCACATAACAACATGTATACATATTTGATATAAATATGTAAAATAAAAAATACATCACATTCATACACAACTAGAATAATACATTTTAACATCTAGTTATCATTATCCATTTCAAGTGAGTTTCATAGAGAGGAAAGGAGTTATAATAAACATCCCATAATGTTATTCACATGATTAAATTACTAAAATAAAACACTTTCTCAGAGAAAATGACAAACATAATTATGTTATTACATCTCTAATCAGGTCAAAAACTATTAAAAGAGTTGTTGAGCCTATACAATCATTTACAAAATGTCAAACCCTAAAAACCTATTCCTATGACCTGCCTCATTCTTTTGAGTTGCCTACATATCTGATCTTTAGAATCATGGTCTAATGTAGTTTTTATATTAACTAGTTTGTACTTATGCATGAATCAATCATCTATAAGAGATTCAAATTCAAAATTGGAAAAGTGATCATTCATTTTAATATAAATCTAATTCAATTATGTGTTTTAATGAGTGACTAAAGTAATGCACCCACAAGAACTAAAACATTGTGCTTCTATCAGAACTTAAGACAATGAGCTAAAAACAAAAGGGTTAAAATAATTCATTTAGTTTCTCTTAATTATTTTAAATATGAAATGAACCAATATAAAAATAATGTGTCTAATATGAATTGAACTCAAAAATATCCAGATAGCCATAGTAAGATATGACTAGGCCTAATGATTTCAATTTGGTAATGCACATCAATATTCAATTGTATGGTTCCATCTAATTTATATTATTATAAAACCCTTAATGTCATTAAAATGTTTTATTAAGGATTAATGCATGATTCCAATAAATACATATTTATTAACATGATATAACCTTCTAAGATAAGAGGCTTTTAGAGGTGTAGAAACATATCCATGATGCTTAGACTAGGTTGAATCTACTTGAAACAACTATGATTTTTAGAATATTTTTGTATGGAAATATTATATCCGTAAAAGAGGAGAGAGGAGACCACATAAGAAGACATAATCATATAAAATAATTAGTTGTTATGCTTATTTTAGGGCCACTTCCATTGCAACATCACCTTCTTCAATCCACAACAAAGATTACAAAAAGTACTGTTATATTGGTAAAAAAATGTTTTAGCATAAATTAATTATTAATAATAGTAGGAAATGGTAAATAATAAAAATAAGGGGTAATATTTGGAATCCTATGGACATGTAAATGTGTGTAGACACATAAATTTGGTATTAGACACATTGAAAACATCAACTTTTGCACACTTTTACATACTTGGACTTGCATACACATTTGACTCTTATGCACACTTAACCCTATTTATCTACCCAAAATTTGTCTTGGTCAACCAATTTACCATATACTCATATTTAAGATCACCTTATTCCATGTAATAACACTCATTAATCCTAAACTGATTATCATCACATCTCAGATCACTAAAATTCACTCCTAAGATAGTACTGACAATAGTAAAACAATTACAATTTACTAAAAGTGTCTGCCTCCATTGATATTTTCTAGGAACATTCAACAAATATTTTTCAAAATTTTAAATATCTATAAGGTCAACCTAGACACATTTCATGGGTTGGTCATAACAGGAAGTATCAAAGAGTTAACTACAAGTAAAAATCAATAGGAAGGTTATATACGTCTTAGTAAGTCATTAAAAAACTTGAAAAATGAATTGGCACTCTATTGAGACATTATCTTAAAGGCATACATATTTAAATACCCCTCAAAATGTTTTAACTTATTTTAAATTTAGATGATCTTAACAAGTATAAAATTATTGAAATTTAAATTGCATAAATATAACATAAACCATATAGATTTGAATATAACAACAAAGATTGATCACACTTTATATATATATATATATATATATATATATATATATATATATATATATATATGAAAAAAGAGAGAGGGAAACTAGCTGATATTTTGTTCTATTTCTCTCTCTTTATACATTCCATTGAAATGCTCTAAAATAGCTCCATGACTATTCGGCTCGGGAAACAGACTATCAAAATATGTTAGGAAATTATTGGAGCATGTTCAAACACTTTTAGAAACTAGTAGTGTCTAAAGAGAAAATAGATTTTCTAAACTAAAAATGAGAGAAACAATACTAAGAAAATATTTAAACTAATAAAATAAGAGAAATGGAATACACACAAGATTACATAGTACACATGATTTCACCTGGGAAAACCATTTTGGGTAAAAAAAAATAGTATAATAAGTACATATTGTATTAACTCAAATATATACATTACTTTAATGCACTACCCAATTCCACTTCCCCCCTAATGTATGTGTGAGTATATATAGTCACATCAATAGGTAATTTTTAAAGTGGTATTACAATACCATGGGTACCAAAACCATGGGATATATATATTTTATAAAATATAAAACACATTTTAGAAAATTTCCATTGTATACCAATAATATCATTACGATTTTTGTTGGTTTTTCTGGCATATATCATTATGCTTACCTGTCTAGATGATTCTCGTGTAATTTTTTGAACTTAGTCTTGTGCTCAAATCTTGATTTTTTCTTCCTTTGCCTTGAAACCCTAGCTCCATTTTTTACACCTAATTCACTTGGAAAAAATGGAGGTAAGAGATGGGTTGGATAGCCTAAATCACTTTCTAGTGAGTAATTAAGCATTTCCTACATTCTAATAGTCTAAAGAGGGATCACACTAATTCTCCCACTTTTATGTGTGTCTATGCTCAATAGTTTTCCACTAGAATGCAATGTAATTATTTGAATTTATACACTTGAAAACATGTAACCTTGACCTTGTGCTTGGTGTTTAGAATTATAATTTAGGAATATTCATTTGAGGGGTTTTAAAATAATGCCTTAAGGATGTGTAAATGGATTTCTCAAGATTTGTCGACATGAGTGCTAGATGCTAGATAAGAATGGTCTTAGGATTGATGTGTATTTATAAATGATTCCTTGGGTGTTCCCACCATAACAAAAATGTGAATCATAAATAGGCCAATTGAAGGGAAATATTTTAATTTTAAAAATATTTGTTATAGGTCTTGGGATATTGTTGGTAATTTCCAACATCTGACTATTTCCAACACTATCTAAAGAGTTAAAATAAGGGATATAGAATATGGTGTAGTATGCATAAGATAATAGATATTTTTGACATTTATTAGGGAGATATTTAATATAAATGGTAGAAAATTAGGTTGGCCAAGTCAATAGATAGGCAAACAGATAGGGAAGAATGTGAGCAAGAGTAAAATATATGTGCAAAAGTCATATATGTCAAATATAAATCAAAAGTGATGTTTCCAAAGTGTCTAATACCAAATTTATGTGTCTATAAATTCCCCATTTAGTTTAGTATTTAAAATTCTAGATTAAAGGGATAAAAGGCACATGTGTAATAGCACTTTATATTGCCATGTATGCCCCAAATATCTAGTGCACTCCATGCAAAACCCATTTAGGTACACAAACCATGATACTCCTTTTCACTTATTGAAAAATGCCATAGGGTGATTATGCCTTAATGATATACCAATGTTAAAGTACAAATGCCTTAACACACATTAGAGATGGATAAGTTATAGACTTTGAATGATGTATAAACTCAACTACACCACTTAAAATATCATCATAATTATTTTTTGGTGGAACCCCAGAACAATTTAATATGTAAAAGTGGAGCCCAGAATTAGGCTTTAGGTAAAGGTTGGAATCCTGAAACAAGTTTGTATGTAAATTAAAACTATTAAGTAATCACTACAGCTAAATTTTAGAATTGAATTGCTTACATAGTTTCATTTATCCCTAACATTCATGCCCCCAATTGAATCCATTTTTACATCAATGTGATTATATAATTTCATAATTTGTATATTAACCTATTAAATATGATCAATATGATAAGCCTACTTAATTTTATCTGTGTAACTTGTCTTCTTATGTCATAGATCTATTAATTGTTCCTTATGATCTTGTAAAACACCCCACATATGTCTCACATATGTGTCAATCTATCAATCTACATAAAAATATATCCCATCCATATCTCAAATTTTCCAATATATATCTTAAATTTTATTATATGTCTATCTCTTAAGGCTTGAATCTTTATAACAAACCCACTAGTATGCCCCCTTTTTGAGCCGAGGGATGAATCCTATGAATCACTCATCTTAAAATAAAATAGTTAAACATGTAATTTATTATATATAAAATGTAATCATGTAAAGCATATAATCAATATAACATATGTCATCATGGCAAGATTTAATCATCAAATCACATAATAAACATGTAATCTAGGTAATGACATACACGTGTAATTTCTAGCAGATGTAGAAAATAGTCATGCAATAAAAACATCATAGTAATAAGACACACAGAAAATGATGCATGATAGATATCATGGAAACATACACAATAGAATAATATGTTATAACCATCATGGCACCACAAGTTCAAAAACCATCATAGATGTAAACACACATGTAGGAACACAATATCATGATCTTGATGCATAGAAACACTTAAGACATGAAAAAGACATGGATTAAAGGATCCTCAACGTAATAAATGAAATTGTAGAAACATATAATGTAAAACCTATTAATTATCATTCAATGTATCACCCAATGGCATAGTCATCAATGATCACACTTAAAACACACACTAATAGTCACACATAAAACACACAATGTACCCTCATCAAAAGTCGCATAATATAATCACAATGTAACACACATCAATAGGCACACGTGTAGAAAAAAAATTGACACATCATTTATGGTCATACAATTTACCACATATCAATGATCACACATTTTAATAAGAAACAATATCAACACACATATAAAAGGTAGTGTTAATCGATGCAATTAATCAATGTCATCATCACACATAGAAAAGTACCATATCCATAGAAAATGTCACCATAAAGAGTATATGAAAGAGAAATACATATAAGCAGCTCAATTATATTGATTTAGTGTCATATAAATATACAACCTAAGAAGATGTACCAAGTTGCCCCCAATGTATAAAGGTTAGCCTTGAGTGATCCAAAATATAGATCTAGTATACTAGATATTTTGTCTAGTTTGGTTTTACTATGCTAAATTATGTAATTAATGTATGTAAAACAATATTTAAGACACTTATTCAAGCTTTTTCATGTAAAATGAACTATTTTATTAAGTTTTAGTGGCATAATTAGTGTTGGGATGGTCCTATCATTCTTATACTAATGAGTTCAACAACTTGTAGATTTTGAACTTGAGTGTTTATTCAAAGATGATAAAAATGTAAATATTCATAGGTGGTTATTGTGTCACCACCCCACTAGTTACATATTTTAGGTCTACCTAAAATAGTAGTTTCACTACCATTCAAAATGTGGGCAAAGGAGCGGTTGAAAATTTTCCCTCTTCTTGGTGACAATTCATTTCAGAGTCTTTGGCAAGTTTCAAGGTAAAAGGACATAAATATAGTCTTTTTTGAAGGAAAAAACATCACAAGAAAATTCAATGAGAAGACTTTAAGCTATATTCACATCGTAATTTTCAATATTGGGTATTTGTTCATGTTGTCTCATTATTTCATAGCTATGAATGGTTGTTCTAGTTTGTGTTGGATCATTGTGAGGTGTCTTAGAAGTGCAAATTAGTTATGTGTGAAATCTTTGGATAGGGTAGTACTGAAATATATATCCATGAAGGCCATATTTTGTGGTAATTTGTACAATTTTTTAATTACATAGTGGAAGGGGGGGAGCAATTTCCTCACCCATTGGATTTTTTTCCACAATATGTTTCTCCAGGTAATATAATGTGTTCATACTTTGATTTTTATTATCCTAAACTTCATTATTATGTTTAGTACACTATAAATGTCATTTCCATCACTTTTTATGTCTATTTTACAATTGGAAGTTGTTTAGAACAATCATATGTTAAGCTAGGAATATAAGATATGTTTTGGTATGTTTAGAGTGGAATATCCACCTATTTTACTAATCATATTAGTATCAGAGTTGGTTTTGTATCAATTTTAGTCCTTTTATGTATTCATAACTACATTTTAGTATATAATCATCACTAGAGCAATTAGTGCTAGTGATCAAGCTATACTAGATCCCTTTGAAGAAGGCGTTTCCATAAGGAAGTGGAAATAAGAGATTGAAATTATTATTTATTTTGATGAAGAAGATGCCCATATAGAATAATAATGATTTCACAAGCTATAAAAAGGATTAGTTAGCATTTATCTTTGTATGAGCAAGCTTGATATGTTGGAGTCCATCATGTGGATTTTCATGGAGAATATTGGCATCTCTATGAAGGCACCAAATGTAAATAAGAATGACACTCTTGATCATGAGAAGATGGAAGAACAAACTCATGCCAAATAAGCTCCACCTTCATTTAAAGTTGATGTAAAGATAGAGATTCAACCATATGATGAAGATGTGAATGTGGAGAGCTATACCATTGGCTAGACCAACTAGAATTATACTTAAATTTGTATCAAATTAATGAGAACCAACATATTTATTTTGAAAGGTTAAAATTAACAAAACATACTTTAACATGGCTTGAAATTTATGGATGTACTTTGGTTGTTAAAAATATTCCTCCTATTACTAGGTGGGATGATTTTTTTAATTATTTTTATAAGGTTAAATATAGGGTTTTAATAGGATCCCAAAACCTATATCAAAGCCTTAAAGATAATCTTAGTAACACAAATAAAAAAAATACATCCAATTCTACCCAATAGTAGACTAGATTACAATAGAGGATACAATCACTTAAACATTAGAAAATCATCACCCAACCAAGACCTAAAATGGAAGAGGTATTCAAAAAAGAACCATAAAGTATAAAAACTTCCTAGGCTAACAAATCTTCACATTTCAATCAACATCTAAAAATTATTTTACCTCAATAGAGGCTCAATCTAGCTTAGTTGAAACATAGACCAAATATTGACCTTGATTTGGTCTAAAAATCCCAAACCCCTAAGGAGGGGATCCAAGAAAGATAAACTATTTAAAAACAAAAAATACTTGAATCTAGCTCACTAAAAATATATGTCTTAGTATACCATGAACTTCATAGATGAAAACCAAAGTAGAGAGACTAGCTTGAAGGATAAAACACTCCCCAAGAAGAAAAACCCCCAAAACTTGATAATCTATACTTGGTTTTGTGACCATAATATTTATACAAAACTAAAACTAGGGCTAATAAAATCTATTACCAACTACACAAAACTCAAAATACCTAAATTTGGTCTCACATAACACTTCAGATGAGAGACTACTAATCAAGATTTTGTCATACTCATATTTTCAATTGAAAAAAATGCCACCACATAGAATGTCAGAAGTACAGACCAAAGCATCAATACAAAGAGCCTAGGGATCACAAGGGATTCACACACATTAAAGACTCCCCAAGCTCACATGAAACAACTAAGGAACAATAGAGTTGGAAGTGAAACATCCCTTTTCTACCCAAAATGTCCACATAGAGTGAAATTAAGGGCTCCTTCCCTTGGAAGATAGGGGAAACAAACCAAAACTAGATCTGAGAAACTTTAAAGGAGGGAATTCTCAGTTATAACTAAGTCCTAACCATATCTAGGAGTGACTCAAAAGATATTTCTAAGGAACCACCAAAATTATGACTCCACAAAGCATCTAGCTTCAAAGTATCATAAAGTTATAACATAAACCAAAATTTAGGTCAGACAATCATGACAAAGTAAGGATGACAGATTCACAACACTTCACAAGCCAAATGCAATTTAAATAAACACTAAAGGGTCAATAAAAAATGATTCAATATTTCATGAAGCCTCTAAGATCCATGCTCTTTCAAAACATGTAGGGAGCGGTAAGGGACACTCTAACTCCCACTCTCGACACACTCTTTTGTAGTCAGATTTATCCTAATCAAGAAGTAGTTTCATCCTATTTGTTATGAAGAATAAAAGTACATGTATTGGACATATTTTAGTAAAAAATAAGGCCAAAGCATGCATGCATACACAAGTGAGTTTCAAAAAAAGGATATCTAAATGGGTAAAGATATAGTTAATCGTGACATCTTAATGAAGTATGTTGGTGACCACTTGGAGATGGATAAGAAGTCTATGTCTACCTCTTAAAGCACTCCAAAACAACAAGGTAGTTCTAGTCATAAAGGTAAAAGAAAATGGAAATGTAAGCATAATGTTACTTTTATTTCTAAGAAGGATTCTAAAAGGCTTGTGGATATTATGGTGTTGACTGTCATTTTGAGGATTTGTTTTTAGAAATTTCATCCATTCAAGAATAACAATAATAAGAAGCTATGCTCTCTCTCAAAGGTGAAAATATTTTTTATAACTTTGATGTGGATGAGACTTTGTGTTGTACCTCTGTCAATATATAAGTATATTTGGTCAGTAGTAATACTCAAGAGAGTGAACTTTCTAAGATTTTTCATTTTAAAATTTAGATGAATAAAACAAAAGTGGATGCCCTTTTTTATACTTGTTCACAAGCATATTTAATAGGCAAGAAGTTAGTAGACAATTGAGGATAAATACTTACAATCATCCAAGCCCATATGCTTTGGGTTGGGTGAATAAAGGTGTAGACATCAAGGTGACCAAGTGATGTAAAATTATGTTTCGTATAAATATACATTTCATTGACAAAGTTATCATGGATTTTATACCTTTTGACATGTGTGATATATTTCTCTACAACCCTTACTTGTATATCTTGGATTAAATCATCATGAAGAGAGACAATCAATATTGTTTGGTGAAGGGTGGCAAGAGATACACCATTTTATCCTATAAGGGTGATTATTAAATATCCTTGGTAAGTGCTTTTCAAGCTAAAAGTATAATTAACTATAGCGGGAAGTTTGCTTTACTTATTTTTAGAAATATACAAGATAAAGAAGTGGTTGCATATAAAATTTCATGTAGCATGTTTACTAATAAAGAGTAGAATCATATGGGAGAGTTTATGTATAATTTCAAGGGAATTTATAATTGAGCCTATAGGGTTTCCACTAGTGAGGCATATTGAGCATGAAATTCTATTGTTACGAGATAATTCACTTCCAAATCTGGGGTGGTATAGGTAGTCCTTGAAGGATTCCAATGAGGTAAAACAAATATAGTCTTTAATTAATCAAGATGTAATCCATACTCATACTTCTCCATGTGGTTATCCTATTATTTTAGTACCTAATAAAGATGGTTTATGGATAATGTGTGTTGATTATAGAGCACTTAACAAAATAACCATCAAGAATATGTACCTTCTTCCACAAATTGATGATATTCTATATCAAATTTAGCATGACAACTATTTTAGTAAGCTAGATTTAAAATCTAGGTATCACCAAGTGAGGATTAAATAAGAGGAAATTTGGAATACAACTTTCATGACAAGGCAAGGGTTGGATATAACTTTTGGGATATGTAATGCACTGACTAATTTCATGTAGTTAATGAATGAGATAATGAGGCCATTTATTGATTCCTTTGTCATTGTGTATTTGTATGATATTCTTGTTTGTAACAAAACTTTTGATGAGCATATCAATCATGTAAAACAAGTTTTTCAAGTTTTGAAGGAGAAAAAGCTATTGTTGAATGATAATAAATGAGAGTTTTGTCAATAAACATTTGTCTACTTGGGGCATGTGGTTGGAAAAGGGGAATTAAGTTTTAATCCAAAAAAGATATAGGCTATCATGAATTTGGCCAAAACCCTCTAATGTGATCAAAACAAGGAGTTTGAGCAAGATCATCAAGGATTTCTATTCCATAGCCACACCTTTGCATACCATTATAGTAAGTGGTAAGTTTTTTTAGGGGAAGGAATCAACAAGATGAATTTGATATGTTAAACAAAATACTATCCATGCTTTGGTATAAGCTTGCCTAACTTGTAGCTACCTTTCGAGGTGGAAACAAATGCTAGTAACTATGATATGGGGGTTTTCTTATTACAAGGAGGTAATCTTGTCTATTACCATTCAAATTTATTTCATTATGTAATTCTATATTATTATACATATGATAAATAACTATATGCTAATGTTAAATTGATCAATAAATGGAAACATTATCTTATGGATAATAAAACTATTATCCACATGGATCACCAACTTCTCCAATATTTGCAAGCATAAAATAAATTTTATTAAGCTAAACACTATAATTGGATGGTTTTTTTTCAAAAAATTCTTTAGATTATCAAATATATGAAATGTGTGACTAAAAAACTAGTTGATATGTTATCTAGGCCTCCTCAGATTTTAGCCATGGGTGCCATAACTCTTTGTGAGCCTTTTATATGTGAGATGTAGAATGCTATGAGATTGATATAGATTTTAGGGAGCCATTCCTTTAATAAAAGAGGTCCCAAGGTGAAGTATTTGAACCCATTGGGAATTATTACTGCAAATATGGGTTGATCTACAAGTTGGGTAGGCTTTGTGTTCCTAAAGAGGAAAGAGATCGGATTATGAGGGAAACACATACATTAAAATTTGAAGGAAATTTTAGTGTTACAAAAATTATTACACATTTATAGAGGTATATTTATTGACCTAATATGTAGTTTGATATTTATAAGTTTATAAGGGGATGCATGTTAAGTAGTTAAAAAAATCCTAGTAATAGGATTTTGGGTTTATATATGCCATTATTGGTTACTTCTTGTCCACATGACAACATTTCCATGATTTATGTAGGCATATTTCCTATGTCAAGGAAGGGGCATGGCCATTTATTTATGGTTGTGTACTAGTTTAGTAAGATGTGTATTATTATTACTTGTAAGAAGACCCTCAAATTTTGTGATGCAGTTGACTGATTCTTTGATAGTGTGATGGGTTAATTTTCATTTGCCTAGTTTTATTGTTTATATTGGGACTAAAATATTTTCAGTAACTTTTGGGCCGCATTGTGGGAGAATATGGATATGGATATGAAATAGTCCATTGATTTTCACCCACAAACTAATGGGCAGACAAAATTTATGGATATAACATTGGTGAAAATCTTGAGAAGCTATAATAAGAAGCATCTTAAGACTTGGGATAAAAATTTGGTGTATATTCAACTTTCCTAGTATAAGGCAATGCATTCTTATACTAGCAAGACTCTTTTTGAAACTTGTTATGTTTCCTTACCTCCATGTGCATTTGATTTTATTTGATAAAAATATACAAAATAAATGGGAAAGTGGATTAAGAGGTCCACAAATCTAAAATGTTCATTGATAATATTTAACAAATTCACCTCCAAGTGCAAGAGATTGAATGAGTCATAAGCTAAGTACAAAACAAAACTTGATTAGCATAGGATTGAGGATAATTTCCTTGCTGGAAACAAGGTATGATTGTATTTTTGTATATAAAAGATCGAACGAAATACTAATACTAATAATCCTTTTAGGTATTGTCCATTTGATTTTTTTAAAAAAATGGGTAAGATTGCATTCAAACTTAATTTGCCTCATGTGAAGATGATTTATTTCACTAGTAATGCTAAGAACCTATGTCTCTTTAATCCTTATATGTTTGACAATGAAGATGCAGGGATGTTTCTACTTTCAATTGAAGACCCCACTCCTGATAGTTAGCTATAATGAGAGGATGTTGTGCTACAAAATAAGGAGAGGAAAATAAGAAGGGGAGTGCAAGAGCATTGGCTGGTTGGATTAAAGGGTTAGCTACCTAGCAAGGCCAAATGGTATTCCAAATAATATGTGAGGAATTATTTTCCTCTCTTATAGAGTTCTTGAAAATTTTAGGGACTTAAAATCCTCACATTGGGGAGGTATGATCCAATCTATGGGTCTATTATACTAGCTATGTGATCTAGTTCAATTCCACCATGCTCAATTATGTAATTCATGTATGTAAAACACTATGTAAGACACTTATTCAAGACTATTCATATGAAATAAACAATTAAATTAATTTATAGTGGTAGAGTCAATGTTAGGATGGTCCATGCATTCTTTTACTAATGATTTCCATAGTTTGGAGCCTTTGAAATCAAGTATTTCATCAAAGATGATGAAACTACCAGTATTTGCAGGTGATAGTTTCATCATACCTTGGCAATCACATAACCAATGAGATGATTATGTAACTATGCCAATGGTTATGGAACTATCACTTTACCTAAAATGGTAGTTTTTTTACCATTCCAAACATGGGCAAAGGAATAATTTTAAATTATTCCTCTTCTTGGTGATAGTTAGTTTGGAGTCTTTGGCATGTTCCATGGTGAAAGGGCATAAGTATAATATTTGTTTAAGGTAAATACATCATCAAAGAAGTAAATGAGAAGCCTTGAATCTGTATTCACATTATAATTTTCAATATTGGGTCCTTATTCATGTTGTCTCATTATTTCCTAGTTGTGAATAATTATTCCAGTTTGTGTTGGATCATTACGAGGTGTTCAAGAAGTGTAAATTAATTATGTGTGCAAGATTTGATAGTGTAGTTTTGATCATAGGAATTTGACAAAGAGAGGAGGTTAGACTTGTGTTAGTCCATAAAATAATGAAATGAACACACTACCATGCTATCATATCTAGCTTAGATTATAGGAGGATCTTAATGAACATAACTAAATGAAAAACACAACTAAAATGCAAAAGACAAATAATCTCTTACCTTCCTTGAAAGCTCTAAATGATTCATTGTGTGGATTGCTCGGTTTATTCTCAAAGAGTCCTTGATAATGGAGTTTGTGTATCTCCTTCTCTCCTTGGCACCATTGTGGCTTGTGTTGACTTGGTGTGGCTTGAATCAATATTTTGGCATTATAACATCATTGATATGAATCTCATGCAATAAAACTTGCATTATAACTCTACAATATTCAAGCCTCTTTTTCAATAAATAATGGATTTTATTTATAGGCTTATGAACTAATCCCAACCTAAGGTGAGTTAAAGTGTATTTTAAACATGGAATGATTTAAAACCTAACCTAATAGAGTCAACATAACTCCAATAGAGTTAAAAGGTGTCAATTACTCATGATTTTCAATGAATAGGCATGGGTCTCCAAAAAGAGATATTTTCCAAATGCTTGACAACTTGTAAAAGTAATCATGAAAAGCTAGGATATTTCATATTTTTTAATTTTCTATTTTATTTATTCATTGATTACACATAGATAATTCAACTAGGCATATAATTTGGTACATCTTGTTAATTAATTTTGATTAGGATTTTATCTCTTTCAAGATTTGATTTGTTCATGTGCCCCACTTAATAGGTCCATATGCCAAATTGACTATTATAATGTCATAGGATGATTAGGGATGAATCTATGAGAGGTTATGATTACATACGGTAGGATACCTAATTAGGGATGCCTCAATGTGATTTTGAGATTTGATGAATGATACACAAGCAAATTTAGAATGTTCAATGATTCTTAGGCTTTATTTTCAATGGTTGGTAGAAATCAGTCTTAAGTTCAATGAAGGCCAGTGGTGGTTAGTTTTAGGTGTCCATAGTTTTCTCCTATTTAAGAAGGAGTTGTAAGCTATAGGCACAATAATGAAAAGGTCCTGTATACCTATGAATTCAATGGAATTGGATGAATTGTAGGTGCCCCCTCGAGGGAGAGGTTGGCAAAGGGGTCAAAAATTGATCCCTCAAAAGGAGGAAATGATGGGACCAAAAAGATGAAATGGGGTGGAAGAGACTGATTTGCCTACAGGTGGTTATAATTAGTGGCATATGGAGTTGTCCCAGTTAGGGTAGATAAATAGGATGATTTGCTCACAGGTGATTATAATAATTGGCATGGGTAGGACAAAAATAGGTAATGATTTGACCAAAGGTGGTTAGAATCATTAAAAAAAGCTTAAGGTAACAAGAGATTGATTTTACCAAAGGTAGATATAATCATAAAAATGGAAAATAATGATTTTCCAATAGGTGGTTATAATCATTGGCAACACAAGTGGGACACTATACAATGATTTGCCCAGAGATGGTAATAGTCATTAGTATCCTAATTATGGAAAACATGATATGGAATATGATGGAATAATGGGAATAGAGGAGAGAACATGAATTTGGGCAACTTTCTAGTAGGGAGATGTTCATTCAAACTAGCAAAGTAGATAATTTTTCCAATGTTTAATTACTCTATGTGGGATATGATTTGGATTAGATCAGGAATGTTGTTATTTCCAAAGAGATATATCATTACCTCATTGCTATATAGACTCCCGTAGCTGATTTTTGCTATTGAAAGTGATGGTAGGCATCATGATGTTAGGGTGTGGAGCTAAAAGCTTCAACTTGTTGCAGACACAAAGAAATAGGTGGTTGCTAAAGATCCAGAAGTACCGACGTCGGTAGCATGACTGACGTCAGTCATTACTAGTGCAGAAGGCAACCAACGACGGCAGGGAGTCAGCCGACGTCGGCAGCACCAGGCAAGCAGGGACCAATGTCGGTCACCTGTGTGTTCCAGAACTGTTGTTGACGAACAGTCAGTTAAGTGAAGCGAGTGTTTACATGTTTAGGGGCTAATTATAGTCACGAGCTGCGTGTCTAATTATTGTAATCAGAGTTCTATTTTTGTATGCATGGGATTCTATTTAAAGACCCATGAGGCATGTATTGTAATTATCAAGAAGGCAAGTAAAGCATTGAAGCATTGAAGCAAGGTCAAGGAGATCTACAGGTGTAAGGTCAAGGAGATCAGCTAAAGCATTCAAGGAGGGGATAACAACTCAGGTTGTTGAGTTGGGTTTGTTTGAGCAAGAGAGAGAGGGAAGAAGGTCTTGAGGTGTGGCAAGCCTTTGAGGTGGAGGAAGAAGTGGCATCTTCCTTATTGTATTTTCTTCTAGTAGTATTTAATACAAGAGTGTGTATTGTCTCTCAAATTCTTTGCTGTCTCAAGTTTCTAGTTAATTAATCATTCTGGTATAATTCTATGTTTAATTGCTTATAAGAAAGTAATCAATTGTGCTTCTGTTGGATAAGGGGTTCCTAACAGTTGGTATCAGAGCTACGGTTTGCAGGGAACATGTTATTATTTTTTGATTATAGGTCATTCACAGGGTTTTCTGATTGAGTGGGAGTTCAGCAATGACAGAAGAAAGTAAGCTACGAATGGAGAAGTTTAACGGCAAGAATTATCAATATTGGAGGATGCAAATAGAGGATTATCTGTATCAGAAGGATTTGTACTTACCGTTGGGTGGGGTTGCATGCAAGCCCACAGATATGAAGGATGAAGAATGGAACGTTCTTGATCGAAAGGCTCTCGGTTCCATAAGGTTGAGCCTTGCATCGTCTGTGATTTCCAACTTGTCACAGTTTAAGACAACGAAAGAGTTGATAAAGTCCTTGGCGAATTTATATGAAAATCCCTCAGCGTCAAATAAGGTATTTCTTATGAAACAATTATTTACTTTGCAAATGAAGGAAGGTGGATCGGTATATACTCATCTTAGTGATTTCCATGGTTTGGTAAACTAGTTAGCTTCAGTCAATATTGTTTTTGATGATGAAGTAAAGGCTCTCTTGATATTATGCTCTTTACCTGAAAGTTGGGATAGTTTGGTTATGGCAGTAAGTAATTCTACATCTGCTTCTAAAATCTTAAAAGTTGATGATGTTGTGAGTGTGATCTTGAATGAAGAAATACACAAGAAAAGCACAGGTGAATCATCAGGGAATGCTCTAAGTGCAAAAAGCAGGGGGAGGCAAAGAGAGAAAGTGGAGCAAGGGAAATCAAGGTCGGGAAGGAGATCCGAATCCAAAGGTATTACCTGCTGGTTTTGTGGAAAGAAAGGACACACAAAGAAGGAGTGTTGGTTGCGAGATAAAGAGAATCAACTTGAAGGTAAAGAAGAAGCAAAGGATGCAAATATCATGGTACAGGATGCTCTCATACTTTCTTTGAATAGTCAGGTAAGATCATGGATTTTAGATTCTGGTTCATCTTTTCATGCATCCCCAGACAGAGATTTGTTCCATGAGTATGTCCAGGGAGACTTTGGAGTGCTTTATTTAGGGGATGGTACGCCTTGTCAGATAGTTGGCAAAGAGAAAGTGCAACGGAAATTGTAGATAGACAACACATGGGTGTTGAAGGAGGTCATGCATGTCCCAGTTCTGAAGCAGAGTTTGATTTCTGTAGGAAGGTTGGGTGATGAGGGATGCACAATAACCCTCACAGCGGATTCTTGGAAGGTTACCAAGGGAGCACTTATTTTAGCAAGAGGTAAGAAAGTAGGTACTCTTTATCTATCTACTTGTATTACTGATTCTACTTTTGGTTTATCTACTTCAGCTGTAGATTCGAAGATGTGGCTTAATAGGCTGGGTCACATGAATAAGAAGGGAATGGATGTTCATGATTCAAAAGGTATGTGTTCAGATTCAGAAAGCATAGGTAGAGTTCATTGTAGGAACAGGAAATTTGATGATTTTGACAGGAACAAAGAAGCCTTGGTGTTTATGGAGGAGATGAGGGACAGAGATCAGTCATAGGGGCTGAATAATTCTGAGCAGGGTAGTATAGATAGAGGTTTGATCCAAGATGAGCTCGCGGATGAAGGTTTCATCACTTAAAGGAACACACAGACACCAACGTCGGTCACATGGCACTGACGTCAGCCAAATAGGTATCGACATTGATCATGTGCAAACCAGTAGGGTTGGTAGAGTCGGCAGGAGAAGACCAACGTCGATTAGGTAGGAACCGATGTTGGCAGGGGGGACATCGGCATCAGCCAGGAGTAACGGCATCGATAGTCAGGGTCAGTGCAGGGAACCGACATCGATCAGGAGCAGACTGGGAGATGGCTGAGATTGGTCACTGGAACGGATGTTGGGCAGACAACAAGCTATCAAGGAGTCTCAAACGCCCATATGGAGGTCAAAAAGGGTAAGTGAACCTCATATTCATTGTTCACCTTCTTTATATTGCTTACTGATATTCAAGAACTAGGAAGATGGAAGAAGCAATGCAGGTAGAGTCTAGAAATAGTGGGAGCTTGGCATGGATGACGAGTGTGAGTCCTTGGAGAAGAACCAAACATGTATTTGTTGGTAGAGTTGTCAGCTAGAAGAAAGCACTGGATAGAGAGATGGATTCCCATTTTAGAGAAGAGAGTGGATGGACACGTGAGACAGAAGGCTATGGTATATGGTCTTGATTAGGCTGCAGAACAATGGAGGTTTGACCATTGTTTTTATCTTTACCAGGTTGGATAATATTAGCTACATTATCCTGTTACTGTATTGTGTTGCTTGTTGCAGGGTTTCATATACAGGGAGTTTTTGAGCTAAGGGTAGAGTTAGTTCAGAAGTATGCCATGAAGAATTTGGGATCAACAATATTCTTTTGGCATAAGTGACAGATATAGCATCACAGGTTGTGTGGTGGTTGGTCTTCAGGGGAGAGCTTGAAGAGGGATACAAAGCCAAGGGAACAAAATAGATGGAGTACAGGTATAGGTAAAGTTGCAGCTATTTATCTCCAAGTGGGAGATTGTTAGGGTGTGGAGCTAAAAGCTTTAACTTGTTGTAGACACGAAGAAATAGGTGGTTGCTAAATATCTAGAAGTACCAGCATCGGCAACATGACCGACGTTGATCATTACCAGTGTAGAAGGCAACTGGCGATGGCAGGGAGTCGGCCGACGTCAACAGCACCAGGCAAGCAGGGACCGACGTCGGTCACCTGTGTGTTCCAGAACTGCTGTTGATGAATAGTCAGTTAAGTGAAGCGAGTGTTTGCATGTTTAGGGACTAATTATAGTCACGAGCTGCGTGTCTAATTATTGTAATTAGAGTTCTATTTTTGTATGCATAGGATTCTATTTAAAGACCCATGAGGCATGTATTGTAATTATCAAGAAGGCAAGTAAAGCATTGAAGCATTGAAGCAAGGTCAAGGAGATCTACAGGTGTAAGGTCAAGGAGATCAGCTGAAGCATTCAAGGAGGGGATAACAACTCAGGTTGTTGAGTTGGGTTTGGTTGAGCAAGAGAGAGAGGGAAGAAGGTCTTGAGGTGTGGCAAGCCTTTGAGGTGGAGGAAGAAGTGGCATCTTCCTTATTGTATTTTCTTCTAGTAGTATTTAATACAAGAGTGTGTATTGTCTCTCAAATTCTTTGCTGTCTCAATTTTCTAGTTACTTAATCATTCTAGTATAATTCCGTGTTTAATTGCTTATAAGAAAGTAATCAATTGTGCTTCCGTTGGATGAGGGGTTCCTAACACATGATAGAATACCATGATAACTTGGCCAAAATATGCATAAGGATTGATATGCGATCTAATACGTAATTGAAAATAATGTACCAATGATAAAAAACATGATGTCAATTTTGATGTGTGAATATGGATGGATTCAAGAATAATAGGCAAGGAATCACCCAATATACACATAAACTGAATCAAGGTAAAACAAGAAAGAAAATAAATAAGAAAATAAATAAACAATCATAAAGACAAAACAATAAACAAATAACAAACAACCAAAAGAACATAAAACACAAATAATGGTTAATCATAATGGTAGTACAAAAAACATGACATAAAGAAGACGATGGTTAATGCCCCTAGATGATAGGAGATAACATAAAAAATAAATAAAATGGGGGAATATAAGAAAAGGAAGGGGGTGGCTAAGCTAGCTCCAGATGCACTAGGTAAGTGGATGTTACCTACATAGTTCCATGGATGCAAGATCCAACAAAAACTTCAGGCCAAATGTAATTCTCCTAGGAAATGGAATAGAAGAAAATGATGAGAAGAAACTATGATAGATGTGATAAAATAATATGGGAATGGGCTCAAAAAATGGTAAGAGCATGATATTCAAGGCTAATAAGGATGGGGAAATTAAATGACAAGTGGTTCTTGTGAAATAACTAGGGTTCATAGAATCCTTAAGGCAAAGAAGTGGTTGATGAGCATTTTTTTGGATTTTATAAATCGGTGTTTGCAAATGTTTTTGGAATTTTTAGAGAATATCAACTTGATGGATAATTATGAGATACTAAATTTTCCAATCTCTCAAAATGGTGAGAGCATTCAAAATTAAGAATTGCTTACAAAATGGTGAGAGTATGGCTTAGGTTGTTCACAAAATTATGAGAGTGTTTAAACTTAGAAGTGCTCACAAAATAGGGAGAGCATGAAAAGGGGTGACTGAGCTGATCAACATGTATCAAAAACTACCTACATAGTCCCAGTATGGGACCTCAAGTCACTATAGTTCCTCCTTATAGTGGAGGAATCTGACTAGGTAGCAGCCAATTCAAACAAAACAATCAAAGTTGGCAAATGGCATAGTATAACATATGAATGGAAAGGTAGGTATTCAAGGTATGATAAACAAGTCAATTCCCATAATTTGCCCGTAGATAGTTATAATTAGGAAATAATGACATAGGTTAATGATATTAATTTACCCATAGGCAATTATAATTAGTAGCACAATAGTGAGATAGTGATTTACCCAAAGGTAGTTATAATCAAACCCATGTGGTATAGAACAAAACAAGAAATAAATGATGCATATACCAAACCTATGATCATACTGATCCAAATTATGGCCTATATCTAAAATACTAAAATAATTATTAAAACTTGATCTGAATATTTGTGTTGAAAGCAGTTGTGGAATCAATGGAATGGAACCAAGGTCAACAGGCTGGGTAGGGAAGGTGAAGATAACTCGATCGATAGAAATGGTATGATAGAATGGTATAATATAAATAAGAATGTTGATATTATGGTACAATTGAAATGGGTCTCATAGACAATACACCAGGTTTCTCAAGTGAAGTAATGCTTGAGGTGTATAATGTTAATCAACTCATTAAGTTCATCCATGTTTGGTGGAGCAAGACTATATGCTCCAATGCCATAATTGACAACAATGATGAAAGGGCCTATCCAGTTAGGTTTGAACTTGCCTTTGTGTTTCTTCTTAGCTATGGTATTTTGGTGGTTTTCTTTAAGAACAAATCACCAAGCTCAAATTCTCTGTGTTTGATGCATTGATTGTAGTGTCTACAAAGTTAGTTTTGGTATGCTTGTAGGTTGTTAAATACGGTCATGCATTTTTCATCAAGTAATTCTAGCTCTTGCAGATGAGCTACTCGATAGTATTCATCATCTAGTACATACTTTAGAGAGACATGTAAATAAGTGAATATAGAGTGGCTCTTATTGGAGTATGATGATTGGTGTGGTATGCCTAGAGGGCACAAAATATTTGGAGGTGCCAATCGTGGTTGGCATCATTAAAAATATTTTTGAGGGTGTTGATAATGGTTTTGTTAGATGCTTCTACCTAGCCATTACCTTATGGGTAATATGTTATGGAAAAATGCTGCATAATTTTGTACTTGGCACATAACGATTTGACATCCCTATTCTTGAATGATCCACCATTATTAGATATAATGTTAGAGGGGATACCATAATGGAAAATGATATGGTTAAAAATGAAATTTGAAATTTACTTTCCAATCATGTAAGTGAGGGGTATATCTTCAATCCACTTAGTAAAATATTGTATGGTAGTAAGGATATGTTTATGGCCATCAGATGAGGTGGGGTTTATCTTCTCAATGAGATCGAGGCCCCATATAGCTAATGGCCATGGTGTAAGCATTGGTTTTAGAGTTTTGATTAGGGCATGAATCAGATTGGCATTCCATTAACATTTATCATACTTTTTGACATACATAGTTGCATTTGCATCTATCATTGGCCAATAGTATTTAGTACACAAGAGATTTTTGGATAGTATATCCCTATTAGTGTGGGCTCCACATAATCCTTTATGAACTTCTTGTAATGCTAATGTATATTCTATCAAATTTAAATAATGAAACAGAGTTCTATCAAAATTATGGCAATAAAGGGCCAGTCTGAGTAAGGTATAATGTGCGGCATGATGGATAAAGGCCTTGGATAGTTTTAGGATAGGTTTGGTGGCATTATTTGGTCATGAAGATAGGTGTAAATGTATAAATACCATATAAAGATAGGACCAATAATATCATAGATCATTGTGACAGTTAAAGGCTCGTGAGTTGGTGCTAGCAAATTTTCAACAAAGAACTGGTATTATTTTTTCATATCTATATGTCAAATAAAAGATCGAATGGTGGCTATGGCATCTGCTATTCTATTATTGGCCCTTGGTCTATGTTCAAATTATACATTGGTAATCTACTGCTTGAGAGTATCGACCATGGATTTGTATGTGACATTTTATCATCCTTGTTTGAAAATGGTTTGTAACTTGATTGATGATTAATTAAGAGTCACCATAAACCTTTAGATGTTTTATGTTCCATTTTAATACATGTTAAAGTCATACAATGAGTGTTTCATATTTGGAAATGTTATTGGTACAAGGAAAGTTGATCTTGAATGACTTAGGGATTAGATCCCCCTGTGGTGTAATAAATAAAAGGCCTACCCTCAATGCATGTGTTGTGAATGATCCATCAAAATATAGCTTCTAGTGCTGCTCCTCAAGATGGGTTTCAATGATGGTCATAATGGATTCATCTAGGAATTGGGATGTTAGACTGTATCTGCAAGGGGTGCTTCAACAAGATGATCTAAAATAACTTGTCCCTTTATAGATTTTTGGTTGACGTATTCTATCTCAAACTCACTGAGGAGAATGATCCATTTGGCCATCTAACCTTGTAAATTTGTTTTGGATAGAAGATACTTGAGCAGATCTAATTTTTAAATAACCATGCTCTTGTTATTTAACATATAATGTCATAGTTTTTGAGCTACGAAGACCATATCTAAACAAGATTTTTTAATGGGCATATAATTATTTTAATACATGATCAATGTATAAATTAAATAATACACATCATGCTCCTTTCCATTATCATCATGTTGAGTTAGAAGATCCCCTAGGGCTTTGTCCATGGTTGATAGATACAATAGGAACAACTTTCCTAACATAGGAGGCAACAAAATAGGCATATTTGAAAGATAGTCCTTCAAGTGCTAAAAAGAATTTTGACATTAATCATCCCAATGAAATGTGATCCCTTTCTTTAATAGATGTGTAAAAGGATGGAAATTGTCATCCAACTGAGATATGAAGCATCTGATAGACTGGATCTTACCCTATAAACTGTAGATCTACTTTAAATTGGTCAGTGGTGGCATTTGAGCTATGGCTTGTACTTTGGTTGGATTGACTTCAATGCCTCTATGAGACATAATGAAGCTAAGAAATTTGCCTGAAGTAACCCTAAAAACATAGTTCTTAGGATTGATCCTAAATTTATATTCATGTAGTCACTCAAATATTCTTCGTAATATTGTTGGATGATCGATGATTTACCTAAGATGTCATTAATGTAGTATTCAATAATGTCATGCATCATATCATGAAATATGATGGTCATGGCTCTTTTTTACATGGCCCCAATATTTTTGTAATATTGTTGGATGATCGATGATTTACCTAAGATGTCATTAATGTAGTATTCAATAATGTCATGCATCATATCATGAAATATGATGGTCATGGCTCTTTGGTACATGGCCCCAATATTTTTGAGACCAAATGGATTAACCTAATAATAGAACATTCCCCATGGAGTGGTGAACATTGTTTTATGTTGGTCCTCTAGTACAATCTAGATCTAATTGTACCCTAAAAATCTATCCATCAGTGAAAGCATTTCATAACCTATTGTGGAGTCAACTATCATATCAATGTTTGGCAGAGTAAAGTCATCCTCAGGGTAGGCCTTGTTTATATCTCTAAAATTAGTGCATATTATGATTTAATCTGGCTTCTTACTGACTAGTATAACATTTGAGATCTACTTTGAGTAGTCGCCTGACTAATACATCCTACTTCCAAGACTTTTATCAACTCTTTATTCACTAGTTAAAAAATATGAGTATGCATCTTGCATAATTTTTGTTTTATAGGTTTGGAATCGATATGTGCCACAAGGTGGTGCACAACCAAAGCAGGGTCCAAACCTGGCATGTTAGAGTAAGCCCATGTAGATATATCAAAAAATTCTCAAAAAAGGGATGTAAATACTTCACGTTCCTTCTCAGTGAGGGATGTGCCTAATTTGATCCATTTCAGGTCATCTAGAGTCTTGATGTTAACTTCTATAATATCTTCCACAATAAGAGTTGAACCATCTTCCAAAATGTTTGGAAAAGATTTAAATTGGCTTGTAATGATAGAGTCTTCTAGTAGGACTGGCTCTTGAAGTTCTCTGAGGCATGAGGAATCAAAATCTCCCAGTAGTAGGGATGGCCATGTGACAAACATTATTAGAAACTTTTAGATGATTTGATTAAAATCTTGATGTTCTTCAAAGCTAAACTTGGACCCATAGGCAAGTTCATCGTTGGTGGTCTCTTGAGCTATGTTTGAGGAAGGTTGAACACCCCCATTTAATGACACTTGAAACATGTTTTCACCACTAGACTAGCCTTTCTCTTTACTATTTCCCTGGTCCAAAAGTGCCTTGAAGAGGTTTTCACTTTGGTACCTCAATGTTTTACTTAATTATTTTTGGCTAAGGGTGTTCACCCACTCTCCAAAATAGGTTACAGGATCTAACTTGATTGAGAACCCTTGTTTTTGGTCTCCTAATGAAACATTATCCTATAGGTCTAGAATATCTTAGAAGGCCTCATCATTTTAAAACTCATCAACTAGCACTGTTGATTCTTATTGGTCCTAGTCTATAAGTTGAGGATAATATAAAGGAAGTAGATTATGGTGAACAACTGGTTGAAGGGTACAAATGGCATTAGTTTCAAATAAATTAGTATAGAATAGGTCATCAAAAGGGATATGATCAAACTCTTTTTCACTATCAGCATAATCGTCACTAGTCATTGGCATTAGAACACAAATAAAGTACATGGGGTCACCCCTAGGCAGCTTAAATCCAAGACCATATGTTCTTTTATACTGAGTGGTAGAAAATGGCTCAAGTAGACCCTATTGATTTATCCCAAAGCCTCCTCCTTCATAGGCATGTTTCTCCATGATTTTATTTGAAATGGGATATTTGGCATTTAGATAATAGTCAGCCAGTTTGTCATTATACAACCAAGATTCATCATCTAAAAGCAGGTCATATTCTTGGCCAATGTCCAGTATGAAAATGATAGGTGATGGATTATGTAGTTTGCCTTTTCCCTTTCTTTACCATTCCATGAAAGATGGTTTGGATTTTAGTCTTCTAAAGGACTTAGGGTTTTATGGAAGCTTGTAAATGTGGAAAGTATCATGGGTCAAATACTGGGCCATTAGTTGAGTCATGTGGGAAAGTGAATCAAGGATTTTTAGGTCATTGCAATTAGCCTATGGGGAATCAACAAGTATTTATTTTCCTTTATCCTTTTTAAGAATTGGGTTCAAGCCAAAATTATAGTTATAACTTTGGTACTCAGCCTCCAAATGCTTACAATGTTTGTATGGTTGTAAATCTCCATGGATAGTAACCTCCATTCCTGAATGGGAGAACTTGATATACTATTGCAATGTTGATGGGATTGCATGAATCTCATATGTCTAAGGTCTACCCAAAATCACATTATATGACAAATCAAGGTCTAACACATGGCATATTATATCATGGGCCAAGGGCTTAATGATTATTGGCATGTTGATGGTGCCCTAAGAATCCCACTCTTCATTATCATAGGCCTTGATGGTGATCATTTCTGGATGGTGATCGGCTATGGTGTACCCGAGAAGCTTGATGAGATTTAGAGACATAATATTTAGACCTAATCCATTTTCTATGAGGATATGTTTCACTTTGTGTTGCATTATGACAACTTTGATGTATAATGGATTGTTATGTAGAGGGCCAAGAGATGACATATTGCTTTGGTCGAAGGTTAATTGTTGGCCTAAGGCTAGATGTCCAACCAAAGCTTGAAATTTATTTGGAAATATGTCATTAGGAACTTGAGATTAATTAAGGAACTCTATCAAGATATTCTTGTGAATGGTAGATGTATGCAAAAAATCCAAAATAGAGATTTGGGTAGGTGTCTTTTGCAATTATTCCATAATTTCGAACGCCTTTTCTTAAACAATGGTAAATGGCTTATTTCTAGCTAGAACGGTTGGTGGGATAGGTAAAGTATCAATTGGTTGTGGGCCTAGGATGGAAATAATTAACCATCAATTTTTTATTACACAATCAAGATTAGATACATGATCATTGTTACCAACAAATGATGGTGGTGGTAGATCAGATGGGATAAGTCTTAGTTGCTGATGTACTTATGCATGGTCACAAGCCGATGATAATTTATCGGTATGAGGTCCAAAAGTTGTAATCCTTATTTTTTAGTGCACCTGTATGTAGTCCCAATTTAAATAAGGATCATCAAATTGGGTTGGTTGGTTGGAATTGATTAGCAATGATCTTGTTTGATTGGTATTTGGTCTTGAATTGATGGAAATGGTAGAAATGTGACCTCCTGTAAGATGGCCTAGAATCTTGTTGTAGTCATGTGTAACTACATTGTAGGTTTGTTGGTTGTTGGCATTGTTCTGCCTTGTTTTCATCCATTTGGCTGACATTGTTGGTTCTATTACTAGTTTTGTTGGTTCTATCTTGGCTATTGATACTGTTGTTGTGCTAGCTGCTATTGATATTGTTGTTAATGTTTATGTTGTGGAAAGAGGTTTTTATAAATGTTGAGGTTATAATTGGATGTGGAAGCTCCATTATCCAATGTTATTTCCCCATTTTCCAATATATTCTCAATCCAATGTTTAATTTTCACACAACAACATAAATTATGTCTATTAAACTGATGATACTCATAGAATTCATTTTGTTGGTACTAATATAGATAAGGAATGCCCTCAAGATAGTGTTTCAAAATAGGCCAACTAATTATATTAACAACAATGAGTTTACAAAATAGAGATTCAATGTGTTCTCCATGGTCACTAAAGATATGATGAGTAGGCATAGTTCTCTTTGGAGGAGGGGTTTGTAAAGACAAAGGTTGTTGCATTTATTGTGTTGGTCTAGGGTGTTGTACTTGTTGTGATTGTTAAAGAGGTGGCTGGCTAGGAGTTACTTACATATATAGCATAGGTTGAGCAAATGGTGTTTACACCATTTGGACATGTTGTGACTTGGTTACTCCATTGCCAAAAACATTCTTATTGTGATTGAATGACTTGGACTTTTCATAATTATTGGCTTGGGCTGGTTGTGATGCTTGCACTTAGACTTGGTTCTAATTTTGGTTTTAGCCATTATTTTGGTTTGTAGTTTGGTTCTGATTTGATGAGGTATGTTCGATAATCCTTTTATCAATAAATCCTCTTTCAATCAACAAACCTTTGTCAATGATTTCCTTAAAAGTGTGTGCACATTGTAATTCCAAGTGGTAAGATATCTCATTATGTAAATTCATGGTGAACACAGTGGCTAATTACTTGTCTGGTAGACTATGGGTGAATCTATTGGCAAGTGATCTCCATCACTACAAATAACTTATTAATCTTTCACTGACCTTCTATTTGGCTTACATCAAATCTACCAATGAAATCTCATGCTTGATATTATAGGAGAAGTGTTGTACAAACTTGTCTGAAAGATCATCAAAGTCAAAAACTAAATTCTTGGATAACTTCAAAAAACACTCCAAAGTTTTCTTGTTAGGTTCCTTGGGAATAACAATAAGAGGTATATGTCACTGTAGGCCACCAATTGACAAACAACAAAGAATTCAATTAAGTGGGCCTTGAGGTCTCTTTTCCCCTTATATTTGTCAAATTTTGGTGGTTTGTACCCTAGAATAAATGGTATTTGTAAATACTCCATGTTGAAAGGGTAGGACCACACATCATTCAACATAAAAATTTTGGTCTATTTTCCAGCTTGTATAGTAGTAATTGTATCCTTCATATGTTACAGTTCTCGGGATAAGAAATTAGAGGGAACATTGGTCTGAGGTGGAGGCTAGGTCTTTTGGCCAAATGCAATGTCAAAATCTAGGCTCAAAACATGCATGTGCTAGGACTTTTGTCAAAACAAGCACAAAATCTAGACTTTAAACTAAAGAATTATTTAATCTAACAAATCTGAAACATTTTGGCATAAACTAGGCATTTTACTTTAGACATGAATTTGATCAATTTATTATAAGGCATGAAATAAAAGGCACTTGGAGATAGACTATTATCTCCGAAATAAAGGCACAAACAAGTTTTCAAAGTGGGCAAAAAATTAACCTAAGTTACACAACCCAAAAGAGAAATATCTGTGTCTAGGCCCAATTAGACAAGGCATAAACAAATATCAATCAATGTTTATATTTTGAACTTATCAAGGTTAATTAAAAACTCAACTTAGGAAAACTAGGCTTTTTTTGATCAAACAAGCTAGACAAAGGTGAATTGCATAACAAAACTAGACAAAGATCCTAAAGACACACGTGGATTGGTTTAGAATTGGACTCTTAGACAAAAGATAAAACAAGTTTATGAAATGATTCGATTAGAATAATGGCATTATCATTCTCTAAAGGTATGACCAATGGTTTGTTTTAAGACTCTAAGGCACTAAAACTTGAAATGATTTGGGTAGCGTAACGCTACCTGTTTCAATCAAGTGACACTCACAATGTTTTTGACAAAAATTTTAAGGAAAAAAATAGTATCAAATGGATGGCATAATGCCCTCCTCAAACAATATATTTATGTGGACACAAAACTGATTTTGACGTGTCACAAACAAATAAATGGTTTTAGACTCAAAGACCAAGTAAGTAAAGGAAAAGACAAATATAACTAAGCATAACATGTTAAGCCCTACACTAACAAAGTTGCTTCGTATTACTGAAATATATCTATATACATGGTTTTGGGAGGATTTTAAGTGTTAATATAAAAAAAGTGCATGAAGTAGTAGGGTTTTTACACCCCCTTCTCTCAAGAGATTGTATGGTGACATGGACCTTCAAGCTACTTGCCCTGCATCAACAACATGTTCTTAAAAAGTGGGGTTATTCTAAAACTTAAATTTTTGACTGTCTAGATGATCCCAAGTGTGATTAACACTAGATATGCTTCACATAAATTGAGTTCATACCAGTTAACTTACTATGCAAGGATCTATTCTTTTGCATAACAATTCCATTCAAGTACTTCTTAATAGAATCCTCTAGTTAACCAAACTTGACTTGGGTTTTTATTATGATTAGAGAGGCTAGATGCTCAACACCCTGGTAATCATAGTATACATGTCATGATTTATATACCCTGATGTGGAGTGGAGTTGAAACAATGTCAGGAAATGAAACCCTGGGTCAAAACTTCCTTAAATAACTCATGAAAAAACTATGAACTCCCCTTCATAATCCAAGTTACATAAAAAAAAAAACTAAGTGAAAAGACTTTAGAGGTTGTGTTTAGATTAACCAAACCATAGGGTTTTGGGGAGAGCCTCAGAAACATTCTTCTCATGCCTTGGACAAAGGCATAAATTTCAAGGAAAAAGCACTTTTGGTCACCCAAGTTCCCTAAAAGAGATGGGGGAGAGCATACACATGTCCTTCATTTGTGAAAAAACACACAAGTATAAAATGATCTAGCATAAAACAAAACACTTCAAAAGAATTTGTAATTTAAGTGAACGTTTATTTTATGCACCAAATTGAGATTTTTGTCAAGTTTTTGGCCTCTTCACCTTAATTACAAACTTATAAAACCTTCACAAAACAAACTAAGTATAAACCATCTAAATTTGTTTTAAGCATCAAATGGAAATTTTCAAGACTTAAACATGTTCAATTTTGGCACTTTTCTAAATGTGACCTACAATTTTTAGAGGGTTTCCTTCTGCTTTAAAGCACATTTTCAAGTTAGAAAATAAGATTTAAAATACAAGCTCTCGGGTTTCTCTATTTTTATTACAAAGAGATTGACATCGATTCATGCAGGGATCAACATCAATTTATGTAAATCAACATCGATTGACAAGAATCAACATTGATTCCTTCTTACTTTTAGAAACAAAGGAAAATAAAACATATTTTATCACAAAAGGATGGTTAACAAGACAAGCATAAATCCCAAAAATAATACTAAATCCTACAATAAAATATCTAATAAAATGATATCAAGGCTCTTAGAAATAAAATAAAATTTAGAAAGCTCAAGAAAAATTTGAAAAACATGTTCCTATGATGCCTTTTTCTATACATAGGGATCAACGTCGATCCTGGGTAGATTGACATCGATTCTAGAAGGACCAACATTGATTTTTTGGTAAAATTGAGTGTCACTAAAAATAAAATATGGGAAAATAAAGGAAAAACTCAATTTTTTAAGATGATCAAGCATTTGTTTAAAAAATGAAGAGTTTCACTTTGGTCTCCTTAGTATGTGAGATGCTTTAGGTCCCATCGAGCATGCCATTTGTGATCATAGGAATTTGATAAAGAAAGGAGTTTAGTCTTGTGTTAGTCCATAAAATAATGAAATGAACACACTAACATGCTAACATCTCTAGCCTATATCATAGGGTGAGCTTAATGAACAAAACCAAATGAAAAACACAACTAAAATTCAAAAGACAAACAATCTCTTACCTTCCTTGAAAGCTCTAATTGATTTTTTGTATGGCTTGCTCAGTTTATTCTCAAAGAGTCTTTGACAATGGAGTTTGTGTATCTCTTTCTTTCCTTGGCACCATTGTGGCTTGTGTTGGCTTGGTGTGGCTTGGCTCAATATTTTGGAATTATAACATTATTTATATGAATCTCATGCAACAAAACCTGCATTATAACTCTACAATATCCAAGCCTCTTTTTCAATTAACAATGGCTTGTATTTATAGATGTAGGAACTAACCCCAACCCAAGGTGAGTTAAAGTGTAGTTTAAACATAGAATGAGTTCAAACCTAACTTAAGTGAGTCAACATAACCCTATTAGAGTTAAAAGGTGTCAATTACTCATGATTTGCAATAAATAGGCATGGGTCTCCAAAAAGAGATATTTTGAAATATTTTACGAAGGCTTGAGAACTTGCAAAGGTAATCATGAAAAGCTAGGATATTTAATTTTTTTGAATTTCTTTTTTTACTTATTCATTAATTACACATGGATAATTCAAATAGGTATTTAATTTAGTTTAGCTTTTTAATTAATTATGATTAGGCTTTTAGCTCTTTCAAGATTTGATTTTAATTCATGTGCCCCACTTAATAGGTCCATAGGCCAAATTGACTGTTATGATGCCACACGATGATTAGGGATGAATCCATGAAAGGTTATGATTGCATACAGTAGGATACCCCAATTAAGGATGTCTCAACATGATTACGAGCTTTGATGAATGATGCACAAGAAAATTTGGGATGTTCAATGATTTTTAGGCTTAATTTGCAATGGCTGGTAGAAATCAGTCTAAAATCCGATTGAAGGCCAATGGTGGCTAGTTTTAGGTGCCATGAAAGTGGTGGCTAGTTTTAAGGTACCTAGGTCCTATATTTAGTCTCTATATAAAATAAATATGACATCATGAAAGTTTGGATGGACTTCATTAAAGATGTGAACCAGTAACATGAATGAACATTACTTATCATAATTATATTGAAAATACAACATTACCACCATTTCACATTCCCTTATCAATATAAAAAGACGTGTAAACTAGGCACATTATGTTTCTATACAATAACCTTCATCATTAATTAGAGTATATGTTTAGATCATAACACTTAACCACTCAGAGGCTCACAGGCAAACTTGGGCACATACAAATGGAGCCTTAATGGCCTTCATGTTATTCCTAAGCCTTAATGGCCACCAAATCAATGCATATAGAGTGACTTCATTTTTCCAGATCTTTGCTACAATTTCTTCTATCTCTCACCTCTTCTAGCTCAAGCTTCTGAAATAGCCTTCAGGAGCATCTTTGCCAAGGTGGAAGGTGCATACAGAGTGCTGAGCTAGAACTCAGTGATCATAAATGTTGGCTCTATGACTCTACAAAGTCTACACTATAGTTTCTATGTCTACTCAAATCATCAAAGATGCCTTGAAGATCTGGGACATAGTTATCTACCAACTATCTAGTGCATGACATGCACCTCAACCTCTAGTTGGCTACAAAATTCCTAAAGGCTAATCACTCAATAAAATGATTCCATCATGCCTATTTGGATATTGTGTTGGAAAAAATACTTTACTTAATGATATAGGGGCCCAACATTACCCCATACAAAAAATTTAGTCCATCCTCAGACTAGGTTGTTAAGCTATTGGGAGTGTAGAACTCAATTGCATTGTCCTTGAGTTTGTTGCTAAGGTATTCAAAGCCCTTAATAATGATCTTGATTTCTTCTATGATGTTATCTATCTCAGAGGATGCATCAGTGAGTGCAAGCACATCCATTTTCTCTAGCTCCTTATGAAAGGCCTTGACATTGGATTTTTCCTTTTCCACACTCCTATCTAGGATCTTTCCTTGCTCACAGGCCTTAGTCTGTAGAGCACAAAAGAGTGATTTCAAGTTTTGATTTTGATCCCTGATCTAGTTTTTGAGCATGTTGATGCTCCCCATAATTTATGTTCATCTGAATTGCTTGTAGAGTACACTTATACCATCAACTTATCCTTTTCTTATTTTGCCTGATTTAGGCATGCATCTATTATTGAGGCTTGGTTGGAGAAGCTTAAGAAAATGGCATTTATTGCCTCTGTGCCTTCTTGTAATTTTGTGAAGAGGGCTTTTACCTCTTAGATCTTGTCAACTAGCTCTTTCTATAACACGATGCTAGGATCTTCTTCTTCTTCTTCGTGCACTGGCTTGGGTTTTAACCTTGGGAGCATCTGCTGCACCAACACATAAATCTTATCAACCTCTAAAAGGTTTAAAGTGTCAATGTTGACCAAAAGAGATGGTTTGATCACCTCCATGCACTCATAGAGTTGTTTTAGCTTAAATCTATTAGCCTATGCCTCATCTTTGGCTTCCTTGATGAGTTTTTTACATTTCCTCACCTTGCCATCATTGATGATGTTTTGACATGCAACTTCTCTGGCCATTCTTATCAGTGCATTACTAGATTAGACTAGGTTCATAGCATGAGGGTCAATAAAGAGGGAGTCCTACCCCTCTTCAAACTCTTCCAGGCTCAAATTAACCACTCTATGCACCTCAAATTGGGGCTCATCCATGTAGTAGTCAAGTGAAAATGAAAGTTATTTGTGCATCCTAGTCATGGCAACTTGGGGGGCATAATATCATATATGTATAGGTATTCATCCACCCATCCCTTATATATCATTTCACTTGTATTTATCTCTTTATTATCTTTCTCGATGATGGCCTTTTTATCTATACTTCCTCCTCTTCACTAGCACCACCACTCTGTTTGGTGCTCTCCTTAGAGGCCTCGCTTGTTTGATCCTTAAGGGTTTCTTACTCAGAATTTTCCTCCTCATCCACTTCTTCATCTTGGTTTCAATATTTACCTCTAGGGAAATTCCTTTGGTGTCAACATTACCTTGTTGTTTTTGGGGTTCCTCCACTATCTTTGTTTATTATTCTAAGATGCTAGTATTGCCTTGTTTTTCTTCAAGCACCCCTTCACTACTTGGGTGTGCCTCTTGCACATCTTCTTTTGCCTTCCTAGTAGGGTCACTTATCACTTTCCCAACCACTTAAATTTTTGGTCCTATTCTTGCAAGAACCTTTGGGTCCCATTTATCTAACTTGGCTAATTTATTTTCTTGGGTAAGCCTCTACTTCTTTTCAAGTACCAATTCCTTGTTAATATCCTACTCGCTCAATCCCATTTTCTTCCAAGACACACTTTTATTTTTGACTATTTACGGAGAAGGTGGGGAAACCTCCTTGTTGGATGTTAGTGCTAGTTTCCTTGGAGGGATTATTAGCGAGGTGTCATTAGGTGTGAGGCTTGCCATTTTCTCTATTACCTGAAGTGTGGTAGTCATGCCACTTTTTAGGACTTCTTGTACATTTTTAGTGCTTGGATCCTCTTCTCCTTCTTCTATCTATAGGATATATATCCTTGCTTGATCTTATTTAGTTTCCTCCTTTATTATGGGCATGAGGGTCACCTCTTTCTCCATCTCTGCAAGAGTTATAATAGGGAACACAATAGGTCCCTTGGTTTTTGCTTGTGCTTCTTATAAAAAGAATAATTCTCTTACATGAATGTCACATGATTATTTAAAGTGAGGGAATCAATTATCTCTTTTGAGGCAACCTTTAACTAGATGCACTCTATGATCTCTTCAAGATTCTCTCCCCATTTCCTTTGGAGTGTCTTTTCCTGCATCTTCAATGCAACCTTCCCTTCATTACCGACTAGGAGGGGGAAATCATCATCCTTTTCTAAGATTGTCACCCTTTTTGTATGGATTTATTTAATAATAGAGGTTGAAGATCCTCCCATTTATTATCACTCTATGGAGGGGATGGATGTCCATCCTATTGGTGCCATCTTCCTCATATTTGGTGGCTTTGGCTTTGGGGTGCTTAAATTGATTCCTCATCTTGATTTTGTCTTGATCCATGGTCTTGACTAGGATCTCAAGCTATTATGCATTGGATATTCTCTTTAACACTGTCATGAAATACTTGGTTGAGAACATGTAAGGCAACCATAACCACCCTGATAAGTTCCCATCTATGAGCACAAGGTATACAACACATAAGTGTTGCATCACGATAAAGGTTATCATTCCCACCAGTTATTAGGGAAGTTATTTAGGGATGCACCACTCCTTCCCAAAGACTTTTATGTACCTATAAAACCACTCTTGTAACCTTATCTTATAATTTCACAAAAAGCTAGATGGGAAAATAAAGTTCTGGTACTTCATTGCATGGGACTCATGGTTAGGTGGGAATAACCATAGGTGGTCATCATTTTTGTTTGGCACACCTATCTCCTCCGTTACTATTAGAAATAACATATACCCCCATCTAAAATATTAATGCACTCGATGACACTCTTGTGCCTTCTTGACTATCTCCTCAGTAATTAACTTAGAGATGTTGAATATCACACCTTGTGTTATGTGGTGGGTAATGTATAAGAAAGTCTTGCTAATATCATACTACCGGCCACCAGGGCATAGTTTAGCACTAACAAGGTGCATTGTTGCCCTTATACTAAGGTCTTGGATGTCCTTGATGGGGAACATAAACCTTGATTTGTAGTATCCTAAGAGATTTATGACCCTTTCAACCTCCATCTCATACTCCATCATCTCATGGATGTCTACCCCTGTGTCACGTAGTCCCATGATTTTAGTAATGAAGCTCACTAAGATAATCATTTGTTATCCATAAAAGTACAACTAATTTCCATGTATTCATGAGAGGAGGAAATGCACCAAGTCTTTTGGCTTGCTAAAGCTTGGTAGCTCAAATAGTTACATGGTGTCTGTGGTTTCCAATTTGTCTTTGATGGAGACATCAAAGAGTGTGGTGCTTGCCTTTGTCTTCTTTCCCATGTCTACCATCGAGTCCTAGTTTAACTCTTACACGTTGCTTCCTATTCTATGGTTTTAATCCTTGAGATTGTACATATGTGCAAAGGACACCCACTTCTCCCCCATAATTACCTCAGTGGGGGTATTCCATCTCCCTCTAGGCAAGCTTTACACTTACTTCTAGGTCTATTTATAAATGATAACTCTTTCCACCATCTATGCCTCCTATTTTACAATGGATACTTCTTTTACTGCATGTGACTTGTTCACATCCTTCTGTGTCAATGGTGAACTTATTCTTAGCCTTTTTTTTCCATCCTAAATATTTTATTATTGAAATATAGCTGGTTGATGTTATCGAATCTTAAAATTATGTTGGGTGCTTCTTCACAGTCATGGGAAATATGACTATGCATTCAGCTCTCAAGATTCCTGCATCATTAATGGTAGCCTATTCATTTTTCTAAAATTTTATCCCTATTTCTCTACCAATTTCTCTCCACTTGCCTCCTTTTCAACTCAAGGTAAAATACAACCTTGTTGTTTTTCACTCGTTATCACTTGGGGGGATGTCGTTGAATGGTTTTCTCTCTAGTAATGACTTTTAGGTTTAATGGCTTCAGCTCTTTGCTCTATTCAAAACTCTTGAAAATAATAGTGACCCTCCTACCTCATCCATCTACTCCTTTATATGATGTTTTCATCTACCACATTGATGGCTAGCGATGTGTGGATTTCTTAAAATTTGCTAAACCCATGAAATCTACTATAATTCACTACCAACTATTCATTTATTTTGGATATTTATTTTTATACCACCATAACATTAATTTTATGAAGTGATAGGTAATTCAAATGGTCACTTCCCACTGATCATTGGATGGGTGCCAACTATCTTGATGGTCATTTTCTTATGCTTTGTTCAACTTGGTATGAACTTTACCATTCTTATGGATACTTAGGTGTAGCACTTTCACATGCATGTGATTCATCCTCCTCAATTCCATCTCTTCTTAGTGTTGTGTTTCCTTTCAATCATTCCTATCTTTATTGGTTGATTTATCTACACTTTCATGTCTCTTGCTTTAGCCTTCCCTACCCCATAGAAATCCTGACACTGGTCCCTTAGCAACTCATTGTCTCCTTTTGATCTCTTGTTTACTAAAATCTTGTGTTCCTTCCTTTGTCAACTCATACTTATAGTTTTCTAAACCTAGAAAACTTACCACATGCCTAGAAACTTAGGTGTCTAGCCTTAGGCACTTAAAAAATGACTGTGCTCAACTCACTCAATTGGATTTATGAATTTAAGTGGCATAAGAGTTCTCTTATGGGCCTAAAAATGCCATGCTTATTCACCCAACATAAAAGAAACAAACATAAGGAAAAATTTGGCTTGCACCAATTTTATTATGGTCAAAATAAAGCAACTAAATTGTGACTAGGAAGTTGGTATTAGATGGCACAATCACCATCCTAGTGACTATATAGCTTCAATTTGCTACATTGAAATGCCTAGGGAACATTTTACTCATCAAAATGCATAACTTACATGCACTAGTCTCCAATATACTATGGATGACATAAGGTCCCATCCACCTAATCTACAACTTGTATGGGTGCTTGAGGTACTTAGAGTCATATAACAAGACCAGTGTACCTTTTGTAAATACCTTTCGCTTGATGTGTTTATCATGCCATACCTTTTGGCATGCCTTTTTCTATCTGCTAGCTCCACTATGCTTGGGTGCATGTCTCATCTAGGTGCTCCAAGTCTTTCAATCATATGCTTAAAGATTCATGGTCATCCAGCTAACTAATACATATGATACATAATGAGGGCACTAAGAATTTCATAGGTAAAACGACCTCTATGCCAAACACCAATTGAAATGGTGTAACCTTATTTAGGTGCTTGTATGTAATGTGATAAGCCCATAATACTATTGGCACATGGTCATCCCAATATTTGCAACCAATGTCACATATTTTTATGAGGCACATCCCCAATATTTAATTGAATGCCTTTGTAGTGCTATTCATTTAGGGATGGTAAGGTGTCATTTTATGGTGCACCACCATATATATAGTTAGTAGGATTTGAACAGTTTCATTGATGAAGTATGTACCACAGTTGCTAGTCAAGTTAAGCAGGCATCCATAGCGATTGATGATATTTTCCTAGATTAATCTTATTATGGTGGTGGCTGTATAATCTTTGGTTAGCACTACTTTGGCCTACTTGGTGAAGTAATCTATGGCAGCCAGAATGCATATTATGCATATTCACCTCATCATGAGAGTAATAGGCCCAACAAAGTCAATGGCCCATTTTTCAAATGGTGTTTGGGCAAGGATGAGGATGAGTGGCATCTCATCCTAGTGGTTTATTTTTCTCATGTAATGGAAAATGTCATAAGATTTAGAATATTATTTTGCATCATGAAATAGAGTTAGCCACCACAAGCCTAATTGTATTAATTTGTGCATCATAGCATCTCTATTATAAGGGCCTCTAGTAATACCCTCATGCACCTCTTATAGTGCTAGGTCCCATTCGTGCTCTAGGACACATTAGTATATGACTTCATCATGACTCAACTTGTACAGTTCCCCACTAATGACTTAAAAAAGGGTAGTGAAAACTATGATTTACTTCTTCTCCTTAGTTATCAGGGTCTGCGGCATAGATTCAAAGGTAAAAAATGTGGTGATTTCTGCCAAGTATTTCAAGACACACTAGACCCTACCTCTGATTGAACCAATTTCAATGTGGGTAGCTTGTTAAAAATAAAAAATATCTCTTCTCAAGGACCCCATCAATGTCTTTGGATTTCTTAATGTTGTCATCTATTGCCATATCTCGATTCAAGAATATTAACCCATGTCCCTTTCAATGATTGTGTAGAGTGTGGCCTCTAAATAGGACTTCCCCATCTCTTAGGATCGACTAACCCATCTCCAAGTGTTGTTCACATGAAACCTTTACCCACTTTAGTCTTCAAAGTTCTCATTTAAATATTTACTACTACCACCAAGATGATGTCACGAAATTCTCTCCTTTCATAAAACAAACTAAGTATAAACCATCTAAATTCATTTTAATCACCAAATGGAAATTTTACAGATTTAAACATGTTAAATATTGACACTTTTTCATGCATGAGCTACAATTTTTAGAGGGTTTCCTTTTGCTTGGAAGCACATTTAAAAGTTAGAAAATAAGATTTAAAATGCAATCTCTCAAATTTCTCTATTTTTATTACATAGAGATCGACATCAATTCATACAGGAATCGATGTTGATGTATATAAATTGGCATTGATTGATAGGAATCGACATTAATTCCTTCCTACTTGTAGAAACAAAGGAAAATAGAACATATTTTCTCATAAAAGGATGGTTAGCAAGATAAGCATAAAGCCTATAAATAATACCAAATATTGTAGTAAAATGGTTAGTAAAATGATATCCAGGCCCTTAAAAATAAAACAAAATATAGAAAGCTCAAGAGAAATTTGAAAAACATGTTCTTGCCATGCCTTGTTTTGTACACAATGATCAACGTCAATCTTGGGTGGATTTGTGTTGATTCTGGAAGGATTGACATCAATTCTCTGGTAAAACTAAGTGTCACTAAAAATAGAATATGAGAAAACAAAGTAAAAAATCAAATTTTTAAGATGATCAAGCATTCATTTTAAAAACTAAGATCTGCACTTTGGTCTCCTTGGTATGTGAGATGCTTTAGGTCCCACCGAGCATAAAATTGGTGGCTTAATGCATAAATTGATCAAACCACACAATGAATCATTTTGAACTTCAAGGAAGGTAAGATATTGTTTGTCTTTTGCATTTTAGTTGTGTTTTTCATTTGGTTTTGCTCATTAAACTCCCACTATGATCTAGGATAGAGATGTTAGCATGTTTTTGGTAGTAATGAAATATCTATCCATGAAGGACATGTTTGGTAGTAAATTGTAGAATTTTTGAATCACATAGTGGAACAAGAGAGAATTTGCCTACAACTTCACCCACTGGAGTTTTTCCTATACTGAGTTTCTTCAAGTGATATAGTGTGCTCATATTATGTTTTGCCTTATCTTATTATTCCTTCTTATGTTTAGTATGTTTCACATTTCATTTCTATCACTTCGTTTATCTCTATTTTAGCATTATAAGTAGTCTAGAATAATCATCCATTAATCATATGTTAAGATAGAAATATATAATATATGTTGTTGAAACTTAAATTGGAATATCCACCTAGTTTAAATATCACTAGGTGTAAGGAATGTCCCATACTTGAGTATACATGTATCATATAATATGAAAAGTACATACATATAAAATAGACATGTAATCTATACTATATAAGATAAATAACTTCCATCAATCATGTAACTAGCAAAGCATGTCATGTGTAGGTCCTAAATTTTATTTTTTAAATTTTTGAATTTTGTATTTTTGAAATACACTCCTACTAACCAATGATCCCATCATTGGGATGCTCACATGTAGGTATTATATTGATCAGTGTCAATATAACCCAATGAGGGTGAGGGTTAAGATATGTGTTTATATCTAAATCTAAGAGATGATCACATGGTCTAACATATACATCATTATCATCATAATAAAAATGATGTTGTGCATATTATGTAGATATAGAGATCATAATAACCTATAAATATAGAGACCATGGTAACCTGTGATTTTTTTAAATGCTAGGAGAGTGATTTATAGGTGTTTGTTGTGTAACACATGGAGCAACTAGTTGAACCAACTTAGGACAAAAAATATAGGTAACATATTATATAGAACCCAAATAGACCTCTGATGTAATAGACATTGAAATACAAGTCTTTCAAGAAGATAAATTACTTATTTATACATTATCTTCATACAATGAATTTGTACAGGTTGTATAACAAGTTATGGTGGAGGGGGTAGAGCAAATGTCTCTAGTTGAATAGGATATTCATATGGGATTCATGGAACTATAACCACTCAATTTATATAGACATATTTCACACATCAATGTACTGAAGATGATACTAAATGTATCATATGTATCCATGGACATCATAACAACATGTTGAATGCCTCACTATTGGGTAGAACCAAGAACCAAATAACAACTATTGTAGGCCCTACCATAAGTAGTAACATAATTCCTCCAAGTGAGTTTTATCTCTTTCCATTGAATCCTTTCACTATATTTTTCATACCAATATGGTCCTCATGTGTGCACCCAATACTGGTAAGTAATGTTATAGTGCAAACATTTTCACTTGATTCATTATCCGCCATTACATTTTATATAATATATAACTCAATATAAGTGTACACAACTGATGGTGCATTAATATAATCATCATTACCAATATCATACTCATTTAATGTGTTAGTGGGTTTATTTACTTGTGTATCCTTGATTGTACCAATAAGACCATCAAAATGATGTTCTTATTCAATCTTAGAATCATAATAAATGAAATCAAGATGTGATTGGTAAGTCATTTGGATCCCCAGATAAGTCTTGGTCTCTTTTTATGTATGATTTAGGAAAGGATTGGAAGATATATTTAACTTCACATTAGGTTTTTTTACCAAATCATTTATAGGTGTATAAACATCAATAACCTCAATATAATTATCCCCAATTAGATATTATATCTTATGTTATAAACTAAAGCATCTATTTGTATATTGTTTCATGCATATGTTCCAATCATAATATGCATTGACATCAAACCTCTTAGGTTGTACATTGTTCATAAGAATCCTAATTAGAAGAGAGAGAAGTTATGACACTACATTGTTCTTATGAGGAAGTTCAGATAATAGTGTAAACTTCCTCCTTTGAGGAGTTATAAGGACAAACCAATTAGTAGGTTATGACACTACATTAAATGTTTCTTTATCCTCATTATTAGTATCATTTCCTCTTGTTTGAAAGTTGGTTTTCTCTTAAAAATTGTGTTATAATATGTTGGAGGATTATATCCATACTTTAGTTTATTGATATAAAGTAACTTAAATTCAAGGTCTTTAATTTTATGATACAAGTCATCAAAATATTGAAAACATTTAAACATAATAGATTAATATAGTGTAGCAAGTAAGATTTGTTTGAATATTTCTTACAATTGATTATCAACCATATGATTTTTCATCTTAGAAATCATAGTATTATAATGAAGCACATAATCATTGATGGGTTTGTTAGGTTATTACTTATGTTTTTTAATTTGATCATATGATTTCTTCTCATGAATGTTGATATAAAAATGTGCTACGAATTTATCAGTTAAATGAATGAAGGCAAGAGATTTGAATGGGAGGTTATACAAGCATCACAATTCATAGTACTCAAGATTATTTGGAAACAACTTGGTTTAAAACTTATCATTATATTCTTAGTCCAAACATGATGCATGAAACACTCTAAGAAGTTATTCTGGATCACATTTACCATCTTATAATGTAAGCTTAAGTGAAACAAACCTTGTAGGTGAGGGATAATATGAATTTTTTATGGCCAATTGGTTATTTAATTATGCTTGAGGATTAGTTTAATGGTTCACTCTATAAATTTTTTTTTCTAATTGAGAAAATTAAACTTGAAGATCAAGAATTGTTTGCATAAGGGCTTGAGTAGTAGGCATATAAGATTTAGTAGGAATAGGTGGTGTAACATGAGGAACAGACCTAGGAGACAAAAAATTATGTTGTGTAGTAATAACCATAGTAATATGAGGAATACCTTGGGTTGTGATGGACCTTTGATGACTATGGAGGCAAGCATGGCCTTGGACTAAAGGATATTCTAGCCTCGATTCATAAATGAATACCCAAAAATATAGTTTTTCTATAAACTTGAGGCACGAGGATAAAAAAATTGATTGAAAAAGCACTTTTTTAATGATAATATATATATTTTTTCATATGTTGTAAAAACAAAGGAGATTCCCTTTTTTTCAAATATATGATTTAAAAAAAAACTAAAATAAGCCTTGAAAATACATGTGGGTTGATCTTGATAAGTTGTTTGAACCCCTTAAACACTTTAAGAAATATATATGGAATTTTGGAAGATTTTTTGAAAAATTAAAAAAGGAGGCCCATTTTGTTTTTATTTTTTTCTCAAAAACCTACAAATTTTCCTAAATTCCCTGGTGGATATGGAATTATCACTATCCTTGAAAACCTCTCTAGGGACAACCATAGACATCTAAGGAATACCTTGTGTTTCCCCCAAATTATGAGTGGGAAGCACATGTGTAACCATAGGTGCACACATATGAATAATGATGGTAAGAGTATTAATATAAACACCTATTGTAGAGTTGGTGCCTTGAAAAGGTAAATTAGTATCATTGAAGATTTCATGTTGTTCTTCAGATGTCTAAATGTTAATAAGTTGTTCATATCTAGTTACACAAAATAATGCATCAATCATATGGATATGGATTTTAATATATTTAATTAATTCCATTTGATTTATATCATCAAATCTATCATGAAAATTGATATATTCATTTCCATTATTATCATCCATATCGATTATATTTTCCAATATGATAATGTGAAAATGAGAAAATAAGAAATTAGATCCAAACCCTGTTGTAGGATAAATATGAAACCCTAAGAAGGAAAGAATAATTGTTATAAGAGAAATACCAAGGGTTTTCTATGCTCAAGATGAGGATTGGGTTCACTAGGGTGTTTTAACTTATATTAGATTTAGGTGATCTAAACAAGTGCAAAAATATTAAAATTCATATTACATAAGATATAATGTAAACCACGTAGATCTGAATGTAACAACAAATATTGATTGCACTTACTATTTATATAAATGACCATGTAAGAGAGAGGGAACTTAGTTGATATTCTATTCTATTTATCTCACTTTATATATATAGTAAACTAAAATGATTTGTGATTACTCAGCTTAGGAAACATTTTTAGAACCTACTAGGACACTATTGGCAATTGCTCAGACACCTATGACAACTAATAATGTCTATTATTTTTTGATATTATCTCTATGTGTTTTTTTAGTTTATTCTACCATAGATCACTATTCCTACATATCTAGATGATTTTTGTGCAATTTTTACCTCCCTCTTTTGTGCATATGCCTATTTTTTATTGATTTACCTTGAAACCATAGCTCCATTTTAAAACTTAATTCACTTAGAAAAGAAGGGGGTAAAATATGGGTTGGGAAACATTAACCACTCCCTGCCAAGTGATTGAGATTTTCCTATATTCCAATACTTTGAAGAGAGATGAAACTACTTGTAGTTGTCACAATTGTGTGCATGTGCTCAATAGTGCTCCATTATAATGCAATGCAACTCTTTCAATTTTGACACTTAACAAATTTGAAGGGTTTTCAAAGTTAGATGCTTTTTGGATAGTGCCTCAATGGTGTTTAAAATGATTTCTCAAGTTTTTCCAAGATGAGGGATAGATGCTAGATAGGAATGTTCTTAGGCTTGATGTGTATCTATAGATGACTCTTTGGGTATTTAACCCCATAATTGACAAGTTAAATATGCATAGGTTGACATAAGGGAGAGATTTTAATTTGAAAAATAACCATTAGAAGTCTTGGGAAACTACTAGTAAAGGTGAATAATGCCAACATCCACTATTATTGGCACTATCTAGAGAGATAAAATTAGGGATCTATAATATGATGGTAGTTTGTATAGGATAGTAGAGCACTATAACATAGACTAGGGAGATATTAGTATAAATGAAAACAAATTGGGTTGTCCCAGTTAATAAATAGATCAATAAATAGGGGATAATGTGATAAGAGTTAAATGTATGCAAAAAATTCATATATTTCAAAGATAGATTATAATTTATGTTTCTAAAGTTTCTAATGCCAAATTTATGTGTCTACACAAAAAATAATTCCTAGAGCCATGTTTGAATACACACGCATGTCAAAAATTTCATGGTGCCAAGTGTTAAAATCCAAGCATTACATTATATAATGATCATGATGGTGCACACACACACCTAGCTAGGATAACTATGTGTGGTTTGATCCATATTTGGACTATAATGTAACCAATGTTCATCTACCTAGCAGGGAGTGGTTGGGGATCTACCCAACATACTAACCCAATTTTTAAGGTACATCTTGTGATAAAAAAGGAGGTTAGGGTTTCAAAGGAAAGATAAGGAAACTAAGATCAACATACAAGACCAAAGGTGAGCGCATATATATGAGGTAAATATAGGCATATAAAAAATGGTCTGAGCTATCATAAAGATGCATAGTCAATAAGGACGCTGCTGATAAACCTAGGTAGTATTGATTGTTTCAGGGGTCTTAATTTTGTTAACATCTATGTAGGGTTTGATATCTTATTGCCTAATTTGAGTGGTCATAGAGAAGACACAAAGCATTTTTATAAATAGTGAGGAACATAATGAGCAACAAAATATTATAATAATGTAAGTACCTCTCTTCCATCTTAATTTGTTAATTAGAAATAAACTAAGTCAATATCAATCTAAATTTTTACAAATATATTTGTATTATTATTTCCCTATTTTACATAATCTAAATATTTATAGTTTTAAATTATATTTAGGACATATTAATCCAAAATAAGTAAAATAATATGGTGAATCTGATCATTGACTTGAGCTTGAAAAAATCCTAGTTCTATTCTACCTTAGGGTTTCATATTTATCTTAGGGTTTTAGATTTATCCTCTATTAGGGTTTGACTTTCAAATCTTATTTCTTATTTTCCATTAATAATAAATATTCTTCACATTTTCTCCTTGCTTTCTTGATGTTTTCATGAACATATTTTATGCCATCTAAGAAAGTTATATATTTTACACCTATATGGTGAATTAATAGATTAAGTGGTGTTGCAATTTCTCATATTCATATTCCTTTGATCCAACCATGTATTTTTTCACAATCTAAAATGGATAAAATTGATGAAACATAAATTCCTTCTTTTATTGATACCAATATTAATAATAAATACACATAGGTAGATTGGTTTGTTGTCAATGTTGTTATTTATAATCTTGAAAATGTTTATAAATATGATACTAAATGTAAAAAAAAATTGTGATAATGAGCATCCAAATGAGTATAATGGTGTAGATCCTAAAAATATAATTGTACTTCCAAATTTTCAAAATAAAATTAGTATGCAACCTAATGACTTAGATAAAATATAAAACATTATCCTAGAGGTTAAGAATGCATAGAATGCTAAGGAATCCACATCTATGGAATAATGTGATGAAATATTAAATGATACTAATTTAAAATTTTAGAGGAAAATAATCTACAATAGGTGTTCATACCATTACTCATATTATTATTATTCATGTCTCTACACCCATGGCTACACAAGTGATTCCTACACTTGGTGTCAGAGAAACACAAGTTAATTATCATATCTCTATGGTTATCCCTATAAGAAACATACTTTTTCTCCTCCTAGGATTGCTCTTCATGTGACACCACTTATTTGTAATCAATATCCTATGCCTTGATGCAATCATAGTTAGGGGGCTCAATGAAGAGGTGCCTTTTATTTTTTAGTCCCCAAACAATTAATGCAATGAAATAAAAATAATCATAATTTAATCTTCATTACTAAAAAAATGAAATATATCACACTTAGTCAAATATTTCTTAAAACACACACACATCCCACATGCTTAAAAAACACCATAGTATTAACCCAAGTCCATATAGGGACATGATTCAACCCTTCAACCATTCCCTAGATCTACAAATAGATATTTGCTTATTATTATCACTAATAGTTACAGACAGTTTAGACTTTCAACTCAAAAGTTATAAATACGTTTCAATAGTGTAAAGTTATATTTATATAGGCACAATATCCAACTTATTACATTAAAGCTTTCACTAACCCAGTAATGCCAAAAATATTAAATTCTCATAACACATCACAATATGTTACAATTATTAAATTTAAAATATAGTTTACATGACCCATAAGAATTCACCATGAGATGTACTAACTATACTATTCCCAATGTTAACCATACTAACAAGAAACATATAGGCCATTGAAATAGATCCCCCAAAAACTATCATTTAGTCTCTAGTTATGTGGTTTCATATAACAAGCACTCGATCTTTTGGTAGACATTCTAATTCATCACAACACATCCTATTTGAAATTAATTTAATTGATAATTGTTGCCAAATGCTCAAATGATTCATGTTAAGATTTATTAGGTGTGGAAGAAAAATATCCAAAACCAAAGTCCACAATCAAGTTTGTTGATGCTACACTACTAGATTAAGTCAATACAAAGTTACATGCATAATTTATGTTGTTTCTATGATTTTGCAGTGAGAAAACAAATTCACCAAGAATCATTGAAGCATATCCATCCTTATACAACTAAAAAATATAACCATAACTTGCATTAACATACAAGAGTATCTTGTTTCTTGGAAACATACCACAAACCATCAAAACATCGAAGGGCTTCACTACTACTTATTACTAACAACCTCATCATGTTTTTGGTTGATGCAATATTTCTTGTAGACCTGGATGATCCTACATCATGTTGATAAATCAAGCCATTTTTTCTAAATAGAACAAGGTTATTTTAGAGTGGGTCATGAAAAATATTCTCAAGAGTAATTATACAACTCTTTGGCTTCAGATATTTCAACTTGTATTTTTCCTATAGGAATAAACACACCTAAGCTTACACCATATGATGGTTAAGGTGATCAATAAAAATACCTTAAAGCCTTGCATGCAACATGTTTATATTATTCCTATAATGAAAATTTCCTAACAAGTATTTCTCTTAAGATCCTTGAGGATTATGCCTTGTGATAATTTTATGGCATTCCTTTCCAATTAGTATTATCTTTCAATCCTTTGTTTGACCAATTCCTAACTCAATTTTCTATCAATATTATTGAGAAGATCTCATATGCTCAAATTTTAAAACTTGATCAAGGGCATAATAAGCCCATTAGTGACTATGTGTTTCATTATAATACTATAATCTAAAAAATTATTAATCCTATGGTTAATAAGGAATTGTAATACATATTCAATAAAAAAATACTTTAACCTATCCATGATAGGATTATGTTCAAACTCTTCCGATATTTTGATTGTATGTGCCATATGGTTAAATATTGTGAGGTTAGGATAATTTCCATGACCAAGCTAAAGTATGGGACATCTACATCTACTAATGTCAGGTTTCAAATAAAACCAACTTTTAAATCTAAGGCTAACGATACTAAAAATGAGGATAAAATAACGGTTAATTTGGTTTTGCAACCTATTAATAGGCTTGTCCTTTTGGCTCCTCAAAGGAGGAAATTTTATTTATTATCAAAACATCCTCATAAGTTTTTATAGAAGTTACTTGAGTGCAATCTCATATCTCTTCCTCTACCAATGGAATTTGATATGAAAAATGCACAACCTAAGGGGTTTGATGTCAATGAATGTTGTGATTGGCATAGATGTGTAAGACATTCAACTAATAGATGATGTTTTTAATTGATGTTTGACACTAATATATGTATAATATTTAATTAAGAACAACACTATTGAGAAAAACAATGTTAACACACATACAAATGATTCATTTATATAACCTAATGGGAAGCTTAAGATATATAACAAAACATATGGAACAAGAAACCAAGGCTAATCCTAAGGTACATATGACATAAAATTCACATACTCCTCTAACTTATTATGCTTCTATAATTTAGGAGGCTCATCCTATAGATAATTTTATTTGTGAAATTAAATATTCACAAGTACAACAACTTGTAATCACATTCAATGACCATGATATTGTTGATGATGATTCTTCCAATGTGCCTCTATTCATACTTTATTTTATTGGCTCATGCATCCTATAAAAAGTGTTATGGTGGATAATGGGTCAGGTGAAAACATATATACTATAAATTTTTACTAATCTTGGGTACACACATAAAATTGAGGGTCAAAACTACTATAATAAAAGGTTTTGATGGAAAATGATAAAACCCTCTTGGGGGCATTTTGCACCACTTATGGTATGGCCTACAACTATTGCTACTTGGTTCTATTTTTTTTCCAATATCAAGGTATTCAACATGCTATTAATATACCCATGGATACATAATATATGTGCAATCTCATAATTGGTACATTGATGCTTGAAGTATTCCTATAGAAATTGAGTGATTTTAATTCTAGGTATTCCATATGAGTACCCCATTTAGCCAAAGACTTTTACTTAGTTGCATCAACAAAAACATATTATACAACCTGTATAGGTTCATCTTATGAAAGTAAACTAAAAAAATGTAATTGATCTTCCTCAAAAACCAATCATTTAACACCTCTTTCATCAATGATCTTTTCAAGTCTCATAGACATTACCTACTCCATCATGTCCTAATATATTTATATATAAATATTTTATGTGTATTCCACAATGAACATTGACAATTTTCTTGATAGATAATGAATTACACAAGCTACTATGGCTACTATAATACAACATTTACATGACCATGTTGACAATATTGATTATGTTAGACATTTTTTAATGCATGACCATTTCCATGATTTGAAAAATGATATACAGGTTCTCCTCACCCATGATGTGTGACATTCACATGAATCGATCCAAGACCTACATGTGAGTAACCATTGATGAGATCATCGGTTAATAGGGACATGTATAAAAAAATCAAAAATACAAAACACTAAAAAATTAAAAATTCATAAAATACAAAACCAAGATTATGCATGACATGATTTTTTTGTACATGTAATTGATTAATGTTATCTATAATTTATAGGGTAAATTACATATTTATTTTATATACACATGATTTTCATGGTATACATGAGTGAGATGCAGGACATATAGGTTAAATATGATACATGGACATACATATGCATGACATTATTTACACCAAAGGGTAACCTTTATACATTTGGGGCATGTCTACATTAGGGAATATTTTCACACTTATCAAGTTGCATCTTTATATAATATACCATTGATCATAATAAACTGTTATACATGACATGCTCTTTCTTGTACATTTTTAGAGTATTATTTATTATGGATGTTGTGCTTTGCAATATTGATGATGACATTGATTGATTATGTAGACTAGCATTAATTACTCCCATTAATTACTAGTGTAACATTAACCCCCATGCTCCAATGATAACTTTGAAATTTTGAAACATTTCATATTACCCCTCCCATGTATTTAGCTGGGTTAGTTAACATAAATATTCTAAATATTCCTCTATTTAATAACATTAAGGCCTCTCAAAGCATCACTTGATCATCTAATAATCACTTGAAAAGTATGCTTCACATTGAGAAAAAAGACATTAATCTTTCCAATTTCAATTCTGATTTATTCTGATATTCATAGGCCAAGTCTGAAGCTCCCTTATTATATGTCAAGGGTACCCATTGTTAAAAAATCAAGTCAATATATCTAGTTTCATTTACATAGCAAATATCAATATTCACATACTCACCCTAGGAGGGATAATTGCATCAACCTAATCCCCTTTTGGGTTTTATAGGCAACACTAAAATTATGAGTTTTCTAAGGATAGTTCAATTATTTCCCTTTCTTGATTCCTCCATTTTTGTATTTGATCTCCATTTGGTTTATTGTATAGGAGATAGGGTTTGGATATTTGTAGGTCTTCCGCATGAAAAAATGACACATGCAAATAGTTAATAAACCTTCATAGATATCTTCAAGTGCTTGAAAAAAAAATTGATTGCACACCTAACTAGGACACGATCGTAGTCAATTGATAAATTCACATTACGACACTATCCTCTTAATGAAAATTTATCCTAGTACAATTTAATTTTTTTACTTTTGGCTATAATGTAGTTCATGGGTCGTTATAGTTAGTTTTCATCAATACTCAGCCTGCAAAGTCAAAATAATGTTAGGATCTTACAGATACAATTGATTACTTTTGTGCAAGCAACTAAACACGGAATTAAACCAGAATAATAATTAACTAAAAATCAGAATCAACAAAGAATAAGAAATACAAGAAATAATGAAAACTTGTATTAAACTCTTCCAGAAGGAAATACAATTGAAGAAATCTCTCTTTCTTCCACACCTCTCAGATGTACATATCTCTTTCCCTCAACAGTTCTCTCTCACAATTACAAACACAATTCAGCTACTTGAATTGATTCACCCTTTTTCTCATACCTACAAGCTATGAAGATCTATCCCTATTATATAGAATTAGGGATAATGAGCTATGCATTCTCCACCGTTAGATACACCTCTTAATCAAAGGTTCAAATCAGTCCTGCCAAAAATAAAAATGTGGACTCAACACTAACAGTTAAACTTATCATGCAAATAATCTGTTCATCCATGAAAATAGACTTTTGAAACGCACAGGTGACCGATGTTGGTCCCTGTCTGCCTACATATGACCGACATCGGCCGATCCATAACTGAAATCGATAGCCTCTGGTCGATCCCTGATCGATGTCAGTCGATCATGACTGATGACGGTGACTGTGTAGTCCAGCAACCTCTGCATTTGCTCATCTGGTGTAGCTTTTAGCTCCACACCTCAACAAATAAATTTTATTTGAGCTAGGTTTGTATATCTACTTGCGAATTTACTATTTATAGCTCATTTAAAATTATGAAAATCATTGTATTATACATTTAGGCTTTGTATATTATGTAAACCTAAATCATTTTTCAATAGTCTATTTGTTCATAACATTTAATTTTAAAATAAAAAAGAACATTAAATAAATCTAAAAAAGAATTATGATATTCAAAGTAGTATAGTTGAGGTTTTAATGGTACTCAACTTCTAGCACTTCTTATCTAATGATGGTTGAGGCATTAACATTCCTCAACTCATGTTTCAGTGAGTTGCATCTCCTTGGTGCATAATCACCCATAACATTATCCAAATGAGTTCAAAAAGTGGTGCTTTGATTTTTGTACCCTTAGGTATATTTATTTCTTGGCTTTTAAAATTCAAATAATATAATGATCTAGATTGTTTCAAATTGCTTATCTTGAAAGGAAATTGATATATACACGTTTCCTTATAGGTTTTTTATGAAGCAAGTAAGACATTAGGGGCATACTTGTCAACACCTAGTGAGGTCATCATATGTACAATTTTTTTATTTTATCCTTTTAATATAGTATTTTCAATACTAAACTAAAATGGGGCATCTATAAACACCTAAATTTGGTATTAAACACTTTAACGACATCATTTTTTTCACATTTTGATACATTTAGTCTTTATGTACACATTTAACTCTTGTGCACACTTTCCCTTTTCCATCTACCCACATGTTTTGGCAAACCCAAATTATTAGATACACACATTAAATATCACCTTAGCATGTGTTGGAACACTCTAAAATATGAAATAAATTATCTCCATATCTTAGATCATTGATTTTTCACTCCTAGAACAATACAGGTAATAGTCAGATAGTTACAATTTATAACATGTGTCTACCTCTGCCAATAGTGTTTAGGAATATTTAATGCTATTTTTCAAATTAATAAATCTAAAATAATTTATATTAGACACATTTCATAGGTTAGTGATAATGAAAAATATTAAAGAATCAACTATAAATACAAATTAATCCTAAGTTTATATCCATCTTAGCAAGTCCTGACAAAACTTGAGAAATCAATTATTACTCTCTTGAGACATTATCACCGAGGCATATATATCTAAATATCTCTCAAAATAGAAGTCATACAGCCAAGTATAAATACACACGCATTTCAAAATTTGTATGGTGCCAAGTATTGAAAACCAAACTTTACATTATATAATAATCACAATGGTGTGCACACACACCTAGGTGGGAGAACTACATGTGGTTTGAACCCTTTTCATAGTTTGGAGCATAGGAAATTTTTAAATACTTAGTAGAGAGTGGTTTAGTTTATCCAACATGACATATTATTCCCTTTTCAAGGGTCATCTTGTAGTTGACAATGAGATTAGGGTCTCCAAGGAAGGAGAAGGAAAAAAATATCAACACACAAGATAGAAGGCAAACACACATATGAGGCAGCTATAAGTGTAGGTGTAATGATCTGAGGCATCATAAAACTATAAAGTCAACAAGAACACTACCAATAGAGCCTAAATAATACCATTTGCTATAAATATCTCAATTTTCTGGTAATTATGCACATGTTTTGAACTCTTATTTCATGATCTTAACAATAATAAAGTAAACATTTAATATTTTTAAAAATAATGATGAACATAGTGAATACAAAATATTAGAATAAGCTAAGTACCTCTCTTTTATCTTGCTTTTTAAATTAAATTAAATTTATATACAATATCAACTTACTAATTTAAATTTAGATATGTTTAATTATTGTTATATTTTACATAATTTGAATATTTCTAATTTTAGACTATTTTAAGAGACATTAATCCAAAATAAATAAAATAATGTATTCGACATATGTGTCCAAAACTAAATCCCTTCTATAAAAGTGAAAGATTAAGCCTCATAAAAATCTCTTGTTTATTAGAGTATAAACATATACCATTTCATATATTTAAGAATAAACTAAATACACTTAAATTCTAAGAACACTTAATATTAAAAATTTATTTTAAGCTTTAGATGGTCCAAAAAAATACAACAAATTACATTCCACTAAATTTAAACATTGTCTTTCACCTCAAAATATTACCTAATATATTTTATATAACAAATAGGAAATAATAATTTACTTTATGTATATTAGTAAAAATTATTAAAAAATATAATCTATAAATATAAAGAAGATTACTATTTATGTTTTAAACTAAAATGGTTTGTAAGACCTCTCAAAATATATTTACTTATTAGAATATTGTTTAATAACATTTCAGTTTTAAAATAAATTATAAAATATTATATAATTATATTTATTTAAATATTATATAATATGCAATAATTTAAATTTTATATGATTATAATTAATATTATAATAAATAATTAAACTTTAAAAAACTGTGTCATCTTCTACATTATTTAGATTGTGTACCTTATAAATTATATTTTTTTACAAGATGTTTTGGAAGATCCATCTACCATTGTCTTGTTTTTTCTCTGAACAATATTTTAAGTAACTTTTTATAAGATCTAAGAAATATTTAGCTTTAAATATTTACTATTGCTCAATAAGACTAAAAATCTTAGGCATAAATGTTTACTATTGTTCAATAAGATTAAAACCCTAAGCATGAATTATAAATATTCATATGATTAAAAATAAAGAACTTATAAATAATAAATTAGAAACAATTTAAATTATTGAAGAAAAAGTTATGAAAAGACATTCAAACTTGGTGAAGACAGGGTTTATTTTTTTTAGATGGAAAGTTGTTATATATATATATATATCAATCAAACCTATTAAATTATAAACCTTTATATGTATTTGTTCTAACTAATTTTAGATCTAATAATCTAAATAAATTAAAATATTATTTAATTAGAGTGTATAATCTATATATAAATTAAATAAATTTGATTGTAATCATAATTAATTATACTTAACTAGTTATAGAAATAATTAAAGAAATTAGGTACCTATCTTGTTTATGATTATATTTTGTATTTTGTTCTATCACAATAATCAAATATATTTTACAATGGCTCTAAGTTAGTTTGGATTATAAAAACAACTATGTAAACTAAGTAGGACAAGTCTCTAGTGCTTCTTGGACATCTATGGCAACCAGATCCATTCACTGTGTACCACATTCGTCCAAAAAATCTATGAAGGTTTATGATAGTTTGGATTGTTACGTATGCATTTATAAATAGCTCTTGTGCATTCAAATACCATGTAAACAAATATTTTTTTCATATTCTTACTTCAAAACCTTATCTTATAGTCATGAGATGATTGTGACTTGGAAAAAGGGGTTAGTGGGTTTGGTTGGACTGACCATAATCAATCCCCTATGACTAGCTGAGCATTGCCTACACTATCAATACTCTAAATATGGTCAAACTGCATGTAGTTCCTCTACTTATGTGTATGTATGCTAAATAACATGAATGCAAGTCTTATTATAATTTCACCTAAGTCCTCCTTTGGTACAAGCATGCAAATAATTTTTTTTTTTAGAATTACAGACTTCAAATAATAAGTAGATAAATGGAGGTATGTGCTCTGATTATGCCTTTTTGTTAATCAATTAGATTTTTTACTTATATGTTTATAAGTTCTTTATATATATAGGATTCTCAATTTTGAATTGGAAAACTGTTGGTGTGCAAAAGTTGACCCAAAAAGATCTAATTATATAAAATAAAATGTTCCAAAGGTTAATGTGACTCAAAATAGACCCAAAAGATACATTGGGATATTTATAACAATTACAAATGATACCAATAACCAAATTTATATGTAACCACCAAAGCTATCGCCAAACCATAAAAATATTAGAGATAAAAAATAGGGCCAAGGATCCTTGTGACATAGTCAAATAAAATAAATAAAGAGATACAAGACGAAGTTAAATACACCAATAAGAGCCCTATTCACCATTAAGAACCTATATATGTAATGTCACATAAAAATATTGTACAAATAAAACTTATACCAAATTTGAGTGTCTACATTATTCATAAGCCATATAAAATAAAACTCTCAAAATAGTGAAAAAAAAGGTTTTGTTATTTTTTAATATTCTAAACTCCACCCATCTTTTTTATATGCGCATCTATCCATCCTCTCTCCACATACATAGAATACATATAAATATGTAACAAAAAAACCCAAATGCCCCTTAATATTGGAAATATAGTGGGTATTTTCCTCTATTTCATATTAATGGGTATTTTCCTCTAAACCATATTTAAAACCCCAACACACATGGACATGATATGATTTTTATTTAGTATATGACACCTCCCATGTCACCCCCTCATGTATACATAATATTATATTTATTTTTGTTTTTCTCATCCTCTCTTGTCATGTTTTTAAAACTTCAGGAGACCCTCTCCTTTCATGCTTTCAGTATTTTATCTTTGTTGTTATCTATCTATCCCTTTGCAATCTATATTCCATTCCTTCACTATCAAATCTTGTGGTAATCATCAAGGCATGTGGGTTCATGGAATAAAACCCTAGAAAGTACAACCAAAACATCATTGGTGTGAATTGTTTGAAAAAATACCCCAAATAAACATTGCCTCATGAGACTGGATGATTACATGATAAATAAAAAAATTAAGTAAATGAAATTGATAGGGTTAAAGACAAATTCTAATTTTTTTTTTGCATCCTCCAAGTATACACCAAAATGGGAACTTTAGAATGCCTCAAACAAATGTGGCCTCATTGGGCCACGAGTTATTTTCACAAAAATGGTTTTGTTGAAATGAATTGGGGGTTTTAAAGCAAAATCAAATTAAAATGAAATTTCAATCATTTAAGGATACCCCCATTAGTGAAAAATCAAATGGGTTTGAAGATACAATAGCATGTGAACTATTTGACATAACATCTCAAATAATAGTGTCCTTGTGGCATACGATGGTCATATGATAAAAATGGTGTCTTGATAGGGTTTTACAACTTTTCAAAAATATGCTATGACCATATGTCATCTTTGGGAAAGTCATGGATATATCATATTTGACACAACCATATTTAGGGGTTTCAATTAAGATATATTTTAAAACCACACAACTCTTAAAATACACAATGAAATATGTAATAAAAATGCATCATACACAATTTAGATCTTTATTAAATTTCAACTGCATGAACAGGGACATACTATAACAATAAAAATAATCATCTCACAAAGAGATACATTATAACATTAGATCCATATATATCTACTTGTTAACTCATGATCTTTGCAAGTATACCCTATCTCATAATAAATATAATGATCTATCCTCAAGCCCTTGACTGGCTGAATCAAGTGTCATGCTTATATAAAGGTGCAATACCCACCTACTTACATTAAGTACTTTACATCCACTAATAATATTTAACACACCACAATGCTTTAAAAATATAAAATGTCAAAAATAATTCCAAGACACCTTAGCATAGTACATTTTAACACCTAATGACCTATTACATCACATGAAATATTAAATGAATCCTTCACATCTTCCCATGATCAAAGGAATTAAATGTAATGGCTCTTTCACAAACACATCAAAAGAACATGCACCCAACCAACTATGTAAGAAAAAAGTTACACAACATTGCAAGACTTCACAACCAACAAATCATCAAATAAACTTACCACACATTACCACAATATCTCCAAATGAGTCACAAATCATCACAATACTTTTACGATGAATAACCAACTCCTCCAATAACTCTCATTGATTTTGCTACTTATGCAAAGAAGAACCAACCTATGTGTTGACCCAAATAAAATATATCATGTTCTAAAAGATATCATAGACTTATGATATTGCCTCACATAACAACACAAGATTTTACTTGTGCAAAATCTCAACAACAATTTTTGAACCAAATTTTGTAAGTTTATTTAAATAAATAATAATTACAAATATTCACAACAAAATATGCACAAAATATTGAAATAAACATATTAAAAAATAGGCACACACTCAAAGGTGGCATAAAATAACGTAAATAAAACTATGTACAACAACAAAATAATGACAAAGTTGATGCACAATCAGAAATTTCCATAATGCTACACTTAGTCTCTAATCTAACATATTTTTGGATGATGCAAAATTGCACATGAACCCAAATTATCCTACATCATACACCCTAGGTAAAAAAATAAATATGAAATCCTACTCATGCACCTTCTAAGAGCTCTATTAATAGTATTCCTTGTTCTATAATGTTTGATGGATTTATCCATGTGCATTTTAAATTATTTGACCTTCCCTCTTTATTAGATACTATTTGTATTTTTTTTATGTGTAATCTTTTCAAATTGTGCATCAATCACTCATTCCACTTCATCACTCTTTTTTTATGGCATCTATGTTATCTAATCCATTTATTTAAACTTTGTTTTTATGCTTTCACTACTTTGTCTTTCATAATATAGATACAAATTAACTAAATTAAAACTATGTGATACATCAATCTCTTCAAGTCTATCTCATATGCATTCTTAAAAAACTTTCATAACCTTTTACATGGCCCAGTCTTTTTCCATTTCAACTTATCATATGTATCTTTTGGACATCTCTCTTTGCTCAAGTTTGCTAACATAGAATCTCTAACATGATATTCTACTTTTATGTTCTGTATGCGTGTTGTTTTTATGTGTATTACTTTTCTCCAATAGTTCATGCACTTTAATAGGTACTTATTACATATGCTCTAAAAAATCCTTTCCTTCAACACTTGCTCTTTGTTCAATCTTGATGTCACTTAACTTTGTAACTTCTCTTGGACTCAACCCATAAATAATATGAAATGGTGTTCTCACTATACTCCTACTCAATGATTTATTTGATGCAAACTTGGCTTGTATCATAATATTATCCCATATTACAAGATGACCTTCAATTAAACATCTCAACAAATTACCCAAACTCTTGTTGACTACCTCCCTTTGTCCATATTTTTGAACATGATATGTTGAACTAAAACGAAACTTTATGTTCAATGTTTTGCACAATGTCCTTCAAAAATTTCCAATAAAGTTCACTTCTCTATCTAATACTATGTTTTAGGAAAAACCATGCAACTTTACAATCTCCATAAAAACAAGTTAGCAATGTTTGTTGCATCACTAATCTTCTTATAAACAACAAAATGTGTCATCTTAAAAAAATTGTCTACAATCACAAATATGGAATTTTTTCCTCTATGTGTTATAGGCAAACCTAAAAAAAACCATACTTATATCCTCCCCTGGTCTCTTTATAATAGGAAATGATTGATACAAGCTTGTAATCTGAATTTTAACTTTCGCTAATTGGAAAACTCTACAATTTTGAACATATTTGTGAGAAACCATATTCAATTGTGGCAAAAAATAGTTCTATATTGCTTGCACTAATGTTTTTTCATAACCAAAATGACTTGCCAAACCTCCACTATGTTTTTATTTGATAATATTTTCTTGCATTGAACCTCTTAGTATACACAATTATGCTCCACGAAACAAAAATCCATCTTGAACAAAATAATCTAACCGTAGTGTTTTTTTGCCACTCATTGGTTGTACAATGCTTTCCATGCATATCTAAAAACTTCATCTCTCATACTATTCCTTCATAAGAACAAATCTTATGACTTCTACTCTTAATTATTTGATAAAATAACTATTCTACTCAATTCATCTACAAATTTGTTTGATTTTACACTCCTATTCTTTAACAAAAATGAATAGCTCTATAGTAATTCAACCCACTTTATATGTCTCTATTTCAGTTTATCCCGATTATTAATGAATTAACATTTTTTATTATCTATATACTATATAAACTCTTTAGGCAATATATAATGTCTCCCTTTGTTTAGTACTTTCACAATTGTATATAAATTTTGATCATATATTGAATATTTGTATTTCACATAAATTTACTTCTCACTAAAGTATGTGATAAGTCTACCCTAGTTACTAATCACTTCTCCTCTTGTTGTGTTATTCACATCACAGTCTATTTGAAATACCTTATTGAATTCTTGGAATGTCAACACTAGGTGTTTTGTTAGTTTATTCAACTATTAGAAACTATGTTCTACTTTCATTTTCTATATAAAATACTTTATATATTTGCACATCACATAAATTATCACTACACACACCCTACTTAAATTACTAATGAACTTCTTATAAAAACTTGCTAATCCATGAAAACTACATGCCTTAGATGTACTCTACTATGATGGCCAATCCAGTATAGCTCACACTTTCTTAAGATCCATTTTTAAACTTTCTTGAGAAATCATAAATCCCAAGTATACCAATTTTTCTACATGAAACTGTATTCTTCAAATTTACTAACACATTTTATCTTATAACTTCTCTAGCACTTGACATAAATGTCACAAGTGTTCTGCCTCTATTCTATTGAAATAATATGTCATCAAGATACATAATGAAAAACCTACCAAAAAATGGCTTAAGAGCTTCATTCATCAATATCATGAATGTACTCAGTGCATTAGTTAACCCAAATGGCATAACCATCCATGAATATAGCCCTTATTGTATCTTGAATTTTGTTTTCCATTGATTACCTTCCCTTATGTGAATTATCTCACTCCACTCAATAAATCCATCAAATCATCCATGTGAAGTAATCTAAATCTACACTTTATGTTAATCTTATTAATTAATTTGGAATCAATGCACAATCTTCAATCTCCATTCTTCTTAGGCACTAATATTATTGGTAATGCACATGGGCTCAAACTTTCACTGATCAACCCTTTATCCAATGACTCTTGTACTTGAATTTTCACCTCTGTGATCTCTTTCAAATTCAACATGTGTTTTTTTCTATAAAATCTAAACTAGAATCAAATCCATGTGATGAATTATACTTCTCATGGGTAGCAACTCATTTGGTAAATCATTAGACAAAATATCTTAAAATTCACTTAGTATCTCCTCCACTTCATGTAGAAGTATTTATTTTGATATTTTTATTATGTTCACTTCTTGCACTAGATTTGAGACCAATATACAACATGTGCTCCATTATTTCACCTCTTTTAATAACTCTTTTCCTAAAAATTATCAAAACCTTTGGACTCTTGTCCATTTCTTCACATTTATGCTTGAATGAATTTGGTGTATTTGTTACCCAGTATTTCACCAATGTATAAATGCTTGTGTGTCCATCATGTTTCAACTTGTGATAATAATTCCAAGCCTTCCAAGTAAAATATGATAGACATCTATGACCATTATGTCATTAAAAACCTCATAATTATAGGAACCAATTTAAAAAATTACCAGACATAGTTCATTCACTATAACTTATTATCCCTTCTACAATGAAAAAACCTTATATGGATTCATATACAAAATTATATTCAGACCAAGATTATATACCATTTATTGTGAAATAATATTATTTGTGTTGCCACTATCAAAAACTAATTTTCAATACTTACCTCCCAACTTACAAATGGTTATGAATAAACTATTTCATTGTGCAAGACTATTCTCTTCTTTCATTGATTTTAACAATACCCTCTTCATCATGAGAACTTATCTAATTTTAGGTTCATATATTTTATGAACAGATACAACATTTTCTTCATCTACTTGTGTGATATGCACACTCACATCATTCCTCCTACCAATTTCATTATACATATGTAGACACTCAATTTCTCTATGATTTATTTCACCACATCTGAAACAGGTACAAAGGAATCCATGACCTCTACCTCATCCATGGGATCCTATTCCTCTAAAACTTCATCTACCTCTTTAGGTATTAGCTTAATTATTTTTTAAATTACTTGCCTTACCTTCTTGCACTTATGCAAAATAACTTAAGATGTTTCCCCTTATTGTCCATGTTCACACGTGAATTTTTCTTTTCCCTACACCACTCCATAATGTTTGTGTGATAATTCCTCTGACTTTAACACACATTGATAGGCTTCTTCAACATAATGTAATATGATCATACAAAATTCATCTTGAATTCCATGTGCAATCCATTTACATACCTTAATAATTTTCTCAACATCATCTTCAACATGACTAACTTTGATGGTAAGTCTATAGTAATCTTTAGTGTAATATTTCACACTTATTTTCCCCTATCACAAGTTTGTAAGATTATTGAAAAAACTCAGGTTATAACCCACATAGATGAATTTAACTCTTAGCTTCATGATAAATCTATTACATGTCTTAATTTTATCTTTTCCTTGCACAATATTTCTATTTGAACATGTTCTCATCATAAGTATGCATGGCCTTTAAAATTTATGCCAACAGACTTAATGCACTTAATATTTTCCATTATTTCATATTCAAAGTATTTATCCAACTCATTGATCTAGTTAATGAGTTATTCTGGACTCAAACTTTGAGAGTAACTTTCAAGGTGTAACTTAGATTTTCTTGTCATTTTTGCAACAAATTGTAAGAATTGATCTTCAGGTTTATCAACCTCTTTTGTATCTTGTCATGTGACTTTATTTGTGTGTAATTGGTTGGGCACATATGTTCTTGTGATGTATATTAGAAAGAGTCATTGCTTTTAATTCTTTGGATCATGAAAAACTCCTAAGGATTCATGTAAATATCTCTTGTGATGTAGTAGGTCATGATGTGTAAAGTTTAAATGTGCTAAGATGACTTGGATTTTTTTTTGACATTTAATTTTTTTGACACATTATGGTGTGTTAAATGTTTTTAATGGGCATACAATACTTAATGTAAGTAGGTGGGTCTTACACCTTTATAAGCATGCCCTTGTACTTGAGCTAGATTTTCAAGATATTGAGGATAGATCATTGTATTTGATCTGAGACATACTATACTTGAAAATACCATGAGTTAATAATCATAGATCTATGGATCTTATGTTATAATGCATCTCGTAGTGAGATTGTTGTTATTGTTGCATATTCCTGTTGTAATACTTACATTTGAAATATAAAAAATATTTAAATTATGCATGATATTTGTATTGCATATTATGTTTTTAATTATAAGTAATGTATGGTCTAATAAATTTATTAATTGAGACCCCTAACTGTAGTTACATCATATAGTATTAAATCAAGGTTATAGTCCTTGTTGGTTATTATTGTTTTCTACATTTGTGAGTGTGGGTAGAAAGTAATTGCAAACATATTATAGTAATATTATTGGGATAAAATGTGTATTTTTTGATCTTTTTATTTTTAAGGAAATGACACAAAGAGATGGAAGAAGGCCAAGAGTGGTTGAAGCACCAAGACTTACATACTTGGCTAGATTGATGAGAGATATGAAAGCCCAATTGGAGGTTCTGTAGATAACTCAATGCCTAGATGTTGTAGTAGTAAATGATGAAAGCAATAATAAAATTGTATAAGAATCACCTAAGGAACAAGATACAAAAGAGGTTGATAAACCTGAAGATCTCCAAATGAGTTGAAAATCATCATAATATTTCATGATGAAGAACCAACTCCTCCAAGAAATCTCACCAGATATGTTGCTTCTACAAAAAATAACCAACATATGCAGTGAATCAAATGATAGCTCTAATGTTATGTAAGATATCATAAATTTATATAATTACCTAATATATCACTACAAGACTACACTTATGTAAAATATCAACAACACTTCTTACACAAAGTTCACAAACTAGTTTAGATTAAAAATAATTAAAATTACATGTACAATAAAAGATGTGTGTTACATTACAATAGGCATATGTGTGCTTGTAGGCTGTGTAAAACTACATAACTTAGGCGTGCACTCAAAGGTGGTTCAAAACAACATAAAGACTACTACACATAATAATAAAAATTATGCATAATAAGAAAATTATGCAATGCTACACTTATCTTATTCGCCTAATCTAACACATTTTTGTTTTATGTAAGATTTACATGAATATAAATGCTCTTGCTTCAATATTCATGAGAAAAGTTGATGAAATGGCCTATTGAGGTATTTAAGCAAATTCTACTAATAGGTAAAAAAACATACTCTTGAATCTTTATTAGCATTTTCATGCCCTATACCTAATGAAAGCTTGAAAAAGAGTGTTTAACCTTAAATTAGATGTAGGAATCCAAATTTGGTTTTAATAGGGTTAATAATATAGAAATGATAATACATAATGATGATAATCAGAGCTATAACAAGCCAATTAAATCCTAAACTTAGATATAAACACACACTAAATTTATTAAAGTATAGGCTAAATATATAAATTAAAACTAATTTATACATGTAAATTAAAAAGGAGTAATATATTTAGTTGGTTTTGATGCTAACATAGTGCTAGATATAGAACAGGCAAAAAGTAGGCTGGAAGGAAATTCTAGAACAATCATCAAGTTTTAGATCTGACGCTTCTAAATCTCTGGATATTAACATCAACCTAGGATGGTTACATCAATGCTACTATATATGGTTGATGCAAGTTTATTATATGGAATACTTAATGAAAAGGGGTGTGACCACTTGGATGCTTCTAGTTTGACTTTTCCTTTGATCTGTTGCATTCAAATCTAAGTCATGAACTGTTGTTCCTCATCAATTTATAAAACCCTATTTTTTCATTTTCATTATGACCTTTGGGAAAAATGGGTTAGTGGGCACATGATATCGATCTAACCCTAAAGACCCCTTTGTTAGTGACTATTGCCTACATAGCCAATATACCAAAGAGAGCCTCAAACTGATGTACTTTCCCCCTACATGTTGTCTTATGTGTGAAACACATAATATGTGTAAATCAAGTATAATAGTGACCTAGCTTATAGCTTGTAAAATCAAGCACATGGGCTACTCCTTTAGTAATTTAGACATGTAGATATGTTGTACTTATGATTGGTATGGAAATAGGGAAGCTTTGTTCAATTGAATGCTCGTTGAATTTTCTTTGGTAAGAATACTTGGTATTGTTCTTGTGTTTTTATGTGAGTAATAAATGAGGGTTGATATTATATTTATATCAATCCCTTTGGATAAGTAACTTGAATCAAAGCACCTAGGCTGACCATTAGGATACATTTCATTTTCAAAATAGATTAATTTAGCACACTGGACACCTATGTCAGGTCAAGACACTAACATCAATGCTAGTGTCTATCCCAAATGTTAGTGTCCAAGGAGAAAGAAAGTAGGTACAAGTTCATAACTTTCAAATATGGAAGATAAGTACATTTTAAGCATTTTGGTCATGATATAAGGCCTAGGTCATCAACATAATACTTGTTGGACTAAGAGATATAATCCAAAAGGCACTAGATAGAGTAGATACAAGACTTATGCAAGAAAGAAAGGTTTAGAACTAAGAGGAACAACCAAGGTATGATTTTTCCAAGTGTACAAGACTGAGGTGCTATATAATCCATAAATATCATATACATAGAGTATGAACATCTTTTAGACCAAAAGTGTAGGTTTATATTTGTAAAAAGTAGGAATTATTAATGCTAAAAAATATCCAAACTAAAAGTGGGAACATAGGAATTATTAATAAAAGTAAATAATTACTCTATCAAATGTTTAATCATGTTAGGTATAATCTTAAAATCATTATTATTTAAAATTCAATGATAATATTTATAATTTAATTTATTTCTAAATATATTCTCAATACATTTGACTTAAAAACCAAGGGGAGACCTTACCTTGATCTTTTCATTTATCTGAGGCCTCCTCCAAACATCTCCAAGCATGAAAATTTCCATGTTTCTCTTGACCCAACACTTTGAAGATCAAATTTACAAAAATACCCCATAAAAAGTCTACGCTTTCTCATTTAAAGAGGCAAATCCTTCCCCTAAGTTAACACACACTTCTCTTACAAATCCATGGGAATCCCATATCCCATATTTCATTGTCATTAACTCCTCTTACATTTACATTTACTCTACTTACAAAGTACATTGGACCAATGACTACTTTCACTCAACCTCACATTTCCAAAATCCCCCAACACTATACCCTAAGTCTTAAGCCTTAAAAGACACCTAATGAGAAGGTAGTTTACAACACACACTATTAGTCCCCTACTAACTTGAACTTTGAGTCATCTCAAGCAATTTTAAGCATCAACATCCTTAATTAAAGGTAATAATATAAATTTAAAAATTATTTTAATTAAATGAAGGAATATTTAATCAATTATCACAACATATGTAATACAATAATAATGTTTAAAAAATATGGGAACATTTAAAAATTAAGTGTAATAAGGTGAAAGAGACATAACATAATATACCAATGAGTGTATTAAGCAATGAGTAAAGATCAATTTAAATATAAGGTTGAAATGTCATTAATATACCCCCAAAAATAACCATTATCCAAATGACATTATTTCTATGTGCATGAAAATAATGACCACAAGGCAAGGTAGTTCACGCAACACACAAGATTATGCTAAGAGTACTTTGGCATATAGTCACCACAGGCTCATTTCCACAATAATATAAGAATACAAATGTTGTTTACCCTAATAACCCATAATTTAAAATTTTAAGAGGTTAATTGATAAGCGGTGTGTTACAACTTGTCAATTTGTCAATTATTGGTCCAAATTAGGTGTTTTTCAAATTTTTGTGTCTCCATTCTTCTCATTCCCCATAATTATATCTCTTTTGGGATTCTAGGGAACTGTACCAAAAGCACCAACACTCATGACACCTATCATAAGTTTCAATATTCTTGGTCCCTTTAATTTTAGGTGCACCTGTCCCATTCATATTATCTGTTTCACTTCCAGTTGTTTGATTATGGTTCATGTGCCAATGTGATATTAATTTAAATTCAATTATTTATAATTAGATAATAATTCTATTTTAGTTGACACTAGGTAAACACAAACTATACACATATGATCTATCTAGCACTCATAGAGAATTAATAAGCACACATGAGATATCAAGCAATCATTAGAGTTTTTACCATTATCTAGAGATATAATTTTCCCATGGAGCACTTTTGATGCATGAACAAGGGTTATATTTATGTTATGTAATTTATATTTTTGAATTTATTTAATTTATGTAATTCATTATATTCCCTATCACAACTCCCATTATTTAGGGGCATGATAACCAACAAGATAGTCGTGCACCATTTACTATCTCTAATTTAGAAACTTAAAGTCATTTTGTTTTATTTTAAGTCTTTATTATCAAGGGTACTTATATCCATTATATGGCAAGGAATAAAATATGTTTTGTAGGTACATGAGTTAGATCCCATAAATTAATTCAAGGAAAGAAGATATAGAAACCAGACAAACCCAACTGTCAACCTATTTTTGAGCTATTTGTTACTTGAAAAAAAGTGGTGTCACTCTTGGCATGATGAGAAGTGGTGGTTCTCTTGGTTTTTATTATTCAATTAAACATTTATGGGTGAGAATTATGACATGACTACCATTACATTTCCAAATCCATATTTAGATGTTAGTCATCAAATTGTGACTTATTTAGTGTATGTAACTAAACCATACATGTTTACATACCTAATTGATTTGGAAATATTAATTAGATATTATTATCTTTATTTACATATTTATTTATTCCCCAATTTAAATACAATTCATTTATTTAAATTGCATTTTGTAATTCATTTATTAATAGTATAAAAGATGATGAGTACAAGCTAAATCATATAGAGTTTGTGTACCCTTTATGAAGCCCCCTTATTTGTCTTAATTAATGTTAAGAAATATAGGTTGAGTTCATTGTCAATTTATTTATGTATAACTTTGTATCACTGAGAATAAAATTACATTATGTTGGTAATTAAAAAACATACTCAAGTTGAATGTATAAAGTTTAATATAAAAGTATGTGTAAAAGTGCTAAATATACAAAGTATTTAACCATTGATTGCCAAAAATATAACATCTTCCACTATTTATGATGAGAACCATAAAACTATTATTCATGATTTTTATCAATTAAGACAATAAGTACTCTTAATTTCTTATAGTTATACATGATTCCTAATGCTAAAAAGATTTAATCTTCCATTTTTTACAATAAAAACTATAAAAATATTGTTCATGCTTTTTTAAAATTAAAATAATAAAAATATTATTAATTTATTATAGTTATACACAACTCCTAAACAACCAAAACCCCTCTTTCACATTTTCTAGTAGTGCCAAAAGAAGCATGCTTGAAAATAATTCTTCCATTTTCAGTACCACATTTATATTGAAAAGCAAATATTTCTCTTCTTCTATAAAAGCAACAACTACCAAACCTTTCTCTTGAATTTGAGTTTGAATTTTTAGTTAGCTTCCTTTCAAGAGTAGTTTTTCCCTAGAAAACATTTTCAGCTTTTGTATGTTCCACACCTTCACTGAATTTTTACTATTTTCAACTTTTGGATGAGAGAGTCCATCTTTATTCCTCAAACATTTTTTTCCATTTCTTAAATGGCATGTTCCTTGTATGTTGAATCTTTCCATGTGTGCATTTAAAATTTTGAATCATTTGTATATTAATGTTTCAAACCCTTTTGTACATTTTTTTGAATTTAATGGATAAGGAGAGAATCACTCAAGTAAAGGATGTTATATTCTACCTTAAGGTCATTTTGAAGGCAATTTAGTGACAATAGAATTATTACCTCTCATTTTATTGCTTGAGGTGTAAGTCCTTACATTAAGTATTACCAATATTAAATTTGATGGTCATATAGTTGTATTTACATTTTTTAATTATAAAATTCAATCAATTTTTTTAGGAGATCATTTTAGATGTAAGGTGATTTTTTAAGTAGACTTTGAAAAACTATAAACAATTATAATAAATATATATATTGTTTTTAATATTTCATATTTACACCTATGAATTATATTAACATTTAAAAAGTAATGCTAAATAAATAACCATCATCAAAAAAATTCACAAGAGACAAGATCAAATGTCAAATTTAGGCTTTAGGCACCGCATCCCAAACAATTGATGCTTCGGTTTTTTTAGAAGTCCAATATGAATTCAGATTGATGTTGGATAATTAAAGCTTGGGAAGACTTCATCCACCTCGAGATGTTTCAAGATCGAATCATTTTTTTAGTTTAAAAAACGTGTTCTTTTTCTCATATTGTACAACCCATTCCATTGGATGGATTAACTTTTAGGATCCCTTATTGGATGCCATTTAGATATTTTTACCCATCTTTAAGCAACTTATACTCAATGACAAAATCAACATCGAAAAGGGAAAGATTATTTTAGAGGCAAAGTTTATTTCCAAATAGAGTATTAGGTTTCAATTAAGAACATAACATTGGTATTAAATAACTTCCCTCACCTCATGCACTTCTTAAAAAAATGGACAAATGTTTTACTTTGTATTTGGGTGGTCGTTTTAGCACTTTAATGGTCCCCTATGAACAATAACTTGAATGAGATGATCCATGCATTACATTCATCAATTGTAAACCTTGAAAGAGGGATACAAGGAAATATTAACAATGTTAGGGAAGTGATGCATTGAAGGTGACCTAAAAATTACAAGAGACACTTGGCTTGTTATTGAACTCCATTCCATTGGAACAAAGCTAGGAATGATATCAACACCTAGCAATATTACACAATATGAGTTAAAATTATTTGAAACACCAAGGAAGCCATCTGTGAACACTACATAAGGATTATTGTGATCATATATGGTGTCATGTTTTAATTACCTAGGTGTTGTAATGCCACTATATAAGTGCTTGTAGCTTTGGGTGAAGATAGATCAATGATCTTAAAAATATCATCAATATATGGTAGTGATTTTGAAGTACCGATGACCATTGAATAAATAACATTAATATTATACCATTAGAAATAAATTATTGACATTGTTGTGGCCAACACAACCCCTTTTCATAAAATAAAAGGGGACCCTTCTAAAAACTCTCAACTCATAATTTTCTCAAAGCTCAAATTGTATCGCAATTGGTCCCAAAATATGTAAAACCTTGAACCCATGTTCTACCTTGATCAATTGAGTATTTCACATCATTCATAGTGAGTGAATGGTCATCATGGATATCCCTATAGTCACATGTGTCTATAATAATTTATCCTTATGTGTTTCAATATGAAGGTTTTCCCATAATTAAAATATTTTGCACTAATTGTGTTATTTCCTAGGTTAAAATTATATAGGTTTTATCAGATGACATCACCCTAAACTCCTACTTAGAATTTCATGGAGCTTCACTGGTAGATAGGTGAGGTTATTTTATCACATGGCCATTTTATGACTATCACTTTTTGTAAGTATTGCAAGAGCCTGATGAATGAGAAGTTACCACATGGAACTTGTTACACTTGTCAATTTCCTAAAGGTGTCAAAGCTATCAAAGCCTTGGGAGAGCCAAATGAATGAGAAACTACCATGTGGAACTTGTCAAACTTGTTAGTCTCTTGAAAGCATTAGAGTTTTTAGAGCCCCTAGAGAGCTTGACAAATGAGAAGCTATAGTGAATGGTCATCATGGAGATCCCTATAGTCACATGTGTCTATAATAATTTATCCTTATGTGTTTCAATATGAAGGTTTTCCCATAATTAGAATATTTTTCACTAATTGTGTTATTTCCCAGGTTAAAATTATACAAGTTTTATCAGATGACATCACCCCAAACTTGTTAGGTTGTGGAGCTAAAAGCTTCACTGATGCAGACATGGAGGAGGTTGCTGGAGAAGGTTGCTGAGTGTCAGGCACCAGCATCGGTCAGGCCAACCGACGTCGACAGGGAGGAGACCGGAAGGCAACCGACGTCGGTCAGAAGTCGGCCGGCGTCGGCACCCCCAGGTAGACAGGGACCGACGTCAGTCACTTGTGTGGTTCGAGCTGAGTATGTTACGGGCAGTTAGCTAACGAACCAAGTGTTTGCATGTCAAGAGCCAATTTTAGACTGAGAGCTGCGGATCTAATTATTGTAATTAGGTGTCTAATTATTGTTTGCATGAGATCTATTTAAGAGACTCATTGGTTGTATTGTAAACTAGTGCTAGAGAGTAAGAGAGCAAATAAGCTCCTTCAGAGAGAAGAGAGCAATGGTGTGTTCCTCCTAGTGCCATAGTACCAGGTGTGGGTGTTGGGTTGGAGAATCAGCAGGGTTCTTCATGTATGTATGATCTTGGTCATTAGGTGAGCATGGCCTCTATAGGAGATCTGCATGGGTAAGTAAGATCGTTGATTTGCAGGTGTATGTGTGTGTAAGGTCAAGGTTCACAAGTGTGCAGAACCAGATTGATTTGCAGGTGTGCAAGATCAGATAGGACAACAACACAATAGGGAGCAGAATCAGGTGGGATCCACTTGGAGTACGTGTGTGTACTTGTGGAGTGTGTGGAGCACTTATGGAGTGCATGGAGCACAGGTGTAAGGTGAACACCAACTCTGTATTTGAGTTGGGTGTTGGGACCTAGGAAAGAGAGCTTTGAGGGAAGATTTACTGTTTATGCCCTAGAGGTGTGGGAGCCCTAGAGGTGTGTAAGGAAGAACTGTGGCAGCCTTCTTTGTTGTATTTCCTTCTGAAAGAGTTTTAATACAAGTTGTGTATTGTCTCTCATATCATGTGTTATTTTTGAATTCTAGTTACTTGTGTATTTTGGTTAATTTCTGCATATTAAGTTGCTTGGTAATCAATTGTGTGCTTCCGGTTATTTATCCCAACACGTGGTATCAGAGCTAAGGTTGCAGGGAGCAGGTTTTGTGTTTGGTTATAGGTCACTCTCAGGGGTTTATGATCGAGTGGGAGTAGAGCAATGGCAGATCAAAGTAAGCTAAGAATGGAGGAGTTGAAAAGCACAGATGGTCACTTACGGTCCTATGGAAAGAAAGAGCAGGTAAAAGAATATTGTTGGTTGGTAGCAGATCAGCATGAAGGAACTGAAGATGCAGATGTTGCAAGTGTTGTTGCACAAGATGCTTTGGGAGGTTTCTTGGATAAAGTTGAATCTTGGATAACATATTATGTTGCCTCTTTCCATGCAACCCCAGGGAGAGGAGCTGGTGAGCCTTGCCAAAGAATTGGCAAAGGGGAAGTGAAGCTGAAATCGTAGGCGGCCAACACATGGGTGTTGAAGGAGGTCATGCAGGTCCCAGGTTTGGAGATATGACTAATTTCTTTAGAAAGGTTGGGTGATGAGAGATGCACAAGAACTCTCACAGCGGATGCACTTGAATTAATTGGTGGTAAGAAAATAGGTACTCTTTATCTACTTGTTTATATTACTAATTCTTCTTTTGTTGCGGAGACGTGGCTTCGTAGGCTTGGTCACATGAGCAGGAAGGAGATGCATGTTCTTAAGAAGAAGACTGATATATTTGATAGGCTTAAGAACTGGAAAGCCTTGGTGTTTATGGAGGAGATGGCAGACAGAGACCAGTGGATGGGGCTGGATACTTCTGGGTAGGGCAGTTTGGACATGGGACTTGATTCAAAGGAGCTCACAGGGAAATAGTCATCACTCACAGGCGAACACAGGTACCGGCATTGGCAGAAAAATTGGCATCGGTAGGAGGTAAGACCGATGTCGGTCATGAGGACCGACGTCGGCAGCAGTTGGACACCGACGTCGGCAGGGTTAGTAGTCAGGACAGGGGAAAGAATTGACGTCAGTTGGATGCAGACTGTGTGGTGACCGAGGTCGGTTACTGTAACAAATTTTGGGTGGACAGCAAGCTATAAAGGAGTCTCAAATGCCCATATGGAGAACTGAAGATGGTAAGTAAGCCTCAAATTTGTTATTCCTCTTCTTTATACTAGTTGCTGGCTGCAGAGCAGGAAGGATCCAGGAAACAGTGGGAGCATGGCATGGAGAGATTGCAGAACCAAGCGGAGATTTGGTAGGGTTGCCAGTCGGAAGAAAGCACAGAGATGAATGGATACCTTAGTTGAAGAATAGAGAGAACGGACACGTGAGATGGAAGACCAGGGCATATGGTCTTGAGGAAGCTACAGGATAGTGGTACAGATTTTTGACAGTGGGATGACAAAGCATGACTTTAGTCAATGTCAGGGTAACTACTGTGGTTTGTATTACTAGGTGGATGATGATTGCAACATCATTATGTTGCTATATGTGGATGGTATGTTTGCTAGCAGGTTTGTACATACAGGGTTTTGCTGAGCTAAGGGTAAGATTAGTTCAGTGGTTTGCTATGAAGAATTTGAAGCAGCAAAATTCTTTGGCATGGGGGATATGGGAGATCACAGGTTGATTTTGTCTCTAGTGGGAGATGATGTGAATCAGGTGTTGGTGAGGTTCATTACGCAGGATGCAGAATCAGAGCACACTAAAGGCTAGACAGTTAAGTGTCCAAAATCACATGAGGTCTAGTATAGGCCTGAGCTTGCCCAAGCAGTGGGTGTTGTCAGAGAGTTAGGAGCCAATTTAGAGAAGTGGGTTCTCAGGTATTTAAGAGGGACCAACAGCATGGATTCATGCTATTCAAGGTCAAGACTTCACTACATGGATTTGTAGATGTGGATGCGGCAGGGTACTCAGATGACAGGAGGTACATCACAGGTTGTGTGGTGGGTTGTCTTCAGGATTGAGCTTGAAGAGGCATACAAGCTAGGAAACAAATTAGATGGGGTACAGGTATAGGTACAGTGCAGCTATTTATCTCCAAGTGGGAGATTGTTAGGTTGTGGAGCTAAAAGCTTCACTGATGCAGACATGGAGAAGGTTTTTGGAGAAGGTTGCTGAGTGTCAGGCACCGGCGTCGGTCAGGCCAACCGACGTCAACAAGGAGGAGACAGGAAGGCAATCGACGTCAGTCAGAAGTCGGCTGGCATCGGCACCCCCAGGTAGATAGGGACTGACATCGGTCACCTGTGTGGTTCGAGCTGAGTATGTTACGGGCAGTTAGCTAACGAACCGAGTGTTTGCATGTCAAGAGCCAGTTTTAGACTGAGAGCTGCATATCTAATTATTGTAATTAGGTGTCTAATTATTGTTTACATGAGATCTATTTAAGAGACTCATTGGTTGTATTGTAAATTAGTGCTAGAGAGTAAGAGAGCAAATAAGCTCCTTTAGAGAGAAGAGAGCAATGGTGTGTTCCTCATAGTGCCACAGTACCAGGTGTGGGTGTTGGGTTGGAGAATCAGCAGGGTTCTTCATGTATGTATGATCTTGGTCATCAGGTGAGCATGGCCTCTATAGGAGATCTACATGGGTAAGTAAGATCATTGATTTTCAGGTGTATGTGTGTGCAAGGTCAAGGTTCACAGGTTTGCAAAACCAGATTGATTTACAGGTGTGCAAGATCAGATAGGACAGCAACACAATAGGGAGTAGAATCAGGTGGGATCTACTTGGAGTACGTGTGTGTACTTGTGGAGTGTGTGGAGCACTTGTGGAGTGCATGGAGCACAGGTGTAAGGTGAACACCAACTCTGTATTTGAGTTGGGTGTTGGAACCTAGGAGAGAGAGCTTTGAGGGAAGATTTACTATTTATTCCCTAGAGGTGTGGGAGCCCTAGAGGTGTGTAAGGAAGAAGAACTGTGGCAGCCTTCTTTGTTGTATTTCCTTCTGAAAGAGTTTTAATACAAGTTGTGTATTGTCTCTCATATCATGTGTTTTTTTTGAATTCTAATTACTTGTGTATTCTGGTTAATTTTCGCATATTAAGTTGCTTGGTAATCAATTGTGTGCTTCCGGTTATTTATCCCAACAAAACTCCTACTTAGAATTTCATGGAGCTTCACTAGTAGATAGGTGAGGTTTCATTTTATCACATAGCCATTTTATGACTATCACTTTTTGTAAGTCTTGCAAGAGCCTAATGAATAAGAAACTACCACATGGAACTTGTTACACTTTTCAATTTCCCAAAGGTGTCAAAGCTATCAAAGCCTTGGGAGAGCTAGATGAATGAGAAACTACCATGTGTAACTTGTCAAACTTGTCAGTATCTTGGAAGCATCAAAGTTTTAAGAGCCCCTAGAGAGCTTGACAAATGAGAAGCTAACATATGGAACCTATTATATTTTTCAATCTCTCATAGGCATCCAAGTTTTCAAAACTCTAAGAAATCCTGACCAACCATAGGCTGCCACATGTCACTTATGTATAAAAAGATAGAAAGGGTTTGGATCATCCTGATTAAGCCAAAAAAGAAGTATAGTCAGAGCCCATAACCAATCATAAAGTGCATTGTGTCACTTTCATACATCATTATAAAAATGGTTTATAATGGCCCATATAAGGAAAATAAAGGTATAGGTTGAGCCATAAGCTGATAGTAGAGTGTCATGTGTACTTGGTAGGTCAAAGTGGCAAACTCTAATACACAAAAAGGTAAAAGATTGACCCCTAACTATACCTAATTGGCAAAGCCTGTAGACAAATTACCCAACTAATAGAGGACACATGGCCTAGTTGGAGGATACCCAAGGTGCCATAGAGACTAAAGTAGGCATGTGCCTACCATGCCCTTGAATTAATAATTTTGGGTAATTGGGTATAATTCAATAACTTATAAGTGTCCCCTCTTCATCACCAAATCTAAATTGGGATTAAATTTTCAAAAGTCTTTGAGTTAAATCTAGATCATGAAATGACCAAGTGGATTGTGCCACCAACTCAAATTTTAACTTGCACAAGGTGAGCTTCCAAATGCCATTAATAGAATATATCTTTTCATATCCCTCTAAGTTCACAAACAAATATGATTTATTGTTACTACTAATAACTCCAAAGAATCCTTCCCTTTAGCTCCTTCTCAAGATTTCAATGCTTCCCTTGGGCCTAAAATTCCATGCTAAGTATATCCCAAATCTCAGCCATGGTTACATCATCTTCCAAACCCAGACCTAAGCCTAGATTCAGAGATACCACCTTCTTAATAGACTTGACCCATTTCAAGCATTATAATAAAATGTTTAGGGAAATTAAAGATGTACAAAATCTCACCTCAGATGATGATGAGGATGAGATTGAGTTCCTTGACAAACTCATAGCCCTTAAGAAGTCAAGATTTCACAAGGTTGCTGCTAAGCCAAAAGTATTCCCATGTGATAATCTATTTGACATGTTGTAAAACTCAATGCTCGTGTATGATTCTAACAAAGACCTAGTATATTTTATGGGGTCCCATAATAAAATTGTAGACATGAAGTACTAATATCTCCTAGGGTACCACTAGTTTATGACCAAAATGTAGTAGACATCTAGACCAAAACCCATGACGTATATGATGTCCTAAAGGACTGGGTCATTGACTCTGATAAGAAAATCAATAAGGATGATATCAACTCATACACTATTCACACCTTATATGAAGGATTTCACATTGGGATGCTCACATTTTATCAATTATTTAGAGTGAGTGATGTTGTGTATGTTAGCATTCTCTAGGTGCCCCTACTCAGCATCATCCTTGAAGGAAAGAAAGTCATAGACCTCAAAAGTATCATCAATTTAAACCTAGTCAAGGGTGTCATCAAGGCTAGAGGAGGTGGTACATTTTATATGATGATTTATCTTATGGACATATTTTGTACCACCCTCATGATCAATCCTACTATGTTTCTACCATGGACCCCTTATATATATGTGGTTCACATGTTATTTTATAAGTTGTATGCACACAACTATAAGAACCACATCTAGGACATCTTTGAGTCCTACTCTATAGTCTACATGGCCATTAATGATAGGTCCATGCCACAACTCTCAAATGAGATAAGGAGGGTATTCCTACCCATAGAAGCTTACTGGTACTATAGGGTTCACACCATCATCTAGGTGGAGGGAATCCAACAAGCCCCTTTCCTCTTACCCTATCAAGTCTTAGATCACCTCATATAATGAGAGATTGATTATCAATTGGTTGAGGGTGTCATGGGTTACTGACTTGATCATTGATCAAAGGTGTGTCTAAACTTCCCAATTTTCATTTGCCATCACAAATATAAGAATATGCCTTTGCTATAGAGGATGGCACATAATAAGAATTCATACACCTTGGGAAGGGTAGATCATAGAGAATGGGATCCCCGTAAGGTTATCTACACCCATATGTCAAAGTACATGACCCAAATCAATATCATGTATCACCATGAGCCTCAGAAGGATGAAGATATTAATCTCAATTTGACCAATGATGTTGAATTACTAACATAGATGAAAATAATAAAAATAAAGGAAAGCAGGCCCAATCCAGACTAGTCCTTGAAAAAAGGTATGTGTCACATCTACATGCTCCTCTAGTGAAGTCACCCCTACTACAACTAGCCCTGAGGACCATGCTCATTTAGTTAGGAGAGGATGCCTAGACAACCACACCTTGAATTTCTAGGATAATCATGTAATGGGTCTTGGTGCCTTAAGCTCTATGAGCTTCACCTCCTATGTTCTTGAATTTAAATCCACCACCTCCACTTCCATGAGTCACTCAATTATAGGTAGCACAAGTGCTACATTTAAATAATGATAATAACCCAAAAGTAAGCCAATATAGAGACAAATAATAAGAACCACTATAGATTCTTTCCCACACTATCACCATCCCTTAGTAAACCATGGGACCACTCCCAAGATTCCTTGTTCCTACTAGGCCTATTCCAATGAGGCCTCCCCTAGTTTCTATTATGTCACTTCTCAATTCATTCAAGTGCCCTTAGATTAGGTTATGTTCAACATTATCACTTCTTAGTTCCCATCCACTTATCCCATTACACCCACAAGAATCCACACAACATGCATTTAGTATCAAATAGCCTCAGTTACATGGCCATCGTGCCCCCAATATCTAGCTTATTTCAAATAGCTTATGCAACTCTAAGGAGGGATCAGATCATGATGGTTCCCAAATTTGTAGTTATAACATATATCATGGTTTCCATGTCATTAGATACATTACCTACTCCTCTAACACAAACACCTCCTAGTGTCCCCACCTCAACCATCATGATATCCAACTCAGTGACAAGTGCACATGTATGCACAATTCAAGTGACTCCCAATTTTGTAACACCTATAGTTATTCCTCCAACTCTATAGGTTTTTTAGTTCTAATTTTCACCACAAACACTTCAACCACAACCATAGCTATAGATTATCTGATAAATAAACCCAAGAAAAGGAAAAAGGTAGCTCCCTCTTAGCATTTTATTTATCTTTCCCCTCTCATTATTCCCCAATCCTACTTTTATATCACTTCAGGCCCCCAAGGATTAAAATTTAACTAATTAATTTCCTAATTATTATCAAACACCTCACTCCCATGTGCCATTATTCCATATATTAACATGACCCATGTCAATTGGCATGCACAATTGAACTCCTAGTGTCCTTCTTCCTTTTGCTCCCATGCCTCCTCCTCTACTCCTTCTTTTCTTACTTCCTTCATATTTATCCATTATTCCTCCTCCCAAGCCTCCAAATATACCTCTACCTTTCCCACCCCACCTTCATCCTCTTCCACTATTTTGGAAGTTACTACATTCCCAAGTTGGGTTGGGCCCCTAACACCTGCTAAAACACATAAATAAGAAATGGTCTGTCAAGGCAATCTAAAGGTCTAATGGGAATTTGATAGTGAAATTTGGAGCATGAAGAGAGTTATTACATAAATTTTCACTCAATAAGGTGACCCAGTGGTATGGTGAACTAAACATGACCTCTTCTCCCTCATCAAAGTGATGACACCCAATGGGGATGATAAAGTAGTCAAAGACCCTGTATCGGTGTTTTTAGCTACTAATGAGTCTGAGAAGCTCATGGGAGACATGAAAGAGAAATTTAAATAAATTAGGTCATAGGTAAGGATAATTTTCCCATTAGGGATGATTATTCAAGTTGAATAAGCCATTTTACAATTGCTTACAACTCTTGGAAAGGTGACTAGAGTCTTATCCAGGAACAAATAGCACCTCTAACATACTCAATCATATTTGCATAGGTTTTAGTGCATGGACAGTAAGTAAAATAATATAACTATGTTTCTTCATAAGGGTATGTTACTAGAGCTTAATCTCATGCCTCTGGTAGACCCAAACCTCTACTAAACTTATGTCAGGAGCATGGGGACTTTAATTGAGAAGTGGTTGGCTACACTGCAAAAATGATCAAGCCTTTGGAGAATAGCAAGAAATGAATGCTAACATATTTAAAATATGTCAACATCACTATTTTATTCCACCCAAATGAAACCTTGATAGACAAAGAGGAATTCAAGGTCTACTTGGCCCAATTTAACTAGGTCATGTGGAAGGAAGTAGCAAAAGCCAACAAGGTTGGGGCCAAAGTGATTTTAGAGCTAGTAACCCACACAAAAACTAGCATCAAATAGTTATCCAAGGTGAAGGTTTCCATGGATACCCCACTCTAGTTTAACAAGTGGTTTTTGGTCCAAGTTGAGGTAATCTTTTGATATCCAACTATGAACCCTGATAAACTAGATTAGGGGTTAAACTTAGTGGTATCCATACTGGTAGTTGAGGAGGCACATCCTAGGTAATTGGGAAGCGGTCTACCCCTAGATTCTTAGTAATTTTAATTAGTGGGCCTAAGGGAATATTTTATTGGGTTAAGGGGAATATTTTATTGTAATTAATTATAACAAAATTTAATGCCATCATGGCCAGGGATGGAAATCACTTGTTATTAGGAGATGAATCCCATCCTTCTATATATTATGGTTTTCATTCTTATAGATGGGTTGATATTGTGTACACAAAACTCCTTTGAATTAATGTTATTTTAAGCTTTTTATCAACCCTTTTTTTACGCTCATGGATGTTATCCACTAATTCCTATTTTGTGAAGTGATGTTAGTGCTAGAGAATTGATATTGTGCTCTTATATGAATAATGAATATAGTAATCAGAATGTGTTCATGTAATTTTGATTAATTTGTAGGTTCTAATTTCTTATAGAACACATTTTAAGTCTATATTCTTGGAGCTATATATTTTCTTGGAGGATCTTATGTGTTAGTTTACTATAGACCCCCTTTCATGCATATATATTTGGTGAAGTACTTAAAAATTAGGCATTATTTTGGTTCCCCAAACTCTCTCCCTATGTGACTAAGAGTGTGAACCTTTCGTGAAACTCAAAATATAGTGGTATAATTTTAACTAGACACACCCTTGGTTCTAAAAGCATTGGCATCTTTTAAAAACTAGGAAACTCTTCTTTGCCTTACCTTACTCTCTTTTTTATGATTATTTTAGAGTTGAGAAATCCTTCCCCTATCATTTATAGATTGGTGAAATTAAACCCATTAGTTCTCTAATATTTAAATATGTTATACTAGATTATATAATTGAAATGGAACCTCTTTTGTCAAATTGGATATTGAACCTCTAGTGGTAGTGTTGCATCTCTTAGAGAGCTGTCCCAAGTAGGCTATATCATGGAGCTAAATACCTGTAACCTGTTTCCTATATTTCCCCAAAAACAATCCTAAAATGGGTGGATGTAAGTCCCTTATTATCACCTATGTCTCTTCTAGGAAACTAATCTCATAGGTGCTTCTCGTTACTAGATTTTGGGCATGAAAATAATTAACACTAAAATGAGGGATACCTATAACAAAAAATATAACTCATTATCCCATCTCAAAACACCCTATAGCCTATTATGTGGATCACCAAATCCTAAGCCATAAGTGGGAGATTGATTATTTCACCCTTGAAAATTCATAAAAGAGCCCAATCTAGTAGAGGTAGAGCTAGTCCTATAGTTACCTCCACTAGCTCATCTTCTTAATCTACCCAAAATAGACTAGTAACTATGACCACTCATATGGATTAGTTATCCAGGTCTACCATTAATGTTCTTGAAGACATCCATAACCTCCCTAGGAACCCAAAAATATACCTCACATGATTCAACCCAATGTGGGATGAACTATTGAGGAAAATATAACCTCATACAAATTGGATCTCAAGCTTTTGAATGTAGAACATGAAGATGTTGCCTGTAAATTATTCCCATTCATCTTGATGGATGCAGCTTATGACTATTTCCTAAATCAACTAGAGAAATCCATAACAAGTTGGGAGAAACTCAATAACATGTTCTTAGCCTAGTGTGGATAATTTTTTGACCCTAGTGTGTTAAACCAACAATTTTATTATATTAAGATAGAACCAAATGAACCCATTAGGGATTTGAATGCTAGGTTTCAAAAAATGTATAGTCGAGTCACTGCAATATACAACCCAAATGCCCTATTAGCTCTCGATATGTATAAGAATGTGTTAGAACCTTGGACCACTATATTTCTACACAAAGACCCTTTGGTGATAGGTCTATATCTAGTGTATGCTAAAGCTATTAAACTGGACATGCATATTTTTAAAATCTAATGCAATCTAGAAAGTCTCATCAATGTCAACCATGTTAGTAATAAACTAACTCCCATTGAGGTATGTTGCACCTAATCAACACCTAAGTTTCCTTAACACAATAAATAATGAAGTAACATCTAAGTATTCCACTATGAATAATGTTTAAATCAACCCCATTATTCCACCAAAAATAAGTTGGATATCATATGATGTATGATGCAAATGTTAAGTAATGATTTCTTGGGCCTTTAGAAATAGATGGGGAACTCTAGTGGTGAAATATCTAACATGAAATTCTACCTACCATAGACAAAAAATCCTATAAACACCCCAATAACCAATAAGAACCCTCTCCTAATAAATTACTTAAGATCAACATTTATGAGATAGCCCCCCATACTGGTGTCATGTCCACAACACGGCCCAACAAGAGGAAATTGATTGCACAAAATTCTATAGTACCTTTGATATATTCTAGAGGGATATGGAATAATATGAGGTGGTCACGAATCATCCCATTATTAAAAACTACTTTGAGACATCTAAAGCTACTGGACCCCCAAGAGAACTATGATGTTAGATAATATGGAGTTCCCTAGCCAATTAGATAATGAGATAAAAAATACCATCGATGAAGTATAGGTCATCCATCAATTCCAATAGAATAACTACACCTTTATGAACTGAATGCAATAATATCCCCTTACCACCTCTATTCTTCCAAATAATGGTGTGACCCCTCTTAATCCCTGTTGTCCCCCAAAAATGTCAGCTATTTTTGGGACAACATTTGAATTATTGTGGTCCTATAGACCAAAATTATCTCTTCCCTTTCCAAATTTTGTCTTGGGCATTCCAATTCCTCATTTTTCAAGCTTTTCAAAAATCTATAGACTACAAATAGGCTCATTTCTACAAGTTCAACGGGCTTCACGACTTCTACAGGAATTTCCATCGGCAAGCATTAGCAGCAGGTTCAACGTTTGGTTCATCTTTTGGTTCAACATCAAATGGTTCATCACCAAAGTTCAAAGGGGTGGTTTAATGCAAAAGGAAGCTTCCTGAAGGACAAGTTCCCTTGTGGAGGACACTTAATCTATAAAAGCACCCTTTGAAAGGGTCATTTTCAAGGAAGCTGAAAGGTAATTCTTTCATATTTATTTAAGGCATTTAAAATTGGTTCCCCAGACTTTTTGTCTACAGGAATTTTCCTTAGGGAAAATGTCTGCGTGAGGAAGCATAAGAAAAGCCCAGGGAAATATCTGAAGGGTCACCTGAAGAAGCCTGAAGGCCATTTAAAGACTGCCCAAAAGATAGATACCCTTGCAGGAGGCTATTCTGACTCAAAACGGGTTATTTCTCAAGGCTCAAAAGGGCAAGCCCAATCTGGAAAAGTGCCAAGTGGAAAGCTAAAAGAAGACCAAGGGGTGACGCATCCAAAGACGTAAAATTCAACACAGACAACTAGCCATTGGAAACATAGTGATGGGCATGCAAATGTCAAATTGAAGACAACAAAATAGTTGTTGATCCTTTGAACATACAGACCAGAATACATTCACAGATTTCAAGGCCAAGACCAGCCAAAAAGTAGAGAAGGAATAGAACATCAAACTAAATCTAGGGCCTGATTCAATTAACTAAAAAAGGAGGAACGATGAAGATAAGATCAGATCGCCAGGTGGACATTGAAAGTTGCAAACTTTCAATAAGCATGACTTATTTCCTTGCATTGATAAAATCAAATGGGTAAAGTGCCCCTAAGTTCCAATGTCTCTTATTAATATATTCCAATGCAAAATGATGTATTGATTGTTCCCAAGTCCTTCTTGAAGAGGCTATATAAGGGGCTTTCTTCTATTTTAATAAGTATCTCTTTTTTGACAATTAAAACGAAACTTTGCCCAAATTGTAAGGCATTACTGAGACTTTGAGCTTAGATTGCCGATCATATTTTGTTACTGGAATAAGAAAGCTAGTGGTTTTTCAGACTTTGTGTTGTAATATCTTTGTTTTTGAGGAAACTATTCTTATGTCTTTTTCTTCAATATATCTTTTATTCCTTTAATTCAACAAGCAAAATTAGTGACAGCATTCAAGAAGGTGTCCTGAAGAGTCAAGTGTGGAGAGACTTTGTGCCCCCATAATTGCCTTTAGTGTGTTTTTTTTTCATTTTTGTGTAAAGGACTTTGGGATGACTTTGTGCCCTCATTGTCCTTCGTATCTTACTCTTAAGCAATTCAGGTGGAGACTTTGTGTTGCATCTCAATTTGTTGATTATTACATCCTTTGTTAAATTTTTGCTGTTACTACTAGGAGTATTCTTGTGGTTTGTTGAATAGTACTTCTAAAAGAAGAGGAGTGTTGTCTATTATTTCCATTGAGTTTTTCATTTGATTTGTACACATCATATCTAAAGAAAGAGAAATGGATGGTTTGTCCTACCCTTGAGTATTATTTTCTATATATATATATATATAGCATACCTACAAGGAACCTCCCCTTGATGAGAGGAGAGATTAGTCCCCTTCTGATGTGGTAAAACTACACATTTGGATGACTAATCTTCCTACTTTGGCTGATCAGACCTATTTTGTTTATCAGTACGCTGATTGACAAAATATTCAACCAACAATTTTTGGTGACTTCGCTGGGGAAAGAGCGCACAGTTTGAAGCCTCAAACTTCAAGTTGAAGCAGATCCTGCTCTTTTCCAATTTTTGTTTTAAAATCTGGTAACTTCATGATATACCAGAGGCCAAAAATCCCAAGGTGTTATGACCCTACTTTTGAATTGGTGCAACAGAATAATTTTGAGTTGTTTCCTCCACAATCTCACCTTAGACAAACTGTTGGTTGAGCCTTGCCTACCCACACTCCACCTGAATTAGTGATCCCACTTTTGCATAATCAAATCATGGCTCAAGGACCCTGGGGTAATTCTTTTGGTCCCCTAAATTTGACTCCTCCACCTCTGCATGAGCTTCCACACAGTTCAAGGAAGAATTTCCCTAAATTCTTCAGTGATGGGAAGGTTCATCTTGATGAACACATTACAGCTTTCAGCATAGCCTGTGGGGTAATAAGGGTGGAATTTGAAGATATAGTGGTCAAGCTATTCGTTGAGACACTACAAGGTGTTGTTGCTGACTGGTTATACCACCTACAAGCTGGGTTAGTGACTGATTAGGACACTTTAAAAGACAAATTTGAAGCCAAGTTCAAGCCTGTAGAAGATGCACATGCCTTGCTAGCTCAGCTCACTCAGATGAAGAAAGATCTTCATGAGCCTATGAGATATTTTATTGCCAAATTCGACAAGCTGAGGCACAAGACTCCCTTGGTTGCCCAGCTGACACCTCGGAACCTCAAATGCTTCTTCATCAACTCACAACTGCCTGAAGTGAGTTTCTTAATGAGATGGGCTAGACACATAGACCTTGTTATTGCTCAGGATTTGGCTACTGAGGTAGAAGATGACCTTATCTTGGCAAGAAAGATAAGGAGAGACCCTAATAAAGGTAAATCCTCTTCATCTTCTAAGTACTCCCCTATAGTCACTACTAACCCAATGGTACAAAACCTAGCAAATGAAATGCTAGCTCTGAGAAAGCAAATGGTGCAAGGGATGTCATCTGCTCCTGCATATAGAGATATGCCTAGGAGGAATTTTTAGAATCAGGCATACCAAGGCAATGCTATTAGGAATTAGGGACAGCAAAATCACCTTCCTCCCCCATAGAGAAATCTCACCCTTGAAGCACCTCCAAAAAACTCGACAGTGGGATATCTTGAAGTTGAAGCAAATTTTTCATTCCAGTCTGAGTTAAATCCTGAAGATGATGCTAATTTCTTCACTAAGGAAGAAGAAGAATTTATTGGTGACTCCCATATTGGTTTCCTAAACTATCAGGATGAACCCAGAAGTGAAGGCCATGCAGCTGAGGGGTCATATGCTATATTCACCCAATCTAAGAATCAATCAACTTAACAAGATGATAAAGAGAAAGTAGAAGAGTGACCTCAATCAGCAGTTTCAATTGCTAAGCGAGGATCCACTCTTCCTTTCCAGCTAAAAGACCTAGTGGTTTCAAGAAAGGTAAGTACCCCAAATGCCCCTACGCCTTCTACTTCAATTTTATAGTCCAATCCTCCACCTTTAAAAAATTGAAAGGATGAACTCCCATCCTCTACTCCTAGCTCATTCCAGACATTTGATATCATTGACCATATAAAGAGAACCAAAATTCAAATGTCTGAATTTGAATTTCTACAGTTCCATCCCGAGCAGTTAGATAGACTGGTTCAATGTGTTAAAAATCAAAACATCCGTGTTAAAAGAATGATTCCCAAGATGACACATGATGCTACCAGAAATATACCCACCAAGAATAACCTTGTCACCACTCCCCCTGCTGCTCCTGGCAAGACTGAACCTTTTTATGTCACATTGCTGATAAATGGACATAAGTTGAATAATTGCATCATTGATTCTAGAGCTTCAGACAATGTCATGCCTACTAAAGTGGTTGAATCCCTTGGTCTCACAGTGACCAAGACATTTAGGAGATGTTTCTCCATAGAGAATAAGCAAGTACCATTTTTGGAACAAATCAAAGATGCCCAATTTGCATTTGCAGCCTTCCCAGCCAAGAGAATTAAGATGACTGTCTTAGTGGCTGACGTCCCAACATCTTATGGCATTTTGCTTGGACAAATTTTTTGCAAAGATGTGGGAGGAAAATTAAGCATGGATCTATTTGAGGCAAGGATCCATGTTCAAGGCGTGATGAAGAGGTTGCTCCCTAAAAAGGAAGCAAAATATGTGGTCACTCAGACATTGGCCCCCGAAGCTCAAATTCTTTTTGAATTCGTAGTTATGGGTAATTATTTTCTATCTATAGATGAAGTTCATGAAACACCTAAAAGTATCAACTCAAAAATCAGTTCAACAAGAACAATAGAAAAATTGGTAAGCTGCAGTACATACCAAGGAGGATTCTCTATTTCTGATGACGGAAAGTCTAAGGAAAAGTCAGTATCAGATGAAATATGGACTTCAAAATTTGATGGTAGCTGTTCTTCTACCAGTTCAGGGGCTAGAATTGTTTTGACATCTCCTCAAGGAGATATGTTCCCTTCATCTTACAAATTATAGGTCAACAATACTAACAATACAACTGAATACGAATCTTTGTTGCTAGGCATGAAGGTTGCTCAAGAAAAATGCATTAAGTTTCTTCATGCCAAAGCGGATGCTGAATTAGTAGTTTGTCAAGTGAGGAATTTATACCAAACTAAGAATGAAATATTACGCCACTACCATAACTTGGTTTAGGACTAAATTGAAAGTTTTGATGCTTTCAACATTTCTGCCATACCTAGAGAGTTTAATGACAGAGCTGATGCACTTGCTATTTCAGGAACTCTCTTAGTTCCTCATTCAGATTTCAAAGAAGATAGGTATACCATTGAGTTGGTTTATAGGCCAAGTGTTCCTAACAATGTTGATCATTGGCAAGTGTTCAATGATGATCATCAAATCATTACCTTCTCAGAATGAAAAGATAATTTTGAATAGCTATGTTTTGAAGGTAGCGAACCTCAAAAAAATGAATCTGTGTCTGAATTCAGCTCAGATATAAATGAAGAATTATTACAGCTGAAAGGAAACAAAATTCCCAAAGGCCTGGTTTCTCTTGAAACATTGTTTGACAAACATGATAGATTCATTAAACAACAACAAACAAACTTGATTTTCTCTCAAGGATTCGATCAAATGAATCTGTCTACTGAAGAAAATTCCAAGATGATCAATATTGGTAAGTACTGCACCCCTCAAGAAAGATTCAAGTTCACTTTTTTACTCTGTCAATACATGGATGGCTTAGCATATTCTTATGAAGACTTGAAGTCTCTTAGACCAGATGAAATTTGCCATAACATTCCTCTCAAGGCTGACTCAATGCCATACAAGCAGAAATCGAGACAGTATAATCTGAAAATGTCAAGTACTATTCTATCTGAGATACAAAAGATGTTAAATGCTAGAATCATCTTCCCAATCCATCATTCTACATGGATTACAAACATAGTGCCTGTAAGGAAGAAGAATGGCAAAATTCACATTTGTGTAGATTTTAGAAATTTGAATCAAGCATCTTTAAAGGATAATTATCCTTTGCCAATTATGGATCAAGTGCTTCAAACAGTGACAGGTGCAGAGATGTTATCAATGTTGGATGGCTTCTCAGGTTATAATCAAGTTAAATTTGGTGAAATAGACCAACACAAGACTGCATTCACCATGCCTTGGGGTACATTTGCATATAGGAAAATGCCTTTTGGTCTAATAAATGTTAGTGCTACTTTTTAGAGAGCTATGAATCTAGATTTCAAAGATGAGATTGGTAAATTCATAGTGGTATACCTTGATGATTTGACTGTCTTTTCAAAGCGTCAATTTGATCATGTACGCCACCTACAATAAGTGATGGAGCGTTGTCGCTAGAATGGTATTTCCTTAAATCCTAAAAAGTCTATTTTTGGAGTAACAGAGGGGAAACTCCTTGGACACATCGTGTCCAAAGAAGGCATAAAGATTGACTCAGACAGAGTCAAGTCTATTCAAGAGCTTAATCTACCTACAAATAAGAATGTTGTTCATTCTTTTTTTGGAAAGGTGAATTTCTTATAGAGATTCATTCCCAAATTTGCTGAGAAGACTAGACATATTATGAATATGATGAAAGGGAAGACTGTCTTCAGCTAGACTAAAGAAGGTAAATCAGCATTTCAAGATATCAAAACTGCCATTGCTCACACCCCTACCTTGGTTTGCCCAGATTACAATAAAAATTTCATCATATATAGCTATGCGTTTGAACACACTCTTTCAGTGATTCTTGTTTAATAAGATAAGGAAGGTATGGAATCCCCCATCTCTTTCATGAGTTGCCCTCTCAAAACCCATGAAATGAAGTATTCAAATATAGAGAAGCACGCCTATGCATTGATAAAAGTAGTTAAACATTTCTACTTCTATATTATGAATTCACATACAGTTTCTGACACTATAGTCAAGTCTATATTAACTCAGCAGGAGTTTGGCACAAAAAGAGGTAATTGGATTGTAAAGATCCAATAATTTGATCTATATATCAAGCCGATAAAGTTGGTCAGAGGTAAAATCCTATGCCAATTGATGGCTGACAATAAGCCAGAAGATACACAGCATGCAGAAGCTGAAGTGGAAAATACTCCAATAGTCTTTTTTGTCTCCACTACCAATGAATGGTACTCAGGTTGTAGACACCTAAAAAGTGTCTAACCCTTGGTCTTCCTCTCTCCCCTTGGTCCCTTGCCACTTCGACTATCCCTAACCTACCTAGGTCTTATTAATTAAAAATAATCATCTATTTTTAATTAATAAGTCCATTTTTTTCCCTCTCCTTGCCACCTCACCACCCTAGAATACCCTCCTTGGATCCCCTTCATTCCCCACATGGCCATTTAATGCCTTAGACTCCCATTCCAATCTCTTCACTCGCCCATTTAACCTCTGTCGATCGTTTCATCTTCGCATTCATTTGACCTGGCAGCTGGAAAACAGATAGAAGGCTATTTTTAGCCTTTTTCTGGCCTTTTAGTCACCGACGTCGGCGATATTGCCGGCGTCGGCACCTTTCATAATGGTTTCTTCACCGTTATCTCCTCTCTCTTGGCTCTTCTTCGCTCCCTGCGTCTCTTCTCTGGCATCCCAACTCTTGAATCTTTGCATCAGACCCTTGTATCCGTCCTTTCACTTGATCTCTCTAGCAATCAATCTGACTCTCTCCCCCAAGTACACAGCAAGCTTCTGCGAGTGAACAACAGGTATTCTTCATCAGCAACAGGTCTTCAACAAGCGGCAACAACAACAACAGAAACCAGAGGCACAGGTATGTTGTACTCTGTTGGTTTTCTTTATGCTTTCTAGTCATTTCTAAACTAGATTTAGCACTTCTTTCCCTCAGTTCTGACTGTCACCCAGACCCGGATTCCTATCTCCCTGATTGGCTTCCTCTATCTCTCTGTCCCTTTCTGTCCATTTGACTCCCCTGTATCTCTGCACAGACCCCCTGACTGCCTCAAATCAGACTCAAACCCGTCCACAGACCATCCTTAAACAGACCACAGACCAACCCCGGACCATCCACAGACCAAGCCCTGACCAGGAACCTGACCAGACCCGTCTAGAGGCCATTGCCCCGATCGACGCCAGTCATTACCCCCACCGACGACGGCAGACTAACCGACGTCGGCAGACCCGACAACCGACGCCGGTGAGACCACCGACGCCGGTGACTGCAACCAGGCCGACAGCTTCTTCCAGGTAAGCCTTTGCTTTCTTTTCTCTTTCAGTTTGCTATCATTTCAGTCTATTTTAGCATTCTGTCATTTATCAGTCATTTATCTTTTATTAAAATAGTGGGTTAACCTCCCTTAAGGAAGTTCTCATACTTCTCGGAACAAGCTTTCGCTTGGCAACCCACCGCCTATCCATCTAACATTTTCTTGTCCAAGTTCCTTTTCTTTGCAGGTGTCATTCCTCCACAGCCAAAGAGGGGTGCTCACAAGCGTCTAGACTTACGGTGCGCAGTCTACATCCAGGTACTTCACATGCCTTGTCCATTATTCTTTAGTTTTTTCTCTCTCTTTATAATCTGAAAAGTGAATTAGCGATAGAAACATTCTGGCACGCTCGGTGGGACCCTAGGTTCCTCCTGGGTTCCTTTTATTCTTCATTCATTTAGGAGCATTAGGTTCTTACCTTTCCTCCTCCTTCTTTTCTTCTCAATGACACTATGAGCAGGACTAAAACGAATCTTTCTTTTCTTTCTTGCACATTCTAGACTAGTCCAACATCATACTCTCAACCCTTTCTCAAACTTGTCTTCATAACAAACGTCACATTTCGACTTGGGCATTAAAACACTTTGCATTCATTTCTGCTTGTGCTTGCATCTTCTTAGTACACATCTAGTAACTTAAATCCGCATATTGAATAAATCGTAGACACTTGATGTTACACTACCTGACCACATGCACTAAAACGAACATAAAACTTACCTGAGACAAGGCCCGACTGGGATTTCATCCCCCAGCGGATACCTTACCCGTCCCGGTGACCCTACTTGGATTTCATCACCAAGGGGGAAGCCCACTCCGTTCTCTGGCGGAGGATAAACTCTAGGCGAGGTATATCTTGGCTAAGCGAGACCAGCTAACCACTGGAATCGTGAAGTGAGGGGAGCTTGCTCCTTAGCACCAGGCCACGTACCAGACCCTAACACAGACTTTGAGCACCTAAAACAAGACCCGAAACTAGCTCTAGACTGCTTCTTCTAGGACCTTCTTGACAGCCCATCTCCCTAAACATTCATCTAAGGCATAAGCCACAAGATTCTAAGGTTAATTCCTAGGAGTTATCGCTTAGGCTTGTCTGTCTCTCTCTGTTCTTCTCTTCTCATCTGTTTGTTTGAGTGAGTGAGGACACTTTCTTCATTGTTTTTCCAAAGAATCTTAAAATCTTTTTGTTCTCTGGAAGACACAGTCACCGGCATCAGTTCTGTCACCGACGTCGACTTTCCTCTCTTATCGGCATCGGTTATCTGACCGACGTCGGCTATCTTCATTACCGACATCGGTTTTTCAACCGACGTTGATCTCTGTCACTGTCCTCTTTTTTCAAAACCAGCAGCCTAAAACCTGTCCCTTCTCTATCAAAAACCACATTCTGGTTTTCTGAGACTGCAAGAACACAGTTTCTGGAACCAGGACTCTCTTCTTAACCACTTTAGCCAACAACCGCTTCCGTCTACCCCGTCCCTAACAAGTCCTATCATGGAGTTCCACTCGGAGACTGAAAGAACTCCTACAGGACCGACCCTGACCCCAACCCCGACTCAAATTCCCATCATCCCTGAAGGGGACCAAGATTTCGAGAGATTCTTGGACCTCAATACCGCAGCCCTCCAAAACTATCTCGCGAGAAACCCAACGCGAGACCTTTCGGGTGACATGGCGACGACATCCACACCATTCGCCACCCAACCCTTTATGACTCAGCCTTTCGCCTCAACTATTAACCCAACCATGGCCAATACGCAAAGTTTGGCCTCCCCGTCTATTTTTAGACCGACCTCCATCGGGGTTCCATTACCCCCTCAACCACCTGCAATTCAACCAAGTTCTACATCATATCAAAACTTGATTGTCTCGACCCCTCATACGCTTGCGCCCACAAATGTAGGCGTGCCAACCTATCTTTCTACCAGTGCCGCCATTCAACCACCTTTGGCGGTGCCCAGTCAACTTATACCTTCGACCTTCATAACGCAACCACCTTTAGCCTCTACTTCTGTCCCTGCGACTAGTCATCCATACATTGTGCCCTTACAAGCGCAACCAACTATGTCGCACGCCTCCTCTAGCCTCTTCCAAGCGCCCTACAACTTAGGGGGCGCTCAACCCGCCAATCCGTCAGCAGATCTTATCAAGATGCTGATGGATAAAATGTCCAGTCTCGAAGCCTCCATTTCCGGTTCAAGCAATACTTTGTCATATGAGCAAATTTGCAATGAGCCCATCCATCCTTCCGTCCCTATTCGACCATACCCTAACCATTGGGAGCTTCCTAAATTCACTCGCTTTCAGAGTAAGGAAGACCCACAACAACATCTACGAGCATTTAGACATGCCTGTTATCTTATTGCCCATGATGATGCGTTACTTTTACGCACGTTCCCTATGTCCCTTTCTGGCCCTGCCCTTGACTGGTATAGTTCTCTTGCCAGACACTCTATCTTTTCATTCATCCAACTCGCCCAACTATTTCTTGACCATTTCTCAATCAACATCACCAAACAAGTCTCAATCACAGACCTTTACTCCATCAGGCAGTTTGACGACGAATCTGTCATCGACTTTGTCGCTCGTTGGAGAGGTCTAATCAACCAGCTCTCCTTATCTTTGCCTCAACCTGAGCTCATCGAGCTCTTCTCTCGAGCATGTGCCAGACACATCTCTTCTATCTTGCGGATTCAGACATTCCGTACTTTTGACGAAGCTTTCATCATGGCTCGAAAGCTCGAACTCCGCGCCCTTGAAGAAGATAAGGTCAAATTGCGTCATACCAACGCTAAAACCAATGGCCATTCTTCTTCCAGACCTTCTTCTTCTGCCAATTCTGAATCTAAAGGAGTGGCCAATACTATGGTCGTTAGATCACCATCCTCGACAACAACGAATCAATCTCAACCTTCGACATCTTCTAGCATCACCAAACAATTCCAACAACGGTACATTCAGCGTTCTTACACTCCACTTGGAGAACCATACGCTTCCGTTTTGGAAAAACTACTCAAGCAGGGGGTCCTCAATCTCCCTCCAATCCGACCACCTCAATTTGACCCTTCAAAAGCCATCCCTACATGGTATAAGGAGGCCGACTTCTGTCCCTTTCATCGCGTCCAAGGCCATGACATTGACAACTGCCAAACCTTCAAAAACATCATCTAGGACATGATCGAAAAGGGGGATCTTATTTTAGATAACCCGAACGCCCCACCTAACCAACATATCGACATCTTCAAACACCCATTTCTGAATCATCTGCCTACTCAAAACAACGTCCAGACTTCGACTAATGACCCTCAAAACCATGACATTCACACGATTAGCACTATCTTGCCTCTTGTCCTTGACCAACCTCTCCCATTAAAGGATGAAGAACCTTCTTCTCCTACTAGTCCTCCATCTACCTCTCTTGTATTGGAAGACGCTTTGAGCACATCAATGCCATTAATCCCACCCCCATCCGAAGACTCTACCTTGCCTACTCCTCAACTACAAGCCCTCTGCCCACTTGAGGAGCCGCCCTCTCTTATTTCTTCTCCACCAAGAGAAGAACCAGTCTCTCCACCCATTTCAACCGAGGAAGACCCAGTCACGGTTTCCTCCTGCCCTTTGCCTGAGATTGCTATATCTCGCTCACCTTCATCGACATCCAAACCCAAACCTACATCTAACCTCGTCTCACACAATAGTGGCCCTCGACCCAAACACACGAAAACTACTAGACCACATCGGAGGATTCCTCTCCCACCTTCGTCATTGCCCTCTATCTTGGGCCCGCATCCATCCACTTTAATAGGAGTGCTTCCCACTCCCATCTTTCACAGAGGCAATTTGCCTCCATTACTCTCTCAACCCATCAGACATACATCTCATCCAAACCCTCGACCTATGCCTCTTTTGCCTCCCAAACCAACGTCATCAACCCCCACTGCAATAAAACATCCAGACCCGTTAGCAGGTTCATATGCCTTTCTCTTACGGCAATTATTGCGGTCGTCTCATATCAACCTCCCGCCTCTTAGACCATATCACTCTCTCGGACCAAAACCACCATGGTTCGATGACACTCGCATTTGTGCATATCATCGCACCCCTGGGCACGACACGGAGCATTGTCATGCCCTCAAGGTCGCCATTCACCAATGTCTGGGGAATGACACCCTTCCTTTCAACCACATCATCAACAAACCTTCAACACCGCCTCACTCATCACCTCTCAGATCAAGACCATCTTGGTTCGACAACTCTAAATTCTGCCACTATCATCACATTCCGGGACATGACACTGAGCGTTGTTGCGCTCTCAAAGCTGTCACTCGTCAACATCGGAAAAAGGATTCCCTTCTCATCAAGGACCCTCTTAACCACCTCTTCGACAAAACATCAACCCCGACTCATGCCTCTCCAACCTCATCACCTAAATCAGGATCTCCATGCCAGACTGTGGTCCCTTTGCCACCTTTGACCCCCTTATTCGACATTAATACCATCCATCTGACCACTAAACCTCAACCGACCTTAACCAATCTTTCAAACATTCTCCCTACCTGCTGGGGGAATTCATCCTTCATCTGAACCTCGACCAACTCTTCAACCCAGTCTCTACCACATATCAATCACTCATTTAATCTTAAATCTCGACCAAGTGTCCATCGACCCAACCCCCGACCAATTATTCGACTAGTCTCAACCAAATATCAATCAACCAGACCTCTCGACCAAACATTCAACCTTTTTCAACCAACCAACGACAATGTCAACCAACTTCACATCCATCAATCAACACCTGACCAATCTGGAAAGAGGCAAATTGGGGCAAGTTTGCTCCTAATTGACTTGGACCTTATCTTAACATACAAGCATGGCCCAGGGTCTTATTAGACCTTAAACCCCTTTTTATGTCTTGCATCTTCGACCATTCTTCTGTTAGTCGAGTACTCACCTACTTGACACGTAACTTGAGCTCGTCCCTTGAGCAATCCTCATCCTCTTAATCCTCATCCCTTTCAACCCTATTCCTCTTAACAATTCCTATAACCCTTTTATGATGTATGGATGCTTTGTCCTAATAAAAGGGAGTCCTTGAACTTCTACAGTCTTGTCCATGACTCAAATTCCTATCAAAATCAAAAAAAAAAATCAAGATGTCAAAACATAATCCATGGTCACTATATCAATATCAAATCAAAAAGACAAACTGATCCCTCGAAGGACAGCTGTACTATCATTGCTGTAGCTAATAGACTGATCCCTCGAAGGACAGCTATTCAAACCTTATATCAAAGCAAAAATATAGACCACTCCCTCGAAGGATGGCTATCAAACAACAACCTTTCTTAGAAGCTTCCCGCATTGATCAGCTTCGCAACATGACCCTACATTAAAAGACATCTCTATGTAGGCTTCCCGCATCGATCAGCCTGCACTAAAAAAAAAAAAAAGGGTCATGGACTTGGCTTGTAGTTGTCTCAGGGTCTCCTATAAAATGGGGCAAGGTTATTCCTGCTCTTAAACTGGGTTACCCTATCCTCCTCCTATCACCTGCTCAGGGGACTTCGAGCTCACTTTAATGTCAAAGTGATTCAATTACCGTTCTAACACCACACTGGTCAACGACGTAATGCATGAACGAGGCTTTGGTTCTAATAACCCCTATCTATGCTTCCTTTCTGGTCCTTGTCAATGAAAGAGCGATTCGCCTTTCACTTCTCCTCTACACTTTGGTCACATTTAACCACATCAATTGTCGACTCATCCTTAACCAAGCCATTTTCATCATTTTCAGCTGACATCATCCTAGTCCATTTCACACAGTTTCTATGGAAACCAATACACATGGAAACTACCGACCAGACCCAATTTATGTTAAGCATAAACCAATACTTGCTAAAGCATAAATAGACCTCCATTCATTTTTAGCATACATCCATCACGACTATGGAAACTTACTAGGGATGAAAGACTCTCGACCAATTCTACAGAATACACCATCTGTAGCATCATTTTATCCTCATCTTACCCTCATCATTTCGACACTTGACCACATCCAATCATCGACCAATCTTCTCAATTCCTCCGAACTACATTGGTCTGAGGCCCTATGACCAGGGCTATGTAGGCAGCACTCAGATACCACATCTTCTGAGGTTAGCTCGACCACCTCCGTTTGTTCGTCTCTTTGATGGACAAACCTTCCCTTCTACGACTTTGACCAAGACCAATCAACCTCTTTGACCCTTCCTCCCTTTTTAGGGAGAACTACATAGGCCTGAGGCCCCTAACGACAGGGGCTATGTAGGCAGCACTCAGATAACACATCCTCTGAGGTTAGCTCGACCACCCCCATTTGTTCGTCTCTTTGATGGACAAACCTTCTCTTCTGTGACTTTAATCACGGCCAACTCCATCAACTTTGACCAAGACCAATTGCGACTTTGACCAAGACAAATCAATCTCTTTAACCCTTCCTCCCTTTCAGAGAGAACTACATTGGCCTGAGGCCCTATCACCAGGGCTATGTAGGTAGCACTCAGTTGACATGGGGTCTTCTAGGGTTAGCTCGGCCGCATCCTTTCGTCCATCCATCCCCTTGACCAATGACCATTGGAGATCATGCGTATCTCCTTCGACCTTCGACTACTTCCAAGCCAATGTTGCCTTGGTTGTTTTTGCATGTGTGCTACCTCACAGCTGGTTAGCAAAATTGTCCGCAGACTATTTTTGACCCTTTGCAAGTATAGGATCGCAAGCCGGTTGATCCCTACTACTTGTGGCTTTTTCGTGTTTTCTGGGAGCACTTCCTGAGCCTGGGATACCTGGAACACGACGACCATTTGGAGCTTCATCTTAGATTGAGTAACCCAATCAGCAGATGACTAAATGCTGGGGCCTGGTTACTTCAATTTTGGCACTCCTCGACCTTTTGACTGCGACCATTTGACCCTACCTGTCCCGTGATGTGGTATACGCGCAATCATGACTTTTGCAGCGTTTTCACTCACTTCTCATCTTTCTCATCCACCTTTTGTCAAATCAGCACCCGATATCAGGTTTCCTTCCCTCGACTCCCGCTTTGAGGGGGAATACCTCATCCTTACTTTGGGGCAACCCACATCATCCCTCACCTGGGGCAACCACCTCCTGTTTTTGTCTTGCAGTTCATCTAGAACAACCAACAAGACAAAAAGGGGCAAATGTAGACACCTAAAAAGTGTATAACCCTTGGTCTTCCTCTCTCCCCTTGGTCCCTTGCCACTTCGACTATCCCTAACCTACCTAGGTCTTATTAATTGAAAATAATCATCTATTTTTAATTAATAAGTCCATTTTTTTCCCTCTCCTTGCCACCTCGCCACCCTAGGATACCCTCCTTGGATCCCCTTCATTCCCCACATGGCCATTTAATGCCTTAGACTCCCATTCCAATCTCTTCACTCGCCCATTTAACCTTCGTCGACCGTTTCATCCTCGCATTCATTTGACCTGGTGGCTGGAAAACGGATAGAAGGCTATTTTTAGCCTTTTTTCAGCCTTTTAGCCGCCGACGTCGGTCAGCCTTCGGCCGACGTCGGCGATATTGCCGGTGTCGGCACCTTTCATAACGGTTTCTTCACCGTTATCTCCTCTCTCTTGGCTCTTCTTCGCTCCCTGCGTCTCTTCTCTGGCATCCCGACTCTTGAATCTTTGCATCAGACCCTTGTATCCGTCCTTTCACTTGATCTCTCTACCAATCAATCTGACTCTCTCCCCCAGGTACACAGCAAGCTTCTACGAGTGAACAACAGGTATTCTTCATCAGCAACAGGTCTTCAACAAGCGGCAACAACAACAACAGAAACCAGAGGCACAGGTATGTTGTACTCTGTTGGTTTTCTTTATGCTTTCTAGTCATTTCTAAACTAGATTTAGCACTTCTTTCCCTCAGTTCTGACTGTCACCCAGACCCGAATTCCTATCTCCCTGATTGGCTTCCTCTATCTCTCTGTCCCTTTCTATCCGTTTGACTCCCCTGTATCTCTGCACAGACCCCCTGACTGCCTCAAATCAGACTCAAACCCGTCCACAGACCATCCTTAAACAGACCACAGACCAACCCCAGACCATCCACAGACCAAGCCCTGACCAGGAACCTGACCAGACCCGTCTAGAGGCCATTGCCCCGACCGACGCCAGTCATTACCCCCACCGACGATGGCAGACTAACCGACGTCGGCAGACCCGACAACCGACGCCGGTGAGACCACCGACGCCGGTGACTGCAACCAGGCCGACAGCTTCTTCCAGGTAAGCCTTTGCTTTCTTTTCTCTTTCAGTTTGCTATCATTTTAGTCTATTTTAGCATTCTGTCATTTATCAGTCATTTATCTTTTATTAAAATAGTGGGTTGACCTCCCTTAAGGAAGTTCTCATACTTCTCGGAGCAAGCTTTCGCTTGGCAACCCACCGCCTATCCATCTAACATTTTCTTGTCCAAGTTCCTTTTCTTTGCAGGTGTCATTCCTCCACAGCCAAAGAGGGGTGCTCACAAGCGTCTGGACTTATGGTGCGCAGTCTACATCTAGGTAATTCACATGCCTTGTCCATTATTTTTTAGTTTTTTCTCTCTCTTTATAATCTGAAAAGCGAATTAGCGATAGAAACACAGGTATTGCCTATTTTCTGACTTATGGTGAATGTCCTACTCATTTGTCTTACAAATAAAGGAGGACTATCAGGTTGAAAGCTACCAATTTTATCCTTTGGTATAATGGTCTGTACAAGAGAAGCATAGATGGAGTATTCCTTCATTGTGTAGATAAGGAGCAACAAACCTAGCTTTTGAAATCTTTCCACAATCTGGCCTGTGGAGAACATTTTTTTAGCTTCTTTGACTACTCACAAGATTCTGCAAGCCAGGTATTACTGGCCAACTCTTTTCCAAGATACACATAAGTGGGTGAGAAAATGTGAACTCTGTCAGCAATTTGTTGGAAGACCCAAGTTGGTTGCCCTGCCTCTCAAGCCAATAATCATAGAGGAACATTTCCAGCAATGGATACTTAATTTTATTGGGACAATAAACCCATCTTCAAGTGTTGGACATGATTATGTCCTTACAGCAACTAATTATTTCACCAAGTGGGTAGAAGCAATCCCAACTAAGCATGTTACTTCAGAAGTTGTATGCAACTTTCTCAAAGAAAATATCATTTTTAGGTTTGGAGTTCCACTCAAAATTATTACTGATAATGTAGCTTGTTTCACCTCTCAATAGATTACGCAATTCTATTTTCATTATGGAATTACACTCTCTCATTTTTCTGATTATTTTCCACAAAGGAATGGACAAGCTAAGTCCAGTAATAAGAATTTGGTAACTATTATCAAAAAGCTAGTAGATGATAATCAAAGGATATGGCATAAAACATTGGTTGATTCTCTATGGGCAGACAAGATCACACCAAAGAGGGCAATTGGTATGTCTCATTTTCAACTTCTTTACGATATTAATGTTGAGATACCAATCACCTTGGAGTTTCCAGCCTTGAAATTGGCGAAGGCCATTGAAGATCAGACATATGGAGTTCTTTTGACAAAAGAATCATGTGCCTGACTCAAATAGAAGAATAGAGAACCATGGTGGTGGATAGAATTATTGCTCATCAAACCCTGGTAAAGAAAATCTTTGATTAGAAGGCCAGAAATCATGATTTTCAGATTGGGGATCAAGTCCTGTTGTGGGACAAAAGAAGAGAACCAAAGGGGATACATGGAAAGTTTGACTCCCTTTGGAGAGGCCCATTTATAATTCATTAGCACATTGGTGAAAATAGCTTTCTATTGAAATAACAAGATGGCACACTCTTTTCTCTGCCCCACAATGGGTAGCATTTGAAACACTTCAATTCTTGAAGTATCAGATCATTACCTCTGTATATATGTATATTTGTATAGTTTTAATTCTATTTTGTTTTGTTTATTTTCTTTTTGAAGCCTTTCATTTTTGGGTAGCATGACTTTTTAACCCAATGGTACACATGAAGACACTGGATATTTTGGATTCTACTCCTTTCAATTCTTTTTGCAATTGACAGAAGTTCCCCAACTCGAGCCAGCTGTTGTCCCCCAAAAATGTCAGCTATTTTTGGGACAACATTTGAATTATTTTGGTCCTATAGACCAAAATTATCTCTTCCCTTTCCAAATTTTGTCTTGGGCATTCCAATTCCTCATTTTTAAAGCTTTTTAGAAATCTACGGACTGCAAACAGGCTCATTTCTACAAGTTCAATGGGCTTCATGACTTCTGCAGGAATTTCCATTGGCAAACATCAGCAGCAGGTTCAACATTTGGTTCAACGTCAAATGGTTCATCGCCAAAGTTCAAAGGGGTGGTTTAATTCAAAAGGAAGCTTCTCGAAGGACAAGTTCCCTTGCAGAGGACACTTAATCTATAAAAGCACCCTTCAGAAGGGTCATTTTCAAGGAAGCTGAAAGGTAATTCTTTCAGATTTGTTTAAGGCATTTAAAACTGGTTCCCCAGACTTTTTGTCTGTGGGAATTTTCCCCAGGGAAAATGTCCACGTGAGGAAGCATAAGAAAAGCTAAGGGAAATATCTGAAGGGTCACCTGAAGAAGCCCGAAGGCCATTTAAAGACTGCCCAAAAGATAGATACCCTTACAGGAGGCTATTTTGACTCAAAATGGGTTATTTCTCAAGGCCCAAAAGGGCAAGCCCAATCTAGAAAAGCACCAAGCAGAAAGCCGAAAGAAGACCAAGGGGTGATGCGCTCGAAGACATCATATTCAACACAGCTGACTAGTCGTTGAAAACATAGTGATAGGCATGCGAACGTCAAATTAAAGACAAAAAAATAGCCGTTGATCCTTTGAACATATAGACCAGAATGCATTCACAGATTTCAAGGCCAAGACCAACGGAGAAGGAACAGAACAACAAACTATATCTAGGACCTGATTCAATTAACTAAAAAAGGAGGAATGATGAAGATAAGATCAGATCGCCAGGTGGACATTGAAAGTTGCAAACTTTCAATAAGCATGACTTATTTCCTTGAATTGATAAAATCAAATGGGTAAAGCACCCCTAAGTTCCAGCGTGTCTTCTTAACAGATTCCAATGCAAAATTATGTATTGATTGTTCCCAAGTCCTTCTTGAAGAGGCTATATAAGGGACTTTCTTCTATTGTAATAAGGATCTCTTTTTTGACAATTAGAACGAAACTCTGCCCAAATTGTAAGGCATTACTGAGACTTTGAGCTCAGATTGCCGATCATATTTTGTTACTGGAATAAGAAAGCAAGTGGTTTTTCAGACTTTGTGCTGTAATATCTCTGTTATTGAGGAAACTATTCTTATGTCTTTTTCTTCAATATATCTTCTATTCCTTTAATTCAACAAGCATAATTAGTGACAATAGTCAAGAAAGTGTCCTGAAGAGTCAAGTGTGGAGAGACTTTGTGCCCCCATAATTGCCTTTAGTGTGTTTTCTTTCCATTTCTATGTAAAGGACTTTGGGACGACTTTGTGCCCTCATTATCCTTCGTATCTTAATCTTAAGCAATTCAGGTGGAGACTTTGTGCTGCATCTCAATTTGCTGGTTATTACATCATTTGTTACATTTTTGCTATTACTACTAGGAGTATTCTTGTGGTTTACTGAATAGTACTTCTGAAAGAAGAGGAGTGTTGTCTGTTATTTCCATTGAGTTTTTCCTTTGATTTATATGCATCATCTTTAAAGAAAGAGAGATGGATGGTTTATCTTACCCTTGAGTTTTATTTTCTGTTTATATATATATATATATATATATATATATATATATACCTATAGGGAACCTCCCCTTGATGAGAGGAGAGATCAGTCCCCTTCTGATGTGGTAAAACTACACATTTGGATGACTAATCTTCCTACTTTGGCTGATCAGACCTATTTTGTTTATCAGTACGTTGATCGACAAAATATTCAACCAACAATCCCAAAGCTAGGAATGATCCACCACCTCTAAAAACTAGTGAGCCTAAAGTCCCTATAGATACTCAACTACTCCCAAGAAAAACATGATATAATATAGTGGAAGATATGAAGAATATCAAGGCTAATATCATAGTTCATGAGCTTGCTCAAATAATTGAGTAGTGAGATCTTCTACTAAAATTAATTAACAAGAAGCCAACCCAACTAGAATAGAATGTTTCCTACACCAATGTGTTCATCCACAAAAATAAAACTAAAGTTCCCCCTCTCTTCTTCATATTTCAACTATTCGGGAAGAACCTACATAACTTCTTAATCAACTCAAGAGCCTTATCTAATGTGATGCCTATAGGAATTTATGATAAATCAAGGTTGGTCCCTATTAATTTAGATAAGGTGGTAGTCTAACTAGATAATATGAGGTTAAGGTAGTTGGTTAACTTTAAACATATGTATGTACCTAGAAGTTTAACCTAGGGTCCAATAGTTCATAGATATACAAGTGGTAGAGATTCTTGAAGCCTATTTAATGCTCCTTAGTAGAGACTAGTTCAAAACCTTGGATGGATACATGGATATAGACTTTTCACATATGTGGTTTTTATGGAGAGGCATACCCAATCAAATTTGAGTAGACAAAGAACCTAAAATGAAATGTATGATCATTGGGTACAATGCAATTAATGAAAAGCTAAACTTGATCTCCTCTAAAATTGATGTTTATACCTTATCCACAAGGCTTGCTAAGGACAAAGTTGACGTCAATCCTAAGTTGTTAGGTTTATGGTCCCTATAATTCTATGGGGCCCATTTGAATTAAGGTTCTAGTGCATGAATTCTCCTAATTGACCCACAATGGAAGTGACACTTAGCTACTTATATATTATAGTTCCCTTGAGCCAATAATCTTTCAAAATATGAAGCCTTGATTTGGGATTCTATTTGCCTTGAAACACAAAGTTAAATAACTAAATGTATTTAGGGAATCTTAACTTGTCATAAACTAAGATAAGATCAAATTCCAGTGCAAATTGTCCTACCTTAGGAAATATAAACATAAGGCATGAGATTTGATAGAGATGTTTGTTGTATTTAATGTTATTCCCATACCCAAAGAAGAAAAACATGTTTCCGAATCATTGGAATATTCTACTACAAATAAAACACCCTTGGATGACACAGTATTGGAGGAATTTTATATTGACTTAATCATGTGTCCCTCAGTCCTAGATAATGTCAAAAAAATCTAGGTCTTTGAGGATGACCAACATATTTTGGAATTCCTTAATAATACTAGAGTATTTGAAACCCAAGTCAAAGATGAGGCTAAAAAGGATGATATAAAAGATGGGGATTATGACCAGAATGGTGTCATGAACCTCAAGGATTATTAAGTACCAAAGGGAATGATCTCTCTTAAGTAGGTGTTTGACCTTGACAAGCCTACACATCCACTTGAGAAACCAAGGTATATGTACACAAATTTTAAGACCATTAATCTTCAATATTTTGATCAGTTCCAAACCATTAATGTCAGTCTTGACTATACACCCATTTAGATTGAACAATTTATGAGGTTTCTATTAAAATATAGGGTTTTTATTTCCTAGGCCTATAGAGACCTCAAAGTATTCAACCCAATTTTAATAACCAATAACATACCCCTCAAGTTGAACCAAAAACCTTTTAGACAAAGGTAGAGACCAATGAACCTAATCCTATAATTTCTCATACATAGGGAAGTTCACAAGCTCCTTTCATTCAAGATCATCTTCCTATTCTATCACTCCACCTGAGTAGCTAACCTAGTACCCATTCAAAATTAGAGTAGGAAGTTTCAATTGTGTGTCGATTTCTAAAATCTGAATAGAGCCTATCATAAACATAATTATTCATTTCCCTATCTATATGAGGTGATCCAAATAGTGAGTGGATCCTAGATGATGTCTTTATTAGACATATTTTTAAGATATAATTAGGTTTTGGTAAACTGAGAAGACAAAACTAAGACTGCATTCATAATGAATAAGGGCACTTTTGCCTATAAAAGGATGTCATTCAGCTTAATCAAGATAGGAGAAACTCACCAAAGAGTTATGAAATTTACCTTTGAAGGTTCAATATGAAAATGCATTTTTATTTACATGGATGACTTAACCATCTTCTTTAAATGTAGGTTTGATCACATTATCCATTTGTAGAGGAAATTGGAGAGGTGTAAGAGCTATGGTATCTCACTAAACCCAAAGAAAAATGTGTTTAGTGTTATCGAAGGTAAGCTTCTCAGTCACATCATAATAAAGGAAGGTATCTCCATTGACCCTTAATGTGTTGATGTTATCTCTAGGTTAATTCTCCCTAACATTAAAAAGGAACTAAAATATTTCTTTGGTAAATTAACTTTGTAAGTTTATTTCCAGTTTTGTTAAAAATTTTAAACCTCTGAACACAATGCTAAAATAGGAGGTGACAGTATAATGGAATCTCAAAGAAAAAAAACCTTATATGGAATCAAATATGCCATCACACAAGCACCTATGTTAATAATCCAAGACTACACCAAATATTTCTATCTCTAATATTTTGCTTTTGAGCATGCCATAGTTGTGGTGCTTACCTAGAAGTTGGATAGAGAAGAACACCCAATTTATTTCATGAGTATGAACTTGAAAGACATCAAGCTCAAGTACTCCACTCTAGACAAAAATACCTACACCTTGGTTAAGGAAGTGAAAAGTTTCAAAAATTACATCCTTAGGAATAAATTTCACATAATTATCCCAGACCTAGACCCAATTGTAAAGCTCATGATGGGGTATAATGAATTGGGAGAATGCAGGGGTCAGTGGATGGCCAAGTTACAAGAATATGATATTGAGATCAAACTTGATAATCTAGTTTGAGGCTAGGGTATCACTCAATTAATCATTTAATTTGACCCCAGTATTATTATACACTAAGTGGACTAATCAAAAGTACTCTACCTAGACTGGTATGCTCTGATAATCAATTACCTTCTTTATGGGAGTCTACCTCTTAGGCCAACCTAGATGTAGAAAATACCCCTTAGGCTAAAATTAACCCATTACATACTAAATAAAAGGTTTATATACAATAAAAATTATGAATGCATCTACCTTAGGTGCCTATCATAAGAAGAGTCTAAGGAAATCATGACTAGTTTTCATGATATGCTAGATAGCGACCAACCTTATGGAAATGCAACTGCACATAAAATCCTCTGAGTGGGATATTATTGGCCCACTATCTTCACGGATGTTGATGCCCATGTGTGTTTATGTCACTAATGCCAAGCTTTTTCTAAATGAGATATTCATGTGGTAATGCCTTTGAAACCTATTATTTAAGGAATATCATTTGAACAATGGGGACTCAATTTCGTAGGAGTAATCAATCCAAAATCCTTAGCAGGACACAAGTTCATACTCACAACCACTAATTATTACATGATGTGGATTGAGGTAGTGGAAATTAATAATAACATAGCTAAGGAGGTGATCAATTTTATTGAAGAGAATATAACCACTTAGTTTGGCACACTAGTCTCCCAATTCTATGATAATGGCCCCACATTTCAATCTATAGATTTTACTAAGTGGGTTTATGAGCATGAAATCACTTTGAGATTATCATCCAATAACTACCAATAAGGGAACATATTGGTAGAGTCAACAAATAATATATGCAATCAATAATTATACAGAAAAGAGACTCAAGAGTGGCATTCACTATTGAAATATGCCCTCTAAGCTAATGGATTTTAAAATCTCACCATTCCTATTAGTGTATGGACTAGAGATTATCTTCCCAATTACCCTTAGATTACCTAGTTACAAGTTTATGAAAGAATACATGGATAATAATGAAAATATAGGCTCATGGTTATTAGATATCATCCAACTAGAAGATGCCTAGGAGGAAGCCTTACAAAACTTTAGTAATTACTAGGTACTATTAAATAATGATTGATAAGAAATCTAAGGTCAAATATTTCATAATATCTAACTTAATCTTGTTGTGGGATAATTACCATGAGAAAAAGGGACACAATTCCAAGTTTGATCCACTTTGGATCATCCCATACTAGATCTTTGAACCATTGGGGTAAAATGCATTTCACCTCAAAAACTTAGAAGGAAATGATCTCCTATTTATTGTAAATGGATAGTTCTTAAAGCACTACTTCTCGACTGTCCCTTATGACATAATCTCATAGTATACCTCCAAGAAATTGACTAGTAATATATATATATATATATATATATATAAAATCATTAGTTTTATTATGTTATGTGTTTATTTTTGTTTTGTTTCTTTCTATCGTGTTTATTTTATTTCCTATTCTTTTAGGTATGTTTATTTATGTGCCCTATGTCTAACCCTATCCACTCATAGTAATTCATCCTAGTTTTCCCCTATAGGAAGGCCACCCCATTCTCACAATTTAGATTAAATACAATGATCCAAAAAGAACAAAGTTTGGGTCTATGTATCACCAAGTTTTGACTACTTTAAAGGATGACAATCTAGTGAAACCTAGTCCCAAATTTGGAAAATAAAAGGTAGACCCCCAATATCGAATACAATGATAAGAAAGGTAAATCCTTTTGAGATGTTGAAGGAATTAAGAGCTATTGATTCATAACTAAGCAAGTGAATTAAGACAAGATATACTCTGATAAAAATCTTCACAACACTTTAATGAAAGAATATAAAAATGTTGTGAACCACTAAGCAAGCAAGGATCATATGGATGTTAAAGGTTGAATGAACCAATCCATCACCTTGGCTACATTGGTATCCAACCATCATGGATAAAATATCATAATATCCAACCAAGTGTGAGAAGATTTGAGCTCTGGGAAACTTCTGAGTTGAGATTTTTTAGAAGGTTGACATTATTAGAGTCATGGGATAAAACAGTCTTTATTTATCTTTTATTTACATTTCAATTTATTTCAATCACTGAGAAAGGAATGCTAGTGGGATTTTGTGGGGTAAGGGATATTGAGTCTAATTCGAGGAGCTTGTCAATGTCAATGTTGGATATTTTAGGGGGTAGGGTTTATGAATATGATTTTTTCATTTTGATATTTTGTGTGGTAGGATTTTTAGATTTTAAATCATTGAGTTAGAGTTTTTTTAGCATAGGGTTTATGAGTGTGAGTATGAGTGTTGGGGATTGTTTGGCTAGATCTTATGAGTGTTTGATTATATTTTAATTTTGAGTGTGGGGTAGGGTTTTATAAATTTGAATGGGAAGTGTTTAATTGAATAAACATTTGAAGTATAAGAATGCAAGATACAAATTTTGACAGGAGTAAAAACCATGAAGATGGATTAAACAAGTAAAATAAACCATCTAAATCACCACAGGTAAAAGAAGAAGATGTTGATAACTAGGTAAACTTAAAAAGCAAAGTTTTTATTTCTTTTTATAAAAACAATTGACAAAATTATATATATATATATATATATATATATATATATATATATATATATATATATATATGAGTCAAATGTCCCCCATCCTTCTATTAATATAGAAGGAAATATTAAAAATTTAATCTTCTAACCATGTCCAAATACTATAAGGACCCAACAACAACCAATAAGAGTGAAAAACTAGAAAAAATTATTCGAGACCACTAGCTTCAAGAGCTACCTTTACACCTAGTATAAAGCTAGAGATCAACATTTGACCCTCAAAAACCTCCTAGAGGAGACACCAAAATAAACCTTGCACCAAGAGCAAAAAAGAGAAAATTTAAATCAAAATTTCTAGACCATGAATAGAGACAAAATCCTCAAACATCCTAAAAACACAAAGATGTTAATCAAATCATCGTAACCACTTCAAAATTTAAGATCTTGACTTCTACATCCTGTGAAGCCACTCCAACACTATAAGAAGATACACCACCACCCACAGACATAGATCTATCCACAATAGTTCCACCATCCTTACTAATTTCCTAGCTACTTTAGCTACTAATTGGGCCACCTTATTCTCCATTAAATTGATAAATGGAATAATTGGCTTAACTAGAGAATCTAATTTAGCCTGGATAATGGCCTTCACCACACTAGCTAGACTCTTCATTACAATAAGATCCCTCTACATCTCAGCCTCAACTTCAACCAACTTCACAAATTATGTTTAAATCTCCCTAAATGATACTATGGGCATATGTCCCTTGATCTCCTAACCCATGATAAGAAGGTCCTCCAAGATTACAATGTTAAAGGACTGTACCACCTTGACCAAACCATGATGATTCTCTATTTTAATGAAGGTCTTTGCAACTAGTATAACCTTTGCATTGTTAGGGAATAGAGCTATAAAATTAGTCACAAACATGGAGGCAATCTCTAAATTCACCCTCAAATGCATCTCAGTATCTAAATAATAAACACCCATGTCACCTTAATGGCCTATAAAACATCTTTAGTTTGGATGAAAAAGATAATTTTTAGCTCTCCTATATTAAAATTGATCTAAATCCCATCTCCCTGTGATTCCCATACAAAAAAATTAAATGGGAACAATGTATAAGGCCACATCTTAGTTGGGGGAAGCAAGATGAATAAATCCTTAGGACTAGAGAAACCTCCATGCACCACCTAAGATAAAGAGCAAGGGAAAAAGTGTAAATAGGTCATCACTTGAAGCTTTCTCAAGCCTTCCCCAAGATGTTAGCAACCATATAAATAGATAAAAATGCAAATAAACAATTTGAAAGGGGAAAAAAACCACCACATCATTTCCAAAACATAACTTCACCTGTTCTTAAAAGGAGTTCCAAAACCCAATAAAAACATCATTCAAATTTGATTATTAAGAATGAAAATGAAACCAAAAAATTATAAATTAATTTTTAGCCTTTGTATTAAAGGTGGGCCCCATTTTGGGGCTTAGTTTGGGGTCTAACTAACCGATCCTTAGCCTAATACTCCAACGAGGAAATGTTTCACCTTTATCTACTCTCACTGATAAATTACTTCATAAGCTAAGAAGTCTACCACTCTATTTGTTTCTTTGAAGTAATGCAAGACTTTCTAGGAATTTAAGTCCCCTAGAACCTTTCAGATTTGACAAATAATGTTTTTATGTCTCTAATTACAAAAACCTTGAATTCTAATCACATTAATGATTACTAGGGATTCCCCTTCAATTACCAAGTTTTCAATTATGCATTAAACAACCAAAAGGATTCTGAAGATAAAGGCATGAGATTATACCTCATTATTTTCCCCATCATGTGATTTGACTAAATCCACCCAAATTAAAGATCTCATGTAGTCTCTGATGACACAAACAACTCAAAAATCACTTGGGTTTCCCCGCAAAGCCCATAAAAATGAGCTTTAAAAAGCTCATGGGGGGAGGGATCTAATAGGATTGCAACATTCTCTAAGATACCTTCTACCCACCCCTTAGTACCCTTGGCCCATTAATGAGGGAAGATTAAAAAATCTTCCAATTTTTCAAAACGATGATGTCTTTTGGGGACATCGCTATTCAAGAAAATATTGCTTGGGATATTAGGATATCTGAGATTATCACCTCAATTTTTTTGATCACTAAATCTATAGAGGATTCAACACCTTTGAAGATGTGATAATTCTTTTCTATCCAAACCTACAAAATCAAAATAGCTAGACTCACCACGCAGACTTGAGAGTAAACATCATCACACTTTGGAGATGGCCATAAGAGAATCTAGGGTTTCCCAAACCGAATCTAATTTTTACCTCAACTAGTTCTAGCAAGCACTTGCAAAGGAGTAGCTAAGAAGAAAGTGAGCAACATTTTTTTTTAATTTTTACATAGGGTGAAATAGGAAGGACCAACAAAACCAATTTTATATAGCTTGTTTAGGTTAAAATCTGACCTTAGAAAGTTATCCAAGCAAAGGCTCTATATTTGAGAAGACACACCTTATTCCAACATGAGAAGGTTGATTAGGGGTGCTCAGGTGGAGCCAAGAAATAAAAACTATAGCCGAAGTTGACCTTTTAGTTTATTAATATTATGTTATTCCATCACAATTAATCTCTACCTAAACTAAGGTTGATATTTTTAAGCTTAAGGTTAGCTAAATTTTTGTAAACCTACTATAGGGGAAGGTTCACGTAGATGAGATCCTTTCAATGCCAAATCTTGAATCCTTGGACAAACTAAATGTTTAAATAATCCTTTATCTTGTGACCCCACATAATTGATAATATTAGTTTTATTTCCTCAAGGTCTTCATCCTCATCTAAAAGAAAGTGCCCATTCCATGAGTACTTCCAAAAATTAGCTTCCTCCCCTTCTCTAAATTTCCAATATAAATGATTTAAGATGTTAGGTCTACACTACCTCAATAAATTTTAGAGATGAAAACCTAAAGCTGGATTAGTTATAGTAAGTATTATATCAACCTACATGGAGTCCATTTATTTTACTTAAATAACATGGCACCATATGGAATGGGGCTGCAAATACATGCCCCAAACTAATTCACCATGCAATACTCTATTTTGATGGACCAAGTCATGAATGCCATCACCTCCTCGGGTTTTTTAATTGTAAATTTTCTCCTAACTTAGAAGAGGGATCTTCTTTTTATCTATCATTCCTTGTTAGATAAAATCTGTCGTGATATTATTTAATTTTTCAATTACATTTGCCAGAGCATTGAGAGAGGACATCATAATACAAGAAGAGAACATAACACAAAATTAATGAGACTAATGTGACCATCAAGAGTTAATCATTTTCCTTTCAGGAAAATATTCTATATTATTTTCTAATGAGAATCCTTACATGCCCCTTCAAATAGAGGAATTTTGAGATATTTCCTTGGAAGAGAGCCAATCTTGAAACAAGGAGTCTCAATTTTTTTATTTGAGTCACTTGGGGAGAGTTAAAGTTAAAAAACTCATATTTGGTCTCGTTGATCAATTCTCAAAAGACCAAGAAGTAGGATTCTAATGTATTTCAAAAATCTCTAGCTTCCCCAAAGAGTAGATTATCATTAGTAAATTATTGGTGAGTAAATGGTTCCAAGCTTTATGTTGCTTTGATCCCTTAAATCCTAAGTGAGGTCCAAGCATCTACCATTAACCTCCCTAAAGCCTTAGCCATTAGAATAAAAATATATGGAGAGGTCCCCTTACCTAAATCCTCATAATGCCTCAAAAAAACCTATAGGGATCTCATTTATCAAAAAATAAAATCTTAGAACTAAGATGTACTTGAAAATCCATTTACACCAATCTTGAAAAAACTCAAACTATTATAATACTTACAGAAGAAACTACAATTTGAATTTTTCGTAAGCTTTATTGCCATCCAATTTGATGAGCATCCCTTTTTGCCTTGAGAGGTTCAAAATGTGGATAATTTCATGGGAGATTACAATTCCCTCTGAAATTAGTCTATCAGGAACAAATCCCCCTTGTTTTGGTGAAATCAAGTTGGGAAGAATTTTTTGAGTCTCAAGGCAATGGCTTTAAAGATGATTTTATAAATCAAATTGTAGATAGATATCGGTCTAAATTCCTTGAAGGAAGAAACGTATTCCAATTTGAGGATTGAGGAAATAAAAGTGTAATTAAAAATTTTGAGAACCTTTTTTTCATGTCTAGACTCTTTAATTGCCAAAAAAATGGCTTTGCCTACCGCATCCCAACAATCTTGGAATAAGGATGTCAGGAACCAATCAGGCCAGGTGCCTTGTCCCTTACCATTAAAAATAAAATACCTAAATCTTTTTATTAAAAAGGAGTCCCATCAACTATGCATTCTAATGCTTTGAGATTAACCTTGGGATGACCTCCAAAAGTGAGGCTTAAGAACCCAAAATCAAAGGAACACTACCTATAAATAGATCCTCAAAAAAGGACATGACATAATTCCTAATGTTTAAGGCCTTATCCAAAATCTAGCCATCCTTGTCTTTAATGGAGGATATTCTATTTGCATTTCTTTTATTGTTAATAGGATTGTGAAACAACCTTGTGTTCTTATCCACATCTTTTAGCCAGGATTCTCTTGACTTTTATTTATAAAAAAAATCTTCTCTAGTTAATATTTCTTCCTAGGTATCCAATAATTATTTCTCCCTTAGATATGAGATATTTTCCATACTTTTCTTGAATACTTCCTCATAGTTTCATTAAATCTACTTCCATCTGATCCTTCTATTAAAAGATGTTTTTGAAACTCTCCTTTTTATAGATTTTTAGACATGTCTTTATATGAATGATATTTTTAGAATAAAAATACATCAGCTTGAAGATTCAACATTTGATGCTTAATTAAGCATCACTTATTAAGGGAATTTAATCCCTTAACATTCTATGAGATTAACTTAATTGAACCTAAGAGGGGAATTATTCCCCATACTTATCATGACTAAAAAAACATTTAGTAATGTTTTAAATACCCCCTACTAGAACTTATAACACTTAATATTTGGTTGATTTTCTGTGTCTTTTACCTCTGGCACCATATTTAAAGGTCTTGATTAGGCTTTTACTTCAAGAAATGGTTAGGATTTTGGTTGATCCTAATTCTTCCAACTCAACTGAAGGTGGGACTACTTCCCAGTAATTTAAAGGTAAATTTGTGAGAGGTACATTTTCAAATGAATCTTCTGACTGATTCTTGAGCATCGAAGCTCTTTTGGTTGATTCCTTTAAAATTTGTTTTAAGGATTCCAACATGAATTTAGGAGAAAATTTCTCAAATTAAGTTTAGGGAACTCTTTAACGATGACCTTAAGAAATAATTGATAAAAGGGAAATTCCTACATATAGGACACACTACCCACATTTTTAACCAAAAAATCAACTTACGAGCCCACATACCTTTTTTTCCAAACATTTTTGAGTTTAGAGGCTCTTACCAAGTTGGGCAGTGAACTTGAATATGTCTCAATTAATGACACTTATAACACCTTGATGCAGGAGCATTCTAGGGTATGTGCAATCTTACACCAACCAAAAATAGAGTGTGGTATGTTTTTGTGGGTTTTTTGTTTGTGGTTTTGTTTGTGTGATCTTTTTAAACTCTTAGAATGATGTTTTAAAAGTATTATTTTGCTACAAGAAGTGTGGATATATTTTGACTATTTATGTAATTCTACAGGGATTGTTAAGTCATAAACACTTGTCAAAAATGGTTATTAAACTATGGTAAGAATCAGATGATGAAATTTTTTTAGGTCATAGCATATAAAAATTACAAGTTTATACCAATTTTAAGACCATTTGGAACTACCATGAAAACGTGGCAAAATTTACACTTGGAAGGATGTTTCTTTACTTATGGTAAACTATGGTAAGAGTTAGATGGTGAAATTTAGAGCAGTGATGGAAAATGTATTTAAAAATATTTTTTTGAAATTTCATATCAATTTGATAAATGTATTTGAAGTTATGGTGGTTTTTCTAATTATCTTTCAGCTTAAAATGTCACCTGATAGTTTCTAACAGTCACTAACAATTAAGTGTTGATATTGAATATTGAAGGCTACCTAATTATGGTATATTATGTGGAGATTAGGTAATTTGAATATAAACCCCATGAATCTTGGGATTTCAAGAGGAATACTAGAGAATTTTGGGTGGGGGAGAGACAAGATAGGAAGGAGCAAAACTCTCTAAGAGTAGAACATAGAGTTATATTAGTTCATGAGGAATTGTATGAGAGTCAAGAACTCTTTCATATAATGTGATGGGATTGTAGAGGCATGTGTGAGTGTAATATGTGTTTTGATAGTGTAAATGTATTCCATTGTGAATTTTTTAATATTAATGAAATGAATTTTTTTTAAATGTGTCAATTCTATGTAAGTGTTGAAAGTGTGACCATGAGTGAATGCTCAATCCTAATAACATAGAGATAAAGGTAAACCTTAATTGGTATACCTCTCTTGTGATTGCATCAATTGGTATCAGAGTAAGGTTTTCTTCTTATGAGTTATTTTGTATGAAACTCAAAAATGAGTTTATTTTAGGTTGTGAAATAGAAGTCTATTAAGTGTGATACAAGTTGTAAAAGAGAGGCTTGCATAAATTGTTGTAGGTATGAGATAACTCCTAAAAATTGAGAGATATTTTGAGAGGATATATTTTGGATCTGTTCTATGTTTTGAAATATAATCTTACTTATTTGGGTGATATATGGCACATTAAGGAAGAATAGCACCAGAAGTAGAAGACTTGATAGAGTTGTTGAAATATTCCAAGAAAGACTGGATATGATGGAGATGACTACACAAAGTGGTGTTTTTGAAACTATGAGTGAAGATGATGAGGAAGAGTTAATGGTGGGATTTATGACTCTATAAGTAAAATTAGATGCTTTATAAAGAGGGAATTCAAGTAGAGGAAAATTCTATTAGAGCTCATGGTGAAGGAAAGAGGTAAGTCTATTTGTGATATTGAATTTTTATGTGGTAAAGAGAGCCCTGATAATTTAATGAAATGGGTAGTGGAGTTAAAATTTTATTTTGAAGTTGAGAATGTTTTAGATGCCATGAGGGTCAAGGCTATATGTAATAAACTATGCAAAAGTGCAGTTGTGTATTGGAAAGATATCCAAGTGAGGAGACAAGGAAAATATAAGAAGAAGGTGAGTGGATGGGAATATATGGTTTCAAATTTATTGGGTTGTTTTGTACACCCAAAATTATAACAAGAGTGGCTGAAGAAGCTTCATGTTTTGAGATTTGAGAGAGAAGACAATAAAGGCAATATGAGAGGGAATTTTCCATGTGATAAACCAAAGACTACTTTGAGAAGTAGCATGGAGGTGAATATGTGTATCGAAGAGAGTTTTCTTGTAAGATAAAAAGGAGATGAGGCTTGTATATGTAGAACCCAAATTTGATTTTAAAAGTAGCAAAGTGAATGAGATCTATGAGAAAATAACAAATGAATAAATCTTCATGAAAGATTATATGAAGGTGATAGTAGCTAAATCAAAAGAAGAATAGCCATTTTTTAATGATGGAAATGAGTTTTTGGTATCCTGTGAGTGGGAAGAATCATAACAATCATTGGTTAATGAAGGAAATGCATTTTTCTTTTCTATTTTGGAGGTATAAAGGTTGAAAAAAACTAAGGAAAGCTACAAGTTTATGTAAGTAAAATAATGGAAGTTGATGAAGAATGCATCTAAGAAGAGTTATAGGTTTCTGTGAAGGAAACATTGGAAGCAGTTGTTGTGCAAGTAAGTGCACACAAAGAGAGTATGGTTGAGGATCAGCCATGTGAAGTAGATGAAAATAAATATGTAAATGATGAAAAGACAACCTTGAAGTTTGCTAATATTGATTTTTTAAGATTCCATTTTGAGGGAAAAATCTATGATAAGATTGTGAGTAACAAAGAAGACTTGGACAACATGTCCTTGAAGTGTGAAGAGGAGATGAAAGAAATGATTTTGAGAACTCTTGATTTCCTTAATATGTTTATTTAATAGGTAGGTACAAAAAAAGAGATGGATATGGTGGACATAGTTATGTCAAGAGGACTGAAAGATGAAATCAATGTTGCATATGTAGAAGCAACCCACATAGATAGTGGAGGAGATACTCTTATGAGTCAAGGTATGCATCATCTTCATATGGATAAGGAGAGTGTAATATTATTTGCATATAACTTGGAGGTATAAATAGGATGAGATATCAATCAGCTTATTAGTGATAAAAAAGAGTTTTAGAAGTGAAAATGAGTTGTCACAATAATAATGATAGATTGATAAAGGCTTTGAGAAGCCCATGCTTGAAGAGAAGAAAGCTTATAGTGTGAAGATGGAGGAAACAGTGGTGGGCACTATTAAATCCCATATTTATAAATTGATTTGTGATTGAAACTAGTGTGTAGGTGTATAATGGACAAAGAGGAGTCATTAAAAAAGGCCTTCCAAGGAGTGGGTTTATTGATCTCACCAAATATGAAGGGAAACAAATGATTTTAATATCAACCAGAGTAAATTGTGAAGAAGAGGATGTTTTAGCAAAGGTGAAGAGGTTGCTAGACATAAAAATGTAGACAAAAGGAGATGAAGTGAATATTATACTTGAGGTGGTACTAGAGGTTATGGGTCATCATTTGGATGCCCAAGTATATTTTGAGTCTATTTTAATGATATTGAGAATGAAAGAGGAGATAGAGGCCATCAAAAAAGAGCTACAAATAGAGAAGAGTGATCCAAAAATAGGTTAGATATTGAGTAGCCAAATCCAAGATGGATTTAGGAGGAGGTAATCATTTTGCAGTGGGTTTAAACCCACAAGGGAGAGTAATATGCAAGAACAATAATCATTGTGGATGTGGTTGGATAAAGGTGGATTTAAACCCACATAAGATGGAGAGTAGAAAGGATTTTCCTTTGGCAGAGGATGACTGACTATGGTGGGTCTAATCCCATAAAGGAAGGAGACTATGGTGGGTCTAAGCCCATAAAGAAATGAGACTATAGTGGGTCTAACCACATAAAAAGAGGAATGATGAGAGATAAGAAAAAGATGGAAATAAAGAGCAGAGGTAAGTGTTAACTACTAGACTTGCACCCTTATGAAGGTAGTTTCAAGCCTTTACAGTCTGAAGTAACATGGAGATAATCCTAGGCTATGGGTGGCCTAATATGTGAATTGAATTTCCATATTCTAATGGCTATCTCCACTTGATGTATCAGTTAGGATCTCTACTCTACACTATCATCTTTCAAGGGAAAAGAGAAGCAGGTAAACTAAAAGGAAAACCTATCTAACTAAGGTGATACACCAAATGTGTCTTCCACTTATGTAATATTCACTAAAAAGGTTGAATACGAACATGGACATGATTGTACTTCTTAAAAGAAAGTTTCCAAACATCAATGTTTCATATAGAGGTTCAGCTTGATGGATGATCTAAGGTAGCTAATCAATAGGTCTCTCAGAGACAATAAAGAAAGCTCGCACTTACCAAACATACAAGATTTTTCAATAACACTATGAAACATATAGGGATGAACTAACACCTAAAAATAGGTAAAAATCAAAGGACAAGATGAGAGGAAGCATGTACTATCACTGTCATTCATCGACTAACCATTAGCATACACTAAACACAAGCTTTGAGGAGGCATGAATTCAGTCTTATTCATTCAAAATAGGCAAGTACAATTGTTTTTTTTAGCATGGAATTTCAATAACTTTAGTTAAGGATTTTTTTCTAAATTCCAAACATAGGCTTATATATATATATATATATATATATATATATATATTGAGAAAGAGGAGAAAGAGCAAGATAAAGCCAAGAAACTAGGAAATATGACATTTACTTAGTCTTCTTCAAACCTAACATATATTCCCTTAACTATATCTCATACACCTTTGTCAAATGGAATATAGGCTGAGTTAGAATTTTTTTTAAATTTTAAGGGGTCTTTGAGCATTGATATCTAATGTTTGACCAACACAACCTCTTAAATCTTTGCTTGCACACCCTACATTCTGGGTGAAGAAGAGTCTTCCTTGAAAATAAGTCATGATCCATGAGAGTAGGTCATCATGAATTAATTAATTCTTTGGTTGAAACCTTATAAAAACCATTAATGAGGTTTTTCCACCTTTATTGAGCTATTATAAGGTCTTTGATGCTTGTTTCACCTCTTCAACATCTTAGGCGTTAGAAGGAAAAAATGCTTCATTAGGAGTCTTTGAGATCCTTTCAACATTTGAAACATTTTCCAAATAAAAATTTGACTTATTAATGATTTATTAGGTCATGGAGGGAGATATAATCATCAATAAAGCCTTTAGAAAACTTCTATGCATTATTTAGTACTTTTGAACACTTCATTCCTTCACATGAGCAAAGAGGCATAAGAAAGAGAAGGAAGAGTTTTGATTTGAACCAAACAAATTCCCTCCATGGAATGATCCTAAAAATGAATTAATACCTTAAAAAAATCATTTGGAACCTTAAAATATCCCAAAATATTTAGTTTTTCTCATATAGCATGCTTTAGCACCCATTCCTTATAGCCCTAAAAACCTATAAATATTATTGTCTAGAAGATTGTACGAATCAAATCAAAATGGAAACTTGGGAACATTTTTTAGTACCCTATATCTCTATACAACTCTACACAAAATTTTATGATCCAAATCCAAGTGGAAGTATATTTTCTCCTTCATTTTCCTATCCAATTAGGCCTAATTAGGCCTCCTAGGCCTAAAAAGTGGAAATCTTGCTCTATAAAGATCCCACACATGTGAAATCACCCAAAATCATGATTTTAACTTTCCCTATTCTATCACAAATCTCTATGTCAATTATTGGGTCTTGAAACCCTATGGAATTATGCAAATCAACAAATCACCTTGTCACCTAGTCTCATTTTGAGCCTGTTTGAGATTGCCTTGGAAAATGGGCCTAATTTGACCACCTAAAGAATCTCCTATGAATTTTTTTTGACTTTAATAGTTATAAAACATCTCAAATTACATCATCAAATGATTGGTAAGTTATCCCTTTTTCATAACACTTGAAAAACACTAAAAACATGCAAAAATAGGGCATTTATGGCAGTCCATATAGGTGACATCAGCATCAAAGTACATGTGATAAACCTCCTTGGATTATTTAACAACATTCAATATGTTTTATAATCAAATTTTGGCATTATATGTGCGTGTGAGTTCCATTTTCCTTGACTAGTCACAATCAAGGTTTTAGAAGGGTTTAAGACCTGTTTAGGGTATTAACGATTGTTCATAAAGAACATACCACCAATGGACATCCTTCCAATTTTAAAACCTTGTTTACTAACCTCCTCAAATATCCCAAATGGCTCATATTCCCATGAAAAGTATGAGAGGTGGTGTGAGTATCTGAAGTTGCTCCTTAAGTGGCATGCTCTTTAAACTTGAGAGAGGTAAAAATTTAGTTTTGGACCTCAAAAATCATTATCACTACTAGGATAGGTTCAGAAACCTTCAATACAATCCTACCCATGATTATACATGTTTTTTTAGTTATCAGTACCCCACTACATGCATTTTATATACTGGTCAGGGTACTTAAGGTTTAAAACTTGTCTCCTTGCTAGCCCTCAAAGTATATTACCACCTAAAAGTATATTTAAACCTTTTATATGTCTGTGCCCCTCCATGAGGTATGGGATACTTTTTTTGTGCTTTTGAGCTCAAATTAACCCCTTGGTCTCATGACTTCCCCTCACCAATAGAGTGGGCAAGGTTTGAGACAAAACAATGGGTATATCCACTACCTGTGTAGCTTTGAAATGACTATGTATGCATTTTCCCACTCATTAACACCCTTTTTATCAAATCTCAAAGTGTAATTAAGCCTATGAAACTCTCAAATTTTGAATCTCCCTCATGACTAGTTGTAGGCTTGTGTGTGTTAAGGCTGAGAAAGGTCATCTTGGGTTTAAGACCTTAAAACTCACTTTATCATCAAATATAGCTCTTAAACATGTCCTAAATAATCCATAAAATATCCATAATTATTATTGAGATAATTGACCTCTCAAACTACTTTAAGACATAAAATTTCATATTGGTGGGTATGTATGCACAATAGGCCCGATAACCCTAGAGCTCCATGAACAGAGCTTCCTCTCCTCATTTTATGTTCAAAACATTATTTCAATGATAATACATTATTCACATGTAAGTTGAGTAAGACTGTAAGTCTCAAAAAGGGACTATGTCTTTTGACTACCTGTAGGTCACTAGAACACTGTAGGTGGAGATTTGATGTTGTTTATATGGACTGAGGTGGAGAAATGAATGTAAAAATAACTTAAAAGTTGTATAACATGGCTCAAAAATTTATTTTATCTATTGAAGACATCATAGCATCTATAAACTCTTCAAACATCTTCATACCTCACAAGTTCACTTCTCAATCTAATACACAGGACTATGTTTTGTCTTAACTTGACTATATATGCTCATAAAGTTGATTGTATCTCCTTTTGAGAGGTTTCCTACCTTGTAAAACTCCCTGACCTTATGTTCACTTTTAGAAACCTTTATGACTTGACTGAAGCTATCAAACTTAATCCCACTATGCACTCTTTCACGTTTAAGTCTTTTAAACTCAGTTAGGTACAAGCTAGCTATAGGTACACATGGTGGAGATTTTCTTAGGATTGAGAATGTAGAATATAGGTAGTTATAATACCATTAAATTATTTTTCATAGACTTATATTACTTCATAACACCTCATGAAGGTGTGACAACTCAACCTCCTCCACTGACACACATATCTTCTCTTGACCACACACACAACCATTTTAATGATTGTGACTGATCATAGTTGTAAGTGGCATTGTACCTAATTGTAGGTGACTTATCACTTTGCCTTTATTTGGTTACTATTCCCTTTTTTTCCTTAATCAAATCACCCTTGTACCCAACTCATCCAAATTCAAGCTCACATTATATCTTCTTGATTGTCATAAGTCTAGTTTGCCTAAAAGTTTGACTGTGCCTCAAACTCATGGTTGTAGGTGTATTTGTCCTTGATTGTAGGTTTAAAAAGGTTGAGTTTATGTATTTTTGACCTAATTTTCAAATCCAAAATCATTTATGCATTTAATTTGTCATTTAATTTCAAACTCTTACCACCTTATTCTTTCTTTCATCCTATTAAAATCTTCATGTGATCACACAAAGGTCACCTAATGACTGTGACTATGTATAACTCCAATTAACCCCTTTATGGTCTTAATGGGGAATTTTCAAATCATCCTCTATATCCTACTCAACTAACATACCCTTATTTTCCATCTTCTTGACCTTTACACAAGAATTTTACATGTGCATAGACCTCTAACTGACTAAGCCAAAATGGCATGGTTGTAGGTCAACATTAATTCTTGTACAAATTGTAGGTGACTATCTCAATTTCTCTTCATTTTTTATAATCCTATTTTGATATTTAATAAATAACACTCTCTTTATTATTTATACTCTATTAAATCCTCATATTCCTCTTTCAAGTCACTATTGCACCTTCATCATCCATACCATAAGTTCACTTACATTCTATTTGATTGTGCTTCCACCTATATGGTTGTAGGTGTCCATTGTGGTCATTTTAAGCCTGAAGGAAGAGAGTCTCTCTACCTATCCTAAGCTCACTATATGTCCTTTATAATATTTTCTTATCTTAAAACTCTGAATGGAAACATTACCTCAAAACTCTTGTATTCCCGATTCTTCCTTTAAAAATTTAGTCATAAAACAAAGGACTATTGTAGGTAGATAGTTGTACTCACTTTATAGACTATAGCTAACCATATGAACCATGGTTAGATTTTGAAAAATGTGATGATAATAACACTCATCAAAACCAACTCACCCTTCATCAACCTAGAGATAAGCATCCAAAAGCTTGATAAATATGGGGATCAAAGTATTTGATAATTACCTTAAAAAATGCTAACTTATCTTAAACTCTACCAAACTGAGTTATAAGGAGGTTTTATTCATGATTTTATTATACCTTCATAACATTAAGCTCGTTATCATCCCTTTATGTTTGATAAAACATCTATTGCTGTCCATCTAACACCCTCAACACACTTTTAAAGAACACACAATCTTCTAGAGGTCTCTTAAATAGGAAACACAATAGCACACAATCCTTTAGTGTTGTTTTAGGCATTAGAGACTCTAAACTAAAAATATTACTCCAAAGAGTGTCTCTAGTCATCTTGAATACCCTATGAGAACTATCAAACAATATAATGACCTCAAAATGAACCTCTTCATCTTCACAAGTTCACTTAACTTCTATTACTTGCCATGGTGTCCTTCTAGCCTGCTGCTAAGAATGCCTACAAGAGAGATTTTGAGTTTTCAAGAGCATAGTCATAAAACCATACTTTTAATGTCCTTCCAAGTTGAATAAAACTTTCTTACATTTTATAATCCCTTCCAGATCATGATAAACTCACTAATATGATTTCATACACTAAGAATCTCATTAGACCTATTACTATACCTTGTGGAAGGACCAAATGACCACCCAAGCTATCTGTAGAGAGAAATTTTCAAGATGAAGGTGCCTAAATATTTTTATTAGATAAATAATTATAGTTTACCTGAAACATGAGCTTGAAAACTCCTAAAAATGAATACATTCAATTGATATATCAAACGTGCTTGAAAATTGTCAAATCTCAAGTCAAGATAGGCAATTAGTTTCCTATCAAAAACCATCTCCAAAATCATTAAAACATGAAAAGGGTCATATTCAATCCTAAAATAATATCTCTAAATCCATTTTTCTCCATCTATATTTGAAGTGAAAAAATGGAGACAAACATGGACCTTATCTGGATGACTAGGTCATAGTGACCCCCTTACACTCTTAGTGATTGTTCATAAATATGGGGAGATGAATATGAAAACCAATGACACTAACTTGAAGATAATTATGGTCCCTATAATTTCCTAATATATTTGGAATTGAATATCTCTCTCCTACCTATATTGAAAAAAATTGATGCCCTTCTTAGAGTTGTGAAAGAGGTTGATATAAGAGATACATTGGTTTTCTTCATTTTAAGACCTAAAACCTCTTCCAAATCATTGGTTTGAGCTTGTCATGGACAAATAATGTATTTAATATGACTTAAGATAAATTTTACCTTGAATAACTATACATATGGCCTCAAAATAGGCCTTTTTAGCACTAAAATTACTAGAATCACTTGAATAACCTAATGAAACTACTGTAAAATGTATCCATTTGATATTTTCATGCTTGAATAAGTGAATCATGTCTTGAAAAGTAAATTTTCAAGTAGTAGGGGTGATAATTTGACTTATGAGATAAAAATTGTCAACATTTTGGTGACTCAACTAGGAAGTATGCCTACTATACTTGAGAACTAGACCATTGAAATCTCTTAAAGCTCATAAGATCACTCTTACACTTTAAAAAATAATTACTAGACCTTGACCACTACTCTTGAATCAAGATAAGATATTTTTTTACTCCTCAAATATAGGAAAGAAAAGATAACAAAGCAATGAAACTAGACTAACAAAACACATGTGTTAGCAAAGCACTTATTGAAATAAAACATAAGCAAACTAAAGTGTTTGACATCGATTGGAGGAAAGATAAATTGACTACAACTTAACTGAATATAATCCTCCTCCAAGATAAAAATTAAAGTTTTTTGGATCACTTACTTTATGAGGTATGCAATGGTGTATGAAATCACATTTAGTTGACTTCTTACTTGGTTGAGCTTTTTATTGAATGCCAATGCATTTGACATACCTTGTAATAGGTGTACATAAGCAAATAAATCTCCAATGAACACATATTGGTCTTGTATTTCATTCTCTACCTTCTTTAGTTCTTCTTATTTGGAAATGGTCTCCAATATGGCTAGCTATTGGTTTGTAAGACCAGTTGTATCATGAACCTTATATGACTGATTGAAGTAACATAATTGATCCTTAGTATTATCTTTAATACTTTCAACTTCTCCATCATTGTCTCCATAAGAGAGAGTTTGTTTTTATTTGATAAATTGTGACCAAAATTGATCCATGTGGTCTTCCAAGAGGGCGTTAAAATCTGAAAATAAGGTGAGAGGATGATAACCCATGCTGAGAATATCAAAAAAATCATCATCTAGTGAGGCTGCCTTTTGAAAAGGCAAATTTGCAAGACTGTCACTCTCTATCTTGTTGATTTGTTTACCAAAACTACCTCATATTGCCTTACTCAACTCATAATCACTTGGGAGAAGTGAGTAACTTGATTCCAAAGCTTCAAACAAGTCTTCACTATGCTCTTGAATAGTACAAGGAAGATCAAAGCAAGGATTTACCTTATCTTCTTCATGGTCAATCACATCAAAAAGAAGCTCTTGAAATAATTCAACATATCCTTCATATTCTATTACAAATTCTTTTTCTTGTTTGAAAGATAAAATTCCCTTGCTCTCACCAAGAGGAGTACCAATTAAGATTTCTCCCTCTTCATGCACACTTGAATAATCACACTTTCCTTGAAACTCGGTTGTAGCTGTAACTTCTTCATTTATCCTTCATGAACAAGATCCACTTTAATAATGGAGATTGTGGGAGGGTAATGAATAAGCTCATGATTTTTTTTGGGAATAAAGGGAGTACTTTTGTAATTTGAGGTCTTGGGAATGGAAGATTATTGTAGGAATGCTTGAAGAGAGAGTAATTTGAGTTATCCTATGGATACTTGGTTTTCTTCCTCACCATTTCCTTCCTCACCCTCATGATTCACTTCATCAATTTTAGATGAAACTTAAATTTTATATTCTTCAACAATCATTTCTTCCTTCCTTTGGATGTCTTCTTGAATTGACTTTTGTGAGGGAACAACTATAGGCACAAGGTCTTTTTTGGGATCAACCTCTATAACACCCACCTCCTCTTGTTTCTCCCAAGACTTAACTACTTGGTTCTAATGTAGGACTTTGAACGTATAAGGTTCACTTGGAGGTTTAATTGACTCTCTTAGAGACTCCATCTGATAATATTCAATGACTTCATGAGGACAAGGATCACAAAAGGGCTGGTATGGTAAACAAGAGGGTTCTTAAAGAGTGATGGGAGGAGATTCATCAACAAGACTTGGCATGGAATAACCATGATTCATAGTCCAAGTAGACATCCAAGATAGAATAATCTTGTTTTTTTAAGAAGGGTAGCTATAGCTAGAATGAAAATTGGAACATAAGAATTTTGACCCAGGGTAGGAAGAGATGGTTGAGTTTTTTTGGGTTGGATTTCTTGATTTTCCCACCTCACTAACATATCTACCCACCATTGGATCATGGTTCTCATTTCATGTAACTCGTAATTCATGACATACTAATTTCCTTCTCTAAATTTTTCCCATCTACTTATCAACATCTATACTATTTTCCTCATCTTCTCTATGAGGTGAAAAGGAATCACATCCAACTCTCTATCATATGCTCTCATCGCCCCTTCAAACTTTAGAATATTTGGCTTGAATTCCAACAAGTATATAGTAGGGGAAACATGATTATAATTTGGATATGGAGTAGGAGGAGGTGAGTATGACTACTGCAAGTCTTGATAAGGTTGTTGAGGCATATAGGTAGGGTCATAGTGAGTCTGATAAAGGTCACTATAAAGTTGATATGAATCATCATACTCTTGAAAAAATTAATCATAGGGTTGATAATACTCTTGGTAAGGATGATTAGGATCATAATAAGGTTCATATGGATCATGATAAGGCTCATATGGATCATGACCAGGCTGGTATAACTCATTATAAGGCTGATAAAGAAGTATAACATAGGAATTTTACTCATACACACCCATAAAATCAATATCAAGATAGTGTAATGAAGATATATTTACTTGGAAAATGTGCCTAGATTGTTATAAGTAGTTTATTGAGCTTCGATTCACCAAATACTTCATGAATAATGATACTAAAACTATAATTTCACTAATACTAACACCAATATGTCTCACTAGGCATGAAAAAAATTGTTAACTACTAGACTAGCACCCTTGTGAAGGTAGTTTCAAACCTTCATAGTCTGAAGTAACATGGAGAAAATTATGGGATATGGGTGGCCTAATAGGTGGATTAAATCTCTAGATCCTAATGGTTATCTCCCCTTGATGTATCAGTTAGGATCTCTACTCTACACTACTGGATTTCAAGGGAAAAGAGAAGAAGGAAAACTAAAAGGGAAACCTATCTAACTGAGGTGATACACCAAAATGTGTCCTCCACTTGTATAATATACACTAAGAAGGATAAATAATAACATGGAATTGATTTCACTTCTCAAAATAAAGTTTCAAAACATCAATTATTTCACATAGAGGCTCAGCTTGATGGATGATCTAAGGTAGCTAATCAATAGGTCTCTCAAAGACACTAACGAAATATCACGCTTGCCAAACATACAAGATTGTTCAATCACACTATGTAACCTATAGGGATGAACTAACACCTGAACATAGGTAAAAATTAAAGGATAAGTTGAGAGGAAGCATGTATTATCATGTCATTCTTTGACTAACCATTAGCATACACTAAACACAAACTTTGAGGAGGCGTGAATTTAGTATTATTCAGTCAAAATAGGCAAGTACAAGTGTTTTTATAAGCATGGCCTTGACATAACTCAGGTTAAGAATTTTTTTTAAATTCCAAACATAGGCTTACATATATATATAGTGAGAAAGAGAAGAGTGAGAAAGATGAGAGAGATAAAGATAGAGCCAAGAAACTAGGAAATATGTCACTTAGTCTTCTTCAAACCCAACGTAGCACTCCCTTGAATATCTCTCATAACCTTTTTTAAATGGAATATAGGTTGAGGTAGACTTACATGTAAAGTTTAAGGAGTCTTTTATCATTGATATCTAATGTTTGACCAACACAAACTCCTAAATCTTTGCTTACATAGCCTAAATTCTTGGTGAAGAAGAGTCTTACTTAAAAATAGGTCTTGATCCATGAGTGGGTCATCATGACTTGATCAATTCCTTGATTTAAACCTTATCCAAGACATTAATGAGGTTTTTTCACCTCTCTTGAGATGTTATAAGGTCTTTGATGCTTGTTTGATCTCTTCAACATCCTAGGTGTTAGAAGGAAAGAAAGCTTCATTAGGAGTTTTTAAGAACCTTTGAAACCTTCTCCCAATATAAATTTGACTTATTCATGATTTATTAGGCATTGTAGGGAGATATAATCATTAATAAATCCTTTGTAAAACTTTTATGCATTATTTAGTACTTTTGAACACTTTATTCCTTCACATGAACAAGGAGGCATAAGAGAGAGAAATAAGGGTTTTGACTTAAAACAGACAAATTAACTAAATTTAAGGCTCCTCAACATTAATTAAGACCTAAAACAAAGAATTTTTAACCTTCAAGTATCCTAAAAGATTCAATTTTTTCATATATCATGCTTTAACACCCATTCCTTATAGCCCTAAAAACCTATAAAGATCCTTATCTAGAAGATTTTATGAATCAACTTAGAAACATGGTAAAAATTTTAAGTACCCTCTATCCCCTTACATCTCCACACAAAATTTCATGATCCAAATCCAAGGGGAAGTGTCTTTTTTCCTTCATCTTCCTCTCCAATTAGGCCTAATTAGGCTTCCTAGGCCTAAAAAGTAGAAATATTGATCCACAAATCTCCCATATGTGTTAAATCACCCAAAATAATTTTATTCACTTTCCCTAGGCTATGACCAACCTCTATGTCAATTTTGGGGTCCTAAGACCCTGTGAAAGTATGCAAACCAAGAAATCACCTTGTCACCTGGTCCCATTTTGAGCCTGTTTGAGATTGCCTTGGAAAATGGGCTTGGTTTGACCACCTCAAAAATATTTTGTGCACATATTTTGGATTTAATATTTATGAAACATCCCAAATGACATCATCCAATGATTTGGAATTTCTCCCTTTCTTAGAAAACCTACAAAACACCAAACACATAAACATAAGGCATTTATGGTAGTCTGTATAGGTGAAATCAACATAAAATTACATGTGTAGAACCTCCTTGGAGTCTTAAACAACATAAAATAGGTTTTAGGATCAAACTTTGGCATTATATGTGCATATGAGTTCCATTTTCCTTGACTGCTCACAATTAGGGCTTTAGAAGGGTTTAAGACTTGTTTGGGGTCTTAATGATTGTTCATAAAGAATAAACCACTAACTAACATCCTTACACTTTTAAAACCTTATTTTATGACCTCTTCAACTATCCTAAATGGATAATATTCCCATGAAAAGTGTGAGAGGTAGTGTTAGTATCTGAAGTTGTTCCTTGGGTGGCATGCTTAACTCTCTTTGAACACAAGAGAGGTCAAAATTTGAGTTTTGGACCTCAAAAATACTTCTCACTACTAGGATAGGTTAATAAACCTTCAATAAAATCCTCCCCATGATTATACATGATATTATAGTGATCATTTCCCCATTGTATGCATTTGGTATATTGGTGAGGGTACTTGGGGTTTAAGACATGTCTCCTTCTTACTATCCCTCAAGGGAATTTGGATTGAAAATTGAGTTTATTTCCAGCTAAAATTATATTTAAACCTTTTATATGTCTTCTTAATACTTCAAGGTCCCTCCATGAGGTTTTGGATACTTGTTTTGTGCTTTTGAGCTCAAATGGACCCCTTAGTCTCATGACTGCCCCTTGCCAATGGAGTGGGCAAGGTTTAAGACAAAATAATGGGTATATCCACCACCTGTGTGGATTTTAAATGAATATTTATTCATTTTAACACTAATTAACACCTTATGTACCAAATATCAAAGTGTAATTATGCCTATGAGACCCTCAAAACTTGAATCCCCTCATGACTGGTTGTAGGCCTATGTGTGTTAAGGCCAAGAAAGGTCATCTTGGGTCTAAGACCTTAAAACTCACTTTATCATCAGATATAGATCTTAGACATGTTATAAATAATCCATAAAATTATCCATGATGATTCTTGAGAGAACTGACCTCTCAAACTAGTCCAAGATATTGAATTCCATAATGGAGGGTTTATATACACAATAGGCCTGATGACCCTAGAACTCCATGAACAGATCTTCCTCTCCTCTTTTTATGTTAAATACATGATGTAAAAATTTATTTGATTTCATATACATCCCTGCTTAATTTTTCACATAATTATTTCAATGAGAATACATTCTTCACAATTAAACTATGAGTAAGACTATAGGTCTCAAAAAGGGACTGTCTTTTGACTGCATGTAGGTCACTAGATGACTATAGGTGTAAATTTTATGTTTTTTGAATGGATTGATGTGGATAAATTAAATTAAAAATACCTTAAAATTTCTATAACATGGCTCAAAAACCTCTTTGATCTTTTTAATACATCTTAGCATTTACAAACTCTTCAAACGTCTTCATATCTCACAAGTTCACTTCTTAATCTACTACACAAGATTGTGTTGGGTCTTCACTTGACTGTATATGCTCACTAAGATGACTATAGATCCTTTTGATATTTTCCTACCTTTGAAAACTTTTTGACCTTATTTATAAACCTCTATGACTTGACTAAAGCTATCAAACTCAATCCCAATATGCACACTTTCACATTTAAGTTTTTAAAGCTCAATTAGGTACAAGTTGGTTGTAGGTACACGTGTTGGAGATTTTCTTAGGCTTGATAATGTAGAATATGGGTAGTTTTAATACCATTAAATATTTATAAATATACCTATCTTAATTCCTAACACGTCATGAAATTGTGATAACTCAACCTCCTCCACTGACACACATATCTTCTCTTGACCACACACACAACCATTTTAATGACTTTGACTGATCATAACTATAAGTGGCATTATACCTGACTATAGGTAATTTATAACTTTGACTTTATTTGGTTACTATTTCCTTTTTTTCATAAATAAAATCACCCTTATACCAAACTCATCTATCTTCAATCTCACATTATATCTTCTTGATTGTCATAAGTCCATTTTGCCTAAAAGTTTGATTGTGCCTCAAACTCATGGTTGTAGGTGAATTTGTCCTTGAACGTAGGTTTAATAAGGATGAATATAGGTATTATTTGACCTAATGTTGATTCCAAAATTATTTATTCATTTGAATTATCATTTAAGTTCAAACTCTTACCATTGTATTATGTCTTTCATCCTATTGACATCTTCATGTGATCACACACAAGTCACGTAATGACTGTGACTATATATGACTCTAACTAACCCCTTTATGGTCTTAATGGGGAATGTTCAAATCACAGTATATATCATACTCAACTAACATACCCTTATTTTCCATCTTCTTTACCTTTACACAAGAAGTTCACATGTGCATAGACCCTTACCTGACTGAGCCAAAATGGCATGGTTATAGGTCAACATTAATGCTTGTACAGATTGTAGGTGACTGTCTTGGTATCTATTCAATTAATATAATCCTATTTTTATATTAAATATAGAAAATTATCTTGATTATTTATACTCTATTTGAACACCATATTCCTCTTACAAGTCACTATTGCACCTACATCATCCATACCATAAGTTCACTTACATTCTATTTAACTGTGCTTCCACCTATATGGTTGTAGGTGGCCATTTTGGTCTTTTTTGGCCTAAAGGAAGAGATTCACTCTATGTATCCTAATCTCACTATATTTTTTTTAAATTATGATCTTATCTTAAAACTCACAATGGAAACATTACCTCAAAACTCTTATATTCCTGATGCTTCCTTGAAAAATTTAGTCATAAAATAAAGGACTATTGTAAGTACACAATTGTACTCATTTTATGGACTGTAGGTGACCATATGAACCATAGTTGGATTTTGAAAATGTGATTATAAGAACACACACTAAGACTAAATCACCCTTCATAAACCTGGAGAGAATCATCAAAAATCTTGATAAACATGGGGATTAAAGTATTTGAAAATTACCTTAAAAAATGCTTACTTACCTTAAACTCTGCCAAACTGAATTCTAAGGAGGTTTTCTTCATGATTTTATTGTACCTTCACAACATTAAGCTCATAATCATCCATTAATGTTTGTTAAAACATATATGACTATCCATTTAACACCCTCAACACACTTTTAAGAAACACACAACCTTCTAGAGGGTCTCTTAAATTGGAAACACAATAGCACATAATCCTTTAGTGTTATTTTAGGCATTAAAGACTCTAAACTAAAATTATTGATCCCAAGAGTGTCTCTATTCATATTTAATACCCTATGATCACTCTAAAATAATATAATGACCTAAGAATGAACCTATTCATCTTCATAAGTTCACTTAACTTCTATTACTTGCCATGGTGTCCTTTTAGCCTGCTGCTAAGAATGCATACAAAAGATATTTTGAGTTTTCAAGATCATAGTCTTAAAACCATCCATGAAATGTCCTTCCAAGGTGAGGAAAAAATTTATCACATTTTATAATCCCTTCCAGATCATTATAAACTCACTAAGATGCTTTCATACACTGAGAATCTCATTAGACCTACTACTGTACTTTGTAGAAGGGCCAAATGACCGCCAAAGCTATCTCAAGAGAGACCTTTCCAAGATGAAGGTTCCCAATATTTTTTATTGGATTAAATATATGTATTTTACCTAAAACATGATATTTAAAACTCTTTTAAATGAATACATACAACTAATATACCAAACATGCTTGAAAATTGCCAAATCTCAAGTCAAGACAGGCAACCAGTTTCCTATCAAAAAGCCCCCTATCAAGGCAAAGTAATTGATGATTCAAACATTAAAAATGTCATATTTAACCCTTAAATCATCCATATACAATCATTTTTCTCCATTTATCTTTGAAGTGAATAAATGGAGACAAACCTAGACCCTATCTAGATGACTAGGTCATAGTGACCCCTTTACACTCTTAGTGATTATTCATAAAGATGGGGTGATGAATCTAAGAATTAATGCCACTAAATTAAATTTAATTAGGGTCCATATAATTTATCAATATATTTTTACTTAACTATCTCTCTCTCTCCTACTTGTACTAATCAAAAACTGATGGCCTTCCTAGAGCTACCAAAGAGGTCGATATGAGAGATAAATCAGTTTTCTTCATTTTAAGACCAATCATTTTTCTTCATTTTAAGACCTAAAAAATATTAAAAATCATTTTTTTAACCTTTTAATTGGAAAATAAGGACCTAAAGATGCCTGGATCTCAATTTTACCTTGAAGAACTATACATATGGCCTCAAAATAGGCCTTTTTGGCACTAAAACTGCCAAAATCACCTGAACAACCTAATGAAACTATTGTAAAATGTATCCATTAGATATTTTCATTCCTGAAGAAGTGCATCATGTACTAACAAGCAAAGTTTCAAATGGTATGGGTGATAATTTGACCTGTGAGGTCAAAATTGTCGACATTAAGAAGATAAAAAAGAAATTGAAACAAGCAAGAAGATGAAACAAGAATATAAAAAATGAAAAACAACTGAAGTGTTTGTTGTGTTGGAAGATAATTTCATGGAAACTATAATCATGTTCAAAAGAGTGGTTTTTCCACTTATTTCATCTATGTGAGTAGGAGTCCACATTTTATAAACATCATGTATCTAATGCAAGAGCATCTTAGGGTTTGTGTAATATTGAATCAACCAAAAACAAAGTGTGATGTGTTTGTGTGGGTTTTTAATTTGTGAATTTATTTGTGTGATTTTGTTAGCCTCTTATAATTATGTTTCAAAATTATCTTTTGTCATGAGAAGCGTAGAGATATTTTAACTATTTTTGTCAATCTGTGAGGACTATTAAGTCATAGACACTTGTCAAAAATAATTCTTCAACTACGGTAAAAATCAGATGATGAAATTTTGTGAAGTCATATCATATGACACTTTCAACATTTGTATCAAGTTTAAGACCTTTTAGAGTTACCATGAAAACATACCAATTATTACACTTGGTAGGAGGTTTATTTACTTATGGTAACCTATGGTAAGAGTTAGATGGTGAAATTTGGAGCACTAATAGAAAATGTATTCAAAAATCTATGTTTAAAAATTCATATCAATTAGATTAGTTGAGTTAAACTTATGGTGTTTTTTTAAACTATTTTTAACCTAAAACATCACCTAATAGTTTCTAATAGCCATTGATAGTTAGGTGTCGATATTTAAAACTAAAGGTTGTCTGATCATGGTAAATTATGTGGAGGTCATGGAAATTGAAGAGACACACCACGAAGCTTAGGATGTCAAGAGGAATACTAGTGAATTTTGGGTGGGGGGAGATAATTTGGGAAGGAGCAGAACTCTTCAAGAGAAAAATAGAGAGTTGTATTAGTTCATGAGGAATCATATCAGAGTCTATAACTCTTTCATGAGATGTGATAATCTTGTAGAGGCACATGCAAGTATGGGTGTGTTTTTAGAGTGTAATTTTATCATGATGTAAATTTTTTAATATTAATGAAATGAAAATTTGTTAAGTGTGTCAAGTCCATGTAAGTGTTGAAAGTGTGACCATGAGTGAATGTCTAGCCCTAGTATTACATAAATAATGTAGACCTTAATTGGTCTCCATCTCTTGTGATTAGATCACTCCTAAAAGGAAAATTAATCACATCAATGTTTTGAGACCAGATACCACTTGGAGTGTTGATATTAATGTTGTGGGGAATAGGGTTAGACAAATTTATTAAGATGCAGGTTTTTACATAAAAGGCATAGATCTTTCCCTAATTATTTTATCTATTTCTAACACCTTTACCAAACATCCAACATTTTATTTTAGCATATCTTTAGTCCAAAATTCATGAGACAAAGCATACCATTTGACCCATATCGACATAAACCCCAAAGTTGTTTTAAATGGATTAAAATTAGGTTCCCATTTTTGGGGAAACAATCCAACATTTACCATTATCCAAGGGTTATTTTCCAAAATCTTCCCTTGGCTTTATTTCAAGGGACTATCAGCTTTATATTTTATCCCATGTTAGATTCCACCCAAATTTCAATGCAAGAATTTTTTGACCATTAGCCTAGGAATTTCCCTATTATGGATAGAGAATTATAAATTCTATTTTCTTTTTTAAAGGTAGCTTTGAGACCTCCAAGTTTACCATAGGCACATGTATCGATGTACTAGGAGAACTCCACTCCTTTCTTAAACCTAGAGGTTTCCCAAAGTCCATTCAATTTGCCCCTTTAGTTGGGCAAAGGGCATCCTCTTATGGTCACTCCCTTCTATTTCTCCCCACTACTTCCTCATTTATACCTTGATCTTGAAACTTACCTCGAAGGTTCCCTTACGTAACTTTAATAAATTTCCCTTGATTATTTGAAACCTGTTTCCCAAGAATTGAATTTGGACCTTCAACATATTCACTACTCTCCTTTTATCCCATCTTACTTTAAACACCTTATAGACTTATATCACTCTCATAGGTTACCCTAGGGAAATTCATTTGTTGTGTGGACATTTGAGCCTAAGCAAGGGTTACCCATCCAATCCTGATTGAAATCTCACATTTTTATACTGATTCATCAAGTCACTGACTTAAAAAATTAAAATCAAATGAGCAAAATAAGTTGTAGCCAAATTTTTTATCCAATTTGATACCCAATTTTCCTTTTTTAATTTGACCAAATCAATAAACATGGATCCACCTAGCAAGAACTCTTTCCCCGTATACTTTCAACTATTAGCAGAGGTTCATGGAGTTACACTAGAACATGCTAATTATAGGGATATCTTGCATAGTAGAGAGTAATAACAAGCACAAAAGAGATGATAATATTATAAACCATCTACGACATACTAAAATAGAACAAATAACAAGATGAAATAGATATAAATAGAAGTAGAACCATAATTAGTATCACATCAGATAACAGATTAAAGAAAAATAAAGTACTCATTATGCATAAACTAAAGAAGATAAGGAAAACTATAACACAATGATTCTATTAATCTCTATCAACACATCAAACCAGATTCTATTACATAAAAGTGTTATTTATAGTCTTTTAAAATCCTATTGTCTCTTCACATTTTAGACTTTCATGATATAAAAGGAAAGACTCTTCACATTCTTCTATTACTTGATTAGGCTTACATGGCCAAATACATATAAAATTTATATAAAAAGATAAAATCATACACTTTGCACATGTGTTCATCTCATATACTTCATAGTTTTAGCAAGCTCCATTCTTTGTCTAAAACTTTCCTAGACTTAAATATTTATCTCATCCGAAGATAAAGTCACAAGTTAATCTAAGATAAATCATACACAAAAGTTGCAATTATCATTCCAGGTGTCATTTATCAGTTTTTACCCTTTATGTGCTACTTAGTCACCCTTTCAGGTTTTCAACTAAGTAGCATACTAGCCTACTACCCTTTCAATTTTTCTATAGACTAGCATAACCAGATAGCTTCCCTTTCTGGGGTTTCAACCATTCTATCCCCACTCCTACTAGACTATCTTATAAGGATTTGAATATGTTGGAAGTCTCAAAAAGGAAATACACCAACCTTACTACTATGGTTGAGGGGTTATTTTACTTAGGGACTATAGAGGTTATTATGGTTGAACAACTACTAGCCCACTAACTTCTGATGTATCCACTGCCAATGGTATCTATGAAGACTATGCCTTGTGTCTATCTCCTTATCCTGTATGATTTTTCAAAGTTATTATGGAGGAATGTATTATGGGTCATTTTTTATCCATGCAATGGTTGGATCAACTTAAATTAGATCATACTTGAGCATTTTCTAGTCAATGAGTACTTCACATACCATGGAAAGTAGAATGTGCAATGGTACCTGGATCATCATCATGTTTTATAAATCTTCATCTTCTGTGATTGAAATCAATGCCTTAGCATTAGATTATTTTTTTTTAATGTCCAAGATGAGATCATCCAATATGTCTTTTGTTATCTAGGCTTGGATGGATGCAAAAGTGTTACGCATCATTTCATTATGCCATACTTGTAGCTTATGTATGGCAACATCCCTAAAATTTATAAGTTTTTTTAGTGCACCACTCATTTTATTTGTAATTGCTATTTGATCTTCCTATACGGCTTTAGCTTTGTCAATAATGGTAAATTCAAACTTTGTAATGGTCAAAGATTGATTCAAATGATGTCTTTAGTTAAGCATATCTTAGGCTATCTTCTTAGCCTACTTCACAATGGTGTCTCAGACCTACTGATAATCATCAAGGAATTGACACATGACCTTTGTTTTCATCTTGAGAACTTGTCCTTATGTGCACAATGCCAAAAATTTATATGCATCTCCCGAACTCTTTATGAGTTATATCAGTAAGATAGTGAATTATTTATCATCTAACATTACTTGATCACCTAGTACTTACATAACTAAGGTGGGACAAGCATTATTGATCAATTGCCTCAAATTCACCAGCCTCTCTTCTACTTCAACCTTTTCATCTTGTAGTCTCAGGACTTCCTACTCCAAATCTAAAGCTTTCTACATAATGGAATCCTATAAAGAAATTATTCTTTCAATCTATTTGGAAAGTGGCAGTTGTGTCACATCTAACAATGTTTCCATCATAGTGGTGGTAAGTGTTATGGATGTCACAAGAGTAGGGTGAATTGAGTGAGTGGGAGTAGCAAAGTAGTCTGATGTGTTGATGTAGTAGATACATGCCATAGCCATTGGCTAGAGATTTACATTACTTCTTCATTGCCCTTAGTGTGAGTGGCGGTTCTTACCTCTGCTTGTGCTTTCACATCCTTGAGCTCCTTAGCCTAGGTTGTTACTTCTACCTTAGCCTTGGTCTCAAATTTAGCTTATGCTTTAACTTCCTCTTCAACCTTAGCTTGAGAATTATCTTGGGCTTTGGCTTTAGCATCTGCCTCAACCTTAACTTTAGCTTCTTGTTCCTTCTATTTTTATTGTGTAGCTTGTGCTGCTTATTCTATCCTTTGTGCTTCTTCTTGATATTTGTTATTTGCCTTCAATTTTTTAGTATACTTGCACATGGTTTATTTTTCCTCCACTTTCTTATTTATAGTTGTAACTTATTTACCTTGCTTACGCACAACATTTTCTAACTCAATTTTCCTTCTAATAGCTTTCACTTCTTTGGCTTGCTTCTGTGTACCTTATGCTTCCTTAAATTTCCTTTGTTGATCAACATCTATAGCTTGCTACTTTTATTGTTGACTTTGTGTACCTTCTCATTATGTGTCTTATGGTGCTACAACTTATTCTTGTGTTTCTTTGATCTTTTATTCCTCTTGTATCTCCTCAAGTTCAAGTGTGCCCTACATAGTTTGTTATTCCTCAAATTTTGTAATCATGGTTATATCCATGGGTTCCTCATCCTCTTCAGGCTCATTGTCATTATGTATGCTTAGATGGTTGTGCTTCACCCAAATAATATTTTTGTACCAACTTCTTTATCCTAGATTTCACTAGAGGCTTAAGGGTATGCTTTTGTTTCTTCACACCTTGGGACTAAGGTTATTATTGAGTTGGCTGAGACTATTGTGCACTAATTTGTTTTGTAGATTCACCAAAATATAACATCCTTTCTTACACCATTTATGATGGCTTATCAGTCATATGTGTGTGTGGTCACCTTAATAAGGTATGTGTAGGATTATATTTTGTAGATAGATCCACTACATGTACAATATATGATCTTGTCGCTAGTTCCATTAAAAATATTTTGGCCTCCAACTTATGCCAAGCTATATCTTTTCTTAATATCAACAAGGATAGAAGGACATGGTTGAGTAATATCAACCCAAAGGTCTTATCTTACCTAATTTTGCACCTGATAAGTGTGTAATGCTTTCTAAAATAAAAACTCCTCCTCCTCTACATCATAGACCTTTGTTAAGATGTGTTCCAACATTGATTAGAGCACTTCCCATTCTTCTACCCCCATCTCAGGTAGGTCACACTCAACAACTATTTTTGGAACCATGGGATGTTCAAGCCATGACTTTATTTGTGAGGTTCTTTTCTTTGGCAGAGATGGTGAGGCTCTACACATAGGTGTTTCCCTTTTTCCTTTCTCTTGTTATGCTAGAGATTGTGGTCATGTTGGGTGTGTTGGTTGGGCCTATGGTTATGTAAGTTGTTATGAAGGTACTTGCTCTGCTTTTAGTTGTTACACTTACAGAGGGATGACTTACAATAGAGGTATTAACCTCACAATTGGGGATTTTTGGAAGTAGACTCTAGCCTTCACTTTGACCATTGAGATGAAAAATGGCATCAGAGTGATAGTTGGGCAGCCAACTCATGAACCTTAATCTATGTGTCATTTTACAATTTAGTAACTGAAGCATGTTGTCCTAGATACTGCATTACATCCAAGGGAATCATATAGTGTGACTGGATCAAGGCTAGGACTTCCATCCACCATGCATTGAAGTTCCCAAATTGATCATAATATTAGATTGTTTTAGTCCATGTAATGTTTACAAAGGCATTATTAGGACAAAAAACTAGAGTTACATTCACTAGCCCTAGTGGAGACTTCCATTATGTGAAACATAATAACAAGACTAAAAATTGGTATCAAAAGGTCTTTTTAGTTCTTAAAAGTGCCTTTTCTATATTCATGGTAAGCTTAGCTATCAAAAACTTAGGCCAGTTGAATCCTCCTACATCTTCATCATTCGATAGGCAATGTCAATAACAACTCTTATTGCTTGTTTTTCTTACTTTGTGGCTTGCCAAAATCTTTTGGTGGTATATTGTACCATGATGTGCAATGAAACATCCTCAATTAAATAAATAGGATTTCCTCACCCTACCCTAGTGGTATATTTTTCTCTGATAGCTAAGTGGATTGGTGGCATTATAAACTTATACAGCATGAGAGATTTGCCACGATTGGGAAGACTAGTTGCTCATGACATGGTGTGTGTATTAATCCAAATTGTAAAATTTTGAGATAAATGGATAGTTCCCTAATTATATCAGCTCAACAAAGTCATCATAACTTCATCTAATTGTCCAAATGTAGACATCTTAAGTAACCATTCGGTGTTAAAGCCTCATAGTGGATGTTGTAGTGTTAGGGTTCCTATTTGAGCTACTCCTTGAGCATCCTAGATAAACATAGTAGTTTATGTCATTTTTATAAAGTTTAATGGTTATGGATCATTATATTTAGTCTATTTTAGGCCAAGCCTAATTCCTATTTCCTCTTTTTGGGCATCTGATAGTGGGATCAATAGTTATCCTCTACATATGACTTGATGAATAATTTGGGCTAAATTATTATTCTAATTAATTGCACTCTAGTTTGAAATTTATTCATGAATAGAGATTCAATAGGCTGATCACATAAGGCTCTTATTAGCTGAAGGTTGTAATGTTGGATCATTATCCATACCCTTCTCTTTTATAGTTGTTTCATGCCCAATTTCATGTCATCACCTCCTTTTAATGCATTGACTGTGTGCACATGAATATTTCCTTTCTAATTAATATTATATGTTATAAATCACCTTGATAGGGACATTTGGTTCTTAGGATATTTAATTTACATTTGGGTTAGTTATTATAGATGAATAGCTATCCTTTTGGTTAATCAATTTGTTTTATATATCCACTTGTCATTTTATTACCAAATAAACTTCGAAACTAATGCAATATTTTAAAATTCTATCTCATTAACAGTCTGACTTGATTGTTGGCATTTTTATCACCATACTTGTCTTATCACCACCTTCCCATACTTAATTACAATGTTTAGTGTAGTTGTAGTTAGTTATCTTTGATGATTTATCTCCAGAATGTGATCACATCGTATGATGATGACTGGTTTTTGGTGGTTGTAATGTGTTGTACAATATGAACACACTATACAAACATTCTAACCTAATAAATAAAATAAAATAAACACACCAGTAAATGAAATCCTAACTGCATGGTGTTACTCAACACCCACTCAATTTTTTAGCAAAATGATAGAGATTAAAGATGATATGGCTTAAGCCTACAACGATTTATTCACCCTGGTAATATGGTTCCTTGTAAATATTTCAGTACTATGGCACCCTTTGGTGATACTTCATGAATGATGTAGGTTCTTTTCCATCTTATGTATAACTTTTTGAGGAATGCTTCAAATCTGCTCTCGTAAAGCACTACTATTTGGTTTGGGTAAAATAGATTAGATTATAGATTATGACCATGTCATGTTTTTTGACTTTATTCTTTGATATGTTGTGCCCATTGTGCTCTTAATTGATTTCCTTCCATCCTAGTTAAATCCATCAATTGTTCCCTTAATGAATCCTGACCTCCTAATCTCATGATCATCATGTGTAGTCTAGGCACAATATATTCCATAGGTATTACTACCTCAAGGGCATATACTAATTGGAATGGTGTGAACTTGGTAGCTCTCTTATAATGTGTTCGATAGACCCATGGAATTTTAAGAATTTAATCCTCCCAATCATCTCTCTGAACATTATAATTTTTTGTTAGCATCTTGCCCAAAACTTTATTGGATGCTTCTACCTATATATTGGCCTACAGGTGGTAAGTCATGCCTTTATGGTGTGATATAATAAACTCTTCAATGAGAGTCTTGATAGTATTATTGATAAAGTGTGTTCCTCGATCACTTACCAACTTAACTAGACATCCAAACCACATGATAATGTTTTCATATAAAAACTTGGCAATATCCTTCACACTGCAACTTGGAGTGGTAACAACTTCCACCCATTTCATGAAATAGTAAGTTACAGTGATAATGTTTTTGACATGATTGTGATTACTTGGGGGAGTTATAGGTCCAAAAAAATCAATTCCCCATTGCTCAAAATGTTATTCTACAAGCATAGGTACCAAAGGCATTTCATCCACTAGTTGGGCTTGCCCATTCTTTAACAGACATCACGGTATTTAGCAAATTTGTATGCATATTGAAATAGTGTAGACCATCATAGACCACTCTAAATTATTTTCCATGTATTGGATTCTCTTGTGAATTGACCTCCTATGATCCCTTGATGAGCCTCTTGAAGTAGTTGTGGTCACTCATGCTCTAGAGCTACCTTATGCAATGCATCATCTTTACCAAGCTTATATGAGTATCCATTAATGGTGCTATATGGTATGGATATGGTAGCCATCTATTTCTTGTCCCTCTTTATATAATGTGCAAAAAAGGTTCCTTTTTCTAATAAGCTTTTTAATTTCTTCCATGTTATCAAGAACTACAAAAGTACTAAATAAATGAGCATAAGGGGATTCATCTTTGAGTTCCTCTAGTTCCTCCCCATTATGAGGTCAGTTGAGATTATATGGTCCCATATTCTCCCACCATAGCTTAACATTAATCCAAAATTAAAAATCCTAGAAAAACATCAAACACCTTAATATATGTCCTAGCATTGGTTTATTAATCGGGCATTATAATGCCTAGTGGCCCATGAATAACTCAAAAGGATTAGTCAACAAGTAATGCAAAAATTTTGTAATGCAAACACCATAACAAGTGATTCTCTCTCTATGGTCATGTAATTGATTTCTATAGTTGATAATTTCCTACTAGTAAAATGTAACGAGTGGTCCAACCTACCTTTGCCTAGCTGTGCTAAGACAACTCCTATTGTAGTGCCATAAGCATCCATATATATGTGGAATGGTTTCTTCTAGTAAGGAAATACAAGATGGGTGTTGTTACCAACATTTGCTTTAACTTAATGAATGTTGTTTAACATTATGGTTTCCATTCAAATTTAGTATCCTTTCACATTAGCTTCTTCATGTGCACAGATTTAGTTGCATACCCTTTTACGAACTTCCTATAATATATAGTAGACCAAGAAAGGTGCGCACTTCAGTTGATTTAGTAGGAAGTGGCATTCCTATTATAATAGTAATTTTAACTAGGTTGACCAAAATTTTGTTGTTACACATAACATGGCCCAACAAAATAATAAAAGGTTTAAATAATAGACACTTCTATAAATTTAAGGTGATGTACAAAGCCCGACATCACTCTAACATCAATCTTAGTTTAAACAAGTATTTTTTAAATATAGAGAAAACTGACTAATCATCTAGATAGACTTCCAAGAAATTATGAATAAAGTCTTTGAATGCATTTACCATAAATCTAGGAAATATAATGGATGTGTTCTTTAAACCAAATGGCATTACCTTATATGCAAATGATCCCCATTTAGTAGCGAAGGTGGCCTTAGCCTAATATTCCTTAGCAATTAAAATCTAGTGATATCCATTGAAACCATACATAAAATAATATACGTCATGCCCAACCATGGATTCAAGTACTTCATATGTAAAAGGAATAGGAAATGGATCATTAACACAAGCGTCATTGAGTGTGTGGTAATTCCCGCACACCCAAATTTCTCTTGTTTTCTTAGGTTGAAAAATAATGGGACTCACCCACTCTACCTTTTCAACTGGATAAATAATTCCATCTTCTTACATTAGATCTAGTTCAGCCTTTACTTTGGTCTTCATATTAAGATTGATCATGTAGGGTCACTTTTTGAGAGGGTGTGCACATTCTTTTAACTCTATATGCATTTCTCCCAAAAATGAATTGACACTTTTTACCTCTGAAAAATTATTTGGAAACACATCTTGATAATCTCTTAATAGTTGTAGGGCCTCAGAGATCTACTTTTATCCCTAGTAATCTCTCACATTTTGTCCCAATATTTCCTTGAGTCTTTTACAATGGTTCTTGATATATCTTGCCTAATCCAGTAAGCATAGTATCTTGTAAAATGTGTTTGCCTTCATGTTACTAAATGACAATATTACACAATTTATCCTCTTCTAATTGCTCTACACTTTGTACTAGTTTGGGATCTTCTTCATCAAAGAACCCTTCTATATTAAAATCCCCATCACTGTCATTGTCATTAGATTCTATGAGATCATTATTTATTCAATTACACACTAAACTTGGAGTTATTATTTTTGGTTAAATTTTTAATTACACAGCATGAGATCCAAATTTTATGTAGCTTCTTGATGAGATGATTCAACAACATTTGTTAAATCTTATACGTGTTTATGACATAGGAAAAAATTATTTTTTTACAAAGCACTATGTACTAGTGGATATCATCTTCAAACACAAAAGTTTGAATCAAGTAATGTTGAAGTTTTACCCAATGTTTAGTTTCCATCCTACACTCTTGATGCATATACCAAGCTATTGGAAGAGGTGTAAGGGTATGACTAAATATGTACACCTAGTATTGTAGCTCTACTCCTTGTGTGGTCCATATATCTACGCATTGATGAATGCACAGTTTTAAATAGTAACCCTCTTGAAAGAAAGGCCATTTTGATTTAATAATAGCTAGTAATTGAAACCTTACATGCAGTATTTCATAGGCATCCTCCCAATGCATTTCTAAGTATTTGTGTAAGACCCACCATGTCATAGCAGTTCCTTTCAGTACATAGTTGAGTGCACTAACTCATTTTTCCACCTCTAGTACATGGTTTTCAAGCCTCAAATGAATGGATTGAGATCTTTTGTCACAAAATATTAAGGTATTTGTCATTCTATGATGAAAACCAAGTGCAAAGGTCATAATTCATAATCTTTATGGGACCAATTCAAGATATGTGCATCTGAGTCATCACTTATGGATGATGCAGAATCCTAGGGTAAAATTCCTTCTTGGGGTTGGTTCAGTATAATCCATCATAGTTGAACTATTATTATACAAAAAAATCTACTTTAGATCTTGTTGATGACCGTACTAAAGGAGAAACACATTCTTCGATGTGAACCTACCTAATGAGAGACTTTGTTATAACAGGTTTGAATACTAGCAATTATTCTTGTTGTGTAGTATTAGGTTATAATAGGTTTGAATACTAGAAGTTATTCTTTTTGTGTAGTATTAAGTTTTCACTTTTGAAATTCTACAATCTGCACCCGATTTTGTCTTTCATTTGTCCCAAATTTAAACCAACTATTGTCCCCATAAGCATAAGGAGACTCTGGCTCTTTAGGAACGATATATGGCTTTTGTTCAAATTTATTTAAATGTATGACTACTATGAACAATGAATCCATAGAGGAAAGATTAGTATAGTGTTATTTAGTGAAACCAAATCAAAACTAACATACTAAACACTAACACCTCTAGCCTAGACACTAGGGAGAGCATAGGTAACAAGCACACAATGAAAACACAACTAGAAAATAAAAGAAATCATCCTTTTACCTTCCTTGTAGCTCTAAAATGATTTTTTGAAGTGGCTTGTTTGGCTATATGCTCAATAAATCTTTATCAATGAAGCTCCATTGTTCCACCTCTCCTTGGCAACTTGGTTTGGTTGGTTGGCTTACCTTGGCTTATGAATTTGACATGATAATTTTTGGCATCCTAGGTTACACCCTAGCTAAGAAGGGGATTGTTCCGGTCCTCCTGCTTAAATGTAGTCCAACATGGGACTAACCCTAGGTTTTGGGTCACCTAATTTGGGTTAGACCTATAGAGAAGGTTGACTTCCTTTTGGGTCAATCACCTATACTAGACCTAAACTAGCTTCTTGTTGGGAAAGGGGAGAGAGATTAACAATAATGCATAAAAGCATGTAAAAATGAGGTGATACACCAAATTTTTTGATCCTTATACTTACATAAGACACACTATATGACACTTTAAATATTTGTAAACATCACTTCATTCACTCTTTGATCAGCTTCCACATAAATATTTCACAAAAAGACATGGACTAATTATTGACCTAAAATGGGAGGGCAGTTGTCCACTTCCAAACTGACCAATAGACTATATATGCACTTAGAATGACCTATGAAAACTAAAAAAACACTACATGAAGGTGATAAAACATAGACAGAGGCAAGGAAAACATATATTCACTTAACCACATCAATGAATTCATAAGACACACTTCAACTCAGCTTGTAAAATAGAGGAATTCAGTCTTTTATTACATCAAATAGGTGTTACAGTACAAATCTTGGTAGATTCTAGTCATGCCAAAGAGAGGGATCATTTATAAGGATCAGAATCCTATATTTATATTAGAATGAGATGAGAGAAATAGGGAGGGATGCGTGGAAGAATGGAGGAGTCACAAATGATCAAGACAACTATTATACCAACTCCTCAAAATCCCCATGCATTAATATCATTGGGACTCTATTTAGTGTGGAAAGGTGGAGAAATATCATATAACCCAAGATAACCACTGCATGCAATCATGAATGATTGTACTAAATCCTTCTTGAGTTCCTCATTGTGTTAATGCTTGGCTAACAGCTCCCAATGGCAATATTTGATCCCTAAAAATCTACTTTGGTTCAACTTTAAACTACATTTTGACCTCCAGCCAAAGTCTCATAACTTCAACTTTTAATTTTGATCATCGATCTTGATCTGGGTCTTCAAGATTATGACACCTTTGACCTTCATCATTGGCCATCAATATATGATCTGCCTTTGAGATTGTGCCACTTGGTAGCCCTATATTGGTCCTTAAGATATGCTGACTCTTTGACCTTATGTGTATCATCAATATTCTTTTACATGAATCAAATGCACACCATTTATTTACTTGATAGTTATCATGGTCATGACACTTGACAACTACAAATTTATCTTTGATACTCACTAACTTGTTGACCTCTCATTCGTCATTGATCCACCTTTACATGATGGATCACACACCATCAATCTAATTGAGCCCACTATCTTTGTCAGTCATCATTCACCATTAGATCTCTACTTAGGTACTTGAGATCTTTACACTTTTCATCAATGTATTCAATCTTGGGTCTACTGACCTTTTGACTTGATGCTCATCATTGATCTATGAATACATGATTGAATGTGCATAGTTGGATCTTCTAGACCCATGATATTGTTCCCACATATGCACCATTAGATTTGATCTAAGATTTCATGATCTTGACACTTATTGGATCCATGTTTATCCTTAGGGAAATTTGAATTCAAATGACAATTTTATGAGGCCAAAATTTGACGTCTGTGCGTATGTCTCACTCTACAAGTTTAACTTTGGAAGCTTATATCTTGAGATAGAGAACTCATCAAGACATGAAATTTTCATAAGATATTTATGGGACCAAAACCATCATGTCCATGCATTCCTCTAGCTCTGTTTGACCTCCCAAGTGTATATATTAAATGTGTAACTAGACTGATATGTTCATTCTTGTATGATGTGTCATGACAGTCTGGCTATCTAAGATCACCAAATTCACACTTTAAGCCTGCTTAAAGTGTTTCAAAAACTTGAAAATGTCATTAAGACTTCCTAAATCCCATTTGTTCCTTTTACTATTGGATCATTCTTCAACTAGGACTCTACTCAACTTCTCCCTCTAGATCTAGGCAAACTTTTGTATGTGGGCCAAATTGGCCAACATACTACTAGAAGAGCTTCTTTAAGGTATTTTAGAATAATAAAATTGCACTAAAAAATCTTCTTACATCTATTTGAGCATAATAATTTTACACAAAAATAGCTTCTTGATCAACAGTTAAGGCCATGCATTTATAGCCTCCAAAGTCAACTTTTACCCAAGTTGAGTTAGGTTAGAATTTAAACATGGAACGAGTTCAAACTAACCCTAGGTGAGTTAAAGTTAAATCTAGTTCAGTTAAGGAGGGCATATGTAATTATGATTTAAATTAATAGGCATGGATCCAAAATTAGAAATTTTTATATATTTGTGAGAGCTTGACAACGCATAAAGGCAATGATGAAGAGGCTTGATATTTTGAATTTTTGAATTTTTATTTTTAGATATTCATTAATTACAAATGGATAATTTAGCTAAGCATTTAATCTAGTTTAATTAGTTGATTCATTTTGATTAGCATTTTAGCTCTTTTAAGAATTATTCAAGTGCCCTGCTTAATGGCTCCATAGGCCAAACTACTAGTTTTTAGGTCACAAGGTGACTAGAGATGAATCTGTGAGAGGTTATTATTGTGTATGGGATAATAACCCAAATAGGGATACCTCAACATGATTCTAAGCACTAATGAATGTCGTGTAGATAAAATTGGGATGTTCAATGATTCTTAGGCTTAATTTGCAATGTTTGGTAGAAATCGGTCTAAAGTTTGTTCAAAATCTAGTTGTGGCCAGAATGGGGTGTATACAACTACTATTTTATCTTTTTGATGCAATTTTAACTGATTTTACATAGTATTAATTGTCAATTGGCCATCATAAGCCCATTTATTACCAATTAAGTCAAGGTAATGGGTATTTATTATCTTCATGTTGACCTTAAAATCCCCTCACAAGCTAAGCTTAGCCACTTTAGTTTCAACATCTTCTATTCATCCAATGGGTTCAACTCTGCCATACTCTGCTAAGCTTAATATTACTAGACTGTAGCTCAGAGTTAGTTGACCAATGACTTCCCATATTAAGTGGGGAATCATATTAACTATAATCCTAAATTCAAATATTACATTTGGAATTTCATATCCAGCCAATTCAATATCCATTCATGAATCCACATCCCAAGGCTTCTTGGTCTTGACATACCAAACTACTTTATCAGCCCTTGTTTGTCCTCACTGCACACACTACATGAGATTGTGTAGGAGGTTAGTGATATTTTGGGATATATCCTCATTATGTAGTTTACTGAGTAGTTTCATCATATCCATCAAAGGGGTTAAAATGAACTCTTGTCGTATTATCCCAAAAATTTACCCATATATTTGAGCATCAATAGTAGTGTTATCATCATCGAAGACTAGTTTTTGTTGTATTTCTTATAATACATGTGCAACTTGATACATTAAATTCTTTTCTATTATAGGATCAAGATACTTATCTCATTTAAATTTTCTAATATGATGATACTGAGGCATTTTAAAAGGAGATAAGCCTTGTTCATCTCTTTGTTACCTTGTGATAGCTTGCACAAATGCATTTTCCTTTAGATGTGCATTAATCATGTTTACATTGTGCACTATATCCTTCTTTATTTATTTATCCAAAATAGGGCAATCTTTCATTTGATGTTGACCTTTGACCCTATAGTATACATAGTAAACTTGTCTCTGAGGATTTGTGGGATAGTTCCACACATAATGATTATATGCTCTACATAGATAACATTGCATAGGAGGATGAGTTTTCCAATTATCATATATTCATCTATATCCCCCTTTGTATCCTCCCCTATTCTATTGGTATCACCATCCTTGAGATTGTTTCCTAATATATCTTCCTTGTTGATTCATCTATGCATCATATCCTCCATATTGATGTTGATGGGAACTTAGACTCCAACTTGCCTTTTATTGTTAAAGATTTGTGTTGTTACAAGGTTATGCATACTAACCAAAATAATTGTACAGGGGAGATGACATATTATTCCAGCTTGCTAGACCCTATGGTTGGTATTGTAGTGATGAAGGCATCTAGTATTTTGGTAATGAAGGCACCCATGCTAGACTACCCTAAGTCACATTTATCATCTCCATGTCTGGTCCTAGATTTGCTTACTTTACAGTGGGTATTTGTTGGGCTACAACTACAAATATGTTTTTTGTTATATCTTACTTTAATTCTTTTAGGGCTCGACAACTTGTCTCATCATGATTTGTAGATTTGCAAAAATTACAATACATATTGTGTGACTTTTGGATACATTACTAGAGAAGATGGCACTTGGACATAGAATGTCCAATTACCCTACATATTTCACAAAATTGTGTTTTAATTATTGGACAATCATTCTTATGATGTCCCTCATGTTCACACTCTATGCACCATAATCCTAATTTAGGCTTATCATTTTCATGCATCTCATTCATCCTGCTCATAAAATCATCTAACTTAGCTTCCACTTTTTATCCCACTGATGGAAATCTGCATAGTCTTCTATCTATTCAACTCTTATGGCAGTAGATCGAACATCAACCTTGTTGGAAAACTTAAATTATGCAATATAAAACCTTATTTTTGGTCATAATCCCTCTACGAACCAAGTAGTCTTATCTTTATCTTCTAAAATAAAATTGATTTTATTTATCACATCGGAGAACCTTTGATCATATTCTTTAATCATTTCTCCTGATTTTTGTTGAATTTCCTTTAGATCTTGAATCACTTGACTATAACATTTTTTACCTTAAATTCTAATACTAGTAAATCTTTAACTTATGTGAAATCAATGGTATTTACATTTATTTTGAAAATGAACTCCAAAGCATGTCCTCCCAAATCCCCTATGATTTTGCATTTATTCACATCATCTGAGGTTACCCCTTTTACAACCCATTTCATTTTGTAGGTTACCAAGTATTATTCAAGGTCCGAAGATCCATCATATGACATTAAAGGTACAAACATACTTGCATGAAGTGCCATAGTTGGTAGGCTAGTAGTTGTTACTACAAATGTTTGAATACCAAAAATTATGACTAAAGGTGTTTGCACACTAGTTATTGCATTGTTAAGTGATTGCATAATGTTTACTATGACTATAGGCTACTTCACACTACTCTTTTCAAGAGTATCAAAAAAACTTTCTTCTTGTAACTTCTTTCTTTCTAATGCCCGCTTGATTTCTACACTAAGCCTTCCAAACTTGTCGATAAAGGAATCAAACCAACCTGAATTAGATTTTCTCTCTATACTTTTTCTAGATTATATAAATAAAGTGGGATTAGGGGATGTGTACCCCTAAAATGAATGACATTTATTTCTAACTTATTCTTGCGTCAAACTTGAACCTACAATATTACTACCTTTAATTTTAACATCTTCCTAGGAACTTTCCTTCTCGGGTCTAGTTAAAAATTATTCCCTTAACTGTGATCTACCTCTACTTTCTAATTGATCTACCTCATCACCATTGTTTCCAACATCCTATTTCTCATCCAGCGCTTTCTCATATTCTACATACCCTTCTCTTTTAGTAGTTATCAACTCTTCTCTTAATAGCCTCTTTTCTCTAGCATATTTTCCTTGTATGTCTCTAGGTCCAGCACTTTCTTCTCTACTCCTAGTCCTGCTCATAGTTACTTCAGGATCGTTTGTCTTATTCTACCTTCTTTATTATCATAGTTCCTTTTCAAGTCCCAAAATTTTCTTATTGCTCTGAGCCTTTTTGCCTTCCATTTTATGGGATCAGGTTCAAGTTATTCTTACTCAGTTCTTCATCATCCACTTCCTCTCACACACACCCCCATGGTGTCAAAGTGACAACTCCATGTTGGCTGGAGTAGGCTTTTCCATTACCAACATCTTGATCACCAAAGGTAGTCACTATAAAAATTTCCCTCTAATTATTTGGACAAATCAATCTTGTGTAATCTAAAAAGCTACGTATCCTTATATTGTGAACTCTATGATATAGCCACCAATCATAGTCTTCATCTAATAATATACTACTCGAGACCAATTGGTATCTAGGTTGTGCATCCTTTCTAGTTTGACCTCAGTACAAACTATAAATTTTGTTCTCCTTCGACTAAAACAATAATATTATAATCTAGCTAGTCATGTACCTAACAATCTAGGCAATTCACACCAGAAAATCTCATAGCTTTCACCATAGAGGTGTTCTTGGATAATCTTCTCTATATTTTTTCTAACTCTCCATGCTTTTTCCTCTGCAAAGTTATTGATTCTCTTATCTATCCATCTTTATACATCTCTTTGCCCTAGAAACCATATCAACATATTTCATCCAAATAGGTTCCATGCTCACCGTACCATTATTAGCAAAGGTTCTTAGAGTTACACCAAAATATGCTAATTACAGGGATAGCTTGCACAGTAGAGAGTACTAACAAGCACAAAAGAGATGATAATATTATAAACCATCTATGAGGTACTAGAATAGATCGAAGAGTAAGACAAAATAGATATAAATAGAATTAGAACCATAATTAGTATCGCATCAAATTACATATTAAATAAAATAGAGTACTCATTATGCATAAACCATACATAAAAGAAGATAAGGAAAATTATAACAGAATGATTATATTAATATCTATCAACACATCAAACCAGATTCTATTACATCAAAGTGTTATTTATAACCTTTTATAATCATGTTGTCTCTTCACATTCTAGCTATTTTTGATACAAAAGGAAAGACTCTTCATATTCTTCTATTACTCGATTAGGCTTACACGGTTGAATACATACAAAAGTTATACAAAAAGACAAAATCATACACTTCACACATGTGTTCATCTCATATACTTCATAGTTTTAACAAGCTCTATTCTTTATCCAACACCAACCTTGGCAAAGCCCTTAGAAGGGGAAGAACCAGTGCTAAAACCTAGAAAAACCCTGAGTGAAAATTTAAATATTTAAGAAAAAATCAACAAATTTAGGGAAAATTCCCAAAAAAAGATAAAATTGGGACAATTTTTTAAAAATAGTGAAAATTTGAATATTTAAAGAAAATTTAACAAATTTGAGAAAAAAATCCCAAAATTAGGGCAATTTCAACAAATTTAGGGAAAACTCCCTAAACTAGGGTAATTTAATACACTTTAATAAATTTAGAAAAGTTGCAAATATTTACGACAAATTCAATTAATTTAGGAAAATTGTAAAAAAATAGTACAAATTCAACAAATTTTGAAAAACTCAAAAAATGTAGGGGAAATTCAACTAATTTATGGAAAATTCAAAAAGTTTAGGGGAAACTCAAAAAAATATGGCAAGTTTAGGGAAAAAATAATTAAAAATATAAAATTTAGGGTAATTTCAATAAATTTAGGGAAAAATTAAAAAAAAGGAAAACTTAAGGATAAATTAAAAAATTAAATTTTCTTTTTCAAAAAATCTAAAATTTAAGAAAAATTTAGCAAATTTAAGGAAAAATACAAAAAGTGTGAAAAATTACTTAAATTTAGGATAATTTTGAAAAATTAGGTTAAATTATGAAACCTCAAAAAAACCTTCCATTATCATGTGATTAGGCAAAAGTATGTTATATTTGCTTACTTCGAGCACATTTAATGACTAGGTATCAAATATTGTGTCTGCTCTTTAAAGGCTTGGTCTTTGTTTCTTAGTCATAATTGATGTAATCTAGACAAGTTACAACCAATTTATTCTTATTTTTATTTACTCAAAATGTATATGATCATATTCAACCAAATTTATATCATCTAAATCCATAATTAGCAAAAGTTATGTAAAATTAGAAAGAAAACAAAAAATTATGGCAAACATAAAAATTAGAGAAAACTCAATAAATTATGTGATTTTTTAATCAATCAAGAATATAAATATCAGGGATGTTTTTAAAAATAAAAATAAAAAAATTAGTTAATTTTTACAGTTTATGTAATTTTCTATTTCTTTTTAATTTTTTGTAAATATTTTTTAATTTTTGATAGCATGTAAACCTTTTTAATTCCTTTAGTTTTTTATTTTATATGGTTTTTACAATTTACAGATGTTATATGAACTAGTTAGTCAAATTAATGATAAACCTATATTTGCTAAAAAAATATAAAGTCGGCCTATGACAAGTGTGAAAAACTATTGGCATTTAAATTTTGTTTTGTGACTTAGTCAATTTTTTAAAATGCATATTTAAAAATTATAGGTATTACTTTTTTAAAATGTTGTACAAACTAAGTTTGTATATTTTTATTAAATGCAAGGCCTCTCATCACAAAGATCATCATTATATAAGGCTTGTTAATCATTAAGAAAAAAATTATCTTCAAGGGCAACCAAGCTAAGGTAAAAGGGTGATGACCAATCCCACATCTTTTGAGCTTAAAGTATATATAGACTAATATATGTTTGTGTTTTACGATTTTTTTAATTATATTTTTAATAATTATTTAATTGTGTTTTATGGAAGGAAGTATCAAATCATCCAATATCAAATTCCTCTTGTGGTTTTAACTATGAATGGGGTGATCTTGATTACTAGGGTTCTCCTTCTTCAAGCAATGCTTTTGGACTCCAACCAAATTTAGAAAATGGGGGTGTTGACACTAGGACACTTGGGGAGTGTGTGACTCGGAGTGATTGTTGAAGAGAGGCTATTAAGGGATGGGATAATGTACTTAACCATGATGATCCTAATATTGTCTAGGGTCAATCATTACTTTATATTACTATTCATTTTATTATATTATTCTAACATCTGAATTATTATTTTGTTATATTATTATCATATATATATACAAGTTTTTTTATATGAAAAGATGCCATTAAGATGAAAAGGGTCAAATCGACTCAAAGCATGAGGACAAAAAACTAAACTTTGTTAAAAAGTAATGTTACTTTATTAAAAATAACTAGCTTATCATAACAGACACTGAGAATATGAACCCCCGTCATCCAAGTGAGTGATAGTTTTCCTCTTCTTCCACTATTTCTTCTACTGGATGATTAGCTTGAGAATTGTTATTTTACATGCAATACCAGTGGTGTTAGTGTTCTTTCATGTTCATCGTGTCCTTTGTTATCCTAGTATAAGTGTTTTACATTCCTTTTATTTCATCCATATTTATGCAAACCATTGTCAATATTTGGGTATGAAGTCTAGCCTCCTTTCCACTATTTTCAAAGAGGTCTTTAATATGTATTAAGTTATCGTTCATAGTTTTAGTTAAGTTGAATTGTGCCAAAAAGATCTCCCAAAAAAATTTGATCGAGGCATCCATCTCTTTATGATATTAAATGTACTCTCTATTTTGATTTAAAACAATATTATTAACACTTATTATGGCTTCCTTGGGTATGTGAATGCAATTGATCACGTCTTTGAGGTGATCCAAAATCTGGCTTCCTTGATTAAGCCCAACACTACTTGGGTGAGAGGATTATCCTTTTTCCCATTCCCCACCATTTGGTGATCCTTTAATTTTAATGGAGAATTATTTTTTCATTGGTCTTCCTTGATCCGTACATGATTTTGTTTTACTTGTCTCATTAAGCTTGTTCTTGTTGTAACTATTTGCCTTTTGTTTTCTTTATTTTGATTTTGGTCCATCTTCTACCCTTATTTACAATAGCATAAAAGCATCCACCCATGTTAACATACTCATCTACTATTTTATAGAAAAAATGATGTTCTTGGTACCCAGATTATCTTACATAGGTAACCACCTCCAGATCCTTTAACACCACTTTTTTGGGCTCTTCTTCATTCCTACCAGTGAAAACTTGATTATCAAATAGAAGAGATTCATCTATTTCCCTCCTATCCTGTTGATAGTTGGGATTGTTGGATAGGTCTATAGGTTGTGACAAGTGAATGCATATATCTTCTATCTAGTTCTAATGTGTCATGTATGTGAGGTCTTTCATTTCAGTTATGACTTCTTCCAACACACTAATTGTGATGGATAGTAAGAGGCATACCACCTAAAAAAGAGCCATCACCAATTAGAGGAACTAAGCCAAGAGATTCACTAGGATGGGAAAGAGGTAAAACACAGTAAACTAGGTAGTTAAAGTAGTTAAAGGAGTGCCAGAATAAACTATCCCAGTTAGAGTGGGTAAGAAGCATATTAGAGAGAAAAGGTTGAGGTGCATTAGACAAGTTTCCAAAGGCACTTGAGAAGAAATTTCTATGAGGACTTCCTCTTAACCAAGTTCACCAAACTAAAAAGTTTCCAAATAAGACCATCTCCACCCCTCTATGCAAAAATTAAGTTGATTATTTCCCCAAAAAATTAGAATTATGTCTCTATTGTTTTTATTATCATTCTTAGTAAGTTTAAGGGGATAACTTGTTATCTTATGATGTTTGACAAGTTTCCTTTCCTCTTGGTCCTCTTTCCTTACTTGGAGCCACCCTATGCACATTCTTTAGGAGGTGATACATTCTTTTTTTATGATTTCCTTCAATTTCTCCATCTCCTTATTTGTGGATATATTAGGCATGTTTCCTTTATTGTCTTTTGAGTCGAACTGTATACCAAAGTTTGATAACTAATCCACTACTCAGTTTCCTTCTCTTAAAGTGTGGTTTAACTTTGCTTCCTTAAAATGGTTCCTCAATTTTCCCCCTTATTCAGATAATTTTTTCATTCTATAGTTAAGGTTTTTAGTATTCTCCATAGTTTTGATGACTATGAGTGAGTCTCCTTCTATGATCACTTTCTCGATGTTTTATTTCAATGCCAACTTCATCTATAAGATGAGTCCCTCAGGTTCCATTGTATTGTTAGTATTGATCCTAGTAGAGATGACATTATAGGATATCACTTTCCCCTTATGATCTCTTAATATGACCCCTAAGCTAGACTTCCCTGGGTTATGTTTTGATTCTCCATCAAAATTAACCTTGTGCCAACCCTATTACAAGGGGGGACCATTTTACACTTATCCTTATTATCTCTTTCTTCTACTTATTACTGGCTTTCATAATAACATAGAATTTTTTGATTGTTCTCCAATTTTGGAGTATTTTTATTTCCTCATAATCAAGTTATTTTTTCTATAGATGTTTTGTAGATAAGGCAACCTAATTAATAATAGATTTTATTTCCATCCAGACTTTCTCTTGGGACTTATGCCTACCATTATCTTTGAATATTCTCACATTTTGTTCTGTCCACACTTTCCAAGTTAGCAAACTTGACCCTTTAGAATGTTTAATTTCTTATTACACCTACACACTTTGGGGTGATATGGAAGGCTGTCATTCAAGGTCCAACTCAAGTTAAACCTATTAATAAAAATATTCCATAACCCTGAGCTAAAGTTATAATGAAGAAGGAGGTGCTCTATGTTTTCTTCAATATGGTAGCACAAGACACATCTCGACAGTCCCTAGAAGCCTTTATTTTTTAGGTTTTCCCCTATTATAATCTTCCCATATGTTGCCATCCACAAAAACATTTCACCTTCAACAAATATTTTAAGTTATATATATTATTCCATAATGAACCTTTAGATGCTCTTAGAGGACCTTCCATCTAGGCTATGTATCTTTCTTTTATTGTGCACACCCTATGCCCTTTCTGTTATAGTTCAATGTATCTTTTTATGTGCTCTAAGGAATTTGAAAACCTTGTAAGATGCCATTTAGGGTCTTTTGGGGTTCATCCTGTGTGTAATCAATGTTTTGGAAGGTTTTCCAGGTAAAGGTCTTGTGGTCTAACTCTACTTCTTCAACCCAATAATATTTCACTTTATGCCCCCGTATTTTGATACTTTCTTCTCTAATATTGTCAAAATTTGATTCCATTTTCAAAGGTTTTTGGGTAATTCATATGTCTTCCCAAAATTTTATGATTTACCCATTTTTAACCGGCTAGAATAAACCCTTGAGAATAATGTCTCTGGGTTCCCTTATGTTATTCTAAAAAGTAGAGCCAATAGGAAGTTTATTTTTTTATATTATTTATTGATTCCTTTCATAGCGATATTTATTTTTTAATAGTTCACTCCATATTTTGGAGGGATTAGCTCTGATTATCTAGACTAATTTAGATATGAGGGCTTGATTTACCTTATTGAGGTTTTTTATTCCAGCACCCCCTTGAGATATTGGTTTTCAGACTTCATCCCAAGTGAGGAGAGATAATTTTGCCTTTTCCCATATTCCTTTATAGATAAATTTTCTAATAATTTGTTTCATCTTGGTCAAAATACTTGAAGGAACCTTTAAGAAAGAGAACCATATAAGGTTGCAGATTACAGAACCGTCTTTATGATATTATTATTCTTATGTATATCATATGTTTACCTTTACAGTTACTAAGTTTCTTCTGCATATTTTTAGTGATTTTATTATAGAGATTATTCTCTCCCTTTCCTTTAAAGAGTGGGAAGTGTAGGTAATTGTATGGGAAAGATGCCATCTCAAAACAAAAAATTATACAAAGGAATGATTGGATATTAGTAAAGACATTGATGAAGAAGATCTTAAATTTGCTTCTATTTACTAATTATCCCAACCCTTTTTTTAATTGCCCAATAGATCCCTTATTTCTCTAACCTCTTATAGTATTATAGAGTGAAGAGCATGGCATCATCCATGAATTGCAGGTGAGAATGGGTATTTCCATTTATTTTTATTTTAATCCCTTTTATTATGTTTTCTTCTTTTAGGATTTTATGCATCTTCCTAGGGCCTTTGCCACAAGGATAAAGAGATATGGAGAGGGTGGATCCCATTGGCTAAGACCCATGGAAGAGGAGATGTATCCTTTCAAGGATATATTAACCATAATTGAAAACTTGGAGGAGGAATAACAACTCTGAATCCATCTTCTCCATTCTTGACTAAACCCAAATTTATGGAGCATTGTGTTCAAAAATGACCAATTAACTTTGGCATATGCCTTAGAGATGTCCAATTTTATCAAAATTCCTTGTCTCTTGCTAGCATATAAAGAGTGTATAATCTCACGAGTAATGACAATGCCATTAGTGATTTTTTTTCCTTTGATGAAGCTTCCTTGTTCCTTAGAATTTAGCTTAGGTAAGATGCTTTGAAGTTCGTTAGCTATAGTTTAAGACATAATTTTGTAGATAGTCTTATATATGGATATCGATCAAAAGTCCTCTAACATTCTATGTTTTAATTTTTTGGGGATGAGAATGAGGAATGTGGAGTTGAAAGCTTTTAGTATCCCTTAGGATTCTTTAGATTCATGTACCACTTATTTGATCTCTTCTCCCAAAAGATCCCAAAAGTGTTGGTAGAAGAGGGTATGGAATCCATCCAGGCCCAGGGATTGATCTCCTACCATCTCGAAGACTGATTTTTTGACTTACTCAAGAGAGATATCCTCCATCAAATTTTTGTTATCTAATTGGGTGACTAATTGTTGGATTTATCTCCAAATGTTTAACCATAAAAATCTAGATTAGGGAATTTAGGATTAAAGGGGATGAAGATAGCCTAGGGTATAAGGTGATAAACTATATCTATAACAAGTCAATTAAATGTTAAACGTAGATATAACATATGTTGAATTCATTAAACTGAGATAGGATAAAAATAGTAAGTACAACTATGCTAGATATGGAAATGATAAATAAATAATGTCCTTAGTTGGTTCTAATACTAACATAGTTCTGTCTTTGGAACAGGTAAGGAGCAAATTGGAAGAAGATTATGGAATAGTCACCAAATTCTAGATTGGGTACCTCTAGAGTCATAGACACTAGCATCATCTTGGGATGGTTATGTCGATGCTACTACCTAAACTAGATGTAGGTGTCTTGTACAAAATACCTACTAAAAAATGATGTGACTACCTAGATACTTCTAGGTTTGTCTTCACCTTCACTCTGATGCATTTAGATTTAGGTCATGTACTATCACTCCTCATGAAATTTTAAAACCCTAGTTCTTCATATTTATAGTGGCCTTAGAAAAAATGTCTTAGTGGGTACATGGTATTGAGATGACCCTAAAGACCCCTCTATCAATGAGTGTTACCTACATAGTTAATACTCTGAAGAGGGCCTCAAACTGATGTAGATCTCCCCTACATGTTGGCTTGTGTGAGAATCATATAATATTTGGAAAGAAAGTAAAATAGTGGCCTAGCTTGTAACTTGTAAAATCAGGCTCTTAGATTGCTCCTTCAATACTTCATACCTTTAGCTGTGCATTCCCTATGAATGATATGGAAATAAGAATAAATATGAAAGCTTTTCTCGATTGAATGTTCTTTTAATGTTATTTGGTATGAATGCTAGGTGAAAAATGAATGAGGAGTGACTATGAATATATACCAATCCTATCAAAAAATAGCTCTCATTAAATAACTTAGGTCAACCATTAAGATACATTTCATTTTAAAATTAGATGACTTTAAGACACTAGACACTTGCATCAGAGTAGGATACCTACGTCAATGCAGGTGTCTATCCAAGATGATAGCGTCTAGGGAACAAGAAAGTAGGTATAGTCTCAAAACTTTCAAGGGCATAAGATAATTATGTTCTAAGTATTTTAGGAAAGATATAAGGTCCGAGTTATCAACATAAGACTAGTCAAACCAAGAGATAGGCTAAGGGGCATAAGATAGAGTAGATGTGAGACTTTTGAAAGTGAGAAAGGTCCAAAAATGAGAGAAAAAACTAAGGTCTGAGTTTGATATATGTATAATACTAAGGTGTTATATAATCCATAAATTTTTTCTACATCCCCCCCTTTAATCTAGTAATGAAATTGTTGGTTTAAAGGAGAAGAAATACGTACCCGATTGTATATAACACATCTTACTTTGTTTGAGTCCAACTTGAGTGTTATTTTGGTGACTAACCTATAATGAATATCATGTTATAGTACATAATTAGTGCATATAATATGAAATTGAAAGTATTAAAAATATTGACATTAAAAGAGCAAGGTTTAGAAGTACACTTGTGTATCGATGCAACTACCTAGCCTATTGGAAACTTGATCTGAAAAGATGTATCATTGTAAATCTATGAAACTAAGATTAGGAAAAATATATATAAATCTATAAAGTGTATATATCTAAGGAGATAGAGAGATATTGGAAGGTACATACCCCCAAATTTGAAAAAAAGGTGAGTTGCCACCCAACAGTTGAGATTAGCTTAGCCATGCAACCCAATCATACTTATAACCTAGTGAGCATGAGTGAACAAATTCAAATCATACTATTAAACTGGTGATACTAGATGATACAATCAATTCCAACCAAAAAACTTGGCAAGATTGAGTGATTTAATCACCTCGACCATACCAAAAACAAACCAACTACTATAGCAGTTGGCTTAATAAAGTCTATAAAATTTTGACCTAGTGGGTAATAATAGTCCTTGAGAGTGTTTTGAAATATGAAATTGATTTGGATTTTACACTATTACATACACATTGCATAACATATGCATCTTAGATATGTCTCATGTTGAAACTGTGTATAACAATCGTACCAATGTATAGAATTCTGCCACAATTGTGAATCTGAATTATATAACCACGTGCTTTGGCCAGTTTGAAATTTTGCACAAGTGTGGGTAGCATGTTACCATACCATGTCCCCAATATATATGGATAAATCTAAAAATTAAAATAAGTTCCAATGTGAAGGACATGTTTTAAAAACATGCCCCCACTAAATATGGGTGTGTTGAATACTGAATAATTATGGAGAACATGTTTCCAAAGCATGCCTCCATTTAACTAAGTGTGTTGAATATTGAATAAGTGTGTAAAATATGCATCTAAAGCATGCCCCCAATGAATCCCAAAAATGTGCCAAATGTGAATAACATGCCTATATTACATGCCCCCACTAATATGCACCCCCATTGAGGTGAGGGAAGAATAGAAACTAGTAGTTACCTCACCTCAAAAGGATAAGACAACTTTATAATCTATGAATGGAACCATGTCTTATATAGAAGAACATGTCTAGGTAAATTTAGTATTGAGACACATAGAATAATGTGATCACATGAAGGCCTAATATGCATGATAAATATCATGGTAACATTCTAGATAGTAATAATACAAGCTCAATAAGTAAACAAGCACACACATAAGAGCACTCAAAATCAAGTCAACATACAATGGCCCTAGGAGACCAAAAACAATGGGCATGTTAAAATTCCATATAATTGAAGGGACATGACTTAGTCAAATGTCCACAAAAGCAAGAATGACATATTCAAATGTCCATACAAAAAATAATGACATGTTCAAACAAATAAAGCACACATGGGCACGGGGGCCAAAAATAAAGGAACATATTCAAATGCTCAAACGAGCAAGATAATAGCAAGGAAAAACACTGAAGGAAGTGCATAAAGGAATGCATAAGCAACCATCATAAACATATCATAATATCCCATTGATCAAATGTGTTAGTAAAAAACATCAAGTGTATAGCATATCAAGTACCTTGTGAAATATACAATCATGGATAAAGACATGTGTAAGTACATATAATCTCAAACATGATAATGAAAAGTGATCCTCAAATCATATAACCTATGATTATCATGATCAAAGAAGAAAATGTCCCCAATGTCCATATGACATGAGTAGAGGGAAGGCCCAACATCTAAAATAGAAATAGATCATGTATCTATGGATGCTTGTATCACACTCAAGTAGAAGTAAGACACACATGTGTATGTAGAAGTAACCGATATTTCATCCATCAACATGAAACTAACACATAGATGTTAAGGATCCAATAGAGTATGTTTATGCTGAAAATATTTTTTTATTTTTGAAATTTTTTTATTTTTTTCGTATTTTTGGAATATGTGAAGCTTTTCAACCTTAAGTTGGATATTTAACATTGTTTTCATCATGATTAGATAAGTTTAAAAGATACATATCATGTTATTCCTCATGCTTTACATGTTTAGTATATGAACTAATGCTATGATTTGAAATATGGATCAATTTTCCTTCATGAGAAAAGGAAATACCTTGCTAATTTGGATAAATTTTAGCTTCCATTTGGTATAACCAAAGAGTTCCCAATGTAAATGCATATGGAGATGTGGTAGGCATAACCTAGAAATTTGATTGAATTACTTTAGGACCACAATCAATTGGTATTATTATGTTTCCCAAGGAGTATTTCCAACTAACCTTTCTTTACAAGTCTTAAAGATCAAAACCAAGATGTTGAAAATGCCTTATATGGCAAGTAATTTTTGTTTTAGGATTAATATAGTTATGCCAAAAATAAGCACCACCCATGAATAAGGTGATTTCCAAATCTTGTTTGTCTATATAATGTTTAATTTATTTACTCTGAATCTCCTGGTGTGTAGTGTGTGTTTTTTGTAATTCTAAATTATATGTTGAATGATCATACAAAGAATTGCTAAACATTTTCTATTTCTATTTATCATCAGGTTGTGAACATGATTCCTTGGGAGGATCATCAAATGTAATATTTTGGTCATCAATAAGGTTTTTGGATCTTATACCTCAAGGCAAATCATTTGTTTGTATAATGCACTGGTCTCTAATGACAATCAAAACAAGCATTCACATCATATCCTTCAAGTAGAGGTTGACTCATATTAACCTCTATAGGATGAGGAAGAGATATAAGTTGACACTCTATTAACTATGGGAGTAATAAAGTTAAAGACTCAGGTAAACATGAGAGTTATCTCCTTGGTGCCTTAGATAGAATAATCTAGTTAGGTTGTCATACTAGTGTATCAATGAATGTTGTATTATTTGTATAAAATATAGTTTGAGATATATCTTGCTCATTTTTATCACACCCTTATCCTTTGTACTTGTATTCATAGGATTATAGTGTAGGATTATCTATTTGTTGGACCATTGCATAATGTTTTAAGGGATTAGGATCCATTATACATGTGTAAATGAATCCCTGGTGACTAAATTTTAACCATGTGTTCAAAGTAGAGGGAACCACATACATATCATATATTTATGGTCATCCCAAGAGAATGTTATAGTTTGAATCATTTGGCATAACTTGGCACAAAGTGGGTAATTTACCAACAATAATATTCAATGTTACTTGTCCCGATACTCACCGTGAAATATTATGAAATCCCTTGATGCTCATATTAGATCATTATAAATATTAAGGTCTAACGCCAATTAAGGAGAGGAAAGATATGTTGCAAATGTTGAGCCTTGAACTGTTGTCCACAAGAACTTGTTTTATTATTTTATTACAAACACATAGCTGGATGTAGAGTGGCAAACATGTATTTATCATAGGTTGGGATGGTGGATCCAATTTTTCAAATGATATATTATGTTTGATCCATTTTATAGAATGTAATATGAGGGCAACATGTGGAAACTCTACATTATATGGTAAGGTTGTCAATTGTAATGTTCTCACAAAAATAACCTTATAAGGTGGTGACCTGTCTAACAAGTCTAAAAGTAAAATAACATTAGTATATGTCTTTGAAATTGATGGAATATTCTCATGTTGGTTTTCTTGATTATGAGAAAGAATTTGTGTTGTAGAAGTTAAATCTTGATAAATGATATTCTTTGAGGACACCTCTTTACAACCAAAGGTAATAATGTTTGTGTTGTATATTAGATTTTAAATAATATCTACAAAAGTAGCCAATGTTATATCACTTGATACTTGGGTATCATGTAATGCCTCATATAGGATATCTTTATAGATAGTGGAGTGTTTTAGAAGCTCGAATAGTGAAATTTTAGGATACGTGTTGCCCCATTCATCAATAAGGCCATCCCTATGACATTAGGTTTAAAGGCCCTTACTCTAGTGTATTACAAAAGGAATTTTGAAGAGAGATCAAGTGTTGTTTCTGATTTAAAACCCTCTCATTATTCTCATGAATTTTCTTTATAAATTTAACAAGGTAAGTAATGTAGAAAACCATAACTATCACAAATTAAAACCCAAAATGGGTGATAGATGCATTCATATTGCACATATTTTATAGCAATCTGGCATCAACAATAGAAAAATTAGAAAACCCTAATTGACCTATGGTTTGGAATTCAAAGATCAATTTCACCAAATGTTTAATCCTAAAAATATAGATTAGGGAATCTAGGGTTAAAGGGGATAGATATAGCCTAGGGTAAAAGGATGATAAACTATCTCTATAGCAGGGCAATTAAATGCTAAGCTCATATATAACATATGTTGAAGTCATTAAACTGAGATAAGATAAAAATAGTAAGTACAATTATGCTATATATGGAAATGACAAAGAAATAATGTACTTAGTTGGTTTCGATGTTAACACAGTTTTGGATATAGAATAAGCAATAAGTAGAATGGAAGAGGATTATGGAACAATCACCAAATTCTAGATTGTGTGCCTCTAGAGTCATAGACACTAGTATCAGCTTGGGATGGTTATGTCAATACTACTATCTCAAATGGACATAGGTGTCCTATATGGAATACCTACTAGAAAAAGATGTAACCACTTGGATGCTTTTGGGTTTGTCTTTGCCTTCACTCTATGCATTTAGATTTGGGTCATGGACTATCATTCCTCATGAAATTACAAAACCCTGGTTCTTCATCTTCATAGTGACCTTGGGAAAAATGGTTTAGTGGTCACATGGTGTCGAGTTGACCCCAAAGACCCCTTTGTCAATGAGGATTGCCTACATATCCAATAGCTTGAAGAGGGCCTCAGACTATTGTAGTTATCCCCTAAGTGTTGGCTTGTGTGTGAACCATGTAATATGTAGAAAGTAAATTAACAATGACCTATTTTGTAACTTGGAAAATTAGGATCTTAGTATGATCCTTCAGGACTTCATACCTATAGATATGTAGTCCCTATGACTGATATGAAAATAGGAATAAATAGGGAAGCTTTGCTCAGTTGAATCCTCTTTTAATGCTCTTTGATATGAATGCTAGGTAATAAATGCATGAGGAGTGATTATGAATATATAACACTCCTATCATGAAATATATCCCATTAAAGCACTTAGGCTAACCATTACAATACATTTAATTTGCAAATTAGATGACTTTAGGGCACTAGACACTTGTGTCAGAGAGGACACCTACATCGTGTAGGTGTTTGTCTAAGATTTTAGTGTCCAAAGAATAGGAAAGTAGGTACAAGCTCAAAACATACAAGGGAATAAGATAAGCATGGTTTAAGTATTATCGACAAGATAGAAGGTACGGTTTATCAACATAAGACTATTTAAACTAAGAGATAGGCTAATGGGCACAAGATAGAGCAAATGTGAAACTTCTAAAAGTGAGAAAGGTTTAGAACCAAGAGAAACAACTAAATTCTAAGTTTATTAAATCTACAAGGCTAAGGTGTTATATAATCCATAAATATCATCTATAGTAGAAGGCATACTGATTTTCCTGACTCTCCTCCTTATCTTGATGTAGTGTGTCGTCCCAATATCTCATCATGTATTATTTAATATCCTTGGGTTATTCTAGGCTAGTCCCTTCCTAGGTTTCTAATTTTTAAATAAAGTTGTTTTATCTTCTAATTCTACATGATAGATGGAAAAACTTGGTGTTATGATCTCCCTCGTTTAGCCATCTTACCCTATATTTTTGTTTCCAGTAAATTTCCTCCTTTTTGTAAACTTCCTCTAGGTTCATTTTTATTTATTCCTCTTCCTCTAGGAGATCTATGAAATTGTAGCCTTCCATTCTCTTTTCCTAAATCTCTCCACTTCTCTTTACAAGATCTTTTTGACCTAAAATATATTTCTGAATATAAGATGATTCCAAATTTTTAAGGCCATTTTGAGATCTTTAAGTTTCTTTGAGAATAAGTACATCTTTATACCATGTCTATTATTAGGGGGTTTCTATTGTTGGGTTACAAACTCATCAATGTCAAGGTGTTAGAGCCACATTTTCTCAAACCTATAAGGAGATTTGACTAGCTGCTCATCTTTTATAAGATGCAATGTTGTCAACCAATGATCACATCCAAGGATTTTGAGCACCTCACTTTCTAATATGATGTTATCTTCCACCCAATTTGTTGAGGCCAAGAACCTATCAAATCTCTCTTGGATAAGGTCCTTACTTGTTCTTCTATTCCTCTAAGTGAACAATCCTTATCTTGTTTTGAGATCCCATAATTTTGCCTTCTCCACAAAGTTATAGAAGCTCAAATAATCCTTATCCCCATACTTATTACCTTATTTTTAGAGGCATCCAATCTAGAATTAAAGTCCCCCCTATGATCCAATAGGCTTTCCCATCTAGTTTGATTATAGCTTCTATTTATTTCTAGGCGTGTTCCCTTTCATATTTATTTTAGGAACCATATATGTTTATCAGAAAGAAGCCGAGTCCTGACTTCAAAGAAACAAATTTACAAACAAGGTACTAATTTTGGGTCTAAATGATCACCAGAATGACTGAGCTAGGTTTCCATAGAAGTGTCAATTATCTTATAGTCCCTATGGCATCTTTCCCTTCCATCTCTCTTCTTAGGTTTCTTGACAAGCTCTTGTTGTACTCAGATAATTTTTCTAGTTTGGTTTCTTATAACATCACTATGTTTGGGTTATACTGAGTAATCAATTACTTCAATATTCTCCTTTGAGAGGGGGCATTGATGCCCTTTATATTCCAAAAAATGATCTATATTAAGGGTGATATTTTGTTTGGTTCTCACCAAGAGGGTATCTACTTAATTTTGGGTCCCTGCTCAAATGGCTTCCATTGCCTCTTCATTTCTCTTTTTATTTTTACTTGGCCTCCATCTCCTTCATTTTTTATAGTTTCCTTTGAATTTGAGATTTTGGTTTTACATAATTCTTGTACTATCCTCTTCCATTCCTGAGTCTGACTTGTCTTCCTCATCCAATCTTGTCAAGTTTTCCTTGTGTTTTTGAACTTCCATTATGCCTTTTCCCTTTGTCTATTTTCCTTGATGACTATCTAGCTTTTTTTTAATTTGAGTTCCCTTTAATTGGATCTTTGAGTAAAATCTCCAAGTATTATTTGAATTCATAGTCTACTATGATATATCTCATTTTCAGATTGTTTTATTTCTATTGTGGTTGGGTTTATTGGACAAAATCAACTCTTTCCATTGAGGTGGGTTTCTCATTGATGCCTTTTTTATTTTCTTTTGGTACATAATTTTTAACCATTTTATTATTGTTCTTGATAGTGTGTTTTCTTTTTGGCTTGACAAATCCCTTCGAATCTTTTTTAGTTGTTTCAGGGACCTTTTTCGTGACACTACTTTTCTATAAAGTGGGACACTGATATGTCCATATTCATGTCAGATTCTACATTGAAAAGGAATGCTTTCATATTCTACGTCTTGAACCCATTCCATTTTTCTTGCTTTTAGAGTGATATTCTTAGAGAGGGTTTGTGTGAGGTCTAACTCCACATAGATTATAGCATAGTTGGATAGGCCTTTGTCATGATATGGTTTGGATGTATCTACAGGTCTAACAATAGTATTATCAATTATTTTAAATATATACCTTGACCACAATTCTTATGGTAGGGCATACATTTGAATCTAGATAGACTGAAAGTTGTATGCTAGTGCTTCATGAAGAGCCCTACATTTTTGAAGAAGTAAGGCCCTCCTCCAAACACTTTATATCAATTAGATTCATTGTAAATTATTCCTATGAAATACCTTTTGGCATAGGTTTTCATTTCATACTCTTCGTTTGTCTTCCGATTCCTTCTAGTCCATGCATGTAGTTCTTCCAAGGTTAATTATGCCCCTATAAATTTGCAGATCGGACTTATACCATGCAATCTCGCTATATTATTTCTTATTTCCTTAATATCTAGCATGGAAGTTGGATTTTCTTTAGTGACTTGCATGTATTTTCTTTTGATTATGTTTATTAGATCGTTGATCTTCTTACCAACTGCTCTCATAAGGGAATTACTCTTTGTCTTTGAAACTAAATTTATAGCTCCAATCACCATTTGTTTGAAGGATTTATCCTATAGGACACCAAGCTATCTCTATCATTATTTTTCTTTATCAACTAAAGAAAGTTGAAAATCCAGAGGAAATTTTTCAAACCCTAGCAAAGCTCATTTTTTCCCTCATCTAGCCCTTCCATAAAATGTTGGGAGGTAAATGCTTTATTTAATTAATTAATGATTATGTCATGACATGTTATATTTATATTTACTTAAAAATTCAAAATTACACTATTTTTTTAATGTAAAAATGTTATAATTGAGATTAACATTATAATTATATATATAATAAAAATAATTATATAATATAAAAACATTATTTTATAATTTTTAATATTAAATAGTTTTAATTAACTAAAATCTATAATATTTTTATTATAATTTATAAAATTAAAGAAGCATTTTAATGGAATTTAAAGTCATAATGAGTTTCAAACTTAAAATTGGAATCAATTTCATACTTAAAGTCACATTAAACTCAGATTTGGCGTATCACTTATAGTTGAACCCAGTGTTGCACTTAAATTCACATTATAGTCATAACTAGTGTTGCACTTAAAGTTGCATTAAGCCAGACCTTATGTCTCACTTAAGGTGCACCTAGTATTAAACTTAAATTCAATTTTAGTGATCAAATTAAAATCAGAACTAGTGTCACACTTAAAGTTTGACCTGGTGTCAAACTTAAAGTTAGACCTAGTGTCAAACTTAAAGTTAGACCTAGTGTCAAACTTAAAGTTAGATTTAATGATGGGATTAAAGTTAAAATTCATGTCGAACTAAAGATGAATCTTAAGTCACATAGTAAATTCATGCCAACCACACCCCTAATATCACCATAATGTCACCATTTGGTGACAATATTAGGTGGTGCTAGGGTGACATTAGAGGCAGTATCAGCCCGTCTTTAGTTTGACATTATATTGATTCATTTAAATTTGGAATTAAGGATGACCTTAAGTCTCCTATATACTTTAAGCATGATACTTGGCCTTCAAAAATATCTTGTTTGGTGATTTAAAGATGATTTTAATTTGACTTAAGGGAAAGTTTACTTGTAGCTTATTTTAGTCAAAATGTTGTCGCAAAGAACTTCCATATCCAAAGGGTTGTGTAACATATCATAAGATGAAACCATATGGTTATATTTTTTAGATGATTTAGATAAGTGTGAAATTTACAATTACATGTCATAAAGTTAGTGTTGTACTACAAGATTAATAGGTGTATCACTACGTGTGGGATTAACATTGATATGCATGTATATAGGAATTGATGCATTATTAGGATTAATGTTATTTAAAATGCAAACATTATTGGTATTTTGACTATTTATAAGACTAAGGGATGAAATATAATAAAGTGATCATCGTGGAAAATTGGTTGTTGGATTAGTAGCATGAAGAATGATAGAAGTCTTAAGATGTATAAGAATAGAAGGATCCACTTCAGGAGGGGGTGTAGCACTAGGTGGAGGTAAAGAGTACCAATAACAACATGAGAATCATTAGACTTATAACACAATGTATAATTATAACCTATAAGAGGTGAAATAGTATCATGCAATAGATATATAAGTTTATGCTCAGGCAAGTCATCCTTATTCTTGATTCTTTTATTTTATGCTTCAGTAACTAGAAAAGTCATAATAAGAAGTTCTTTATAGGCAGTTGTAATACCGCATCAAAATAAATTTCTTCCATGCCCTTAAAATTTGGAATATCAATACAACTAGTAAGTGTATTAGTACAATCATAGTCTCTATCCTCACTAGTACATGTTCATTATAGGAAGTAGTATTATGAATAGGCATCTCCTCACTGTTACATTCAGATTGATCATTTTCATTTGTATCAATGGTAGGCAGAATATCACTAGAAGGTAGCTAAGTAATAACTATAATATTGGAAACATAGCTAGTATACAAATGTAGTTGTGTCAAATCGCAAGTAGTACCATTCAATTTGGCACTATGCCTAGTAGGATGTATATGTCTAATTTTTTTTGGAATAAGATATAACCATGAATAACATGAAGAAAGTGAAGCTAATGAGTAAGAAAAATATGATGCAAATATGAAAATTATATTTGACAATGGAGATGATCATACCCTAGCAACACCTCAAAAGATATGTATACACTCAAGGAACAAAGGTTTAAGTACCAACTTCTAAAAAAAATGGATGTAATCCAAAAATATAAAGAGGTAAATAAGAAATATAGGTTCTGATAAAAATATGTAAAATCAAGATGTAGATATAGAAAATCAAAAATATGTCCCAAAACTCTAATGGGAATGATTAAAAGATATATGTGTTCAAAGAATGGAGGGATTCACTAGATTATTTTTCCAAAATGTGACATTACGGTATAATGACACTATTATAATTGTAAAACTATTTGCACAAGAAAAATCTAGAATATAACTATATAAAATAATAAATTATATCTACTATAGTGCTTAAGAATAGTAAAAGCATATAATTGAAATTAACCTAACAAGTAATGGATAATATGAAAAGCTAAAGATATGGAATAATCACACCTTGATAAAATTCTAGAAGTGCAGCCCTAGTATGGAAGGAAGAAATGAACTTTATGTGAAATTTGACTATTTAATGTGTAGGATAAATTCAGTGCCTATTACCTTACCGATGAATATACCCAAGGAATATTTGATACCTTGCCTTTGTGACTATTGAGTCTATTCCTAGATGACGAATGTGTATTGTGCACCTTTTTAGATTTTTGGTTTTTTTGGATATGTTCATTTCTTAATATCATACAATCCTATATTTATGCTTCTTTGAGTTAAAGGGGAAAATGTTTGGTACGACATCTTATTCCTCTCTTGAGATTATTTTCCATAGCATACATATGCAAAGGAGAAGGGAGAGAAGTATTTGGGTTGACTAACCTCAATAGGAGTTACAACAACACATCCCACATGATAGAATAATACCCCACATAGTTATCATGTAGAGTAAATAGAATATCGAGTAAGGATTTCAACATCTTCCTAATTAGAAGTGATGACTCAAGTATATGAACATTCACCTAAACCTATTTTATCACAAAGGGATGATGTCACAATAGCTTGAAGAAGACATAAAATATCAAAATACAAGTGTCATAATAGTATAAAAATTTAATGCTCTACTCAGATTATAGATAAGGATTCACCATTCACTCATGTTTCTCCAATAGATATGAATGATTTGTATATATAGGAAAATTTAGGACATGACACACACAATGGATAACTATATAAAAGATTAATATGCTAAATCAAAGGTGTAAGAAATTAGGCCAAGATATTAAGACCCACAAAAACAAAGGGGGATAGATTCCATGGTGTTGAATCTATAGGGGGTAGATTCGACATTTAGACGGTGGATAATGAATCCATCCGAAGAGAGGCAAACTTACAAAATAGGTACAAGAATCTTAGAATACATGAAAATAAGGTCCAAAGTTAAAATTAAATAATATTGAAGACATATGGGAGGTGGGAGGCTGGAGGCTGGAGAGTAGTGTGGCGTAGGAATTGTCTTGAAAATAGTCAAATATAGACAAGTCGAGAAAGTGTGCAAAAATGGGTAAAAGATGACATGGCAAAAGAAATTATACCAAATTTGGGTGTCCATAGTGTATATATATATTATAATTTATTTATACGGTGTACTTTAATTAACTTGTTGAAATTATAATGATTACTCTTGTGTGTGTTGATTACAATGTCCATGTTATTGATTACTATGATAAATAGGGTTATGTGATTATTTATACGGGACACCCCTGAGGTAGATGGGCCATTAGAAAGGGCCACATATATATTTTGAGCTTATTCTCATTTTTTTGATCTCATGACACAACTATGTGAAAATTTATTTGTTGATAAGCAGAGGTCCAATGACATGGAGGCTAGTCTTAGGTAGTTTTAGTAGCACACATTGTAGGATAAGGGAGGTAGGGGAGCACTTATGGCTCTAATAGTTGAGTTCATGGTGGTTTCATTCATTATGGAGTTGACCCAAGTTTACGAGACACATATATAAGCTTACAAGGACCTCACGTACCTTCAAGCCCATGCAATGACAAAATCTTAGCATCGTGTACATGTTGGGAGTAAATTGAGGATAGTGCCCTCAGATATAATGGAGAATAATATCCTTTTCCATAGTAGGGTTAAATATATGGGAGAGGATGGTGAGGATGACTCTATTGTGCCTTATAGAAGGTGATTAGATGTATGATATACTTTGGGTCATGTGACCCCATTATTGTACAAAACATTATCTTTTTGTTATATACATAAATACATAAAAATACACGTAGTTCAAAAAACTCATCACATGTGTGTGTGTGTTGAGTTTTTTGGATTACATGTGTTTACACACACACACATAGTCCAAAAAATTATATATAAGTTTTTTAGACTACGTGTTTATTTATATACGTGAGTTTTTAGTCTTAAAAACTCATATATATATATATATATATATATATATATATATATATATATATATATATATATATATATATATATACATGTAAATGTATGTGTGTGTGCGTGCACATGTGTGCGTACATGCATGTATGTATATGTAGTCCAAAAAAATTATATATATATATATATATATATAATTTTTTTGGACTACATATACATACATGCATGTACGCGCGTCAACACGCATGCACACACACATACATTTACATGTATATATATATATATATATATATATATATTCAACTACATGTATATATGTACATATACATGTGTGTCTGTGTGTGCATAGTCCAAAATATACATACATACATATATATTAGATTACATGATATATATGTATATGTATATATACATATACATGTATACATATGTATATTCTAAAATATATATATATATATACATGTTTATATGTATATATATATATATATACATAGTCTAAAATATATATACACACATATATATTTAGAACTTATATGTATATGTAGTATATATACATGTAGTATGCAACACACCCCACACACACACACACACATTCAAAAAACTCATATATGTGTGTGTGTGTGTGTGTGTGTGTGTGTGTGTGTGTGTGTGTGTGTGTGTGTGTGTGATTTTTTTGTATATATATATGGTGTTGAGTTTTTAAGATTACGTGTGTTTATACATACATGTAGTTTGAAAAACTCAATATTATATATATATATATATATATATATATATATATGAATTTTTTTGTGTATATATATTTATGATTTTTTCAAACACACACACATATATGAATGAGTTTTGGTATATATAGTGTTGAATTTTTTGGACTACATGTATTTATAAACACATGTAGTCTCAAAAACTCAACATTCTCTGTGTGTGTGTGTGTGTGTATTAGTATATATTATATATATGAATTTATATTTGTGTATGTGTATGTGGTTTTTTTCATATGTATAAACTTATATATAAACTCAAATACACACACACACACACATATATTGATATATGTATACAAGTTTTTTTATATACATAAAAAATTAACTCATATATATGAGTTTTTCATGTATATATATATAAACTTATATATATATGAAAAATTGATATATATATATATATATATATCAAGAGAAATATGCCAGTATCTATTATTCAAATTTGTTGAATAACATACATCTAGTAACTGCCATATGTTAAATGGCAAACCATATGGTGTCCAAAGGACATAGACAAGTCAGAAGACAAGCAAAGGCCAGTCCAAAAACATAGTTCCTAGAGAAGCAAATGCCTCAACCTATAGTAGAAACCAAATATGTGAAAATATAAAATATAGATCTACTTTGGTGCTAGATCATACATTAATTGAGAGATAATAATCTCTCAATGATAATTCTATTGGCCTCCATTACCAGCATGTATACTTTACCAAGCTCGAAGTTTCACACTCCCTTGGCTAGCTCATTTGCTCTGGTGTTATATTCCCAATAGATATGGTTGAAAATAATAAGATGTAGTTGCTTGGCAAAATCCATAGCCCTGTTGATGAGGTGAGATAAATAGATGTGTTTGCAGTGAGCCTTTCCATTCAACCAGTCACATGCCATCATAGAGTCCAAGAAAATAGTTAATGAAGTGTAACCAAAATCAAGTGCTATAGAGATAGTAGTAATGATCACCTATAACTTAGAAAAATTATTTGTTTGAAATCTATTGCCCTTCTTGAAATCAATTCACCTGCCTTGGTAGATGAGTAAACCCCCAACACCACTAAGCCTTGGATTACCTTATGATGCTCCATCATAAAAATAGTGTGGTGTAGAAGGATCGACCACTAAAGGAGTGATGATACGTAGTATAGATCATGGATAAGAAAGAGTAGGCTAGATAGAATATTTGTATTTATAGAGAGTAGAGTGGGTAGATGGTCGACTGCCATAGAAGATGGCATTATTATTGGTAATCTAGAGGCTCTAAAAAAATTGGAGTGGAAGAGTCTTCAAATTTTTAGTGTGATCACCCTTAGCGTGCCAATTGTCCCATGCCTCCAATAGAGTGTCCCACTTCCAAGATGGGAAAACTTGTGGAGAAGTCATAGAATCTTACATAAACTCAAAAAAATTGCATGAGATGAAGATGTGAGAAATAGATTATGAGTCTTCCCAACATAAAGCATAAATATTTAGTCTATTCTAACCCCTATGCATTAAGTTATCCCATATCAAAATGTGATTATGGAGAGTGAGCTAGAATAGGAGATTTATATTTAGTGGGGCCTGGAGTTTCCACATTCCTTTCCCCCACCAAGGAATGTGGACATTCAACCTAGGTGGCCTGAGAGCCAAATAGCCCAATTTGACTATGTGTGAACCATCAACCAAATTATAAGCCCAAAATAGTATGTATACTTGATTAGTGAGGATAACTACATATGTGATGAGGCAATACATGTACCTCTCCCAAAGTTGTGCATGTTGATTGATAAGTCCCAATTCCTTGATAGTTTTCCATCCAGATTACCATCGATCCAAGTGGGCAGGGTCATATGCATCAGCAAGTGTATTGATAACATGTTATTGTAAGAAAGCCTTCATATCAAGTGGGAAGTGTAGTTTAGGTGATATACCAATAATTGCATCTCTTCTAAGGTGGATAGAGGTACATCCCTTGGGTCCCAGGCAAGTGAAAAATCAATATGGTCAAAAATCAGTACAATAGCTTTTTAGAAGAGAGAATCTCTAGCATATCTCTTAGGCCTCATCATGATCCACTCCAAAATTAAAAGAAGTTGTATATACTTCTACTTTGGAATCCACTAAAAAAGACCTCATTTTGTGATCAGATGCCATGTGCATTTTGCAACCAATGCCTTTGAGAAGAGTGTTAAATCCTTTATACCCCAGCCACCATCAGATTTGGGTTGTATTATAATGCTCTATTTTATTAAAGGAATGCTATTTTGGTCTTTGTTGCTAGTCCATAAAAAATGTAAACACATTTTTTTAATGTTGTTTGTAATCATACGAGGAAGGAAAGCCAATGAAATATAGTATATTAGAATGGCCTCAAGTACACTTTTGATCAAGTTCAGTTACCTAACCAAAGAAATCCATCAGTTGCACCATAGGAAGATGCGGCTCTTTAGCTTATCAATGAGCCAATTCCAATATTGTATATGGTAGTCATTTATTTTTATGAAGAAGCCCAGGTATTTAATGCCTTTATCTGCAAGTAGAATGTTAAATAGCAGCATTTTGAGAATCATATTTCTAGTGACAAAGGATGTGCTGAAGAAGTAAATAGAAAATTTGTGCATATTTATCTCCATCCCAGTGGCTGAAGTGAAGAGTTTTAGAATATGATCCAAACACTTTGCTTCTTGTAAAGTGTCATTCCCAAAGATGAGGATTTCATTAAATAACAAAATGTATGTCATGTAGGAATCCAAATCAATTTTTACCCCCTGTATGCATCTGACAGATCTTTTATGTGTAATGTGATGTCTTAGTGCTTCAACGATTACAAGGAAAAGGAGGGGGGAGAGGGGGAATCCTTGGTATAGCCCACGAGATGGGGTGAAGTGGAGCCATTGATCAACACTACATATGAAATGGATTGAAAGTAGTCCTTGATCCAATTAATAAAGGGTGGAGCAAAATAAACCTGAGTGAGAATAAGTCTGAGCTATAACCAATTAAATCTGTTAAATGCATTGGAGAGTTCAATTTTAAGAAGGAAAGTAGAGCAGGGCTTACTGTTGATAATATGTAAGGCCTCTTGGTCAGTGCCAATAGCATCATGGATGAGTCAGTTATCAATAAAATTGAACTACTCCTGAGAGATGTGTGCTGACAAGATGGGTTTTAAGTAAGCAACAATAATCTTAGAGATGATGTTGTAGGTGCAATTACATAAATATATGGGACTATAGTGCTCAAATATAGACATGTTATCATGTTTTAGGATATTAGATATGAAGGTGGAGGAGAATGGTGAATATATCCTATTGATGAAATGAGATTCCTCCACGGCCAAGAGTAAATCATTTGCAATGAGATCCTAAAATTGAATGTAGATCTTAACCTTCCATTCATCTGGACCAGGAGTCTTTCCTAATTGAAATGTGTGTAGTATTTTGTGTAGCTCATCCAAAGTGATATGGCATAAGAGGTCATTGTTTTGTTGCTCACTAACCCATCCATCAAAGAAAGTGGCCATAGTCATGATATCTCTGATATTTTCCTTAGGTGGCTCCGTATATATGAATTGATAATGTTGGACAACTACCTGAGATATAGTAGCAAATTTTGAACAAATAACCCCATTTTTATCTCGAATGTTCCAAATTGTGTGTGTGTGTGTGTGTTTAAAATATATATTTTTGAAACTCATATATATGAGTTTGGAAAAATTCATATATATATATATATATATATATATATATGCATATCAAAAATTCACACATATATATGAGTTTATATGAGTTTGAAATATATATTTTTGAAACTCATATATATGAGTTTGGAAAAATTCATGTGTGTGTGTGTGTGTGTGTGTGTGTGTGTGTGTGTGTGTGTGTGTGTGTGTGTGTGTGTGTGTGTGTGTGTGTGTGTGTGTGTGTGTGTGTGTGTGTGTGTGTGTGTGTGTGTGTGTGAGTTTTTTTGACCACATGTGTTTATATCCCAAAAACTTGTATATATATGAGTTTTTTGTATATATACTAATACATATATATGAGTTTTTGAGACTAAAAACCCATATATATATAAACACGTAGTCTAAAAAATTCATATATATTTTTTCAAACTACATGTGTTGATATATATAAACACATGTAGTCCAAAAAACTCACACTATGTGTGTGTGTGTGTGTGTGTTTAATTTTTAAAAAAAATTGGCTTTAAGACATGTATGATGTAAATGTGAAGTAACAAATATGACTAACATGTAATGTAAAAACCAAATAATTGATCTAAAGCATGTGATATGATAAGTTAAAAAACATGTGATGTATCATATAAAGAGGAACAATACCTAATGTAAAACTAATGATGCATGCATTAAAGCTCATAGTAAGTAAGCAATAAGTTATCCAATGAAACATGTATGAGTAGATGGATTAGAATAAAGATTTTTTGCTTTCAAGGGTTCATAGCTTGTAGCCATATGTAAAATTTGTATATAGGATATTACTTGGGTTCTTTTGAATCTTGAATATTACAGTCAATATTATATTTTACTTTAGTACCCACTTTTAAGATATAACCCTATCCATCTTTGGATGTATTTCTATATTTTTAGTTGGTTTATCTCTTACAACTGAAATAGTTTCAATTTGGAAATAAAATGTTATATGATCACAAGCATCGTCAAATGTTGCATTAATTGATTATAACCAAGGAGTACTTAATATCGCATTGTACTTAATCAAATAAGGCATATCATGTAATGTAGTGAGACACATTTGGGGACCAAGAGATATAGGAATTTAAATGCATCCCATTGGTACACTTTTAAGTAGAGAGCTCTTAGTAAAATGTTTGATATCATATTTAATGGATTTAAGGATAGACATACTACACATTAATTTGAGCTTTATCATATACCATAAATCCTTTTTGTTGATTTCCCTCTACATAAACATTGATGGTCAAAGGCTCCACCTTTGAAACATACTAAGTGGTGAGATCATTAGAAGCTTTGATTGAATGATTTTCCTTTTTAAGGATGCATTTCTTAATAGCTTCCTTCTTAGGTACCTCTTTCTAAGGCAATAATTTCTTAGGTAATTCTTGCTTAAGAACCTCTTTCTTAGGAGATGACATATTATGTTAAATAACATGCTCAAATTTAGGAGATGCAGTGGTGTTACTAGGATGTTTATAAGGCTCGTTATCACCTTTTTCCATAAGTTCATATATTTTATCTTTCAAAAAATAACATCTATTAGTTGAATGTCCATGAGTTGTATTGATAGACACACTAATGCCAAGATATAATTGAGTTCGGTGAATAAGACGTGTCATAATATTTAATAGAAGGGAGTGAAATCAATTTTGAAAGAAACATTTTTTTTAATACTGCACTTGAAGAGTATTGTAATTTAGGAAATTGGAATGATACACTAAGGGATGGTCTAGGACTACTTGGAGGAGTTGTCATATTCTCAACCAATGGTCTATATATATTATTTTTAGGAACGTTGATTTTAATGAGACTTAGCAAAGTATAAGAATATGAAGCATAAGTCCCATGTGACAACATATTTCTTTTGTCTAATGCTACGACAACATAACAAACATGATCAAAGGATGGATAACCATTGTAAAGTAGTTGGTATTAGAATGGAGATAAAAGGCCATTAATAAAGATATTGTTGGGAAATTAGAGTTCCCATGGTGATTAATATTTCACCATGAGGTAAATAAGTTGGTTGTAAAAACATATATCTTGGCATATATGTTGTATGTACATGAATAGTGAGTTATATAACTCACGTATTTAGGAGTAGGGAGATTATAGTGGGCTTCGTAGTTGGAATAATCTCATAATTTATAGGAGATATAATTCCTATATATGTAATAGTCTTTTGCAAAATAAAGATGTATTAATTTGATGAACAAACAAAAATATTGTGCTTTGCACATTTTTGACCCTTTGACTCTACCAATAATGGATTGATCTCGTTATCTAATATCAGAGCAGGTTCCACCCTAGACCTCTCTAAAATTGGAGTGAAGACCATGTCCAATGACCTTACCATTGGAAAGACCTTTTTTCTTTGTGGTAGTGGTAATGTAGTGTAGACCACTATAGGTCCATTGGTATTCTGAAAGGTTTTTATAAATATATATTTTTTGTTTATTATGTGCAAATATATATTGCATTTTTTTTTGGATATGTCCACACAAGGATAAACAAGGTTCTACAGTATCTGGTTTAGTCTCTACATTATTCAATTTTGTATATCTTTATTTGAGGATTTGATTCGAGTTTATTTTGGCATCAAACTCATTTCAACATTTGTTTATACTTGCAATATATCAAGATCCATCCACATTTTCCATAACTACATACATGGTTGTATAATCAATGAAATTGGCAGCACCATTAGACTCACCTCCATTCAAATATAGTCTTCTTTTCACTCGAGCTTCACGAAATCTACCTTGCATGATGAGATTAAACCCTATCTTCCATCCTACAACACATTGAAATGAAAATCCATGGTTTTTGTCTATTCCGTGTTGTTGGTATATGGTATAAGTATTAGGCTTAGTTTTATTAATTTGATTTATATTTATTTTTTATCTGAAGCTTTTGTTTTTAATTTTTGTTGAGTCAAGTTTTAGGTTTAGGTTATACTTGGTATAATGTGTTATTTTATTTTCATAGGTATTTATTTATGTTTTAGTGTTTTATAGTTTTAATTTTATATTAAATATGTTATTTTTATGAGTTTATAGATAGTGATTCTTAGTTTTTTAAGTAGTTAGTTTATTTTATATTTTATTTTTAGTTTCTTTTAAGTTTAATAATTAGTATTTTTTTAAAGAGTTTTATTATTTATTATTTTTAATTTGATTTTATTATATAGTTTATTTTAGGTTAGTTAATGTTTATTTTTGGGTCATTTTGTCAACAATCATCTAGTGTCTCTAGTCATTTGTTGTGTTGCATCTTTGGTCATCTTTTTGACGTTTTGTCAAAAAAAGTGTGTCATCATTTAGAGTCAAGTCTTTCTTTGGTCAAAAGTTTTCAAATAAATCCTATGTTGATAGGCAAATGAAAATTTTAGTAAAACATGGATTTAATAAAATCTCCTCTCCAATATAAAAAATTCATATTATGTAATAGATGCATTTTAGGGTGAACCTAACATCTGCATGTCAATCTTGTGGGAGGGTAATACAGTGATGTGTAGTTGTCCCTTTTTTCCCCATGTGACCTCTAAGGGAGTAAATGTTGGGAAATTAGAGTTTCCATGATGATTAGTATTTCACCATGAGGTGAATATGTTGGTTGTAACAACATATATCTTGGCATATATGTTGTATGTACATGAATAGTGAGTTATATAACTAACTCATGTATTTAGGAGTAGGGAGATTATAGTGGGATTGGTAGTTGTAACAATCTCCTATTTTATATCACTGCTCATGAGAATATTCACTCATTATCATGTTCTAATAATCAAGTGTTTATTATGAAAGTTGACATTGCTAAAGCCTATGACAGGGTTGATTGGTTATACCTTTCAAACAGTCTTTTAGCTTTTGGTTTTGACCAAAAGGTGGTTGGTATTATTTATCAATTGATTTCTACTTCCTCTATTGTTGTTTTGGTAAATGGTAGCTCATCCCATTTCTTTTATCCATCTTGGGGATTGAGACAAGGGGACCCTTTATCCCCCATCCTTTTTGTAATTATGGCTGATTGCTTGGGGAGATATATTGGGGATTTAGTCCATAAAGGTTTATTTAAGGGTTTAAAACCTTCTTCCCAACCTCTAATTTGTTCTCATGGACAATTTCTTGATGATACCATCTTTATGGGAAAAGTTGAAGTCAAGGAAGCAAGAATTTTGAAGCAAGCTATTAATTTATATTCCTCAGCCTCTGGTCAATTGATTAACTGGAATAAAAGTGCAGTGTTCTTTATTAACACTCCTATCCAGAGACAATAAAATTTCTAAAATTATTGAATGTTGTATAGGATCTCTCCCCTCTTCTTACTTGGGTCTTCCTCTTGGTCTGAAAGTCCCTGATGCATTCTGGGAGGATCTTATTAACAAGTTTAGCAAGAAACTTGCGGGATGGAAAGGAAACCTTTTAAGTCAGGCAGGAAAGTTAACTCTTCTCAAAACTTGTCTTTAAATCATACCTACTTATGCTTTAAGTCTATTTAGAATTCCTATTAAATTTGTAGAGGCTATTGAAAAAATTCAAAGAAATTTCCTATGGACTGGTACTGAGGAAAAAAGGAGAATGCCTTTAATTGCTTGGGACAAAGTGTGAAAATCTTTCAAGGAAGGGGGATTAGGAATTAGGAAAATCATAAGTATGAATAAAGCTCTTTTAGCTAAATTGGGATGGAGAGTTTATCATGAAAACAAAGAGTGGAGTACTATATGGAAACATAAGTACCTCTTCAATGCAAAATCCCTCTCTGATTTCTTTTCTTATTCTGATGTAATTCGTCCCTCTTCTATATGGGGGGCAGTTCAGGGGACCAAAAAAAATTTAGAAAAAGGATGTTCCTGGAAAGTTGGTAATGGACTTAAGGTGAAATTTTGGGATGATGTCTGGTTAAAGGATTACCCTTTGATGGAAGATTTCCAAGATAAGAATTTAGTTGATCGATGTAAGCAGAGATATGGTATACTAGTTAGTCAATATTGGTAGAATAATTCCTAGGTGAATTTAACTGATGTTAATCAAGGTTTCAGTAACATCCAATTATCTCTCAATGCTATCTCTCTTTATCCCTATCTAGAGGATAAGATTATTTGGCATGATGATCCTAGTGGACAATTTAAAGTCTCTACTATCTTTACTTCAAAGGAAAAGGGTAATCAACCTTTGTGGTCTAAAGCCTGGATGAAGGGGCTCATCCCTAAAATAAATATTTTCTTCTAAACTTTGGTTCAAAATAAAATCCTGACCCTTGACAATTTACAGAAAAGAGGAATTAATGTGGTTAACAGGTGTATTTTATGTAAAAATGGATTTGAAGACAGAGACCATATGTTTTTGAACTGTCCCTACACTCAGCAAGTTTGGACTGAGATCCTTAATTTTTGGGGTATAACATGGGTACATCAAAAAAGTGTGGATCTATCTTTTAAAAGCTGGTGTTATCCCTCAAAAAATCTTGATGTTAATTTTTTCTGGAAACTAACACTTCCTCATATATGGTGGGGTATATGGAAAGAAAGAAATAATAGAATTTTCAGAAGTAAAGAACTTCCAGGATGGGTGCTTGGTCAGAATATTATTAGAACTATTAAGGAGAATTTTAAATCATAGAGGGATCCTGATCAAACCTTTCAATTTGATAACCCCTACGATCTGAAAGGCCTAATCTGAAAATTGATAATCCAAGATTGAATGTAAAATGGAATGTCCCTCCCACTGGATGGATCAAAGGAAATGTTGATGGAGCAGCTAAAGGGAATCTAGGAAGAGCGGGATGTGGAGGAATTTTGAGAGATCATATGGGAAATGTAGTTGATGCCATTGCTATCCCAATTGGTAAGTTGAATAGTCATATTGCTGAAGCTATTGCAGCCCTATACACTATTAAACTAGCTGTTGAATTGGGATTTTCCAAATTATGGTTGGAAGGTGATTCTTTGAATATTTTAAACATCCTAAATAATAAAAACTCAAGTTCATGGTCTATTGAGGCTACGGTGATGGAAATTAAATCTTTAATTCTAAAATTTGAAATAGTGACCATATCCCATACATATAGAGAAGCCAATGGGGTTACTGACTGGATAGCAAATCATGATGTTCAAACGGGGCAAAAGGTGAGATGGCATAATGCATTAAATAAGCACCTTGATCTCAAAGCGCTTATCAATTATGACACCATCCATTCTAAAGAGGGAAATATTTGCCCAGATTAGTAAATTAATGATTCGGAGGAGTGGACTTAAGGTGGACAGATTACCTTCACTGAACAGGTACATTCATGAGAATGTAACGTGGATTTCGCATGTGCCAGCATATAGGCGACTTCCATTTCATGTAAAGAACAATTGGGTCCATTTTTATGCTCTCAATGTTTGGGTGTTGTTGGAATATTGTTTGTTTTGAAAAATGAAGGGTGAACCATAGAAACAAGAGCCAAAAAATTGTGAAGATTGGAAGGATAGACAAGATGTATGGAAGATTCTTCAGAAAGGGAGAGTGGTAAGTTATATGGAGCGATTGCATGGGTCTAAACCCCATATTACGATGACATTCTTCAAAAATTTGGTTGATGACAGAGTAACTCTCCATGGTGTCACTGTGAAGCTTACAGAGGAGTTCATCGCTGAGGTTACAGGGCTCCCCAAGGATGGCATTAAATTCTCTAAGCAGACTAGTATCTCCAATGCGGCTTACAAGAAATTTCCAAAAATGGATGCAGAGGAGAAGCAATTGGAGAAGAGTGGATATTTCTTCGATTTGGAGCAGATAAAAGGAATCTGGAGAGACGTATTATGCTGCATTTGTGAGTATTTTATCCTAGATGGTAGAAGCAAAAGAGTTCATAAATTTCATTTTGTCTTTCTTAATCATTTTAGGCATAAAGACAGAATTTCCTTCCCCTTCTATTTGCACTTTTCACTGCATCAAAGTCTCTTTGCTCATAGAAAGAAGGAATCTCGACCAATTTTGCATGAAGGACTGATTATTATCATAGAGGGCTATTGCAAAAACAATGCCATAGTCTCAAATCCTTATTCTGACAAAAATAAGGATTCACAATGTAAGAAGAGTGGAAAAGTGAAAGGGAAAGAAAAAGTAAAACCTAAACCCTCCAGTTTTAAAAAATAGAATGTTGAAGAGGAATTTGAGTGGGAAAGTACAAAAATTTCTGAGAAGAATTTTTTGGAGGAAGAAGAAGGGATGGAAACTGGGGATTTTAGTTCAAATCTGGAAGGGTATCAGGAAAATGAAGACAAAAGTGAGAAAGAAAATGAAGGGGATAAAACAGAGGACAATACAGAATAGAATAATTCTAATCATGAAGATAATCAGATTGTGGTGGGGGGAAGTGCTAAAGACATAAATATTTTACTTGATGATCCAGCTTTGACAAGAGAAAAGGAACATTTGGTTCTAGTTTCCAATCATGCTATGGAGATTAGAGAACAAGAAAAGGATGATCATGAACAGCATAAAGACCCTGCAGAGACAAAAAAGGAGAAAATGATAGAAAGGGAGGACCAAATTTAAAAGGATGAGTCCTTTCCATAGGAGAATGCAGATGACAGTTGTGACGCTTGGTAGAGGGACACTAAGCTTTCCTTCATGAATTCGACCAAATTCAAAGCTGATGCAATTTTCCAAGTTGATTCATGGATGTACAAGGAAATGATGGAGCTGAAGAAGAAAGTAGAAATAATGCAACATAACCAGGAAGCTGATAGGATCAAAATCAATAATTTGGAGAAGCAAATGAGTGATATTCCAACTAAACTTAAGGATTATGAGAATAATCTGAGAAGGCTCATCAAGGAAAATAGAATGAAAATGGAGGAGGTTACTTCTAGCATATGTGCGGCTGCAGCTAACCTTGGAAAATGAGTTAATGAAGAAATAAAATCTTTGGAGGGGCCTAGTAAGAGGACCAGGCAGAGCTCAAGGAAGAAAGCCCAGCAAGAAGCTGCTACATCAGCTGCAATATCCATACAGGATACAGCAATGGTTGGAAATAAGGCTGTGAAGATGATTCTGGAATTAGAAGACTAAGGTATTCTTTGTTGCTATTGATTTTGTTCTAGTCCTTTCTTTTGGATGTTATAATTGGTTCTGAAATTTGGCTTTTAGTTTTAAAAACTTATTTTGAGTTTCCAGGGCTCTGTAAAACCTGTGATCTTTTTTATGGTATTGGTTTGTGGTTTCAAGTCCCTGTAAAACCTGATTTTGATACTGTTTTACAGTAAGTTTTAGGAATGTTCTTCCTGTTGGGTGTTATCGCTTCATCTTTCTTTCTTTGTTAAAGGGTTTTGGGGTCCCTTCAAAACCTGCTTTTACCTTAATCTAAAACAATCTCCTATTTTATAGGAGACATTATTCCTATATATGTAATAGTATTTTGTGAAATAACTATGTATTAATTTAATGAAAAAATAAAAATATTGTGCTCTGCACATTTTTGAGCTTTTGACTCTACCAAATAATGGATTAATCGTATTAGATATATTATTATTATAGATCTGATAGTTGATAGGTTAAAGAGTGAATGTTACATTTGAATCTAAGAATGTAGTTATATATGCTCTCATTTAGACCTTCTTGAATAGATGGTATCCACTAAAAGGTGACATAGGGTCCACTATTAGTGATAAATCATTATAAGAAAACATCTTGTAACATGATAAAAGTATACAAGGATCCAATAAGTAACTCAAGAAATAAATATAAGCATTATCAATGAAGCTTCTATGAAACAACTTAAGCATTAATGTACTTAAATGAGCATAGTTTCTGATCGAAGAAGAAAAGAACTTAAGATGTATAAAAGGATCTCCATGTCAATAAAATAAAGGAAATGTGGGCATGGACAAATGATGCAGATGGATTCCTCACTTTATCACTAATGTATGAAAATAAGAACAAAAACAACTCCTTACATGTACCTCTGCCCAAGTGCCTATCTAGCTCTGCTCTCCTTTCTTGATGGTTTGTCCTTTGGTTTTCAAAAGATAACTTTGTATCTACCTTCAAACACTTACCCTCTATCAGTGCTATTCACCCTTCAATCAAATTCACATTAATTACCTTATTACAAATTAAATACTTTACACTTTTCCTAGACTATCTATGTCTTATTCATGCTTGCACAAAACAAATTAGCTCTCATGGTAAGGTTATGAGCTTCAATTGCTCATTCAAGTTTTATCTATCTCTATATAGTTTCATTTCATGATTAATATATCTTATTTGATTGCCAACTTAATCCACAAACTCTTTCAAGACAATTCTCCAAACCATACCCTATTTTCTCCTCTTCCCTGAGTTCATTTAGTAAACTTTTTCTTTAGTTTGCTTCTTTGTATAGATTTATACGAAACCCTATTGTAGAACTAGTTTCAACTTAAGAAACCCTTTATGGTCCTCCATTGTTTCACAAAGTTTCATGCCTTAATTAAATCATTAGGTCACCTTTTTAGCCTCTTCAAGGTCTCAAATTAGGTTTATTAGGTCTGCATTCACCTTTTCACCACACAGTCCCTCCTATACATAAAAAATAATACAAAAACAAACCCAAAACTCTAAAATATCTTGAGTAACATGTGTCCTCATATTTATAAAAAATTTCATAGTGTTTCACTAGTGGAAACATCCAAAAATGAGGATTTTGTCACAAAACCCTAGCCACGGGGTTTCTCAGTCTATTGTAGACCCAAGAAGGGTCAAAAATAAATTTCAAGTTTTATATGGGGTTTCACATGATTGTAAACATTCCTAAGGGTCTGCATTAATCCAATGCACCTTCTTGAAGTTTTGGATTCTTCATTGGGGTCCTTTGTACATGTTTTCCATATAGTTTTAGTCTTGACTGTGTAGTAAGGTACCATAGTCTATAGGGTTTTACCCTAGGTTTCTAACTTAACAGTTTTGAAACAACTTTGAATAGATAAAATAACCTTGTGAAAATCTAAATTAAATTATTCCAAACATAGGTAAATACAAACTACTAACCTTCCAACAATCCTTGCTATTATTGACGCTTATGTAGGTTTGTTTGATTAACAGAAACATATAATTTGCAAGGTCTTGTTTGAAACTTCCTCCACAAATCTTCACCAATGCAATAAAGAAAAAGTATAAATGATTATTAGGAACTTGTTAGGTTATATTAGTTACTTCTCAGTCATTCCAAACCCCTATCCATAATATCTTTTATGGAACTCTCAATTCCTCAATCTTCAAACCACAAAAGTAAGCATAGAGAATATACAGGGTTGTAACTTTGAACATTCACAAGATAATGAAACTCAATGAAAAAAATAATTTAATCACCATCAAAGGCATAGTGAAACTTACCAATATTTCAAAACACTCCTTTAATCATATGCTCTACTCATTCACTATTTACACTTTCTTAGTTGTTGCTCATACAAGAGTACAAGTCTGCAACAACATTATTTTTAATCAAGGAACTGTAAATTCATATTTTTGGGGTTTAACAAATTTTACACTTCAGATCCAACCCTTCCATGCTCTATACATTTAATTTTATCTTTTGAATGCTTACAAAAACCATTTATAACTTCCTTTTATTGCCATATAACTATCTAACTAACTTGTAACTTCTCCTAGTACATTGCAAACTTCTTAACTATAATCCTACTCACCAAGATGACTCATTATGTGAGTCATGTGGGGATTAAACATTATTGACCCCTTATTTAAACCTACCCACACAAACCATGACATGAATACCTCTTTTGACAAAGTTTAATCCTCCTAGACTTCACATTCAAATTTGAAAATTCAAACCAAGCTTTTGGCAAGAAAATGCCAAAAAGGTCCTTGATTCAAATTTGACACAAAAATAACACCTAAAAATGTTTCCTAAAGACCTAAAATGACCTAAAAACCCACTAAAGACTCTAGACATGCAAAATAGATCATTATTTACATTGGGTAGTGATGCTTATACATCATACTATCAAGAAGCAAATAAAAACTTTCCCTGAAGTTATAAATGATATGTCTTTGAGGTTCCTTGCAGCATCATTCTTCCAATTTGATGTCCACCTAGATCCCATGGCTTATTTAAGACTCTTAGGTCCTCTTGATGCTTTCTTAAAATCGTTATGGATCCTCCTTTGTTATTCTTTCTCTTGTTCTTCTTCTTGCTTTGCTTCTTCTATCCAGTCATGGGCAACTATTATTTGTTCTCTTCCTCCAATGACCTGCACATGAAGCAAATATGTCAATTAAAACCAACTTTTGCTTCTTCCCTTGGATTTCACATTGTTATCCACTAATTACTTTCTCTTTGGTCACCAACTCTCCTTCTTCTTGCCTCAAAATTATTTCCAATGCCAACTCAGTTGCCATGATGCTCTCTTAGTCTCCTATGAGTCTCAAATCACCTATCTCTTCCATGATATGCTACCATATATCTTCTTATTATGTTGTGTACTCACCTACATCTCCTTGCTCTCTCATTGGTGATAAAAAAATCACCTCTACCTATTGTAACTCAAATTATACAAGCACTTCATTGGGTGATTCTCCTTCCTTCTCTACTATTGCACCTTCACATGTGTCAAACACCTCATTTCATACTATTGTACCTTATTTTCCTTATACCATCATGTTTATTAGTTTCAAGGTACTAACATATAACTCATCTTCCTCAATATTCATATCAACACATTCATCAAACACAACTTGAAAATGAATACCTTATACCTTTTGGCTCCCCTCCAATCTTTTTTGGCTGAAACCTTCTTCATTCTGACTCATCACGAGGCATGGTGTTGATGCAACCTCATTCATTCCTTCTTATTCATCCTCCAATATATCACCTTATTTAGGGTAATATATGATTATGTCCCCATATTATGTTGTCCACTCCATTTGTTCCTCATCTCTAGCATGTTGTTCATGCTTCCAATCACCTTCACCTATATACAAGCATTCAAAGAAATCAAAAATCATGTTTTCCTCCTTGAATCTTTCTCTAAGCTACCTTGCTTTCATCTTCATCACTTGTCTTCTTATTTTCTCCATCAACTATTTAAATGGCCATCTCACCTTCCTCTTTATGTATATATTGAATCTTGGTCTCAAATCCTCCAAGATCTTCTCTAACTTTGTCAATACCTCCTTCATCTAAACTATTTCCTTCTCTCTCTCTAACCATATTTTTTTTACTTCCATCTTCTTCTTGTGTCATTCTTCAATCTTCAAGCCCTTCATCATTTTTACTATCTCTTCTCTTCTTGATAAGCCTTCCATCTTGTCCTCTTGACCATTCACTTTGTCTCTTACTCTTGACTCTCTCTCTCTTGGAGTCAATCTCTCACTTGTCCTCATCAAAGAATTTTCTTCACTTGTCTTTTCTCTAGGACTCTTATCTCTTTCTCAAGCTCAATTTTGAGCTTCTCTCTTAGAGCTCTCATTGGCTCTCTTTTTCTTCAAGCCTTCTTGGCTTAAGGGATATGCCACCTATCTTTTATTTCACTTTTCTCTCACATATACTTTTGCCTCTCCATACATATAGCCTCTTCACTTTATATACTTTCAATCTTCATTAGCTTCTTTACAACAACATCTTCAAAACAACATTTTTCATATACTCAACAATCTTAACACAATGTACTCAACAATTTTTTCATGTGTATGAAACCAACAATATCAAAACTTCAAAACATACCTTGCCAAAAACCTTTTAAGCTCTGATACCACATGATTTATAGGTCTTCTTCACCTTATCATTGATGTATGAAAACAATAATAAAAACAACTCCTTACACTTACCTCTGTCCAAGTGCCTATCTAGCTATGCTCTCTTTTCTTGATGGTTTGTCCTTTGGTTTTCAAAGTATCCCTTTGTATTTGCCTTTAAACACTTACCCTCTGTTAGTGTTATTCACCCTCAAATCAAAGATCACACTGGTTAGCTTCTTTCAAATTTAATACTTTACACTTTTTTTACCCTGTTTATGTCTTATTCATGCTTGCACAAAATAATTAGCTCTCATGGTAAGGTTCTGAGCTTTTAGTTTCTCATTCAAGTTTTCTATATCTATATATAGGTTAATTTCATGATTAATAGATATTATTTGATTTCCAACTCAATCCATAAACTCTTTCAAGACAATTCTCCAAACCATACATTATTTTCTCCTCTTACCTGAGTTCATTTAGTAGCATTTTCTTTAGTTTTATTCTTTGTATGGATTTGTACAGAACCCTATTATAGAACTAGTTTCACCTTAATAAAACATTTATGGTCTTCCATTGTTTCACAAAGTTTCATGCCTTAATTCAATCATTAGGTTGCCTTTTCATCCTCTTCAAGGTCTCAGATTAGGCTTATTAGGCATGTGTTCACCTTTTCACCACACAGTCCCTCCTACATGTACAGAACCACACAGAAACAAACCCAAAACTCTAAAATATCTTGATTAACATGTGTCCCCATATTATTACAAATTTTTACAATGTTTCACTGGTGGAAACATCCAAAAATTATGATTTTATCACAAAACCCTAGCCACAGGGTTTCTTAGTCTATTGTAGACCCAATAAGGGTCAAAAATGAATTTCAAGTTTTATTTGGGGTTTCACATGACTTCAAACATTACTCAGGGTTTGTATTAAACCAATTAATCTTCTTGAAGTGTTGGATTCTTCATTGGGGTCTTTTGTACATGTTTTCTATATAGTTTTAGTCTTGACTATGTAGCAAAATACCATAGTCTACAGGTTTTTACCCTAGGTTTATAACTTAAAAGTGTTGAACAAATTTGAATAGAGAAAAAAACCTTGTGAACATCTAAATTAAATGATTACAAATGTGGATAAATAAAAACTATTAACCTTCTAACAATCCTTGCTATTGTTGATGCTTCTGTAGGTTTGTTTGATCAACAGAAACACAAAATTTGCAGGGTCTTATTTGAAACTTCCTCCATAAATCTTCACCAATTTAATAAATAATAATTCTCAATGGTTCTTAGGAGCTTATTAGGTTATCTTAGTTACTTTTTAGTCATTCCAAACCCCTATCCATAGTATCTTTTCTAGAACTCTCAATTCCTCAGTCTTCAAACCACAAAAGTAAGCATAGAGAATATACAAGGTTGTAACTTTGAACATTCATAAGATAATAAAACTCAATGAAAAAAATACCTTGATCACCATCAAAGGCATAGTGAAACTTATCAATATTTCAAAACATTCCTTTAATCAAATGCTCTACTCATTCACTATTTACACCTTCTTAGTTATTGCTCGTACAAGAGTACATTTCTACAACAACATTCTTTTCAATCAAGGAACTGTACATTCATTATTTTGGGGTTTAAAAAATTTTACACTTTGGATCAAACCCCTCCATTCTCTCTACATTGAATTTCATCTTGTGAATGATTGTAAAAAGCATTTTTGACTTTATTTTATTGCCAGATAACTATCTACCTAACTTGTAACTTCTCCTAGTACGTTGCAAACTTCCTAACTACAAGCCTACTCACCAAGATGACTCATTATGTGAGTGATGTGGGGATTCAACATTATCAACCCATTATTGAAACCTAAACTCACAAACCATGACATGGAGTCCTCTTTTGACAAGGTTGAAGCCTCCTAGACATCACATTCAAATTTGAAAATTCAAACCAAGCTTTTGGCAGAAAAATGCCAAAAAGGTCCTTGATTCAAATTTAACACAAAACTAACACCTCAAAATGTTTCCTACAGACCTAAAATGACAAAAACAACCCACTAAAGACTCCAGACATGCAAAATAGATCATTATTTACATTGGATAGTGATGTTCTTGCATTAATAAAAAATCATTAAGGAGTGGAGTATTGACCTCATCACGGAGGACGTGATTATAAGGTATAGCATTAGAATCAAGGATAGAATGGGATGAATTGAAAATAAAAGATAAGGTATGTACTTGTATTTTTAAGTCATGTATCACATGCATCATGGAAAGTATCTCGATAGTAAGAACATTATGATTCTTAAGGAGTTCATTCAAGGGTTGAATATTATCATTAAAACTAAGTAGGGGCACATAGTTGGAAATTAGTTTGGATGATAAACAATGATCAAAAAGCATACAAGATGAAGAAATTGAAGTACAAACCCTATAAGGATTTATAAGAGGTTCATGGGTATTAATCACTCCTTTAACAACATTGGCAATTTCCATAGCAAAATTAGGGCTTGCTAAAATATGTTCTTTAAAATAATGTATAATTAATTTATTAATTTATTTCCTATCACTAGAAACAAATTTTGCATCATTCATATTCAAAATGACTTCTTTCATCAAAGTCATATCATCCATTTTGATAATATGAACCATGATTTTAGCTAAGAAAAAACATAAAATATAAGCAAATAAGGGGGGGAAACACTACATATATGACATGGGAAAGAAACCCTGAAAATCATTTATGAAAATGAATTAAAAAAAATAAACCCAATGGGTATGAGGGCATTTTCGTATTTTTTTTTACTTTTTCAATGTAGACTAATTAGCCACTAAAATCAAAGTAAATGTAGGGTTTAGAGTTACTTGGTGATGAAGTTTGGTTGCACACCATTGATCAAGCTTTGTAGAAACTCCTCTTTGGCTAGAGAGGAATGACCTGCAATTCACCACACTTAAAAAAAAATTGGATTAATAGATAGATGAGTGGGTTGCCTGATAAACAACTAGTTCCAAGAAGTGATACGCTTCATTAGATGGATTTCAACCCACGTTTAACATTCAAGTTTATAAATAAACATGAAATTACAAAGATATATATGGATAAATAGACAATGCCAAAGATAATTAATCGATAACAAGGTTTATGTGATTAAAGTAAGCATCCTATAATTATGTAGCTACATCAACATCCTCTTAGATTATAGCCAATTGTTCATTAATGTATTCAAAATTACATATAAAAGCTATAATTCAAAGTCCTAACTCAAATGCAATGTCACTCTGATCGGCAAATAGAGGTTGAGGGACTATGGGAAGATAAAAGATGGTAATATAATCATGTACTAATCCAAGCAAGGTCATCTATATGAAAAGATAGATTTTTAGCAAACCAGAATGTAGATTTAAAAGATAATGAAGATGCAAAAATAGACTATTTAAGGCTATTTTTATAGTTTAACAAAGATTGATGATGATCCTATAGGATCAATGTCGATTCTATAAGATCGATGTCGATTCAGATGAATCGATGTTGATTCTGTGTAAAGGTGTTGAATTATAAAATAGACTATAATGAAGGCCTAGAAAATTGATAAAATAATCAAAACTGGACGTAAATAAAAATAAAGAGATGCATAAGATAAATAAAACTTAAATATAAAAAGAATATTGACCTTGGATGGCTGAATATGTACAGATAAAGAGATGCCAAAATAAGGTAGATGGCCTTCATAAATCACCTGATGATGTCACCAATCAAGTGCTCTTCAAATTGGCAAGGTGCTAGTAATTTCTATATGCAGATTCGAGACTAGTTTGGATAGAATTTCATGATCAAAAATGGATTCCTTCCTTTCATGTTTTAGATTAAGGTTAAAAATAGGTTTTGAAGGGACCCCGAAACCCTAAAACAAAGGACGAAGGATAAAACAATAATGTCCATAGGGGAAACCTATCACCTACAAGCTAAGCAGTATCAAAAACATGTTTTACAGGGACCTAAAACCACAACACAAAATCATCAAAAGACAGACCCCAAGTTTTACAGAGACCTGGAAACTCCAGTGTGAAAAGAAAACAAAGAACCAGATTACGAAACTAGATATAACATCCAACTAAAGGGACCAGGACTGTAAGAACTCAAAGATCTTATTCTTCTAATTCCAAAATCATCTTCACCACTTCCTTTCCAATCACAGCAGTGTCCTATATAGATATAGCCGCCGACGTAGCAACCTCTTACATTGCTTTCTTCCTTGAGCTCTGTCTGGTTCTCTTGCTAGGCCCCTCTAAGGATTTAATTTCCTCATTTGCTCATTTTCTAATGTTCACAGCAGCTGCACATATGCTAGAAGTTATCTCCTCCATCTTCATTCTACTTTCCTTAATGAGCCCCCTTAGATTGTTCTCATAGTCTTTAAGTTTGATAGGTATATCCCTCATCTGCATTTCCAGATTATTGTTTTTATTCCGATCTGCTTCCTGATTACGTTCCAATATTTCCATTTTCTTCTTGAGGCCCATTATCTCCTTATATATCCACGAGTCAACTTGAAGGATAGCGTCTGCTTTGCATTTGGCCAAATTCATAAAGGGATGCCTCCTGTCATTCTGCCCTACATCACTTAAATATTCTGCGTTCTCTTTTGGATTGTCTTCATCCTTTTCCATATAATCCTCCCTTTCCATTCTTTTCTGTTCCTTAGTTTCAACAGGGCTTTCATTGTGGATAAAATCATTCTTTACTTATTCTCTAGTTTCTATTGCATGATAGGCATCCTGAACTAGATGTTCCTTCTCTGTTTTCGAAGCAGGATCCTCAAATAAAACATCCATATCTTTTTCAGTTTCCTCTGGCACTTGCTGATTTTCCTCAAGATCATAGTTATTTTTTTTAGTTTTTTCCTCTATAGTGTCCCCTTCTTTCTCATTCTTACTTTTATCTTCTCCTTCTTCGTTAGAGCTGTAATCCCCACTCTTTGTTCCTTCCTCTTCCTCCATACTCTCCTCCTCAAAACTTTCAGTGCCTTCCCACTCTCTTTTCCTCATCATCAATCTATTTTTTGAGGCTGGATGATTTGGGTTTAACTTTTTCTTTCCCTTTTACTGTTTCATTCTTCTTACTCTGTGAGTCCTTATTTTTGTCTGAATAGGGATTCAGGACAATGGCCTTGTTTTTGAAGAAACCTTCTATTATTAGGATTAATCCCTCATGCAATATAGGATGAGACTCCTTTTTTCTATGAGCGAACAAAAGATGCAACATAAGACGTCTCTCCAGATTCCTTTAATCTGCTCCAGGTCAAAAAAATCCCCACTTTTTTCCAACTGCTGCTCCTCAGCATTCATCTTTGGGAATTTGCTAAATGCCTCATTAGATATGCTAGTCTGCTTAGAGAATTTTATACCCTCCATTGGAAGCCCCGTGACCTCCACTATGAATTCTTCGATGAGCTTCACCGTGATGCCATGGAGGGTTGCCCTGTCGTCAACCCAATTTTTGAAAAAAGCCATCGTTATATGGGGTTTTGAACCATGTAGCCATTCTAAGTAGCTCACAACCTTTCCTCTCTGAAGGATCTTCCAGACATCTTGTTTTACCTTCCAATCTTTGCAACTTTTAGGTTCCTACTTCCTTGGTTCACCTTTCATTTTGAAAGCCATACAGTTATCCAGTAACATCCAAACACTGATTACTGAGCAATGAGACCAACTAATATCAACTTGTAATGAAACTCCCCTATTTTCTGGCACATACAAAACCCACTTCACGTTCTCTAGAATATTTCTGTTCAATGAATGTAATCCTTCCTCCGTGAGGCCACTCCGCCAAATCATTAATTTTCTATTCCAAGTAGATCTTTCCCTCCTTTGAATGAATTGTGTCATAATGAATGAGCGCTCTAAGATCCACATTCTTATTTAATGTATCCTACCAACTCACCTTGTGTCCTATTCGAACTGCATAATTTGCTATCCAATCAGCAACTCCATTGGCTTCACGGTAAGTATGGGTTATGGTTACTTTCTCAAATTTTTGAATTAAGGCTTTCATTTCCATCACCATTGCCTCTATAGACCATGAAACTAAATTTTTGTTATTTAAGATATTAATGATATTCAGGGAGTCACCTTCCAACCATAATTTAGAATATCCTGATTCAACAGCTGATTTAATGGTTTGAAGGGCTGCAAAAGCTTCAGCAATATGACAATTTGACTTACCGATAGGGATAACAATAGCATCAATTACGTTTCCCACATGATCTCTCAAAACTCCTCCACATCCTTCTTTTCCCAGGTTCCCTTTAGCAGCTCCATCAAAGTTACCTTTGATCCATCCACAAGGGGGGACATTCCATTTAACATCTAATCTTGGATTTTCAGTTTTCACATTAGGCCTTTCAGATCTTAAGGGATTATCAATTTGAAAGGTCGGATTAGGATCCCTTTGTGATGAAAAATTGTCCTTTATTGCTCTAATAATATTCTAACCCAACACCCATCCTGGAAGTTATCTACTTCTAAAAATTCTATTATTTCTTTCTTTCCATATGCCCCACCAAATATGGGGAAGAGTTAATTTCCAGAAAAAAAGAACATCAGGATTCTTAGATGGGCAATACCAACTTTAAAAGATAGTTCCACACTTTTTTGATGAACCCATACAATACCCCAGAGATTGAGGATCTCATTCTAAACTTACTACATATAAGAACAGTTCACAAACAAATGATCTCTATCTTCAAAGCCATTTTTACATAGAATACACCTGTTCACCACATATATTCCTCTTTTCTGCAAGTTGTCAAGAGTCAGGATTTTGTTTTGAAGCAGAGTCCAATAGAAGATTTTATTTTGGGGATAAGCCCCTTGATCCATGCATGCAACCACAAAGGTTGATTACCATTTCCCTTAGAAGTAAAAATGGTAGATACTTTAAATTGTCCACTAGGATCATCATGCCAGATAATCTTATCCTCAAGATTAGGATAGAGAGAGATAGCATTGAGGGATAATTGTATATTATTGAAATCTTGATCAAGGTCAGTTATATTCACCCAGGAATTGTTCTGCCAGTATTGATTTACCATTATTCCATATCTTTGCTTACATCAATCAATTACCTCTTTATCTTGGAAATCTTCTATCAAAGGGTATTCTTTTAACCAAACATCCTCCCAGAATTTCACCTTTATTCCATTACCAACTTTCCAGGAGCATCCTTCTTCTAAAATTTGTTTGGTTCCCTGAACTACCCCCCATATGGAAGAAGGTTGGATAACATCAGGGTAAGAAAAGAAATCAAAAAGGGATTTTGCATTGAATAAATACTTATGCTTCCATATGTTACTCCATTATTTATTTTCATGGTAAACTCTCCATCCCAGTTTTGCTAAGAGAGCTGTATTCATACTTCTAATTTTCCTTATTCCCATCCCCCCTTCCCTTTCATGTTTGTTCCTCATGATCAATGGAGGTTTGTTGTATATTTATGGATTGATGTCGATCTGGGAGAATCGACATCGATCGTGGAAGATCAATGTCGATCGACCAAAAATCCATAAAGTTGAACCAAATGTAATTCCAATGGGTTACTTATGGGGTAAAGGATGGTTAAAATGATTTTTGAGTTTGTTAGGTTGTTTTAACCACATAATAGGTTGTTGAGATGGTTGTTTGGGGTATTAAATAGGTTTCTTTTTATTTGATTTTAAGATTTTATGGTTAAATGGTAAAAAAGAAGTTAATTACCATTTAATCGTAGTAATTAAATCAAATTAACCTATGTGGTAAAAGTAAAAGGGTGGGGTGAGTGTAATTATTTTAAATAATTACAAAATGGGGGGCATTATGTTAGAAATAACATAATAATATGACAACACACTAAGTTAATACACAAGAGTGTATAAAACTAACATCTACATTTGCCCCTTTTTGTGGAGTGGTATGCAATAACAAGCCATGAGACAAAAACTATAAGGTGCCCAATGCCCTAGGTTTATTGTGAGAAGGTATTCCCCCTCAAACTGAGTGCTAGGAAGTGAGACAAAATGGATACAAGTGAGGTGAGGTGAGATAACAAATGTGGGTGAAATATACAAGTGAAAGATAGCTAAAGACATACAAAAAATATGGATGGCTTAAAAGGAATTCCAAGGTTGCACTTAATGGGAGAAAAAATAATGTAGGTAGTAATGTTGCAATCACCAAATCAAATAACAAAATGCCACAAATAAAATAGGTAGGCTTATAAGAAGGCTATCAAGAGAACAAAAGATAGGAAAAGTGAACTAAAGCATCCAGTCTACGTGTGGTGTATGTGTTACCTATAGTCAAATGTGTTTAGGATAAAACACACCCTTGAGATCTTACAAGGGGCAAGATACCAAAAAATAAGGGTATGCCTCAAGGAGATTGGGGAACTGACAAGGGGTCAAATTATGCATATCTAAAGGGTAATAGGACATAAAAATGATAGTTATAGCAAATGCAATAATACAAGGCTGCTAAATCAAACTGAAAGCATGAAAAATGATCTAGAAGTGCAAACATCTAATCAAGCCAGGGAAATCGACATCAATCTACAAGAATCAACATTGATCCACAAGAATCAACATTGATTCAAGAAAATTGACATCAATTAGGAAAATGACTATAAATAGCCCATTGACATACAAGAAGGCTCATTTAGTTATCAAGTGGATGAGAGCGTTATAAGCAAAATTCGATGATTTTTGAGCATTTAAAGATATGCACGAGATGATGGAAGATAGCAAGAGTGGTTGATGATGATGATGATGATGATGATGACTGCACTATGAGGTAGGTAACACATATTTGGGGTAAATTTGAATATTTTATTGATTTTGTAGTTTTTTGTGTTTCTTTTTTGGCTTTTTGAATTTGTAACAAAAGAGAGGGTAATTTAGGAAGTTTTGGGGGGGGAAAGGGGAAGGGGAGGTAGTAGATTATGAATGCTCAAGAAAAAGGGAGGGAATTTTTGGGGTGAGGGAATTGACATCAATTAATTAGGATCAGCATCGATCTATGATGGATTGACCATAATCCATAAGGATCACTATCAATCATGTTCAGATCGACATCGATCCTAAAAGGATCGATAAAAATAAAAAACTTAGGTATTTGACTAAATAAAAAGATGTTTTGATAGGCACAAGAGCTAATAATGATGAGGGATAGGGTCCTTCCACTATTGGTTTAGTTGTGAGAGTTTATGAGCAATGAGGACTAGGTGCATCTAGAGGTAATGGGATTCGGAAGGACATGCCATTATCATCATTACCATTAGGATATCAAGATGATAGTGGCTTTGCTAGAGTAGTGGGATTATACCACCAACACATTTTGGCTACCAAGTGGTGAGATGATGATCACCACAGAGGACATCCACCAGATTTTGTGAGTACTAATTCTAGGCACTCCTATATATATCATGGACAAGGTGGGGTGAGTAGCAGCACTAGTAATATTATATGATGAGGATGTAATAGACATAAAATTCTTTACTAGGGGGTTCTCTTTTGAGCCATTATATGACCAAGATCTTGTTGAGAGACTTATGTCGATGATGATGATGCTCTCACTAATTTGTTGTGTACTACCAGATTTTAGGGAAGACATCTACCATAGAGATTTATTAGTGTTATAGTAGACATGGTGGAGTTTTGAATGGTTTTTTCTTGGGTGCCCACACTATTGAGGTAGATATATAAGGAGTTATGGGGCTAGCATACTAGGAATCACTCAGGACTTGACATTACCTTCATATTACATTGTTGGGTGCATAAGCACATCCATGTGATTCAACCATAGGGACCCCATGGATCGGATTTAGGAAGATGGTATATAGCATAGGCTTCTTTCAGTGGAAGGAAGACCTTATTGTTTCACATGCAGACAGGGTGATACAGGATCTAACACACTACAATAAGTTTTTAGTGAGCTATAGATAGGGGATGTTATCTAGAGGCCCTATATAAACTTCCTAACATGGCCTAGTACAGATGCAAAGCTAGCAGATGTTACTTAGGAGAGATGGTTGTATGGACAATGGATAGAGCTATTTTATTTTGGTAGGGTCTATCACTAGTTTGGGCTTTTACAAGATGTTCCATTGGCCTCACGCTCATATAGATGGGAGGATATAGAGCTAGACTGACTAGCACCTGAGACCATAATTATTTTGATGGGACCATTGGAGGATCTTGCAGCTACTAATTTAGATGACATCTATTACATTGATGATTATGTAGCATGGTTCACAATAGAGATGGTGAGGAGACATGAGAAAGAAGTGAGACCAAAACATGAGGTGGTTATTGAGGAGGTGAGGGAGGTTGAGTAGGAGGTAGAGCAAGAGGATCTAGATATACACATGGAGGGACCTTTACAATATGCCCCAATATATGATCATATAGATATAGCTTTAGTTACTGCTAAGAAGGATAGTCTGAGGGTTGAGCTATAGGAGGTAAGGGCAGCCCAAGTTACATTACAAGATCAGATTGCTATCGTATAGAGTGATCTAGAGAGCACAAGGGGGCAATGTGATCAGGCCATACAAGAGCATGATAAATACAGGACAAAGCTAGAGAAGATGAGGTCTACTATGGTAGAGAGACCATCCCTAGACATTGTAAGATCTAGAATGACACCTCTTACAAATACGATACCACTATGGTAGGATAGAGATTTGCTTGTAGAGATGTCATATTATGAGAGGATAGCATAGAGGTGACTACTTGATGTTCCTCAATTTGCTTCATATATCGCCAATCACCATAGATCACAGAGGACTCTTGGGGGTAATATTAGTTTAGGGAGTATAGCAGGATGAGGAGGAGATGATGAGGGAGGTGATAGCATTCATCTCAATAGGATTGAGTACACTGAGTAGAGCATACTGTATGGGCCAAGAGCCCCTATTGTATTCATATTATGACATTTGTATAGACCTTTGATATATATATACAAACATTTTATGTTTATGGATGGATCATGTTATTCATTTATGGATTTATTGATGGTTATAGATATGTTATGCTATTATGGATTCATGGATGTGATGGTTTATAGATTTAGATGTTGTGTGTTCTAATTTTGATTATTGTAATCATGTATGCTATAGATGGATGTGATGGATTATAGATTTAGTCATTATGTTTTTAATTTTAATCAGTGCTTATATATGTTATGGATGTTTATGGATTGATATAAATGTTATGTATATCATGACATGGTTTCATATTAATAGATTATGAGTTTGGATTATGCTAAATAATAATTATGGATTATGGATTTTAGTGATTTATTACTATGAAGTTATGGATTTTAGTGATTACAGTTTATGGATTTGCTCGATATTGACTTAGACCATAACAAGAAAGAGAATCTTTCATACACATGGCATATACGTCCTTATCTAGATGATAAGAAATATTGACACAACCTTAGTTAGCTTAGAGCTTTGACCTTGGTGTTTTATATTAGGACTATTATGCTTATTGATGGGATGAGGGGGAATGTATTGCTTTTAGAGATAACATTCTCCACACCATATTTTTAAAATCAAGATTTATATTTCAGGGATCAATTTTATGCCAACAAGTAGGCTGATCAATATGAAAAGCCTATAATTATAAAGTTGATCGATGCAGGAAGCTTTCTTGGGATACTGCTTTTGACAATTTATTTTATTGCTTTTTAAGGCTTTAAAATATCATAATTTGAAAACTAATCAATGCAGGAAGTTTTATGCTTGGTAGCCATCCTTCAAGGGAGTGGTCTACATTTTGATGTTTTAGCACAGTTGTCCTTCAAGAGATCAATCTGTTTATTTATCTCATTATGATACTTTTGATTTTCATTGCTTAATTGATTTTGGATCCCAAAAATAGTAATTTTAGTTGACATAAAAGGATACCTTAGGATATTTTTCATGAATTCAAGACATGGGGTGATGGTGTTATCTTGGAAAATTAAAGGATTTGAAGGAATAAGGGAAATAATATGGGGTTTCTCCCATAACAGATGACACATATCTATGAGAAAATGCTATGAATAGAGTCGGGGTACCCATATTCAAGTTGGGGTTATAATGACTACCGGATAACCACATAATACTCATATCATTATTTGGTATTTAGGATAGGGGTAGATGATAATAATTTGAGATAAGCTAACCAAGATGAGTCAAGATATATTAACTATAGGAAGGATGTAGATATAATGCATTAAGAGGTTCATGTTTTGGTTTACAATTAAGAGAGGCCAAATGATATGCCCCGGATCCATATTTATGGGTTATGATGTATGGTCCAAGCCAATTTGGAGAAAACTTACCTCTTTTACTTCATTCCATATTAGTGACATGTTGATTTTCTTTAAGTACAATGCCTCCAATGTTAAATTATTGCTCTTTTACATGTTGATTATATACGTATATTAGTCATTCTTGATAGACATACAAGTGATCAAGGGCTACTGCATGATGCTTATCTAAGAGTTCAAGTTGGGATAAATGTTCCTAATGAAAATCCTCATTAGAAATGATGTCTTTGAGGGAGATGAAAAGGGAGGGAATTTGGACTTCCAATGGAAGTACAACTTCTAAACCATAGACTAAAGAAAATGGAACATCACCTGTAGGGGTTCAAATACTAGTTTGATATGGCCATAAGGAAAAAGGGATATGAAAATGCCAATCCTCATTAGCTTAATTAATAACTTTAGATAGGATTTTTACCAGAGTTATATTAGATGCTTCTGCTTGACCATTAGCCTGAGGATAATAAGGTGAGGAAAAACACAATTTGATTTTAAATGAATCACATAGTGCCTAGACTTTTTATTCTTAAAAGATTTTTCATTATCTATTATATTTTATATGGAACTCCAAAATGACAAATAATGTGATGATAGATAAACTCCATAATCTTTTCTACCTTAGTCAAGATGGGTGGCATAGCTTCCACCCACTTAGTGAAGTATTTTGTAGTGGTGATAATAAAGCTATGACATTGGGAGGATTTAAGATTGATTTGCCCTATAAGATTGAGCCCCCATTAGGAGAATGGCTAGAAGTCCCCTGCTACCTATAAATCTTTACTAGGGACATGGGATAAGTTTGCATGTTGCTAAAATTTTACACACCTCTTAACGTATGCGTATCAATCTTGATTCAGAGTGGGCCAATAGTAACCTAGACGTAAGATCTTCTTAACAATTGTGTAGCCACTAAAGCGTCCACCGCATGACCCATCATGGACTTCTTGGATGGATAGACTAGCTTCATGCTTTTGGAGACAACGAAGAAGACGACCATCAAATTCACGTTTATGGAGAACACCCCCTAGTATAGTATAACAAGTAGCTTTCTATTGGAACACATGCCTGACACCTTTGGATAGATGGGGAAGAGATAATCATGTAAACAAATAAGCAAATATTTGTGCATACCATGTCTCCTCCTAGTTTTATTCGATATTATTGATGGATGGAAGATCAATCCTTGTGTAGGAAGGTTGATTAACTCGATGGATAAGGATAAATAATTTGGACTCCTGAGATGAAGATGGGATAAAAGAAGCAAGGCATGCCATAGTGTCAGTGAACTTATTATTTGATCTAGGGGTAGCCTAGATGGTATAATGTTCAAAAATAGATAAGATTTGATTGGCTAAGGTCTTATATCTTTGAAGGATATCATTCTTGTAATGATATACAGTATTAATTTGATTGACCACTAGCTGAGAATCACCATAAATATTAATGGACCTGACTCTTAATGCAAGGGTAGTTTGGAGCCCTATAATCAATGCTTTGTACTCAACCATATTATTGGTGCAATCAAAGTCTAACTTAAAAGATAAAGGCATGGGAATACCTTGAGGGGGGATTAATATAATTCCTGCACTGCCTCCATGCTCACATTTAGACCCATCAAAGAATATATTCATTTGATATTCTAGGACTAATTAGGAAGTGGATGTGATAGATTCATCAGGGAATTCACAATTGATTGGTTGATTATCACCAAGAGGTGCTTCAGCTAGTTGATTAGTAATAATTTGCCTTTTAACAAATTTTTGGTGGAGAAATTCTAGATCAAACTTAGTTATAAGCATAATCCATTTGGCCATCCATTGATTCTGGTAAGGCTTAGAATGCATGAACTTAACGGCATCAATACTCGTAATTACATATGTCTTATGGTTAAGTAGGTAATGACAAAGTTTAGAGGCTATAAGGACCAATGCTAGGCATAGTTTTTTGATATGTAGATAATGTGTTTCATATGCTATGAGGGTACAACGTATATAATAAATAGATTGCTCTTTGTGATGCTTGTCTTGATGGGCAAGAATTGTTAGGTTATGGAGCTAAAAGCTTCACTGATGTGGACATGGAGGAGGTTAGAGGAGGTTGCTAAAGTATCACAGACACCAGCGTCAATCAGGCCAACCGACGTTGTCAAGATTAGACAGGAAGAGCAACCGACGTCGGTCAGAGATCGGCCGACGTTAGTCACCTCCAGGCAGACAGGGATCAACATCGGTCGCCTATGCAGTTCAAAACTATGAGTGTTACAGACAGTCAGTTAACGAACTGGTTGTTTGCATGATGAGAGCCAATTTTAGACTCAAAGCTGAGGATCTAATTATTGTAATTAGGTGTCTAATTATTGTTTGCATGAGATCTATTTAAGAGACTCATAGGTTGTATTGAAAAGTGTGCTAGAGAGTAAGAGAGCAAATATTAGCTTCTTCTGTGTATGAAGAGAGCATGGTGTGTTCCTCCTAGTGCCACAGTGCCAAGTGTGGGTGCTGGTTTGGAGAATCAGAAGGGTTCTTCATGTATGTATGATCTTGGTCAGCAGGTGTGCATGGCTACGTTAGGAGATTTGCATGGTAAGTAAGATCATTGATCTGTAGGTGTATGTGTGTGCATGATCCAAGTTTGCAGGTGTACAGAACTAGATTGATTTGCAGGTGTGCAAGATCAGGGAGGACAGCAACACAACAGGGAGTAGGATCAGGTGGGATCTACTTGGAGTACGATGTGTACTCAGTTATTGAGCAAAGAGAAAGGCAAGGTAGTTCCTTCCATAAGTAAGATCATTTGAGGTGCAGGTTGTTGCAGGTTTAGGGGAGATCTACTTGAAGTATGATTGTGTACTTGGAGTGCGTGGAGCACTTATGGAGTGCATGGAGCACTAGTGTACTGGAAGTAGTGGATACTGACTGGTTGAGGTGAACACCAACTCTGTGTTTGAGTTGTGTGTTGGGACCGTAAGAGAGAGAGCTTTGAGGAGAGAATTACTGTTCACTTGAGGTGTGGGAAGCCTCTGAGAGGTGGTGAAGAAGAAGTGGCATCTTCTTTATTGTATTCTTTTATGGATGAGTATTAATACAAGTTGTGTATTGTCTCTCATATTTTGTGTTGTTTCTGGTTTCTAGTTACTTGTTACTTCTGGTTAATTTTGCATCTTAAGTTGCTTGTATATGGTAATCAATTGTGTGCTTCCATGGGTTCCTAATAGTTGGTATCAGAGTTAAGGTTGCAGGGAGCAGGTTTGTGTTTGGTTACAGGGCACTCTCAGGGGTTTCTGATTGAGTGGGAGTATAGCAATGGCAGAAGAAAGTAAGCTACGAATGGAGAAATTGAATAGCACGAATGGTCACTTATGATGTTATAGAAAGAAAGAGCAGGTAAATAAAGATTGTTGGTTGGTAGCAGATCAGCATGAAGAAGCAGATGTTGAAGGTGTTGTTGCACAGGATGCTCTAGGAAAAGTTGAATCTTGGTTAATAGATTCTGTTGCCTCTTTCCATGCAGCCCCATGTAGAGGGGTTGGTAAGCCTTGTCAGATTATTGGCAAAGGGGAAGTGTTGCTGAAATTACAGGTGGCCAACACATGGGTGTTGAAGAAGGTCATGCAGGTCCCAGTCTTGGAGATGCGGCTAATTCCTTCAGGAAAGTTGGGTGATGAGAGATGCACAAGAACTCTCACAGCGGATGCACTTGAATTAGCGGGTGGTAAGAAAGTAGGTATCATTTATCTATCTACTTATATTACTGATTCTTCTTCTATTGCGAAGATGTGGCTTTGTAGGCTTGGTCACATGAGTAAGAAGGAGACGCATGTTCTTAAGAGGAAGACAGATGTGTTTGATAGACTTAAAAATTGGAAAGCCTTGGTGTTCTTGGAGGAGATGACAGACAGAGACCAGTGAATGGGGCTGGATACTTCTGAGTAGGGCAGTTTGGACATAGGTTTTGATTCAAAGGAGCTCACGGGTAAAAATTCATCACTCACAGGTGAACACAGTTATCGACGTCAGTCAAGAGGAACTGGCATCGAACATACAAGTGCCGATGTCGATCATGTGCAGACCAAAGCCGGTGATGTCAGGTAGGATAAGACCGACGTCGATCAGGAGGACCGACATCAGTAGTAGGTAAGACCGACGTCGATTAGAGGACCGACATCGACAACATGGACACCGACGTCGGTAGAGTTGGTAGTCAGGACAAGCGCATGGAAACTAACGTCGGTCAGATGCAGACTGTGTAGTGATTGAGGTCGGTCATTGTAACAAATTTTGGGCAGACATCAAGCTGTCAAGGAGTCTCAAACGCCCATATAGAGGACTGAAAGTGGTAAGTAGGCCTCAAATTTTTTGTTCCTCTTCTTTATACTAGTTGCTGATTGCAGAGCAAGAAGGATCCAGGAAATAGTGGGAGCATGGCATGAACAGGTTGCAGGACCAAATGGGATATTTGGTAGGGTTTCCAGTCGGGATGAAAGCACTGAGATGAATGGATACCTTGGTTAAAGAATAGAGAGAATGGATACATGAGATGAAAGTCTAGGTCATATGGTCTTCAGGAAGCTGCAGGACAGTGGGACAGGACTGACAGGTGGTACCAGGTGGATGACAAAGCAGGGCTTTAGTCAATGTCAGTATAACCATTGTGTTTGTCTTACCAGGTGGATGATGGTCACAACATTATCCTGTTACTGTATGTGGAGGATGAGCTTGGTATAGGTTTAGACATACAGGGTTTTGCTGAGCTAAGGGTAAGGTTAGTTCAGTGGCATGTCATGAGGAATTTGGAGCAACAAAATTCTTTGGCATGGGAGACATGGAGATCATAGGTTGATTTTGTGTCCAGTGGGAGCTGATGTGAATCAGGTGTTGGTGAGGTTCATTACGTAGGATGCAAAACTGGAGATCACTAAGGGCTGGACATTTCAGTGTCTAAAATCACATAAGGTCTGGTATAGACCTGAGTTTGCCCAAGCAGTGGGTGCTATCAGAGAGTTAGGAGCCAATTCGGGGAAGTGGGTTCTTAGGTATTTGAGAGGGACCAGCAGCTGGGATTCATGCTATTCAGGGTCAGGACTTCACTACATGGGTTTGTAGGTTCAGATGTGGAAGGTTACTCGGATGACAGGAGGTGCACCACAGGTTGTGTGGTGGGTGGTCTTCAAGGTTGAGCTTGAAGAGGGATACAAGCCAGGAAATAGATTAGATGAGGTATAGGTACAGGTACAGTGCAGTTGTTTATCTCTAAGTGGGAGATTGTTATTTTGTGGAGCTAAAAGCTTCACTGATGCAGACATGGAGGAGGTTGCTGAAGTATCACAGACACTGGCGTCGGTCAGGCCAACTGACGTCATCAGGATTAGATAGGAAGAGCAATCAACGTCGATCAGAGATCGGCCAGCGTTGGTCACCTCCAGGCGGACAGGGACCAACGTTGGTCACCTGTGCGGTTCAGAACTGTGAGTGTTATGGATAGTTAGTTAACGAATCAGTTATTTGCATGATGAGAGCCAATTTTAGACTCAAAGCTGTGGATCTAATTATTGTAATTAGGTGTCTAATTATTGTTTGCATGAGATCTATTTAAGAGACTCATAGGCTGTATTAAAAAATGTGCTAGAGAGTAAGAGAGAAAATATTAGCTCCTTATGTGTGTGAAGAGAGCATGGTGTGTTCCTCTTAGTGCCACAGTGCCAAGTGTGGGTGCTAGTTTGGAGAATTAGAAGGGTTCTTCATGTATGTATGATCTTGGTCAGCAGATGTGCATGGCTACGTTAGGAGATCTGCATGGTAAGTAAGATCATTGATCTGCAGGTGAATGTGTGTGCATGATCTAGGTTTGCAGGTGTGTAGAACCAGATTGATTTGCAGGTGTGCAAGATCAGGGAGGACAGCAACACAATAGGGAGCAGGATCAAGTGGGATCTACTTGGAGTATGGTGTGTACTCGGTTATTGAGCAAAGAGGAAGGCAAGGTAGTTCCTTCCATAAGTAAGATCATTTGAGGTGCAGGTTATTGCAGGTTCAGGGGAGATCTACTTACAGTACAATTGTGTACTTGGAGTGCGTGGAGCACTGGTGTACTGGCAGTAGTGGATACTGACTGGTTAGAGGTGAACACCAACTCTGTGTTTGAGTTGTGTGTTGGGACCGTAAGAGAGAGAGATTTTAGGAGAGAATTACTGTTCACTTGAGGTGTGGGAAGCCTCTGAGAGGTGGTGAAGAAGAAGTGGCATCTTCTTTATTGTATTCTTTTCTGGATGAGTATTAATATAAGTTGTGTATTGTCTCTCATATTCTGTGTTGTTTCTGGTTTCTAGTTACTTGTTACTTCTGGTTAATTCTGCATCTTAAGTTGCTTGTATATGGTAATCAATTGTGTGCTTCCATGGGTTCCTAACAAGCATAACACCTAGAGCATGATCTATAGCTGAGATATAAAGGAAGAAAGGCTGCCTTTCCTTAGGTGGAGTGAGGATAGAAGGCGATAAAAGATAGTCTTTGAGTGCGTTAAAGGCTTATTGACAAAGAGAATCCCATATAAAGTGACTATCATTCTTTAATATATGGTGGAAAGGTTGGCATCTATCAGAGAGCTAGGAAATAAAATGATGAATAAACTAAAGCTTGCCTTGTAAACTATGAAGTTGTTTAAGGTTGGACAGAGGAGGCATATCTAAAATAGCCTTGATTTTAGTGGGATCCACTTCTATTCCATGAATAGAAATAATGAAACCTAGGAGTTTACCCATCAAGATGCCAAAAATACACTTTTTCAGATTTAGACACACATGATACTAGAGTAGACAATCAAAAATAATCTTAAGTACAAATAGGTGATCTTTGTAGAGTTTTGACTTCCCAAGGAGGTCATCTACACAGTCTTAGACAATTTTATGGATTATGTCATGAAATATATAAGTCATGGCCTATTGATAGGTGGCTCCTACACTCCTTAGGTAAAAAGGCATAACACAATAGTTGAAGGTTCCCTAAAGAGTAATAAATGTAGTTTTATGTCAATATTTTGGTGTAATAAGTATTTGATTGTAACCAGAAAAACCATCCATAAGGAATAACATTTCATGGCCAACTATCAAATCCACTAATTGGTCAATGTTAGGGAGAGGGAAATCATCTTTCAAATAGGCAATATTTAAATCATGCAAATCAGTACAAATGTGAAGTCCCTCTGTAGGCTTAATGACTGGAATAATGTTGGACATCCACTGAGAATAATCAATGGGTTGAATAAATTTAGCAGATAAAAGGTGTTGCAGTTCCTTTTTTACTAGAAGTGCAATGTGAGGATGTATTTTGTAGAGATTTTACTTCACTGACTTAGCATTAGGAAAGGTGACGATGTTACGAATAATGATTATGGGGTCAATACCAAGCATATCATTATAAGACTAGGCAAACACCTTTCTACAATCTGATAAAAAAGTGATAAAATCTTGGTTTTCTTATGAATCTAAGGCTTTAATAATTTTAATAATCCTTGGGGTTTCCTAAGACCCGATATAATATCAACAGTGGCTTCATTTAATAAGCTAGACATTTCAGATGGAAGAGAATTGCATAGATAAGAGTTTTTAGCACCCAAATGAGTCAATATTGACTCATCATCCTGACACTAAAAAATAGGAGTGGTTAGCATATCATGCCATATTAAGTTAGGATATGCTAAGGGGATGGTTCAAACCTCGCCACCATGGTGAAAGACAAGGGGATCTATGGGAATAGAATTGACTAAAAAAAAAGTCAGAAGGGATGAATATAGTATCACTAGTCGAGGAAGAGGTATGAGGAAGATGGTTCTTCTTCCAAAGATGGTAGAAGAATAGGTTTAGTGGTGGATTTAGAATCTTTCTTAAAACTTAAGCCATGATTTTCATATGGTTTTTTGAAATCTCCTAATGTGACATCATGGGGATCCTGCTCATATCTACCCATGCCAAAACCTTTCTAGGCACAATGATAAAGATAGGTTTACATAAACTAGGGATTGTTAAAAAAGGAGAAATTGGATGTAAACAATTTAGCACAAGTACCATCATCAAGTTTTGAGGTAGTTTGATTGATCCTACCATATATTGAGTACATAAGAAAGGTGGTCCAAAAGGAATGCGCTCACCTAGGTTGGGTGAATACATAGGTTGTTTATCAAGACGGCTACATTCTCTAGGAGTGGGTAAGGTGTTAAGGGTTAATCAGTGGTATTCTCCCATTGAAACATGATGCATCAGGGCATCAATGGATTATGGAGTAGGTAATTTTGAATTAGGGATAGTCATGCTAGTCGAGGCTTGATTAGAAGATGAAGATGGAATTGTATCAGGCAAGGGTATTATAACATCACTTGGCTTAAAGGTGAAGTTACATGATTTAAAGGGATGAGGATCAATAGGGATGATGTTTACCTAGCCTTCATGTTCATATTTAAGGCATCGATAGACTGTGGACGGTATACATTGCATTACGTAAATCCATGGATGTCCTGTAAAATGTTATATTGGAATGTTCCTTCTATAACATAAAAGAGCTCATAGAGAGTGCGAGAACCTACAAAAATGGGAAGAATTATTGTTCCTACTATTGGTGCTACTATGTCGTTGAATGCATGAAGAATTATTGAGGATTGGGAAATAATGGTTTTTGGTAGTTGTAGTTGGTGCTATTGGAAAGCATGTAAATAAACAATATTAATACTATCCCCATTATCAATCATAAATCTTTTAATCTGTGCTTGATTTATTTGAGATGTGATGAAAAGTGGGGGATCTTGATCTTCAGGTGATAAAGGAGTGACCTCAAAATTAGTAAAACTAACAGTCAAGACCATTTGAAGGGCTCCTATTAAGGCTGACAAAGGTTGAGGTTCATCTGGTCGGACCTCAATAGCTTGGAGAGATTCTATCATTGCTTGTCGATGTTATGGAGAATTTTTTATAAGCTCATATAATGACATATTTACAAGCATTTGGTAGAGTTATTTTAATATGGATATTTGTACCAACTCCTTGGCTTCAACTAGTGTAGTTCCTATAATAGAAACTTCAAGCTTTTGTTTAAAAGGTTTAGGTGTATTAGGTGCAGAGGCTCCTATACTTGAAACCTTATTTTTATTAGTATTTTGGTTTTAAGAATGGGTGGTTACATGGATGACATCAATATGTAAAAATGATGGTTTTGAAGAGGCTACTGACTCCTTATCGCTTATGGGACTAGCAAGATTATGGACGGGTGGAATCGATGGAATAGTGACCTTTTGCTTAGGAGTTTGATCATTTATATCAGCAATTAAGAGGTCATAATCCTAGACTAACTATTGGATTATGGCCTTAAGGGCTTTACAATTTTCTGTATCATGTCTAAGTACTCTATGATATGCACATATTTCCCGATTTTGATACCAAGCAGGTTTTTAAAGATGAAGGTTAACATACCTTATAGGTGGTAGTGTAATGAGGGATGTATCCAATAATTATTTTGAGATTACAGCATAAGATCCTTTCAAAGGGTCATATTATAGTTTTGTAGGGGTTTTGATAACATGCTCTTTTGGAAAAGTATTACTCATTTGGTTTTATCGCTTAGCCTTTATAAGAGGGACAACTTTAAGCTCTTTTCCTTTAGATTTCTCTAATGGTCCCTTAACGGAGGAAGGTGGATATCAAGATTGAGGTGTACTTAACAATGGAGAGGGATTTTGTATTTTTGCACGTGTTTGAGTAGAAGCACCTATGATAGGGGTAGTTACTCTAGAAGATGGATGAGGCCCTAAAATAGAAGATAGAGATGATATAAAAGAGGTAGGCCCTTTGTTCTTTCATGTATTAAGAAAAGAGGGAGGACTTGGACTAATGTTTTTGACTTTTGATGTTTGAAAAAGGTCAACTTTAATGTGAGGATGAGCTAAGGCTTTCTTTAGTGGAATACCAAGACAATTGTCCTAGCTATCGATGATAAGAGCTTTACCCTTTCCTTTAGTATTTTTGGTGTAAGGAGGTGTTGTGATAGAGGATGGTTTCAGAGGGGTTGGATGTTCAACTCTAGAAGTATCAAGATGTTTATCTATGACATCTCGAGAAGTAGTTTCATTTTCCCTTTTAGGAGGTTCACTATGAGAAGGTGAAGGGGATGGTTCACGTGAATGATCTCATGTAATAAGATCAGGGAGCTCTATGGGGATTTTGAGACTAGTTTTAATGATCTCAGGTTGACTCATATCAAAATCATCTCTCGTAAGGAGATCCAAGACTGAAGGATCCTCTATAGATTCTTTAGGTAATAATTGATCATAGATTGTATCAATCATATGAGTAGCTTGATTTTATGTTTCTTTAGGGTTAGATTCTACTGTGTTTGATGTGGATGGATGGTTTGGAAATGGTTGTTTGAAAATATCTAAATATTGGTTAGGAGGAGCATTTGGATTTTCCAACCAAAGGTCCCCCTTGTTAATGAAGTTTTGTATCAATCATTTAAAGGATTGGCATCATTCTATGTCATTTATTATTACCCTGTGATAAGCACAAAACTCATTTCTTTATACCAATTGGGTTTAGGACGTGTATCATCGACTGGTCCAATTGGAGGGAGTTCAATAACATTTTCTTGTAGGAGTTTATCTAATATTGAAGTATAAGGCTCTCCAATAGGGGTATATTTCTTAGGGGGGAAATGAGTAAGGCCCCTAGGTTACTATGTTTGAGAGGTGAAAGACCCCGATTAGTTGGGTGCTAGAGGGGAAGAAGTTTTTATAGTAACTACATTTGCTACCCCTTTTAGTTTAGGATTATTGATATCGCTTTTGGAGGGTTCAGATTTGAAGTTTTTATTATGCAACTTAACTTTTCCCTCTTCAATGCCATGAAGTTCCAGCTTATGGGACATGGTAAAGGCTTTGTCAAAAGTCTTAAAAGTTTGAATTTGTAACATGGATGATATATAATGCCATGAATTTCAAGCTTATGGGCCATGGTAAAGGCTTCATCAAAAGTCTTAAAAGTTTGAATTTGTAACATGGATGATATATGTTTTGCACAAGAATGTGAAAACAATTCAATTAATTTTGTTTGTGTTAAGGAAAAGGTTAGTTGGTTTATTAAGTTACGCCATCGAGCCACAAAGTATGATATGGATTCATTATCAAACTATCTAATAGCATAAAGATCCATGATAGTCACTTTTTAAGCAATATTGATCGAGAAGTGTTCCAAGAAAAATTGGGCCAACTGCCCAAAGGAAAAGAGAGAATACATGGAAATGAAATTGTACCAATCTAAATCAGATCCTACTAATGATATAGGAAATGTTCTAAGTAGGAGAGCATTGTCATGTTTTATAAGATAACACGCGTGTCGAAAGGCTCTAAGGTGTTGTTGGGGATATTCTTTGTTTTAAAATTTAGTAAACTTAAGAAGTTCTCATTGCGAGGGATACGATCGGACAGGGACAAAGGGATGGATTAGATCATTACAAATTTTCTCATATGTGAGCATCATATTATGTCCAGAGGTGGAGGCTTCCAAACTAGCCATCCTATTCACAAGGATGTTTATGAGGTCTATCTGAGTATTATTCAAGGCACACTTCCTAAGACATTTTGTTGAGGGGGTTGATAACATGGTAAAGAGGTAGACATAGGTTGTGAGGGAAGGTATCCTATTATAGTAGACATAATAGGTTGTGATACCGCTACGTATAATGGTACTTGTAGCAGAATATTTTGCTATGGGAAGGACTATAAGTAAGTGGTTATCACTGATTGTGACGAAGCCACATACTGGGTGGTCGAGGAGACATACTATTGTAATGGTTGGGTATAAGGGATTTGTTGTGAACTATATGCTAAAGTCATTCTAACAGGTGGGAGACTTGCAAGAATTGACACCACTAACGTTTGGGGAGGTATAGTGGATATAGGTTGATTTGTATTTTGAATTTGAGTAATGAGGGTTGGAGAACTGGTAGATACTACAAGTGGTTGGTTTATTAGAGATTGCATCACCCAGGTATTAGAACCAGATGGAAGAGATTCAATGGAAAAGGTTACCATGGCCATGGTGAATTCACCAGTTCTCTCAGTTCCCTCAAAAGGCATCCCATACATATGTGGAGAGCCTTGGGTATGGGGAGAAGGAGAAATATGAATTGCTCAACTATTAAGATAGTAATTAAGAGTAATGGGGTTATTGTCCAATATGTTTGCAAAGGAAGGATCTCCTTGAGGATAATATTGTGGGAACATAAGATTCTCAAAGGACTCAGGGGAAGAGGTGGGACTAGGTGTACGTTCTATAGGAGAGGATGTAACACCCTCCTCGTATTCTTTATTTCATTGTTGCCTAGTTAAAACCATGAGATAAAAAAATTAAAATAAAAATAAAATACATAAATAAAACAAAAATTTCTTTTTCAATGATCTCATTTGTTAGGGTGTGTGGAGCTAAAAGCTTCACCAAGGAGCATACTCAAACAGGTTCGGGTCTACACAGACACCGGCGTCGGTCAGGAGCGACCAACGTCAGTCAGGTGCAGTTGCAGAGGCGCCAACATCGGCAGTGGGTCGGCCGGCGACGGTCACAGGCGAAGAGGCAGGAACCGACGTCGGTTACCTGTGTGTCCAGAAAGCGATTTCTGAGGACAGAAGCGAGTGTTTGCATGATGAGTTTGAGTTGTAGACTTAAGCTCGCGTCTCTATTATTAGCAATATTATTTTTAGAGCCCTTGTTCAAGTGGCTTAACTGTTTGTTGTAAGAGCATGCTCAAGTTTCCTAATTCTATATGTAGGAAAGATCTTCTTAGCTTAGTGTGTGAGTATGAGTAGAACATTGTGAATGTTTGAAGGACAGTACAGAAGTTGGATCAATCCAGGTTGTTGGAATTGATTGTACTTGAGAGAGAGAGATCTTGAGGAATAGAGATCTAGTGAGAGATTTTGTGTGCATCTGAGAGAGGTGTGGAAGAAAGAAGTTTCTTCATTGTATTCCTTTTGTAAAGAGTTTTAATACAAGTTTTCAGGGTGTTTTCTTGTATCTCTTGTTCTGTGCTATTTATCATTCCAGTTGCTTATCTATCTGATTTATTTCCACGTTTATTGCTTTCACAAGTGTAATCCATTGTTGGTTGATCCCCAACAAGTGGTATCAGAGCTCAGGTTCACTAACAGGCGGTTCAGATCTGTGTAGTGTGTTTGGATTACAGGTTGCTCACAGGGGTTTCTGCAGGGATTTCTGTTTGAGTGGGAGAAGCAATGGCAGAAGAAAGTAAGTTGAGAATGGAAAAGTTTAATGGCAATAACTATCAACATTGGAGAATGCAGATAGAGGACTATCTGTATCAGAAAGATCTTTACTTACCGTTAGGTGGGATTGCAAAGAAGCCCAAGGACATGGAGGATGAAGAATGGGAAGTTCTTGACAGAAAGGCTCTTGGGTCTATAAGACTGAGTCTTGCATCCACTATGATATCCAATTTGTCACAGGCTAAAACAATGGTAGAGTTAATGACTACGTTAGCAAATTTGTATGAAAAACCCTCAGCTTCTAATAAGGTATATTTAATGAAGCAGTTATTTAATTTGCATATGCAAGAAGGTGGATCTGTATCTAATCACCTGAATGATTTCCATGGTATTGTTAATCAGTTAAGTTTAGTCAATATTGTATTTGAAGATGAAATAAAAGCTCTTTTAATATTATGTTCTTTGCCTGAAAGCTGGCATGGCTTGGTAATGGCAGTTTCTAATACTGCTTCTGCTTTGAATATTTTAAAAGTAGAGGATGTGGTTAGTGTTATCTTGAATGAAGAAATTCATAGGAAAAGCACAGAAGAGACATCTGGGAACGCTTTAAATCTCGAGAGCAGGGGAAGGCAAAAAGAAAGGAACAAGAGGAGATCAAGATCTAAGTCTAAGGGAAGAGGCAGATCCAAATCCAGGAATGGCAGAAGGCCACAATGCTGAAACTGTGGAAAGTTAGGGCACATAAGCAGAGATTGCTGGTCAAAGCCTAAGGAGGAGAATCAGCACGAAGGAAAGGAAGAGACAAAGGTTGCAGGTATTGCACAAGATGCTCTAATTTTCTCTTTGCATAATAATATAGTCTTGGGTATTAGATTCTGGTGCATCTTTCCATGCTACCCCTAACAGAGAATATTTCAGTGACTATATCCATGGAGATTTTGGAATAGTGTACTTAGGGGATGATGAGCCTTGTAAGATTATTGGCAAAGGTAAAGTGCAGCTGAAGATGCAGAATGGCAACACATGGGTGTTGAGAGATGTGATGCATGTTCCTAGTTTGAAGAGAAATTTGATTTCTGCAGGTAAGCTAGGTGATGAGGGTTGTACAGTAACTCTCACAGCAGATTCTTGGAAGGTGACCAAGGGTGCACTTGTTATGGCCAGAGGTAAGAGAGAAGGTACTCTCTATTTGTGTAACTGTGTTACTAACAAATCTCCTTCTGTATTATTTATTTCAGATGTGGATGCTAAATTGTGGCACTCAAGGCTTAGCCACATGAGTGATAAGGGGATGTCAATTCTTAAGTCTAAAGGTATGCTTTCAGATTTGAAAAGTATGGATCTAGAATTTTGTGAGCATTGTGTATTTGGAAAACAGAAAAGGGTTAGTTTTCTCAAGACTGGGTCTACTAAGAAAAGGCATAAGTTGCAGCTTGTTCACACAGACGTGTGGGGACCGGCTCAGGTAGCCTCTATTGGAGGATCACGGTACTATGTTATGTTCATAGATGATGCTACAAGGAAGGTATGGATCTATTGTATTAAAAAGAAATTTGATGTTTTTGAGACTTTTAAGATTTGGAAAGCTATGGTTGAGAATGAAACAGGCAAAAGATTGAAGTGCTTGAGATCTGATAATGGCGGTGAGTTCTGCAGTCTTAAGTTCAACTGGTATTGTTACACTCACGAAATCTGTAGGCAAAGGATGGTTCCAAGGACACCTCAGCAGAATGGTATTGCTGAAAGGATGAACAGAATAATTATGGAGCATGCAAGATGTATGAGATTGCATGCTAGGTTGCCCTTAGAGTTTTGGGCAGAAGCTGTTGACACCACAGTGTACCTGATTAACAGAGGACCCTCTACAGCTCTAGATGGTGGAATTCTAGAAGAGGCATGGACAGGTAAAAAGGTAGATCTCTCATATCTCAAAGTTTTTGGTTGTGAAACCTTTGTGCACGTAGATAAAGAAAATAGAAAGAAGCTTGATGCTAAGTCTATGAGGTGCACGTTTATTGGCTATGGCTCAGATGATTTTGGTTTCAGATTTTGGAATCTAGGAACTAACAAGGTAATTAGGAGCCGTGATGTTGTTTTCAATGAAAGAGTGATGTACAGTGATCAGATAAGGAAGATGGATCAATCTGGGCAGAGCAATGGTGAATTGGACGAAGTTATGGTCCAAAATGAGCTCGCGAGAAAAAGAAATAATCACTTACAGGAAAACACAGAGACCGACGTCGGTAGGTTAGGAACCGGCGTCGGTAGTACCAAAACTGATGTCGGTCATACAGAGACCGACGTCGACAGGACAGGCACCGACGTCGGCCAGGAAGAATCGGTGTCGGCCAGTAACAGGTCTACAGGTGGCCGAGGTCGGTCACTGTCAGAAAATTTGGGTGGACAGCGTGTTGAGAACGAGTCCAAGACACCCATCAGGAGGTCAGAAAGGGTAAGTAAGCCTCCAATTAGATATTCTCCTTCCTTATATTATTTATTGCTAACTGATGGTGGAGAACCAGAGAGTTTTGAAGAAGCATTACAGGTGGAGTCCAGGAGTAAGTGGGAGCATGGCATGGTTGAGGAGATGGAGTCCTTAAGAGAGAACCAAACATGGGATTTGGTTGAGTTGCTAGCTGGTAAGAGAACACTGAAGAACAGATGGACCTACAGGTTGAAGGAAGGTGAGGATGGACAGATGAGATATAAGGCCTGATTGGTAGTGAAAGGATTTGCACAAAAGCTAGGTATTGACTTTGGTGAGATTTTTTCTCTTGTTGTTAAGATGACTTCTATACAGGTTGTATTGTCTTTGGTTACTTTTGAGGATTTGCATCTTAAGTAGCTAGATGTTAAGACAGCGTTTCTTCATGGAGATTTGGATGAGGAAATATACATGGAATAGCCAGAAGGATTTGAGGTCAAGGGTAAGGAGAAGTTAGTGTGCAGGTTGAAGAAAAGCTTGTATGGCCTCAAGCAAGCTCCTAGGCAATGGTACTTGAAATTTGATAGGTTTATGACTGAGCATGGCTACAGTAGATGTCAATCTGACCATTGTGTATATTTTAAGAGATTTGATAACGGTAGATATATTATTCTATTGTTGTATGTAGATGATATGCTGGTTGCAGGATCACACATGCAAGATATCTCTGAGCTTAAGGTGAAATTAGCTCAAACGTTTGCTATGAAAGATTTGGGAGCAGCAAAGAAAATCCTTGGCATGAGCATTAAGAGGGACAGGAAAAATCACAGGTTGATATTGTCTCAAGAGGATTATGTGGACAAGGTGTTGAAACGGTTCAATATGCAGGATGCTAAACCGGTAAGCACACCTTTGGCTGGACATTTTAAGTTGAGTAAAGAACAATGTCCTAATTCACATGATGAGGTAGAGTACATGAGTAAGGTTCCATATTCTTCTGCGGTAAGAAGTTTGATGTATGCAATGGTGTGTACTAGACCGGATATTGCCCAAGCAGTGGGAGTAGTAAGCAAGTATATGGCCAATCCAGGTAAGGAACATTGGAAAGCAGTTCAATGGATCCTTAGATATCTGAGAGGAACCAGCAGTAGACACTTGTGCTATGGAGGTTCAGATACTTCTCTACATGGTTATGTAGATTCAGATATGGCAGGTGATTTGGATGGTAGAAGGAGCACTACAGGTTATGTTTTTACTGTAGGTGGAACGGCGGTTAGCTGGATATCTAAGTTGCAGAAGGTTGTTGCCTTGTCAACTACAGAAGCAGAGTATATTGCAGCCACAGAAGCTAGCAAGGAGATGATATGGATGACACAGTTCATGGAAGAGCTTGGAAGGGAGCATGGAAGTTGCAGATTGTATAGTGACAGTCAGAGTGCAATCCATTTGGCTAAGAACTCAGCTTTTCACTCAAGAACCAAGCACATACAGCTAAGGTACCATTTCATACGGCAGGTATTGGAAGATGGTGAGTTGAAGCTGGAGAAAATCCATACAGATAGGAATCCTGCTGATATGCTAACTAAGCCGGTTACTAAGGAGAAGTTGAATCTTCATTCAACTTCTATTGGTCTTCATGATTGAGTTGAAGATGGAGGAGCTAGAAGATGTTGCTGTACAGGTACTGGTGTAGCTGTTTATCTCCAAGTGGGAGATTGTTAGGGTGTGTGGAGCTAAAAGCTTCACCAAGGAGCATACTCAAACAGGTTCGGGTCTACACAGACACCGGCGTCGGTCAGGAGCGACCGACGTCGGTCAGGTGCAGTTGCAGAGGCGCCGATGTCGGCAGTGGGTCAGCCGGCGACGGTCACAGGCGAATAGGCAGGAACCGACGTCGGTTACCTGTGTGTCCAGAAAGCAATTTTTGAGGACAGAAGCGAGTGTTTGCATGATGAATTTGAGTTGTAGACTTAAGCTCACGTCTCTATTATTATCAATATTATTTTTAGAGCCCTTGTTCAAGTGGCTTAACTGTTTGTTGTAAGAGCATGCTCAAGTTTCCTAATTCTATATGTAGGAAAGATCTTCTTAGCTTAGTGTGTGAGTATGAGTAGAACATTGTGAATGTTTGAAGGACAGTACAGAAGTTGGATCAATCTAGGTTGTTGGAATTGATTGTACTTGAGAGAGAGAGCTCTTGAGGAATAGAGATCTAGTGAGAGATCTTGTGTGCATCTGAGAGAGGTGTGGAAGAAAGAAGTTTCTTCATTGTATTCCTTTTGTAAAGAGTTTTAATACAAGTTTTCAGGGTGTTTTCTTGTATCTCTTATTCTGTGGTATTTATCATTCCAGTTGCTTATCTATCTGATTTATTTCCGCGTTTATTGCTTTCACAAGTGTAATCCATTGTTGGTTGATCCCCAACAGATTTGTATTTTGAATTTGAGTAATGAGGGTTGGAGAACTGGTAGATACTACGAGTGGTTGGTTTATTAGAGATTGCATCACCCAGGTATTAGAACCAGATGGAAGAGATTCAATGGAAAAGGTTACCATGGCCATGGTGAATTCTCCAGTTCTCTTAGTTCCCTCAAAAGGCATCCCATACATATGTGGAGAGCCTTGGGTATGGGGAGAAGGAGAAATATGAATTGCTCAACTATTAAGATAGTAATTAAGAGTAATGGGGTTATTGTCCAATATGTTTGCAAAGGAAGGATCTCCTTGAGGATAATATTGTGGGAACATAAGATTCTCAAAGGACTCAGGGGAAGAGGTGGGACTAGGTGTACGTTCTATAGGAGAGGATGTAACACCCTCCTCGTATTCTTTATTTCATTGTTGCCTAGTTAAAACCATGAGATAAAAAAATTAAAATAAAAATAAAATACATAAATAAAACAAAAATTTCTTTTTCAATGATCTCATTTTAATGATGGATGAAAGACACACACAATAAAGTTGTTCCAAAAAGTTTTTTTTATCTCTTTTAACTTTAAGATGTGGAAGGAAATACAGAAACAGAAAGGATAACGAAGGACCTAAGAAATGGTAATATAAGGATGGTTTTAGGTATTTTTATTTTGGTGTTCAAAGGAAATTTGTACTGGTATTGGTGCATGGCTTGATACTTGGGGCTTGCTCCCCTCACGTCACAATCCCACAACCAATGTGGGTGCTTAGCCAAAATATACCAATGGTCCAAAGATTATACTCAGCCAGAGAACTGAGTTGGTCCTCCCCTTGGTGGTGAAATCCAAGTATGATCACCAAGAAAAAGGTTGCCATGAGGTGATGAAATCCCTATTGGTTTCCTTATGCCAGTTGTTTATAAGTGTTAATTGATATTGTGATTTGGTTTGTGTGTGGATAAAGCAATGACTACGATAGATTTCTGCCTAGATTATTCTATGTGAAATAATCTAAATGGGAAAGATGAATGCCATTTATTTTAACTTTTTAAGAAAAGTAAATAAAATGCAGTCATAATGTTATCTTTGGATGAATGCACACAAAGAAGGGGAAGAGAGCAAATTCAACGATTTTGAATCTAACAAAGAAAAATGAGATCTATTGTCCCACCGAGCATGCTAGAATGTTTTAATATTTTTTTTTGCTTTTTTAATGTGGACTAATTATATATTAAAAACAAAGTAAATGCAAGATTTAGAGTTACTTGGTGATGAAGGTTGGTTGTGCACCGTTGATCAAGCTTTATGGGAACTCCTTTTTGGCTAGGGAGGAATGACCTACAATTCACCACCTTAAACAAAAATTGGATTAATAGATAGATGAGTGGGTTTCCTGGTAAGAAACTAGTCTGAAGAAGTGATACACTTCCTTAGATGGATGTCAGCCCATGTTTAACATTCAAGTTTATAAATAAACATGAAATTATAAAGATATATATGGATAAATAGACAATGCCAAAGATAATTAATCAATAAGAAGGTTTATGTGATTAAAGTAAGCCTCCTAAAATTTTGTAGCCACATCAACATCTTCTTGGATTATAGCCAATTGTTCATTAATGTATTCAAAATTACATATAAAAGCCACAATGTAAAGTCCTAGCTCAAATGCAATGTCACTCTGATCGGCAAACAGAGGTCGAGGGACTATGGAAGATCAAAGATGCTAATAGAATCATGTACTAATCCAGGCAAGGTCATCTATATGAAAAGATAGATTTTTAGCAAACTAAAATGTGAGTTAATAGATACTAAAAATGCAAAAATAGATTGTTTAAGGTTATTTTTATAGTTTAACAAGGATCAATGATGATCCTACAGGATCGACATCGATTCTACAAGATCAACATCAATTCAGATGAATCGATGTCAATTTTGTGTAAAAGTGTTGAACTGTAAAATAGACTATAATGACAGCCTATAAAATTGATAAAACAATAGAAACCGAATGTAAATAAAAACATAGAGATGCAAAAGATAAATAAAACTTAAATATGAAAAGAATACTAAACTTGGATGGTTGAAGATGTGCAGATAAAGAGATGCCAAAACAAGTTAGATGGACTTCAAAAATCACCTAATAATGTCACCAGTTAAGTGTTTTTCAAAGTGGCAAGGTGTTGGTAAGGTCTATACGTAGATTCGAGACTAGTTTAGATAGAATTTTGTGATAAAAAATGGCTTCCTTCCTTTCACATTTATTCTTCTCGAGTAATGAAGGTTTGTTGTATATTTATGGATCGATGTCTATTTGGGAGAATTGACGTCGATCAGTCGAAAATCCTTGAAGTTGAGCCAAATACCATTCCAATAGGTTGATTATGGGGTAAAGGATGGTTAAAATGATTTCCAAGTTTGTAAGGTTGTTTTAACCATGGGATAGGTTGTTGGGAGGGTTGTTTAGTGTATTAAATAGGTTTGTTTTTATTTGATTATAAGATTTTATGGTTAAATGGTAAAAAAGAAGTTAATTACCATTTAAATGTAGTAATTAAATCAAATTAACCTATGTGGTAAAAGTAAAAGGGTGGGGTGAATGTAATTATTTTAAATAATTGTGAAAGGGGGGCCATTATGTTAGAAATAACATAATAATGTGACAACACACCAAGTTAATACACAAGGGTGTATAAAACTAACATTTACAGAGGGTAAGAAACCCTAAGTTAGATGTAAGTGTATCGAGTTTACCAATTATGTTTTATCAAAATGTGACACTAAGGTTTAATGATATTAAGAAAATGGTAAAACTATTTGTACAAGGGAAAAATTATAATAATAGCAAGGCATGAATAAGTAAATCTAAGCAAAGCAAGAGTAAATAGTGAAAATAACCACACCTTGGAACAATCTTGGGATTCTAGAAGTTGATTTCAACTATGTAGGCGATAAAGAAGTTGTGAGTGATATATAGAGGTTTGAATCTCAATAATGGATTCAATGTTTGTTTTTGTATAATCAAATATGCCTAGGGAAATTATAATGGTTAAATATGTTATGTTTACTCTTGCAATGAATCTATTACTGGACATTTAATCTATACTGCAATCATTAAATCTATTTTTGAGATTTTTTAATAGGTGCGTAAAGTGATGTCATAGTCATATGCAATCATTTTCTCAAATTCATGGGAAGAATTATCTGATTTTATCTTAATTTATATTATTGACCTAATTCACCACACAATATTTCAAGAGAAGAAATAAAAAGGTTAAGTGGGTTGGGAAACCATCAAGGAGTTTCAATTACATATCCTGCAGGCTTAGAGTCAGACCCTATACAGTTCTAGTGTAATGTGAATGGAGATTTTGAGTAAAGAATTCAACCTCCTCTTCTTAGGTGGAGATGAAACTACTTGCACATTCACATATCCTAATTTTGGTATAAGATGCAACTAAACATTTGAACACAGATACTTAAGATCAGAAGTAAATCTTTGTATAGTGTGCCTATAATTGATAAGATATATAGTTCCTCTTGGTGCTTCTTACTAAAATGCCTCTAGGAAGTCTTGTATATATATCCATCTCTAAATTGAATAAGGACCTATTGGCACACAAACTGACCCAAGTAAAGGAGAAATAAAGAGGTTAAGTGGGTCAAACAACCACCAAGGAGTTGTAACTACATATCTTGCACTCATAATCAAATCCTATGTAGTTCTAATGCATTATGAATGGATATTATCAAGTGAGGACTTCAACATCTTCTTCTTAGGCGAAGATGTAACTATATGCACATTCATCTATCCTTTTTTTGGTACAATATGCCACTAAACCTTTGAATGCAAATCCCTAAGGACATAAGAAAATATTTATAAAGCGTGTCTAAACTTGAAATGATAGATAATTCCTTTTGATGTTTATTATTAAAATGCCTTTAGGAGGTCTTATATATAACATTCTCTAATTTGAAATATAGACCTATTGGTGTGCAAATTAACCTAAGGAGGAAGAAAGAAGTTGACAAAATAGGCTTGCAAAAGTGAAAGAAAAAGGAAGGAGGGAAAAGGCTTGTAAAAATGATAGGGACATATTTGACCCATCGAATCTGCCCAAGGCAGGTTTGACCCATCAAATTTGCTCAGGGTAGATGTTAAGTTGTGGAGCTAAAAGCTTCACTAATGCAAATGGAGGAGGTTGTTGAGTTGCAGAGCAACCGATGTCAGTCTGATCAACTGACATCGGTCATCTTCAGTGTACGCAGTAATCGACATCGGTTAGGGGTCGGCCGGCATCGGTCAGATAGGAACTGACGTCGGCAACCTGTGTGTGCGTGCATTTGCATGCACTTCCAGAACTGGTCTAATTTTAGACGGACAGTCAGTTTGCATGTGAAAAACTAATTTTAGTCTTGAGTCTACATTATAATTATTGTAATTAGGAAGCCTAATTATTGTTTGTATGGGATCTATTTAAGAGACCCATGGGGCTGTATTGTAATTTGGAGAATCATAAGGACTTGGAAAGGCAAGGACAAGGGTTCTTCTCGAGTGTAAGATCTAGGTTTGTAGGTGTGCAAAACCAGGCTGATCTATAGATGTGCAAGATCAGGGGAGATCTACATGGTAAGTAAGGTCAATTGATCTACAAGTGTGTGTGTGTGTGTGCAAGGTCAAAGGAGATCTGTGGGGTAGCAAGGTCAAAGGAGATCTGCAACACAACAAGGAGCAAGATCAAGGAGATCTACTTGGAGTACGTGGTGTACTCGATTGGTACTAGAAGTAGGCAACAATGGTTGAGTTGATTGTCACTTACTAGTTGGTGTACTGGCAGTATTGTTACTGACTGGTTGAAACAACTTTGTGTTTGAGTTGATTTTGTTTGTAATTGAGAGAGAGAACTCTTGAGGGAGAATTAATGGTATGCCCAAGAGGTGTGGGAAGAGTATGATTTCTTCATTGTATTTCTTTTTGGAAGAGTGTTAATACAAGATTGTATTGTCTCTCATATTCTGTGTTGTTTTTGAATTCTAGTTACATATTACTTCTAGTTAAATTTTGTGTTTAGTTGCTTATACAAAGGTAATCAAGTGTACTCTTAAGGAGTATGGGATCCTGACAATTGGTATCAGAGCTTTGTGTTCTAGATCCTGACAATTGGTATCAGAGCTTGGTTAGGTACACTAACAAGTGGTCAGAGCGTGTTAAGTGTTTGTTGATTACAGGTCACTCACAAGGGTTTCTGTTTGAGTGGAAGTAAAGCAATGGCAGAAAAAAGTACACTAAGAATGGAGGAATTCAATAGCAAGAATTCTCAATTATGGAATTATGGAAAGAAAGAGCAGGTAAAGAAAGATTGTTGGTTGGTAGAAGATCAGCATGAAGGAAATGAAGAAGCAGATGTTACAGGTATTATTGCACGGGTTGCTCTTAAATGTTCCTTGGATAAAGTAGAATCTTGGGTTTTAGATTCTGTTGCCTCTTTCCATGCAACCCCAAATAGAGTATTTTTCCATGATTATGTCCATGGAGACTTTGGAAATATTTATTTAGGGGTTGGTGAGCCTTGTCAAATTGTTGGCAAAGGGGAAGTGTGACTGAAATTGTAGACGGGCAACACATGGGTGTTGAAAGATGTCATGCATGTCCCAGTCCTGAAGAGGAATCTAATTTTTGCAAGAAAGTTGGGTGATGAGGGTTTCATAGTTACTCTCACAGTGGAATCTTGGAAAGTTTCCAAGGGTGCACTTGAATTAGCATGTGGTAAGAAAGTAGGTACTCTTTATCTATCTACTTGTATTATTGATTCTCCTTCTGGTTTATCTACTTTAGATGTAGATGTGAAGATGTGGCTCTGTAGGCTTGGTCACATAAATAAGAAGGGGATGCATGTTCTTAAGAGGAAGTCTGATGTCTTTGACAAACTTAAGAACTGGAAAGCCTTGGTTTTCATGGAGGAGATGATAGACATAGATCATCTCAAGGGGCTGAATAATTTTGAGTAGGGCAGTTTGGACAAGGTTACGATCCAAAGTGAGCTCGTGGGTAAAAGTCATCACTCACAGGAAAACATAGTGACCGATGTCGATCAAGTGAGAATCGACGTCGAACTGGCAGGTATCGATGTTGGTCATGTGTAAACCAGAGTCGGTGGTGTCGGGCAGGTGGAGACTGACGTCGATCAGCAAATCGACGTTGGTGACCAGGTGGACACCGACATCGATCAGGGAACCAACGTCGGTGATCAAGTGGAATAGACATCGATCGGGTGCAGACCAGGGTCGACCAGAGAATAGATTTTGGGCAGACAGCATGTTGTCAAGGAGACTCAAACGCCCATATGGAGGACTGAAAGGGTAAGTAAGCCTCAAATTCATTATTCTCCTTCTTTATACTACTTGAACTTATTACTCACTGATGGTCAAGAACCATAAAGTTTTGAAGAGGCAATGCAGGTAGAATCCAGGAAACAGTGGGAGCATGACATGAATGAGGAAGTTGATTCCTTGGGAAAGAACCAAATGGGAGATTTGGTAGAGTTTCCAGCCAAAATGAAAGCACTCAAAGATGAATGGATTTCCAGGTTAAATAAAGGAGAGAACGGACACGTGAGACAGAAGGCCAGGGTATATGGTCTTGAGCTAGCTCAAAGACAGTGGTACAGGTTTGATAGGTGTATGATAAAACATGGCTTTAGTCAATGTCAATGTAATCACTATGTTTATTTTACCAGGTTGGATAATGGTCATGACATTATTCTGTTACTGTATGTGGGTGATATGCTTGTTACAGGTTCATACATGCAGGGATTTGCTGAGCTAAGGGTAAAATTAGTTCAGAGGGATGCCAGGAAGGATTTAGGAGGAGCGAAAATCCTTGGCATGAGTATTTTTAGAGACAGGAAAAATCACAGGTTGATGTTGTCTCAGGATGATTATGTGAATAAGGTAGTGGAGAGGTTCAATATGCAGGATGTAGAACTGGTTAGGACACCTATGGATGGACAGTTCATAGAACAGTGTCCCAAATCACATGATGAGGTTGAGTACATGAGTACTAGACCTGATATTACCCAAGCAGTGGGAGTTATCAGCAAGTTTGTGGCCAATTTGGGAAAGGAGCACTAGAAAGTAGTTTAGTGGATTCTCAGGTATCTGAGAGAGACCAACAATAGGTATACATGCTATGTAGGGTCAAGCATTTCTCTACATGGGTATGTAGATTCAGATATGGCAGGTTACTTGGATGACAGGAGAAACACCACAGGATATGTGGTGGTTGGTCTTCAGGATTGAACTTGAAGAGGGATACAAGCCAGGAAACAAAATTAGACGATGTATAGGTATAGGTACAGGTGCAACTATTTATCTCCAAGTGGGAGATTGTTAAGTTGTGGAGCTAAAAGCTTCACTGATACAAATGGACGAGGTTGCTGAGTTGCAAAGCAACCGACATCGATCTGATCAATCGACGTCAGTTATCTTCAGTGTATGCAATAAATGACATCAATTAGGGGTCGATCGACATCGGTCAGATAAGAACCGACGTCGGTAACCTGTGTGTGCGTGTGTTTGCATACGCTTCCAGAACTGGTCTAATTTTAGATGAACAGTCAGTTTGCATATGAAAGACTAATTTTAGTCTTGAGTCTGCATTTCTAATTATTGTAATTAGGAAGTCTAATTATTGTTTTGTATGTGATCTATTTAAGAGACCCATGGGGCTGTATTGTAATTTGGAGAATCATAAGGACTTGGAAAGGCAAGGACAAGGGTTCTTCCTGAGTGTAAGATCTAGGTTTATAGGTGTGCAAAACCATGTTAATCTACAAGTGTGCAAGATCAGGGGAGATCTACATGGTAAGTAAGGTCAGTTGATCTGCAAGTGTGTGTGTGTGTGTGCAAGGTCAAAGGAGATCTGCAACACAACAAGGAGTAAGATCAGGGAGATCTACTTGGAGTATGTGGTGTACTCGGTTGGTACTGGAAGTAGGCAACAACGGTTGAGTTGATTGTCACTTACTGGTTGGTGTACTGGCAGTATTGTTACTGACTGGTTGAAATAACAACTCTGTGTTTGAGTTGATTTTGTTTGTAATTGAGAGAGAGAGAACTCTTGAGGGAGAATTACTGGTATGCCCAAGAGGTGTGGGAAGAGTGTGATTTCTTCATTGTATTTCCTTCTATAAGAGTGTTAATACAAGATTGTATTGTCTCTCATATTCAGTGTTGTTTCTGAATTCTAGTTACATATTACTTCTGGTTAAATTCCGTGTTTAGTTGTTTATACAAAGGTAATCAAGTGTACTCTTAAGGAGTATGGGATCCTGACAGTAGATTTGACAAACTACCAAATACACCCCATAACTAAAAACCAAAAAAACAAAGAGAGGAAGAAGAGAGAGGAGATACAAAGAGAAAGGAGGGGATTCTTAAAGCCATAAAACACAAAAAAGAGAAAATATAAAAAAGAGAGTAAGATGGGACCACATGGAAAAGAAGGAGACAAGGCAAACACATAAGAAAAATGCTAATAAGTATATAAACAAAATTGATGAACCATACAAACAAATTGATACTAAAAGTATTCCAATAACAATCATTGTCTTAAACTTCAGTGTTTATAGTCATCTACTTAGTTGGCTCTCTTTATTTTTAATTTTATAATTAAAATATTTACCTTATCCAAACAAATCTACCCACCCACACAATGAGGAAAAAACCCTTATAGAAATACTTTATGAAATGAAATGAAATATTTTAACAACATTTACGAGACCAGACAATCTATGGGACCAAAAGTAGTGACAAGGGTGCTTCATGCGAAAACAACCACTTGAGACAAGGGTTGTCTCATTAAGTTTGTGGAATATTCATTCCCTTTTTAATGTTAAATATTCTACTATGAATCTTGTTATAAACATTTATTGTTTTATCTAGTCTAGCCTCATCAAACAAGGTAGTCAAAGTGGCCACGTTCAATTTTCCAACTTGTTTGATTCAAATGTCATTATATTTCAAGCACTTCATGATGTAGTGCCATTTTGTGTCCATCACCCAAACATATAAAATAGGTATGTTGTTATGTACCTGAGGATATGATGTCATGATGTTGTAATCACCCAAAAGTGGTATTTAAGTGCTAAGAGTGTTATTGAGGCTACTTAACCCTAACTTATCCATAGGTCTATCCTAGAGCCTATTTTCACACTTATCCAATGTTCATGTAGGCCACATGCATCCCTATTCATCCCTAAAATAGTTGTAGACCCTCATTCTTGCATCTTGGCCCTTCATGCTTAATGTTCTACCACTGGGACACTAGCACCATAATAAGGAAAGTAGTGTCACATGGTGCTAGTGTCCCAATAATGGTGCTAATATCCTTTCCCTCCCTTTTTCACAAATGGATATCTTTTTAAATATAAAACCTCTTAGGGTTGGCCTAGACCTCTTTTAGCACCCACACAAACAACATAACAACATAGATACATGACTTTTATCCCTTTAAACATTATATGGAAATCAGATGCAAAATACACATTGAAACTCAGAACAAATTATGCACAATTAAGATTATCAATCCCTATTCTACCCTACTTCTGCATATTACCATCTACAATCGTCATAAACTCAAATTACCTAGATTTCTAGTCTCAAGCACATTCAAAACAGTCAAGTCAACTATCATGCTAGATTCACTTGTACTTACACTAGCACTTAGGTGGGGAGATCTAAATCGGGCTTGATCCCTCTTCAAAGTATTGGTATGTAGGTAACTTTCATCACAATGGGGTGTTGAGGATGTCTAACCTACCCCACTAACAAACACACTTTTCATCTTGTATCAACTAGGTGCCCTAACAACATGGAGGATTAGGGTTTTCTCACAAATTCAATTAAAATAAGTAATATACAGGGTTTCAAAACTTATGCATGCAAGAACAAACCTCACAAATCCAGACATAGGTGCATCCATAAGCTTAGGATAGTCCTACATAAAGGACATTACCACCAAAATAGGGACACTACCGCCACATATTCAATAGTGGAGCTACTATCCAATTAGGGTGATACTATCTAAGAGGGGGTTCTGACATTGAGATCCTATTTATGACACTTAGACTAGCCTCTACCTCAATTTTAAGCACCCAAATCCTCCATCTCGGTCATTTTCTAGCTAAGTTATTACTTACACTATTTATTTCTATTTTTAGAAAGGTAAAAGTTAGTCAATTCTATAACAAATCAGTGGTTGTATTTATTACACATTATTACCCTAATTTAGTCTACTCCATATGTACAATCCTTTATGCAAGGGGTTCATACTTTATAGGCTAAGGTGTTACATCTTGAGCAGGGAGCCACTAGGCCATCGCATGACTTGGATTCTCATGTTCTTTTACATACACCTTTGGCACATCACATAGTGGAAACTCCTTTTCCATCTGGATTCATGGCACCTAAGATTATATTGTATGGTGGTAAGGGTGACCTAGAGCTCCATATTTGAGATTTTCACACAACATGTTTAGACTACATGTCCAATGATTAGCTCCTCATTAAGTTGCTTTCATGCAGTTTAATGGGTTATGCCTCATAGTGCTTTAATGATCTATCAAATCAGTCTATCACCACATTCAATCCATTGGTAGATATGTTTCTAGCACACTTCTTTGTAAACATCAGTGATAAGATCTCACATGCTCAAGTTTCATAATTGAAACAAAAATCAAATGAGCCTATTACATAATACATCTTACGATATAAGACTATATTATCCAAGTTGACTAGCCCCATGGTAGATAAAGAGCTCCAAGATATATTCAAATAGAGTCTTCTACTAGTATTACATGAAGTTATCTTGATTAAGAAGTTTCCAACCTTCATAGATTTATGCCACACAATGAAAGAAAGAGAAATCAAGCTTCTCTCCATGGGCAAACTAAAATATACAAGTGGATCATAATCAACTACTAAGAGTTCTAGTAAACCTGCATACAAGGTAAGGGCCACTAGAAATAAGAGTGATCCAAAGGCCATAGTTAACATAGCTTAAGAGCCAACTCCTCGTTTGGTTTTATTAGCTCCTCCACATAGTATTTTCACTAACCTTCCAGAATTGCTAGCAAGTGTTTTATAACAGCTCTTGGAATGCAATCTCATATCCTTCCTTCCCATTAAATAGGTTAATATGACATGACCTCTTCCAAATAACTATGATTCCAATGCATTCTATGAATATCAGAGGGTACAAAGCCATACAACAAATAGATGCATCAACCTAAAACATAAGATATAAGATTTGATAGAGGCCAACATAATTGATGTGGGCACACCCATATAGGCACCCAAAGTTTAACAAATGAAAGCTAAGGTATTGAAAATATTCTCATATCAATTTCCAAAGCATACAATAAATAAGGCAAGGGGCACTTTAGGTGTTCACTACACGTATCAGGCACATCCACCACCAACATCAATGACACTACTACAAAGAAGGCACACCCACTACATAATATCATTGGTGTGTACCACACTATAGTTCCAGTTAGACCACTCATCACTTTTTTAGAGTAGGAGATTGTTGATGATGATTCAAAATTATATGTACTCTTTGTACGAGCCTACATAAATCATCATCCTATCAAGAGTGTTATGGTTGACAATGGGTCAAGCACTAGCATGTGTAGTATCACACTTATACAATATTTGGGCTATTCAAAGCATGATACATCTCCTATGGACGTAGCTATCATTAGTTTTAGTGGCCATGTTTAGAGCTCCATCAGGGATATTGTACTTCTACTATAAGTTGGACTAGCACATGTGGCCACTAGATTCTTAGTAGTACTTAGTGCGGGTGTATTCAACATATTATTAGGTAGGCTATGGATACAATAATTATGAGCCATCCCATCTACCATGCATAGATGCCTAAAATATATACATGTAAATCAAGTGATCACAGTTGAGGGTCTTTCATATGAGTCACCTCTACCTATCCCATAGGCAATTATAACACAGTTACTAGTTACAACACATTTACTAGTTATAACATAGTTACCAGTTACAACTCCAAGCACAATTCCTATCAATACACCATAGAGTCTAGTAGAGCCACTAGTGTAGGTGAGGTCTACTCCTACAGTGTTGCTACATATGCATACTCTTCCACAAAGACCATTATTAGATAGACCCCTACATTGGAGATATGTTATAGATTTTAGAGAGCCTCCCTCTACTCACTTTCTTCTAAGATCAGTATTATTGAATTTTTAGGGCTCTCAACGTAGGGAACCTATGCTAGCTATAACATCTTCTACCATATGGGTCCCTAAGACCCATACAATTCATACGACACCATAGTTAGTTTCATAGATTCTTAGCACCACTTCATAGGTAGGGGCAGACATAAATCACTCGATGTAGTAGATTTTGGGACCACAATTACCCTTTCATATAACATACACAATCACTATTCCTTTATTTGACACATGCCAAATTGATAGTGAGTCTCCCATGATACTCGTCGATTAATATTGTTCCTCACTTCTTGTACATACTTTCCTTATTTTTCACTCCTTGTACATAGTTTCATTTTTATGTTGCTTGTACTAACTTATATTCAAAAAATACAAAAATACTATAATATGTCAAAAAAATAAAAACATTCAAATTTTTACTTAAAAAACACAAAATTATAGATTGTATGCATTGCCATGTTTACACTTCTTAAATTTGCCAAACACTATATATGCTAGTTATCTTAGTATAGTCAGTTTTATCATACCTACATGCTTCACTTGTTCTTGTCAAGTGCTTGCAAATTACTATGGGACTTAGGTCTACTACATTGATCTAGATTTGCTATTATTTAGCCATTGGGGGCATAGACACTGATACATGAGTTCTTCATTTGACACATTAACCCATTTGGGGGCACCTTATTCATAGTTTCAATTACTAGGTTCTATCTTTCTATACTCTACATCACAACTATAAAATTGTTATATCTTGGTATTGATCATGCTACACTTACTCATATTTTTTACTAGCTATTACTACTTTAGACTTGGCATATGTATATCCTACCTCTTACACATATTTATATTACATATTCATGCACACTTTCATTTCTAGCTTTCCTAGTTTAGAATTTATTGTATCTATATGCTTCTTCTATTCGAGGGTATTTGAATATGCCATTACTCTTTGGTTCTACACCACTTATTTTCAAAATATGTATGCTTTGGACATGTGCCTATGTCCTTGTGTTTGCCTTCTTGATTGTGTACATAGACATTTAAACATGTCCTTCTATGTGGCTCTAAGCCAACTTGCTTATTACTTGCATATGCAAACATATTAACATGTCCTTGTATGTCTTATTTTCTCATATTTAGTGACATGTACCCATGTCGCTTATATTGTGGCCCCTAGGCCTACTTTGTGTGCCTCATGTGTGTTGCATATATGTTTTTTTGTATGCATCATGACCATGACACTTGTCTCTTGATTGTTGCACACTCCCATTTTATATGCCACGAGAGACCTCATGCATCTCCCTTTCCTACTTGGGTGTTGTGAAGGACATCATGCCCCATCCCCCTAGGTAGCTACTCAATTTTACTCATATTTGTTATTACATACATTGTTATATCTATCTTGACACCCTTGTGAATGCTAGGCATAACATACATCATAAATTACAAACTTAGACTCAGATTATCTTACATTTCGATGTTATGTATGCAAATTATATTGGATTATTATGTAGATATCATATATGCTCTGGCTAACACACATCTTGTAGAGCTTTTTATTTTGAGGACAACTCTTGCATAGGTTCAACAACTCCCCTCAAAAGAGGGGGAATTCATAGGGATTTGTCACAAGGATTAGGCTACTAGAATACACTCACAATACATTTTCAACACACAGGCTTGGATTACAGAAATCAGACTCAAGTAAACACAATGGAAAAATAGTGACACAAAGATCAGTACAGGTGCACAAAAATTAGAGCAGAAAGATTGTCCAAGATATGACGTTATTTTTTAATAGCCTAAATTTTAGAAAAATCTAGATTGGCTAGAAAAGCACAATAGGTACAATCTAGGTTTACATAGGTTTAGTTACAAATTTATTAGTTTTTCTTCAATTCATATGAGTTTTGCTTAGATTCACACTAGTTTGCTCAAATTGGGGGCATCATGCATGGCATGACCATTCCTATATTTAGTTCAAATACTCATATATAAATTATTACAACTCATTTCATAATCCATATGCTCATATATTAGATTTGGGGGCATGTGTGCATGATATTATTTTTGTATGCTCACTTATACATTAGTTGATCAGATGAAATGATAAAGTCCATGTCATTCTCTACGCTGTATACATCTGACATCATATTCTAGGCTACACACTAGTTTCATGTCTTGCTCCATCTATAATGGTTAGCATTTGTGAGTGGACCGAATGCACCTAATATACTTGAGTAGCCATAGAGCCAACATACCCAATTAGACATTTCTAGTTACATCATGCAATTTTAGTTTCAGATGCGTCTACTACACATGGGTGAGCAATTATGGAGTTATGACCTACTTGAGTTTTTGATCCACCTATATGAAAGGGTTGGCCACACCATCAGTCCAATCCAAGCTATTCACAGGTCATGATCCACCGAGCAGGGGTGGGTAATGATGAAGTCAAAATCGGATTGAGTTCTTGAGCCACCCACATATGAGGATTGAGCCAGCCATCAACTTAGTCAAAGTTATTCACTGATTTATCACTATATATATGTACACACATAGGTTGTCACCATTTTTATGCTTTGGTTCATGTACCCAGTGAGGTGTATTTGTTCATTTCCTCTCTCTTGTCTCTTTATTCAGTTTTACTCATTTTTACTTTTTTACTCATATTTGTCTTTGCTTTTGATATCTCTTAAGTAAGGACTAATCTATGCACATTTCACTTACAAGACACACATTACAACATGCTTCACATACTCAAACCTAGCTTCACAAGCTTCACCTCTTAGGTAAGTCTAGGTATGCTTATTTTTCCTTTGTCCTAGTCATTTCATTTTGCTACAATTTTAGAATAAAGAGGGGTAAATGCAATGATCCAAAAGTGGTATTTGAGTGTTAAGAGTGCTACTTGAGGCTACTTATCCCTAGCTTAGCCCTAGACCTAACCTAAAATCTATTTTCACACTTATCCAACCTTCGTGTGGGCCACAAACATCCCAAGTCATCCCTAAAGTAGTCCCAAACCCTCATTCTTGTATCCTGGCCATTTGTGCATAGTGTTCTGCCACTTAGACACTAACACCATAATAAGGACAATAACGCCATATAGAGTTAGTGTCCCAATAATGATGCTAATGTCCTTTCCTTCCCTTTTTCACAAACAAATATCTTTTCAAATCTCAAACCTCCTAGGGTTGGCCTAGACCTCTTTTAGCACCTGCATAAGTAACATAATAGTATAAATGCATGACTTTTAGCCCTCTAACATTAGATGGAAATCAGTGCAAAATACACATTCAAACTTAGAACAAGTTGTGCAAAATTAAGATTATCAATCCCTATTCTACTCTACTTCTGTAAATTACCATCTACAATAGTCCTAAGCTCATATTACCTAGATTTCTAGTCTCAAACACATTCAAAGCACTCAAGTCAACTATTATACTAGCTTCACTTGCACTTACACCAACACTTAGGTGGGAAAAACTACATCGGGATTGATCTTTCTTCAGAGTATTAGTATGTAGGCAATTCTCATCATAGTAGAGTGTTGAGGATGTCCAACCTGCCCCACTAATAAATACACTTTCTAGCTTGTATCAATCGGATGCCCTAGCAACATGGAGGATTAAAGTTTGCTCACAAACTCAATTAAAATATGTAATATACAGGGTTTTAAAACTTATGCACATAGGAACAAAACTCATAGATCCAGACACAGGTGCACTTAGAAGCTCAGTACAATCTTGCACAAGGACACTACCACCAAAATAGGGATACAAATGCCACATACTCAATAATGGTGCTACTATCTAATTAGGGCACTACTGTCTAGGAGGGGTTCTGATACTAGGATCCTATTTGTGATACTCAAACCAACCTCTACCTCAGTTTTCAGCCCCTAGATCATCCGTCTCAGTCATTTTCTAGTTAAGTTATTACTTACACTATTTATTGCTATTTTTAGAAAGGTCAAAGTTAGTCAATTCTATAACAAATCAATGGCTATATTTATTGCATATTATTACCCTAATTTAGCTTACTCAGCTCTTTAACAAACATATGATTTACATTCATTGAGTTCTAAAAGGTTAAAATAGATGTATATGGGTTTATAGAGATGCCAACATATGATACACATCTCCCTTAGTTAGTTATAGTGGGTCAAATGGGTGACTTATGGAATAAGTTATATTGGGTAATGAGTTAGTTTATATTAGGATTAGTGGTTCACCCATTCATTATTAGTAAAATAGAGGTCTATATAAATAAAATGAACATCATTGTAAATGATGTCAAGTAAGTGAAAGGCATTCTATTTGGTAGAACAATATTGGATGTTGCCCCCCTTGAAATGGCATTCCCATATTTGGAGATATTGTAGAAATATTCCTTCTTTATGAAGTATTGTATGCCATTATCCTACCTTAAGAAGAAATATTAAATTTATAAGTATATTATATATTAGGGTACCTTGACCTATAAACATCTTTTGTGCTGTGTGATCTTTATCACATTCTGCATATTGGTATCGTTTGACATATTTATATTGTTATATGTGTGGATCTTACCATATGCTATCTTTTACAACTCTTCTTTAGGCATCATCTACCTGTAAGTTTTAAATATAAGATGATGCACATTAGTCTTTAGCTATGTCATCAAATTTTTCACCCTCTACTTGGTACAAGATGCCACGTAACCTTTGAATGCCAATCCTTAAGAACATAATAAAATATTTTTGATGTTTATTATTAAAATGCCTCTAGGAGGTCTTATATCTATAACATTCTCTAATTCAAAGTACATACCTATTAGTGTGCAAACTAACCTAAGGAGGAAGAAAGAAGTTGAAAAAATAGGCCCACATAAGTGAAAGAAAAGGGAGGAGGGCAAGGGCCCATAAAAACAATAGGGACATATTTGACCCACTGAATCTGCCCAGGGTAGGTTCGACCTACCAAATTTGCCCAGGGCAGATTTGACAAACTACTGAATACGCCCTAGAACTAAAAACAACAAAAAATAGAGGAAAAAGAGAGGAGATAAAAAGAGAAAGGAGGGGATCCCTGAAGCCATAAAACACAAAAGAGAGAAAATATAAGAAAGAGAGTAAGATGGGACCACATGGAAAAGGAGAGAAGGCAAACACATAAGAGAAAATGTTAATAAGTATCTAAATAAAATTGATGAACCTTATAAACAATTTGATACTAAAAGTATTCCAATAACAATCATTGTAGTAAACTTAGGTGTTTATAATAGCCTATTTAGTTGGCTCTATTTATTTTTAATTTTATCTTTAATATATTTACCTTATCCAAAAAACTCTACCTACCCACACGACGAGGAAAAAAATCTTATAAAAATACTTTATGAAATGAAATGAAAGATTTTAACAACATTCATGAGACCAAATAGTCTATGGGACCAAAAGTAGTGACAAGGGTGCTTCGTGCGAAAACAACCACTTGAGACAAGGGTTGTCTCATTAAGTTTATGGAATATCCATTCCCTTTTTGATGTTGAATATTCTACTATGAATCTTATTAAAATCATTTGTTAGTTTTCCTAGTCTAGCCTCATCAAACAAGGTAGTCAAAGTGTCCACTTTCAAATTTTTAGCTTTTTTGATTCAAATGTCGCTATATTTTGAGCACTTCATGATGTAGTGTCATCCTGTGTCCATCACCCCAATGCTCAAAATAGGTATGTTGTTATGTACCTAATATATGATGTTATGATGTATATGGGTTTATAGAGATGCCGACACATGTCTCACATCTCCCTTAGTTAGTTATGATGGGTCAAATGGGTAATTTTGGAGTTAGTTATATTGGGCAATGAGTCAATCTATATTAAGATTAGTGGTTTACCTATTCATTATTAGTAATAGAGGTCTGTATAAATAAGATGAATATCATTGTAAAGGACGTCAAGTAAGTGGAGAGCATTTTATTTGGTAGAACGAGATTGGATGTTGCCCCTTTGAAGTGGCATTCCCATATTGGGAGATCTTGTAGAAATATTCCTTCTTTACAAAGTATATGACATTGTCCTACCTTAAGAAGAATTATTAAATTTATAAGTATATTACATATTATGGCACCTTGGCCCACAAGCATCTTTTATGTTGCGTGATCTTGAACACATTCTGCATATTGGAACCATCTAACATATTTCTATTTTTATATGTGTGGATCTTACCACATGCAATATTTTCCAACTCTTCTTTAGACATTGTCGACCTGCAAGTTTCAAATCTAAGATGATGCATGCTAGTCTTTAGTTATATCATTAACTTTTTCACCCTCTACTTGATTTTTGCTCCTATGTAGTTTTTCTATCCATGATTACAAGTAGTGTTAAATTCTTTGACATAATATTTTCTTCCGTCCAAATTATTTTATCCACATGATTACCCTATATTTTTATTATATAACTTTTTAGTTCCTTATCGATGTTTATACACTCTTACATATTAATGCCCTATTTACTTACCCATTTCTTATTTTGCTTCATCTACATATTCTTCTTTGTACTTAACTCTTCCTTGTGGAATGGATCATTTTTCATACTTTTAATCTACTTTTAAGTAAATTAACAACAAAATTATAAGTGAAGCCTCCAACCAAAAACAAAATACTTTTTTCAAATTTATATTTTAATTCTAAAACTACAATTTATAAAATCTGATATAAAAAAGAAGAGAAGAATATCTTAATGTTTTGACTCTTGATTCCTAAACTCCTTGGTCTGGTGTGAACGTCATGAAAATCATTCATTCATTCATCAAATTCAAATTCAAATTGACACATTGCCAAAGTTAAAGCAATATAGTTCTAGCTTATTTTCTCTCTTTTTGATCTGCCGTTTTATGTGCTACATTTCTCACAAGTTACTTAAACCCTGCACCATATTCTCAGACAAACAAAAACCTGCAACCGTTTGATCACGCAAGCATAAGTGATATCTGCTCTCTTGGCTGGTTCAACTTCAACTAGTGGGTACCGCCCTTTTTAACCTCAGAGACCATCAAATTAGTACTTTAAACCCTTACAACAAAATGTCGGGTCGGTGTGGAGCATTTGCGAGGTCAGGAAGGCCTGCATTCAATTCATTCAGGGCAGGTGTACATGCAGGGGGACGCTCCGCCAGAGCTCCTCCTCCTACTCCTCCTCCTCTTGGAAAACACACTGCAAGTTCTCGTCCTCGTTTTACTTGTTCTTCTTCAAGGTAATCTCTACTTTCAACACACCCTATTCACAAGGTTTAGGGTTTATAATTTAGATGAAATGACTACTCATGAAACATAGTCATTGAAGTTAAACATCTCACAAAAATTAAAACATCTAAATGATTTCACACGACTGAAGCTCCAATTACTTGATTGATTAATTAGTTTGGTTGGCAGATTGCCTGCAGAGTTAGGGTGTGCGATATCGATGATTCCATTTCAGGCAGCAGCCAGACTTACTTCTCGTCCGAGTTTTAATTCCAACGCATTTTCTCTCCAGGGTACCCCTCTTGCATTTGTATAGATTGTTAATATTTTACTTTACAAAGAGCAAACGGTCATTTATCATGCATGTTAAGAACTGGTCATTGCTATTTGAATCCTGTCTTTTTGCACTTGTTCGGCCCATTTCTTACCTGTTGTTTTTATTTTCTTGCTTGCTAAACATTCACGTCCTTGGAAGTGCATTATCAAGCTTAGGATGCTGTTTGACTTGCCAAATTTTGCCTGGTTCGTGCACCCATCCTCGTTTAAATATGAACCTGGGTCATCATCATACCAATTGTTTAAATATGAACAAGATGTACATATTATGTTAACAATTTGGCTGAGAAAGCCAGGATAAAAGTCTTCTTTGTGAAAGCTTCTGGTTATCACTGCGTACGAGTTTTTATTTCCTATATTTTAAAGTCTTATACTATTCTTAGACTCATAAAAACACTGAAAGAGAGAGAAAGAAGGTAGGGAAGAACTTGGCCTACTTGGTTGGCCCTCAACACATAATCTTTGGTAAAATAATTAATTATTAGCACATGGTTGATTGATGAGAAGGTCTCTCTAAACATTATAGTTACCAGTTTGGCTGAACCTGGACTAGGTTTGGTTTGGACCGAATTTTTTGGGCCGGCTGAACTTATCTGGTTCAGTTTGGGGCCTTGGCATTTCTCCTATTCGGTCTGTCTTTTGATTTTTGTCTCCTTTAATTTTGTCTTGTATATACCTGTCACCTCTATTATTTCTGTCATCTCTGTTTACCAGGTTCGGCTGATTATATTTGCCATTACCTAGTGCAGAAACCTAATCGTTAAAATTTGCGATGAAGTCGAAGGAAGCAGCTTACTGCTAAACTTGCCGGTGATTCAAAAGCTGTTCACAAAACCACTCTTGTCCACTGGTCAAACTTGCCACACGAATCAGTTCCTGCTGGTAAATTTTCTGGTGTTGTCGGCATTAAATTCAAAGAGTTATTATTTTCCTAGTTTTTCCTTGTTCAATAGCGTGGGCATGCCTCCATTTCATATGGCATTAATATTTTGAGATTTATTAAGATTTTCCCCGCGTACCCATTCAATATGGGGATTGATTTAAATTAAAAATATTTATAACTATATTTTGTAGTGTATAAAATATTAATTTATATAATATATGGGAATTGATTTAAATTTAAAATACTTATAACTATATTTTGTAGTGTATAAAATATTAATATAATATAATATATTTATAGTTATATCTTATAGTTTTTATAAAATATTAATATATATAATTTGTAAAATATTAATATAATATAATATGTTTATAGTTATATGAAATATTAGTATTTGAAAATATTAGATATTAGTATTTATTAATATTATATATTAGTAGTTTAAAAAGATAAAAAGTATGAATATATATAAGTTTATAATTTATATCTAATAATTTTGTTTTTTTTACAATTTGAATATTTGGATATTTTTATATTTTCTGAACCGAACTGAACTTTTTTAATATTTTGAATTTCTGAACTTTTTTCCCCTTCCCAATGAACCAAACAGTTCGAACTTGGTAACCATGCTAAACACCCATTTTGTATAATTAATCATATACCAATTAATAGATTTGAGAACAACGCAATGGATACTTAGCAAGTTTATGAAGATCATCTTTTTGGGAAGAGTGGAATTCACAGTTCAATCACAGTAATTATATACAGACAACCAATAAAATGCAGGGCAATGTTATGGATATGCCACTCATGATATAAGTTAGAACTGAGGTAGCCTAATCAAGATTCATTTTCCATGGGCAATTCAATGTTTTTTGGCCGATCACTTCACCTAAAGTGTTATTTCTTGCATCCTGTGAAAGCAAATGACTTCGGCAATCCTGTTAACATGTAATGTGTTGGTTGTGTCCATGAGTTTCAAGCTACCCATCAGGGTTCAAAAGTTGTGACTAGTGCCACTAAGATGGATTCAAGTCCAAGACAAATTTTGGTAGAAAGAAAACCATCTGACCTGGCAGCTTAGCTGAAGAGAATGTGCATAAATTAATTTATGCAGTGCACCTCGCGTGACGCATGTTTCAAGCAGGTTTTTTCTATCAAAAAATTATTCAGCAAATACTGGCCTCTGGGAACACTTGATATATTAAATGGTATATATAATAATGAAAGCACCAGGTAATATAGTAGTATCTTAAAAATTATTGCAACCTGCTATGATAACTCTAAAATGACATTTTAATGTTGATATAGTGAAACTAAATTGTTTGAATTTCAGTCTGGTTTGAAGTATTTGGTATCATGCAATTTAGAATAAATTAAATTAGCAGCTTATGTTGCTTGAGAATCTTTAACATGAACTCTTGTCGATCTTTAAACAGTGTGTGTATTTGGAAAGTTTTGTTTGCAAGTTGCATGTGCTTCTCATTCCAATTGGCATGCTTCCTACCAACTGATCTATCGATATAATAAATTGGCTGGTAATAAAATATTTTCAATCTTTCTTTCTGTGTGGTTTATTTCCTAATGGAATTACGAGTTTAGCTTTCATTTCCTTCTCTTCTTGGAAGGCAGGTTTAAGAAGAGGTTTACTTTGATTTTGAGAGGTTTGTTTAAATTGCATATATGTTAGTATAGGATCAACCATTTTTAATGCTAAGATATTCCTGTTTATTTCACATTTCCTTAACAGAATTAACGAGAGGCTATGTTACCAGAAATTAGAAATGGGAAATACAAATAGCAGTGAAAATGCAGCTCAGAGTATTTCAGGATATTAAAAAAGGTAAACAGTAAACGTAGGGAACCCCCCACAAAAGGCCAAGGGCATATGCAAGAGCAATTATACATGTAATTTGATAGTGATGCCATGCAAAATTACAAATAATTTAACAAAAGATCATATTCTTCACACAAAGCTACATAAGCTTGCAAATGGAAAAATGCCTACAAAGATGATGACATTTTTTCTAACGGGTAAAAAGTTCTATTTATATAAAAAATATATAAAGCATTACATCAGTGCTTGCACAACCTGCCAGATGTCCCTAGTCTAGGTCCCATTTACAATGATTTACATATTTTAACATGTGAACCTTCCAAATAAAACAATTGCTTACAGCCAGCTACCCTCAAGATCCCAAAAAGAAACATCATATATATGACCGAGGAAATGTATAAGCCATAAACAAAAACCACACATTGGAAGGAGCAGCAAGGAGACAAAGGCCCACTAGTTTGCCTGATGCGGAATCCAATGAAGCCATTGAGCAGGTAAAATTATGGGTTAGATATCATCACTATGACTGGTGTCATGAGCACGCTGGTTTCCACCAGTTCATCAGACAACATCCCCAACCGATGCTCGGAACTGGACAAATTACTTTTAATTTTTAGGCAAGTTTGGTCCTGGTTTTACCGTGAAATGTTGTAAAATGAATTGGGAAGCTGGTACACAGCATCTTGCATTGTTGACAGCTGTGTTCAACCAATTTACGATGTTCTAATTTGTATTATTAACTGCAGCACCCACATTATTCATGACACTTCCTGCTGCAGGGTTGATAACACTATCACTAGGTTGAATCATACATCCTTTGGCATTCTGAATCCAGTCTGCTATCTGCCCTTGATTGTACAGAAAATACATGGCCGTTGATGCCAATCTCACTGCGTGTGCCCCAAATAACATCAGCAAGAAAATGCATAACAGAGTTCTGTGCAACAGATTGAGAGGCTCTAAAAGATGCTCCACTTGAGGCCTTTGTGCTACATGTCCCTCAGACCTGGGCTCCTGTTTGGTATCTGCTGGATCCATCTCATAGAAGACTATGTGAAATTCAATATCCTCAATGAACAAGATCAAATTCAAACTGAAGTTGCAGACAGGCAATCAAATTTACCCAAACTGTAGCAAACAAACTGTAGCGGCAGTAGACACGTGATGTAAATAAATGGTCCAGTACCCACCTCCTACTATTATTGTGCAATTCATTGAAGTGTGTGACTGAAAGTCCACTCGATTCCAAATTAAATGGATTCCAAAATAAATGTTAAAGAAATGCCAAATCAATGTCTCTTTTGTACATAAATTTAGCCTCCCACAGTTTGGGCAGATGCAAGAAGTGCCAACCATCTTTGTGATAAGATAGTTGACAACTGCTAGATGAAGGAAAGATCAAGGAAAACGTTGCTTTTTTGCTTAACTGTATGTATTGTGTTATCTGATGCTGGGCATTACTAGACCGCAACTTCCTGTTGGCACCTACCACCAAGGACAACTTTTGTTGGTGGCTACTAGTAACTCTCTAAGAGACACTATAGAAGATCTTCCTTAATTAAGTGAAATCCATTTTTTTCCTCAATCTTCCCACCAGTTGTGAAGGAAGGAGCAGAAAATGATGAAGAAGAACCACTTTTCTTCAGACTATGGTAACTTGTACTTGTAAAAAGGTCAAGTGAATTTAGGACAAGGACATCACACTAGACCATATACAATCATGTGCAATCCAGATCCGAACAAAATACGACAATCTAGCAGCATAAACAGACCTGATTACACAGGTAGAACGTATTTAAATGCTTTAAATTGACAAAGAGAGGGTTCTGAGATAAATACTAGATTGTATCAAACCTGTCTACTGTCAGAGCCTGAAATCAGGTGCAAACAGGTCTAGAGCCTGATCTGGAAGTAACCCGACAAATTTGTGCAGATCTGATAAGTGGCAGAAAATGACCAGGAGTGTAGTGGTATGCTCTTGGTCAATCAGGGATGCTTCTGGTCAAACTGTACTTTTTTCTGAAATAAAATTGACTAATGCCTTCCTCTTCTGCTTTTCAAAAACCTCGGTCAATTTGTCTCGATTCACCATAGATATCTCAGAAATCCATCTCCTTCCTCAACCTGAATCAGCTCAAATCACCTTGCAATACCTTAAAAAATGGGAGGAGTTATGAGGGGCTTGCCTCAATAAGACTCCTTTTCTTTGATAAGTTGGCAATCAACATTCAATGCAATTCAGCAAGCAGTCCAGCGCAATATGAAGATGCTGACCCTTATCTTTATCAATGATATGCACACAACTTGTCTAGTCTATATGCTTTTTCACTAATCCTTCAATTTTGCTTTTGGTACAAGGCTGCTGCTCTAACAATGCAATCCTTGATTTTAATCTTCCATAGATGGCTTATCAATGCAAATTGATATGTATTGCTTTTTTTGCCTCCTCCTAAATGCATCAATGCACTCATATACTTACAGACTTCTTAAATTCAAATAGGACCCTATTGGTGTGCAAGCCAACATACAAAAGGCAGCAAAGCCGACAAATGGGGCACAAAGAACCAAAGAAAGTAGGATAAGGGTTCAAGGCACCTGCAAAATATGATGATTAGGAGCGTAGTGGTATGCTCTTGGTAAAAAAGACTATGAAACCCTAAAACAATGTTTGAAGTATTCTGAGAGCATCCAAGGTTGTACTTGGGCAAAAAAAAGTCATTTTGTAGGTTTACAGGCATTCTAGATTGAATGGTGGTATTATCATTGGCCTAAGGTGCGCAAAAGATGGAATTGCAAGCAAACACAAAGCACAAAAGGAAAATGGGGCCCATAACACGAGAGACGTGCCAATTAGATCCTAATCTAAACCAATGATCCAAAAGCACATAAACACTCTAATACCATAGCAAATAAGCTATGTTACAAGATACTTCTGTATAGGGTTCCGAATACTAATATGATACTGCTTGGAAATAGATTCTAATACGATTGTGCCTAGATATGGCTAGGAAAAGCTGGGAGCCTTGCAGATGGATACTCCTGAATACGTCTTAGGTCGTATCTGCAAGGCAAAAAATGTTTCCTGGCTGTATCCAAGTAGGATCCATGGCTATAAATGTTTTTTTAATTTGTGTTTTGTTTTCACTTAACAAAAAGTCAAATATGGGCTTCAAAAAAGAATTAAAATAAACACCGTGGGCTTGTTTATTTCAAAGTTGGGAGTGTTTGCTACCAGCTGTTAAAGGTTGTGGATCTGTTTGATCTTTTGTGGGAAAATATAGTGGGCTTATAATCTCTCTTTGGAGGAAGTACCGACCATCTTATTGTCAAATGGTGCCTATTCAAATGGTTTCCATCTCTTCTTTCTTGTATGGTTATACTCTAGTCTTCATCTAGGTGGTCATCAAGAATATGTATGGATCATATCCTGCAGTGCTTTAGAAGGATTTCACTTCATGCATCTTCTCTCTACGTGTGTATAAATGTACAAGAAAAGCTGTTTGTAACCATAGTATCAAATTTGAGTTATCCATTCCTTGCGATCCTACAAACTTGGTTAGGGTGTTAGGGGCAAGTTATCTGTTCTAGGGTATGTAAAATTATAGACAACTTCTTTACTTTTATTTTGACATGTTTAGCAAAATGCTGACATTAGCCATATTGTTATATGTGAGCCCTTTATAATGAACCTACTTTAATATACTGATTTGTCTTGATTTTTGTCCATACATTATACATTTGCACTATGTACTTGTTCTAAAACTACTCTAAAGTTCGACCACTGAATATCATGACATTTGGCATTGAATTATCAGTGTGTTTTGTGGTTATTTAACTTATTTTGTTTACTCTGCATATTATGTGGTTAATTTTGCTTATTTTTCTATATTCTTAATATTATATATATATTTTTGTATGGATGTATCCAAAAATGTATCCAAGCTCAAAAAAATCATTGTATCGGCATACCCGAACCCTGTATCCATATCCGTATTGGTATTAGGATCGACGACTTAGCAAATAATTAGTCTTGTACCGAGATTAGGTTTCTACAGTACCAAGTAAAAGTTGTTAAAGGCTAGATAGGAAAGTTAACGACACTCCTTAAGTTATTAATCAAAATATCCTACTTCTAAAGGTTGTCATCTCTCTCATTGGATGAAGTTATGATCAAATTATGCTCTTTCTTGACACCTTTCCCACACTTTATTATGTTTCTCTATTCTAATTATAACACTAAAGTTCAAGGCTTAACCCAATTTGGATTTAAGTAAATCGATATAACATAAAATTTTACAGGCTAATTCTATGTTTGATAGGGCATTTTGAATTGTCTGGCAGATGAAAAAATTAGAATGAATGCAATATTACATATTAAATGCCAAAATGCTTGCATACATGTCAAAAACTAGGTATTTCAAGAGTTTCCTGTGATCTGTCTGAAAACATTTATGAACTATCCAATTCATTTGCTGAGTGTTCAAAAGCTAAAACTTTTAAATATTTTCCTAGTATTTAGGAATTAATTTCCCACCTCTTTGAAAATGAATTGTAGAAAATACTTGTGGACATGTCTTTTGTTTAAGCAAAAAATGTTAGCAATTCGGTCTTAGCAATTCGGTCAATCGTCATATTTACTCAATGAATTGGTCACTCAACATGTGACACTTCTATCTAGTAATACATTGCTAGTGCTGAATACAACTTCAAGATGCTTGGATTGGTTGGTGTGTTGAGCTTGCAAACTTCATTGTTAATGTTCCCTGACCAGGCTATTTCTCTAGGTACTTGGTGAAACAATGGGCAAAGGCATTGTTGACAATTTTGCCCCACAGGGAAGAACAGATGTTGATTCAAGCAGTTGAAAGGAGCAAATTCTAAAGAGAACTTTGGATTTTACAAGAAGAAAGGTTCTTCTCAAAAGGGCAAAGATCATGTCAAAGTTCCAAAGGGTTCAAATACTTCGAACTTTTTGTCTGAAGGGTCACTAAGAGAAGAGGACCTTAGCAAAAAACCCGAAGGTTCTTTCTTTCTGCAGGAGGACCATTTCAAAATTGTTGAGGGATCTGTTCAATTTTACCAAAGGGCATTTTCAAGGAAAAGAGTCATTTTATAGGTTTCTCGAAAGATATATGCCCTTCGAGAAGGTTCTTCACAAAAAGCCCGAAGGGCTTGACAGTTTGTTCCAAAGGGTTTTGCAAGTGCACCAAGACAAAGTCCGAAGGGCACAGTTAAAAAGACCGAAGGCCCATTTTCAAGTTTTCGAAAGGTCATTACAAAAATTTGAAGGGTATGTGCCCTTCGGAAGAAGGCAAGTTCATAAGTTCCGAGGGACATTTCCAATAAACCCGAAGGATCACTTTGTAGAAAGCCGAAAGGCCAATTCCGTGGCAAAGTGCCCTAAGCCAAAAGTTGAAGGAAAAGAAACAAATGAAAGGACTTTTCAAAAAGTCCCATTTTCAAGTTTTCGAAAGGTCATTACAAAAATTCGAAGGGTATGTGCCCTTCGGAAGAAGGCAAGTTCATAAGTTCCGAGGGACATTTCCAATAAACCCGAAAGATCACTTTGTAGAAAGCCGAAAGGCCAATTCCGTGGCAAAGTGCCCTAAGCCAAAAGTTGAAGGAAAAGAAACAAATGAAAGGACTTTTCAAAAAGTCCAAAGGAATTCCTTCGGACAAATTGTCCGAAAGAATTCCTTTGGAAAACTTGTTCGCGAGGAAAAGACCATTCGAAAAAATCCAGAAGGGTATATGCCTTCGGGAAAGTTTAAAACAAGAAGTCTAAAGGGTTATTAGCCCTTCGGAAAGGTCCTTTATGCAATCCCGAAGGGTATATGCCCTTCGAGAAGGTTCAAAACAAGAATTCTGAAGGGTTACCTGCCCTTCGAAAAAGGACATTAACAAGAATTCCGAAGGGTTACCTGCCCTTCGAAAGAGAACATTTACAAAATTCCAAAGGGCAATCCAAACATGCTGAGGGGCAATTCGAAGGAAGGGATCGAAGACAGATTTCCTTCAGACAATTTTTTTGAAGGATCATCACAAAAGCTCCGCAAGAAATAAACAAGGAAATGACCCGAAGAAAAGGTCCAACAAAGTGGCCAAGGAAAAATAGTCCGCGGGAAAGAGAGGGACAAATTGTCCGGAAGAGACCAAAACAAAGGCCCGCAGGAAAAAGATAGGCAAAGAAGTCGAAGAAATAAATGAAGAGATAATCCGAAGGAAAAGTCAAAAGAAACTCCACAGGAATATAATACATATAGAGACGAAGAACCAAGAAATACAAGAGGTTCCAATAGTCAATGAACAACAACCAATGAATAGGTTAACACGTTTTATAGCATGCAAAGTGGTCCAAACAGGATTAGACACGTCCAGGTGTAACTGTTTCAACACGACACCTTCAGTTCTAAAAAATGGAGACTCATTTGCATGGACTCAAGTTGTTTAACGTTGGAGAGTTTAAAGGGTTTTTCACGCATGCACTCTTATTAATCGAAGGTTTTCAAACGTTCCAACAGTTCAAATGGAATTCTAAGTTTGACATTAGCGTTGATTTCATGCAAAGGTGATTGTTCTCTTGTTTCAAGCAGCTCAAAAAGTCCATTTTTGGAGATTGGCGTAGCATTATGCATGTTGGAAGATTAGTCCAAGCTTGAGCCCACAGTCCATTTTCAACGTCAAAGGGTTTTTCATGCAAGACAAAAGACAAGAAAAGATAAATTTAAAAGGCTTTGTTATCTTGGCATAATGAAAATTAGACTTGCGCTGAAGTGGGAGTTGTCCTTTTCTTCTATTTTCAATGCCACCTCTTGGCTTTTGTGTATTTTTCTATATAAGTAGGCTTTTCAGCCTTGAATTGTATCTCTTTTGGCAAGATCAAATTCTGCGAAAAACTGAGTTTGTAACCTTTTTTCAGATTAATAGGACTGTTTTTATTTTTTAGAATGCTGGTATAGTGTATTCATGTCAGTGATTTGCATAAGTGATAGAATTTCTCTTCCTTGTCAAGTCTTGATTCTTATCTAGCAGCATAGTTGATCAGTTTATGCAGGGCATGTTATGTGATTGATGTCTCTTGGTTGAGTTTACAGTGGATATAAGTGGCTGATTAGTGCCTTAAATCAGGTCTATTCTATCATTTCCCTCAAGCTTTGGTCACAAGATAAAATCTTTTCATGAAATATTTATGCATATTGGTCAATTGGAGTTGAAAGTTCAACGTTTCTCTTGTCTAAATCAGTGTTTTTAGGAGCTCTAATTGAGTGGATTAACCAATCATTCAGGGGTATCACCATCATTAGATAGGATTTTCTTTCAAGTTTTCCTTCTCTCTTTTTTCAGGCAGTTTGTAGCGTAGAGCAAAGATCCTAATTGATACACCAAAAGGAGCTAGCCCTCAAAATCTAGAGATTCAATCCATTGATTAGGTCACCAACAACCTATGATTGTTTTCATGTTTCAGCAGATTGTGAAGCCTTGAAACTACCTTCACAGGGGTGCAAGTCTGATTGACAAGAGGCACTAGGATCGAATGCCAAATCATAGAATAGAGAGCACACATGAGGTACAAAGTATCCCCTTTATTCATTATCAACAAAATGTCTCTCAAGATTACAAGCTTACACACAAGAATGATGGTCATAGCCTCCTTTACACTATCAAATTCTCCACATACCTTGAAGACTGCTACTATGCTTACACATGGTCCTAAACAATACAAATATAACTCTCGAGTTCAAGGCTGAACCAATTGGAATTTAAGTAAATCGATGTATCATAAGATTTTACACATTAAGTTTGGGCTCATGCTAAGTCTAAGGGGGCATTTGAATTGGCTGCCAATCGACAAAATTAAAATCAATGCAACATTGCATATTATATTCCAAAATATCTGCATACATGTTGGAAACTAGATATTTCAAGGATTGCTCGTGATCTGTCTCAAAACATTTCTTACCTAGCCAAACCATTTGTTAAGTGTTCAAAAGTTAAAAATTATTATTTTTTTTGTAGTATTTAGGAATTTAGTTTCTTTCTATTTAAAAAATACTTGAACACATCTTTTGTTTGTGCAAAAAATGTTAGAAATTCAGTCAATCATCATATTTACTTAATGAATGGGTCATTCAACATGTGACACTTCTATCTAGTACTACATTGCTAGTGCTGAATACAACTTCAAGATGCTCAAATTGGCCAATGTATTGAGCTTTTGATCTTTTTTAGTGTTCGCTGACCTGGCTATTTCTCAAGGTACTTGGTGAAAGAATAGGCAAAGGCATCTAGATCAAATATCAAATTGAAAAATAGAGAAAACACATGGGGTACAAAGTACCCTTTTATTCATTATCAACAAAATCTCTCAAGCTTACATGCAAAACTGATGCTCATAGTCTCTCTCAAGCTTACAAGCTCACGCACAAGAATGATGCTCAGAGTCTTCCTCACACTTACAAAATTTTCAAATACCTTGAATACTACCATGTTGCTTACCCAAGGGCCTCACCTATTTATGAAAATTTTCAGGTTGATAAGATCATAGTTCGCATAACTGGTTGGGGCGAGTACTTGCCGAGGGCTCAAAGTGGGTAACCGACAGTTATTTGATCCACTTGGTTGAATAACTGACAATAACTGGTAAAGACAAAATATTTGAATTATTAAAAATAACATTTTTTTTTTGAAATTATAGAAACAAAATAGATGGAATGAGTCTGTAAAACACAAGGAAAGTGTTTTCTGTTAAATTTGAATACATAGAATGTACAAAATCGCATGATCATGCGAATACAACAAAGTCTCAAAGTACAAAGTTACAAACTACAATAATACTTATGGACTTATAGTCTTATACAAGAATCTACAAGACTACAAGTACAAATTACAATAATATATAATTTTCTCTTTCTTGCCTTCTGAAAAAATAAGGGACGCTGAGAAACTCTAGTCCTCCTACTCCGCTGACCCACCTCGCTCTATCTAGAAGGCTGCCCCTGCCTCTGTGGCTCCACCTCTGCCTCATCTCCAAGGATGTCCTTCAATCCAATCTGTCTTCCTGCTTCCGCTGCACCTTCCATATCTTGCCTCTCAAAATCAACAATCTCCTCCTCTGTGAACATGGGGGCTTCCTTCTCCTGTGCAATCCAATTGCTATAGGGATTGATTTCATCGAGATCGATAGGCTCCTCCGATGCGTTCTCCAACTTCTTTGTGCGAAGTCGAAGGTTGTATTGCACAAACACCAAGTCATTGAGTTGCTGACTTAACTTGTTGCGCTTCTTTGTGTGAATGAAGTCAAACAAACTCCAATTGCGCTCACATCCAAAAGCGCTACAAGGCTGAGATAAAATCTAGATAGTTAGCCTTTGAAGATTTGGAGTATTTCCACCCCAATTTTCCCACCACGGCCCTGCAAACAAGATATTCGAAACTTTGTAAGAGATTAATAATTGTAAATTTGTAAATATGTAATTGATAAGGTACAACTACAAGTAAAGACTATATATTGTTCTACCTGGTGACTGCTTGGCTCTCCCTTAGATGGCTAGTGTTGAAGAAAAGAGCCTTCCCTTTGCCTACTTGTAGTTCTGCAACTCTGCAATAATGAAGTCCCTCACTTCAACGTCAGGTGCCATATTCTCAATGCATGTTGAAAGCTCCTCCAGAACCTCTCCACTAGCATCTGTGAAGCCATCAGAGTAGAATAACATGGAGTTAAGGTAGTACCCCGTTGCATGGATGGATCGGTGGAGTTGATTGTTCCACCTCCGATCAATCAATTTCCAAATGGGACGATTGCCTCTTTGACCCTGTCCATGGCCTCATAATTATATTCCATTGGATTTTGCTCTCTATCCACCAATTGCAAAACCCTCACCAAAGGCTTCAAAAGCTATAAAGTTACAAACAAATTAAAGTTAATATTACAAACTTATATATAAATTATAAAAGAAAAACTTTAAGTTTAAGAAATTGAAAATAAGGGAAACAACTTGAAATTTAAATTGCAATTTCAAGTTACTTTCACAATCTTTGTAGCTCTTGTTTCGAAAGCCTCACTGAAAATTGTCTTCAAAACCTTCATTCCATCAGCTTTCTTGGAATAAGATGACTCCATCCATGCTTGAAAGACAAATATTTGTTTCAAAGGAGTCAACAAACTACAAATACTTTGCAATTTAAGAAAGTTCATTGAAAACTTAGTAACCTCTGCTCGAACAAGCTCTTTTTCCTTGGTGTGCTCTCTCATCACGCTGAGAACCCAATGGTGATTGTAGATATATTTAGTTATTTCTCTAGTTTCTTCGACAACTAGTCGCACCCAATCAAATTTGCTTGTCTTTCAAAAGAAGGTCAAGGCAATGTGTCGCACAAGATGTCCAAAAGAGAGATGGATGTTTTTTCCTAAGAAGTCTCCCAACCGTCACATATACTGCTGCATTGTTTGTAATAATTTGGACAACATTCTCGATGCCCACCTCTAAGACAACCTCCTCTAGCATTCAAAAATACTAGCTCACCATTTGAAGATGCCATAAAGTTGATGAGGGTGCAGTTCTTTGCATCCGTCCATCTATCAGAAAGAATGGTGCATCCAAATTTACGTCACAACTTCTCTTGATCTTCGACAATTAACTTTGCGTCTTCAACTGCATTTTTGAGCAACTTCCCACTCAAGTTCTTTGGAAAGGGTGCCTTGTACCTTTTTCTTGCAACTATCAACGCTGTAACTAAATATTCCTAGTACGGGCTTCTCGTCACGTTGAAGGGAAGGTTGTCGAAGTACCAAAATTTTGCGCATGCTTTATCTGCTTCCGTATGCGCCTGCTTGTTCCATCCCGTAGCTTGGAGTGAAGGTTGTGCTCCAGGTGTGTTTTTAAGCACAAAAAATGAGTGTAACTGAGATGAAGGTGGTGTAGATATGCCATGGCGCTTGCATGGACCACGACTAGAGCCCAAATCTTTGTCATCGCTGTCGCGTCTTTCTCTGCTGATGTGGCACCAATGGTCACTGTTTGGGCTGCTTGTATCCTTGCCCTCTCTAGTTTCTTTTCATCCAATGATGCAAGCTCCGCCATCATCTCTCGTTTTGCCTCTTTAGTGACATTGGGACAAGGCGCAATGTCGCAACAAGGATTGCATAAAAATTGGTGCTTCATGTGATTGATTCCTCCTGACATCCTCTTCGAGCAAAAATTGCATCTCGAAATCGTCTGGGATGTTCCAATCCATGTGGCAACTTTCATGCACCCATGTGAGCATGAGGGGGAGCCGACTGGCTACCACTAATTGAATCTGATCCTGATGCACTACTGGGTGCCATTATTTGCTAATGAATAACCTACAAAGCGCAAACATGTTAAAAACAACATAAACAAATTAAAAAGTAATTACTGAATGTCATTGTTTGCTAATGGATAACCTACAAAGCGCAAACATGTTAAAAACAACATAAACAAATCAAAAAATAAAAACATTAAATACAAATTATTAATTAAAATACGATAAATAAAATATAAATGATAATTATAAACTATAAAACGGAAACTAAAATACATTTATGATTTACATTTTTAATGAACAAAGTATAAATATAATCTATAATGGTTATTTAACAGAATAATAGACAACGATTTTAAATAAATAATAAACAAAAAAATTTAACCGAATGCATGAAATTTGACGGAATGCATCAAATTTGTATACTATCACAAATATTTACCAAACATATTTAATTAAATTACAAAACTTTACATGCTTGGGAAAAAAAAAAAAAAAAAAAAATAAATACATGAAATTTGACGGAAATTCATGGAATGTATGTAATTAAAATGGAATGCATCAAATTTGTATACTAAGCATCACAAATATGTATCAAACATGTTTTCAATTGCATTAGAATTCATTTCCATACTTGGGTTTTAAAAAAAAAAATAGACGCATCAAATTTGATGAAAATTCACAGAATGCATGCCATGAAAATGGAATGCATCAAATTTGTAAACTAAGCATCACAAATATGTATCAAACATGTTTTCAATTATATTAAAATTCATTTTTATGATTGGAAATTTAAAAAAAAAACAAATGAACTAACTTGGAAATTTCTTTGCTCAAATCTCAATCCACTTTAGAATGCTCCAAATCTTGTGTGACTGAAGAGTGAGGAGGTGTGTTGCATTTTATAAGACTCCATTCCACGTATTTTCTGCGTTTGAGGAGTGTTTGGAGGGAAAACCCGCGTTTTCAGTGGTTCTGTGTGTTAAACCCGCGTGGATTTTGCGAAACGCAGAATTGGGGAGTAACCGCCGGTAGTAACTGGTTCAATTTTTTTTTAACTGTTGGCTGAGGTTACGAGTGGCGATTATTCGCCGGATGGAATTTCCAACGAGTAACCGACCAACCGGCGGTTCCTCGCCAGTTATTCCATCTATGGATAAGATCAAGGAATCAAGTGGGCAAATGGATGAATGGAGATGAGATCATGTGGGTAAGTAATCTGGTCAAAGTGCACATATGTGGAGTTGGTGGTCCGATCAAGTGTGATCACATGAATAAACTTGAGAGTAAATGGTGAACATTGACCACCTTATTGTAGGAACAAACCATGGCCCTTGATGTTATGTTAATGCAAAGACAAAAAATGACCCAACTTAAGCTTACACCTAGCTTGTTATGTACATCGTAAACTATGTAGAAAAAGATCCCCCATTCAAGATCAACTTGGGAAAGGGAGGAAGAATGGAGGAATTACACGCTATATCCCCTGCTGATAACTTTATTCACCCTTAACAATGACCTTAAATGTACAATTTTGCTTTTGCCGAGGGTTTAGTGAAGATGTCAAATCTTATTCTCAGTACGACAATATTCCAATTTTATCACTTGATCTTGAACAAGTCGCCATATGAAATGCTTGTGGATCTTGACGTGCTTGGTGCATTGGTGTTCAACTAGATTGCTAGCAATTTGTATGAAACTTTGTCTCTGTCACCATAGAGTAGTGGGTTGATGCCATGGAAATCCAAACTCAGAAAGAGCCTTTAAGATTTAAAGTGTTTGCTTTTTTTCATTGATGATACCTTGGTACTTTGCCTTGGCAGAAGAAAGAGCAAAGCTAACTTGTTTCTTGCTAGACCTCGTAACTAGATCTGAACCAAGAGCGCATAGATATCAAGTTGTAGATCTCCAATCATCATCATCTCTCACCTAATTAGAGTTTGTACAACCCGTCAAAGAAACCAAGTGCACAACTGTACACTGAATGCCAAACTAATAGGTATGTTGAATGTACCGAAGTATACATTTTTCTACTTTCCAATGGGTCTTATGAGGATTTAGCATGAAATGAAAGCACAACCCAACAACAAATGTAATGTTGGGCCTAAAGGGAGTCAAATAAAGAAGACCACCCGACATACTATATTTAAGTGGGATCAACATTAAGAGTGATGCACTAGGTAGTAAGCTTGACTTTCGACTGAAAGGGTGTTGGTCTGGTTTACAATCTTCCATTTGAATACTTTTGAGAAGGCAAAGAGAAGACTTGGGCTGTAAAATGAAATTTTCCTTCTCTATTTGCTACACTTCGGAGATTGAGGAAATAATGAAGAAGGCCCGAGTCAATCATGCCAAATTGACTCGTAGGATTAGATTTCACATTTTTGAATAAGTTACACCTACTCCATTGATGAGGAGGTCATCCGTACACAACACGAGTGAGGAGTTCACAACGAGCTTGTTTGGTGTATAATGTGGGGTCAAATAGACATTTTGTAAAGCCATAAGCAAGAAGAAAATGCCACATCTTTTATGAGGCACATGAGTTTGCTTGAGATCAAATTAAGATTTTGTAATGAAATTACTTCACCATTAAAGAATAAAGTACAATATAACTGAAATAGAGCATAATATACGAATAAATGACGAGACACTTCGAGGGGGCAACCTTTCACAACCTTACAATAAGAACATAATGTATAATATGATGTTAAATTACTAACTACTACCTTCTATATATACCTTAATAATGCTATGTAAACAAGCTAGGCCGACCCTACTGCTAATATGAAGCTATAAAAATGATCATATGACTTAATTAAAAGTTATGATAGACACAAGACGACTACACATCCCAACACATGCTATAGGTTAAGGGCGTAGCATGCCCCTCCCTTTCAAACCAATGTTGTCCTCAACGTTGACAATTGTTGTATTCTTCTGCAAGAATGCTTCATCCTCCCATGCTGCGTCTTCACTGAACATATTTTTGCACTTGATTAGATACTCTGTGATCACCCTCGTTCGCAACCTCTTAATGCGTGTTTGAATTATTCCCCGAAGTTCCAAAATGATTCTTCTCTCATAAAGCTGTGGTAACTCTGTCTGCGCTGAAACTTTTTTTGCAATGACTTTCTTCAAGCAGGGAACATGGAAGACTGGATGTAGTTTTGCTGAGTGAGATAACTCCAGTTTGTATGCTACATTGTCAATCTTTTGCAAGACTTGATAAGGGCCGTAATACTTAGGTGAAAGCTTGTTACCCTTATTCTATTGTTTTAAGGGCATTTGCTTATATGGTTGTAAATGCATAGAGTCTCAATCTCGGAATTCGAAATGTTTTCCAATGTGGTGTTGGTCAACCTGCTGCTTCAAGTAGTTCTGCGCCATTGCCAAGTTCTCTCTAAGACTAGAGAGAACCTCTTGTTGGTGATGATCGTGTTCTTCGACTACTCGAACCTTTGGCTGGACCCTCAAATATGAGGTGATGGATGGTGGATGGTACCTATACAATGCAAAAAATGGAGACATTTTGGATGAAGTATGGAAAGAAGTGTTATACCATCGTTTTACTAGTGTCAACTGTTGAACCCATCTTGTGTTTATCTGAATAAAAACAACGCTCTTCGGAGACTTGTTGACTGCCTTAGTTTGCCCATTAGATTGGGGATGATAAGGCGAGCTAAAATCTAGTTGGGTGCCACAACATGAGAATAAGTCAATCAAAAAATTATTGGTAAAGATAGGATCACAATCACTTACTATGATCTTTGGGGTCCCATGGAGTTTTTGAATTGTATCCATAAATGTTGTTGCTACCATACTCACTACAAATGGATGTGCTAATGCACAAAAATGGGCATATTTGGTAAGTTTATTTACCACAACTATGATAACATTTTTCCATTCAGATTTTGGCAGCCTTGTGATGAAATCTATGGAAACCTCCTCGCACCTCTGGCTAGGAATAGATAGTGGTTGCAATAGACCTAAGGTCTTGATCGTCTCCCTTTTGTTTTGCTAACACACCATACATTGTGCCACAAATTTTTGGACTTCCCCCGTTAGCCCTTCCCAAAAGAAATACTACTTGACTTTGTGATAAGTTTTCAAGAACTCTGAGTGCCCATCTACTGGAGAAACATGATGTTCTATAAACACTTACCTACTGGGGAAGCATGAAGTTCTATAAGCACTTTATGCTTAAGGGTTGAATTTTTGCAGAGGTACAACTTATCCTTGTACCATAGAGCCTCCCCTTTCCACACAAATTTATCTGACACACCTGGATCTTATTGGTATTGGAGCTTTTGAATAAGATAATGTGTAACAACTTCATTCTCCCACTTTGATCTTGCTTCATCCACCTAGTCGGCTTGTAGAGTGGACATGGTGCATGCTATTACTTCACCATTAAAGAATAGAGTACAATATAACTGAAATAGAGCATAATATATGAATAAATGATGAGACACTTCGAGGGGTCAACCTTTCACAACCTTACAATAAGAACATAATTCATAATATGATGTTAAATTACTAACTACTACCTTCTATATATACCTTAGTTATGCTATGTAAACAAGCTAGGCCGACCCTACTGTTAATATGAAGCTATAAAAATGATCATATGACTTAATTAAAAGTTATGATAGACACAAGACGACTACACATCCCAACACATGCTATAGGTTAAGGGCATAGCATGCCCCTCCCTTTCAAACCAATGTTGTCCTCAACGTTGACAATTGTTGTATTCTTCTACAAGAATGCTTCATCCTCCCATGCTGCATCTTCATTGAACATATTTTTGCACTTGATTAGATAATCTGTGATCACCCTCGTTCGCAACCTCTTAACGCGTGTTTGAATTATTCCCTGAAGTTCCAAAATGATTCTTCCCTCATAAAGCTTTGGTAACTCTGTTTGCGCTGAAACTTTTTCTGCAATGACTTTCTTCAAGCAGGAAACATGGAAGACTGGATGTAGTTTTGCTGAGTGAGATAACTCCAATTTGTATGCTACATTGTCAATCTTTTGCAAGACTTGATAAGGGCCATAATACTTAGGTGAAAGCTTGTTACCCTTTTTCTGTTGTTTTAAGGGCATTTGCTTATATGGTTGTAAATGCATATAGTCCCAATCTCCGAATTCGAAATGTTTTCCAATGCGGTGTTGGTCAGCTTGTTGCTTCAAGCGGTTCTGTGCCATTGCCAAGTTCTCTAAGACTAGAGAGAACCTCTTGTTGGTGATGATCGTGTTCTTCGACTACTCGAACCTTTGGCTGGATCCTCAAATATGAGGTGATGGATGGTACCTATACAATGCAAAAAATGGAGACATTTTGGATGAAGTATGGAAAGAAGTGTTATACCATCTTTTTTCTAGTGTCAACCACTGAACCCATTTTGTGTTTATCTGAATAAAAACAACGCTCTTCGGAGACTTGTTGACTGCCTCAGTTTGCCCATTAGATTGGGGATGATAAGGCAAGCTAAAATCTAGTTGGGTGCCACAATATGAGAATAAGTCAGTCAAAAAATTATTGGTAAAGATAGGATCACGATCACTTACTATGATCTTTGGGGTCCCATGGAGTTTTTGAATTGTATCCATAAATGTTGTTGCTACCATACTCACTACAAATGGATGTGCTAATGCACAAAAATGGGCATATATGGTAAGTTTATTTACCACAACTATGATAACATTTTTCCCTTCAGATTTTGGCATCCCTGTGATGAAATCTATGGAAACCTCCTCGCACTTTTGGCTAGGAATAGATAGAGGTTGCAATAGACCTAGGGTCTTGATTGTCCCCCCTTTGTTTTGCTAACACACCATACATTCTGCCACAAATTTTTGGACTTCCCCCGTTAGCCCTTCCCAAAAGAAATACTACTTGACTTTGTGATAAGTTTTCAAGAACCCTGAGTGCCCATCTACTGGAGAAACATGATGTTCTATAAACACTTACCTACTGGTGAAGCATGAAGTTCTATAAGCACTTTATGCTTAAGGGTTGAATTTTTGTAGAGGTACAACCTATCCTTGTACCATAGAGCCTCCCCTTCCACACAAATTTATCTGACACACGTGGATCTTAGTGGAGCTTTTGAATAAGATAATGTGTAACAACATCATTCTCCCACTTTGATCTTGCTTCATCCACCTCGTTGGCTTGTAGAGTGGACATGGTGCATGCTATTAGTTCACCATTAAAGAATAGAGTACAATATAACTGAAATAGAGCATAATATATGAATAAATGATGAGACACTTCGAGGGGGCAACCTTTCACAACCTTACATTAAGAACATAATTCATAATATGATGTTAAATTACTAACTGCTACCTTCTATATATACCTTAATTATGCTATGTAAACAAGCTAGGCCGACCCTACTGCTAATATGAAGCTATAAAAATGATCATATGACTTAATTAAAAGATATGATAGACACAAGACGACCACACATCCCAACACATGCTATAGGTTAAGGGCGTAGCATGCCCCTCCCTTTCAAACCAATGTTGTCCTCAACGTTGACAATTGTTGTATTCTTCTGCAAGAATGCTTCATCCTCCCATGCTGCATCTTCACTGAACATATTTTTGCACTTGATTAGATACTCGGTGATCACCCTCGTTTGCAACCTCTTAACGCGTGTTTGAATTATTCCCCGAAGTTCCAAAATGATTCTTCCCTCATAAAGCTTTGGTAACTTTGTCTGCGCTAAAACTTTTTCTGCAATGACTTTCTTCAAGCAGGAAACATGGAAGACTGGATGTAGTTTTGCTGAGTGAGATAACTCCAGTTTGTATGCTACATTGTCAATCTTTTGCAAGACTTGATAAGGGCCGTAATACTTAGGTGAAAGCTTGTTACCCTTTTTCTGTTGTTTTAAGGGCATTTGCTTCTATGGTTGTAAATGCATATAGTCCCAATTTCGGAATTCGAAATGTTTTCCAATGTGGTGTTGGTCAGCCTACTGCTTCAAGCGGTTCTGCGCCATTGCCAAATTCTCTCTACGACTAGAGAGAACCTCTTGTTGGTGATGATCGTGTTCTTCGACTACTTGAACCTTTGGCTGGACCCTCAAGTATGAGGTGATGGATGGTGGATGGTACCTATACAATGCAAAAAATGGAGACATTTTGGATGAAGTATGGAAAGAAGTGCTATACCATCTTTTTTCTAGTGTCAACCATTGAACCCATTTTGTGTTTATCTGAATAAAAACAACGCTCTCCGGAGACTTGTTGACTGCCTTAGTTTGCCCATTAGATTGGGGATGATAAGGCGAGCTAAAATCTAGTTGGGTGCCACAACATGAGAATAAGTCAGTCAAAAAATTATTGGTAAAGATAGGATCACGATCACTTACTATGATCTTTGGGGTCCCATGGAGTTTTTGAATTGTATCCATAAATGTTGTTGCTACCATACTCGCTACAAATGGATGTGCTAATGCACAAAAATGGGCATATTTGGTAAGTTTATTTACCACAACTATGATAACATTTCTCCCTTCAGATTTTGGCAGCCCTGTGATGAAATCTATGGAAACCTATTCGCACCTCTGGCTAGGAATAGATAGAGGTTGCAATAGACCTAGGGTCTTGATCGTCTCCCCTTTGTTTTGCTAACACACCATACATTCTGCCACAAATTTTTGGACTTCCCCCTTCAGCCCTTCCCAAAATAAATACTACTTGACTTTGTGATAAGTTTTCAAGAACCCTGAGTGCCCACCTACTGGAGAAACATGATGTTCTATAAGCACTTATCTACTGGTGAAGCATGAAGTTCTATAAGCACTTTATGCTTAAGGGTTGAATTTTTGTAGAGGTACAACCTATCCTTGTACCATAGAGCCTCCCCTTTCCACAAATTTATCTGACACACCTGGATCTTAGTGGAGCTTTTGAATAAGATACTGTGTAACAACATCATTCTCCCACTTTGATCTTGCTTCACGTAGTCGGCTTGTAGAGTGGACATGGTGCATGCTATTGCTTCTATGTGACTCATCCTTCCTCGATAGTACATCAACCAAGACATTCTCCTTTCCTTTCTTGTATACAATTTCAAAGTCATTCCAACATCTTAGTGACCCATTTTAGTTGTTTTTTTGATGGTGTATTCATGAGGCCAAAAGGTATCACCAAAAATTCATGATGGCCCTCATGAGTTTTGAAAGTTGTCTTATATATATCCTCATCTCTATTTCTGATTTGATGATACCTTAAATGAAGATCAATTTTTGTAAAATAAACAAAACCATGCAATTCATTTAGCAAATCATCAATTACAAGAATAGGGAACTTGTACTTGTTGAGTTCTTTGTATTCAGGACACATGCACTAGGCGTCATAATTTTTACATACCAACACTGGAGAGGAATAAGTGCGACTATGACAAATAAGACCTGCTTCCAACATCTCTTGTACCATCTTCTCAATCTATCTCTTCTAAACATATAGGTACCTGTAAGCCCTAATGTTGGGTGGTTGACACCCTGGTAATAGATGAATGGCATGATCATGATCCCTTTTGGGAGGAAGTCCTTTTGGCATATGATCAAAAACTACCGAATGCTCCTCCAAAATTGCTTGTAGATCTGGTGGTGTAGACCCCTTTGGTGGTTGTGCCTCTATTGAATATAGTTGGGCCACAAACCCATCTCCTCCCTTTTTTAGAATCTTCTGCATCTTATGAGAACTCACCAATTGTGGGACTTTGCACGTAAACCACGCAGTTGAAATTTCCTACCCTCATAATGGAAAAGTATGAATAGCTCTTGAAAATTCATCTCTGTCATTCCAAAGGTATTGAGCCATTGGACTCCCAACACAATGTCTACTCCACCCGTAGGAATGGAAAACATAGGGCTATTTAGTAGATATTCTCCCATGGAGAGTTTCATACTATGGCATTTCCCAGAACAACAGATTGTGCCCCTATCTACAATCATGATTTAAAATTCTGAAGTTGGATAAACAAAAGCGTTAGTGCATAGCCAATTTATTGTTGATAAAGTTGTGAGTACTACTCGAGTCAATCAATACTGTCACCTTCAATTTTTTCAAAAAATTCAATAGCTGGTTGGGTTTTTTCTGATTCCTCCCCTGGTTCGTCATGAACCTCCCTTGCTACTTCTTCATCCTCTTCTTTTTCATTGGCACCATAATGTAGAACAATTTCTTTTCCACACATTTATGTCTTCGACTGTACTTGCTATCGCAATTAAAACACAAACCTTTCGCCCTCTTCTCTTCAATTTGTTGAGTCAGTCTAGTAGGCTGAGAGAATGATGGTGTTGGAATGCTGTTATCTTTTATACTTGTGAATGGCTGCCATTTGGTGCCTAGTGCCCTGACAATAGCCTCAGAGATAAAACTTGAATTTAACATGCACACCTCATGTTGGATGTGATCTTTGAGCCTGCCACGAAACAAGTCCTTCAAATTTCATCCATGATCGTCTCCACCCGCAAGGATAGATTTTGGATTTGTTGAATATAATCCCTGACAGATCTTATTTGTCGCAGCTTTGCTAATTCGCTGAAGAAATTCTTCGTCACATTGTTGTGATAGTGGAACTATAATTCATTATTAAAAGTTGACCAATTGACATTGGGACCCCCCTTTTGAGCACAAAGTGATCAATATCAATGAATTGCTCAGGGTCTAAATATAAAGATGCCATTACGACCTTCTGTCCACATGAGATTTGATGTACCTCAAAAAAGTTCTCCATTTCGCTGATCCAAGTGACTGGATTCTTCCCATCAAACTTATGCATTTCCACTTTTGGTATCATGTAACACAACGCTGAATGGGAACTAGGCGAAGGTAGAGGCTGATTTGTATTAGGGCTTGCATTGGGTTGACCGAAAGATCCACATTGGTTTGTATGAATAGTAGTGAATTGGGGATGATTTGGTGAATTCAGTGGAACATTCAACAGTTTATTGAGTCGCTGCCCTAGCTTATCCAATCGGTGATTGATTTTGTCCATATCTTATTTATTGGCCATATCATACTATATGTTTTGCACACTATACTCAAGCTGGCTCACTTTGTGATCTATCGAATAAAACCCTGGACCACAAGATCCACCAATTCTTATTTCTGACTCCATCTCCTCTTTGTTAGGAGTTTTGCTTGGAGTTTCGGAACCCTTTCCTTGGTCCCTAGTGTGTGGTCTTGCAATACTAAGGCTTAATAATGCAAAAGTGATTTTTTCCTTTGACCAAACAAGTTTGGACTTAGGTCAGTTTCAAAAACAAAACTGTAAAGAACAAACCCCCACAAGATTTTTTCGAGCTTTCCAAAAATGTAAAGAAATCAGAAAAATTCCATAAATTGCGGCATGTAGGGTGAATTTATGAAAAACCCTAAAATCATAATAACTCACACAAAAATGATTCCCAAACCCTTTTTTTCTTAATAGTGGCGTCTTTGTATGATTCTCCAACTCTAGTTAAAAAAAATATAGAAAAATTTGCAACTAATTGCAAGATATATGCGATTCTCCAAAATTAAGGTTTTACCCACATGTATGCCAAAATCAAAGCTCTGATACCACTTGTAATGAAATTACTTCACCATTAAAGAAGAGTCACAAGAATACAGTACAATATAACTGAAATAGAGCATAATATATGAATAAATGATCAGCCACTTCGAGGGGACAACCTCCACAGCCTTACAATAAAAACATAATTCGTAATATGATGACAAATTTCTAACCACTACCGCCTATATATAGCCTAATAATGCTATGTAAACAACCTAAGCTGACCCTACTACTAATATGAAGCTATAGAAATGATCATATGACTTAATTAAAGGTTATGATAGCCACAAGTTCGCTACACATATCCCAATATATGCTATAGGTTAAGAACATAGTATATTTTTTGGGATGACAAACAAGTTGTGTTATTTCGACAAACTAGGGGTTGGTACATATAGATTTATCTTTGCAAGTCTCCATGCAAGAAGGCAGATTTGACATCCATTTGATGTACCTCCCAATTAAATGAAGCAACAAGATAGAATTACATGGATTGAATTCGTCTTGGCAACAAGAAAGGTTTTAGTGTAGTCAATACCTTTGACTTGAGAAAATCTTTTGGTGGCTAAGTGAGCCCTATGCTTTTCCATAGATCCATCAGCTGAAAACTCGGTTTTGTACACTCATTTGAATTGAATTAGTTTTTTCCCAAGTGTCATTAATGTTGTTGAATTGAACCAATTTTTTCTTGACAAGACTCCATGTATCGTTTTTCATCAACGAATGATACTCTTCTTTCATAATTTCCTAGTCTTTCTGACCACATGTTTACATATAGGATTGAAGATCTCGAGTCTCTAGGATTGAAGATCTTGAGTCTCGAGAACTCTAGCAATAAGAACCAAGTTGGCTTGTTGATGTTGGGAGTGAACTATGTGAGAATCCTGAACAATGCGATCAAAATTAGCACCACTCATGAAGATGAAAAGATCTATGAAGAAGAAGAGGCTCAACAATAGGGGAGGTATACTTTACAGCTTTGACAAGGCATATGCGGCTCAACATGGGAAATTTGAAAAATAGAATCTTGAATAGGAAGAGGAGACTCAACAACATGGGAAGTTTGTAAAATTGATGCTTGAATAGGAAGAGGAGGCTAAACAATAGGGGAGGGTCAAACAATTTGTCCTCCTTTAGACTCATCATCTGAACAATAGTTCCCTTCAGCAAGAGGCAAGGAATTAACTGCCCTAGGAGGAGGACAAGAAGAGGATTTGCCATTTGAGGAATGCTCTAGGAACATATTCCTCCTCAAGATCACCTTATCGAGATGAGGGTCAAACATGTGTTAGCCTTTTACATCTTCATTGTAGCTGACAAAGTTGCATGTCTGTCTCTTGGGATCTGGTCCTTATTTTTTTCCTTTTCATCTGGAACATGCGTCCAACATCACAACCAAACATGTGGAAATGCTCAACTTATGGCTTGCGTTCACTCTGGGCCTATGTGTTATATTTTGCATAGCCTGTGTAGTGGTACGATTTCAATTATATGCTATACATTAGATGGTTTCAGCCTAATATCTAGGATCTAATCTTTTTGATTGAATCAAACAATTAGCCATCTCTTTCAAGGTGCGGTTCTTCCTCATGGCTACACTAGTAAAATCAATGAAATTGCTGACACATTATCTTTCATTATCTATTCGAAGTTGCTGGATTTGATGATTGGGTTGCTTCTCTACGAGAGCTTTGAAAGCAAGATATTTGCTTAAGACTTTACTGTTGTGTTTGATGAATTAAACCTAAGTGCTTCTGGAGAAGTCATCACTGAATGTGAGAATATACTCTACACTTGAAAAAAGAGGGGGGAAGATCATTAGGTTAGTATGGACTAGGTGAAGTTGTGCCTTGCCTTTTTCAAACTTTTATATGTAATTTTTCAAGAGCACAACTTGGGCATACAACATCTTGGCGAGTGGAGCCCCTTGAACCAGGTTCTGTTTGTTGAGAAGCTTGAAGTAGCAGTAATTCAAATGTCCAAACTGTTTATGCCAAAGTTTGCTCACTTTGTCATCTTGATCCAGTTGTAGATGTGCATTGTAAATAAAAGACTCATATTAATAGATAAAACGGTGTGTTTTGTTATGAGTTGAATTAGGAGTAAGAGTTCATTTAATATTTGTATATTTGGGTGGGTCCAAAGAGTTGATCAACCCCAACGGTAAGGTAAAAATAGTTCTTTAGGTCATTGCCAAGTGAGACACCAATATGGTGTATGAGACCACCCTTGTGGAAGCCCCCAAGGGGACTGTTTTTCCGATTTAATTTATAAATCATTCAATGAGGTGTTCAACTGTACCTCCCTCCAAATTTAAACATGTAACCTCCTATATGGAGCACACTTGCCTTCACCATTAGGGCCACTCTAGATGTACTCTTGAACTCCTATTTATGTACATCACTCCTAGAAATTTTGGCATTATCATCTTATGCATCACATGATTGTGATATCATCAAGCTGCTTGTTTTATGGATTATTATTGATATTGTACTGTGAGCAGTTTCTATGAATGTGTGATTGTTTGATTGTATGACGTGTCTTGTGCGTTCAAGTGACAAATTATTTTCTTATTTGCCATGTTATTTCGTTCGTATATTACAATGCATTTTGTATGCAATGTTCTTGTAGGATGGTTAGTATTCATGTTATTTATGTACATCACTCCTAGAAATTGGAGATCATCATGACCATTATCATATGTTCATTTTATATTATCGAGCGACGTGCTTTATGGATTATCACTGATATATGTACGGGAAGCAATTTCTATGAATGTATCATTCGTTGAGCATATCATGTGTTGTGTATTCTATGTGGCAAACTATTTTCCTGTTTTCTATGTGACGTGTTCCTATAGTACAGAATTGTTCTATATGCAATGTTCTTGTAGGAATTGTAGCGTTCATTTGAAGTTTCTCTCCTACAAGAAGCACTGCCAATTATATTTCAATAACCGTAGGAAGATGAACCTCTCCATCTTCCAATGGCGCCTCTTCCTCTTCTGTTGTAAACACTTTTACATAGATTTACTACCCTATGCTGTAAAGATCAGAGAATAATAACTCCACATTGTTTCTTAGAGATTGTTGTACATACCTATCATATAAATAAAGTTGTTGAATTTTGTCATGTTGAACATTTTGTTCTTTCTGTATTTGTGAACGTTGTTTGTTTTCTGCATTATCTGCTTCAATTTCACTTGTCATAACATATTAGAATTAGCCATTTAATGTGTTGTCCACTGGAATCCCCTGAAATCTGGTGCAGGTCTTCATATGTATTAAGAGAAATTAAGTGATAATTGTGTGACTGCATGGTTTTGTTTATAGACTCGAGTATATATTTGAGTGTATTTTTCTTTCTATGTAGATAATACTGAAGAAACATAGCGGGACATTTGTGGACTCTCTTTTAATTGCTTGTTATTGGGTTGTGTTGTTGCTCCTTCACTTGGATGACAAAGCTGGCACGTGATTCATCTTTTTTCTGCACATACTGTTGGTAAAGGTGGAGAGGTTTGTGTTGTGTCTTGCATGTTTGGATTTTTCATCTAAGGTTCAGGAGATCCTTTTACAATTTTTCTATTTACTGAAGATATAAATCCCAAAAGTTTTTGTGCATTTCCATTACTCTTCCTCGTGTTCGTAATTTTTTTGTTGTATTATTCTTTTTTATACAATTGGTGTTTCTGCAGTGCATTATTATGTAATATTTTTTAATCACGATTCAGCTGCGTAATTTGGAGTACATCTGCATTGACCCATATTTCATTACTAGTGGTTCACAAGAACCCCTCTCTCACAAGCATGAATCACACACATTATATCTAGGTGATGCTCACAAGGGGGAAACACCGGGGCTTCCTAGGAGGTCACCCATCCCGGTGCTACTCTGAGCAAGCGTGCTTAACCAATGCTTAACCAAGGAGTTTTCCCCACAATCAAGCCCACTCAGCTTGCTAATTCATTTGCAAAGCCTTCAGCAAGTATTTTGTGTCATTATCCATTCATTGTGGAGTAGCTTGAAGCTCCACAGCTCTTTCATTATGCAATTTGGGTTTTCTTAGTGCATCATCAAGTAATATGATTTTTTGGAATTCAGTTGTGTAATTTTGAGTCAATCTACATTGACCCGTTTTTCATGAGTAGTGGTTCATAAAAACCCGTCTCTCATGAGCACGAATGGTTTGCTTGGCACTCATGCCTCTAAGTGATGCTCAAAGGGTTGAAGCACTAGGACTCCCTAGGAGGTCATCCATTCTAGTATTATTGCCGCTCAAGCATGCTTAACCATGAGGTCCCCCCCCAGTCAATTCTGCTTAGCTTGCTACCTCATTTGCAGAACTTTTTGCAAGTATTGTGCCGTATGAACCATTCATTGTAGAACTCCCTAGCTCTTTCGTTTTGAAACGATTGGTGTTCCTGCAGTCATATGTTTTTTCAGGATTTAGCTGCATGGTTTTGAGTCAATGTACATTGACCCATATTTCATGAGGAGTGGTTCACAAGAACCCTCATCTCTTTGTTGCCTTTAAGGAATATAGTACATTCTAAGTTTGGTGTGTCATGATGAAATGGACCACCACAAGATAGGAATAGGCAGTTATATAGCATTTAATTGCGAAGTCAGTATTATAACAAATGGATAAGGCACTTAAGATGATACTAAATATTTTAAAATTTTTTTGACTCAAATTTTATGAATAATCTAGTATTCTGCAATTTTATCAATACTTGACTAAGGAAAACCACGTGTTCCCTTTTTAAATGTTAAATGTTAAAGCCATATAGAACACATGGGAATGGTTTGAATGTGTTTCCTTTTTACACCATTTATTTCTACATTAAAAACATTTTTTCTTTCTGAAACGAAGATCTACTTGTGCCCAATACTATTTTCTACATTTGCATATACAGTTCAATATTTTTGGGAAATTCCATTTGATTATACCACGGGATATGAAACTTGGTGCCACCCAAACTTCCAACACACATTACACCAGGACTCTAAGATTGACAAGGTCTGAACATGGGTTGGTTGGCATTGCCTTGCGTTGTCTCAACCATTAGGCTATGCATTGCCATAAGTTCAACCCCTATCTCGAGGTAAGGGAAAAAGGTTTAGGGTAGAGCTCAAAGAGAACATGGGTGGGGGTTTAGGTTTCTACATCTGACTTTTACCTTCAACCACCACCATGGCTATTTCAAGGTGCCAGAAACCCAGCAGGAATAGATTCTATGCTTATTGCAGGAAACTCCTTGCTCACTACTGTTTGCCTCTACCTTGTTGGGCATTTTGAGTTTAAAATTGCGTTAACCCTTTTTTTTACATCATTTTCTGGGCAATTATGTTCTAGAAAGTGCAATTCTATGTAAATTGGCAGATAAACTGTAGTTTTTATTGCTTCTTATGAAGTAAATGAGATATATTGGTACCATTGGGATGGATAGCTTATTCTAGTTTGGTCTTATTACTATTTAAGGGAGTATTTTGGTGCTGTACTTTTTGTTCTGGTTAGAGGTGCTAAATTATACAATGGATTGTCTTATTGACTAATTACAGTCAAGCCCATCCTTGCTGCTGTGGAAATATTGATCAAATGTAAAATTATGTTTCAAATTATTGAAAATCTCCCCCTTAAGGATGTTCTGTAGAAACTACAACTATATCTATTATGGTTATAGAAAAGGGACAACATCAGGAAGGAGCAACTTGTGATAGACAAGCAATATGATAACAACGAGGTGCAGATACACACACTATCCCTTAATGAATTTTATTTGAAAGTGTCCAATTGTTCTGTTTTATTGTCATGTTCTAAAGAACCAGTGCCCCATACAATTATTTGGTTCTAACTTCTAATTACATGGGCATCAAGCTAAGTTGCAAAACTCACTAGTGATCTATATTGATCAAATGTAAAATCTTGTTTGAAATGTTCTTTTTTTCCAGCAATATGTTTATGTAGAAACTAGAAATATAGCTAGTACGGGGGATAAAGTTGTTAGTAATGGGGAGAGATAGACATACACCATCCTTCATAAATATTGGTGGGTAAGTTATAATTGAGGGTGTAATTGTTTTGTTTTATTGTCTCGTGTTTTTAAGAGAAAAAACACTCTTCTTTCATTGACATCACCTAAGCTATAATGCTAATATAAGTTGATTTTGTTTCAAGATTTTGGGACCTTTCAAAATCCATGGTTTACCTTTTATTAAAAAAAAAAAAAAAGTTGATTTTGTTTAAAAAATACTTGATTAGTTAAGTTCCTTGGTTTATTATGACCAAGTATTTGTTCAGTCGTCAACTTCGTAAAAACTTTTTTTATTGAATAAATTAACACTCTAGTCTCATTACGATGAACTGGAATCTTCAAGCCTCGCCCAATGTAACTTTGTAGAGATTGTCATTGGCATTTTCTTTTAGTGTGATATCTGTAGAAGCAGATGGCATTTTCCACGAAATATTTATTGCCCTGAGACCAATAGGATCACATTCCAAATGGCATCTTCTATGATTGAATGGTAAGCCAAGCTTTTGACCTAGGATGTTATATTTATGGGTAAACAAGGAAAAGTTTAGATGAGTGCTTATGTGACTGTATTGAAATTTGCGTTTTGTTGTTTTGCCTTTTTCTTTTCCCTCATTGAATTGTGGTTATGATGCCCCTATATCCCTAAGTAATGGAATTTTAGGGGGAATCAATCATTTCTGTTAATAATTGAAAATTATAGTTAATGTTGCTCAATCAAATTTAATATTGGGATATTATTCAATTTACCCTAGACGGATCACTAATGTCAAAATAATATTTTATAGGCGAACAAGCATGGAATGTGCAATTGCTTGACATTTTTCTAGTTTTATTTTGCATTATAAGCAAAAAACTTAACTTTATTTGGGGACTTTAATTCCTTTTATTATATGAATAGAGATGTTAATGAGCTTTACTTGAATGGAGATGACCATCAACAATAGTTTATTAGAATTTCTGAATGCTGTAATCATAATTTATATGTCAATATTTTTTTTGCAATAGTCTGGCATATTTAATATGGGTTAGATGTTTAAACACCATTTTTAGATATGTAGACTAGATGCATCACAAGTTTAACTCATCTTTCATATTGTAGGTGACATCGGAGCGGATGATGGAGGCTGATTAAAAATCAACCTTGTAATCACCTTGTATTGATTTTGTTAGCTCAAGTTGTACAATCCAATATTTTTTTATTTGGAAGTCAATTTACACATATTTGTTGCCATATATCATTTTGCTTGTTTTTTATGTGCATTGGAATTAGAGGTTATTTTGCATTTTTGTTGAAAGTTTATTTGTGGGATTAATGTTTTATTCTTTTTTTGTCTCTTTGTATAGACACTTTTCTTTCATTGACATCGGCTAAGTTGCATCACTTAGTGATCTATAATGCTAACATAAGCCGATTTTGTTTCAAGGTTTTGGGACCTTTCAAAACCAATGGTTTACCTTTTATAAAAGAAAAAGAGTTGATTTTGTTTAAAAAATGCTTGATTAGTATAGTTCCTTGGTTTATTATGACAAAGTATTTGTTTTTATTGAATAATTTAACACTCTTGTCTCATTATGATGAACTGGAATCTTCAAACCTTGCCCGATGTAACTTTGTAGAGATTGTCATTGGCATTTTCTTTTAGTGTGATATTTGTAGAAGCAGATGGCATTTTCAACTAAATATTTATTGCCTTGAGACCAATAGGATCACATTCTAAATGGCATCTTCTATAATTGAATGGTAAGCCAAGCTTTTGACCTAGGATGTTATATTTATGGGTAACAAGGAAAAGTTTAGATGAGTGCTTATGTGAATGTATTGAATTTTCCGTTTTTGGGTTTTATTGTTTTGCTTTTTTCTTTTCCCCCATTGAATTGTAGATACAATGCCCCTATATCCTTAAGTAATGAAATTTTAGGGTGAATCAATCATTTCTGTTAATAATTGAAAATTAGAGTTAATGTTACTCAATCAAATTCATTATTGGGGTATTTTCCAATTTACCCTATACGGATCACTAATTTCAAAATAATATTTTATAGGCGAACAAGCATGGAATGCACAATTGTTTGATATTTTTCTAGTTTTATTTTGCATTATAAGCAAAAAGCTTAACTTTATTTGGGAACTTTAATTCCTTTTATTATATGAATAGAGATGTTAATGAGCTTTACTTGAATGGAGATGACCATCAACAATAGTTTATTAGAATTTTTGAATGCTGTAATCATAATTTATATGCCAATATCTTTTTGAGAAGAGTTTGACATATTTGATATGAGTTGGATGTTTAAACACTGTTTTTAAATATGTAGACTAGATGCATCACAAGTTTAACACATCTTTCATATTGTAGGTGACATCGGAGTGGATGATGGATGCTGATTAAAAATCAACCTTGTAATCACCTTGTATTGATTTTGTTAGCTCAAGTTGTACAATCCAATATTTTTTATTTGGAAGTCAATTTACACATTTGTTGCCATATTTCTATTTGCTTGTTTTAGATGTGTATTGGAATTAAAGGTTAGTTTACATGTTTGTTGAATTTTTTTTGGTGGGATCAATGTTTTGTTCTTTTTTTGTCTCTTTGTATAAACACTTTTCTTTCATTGACATCAGCTAAGTTGCATCATTTATTAGTGATCTATAATGCTGATATAAGTTGATTTTGTTTCAAGATTTTGGGACCTTTCAAAACCCATCGTTTACCTTTTATCAAAAAAAAAAAAGTTGATGTTGTTTAAAAAATGCTTGATTAGTATAGTTCCTTGGTTTATTATGACAGTGTTTGTTCACTCGTCAACTTCGTAAAAACTATTTTTATTGAATAAGTGAACACTCTTGTCTCATTATGATGAACTAGAATCTTCAAGCCTCGCCCAATGTAACTTTGTGGAGATTGTCATTGGCATTTTCTTTTAGTGTGATATTTGTAGAAGTAGATGGCATTTTCCACTAAATATTTATTGCCCTAAGACGAATAGGATCACATTCTAAATGGCAAGACGAATAGGATCACATTCTAAATGGCATCTTCTATGATTGAATGGTAAGAAACTTTTTGACCTAGGATGTTATATTTATAGGTAAACAAGGAAAAGTTTAGATGAGTGATTATGTGAATGTAATGAAATTTCTGTTTTTGGGTTTTGTTGTTTTGCTTTTTCCTTTTCCCCCGTTGAATTGTGGTTATAATGCCCCTATATTCGAAAGTAATGAAATTTTAGGGGGAATCAATAATTTCTGTTAATAGTTGAAAGTTATAGTTAATGTTGCTCAATCAAATTCATTATTGGGGTACTATCCAATTTACCTCACACGGATCACTAATGTCAAAATAATATTTTATAGGTGAACAAGCATGGAATGTGCAATTGCTCGACATTTTTGTAGTTTTATTTGGGGACTTTAATTCCTTTTATTACATGAATATAGATGTTAATGAGCTTTACTTGAATGGAGATGACCATCTACAATAGTTTATTAGGATTTTTGAATGCTGTAATCATAATTTATATGTTAATATCTTTTTTGCAAGAGTTTGACATATTTAATATGTGTTAGATGTTTGAACACCATTTTTAGATATGTAGGCTAGATGCATCACAAGTTTAACTCATCTTTCATATTGTAGGTGACATTGGAGCGGATGATGGAAGCTGATTAAAAATCAACCTTGTAATCACCTTGTGTTGATTTTGTTAGCTCAAGTTGTACAATCCAATATTTTTTATTTGGAAGTCAATTTACACATATTTGTTGCCATATTTCTATTTGCTTGTTTTTGATCTGCACTGGAATTGGAGGTTATTTTGCATGTTTGTTGAAAGTTTATTTGTGGGATTAATGTTTTGTTCTTCTTTTGTCTCTTTGTATAGACACGTTTCTTTCATTGACATCAGCTAAGTTGCATCATTTATTAGTGATCTATAATGCTAATATAGCATTGGAATTGGAGGTTATTTTGCATGTTTGTTGAAAGTTTATTTGTGGGATTAATGTTTTGTTTTTTTTTGTTTCTTTGTATAGACACTTTTCTTTCATTAAATCAACTAAGTTGCATCATTTATTAGTGATGTATAATGCTAATATAAGTTGATTTTGTTTCAAGGTTTTGGGACCTTTCAAAACCCATGGTTTACCTTTTATCAAAAAAAAAAAGTTGATTTTGTTCAAAAAATGCTTGATTAGTATAGTTCCTTGGTTTATTATGACGAAGTATTTGTTCAATCGTCAACTTCGTAAAAACTGTTTTTATTGAATAAGTTAACACTCTTGTCTCATAATGATGAATTGGAATCTTCAAGCCTCACTCGATGTAACTTTTTAGAGATTGTCATTGGCATTTTATTTTAGTGTGATATCTGTAGAAGTAGATGGCATTTTCCACTAAATATTTATTGCCTTGAGACCAATAGGGTCACATTCCAAATGGCATCTTCTATGATTGAATGGTAAGCCAAGCTTTTGACCTAGGATGTTATATTTATGGGTAAACAAGGCAAAGTTTAGATGAGTGCTTATGTGAATGTATTGAAATTTCCGTTTTGGGGTTTTGTTTTTTTGCTTTTCTATTTTCCCCCATTGAATTATGTTTATAATGCCCCTATATCCTTAAGTAATGAAATTTTAGGGGGATCCAATCATTTCTGTTGATAATTGAAAATTATAGTTAATGTTGCTCAATCAAATTCATTATTGAGATATTATCCAATTTATCCTAGATGGATCACTAATGTCAAAACAATATTTTATAGGCCAACAGGGATGAAATGTGTAATTGCTTGACATTTTTCTAGTTTTATTTTGCATTATAAGCAAAAAGCTTAACTTTATTCGGGGACTTTAATTCATTTTATTAAATGAATAGAGATGTTAATGAGCTTTACTTGAATGGAGATGACCGTCAACAATAGTTTATTAGAATTTTTGAATGCTGTAATCATAATTTATATGTCAATATCTTTTTTAGAAGAGTTTGACATATTTAATATGAGTTAGATGTTTAAACACTGTTTTTAAATATGTAGACTAGATGCATCACAAGTTTAACTTATCTTTCATATTGTAGGTGACATCGGAGTGGATGATGGATGCTGATTAAAAATCAACCTTGTATTGATTTTGTTAGCTCAAGTTGTACAATCCAATATTTTTTATTTGGAAGTCAATTTACACATTTGTTGCCATATTTCTATTTGCTTGTTTTAGATGCGTATTGGAATTGAAGGTTATTTTACATGTTTGTTGATTTTTTTTTTTTGTGGGATCAATGTTTTGTTCTTTTTTTGTCTCTTTGTATAGCCATTGATTTGTTTCTTGATCTTGTTATTTTGATGTTGATTATCCAATAAAACATGGTCTACTTTATAGTATTCTAATACTAACTAGTTGGGGCTCTAGTTGTCTCACCTTATTGGACAATAAATACTACATCTTATGTTGCCAGTCACTGTGTTTGTGTGTGTGGTTAACAATAATTTCTTAACTGTTTTCCCTTGTTTTAGATTGGCTCAAGGAAGAGATATGCTTGTTGCTTGAAAATGATAAGAAAACAAGGATTGACCAATTAAGACGTAGATATACTATTTGCTTGACTCTTTGCATGATCGTAAAAACTTTTGAAGTTTTTTTCTCAAATAAAGTTGGGAATGAAGTAGATGCATGAATAATGGTGATCTCTCGAAGAAAAATAATTGACATGAGTGATCCAATGCCTATCTTTAAGCCTTTTATCTTGAGAAAATGTAATGTCTCCTTTAGGGCATATTATGCAAAACTGAAAATTAATCACAAACCCTTACACCATCAATAGAATTTTTTAATTTTTTTGTTAAGCCCTAGCCCAAAAATTTAAAATATAATTCTAGGGCACAAATTGAAATATTTTATTATTAAATATTCGTCAAACATATCAAAATGATTATAGCTCACAAAAACACCTTCAAATATGTTCTTTACAATCAAATTTAGGTAAAAAAAATCACAATAAATACCGGTTGTATAATTAATTTAAAATATATAAAAGACATCCTACAATTTGTCCAAAAATTGCAGACTTTTTCTTCAAGGTGGGTCGCCACCCTAGGAATGACCCTTCAAGTGGGTCATTGGTCTAAAAATGCCTTGTAAGGCAGTTTGCCACCCTCCAAAAGGTCTCTACTAGCAATGCCACACTCTTGGAACTTTGCAAGCTAATGTGCCCCCCCAATTGGAGCCCTAGAAGTCATCAATTGCTCAAATTTGCCTTTTGCAACCTTTGAAATGAACTTGCCCAAATGAGGTTAAGGGTTTCCATCCCTAACTTCATGTTTCTAGTGAAGGTGGTCGTCTTCAATAGAGATAAGCCAAGCATTTTGTACTCAAATTCAAAATTCAATTCATAAACATAACATGAACCTTTAAAATGAATCTCTTTCCCTTTTTTATATCCTTTCTATATAATATATGTTTTAAATTAAGGGCCAATTTATATCAAATTAGAGGAGTCCTTTTCTTTATTACAAATCAAAATAGAAAGGAGTTGTCGACATATTTATTTTTGGCAACTAAGATGTATTATTACTTTTATTTAAAGTATTTAAAAATAATTTTTATTTTAATAATAATATTATTTTATTTTTTAAAAATGAGACATTATAGTTTACCCTTCCCAAATTTGTTTGCCCTAAAGCAAATGCAAGCTCATTTTCTATTATCTCAAAAATACTTAGATCCCACTTCAATCTTGGGACTTTGCAATCCCAAACACTTGCTTTATGAACATAGCTTTGAACTTCAATGTGTCCCATATTGTTACTGTGAGCTGAAAAGAAACTCAATTGTCCCCACTGCTATTTGTCACATGTCATGAACATTTTACTTTTCTTCGACATATGTAAACTATGCACTCTTTGACTCATAAGAGTCTCTTCATCAACACTCATATGGACCATTCCAAAACTTGCATATGGAACAAACATGTTAATGAAATCGAGAACTCTCTACACCATTCCTTTAATTGTTTCACCATGCATCGTAGGTATATTGTTCAACTCTCCACCTATGCTTGCATCTTCTTCATAGTTTCCATTCATGTGATGGACTTTCAAAGGTCCATTTGTGTTGTCTAAAACATGGTTGTCACTATATTGTTGCATTTTCTTGCTCATAATCAATAATGTGGTCCCTAGAAACTCTTCCCTAATAGCTGCAAACAATCCCTCATTGATGATAGGCGGAACATCCTTCCACCTTATGATTGAAAATACACTTGTGACTATTATGAAAATTGTTAGGGGGCTGATTCTATTGCACATAACTAAAAAATAAATAGGGAAACAACTATCATATTTTAATTTCTTCATAAAATTGAGAAATGCCAGTGATATAGGCATTGAAATCAACCATATAGTGATTAAAAATGCCTTATTGTATCTCCAAAGGTCACCCGGATCCCAAACGTTCCTATTCAAGCAATTTGGAACCTGTATGAAAGGATCTATGTGCCTTTTGCCACTCAATGTGTTCATCACTTTATCATCATTTTTGCTATGTTGTTCATGATAACAATAAATCTAAAATGGCCCAGTTTGAAGCAACAAACATGAAATATGATTTTTGTATTTCATGCCTTGGATTGGAATCCAATTGTTTATTTCTTTTTTTAGATTTAAAAGTAGGAGCTTTTGAGGGTCTTACCTTGGCACAACCATCCTTGTGTTTATCAAGAATCATACATGTTTCTACTGAAGGTTTTTCACTTTCCACTTGTATGGTGGATTCTTTTGTGGGCTTCTCACCAATGTCTTTCAGATATGAATTCTCTTGCTCCTTGATTTCCTTGGAATTATCATTAGGGTTTGACTTTCCACCATTTTCCTTCAAAATTACTTTTAACTTAAATTTTTCTTCAATCTCCCTTCTTACAATTTGGAAAATCTTTCCCTCTTCCTTTCTCAAGGAACACTTAAGATCTCTTGGATTGTTCCTTAGTTTATGACCAACCCTAAAACCATACTTGCCTTTCTTCAATGCCATGAAATCTGTAAGGCTCATTTCTTTTCTGATTGCCAGTGGAAAAGTCATATAATGTTCATAGTTTGCAACCATATTATTCCATATAGAACGCTGCTCCTCCCTTTTTGGAATAACTTTCTCCTTACGAAGGAAATTGGGTTGATTAGGCCTTCACGTAGATCCAATTGTCACCCTAGGTGGAGGGGGAGGGTTGTTGTATGTACTTGAAGTGCTGCTTTCACCATTGTGTGGCTTGACTCCATTCACATCCTTCATAGTTTGGATGAATTCAACTGTCATTTCTCAGAATTGCTTTTGATTTTGGGTGAATCTTTCAAAATTAACCATATCCAAGTCATCCATGTTACTCTCCCTTGGTTGTTCCATGTTTCCCTTTTGTTGTACCTCACTTCCCTATTCGTGTTCGACATAAAGCCAAGTCAAACCCCCACAACTAGCCAAGAATTTGGCTTTGATACCATTGTAATGTCCCCTTTAGGGCATATTATGCAAATCTAGAATTTAATCACAAACCCTAACACCAAATTTAAAATTCTGAAAATATAAATCTAGGGTACAAATTATCATATTTTATTATTAAATATTTTCCAAAAATATTAGAATAATTACAGCTCACAAACACTTTCAAATTTGATTTTTACAAGCAAATATAGGTATGAAAAATCACAAAAAAGACCAGTTGTATAATTGATTGAAAATATATCAAAAACATCCAACAGTTTGCCGAAAAATTACACATTTTGTCCTCAAGGTGGATCACCACCCTAGGAATGACCTTTCCAGTGGGTCACTGGTCCAAAAATGCCTTGCAAGGCTGCTTGCCACCCTCCAAAGTGTCTCTACCAGCCACACCACACTTTTGGAACTTTGCAAACTATTGCGCTCTTTTAATTGGAGCCTTAGAAATCACCAATTGCTCAAATCTGTGCTTTGCAACCTCTGAAATGAAGTTGCCCAAATGAGGTTAAGGGTTTTCGTCCTTAACTTTATGTCTCTAGTGAAGGTTATCATCTTCAATGGAGATAAGCTAAGCGTTTCATGTTCAAACTCAAAATTCAACTCATAAACATAACATGAACCTTCAAAATGAGCCTCCTTCCCCTTTAAATATCCTCTCCCTCCAATATACTTTCTAAATTAAGGACCAACTTATATCAAATTAGAGGAGTTCCCTTTTTTATTTTAAATCAAAATAGAAAGGAGTTGTCGACATATTCACTTTTGTCTACAAAGGCATATTATTAATTTTATTTAGAATGTTCATAAATAATTTTTATTTTAATAATAAAATCATTTTATTTTTAAAAATGGAGACATTACAAAAAATTAGTGAGATGAAAAAATCTACAGCTCAAGGTGTTTTTCATTTGAAATTCTAAAAGCTCTAGTGGTTAGAGTTTTGAGGATTTTGATCTTATGCAAGGTTTGGTGGGAATTAACTTGCAATTAAAGGTTAGAATGTGTTTTTTTCTATATACTTATTAAGCTAGTGAACTACATAAAGAAAATTTAGACGGAAAACCCTCCTCAGGTTTAATGACGAATTTTAGATGGTCTTATTGGGACTTGAGATGTTCAAAGAACCTGTTAATATTTCTTCTTGTGTGTTTCCATTTGACATTTGTATCGTGAACAAATCTGACCCATAATTTTAGCTTTAAGGTTTATGAATTGACTACTTCTCAAGATGATCCATAAATAGACTGGTCAGCACTCATCACAATGATCTCAGATTGTTTGTATGTCTTTGAAAGCTAAAGAAGGATGATATGAGTTAGTTCTTAACTAATGCCCTTATTTCCTCATCTGTGATTCCCCTTATAACTTTAATGGCTTCATGGATGGGGACTTTTATGAACAGGTATACCATGTTGAAATCAACCAATAAATTGTGCTGCTCAATCTTCTTGTCCTTAATAAAGTTAGAAAGCAGGGTGGAATCCTTAATGAAGAGCAATGATTTTCCAACAAGGGTTTGAGCTTGTTTCTAGAAAAGAGAAACTCATACGTGGGAAAGTCAATGGTGTCGACGATTGGTGTGAGAGGTGTGTCCTCCTTATGGATCTTGGATAACCTATAGATCATTCTTTAGAATAAATTTTTTCTTAATGCCAACATCCAAGGACAAGTTCTTGATAGCCTTTTTTAGTTTTCACATTTGGTATTTCTTTGTACATGAGGTCCTTATCCATTTTTATAATTGCCATTATTTAGAAATCAATTCTTCGTATTAAACACGATGAAAAAATAGAATGTAGATGTTTTTGGTAATATTTTGAAATAATTGTATAATACTTAGTCTTAATTGCAACAAATTGAATGTCACATCCAAGAAGTGGGATTTTTTTTAGAGTTTGAAGCAAATGAACATCTCATAAGACAATTTCATCTTCACCACATGATTGGCAACATAAATCTAGAACCATATGGATCAGAGAAGGGGACTCAAACACCAAATTATTCCATCAATTGGTTTTGAATAGAGAATAAGTTAATGCATTGCCATGTTTGAAACCCCATAATGATTTAGTCCTGAAAAAAGTGGAAAATATTGTCCTAGAATCAAGTAGGTTCTTCAAGGAACTTCTTATATAGCCTCAACAAATACTATATCCAACTCAACAAAGGGTCCTCTCTCTAATCCCAAATCTCATGACAAGAGAGGAAAATGACTATGATTCTTTCAAATGCAAAAGTGGAGCATTGATGGTTGGTTTTCTTCTCCTTACACGACAAGACACCATTAGTGGATGGCTTCCCAACTTATTTTTCCTAATTCTTATGTGAGCTTGTAATGCCCTTATTTGGGGAAATTTATGAATTTATGAATTTATTGAAATTCCCTTACAAATACTGAATATAATTCAAATATTAGATAACACATACAATATTTAATATTGAATACTCAACTGTATTCTTATTTACATCAACCGATTACACATATTAATACATAAAGTCAATATCAATTAATTGAAAACAACAAATTCTTACTTGGAAGATGAATTCTAAATGCTGAATTACAACAACATATGCCCATACATAATGTTTATTCAAGGCAATGACAGTCTATTCTTTAACAACAACCACCTTCAATTGTTAATGCTTCAAATATTTAGCAACAACAACATCATCAACTAAAACAACTTCTTACAACAATATTTGACACAAATGTGATTCCCATATGGAATCACCTCAGATGGACAAGATGGTTTTAATCCTCCAATCCAATAATGGAAATCAAGAGATTTTTCATCTTTCAAATCTTCTCACTCCAAGGGTTTTTGTCCTAGGAGAAGAAATTGATCAAGAAATGCTCAAGTTCTAGCAAAGGGGTTTGGTAAAAATACATGATAACAAATTGAATGAGGAATGAGTGTAGGAAAGGAGAATAAATAGAGTGTTGAGGGGAGAGAGACAAAAGAGGGTGGGGTGTACCACATAGAAGCAGTCCATTACACAAGGGGTCCACATGGTCAATGAAAAATATGGTTAAATAAAGAAAACACATTTCCAACATGAGGGGCCAAAAAATGGTGTAACAGTGAACTCCACAAAAAAAAGGTTTGCAATAATGAACTCCACTAAGGATGTGCACACACATGTGTAATAGTGAACTCCAATAGCAAAATCTTGCAATAGTGAGTTCCACTAAGGATGTACACACACACGTATGTAATAGTGAACCCCACTGAAGATGTCTACACACACATGTGTAATATTGAAATCCACTAGCAAAAGCTTGCAATAGTGAGCTCCACTAAGGACGTGCACACACATGCTTATAATAGTGAACCCCACTAGAAAAAGCTTACAATGTGAGCTCCACTAATAATGTGCACACACGTGTGTAATAGTGAACTCCACTATCAAACCTTGCAATAGTGAGCTCCCCTAAGGATTTGTAACACAAAAGGTCCACTTTTCACTTTTACCTTTTTCTTTTATTTTTTACTTTTGTATTTTAGTTATTTTTTGCACATCTGCTCAAAGTTACGAAAAATACAAAAATAGATTTCAACTCTAAAGCTCTCTGGTGATCCAAATTAATGGAAATTGATACTTTCCAAAAATAGAAAACTTCTCCAAGAAGTGTGGAAAACATCCAGAATGTCGAAACTGTACTCTAAAAAAACCAACAGACTAATCTTGATCCTTTAAACACAATGCTATTAACTAAAATCTATTTTGAAAAGGCTGGCACTCTCCAAGAAATATGGAGCATCTAAAGATGATGGAAAGGCTATAAAAAGGGGACATTACAGTCTTCCCACCCAACATTGCTTGTCCTCAAGCAATAACAACTCAATCTCTGTTTGATCCTAGATAAACCAAATGAAATTCTAGGATCCCAAATCAGTTTAGGAGATTTGTGAGTCATCTTTTTTGATGTGTTATGTTACACCACTCTTCCAAATGAAACTGCCTTCACTATTCTTGCTAAAAGAGAAAGAATCTTTTGTAATAATCTAGTGAACTCTCTAAAAAATTGATTTGATCTACCAAGTTTCCATTGCACCACTCTGATATAAATTGAAAATTCTTGGCAAAATGATCTTCGTTAATGATGTTGAAGATTAACCCTTCCAATAAAAGGCAAATCAACATGGGTGCAGGCTGAAAATAAATTATGACAACCACAAATCTCCAAAATCAGAATTGTGTTGGTTGGAGTATCCATTCTCTTCAGCTGATAATATTTACCAACAATCTCTAATGATTCCATAACCTCATAGGAATTAAAATTGATGTTGTTCAAGTCTGAAATTATCAACTTAAAATATGATTTTATGAAGATTAACAACATGAAAATGGAACAATTCAAATAGTGAAATCTCCTTGCACTAAAAAAAAATATGAGCATTCTAGTGACTGATAATACTTTTGTTAAGTCTAAAAATCCCTTCCCAAAATTCATTAACTGAAATATGCTCCATCCCTTGTTAGAATTAATTTTCTAAATCATCTGTATATAATCAATTGAAATCATGTGATGGCTGATTGAAATGATGGCAGTTGCACCAAGTCTAAAATTTTGACCCGTGATCCTCCATGGTACATTCCCTTTGTTACCATAATTTTTAAATATACTTGATTGGTGAACTTCTACATAATTACTCAACAATGAAGTAGCTATACCATGCTTATGTTGCTTTACCTCAGTAATGTTAATTTAAATTTCTTCTATTTTTATTTGTAGTATCCTAAAATAATGAGTCAAACTGAGATACTCACGAAAACTGAATTCTTCTTGTGTAGAAAAAAACACCTCATACTAGAGTGTTCTATGAAATATTTTGTCTACCCCACTCTTATGTATCATCCAAAACATGGCCAAATTATTTTCATGTGGGTAATAAGAAAAAGGATGGGCATACCTCACCATTCCATTAGTGTGAGGTTCCCTTTTTAAAACTAGCATTGTGAGCAAACTCTTCAAATATTGCTTTTTGACTTGAACATGAATTATAACTATTTGTGTCAGCATAATTAGATCTTCAATTTCAGCTTCCTTTTCATCAATTGCCCTACAACCTTTTTGGAAATATGGCATGAAAGTATTGTAATCAAGTAATGAATTACCATGAAATTCACTTGCTTGTTTTGCTTTGATTTTAAGTCTTGGGTGTCCCAAACAATCACCTGGATTCCACACCCTATTATTGTCACCATCTATGTCTTTTGATTCAGGAAGTGTCTCATCATCCAACACAAAAATTAGATTATCAAAAGATAATTTTTCATCCAAAATAGAAGATGTATCATCATGATGTTTTTTCTTTTCTATTCCCACGAGATTGCATTCTTGATGTTCATCCTAAGTGCTATCAACATGATGGATCTCTATGGTTCTAGGACTGCTAAAATCACTTTGCGATATTTCATCACTCCTAATTCCTTCTTCATTCCTCAAGGAGAGTTTGAATCACAACCACATTCTTCATTTTTTAGAATCTCAACAACTCCCACAATTATCTGCTTGACTTCCTTTAATCTTGCATCAGATTTTAGATTATTAGTTAAGGCCACAACATCCATATGATTTTCAGCTTGGTAGAGTGAGTCGTGAGCTAGGCTAAGTTTAAGACTGAGCTCATCAATCTCCTTCTCCTCTTTGTATGCATCCAAGGTCTTTTCAAACTTGATAACATGATCCCTATTAGATAGTAAATGCAAATAATTTGATTTCATTATCCATAAAACTTCTTTGATGGTCTGCAAATAAGGGTGGTTCCATCCTCAATTCCTTTCTTCCTAACTTCAATTTGAACCTTCCAATAGAGTTATTCAAGGAAGTTTGTGACATCAAATCTTGTTAAATCTTTCACAATATTTTCTTCCAATACAAATAATTGATTCTTCAAAACTTGTAATTCTTTAGGCCTTTGATCAAAATCAACTTCACACAACAAATTTTCTAATTTGTTTTGAAAAGCATGAATTTTAAAATTAACTACTTATCTAACATTCACTTTGCATATTTTATGATTTGAATTTAGGAGAATCATCATTTGCTTGCTCTTCATTATATTTCAGTGTCAAAACACCTAGATCCCATGGTCTTATGAACTGGTGGGTTTGATCTGGAACATTAAGCTCATTGAGTTCTCCATGAATGGATGATTTATTCATCAAATCACTTTCAAACTGATCTAAATCAAACAAACTTGAACTATCAAGAACATTATTCTCCATGGATTCTATTTGGAAGTCAATCTGGTACACATTTGACATTGGAAATTCGCTCTCAACAACTGAACTATCATCACTAAAGTGATGTATGTACACATCATTATATGATGATCTGAAAACTTCAACATCCTCAAATTCATCTTGCTCTTTTTTTGAAAAGGCTTCACTAGATTTATTTGAGTGCTCAACATTACCTGTTAATCTAGAATTTTCAGCCAACTCTATTTCATCATTAGTGACCTCAAAATTATTATTATCATTTGCATATCTTCCATCAATGTCATCAAGGTAGTCATAGGTCTCATAAAATTCACTATATTGATTTGAATTTGTAACCAAGGTTATTTTAATAAAATTTCCATCACGCTCAATCCCATCATTTTTAGCTGCATGTACTTCTATGAAGTCATTCAGGAGCTTTGGCATAGATGCCTCCTGAATTTTAGGGCTTCAAACAACTTCATGAATTTTCAATGCTAACTTCTCATCTTTGTGTACTCTTGAAGATGCATCATGTGATTATTCTTCCTCTATTTTTTCAACTAATAATTATGTCATCAAGTTTTGCTCACATTGTTTGGCAACATTGTTAACTAATTCATGTGTGACTGTAGAAGTAACTTGTTCTTACCTCAAAATAGCCAATAGAGAAGATAAAAGTGGTTGAGAATTATCATCACTCTCATTAATAATCAAAGTCATGATGGTTTGAATAGAGGATATAACATTTTTCATTTTATTCTCATAAACAACAACCAATAAATGTTGAAATATTTCAAAAATAAGATCTTCACAATCTAGATCCAAAAAAATGACACAAGATCTGATTCTTGTAACACTTTCTAGAATTATGATCTTTTTAGCCAAAGTTGGAATATTAAAATCATTCAAACCTTTGAAACTTTCTACAATCAACTAAAAAACCTCCTTCATATTAATACTATTATAAGGATCATGTGGAGGTATTAATTTCATAATTTCATTAACACAAAAAGTAACTGCAAATGTTACCTCCTCATCTGGATGTCTCATAAGCTCTAGCTTAACTAAATATTTCATTGATGGACTCACAGTCAATTGAATCCTTATAGAATCTAACTGATCTATCATGAATAAGTAATTCCCAACTTATTCCAATATGCAAAGTAAATCATCCTTTCATTGAGGTAAATGTTCAAATTTTTTGCCTGCAATGTAAATATTCTTTTCTAATTCTTCTTCACTAAATGTTGACATGATTCTGAATCAGGTATGTAGTCATAGGACACTACATGCAATAGTTGAAAGTTGAAACTACACATGCAATGGTTGACACTTGGCATGTAAGTGCTGATCACAAACATGCAATACTAAAATCCTCAATAGAAGATCAAACACAATAGGATGATGAGACCAACAACTCTTATACCATTGTAATGTCCCTATTTGGGAAAATTTATGAATTCTAGTACTTATTTAAATTCTATTAAAAATACTACATATAATTCAAATACTAAATAACACATACAATTTTTAATACTGAATACTCAACTACATTCTAATTTCCATCAACTGATTACATATAATAATACATGAAGTCAATATCAATTAATTGAAAACATCAAACTCTTACTTGGAAGATGAATTCCAAATGTTGATTTACAAAAACCATATCCCCATACATACTATTTATTGAAGGCAATAGTAATCTATTATTCAACAACAACCTTCAATTGTTAATGCTTCAAATCTACAACAACAACAAAAACAACTACAAAAACGTTTTACAAAAATATTTAGCACAAATGTGATTCTTGGATGAAATCACCTCACATGGACAAGAGGGTTTTTGTCCTCCAATCCAACAATGGGAACCAAGAGGGTTTTCATCGTCCAAATCTCCTCACTCCAAGGGTTTTTATCTTAGGAGAAGAAATCGAACAAGAAATGCTCAAGCTATAGAAAAGGGGTTTGATAAGAAAATGATAAGGGATTGAATGAGGAATGAGTGTAGGAAATGAGAATAAAAAGTGTTGAGGGGAGAGAGACAAATGAGGGTGGGCATACCACATGGAAGCACTCCATTACACAAGGGGTCCACATGGGCAATGGAAGTATGGTTCAATAAGGAAAGCACATTTTTAACATGAGGGGCTAGAAAGTGGTGCAATATCGAACTCCACTAGAAAAAAGCTTGACATAGTGAGCTCCACTAAGGATGTGCACACACGTGTGTAATAGTGAACTCCACTAACAAAAACTTGCAATAGTGAGCTCCACTAAGGATGTGCACACATGTGTGTAATAGTGAACTCCACTAACAAAAGCTTGTAATAGTGAGATCCACTAAGGATGTGCAACACAAAAGGTCCACTTTTCACTTTTACCCTTTCATTTTATTTTTTTACTTTCGTATTTTAATTATTTTCTGCACATCCACCCAAAGTTGCAAAAATACAAAAATAGCATGAAAGTGAATTTTGATAATGCCAACATAATTTCAAGCTCTCTAGGGATATAACTTAATGAAAATTGATACTTTCCAGAAATAAAATACTTATTCAATAGGTGTTAAAATCACTTAAAATGTCGAAACTACACCCAAAAAGAACCAACGCACTCATCTTGATCCTCTAGATACAATGCCATTAATTAAAATCTATTTCAAAAAGGCTAGTGATCTCTAAGAAAGTTGGAGCTTCCAAAGATGATGAAAATGATATAAAAGGGGAAGTTACAAAGTTTCTATAGGAGATCTTATTTAAGTAATGGGTGTATATCAAAAAAATAAAAAGATATTACAAAATATCAATACAACCAAAACAATCTTGATTCCTAATTCACTAGGCATTGACAAGTCACTTTGTAATATGGTTTGTAGGATTGTATCCAATATAATTACTCACAAAATGCATCCATATCTCCATAAATTAGTGTTCCCATCTTACTCAGACTTTTTGAAGACAAATCATAGATAACATCATTGCATTCTAGGAGATTGTCCACTCTTTACATAGAAAGTCCTCCCTAGGATTCATGGTCCAATCTGATATGTCAAAACACTTTTACATAATTAATTGGTAGCTTCCTAATCCAAAAAATGCAAGTGTTTGGATTTAACATAGCATTGGTAGATTGGATAACTAGCTATATACATTACACCACGTTCATGGTCTCCATCAATGGTTTTGAGAGTGAATTTTGGATTAACATGAGGATTTAGACAAAGGATCCTTAATCACCATATCTTTTTATGGTTATGAGTGAACCTATCAATCATCTCATGGCCTAAACAAGGCAATAAATCCAAATCCATGATTTATTGACAACTCCAAGCTAAATGAGATGCTTTAGTTTCATGTTTGTTGATGATGTGTTGCTCTTCTCCACAACAATTCCCTTAAATATCACCATTCTTTGGTTAAGTTAAACAAGTCCTCTTTTTTCCTTCCATACTACACAATCTTGTAAATGCATGATATTTTCCATGGTAGGATAGGCACATCTCCCTACCTCCTATCTTGGCTTCCCTTTGTACTTGTGGCCTTTTGTTGGAGGTTTGAGCTTTCACCTTCCCAAAAGGGTGCTTGAGAGAATAATGTGAATTGGTAGATTGGTCATTGTAGGACTACTCCAATTACTTATCCTCAAAAGGCAGACATAGTTTGAGTTAACAAACAAGAGAGGTGACCTACTCTTTACTCTTTTGGCTTTGTGAAACCAAGGGGAGAGACCATATAGAAATATAGAAAGCGAATTGGATTCAAATATCACAAATCTAAATGGCAAACTTGGCCACAATGATCATTTCATCTAATTAGCTATCACTAGTTAAATGACCATAAGCTACTCAGAGTTTAGACAAAGATTGCAACAAACAGATGTGAATAAAGATATCCATAACTTGCAGGCTCCAAATATTTATGCACACACAATGATTGAGCTAACAAACGTGAATCAAAAGTTATGACATCATAAACCTCTATTAAAATATGCAAGAAGAGGTACAAATATCTCAAAGGTCAAATTGTTTGAAACAATAACATAAATTATAACAACAAAGACCTCTAAAAAATTTGATTTGTTAGGAAATGGTGTCATAGATTAAATTTCTAAAAGGGATTATAAAAGGGTGATCCAATCAACTATGATTAGTGCCTTATTTCCATTGGACCATTATTTCTCAGAGTTTTAATGTACAAATCAATGATAACCAAAAGAAACACAATAATCTATATGATTATTTCAAATCTTTCACAACTCAGAGAGATAACAAGACAACCTACATAGATATCTTATTATATATTAGAATAATGTATTACAAATCACTGAGATCAAAAAAATAACAAAACCTAATTAAGCTTTGTACAACAATCTACATGATCATTGTAAATCCACTCATATATTTAGACACATAAAAAGACATCATAAATTGAGACCTTATTATTTATCAAAATGATTCATCACAGGCCATTGGAAATAAAAGGCATTAAAACTGCACAAGGCTTTTTACAACTCCACTAATCGACAAGATTACACATTAGGCTTCATAGCCTCGTGACAGAATGAAAATTTAAATACCTATTAACCTCAACCAATTGCATAACTTTACTTAGTTTCATAGAAATAACACATTACTCTTTGAGTCATGCAAGGTTTTCACTAACATAGACATAAAGCCTAGATAGACTCAAACTTCAAAGCCTATAAGTTTACTATGCAAACCCACCAGACCAATAGCCAAAAGATCCAGATGAAGAAGAATTTCAACATTTAATAATTTTCCTCCCTTTTGCTCTAGAACATTCAAGATAAATTCTCATCAAGGGTAAAGGAAAGCATAATCGGTTACATTAAAATGCATCACAATCCTAAACTAATCACCTCTCTTCATTGTTCAAGCACAAATTACTCAAACAACTTCATGGGGAATCAAGTGATGAGTGGTAAAAAATATCAAGTTAATTAAATAATAATCCACTTGTGATCACATATGATTAGATAAAACAAAAAAGTCACCATAACATGCTATTCACAGTGCAAATTTTGTGCTAAAAAAACATAGATCACTTGAGAAATAATAAGAATACCCCATGGATCATGTGCAATTACATGAATTAGGAGGATGGAGAAAAATGAGCAGAGGTAGTGACACTTGGCACAAGGTCTCAAATATGCTCATAATAACCAATCATTAAACTCATAGGGAGTGCATGGATCAATCAATAGTTCATAGTGGGAAAATTTGTGACACCTAGTGATCTTTGCTACTTGTTATGTATTTAATTATGTTATTTCACCATGAAGAACAATTGAGTTGAAAACTTCAATTGTGAACATTTATTTTAATATGAATCAATTGATTCCAAATTTGAGACCATTGCATAACTCTTGTCAAGACCTTTCTAATGCAACAAACAGAGATGTAAAACTCAAGTTATGAGCAAAAAAGTAGTTTCTTATAATTATGCCTCCAAGTTTTCTTTGTCAACCTACGTGACCACATGGAATTATCAAAAATTATTTTTCTATTCAAAATATTTGTGTGGCTGATTAACTTTAAGTCTATTATGGCCATGTGTCAAAATCTGTGCAGTGTGACCTCTATTGAGCTATGAATCCTCCATTCAATTTTTATTCTATTGTATCTTTATGGAGAGAGACACATGGAATCATTGGATTGGTCATGGAGTGGATCGGGTTTTCAAATGCCTTTGTTTACTATGTGTGGACCCATGAAATTATATTTTTCATTGAATATCCTCCCAATGCCTGTAGCTCCTCACTTTCCCTTTATCATGGCCATGTGGTAAAACCATGTGCAACACAATCTCACCTGAGTTCCACGTCTACACCATTATTTTACATTATTGTGGTCTCTCAGAGAGAGACACATGGCAATTCCTTATCAGCTCACAATCATGGTGTTCATGGAGTGTCTTAGTCTTTCAAAAGCCTTTATTCATTGTTCATGGACATTCAGATTTATTAGATCCACTTTATAAAATATCTCCCCTTTTTGACATGTCTTGAGGACATGTGGAGTTACCTTGTGATGTGAGTTTTCATAGGCCCCATGCTTATCTTAACTTTGAATTGTGCCATGTTCACTAGGAGAGCAACATATGGCATCCACCCATTGGTTTAAAACCATGGAATCACATAATCTTTCAAAGCTTCAAAATGCATTTGCCATAGTTCATGAATCTGTGAAATATTAAATTCTAATTTATATTTCCTCAAGTCCACATCCTTCAATATTTATATTATTTTTGGCATCTATGTGGGCATCATACGATGACCCCTTCACTTCAAAGCTATCATTGTCAAGTGGTAAACCCTATTGAGATATCTTCTAGTAGGTTTCAAGTCTTTATCACCTTTTGACCTTTCATAATGTCCACATGGTAGTTGTTGATTGGCTTGTGGCAATAGTTGATTAAAACATGTGATGATTACGGATTATATCATGGTCATAAACCCAACCAAGTTTCTTATTGATCCGGGCAGCAATTTAGGCGACAATTCGGGTGACAGTTCCACCCTAATTGATGATGGAACTTCCGGGAGCCATAACTTTTGCACCGTAGCTCTAATTGACTCACCGTTTGAACCGTTGGAAAGCTAAGAACGATAAGAACACCATGAGATGGCATGGATCTCTGATAAAAAAAGTGTGACCCTTGAAAACCCAATGGAAGTGCCCCGAATTTCAATTTTAATAGTGCAGTCTAAAAATAGTAAGTTTTTAAAAATAGTAATTCCTCAAATTCTGTATTATTTTAAAGCATGGAAGTCGAACCAATTAATATCCCTCAATATTGGTGACCTTATACATCCTTCCCTTACTTTAAAAATAGGTATAAATAAATATGTAACCAAATGGAAAATCAAACATCTCTTCCTAGAGATAAACATATAGTTGTATTGCGATCTTGAGTAATAATACATCTCTTCTCAGAGAATTCATTGTTACTATGTTATTTATTTGCTCTTGAAATATTTATCAACCAGAACTTCTAAGTTTTGGATCAGTGGTATCAGAGTGGTTTGTCTTGAGAGTGTATGATACCAAGGACGAGGTCAGGCTACAAGAAGCTTGGGTGGAAAACAACAAAGTTTTCAAACTATCTACTTGTTCACTCCAAATGACTTCAAATGGTAGATGACACCGAGACATATGATCCTTTCAAAGAAATGGTGAATGAATCCCTCTAATGACAACAAGCATAGATGCTACAACAATTTGCCCAAATTCTTCAAAAACTCTCGATGGGAAATTTTGGCTCCTCAGCTGCACTTCCTGGCTCCTCATCCATGGAATGTCCTTTTAGTGCCCCAACACCCTTCAAGGTTCAGGTTAATTTTGATATTCCAAAATTTGAAGTCAAAATCAATGCTGACGTAGTATAAAATTTGTTAGATCAATTGTCTTCCTACTTCTCTGTAAACAAATTCTCTGATGGAGAAAAGATCACTTTTGCTCTTTTGAAAGCATCATTGCCCGTGAAAAATTGGTGGGAAGTGTAAAAAAGAGGTTCAGTATAGATGACATTGGCCTTGAGGTGGAACCTACCTGGAATGATTTTGTGGAAGCGGTGAAAGAAGAATACTATCCCATTGGAGCATATGATGATATGTACATACAGTGGCAACAACTTCGCCAAGGTAAGGACCAATTTGTTCAAGATTACACAGATATATTTCATTCTTTGTCTACAATATTGGGCATCCAAGAAAGTGAGAAACATAAGACTCTCAAATATCATGGTGGACTACAATGGTACATAAGGGGGGAAATGAAACTCTTCAATTTGGAAACCCTTGATGAGGCATACAAATTCATAGTGAAGATTGAGCAGAAGCATGGTAGAAAGAATACAAAGAGTCAGCCTTCAAAATGGAAAAGTGACAAGCAAGGTCAAACATGAGGCCAAAATTGGAAGCAAAAGGAGTTTCAAGATAAGAAATACCAGAAGGGGAAGGTTGGAAAATGGTGTAATTATCACAAAACTAGAACTCACTCTAAAGAAGAATGTCGAGCCATCAAGTCATTACTTTTTGAGTCACAATACTCAACATTTACTACTCTGTCTCATACATAACCCATAGTCAAAGAGGATGAAGAATAAATTTTAGACGCTAAGCCTAAAACCATCATCGCTTCATCACAGACTCGTGTGGAAAGGCCAGATGACAAGGAAAGATTGTTTCACTCCAAATTATGGGTAAAAGGTAAGCCTCTGAATTTCATTCTTGATAGTGGGAGTCAAAAGAATTTAATCTCTGCTAAAGTTGTGAAAAGTCTGAATCTATCCATGAAGCCTCATCCAAAGCCATATGATATTGGATGGTTGAGTCCAGGGAGAGACCTTCGTGTCACCCATCAGTGTCTTCTTTCATAAGCAATAAAACTTTTTCAAGATGAAGTCTTGTGTGATGTGGTCAATATAGATGTTTGTGATGTACTCCTTGGTCAGCCATTCATGTATGAGTGACATGGCATCTATGAATCATAAACCCAAAGAATCACCCTCACTCTTGGAACACAGTGATATAGGGTACCAGAGGTACCACCTCCCACATCTGTCTCCCTAATCAGTGCTAAGAAATGTAAGAAATTGGTGGAGAAGATAAAGCAATTTGTTCTCCTGGTGGTCAAACCATAAAAATCCAAGAAGGCCAATGTTACAGTCCTGACTACACAATTAACACAACAACAAAAGTAGATGGGATGAATCATATGAGAATATGATGACTTATTCAAGTCACCCATAGGAGTTCCACTGAATTGCTAGGTAAAACATTCTATCGATTTGATCCCATGATCACCTTTGCCTAATAACCTTGTGTATCATAGATCAAATTTGGAGAATGATGAGATAAAAAGATAGATTCAAGAATTGATCCAAAAGGGTCACATCAAGCCAACCTGTTCACCTTGTGGCAGACCAATTATCTTGGCACCAAAGAAAGATGGAACATGGAGGCTTTGCATTGACTATCGATCCCTGAATAAAATCACTGTGAAGAATCACTACCCTCTCCCCAGGATTGATGACTTGTTGGACCAAATATGTGGTGCGAATTTATTCACCGAAATTGATCTCAAATATGGCTATCACCGAATTCCCATCGATCCCATCTATGTATGGAAGACTACATTAAAATCTAAGGAGGGGCTCTTTAAATGGTTGGTTATGAATTTTGGCTTATCTAACACACCTACAACCTTCATGAGGATGATGGATGACATCCTACGACCCTTCACCAACTCATTTGTGGTTGTTTACTTGGATGGCATACTCATCTACAACAGAACATGGGAGGAACATTTGCAACATGTTCGTAAGGTGCTTCAAACTCTTCACGAGCATAAGTTATATGCAAATCTTAACAAATGCACATTCAGGATGACAACAATTCAGTACCTCGAGTACATTTTGAATGAAGAAGGGGTCCATGTTGATCTAGAAAAGATTTGGGTTATTCAATAATGGCCCACACCAAGGACCCTCATAGAAATTTACAACTTCTTAGGTCTTGCAAATTTCTATTGAAGGTTTGTTCTTGGATTTTAGTAGTTGATATTTTTAGTAACTTTTTAATGCAATGTCACATGGGATGAATAATTATCCCTTATTTTATACATGCCTAATAAATCCAAAGGGTGTGTTTCAACTCAATTTTACATATGGGTACAAAAAATATAAGATTAAAAAATTTATAAAAATACCAAAAAAAACAAATTAAAATGCTTATTTTGTTTTCTCAATTTTGGCCCCAGAGGCTTTGCATTGACTATCGATCCCTGAATAAAATCACTGTGAAGAATCACTACCCTCTCCCCAAGATTGATGACTTGTTGGACCAACTATGTGGTGCAAATTTCTTCACCAAAATTGATCTCAAATCTAGCTATCACCAAATTCCCATCGATCCCACCGATGTATGGAAGACTACATTAAAATCTAAGGAGGGGCTCTTTAAATGGTTGGTTATGAATTTTGGCTTAACTAACACACCTAAAACCTTCATTAGGATGATGGATGACATCCTACGACCCTTCACCAACTCATTTGTGGTTGTTTACTTGGATGGCATACTCATCTACAATAGAACATGGGAGGAACATTTGCAACATGTTCGTAAGGTGCTTCAAACTCTTCAGGAGCATAAGTTATATGCAAATCTTGACAAATGCACATTCAAGATGACAACAATTCAGTACCTTGGGTATGTTTTGAATGAAGAAGGGGTCCATGTTGATCTAGAAAAGATTTGGGTTATTCAAGAATGGCCCACACCAAGGACCCTCACAGAAATTTGCAACTTCTTAGGTCTTGCAAATTTCTATTGAAGGTTTGTTCTTGGATTTTCACATGTTGCTTGGTCACTAACCCAAGTGACTAAAGGAGGAGCTAAATCTACATTTTAGTGGGGTGAAATACAACAAAAGGAATTTGAGAATTTGAAGAATAGACTTTGCTCATCCCCTATTCTTGCCTTGCCAGATTTGCATCAACCTTTTGAGTTGATGACAGATGCATTTGAATATGCCATGGGAGCTGTCATCATGTAACATGGCCATCTTATTTCATATCACAATGAAACTTTCACTGATATAGTCAAGAAATATCTGACATATGATAAGGAGCTCTATGCCATTGTGCAATCTTGTAAACAATGGAAACACTACATCTTGGGAAAAGAGACGGTCATCCACACTGACCACAGACCATTAGAATTCATCCAGACACAGAGTAAACTATGAAATGAGAGGCACCAAAAGTGGGCCACATATCTTCAACAATTCCATCTAATAATTAAACACAAAAGGGGAGCTCAAATATATCTACAGATTGTTTGAGTCATCTGCCAATTACTGCACTCACAACAGTTCTTGAATTGTGCGAACATGAGACTACCACTTGGGGTGCTCTGTATGAAGCAGATCCTACCTTTTCTAATACATATCAGGTGCTTCAAAAAGGTAAACATGTTTCTGATTTCTATTTACAAGATAATGTCATCTGTCATATGGGGCACATCTGTGTTCCAGCTGTAGAGCAACAAAATATGATATGGGAAGCACATTTTACTAGGACATCTGGACACTTTGGTATAGAGAAGACATTGACATTTCTTCAAAAACACTTCTACTGGCCCCATATGCAAAAGGATGTGGAAAGATATCTCAAATCTTGCACCCCATGTGCGATAACCAAGCCAAAAAATAAGAAACAAGGATTGTACACGCCATTGCCAAAACCAACCAAGCCTTGGGAATATGTCTCAATATATTTTCTCTCAGGTTTGCCCACTTTAAAACATGGTAAGAACTGTATTTTTTTGGTAGTTGATCATTTTTTAAAAATGGCTATCATGATTGCTTGTAAGAAAAATATGTCTACTGAAGAAATTGCTCAACTCTATTTTAGTCATGTATGGCTCCATTTTGGTCTCCCCGAGTCCATTATCTCAGATCGAGATAACAGGTTCCTGAGCATCTTATGGTCCATGAGCATCTTCTAGTCCACTCTATGGAAGATGATGGATACCAAGCTGATGAAATCCATAGCCTTCCATCTATAGACTGATGGTCAGACAAAGGTGGTGAACCACTTTATTGTTCACATGATTCAGATGTATCACTCCAAACATCCATGTACATGGGATGAGGGGCTTCTTTTCATACAACAGGGATACAATCAGGCCCTGCACAACTCGACCAAGCACAGTCCATTCCAAGTATGCTTCAAGCTCCAACCCATGGCACCAATTGATATAGCTGTTCCATTTTCCACCATGGAATACACACCTCATGGAACATATGAGGTAGCAAAAGCAACAAAGTTTATTGAACAAATGTAACACATCCAACAACAAGTTCATGACATCCTGGAGAAGATGAATCAGAAGTATAAGCAACACCATGACAAACATAGGATTGCACACCATTTTTCTATGGGTGATAAGGTTTGTTTGCAGCTTCAGAAAGAATGACTTGCAGGCCCACACATTAAAATTTGGCCTCTATGATATGGTCCCTACACCATCACCAAAAAAGTTGGAGAAAATGCTTTTGAGTTGAACCTACTAGCCTACCTTGGTTTGCATCCAATATTCAATGTGGAGCTCCTCAAACCATATCATCCACCTCTATTAGACACTTTAGTCATAGAATAACAACTCGACATTGATGATCTTGATCCACATAGTTTTTATCCAGTGGAGGAGGATCAAATTGTGGACACATGGATGAAGACAACAAGAGGATGTTCTATTTCACTTTATCTGGTGGTCAAAAGGGGCCAGCTTAGCCACCAAGGTGAGTGGCTCACAAAGAATCAAATAAAGACACAATTGACACACCTGATGAGGAACATTGATGCAATGGGGACCATTCTTTTCAAGGAGGGAGGAATGATATGGGAAATAATTTAGGTGACAATTTGGGTGACAGTTCCACCCCAATTGATGATGAAACTTCTTGGAGCCATAACTTTTGCACCGTAGCTCCAATTGACTCACCATTTAAACCGTTGGAAATATAAGAATGAGGAAAAACTGTGAGATGGCATGAATCTTTACTCAATGAATTTTGAACCCCTAAAACCCAACAGAAGTGCCCCAAATTTCAATTTTAGTAGTGGAGTCTAAAAATAGTAAGTTTCTAAAAATAGTAATTCCTCAAATTTTGTATTGTTTTAAAGCATGGAAGTCAAACCACTTAATCTCCCTTGAGATTGGTGACCTTCCACATCCTTCACCTACTTTAAAAATAGGTATAAATAAAGATGTAACCCAAGACATCTCTTCCCAGAGATAAGCATATAGTTGTATTGCGATCTTGAGTAATAATACATCTCTTCTCAGAGAATTCATTATTACTATGTTATTTATTTGTTCTTGAATATTTATCAACCAGAACTTCTGAGTTTTGGATCACTTATGGATTCCAAATACATTTTCAAGGTCCTTAAGTTTGTTGGACTATTAGTTTCACTTCATTTGATTTAACATCTATGGATTTAATTTACATTGAATTTGATTATAGTGATGTGTCACAAACTTGTGGGTTGACCAACCTCCACATCATTATGTTTTTGTCTTTATTAAAACCAATCAAAGAAGTGCACATGGTAGCTCCACATTGTCTCTAGGCCATGGAGTCATAGACCAGTATTTGATATGAAAAGCCTTAGTTTAAATTACGTGGACCCATTCACCCTTCCATTTTAATTTATAATCCTAGGTTCCCACACTTTTTACTTCACTTTATATTCACCCTCACAAATTTCCACGTGGTGGACATACAGACAGACTCACAGAGTCACGTAGTCTCAGAGTGGCCTTTTGTTTACACAGTGGCCACAGTGAAGTCTGTGGATGCATTGAAAATTTTAGTTCACTCTATAATCTAATGGGTTTAATTTACTTTTCATATAAACAAACATATCGATTCTAACATCTCCAAAAAGGCTAAGTGTGGTTCGAAAACCTGTGATCACAAGCGAACATGTGGAAATCTAGATGTAGTCATAGGGCCTTAGAGATCAAAATACACTTAAAAACCTATGCCCAAAGAATAAATGTGGTGGCCTTATGGAGTTAGAGTTGTGTAATCCAAGGGATACAACTTTTATTTTACAACAAAGGATCTCCTAGACAGGTTGGAATATACAAATTGTTTCACACTATGGTCAGGTACGCTCATACAATAGTCTAAAGGAATAAAGTGACCCTAGATTCTAATATAAAAGGACATGATAAAGTGTCCATGAATAAAATTTAATATAACAAAGTGATCCTAGACCTAAGTACATTAAATTGGTTGTGACTATACTCTAGACTTTAGCTATAAAGAAGTGGCAACAAGTGAACTATAATTCTTTTTGAAAGTTATTATGTGACCTATTAAACTTTTATTAAGGTTGCCAAATTGTGTTAAGTCTACCTTATATTATTTTAACATATGAACTTTACTAAGTCCATTAGTGACATATTTGGGATTTATTAAGGTTGTAAGTGATACTTTGAAACTCTAAGGGGCCTATGAAGCTGTGTAAATTGCCTTTGAAGCTTTGTGTCAATTATACATTACTGTCAAGTGGGAAAGAATATTTTTTGAGGCATTGACCTTAGAAAGCCTATCTAAGAGGGTACAATTATGTGATGAAAATCACAAATAACCTTGTAGGAATGGCCAAAACACTTATCAACATCTGAAAGCCTTGCATATTTTTAACACAAGGATCCTAGAATGTCATGGAACATTTTGGGCTTCAACACCTATAACAACTAATATTTGGGATAGTTTATTTGAAAGGGTTGGATCTAGACTCAAACATTGTTTAGATTTTTGGATTTCATATTTGAGAATGTACAACACATTCAAGGCATTCTTAAATCTATACAAATATATTTGCCAATGAATCTGCCTATTTAAAAAACTATATAGAGGGATTTAATAATGATCCATCAAATATTCTTATGGTAGGGGGTGAACACTTATCTAACCGATAATAGTCTTGTTACTGAAAATCACTCAACCTACATTGTTGGTGAGGTTTTCTTATTAAGAATATCTCCATTTTCAATTAGGCATTGAGCAATAAACTAGCACAAAAGTTATTTTATTCCTAGAACTAGCCACAGGGTAACATCCTTAAGGTTATATATGTGTCTTATAATAATTAGTCAACAAAAATCTCAATCATCATAAGAAAACACCTATTCAAAGGTATTTATTTGATAATTTTGTATCTTTAGTGGCAAGTGAATGATAATATGCACATTTGTTTCTAGGTTGGTAAATATAATGGTCTTTGTATAAGTTCATGAGTTGATATTTTACCCTTTTAGAGATAAACCTCCCTCCAATTCATATTGTATAATGTCTTTGACAATATACAATAATATTCAAATTTATTAGAATTAGGAAGTAAATGAGTGGTTCTCTCACACCCAAGACCTACCCCCCTCTTAGGCAAAAATCTGGAAACAGTGCTTGCTGATGAATGACCAACTCAGAAAGCCCTCATGGGGTATAAAACCAACAAGAAATTGTATAACTCATGTTGTAAATATAGTACTTGAAATGGAACAAGATTTGGGTTTTACACAATTGTACAAGATTTAAGGTATCCTTGTGGGGCATTGCTACATCACAAGATCCTTACAAGAAAAGTACATTGTGGTCTATATTTGTGCTATCTTTGTAACCATCATGATGAGGCCTTGGAACTTGTGTTCCTATATTGAACCCTTGCTTAATCCATCTAGAAATAATTGCCTTCTCATTCCCATATTAGGTGGCCCCATCTCTCACTCATTGATATGTTATTCCAAATGTCTCCACTTATTATATACTCACATACATCTCTACCATTTACTATCTCAAATAATTATTTGTTGGGTTATATGGATTGAGAGAAAACATTGATTATTTAAGGGAGAATATTATCATATTTCTCATCTCATTTGAAAAATCCATAATTCCGCTAGAGCCCTAATGCACCTCCATATCAAAAAATCAATCTCTTACTGTTCCAACATGTTATATTTAGGAATCAGGATGTAATGGAGCATCAAGAGTTGTTATATTACTCCAAAATCTAAATTCTTCCTTGCTCATGCAAGAGAATCTTGGTGAACAAGCCATTTTGCTTCAACCAAAAATATCTACTTGTGTGTTCATAGGGAATCAAGCTGAATTGATAGTTTTAAGATGTCCTACAAGGGCCCTTGGAGGTCCATGTAACTTTATGAGGCTTTTGGAATAGATAAATATTATTAGAAATCATTGAGACATAGTTCTCAATCTCATGACAAAATTTTTGCTTTATAATAAGTGGTGATTCCACCCATGATAGTTGTACAAGTCTGGGAATGACCCATAAAATTTTGAGTGCTATCTCATGGGGCTGAAAAAGGCACAAAAAGATTCAAAGGATTCAAGTTTTAGTGAGAGAAGATGCTGGGAGAGTGTGGGTGGTTATTGAGAAAGTAGACAGGAGAGAGAGAGAGAGCTAAACCTAGTACATTAAAAGACTTTTAGGTGTGTTTTAACTAGAGAGGAGTGAGTGAGTGTGTGGTCAAATCTATTTAATTCCTCATAAATAATAATTAAAGTAGTAGTTGTTGTTCCCTAGTCTCAATTTGGTTTGTGTGAGTGTCTACAGGGTTAAATATTGCAAGGATAAAGTTGTCATTCAATTGACTACCTATCCTTGACTACATCAGATGGTACCATAATTAGATTTGAATCCATTTTGTATAAATTAGTACATACATTGGTTTGAAAACAAGAGATTACAATAATAGGTTCATATTGAGAGAGAGTCTAGCATGCCTCTAATGAGAATAATGGGTAGAGGTGGAACAATAGTTGCCAATATGGCAATGAGACTAGATGAGATTTCAAAATTGTCACAAGATATGAAAACAATTTTAGTTGTTATTGAAGAGGATAGAGGAAGGGATTCACCCCAAGGGATGATGTGAGTGATGCAAAAGATGAAGATTTGGGATTAGAATATTTGGAACAAGCACAAGTCTTTAGATGCTAGATAATATGGGCTTGTTAGAGCTATCTCAAGATTGGAAGAGGGACTAAGATGACAGTTTTAAGCTTCTCATGAACTTTGAATCCCAAGGAGATGATTGATTGGATTACTATGATGAAAGAGTATTTCAAATATGATGAAGTGGATGACTTAAGGAAGGTTAAATGGCTCAGACTAAGCTAAAAGGTCATGCGATCATATGGTGGAAAGAGGTAAAAATTGAGAGGAATAGAAGGGGAAAATAAAAGATTGCCTATTGGAAAGGATGGTTACTAAATTTAAAGGCAAATTTATTCTTGGTGATTATTAGTTGGACTTATTGTAGAAGCCACAAAAATTGAGCCATAAGGATCTAAACATGAAGGACTACTCAAAGGAGTTCTACAAATTCACAATTCTGGCTGGTCACAATGAGATGGATCAACAAAAGGTGGAAAGATGCATAAAATTACTATGGGTCAAAATTTAGGATGGAATCAACATGGAAAGGTTACATACAATAGAAAAAACATAGAAATATGCTTTAAGAGAAGAATAAAAGTTGTCACTAAGACAACAAAGTACCTCAAGAGGAAGAGGGAGGTTTAATAGTGGTTGAAACTAGTTGTACCATGAGAGTAATCAGCAATGGATTAAGGAAAGATCCATTACTTTTGAAGTGTCAAATCAATAAGAAAGAGTGGATCCACCTCCAAAGAGAGAGAGAAGAAGAGGAATATCATTCAATGGAACATGATTCAAATGTGGGGACTTTTGTCATCATGCTTTCAAGTGTCCTCATGCTCAATGTGATGGCAAAATTAGTAGTAAAGGTAGTGCACAAGTTGTACAAGTAGACACAGAATCCTAAAATCACTCAAGCATATAGAAGAAGATAAACAAGGAGAGAATTTAATAGTAAGGAGGAGAGACTTGAAGGTTGAGAGCAATAAATAATAAGCATGCCAAAGAAGACACATTTTACAACAAGGTGCAAAACAAAATTTAAGTGTTATAATTTTGTGGTTGATAATAGAAGTTCAGATAATTTAGTGTCCATTGAAATGGTAGGTGTTAACCAAATTTGACCTTGTAGGTTAAATTAGGGCCCCTATAGGTAAAACCATGGTATTTATATGTTTTAGGAAGTCTAAAATTTGGTCATAGGGTGCATTATAGGTCATTTTATGGAATTTAATGTCACATTAGCTTTGGTCATTAGTCATATTAGTAAATCTATCATTTTGAGTCATTTGTGGGTCATAAAAGGGGAATTTAATGACTTGTATGGCCTCTTTGGGAAATGTGAAGGTTCAAAAAGGTGATGTCATGCCCCATGTATCCTAATACATATTAATCAATTGTTGGTAACTAAAAGTGGCAGGTTCTTCAAAAGAAAAGACAGTTTACTTGGGAAAAGAGAAGAGTTTGGCACTTGTACAACCAAAAATGGAGTGTGACACATGTGATAAGGTTAGAATATGTATCTTTAGATTCCTCAAGCTCAATTCCATGTTTTAAATGCTCTAGAAGTTCTATTTCTGAGATAAAACCGTTCTACTCCTTTTTCACCCTTCTAGACACATAAAACCAGTCTTTAGGTTTCTACTTAGTACGACCAACATGGGAGGTTATAGATAAAATGAACTTGAGAGGTGAAATTAAACTAATATATATTAATTTACATAAAAATATTTTGAATAATGGTGGCTTGTACTTGATGAACTATCCTTATGAAGTTGACTATGTTTTTTTGCTTGCTAATATGTGTACCTTATAGTTTTGCCTTGGTTTTAGTATTTTAGTACAATCCAGTTAATGAAGTGGTTTCTAGATGATGTTGAATATATACCCTCATGTTACCCATGATTTTTTCATGTTTAAAGTTGTTTAGATGAGACAAGTATCTTAAGTTGCAAGAAGAAGCACTTTTCTGTGCAACAGGCAAGTTTTCACCATTTTTTGGACCTCCATGCTTTGTTATTGGTTTTAGAGGGTGTAAAGATGTTCATAACCATGTATTAAATGCCATCTTAGTCACCTAATTTTTAAATTTTCATTCTCCAAATCAATATGCATAGTTTTCAGTCATATGCAATAAATACATTCACATTGGCACTCACAATCAACTTTTTGCCTACTCTCAGTCTCAGTTGTGATAATTTAGATATAATTATGTTTATAAGGGATTAATGGAGAGTAAAAATGTGTTTTAAATGTTCTTGTTGTATGAATAGTCAGTTTTAACCTTCTAAATAAAACAAAGAGTCTATGATAGCAGTCATGCACACCATATACATTTAGGCAACCATTAAAGTACATCTACATGAGACTCTTAGGATGACATCATGCTAAGATGGAAAGTTGGATAAATGTTTCAATATTTCAAGAACCTTAGGATTTAATTTGAATACTTGGTAAAGGCTTGAATTGATCATAAACCTTATAGCTTCCATATTGCTAAGATTTGCTCATTGGCTATAGACATGGAAATGGCCACCTACAAATGTTAGCAAAGGATTGAGGTTATTGATGGAGTAATTTGGATAAGTTAGAACCATATTTGGAGTTCTAAGGTGTTAAATATATCCTAACATGGATATTTGAAGTGCTAGATGTCTAGGAAAGTTGAAGATCACCTTATAGTAGGAAGATGACAATGTTTAGGGAGTTTTTGCCTAAAACAAGAAAACAAAGGTCCTAACACTTTTTGTCAAAAGCAAACAAGAAGGTTTTCATGAGATTGGAAGCATCTAGGTGTACTCACCTTGTATCCCCTACATAGGACAATGAATTGGTAGAGTTTGGAGGGTATAAGGTTGATGAAGCTTGATTTTTTTGGGCCTCAAAGTTTCACAATTATGCACTAAAACCTTGCATTATCATCTATAGGTTTGATTCCAAAAGAAACCTTTTTCATCCAAGTTGGAAATATTAGGCCATGTATTCACATTTGGATGGTCTTAGCTGGTTGAAAAGAGCATTCATGGCCTAATATATCATATAAATAAGATAATGTACTATCTCTTGTCTCCCATACACACATATAGGGGTCCTTCAACTTGAAAACATCCACCTACAACCATACTGCCTCCTTCAAAGCTTAACCCAAAGTTGCAAGTGGATCATTCCTTCATGATTGAAAGGTTTTAGGTAATTAAAGGAATATCAAGAAAATTTATGAACATGAAGATAATTAAGAGGAGTTTATTTATGGTGTTTCAAGGTCTAATTTTTACCTACAAGTAGGGACCAGATAGCTTCAACACAGTTAGTTATAATTGACTGTAGGTAGACAGTAAGCTAGAGTAAATCAGTGTAAGTATGGACATGACTTCTGTAGGTATGAATATGAATTTTTGTGGTCAGAATCACCTTGAAAATAATTTCAAACACTATACCTAGGTTCCAAATGTGTATGAACATCTAAAATAGTCACTTTTGAAGAGAAAACCTGAAATACATAGTCGACTATCTATGACTGGTATTGAAGGTTTTTCAACCCCAAGGTGTGAGGTGATCAATAAAATAGATGAGGTTCATATTGGGATAAATTAAAGGAGGGTTTATTCATTTTTTTCAAGGCCTATAACTATAAATTTCACCTATGGCACCTCACATAGTCAACTGTAGTTGACTATGAGAGGCAAAATCGAAGGGATTATGTTTTGATAAGGTTTAGCATAACTAAGTGAACAAGTGGGTCCAAAAAAATGTAAAGTTGACATAAATAACTCTTAAGGGATAAAAATAATTTATTTAAAGCTCAAAATAGACAAACATACCTACAAGTGTCCCCTCTAAGGTAGAAACATAACCAAGAGTTTGTGCACTCAGTCTTGTCTTAGCAGGGTGTATGGAGGGGTATATGAAGAATTGAAATAGTGAAACAAAAATATGAGAAAATATATAATGAACATGGTATTATATTTATGATTTTAATAATGGATGTAGAGTAGGGAGAGAAATATATCAAGTAGAATATAGTTCATGCACCAACCCTACACACAATATTCTTTATATACTTTGCCTTGGTGATCTAAGGAATTAAAGGGACAAATGATGTCATAAAGGGATAAAATTTGGTGGAGAACATAATTAAAAATTGGATATTCCATTAAAATAATTGGTTATTTTTGGAAAATATGAGAAGCTCCCTCTATTTTGTCTCAGGCAGAGGGCACTTCCCTCATGCACAAACCCTACAATTTTAGATAGTAGGGATGAAATATGAGCCAAGAGGCTGGTAGGAGCATATCAAGAATGTTTGGAAGGTTGGAAAAAATCAATACCAACATTTAAAATATTAAAAATATGGGAGAAACCTAACAAGTTGTCCAAACCACAAGAATTGCAGTCAAGGTTATAAAGGTAGGTTTTAGGCCTCAAGCCAAATGGAGAGCCATTTTCACTTCCACCATGAGAAGGGAATTATAATAAATTTGGGAATGTTAATAGGGACATAAAATATGTTTTTGATCTATTTGGATGCAAAGGGAGCACAAATAAGCCATTTTTGGACTCAAAACCAACTCAGGCTGTGCAAATTGGAGAAAGGAACTCGATAGGCCAAGTTGAAGTGCTCACATATTTCATGAGACATAGCATGGAGGAAAAATACATTTAAAGGTGTTACCAAGGGTCATAAAAGAACTTCTTATGGAATTTGTTTATGATTTTAATATCTCATCTTTATGAACAAAGCTTAAGAGGGTAAAATAGGGCTAAAACCCTTGCTAAACCCTTGAAGTGACAAATTTGGAGAAATGAGGATATGAATCTAATAAAATGGCATAGTTTGTTTATAAAAAGGATTGGATATTGTATAATAATATCTTAGGATCCTCTCCACCCTTTTTAGTTTTATGGTAGGGTATAAAATAGGGTAATTTTGACTATTTATGTGTTTTGCAAGTTCTAGAAGAAGTTTAAATATGAAATCAAGTTTGGGAGGAATATATAGAATTTTAATAACTCACTATGGTAATTAAATGCCTTAGAAAAACTTTTAAGTTTTCAAAAAATAACTCTCATCTCATCCAGTCAAAATTGAAATAGTGAATACAATGGTGAGAAGGGTGATAACTTTGAGTGTGAGCCTTTTTAAGGTGTAATTGAGTAGTCAAAGGCCATGGAGAGTCATAAACTCCCTACCATGGATTTTCATGGAAAAATAAAGCCAATTTTGAGGCCAAGTATGAGGGGTGACTGAAAAATAAGTTTTTTTGATTATATGTAGTGATGGCATATTTCCAGGAGATTCCATATGAATGAGACTGCAACCTTTGCATGGAGAGGCATATATAAATCATTACATCTCATTCCTATCATTATACCTATCCCTAATTATTTTTAGGATCTACAAACAGGTCCAAATTATGAAGGTAATTTTTTGAGCCAACACAAGGAGTTTCATTCCACTTTCCATGAGTTTTATGACTTGGATGGAAACTTGTGCTTCCTAAACTTACATGGTTCATTTCACATCCTCTTCTCATTCAAAAGTAAATCCTTTTATCATATTTACAAATGTCCTTGTCACCCTTGGACTTCTCTCTTCTCTTCTCTCTCAAATTTTATAAGAACTAGCCATTTTGGCCTTTGTAACTTATGCTCCACTTGAGTATGGTGAAGCCTTGATTATTTGCATACCATTTAATTAATAAGACTAATGATTTTTATATCTTCCATTATTTTTCATAGTGTTCTCACTTGAATGTTTTATTTTTATTAAGTGATGACTCTTGTTTCCTTAGCATATTATTTCATTCTCTCACCTATTTGCAGTTGGAAAGATTCTTCTTACAGGGCATGTGAAGTGTTATAGGAAGTGCCAAGGTTGAGTGATTTAGTATTTTTACTAGTGTCATTCAAGGCCTCTTTTCTAGTCCTCATAGCCTAAACATTCATCCATAATCTCATAATGTAACATTGATGTGAGAAGATGTAGATTGGAGAAGTGTATGTTTGGTTAGTCTCTTGGTTTCATGTATAACATGCAACTAGTTGGTAGTCATAAATTAATTTGGTGTATCACCTCCCTTAGGATATTTTGATTTCATTTTTCTCTCTCCATTTTCCCTCACAAAGTTTAGGTGTATTAGTGATCTAAATTAGTACATCAAGGGGGCTATCCCTATCTAGAGATTCACCTCATTCTTAGACTCACCCACAGTCTAAAAGTGTTTTAATTGTGCCACTTGGATGAGGATATTTGAGACATATTCTCAAAGGGTGAAAATATAAGTGCCAAATTTTTTTGGCACACTTGGTGGGACTCTTAGCCCAAGAAGTTGAAATATTTTTGGTGATGTCTTTCAAAAATAAGCCTTTGGAGGCATCTATCTAAGCATCAATAAAAAATCTAAAGTTACATTAGCTAGGCAAGTATCCCAAGTATTCCTTTTGAATATTGTTGATAGTCATTCCTTGTCTTATTTCTTCCTAATGAATTTCTATGGCTGACTTTGGTGTTGAGTTTTGTTTTACAAAATTTGGTGAGACATATCAAGCTTATGACACTCCCTATCAGCCTTGGTGTGATTCTTACTAGTCTTGTTATGACCATTGTCAATCCTATCATGATTATAACCAGCCCTATAACCATCCTTGTCATGAGTTGTATCACTATTATAACCAATCTCCTGAATATCTTGCTCTTCCTCATCAACCTAGTCACTTCTCAAGTAAATCCATTTCCACTTTTAAGAAAACTCTTTTGGGCTATGAGAAGTATATGTTATATATTGATAAAATAAGGGTATATGGTCAAAAGATTCCTATTAATTTCATTAATAAGGTGAGAGATGATTATAGATGGTTAAAAGAGAGTGGAGACCTATTAAGAGAGCAAATTGGCAAGGGCTCACAAGTGAGATGCTAGATATGAGTGACCTAGTTTCATCCTTGGAAGATAGTCTAAAAATTCATGAGAAATAGCCTCACCAAACCTATCAGCTTTCATATCCACTTCCCCAAGATTACTATCAATCCTACATGATTCCCACTCATTAACCCAATCAAGCTTATCAAAGTCATCCTTTTCCCAATCAGTTGGAAGAGAGAGTTGAAAAAAGAAACCTTATTTTTGAAGCAAACATTGATAGGTAGATTGAGTTGGCTAATTTATATATACAATAGTCAATGTAATAAAAAAAATAAGTGAAATATAATCCCTCATTTTCCTCTCCAATTACATCCCCACCTCAAGAAGTGACCTCTAGATACGAGATTTCGTGTTGGAGATAAGGTGGAGAAGCCAAGCCTAAGGAAATCCCAAGTTTCTTGAACACTTCATACACTCCTCAAAGTGAATCAATACCTCAAGAAGAGAATCATAATCCTAACATCCTAAGATTGAATAATATATTGGAATCACGGGGAAAGAAAGAGGATATAATCCTTGATAAGGATTGTGAAGTTAAGAAAGAGCTTGATCTTATGCAAGTCCCTCCCACCCTTCCTTAAGAAGCTTCTAGTGTTATGCGTAAGTTATCTTGTACTCATAATCTTCATGAAGATGCCTATGAAATTTAAGAAATACTTTTCTAAGAGAACCTAGCCAATAAAATTGAAGAGTTATAGTCAAGGATGAAATTGTTGAGTCAAGGCGTGATGGGGGTTTAGACCCAAAATAAGATCCTATGCCTAAACACACCCTATTTAACCTCCCTCAAGAGAGTGATCAAGATAAATCAGATGTGAATGAAGTGATTGTAAAATTTAAGGAATAAAACCAAGCTATTTTAGCCCAAGGTCTGCCTTCCCTTCCTCAAGTGCTTCCAAAATAATCCCTTACATTTCACTCTCCATCTGATTTTGAGTTTTATGTGCCACCTCCGCCAACTAGTTCATCTTGTCCTCACCACATCACTATTTGACTTAATGTACATATGGTATGGGAACATAAATAGGATTATTTAGTTGATAATAATTCAAAACTCTTTCTTGAATAAAACATACCTCCTTGGTAGCCTTATTGGGCTAGGTCACATGATTTCAAGATGCCTAGTCTTGGTATCACCAAGAAGGAGAAGGAGATGGAAGATATTGAAGCCATTGAATAAAAATATACATCTAATTAAAAATTAGTGGATAATAATCTCAAGCATTAATATTATTATGATATTAAGGATGGAGAATTTTTTTAAGTCATCCTCAAAGAGTTTACAATCCTAGAAAACTCTCTTGAGACCAAGGTGGAAGTTGTTCTTGAAGATGACCCAGTATCTCAGCCTAATTTTGAAACAACCTCAAATACATTTGAGCTTGAAGAAAACCATATTGATGGCCTCATACATAAAGAATAGAAGAGTGAAAAGGTAGTGGTTCTAGATGATAAAGAGGATAAAGATGATTGGCAACTGCAAATGAAGTTCTTTCAAGAGCTTAAAGAGTTTTGCCAAGTTGAGGATCAATTACATGACAAGGTGAAGAAAGAGTCTTCCATAGAGGATAATGAAAAAGATTGTGTAGAATATTAAAATCTCCTTGATGAGCTATAAGAACTTGTAGATGACAAGAAACCCAATCTTATTGAGAGCACTATGGAAATTAAGAAGGTATGCCTTGTTGAACGACCATCAAAAGTTATAATTGAGGATCCATATGAGAAAGTTGAGGCTATTTGGATGAAATAAGATTTAATTTACATAACAAACCTATTTGGAACTTTCTGGTTCTCATTGAACATCATGTCAATGAAGTTGGAAAACATCATGAAAAAGTTGGGGGCATTAATGTCAAGGATCAAAAGACTATATGTCTCACTCGTTCTTTCATGTCATGAAGCAAGAAGGGTTTAAAAATTCCCATTTGATCTAAGAGGGAGTTTTTATCTTAGGTTATTTAGTGTTTTATTTCAATTTGTTTAGTTTGTTGTGTGTCTTTCATAAGTGCTCATGAAGCACATGTGTGTTTACTTTTGCTTTGTGTGTGTCTTTTACTTTGTGTGGTTGAGGTAGCCATTGGTATTGTCTTGATCAAAGATTTTTGTAAAATTCCTCTTGTTGTGTCTTAAAATTTAGATGACTCCCTAATCCCAATGGACTGATAAGGCTACTACTCTAGTTAGTATAACAGGCATATTGCCCCTATGAATCACTAATTTGTTAACCAAATTTGACCCTGCAGGTCAAATTAGGGCCCTTATAGATAAAAAGTTGGTCTTTATATGTTTTAGGGAGTCTAATATTTTGTCATAAGGTGTATTATATTTCATTTAATGGAATTTAATGTCAAATTATCCTTGTTCATTAGTTATATTAGTAAATTTATCATTTTGAGTCATTTGAGGGTCATAAAAGGGGAATTTAATGATTTATACAGCCTCTTTTGGAAATGTGAAGGTTAAAATAGGTGATTTAATTTAGAATGTGTCGTAATATGTCTTAATCAATTGTTGGTAACTGAAAGTGGTAGGTTTTGTAGAAGAAAATGTAGTTTTATTGGGAAAAGAGAAGAGTTTGGCACTTGGACAGTCCATAAGGTAGTGTGACACATAGGATAACGTTAGGGGATGTATTTTAAGATTCCTAAAGCTCAATTAAATATTTTAAATTCTCTTAAAATTCCATTTTTGAGCTAAAACTATTCTACTCCTTTTTCACCCTTTTAAACATATAGAACTAGTCTTCAGGTTTGTACTTGGTATAACCAGCAGGGGAGGTTATAGGTAAATTGAATTTGGGAGGTGAAATTAAACTTCGAGATATTAATTTACATAATAATAGTTTGAATAATGGTGGCCTATACTTTATGAACTACCCTCATGAAGTTGACTATGTTTTTCTACTTGCTAATCTATTTACCCTATATGTTTTGCCTTAGTTTGAGAAGTTATGTATAATCTAGTTGCTGAGGTGGTTTTTAGATGATTTTAAATATATATCCTCATGTTATCCATTCATTTTTTCATGTTTCAATGTGTTTGGATGAGCCAAGTATCTTGAGTTGCAAGAGGAAACACTTTTCTATGCAACATGCAAGTTTAAACCATTTTTTGGACCTCAATGCTTTTTTAGTGGTTTCATAGGGTGTAGATAGGTTCATAACCATTTATCCAATTTCCTATTGGTCCCCTCATTTTTCAATTCTAATTATCCAAAGAAATCTTCATAGTTTTTAGTCATAAGCTGGAAACACAATCACATTGGCACTCACAGTCAACTTTTTGCCTGCTTTGAGTCTTAGTCATGATGTTTGAGCTCTATTCACGTTTATAAAGGATTAATGGAGAGTAAAAAGGTGTTTGAAATGTTCTTGTTTTATGACTAGTAAGTTGTAACCCTCCAAATAACATAAAGAGTCTATGATAATAGTCATGTACATCATATATAGTTAGGCATCCATTAAAGTACATCTACATGAGACTCTTAGGATGGCATCATGCTGAGATGGAAAGTTGGATAAATGATTCATTATTTAAATAATTTTAGGAGTCCATTTTAATACTTGGTGAAGGATTGAATTGATCATAAACCTTATATCTTGCATACTACTCAAATTTGCTCATTGGCTGCAGACATGGAAATGGCCACCTACAAGTATTAACAAAGGACTGAGGTTCTTGATGGAGGAATTTGGAAAAGTTAAAACCATGTATAGAGTCATAAGGTGTTAAAGAGATACTAACATGAATATTTTAAGTGACAGATGGCTAGGCAAGTAGAATATCACCTTCTATTAGGAAGATGATAGTGTTCAGGGAGTTTTCCCCTAAAACAAGAAAATATAGGTCCTAACACTTTTTGTCAAAAACAAACAACAATGTTATGATGAGATTGGAAGCATTTAGGTGTAATCACATTGTATCCCATACATAGGATAATGAATTGGTATATTTTGGAGGGAATAAGGTTAATGAAGCTTGATTTTTTGGGGCCTCAAAGTTGCCCAATTATGCATTAAAACCATGCATTATCATCTATAGGTCTGAGTCCAAAAGAAACCTTTTTCATCCAAGTTGGTAGTATTAGGACATGTATTCACATTTGGATGGTATTATATGGTTGAAAATAGCATTCAAAACATAATAGATCATCTAAATAAGACAATTTACTATCTCTTATCTCCCATACACACCTACAGGGGTCCTTTCACTTGAAAACATCCACCTATAGCCATATTGCCTCCTTCAAAGCTTAACCGAAAGTTACAAGTGGATCATTCCTTCATGATTGAATTTTTTAGCTAGCAAAAGGCATATAAAGAAAATTTATGAACATGAATATCATAAAGAGGAGTTGATTGATGGTGTTTCAAGGTCTAATTTGCACATATAGGCAAGATCTAGATAGCTTCAACACAGTCAATTATAATTGACTGTAGGTAGATAGTAAGCTAGAGCAAAGCGGTGTAAGTATGGACATGACTTGTGTAGGTATGAATATGAATTTTTGTGGTTATAATCACCTTGAAAATAATTTAAAACACTGTACCTATGCTTAAAACATGTATGAACATCTACATGAGTCACTATTGAAGAGAAAACCCAGAATGCATAGTCAACTATCTATGATTGGTATTGATGGTTTTTCAACCCCAAGGTGTGAGGTGATCAAGAAAATAGATGAGGTTCATCTTGGGAGAAATTTAATGAGGTTTTATTCATTGTTTTCAAGGCCTAGAACTGGAAATTTCACCTACAAGACCTCACATAGTCAACTGTAGTTGACTGTGAGAGGTAGAGGCAAAGGGACTATGCTTTGATGAGGTTTAGCATAAGTGAAAAAGTGGGTAAAAAAAAATTCCAATTTTAACTAAATAACTCTTAAGGTCTGAAAAGAAATAATTTAAATCTCAAAATAAACAAGCATACCTACAGGTGTCCCCTCTAAGGTAGAATCACAATCAAGAGTTTGTGCACTTAGTCTTATCTTAGTAGGGTGTATGGAGGGGTATATGAAGAATTGAAATAGTGAAAAAACATATGAGAGCCTCTATCATGAACATGATAGTATATTTAGGCTTTTGAAAATGAATGTAGAGCAATGAGAGAACTCTATCAAGTAACATACAGTTCATGCACCAACCCTATACACAATATTATTTACTTAGTCTTCCTTAGAGATTTAAGGAATTTAAGGGACAAATGATGTCATAAAGGGATAAAATTTGGTGGAGAACATCATTAAAAGTTGGAAAGATACTTAAAATACTTGGTTATTCTAGGAAAATAGGGAGGTGCCCTCTATTTTTTCTCAGATAGAGGGCATTTCCTTCATGCACAAACCCTACAAATTTAGAGAGTAGGGATGAAATATGAGCCAAGGGGATGATAAAAAACTATAAATAATATTTGTAAGGTTGGAAAACCTCCATCAAAACATGGAAAATATTACAGAGAGGTGAGAAACCTAATAAGTGGTCCAAACCTACAAGAAGTGCAGTCAGGCTTATGAAGGTAGGTTTTAGTCCTAAAGCCAAATGGAGAGCCATTTTAACTTCCACCATGAAATAGGGATTATAATATATTTGGGCATGTTCATAGGGCCATAAAATATTTTTTTGAGCTATTTAGATGCAAATTAAGCACAAATAAGCCATTTTTGGACTCAAAACCAACTTATGCTTGTGTAAGTTGGAAAAAGGAACTCGATAGGCCAAGTTGAAATGATTACATATTTCATGATAATTTGAATGGAGGATAAATAAATTTATAGGTGTTATCAAGGGTCCTAAAAAACCATATTGTGGAATTTTTTTGCATGTTGAATGTCCCTTGTTTATGAACGAAGCTTAAGAGGGTAAAACATGCCTAAAACCCTTGGTAAACCCTTGAAGTGATGAGTTTGGAGAAATGAGGATGGGAAGCTCATAAAATTTAATTTTTTTTGCTAAAAAGGATTGGAGATTTTAAAATACTTTCTGTCTCCTCCCCACCCTTTTTAGTTGTATGAACATGGTACAAAATAGGGTACTTTTGACTATTTTGTGTGTTTTATAGGTTCTAAAAGGAGTCTAAAGATGAAATCAAGTTCTAGAGAAAGATATATACTTTTAATAACTCAATATGGTAATTAAATTCCTTGGAAGAACTTCTAAGTGTTTAAACAATAGCTCTCATCTCAACTAGTCAAAATTGGCATAGTGAATACAATGGTGAGAAGGGTGAAAAATTCAAGTGTGAGCCTTTTTAAGGTGTAATTGAGTAATATAAGGCCATGGAGAGTCATGAAAAGTGTAATCCACTCCATACAAAATATTTTAATGGAAAATTAAAGCCAATTTTGAGGCCAAGTTTGAGGGATGAATGAAAAAGGAGTTTTTTTTACTATAAACAGTGATGGCTTACTTCCAGGAGATTCAAAATGTGTAGGACTACAACCAATGCATGGAGAGGTATGTATGAAATCATGCCATATAATTATAATAATCAAACCTATTCCTAATTAGTTTTTGGACATTCAAAGAGGTCCAAATCATGAAGGCATTTTTCTTAGCTAACACAAGGAGTTTCATGCCACTTTCCATGAGTTTTATGACTTGGATGGATACTTGTACTTTATAACCTTGCATGGTTCATTTAAAATTCTATTATATGCAAAATTAAATCCTTTTATTAGATTAAAAAGTGTCCTTGTGACCCTTGTACTTCTCTCTTCTCCTCTCTCTCAAGTTCTATAAATACTAGCCATTTTGGCTTTTGTAACTTATGTTCCACCTGAGTATGGCAAAGCCCTACTAATTTGTATACCATTTGATCAATAATAATACTAATTTTTATGTCTTACATGACAATTTATAGTGTTATCACTTAAATGTTTGATTTTTCTTAAGTGATGACTCTTATTTCCTTAGCATATTGTTTCATTCTCTCACCTATTTACAGTTGGAAAGATTCTTCTTACAGGGCATGTGAAGTGTTATAAGAAGTGTCAAGTTTGAGTGATTTAGTCTATTCAATAGTGCCATTCAAGGCCTCTTGTCTAGTCCTCCTAGCCTAAACATTCATCCATAACCTCATAATATAACATTGATGTGAGAAGATGCAGATTGGAGAAGTGTATGTTTGGTTAGTCTCTTAGTTTCATGTGTAACTTGTAGCTGGTTGGTAGTCATAAATAAATTTGGTGTATCACCTCCCTTAGGATAGTTTTCTTTCAATTTTATCTCTCCCTTTTACCTCACAAATTTTAGGTGTAGTAATGATCCAAAGTGGTACATCAAGGGAGCTAGATATATCTAGAGATTCACCTCATTCTTAGACTCACCCATAGTCTAAAAGTGTTTCAATTGTGCCCCTTGGATGAGGAGAGCTGAGACATATCCTCAAAGTGTGCAAATCCAAGTGAGAATAGTAGGGAAACTGAATTTGGTATGTACACCACACCCAAATCCATATAGGATGTCTTGGTTATTAGAAGGTCATGATATCACTATTTTGGAACATTGAAAAGTTGATATGTAAATTGGGAAGTAGACATACAAAGTTTTGTGTGATGTCTTACTTATGGATGCATGCCATGTTATGTTGGGAAGACCATGGTAGTGTGATAGTGAGATGTTGTATGATGGATGAGCTAACTAATTGTTTGTTAAGAAGGGTGGACAAATGCATACTCCAATTACTTTGAAGAAGAATAAAGACAATACCAAGCATAGGAGCCATATTTTCATGTGCACCAACATGCATGCTTTGATAGAAGATGAGAAATAAGTGTACAACACTTATATTATGAATAAGAATGTGAAGGGTGTAGTGAAAAATAAGGTGAGTGAATAACTGGACCTTGAATTTTCAAGTGTGATAGCTATTTATGATTAAGTGAAAGATAGGGAAGACCCTCTCTTATTAAAAACATAAGCAAGAGAGATTGAAGGGTTGATTATTTCAGTTGAGAGGAAGATAGATCAACTGTTGTTGCTATCAATCTAGTCATATATAGAAAGGGATGAAGTTGTACCCAATAAAATGAAGATGTTGAGCACAGGTAGAGGTAGTTGTCACAAATTTATTGAAGGATATAATGGGAATAGTTTCAAAAATATTTGGTGGAGGAAGATAGCTAATGGTCAAGTAATTGGTTGGGAAGAGCAAAAATACCTAGCATAGTAGAAGGGCATGTTGTGGCCTTACCCTTAGGTTAGAAGGATGGTTATACCATCTAGCCCAAATTTGAGCACTATGTTCATGGATTATTACCATGGGTGTATGATGTATGACCATTCGGATAATCAAGTTATCATGCATCAATGTGTTCATAGGCACTTGGGCCCCACTAGACATTTGAAGATGACCTACAAAGGCCCCTTGAATATTATGGAACTTTAGAAAGATCTTGGATTAGATAAAGATCAATTTTAATCATCGAGATATATTTTTTTATCTCATGGAAAAATATTTGTTAAACATATATTTATGTTATTCATTGGTTATGAAACTGCCACTGTGCATTAATCAATAATTTATTCAATGATAGTTACATAAGTTACGTAATGATCCATAAAATTTTGGGTGATCCTTTTGAGATTTATAAGACTAGAAGGAATTCAAAGAGTCATATCACATGGCATAAAAAGGTAGAATGTTTTTGGAGGAGACAGGTTAGAGTGAGAGAAAACTTACTGGGAGAGTGTGTACTTGTTGAGAGAGAACAAAGGAAAGAGAGTTGAACACCATCCATTGAGAGATTTTTGGGCATGTTGTAATCTAAGAGAGAAGTGGGTGAGTATGTAGTTTGATATTTATAATTCCTCATGAAGAATAAATAAAGTGATTGTCTTTATTTTTTAATCAAACTTTGGCCTATATGAGTGTCTATTTTATGTGTGTGGTTAAAAGCTACAAGGATAAGGCTATCATGCAGTTGATCACCTATCCTTGACTGCATCAACTACCCCTTTTGGGTTTCTCCTATGCCTTTCTCCTTCAAACAAAATTTATTTGGGACAAGATTGGGTAATCTTTATTTTCTATGTAATGTCATATTTTCTAAACATAAAGTAATGTTATTATTAAAATAAAAAGTATTGTTAAATACTTTAAATAAGAGTAATAATATGCTTTAATTTTTCAAACGTGTTTTATTTTTATAATTTTCACTTAGGTGGGGGAATTTGAGGGTCATGGGTGTTCCAAGGTCTTAAGTAGAAGTTATAAGGCAATTGACCCTTTTAAATACTTTAATTTTCCATCCAAAGGACCACAACCCTTAAAGGGAACAATATAAAAATGACACGATGTTTCAATGCAAGGGTAGATTATCTTTTTGAATAATTGAATTTTTGAGTTGAATCACATAAAGTTTGACTTACTACTTTGAAGATAAAAACATTTAAAATGGCTGGAATTAAGGAAAAAAACCATTAATATGTAATTTGGACAACTTCATGAGGAGGTTTTATTGAGTGTATTTGGCATCCAAGGGTGTTTTGAACACCTTTTATCTTCTACATGTGTGGCAATCAGGTTTAAGGGTTTGGTGAGCTGGTTGGGAGTAAAAGAGAGGGAAATAATCTACTTAAAGTTGTAATGAACCATATTTGGGATCAATAAACCCTTTCTAGGGTTGGGAGAATGGATTTAAAGGCTTATTTTGGCCATTTTTTGGGTGTGAAACAACCACACACACTTCTAGTATTTTTGTCATAATTTCCAGCCATTGAACATTATAAATATAAGGATTTTGAATGATTATTATTGGTTGCATTATTGGATAATTTTATATAATTTTTGAAGTAATTGAAAATTATTTGTATGTTATAATTGGGCACTTACAACAATTTTCAATTAATTTCATATATCTAGGGTTTAAATAAATTTAAAAATTAGTATATTTAAATAGGGTTTGTTGAAAAACCCCTTGTTTTAATTTTCAATGCTAAAGGGGACATTACAGTGGTATTAGAGCATAGATATTTCTAGCTCGTGGGTTTAGATAAAATTTTTAATGTAGCACGATGGAAGATGTTGGGAAAGTGAAGCTCTATAGAGCAGGGAGGAAACTAGAGCAACCATGTCAGCCAATAGGTGGCCTAACCAACATCTTGGAAGAAGAAGAGAATAAGCTATCCAAGGTAAGGAAATCATACTATGTGACAATGAAATGGGCTCTGAAACCATCAATGATTTCCTTGGTCTATCCCTAGCTCTTGAGACACCCAAACAAAAAGGTAAGGATTTTTGTTACTAGTTGTATCAGTGAAATTGCAAGAATAACAACTCTCAAGGTTCCTTACAATACTAAAACCATGAGGGAGATATTTTAGCTAACTGTGAAGAGTTTTCAAGGTCTAGAGGACAACAAAGGAACTTATTTTGCTAAGAGGGTTAAAATTCTATAAACTATGGCAAAAATCAGGTCATGTGTTTTGATGTTAGATCTTGAATGTGATGCTCTTATCCTACAAATGTTTCAACATTTCTTTACCACTATTAATGAGAATTATGCAGATAATAATGTTGCATCAATGCAAACAATTTTGCCACTAATTTTTAATGAGAGTGATGCTATATTCTAACCATGTCTATCAGTTTTATTGACTAATATGAGAAAGGATAAACATGGAGTCTCACTAGTTGCACATGCGATAGCTAAAAGGGTTGTTTGATAGTGTGAGTAAAAGTTGAAGCCATACTTAGCAATGGGAATGACAACTGAAAAGAACTAGAACTCTCCTATGATAAAAGGAAACAAAGGTGAAGAATTAAAAAATTTAGAGCCTTTGAAGGTTAATGAAGAACAGACATTACATGTGGAATGTCAAGCATCCAAGGTGGAATTTGATCTAGCACTAGAAGTAATTAACCATATTGCAAACATTGCAAAGTTTAAGTCATCACCTTTTGAGAGTAATATTATGATTTATTCCAAAGTGGTGAGGAAAGAGGGGGAAATATTGAAGCATGTCAAAGGAAAAATGAAAATATGTTTTTCATGATTATGGAGAGAATTTGGTAGTTAAAGCCATGTTTTCAGGTACTAATGTTCATTTTTAGTTTGCTATAATTTTCATATTAGCAACTAAGGCTAAACAATTTTATTATCTTCATAGCATGGATTTATTATATCACAATTATACCTTGTCCCTATAATGTTTTGGCCATCCTGAGGATTTTTATTACAAGAATATAAGATGAAGGGTGCCAAATGGAGAAATGATGTTTTATAGAAAGCCCCTATCTATTTTCTGAGCATTCCATAAATTGAGCCATTACCACATGAGAAGGATGTTTGGGACAACCATGTGAAGAGACTTGATAAGATTTATAATATGGAGGAAAATATATCAAAAGCTTCCACATCAGCCAAATGAGGTAAACTCTTTGATTGTAGCCCAAGATACGAAAAACTTGGTTACATGTCAAATTTATTGCTTCATACTCTACCATATTAGGGGTGTAATCATCATGGACACCAAAGTGAAAAGAATGATAGGATGAATATCATGTTAAAGAGCAAGAAAATTATTTCATGTTTTGGTAAGCATCATGATTTAATTTCTGATTTTTAAATGCTACAGAAGGTGGTTTTCAATGACATCTTCCCAAGATATCTCGTGGAAAGATGTGTCTAGCTTGCCATGAGGTTGAAAGAGGATTGTAAACAAACTATTACTACTTTCCATCTCTCCAAAGTTGATTGGAAAACAAGGTACAATTAGAAGCTTTTATGGGAGAGAGGTGTTGACAAGGCCTATTTTTGATACCTTGTAAGACACTTTGACATGACATCTAGATTTATCAATGAGTTCACCACATTCCAGTTTGAGGTGAGCCAAAGATTATTTATTATTAGCTAGGACAACTTGCTTTAGAAGAAAACTTGGATGTTCTAAAGCATAGTCCAACATGGAAAAAACATAATAAAAAATTGGTGAATGACAAAATGATTCAATCGCTAGAATAAATTTCAGAACTATTGATTTTAAATTCACCCACGTGTATTGTGATTTTGACTAATGGAAGCATGCAAGGTATAGGTATAAAAAAAGAAGAGGACCTGAATTTAAAAGTCCATCCGATTTTCTCCTTGTGTGACAAAGAAGATGATATATTTTTTAGAATGGTTAATTTTTGTTACATTTTTGTCATACATAAAGTTTGAGAATTGCCTATCATGTGGAATCATGCCAAAGATGCATGTGATTCTAACACATTAGGTGAAATTTTTAGACCTTGGAAAGAGGCTATAAATTTTGGGTTAGAGCAACCACTATAACATGAGGTAATCCACCCTACTCTATGTTTGGTAAGTACCAATTTTTTTCTAAAATATCTTATTGGGACAACCCCTCTATTTTGTGAAAACTCAGACCATGTCAAGAGTAAAAAATTTTGAGTTTCTTGTGAAAAATCAGCCTAGTTTAAGAGGAGAAAATTCTAAGTTTTTTGTCGACATTCAACAACTGTAATGTGTAGGAACTCAACCCACCTCTTGTGTAATTTTTTTGAAATTTTTATGGGAACTCATCCCACTTCATGTGTCAATAATTTTGAAATTTTGAAGTGGATAAAACCACTCTCGTGTGTGATAACTCTGCCCATTTCAAGTGCAAGTAATTCTAGAAATTTATTATTGGGATAGAGCCTTACAAGAATGAAAACTCAACTCATTCAAAACTTGGTAAGTTCCCTTAATTTTTTAGTTTCTATGTTAAGGCATTAGTATATAGATAGTGGTGTTCACCTCTTTCCAAGGAAGCATGTTTTAAGGAAGAAATTTAGACTTCCAAAATGCTAAAAGATGAAGGGGACACAAACTCTCTCCACTTGGTTAATAAGGAAGGGCAATCTAAGGGTAGTTCTAAATGTGAAAGAATTCTACATTTATTATGCACTCACATGCCACCTTGGAGGTATGACCGGGAAGGGAAACATAAATTTGAATAATTTGAAAGATTGGTACTTCTATGGGCATCATGGCAAGGATGCCAAATTTATGAAGATGATCACATAGGAATTTGGAAGGCAGGCACTCAAGTGGGTCACAAAAAGGGTATGGTTATAATCTTATTCAATTTTTCTTATTTCCAAAAAAAATTATAAAACCTATCATAAGCTTGAAGGGAGACCCTGAAGGATCATTGGATGTCATAATGGGTGATTTTGTACTACCCTAAAGGATCACTACTCAAAAATGTGTGGGTCTTTTGGCTAGAAATGGAGTTTTTGGCAAGTAAGAATGGAGGAATCCACTAAAAAATGAGGATGACACATCTATAAAGTACATGTATGGTTAAATATGTCCAAGGGAACCATGGAGGGAAGCAAACATACCTCCTTTTACCATGCTGCCCAAAAAATACCCACTCATTTGGTATGAGCTTGAAGGTCTTCGAGTCCAGGTTGAATGTATGTTGTAAATGGAAACTTCAAAAGGGCAATTATAAATGGAAATTTAGGGCCAAGTTTTTAGCATGAGGGCAGTTATTCTAGGATTGGTACTATTTGGTACAATCATGACAACCACTTATTGACTTCTTAGGCAACCAAAAACATGTTTCTAGCTACCAACTAGGATGAGAGAGTGGTTAAGGGTTCAAGAAAGGAAGGATATTTGAACCATGCTCCTATTTGGTAGGGAAGGAGGAGTGAAAAAGAGAGATGGAGAATTTTTGTTTTCATTGACATGCTTGTTCTATGTGTAGGTTTAGGAACAACCCATATGTTTTTGAAAAAGAGAATCTTATGAGTCAAAGACTACATAGTTTACATATATCTAAGGAAAGTACAATGATTATGACATGTGACAAGCATGAGTGGGGGCAATTGAGTTTGTTTTCAACCAAAAATAACAATAGGGGACACATTGAAGCTCAAGGCTATGTCCATGAAGCAAGTGTTTGGTGTTTCAATCTCCCAAGATTGAAGTGGGATCTAGGTATTCCAGAGATAATAGCAGAAGGGCTCACATTTGATTGAGGGCAAGGAAATTTGGGAAGGGCAGACTGTAATGTCCCCTTTTTAAAAAAATAAAGTAATATTATTATTAAAACAAAAAGAATTTTTAAATACTTTAAATAAGAGTAATAATATGATTTAATTTATCAAAAGTGCTTTATTGTTCTAATTTTCACTAAATGGGGGGCTTTGAGGGTCATGAGCATTCCAAGTCTTAAGTAGAAGTTATAAGGGAATTGGCCCTTTTAAATATTTAAAGTTTCCCTCCAAAAGGAATGCAACACTTTTAGGGAAGAATGAAAAAAAGAGACGATGTTTCATTGTGAGGGTAGACTATCTTTTTGAATAATGGAATTTATGAGTTGACACATGCAAAGCTTGACTTCTTACTTTGAAGTTGAAACTTTCAAAGTAGATGGAATAAAGGATGAAAAACTTTGATATATAGTTTGGAAAACTTAGCGAGGATGTTTTTTTAAGTGTATTTGGCTTCCAAGGGTGTTTTGAACACCATTTTGTCTTCTACAGGTGTGGTGATTAAGTTTGAGGGCTTGGCGAGCTAGTTGGGAGCACAAGAGAGGGTAGTAAGCTACCTAAAGTTGTACTAAACTATCTTGGGGATAAATGAACCCTTTATAGGGTTGGGATAATGGATTTAAAGGCCTAATTTGGCTATTTATTGGGTGAAAAATAAGCACACACACTTTTGGTATTGTTGTGATAATTTCCAGCCATTAAACATTAGAAAAATTAAGTTTTTGAATAGTTCTTGTTGGTTGCATTATTAGATAATTTTTTATAATTTTTGGAAAAATTAAATATTATTTTTGTGCCATAATTAGGCACTTAGAATAGTCTCCAATTAATTTCATATATCTAGGGTTTGAATAAATTCAAAAAAATTGCATATTTAAATAGGGTTGTTGGAAAACCCCTTGTTTCAGTTTTCACCCCTGAAAAAGACATTACATGCTAGATATGGAGTGAGTTTTCTAGAATGGAAATGGATAAATCACTAAAGAATATCAAATGATATATTGGAACCAATACCAATTTTTTTTTGGAAGCACAGGCTGTAATGAGAGGTGTCTATATTACTTCTTCCCTTCACATATAACAACTAAAAATTGAAGGACGCTCTCCTCTTATCATGAAAAAAGTGCTCAAGTCTTAAAATTATATTAATAACTTATCACAAGAAAAAAATGCTACCTAAATATGCCTGTAAATTTAGTTCCATTGTCTATTGTGGGTTGTATAGATACTCTTCTCCAAGACTCTGTGGAGTTCTATTTCATCCTTGTCAAACATGACCTTAATTTATTGGTGGATAGACTAGTGAAAGGTATGACAATGCACATGAAGACCTTATAAGGCACCAAATGCTATAGTGAAGAAGAGTTAAAGGTATGACAATGCACATGAAGACCTTATAAGGCACCAAATGCTATAGTGAAGAAGAGTTAACCTAGAAGTACCTTCTCCACATGTAATGTAATACCATTCCACAAATTTTACTATAAAGAAATAGTTTATTTCTTCTTTCTTAGAGTTAATAATCAATCAAGTACTTTTAGTTATCTACCATGAATTCTCATGATAATTATTACTCAAACAAACCCCATAATACCATTCACCACATATATCTTAAAAAAAATAAATTCATAGTTCTATGGATATAATAACTTCCACTAGTCTTGGTTTATAAAAGAACAAGGCCCACACTCATTTTAACCAAGTGCCCACATTTAGATATTACCATGTCCCAATACACTCCTTTTATTTTTAGTCAATTCTATCCCATGAAAACTCACCTTGAAAACAAAAAAGTACCATATGAATAGTCAAACATTGATCATCATGTAGCTTTCCACAAATAGTGTAAATTCAACACAAACAATCCATCTTAAGTATAACCTAAGGGTTTCATGTTTAGTTCAAGATATAAATTTTAAGGGATGCATTATTTTAATTATTCTGATATTTGTAGTGAAGTTTTTTTTCTATGTGGGGAGTTAAAACTAAACCCTTAGGGTGTTGAAATTTTTGAAGAGTCAGCCCTTATAGATATCAATATCCATCCCATTATTCATCATGCGAAGGACATCACATTAGTAAGAGGATCTGTAATTATAGGATCAAGAGGATAGTGTGGCCTCTCTCAGTTGAAAAAACCCATTATTGCACATTATCAAGCACCATGAGAAGGGAAAATTACCATATTGATGGGTGGATCTCACACATAATATCCTATCTTGACAAACTACCTAGATGTAGCCAATTTAAGCAGGTGCTTCTCATTATAATTTCTAGTTCCACTATTGATTCCAATTAAACCGCTGGGAAACCCCCATGGCTACACAATAGAGGGAACCAATAAGAGGAGTAGGATAATCACTATCAAAAGAAGGATTTTATTTCTTCTAACGTTATGTATCTATAAAATTTTTTACCAAACTTTGTCACTATGAAAACCTACATAATATATAGATAAAACTAATGCTGAAGGTATGAGAAGCATAAATATTCCATTTAATTTATGTAGTATTTTCATGTTACTAGCCCCACTATCCTAGAGTATCATTCCAAGGCATAAGAGAGAAAAATGGACTATGGGGTCTACAACAACTTTGAGTGTGTCTTCCTCTTCTTGTTCCCTATCCTCTAATGAACAACATGATGCATATTCCTATTCCCAAGTTTCCCCATTCCCAGTTCCATCGAATTGAACCTCCAACATTGTTTATTCAACATCATAATTTTCATCTTTATAAGACCATGGTTGCCTATTGAAACCCTGTCTTCATTAATTCTATGAAAGGTGTTATGATAAAGAAGAACTGATATATCACGATAATTCATTGGTTACTCTTCCTGGACTAGACTACCTACATTAACATTTGGCTTTCAACACTAACACAACTACCATTTTGGCCAAATCTTGTGGTCATTTAGAATTATATTGGCTTTTATCAAGCAAACCACCACACCACCCTTAATATGATAATTGATAAAGTTTCTCTAGATATATTTCTCTCCACACCCTATGGCAAGTCATGCTATAAAAACTATCAAAATCCACTCATTGCCTATTCTATATTTGAATCCTCTTATGACCCAAGTTATAGAGGCTTCTACTATCTCAATTAATAAGGTTGTCTAATAGGAAAATAATAATGTGATGAGTCAAAAAAGTTTCATATAAAATTACTCATTATAAGTGATGCACAACATATACCAAGAAAACATCTTAACCTTTGTTTCTTAATCCACTCTCTTAACCAATGCTTACTAGATCAATTCTTTGTGAAAAATTATAGTCTTCAATTCTCTATTAGGAGGACTCAAATAGTTTATTATTTCATATAGGGTATCATTACCCTCTCAATCCATTTTCATAACTCTATCAACACTGTTCAAGACTCTCAAACACTTCTTAAGTTTCAATTCCATTCTCATTCACAATTCTGCCTTTCAATTCACAGTCCTACTAGCCCATTCATAGTCATTAATGACTAGTATATAAAAATTAAAATGTTTTAATACAAAAAAAAACTCAAATCTTGCTTCACATGATAGAATATACTTTTGGATCAAATTTGAAGACTCAACTCATCTCCTAAATACCCTTTCTTTCTTTAGATCTATTTTTTTAGCCCTTTTCTAGGCCTAATGCAAACTCAGACCTCAGAATCCATACTTAACAGTCCTTACATGATATAAAATATTCATAATAAGATAGGGAACACCTCATTTATTAATACTACAAATATTTGGGAATTTTCATCAGTTAGAATGCAAGGTATCAAGCAGACCCTAATTTGGGGTTTTTGTGTACATTGTCTCAACTAAGAGACTTAAAAATTTATTTTCACACATTATATTGAGTTTAAAGTGATAAAATTTGTCTTTTTATAACTTTATAAACCCTAATCACATTTTACAACCACCAGATAGTGCTCTCCAATCCATTATTATATGCTTTCCACCATAAATATAGTCAATTGTGCCCTATTTTATCACTCTACAGGCATGCATCATTTATGTGAGTAAAAATCTCAAGAAATATGTCAATAAAAGAATATTTAAACCTTTAATATTATTAAAAATTCTTATCTCCATCTAATATATCTTTATTTCATCGATGGAATGATCTTTTCTTGTATGAAATCAACACACAGTCTGTGTACTCTTAACAGGTTTCTTGAAAACATAGAGATTCTTTACCTATCAAATATGATCATTAAGATTTTTAGGGATTAATAATTTAAAATCAGTCCAAAAACAAATAAAATTTAGTTACTCAATCACATATTCAATACAAATTCATCATCCATGCCTCATAACAATCGCAATGCAGTTTTTCAAAGTATCCAATAGGAAAATATGGTCCTGTACTTTAATAACTCTTTGCTATGTTTGTGTATATAAGCCTAAAAATTTACTGATTATTAATTTTATGGAACATGATATAATATAATGATATATGTTATAGATAATAAATACAACATAGTCCAAAATCAAAGGTATTGAACCTCAAACACAGAACAAATCATAAAGTTCCACTATAGGGTCTATATATACCATCCACAAGCAAGGGTACATTAGTATATCTATCTATGCATAATATGATTCCCACACAAATTATTTAAACCTTATACCATCCTTAAAACATATTAAAACATAGTGATCATTGTCTTTCACTGGACATGAACAATTTGCAACTAATCATCTTTTTCAACCAACAGGGGATCTAAGTACTTGGTTTGCAAGAACAAGGTTTCTCTCTGTCTATGACTCTTTAAAATTTTATATTAGAGTCATAATTATCATAAATACATAATTTTTTTTTAAAACAAATAAAAATCTCATTCCTTCACTTATCAAACACATATATTGGCAACAATAGTAACATTGACCTCAAAAGGTTTGCATTTTTCTTCATTCAAATAACAAGGTTTTTACAAAAACATATCAACTTCTTCATACCAAGATTTTATATTTTATTTTACTCAATTAATTTGAATATAATGTGAGATATAAAAAAACAAAACTGACTTATATACTCCTACTAATGTGCATAATTGAAGCTTGATTCTTTAGACTACATGGAGGTTTGTTTTATGCATAACATAGGTCTTGATTTTCACATACATGACATATAGAATCACAACTATAAAATATTAACCATATAGTGGAAATTAAATACTATATAAACCCATTGACACACTTTATACATCTACCAAATGTCTAATTTGTTCAAAAGTCCCTCAAGAAGGCTTGTTAGGATTCAATTACTCAAACTATGCATTTTCGTGGGAAACCATCAAATCAAATTTTATGCACTACAAGACTACCTAAAATCCACAATGGACTTCTTAATAACTCTATATATTGTAATAAATATACTAGACCAACTTAGGACCAAAAATGGATCAACTTGGGGTCATCATGGGATGCCCCTACATCAAAAAGGCCCCACTTGAAGAAGTTGTAAATGCAAGACACACATTGAGGTGAATCAGTAACAAACTCCATGATGAAGACCCACAAAAGTTAGGATTCCACTATGTGATGGATATCACTAATCCATAAATCTTATTTATTGAGTGTTGTTTCATTGTTCTAATTTTCCATTTATAAAATATATTTCTTTATGTAAGGGCTTTACATGTCTATTGCATTTTTTCATAAGTTTCCTGTGTGTAATTTTCTTTCATTATTTTTTTGGTGGATAGTTTTTGTTAAATTATGTATGTATGTTTATATGTATGTGTGTGTTCTTTCATTTGTAACAAACTTTTCCAAATCTGATCAAAACCCTCTAATTTTTTGCCTTAGGAATTTTCACAAACACTTGTCTTGCCACCTTGTATTTGTTGGTAATGAAATTCTGTTTGCTTTTTTTTGGGTTTTGGTAGTTTTCAATGATGCATAAATGCTTGAAAATTAATTCCAAGTTATCAAACAATGTAAAGAATATGAAATGCAAGTATTTTTTCTTCTTTTTAGATGCATATACATGAACTACTTATGCAAAATGCACACTTACAACCATAAGACATTTTGACAAACAATTATCATGCAACCTTTATTCACCTTTGATATGTTGATGCAAAGTTTATAACTACAAATCAGATTTCAATGCTCATGAATATCACCAATTTTACATTATAATCGTGCCTACACAATGTCATAAAGTCTACAACTTATTTTCAGATTTGTACTCAGACTTAACAATGCATACAAATGAGAAAATAGCAATGAGAACCTGGAATAGAAGGTTAGAACTAACTGCATATTAGATAAAAGTAACCTTCAAATTTTATCAATATTTATAGAGCCATTTCTTGCATAGAATCGACCCCCTCTAAGAGTGTCACCCTGATCTAGGTCCTGGAGAAGACATGCCATGCTGAGAGGATGGTATGACTATCTTTATGTTAGAGTGTATCACTTAGGGATGTGTGCTTAATAATGAATCAATAAAACTCTTATGGTATTTGATCTTCACAATAAAATCTGCTCAAAAACCTTAATGAAACTTCTCTAATCTACACAATATTGGTCTTTGAATGAAACCAATTCTCATAGGCTAACTTCAGCTGGTGTTGCACAACCTCAGAAAGCATGAACACTGAAGAACAAACATTCTTCAATGCCTGAAAGATATGGAAATGCAAAAACCCTTGGTTTCTTTCCTCCAATGCCAAACTCACAAGAGCCAAATTTTATAAAATGCATAATGAATGCCAATAGCTTCTTATTAAAGCCTTATATACTTTTCTCCCAATAAGAGGTCAATCCTCTAGAAGGCTTTTTTAATCATTTAAAAATGATACGTAAATGTGTACTTATAACTTTAATAAATGCTTTGATAAATGGGTGCTCAAATAACAACAATATTTAATATACATTAAGTGACCTTTTTTAGGGTCATGGCCCCATTGGACATAAAGTTATAATATAAATTTATAATTGCAATTTATAAATAATTATTAATAAATTAATCACTTTATTAATAATTAAAATAACATAACTTCACAAATAATCATCATTTCTCAATTCTATCTGAACTTGAGAGTTAACCATTGTATCCATTGTGCATCCAACTGCCTTAATAAAAATAGTAAGGGTCCCTCTCTAACATCCACTGACTTAATATAAATAGTAAGTCCCTCAAATAGAACCAAAAACCCTTGAATATCAATGCCTCCAAACAAATAAAGGATCTAGGGAGATAAACACTTACAACTACCACTTGAAGAGCTCCATAACACCTAAACTGGACCCTCTAAACCACCACACTAGCATACGAGGGTCAAATAACAAGCTAATCTACCAAAATTGAGAAAGCCAAAAAGGGGACATTACAGTCTGCCCTCCCTAAAATTACTTATCCCCAAGCAATCCCAATTGTAAGAGTACACCTTTCCACTTGGATCCTAAGGGAAGTGTTGTGTAATGTCCCTCATATCATCAACCAACCCCTATAACACTAATAACTAAAAACCTGATGAAACATGCTGAACCATGTCAACCTAAACATCAGGAGTCACAAGAGTGTAAACCTCAAGAGGAATCAACTTAGAATGCTGACAATGTTTGATTCCCATAACTATGTAAGGTGGGATGTCATACAAATTGTCTAAGACATGCACATTAGAATTATGCATCTGGGACAATTTATATACATGAGGATTAAAAGTGAAACTACAAGCAGTCCACATCATCTACACATCGTAATACTCCCTAGTAAAACTTGACTAGAACCTTGATGCACCCAAAGGATCCCTTTGTACACAAAAGAGTGTCCAAATTTTTTTTGTTTGATCCCAAATCTAGGATGGAAGTCTTCCATGTCTGATATCCTCTAACTTCATCTACAATTTTTTTTTCTCAAATTCACCATGCTAAAAATGGTGAAGTAACCCATCATAATCCATCAAAACTATAGGGCCAACCTTATTATCTCTCAGATCCCAATACAAACAAACCTCACATGCATCCCTCATGAAGAGATATGAATATATGAAAGTATCTACAACAAAACATCTCTCTCTATCCTCTACCAAAATCCCATGGATGTGCTGACTAACCAAGCCATCATGCCCACTACCACAACAACCTCTAGAAATCCATATCTCCCATTGAAACCTATAAGTGGAAAACTCTATCAAGTACATACTAACACAATGGTAATCCAACCTCTAATCCTATCAGTAATCCCATATAAACCACTAAGTCAAATACTTTTAGCCTTTAGTCTCATCTTCTAAAGATGGTAACTTTGAGCACATAAATGACGTGCTTCCCTCAACTACAAAATGAGAATCACCATACAAGCTATCTATCCCATGCATACAAGAGTTTTGCATCAAATATAAATCATGTACAGGTGAATTAAAAACAAAATTGTAGGCACTCCTCACTGTGCACACACTGTAAAACTCCTCAGTAAGCCCTGCCTCGAATCTTGATGCACCAAATAGATCCCAAAAACTATGATCATCACCCAAAACTATACTAGTGTCAAGAGGAACATCAACATCAAACTCAAAGAGTGGATTATCATAACCCAATCCAACATCATACTCTAGGGTTTAAATAAATTCAAAAAAATTGTATATTTAAATAGGGTTTGTTAAAAAACCCCTTATTTTAGTTTTTAGTGCTAAAGGGGACATTAAAGTGGTATCAAAACTTAGATATTTCTATATTGTGGGTTTAGATCAAAATTAAAGTGATGGAATAATTTGGGAAAGTGAAGCTCTATAGAGTAGGGAGGAAAGTAGAGAAACCATGTCAGCCAATAGGTGACCTAACCAACATCTTGGAAGAAGTAGAAAATAAGTTATCCAAGGTAAAATGATCATACTATGTGACAATGAAATGGGTAGTGAAACCCTCAATTATTTCCTTGGTCTAGCCCCAACTCTTGAGATACCCAAACAAAAAGGTAAGGCTTTTTTTTACTAGTTGTATCAGTGAAATTTCAAGAATAACAACTCTAAAGGTTCATTACAATAGCAAAACCATGAGGGAGATATTTTAGCTAACTGTGAAGAGTTTTCAAGGTCTAGAGGAAAACAAAGGACCTTGTTTTGATAAGAGGGTTAAAATTATATAAAATATGGAAAAACTTAGGCCAAGTGCTTTGATGTTAGATCTTCAATGTGATGATCTTATCCTCCAAATGTTTCAACATTTCTTTACCACTACTAATGAGAATTATGCAGACAATATTGTTGCATCAATGCAAACAATTATGCCACTAATTTCTAATGAGTGTGATGCTATATTATAACCACTTATATCAGTTTTATTGACTAATATGAGAAAGGATAAGCATGGATTCTCATAATTTGCACATGCATTAGCTAAAAAGGTAGTTTAACAGTGTGAGGAAAAGTTGAAGCCATACTTAGCAATGGGAATGACAATTGAAAAGAATCAAAACTCTCCTATGATAAAAGGTAAAAAAGGTGAAGAATTAGAAAAATTAGAACCTCTGAAGGTTAAGGAAGAACAAACATTACATGTGGAATGTCAAGCATCCAAAGTGGAATTTGTTCTAGCACTAGAAGTAATTAACCATATTGCAAACATTACAAAGTTTAAGTCATCACATTTTGAGATTAATATTATGATTTATTCCAAAGTGGTGAGGAAATAGGGGGAAATATTAAAGAATGTCAAAGGAAAAAGAAAAATCTATTTTACATGATTGTGGAGAGAATTTGGTAGTTAAAGTCAAGTTTTCAGGTACTAATGTTCATTTTTAGTTTGCTCAAATTTTCATATCATCAACTAAGGGTAAGAAATTTGATTATCTTGATAGCATGGATTTATTATATCACAATCATAAATTGTCCCTAAAATTTTTTGGCCATCATGAGGATTTTTCTTACAAGAATATAAGATGAAGGGTGCTAAATGGAGAAAGGATCTTTTATAGAAAGCCCCTATCTATTTTTTGAGCATTTCATAAATTGAGACATTACCACATGAGAAGGATGTCTGGGATAGCCATGGGAAGAGACTAGAAAAGATTTATAATATTGAGGAAAATCTATCAAAAGCTTCTACATGATCCAAATGAGGTAAACTCTTTGATTGTAGCCCAAGAAATGAAAAACTTGGTAACATGTCAAATTTATTGCTTCGTACTATGCCATTTTAGGGGTGTAATCATCATGGAAACCAAAGTGAAAAGAATGATAGGATGAATATCATGTTAAAGGTCATGGAAATTAATTTATCTTTTGGTAAGCATGATGATTTACTTGCTGATTTTCAAATGCTACACAAGGTCATTTTCAATGATATCTTCCTAGGATCGCTCTTGGAAATATGTGTCTAACTTTCCATGAGGTTGAAAGAGGATGGTAAACACACTATCACTACTTTCCATCTCTCAAAATTTGATCTGAAAACAAGGTACGATTATAGGTTTTTATGGGAGAGAGGTGTTGACAAGGCCTATTTTTGCTACATTGAAAGACACTTTGACATGACATCTAGATTTCTCAATGAGTTCACCACATTTCAATTTGAGGTGAGCCAAACATTAATTTATAATTATCTAGGACAACTTGCTTTAGTAGAAAACTTGGATTTTTTGAAGCATAGTTCAGCATGGAAAAAACATAAGCAAACATTGGTGAATGACAAAATGATTCAATCGCTAGAATAAATTTCAGAACTATTGATTTTACATTCTCCCACGTGCATTATGATTTTGACTAATGGAAGCATATAAGGTATAGGTCTAAAAAATTAAGAGGAAATAAATTTAGAAGGCATTCTTATTTTCTCCTTGTGTGACAAAGAAGATGATATATTTTTTCAAAATGGTTAATTTTTGTTACATTTTTGTCATACATAAAATTTGAAAATTGTCTATCATTTGGAATCATGCCAAGGATGCATTTGCTTCTAACACATTAGGTGAAGTTTTTAGACCTTGGAAAGAGGCTATAAATTTTGAGTTAGAGAAACCACTATAACATGAGGGAATCCACCCTACTCTATGTTTGGTAATTACCAAATTTTTTGAATATCCCTTGTTGGGACAACCCCTCTATTTTGTGAAAACTCAGACCTTGTCTAGAGCAAAATTTTTTAATTTTCTTGTGAAAAATCAGCCCAATTCGAGAGGAGAAAATTCTAAGTTTTTTGTGGAAATTCAACCACTCTAATTGTGGGAACTCAACCCAACTCTTATGTAATTTTTTTGAAATTTTTGTGGGAACTCATCCCACTTCATGTGTCAATAATTTCGAAATTTTGAATTGGGTAAAACCACTCTCATGTGTGAGAACTTTTCCCATTTAGAGTGCAAGGAATTCTAGAAATTTATTATTGGGGTAGAGACTTACAAGAATGAAAAATTATCTCATTCAAAACTTGGTAAGTTCCCTTAATTTTGTAGTTTATGTGTTAAGGCAGTAGTATATAGATAGTGGTGTTCACCTCTTTCCAAGGAAGCATGTTTTGAGGAATAAATTCAAAATGCCAAAATGGGAAGACATGAAGGGGACAAAAACTCTCTCCACTTGGTTAAGAGGTAAGGACAATCTAAGGGTATTTCTAAATGTGAAAGAATGCTAAATTTATTATGCACTCACATGCCACCTTGGAGGTATGATTGGGAAGGGAAACATGAAGGTGAATAATTGGAAAGATTGGTACTTCTATGGGAATCATGGCAAGGCTGACAAATTTATGAAGATGATGACATAGGAATTTGGATGGTGGGCACTCAAGTGGGTCACAAAAATGGTATTGTTATAATATTTTTCAAGTTTACTTATTTCAAAAAAAATTGTGAACCCTATCATAGGCTTGAAGGGAGAGCATTAAGTATCATTAGAGGTCATAATGAGTGATTTTGTACTACCCTAAAGGATCACTACTCAAAAATGTGGGGGTCTCTTGGTTGGAAATGGAGTTTATGGCAAGTAAGAATGGAGGATTCCACCAAAAAAAGGAGGATAGCACCTCTTTAAGGTACGTGTATGGTTAGAAATGGCAAAGTGAACCATGGAGAGAAGCAACCATATCTTTTTTACCATGCTACCCAAAATAATACCCTCTCATTTGGTATGACCTTGAGGGTCTTCAAGCCCATGTTGAAGGTACATTATAAATGGAAACTTCAAAAGGGATAGTTTTAGTTAAAAATTATCATAAATGTGGATGACAAGAACATTGTTATGTATGTTTATAGGCCACTAACCACCAAATACATAATTGTATATGTAATATTTTTTTCCAAATTGAAAGATCACATGTTGATGGTGCAATGCTAAATTTAGGGGCAAGTTTTTAGCATGAGGGTGGTTATTCTAGGCTTGGTACTATTTGGAATAGTATTGACAACCCCTTATTAACTTCTTAGGCAACCAAAAACATATTTCCAGCTACCAATTGGAATGAGAGAGTGGTTAAGGGTTCAAGAAAGGAAGGATATTTGAACCATGTTCCTATTTAGTAGGGAAGGATGAGTGAAAAAAGGAGATGTAGAATTTTGGTTTTCATTGACATGCTTGTTCTATGTGTAGGTTTAGGAACAACCCATATGATTTTGATAAAGAGACTCTTATGATTCAAAGACTACATAGTTTATATATATCCAAGGAAACTATAATGATTATGACAAGTGACAAGCATGAGTGAGGGAAATTGAGTTTGTTTTCGACCAAAAATAATAATAGGGGACACATGGAAGCTCAAGGCTATATCCACAAAGCAAATGTTTGGTGTTGTAGTTTCCCAAGATTGAAGTGGGATCTAGGTATTCCAGAGATAATAGCAGTGGGCTCACATTTGCTTGAGGGAAAGCAAATTTGTGAAAGGCAGATTGTAATGTCCCCTTTTTTGAAAATAAAGTAATATTATTATTAAAATCAAAATTATTTTTAAATAATTTAAATAAGAGTAATAATATGCTTTAATTTATCAAAAGTGCTTTATTTTTCTAATTTTCACTAAAGTGGGGGGCTTTGAGGGTCATGGGCATTCTAAGGCTTTAAGTGGAAATTATAAGGGAATTGGCCCTTTTAAATATTTAAATTTTCCCTCCAAAAGGAATGCAACACTTGGAGGGAAGAATGAAAAAAGGAGATGATGTTTCATTATGAGGGTAGACTCTCTTTTTGAATAATTGAATTTCTGAGTTGACGCATGCAGAGCTTGATTTCTTGATTTGAAGATGAAACCTTAAAAGTGGATGGAATAAAGGATAAAAAACCTTGATATATAGTTTGGAAAATTTAGTGAGGATATTTTTTTAAGTATATTTGGCATCCAAGGGTGTTTTGAACACCATTTTGTCTTCTACAAGTGTGGTGATCAAGTTTGAGGGCATGGTGAGCTAGTTGTGAGCACAAAAGAGGGTAGTAAGCTACCTAAAGTTATAGTGAATTATCTTGGGGATAAATGAACCCTTTATAGGGTTGGGATAGTTTATTTAAATGCATAACTGGGCTATTTATTGGGTGCAAAATAACCACACACACTTTTGGTATTGTTGTGATAATTTCTAGCCATTAAACATTTGAAAAATTAGGTTTTTAAATGATTCTTATTGGATGCATTATTGGATAATTTTGTATAATTTTTGGAGAAATTAAATATTATTTTGTGCCATAATTAGGCACATAAAATATTATCCAATTAATTTCATATATATATGGTTTGAATAAATTCAAAAAAATTGCATATTTAAATAGGGTTGTTTGAAAACCCCTTGTTTCAATTTTCAGCCCTAAAGGGGACATTACATGCTAGGTATAGGGTGAGTTTTCTAAAATGGGCATGGATAAATCACCCAAGCATATCAAAGGATATATTGGAACCAATACCAAAGTTTTTTTGGAAGCATAGGCTGTAATGTGAGGTGTCTATATTTCCTCTTCCCTTCACGTATGACAACTAGAAATTGAAGGAGACTCTCCTCTTATCATGAACAAAGTGCTCAAGTCTTAGAATTACATTAATAACTTAGCACAAGAAAAAATGCCACCAGACTATGCTTGGACACTTAGTCTCATTGTATATTATGGGTTGTATAGATACTCTTCTCCAAGACTTTGTGGAGTTCCATTTCATCCTTGTCAAACACAACCTTAATTTATTGGTGGATAGACTAGCGAAAGGTGTGATAATGCACATGAACACATTATAAGGCACCAAATATTATAGTGAGGAAGAGTTAACCTATAATTACCTCCTCCACATGTAATGTAATACCATTCCACAAATTTTACTATAAGGTCAAAGTGCTCCTAGTCCCAAAAGAAACAGTTTTATTTCTTCTTTCTTAGAGTTAATAATCAATCAAGTACTTGTAGTTATCTACCATAAATTATCATGATAATGCTTAATCTAAAAAACCCCATAATACCATTCACCACATATATGTTAAAACAAATAAATTCATAGTTATATGGATATAATAACTCCCACTAGTCTTAGTTTATAAAAGAATAAGTTCCACACTAGTTTTAACCAGCTACCCACATTTAGATATTACCATGTCCCAATACACTCCTTTTATTTTTAGTCAATTTTCTCCCAGGGAAATTCACCTTGAAAACAAAAAAGTACCATATGAATAGTCAAACATTGATCATCATATAGGTGTCCACAAATAGTGTAAATTCAACACAAATAATCCCTCTGAAGTATAACCTGAGTGTTTCACATTTTGTTCAGGATATAAATTCTAAGGGATGCATTATTTTATATTATTCTACTATTTGTAGTCAAGTTTGTTTCCTATGTGGGGAGGTAAAAATACACCCTTAGGGTGTTGAAATTTTTGAAGATTCAGTCCTTATAGATATCTGTATCCATTCTATTCTTCATCATGATGGCATGTGAAGGACATCACATTATTAAGAGGCTCTGTAATTCTAGGATCAAGAGGATAGTGTGGCCTCTCTTAGTTGGCAAAACATGTTCTTGTACATTATTAAGCACCATGAGAAGGGATAATTACCATATTGATGATGGGTGGATCTCACACATAATATCCTATCTTGACAAACTACCTAGATGTAGCTAATTCAAGCAGGTGCTTCTCACTATAATTTCCAGTTCCACTATTGATTCCAATTAAACCACTGGAAAACCCCCATGGCTACACAATAGAGGGAAACGATAAGAGGAGTAGGATAATCACTATCAAAAGAAGGATTTTATTTCTTCTATCATTCTTTATCTATAAATCTTTATACAAAACTTTGTCGCTATGAAAACTTACATAATATACAGACAAAACTAATGCTGAAGGTATGAGAAGCATAAATATTCCATGTAATTTATGCAGTATTTTCATGTTGCTAGCCCCACTATCCTAGAGTATCATTACAAGGCATAAGAGAAAAAAGTGGACTATGGGGTTTACAAAAACTTTGAGTGTGTCTTCCTCTTCGAGTTCCCTATCCTCTAATGAACAACATGATGCATATTCCTACTCCCAAGTTTCCCCATTCCCAGTTCCATTGAATTAAAAATCCAACATTGTTTATTCACCAACATCATAATTTTCATATTTATAAGACCATGGTTGCCTACTGAAACTCTGTATTCATTAATTATATGAAAGGTATTATCATGAAGAAGACCTGATGTATCATCATCATGCATTGGTTACTCTTCTTAGACTAGACTACCTGTTGGGTGAATATTTTATCATCAACTAGCTGACGGCAAAATAGTTACATCAACCACAGCATAAGGAGATTTATATGGCAAAATGGATGTGGTGACCACAACTAGAATGAGATAAATCTCTCCTCTCATCAAGGGGAGGTTCCCTATAAACTATAATATACTAATATATAAGCTGAAAATAGACTCAGGGGTGAAATCATACCATCCATCTCTCTTTTTTTAGAGATGATGTTCAAGGAATAGAGGAGAATTCTGGTGTAATTACTGAAGGATCTTCTCTTCTTTTAGAAATGATATTCAACAAACAACATGAATCCTTCCTTGGGTAGCAACTGTAACCACAAGAAACCCATGAAAGCACAAAGTCTTTCGTTACTTCTCCCATTGATTTAGGACAAGGAAACCATAGAATGAAGTGTAGCCCAAAGTCTCCACCTAAAAATAAAATAGAGTAAAAGATTACGAAGGATAAGGGGAGCTCAAAGTCTCTCCAATATCCTTTACACAAAACACCGACTGAAGACAATTATGGCAGCACAAAGTCTCCCACAAAACACCGACTGAAGACATCTTCCATGTTATTTCCACTTGTTCTACTTATTTGATTAAATGGAAAAGACTATATTTAGGAAAAAGACATAAGAATAATTTCCTAGATAACACAAGCTATTTCAACACAAAGTCTGAAAGGTCACTTGCTTTCTCATTCACTTAACAAAATATGATTAACAGTTTGAGCTCAAAGTCTCAAGAATGCATTTAAATTTGGGTAGAGCTTCACTTGTTAATAACAAAGAGACCCTATTTTATAAAAAATGAGAGATTACAATATATAACATCCAAAGGAAGACTTGGGTGCTTGTTTTCATGAAAATGGCCCATGCTGCATTGAATGTATTAAATGCATTGGAAGGGGCCATGCTAGAAAAGGTTATTGACCTTAACTTTGACATTTTAAAACATCTCAAATGTCTCCTTTTAAGCATGTTTTTCCTAGTCTTCTTTATGATGCTTACACGACTGTCCATTCATCTTTCCTCAATGTAGAAAAATAGGCCGTGCCATTGAATGTCTGCGCTCTTTGATGTCCACCTGGTGGACTATTCCACCTACTAGAATAACTCTTCTATAGATATTTATATATTTTATTTAGTCATTCCCTCTTTCCTTGCTACATTTTGTCTCTTCTTGGTGATTTGAGCTCTCAGGGCTATCTTCTCGCTTTTAACTAGCTCCTTCGGCTCCTTTTTTGGCTAGTCACTGAGTTTGTTCTTAGGTCTTTTGAAAATCAATAGTTATTCCATCACCTTGAATTTGATGTCCACAAGGATGTCACCAGTCACTTGAACCACTTTGAACCTTGAACCTTGAACTCTTTTGGTTTAATGGTTCAATGGTTCAAAGTTTAACGATTCGGTGATTCAATGTTTTGTAAAGGGCTATGTTCACTTAGTTTTTTTTGTGTGCTTAAGGCATCGTTGAACCAATTATTTGAACCATTTGGTTGAAAATTTTTCTATAATATTCCACTTCATCCATTTGCTCAAAGCTTCTGCTCTAACTTTGAACTTTGAACCCTTCAAACTCGCTGAACCTGTTGAACCTTTCAAAGTTCAATGGTTTAATGGTTCATTCTAACTCTTTGAATCCATTAAAGATTTGAACTCTTTGAATATTTTTATTATTTGAGTCTATTGAACTCATTGAACTTTTAAACCTTGTTGTTAAGTCTTTTGATTGAACCTCAGTGTTGAACTATCCTCAAAACACTTAGGAAATGCCTCAAGTGTTTTGAACTTCCCTTTGAAAAAGCCCACCTATTAAACCTATGATTTTCTTAGCTAAAAAGGCTTAATTATTTGAAAAACTTAATTACTAAGAACATTTTGAAAGAAAGAAAGAGACCATTTTGTCCTATAGGACTGAAAATGGTCGACGTGTTGTCCACAAAAACAAGTGATGGATTTTGGGAACAATAGCTGGCTCTAGTTGGGGAACTTCCATCGATTGAAATTTTGAAACAATAAAAGGGAGTATAATATAGAATCTCAGTGCCTTTATCTATGCCATTGGCTATGGAGTCATGCCACTCAAAAAAAAGGTGCTAAAAACAAATGAACAACACAAAACAAAGAAAGATGATACATATGTACAATTGGGTTTATCTGATACTTCAAGGATTGAAGTGCTTTAGATGATGCCCACTATGAAGTAGTGAAAATGGTGTTCCATCTTGATATATCAACAAGAGACTATTTTCACTGCAGAATCAGTGATTGGCGAATGGACTTCTCTACTAGGAATCCATTCTGTGCATTCCTTTTGGTTCTCTCTTCTTGCTCCTCAACAAGACTTGATCTTTAATTTGAAAACTATGAATCTTTGCTTTCTTGCTAAAGAGTTTCTTTACCTAGTTTTGATATGCAGCAATATGGTCCACTACCATAATTTATTGCTCTTCTATTTTAGTCTAGCACATGATTTAATGGTCATCATTAAACACTTGCCAATGGTTAGCATTATCAGGTACACTTGGTTGAAAGACCAGCTCAATAGTGTACTTATGCTCTTTAAAATCTTGGTGAGGAGCCATGAGGGTTATAAAGATTGCCAAGGAATCTACAAAATTGTTGAATTCTCTGGGCACCATAGAAATACTGAAAGCATCAAAACTTTTAAGGTAGTCCCACACTAGATTACGATAATGTCACAATCTTTCTTTCTTAGTTTGATACATGTTCCTCACCTAAAAAACCACTAGCTCAGCATCTCCCTAGGCATGAAGATGTTTGATGCCTTTAGCTTGAGTAGCCTTCAATCCAAGCATTAAAGATTCATACTAAACAGTGTTGTTGGTATTGCTGAACTGCAACTTGTATGAATAGGGAAAAATATCTCCTTGAGGAGATATCAAAACAACTTTGGCTCCAGAATTGGTAGAAGAATAGCTGCCATCAAATTCAAGAATCCAGACATCATTAGAATATGATCTTCTTTCATTTTTTTCATTAGGGAGGGAAGATCCTTTTTCATCTAAACTATGCTCTACCAATTCTTCTGAGGTCTTGTCTGAATTTTTTGGATTGTCACCGAGTAAACTTTCATCTTCTAAAATAGGAACATCTTTAGTAGACAGAAAGTAATTACCCATTCTTGAGGACTCAAACAAAATTTGAGCTTCAGGGGCTAATGTTTGGGTGACAATGTATTTTGATTCCTTCTCAAGAAGCAACCTTTGCATGATGCCCTTATAAGGTATCCTCACCTCAGATAGGTCCATGTTCAATTCTCCACCAACATCCTTGCAATATTTTTGGCCAAGCAAAATGCAATAGGAAGTTGGAACATTGGCCACCAGGACTATCATTTTAATCCTCTTATCTAGGAAGGCCACAAATGCAAATTGGGCATCTTTGATCTATCCCAAAAGTGGCACTTGTTTGTTTTCCATGGAGAAACATCTCCCATAATTTTTGGTCAGAGTGAGACCAAGAGCATCTGCCACCTTGGCAAGCATCACATTGTCAGAGGCTCTAGAGTCTACTGTGCAGTTGCTCAGCTTATGACCATTTATCAACAGGGAAACATAGAAAGGTTCTATTTTCCCAAGGGAAATATGAGGAGTAATGACAAGATTATTTCAGGCAGATGTGTTCTTTGGGGGATCATGAGTTACGTGAAAAATAATTTGTCCTACAGGGATGGTTTTGTTCTTGATGCATTCAACTAACCTATCCAATTGCTTAGGGTTGGCTTGTAAGTATTCAAACTCAGACATTTAGATCTTGGTCTTCCTAGTATGGTCAATTTTATCAAATGACTAAAAATAACTAGGAATAGAGGAAGGAAGTCCATCATTGTGGGTTTTATTGGGTGTGGGATTGGTCTGAGAGATTGAAGTAGAAGGTGAAGGATTGCTTGAGGTACTTACTTTTTTATTGCTCATCGGGTCCTTTGATTGGAAAGGCAGATAAGTCCCTTATTTAGCAATTGAAATTGCTAGTTGAGATTCTTCCCCTATTTTTCCCTTATTATCTTGTTGAGTTGACTGGTTTTGGGACCTGGTAAATACAACATATGATCCATCAAACACTTCTCTCTTACTTATAGCTTCATCTTGGTAATTCAGGAAACCAATGTTGGAGTCACCAGCTAATTCTTCTTCACCTTCTGCAAAGAAATCAACGTCATCATCTTGGTTTAACTCCAGTTGGAAAGAGAAATCATATTTATCTTTAAGATAACCAACTGCTAAGTTAGCTGGTGCTACTTTAATGGCAAGCTTCCCTGATGGGGGAGGAAGATGATTTGGTTGCCCTTGATTTCTGGTAGCATTACCTTGATATGACTAGTTGGGAAACATCCTCCTTGGTATATCTCGATAAGAAGGAGGAGCAGACATCCCCTGGGCCATTTGTTTTTTTAGAGCTAACAATTCATTTGCTAGCTTTTGCACCATAGGATCAGTGGTGCCTGCATAGAAATTTTTAGAAGATGAAGAAAATTTATTTTTGTTAGGATCTCTTCTTATCTTTCCTGCCAAGATAAGATCATCTTCAACCTCATTGGCCAAAATATGAGCTATAACAAGATCTATGTGGCCAACCCACCTCAACAAGAAACTCACTTCAAGAAGTTGAGAATTGATGAAGAAGCATTTAAGATTTTTAGGTGTCAACTGAGCAATGGTAGGAATCCTATTCCTTAGGTTGTCAAATTTAGCGATGAAGTCTCACATGGGTTCATGAGGCTCCTTCTTCATTTGTGTAAGCTGAGCTAACAAGGCATGTGCATCTTCTGCAGGTTTGAATCTAGCCTCAAACTTAGCGTTGAGATTATTCTAGTCAGTCACTGTTTGTACTTATAGATGATAAAACTAGTCTGTAGCAGTGCCTTGCAATGTTTCCACAAACATTTTGAATGCTATGTCTTCATATGTAATGCCTATCACACCACAGGCTATGCAAAAGGATGAAATATTTTCATTAGGATGAAGTCTCCCATCACCATAGAACTTGGAAAAATTATTTCTTGAACTATGGGGTAGTTCATGTAAATGTGGGGTTAGATTCAGAGGACCAAAAGTATTACCCCAGGGGCCTTGAGCTGCTATGATATGACTATTGGAAAGAGGGATAACAAATCTCTGTGGGATATGTATAGACAAAGCTCTACTAGTAGAGGAAAGAGAAACTTTTCTTGGTATTAGGGACTTGACGTTGGTAGGAGGAAAACTCTTGGTTTGTTAAAGGTGAGATGGTGTTGGAAAAAGATCAGAATTACTCAACTGCACCAACTTAAATATAGGGTCAACAATACCTCAAGCTCTTTGGCTTCACATATACAGTGGATCAGCCAAAGTGTGAAATGGAAATGGAAAAGAAATATAACTACTTCAATTTGAAGCTTCAGGCTTCAAAATACTTGTTCTTCCCTAGTGGAGTCACCAAAAAATGTTGGTGTGAAGCTGCTCATCATTCCCCAGTAGAGTCACCAAAAAACTGTTGGCGTGAAGCTATTCATTCTTCCCCAACAGAGTCACCAAAAACTATTGGGTGAATATTTTGTCATCAACTGGCTGATGGCAAAATGGTTACATCAACCACAACATAAGGATATTTATATGGCAAAATGGATATGGTCACCACAGCCAGAATGAGATAAATCTCTCCTCTCAGCAAGGGGAGGTTCCCTATAAACTATAATATACTAATATATAAGCTGAAAATAGACTTAGGGGTGAAATCATACCATCCATCTCTCTTTTTTTATAGATGATGTTCATAGAATAGAAGATAATTCTAGTGTAATTACTGAAGGCACTTCTCTTCTTTCAGAAATGATATTCAACAAATAACAAGAATCCTTCCTTGGGTAGTAACTATAACCACAAGAAACTCATGAAAGCACAAAGTCTTTCGTTGCTTCTCCCACTAATTTAGGATAAGGAAATCATAGAATGAAGTGTAGCCCAAAGTCTCCACCTAAAAATACAACAGAGTAAAAGATTATGAACGATAAGGGGAGCTTAAAGTATCTCCAGTATCCTTTACACAAAACACAGACTGAAGATAATTATGGCAGCACAAAGTCTCCCACAGTCAGCTTTAGGACATCTTCTAGCTTATTTCCACTTGTTCTACTTATTTTATTAAATGGACAAGACTATATTCAGGAAAAAGACATAAGAAGAATTTCTTAGATAACACAAGCTATTTCAACACAAAGTCTGAAAGGTCACTTGCTTTCTCATTCACTTAACAAAATATGATTAATAGTCTGAGCTCAAAGTCTCAAGAATGCCTTTCAATTTAGGTAGAGCTTCACTTCTTAATAATAGAGAGATCATCTTTTATACAAAATGAGAGATTACAATATATAGCATCCAAAGGAAGACTTGGGTGCTTGTTTTCATGAAAATGGCCCATGTTGCATTGAATGTATTAAATTAATTGAAAGGGGCCATGCTAGAATAGGTTATCAACCTTAACTTTGGAATTCTAAATCATCTCAAATGTCTCCTTATAATCATGGGTTGCCTAGTCTTCTTTATGATGCTTACATGGCTATCCATTTGCCTTTATTCAATGCAGAAAAATAGGCCATGCCATTGAATGTCTGTGCTCTCTGATGTCCACCTGGTGGACTGTTCCACCTAATGGAATAACTCTTTTACAGATATTTCTAGATTTTTTGTAGTTATTCCCTCTTTCCTTGCTACATTTTGTCTCTTCCTGGTGATCTAAGCTCTCGAGGCTATCTTCTCACTTTCAGATGGCTCCTTCGGCTCCTTTTTTGGCTGGTCACTGAGTTTGTTCTCAGGTCTTTTTAAAATCAATAGTTATTCCATCACCCTAAATTTGGAATCCATGGGGACATCACCAGTGGCTTGAACCATTTTGAGCCTTGAACCTTGAACTCTTTTGGTTCAATGGTTCAAAGTTTAATAGTTTGATGATTCAATGTTTTGTAAAGGGCCACATTCACTTAGTTTTCTTTTGTGTGCTCAATGTGTCATTGAACCATTTGGTTGAACCTTTTTTTGGAATATTTTGCTTCATCCATTTGATCAAAGCTTCCACTCAAACTTTGAAATTTGAACCTTTCAAACTCGTTGAACCCATTGAACCTTTGAACCTTTCAAAGTTCAACGGTTCAATGGTTCAACGGTTCATTCTAACTCTTTGAATCCTTTTATTCTTTGAGTCTGCTAAACTTGTTAAAAATTTGAACCTTTCAGAGTCAGGGTTCAATGGTTCAATGGTTCAATGGTTCATTCCAATTCTTTGAACCTCACTGTTAAGTCTTTTGATTGAACCTCAGGGTTGAACCATCCTCAAAACACTTAGGAAATGCCTCAAGTGTTTTGAACTTCCCTTTGAGAAAGCTCACCTATTAAACCTATGATTTCCTTATCTAAAAAGGCTTGATTATTTGATAAACTTAACTACTTAGAATATTTTGAAAGAAAGAAATAGAGCATTTTGGCCTGCAGGACCGAAAATGGTCAACATGTTGTCCACAAAAACAAGTGATGGATTTTGGGAACAACACTACCTACATTAACATTTGGTTTTTAACATTAACACAACTACTATTTTGGCCAAATCTTGTGGCCATTTGGAATTATATTAGTTTTAATCAATAAAACCACTAGACCACCCTCAATATACTAATTAATAAAGTTTCTTTGGATATATCTCTCTCCACCCCCTATGTCAAGTCATGTTATAGAAACTACCAAAATCCCCTCACTACCTATTCTGTATTTGAATCCTCTTATGACCCAAATTATAGAGGCTTCTACTATGTCAATTAATAAGGTTGTCTAATAGGAAAATAATAATGTGATAAGTCCAAAAATTAACATGTAAAATTACTCATTAGAAGTGATGTAGAGCATATACCAAGAAAACATCTTAACCTTTGTTTCTTAATCCACTCTCTTAACCAATGCTTACTAGATCAATTCTTTATGCAAAATTCTAGGCTTCAATTCTCTGTTAGGAGGACTCAAATAGTTTATTAGTTCATATAGGGTCTCATTACCCTCTCAATCCATTTTCATAACTCCGTCAACACTTTTCAAGACTCTCAAACACTTCTTAAGTTTCAATTCCATTGTCATTCACAATTTTGCCTTTTAATTCACAATCATACTAGCCCATTCAAAATCATTAATGACTAGTAAAAAATAATTACAATGTTTTAATACAAATCAAAACTCAAATCTTTCTTCACATGATATACTATACGTTTGGATCAAATTTGAAGACTCAACTCATCTCCTAAATACCCTTCTTTCTTTAAACCTATTCTTTTAGCCCTTTTCTAGGCCTAATACAAACTCAAACCTTAGAATGCATTATTAATAGTCTATACATGTTATACAATATTAATAATAAGCTAGGGAACACCTCATTTTGTAAGACTACAAATATTTGGGAATTTTCATTAGTTAGAATGCAACATATCAAGCAAACCCTAATTTGGGGTTTTCGTGTACACTGTCTCATTTGAGAGGCTTCAAAATTTATTTTCACACATTATATTGAGTTTAAAGTGATAAAATTTGGTTTGATATAAATTTATTAACCCTAAGAATATTTTCCAACCACCAGATAGTGATGGCCAATCTATTATTATACCCTTTCCACCGTAAATATAGTCAAATGTGCCATGTTTTATCACTCTACATGCATGTATGTGAGTCAAAAACTCAAGAAATATTTCAATCAAAGAATATTGAAACATTTAATTGAATTAAAAATTCATATCTCCATCTACTATATCTCTATTCCATTGATGGAATGATATTTTATTATATGGAATCAACACACAGTTTATGTACTCTTAATAGGTTTCTTGAAAACACATAGATTATTTACCTATCCAATATGATCCTTAAGGTTTTTAGGGATTAATACTTGAAAATTAGTCCAAAAATAAATAACATTTATTTAATCAATTACTTATTCAATATAGATTCATCATCCATGCCTCATAACAGTCACAATGTAGTTTTTCAAAGTATCCAATAGGAAAATATGGTCCTGTACTTTAATAACTCTTTGATAAACTTGGGTATTTAAGCCTAAAAATTTACTCAATATAACTTATTTATAACATTATATAATCTAAAAACATATGTTATAGACAATAAAGACAACATAGTCTAAAATCAAAGGTATTAAACCTCAGACAAGGAACTGTTCACAAAGTTCTAGTATAGGGTCTATATATACCATCCACAAACAAGGGTACATTAGTATATCTATCCATGAATAATATGATTCCAAAAAAAATTATTTATACCTTATACCATCCTTGAAACATATTAAAACATAGTGATCATTGTCTTTCATTAGACATGCATAATTTGCAACTAATCATCTTTTTCACCCAACAGGGGATCTAAGTACTTAGTTTGCAAGAATAGGGTTTATCTCTATCTATGACTCTTTAAAATTTTCTATTACAATAATAATTATGCATAAATACATCAACCATGTTTTAAATCAAATAAAATCTCATTCTTTCACTTATCAAACACATATACTGGCAGCAACAGTAACATTGACCTCAAAAGGTTTGCATTTTTCTTCATTTAAATAACAAGGTTTTTACAAAAACATATCAAATTATTCATACCAGGATTTTTTCCTTTATTTTAATCAATTAATTTTAATTTAATGTGAGATATCCAAAAACAAAACTAACTTATAGACTCCTACTAATGTGCATAACTGAATCTTGATGAGTTAGACTACACAAAGGTTTATTTTATGCATAACATAGTTCTTGATTTTCACATACATGACATATAGAATCATAACTATAGAATATTACCAATCTATTGGAAATTCAATATATCTAAACCCATTGACATATTTCATTATGTAAGGGCTATAGATGTCTATTGCATTTTTTCATAGGTTTTCTGTGTGTAATTTTCTTTTATTCTTTTTTTTGTTGGATAGTTTATTTTATCTTATGTATGTATGTATGTATGTGGTCTTGAATTTGTAACAAACATTTCCAAATCTGATCAAAACCTTCTGATTTTTTACCTTAGGAATTTTTACAAACACTTGTCTTGCCACCTTGTATTTGCTAGTAATGAATTTCGGTTTGCTTTTGTTTGGGTTTTGGTGGTTACCAATGATGTATAAATGCTTGAAAATGAATGCCAAGTTATCTAACAATACAAAGAATATGAAATGAAAGTATTTTTTATTCTTTTCATATGCATATACATGAACTAATTATGCAAAATGCACACCTACAACCATAAGACATTTTGACAAATAGTTGTCATGTAACCTTTATTCACCTTTGATATGTTGATGATAAATTTCTGATTATAAATCAAATTACAATGCTCATGAACATGATTGATTTTACATTATAATCATGCTTACATAATGTTATAAAGTCTACAACTAATTTTTAGATTTATACTTAGACTTAAAAATGCATATAAATAAGAAAATAGTAATGAAAACCTAGAATAGAAAGTTGGAACTAACTACAGATTAGATGAAAGCAACCTCTGAATTTTATCAGCATCTATGGAGCCATTTCTTGCATAGAATCGACCCCCTATAAGAGTGTCAACCCTGCTCTAGGTCCTAGAGAAGACACAACATGTTGAGAGGATGGTATGGCTGGCTCTATGTTAGAGTATATGACCTAGGGATGTGTGCACAATAATGAATCAATCAAACTCTTATGGTGTTTTATCATCACAATAAAATTTGCTCAAAAACCTTAATGAAACTTCTCCAATCTACACAACATTGGTCTTTGAATGAAACCAATTCTCATAGGCTAACTTCAACTAGTGTTGCACAACCTCAAAAAGCACAAACACTAAAGAATGAACATTCTTCAATGCCTGAAAGCTATGGAAATGTAGAAACCCTTGGTTTCTTTCCTCCAATGCCAAACTCACAAGAGCCAAATTTTATAAAATGCATAATGAATTCCAATAACTTCTTATTGATGCCTTATATAATTTTTTCCCAAGAAGAGTTCGTTCCTCTAGAAGGCTTTTTTAATCATTTAAAAATGATATTTAAATGTGCACTTTATAACTTTAATAAATTATTTGATAAATGGGTGCTCAAATAATAATAATATTTAATGTAATTTAAGTGACCTTTTTGAGGGTCATGGCCCCATTGGACATAAAGTTACAATATAAATCTATAATTTCCCTTTATAAATAATTATTAATAAAGTAATCACTTTATTAATAATTAAAATAACATAACTCCACAAATAATCATTATTTATCAATTTCATATGAACCTGAGAGTTAACCATTATATCAATTATGCATCCAACTACCTTACTAAAAATATTAAGGGCCCCTCTCTAACATCCACTGACTTACTATAATAGTAAGTCCCTCAAACGAAACCAAAAACTCTTGAATATCAATGCCTCAGAACAAATGAAGGATCTGGGGAGATAAACACTTACAACTACCTCCTAAAGAGCTCCATTATGCCCACACTAGACCCACTAAACCACCATACTAGATTACGAGGGTCAAATAATAAGATAATCTATGAAAATTGAGAACAAGCCAAAAAAGGGACATTATAGTCTGTCCTCCTTAAAATTGCTTGTCCCCAAGCAATCCCAACTGCAAGAGAACTCCTTTCCACCTGGATCCCAAGGGAATAATTATGTAATTTCCCTCATATCATCAACCAACTCCTATAACACCAACAACTGAACAACTGATGAGTCATGATGAACCATGTCAACCTCAACATTAGGTGTCATAAGAGTGTAAAACTCAAGAGGAAGCAACTTAGAATGTTGACAAAGTTTATTTTCCATAACTACGTAAGGTGGGATGTCATACAAACTATCCAACACATTCACATCATAATTATGCATCTAGAAAAATTAATGTACATGAGGATCAGAAGTGAAACTGTAAGCAGTCCACTTCATGTACACACTGTAATACTCCACAGTAAAACTTGATTGGAACCTTGATGCACCTGAAGGATCCCTCTACACACTGAATAATGTCCAATTTTTTTTCTTGGATCCCAAATCTAGAATGGAAGTCTACCATGTTTGATATCCTCTAACTTCCTCTATGTAAATATATTCTTAACTTTACCTTACTAAAAATGGTGAAGCAACCCATTAGAACCCATCCAAACTGCAGTGCCAACCCTATCACCACCTAGATCCCAATACAAATGAACCTCAAATATATTTGTTATGAAGAGATATGAATATATGAAAGTATCTACAACACAACATCTCTCTCTATCCTCTGCCAAACTCCCATGGATGTGCTTACTAACCAAGCCATCATGCCCACTACCACAACGACCTCCAAGAAGCCCTATCTCCCATTAAAACCCATAAGTGGAAAAGTTTATCAGGTACACACTAGAATGATGGTAATCCAACCTTTGATCCTAAAAGTAATCCCCTACAAACCACTAAGTCAAGTACTTGTAGCCTCTAGTCTCATCTTTTGAAGATGGTAATTCTTAGCACATAAATGATTTGCTTCCCTCGACTATGCAATGAGAATCATCATACAAGCTATCTATCCCATGTGCATAAGAGTTTTACATCAAACACAAATCATGTACAGGTGAATCAAAAACAAAAATTTAGGCACTCCTCACCATACACACACTATAAAACTCCTTAGTGAACCCTGCCTCAAATCTTGATGCACTAGATGGATCCAAAACACTAATGATCATCACCCAAAATTGTACTAGTGTCAGGAAGAAGATCAACATCAAACTCAAAGAGTGGATTATCATAACCCAATCTAGAATCATACTCAAATAATGGATTATTCACAAATTACACAACCACTCCATGCTGATCTGAATCATCCATCTCCCAACCCCTTGAACAATGGATTGAATTGAACTCTTGAACAACCTCCTTCTCTCTCCTTGTGCCCTTCTCTCTATTGAGAGAGATAGAATGGAAAATCCCACCATCATGTGAGCCATCAGCTCTACCCACTTCTTTAGTGAAGGTAATATTGTTATGTACCACATGGGATGGCTCTAATGACATAATAAAAGTTGTTGATTTGACAATATCTTCACACAATCCTTCCATAGTAACTGCATATCTATCTGAAGAATTATCCTGGGACTCATCACCACTAAGTGAAGTTTTTGTTTCATTTTCCAAGGTTTGATTTGTAAAATTAGACTTGTTGTGGCTTGTATCCTCATCACATAATTCATTTTTAACACCTAAATCTAGAGTGTCAATGTTAGGTAACTCCACACATCCACCATCTTCATGAGGAATAGCTACTATCTCATGAGTAAGCTCAACATTATGACTACTATCATAAAATAGAAAATTAAGGGCTACATAGATCTTATCTATAGTGTCCTCAAGGAGCTCATCCAAAACTTCATCCTTTGCTAATTGTCTATTGCCAAGTGCTAATTTAAGAGGTGTCTTCAAAGGAAAACTAAGTGTATTATGTGCCATAATTTCTATCCCATTGCTGTAATGTAAATAAACATGTGTAGAAGTCTCCCTTACCTTGTTATTCATGAATTAGTGGTTAGGCCCTCGATAACCTTTTCAAGTGAAGCATAAACATTGCCTCCTCATTTCATTCTTTCTCATTATGAGAGTTCTTATAACCTGATCATTGAGTTTAGTTATAGAACCACCTTCATAATTTGATTTAGTATTTCTACCATACCTACTCACACTATGTGCATGACTGAATTTTTTCCCTTTAGATGAAATTTTCTCCTTATACAACATCCTAATATACTTTACCAACCCAATATTTTCAGGCCTCAAGATGATAACAAAGTTTAAAAAATTATTAACAGAGTACTATGCTTTAAAATAATTTGGCATACTCTGATAGTCCTCAAAGAGTTGAGGAGCTTCTCATTCATAACTTTCCCTCATTTTTATGGCATCTTATTTGATCTCATTCATGGATTTCCCTATAATATTGTAGTAACCCATAACTGAAACTTATGAGTGTTGGTCACCTGAATGATGCAATGTTAGCTCTCATAATATTTAATTCAAACTGCAATAGGATGGTAGGAAACTACTTTGATACCACTGTAATGGCCCTTGCCAAATCTGATCAAAACACTCTAATTTTTTGCCTTAGGAATTTTCACAAACACTTGTCTTGCCACCTTGTATTTACTGGTAATGATTTTTTTAATGGGTTTTGGTGGTTGTCAATGATGTATAAATGCTTGAAAATGAATTCCAAGTTATCTAACAATGCAAAGAATATGAAATGAAAGTATTTTTTGATCTTTTCATATGCATATAAATGAACTACTTATGCAAAATGCACACCTACATCCATAAGACATTTTGACAAACAATTGTCATGCAACCTTTATTAACCTTTGATATGTTGATGCAAAAATTTTGATTAAAAATCACATTACAATGCTCATGAATATGACTTTATGCCTACACAATGTCATAAAGTCTGCAACTTATTTTCAGATTTGTACTCAGACTTAACAATGCATACAAATAAGAAAATAACAATGAAAACTTAAAATATAAGGTTAGAACTAACTAAAAATTAGATGAATGCAACCTCAAAATTTTATCAACATTTATGGATCCCTTTCTTGCATAGAATCGACCCCCTCTAAGAGTGCCACCCCTGCTCTAGGTCATAGAGAAGACACACCATGTTGAGAGGATGTACAGCTGGTTATATGTCAAAGTGTATGGCCTAGGGATGTGTGACCAATAATAAATCAATAAAAATCTTATGGTATTTGATCTTCACAATAAAATCTTCTCAAAAATCTTAATGAAACTTCTCCAATCTGCACAATATTGGTCTTTGAATGAAACCAATTCTCATAGGCTAACTTCAACTAGTGTTGCACAACCTTAGAAAGCATGAACACTAAGAATTAACGTTATACAATGCCTAAAATCTATAGAAATACAAAAACCCTTGGTTTCTTTCCTCCAATGCCAAACTCACAAGAGCCAAATTTTATAAAATGCATAATGAATGCCAATAGCTTCTTGTTGATGCCTTATATAATTTTTTCCCAAGAAGAGGTCGATCCTCTAGAAGGCTCTTTTAATCATTTAAAAATGATATTTAAAAGTGCACTTTATAACTTTAATAAATGCTTTGATAAGTGGGTACTCAAATAATAATAATAATATTTAATGTATTTTAAGTGACCTTTTTGAGGGTCATGGCCCCATTAGACATAAAGTTATAATATAAATTTATAATTGCACTTTATAAAGAATTATTAATAAATTAATCACTTTATTAATAATTAGAATAACATAACTCCACAAATAATCATTATTTCTCAATTTTGTCTGAACCTGAGAGTTAACCATTGTATCCATTGTGCATCCAACTACCTTAGTAAAAATAGTAAGGGTCCCTCTCTAACATCCATTGACTTACTATAAATAGTAAGTCCCTCAAATGGAACTAGAAACCCCTAAATATCAATGCCTCAAAACAAATAAAGGATTTGAGGAGATAAACATTTACAACTAACACCTGAAGAGCTCCATAATTCCCAAAATAGATCCTCTAAACCACCACACTAGCCTACGAGGGTCAAGTAATAGGCTAATGTACCAAAACTGAGAACAAGCCAAAAAGGGGACATTACAACATTTTTGATAAATAATCTTATTCATAACAATTTGAGAATAACCATATCAATTTTTAGAATAACAATTTTTGTGTCCTCATTAAACCAAACTCCTAATATTGAGATTTAATTAAACTCTTAAATCAAACATATTTAGGATTTTTATTACAGGGAACTAATATTTTAGTTTTTGGGAGTATTGGGTTGTCTATAATTATAGTTAAAAATATGGACATATGCCAAGGTTTAAAACATTGCGATGATGATGATGCTGACTTTTAATGTCATTTAGACCACATTTGTCTCTACGACCTATCAAAATGTATACAAAATGAAATTTGTTTAAATTATTGTTGTACAGTGTCCTTGGAGTTGCCTTTATTGATGCCAAACTTTACCATTTTTTAAATCTTCCCAACTGAAGTGACCTAGAAAGGGAGTAACAAATCATATGCAAATTAAAATTTTAAATGATTATACACAAAAAAAACAAAACGAGACAAAATTAAGAGATGATTTTCAACACCCTATTAGTCCAAAATTGTTAAGCTACTACCAAAATAACTGGAGTGTTTTAGTTTTTCAAGGACTGATCATGAAACATTAGACAATCGACTTTAACCCTCTAGAGGATGAACCCTTTACCTCATTTTGTGTGAGGTCTCTGTCCCTATTTTTGGATAGATTGATTTATCCTTGAAATTTTCTTGATGCTTTCTCAAATCATTTTTAAATAAACCAACCAAAACTACACAAGGATATGTATAGGCACAGATCTAAAGAACCTTATAATAGACTATCAAATAATATTTGTAATCTAGTTGGCATTTTGAGGCAGTCTTTTGGTAGATTATAGACAAACTAGTACATCACCTTGTTAGGTCATAGCTCCTTGACTATAGCTCAGAAGTCAAAGTTTTGATATGTGTTGGAAAGCACAAGATATGAATAAATTTTGGATGCCCTAAAGCTAGCTCCACCATGTAATGTTCCATTTTCAATGCTAGCTCACTAAGGAGACCTTTGGCCCAATTTGACTTTCCATGGGCAAAAAGGGAATACAAGGGAAGTGCTTTAATGTTATATTTTTAAGTTTATTAAAAGTGGGTCAAAGAGGTGAATTTTAATTTATCCCTTATTTAAAAGGATCATGGTGATTCAATTTTTAAATATTTGAATCTTTCCCTCCATTTTGAGCACCTGGATTGGAAGGAAAGGATATAAAAGAAATAAAAGAGGTTAATTTTTGGATTATGTTATTATGATCAACTAAAATTCAAAGTTTGAGTAGCTTGATTATGCTTTCATCCCTATAGGATGAAACCTCTCTTTGATATTTAGGTATTGAGGATGAAACCCTTCAATGTATAATAGGTGACTTCATCTAAAAGTCATATTTGAGCATAAATTGGCAGATTTCAAGTCTAAGGCACCTTTCCAAGTGTAGCACAATAGAGGAACAACTTTTGGATGTGGGACACAACTGTTAGCGACCCTATTTAGGAAAGCAAACTTCATTTTTAGGTCTATTAAGGGTAGTGACATCAGTGGGTACCCTTTCCTAGTGCAATGAACCCCTTGAGGGTTTGAAACTATAGTTTCTAGGGTAATTTGTGGAAGATTTTGATTTTTTTTAATCTAAAAATTAATTACTATTTATTTAATAATTTTTAGACCTGATTTTATTGTGAAAATCAGACTTATGGGCTCAATAAATATTTTGAAATTTCTATAATTTTTATAAGGGTTTCTATGAGAAAAAATGATTATTTTTATACATGAATAATTATTTTTTAGAAGTCTACAATTTATGATAAGGTTTTTAAAAAAAAACATGAATTTAATATTTCTAGTATAAGGGTTTGCTGAAAAACCCAAATTGTTCTAATTTGTCCAAAAAGGGACATTTTATTGGTATCAGGTTAAATATTTTAGCAGCCTATGAAGGAGAAATTAAAAAAAAAATTAAAAAAAAATAAAAAATTATAGATACGTATATCTATCATACCCCTATCAGATGAAGCAGATTCTAGTTCATACAATGCAATACTAGTGGTTATACCATTCAAAATTAGGGTTTCAATCAAAGTTTCAAGTTTTTTTGTGTTTTGAGGCATTAGATCTTGCTGTCCTATGATTCAAATAGAGAATATAAAATGGCTAACATAATTTTTTATGACACTAGGTTTGAGAAGTTTGCTGAAGGGAAATAGAGATTGAATAATATGATGGCATGGCTGATCCATACCATGAAAAATTTGAATGGTGAAGGAATCTATTCAAGGGAAAAAAATAATATTCAACCAACAAGGACCATGAGTGATTCTTCATCTAGGTCATTTTGGCCTACTTTCATTCCAAGAGAAGAGACCATTCTAACGAGGAAAACTCAAACTTCCATAGTTGATGACATTATTGCTAGCTACATTGAGTATAGAGCCCTTCCAATTGAGATCCAGGAAGAGCTATCACTCACCAACTTCATAAACTTAAAGAAAGATCGAGTTGTAATTCAACCAAGGCCTAAACCATGAGCTACATAAGAATACTTACAACATGCCATGAGAAAGGAAGAGGAAAAGAATTTCCAAATTATAATGGCGGGGCATAAAGTATAATTAGGGTTACAAGGAAGGGATATGGAAAAACCCATGAAGATACTTATCCTACAAAAGGAAAGTCAAAAAAATGTCCCAGCCTAATAGGAAGAGATATCTTCCCTTATGATGAGGAAAGAGATAAAAAGGTGGAACCTAACATTGAAAGGAAATCAACAACATTGAAGGCAAGTGCATAGGATGTGATAAGGACCTAAGAAAGGTGTGATGAATGGTTAAACATAGTTAATAAATCTAAGTTTGTAGCTACTTGATCAAAAACAACACCTAAAGGAATTTAAATAAAAAGGTAAGCACTATAATTGTCTTCATGATTATAGCAAGAGTGAAAGTATTGATTTTTAGAGGAACATTAGGGATGGATATGCATATGTGGTGAACATTTTGATTAACCCTAAGTTGGGATTTTTGAGTCACATGGGTGATGATGTTGATATTATCTCAACAAAATCTCTTTCATGAATTATGATGAACACTTTGGTGAAACTGAAGGTATGTAGAGAAAAATCATACTTTAGATTTATTATTTCTTAAGCATTTATTATATCACCATCATGATATGTCTTGACATATTTTTGAAAGATAATGATTATAACCATGAGGATAATATGAAGGGTACCAAATGGAAAGAGGATATTTTCTAAGAAGCCCCTATCCATCTTCTAAACATTCCAAAGATTGAGATATTTCCATATGAGATGGAATTTTAGGACATATATGGGAAGGTACTTGACAAGATTAATATAATGGAGTAAAATCTATCAAAGGATCCTACTTACACAAAATGAGATGATCATGCTAATCAAAGCCCAAGGAATGATTGTCATGCCCCATAATTAGACCTCCATACTAAGGTAGTTCTATATTTTTGTCAAGAGGGTAAACACCCTTATAATTTAAGATCAAGTTATGGTAGGGACAATAAAGACTTATTCCAACTTTTCCATCATTTGGATAATGGTAAAGGGATGAAGGTAAAAACCTTGGGTTCTAAATTATCCTAAGAAGCTACAATGGGATGTACAAGGAATTAATGCAATAGACAATGGAACAATTCAAAATTTAGCTAATAAGCATGAATTTAAGGAGGTAATTCTAAATCCCAAGGTGGGAGGTGTTGAAGATACACCAACTAATATTATTTCATGTCCCCCTTTTGTAAATATGCAAAATAATATCCTTAGCCTTAATTTTTTATGTTTCCTATAGGCTAAGGGAAAGTAATTGACAAAGGGAGCACTAGTTCGCCTTTTCACTTGGTAAAAAGGTAATTTTTGCTTAAATTTTTCTAATTTTGAGTTGAGGACGGGCCCTTTCAAGTTTAGGGGCTAAATTTAGCCCTTAAGTGATTTTAAAAGGAAAATACCTTCATGAATATTCTAATTTTCCCTCCAAGTGGAATGCCCCACTTTGGTAAGGGTTATTTTGTGGAAAAAAGTATTTAAAGAGGATAAAGGTTCATTCATGAACCTTATGTTATTTGGTGACTTGACTTATTACCTTTGAAGATGAAAACCTTCACAAAAAACCTAAAATTAAGGATGAAACCCCTTAATATTTAGCTAGGTTAGCTCCATTCAGATGTTGCAAGGTGCATGATGGTTCAGTTTGAGCAGGGTTTCCATCATTTTGGGAAAATTAAAAAAAGGAAAGGGCAATGAATTCATATCTAGGTGTGGTAATTAGGGTTTGAAGCCCAAAAATAGGGCAACATGGGTCATTGATGTTGAAAACATAACCACTAAGAGGGGGGTGAATCAGTGATCTCTTAAAACTTTCTTCAAATTCTTTAGTTTGTTAGTCAAGCATCAATGCAAAATTCATAGAGAAATCAAACCAAAACAAATAAAATAAAGACATGACACATGATATAGGTGGGAAACCCTTAAAGAGAATAAAACCCACATTGATCACTACATGGACTACATGTCTTAAATTATATATGCAATGAATCAATAATATTTCTGAGTACCAACTCAGATTGAGGCACCAACCCCAAATTGTCAAGTACCAACTTGACAAAAATATTCAACAAGCACCAACTTGTTAGGCTGCACCAACTCCTTGATTTGTAGATACCAATTTACAAGAGGATTCAACCCCCTTTTCCAAGCATCAACTCATCTACTTCAAATCATCCACCTTTCTCAGTTGATTTTATCAATAAAAGACTATAAAATTTTGCTTTCTCTATTTATCAATCTAAAATTCATTCTACTATTTTTCTACTTATCAATCAAATAAACACATTAGGCTCTCTTTTTCTGCTCTTTATTTTCAAAGACTCTGTCCTCTCTAACTACTCTACTCATCTATTTTAGTTGATTCTATGTAATCTAGGGTTAATCTTCCTATGAATCATTCAATGATTTCATACTAATGCCTCTCTAGCCATCCGTTACTCAATAGAACTTTGTTTTACTTCTTAGCTATTTATATATTCATTCTCTTTTTTTCACTTTAACAGGACAATTTGATCTTGCTTATATACAAGATGTTGATCAACAAACTCTTGAAAGTTGGATAAATAAAACTCTATAGTCGGATATAAAATGATTTATTCTCTTTTGAAAACAAAATTCACATTAAATTATCTAAAATATCACTCACATTAGTTGGCTTGATTGAAACAAGGTTAGAATAGACCAAGCAATCATTAGAATACATTTATAAATACTTTATAAACAAGTCCATTATAGTTATATTGAAGTCTATAGTAGTCTTGATGTATTTTGTAGTAGTTCTAATTTAGTTTGTAGTACCCTTGATGTAGTTCAGAGCAAACCTAATGCAGTCCATAACATGTTTGATACAGTCTATAACTCTCACTTGGTAGCTTTGAACATGATCTTATTCTTGATAATCCTAAGATCACCTTTCTTCACACAACAAATTATTCAATGGTATTTAGTCTAAATTAATTTTGTAGTCTATTTATGTGTCTTCATATGATGTAAAATATAGATAACAAGTATCTTGGCCAATTGTCTACTTCACCAAAAACAACTTTCATGGAAAACTATAGACTCAGTCAATAGTTATGGACTTTGGAGAAACTATAGACTCATATCAACTAAAATTCCTTGAAATTAATGACCATATTATTTACTGAATATAAAACCCTTTAACATCATTAACAACATCTCAACAAACTCCCCCTTTGTCATTGATGACAAACCTTCACAAGCTGATGACCTGAGCAAATTTTATCATTTAGTGAACATATATTTATACTAGAACTTGAATTAGATTTACTTTTTTCCCTTCCATTTCTTCACCAAATACAAATAGACAACAATTACATAACTTTCTATTTATCTCCCTTATACAACTATTTCTACAACTGCACTATTTCTCCTTAAAAATAGTCAGCTTGTTAATTCTCCCCCCTTGACATCAATGGCAAAGGGTTACACAATTTGAAGTCTATTTGATTCCAAAAAAAGTTCTAGTTCTTCAAAAATGACAATATCCATCTTCATTTCCCTGATGAGAATTCCATAAGATTCTACTTAGAAAAGTTCAAGATACTACTCGTTACCACTTAAACATCTTTTCACTGTCATAGACTCTTGACTCTCGATCCTCAGAGCTAAAAGATATCCAAAGGTTAGCTCCCACTTAGTCCATACCTTTAGTAGTGACTAAAAGAAGATGGAGATACTCCCAATTCCTTCCTTAAGAACTCAAATGTTTCCCTTGGAAGAGATTTTGTAAAAATATCTACAACTTGTTCTTTTGTGGTTACATACTCTAGTTTGACAATCTGATTAGCCATCTACTTCCTTAGAAAATGATACTTGATTAGAATATGATTAGTCATGGAATACATGACTAGATTCTTAGAGATGTTAATGTCACTGGTATTATCATAAAATATATAAATTAGACTATCATTCTTAATCTTAAAGTCACTCAAGGTCTATTTTATTCATAAAAATTGTGTGCAATTGATACTACTTCAACTATGAACAAGGAAATTGATGGTTGTTTCTTACTCGGCCATGACACAAGACTCTTTTAAAGAAATAATGCACCACCACTTGTGATATTTCTATTATCAATGCTACCTACCTAATCTACATAAGTATATGATGTTAAAGTGAAATCCTTACCTTTTGAGTACCATAAACCAAAGTCCATAGTACCTTTGAGATATCTGAATATCTTCTTGACTACTTGTAAGTGTGCATTTTTTTTATTTTGCCTAAAATATAGCCACTAAACCTATTGCTTGCATGATATCAGGTCTTGATGTAGTAGTATACAATAGAATTCTAATCATAGATCTATACAAGGTCTGACTGACTTTTGATGACTTATCTTCTTAACTCAGCTTGCAACTTGTCATTGGAGAAGTTACTGATTTATAGTATTCCATATGAAACTTCTTCAAAATTTCCTTAATGTACTTAGCTTGAGATATGAATATTCCCTTATTTGATTTAACTACTTACAATCTAAGAAAAAATGATACTTTTCCTAACAGAGACATCTCAAATTCTTATTGCATTACTTCTGCAAACTGCTTAGACATCTTGTCATAGTCACTACCAAAGATAATATCATCAACATACACAACTATAATTAATTGATGTTTACCTTCTATTTTTATGTAAAGGTTAGTATCAACAACACCTCTCTTGAAACCCTGATCAAGTAAGTATCTATCAAGTCTTACATACCATGCTATAGAGACTTATTTTATCCCATATAATGATTTTTTCAATCTATATGCATAATCCTTATTTACTTACAAATAAAAACCTTCAGGTTACTCTATATACACTTCTTCTAAATTTCCATTGAGAAATGTATAATTTACATGCATTTGATATATCTTGAAATTTTTGGAAGCAACATATGCTAAAAATATTCTTATGGCTTCTATTCTTGCCACATGTGTAAAATCTTCCTTAAAATCAACACCTTCTACTTGAGCATAAAATTTACATACTAGCATTGCTTTATTTCTCATGACCTGACCATTTTCATTCAATTTGTTCCTAAAAACCCAATTGGTTTCAATGACATTCTTGTCCTTAGGTCTAAGAATAAGTTCCCAAGTCTCATTTTTTTCAATCTGATTGAGCTCTTCCTCGATAACATTCACCCAATGCTTATCATTTCTAACTTCTGAAAGAATTTTTGGTTCTATATTTGAAAATAGAGATAATTTTATATTTTCTAATGTATTCATAGACCTTCTCCTAGTTTGCACTTCAACATCAATATCATCAAATATTTAACTTTCTATATGATTTTTATGAACAAATATGGTTGGTGCCCTTGTATCTTTTCATTCTTCTTCTTCTTGAATTTCTTCTACTACTTCTTATTATGATATTTTTTATTCTTCCTTGAGGTCAAACTCCTCTACATGAACTCTTGGTTGTGTGTTCACCTTCTTAGATTTGGTTTCATCCACTCTCACATGTGTACTCCCAATAATATTCTATAGTCTCTTATTGTAGCATCTATATGCAAAACTATCTAAAGAATATCCAAGGAATATGCCTTCATTAGACCTTGATTCAAAATTTTATAGATTCTCTTCATCTCTCTTGATGAAACACATGATTATAAACACTCTAAAGTATTCCACTGAAGCTAGTTTGCTTTTCCATAGTTCATAGGAGGTCTTATTGTTGTTTATTTTGATTTGAATTTTGTTTAGACTATGAATTACTATGTTTACATCTTTTATACAAAATCTATTAGACAATTTGGACTCATTTAAAATTCTCCTAGCCATTTCTTGAACAATCATGTTCTTCCTTTTTACCACACCATTTTGGTGTGGCATCCTTACAACGAAAAACTATCTCTTGATTCCATGTTCTTTACAAAAGTCATCAAACTCATTTGACCAGGATTCTCCTCCTCTATCAAATCTTAGACACTTTATTTTTAAGTCCATCTCATTCTCAAATATAACCTTAAACGTCTTGAACTTATATAGAGACTCGTATTTCTCTTTCAAAAAAATAACCCAAGTCATTCTAGTGTAATCAACAATATGAAGCTTGAAGTAACTTTCACCTTGAATACTTTAAATTCTAGTTGGACCACATAGATATGTATGAATCAATGATAAAGGTTTTTTAGTTGAATATTCTTTTGTCTTGAACCTTCTTCTTGTCTATTTTCCATATTGACATGCCTTGCACATGGTGTTTGTAGGCTTAGTGATCTTAGGCATGTTCCTAAATTATTTATTCATATTTATATTTACTATTTTATCAAAGTTTAGATGTCCCATTCCTTAGTGCCAAATTTAGTTCTCATCCACTTGACTCATAAAACACATGTCCTTCTTGATCTCATTCAAAACATACAAATTATTTGAAGTCCTATCAGCATTTTCTACCAATCTTCCTAAACTTGCTTTTCTTATTTCACATCCTTTAGCATGAAAAGTCAGAGTATGTCTTTGATGATACATTTGACTAACACTCAACAAATTATGCTTTAGTTCTTTTACATATAACACATTCTTAGTTTTAGTTTTCCCATTGTCAAGACTTCATATTCCCTTACCAAAAATATTAGTTGTTGTAGTGTCCCCAAACTTAACTTCACCTTCAGTAGTCTTCTTCAAAGATATAAATTTATTCTTGTCACCTATCATATGTTTGAACAAGCACCATCAATGTACTATTTCAAACTCTCATCTTGAATGTGAAAATTAGTTTATGCTAATATGGATTCTTCTTCATTTGGACCATCATTTTCTTGCTCCCTTTTTAGTATTTTCAAAGGTTATAGCTTCTTATCAATTTGAACATACATCTTTCTATTTTGATTAGGGGGTTTTGCATAACCCAATCTACATAATATTGAAAAATGTCTAATTATATTATAGTTGTAACAAATCAAATTATTTATACTGATATTTGACCCTTGGACAAATGAATTTGATAATATTTTTGGAAATCCATGACTATTCATATCAATTCTCCATGTATGATTGTTTTTAGCATTTGACCTACAATCTACAGCTATATGTCCAAACTAATAACAAAAAAATAGTAGCCATAGAAGGAATTCATGTACCTTATTGAATTTGGTTGCTTGATAAGAAATGATATTTGAAGATTTTTGAAAGGCTTATTTCCACTTTTGTTATCTTTGAGAGGAGTGATAATCTTCTTGATCTATCTTGACCTCTGACTGTCATTCACAATCTCATATTTCTTGAGAGCATTAGCATATGTCTTTGACTTACTAATATTTTCTTCTTCCTTAATAATCTTCTTGTCATTCATGTATCCAATACCTATTTTGATGAGAGGTGACCTTTGACTATTCAATATGTCATCAAGAATTTCATTGCTCTTTTCAAACTTTTGAAATTTTTTTAATTTGAATCTGAACTATTCTAAATCTAAATTCAATGAACCTATCTTAGATTTTTACTCATTACACTCTCCTTCCTTGTACTTTAGACTTGAATTTAATTATTCTAACTAAGTCTTGAGATTGTTGATGTCCTCCTCAGCTTCCTTGGCACTCTTAGTTATCTTAGTTTCTAAGATACATATATGTTCTTCATGACTTTTGACTAGAGACTTTAACTTCTTTGACTCTTCAATTCATCTAAAGCACTGATAAGTTGTGACTCAAGATCAACCTCAACTTATTATTCATCCACTTAATCATTATCCATGAATACTTATTCTTTTTAACTATTCCCATCTTTAACTTCAATGGCCATGAACAAAGTTTCATCACTTCTATGGTCTAAACTATAGTCATCATTATTTGAGATATCTTTATCACTGACTTCAAAAGAGTTTTCTTATTTATAATATAGAATTTGTTTTTTATTGAATAAATTTTTATTATAGTTGTGAACTAGGAATTTGACTCAAGAGAGGTGATTAGTATTGTGTTAGTCCCAAAATGAAAAACAAATTGATAAAAACACACTAACTAGCATACATCTCTAGGCCTAATTACTAGGGTGAGCTTAATAATAGAAACAAATGAAAAACACAACTAAAAAGTAAATAAAAACAAGAATACTTCACCTTTTTTGGATGCTTTAAATTCTTGTTGTAGTGGCTTGCTCAGCTTGTGCTCATGAAGTCTTCATCAAAGGAGGTTTGGCTACTCCTCTTTTCCTTGGGACCTTGTGGCTTTGGCTTGGCTTGGATAAATATTTTGGCATCATAAATTTAGAATGTGAGATATATTAGAATCAATTTGACATAGTAAATTTGCACAAATTAAACTTAAAATTCAATAGGCAAGGCCTCTTATTTATATACTTTTGAGATTACTTAGAATCAACTTAAACCGTCCATCTTGAGATGAAAATGTGTGGTTAGGGATTAATTAAATTTTTATAATTAAATATATAATTATCCTTATCATGACATTGGAAAAGTGGGTGTTGAATATGCATGGAGGGTCATTATGAGGCATGGGAGGGGTTAACCTGGATATTTTATGCATTTATGGCTTAGGGATGTCTTCCCAAAAAATGAAGTCACCTGATGATGTAGATATTCAATATTATTTCCAAAAGTAAGTACTCAAAAAGTTTACATGGAATTACTAATTAGGATCTAATTTAGTTTAATTATCTCTTAATCATGATTAAGCACTTTGTGCACAAATTACTCAAATTGATTAGAATGCATTGTTATTGGTCCATAATTTGAATAGATTGGAATTGGAAGTCAATGTTAGATGTGTTGGAACTGTATTATCATTTAGAATGTTTCCAACACAAAATAACAAAGACACACATCTCATACAATAAATTTTATAGAAAAGAGCAATCTAGAGCACCTAGGTGTAAAATTGGCATTTTGACTCGAAATGATATGATCAAAGTTAGTTGGCCCATAAATCTTATTGCCCAATTTAATGATACTCTAGCCAAAATCAACACTTGAATATATCAATTTCAAATCATTTAATGTATTTTAGTGTTTTTAGGCCAAATTATGTACTTTGGTAGAAATTGGTCAAAATCTTGGTTGGAGGTTATCGGTGGCCATTTTTAGGTGTCTACAATTTGCACCTATTTGGGAAGATGTTGAAAACTATAGGAAAAACAATGTATTCTAAGATAATGAGAAAATGCATATATGCCAAAAATAAGATTATGGTTAAATAACAAAGCTCTAAATGGTGTTTGAGAAGCCTAAGATGATGACTTGGGATCCAAGGAGAAGAGAGGATCTGAGTTGGGATCCCAACTCAGCTTGACTTGACCCAACTCACCCTGACTCAGATCCCAACTCAACTTGACTTGAGCCAACTCACCTTGAATTAGATCCCAACTTAGCCTGACTTGACCCAACTCACTCTGACTTGGATCCCAACTCAACTATGTGAAACTTGAGAGCTAAATGGCTATTTTAAAATGCTTGGTTTGGGGTCATACAAACTCCATTTTGGATGAGTTTTTTTAAAACCATGCATTTTTTTCTAAATTATTAGAATCTGACATTAGTTTAACTTCAATTTTCATAGGGTTTTTACAAAGTTTTGAAAATCTATTTAGATGTTTCTAATCTAACACATTTTCTTTTGGGGTGATGTCTTAAGGGTAGACAAGTAACCAACAGATTTCAAATTTGATAAATCATGTTTTAGACCACCTTTTGAATGCTTTTAAAATGAATTAGGAACCTTGTTTTGGTATTTAATAAAACATTTAGAGGCTTAAGTGAAGGATTTCAAAGTTAAAACTTAAGACCAAGGGGTCAAATGAACACCACCAAATCTTTCATTTGGCTTAAAATTGAACACACTTGTCAATTTTGTTTTCATTATTTTAATTAGCACTTTCTTTTTGTAAAATAAAAGGATGTCACATGTATGCTCTTCCATTTTTCTCCTTTAGAGAACCCTTGGAATCAAAATCATTTTCCTTATTTAAAAATTTTCTAGTTTGAGGCATAGAAAGAATGTCATCTAGAGCACTCCCTAAAAACTCATAAAAATATTGGGTGACCTTGACAATGACCCTAAAGTCTTTCTAATTTATGCTTTCTTTATTTCATGTAAACTTGGCTTATGAGAGGGACATCATTACCTCCCTAGAGTTATTCAAGGAGGTTTTGACCTAATATTTAATCTCCAAGAATTGACTTTATCCACTCCCTTTGAGTTACACATAAGACGTATCTACATTTGGAGATCACACTACACTGAGTGAATAGTAGGATGTAGTGGTTGTAAAAAAGACTAGACCTTTTTAAAACTAGCCAATGTTGTGATCACCTATTTTTTATGTTTTCCTTTTGTATCATTTAACATGAAAGTCATTATGCAATTGATTCCCTTAAAAACATTCAAAATCTTTCTAGTTTAGTCAACCCCACATTGTCATACCCTTGCTATGATTTGGATGATTATAATTAGTGTATTTTGATCATTTTTGCTTGGTATGTTTTGAGAATAAAAGTTATTTATTTGTTCATAAGCCATGTCAAAATAATTTATTTGATTTGAGGAGGGTAGTGTTATGCTGTGTAAATCATGTCAAAACATTTTGAGCCTTTTGAGTCTTTGAAACATAACATAGATCACATCATGCGAGTATGCTTACACCATTAGGCTGCTCAATTTATTTCAAAAATAGTTTACCTTGTATAAAAAACCATTGTTTGAAATGATTTTATATATACCATTTAGACCTTTGTCTTGTGTTGTCATGTTGTTCAATCTTGTCTAGCTTGTTTGGTCAAATCCTAGTTTTCAACAATGAGTTTTCAATTAGCCTTGTCAAGTTTGGATTCAAACATTGATTGATTTCTATTTAGGCCTTAATTCATGGGGTTGATACATAGATCTTTCTCTTTTGGGTTACATAACTTCAGTTAATCGATTATCTAAATTTGAAAACTATTGATGGTTTGTTTATTTAGTACTTATCCTTATCATTATTTGTGCTTTTATTTGGGAAAGCACAGTCTTTCTTCAAAAAGCCTTTTGTCTTATGCCTTATACCAACTGATCATGTTTATATTTGATTTCATGTGTTGGGTTTATGTCAAAGTTGTTTCCAGACTTGTTAGATTAAATCAAATCACATGATACCTTTATTTCAAGTCTAGATTTTGACACCACTTGGCCAAAAGTTCTATCATATGCCTATTTGTTTGAGCCTAGATTTTGACTCCACGTTTGAACAAAAGACCTAGTAACTCAACTTTTCCCTTTCCTAGTTTAGACCTTGTTTGAAACACTTTGACCTAGACCTTTGATATGTTGGTTTTTATTTAGATGCTTGACCTTTTGTGCGTATGACATTTGACATTAGGCATTTGATGTTAGACTATTTTATGCCAAGTCTTATCACAAACCATTTTGGAGATACAACTCCATTTTCAACCACTTTGAAGATTCAGCTCCACTTTTGACCAAGTTAGATCAATTTTGAACCATATGTCCTTTAGACATAGTTTTTTTGGAGTTTTTATAACTCTAAGCCTTTTTGTTTTTGGAGCTTTCTTAATTTATGTAGATATATCTAGCTACACCTATGGTGGAGTCATGTATATTCCAACTTATAATAGAATAGCTACACAAAATGACTTTTATGGATTTAGTCAAGACCCCAATGATGATAATATAGTTTGAGAGATAGATTTCTATCCACCTCATAATAATAATTCATGAGAACAAAGTCATGAACTATATCACAATCCAACTTGAGACCTAGACTGGTATGAAGAGGCTTGTGAGGATGACTTTGAAGACCCAAATATAGATAATGTTTTTTTGGATATATATCCATACCCTCTTTATAATAATCAATATGTGGAACACAGTCAAGAACTAGCTTATGAGCCACCTTATAACTAGGATGATATGGTTTATGAGGAAGACTTGGATGTTTTGGGTTATGCGAGTAATCAAGCTCCACCACATCATACCATTTCTATTCTAGGACCACAATGTCATACCATTTCCATACCAAGACCTCATCTTTTGGTTTGTGCGAGCAATCAGGTTCTACAATGCCAAACCATTTCTATACCAGGACCTCATTCTTTCACTTGTGTGAGAAATCAAGCTCCACAACACCCTTTCATCATTCCAAGACCTAGTCCTTTAGCTTATGTGGGAAATAAAGCCCCACAATGCCCTATCATTACCATTTTAGGACTTCATCCTTTGGCTCATGTGAGTAATCATGCTCCCTAATGCCCTACCATTATCCAACCATAAGCCATTCCTCATCCAGAAGTAATCCCATCCAAACCTCAATCGATCCAATCCTTTGAAGACCAAGTTATGTTCAAAACTAGTATTTTACAACTCATTAAAAACTAAAGCTAAGATAATCAACCAATCTAAGTTGTTTTTGTTGAACCAACTACTTATGATAAGTAAACCTATGATGAATCGCCTATTTATCCTATACTAGTTGTCAAGGAGTCTCACACTAATGAGATAGTCTTTGTCGAGTCACTTCTTAATGAATATAACTGACTTTACACAAATAATTACCGCAACCATGTGCCTATTTTTCAAGAGCCTCCTATTGACAAGCCAGTCTTTGAGGAGTTGTCTCGTGACCTTTTTCCCATCCTAGAGGAGTCCCACTCTGACAAACTAGTTTTTGTGGAGCCTATTATGCCATCACAGATCGTTACTTATCCAAAACCAAATATTCAAAAAGATATCATTGTAACAGAGTACCCATTAGATTAATAATTAGAGTTAGAGTTGAGTTCTATTTTTGAGCTTGTAAACACATAAATCTAGCCACCAATAACCTCTAATCAAGGTTTTGGCCAATTTCCACCCAAAATGCACAATTTGGATTAAAAACACTAAAACATGCTAAATGATGTGAAAATGACATATTCAAATGCCAATTTTGGCCAAGATATCCCTAAATGGGGCAATGTAATTTATGGGCCAGCTAACTTTGGTCAGACCATTTCAAATCAAAATGTCAATTTTGCACCTAAGTGCTTTAGATTGATCTTTCCTATCAATTATCTTACACAAGACATGTGCCTTCATTATTTGTTGCTGGTAACATCTTAAATAAGATAAAGGATCTAATGCATCTGACATTGCCTTCTAATTCCAATCCAATCAAATTTTTGACCAATAACAAGGCATTCTGATTAATCTGAGTTATTTGTGCATAAAGTGCTTAATCATGATTAAGAGATAATTAACCTAAATCAAGGAATAATTAATAATTGCATGGAAACTAGTTAAATACTTATTTTTAAAAATGAATATTGAATATCTACATCATCAAGTGACCTCATTTCTTGGGAAGACATCTTTAGGCCATAAATGCCACAAATATCAAGATTCATGCCTCCCATACCTCATCAAAGCCCTCCATACCTCTTAATTGCTCCTCTATCTTACATATTAATGAGCCTATTTATCAATTTTAATTAAAAAATTAGGTTAATCCTTAGCCACACATCTCAATCTCAAGATGGATGGTTCAGGTTGATTCTAGACATTCTCAAAAATCTATAAATAGAGAAGCCATGAACATCATTTCCAAGACATGATTATGTAAAGTTATAATGTAGAATTGATTACAAGGCTTCATAAAATTAGTGTTACCATGACAAATTGATTCCAAGTCAAGCTAAGCCACAAGTCAAAGGTGTCAAGGAGAGATGGAGATAGCCAAACTTCCATTTCCAAGGACTTCATGAGCGCAAACCAAGCAAGCCACTACAACAAGCATTTTAGAGCATTCAAGAAAGGTAAAAGAGGGTTTCTTTTGCATTTTAGTGGTGTGTTTTATTCATATTTTTAAACTAAGCTCTCCCTAGTGTCTAGGCCTAGAGATCTTATGCTAGTTAGTGTGTTTCTTTCATTTTGTTTTCGTTTTGAAACTAACACCATACTAACCATCCTCTCTTGAATCAAATTATTAGATCATATATGGCACACCCGATGGGACTAGATACATCCCACACATGAAGAATATCATTTTGTAGCTTTAAAATATTCATTTAGACCAATAAAACTCTTGCAAATTGATTTTTTAACTTTATTTTTCCATTTTTGTTTACCACGGGTTTACACAGTAATCGATGTCGGCTAGTAAAATTGACATCAGTTGGATAGATTAATTGACATCGATTAGATACTTATCTTCAATCACATTGGTATAAATGATATCAGTAAGATAACTATCATCAGTTAGAAAATTTAATTGTCATTGGTTATATAACCGAATTCGATCACTATGTTTTTCTTAAAACACAGACCCAAGTGTTCTTTTTATAAAGTTCATTATTTCAAACCTAAAAGAGATTCAAGGATAAAAGACATGCTAACATTTTTGTTGCAGGACCAAGCTTGACGTTTGCTGAAAACATGTTTAGATCACCTTTTGCATGCTTAAAAATCAATTAGGAACCTTGTTTTGGCATTTAGCAATTTTTTTAAAGATGTTTATGGTGAATGTTTTCAGAATTGGCAACTAAAACCAAGGGGTCAAATTAACACCACCTCATTTTATATTTGTGCTTAAAAATTAACTCACATTTTCAAAGCTTTTTGTGTTTACTTAGTTGTTTAGATAAAATTTTTATTTGGCAAAAAGAGGGATGTTGCATGTATGCTCTTACATTTTGACCCTTTAGGGAACTCTTGGAATCAAAAGCCCCATTCCTATTGCAAGTATCCTAGTCCAAAGCTTAGAAATAAATTCATCTAAATCACTCCCCAAAAAATCACCAAAGTTTGGGTGACCTTAAAAATGACCCTAAAGTCTTTATAATTTCATGCTTTCTTTATTTTTTATGCAAACTTGGCTTACAAGGGGGACTTCATCACCTCTCATGAGTTCTTTAGGGAAGCTTTGAGCCAGGGTTTCTCCTCTTGGCATTAAATTCACTTGCTCCTAATTGGAGTTTCACACGAAATGTAGTGGCATTTTGGACATCACACTATACTGAATGAACAATAGGATGTAGTGGTTGTAAAAAGGATTAGACCTTTTTACAACAAGTCAAGTGATACGGACCCAAAATTTGTGATTTTATTTTGCATTGTTTGGCATAAAAGTCATTATATAATTGATTCCACTAGAACATTCAAAAACTTGTTAGATATTAGATAAATCCCCACTTGTTATAGAATTATTGTTGGTGTAAGGTGTGCCTCAAGGTCCATGTCGCAGTACTATCATTTGAGAGAAGGGGGGTGTAAAAACCCTAATATATAATACATATTTACTTTTGGATGAACACTTAAAATCCTCTTAAATGATGTATATTGATGGATTCTAATAAATACCAAGCAACCTTGTCAGTTTAAGATCTAAAAGTGATTAATTAGTTGGTCTTGTCCTAGATTAAAATCTTGTTTGGAGTCAAAAATTGTTGTAAACAAATAATTCAAACCAAACACATAGTCCTAATTTTCCTTTGAAACAAAGAGGCATTATGTTTCCCGCATGAGATCATCAATTTTCTTTATTCAAAGTTCATCAAAAGATTGAGAGTCATATCATCCACTTTGGCACAATTATGCTACCCAATTGAGTCTAAACCTTTACCGAAGTTGTTTTAAGTCCTTCACTTATAGTCTAAATTCAGAATTACACCTTTATAAGTTCATAGGGTTGATGTCTTAAGTGGGTTCACCATTTTCACTAAACTTGAGGGAACTTAGGTTTAATTTCTAATTTGGGTTGAAGGTCGTTCAAGAATCATAATCATTGTCATCACATGATATACTTAAGCCATTTTGTGATAAAATCTTGCACTTTGAGTCAATACACCACAACATTTTGAGTCAAGAAAAGTAGTGTTATGCTATCAAAATTATGGGAAATTGTCTTTGCCTTAGAGAGTTTTTGAAACAAACTTATTTGTCACACCTTTTGGGTAGTATATCATCATTGCACTACCTAAAACATTTCAAATATTGTTTCATAGACCCTCTTGCATAGAGTTCCAAAATTTTTCCTATATTTATTGACCAATTTGAGTGTAATTTTGTGATCCTTTGTCTAAAGCACAGTTATACTATTCACTTTTGTCTAGCTTATTTATCAAAAGAACCAAGTTTTATACCATTATTTATGAGAAAATAAACTATCTCTAAAAGTGCCTTTTGTTTCATACCTTATACCTAGTTTATCAAGTGCATGTCTAAGAATCAAATGCCTAGTGTTTATTAGAAGTGTTTCAAATTTGTTATATTAAACCTTTCATCTATTTTCAAAGTCTAGATTTTGATGCCATTTGGCCAAGAGTCCTAACATATGCCTTGTTTGAGCTTGGCTTTTGATGTTGCATTTGGCCAAAAGACCTAGCAACATTTAAATTCTTAGATTAGACTGATTTGAAACACTTCAACCTTAGAGTTTGGCATTTTAATTTTTAGTCCATTTAATTTCTTATCTTTATGTGAACAATGAAACATTAAATAATTCATTCTATCTTGTTTCCTCACAAATCTTTGCATAAACCTTTTGATCCTTTTGATGAATCTAGAACAATTTGGAACATCATCTATTTTAGATTCTATCCTTTTTAGAGTTTATATAACTCTTAGACCTTTTATCACAAAGCATTGACTATGGATCCCAACATGTATTATTACACTCATAGTGGACTCATGTACAATCTAGGGATTAGTAATGTAGTTGTGTAAGAAGAAATGCTGCAAGACCCCTATGTGGATAATATTTTTATGAGATGAATTCTTATTCCACTTATAATAATACTCAATCAGGGGCACAAAGCCAATATCTATTGGCTAACTATCTGGTTAACACACCATTTTATTTAAAACAAGACCAAGAACAAACTATACAATACCTAGCTACAATACCTATAGTGGATGAGTTAGTTCTTCGATAGTCATATTCTACTAATATGGCTTCCACGTATGATCCATTTTTGTTTGAGAGACATTTGTTAGAGAACAAAGAAAAGATTTTGGTTAGATCCATAGAGGTAGGGGCCAAGTTTCTAGCAGACTTTCCTGATGAAAATTTATCAAGTCTAGTAAGAGTGCCCCACAATATCATTTATGATCAATAGGCTTCTTCTAGAAATCGTATGACTCTAGGCCAAAAAATGTATCAAGACCTTAATATATCTAATCGAGGTAAAAACATCATCGAAGATCACTTTAACCAAATGCATACATCATATCAAACTTACTTGAATCTAGCACATGATTTTAATCAGATGAACATGGTGAATAAGCCTCTTATTGACCTTGTTATTTCAATAGGAGTGTTGATATAGTTAAATAGACAAGAGAATCTAAGTTTTGACCCATTCGTACAAACTGATTTAATATATAACTTGATGCATATGCTTGTTATTGAAGAAGTATCTTCATCCTCTACATAGAATAATAATTCAAACATAGTGAACAATGTGTAAATAACATCCAATCCTGATGAAAGTGGTACTAATGCACAAGAAACTAGCCAACAACATGTGTTTATAGTTAATCCCATGGATAGATCATCATACTAGGGAATAGGAGTTTATACACCCCAACCTCAACCGGTTGCTTCCTCAAGTGTACAACCTATGGGATTAGGTAATCAAACAATGGTTAATGTCACACCTCAATGATAGAATGTAACAAACACTAATCCTCAAAAATTAATGAGTAATATTCCACAACAACAAACACAATCTAGTGTATCAGTGCAATAGAGGACAAATACATTACCACCTCAATCAAGGGAAACAAATGTTCCACCTCACTAGGTAATAATGAACATACCTCTTCAGTCATAGACCAATATGTCACTTCAAACCCAAGTAATGATTAGTAAAAAATGAGAAAATATTGGTCAATGATAGATGCCAAATTTGTAACCTATTTTCACTTCCTCATAGGGATTCATGCAATAAAGAGGTCCCCATATTTCTCAAGTATCTACTAGACAACTATTGGTTCAAAATGTACTACAAATTCAGAGACAGGGTCTTGGACCATAAGTTACCACTCAATAATAAGGTTTGATTAGTTGGTAGCATGTCCTTTTTAAACCACAATATGCAAAATATACTTATATCCCTCTGTCCTAAACACAAAATCCTCCAAGTCAAACCTTTATCACCAACTAAAACTAGAATATTGTGTAACTAATTATGTAATTTCAAGTACATCCTAATCCACGTATGCATATTCTTGGTCCATTCCCCAAACAAACCAATGTACCCCAATAGGTATCTCCATCATACTCTGGTCAAGGTGTCCCACTTGTGACCTCCCAACCATCTACCCAAACTAATATTCCTTTTAGTTTCCTATCCCAAGAATTGCAATAGATGAAGGATGCAATTGCTGCTAGTCAAGTTGGTAAATAGATTAAAAGGTTCAAATTGGATGACGTGTGTTCCTACCATTCAACATAGAGTATTTATAAATACCATTTCTTTTAGGATACAAACCATCAAAATTTGAGAAATACAAAGGGAAAGGTGACCCTAAGGCTAATTTGATCAAATTCTTTGTCACATGTCAACCAATGGTATATAGTGACATATACCTTTTGTTGTTGTTCCCAAGGAGCTTGGTTGGACAAGCCTTGGAGTGGTTTTTTAAAGTTTCCCAAAAATTTAGTGACATATTTTGATGATCTTTTTGATAAGTTTGTGTAGCACTTTTCTTATAATCTCGAGCATGAGATTTCATTAGTGGACTTAACACAAGCAAAATAAAAAGATGGTGATAGTTTTGAAATTTATTTACATTGATGGAGAGCCCTTACAATCCATTTCACCCATATTTTATTGGATAAACAATTAGCTACTGTGTTTACTAAAAATTTACATAGTGAGATAGCTTATCATTTGAAATTACAATGTGCACATACTTTCAAGGAAATCATCAAAAAAGTCTTGTTGACTCAGTGAGTGCTCATCAATAAAGGAGTTATCAAGCTTAATTTAACTAATCAAAATTAAGGTACCAATTAGAGAAATAACCAACATCCCATTCAAGTACCAACATCATAACTGGCACAGGCTAATAACCAAGAAAGATCGAAGCAGTTCAACCACAATAGGAATGTTGTGGGAAATGGAGTGATGAAATCCCATCAAGTCCAAATGGTGAAAACATCATTTGCACCACATTTTTAGCTTACTCCTACCTAGCAACCTCTCCAACTAATTCCACAAGCATAACAACCAAGACCTACACAAGAAATATAGTAGTCATTACCATTGCAAACCCCTCCTCTTAGAAAAATGGTGCCTACACATCATGTCTTTAGTGACCTTGGAGAACCTATTGAGTCTATATTTCACAATATTTCTCTCACTAATCTAATTAGTTGGCCTATACCAAAGCATTATCTGCAAGACATTCCTTATCCTAATTGGTACCATGAAAACAAATTCCATGACTATCATCAGGTCAATGAGCATAATCTAAAAAGATGTGTCCAAATCAAGTATTTAATTGAGAATATGTTGGAGAATGGGAAGATAATTTTGGATAATGGTGCTTCCACTTCCAATAAAAATATTGAGATTTATCAAAACCCATTTCCCTAACATAATAATCATAGTAGCAAAATAATCAACAACAATGACAATAATGGCCAGTGCAGTAGTAAAATAAAAAGTATCAAAATCAAAGGCCGAACCAACATAATAAAAAAAATTAACAACATAACCCACAATGACAAAATAATGGACAAAAACAAGGTCATAATGGTAACAACCAACAAACCTACCATGTAGTTACACATGACTACAATAGGGTTGTAGGTAATATTATAAGGGGTAGCATTAATAACATTTTCATTAGTCTTAGACCAATCACTAATCAACCTAAAACATTGATAAACAATAACATTCAACTAGATTACATGGATAATCCTTCTTTGACCTAGGAATGCATATAGGCAAACCAAAAAACTAGAGCTTCCCCTACTCGACTTTATATTGACAACTTGTCCTTGCCACATGACCACATGCGAGTGCACTGATAACCGAGACTTGTCCTGTTTGGTCCCACATCATTCTAAACATTTTTTAGCAATAATAATATAGTATTTAATCTTGATTTTACAATCACAACTTGGAGGCTGAAGATTAATATCCTAGGCCCACAACCATTCACTTCTTTGCCTATCATCCAACCAACCATTTAGCCTTGGAATAAACCATTCGCTACTAACCAAGATAAGAAGTTTGATATTGTGGAACAATTGCAGAAGACACCAACATAAATTTATATTTTAGATTTTCTATGAACATCAATAATCCATAAGAACATCTTGAATCAGTTTTTGACTTGATCCATTACTGCTAGTGACATATCCCCTAATAAATTTCAAGCTTTGGTTGGACACCTAGTTCCAACCCAATAAGTCACATTCAACCAAAGTGATTTGTATTCCCTTAGCCTAATCCATAATAACACACTATACATAGAAGTTTATATACGATGACATAAAGTGAAATGTGTCCTTATAGATAATGGATCCAGCCTCAACATAGTGTCTCTAAAGCTCATCAAGCTTCTTGGGTACACAATGGTAGATCTCTAGAAAAAAATAATAACCATCAAAGCCCATGATAATTAGGAAAGATAATAACAAGGCACCATTAGTTTTCCAATTATCATTGGGCCTTTGACCCATGATACATTTTACCATGTGCTTGACCTTGAGTTATCATACAATATGTTTCTAAGAAGGCCTTGGTTACATGAGATTCATACAGTCTCATTAATGCTGCACTAATGTATCAAGTTTTCCCACTCAGGGATGGAAGTGAATATTCTAGGAGATTACACCCATATGAACACTACAAGCATCTTAAGGCTAAATTTTAAATCTATAATTATCAGTATGACATGAATCTAAGTTCCAAGTAGGATAAAGGAAATGCTATACTTATTGATCCTTCACTAGATAACTGCACATATCATAATACTTTGGATTCTCTTTCCCATATGCTACCTGATAAAGCTTCTAATCATTTCACCATTTTAGATAATGGACTAGAAGAGTATGTGACCCATGATACATTTCATATTGCCAATCTTTCTCAGAATCCAAAAACCTTTGGGTGACCTAAAGTCACCCCACATATGGATTGGCAACAAAAGAATAAAGATAAGGGACTTGTTACATTTGTACCAACATTTGGCCTAGAACCTAACCCTCTTGAAGGGGATGAATCATGGTTAACAATGATGACCAAGATGATTATTATAAAATTACAAAGTATCCTATTCCCAATAGGATCATGGAGTGTCACAATTATGAAGAAAAAGGCCTCAGACCAAATCAACAAGGAACCATCGAGCCAATTTCCATGACTAAATATGAAAGACCTTATGGACTTAGATTTAAACCACCTAGGGGTGACCCCACATATCTTATTCAAACTCCATCACCAATGACTAGTGAGGATGATGTCAATAGTGAAATAGAGTCTAATCATAACCCCACCTTTGATGACCTAGTTGAAACCAACTTGTTTGATAACAATGTCATTTGTACCCTTACCTTAGCCATTCATCACAATCCATTACCATTATATTATCCCTAACTAATAGATTGGGATCAACAAGAATCCATTTTGCTGATTGATGAGTTCCAAAATAAGGAGGAATTATATGACTTTTTAGGCCTTAGAAACAACATTCTATTGGGAGATCACAAATCAAGATTCTCAATCACATTGGATCATGTAGCCTATTTTGGAGAGTGAGTGAACACCCTTAGACAAAAACAAATAAGTAAAACATTGAGGTCCCAAAGTGAAAACCTCTTTGAGGCACTTTTTGAGCAGGGAAAAAATAAAGATAAAGGCTAGTCTAGTGGTGAAAACCTGTTTCAGGTGCCATTAGATGGGGATGTTCATTTTTATTTGAATTTAGACCAGGAGACCACTGATGATGAACTTGCCTATGAATCTGATTTCAAATTTAAGAAACAAGTATTTGATCAAATTCTTCAAGAATTTATGACTATTTTTATCACATGGCTAGATATCCCATTAGGGGACTCAAATTCATCATGCCTAAGAGAAGTTAAAGAGCAAGTCCTTATGGAGGACCCTGACATAATCCAATAGTTCAATTCATTACCTACTATCCTAGAAGATGGTTTGACCTTTTTAGTTAGCAATACACTAGAGGTAAATATTGGGACTCCATTAGACCTAAAATGGATAAAATAAGGTGCATCCCTCATAGAAGAGGGACATGATCTCTTTATAGCTTTGTTGAGAGAATTTGTAGATATCTTTACATGGGCCTATTCTAACATGCCAAGTTTAGACCCCACCTTGGTGCTGCACCACCTTGTGGTTAATCCTAATGCCAAACTAGTAAAATAAAAGCTACATAAGATGCATCCTTGAATTGTTGTATTGGTAAATAAAAAGTTGGAAAGACTCTTAGAAGCAGGATGTATCTGATCCATTAAATACTTAGAATAGATCTCTAATGTGGTACCTATTAGTAAAAATCTTGAAGGGATCAAAATATGTACTAATTTTTAAGACATCAACAAATCTTATCCTAAATATGATTTTCCCTTGCCTAATATTGGTATGATCATTGATTCCATGATAGGTTATGAAATGCTTTCACCCATGGATGGCTTTTTAGGATACAACCAGATCAGAATAACACTAGAAGACCAACATAAAATAGCATTCACCACTCCATGGGGAACATTTTGTTATCAAGTAATGCCACTTAGCCTTAATAATGTTGGAGCTACATATAAAAGGGCCATGACTATCATATTCCATGATATGATGCATGATAGTGTTGAGGACTATGTTGATGACTTATTAGAAAAATCTAAAACTAGGGTTGACCATCTAACAATGTTGCATAAGATATTTGAAAGATTACAGGAATAAAAAGTCATAATCAATACAAAGAAATGTGTGTTTAATATAACTTTAGGAAAATTACTTGGCTTCATCATGTCTCATAGAGGTATTGAAGTTGATCCATCTAAAGTCCATGCTATAACTGGGATGCTAGCACTAACCAATTTAAAGCAACTCCATAGTTTGTAGGGTAAGATCTAATCAATCCGATGCTTAATCTCTTAGTTAGCAAATAAGTGTCATCCATTTACACACCTTCTAAAGAAATGAGTTTCATTTCACTAGGATGATCACTGCCAAATAGATTTTCAACAACTCAAAGATTATCTTGTTAATCTACCTATTTTATTACCTCTTATGCCAAGAAAGCCATTCTTGTTATATCTATCAGCTACCAACCATGCTCTGAGGGCACTCTTGGCTCAATATGATGAAAATGAAAAAGAGCATGCCATATACTACCTAAGCCATACCTTGGTTACATATGAACATAGCTATGCCCCTATTGAAAAATCTTGTCTAGCCATGGTCTTCGCAACTTAGAAACTGTACCATTACATGTTGAATAATAAAACCATGGTTATTTCAAAACTAGATCCGCTCAAGTATCTACTATCTAAAACAAATTTTCAAGGTAGAATGACCAAATGGATCATTCTTCTTAGTGAGTTTGACATAGAGTATGTCAATCAAAAGGCAATCAAGGGATAAGTTGTTGCTGATCAACTTGTTGAAGCACCTCTCACAAACACATAACCACTCACATTTGAATTTATTGATGAATCCATAATGACCATCATTGACACATCCCTTGATGAGAAACCTTGGAAGCTATTTTTGATGGTTCATTTACTACACATGGATCAGGGGCAAGCCTATTGTTTATTACATAATAGGGGGATGTAATCCTTAAGTCATTCAAAATCAAATTTCCTTGTAATAACAACATGGCCATGTATGAAGCACTTATTGTAGGACTTTGACAAGCTATGCATTGGAACATATCTCATCTCCAAGTTTATGTTGATTCTTAGTTAATCATCAATCAGGTCACATATCATTTTTAGACCAAAGATGAAATGCTGGTTCTATATAAAGCCATGGTCGACACTCTTAGGTAATAAATTGCCAATATTTAGTTTGAGCACATACCAAGGGCTAATAAAAAAATTATAGATGCCATGGCTATTATTGGCTCTTTTATTTGAAAAATAGATAAAGCTAGAGAGTATTAGTTCCTCATTGAACATTTGTCAACACCAGCTCATGAACCTTCAACTATTGCAATGATTTGTGATATTATTGGTCCTAATTCTATCTGGTGCTCAGACCTCTACAACTACCTTCATGACCAAGTTATACCACCTAACCTATCTAAAAAACAAACTAAAGTCTTCATTCATCATTCCACTCATTATACTCTATTTGGATCCACCCTTTACCATCACAATTATGATGGAACTTTGTTTCATTGTTTAACTTTGGAAGAGTCTACACTAGTGTTAAGAGAAGTTCACAAAGGAGTATGTGGTGCTCATTCTAGCGGGGCAGTACTATCCAATAAGGTCTTGCATATTACTTATTATTGGCCCAAAATGGATGTAGATGCTATTGCATATGTAAAAAAGTGTGACAAATGTCAATGGCATGCTAATCTGATTCATGCCCCAACAAAAACTCTAAAATCGATGTTGACACCATAGCCATTTTCTACATGGGGACTTGACCTCATTGGGAAGATTAACCCCACTTCATCTGATGACCATAAATATATCCTTACTATCTCTGAGTATTTCACTAAGTGGGTTGAAGCTATACCCCTCACATGACTGTAAAGCAAATTTCCAAATTCATCTTCAACCATCTAATTTACCACTATGGTATCTCCTCTGACATCATATCTGATAATGGAGGATCATTCAAAAACAAGGATGTAGACTAACTATGTACTAAATATAACATCAAACAACATTTTTCTACAACATATTACCCTCAAGGTAATGGCCAAGCTGAGGCATCCAATAAAACTATTTTCAATCTTCTCAAAAAGATTATCAATAATGCTAGTCATGATTGACACTTGTTGATATTCCTTACCCTTTGGGCATACCGTACCAATCATCATACCCCCACAAGATCCACTCCATACTCCCTTGTTTATGGTAATGAAGCCATATTTCCCATTAAGGTTAAATTATCTTCATTATGCATCTCTTTCAAGCATGTCCTAAATGATCATGACTATCGAGTAGCTCACTTACAATAACTAGACTTACTTGATAAAAAATACACAACTACGCTCAACAATATTCAAGCATATTAGAACTGACTCAAAAGCCACTATAACTAATGTGTTAATTATAAAACATTTAAACTTGGTGATCTTGTTCTTAAAGAATACCACAGTTGAGAAGAAGCATAAAGGAAAATTCAAACCAAAATGGATAAGGCCTTTCATCATTACTACAGATTATGGATAAGGAGCATACAAGCTTGCCACACTAGATGAAGATGAACTTCTTGAGTCGATAAATGTTATTCATCTGAAGTGGTACTATGCTTGAGTGCTAAGGTGTATTGTCTATAAGGAATATTTTAGTTTTGCCATTTTATTATTATTCTTCTTTGTACAAATACCATCCTTATCCATCCTCTTCATCATAACCACTTTCCATTTCCAACCTATTGACCCAGTGTGCTCTAGAGCCTAGCCCATTTGACCTTGGTTTTTGGCCATTTGTTATGCATTTTTAGCATTAAAGTATCTAGTCAGTGTCTTTAGTTAGTTTAAGTACTTCAAGCAAAGATCATATTTTGAGATAGTATGATAAAAGTTTTGGTAGTTGCATCCTTCATTTGTTATTCCTTTCTTACCACCGGTCTTGCTACTAATTATAACCATCTTTGAGAAAATTAGTACCATTGATCTATGCCATTATGTCCTAGTTATAACCACCTATGGGAAAACTAGGGGTAACATTAAGCCTTGATGTACCAAATTGCCCCTTCTTCTGTCATATTATGACTTTTTATCAACTGTGTCTATTTTGTTTGGATTGACTGCTACATTAGTCGAATTCCTCTGCTATAAGGGCAAAACTATAGTGACTTGAGGTCCTACTCTAGGATTATGTAGGCAGTGATCAATACTTATTGAGATCAGCTTAGTCACCCTAAGCCATGCTCTCACCATTTTATGAGGAACCTAAGCCACACTCTCACCATTTTATGAGAAAAATAAGCCATGCTATTTCCATTTTATGAGCAACCTAAGCCATGCTCTCACCATTTTATGAGAAACCTTAGTTTAAATGCTCTCATCAATTTGCAAGCTTGAGCCATTTAGTGTCTCATCATTCTTTATTGAATTAAGACACTCCAAAACAATTCTAAAAAAAAAAAAAAAAAACATTAGAAAAGAACAAAAATATTGACCACTTTTTTGCCTTAAGGATTCTGAGAACCCTTACTAAGTTACAAGAAAATCACTTGTCATTTAGTTTCCCCATCTTTTTTGGCCTTTTCTCTCACTCACTTGCCATTTTACAAGATCATTTCCTCTTCTTCTATCACATTCATTCTATTTGTTTTCCTTAGTTGTCACATTCTTCCCATTCCCTGGGAGAACTACATTTAGCCTAAAGTTTTTTTATTGGCTATTACATCCATGGAACTATGTAGGTAGTGTATACTTGCCTAGTGCATATAGAGATAACTCGACCACCCCCTTCCTTTTCTTCTATTTCCCCTATTTTTTTTGTTTGTTAAAGTCATCACCTATTTTCTAGGGGCACTGTTCATATGGTTTATTTTGAGTGTTTCTTTATTTGTTTCTTTCTTATTTTATTTATGTGCCTATTTTTTTTAACACTATTTCCTTGATTTAGTTTATGTGTGTTCATTGGGTGATTCCTTACCCACACTTATGCTTGAATCTATCCATATTCATATGTTTATATTGTCATCATGGTTTCTATCATTGGTGCATTATTTTCTATTGAGTATTAGATTATGGGAGTCAGTCCTTATGCATATTTTAACCAAGTCCTCATGATGTTATACCATGATGCCTACCGACATGTGATACAACAAACCTCATCTTTAATAAGTCTATTCAACAATGGTAGTATATCTTCGACATTGACATCCTGATTTAATCCCAATCATATCCCAAATAGAGTAATTAACCATAAAAGAATTTCAACCTTTATTAGTTCAGATGAGCATCTCCCTACTAGTAAGCTATTCTAATTCACAATTACCATCTATGTTAAGTTATCATCATCCTCGGCCAAGTTTATTATATTTACCATAATTAGGGTCTAATGATTATAACTACCTATGGGTAAATGATTGCACACCATCCCACTTGCATTTCTCAATTATTATAATCACCTTTGGGTAAATCATTATATTGTCACCACATCCCTTTTTCTACCCATATAGGGGTATGTTATTATTTTGTTTGTCTCTCTTAATTGGGGTAGCTCCATCTTCAAAAATGATTATAACTGCCTTTGGGCAAATCATTGTGTTATCATACCATGTTACCACTATCAACGTACAATGCTTATAATCACCTTTGGGAAAACTATTGTACACCATCCCACTTGCATTATCAATGATTTTTACTACTTTTTCAATATCATTATGTTTTCATCCCATCATATTTCTTTTCTTTGGTCCCCTCATTTTGCTTCTTTCTTTTCGAGGGACCGTTTGTCGACCTACTGTAGCAACCATTCTCTCGAGGGGGTATCATACAATTAGTTTATCATCATTGAAGTTATAGGTATACATGACCTTTTCATTCTTTGAGAAGACATTAATTTGATTATATCTTACAATGCCTTCCCAAATAGGGGTAAATTGTAGACACCTAAATCTGGCCATCAATAACCTCTAATCAGGGTTTTGGCCAAATTTCCACCCAAAATACATAATTTGGATTAAAAAAATTAAAACATGCTAAATGATGTGAAAAAAACATATTAAAATGCCCATTTTTTCTAGGATACCCCTAAATGGGGTAATATAATTTATTGGCCAACTAACTTTGGTTAGACCATTTTGAGTCAAAATGCTAATTTTACATCTAGGTGCTCTGGATTGATGTTTCTTATCAAATATCTTTCACAAGACATGTGCCTTAATTATTTTTTTTTGGTAACATCCTAAATAGGATAATAGATCCAACACATCTAACATTGCCTTCCAATTTTAATTTAGTCAAATTTTGGATCAATAACAAGACATTTTGATCAATTTGAGTAATTTGTGCACAAAGTGATTAATCATGCTTAAGAGATAATTAACCCAAATCAAGGCATAATTAAAAATTTCATGGAAACTATTTAAATACTTATTTTTGGAAATGAATATTGAATATCTACATCATCAGGTGACCTCATTTCTTTGGAAGACATCCCTAGGCCATAAATGCCACAAATATCAGGATTCATGTCTCCCATGCCTCATCAAAGCTCTCCATACCTCCCTAAATATTGATGAGCCTATTTATCAATTTTAATTTAAAAATTTGATTAATCTTTAGCTACACATCTCAATCTCAAGATGGATGGTTCAGGTTGATTCTATACATTCTAAAAAATTTATAAATAAAGGGGCCATGAAAATCATTTCCAAGACATGATTATGAAAAGTTATAATACATAATTGATTACAAAGCTTCATAAAATTAGTGTTACCATGCCAAATTGATTCCAAATCAAGTCAATCCATAAGCCAAAGGTGCCAAGGAGAGATGGAGGTAGCCAAGCTTCCATTGCTAAGGATTTCATGAGCATAAACCGAGCAAGCTACTGCAACAAGAATTTTAGAGCATCCAAAGAAGGTAAAAGATGGTTTTTTTTTCATTTTAGTTGTGTGTTTTATTCATGTTTGTTAACTAAGATATCCCTAGTGTCTAGGCCTAGAGATGTTATGCTAGTTAGTGTGTTTATTTTATTTTATTTTCATTTTGAAACTAACACCATATTAACCATCCTCTCTTGAGTCAAATTCTTAGATCACAGAAATGACATCAAATTTACCATCATAATCTAAATCAACATTAGTCTCAACATCAGATTCAGAGTCCCTTGAGTTAGAATAAGATTTTGAAGAAGAATATGTTCATGGCTATTAAAATATTAGTTACACATGCCTTGAAGATCAATTTGAATATATCTGTGATCTTTTTATGGTTTTTGAGGATGAGTACTTCAGCTTCAACACAAGTTATCTTAGTATCTTATATGAGGATTGTGCAGCTTCTCCCCATTCCATTATGGTTCCATAAGTCGTTACCATCAACCAAAATAGCCATACTATTGACATTCCATCTCCCATAAGTGTCGATTGGGATCGACATAATCACACTTTATTTAACTGCATCCATGACAACGTAGTAGTTGAAGAAGAGCAAGGAGGCCAAGACCACATTCTTATGGTAGAAGAACACTCTCCTAGTGAAACCTTTTTAAAGGCACTAGGTGAAAATCAAAGTCAAAACTCAACATCTTCATGAAACTTTTTCAAAAGCACTAGAAGACAATCAAATTGAAAATTCAACATTCCTTAGTGAAACCTTCTCAAATGTGCTACAGGAAAATCAAGACAATTTCATTGGTGAAAACCTCTTTGAGGCACCAATAGCTGAACACAAAAGTTATTCACTACTTTATGAAGACAAAATCAAAGATCAAATCAAAGTAGCTTCCAATCTATAGCCTAATTAGATGGTAGCTACTCTCAAGATCAAACAAAATTTTTTTTGGTGGTCCTATTGAGAGAATAAGTCTTCAAACCCACCACAACCAAAATTATGTTAAATTTGGCATCAAAAAACATTATGTATGACTAAAAGTCTTGATATTCATTTTTTCCCCCACCATTATACATTATATTATCATCTACCATTACATTTCACAATCAAACCTACCATCTATTATTTGTCCTTGTTTACCATCCATGCCCACACTTTCCTTTGCAGAGTTTACAAAGATACCTTGTCTTGATGCTTGAAGGAATCAAAATCAATGACCAATGAAGATCACAAAAGCATTCTTGATAACCAAATTGACATCCACTTCTTGATAGAGAAACTATATAGATGAGGTGTGGGCTAACAATCAACATGATCAAGTATTTTGTTTATATCATTTGTTGATTAGGATGTGCATCTCCCCATCAATAGAAATAATAGAATAAAAAACCACACTCAAGCCAAAAACATGTACCATACCATTTCATTGCCATGTCATTGCCATTGTTACATATCTATTTTCCATTGTCACATATTTTTTATATTCACCCTATCACTTGGAGGCAAACCCTCTTACCATTTTATCCATCTTATCATTCCATTCCTATCTAGACCAAAGCCTATTTTTAGTCATCCTACCCAATCCTATTTTGATCTTGGTTACTTTGGTTCATCCTGCACTTTTTGTGAGAGGATTCTGATCAAGTTTCAACAATCAATCCAATTCATGTTTATAATGATATTCTATAAAATTAGTGTGATAATTGATTTGGCAAGATATCTTTCATTTTCTATCTTGTAACAAGTTTGTTTATGTGAGCTTGATTATAACTGACTATGGGAAAATTAGTATCATTAACCTATTTTATCATATCTTAGTTATAATCACCTATGAGAAAACTAGGGGCAACACTTGTTTATCATGCATTGCCACATCACCTTGCCATTACTATTTACATTTGAATGGCCATTTATCAAATTTGAGAACTTGTTGGAACCTAGTTGGTTTTTCCCTTCCTTTTATGTGGATGGAATTACTATGACTTGAGGTCATTTTAGGACTATGTGGGTCATGCTCAATTCATGTTGACATCACCTTAGTCCCCCTTTCCATATGCTCTCACTGTTTTGTGAGCAACCTAAGACAAATAATCACGCCATTTTACGATTAGGTATCTTTTCATTCTCTAACAAATTGAGATACCTCAAAATTCCAAAAATATTCAATTTTTTTCAAAATACCAAAAACATTTATCCTATCTAAGCTTAGTTAATTATCCTCAATCTGCCTTGTTAGGGCAAAGTCATTGTTGGGATGCTTTATTTTGCTTCTGTTTTCAATCTTTTTATTTATTTAAAGTTGTTTGTATATTTGTGTGCTTTTTATGTGTTTCATTGTTTGGTCACTTGCCTATTTGTTTGCTTTCAACATTGTTGCCTCGACTTAGTCTATATGTGTTCATTAAGTGATTCATTACACACATTATTCTTGAGTCCATCCATATTCATATGTCAACATTGTCATCATAGTTTTTATCATTGGGGCATTGTGTGAACTAGGAATTTGACTCAAGAGAGGTGATTAGTATTGTGTTAGTCTCAAAATTAAAATAAATTGATAAAAACACACTAAATAACATACATCTCTAGGATTAGTTACTAGGGTGAGCTTAATAAAAAACAAATGAAAAATACAACTAAAAAGTAAAGAAAAATAAGAATCCTTCACCTTTCTTGGATGCTTCAAATGCTTGTTGTAGTGGCTTGCTCGGCTTGTGCTCATGAAGTCTTCATCAAAAGAGGCTTGGCTATCTCCTCTTCTCCTTGGCACCTTGTGGCTTTGGCTTGGCTTGGATCAATATTTTGGTATCATAAATTTGGCATGTGAGATATCTTGGAATCAATTTGACATGGTAACTTTTCACAAATTAAACTTAAAATTCAATAGGCAAGGCCTCCTATTTATAGACTTTTGAGATTGCTCAAAATCAACTTAAATCATCTATCTTGAGATGAAGATGTGCGTTTGAGGATTAATTCAATTTTTGTAATTAAATATATAATTATCCTCATCATGAAATTATAAAATTAGGGATTGAAGAGTCATGGAGGGTCATTATGAGGCATGGGAGGGGTTAACCTTGATATTTTATGCATTTATGGCCTAGGGATGTCTTTCCCAAAAATGAGGTCACCTAATGATGCAGACATTCAATATTCATTTCCAAAAATAAGTATTCAACAAGTTTCTATGGAATTATTAATTAGGATCTAATTTGGTTTAATTAGCTCTTAAGCATGATTAAGCACTTTGTGCACAAATTACTTAAATTGATCAGAATGCCTTGTTATTGATCCAAAATTCAACTGGATTAGAATTTTAAGTCAATGTTAGATGCATTAGAACCATATTCCCATTTAGGATGTTACCAACACAAAATAATAAAGACACACATCTCGTACAATAAAGTTGATAGAAAAGAGCAATCTAGAGCACCTAGGTGCAAAATTGGCATTTTGACTCAAAATGATCTGATCAAAGTTAGTTGGACCATAAATTGCATTGCCACATTTAATGATACTCTGGCCAAAATCAACACTTGAATATATCAATTTCAACTCATTTAATGCATTTTAGTGTTTTTAGGCCAAATTGTGCACTTTGGTAGAAATTGGTCAAAAGCTTGGTTGGAGGTTATTGATGGCCATTTTTAGGTGTCTACAATAGTCACCTTTCTTGAAAATTTTCTTGATCTTTTCATAATTTTTAGACTTCTTATTCTCTTCACCATGTTCTTCATCATGATCATGTTTTTATTTTTGAGGACGCATGGTAGCAAAATGACCAATCTTGCCACAATTGAAACATTTGAGTGGTAACTTGACTTTGTACCTACTTGAATCTTTTCTTAGTTTCCTCACAAATAAGGCTTAAATTTTGTCTTCATCAACATCATTTTCACTATCAATTTTAACCTTTTTGATTTGTGTTTTCTTTGTAACTTTGAAGTCTACTTCCCTTTTGGAAGATCTTCCATCATCTGTCCTCATCTCATAGGCATTAAGTATTCCATGAAGCTCATCCATTTTTAACTTGTATAAATATTTTAATTATTCAAATGTTGACACCTTTGAGTCAAATCTTGGGGTCAAGGATCTTATAACCTTTTGAATAATAGTTGACTCATTAACCTTTTCTCCAAGACCTCTGATTATGTTGACTAATTCATCAAATCTAAGAAGATATGCTACAATATTCTCTTCTTCCTTTATCTTTAGACCTTCAAACTATCTTCTATAAATCTAAAACTTTGTCAATTTTACCTTGGTGTCACATTCATAGATGAGCTACAACTTATCCCAAATCACTTTAGCTAACTCATATTGCATCACTTAGACAAACTTAGATTCTACCAATCCACACAATATAGCATTCATATCCTTTAAATTATTCTCACTTGCTTTCTTTCTTGCAACATCAGTTGGAGGAGTTTGATGAATAGTAAACCCATCTATAACTGACTGCTAAATGTCAAACCTAAGAGCCATCAAATAGTTCTTCATCCTAATTATCCAAAAGGCATAGTTGGTTCTAATGAACAAAGGGGCTTTGTTTATTGAAAATATTTCTTTTACTTCATGACTAGACATTACACTTCTTAGGATCTACCTTCCAACAATCAAGATTGGACTTGAAGGACCTGATCTGATACCAATTATTGGAAGCACAACCATTTAGTGGGGTAAATCAGTGAGCTCTTAAAAATTTCTTTAAAATTTCTAGTTCATTAGTCAAACATCATGCAAAATCCATAGAGAAATCAAACCAAAATAAAGAACATAAAGACATAATGCATGATATAGGTGGGAAACCCTTAAAGGGAAAAAAAACCCACATTGATCACTACATGGACTGCATATCCTAAATTAGATATGTAATTAATCAATAATATTATTGGGCACCAACTTATCTTGAGAAACCAATGCCAAAGAGTCAAGCACCAACTTGACAAAAAGATTCAACAAACACCAACTTGCTAGGAAGCACCAACTCCTTGATTTGTAGATATTAATCTACATGAGGCTTCAACCCCATTTGCCAAGTACCAACTCAAATACTTTAGATCATGTACCTTTCTCAATTTCTTATATCAATAAATGATGGTATAATTTTTCTTTCTTTACTTATCGATCTCAGATTCATTCTATTATTTTTTTGTTTATCAATCAAATAGACACATTAGGCTCTCTTTCTTTGCTCGTTATTTTCAAAGAATCTATCCTCTTTGACTTATCTACTCATCTCTTTTAGCTGATTTTGTGTACTTTAGGGTTAATCTTCCTATGAATCATTTGATGATTTCATACTCATGCCTCTTTGACCATCTGTTCCTCAACATACCTCTGCTCTGCTCCTTAACAATTTATATATTCATTCTCTTTTTTTTCACTTTAACAAGATAATTTGATCTTACTTATATACAATATATTGATCAACAACCTCTTGAATGTTGGCCAAATAAAACTCTATAGTTGACTATAAAATGATTTATTCTCTTTTGAAAACATAATTCACATTAGCTTATATAAAAGCTCACTCACATAGATCAGCCTGAGTGAAACGAGGCTGGAATAAACCAAACAATCATTAGAATACATTTAGAAATACTTTTCAAATAAATTTGTAGCGGTTATATTGAATTATATAGTAGTATTAATGTAGTTCATAACAACTCTTATGCAATATGTAGCACCCCTAATGTAGTTCATAAGAAACCTAATGTAGTTCATAACCAACCTAATGTAGTCTATAACATTTTTGATATAGTCCATAACTACTCACCCAGTAGTTCTAGACATGATCTTATTCTCCATAATACTTAGATTACCTTATTTCATAAATAAAAACTTATTTAATGGTCTTTAGTCTAAATTAATTTTGTACTTTATTTCTGTGTCTCCATATGATGTAAAATATAGATAACAAGTTTCTTGGCCAATTGTCTACTTTACCAAAAAAAATTCATGGCAAGCTATAGACTCAGTTAGTAGCTACAAAATCTATAGAAATACAAACCCTTATTAACATAAATTCCTTTATGACCATATTCTTTACTAAATATCAAACCCTTTGACATAATTGAGAACATCTCCATAATTGAAGGCAATTAACTATAGTCAAGGTTGTGTTTGTTTTGGAAGGCAATAATCTACCTTTTAAAGGGTTGGTGACTCCATTATGGGGTTTGATTTTACATTTAGAAGGGCTAATTTATGCCTAATTTACTATATAAGGGTTTAAATAATAAACTACTATTTATTTGAAATTTTCTAGCCATCCATTGGTTCATAAAAATCAAAATTTGAGGCATTATTCGTGGCTATAACATTCTAAAATTTGTGGTATATATTTGATGCAAAAATGTTGATAATTTTGCCCTAGATGTTCATTTATATAAATCTAAAATTTAGGATTAGGGTTTGAAAAAATTACATTTTGTGTTAGGGTTTTATTTTGATATTCCTAGGGTTTTTTGGAAAACCCAAATCTTTTTAATTCATCCCTGGAGGGGATATTACATCTCCATTCAACAAAGCAAGGTGAATAAGTTGAGGACAACCAAAGGTATGAAAGTGTCGTTGATTTGTTGCTTCCTACTATGTCATTTAAGATGTGTTGTAATCATAGGAAACATGTTGAAAAGAATGATCATATGTCAAGTATAATGCTTCGTAGTATATCACAACAAATTTATGGTTATCATGGATAAAATAATGAAAATGGAGATACAGTGAAGAACACTTTCAATGGAAAAGGGAACATAGATCCTTTCATACAATTCATAAATTAATTTTACATGAAAGTTTGGGATCCAAGTGATCTTTGGAGATACAAGAAGGGTAAGGTCTTTCAGGAGTTCAATATTACTATTTTTAATGAATTATTTATCTCATGCATTTGGCTTGAAAATAAGTTCATTAAGAACCCTAGGAAGTATGTTAGGAATTCTAACAACATAGTGAGTAATCGATGCTCACTGTCCATAATTCACTCTTTGGAGCCAAGTCATACACTTGAGGACAAGGCTATGAAGAAAGTCACCTTTACTAGAATAGCAAGATGCTTGATGTGGAAAGTGGAGGAAAATGCTGTCCAACATGCCATATAGTTGAATATTGGCTGTCATCTCTCAAGGACTGAATGGAGATCAAACTACAAGCATATACTTATTGAATTTTTAGTCAAAGAACGGTTATGTCTGATGCCTAAATCATTCACATGGCCAGGTTTGGTGAAGAGGGTCATGTATGGTAATTTATATACAAATGTTTTATATGATTCCAACAACACTACCTATCTATTTTACACTTGTATGATATCTATAAAAGTATTTTCAGTCGCATGGTGTGAAGGAGAACTCAAGGAGGATGTGTTTTTACAAAAATACTTCACTATTTTGGGTTGTAGAGTTGTTGTCATCCACATTTCTAGCCGACATAATATTTTGTATGCAAATGTACAAGTAGTCCCAGTCATACACTTGAGACTCATGAATGCAAGACTCCATGAGAGAAAATTGAAGCATACCATAAGAAGAAAGAGTAAAATTTAGATAAATAGTCAAAAGAAACAAACTCAGCCCAATTCACCAGTGAATGTGTGCTTTCCAATATAGCTAATAAATAAAATAGTGTCTTGATCAGTTCCTCATGATTTGATGCTTGGGTTCTTGATATTGGTTCCACTCAACACATGACTTTATAAAAAAACTTCTTTGAAGAATATAATGAATAAATTTATCCATGAGACTCATGAATGCAAGACTCCATGTGAGAAAATTTAAGCATACCATAAGAAGAAAGAGTAAAATTTAGAGAAACAGTCAAAAGATTCAAACTCAGCCCAATTCACCAGTGAATGTGTGCTTTCCAATATAGATAATAAATAAAATAGTGTCTTGATCAGTTCCTCATGGTTTGATGCTTGGGTTCTTGATATTGGTTCCACTCAACACGACTTTATGAAAAAACTTATTTGAGGAATATAATGAATAAAGTTATCCATGAGACTCATGAATGCAAGACTCCATGAGAGAAAATTGAAGCATACCATAAGAAGAAAGAGTAAAATTTAGAGAAATAGTCAAAAGAGTCAAACTTAGCCCAATTCACTAGTGAATGTGTGCTTTCCAATATAGATAATAAATAAAATAGTGTCTTGATCAGTTCCTCATGGTTTGATGCTTGGGTTCTTGATATTGGTTCCACTCAACACATGACTTTATGAAAAAACTTCTTTGAGGAATATAATGAATAAATTTATCCATGAGACTCATGAATGCAAGACTCCTTGAGAGAAAATTGAAGCATACCATAAGAAGAAAGAGTAAAATTTAGAGAAACAGTCAAAAGAGTCAAACTCAGCCCAATTCACTAGTGAATGCGTGCTTTCCAATATAGCTAATAAATAAAATAGTGTCTTGATCAGTTCCTCATGGTTTGATGCTTGGGTTCTTGATATTGGTTCCACTCAACACATGAATTTATGAAAAAACTTCTTTGAGGAATATAATGAATAAAGTTATCCATGAGACTCATGAATGCAAGACTCCATGAGATAAAATTGAAGCATACCATAAGAAGAAAGAGTAAAATTTAGAGAAACAGTCAAAAGAGTCAAACTGAGCCCAATTCACCAGTGAATATGTGCTTTCCAATATAGATAATAAATAAAATAGTGTCTTGATCAGTTCCTCATGGTTTGATGCTTGGGTTCTTGATATTGGTTCCACTCAACACATGACTTTATGAAAAAACTTATTTGAGGAATATAATGAATAAAGTTATCCATGAGACTCATGAATGCAAGACTCCATGAGAGAAAATTGAAGCATACCATAAGAAGAAAGAGTAAAATTTAGAGAAATAGTCAAAAGAGTCAAACTCAGCCCAATTCACTAGTGAATGTGTGCCTTCCAATATAGATAATAAATAAAATAGTGTCTTGATCAGTTCCTCATGGTTTGATGCTTGGGTTCTTGATATTGGTTCCACTCAACACATGACTTTATGAAAAAACTTCTTTGAGGAATATAATGAATAAATTTATCCATGAGACTCATGAATGCAAGACTCCATGAGAAAAAATTGAAGCATACCATAAGAAGAAAGAGTAAAATTTAGAGAAACAATCAAAAGAGTCAAACTCAGCCCAATTCACTAGTGAATGTGTGCTTTCTAATATAGATAATAAATAAAATAGTGTCTTGATCAGTTCCTCATGGTTTGATGCTTGGGTTCTTGATATTGGTTCCACTCAACACGACTTTATGAAAAAACTTCTTTGAGGAAAATAATAAATAAATTTATCCATGAGACTCATGAATGCAAGAATCCATGAGAGAAAATTGAAGCATACCATAAGAAGAAAGAGTAAAATTTAGAGAAACAGTCAAAAGAGTCAAACTCAGCCTAATTCACCAGTGAATGTGTGCTTTCCAATATAGATAATAAATAAAATAATGTCTTGATCAGTTCCTCATGGTTTGATGCTTGGGTTCTTGATATTGGTTCCACTCAACACATGACTTTATGAAAAAACATCTTTGAGGAATATAATGAATAAAGTTGTGGCTCAATATACATTACAGATAAATCAAGTTTTCAACCACAAGGAAGAGGTACAATTCAACTCAAGTGTCTAGGGCTTCTAGACTACAAACTTGAGAATGTTCTCTACCTTCCTCAATTGAAATACAACTTGTTATCCCTAGTGATCATAAGGAAACAAGTCCATTCCATTCTTTTGGATAATGGTGATGTCACAATTAGGAGGAAAAGTGATAATTCAATCATCTTGACTGGGTATGATGAAGGGAAACTTCTCAAGCTCAAGGGTGAGCCATCAAATTCAAGGAATTATTCTCATCTCATAGAAGACAAAATGTCTCCAAACATGTTGTGGCATGCTCAATTCGGGAAAACTCACTATAAAAAAAATTTGTATTACAAAAGAATGGTGTTATTGGCATGCCTACATTTACTATGAAATCAGATGATAAGTGTGAAGCCTACATCTTGGCTAAACATGCAAGAGAACCTTTTTTGAAGTCAAAGTGGAAAGTAGATAGAAAGTTATAGCTTGTTCATTTAGACATATTTGGATTTTTAGATCCACTTGTTACGGATTGATTCTAAAGAAGAAGAAAACTAAATTGGACCACAAGAGTAAAAAATGCATCCACTTGGATATTATGATTTCTCCAAGGCATTCAGGCTATACGATGAGAAAGAGAAAAAGTTTCTTATCACAAGAGAAGTTGTCATTTGTGAGACTGTAAAGGACAAAGCGTATATTGATCGACAATTGAGTTGACTAGACAAATATGAAAAGTTTGATGTCTATAAAGAGAATGATTTGAATTTTATAGACAATGAGTGGGGGACACAAAGTTGGAAATCTATTGATTTTATATTATCTCATATACATGAGCTTGAAACTCCTCCTGAAGGAGACAATGAAAATTCATTATATATTGAATAAGGGCTAGAAGAACAGAGGGTAGATAGTGAAGGAACTTGAAAGGATGAACTTGAAACACCTACATCATAGAACAAGATGACTAAGTGGGCCACTCAAACACTAAAATATGTGAGACATAATGAAGTTGGGAAAACATGCACTCGAAGTTCACATGAAACCTCCTCTCAACTAGACAAGTCTATTGATGAAATTTAGGACATGATTGGAAAAATCACATTAGATGATTCTCAAGAAGAACTCGATGTTGCATTTGATTTAGAACCAAAAACTTCCAAACAAGTTGAGAAGATTGAATCCTAGAGAAAACCAATGAAATATGAGTATAATTCACTAGTGAAAAATGGGACTTAGAATCTGGTTGATCCACCATATAGTTGTAAACCAATTAGTTGTATGGGTCTATCATAATAAATACAAGTCAAATAACTCATTTGACAAGCATAAATCAAGACTTGTCATAAAGGGGTATGCTCAAAAGGAAGGAATTGACTATAATGAAACCTTTGCACCTACAACAAAATGGACTACTATTCAAACCATGTTGGCTATGGTAATTCACAACGTATAGAAAGTTTACCAAATGGATGTCAAAACTACATTTTTAAATGGAGACCTAAAGGAAACTATGTACATGACACAACCTAATGGTTTTTTAATAAAGGGACAAGAGCATAAGGTATCCAAACTAGAAAAATTATTATATGGTTTGAAACAATCCCCTCGAACATGGTATGCAAAACTAGTTGAACACCTCATGAACATAAACTTTAAACATTTTGAGTTTGAAGATGCAGCTCTTTTCATCAAAATAGTTATATTTATGGTAGTGTATGTTGATGATTTTCTCATCATAGGGAACAATGAATGGTACATTGAAAAATTCAAATCAGAGTTGATGAAAAGTTTTGAAATGATTGATTTGAGTTATCTTCATTACTATTTAGGTATTGAATTAATTTAAAAACCAAAGTATTTCTTCATCACTTAGAATAAGTAATTTGGTGACATTTTGAGTAAGTTCACAATGGAAGATTCTAATCCTCTCAGCATGCCCATGGAACATAATCTAAAATTGACATTTAAAGATTCAACAGATTTGGTTGATGCCACTAAATATAGACAACTCATTATAAGTCTTATTTATGTGACTACCACTCAACCAAATATATCATTTGAAATTGGTATCCTCTCAAGATTCATGTAATAACCTAGGGAGAGTCATTGGGTAGAAAAAAAAGGTTCCTCATATATCTCAAAGGCACACAACATTTTGGACTCGAATACTCCAGGGCAGGAGACTTCAAACTATTTGGGTATTTAGATTTTGACTATATTGGTGATCATGAAGATGAAAAGTCCACCTTAAATTTTATAATGAATATAGGAACAATAATTATTAGTTGGAAATCCAAGAATCAATCAGTGTTGGTAATTTCTTTAGCATAAGTAAAATATATGTTCACTTTAGAGGCAACTAGATAGATCTTGTGGCTCAGAAAGTTTTATTTAGATTTGTAGGAGTAATAGGTTTTATTAGCACCGCTCATTGTTGACAACACTTATACAATATAGATGGAAAATAATATAGTATTTTACTACCAAACCAAGCATATCAATACCAAATTTCATTTGATTTGGCACTATGTGAAAGATGGTAGTGTCAAGTTGTAACATTTCTCGACAGTAGATCAACCAACAAACATCCTGACAAAATCACTTGGACAAGAAAAATTTGAAAATTTCAAAGTAATGCTTGGTCTAAAAATAACCCCTAAAAATTAAGGGGCCGATGTAATATTATTATATATAATATTTCTTAATTCTTAGGAGTAGTTGCACATTTGATTTTATCTTCTAATGTGTAGTTCAAGATTCCCATAGGTAGTTGAATGGACTTCTTGGTAGGTGAAGTGATTAGTCATCATTTGGTTTATAAAATGTAATGTTTCCTTCCATTTAAATTTGAATCATGAGATATAATTTCATTAACATTCCTTAAATATTATTTTTGGCCTGTCAATATCCTTGTGCATCAATTGTTTGTATAAGTTGTGAGGCCAATTTTCACAATTGTATTTACCAAATGGTAGAATATGTCCTCATTTATATGAATTATTTAGTAAAGATGAACCCTATTGAGGAGGTTTAATGAGGCCATTCCCACTATTTTTAGAAATTAAATTGAATATCCTTATGCACCAACTATTTTTATAAGTTATGAGGCCAATTTCCACAATTGTGTTTGGTGAATGGTAGAGTATATCCCCATTTATATATACTATTTAATGAGGTTGAATCCTGTTGAGGAGGTGCAATGAGGCAATTTACACTATTGTTTGTAAGTGCATTGAGTTTTATTTGTTCTGATTCACACAGAAAGTATATTATTTGTTAGTCTTTAAACTATGATGTAATAAAGGGGGGATTGTTAGGAAATTATATTTGGTTTGTTAGGTTGTTGAGCAATTATAATACTCACAAAAAATAAGTTTAGTGATACATTTAGTCATAGGTATTATAAGTGAGTGGTTGAGGGAATATTGGATTATGCAACATATGAAGCATATTTATATGACTTGTTGTTTTTAATTAAATTATCCTGATACATATGCAATTTGAACATCATTTTCTAGCATTATCGTCTCTTGTGAACACCATTACCTTTATAGTAGACATCATATATATTGGGAGAGAAATTGATACTAATTTAATTATAGTTATGTGACCAACCATGATTATCTATTTCCCTCACCAAAAACTAAGGTTCAGTTAGAAAGCGTTGATTAATTATTCCACAACTCAACTTTGCCTACCTTTATAAATACCAGGTTTCCCAAATATTTTCTAGGTAGGGTTCCAATTTTAAAGCCCGATATCTTGGTTAATTTTACTTGGGTTTAGGGTAAGGTGTTGATAAAGAATATTTTTGTTTGTTTTTCATTAATCAATTGATGTAATGCTTTGGTGTAGGCCTCTCAAATGCTTTTGATAGCTCTTGCTTCCATTATCTTAGCTTAGCTTCCTCCTCAATTTTTTTTATCAATGAATTATTGGTGACTAAATACTTCAAGTTGCTATATTGCTTTGATGCCTTAATGGACTTTTGAATTTTTACTGCATTGATAAACCTTCCAAAGGTTTCTTTCTAAAATGATGAATAACGAGGATAAACTAGGACTTGTGATGAAACTAAAGATCCCTTCTCTCCATGTTTCTCTAAAGTTGAATTTATCTAGGATTTTAGTTATAAATCTATGGTTTACCCTATTGTATGATTTTTTAATGTCTAAATTTATAATAATACCTTTTTTATGGTTATCGATCAAGGAGTTAATAATATCATGAATAATAATCATTCCCTCTAGATTTTGTCTACCTTATGGAACACTTTATTTTGGAGAAATTATATTTGAGAGTAAATGCTTCAATATGATTACAATTTCTTTGGAAATGATTTTGTTGATAATATTGTAAAGATAAACTGGCCAAAAATTCCTAAATAAGTGGGCCTCTAAATTTTTGGGATGAGGACATAAAGGAATGATTGAAATACATTAGTATATTCCTAAGATTCCTAAATTCTTCGATTGCCTTACAAATATTTGACCCCACTATGTCCTAGAAAGATTAGAAGAAGGAAGCTAGTAGTTTATTTGAGACCAAGGTCTTATCCTTCTGCATTGAAAAAATGGATCCTTTTATTTCATATTTAGAGAAGGTGGATGTTAGAATATTGTTTTGATGACTATAAATGATGTGAAGTATATTATTCAAAATATCCTCTTGGGTTGATAGGTTTAAAGACTTCCTGCTTTCTAAGAGTTTTTCAAAGAAACCCATCATTTTAACTCTAATTTTTGAAATATGCTCCAAATTATGACCTTATCTTGAATTTAATGTTGAAATTTTATTTACACTCCATTGGGCCCTTATTGGGCTGTGGAAAAATTCATGTTTTAATCCCCTTATTTTATCCATAATTCTCTAGATCCTATCGCTAATGTATTTCCTCCATTTTTTGGATTTATTTTGGTTTTTCCAAATGTGATCTTTCCTTGCTTCCAACTATTCAAATCTTAAGTTTATGCTTTCCAAGTAGGATTCAACTCTTAAATTCTTCAAGAAAAATATATTTTAAGTGATTTTGTTCCATTCCTTTAGACATGTATCAATTTTTTTTCCAAAAAAGAAAACATTTTGGTCCCTTGAACTTTTGAGGTGTTTCCCCACAATTATCCCATTTTCCCCAAAGTTGAAGAATGTTTGAGCCACATCATTAAATGGAAATTTTGGAGGAGGATTATCTTATGAGATTGAAGAAACAACTGAAGCATGATTAAATATTGAAATAGGCATAATTTTAAATTCAAGGATCCAATGTTTATCCATTTAAAATTGGGAAATAAGAAGTTTGTCTAGGTGATTTGTAATGTTACAGACTCCTTTGTTGGTCCATGAGAAAGTTCCACCTTGGGGTTAAAAATCAACTAGGTTTTTGGTAGTAATTAAATTTTCAAAGTCTAATTGTAATTAGGTGGCTTTATTTATTTTGCTTTTCTTCTATTTTGCTTAAATGATTGCATTTAAGTCACCGCCTACTAAAATTCTTTCTTTATCCCATGGTTCTATGGTTGAAGATGTTTCCTCCCATACTCTTTTATTTAGTATGTGACTCTTTGGGCCATAAACATTGAATAACAAAACTTATTTATTATATTTTAGGTATTTTACCTGAAAAGTTTCTTATTCACACCATTGGTGATATTAGTCACTGAAATTAAACTTGGGCACCATAGAATCCCTATGCCTCTAGATAATCATTCTGAACTTAAAAAGATGATTTTCCTTTTGGCCTCATTATTTTATAATATTAGTGTTGCTTCATCCTCTATCATTTTTGTTTTTTTTAAGAGAATAAGGGATATTATTTGAACCATCAATTGGTGGTTTACCATCAATTAACACCTCTTATTAGGGGCATTAAGGCCTTAAAATTTTAGGTCATGATATTTATACTTGTTGAGGAGGGAATTCCTCCCCCCCCCCACCTTTTAGTATTAAATATTTTTTTTATGACACTATACTTAATTTAGATAATCAATTACTCAAAATTTTCTTTCCTTCCTCTTTTCCTTCTTATTCCACAATTGGATCGCTTGATCTATCTTTTTGTCTAAAATATCATAATTTCATCCAATGAGTTGAGATTGACTTCATCAACCTCATTCCTATCAATCGATTCCCTTTTATTTTAATCCCAATATGATCCAACCTCTGAGTCATAATTTTACTTAAAGGATTCACTTTCTCCTTAGATTTTGGATTTGAGAATTTCCACTATCTTTTGGGACACCTTAGAAAAATTTCCCCTTATTTCAACATTATTATAGGGCTCTACTAATTGGTATTTGTGTTTACTCCTGAAGATGTCACATTTTTTTTATTAGTATAAGGATTTGGGCATTGCATCCTAGGTGGTGAAGAATTAATCTCCATATTTCTAATGGACTCACCTTTGAAGTGACCCTATTTTTTCCAAATCAAGGAATAAGAGGGGTGTTTTGGTTTTGCCTTGGTACCTTAGGAAAAGTCACATAATTTTTGTAAATGACCTAATTGGTGGCATTTGTATCATATGAATGAAGTTTTCCCACATCGATCCTTTGTGACCACCCCTTATGTGGATTATAGATTGATTTTTATTAGTATGGGATTTGACAAATCCATTGATAAGCAAAGTTTTGTGCAATAAGTGAAAAACACCTCTATTTTTTTCTTATCAATCTCTAGAATAAGGTTTAGGCTATTATTGATTTGCATGAGTAGAGCCTCATTCCCATATTCTACACATAGGGAATACAACCTAATACAAACTAACATGCCCCCCATATTACTCTTAAAGGTATTAAATTTCAATATTCATTCTTTCAAGAAAAGCCATACTCTATCCATAATCCATGGTCCCACATTCAATATCTTAACTGTTTTATTGTTATGTGTATATAATGCTAATAAATATCATTTGGGAATTATTTTTAAGGAGATATCATTCCTCCAATTCTTATCCACTGAAATTTCTATTGCTACAATTGCTAACCATTTCCCATTGATTTTTATTTAATAAAACATTTTTCCTTCAAAGCTTAGTCCTAGAATTTTAGGCCAATTGTAAGATCAAAGGCAAAAATTAGATCATTATGTCACTCATCCTTGTCCTATTAGGACTTGATAGAATGGAGGTATTCAAAGATAACTCCATCATAACTATTATATGCTTTTGTTCCCAAGGGGATCCTATTCACCCTTGATGCCACTTGAAGCCCTCTTGGTTCTAGGTCATTGTTAGCATCTTCTTTGATCCTAATGTATGCTTGTGATTTATCCCTTTGATCAATTAATTATGTCTTAAATAGTAGGTTAAGATATCAATCTTCTTTGGGATTATAAATTTTAAACACTTAAAAAGACTAATCCTCCATTTCATTAATAATGATACTTTTATTAAAAAATTGTCATGCCCAAATTTTTGCCTCACCTCATAAAACCTAACAAAATACACAAATTTTTTTTTGGTTTGATTAATTTATTTACATTTAATTATTCATTTTTTACCTAAGAAAACATAAGGGGAGTATGGTACTATACTAAAGTAACATTTAAATTTACAAAATTATTGAAAATTTTCTTTATAGTTACATGTATGAAGCAACCAATCACATTTTAAAAATAGTGAAACATTAGATTATTTGTGAATCATTTAAATTTGGTTCAATTTAATTTCCTTATATTTGTTTTCTCATAAGTCCAAACTATTTTTTTTTTTCAAGTCTTCTATTCTATATCTGAGTATAATCATGTGGATTATTATTTTGTATGTCAAGATATGATGACAATGCAAGATTTTAATATAAATCTACACCCAAAATTGCATTTTATTTAATCACACAATTAACATTCCTTCTATTCAATCATTTACTTCAATTTGGAAAAAATATGCCATAAGTTTATTGCATTAAAAAAATAAGTTAAATCCCATTTCCTTTCTCAAAGGAAAACATACTAACATTAAAAGGCATCAAAAGACCTCTTGGAAAAAGTATCCATTTTTAGCAATCTTTACTCATCCTAAACTCTAATAATTACCTTAAGTAAATTCAATAAGTAATTTAACTCTATACATAAGACAATTAGTAATAAACATAGGTTACAAGACACATTGATAGGTTTGGCACACCATGGAAACCATAAATTATCTTAGTTACAATCACCCAAAGGCTATCAAAAATCATATCTATATTAAAGGAAGCAATATTTATAGTTGATTTATCAAATTTGGGACAATATGAAACCCTAGATGATAAACTACTGCATAAAATAAGAGGGAATAATATAAAAATATCAAGAACTTACTGATATGAAACTATTTAATTTTAGAAACTTACTAAAAATAAAAAAGTACAATAGATAACAAATAATTAGTTGGGAAATAGTGTTGAAAGAGGAATTAGAGGGTAATACTTGCTGAGTGTGGCTATACATAGACTGAGATCAGGGATTTAATGCTTGATCATGGATGGAAAATATCACCCTGGGATGGACACTATAGGGGTAGCAATATTTTCAACTCTATGTTGGAAGCATAGTGACTGAGGGGGAGGTGAATTAGTTATAAAAATTTATACAACTTCAATTTATCATTCATGACCTATCAAAATAATATAGTGAACTAACAACACATTAAGAGCCATGAACATGAGACAATAAAATAACACATAGAACACTTATTTGAGTGGGAAACCCTTAATGGGAAGAAAAACCAATAATGATGAAAATGGAATAAAATATTATAATACAAACATCAATATTTAGTGAAGCACCAACTTCACTTAGAGCACCAACCCCAACTAGCCAAGCACCCACTTGACTAGGCTTTAACAAACACCTATTGCAATCAGGCACCAACCCCATAGATGAATCAACACCAAATCAGACAACCAATTTACTTGATCATATTTAGGACATCTTATTTCTCAACCAACTGATGATGACCAGATATTCAACTCTTCACACCCTTAGTCCTCTCAAACTACCTTCTAGGCTCCTTCGTTCAACTAGGTCTCTTCAAGATAGATTAAGTCATTTGACCTTGATAGTCATATATATTATCCCTCGTAGATATTAGTGATAGTTTTTTTTCACCTTGACGATGGTCTATAATATCTCCTTTATCTCTTCAAAGTGAAATTTATTTCACTTTAACTCTCTCAATCTTTAACTAGATAATTAGGCCTTGTTCTTATATTAGGCTCTTGATCATAAACCTCTTGGTTGTACATAAACACTTTCCCACTTAGATAAAATAGGAATTATGAGATTCCAAAAACATGAATCAAACATTACAATAGGTCTGTCATAACATATAAGACCAAAACCCCTTTTAGGCCTTATGAAGACCTAATTTAATTAGGTCTTTATTAGCACATGTTACCCTTTGAACTCTTTAAAAAAGTATAAAACTTATCAAACAATATTAAAATATCATTTATCACTAAAATATACCCTTAATAATATCATCTTATGTCCATGACACCTTTTATCTCTAATCACCACTTGAAGCATGCCATTAATATTATTCACAATTAGGCCTGTGTATACCCAAAAAGTCTATCTTAAACAACTGAAGCATAAACATAATTTTTACAAAAAAATATAGAAAATATTACATATAAAGAAGCTAAATGATCTCAGGGTCATCACCATGTGATTTATACTTAAAAAATTAGGGCAAAAGGACTAAAACCCTTTTTTGCAAATAGCCCACTCAAAATTGTCAACTAGCCTCAAAACACAATCATAGAAATTTTAACTTCAGACACCTAAAAAAACACACTCAAGTACTTTGAATTCATGAAAATGATATTAAAAATTTATAAAAATAACCTCAAATAAAAATATCATTATATCTTGTGGCAATATTGGTCTTGTAGACCAATCTCATGACCTCAATGTACACAAACTTCACTGAGCTAGACAAGTCAGCTTGAAATCTACCTTTTGATATATACAATGATATCCAAATATTTTATCCCACATGAACATGTACTATACATCTTGAAAAAATTATCCATGTAATTTTATTCATCCTTAATCCATGATAACACATACCTAATCAACTTCTCATTTCTGTCTGGGTTTCTCACTATTTGCACCATTAGGTATGTTAGTGACTGGTCAACTTGTATGATTGGTTTAACACCCCTGAGGGATATAACCTAATTAGAAATGACCATGGACATAAAATATAAGTATCAAGATTAAATATTCATCCATTTATCACATTTGACTTGGTCAACTCTAACTACTACAACAAATCTCTAAGAAATAAGGCCTTTCCTATAGGATACACTCACTCACCTAACAAACTAATCAAACTTCAATGTGCCTATGAGAGGTGGATACATTATTAAATAGTTTATCTAGTCATTTGAATTCATTCTAGGATTTTTTGAATAATATCATTGACATTGGGTTAGCATTGGGGTTTTATAGAGGGTTAACATTGTTTCTAGTGTTAACAATTATTCATAAAGGATTGACCGTCATTGTACTTCAATTAATTATATGCATGCTCAAACAACCTCATATAAAGTATTATGTCTCTATGCATCCATCTCACTAGGACACCAAGCTCATACCTTCTCACAAGGTCTCTTCATGCAATTACTAGTGTCATGACTAGGACCCTTCCTCATCTCTCCTCAATAGCTCTGGTTCCCACGCAGAGATTACATGTGCCAATGAACACTTGAAAAACCTTATCGAGTTAAGAACCCTTCATTTTTTGCACTTGAGAGACCTCAAACCCAATTTTCATGCCTTTTACTTCAAATTTTTACCTCATATTTGGTCAACACACTTGGGACAATCTATCACACCACTGATAATGCTCACATGCTCATTCTTATCTTGAAATATGAATCTCATCCCTCATTTAGCCATCATCTCTCTCTTTGCTCGTTTATACCTTTACCTGTAAACCACATTAGGCCTTAAAATTGAGATTTTATACTCTTTCAATGCACCCTCCACATCACATACATGCTCACAAAACATCTCATATTCTCAAACAATGTCAAAAATCATTCATATACCTTGATAATAGATCATGATGCCTCATTAGGCCAAACAAGGTCTAGAGGTGATCTAGTTACATACTAGGGCTGTAGGTCCTACCCTTTTAGGATCACTTTGATACTCTCATGAGTGCTTCAATTCTTTATATGCATTCTCAAACAACCTAATACAATTTATTATGTCTCTGTGCATCCATCTCACTAGGCCACCAAACTCATACCTTCTCACAAGGTCTAATCATGCAATGACTAGTGTCATGATTGGGCTTCTCAAGCTATTGAAACATGACAACTGACCTTGAATCATTTCTTGATGCTCTTATACCTTGCTCACATGTCTTACATTCTACTCAAACAATTTCATACATCTTAATGATGCTATCAAACAAGAACATTCTTCAATGACCTTATGAACACCTTTCTTAAGAATATTTAACATCAATGAAAACATCAATGCCAAACTTCAACAACATGATAAATGCTTAAAAATATCCCCCTTTTTCATTGATGGTAAAACATACTATATACTAATTATTCTTATCTCCCCATTTTGGTCTTTCTCCCCTTTTGACATAAATGACAAAGTGATGTCTGCAACTCCTTGGATCACACTCCTTAGAACTAAAATACTCAACACATAGGACTTATGAGTTTATGAGACATAATACAAACATGCTCCCCTATCTCCATACATACCTTCTTGGAATAAATCATATGTTCTTGGATATAATGATCATGATTATCTCCCCCTAAGTACTTAAATTTTTTAATGATTCTAGGGGTAGGGATTAAACTCAATTTCTATCTTAGGTGTTCAAAAGTTACCTTTAGAAGTGGTTTGGTCAAGATGTTTGAAATTTGATCCTATGTAAAAACATATTAAAGTTTGACACTTTGTTCACTTATCTAATCTCTTAAAAAAATGATACTTGATGGGAATGTGCTTGGTCCTTGAGTGCATTAAAAGGTTTTTTGAGATGCTTAAAGTACTTGTATTGTCATAATAGATAGGGCTAGGACCATCATACTCGACCTTGTAGTATTTTAGGGTCTATCTCATCCATAGGACCTGAGTGCAACATGAAGCTAATGTAATGTACTCTTCCTCATAAGTGGACAATGCTACTAATGGTTGCTTCTTACTTATCCATGAAACTAGGCATCCACCTAGGAAAAATGCTTCTCTACTAGTACTTTTTCTATCATCTATACTTCCTACATAATCTACATCTATGTAGGCTATAAAATTAAACTCCTTAATTCTTAGATATTATAATACATACTCCATAGTCCCCTTGAGATACTTGAGTATCTTTTTGACTGATTACAAATGATTATCCTTTGGATCTACTTGAAACCTTCTTACAAGACTTACTACTTGCATAATGTTAGGTCTAGAGGTAATGGTGTACAACACACTTCTAATCACTAACCTATATGATGTCTGAATGACCTTTGAAGACTCATCTTCCTTTTTCAACTTACATCTTATGATCATGGGTGTACTAACTACCTTGAAATCTTCCATCTCAAACTTTTTCAAAATATTTCTTATGTACTTGGCTTGTGAGATGAATATACCTTTTTTAGATTGAGTTATTTTCAACCCAAGAAAGAATGATAGTTCTCCTAACATGGAAATATCAAACTCTTTATTTATCACCTTTGAAAAGGCCTTGGTTATTTTCTCATTATCTCCACCAAAGATGATGTCATCCACATAAACAACTACTATCAGATGATGGTCATATTGCATCTAGATATATAGATTACTATATGCAACTCCTATTTTGAATCCTTGATCCAATAGATACTTGTCCAACCTAGCATACCAAGATCTAAGAGCTTGATTGAGACCATAGAGAGCCTTTTTCAATTTACAAACATAGTCTTGACCATATGATAGTGAGAACCCTTAAAGTTGCTCAATGTACACTTCCTCTTCCAAATTTCCATTCAAAAAGGTGGATTTGACATCTATATAGTATACTTTGAATCCTTTGAAACCTGCATATGATAGAAATAATATTATGGCCTCCAATATTGCTACTCATGAAAAGGTATCCTCAAAGTCTACCCCTTTAACTTGTGCATATCCCTTGCATACCAATATAACATTTTTCCTCGTGACTTCTCCATCTTCAGTCAACTTGTTTCTAAACACCCATTTTATGTCAATGACATTCTTATCTTTAGACCTAGGAACCAGTTTCAAAGTCTCATTCTTCTCTATTTAGTCTAAATCCTCATTCATAACACCTATCCAAAATTTATCTTTGCTGGCTTCTATAAGACTCTTAGGTTCAATCTTGGATAATATACCAACATTCTCTTGATTTAGATTATTTACCAATCTTCTCTTTTTTTGCATACCTACATTCTTGTTACCAATGATTTGAGATTCAGGGTGATCTCTTTGAATCTATCTTGAGGGTATTTTTGAGTCCTATCTCTCTTCAACTTATTATTCTTCCTCATAAACCTCTATAGTCTACTCTTCATTCTTGAAATCCATATTCTCTAAAGTGTTCTTTGACTATGAGTGAGATTTTTTGTCTCATCAATCTTCACATTGGTGCTTTCCACTATCTTTTGTAGTCTCTTATTATAACATCTATAGGCTAAGCTCATTGATGAGAATCCTAAGAATATTCCTTAATTATATTTGGAATCAAAATTTCCCAAGTCTTCATCATCTATTTTGATGAAAAATTCGATCCTAAACACTCTAAAGTGTTCTAAATTGGTGGGTCTACCCTGTCATAGTTCATAAGGAATCTTGTTTCCATTAGTACTTATTTGCCCTCTATTAAAAATGTAGACAATAGTGCTTACTACTTTATAATAGCCATAAGATAATATAAATTAATTAAGCATAGATATGGCCATCTCTTGAACTGTCCTATTCTTCCTTTGCACTACCCCATTCTACTGAGGTGTCCTAGCTACTGAGAATTGTCACTTTATTCCATGAACCTCACATAACTCATCAAACTCATTAGATCAAAACTCTCATCCTCTATCAGATCTTAGCTACTTGATCTTCCCATTCTTATCATTCTTAGAAAGATCCTTGAATGCTTTGAACTTGTCAAGAGCTTATAATTTCTCTTTTAGGAATGCAACTCAAGTCATACTTGTGTAATCATCAATGAGTAACATGAATTAGTTATCTCCTTGAATGATTTGAATTATTGTGTGCCCACAGAGATTAGTGTGTATTAACCCCATGGGTCTTATAGTAGAGTACTCCTTGGATTTAAACCTTCTTCTAATCTACTTACCATGTTGACATGTTTTGTAAAGTATGTTTGTACATTTGATTATCTTAGGCATGTTATTTATGGACTTATTAGTGATAATCTTGACCAGGTTGTCAAATTTTAGGTAACCTAACATTATGTTCCATAGCCAACTTTCATCTATCTTACTCAAGAAGCATATCTCCTTATTGATCTCATTCAATGCATATAGGTTGTTTTCAATCATCTTGGCATTACCAATTAGTATTCTTAATTTGGCTTTCCTTATGTCACACTCTCTATCATGAAAATTTAGTGTGTGCCTTTGATTGCACATTTGAATTATACTAAGCAGGTTATGTTTCAAACCTTCCACATACAACACATTTTATGTTTTGGTATTTTCATTGTCCAAACTTAACTAACCCTTGCCAACTATAGTGGTAGTTGTGTTGTCTCCAAAACTCACTGTTCCTACAACATTCTTATTTAATGAGATGAACTTATTTCTATCTCCTATCATGTGACTTGAGCAAACACTATCTATATACTATTTCATGCATTCATCTTAAATGTGAAAGGTAGTCTAAGCTAGCATAGAGTCCTCTTTGGTATTTTGTTCCTCCTTATAAAATAGTTAATCTTGCTTCTTGAGCTTAATCTGACCCATCTTAACTTGTTTTGGCTTCCATACCAATGTTTTATCCTTCTTATGCATTATAGGATCTTCATACATCTTGTTGAATCTTTTGTGCCTTCTAACTCTTTTAGAGTAGAATCTTTAAATATGTCCTATATTTTGATAGATGTAGAAAATAACATTCCTATACTTACCATGTTTCCATGATGACTTATCCTTTCTTTCATTGGTTTCCTTGATTGGTCTTTTCATGTTGTTACTCTTTACTTATTTTGACTTCTCACGATCTCTCTCAAACTTGCTCATTTTGTCTATGAGTTGGTCATACTCAATCTTCAAAGAATCTATTTCAATATTAAATTGGTCATACTAAACTTTCTTTGAGTTAAAACTTGTGTTAACCCCTTCTAACTAACTCTTGATATCCTTAATAGTCTTCTTTTGATGTTTCAAATCATCAAGGGCACTTATGAGCTCAACTTCATAGTCTACTTCAGCTTCTTCTTATTCATTTTAATAATATACTTCTTCATCATACATGTTGTATTATTGCTTTTTATCACAAGACATTCTTGTGCTTCTTAGGATCACCTTTAAGCTATTAGACTTGCCTTAAAGGCATAGGCTCTAATCACATTAAGAGCCATGAGCATGAGATAAGAGCATAACACATAGAACATTTATTTAAGAGGGAAAACCTAAAGGAGAATAAAACTAAATGATGATGTAAATAGACTAAAATCACATGAGATAAATATCAAAATTTATTGAAGCACCAACTTCACTTGGAGTACCAACTTCACTTGGAGCACCAACTAGCCAATCACCTACTTTACTAAGATTTAACAAGCACCTACTTACAAAGAGGAACCATCCTCCTAGATAACTCAACAAAAAATCAAACAATTTATTAACTTTATCATATTTATTACATATTTTTTCTCAACCAACTGATGATGACCACCTCTTCATCTCTTCGCACCATTAGCCCTCTCAAACTGCCTTCTAAGCTCCTTCATTCAACTAGGTCTTTTCAAGATAAATTATGTCATTTAACCTTGATAATCATATATAGTACCCATATTATATATTCATGATAGTTTCTCTACACCATAATGATGATCTATAATACATATTTTATCTCTTCAAAGTGTAATTTCTTCCACTTCAACTCTCTCAATCTCTAACTAGACAATTAGGCCTTGTTTTTATACTAGGCTCTTGCTCATATACCTACTTGGTCTGACATACAAAATTAAAAACTTATATTTTAAATAAAATAGGCCTTATTACATGCATAAAAAATTACATTAGTTTGTTCATAACATAAATTACCAAAACCCCTTTTAGGCCTTAAGGAGACCTAATTTAATTAGGCCTTCATTAACACATGTTACCCTTTAAACTCTTTCAAACATTATCAAAATTATCACATGGTAGGAACATATCCTATGTCATTTAAATATACCCTTAATAATATCATCTTAGGTACATTAAACCTTTTATCTCCAATCACCACTTAAATCATGCCATTAGTATTGTTCACAATTAGGCCTATGCATGCCCAGAAAGTCTATCTTGAATAATTGAAGTATAAACATAATTTTTTCAAACCATGGAAAAAAATAAAATAAAAATAAGATAAATTACCTCAGGGTAATCACCATGTGATTTATACTTCAAAAATTATAAAAAAATGACTCAAACCCTTCTCTGCAAATAGCCCACTCAGAACTGTCAACTAGCTTCAAAACATCATTATGGAAACTTGAACTTTTGACACCTAAAATAACACACTCAAGTAATTAAAATTAATAAAAATTATTTAAAAAAATTATTATAATAACCTCCAATAAAAATATCATAATATGAAATGGAAATATTGGTCTTGCAGACCAATCTCATGACCTCACTATACATAGACTTCACTAAGCTAGACAAGTCAACTTGAGAGCAAATTTTTGATATATAAAATGGCATAAAAATATCATATCTAAAATGAAAACATATTAAATTTCTTGAAAAAATTATCCATTCACTTTTATTTATCCCTAATCCAAGATAACACATCCCTAATCAACTTCTCACTTCTGTCTAGATTTCTTATTATTTGCACCATTAAACCTGTTAGCGACTAGTCAAATTGTATGACTAGTTTATCACCCATGAGGGATAAAACCTACTAATAAAACACCATGTAAATAAAATATAAGTCTCAATATTTAACCTTCATCCATTTATCAACTTTGGCTTGGTCAAATTTGACTACTACAACAAATCTTCTAGAAACAAGACCTTTCCTACAGGATACACTCACTCACTTAACAAACCATTCAAAACTAGATGTGATTTAGAGAGTTAGATACATTATTAAATATTTTTTATATATATTTGAAACCATTTTGATCTATTTTGAATAATATATTTGACATCGGGTTAGTGTTAGGGTTTTAGAGAGGGTTAACACTATTTTTAGTGTTAATGATTGTTCATAAAAGACTTCTCATCATTTACAAAAATAATTCCTAGATATATTATCTAGGAAACTTAACCATCTCTCATAAATATATTAGGTTCTCATGTAGAGGTTACACATGCCAATGAATACTTGAAAAACCTTCTCAAGTTGAGAACCTTTGACACTCGAGAGACCTCAAAACCAATTTTCATGCCTTTTCTTGAAAAATTTAACCTCATAATTGGTCAAAACACCTATGAAAATATATCACACCACTAAAAATTCTCACATGATCATTATTATCTTGAAATTATAATCTCATACCTCATTTGACCACCATCTCTCTCTTTGCTCGCTTAGACCTTAATCCGTAAACCACATCAGGCCTTAAAAATAACCTTAAAGCCTCTTTCCATGCACTCTCCACCTCAATTAAAATATCAAAAAACATCTCAAATTATCAAAAAATATAAAACATCATTCATATACCTTGACAATAGATCATGATGCCTCATTAGGCTAAGCAGGGTTTAGAGGTGATCTAGTTGCATACTAGGTCTATAGGTCCTACCCTTGTAGGCTCAATCTGATACTATTAAGAGTGATTAAATTCATTATATGCATGATAAAAAAACCTCATATATCATCTTATTCCTTTGTGTATCCATCTCACCAGGCCACCAAGCTCACACCTTCTTACCCTTGCTCACATGTTTTACATGCTCCTCAGACAATGCCATACCTCTCAATGATAATATCAAATAAGAACATTATTAAATGGCCTCATGAACACCTTTATTAATAACCTTTGACATAAATTACAACATAAATTCTAAAATTTAACAATAGGAATAATTATCAATACTCTGAAAATGCTCTTGTCCACTTATAGTGAGAAAATCAAGGTTTCTAGAATCTTTTCATGTTTGTCTGTAGAGCCTTTGTTTGGTGTGAGAGATTGTGATCACTTGTAGAAAGAAATATGTGATTTATTTTTATTAAAAACACTAACTACTTGACATGTGAATACAAATGCAAATCAATGGGGTAAAATGGGTCAATGGTGTAAGTTGGGTGAGACCTCAACACCTCATGTAATGAGTGCTACCTACATACCAATACTCTGAAGAGGGATAAAACTTCATGTAGTTCTCCTATGTTATGATGGGGTGTGAATAATTGGTGCATTATGATATATGGTGGTGAAATATTAATGTGATTAAGTTCCTTAACCAATACTTGTGACCTAGAATATGTATTTAGACTCAATCCTTAGGCTACTAGGGTTGTATGCAATAAAAATTGGGGGAAACAAGTGCTTTTCTCTCAATGTGAAGTTGTGATTATGGTAGTTTTTGATGTGGAAGCATATTATATGTAAAATGGTTTTAAATTTATTTGTATATTCACATAATTAAATTTCATTCAAATGGGGGTCACTAGGGACATAATCCAACCTTTACATAACTTTTAATTTTGAAAATTAGTTGTTATTTGGTGGGAAGACAAGAGAGGGGCCATGGACACTAGAGTGATGCGCTATAGTCCCCTAGGGATATGTATTCCAATGGGTGATTTTATCATGTTGAGTGTTAGGTAGGGCCTAAGATGTGCCTAAGGTTGATATGAATAGGGAGGATTACACTCAGGGGTCATTTATCAGCTTAGAAGAATGAGCCTTCCAAGTGTAAGGTATTTAAATGTGATCAAAAGGGGCCATGAGATAGGTCCAAATCCAAGTGTGTAAAAGAGTGGTCACAAGTGCATGATTTTAACTTAAATGTTAATTTATGTGTCTAAATTTACCCCCATTTTATACTAATAATGCATTATAATGAAATCACTAGAGTAAAATGAGAAAAAAGTGCATACCTAAACTTACCTATGAAGAGGAGTTCCAAATATAGGTCACAATGCTAAACTGTGTTCCACATAAACTTGAAATAAAAATATGTAAGATCTATATTTACTTAAGATGAATATAAAAAATTAAAGACAATAAAATAGAGTGGTAAGGAATGAATACATCTAATTGGGTATGTTAACCATTATATTTTCTTGGTGTAATAATTAGTGAAAAATTAATGACTGTAGAGGTCATGACCCTTAGAGTTTTTATTAATGTTAAATAGATTGGATTAGATTGTGCATTCCCAAATCCTCATCGATAGGGGAGTTTGATTAAGAACTCAAGGTGTTTTAATCCATAATTTCATACCCAAAGTATTGAAGTAATTTGGAATCCCTATATAAAACCTAATAAATAGTTTTGGTTAAAAAAAGTGAAAATAGTGAACCAACCACTGCATAGATGGAATAAGGTTCAATTATGGTGTAAAAGTTGACACAAAACTATGTAAAAATACTGAGTATAATATAGGTCTTAGTGTATATAGCATGGAGAATGACATGAATTTTTCATTCCATCTAGAAAGATTATGTGCTAAAACTGAGTAATGAGCAAACAATGCCACGTGCATGATGTGCCTCCTAAAATCTGATGCATATAATTTTGAGACTAATAAAATGAAATGTGATTCTAGAGAAACGATGTTCTAACTTGGAATAACATGCCACACATGACTTACATTAAACTTAAATAATAAGATATATTTAACTGATTATTGACAATTGAGACTATGGAAACTACTGAATACTATTTTAAACTAGGATTTTGAGAGATTCTAAAAGTGCCTAATTTTTAGGAATTTGTAAAATAGCATAAAGAAGGACAATAGCTATTTCTCTCTTGTCTAATATGGTACTCCTATCCAAAAATGGCTATGTTATGTGTACTTTCTATGAGACTGAAACTATGTCAATTACATAATCAATGTCAAAATATGTCTCAGTACTTATTTGGCAGGTCTAGTCTATAATACAAACCTTTGTGAATTCCCTCTCTTTTGAGGTGAGTTTTTGATCCTGTGCAAGAACTTAAATCAAAATAAAAAGTTATGCGATAGATTGTAATGACATAACAATTGAAATCTGTGTACTAATGATAGCATGGAGTAGCATGGTATCATCATATAGATAAGCTAAACATAGTAATAATGTGATATGCATGTAGGAACAATAACTCATATAATTATTTTCTAGATAGATGTTAACATCTAGTCACATAAATAAATGATCAAATTGAATATGTAACGCTAAGTAAAACTACTTAGGGAGGAATGTATGATATCCATCACAACATTCGAAGGACTAGGTGGATGCATAATGTCCATCATGGAATCAAAATATGAGCAAAGAATCTAATAAGGTGTCATGGACATGGCACACATAATTAAAGAGTACACACAATGCACACAAAACATGAAATAGAAATCCAAGGGGCCACATACAAGGGACATGTTTAAATGTCACTCAATTGAATAGAAACACATACAAGGAAATGTTTAAATGTCCTCACATGCATTATAAACAATCAATGAAGGCTTGGATCCACATATAAGTACATGTTTAAATGTTCACACACATAACATAGACACATAAAGACATGTTTAAATGTCCTTAACATGCATAGAATTAGATACACATGAATGCTTAGATCACACTCAAAATGATAGATTCAAATGTTCTCAAAGAAAAAAAAGAATGCATACAAGAGATGAAGACTATGAAGGATTAATATGAAAAGACATGTATTATTATGTAATTTGATCAACAAGAGATAATTTGTTATCCTGAAGTATATTTTAGAAACTAAGATAGCTAGTAGTATATCACAATGTTAGTGAGTGAACAATACTGAAATATGTAATGTCTAGATAAAGAATTGAGTGTATAAGTGGTTAAATAATGATATAAACCTATGTATAACATGTTCCCCCAATGAGCTATACTGGTGAATGTACATTTTTTAGGGAGCTTGTGTGTAATCTATGGAATTTAGTTGGTGATAATATGAGGTCACTTGGACAATAATGGGGTGAGGGACACTAGAGCAGGGTGCACTCATCCATCCATCACAATGCTCATGTGTGAATTGTAATTTTTTAGTAATGTGATAGTTGAATTACCTACAACTAAATTTGGGACTAATACTATATGTAATATAAAATCAATCATGTACACTGGTGAAGCATACATAATGATAAAATTTTTGGATAAATACACATATGGAATATTGTGCACAATTAAACTAATGTATGAAAATGTACATAAAAGCATGCATAGAGTTCCTAATTTTTTTATTTCTATAGAATATTGTACTATTTTTTTAATCTTACTTATATATATGAAAATATTGTGTACAAAGTGAAAGAGAGATACTAACCAATGAGTCCTATGAAAGGGACTCACAATCAATAGGCCCTATGATGACAAGATGAATGGTAAAATTTTGTGAAATGAAAGGATTATGTTATGATGACTAAGCTAACCTTAATGAAGAACCTAATATATATGAAATACTAACTCATGCTATAACCATTGCACTACCATACTGACAACTAATCATTTGTAGCATATTATGTTTGTGTTTGATCATGATTATTTTTTGATGATATTTGAGAACCCATCTTGTAGCTTTTGAATCATGTGTTTGTGTCTTATGTGAGGTACCCTTAGTGTTCTATAATTTCATTCAAAGATATGTAGGATCAGAGAGTCTCTCTAGAATATATGACAAATATAAGCTTAAGGGGCCTCTATAGGATCAACCTCCATGGAAATGTAAATATCTGGTTGAAAATCTTTAGTAGGTTGCACCTTTTTAGGTGGATAAACTAAAGGCTAATATGTGGTATCCAAATTTGTCTATGATAGAAAGTACTCATAAGGGATACCCAAAAATATAATGACCTCATTATCGTATATATATTTCAAGCATATATGGACTTCTATTGAAAAAATTCAAGGGTGTACAATAATATATCAAAGACCCCTACACTAGGTAATACGATGAATTTGGTGGACACATGAGTGACAACACCCTATAATGGTAATGTAATATCACTAGTGTAGATCTGAATGTGACCATCAAATCCATTTATGACCATGGTGGTGGGAAACATATCCTGATCTATGTATCTGAGATGATAAAAAAGTGTGCTTGTACACATATTCACACTCGAACCATTCTCAACCATATTACTCTAAATATGATGGTTATCAATGTGAGATCAAATAAATAAAAAGTGTAAATCTAAGTCATCATCGACTATCTCATGGAATTGAGGTATGATAAACACCTATGATAACATTCAAATGATGTTGTTCCTCTACATGAGAATGGTAAGAACCGATGGATGGTGTGCATTATATTCATAGTGCCCACTTGATATATCTTTTTTCTCATTAGTTATGTCCTTACGAAAATTATTACTAAATATTTTCATTGCTTTAATTTCATTGCTTATGTTGTCATACTTTTTATAGGTGTGCCCACATCAATGATGTTCGAATCTATCAAATCCTAAATCTTATGTCTCAAACTAATGTATTTATGATTAGTATGGTCTAGTTCCCTATGATAATTATGAAGTGCATTTTGGTCAAAACCTTTTGGAAGAGGATGATTCACATAAACCTCTTTAATATGAGGTAAATATATGACATTACATTCCATTAGTATTATAAAAACCTCATATGGAGGTTTTAGGAGATTAGTAAATTATCTCCTTAGATGAGCTGATAAAATAAATGTGGAGTAGGATCTGAAGCTACATGTATTATTTCTTTATGATAATTCTTATTATTAGTTGGCCTTACCTTATATGGTGTCTTTCTTGAACATTTTGTATGTGAATTTAAATTGGTTGTATACTTAAGCTTGTTCATTACCAATAACATAACTTCTCTTTCCTTTACTGTGTGGCACAAATATGTGAATGAGATCAATTTATTGAACATAATGGATCCATGCAAGGATGGAAGCAAAATTTTCTTAAATATGTCCTATAATTATTTGTCTATTATATGATTTGTCATTTTTGACAACATGGTCTTGTATCTTAAGACATATTCTATGATAGGATCATTATATTTTTGTTTGCGTATAGAAATCTAAGTGTAGCAAACCTTTTCACTGATATTGATTGAAAAAAGTGCTATAAACACATCGACCAATGGATTAAATGCATGTATCGATTGGTGTGGTAAATCATAAAACCATTTTAGTGTATAGTATTTGATACTTTTCATAAATAACTTAGTCAATAATATATCATTGGACATATAGTACAAACATGTTGTGTGAAATGCATTGAGATGTTGCTCAAGGTCACCCTTTCCATCATATAGTATAAGTTTTGGTGTAAAAAAATTGGTAGGTAGGGGATATACTATTATATGTTATGATAATGGAGTGTGTAATAAAACATGAGAATCTAGTTCTTGATTAGGTTTCAAAGCACCTTATGTTAGGATTGTGGAGCTAAAAGCTTCACTGATGCAAACAGGAGAGGAGGTTGCTGAAGGTTGCTGAGTTGCAGAAGAAGTTGGGGTCGGTCTGATCAGCCGACGTCAGCGGGAGAGCATAGAGAAGCAACCGACATCGGTCATATATCGGCCGACGTCGGTCACCTCCAGGCAGACAGGGACCGACGTCGGTCGCCTGTGTGGTTCGACTGCGAGCTAATTACGGGCAGTTAGCTAACGAACCAAGTGTTTGCATGATGAGTGCTAATTTTAGACTCATAGCTGCGGATCTAATTATTGTAATTAGATGTCTAATTATTGTTTGGATGAGATCTATATAATAGACTCATGGTTGTATTGGAAAAGTGTGCTAGGGAGTAAGAGAGCATAATTACAAGCTCCTTCTGTGTGTGAGGTAGAGTAATGGTGCGTTCCTCCTAGTGCCTCAGTACCAGGTGTGTTGGTGCTGGATTGGAGAGCCAGCTGGGTTCTTCAAGAGTGTAGGATCTTGGTCATAGTTGCATGGCCTATATAGGAGATCTACATGGTAAGTAAGATCATTGATCTATAGGTGTATGTGTGTGCAAGGTCGAGGTTCACAGGGGAGCAGAACCGTTGTTTGATTTGCAGGTGTGCAAGGTCATATAGACAGCAACACAACAGGGAGCAGTATCAGGCAGGATCTACTTGGAGTACAGGTGTGTACTCGGATAGAGCAAGAGGAAGGCAAGGGAGTTCCTTCCATAAGTATGGTCTGTTGAATTGCAGGTTGTTGCAGATTCATGGGAGATCTACTTGAAGTACCTTGAGTACTTGTGGAGCACGTGGAGTGCTTGTGGAGTGCGTGGAGCACTTGTGGTGTGCGTGGAGCACGGGAGGTGAACACCAACTCTGTATTTTGAGTTGGGTGTTGGGACCTGAGAGGGAGAGCTTTGGGGAGAAGAATTACTGTTCACTTGAGGTGTGGGAAACCTCTGTAAGGTGGTGGAGAAGAAGTGGCATCTTCTTTATTGTATTCTTTTCTGTATAAAGTGTTAATACAATTTGTGTATTGTCTCTCATATGCTGTGTTATTCTGAATTCTAGTTACTTGGTGAATCTGGTTAATTTCCGCATATTAAGTTGCTTGGTTTGGTAATCAAATTGTGTGCTTCCAGTTTATTCTCCCAACAAGTGGTATCAGAGCAAGGTTGTTGGCTCATAGCTTGATACCAACAAGTGGTATCAGAGCTAAGGTTGGAGGAAGCAGGTTTTGTGTTTGGTTACAGGGCACTCTCAGGGGTTTCTGATCGAGTGGGAGTAGAGCAACAACAGATCAAAGTAAGCTAAGAATGGAGGAGTTGAAAAGCACAGATGGTCACTCACGGTCCTATGGAAAGAAAGAGCAGGTAAAATATTATTGTTGGTTGGTAGCAGATCAGCATGAAGAAACTGAAGAAGCAGATGTTGCAGGTGTTATTGCACAGGATGTTCTTGGAGGTTTCTTGGATAAAGTTGAATCTTGGATAAAAGATTCGGTTGCCTCTTTCCATGTAGTTCCAGGTAGAGGAGCTGGTGAGCCTTGCCAAAGGATTGGCAAAGGGGAAGTGAAGCTGAAATTGCAGGCGGCCAACACACAGGTGTTGATGAAGGTCATGCAGGTCCCAGGTTTGGAGATATGGCTAATTTCTTCAGAAAGATTGGGTGATGAGAGATGCACAAGAACTCTCACAGCGGATGCACTTGAATTAGCTGGTGGTAAGAAAACAGGTATCCTTTATCTACTTGTTTATATTACTGATTCTTCTTTTGTTGCAGAGACGTGGCTTCATAGGCTTGGTCACATGAGCAGGAAGGAGATGCATGTTCTTAAGCGGAAGACAGATATATTTGACAGGCTTAAGAACTGGAAAGCCTTGGTGTTTATGGAGGAGATGGCGGATAAAACCCAGTGGATGTGGCTAGATACTTCTGAGCAGGGCAGTTTGGACATGGGTTTTGATTCAAAGAAGCTCGCGGGTAAAAAGTCATCACTCACAGGTGAACACAGGTACCGATGTCGGTCAGGAGGAACCGGCGTCAAACAGACAAGTGCCGATGTCGGTCATGTGCAGACCGAAGCCGGTGATGTCGGGCAGGGTAAGACCGACGTCGGTCAGGAGACCGACATCGGCAGTATGTAAGATGCATGGAACCGACGTCGGCAGCAGGGACACCAGCGCTAGCAGGTTGGTAGTCAGGTACAGACGCATGGAATCGACGTCGGTCGGATGCAGACTGTGGAGTGACCGAGGTCGGTCACTGTAACGAATTTTGGGTGGACAGCAAGCTGTCAAGGAGTCTCAAACACCCATACGGAGGACTGAAGGCGTAAGTAGGCCCTCAAATTCGTTGTTCCTCTTCTTTATACATGTTGCTGATTGTAGAGCAGGAAGGATCCAGGAAACAGGTGTGAGCTTGGCATGGATGAGGATGTGATTCCTTGGAGGAGAACCAAACAGGTGTGTTTTGGTAGGGTTGCCCAGGTATGAAAGCACAGAGATGAATGGATACCTTAGTAGAAGAATAGAGAGAACGGATACGTGAGACGGAAGATCAGGGATATGGTCTTGTGGAGCTGCAGGACAGTGGTACAGGTTTTGATAGATGGAGGACGAAGCATGGCTTCAGTCAGTGTCAGGGTAACTACTATGGTTTGCCTTACCAGGGGGATGATGAGTCATGACATCATTCTGTTGCTGTATGTGGATAGTATGCTATAGCAGTTTTGTACATACAGGGTTTTACTGAGCTAAGGGTAAGATTAGTTCAGTGGCATGTCAGGAGGAGTTTGAAGCAGTGGAATTCTTTGACATGGGAGGCATGGAGATCACAGGTTGATTTTGTCTCGAGTGGGAGCTGATGTGAATCAGGTGTTGGCGAGGTTCGGGATGCAGAGCTGGAGCACACTAAGGGCTGGACAGGTATAGTGTCCGAAATCACATGAGGTCTGGTATAGACCTGAGTATTCCCATGCAGTGGGAGCTGTCAGAGAGTTAGGAGCCAATTCGGGGAAGTGGGTTCTCAGGTACTTGAGAGGGACCGGCAGCAGGGATTCATGCTATGCAGGGTCAGGACTTCACTACATGTGTTTGTAGGTTCGGATGTGGCAGGGTACTCAGATGACAGGTGGTACACCACGTGATGTGTGGTGGGTTGTCTTCAGGTGGGAGCTTGAAGAGGGATACAAACTAGGAAACAGATTAGACGGAGTACAGGTACAGGTACAGTGCAGCTGTTTATCTCCAAGTGGGAGATTGTTAGGATTGTGGAGCTAAAAGCTTCACTGATGCAAACAGGAGAGGAGGTTGCTGAAGGTTGCTGAGTTGCAAAAGAAGTTGGGGTTGGTCTGATCAGCCGACGTCAGCGGGAGAGCATAGAGAAGCAACCGACATCGGTCATATATCGGCCGACGTCGGTCACCTCCAGGCAGACAGGGACCGACGTCGGTCGCCTGTGTGGTTCGACTGTGAGCTAATTACGAGCAGTTAGCTAACGAACCAAGTGTTTGCATGATGAGTGCTAATTTTAGACTCATAGCTGCGGATCTAATTATTGTAATTAGATGTCTAATTATTGTTTGGATGAGATCTATATAATAGACTCATGGTTGTATTGGAAAAGTGTGCTAGGGAGTAAGAGAGCATAATTACAAGCTCCTTCTGTGTGTGAGGTAGAGCAATGGTGCGTTCCTCCTAGTGCCTCAGTACCAGGTGTGTTGGTGCTGGATTGGAGAGCCAGCTGGGTTCTTCAAGAGTGTAGGATCTTGGTCACAGTTGCATGGCCTATATAGGAGATCTACATGGTAAGTAAGATCATTGATCTACAGGTGTATGTGTGTGCAAGGTCGAGGTTCACAGGGGAGCAGAACCGTTGTTTGATTTTCAGGTGTGCAAGGTCATATAGACAGCAACACAACAGGGAGCAGTATCAGGCAGGATCTACTTGGAGTACAGGTGTGTACTCGGATAGAGCAAGAGGAAGGCAAGGGAGTTCCTTCCATAAGTATGGTCTGTTGAATTGCAGGTTGTTGCAGATTCATGGGAGATCTACTTGAAGTACCTTGAGTACTTGTGGAGCACGTGGAGTGCTTGTGGAGTGCGTGGAGCACTTGTGGTGTGCGTGGAGCACGGGAGGTGAACACCAACTCTGTATTTTGAGTTGGGTGTTGGGACCTGAGAGGGAGAGCTTTGGGGAGAAGAATTACTGTTCACTTGAGGTGTGGGAAACCTCTGTAAGGTGGTGGAGAAGAAGTGGCATCTTCTTTATTGTATTCTTTTCTGTATAAAGTGTTAATACAATTTGTGTATTGTCTCTCATATGCTGTGTTATTCTGAATTCTAGTTACTTGGTGAATCTGGTTAATTTCTGCATATTAAGTTGCTTGGTTTGGTAATCAAATTGTGTGCTTCCGGTTTATTCTCCCAACACCTTACTCCAAGTGTAGCACCCTAGTTTGTAGAGATTGAATATCTTTCCTAAGGGATTATACATCAAGAAAAGATGTATGTATGATAACTAAAGGTGGGGTTCTAAATGGCATAGTAATATGTTGGATCCATTAAGTTTCCATCATTATGAAAGATGGTATAAAAGTTGTATCTAATGAAGTATTAAGATGAGAATATTGTGCAATGTTTACATTTTTGATATCCAAAAGAGTTTTCAAGATTGTGGTATGATCAAGAGGTTAATCATGAATTATTTTTATGAAACTTTGCCTGACTTCCCCTTTATTAAATTCAATTTTTTCAAAACTTAGAATAAGGAGTACATCTTGGTGTCTATCTTGGGAACCCATGTTATCTTGATCATATTGCTCATGTTAAAAAGTAATATCATTGAAGTTGACATGTTCATCATGTGTAGGAAAATTCAAAGGTTAGGATATACCCTTGTTCTTATCCATATTATGAATTATAGCTAAAGGAATATGAGTATGCTCAATTATAATACTTACTAATCTAACACTTCTTAAAAGAGTATACAATAGGAAATGGAAATTTAAAAAATTGTTGTTATAACTAAATTTATTAAATTTTAAAGTATTAAAACAACAAATGAAAACAACAATAAGAAGGATAAAAACCCTAACAACATATATGTTAGGGTTTGGAAACATTCAAATAATAAACTAGTTCACCAACATGTTTTATCAAATTTGAGATATTATAAAGCCTTGGATGACAAACTAATATGAAAAATCAAAGGGAATAATATAAAAATATCTAACACTTACTAATTTTAAACTATGTAATCCTAGAAACTTATTAAAAATAGTAAAGTGTAATAGATAACAAAGATTTAGTTGGGAAATAATGCCACAAGAGGAATCAAATGATAATACTTGTTTAGTGTGACTATATAAGGATTGATATCAGGGATTTGACATTAGATCGGGGTTTGGAAAATAACACCCTAGGATGGACAATAGAGGGCTGACACTCTTGTTGACTCTTGTAGTGCTCTTGTCCACTTACAATAAGAAAATAAGGGTTTATGGGTTCATTATGTCTTCTTCAACAAAACCTTTATCTATTTTAGAGCTTTTAATTACTTGTGAAGAGCACTATGTGACTTATTTTCCATTAAAACCCTAACTCTTTAACATGTGAAGATCAATACAAATCAATGCAGAAAAAGGTTCAATAATTGAAGTTGGGTGAGACATCGAAACCCCATGATTTGAGTGTTTCCTACATACCAATACTCTAAAGAGGGAATAAACTTCATGTAGTTATCCTATACAAAACTCACAACACTCGTATAAGCTCTATATTTTGAGAGTATATCTATAGATGATGAGGTCGAGTTAGATACATCTCATATCAGTCAATAAGGGTATTATTGACTAATTTTGACCCTAGGTCAAAATAAGTCAACCCCTCCATAGTCAAACTTCCTATAAGGTCTTGCTAATGTCATAAATATGTTTAGTCATGTTCATTAGGGTCACTTAATATGTTTAACTTTAGTCATTTTGGTCATTTGTATTAATATTTCCTTATGGCACCTTTCTGGCCTTTTTAATGACTTGTATAATTTCCACAAAGAACTAGATGTGTCAAACTACTTTCCAACATCCAATATGTCATTTGAGTGCTAGGAGTTAGTTTGGTAACTGAAAAATGTAAGTTCAACATAGAAAGGAGGATATAACAATAGTTTTAAATAGTTTGAAGGTAGTTGTATGGTTAAGTACAGTTTACTTGGCATGTGAGAGGCTTAAATAGGATATCTCTAGGCTATAAAAGTCCATTTCCATGCTTAAGAATTCATGAAAGGCTCAAAAATGAAAAAAAAACCGATTCATTTAGAAAAGCTAAAAAGTTTAACCGATCTTCCTTTGGTATGAATAGTACAAAAGGAGTTGAGTTGAACGCATTTGACAAGTGATATTAGACTTCATCAAATTATTTTTCATGTTTATAGTTCCTTGTTTGATGTACTATGCTCCATGAATCATCCTTAAGAATTTTGATGATTCAATTCTACCTATTCATCCCCATGGCCTCTAGTTTTCTTATCGATTTTCAAGTGTATGATGATTTTAAGAGTTGTATGTTGTTTTTTTTAAAGTGTGAAGATAAGGAAATAGGAAAAACACCTCATTTTACTAGTTGAAGACACCATTGAAGCTGCAGACCAGTGTTTCTCCTATTGTAAAACTTGTCTTCCTATTTTGGTTTTTAGATCAAAGGAGACATATTGTTTTCAAATTATTATAAAATGATGATAAATTTTTTATTTGAGGTTTTAGTCTCAAGAGTATAAATTTTTGAAATGCAAGGCCTAATATACACACATTGAAATTTCTTTTAATAGTCACCTACAGTTAAGTGAAACTAGGCCATGGTCAATCATGTTGATATAACAAAGAGATTTAAAGGAGTGTTAGAAAACCCTCAAGGCAAAATATTAAAATTGAACATCCAAAAGTTTTTAGAATGGTTTTAAAGGAAAATACTTATCTCATAGTCCTATAATGTCTTCACCTATAGGTAGTCTATAGTGATCTGATGCCAATACCACAGAGGCTTGAGTAATGTTGAATATTAGATGTTTGAACTCCTTGAGACCTTAAATAAGGATTGGAAGCATAGAAAAGATCAAGGTGACAATGGTGAGGTAACTACATTCAAGAATATTTAAGTTCATGTTCACAAGTTGGAAAATTTTCTAAATGGGACTCATTACCTTAATATCTCGAAAAAGGGATTTTGCCTTGTACATTGACATCTTGTAATGAGAATACATGAAGTCTAAATAAGTTTTATGTCTTCATTCTTATAGCCTGGGCATAGTATTAGCATGAAAATATGATAGGAGGTGTATTTGGTTAGGAAGAGATACTAAAAAAAATATTCCAATTCCATCAAGTCTCCATTATAAGCACTTAGTGAAAACTAGAGTGTTTTGAGTCTAAAGTGTGAAATTCAACTAAGTGCACTATAGTACATTGATTGAAACATATTTCTAAGGTGTTAAAAGAGATAATATAGGTGAGGAATAGTGATATTTACCTCATATAAATATATAATATTTAAAATAGTGCTAAATCACTTATGACCACTTACAGGTCTTATATCCTCTAACAACACTTACAGTCAATTTGCAAACCCATAACATGTTGATGATGGGAGATAAAAAGACAAAAATTTAGGCATAGTGATTATATTAGGTTTGAGATTATATAATGAGAGAAGGATAAATAAAAATATTAAATATATAATGATTTTATAGGGGTCATCACCTATAGTAGTTCTTATTTCTCCAAAAATTTCCACCTATAGTTTACACTCAGTCTACAAACTAGCTTAGGCTAGTGAAAAGAGATAGTTTGAAAGTTGTAAAAGGTATATAATGGATTTATAATATTAGTATTACTATCATAATGTAAATACCAACATAATATGTATCTCATAGAGAGGAGGTAGGTCAAAGACAAGTTATAAATTGTCACTAAGTATAAGGTTTCTAGACCCTACAGACAATACACAGTCTTGAGAGGCTAGTTTTAAGTTTTATGATGTTGGGAGATTTTTAGATGTGTAAAAGCCTTAAAAATAGGTAAAATCTATATAAAATACATAATATAGCCTCCCATATTCTCATTTTGGCAAGTTAATCATGGGAGATACCCTCTATTTTGTTTTAGACAGAGGGTACTTCTAGCCAAGGCATAATTTGTAGGTTTAGTTCATGAGAGAGTAAAGAGAGAAATTAAAGGACTTGGATCAATTTAGGATGATTTTTATATAATTTTTATATGAAAAAAGTTTTAATATAAACCTACATCCTTTGTAACCACTTAGTGGTGGTCATATGCATAAAAATGCAGTTAGGCCTATTAGGCCTAGAACTAGGCCTAAGCCCTATAGGTACCTAACTTGATTTTCAAGACCACATGAACCTTAAAATCATATTTTTTTTCTTCAAAGGAAAGTGTTAGACAATTGGGAGACATTTTTATATATAGATCATCACCTTGGATAATTTGGCCTAATTACCTAACATACATACTCAAAATGCATGAGAAATCTAGAGAGGCCAAGTTTAACTGCTCACAAAAGTATATAAATTATGCATGAGACCTCAAGAAATTGGGGAGGGTTAAAGGGGGTCCTATAACCTAAATTTGTATAATTGGTTCTAAGATTGGATGTCAAGATTTTATGAATAATCTTTAATAGTCCAAACTTGCTAAAACCCTCCTAAAATCCTTGCTAGGACCCGATAGAGGAAAGATGATTGGAGATATACTTAGAGGGGTGTCATGAAAGTGATTTTAAAATTTCAAACACTCACCTAGGATCCATGACACCCAATTTTGACATACTATCATTTGTAGGGACAGGGATAATTCTTTGTTTCTTATAGGATTTGAGTTATTTGATATGTACATAAGAGAATGGGTAAGTAAATATCATTATGGGAGGTCATTAGGGACTTTTCATAACTCATATAGTTAATTTATTACCTTTTTTTAATAGGATAATACCTATGCTAGCTCATTCATCACAAGCAATTTAAACAAACAGTGAGAATACATAAGTGACTATCTAGTGAGGTGGTGATCAAGGTGACTTAGAAAATTTTGAGGTCTACTTGAATTGGAATTCAAGGAGGTTCCAAAAAAGTGTAACATACCCCATACAATGAACCTTCATGAGAAAATTCAAACTAATAAGATTACAAGTGTGAGGATAGACGTAGAGGACTAATGATGAATGATTGTTGGTAGTAAGTGACAAGTGATAAATATGAATTCATAAATTAGGGATGAGTTGATGATATGAACTAAAATATTCTCTACCTTTCCATTATAGACCATATGTATAAATGATACCTATGGTAGTTTTATAAACTTAATTTCACTCCTCACCATCATGAAGGCAATTTCAAAGCAAGGCAATGAACTGTCTACACCAAATTGAAGAAGGTGATTTGTTTGAGATTGACACATGTTCACATCATCATCATGATTATTTTACACTTATTTGCATGGAAATTTTAATTGTTTTATAAATTTTTACACCTGGTCTTGTGACCCTTCATCTTCACTTCTTTTCTCTCTTCTCATGTGTTCTAAAAATTCAAGCCTTTTTGGATTTGTATTGGATCTATAATTGGTATGGAGAAGACCTATTAGTTTTGACACATAATTTACCTTTGAATAATTTTTTTTAAGTTTATTTCATTCTATATAATATATTACTTGAATTTTTAAAGTGGTTTATGTGTTTACATGTGATGAAAATGCTCTCCTTGTTTCCTTGTCTACTCTTACATGTTTGTGTGAATGAGATCTCTTCTAATAGGTTTCATAAAGTGTATTTTTTGTCAAGTTTGTATTAAAGTGTAAGAGGGATTACTAGTGTCTTGTATCAAAACTTATCTTCACCCACCTCTATATAGGCATAACAATCTACCTCTATGAGAAATATTTGTGATAGAAGGACATGGGGTTGATTTCAATTTGAGTAGTCTTCTTTCTTAAGTACATATGTAAGTGTGTTGTGTGGAGTTATCTTGGTGTATCATCTAATTATAATAGGTATATTTTATGTCTCCTTATTCCCTTTTCACCCACAATAGTGATTAGCTTAGTGTAGTGTGAGCCAAAGAGACAAATTAAGGGAGCTAGCCCTTTCAAACCTAGAGATATATCTCTTCTAGTGGCTTATCTATGAAGTGAGATAGTTACATGTTGTCCTAAAATTGATAAGGTATTATTTAATTATCTAGGGTGTAATTTTAGGCTACAATAGGTACAACATAGGCCACCACCTAATCACTAATTAGAGTTTTAATTAATAATAATCTATACATACTATGAAGTTAGCAATTAGGAAGGATTCAAACATACAAGGAAGAACACTCTAAGGTTAGTGACTATAATTATCACTAGGGATAAATTTCCTAAGGATTTTTAGTCACCACTCTTGATATAAAAAATACCTAAGAGTTAGTTATTAGAGTATGTGATCACTTATTGAGTTATATACATATTAGCTATGACTACTTTCATAAGTAGAATTAGATGGTTGTAGTTCACCCATTATAAATAGGAGTGTTATTTATATTATGAAAGTAATTATAATTCACCATTCAATGTTATAACTATGGCTAACCTAATTACTCTTGTTGGTAACACCATGGCCACTAACTAGTCAAAGTGTAGCTAGATAATATCAAGAGTTAAGATATAATATAATTGTATGTGTAAGAAGGTTAATTGAACTAACAAAGTTTGACATAGGGTAACAAGATTTCAAAATATATATCACTCATCAATAGCCCAAAAATAACTAGTCAAAATCCAAAGGATCAAGATGAGGTTATTTTACTTTGAACTAAGTTTTGAAATCATTTTTATAATAAAAAAGTGTATCATAGTCACTAGATACTTTAAAAGAGGATGAACATGACCAAACACCATCATGATAAGGACACTTAGCCTTAACGCATATATTCTTGATAGGGGAAAGGCTAGAGAACAATGACAAAAACCATGACCTATTAATGCTACTAGATTACCTAAAAGGTTTCACCTTGTATTTGATATCAAAAAATAAGAGAAATTCATCCATACATCATACCCAAGAAACAAACACTTAAATATCATAATGGGAAAATAATGGTTTAGAGAAAAAAACATAGATCTAGTATTTGGTTCACAAAATGGGGTTTAAAGAAGCCTTAAAAAAAGTGAAATGGGTAATACATTTTATAATATCTTGCACATATTTTATAAGCTAGAGGGAGTATATTTTCAGCCTTGGCTAATTTTTTATGCATGATTCAAATGAATATTCACCTATCAATGTGAAATGGTTTTTTTATATTTGATTATATAAAATTTAGGTTTTACAGGGGTCTTTAAACTATACAGTTAAACTAGTACACAAGTATGATTAAAAAAGAGTCAAAAGAGAAACATTCCAAATGTGCGAACCAACCAATAAAAACTTCTACCAGTTTACTGCTAAGACATCAAGACAAAAAAAACCTTGTAAGACCCAAAAAATATATTTCACACTAAATTTCCTCTAAAGACTCCATGGATCCTACCTTTATCTTAGTCATTGCGAGATCCTTCTTGTCTTTGCACTCCTTATGCTTGGTGCTACTAGTTTTGCCTATTGTTTGAACATTAGGACCTTTTGGCATTTTTATTCCTATTCCATCATCCCCTTGACCTTATTGTGGTTCTTAGTAATAATTTTCTCCTTATTTTTAAAGCTTAAGGGGGATGTCACTTTGGCTGGGGTGATACCTATTATTCCCTTGGCGTTCTTACCTAGAGTGGCTTCTAGCCTCAAACTTCCCCCTTCAGCCATCTTGGGGTTTCTTCAAGTTTCCTTCAGTTTTTCAGATTCTAATTTTATAATATTCTACTCCACCATGAGGGAAACTAGCTAGCACCCCAAGCTCTAAAGGTTCTCATGAAAGTCTTTTAATTTTTTTATAAACCCTTTGGGGTGTTCCCCAACACCTTTTTAGCTTCTTATTTTTTAGCTTCAACAACATTCAACATCTAGATTTAAAAGTTAGGGTTATCAATTTCCAGAGCACCACCTAAGATTATAATTTATTTCTTAGAGGTTTTCTTACTCTAGGGGAGGGATATTCATTTTTCTTTTTGACTTTCCTATATTCAGCCCAAATGGGCATCTAACTCTTGGGGGGGAATAAGGTGGAGGGGTTTGATCACCATCCACTTCTTCCAAAAAACATTTTTATGGGCATCTCATGATTTTTTATCCTTACTACATTTAGTAGAGGTGATCTCAATGCCCCTTTAGGCCTTTCATTTCTTGGCTAGAAGAAAGATAAGCCCCTGATGGATAATGTTATAGGTGGGTTTTGATTGGAAGGACAAAATAATATTTTCTAAAGACATAAGCAGGAAGTATGTAAAAATGATATTGTGGCCCTTAAAATTATTAAGGAGTGGAAAATGATGAGAAAAAATATGGGTAAACTTACACTCAAGTGTTAGGTATTTCATCACCTATAGGCAAATTTCCAAACAACACCTATGGAGGTCAAATCTTGGGAATCCTTTTTTCTCTATATGGAAGAAATATTCAAATTAAAAGAAATTTTGCATAATTTCTTATTTTTTTATCTTATATTTATAGGCCTTGGTCCCCTCACTCAACATTCCCATAGCCTCTCTAACTAGCTCATCTAAAATCTTGACCATGAGGCCCCTAAATGTCACTTTTATCTACTTCCATCCCATGGAAAATTATTTTATGAGAAACTCATCATGGCCTTTGATATACAACATGAAATCCATAAGATCACATTTTTAAATCTTATGCCAGACCCTTTTATTAGTTGAAATCTCAGTGTAAGAGATTGACTCAAGTCTATACTTGTTTCCCCTCATAGATTTGCTTCTCTTCCTATTTAGGTGGTGTGATGAAATGTAGTGATTCAAGTAGAGTACCAAGATATTATATTATTCATTAACTTGAATACTACTAATGTGACACCATGCATGATAACATCGACTAGCCTACATTTGAAATAAGTGTCTCCATTATGACACTTGATGTGGAGTAGTCCAAATTTAGATGTTAACCCTATTTGCACATTTGTACTCATCCCTTAAGGGATTGTGAGCAACATGTGCATCATTATTAATTAAGAGGGAGATATGGGGAGGGAGGTTAGTGGGTCCATGCCACATAATGATTTCACCATTTGAGACATTGATATATAACATCCACAACAACATTGCCTTCCCAAAAAATGTAAGCAATGGAGAAATCATTAATTTTTGGATTGTAAAAGGCCAATGGACTCAATAATGAAATGTTTATGGTATGGGAAGGGTTAATTTTACCTGTAAGGGCATTTTGAATGTTTAAGGAACCCCCTTCTATGACCAACTTGGATAGGTAGTTGGATGCCCTAAAAAATTGTCTTAGTCTCCATGACATGGTTTGTTTGGAGGCTCATTGGGCCCATGTAAGATATAATCACCACCCCTGACTCATATATAGTAACACCTCCACCCATAACCATACCCAAGTTTCCCTTGGCTACTCCATCAAAGTTTAAATTCACCCACCCATGAGAGGGACAAGTCCACTTCGTAAGGATTCTACCTAGGTTTTTCCTATGAGGGGGGAAGAGAGGGAGAGGTTACATTTAATAAGGATGGCTTGTTCATCCTCTAAGGCATATATTTTGACCTTAGGAATAGACACTTTAAAATTTTTAGTGATGGACACACACAACCCATGGAACATATTAATGGGGTTGTTTTTCTTATTTTAAAAGAAGTGGGAATTCCTAGTTATCCAACTCTACAAGAAGAAATGCAAGAGGGATATAGACCACATAAAGGATAATGAAGGGAGGTTCTAGTGTGGTTTCCACTGAATAATAAGGTTAAGGATATAACTAGATTTAACCCAAGACACATTAAATATTTGGAGAAGTTGATCTTAGATGACAAACCCAAAAGGACACACAAGGAGGAGATGGGTGATGGATTACTCTATAGCTTTAAAAAGAACACACATATTGGGGATGAAAATTTTATGCTTCACTATATTTTTCATAGTGAGTGTTTTGTCCTGAGATACCAATTAGAAGAAGATATTTATTTTTTGGGGTGAGGTGATTTATCCAAAAGTTTTTCTAATAGGGCCAATTATCCTCCATTTCTAGGTTGACAAGGAACCAAGCTTTCATAGAATATTCCTCATTATATTCCTTTGGCCAAAGGAGGGAGTATTATTAGGATAAATGAAAATGTGTATTTATTGAAGTTTGAGGTTTAGATTATGAATTTTTTGAAGAACTTCCTCATTATTTGACTCTATGATTAGAGTCTTCCACTTTGTGATTCCTTCAAAAACCATATAGTAGTCCTTGAATTTATGGCCAATAGATTATTTAAAGAGCCTGCTCAATTTGTTCTAAGGTGGTAAAGAAGCTAGAGGGGAAATAGAGAGACATGGATCTTCCTAAAAATTGACCTTTTCTTTGTTTCCCACTTGCCATATACTTCCTTTTCTCAATAGGATTTTTGTGATTAAAATGGATTTCCAAAAGGCAAAACCATCTGTGGGGCCTTTTTAACAAAAGAGGCTATCTTCTTCTTTACCTTTTAGGTACTTATATTTAATAATCTGAGTCCAATGATTATTTTATTTCATCAATTTCTAACCAAATTTGGTTATGAGGGTTTGATTCATGCTATTGACTCATCTTAGTCTTAGACCTCCATTGGCTTTGGAGAGGTAGGCATTTTCCCAGCTGACCATGTGGAATCTAAATTTTTCTTCTGCACCTCTCCATAGAAAACTACATTGGATCTATTAAATTCTCTCTAAAATATTTTTGGGATGCAAAATAAAGATATAAAGTAGATTTATATGTTTTTTAAGGAAATTTTAAGGAGTTATTAGAGTGTACCAGCTTGGGATAAGAGTGTGCCTTTCCACCCAACCAATTTATTTTGGATTCTATCCATCAGTGTGTTCCAAAACTCCATTTTCATCCTTATTTCAAACAATGACATTATAAGATATGTTGAGGGTTGTTTATTGATTTAACAATCCATGATACCAACCAATATTTTATGAAAAGTGGTTGAGGTGTTCAAGAAAAAGATAGAGATTTTTTGAAATTAATGCACTGATTTTTAGCTCACTTATAGTCCAAAAGAATTTTATTCGAGTCTTTAGCTTTGATAATAGATGCCTATCATAGGAGGAAAGTGTCATTTGTGAATTGATTGTGGGTGATAGGGATAATGTTTTGGGTTATCTTTAGTCCTTTGATTAAATATTATGTCCTTATCACTTGTAAGATTTTTCCTAGAGTCTCTACCATCATGATAAAGAGATAAGGGGACAGGGGGTCACTTTATCTAATTCCTATATTGGAAAATAAGAAGCCTTTGGGAACACCATTAATCAAGATCAAAAACATAGAGGTGGAGATATAGTTATGAATTAGACCCTTGAGTTTAGAGTCAAATCCAATCTTTTCTAACACCTTATCCAAGAATGTCTAGGACACTCTATCATAAGATTTTTTCATGTTGAGCTTAAGAAACACACCTTGTTATATTTCACCATCGAATGGAGGATTTTATGGATGATTATACTCCTATATGTAATTTATCTTTTGGCCATAAAAATGCCTTATTTATTGGTAATAATCCTTTTGAGGAGGTGTTGTGAGTGTGTGATCTATGTTTTAGTGTAGATCTTGTATATAATGGAACATAAGCTAATGGGTTTGAAGTCCTTTAATTGGTTTGCTCCTATCTTCTTGGGGATGAGGACTAAGAGGGTGTTATTTAGTTCCTTTAAGATAGTTATAGCTCTGAATAACTCACAAACAACTTCTTTAACTTCCATAAATAATGTACCAAAACTATTGAAAGAATAATGGAGGAAAGCCATTAGGTCCCGAAGCCTTGTTACCTTTCATGGAGAAGGCCACTATTCTAACCTCTTCTAGGGATTTTGATTTTATACTTGAGAGATGACAAAGGGGATATTTTTTAAAATCCTTGCCTAAAATTGGTCATTGATAGAACCAAATTCCTTCAACAAATTTTTAAAGTGGAGGATGAAGCAATTTTAAAATTCTATTCACGTTCCTATTTATAGAAGCTACTTGGTGGAAGGATTTTGTATTCTTGTCTCCTTCTTTAATCCAAGTGCATCTCAACTTTTAATTCTAAAAATATTCCTCCTTGGCTTTGAGATTATGGTAGTCACTTAAAAGTTCCATCTCAGTGTTGGCCAAGGTCTCATCTTATCCATTAATAGCCATATGTTCCCTAAGATTTTATAGTTCTCCCATCAAAGCATTCTTTTGGTCAAAAAAATTACCAAATACTTCTTTATTCCAAGATTTTATTTTGAATTTAATGTGGTTGAGTTTTTTGACCAAGATAAACATACTTGAGCCCAAAACTGGTTCCTTCTACCAATCCTTGATCAAGTCATGGAAATCTAAGTGGTGCATCCACATGCTCTTAAATCTGAAAGGCAGGGTTTTCAATTTAAAGATCCTTTCTCCCTCAAATATGATTGGGTTGTGGTCAGACCTAATCCTTGTCATAGATAAGAAGGATATGGAGAAGTGAATGTCCTAATTTAAAGACACCAAGAAATGATCTAACCTTAATTGTATAAGGTCTTCCCCCATTCTTCTGTTAGTTCAAGTGTAGGGGCTGCCTTTCAGGTCTACATCAACAAGGCATTATTTTATACTAAAATAATAGAGATCAACCATAATTTTTATGAAATATTAAATGGAACATTTATTTTCCATTAGATTTATGGGGGAATTGAAGTCAATAGCCACAATCCATTTTCAGCTTCTATAGAGATCCCTGAAGGCTAGTAGATCCTCCCATAGTTTTTTTTCCTTATTTGTTATTGGGAGTGTATATGTTAGAGATAATTCATTATTACTTGATTAAATTATATTTGAATATAATAGAAATATGATTTTTATTACATTTCAATAATTCACCCTCAAGAAAGGAGGCATTATAGAGCACTACCAATGCACCCGAGGACCTGGCACTTATGCAACTAGCTTTGAACCATAGCTTGTCACAACAATTATTAAGAGAAGTTTCATAAATTTTTATCTCTTGGATCATTAATACAAGAGGGTCTTTATTTTTCCTCTTATTTATTCATAAACTTTGTTTGTTGGGGTTTTTCAACCCCCTTATATTCTATGAGATGAGTTTCATTTTTAAATTTTTTACAAAGTGGCCCTTAAGGCATTTTTTATTCCCCTTCATTATTTTGTTTGAAATTTATTTCTTCCTAGATGAGAGGGTTGAAAATATTATTGAAGATATGGATGCTTCTCCCATGTCAATTTTATTTCTTCATTTATTTGATTTTATCGGTGTCCACTATTCTTATTCAGTCATAGAGTCCTATTTGGGGATGAAAGTGAAACATTGGCCTATTTATTTAATCTTTTATTTTTTTTGAAAATTCCTTGTGGACTAGGTATAAGATACTCACCCTAGGGGAGGTTAGGCTACTCAATCATATGCCCTAATTTGTGTTTATCAAGGGGATTAAAGTATATTAATGGTGTTGATTGAATCCAACCCATTTGCTTTCAACAGGTTGAGACTTCCCTAATTGTTGAAGGCCAAGGAGTTTAGAAGGTAGGATGGTTTCAATAACAAAATTTCCATAGACTTTCCATTAAAGCCACAAGTGTATAAGGGAACAACCTTTCATGATTTAGGTTTTGTAGGGATCTCTTGATTCACCAAATGGGGATTAAGAGATCAGTTCCCAATCAAGTTTTGGATAAGGGGAAATATAAACATTGGAGATATAATCAAGTTAGTTGAGTCATCTGGGATGGGAACAATGAGATCTTTAACTAAGGTAGTCAATTTTGATAAGGAGGTGGGGGGTTTCTTGGTCTAGAATGGTTTCAAGACTTGTGGGGGGTATAGGGTCAATGGGTAATCCTTAGCCGAGTGACTTAAAATATTACATTTTACACAAAAAAAAGTAGAATTTTCATACTCGATAGGTTGAGACCACTCACCATATTTTTATTTTAATTTGATCTTATGAAGGAGGGGATTGTCTATGGGGATGAATACATGGAATACTATTGTAATCATTCTCTTCTTAAATCTTGTGACTAGGTCAATAATGATGGGTTGGCCCAGGGCTTTGGTGATTCCCATTATTACTTCTAGTTCTTAGAATTCTAGGGGTAGCTTAGGGATAAGTACCCACATGGGGATGTATTTTAGGGCTAAGCTATTGAGTTCATTTCATCTTTCCATTTTCTAGTGCTTACATTTGATTTTCCCATGAACCATGGTCCTTTAGTCAAAACCTTGAAATAATCTTCCTGGTTGTTGAATTTGACCAAGAAGAATTTTTTTGCCATGGTGACCACCTTGAGATGGCCCTTAGGTCTCCACCTTTGGTTCATCTATTTTTGAAATGAGTTGATATTCAGTTTGAATCCATTAACTTTGGCCAATATGGAGTTTGCAAGCTTAGTGTTAGCTTTTTCCATGATAATGTCTAGGATGTTGACATAGAGATCTCTTGATCCATGGGTCTATTTTCCATGACATGATCCACCAATGATATTTTTGTGTGAGGATTGACATCATCAGCCTATGGGGCCTTATCAAGTGATTTTTTATGGGTCCTGTGCTAGCCCCACTCGATTTTCATTTATCTGCATCCCTTCATAGGATGTCTATGTTCCTTGTAATAGGGTTCAGATTTATGTGCTCAAACCCTAAATCAAAAAATTGATTTTTTCCTTTTTCTAGTCATTTATTCCACTCCTCCATCCAAATATATAATATTGTGAAATGGTTTTAATAATCAAACAATTAACTAGTAAATTTCCCTTTGCAAAGTTGATTTACAAACCATCCAATTATAACTCAAATATATAAAAATTAAATCTCCTATTTGTTTAACTAATAAATATTAAATAATTCAAATACATTTAAATCATTAGGTTTGATAAATTTAACATTTTTAGATTCCAAACTAACTTTAGAGACTAGAAAATTATTACAATTTTGCTTCTACATATATCTTCTTGAAATGAAAAAAATAATTGGTACACTGGAAAAAAAAATTCTAATTATTTCACTAACATTTCATGTCTAAATGAAATCTAGTCCAAGTCTTAGATTGTTTTTTCAATTTTAGGTATTTATTTTTCTTCGATTACAAGTGGGGTTTAAACAAGTTTAGAAGAGTGGTAATACAGTAGAATCAATCATTTAATTGAATGGTTAGTTGGGTATGAAAATATGTTTCATAGGCTAATAAATGTGATTTAAAATACTTATGTGATTTTAAATTTTGTTTATAAGATCCAATGTTTGAACTCGCACAAGGCCATAAGTTGCTTAAGAATTTAATTGCTTAGGCACATGCAATGTCTATTAAAAATTAAGGAATAGTATAGTTTTTAATTTAGTTTCAGTATCAACATGAAGGTCACTTAAGGTTAAATAGTGACATAATAGTTTTAATTTAAGGCAACCAATGAAATTCAAGCTAAGGTCCAAGAGACACAAAAATTGAATTATGAACTTTAATAATTTAATACAAAAATGATTATTTCTAATAAAAAGGGTGTACACACAAAAATTGATAAATAAGTTTTAATAAGAGAGTCAAAAGTAAATTTATGTTGAAAGGTATTTTTTTAAAGATCAAGATTCACCATACACCCTAAGATCAAAATGATCTAGTCCATTGAATAAAACCAGCCCCAAGAAAAGAAACCCTAATCATTTATGAAAGGTGAAAAAATTAGTTTTCCTCTTCTACGTTTTTATTTGATATTTAAATTTCAAGTTTGTAGAGGAAGCAAAAGGAGAGAAGATAAATCTAGTTCTAAGGTTTTTTTACTCTAAAATAATATACACATTGTGTATATCCTAAAGTTTAATTGTAAATAACTTTATTGTTGTTGTTTATTTGAAAAATCTTAAGATATATTTTTAGTAATTATATAAACATATAAATATAATTACGTACATATAAATCTCTACTTGTATATACAAGTGTGTGTGTGTGTGTGTGTGTGTGTGTGTTACATAAAAATATATTCTTTATTATACAAAAACAATTTATTTATTTTTTAAAATTATTTTTATCCTCTTGGCCACACCTTGCTATGTAGAATGAGGGGCCAAATGCGATAGGTTCGTCACCTCTGACTATAAATCAATAATGCTAAATTTTAGGAAAAAAGTGGGGATTGAGGTGGGGGTGGTTAGGATGAATCCTTCCCCTTCCTTCAATGGAAGGGGTTGGTGTTGTCACAACTCTCCATCCACCACCCCTTAATATATATTATTGTTTGTGTTTATATATATGAATGCTTATTAGTCTATTAAATTTTAAATTTCATTCCGACACTGAATATTTAAATTTATGTATATATACCATATAAATATATACACATGTATATTTATATATTTTAATCTAAAGGAAAGAGAAACTTCATGTGTAAACATATAGTCCATTTGTTTTCCAATATAAATAGAGAAAAACAAAATAGAATGGTTATTTTCTAATTTTGTATATTTCCCTTTGATTCATAACAATTCATTAAAAATTAACCAAACCTATTTTTTTTTTCTTTGCTTACAATTTCCAAATTGGAAGACCATGTAGGGAGAGAAGATTTTATTAAAAAAAGAAAACTATTTCAAATTCTTTAGTGAAAGGTTTAAGAGCAAGACAACTCAATTTTCATTTAATAAATCTATTTATTCAGAATTCACAAACAAAAAATTTATAAAGAAGGATCCTATATTTCCTTTTTGCAAGCTCCCTTCAAACTTCTCTCCAAGCTCTTCTTCTCCAATAAGCTCTCTACCAAAATGGCATCCTCATAAAAATGGCCAAAAGTTGGCAATAAAAAGGGATTTTATTTTCCTAAAATTCTCATCCAACTTATTAATGGAGAGGGTAATTCTTTTTTCATAGGTTTATTCTTGTCATATAAGGGCCATAGATTCTCTTACAACTCCTTACAAGGCCATCTAAGTTTTATTTCACAAGTAACCCCAGCTTTTCACTTTTTGTACAAGTTTAAAAGTCTTTTTATAAACCCATAACTTTTTTACATAATAATAATTTTTCTTACAAATAACATACAATTTTACTTGCACAAGTAAACCCACTTTTGTACACACAATAAATTATTTACATGTTCATATGGACTTCTTACATCTTAATTATTTTTCATATATACTCCAATTAATTACATAATCATGCCAAACCTAAACTAAGATTCCAAGTACTATAGGCTATCTAACAAGTCTATTTGTTAGATTTCAAAGCTTTTATAGAAGGCCTATGAATATTTTTATTTATATTTTAAAAAATTTCACAATTTTAAGATCTATAAAACATAAGATTATGTTGGGTTAGTTTATATTTATTTAAACCTCCTTTATGTAAATGAAAGTGTTTTATTATTTTTTCAAGGAGGAAAAGTAATTAAAATTTCATCACACACTAGGGTTGTTGAACATGACAAACACATCAAACTTGATTAGGGAAAAGAGGCTAAATATGATGGTTATTACATTCTCTCCCTAAAATAAAAACATCATCCTCAATCTACCAAACAAAAATTAGTTGTCAAAAAATAAATATACTTCCAAGAGATACACCAAGTTATTTATAGATACATTAAATTGAAATAAGCAGGCATAATCACAACAACAACAAATATTTTATTTATGTTTTTAATCCAAGTAGTTGAAAGCTAGTGTTAATTAACGCTTTATTAGACTAATGCCATTTAAAAGCTTATTTTTTTCAATGTTTTCAAACAAAGATTTACACACCATAACTTTTATTACATTTTTTTAATTATGAATGTGTAAAAAAGGATTTTTATTATTATAAAGAATAATATTCTCATATTTTTTGTTATTATATAGTTAGGGTTTCTTCGAAAATTAGATTTTAATAATATCACGTAGGTTTTAAGTCAAGTAGTTAATTCTAATTTTATTGTGTAGTTACCTTAGTGCCATACTAATATTAGTATTATGTCATAAGTCAACTACTCTCAGAAGAATTTTTGATGCCAAATAATTTTTTGATATGTAGTACATGCAACACAAGTGAAATTTTAATATAAGATCATATTGAATAAATCTCAGTGCCATTCCATGGTGAGATTTCACAATGTAAAGTCAAGTGTCATGTGAGTGAAAAATATCAATGGACTAAAATAGAAGAGCAAATACTTTAGCTATGATATGAATTTCCTTTTTGGAAATTATAAGAAAAACCTCTTTAGGCCTCCCAAGAAAAATACTCCTTAGAGCTCCCAAAAAACATAAAAGAAAGTATTTTAGCTAAATCATGTATGAAATCATGATGTCTTTTGAGGTAGGATGGCATCATGAACCTGCCCATATAAGTTCCTATGTCAACCCTATAAATTTTCCAAAAAGTTATCATATTCTTCACCATAATCGTATAAGACAAACACATATTTACATTGTGAACATACAAGAAACCAACATTTATAATTAATGAAGAACTAAAAAAAATGATCAAAATAATGAAATCATTTGAGGCCAAGTAACCAAAAAATATCTTTATTACCAAAATAAACTAACCTTCATAATTAAAATAAAAATAATTCAATAATTAGTTAGATAAATTTTAAAATCTAATTTCAAAAGAAATAAAAGATGTTGGTATTGAAATCAACTTAAATTGCCAATAAATTTTAAAATAAAGTTTCAACATAACAATACTGTACTATTCTACATTGCTTGCACTATGTGGCTTTGAAAGCCACCTAGGGGGAGTAAGAAATACATAATCATCACATAAGCCTCTATTACCTCCCTAAGGTAAATTTTTTTGTATAAGGCTCAACATAAATTGGTAATCACAAAGGTCACATAGCTGAGGGTTTTCATGCACTGTGGTAAATATAAATGTCCATTAAGTAAATACATTAAATGAAAGCATGTGCAAATGTAAATATAGTTAGTGGTAATGAAAATAAATGTAAGTGGTTTGAAGTGATGCTAATAGCATTTGAGTTGTATGACTCACATCATTAAATTAACGTTGTTGGGTAGTATAACATCTGCGATGAAAGTCATTTAACTCACTTGTATCTTTTGATAATATTTGATACCCCATAAGAATGCTTTACAATCAGGGAGCCAAGTGGAGGAATTCAGGACCAAGGCTAAAGACCTAAAACTTAAATAGTGATATTACAACACTAGAAGATTATGCATCAATTATATGCAAAATATAATTGAAAAAGTAATCTAGGAAGAAGTTAGAAGTAGTTTTAGGTTTTAGAGGATGGATTCCACCATTGGAGCTATGTGAATCTCATGTCCAAGGTATACCTCCTCACCTTTGATAGTATGGAAGGCATGCCAAAATGATTGGATTCAAGAGGATAAATAGTCCAAGGGTGTGCATGAGAGGATTTAGAACCATGAAAAATATAAATTAATAGGTAGTGGTAGCCATAGTACCCTCATCATTTAGGAGTATTAAGTGCATTCATGTAGAGGAAGCATTGATAATCGAACTTGTGTTCATTAAGGAGGTTTTTGTTGAGGAGATAGATAAATCAATAGTATTAGATTTGTTAAAGTTTTTATAAATGTAGTACCCAAAAACATTATTGCATGGTGAAGAATTGGAATCTAAGGCCATGTAATACAAGGTCAAGGATTACAACCATTGAGAAGGTAACAATGAGACAAACCTAAGGAATAAGTTCATGGTGGATATTAGAAATAAAACTCCAAATGGAGCCACATTATTCAATATAAATATTAAATAGGTTCTCAAAAAGGTGGGATTGTTCCAATTATTCAATCTTTCCTATTTTGTAAATCCAAATAGTTTAGAGCATATATTATTATTACAGGTTCACAAGAACTAGTTCTATTTTTAGGCATGGAATAAATATCTAGGTAATACACATATTTAAATAAACTATACTTACATAGGCAAGGATATTAGATGATCACTTTCTAGTACAACTGAGGTAGAGAGGCTAACTCAAGTCTTAAACTATAAAAAGGAAAAAATAATTTTTCTATAGAGAACATTGTTGATTGTGTAATAAGGGTGGTAGCACAACTCATAAAAAAAACTATCAAGATCTAAAAAATGAGTGAAATCAATAAATAATTTCTATATATCAGGAACCCAATGGCTTAAGGTACCCCATTCAACATATCAAAGTTTATTTTGGACTTGTCATTGAAGGTGTAGAGAGGTCTCAAAGGACTGTTGAAGCCTTTAGGTGGGGTGCCATTCTAATATTATTGGTACTTGATGAGACTCAGATCTCAGATAGATATGGTGACAAGGTTTGGTCATTCCCATTGATTGATAAATTGTAGGCCAAGAGATAACATGAACACGTGTATTTATGTCTATGGAAAGTAGTAAAAATCTAAGATGGAAGGGTGGTTAGATAACACGGTTCTGTATTTTGGGAATTATTGGCTCATCCAAAACCATTTATGGAGTACATGATTATGATGGGTAGAATTTATCATAATACAGTAGTATAGCCTTGACAAAATATGAATTGTAGATAGAAATACCTCTAAGTGGTTTAGGGTGCCATTTTATTTAAGCACAATTTATTTTTAAGACTTTATTACAATAATATCTAAAGCACATCATGTTTCAATATATGTGGCAAGCATAGACAATGACTGGCATGCCCTGAGGACAATGATCACTTATCTAAGTAATGTTGCACCAAAGGATGAGGAGAACTTAGATTGAGAGTTTCACCATTTACCTTTAACAAGAGGTGATGATAAATAAAAATTTGCATAAGTTATATTATTGAAACCTAGGAATAAGGATAGGGGTTCAGTAACATGGAAACTAAAGGTTACGTTCAAGCCAACCACATCCAAGAATAAGGAACCCACAAATAAAAATCCCAAGGTATTGAAGGATATATTTTAGGGCTCTAAATGTGCCAATTTTTAATAACATGCCATTCCTTTGATATAATATTAGGTGTAGATGGCTACTTCCCCACCTACAAAGTGATATTCACATAAGCCATTGCCCCCTAAACCCCACCGGTCATATAATATCCACCTAGTGATGCTCAATTTCCACCACTAGATGTAGGATGAAGGGATGGTGGTGATGAACAAGAGAAAATGTGTGAAAAATCATAAGATGGCACAAGGATTAATTAAACTTGATATAAATTTCATGCTAATAATAATGTTTGAACATGAGGTACAAGTTATCATGATGGTCCTTCACTAGCCGATGATGTATGAGAAAAAACATGTGCATTATTAAGGCCAAATGAAGGTGGTTTTGGGCTTATCCTCTTTAATTTGACTTAATGGTAGCCTAAAAATACAACATTAAAGCTGTAGATCTCACAACTTGTCACTCCCTCAAGAAAAAACAATGGTGAAAGGAGTGGGAAAGGGGTCTGATATGCATGTGGATTTGAGGAGCCAATATTCAACACATATGTAAATGTGATTATAGATATTGATAACCATAACTATTAGGCTCACCCATTTAGATTTAATAATTGGATTGATCACACCCACAGTCAACATGTTAATTTTTACTTAACATTGGCATACCAATTTGGGTTCATTTGAGCTGGATGCTTCTTTATAGTTCTTAGGATGTACACCAATGTGATCTTAATTTTACCAAAATAATAATGTACACCATTAATATCTAATTAGATTATTGGGAAAAGGTATTTTAATTCCTATAGAAGTTTCGTGATGCACGCCAATTATGTATCAAACCAATAATCCCTAATTATGGCCATCGTAGGCTCTCCTTTAGAGTCAATTTTCATTCTAGTAATTTTAAAAATCTCTTGGTAGTACTTATATTGATAAATTTAAGCATATATTAATTCTTTTTCCCAATGATAGACCTCAAATTATAAGTGAGTAGGATTATGCTCGTAGAGTTATTCATCTACCTTGCACATAATTTTTTGATTTCCACTCTTATATTGCTAATTACACATAATCCACTCCACTTATCATTATTTTTGGAGTCCTTATACACACTACAACCTTCAAAGATCATGACCAATGTGAATCCATTCTTGATGCACATTTGGTTGACTCACTCTTTAATTATTTATTCTTCCTCCAAAATGGCATGATGAATGCATTGCATTGGTTCAACCAACTTTAGATTGGATAAAGAGAAAGTAAAGGTATGGATGAAATTATCCTTCACAACCTTCCAATTGCTAGTTTCTTTCTGTGTTTCATTCAAAACATACCATGTGTGAGCTTAGTTTTTTAGTGTAGTGCCCTCTCTACAAAACCTAGTATTGCTAACATTCATGGCCGTTTGAGTCTTATCATTGTGTAGGTGCAAGAGGGTTATAGTAATTATTCTTATCGAGGTGATTTTCTAATTGATTTATTGCTTATGATGAAGTTCAGTTTATTATAGGAGCTAACCACTTTGCTATGTTCAATGTTAATATAGGTCTCAAAAATTTTCCTTATCAGTAATGGAGATGGAACTAAATGCTTGTTAATTAAGGCCTATTGTTTGAAAGACATAAAAAATTTAGTTTAAAATTATATTCTTTTCCTAGCTTCCTCATATCCATTTAAACACCAACCAATAATTAGAGATGACCATTATTATATTATTACCTTATGATAATTTTCAATAGCGCCAAACGTTGTTATAGTGTTGTTTAGTGTGTAATAACTTAAATAGATACAAAAGTTAACTACTAAGTGAAGGTCCTTGGTTAATCATTGTGAACCATCTTATGTGAGCTAATGTGTTGAGGGAGGATTAGATATAAGTACTATTTATATCCAAGTGTAGTATTAACCAAAATAATAGTCCTTTGTGTGCTTATACCTCTAGTTTGTGGTTTAAGATTTAATGATATGTATATCTGAAAGTGGATGAGATTTACCACAGGGTTACATTAGTGCATCAAGTAGGATGTCATTTTCGAGAGGGGGTGAATGTAATACCCCTCTCAAATTTAATAGTACCTTATTAATAACATTGTATTGAGTTAGTTTTAATTGTGACCCATGTATAGGTTTAGTAGGACAAAGTATATTGTTAAACATACCAAACATGGTCCTTTGTTTGCCTTAAGATGGAAAGGTGGTACCAATACACCTATGGATAGTTTAAGTTTGTTCTGGGTTGTTTCATTGGTGTTAATAATGAAAATTTTAGTTTTCAAGCCTTGCTTAGTGATTTGCCTCTAGTTGCATGTTGGCATGTTTTGAGGATGACCATGTCTTGGGAGTGGGTATTCTCTCTACAAATCAATATAATGATACCTTCACCTCTACTTTCATATTGAAACAAACTTAAACTAAGATAGTAGTGTGTCATCATTTAAAGTTATGTCTCATATTAAGAGTTTACAAAATTGAAAGTCTCTTCATAGAATACACAAAGTATTAGAGAGTATATTTTTAATGTTTCTTATTACCTTAATCTATAACTAAGAACATTTTGGTACAATATGAAGACCTAGGATTCTCTATTATCATAGATGGATTTATCCCATTAATTACATGATGTCATTTTATTTATATGGGATGCATGAGATGATAAGAGGGAAGGAAAGTGGGACGATACTAATATGCCCATTTGTTAAATCATTAAATGATAATTGATTATTTTTATGTATGGACTCAAAAGGGAGGTTGTAGTAATTAGAAATTTGTCCAAAGTCAATGTACCCACCAACAAATATTGACTTCTCTCCTCAAATTGCACTACTCATAAATAAGTTATCCCTTGTTAAAAATAAATAAGATAAAATAATAATTTAATTCAGTAGTTGGACCACCCACATGACATGAAATATTAAATAAATAAAATGGCTTGCCATTAAATTAGTTTGTTGCCTAGGTGTAATGAAGAGGTTTTCTTTATTTTTGTTAACTTTTGGAAATGAGCTTTTGAGAAGGAATACGCCATGAGGAGTAGTGGATGGGAAATGTTAAAAGAAAATGATTATGTCTATTTAGTTGAGCTTCATGGAGATAGGAAGAATTATCTTTATTGTTATATTTTTTCTTTGGAGTAAAGAGAAGAAGATTCAACAAGCCATGTGGGAGGAGATGCATCAGTAGGAATAAATAATCAAGATCAAAGAAATGAAAAGGAGAATATAAATTATTATAGGCAAGGGATAATCCAATCAACATCCATTCTATTAGATTAAAAATAAATAATTTGTTTTGTTCTTTATTTTACCATTTGTGTTTGCTTAATAGAAATAAAAAATTAGTATAAATGAGGATGAAATGTTGATTAAAGATTTTTATGATGGGATGAATCCATTTTTATTCCTCCCTTATCTATTAAACTTTAATTAAATCCTAAAGTGCATTTAATTTGATTAGGTTACCAGGCATGTTTACATGACTGATCTATTAGAGGTTATTGTGTTGAATTGTCCCATACTTAGTTGAACTATGGTTTAATGCTCTTATTTAGCTTTTCTATACCTTGATGTAGGTTACAAATGGCATCCCATATTTATGTGTTTGGAAAAAGGAAATGATTTCAATATTTTAATTTTTAATTTTATTTTAAATACATTAGAATACTATAGGAATGGGTTGGGGTGGCCACATTTTCCCCAGGATGACAATTTTCTTTCCATAATGCCTCAATCCTAGCTATTTGGGTGAAATCTATTAGTAAATTAATGTTTGATATTTTTGATTATGGTGCCATATTATGAGCATACTCATTATTATTCTAATATGCATGATAGACAATCTCATAATGAAAGAGTATTATTGTGAAGTTTTATTTTTTTCTTCTAATGATTTTTATAGCTGGAAATTTGAGTTTGAATCTTCTTATTATGACATATATCACATATTTTATTATTTATTGTAAGTGATGTTTTAAATCTCTCATAATAGGGACAAAGTCATTATCAATGTGTTACATTATGGAAGGAATGGAGTATGGAGCTGAATGTAATAAAAAAATTGTGAAATTATGAATGGTGTGCGCATATCCCTTTTAATTTAAAATTATTAAAATAATTATTAAAATATAGGTCTATGTTATTAAATTTATAAATCCTTGTAGACAGACACTTTAAGGGGACCATATTTATAATTTTAATGATATATGGAGGAAATTACATAATAAATAATTATTTTAAGTTATTTTGGTCGTGTCCATTAAATCATAAATTTTTATAAAAATCTACTTCATAATGGGTTATATCTCAAGTTTTAGAATATGTGTTTTTAGTATGTTTTATGATTGTGTTAAGTTTCAATCTATGACCAAGTTTTTCAAATTTCAAAAAAACCAAGTTACTATTTTTGAGAAAATTAGCAAACATCAGTTAGCTATAAAAATAAAAAAAACTATAGAGTGGTTTTATGTTTTAGAGCTGAGGGAAACAATAATTAATACTTTAATAACTCTAGTTTTCAGTGGAACAAGGTGTGTCACTACCTTTAGTAATTTTTGATGTTGATAAAGAAGTATAACCATGGTGTCAGGTTAGTGTGGTTATCCAACTACCATATATAGTTCCTTATTCATTGAGTAATATGATAAAATTGATGTGCATTATTTAGCTATCATTCTTGAATGTTTATTAATTTTAATTATTAATAAGGTAATGTTAATGAACATTACATTATGTCACTAGACGTGAAACAAAAATCTAGATTGGTAGAAATTATGACACTAAAATGTTATTAATATTTTATTTTAGTGGATATCATCAAATTTAGCATTAGCCTTTCTCATGATTGTCATTTTAGTGGGACATCATATGGGAAATGACATAAAATTAAGGGATGTAGATATGATAGTCAGTCTCTCTCTCTCTCTCTCTCTCTCTCTCTCTCTCTCTCTCTCTCTCTCTCTCTCTCTCTCTCTCTCTCTCTCTCTCTCTCTCTCTCTCTCTCTCTCTCTCTCTCTGTGTAAAATCATGAATAGACCTTACCTTAATTCTTGGGCAAACGGGGAGCTCCAATACACCAAGAAGTCATTCTAACTAGATATTTAATTCTTTGATAATACAATAAAGTTAAAAATAATGGAAGTGGCTTTTTTTCTTTTTGGATAATCTAGATGATTTATTCTTGATTTGAATGTATTGTTGTACTCAAAACAATAAATGAATGAATTATACTTTCCCACTTGTATTTCATCTGTTATAAAATTATATATAAATAGTGGTATGGATGTTATTTTAAGTGTTCAAAATTTATTTATTATCTTTATTATATTGAATGACATAATGGATTATGAAAGGATATCCCTTGCTCAGCTTAACACTAACACTTGCCTTGTGTGAAATTTTTTTTAGTGTAGGTGGAGCAAGGGGTTTTGACAAGGTGATTAATTCATAAAGTCATTTAGTGGGTTTTATTACTTATATTGAATGAATGATTGTACTATTAGTAAATTTTAATATTATTGTATCCTAGAGATAATATTTTTACTAGTTAAAAAATCTCTTCTTACCCTAAGTAAAGCATAAAATAATAATAAAATAAATTACTTTATTGAATTTGTTTTAACCATTTCTAATCGTTTTGGTTTCATTGAAAAAAATCATAAATATCATTATATTTTCATTATCCTAATGTGAATAATAAGAAATTCAGTATGATGACAATGTTAGAGTGTCATGAACATATGTTTATGACTAGTAAAAGAGATTTGTAGGTATGGTATAATAAGAAAATGTTAATAAGTATAAATTGAAATAGAGTGAGCTAATTTATATGTGTAATAGGCATATAAGATCAGGTAGGATGATTAATAAATTGTTTTATATGATTACAAGAGTATAAAGTAAATTAAATAGAAAATAAATATGGGATACATTAATGGTGATAAGTCATTGTACAATAATACTTAACATATATCAATGTAATAAGGTTGGTTAAGGAGAATTTAGAATTTTACACATAATGAAAGATGGATAAGAAAATTAAACCAAAGACCAATTTATGAATTACTATCTAGGGAGTTTCATGCATTAGCTTACCCTAACCTCTTAAGTTTAATAATTATCTATCTTTCATTTTATAAGAAGACTCTTTGAGTATCTCACCCCTTTTATGTGTTTTGAATGAGGTATGTCTCAAAAAAAAGAAGACAAAATTTATTGGCACATAAATTTTTAGGGTATGACATTTGGTATCAGAGCTAGGTTTCTACATTGGGAATTTTGGGGATTATTATTTGGTGCCATTTATTCTATAGTGAATTGATGTGTGTATGTGTTGAGTGTTACACCTCATTGAGGAGGTAAGGATAGTACACCTAAAGAAGTCTTTGAATAGAATTGGATTCAATTAGTATGCTTTAGAGTTTGAAATTAGTTAATCTAAATGAGAATATTTCCACAATGATGCGAATTTAATTTTAATGTATTCATTCCTAGTTTCACATTGGTTTATATACCTATATATATGAAAAAGGAAGTAGAACCAAGTCTCCATTCAACCCTGCATGGATGTACCTAGTAATTGAGATATCATTAAAAAATTTGATAGATTTGTATCACTTGTAGTGGTTTGCATATGTTATCCATTAGAGCTTAAGTTTAACACTATTTATGATATTTGACTTATTACAGGTTGACCATGGAGGTGACCTACTTGTTCATACATGTCGTGGGCAGGGATGATTCTCTTATATACTAGACTTGGTGGTATGTAGTATTGGGTTAATCCCTATGTCAGGGTTTATAGAACCATGTTTTATTCGTCTTACCACACCCTAGTTGGGAAGGGTGAAGATCATTTATTTTAACATATGACTTGATGAGTAGTGTAGTTGATGTACTATTTTGTTTTGATGATAATTGCTTAGACCATTTTGATAGATCTAGTAATGTCAATAATTGGTAGTGGTCAATGGGAAACACTTACACATACAATTTTCACTCGATAGAAATTTATTGAGCTATGTTTTAACAAAGATATTCCCTATGAGATATGTTATTTGAGAGTAGTGATAGTCATAGATATGAGCCAATATGTTTGCATTGATATTTATGTGGCACTAGGATGCCATTTGTGGGAGTTGATAGTTATTATTATCCTTCATCTGTCTTAGTTGGTTTATCATGATGGAATGTTATGATCAAATGTCATTTGATACTTCCTCTTTAGTAGCGCTTTGTTAAGATATGGGTTATTTATTCAGTCTCTTCAGTGATGATTAGTGATGGATAAAAAACATAATTTGTATATGTTACCTTGGGACATTATATTACTATATACGGAGGGTCTCAAATATTCCTCATGATATGATAATTGTAGTTATAAATATATGTTTAAAATGTCAATAGGGATCACATTGTGGCATCGGTTGGACCAAAGCAATTTTTTTGATATGTTTCAACATGGTTACTCTCTATAAGTAATGTTATTTGATAGTAGTTTGATTACATGATAGTCAGATATGTGAGATAGTAAAATATCATTTGGTGATGATATGACACTAGGATTCCATGTGCAAGAGTTGTTTATTAGTCTCTTTCATTTTTATCAGTTAGTTGTTATGATGGACCACACCCTAACTGATGATGTAGTTTGGTTTTCTAGACTACTAGTGGTCTATTTTCATATTGGTAATGTTAGGGGGACCAATCTAATGTGACCAATGATGTAGTTTGATTTTACATGACAACTAGCAGACCACCTGATGCCCTCTTACCTTATTCCTTCTCCCCTTGGATGACTTGTTAAGTTACATAGTGATCTTGATGTGATCTATTTTTACTATATTTTTATCGAATTTATTTTAATTTGTTTGAATAATTTATTTTAATTTGACTTGAAACTAGTACTATTTTATTATTTTTGAATACTTTAAGTAAATAATCATAGAAATTATTATTGATATTTTTTATGATCAAGACTTATTTTTTAAGGCCACCTGGTCTCATTTTTTATTGATTTAACTTTTACACAATCAGTTTAATTTTAATATTTCTTTTGGATGATTATTAGTATTGGTTTCACATGTGTTCATATTGTGCATAACTGTTACACTAGTGGTGTGGTATGGGTGAGGAAAAGTAGCTTGGAATATAACTAGTGGGTCGTGATGGGAACTAGTCATGCTGGTAATTGATACCATCCTTCCCACCCCACTAAACATGGTGTGTGTGTGTGTGTGTGTGTGTGTGTGTGTGTGTGTGTGTGTGTGTGTGTGTGTGTGTGTGTGTGTGTGTGTGTGTGTGTGTGTGTGTGTGTGTGTGTGTGTGTGTGTGTGTGTGTGTGTGTGTGTGTGTGTGTGTGTGTGTGTGTGTGTGTGCGTGCGTGTGCGCACATGTGTGCGTGCGCTACTTGCTTGGAGATATAATTATTTTTAGGAGGTCTAAAGAGTTTATATAATAGAGCACAATGATTTCTCAATTATTTCTATAATGGTATTGTTCTATTTTGATGATGCTAGATGTTGGGATCCAATATGTTGTTGTATGGTTCATTATAGTTTAGCTTGGTTTAACATTGTAAGTTGGTACATCTACTCATGTGTTCTAGATGACACTAGATATTGAGACTCAACTTTTCCAATATTGTTCTTTATGATTTAATATGGTTTAACATCATTTAGTTTTTCTCATAAGGGTGTTGTCATGGATGGATACTTATCTTATTGGTGTAATTTTTCCATGATTGGTACTCATAATTCTTTCTCATTATTATTTATAAATTATATGGGTACTTTATCTCTCATGATTACATTAGAGGATTTTAGGTTTTAGTGGGTAGATGTTATATGTACATGATAGCATGACTTACATCAGAATGACTTTGGTTCATAATTTCTCATTATAGAGGCTATTCGTGTTCCTATGAACACATGATATTCTTGATTTAGTTGGAAAAAGGAGGCAATGTGTCTTAGTTTCAAAATTTCAACTCAACATTGTGTGCCATTGAGGTTTTGTAGTATGTCACCATGATTTGACACTTACTTGTCACATTGTATTTTCACCATGGAGTGGCACATAGTTTTTTCATGACTATTCATGAGATGATGATATAATTTATGCACATTATATAGATCAAATTTATGTAACAAAATAATATATCTGGCCTCAATTAGTTTAGAATTGAATATATGAGAGTATGTCAGATAGATGTTGTGGACACTACCTAAGGGAAAATAACCCCAATTATTTATTTAAAAACATTTTTGAATGCAATAGAATAAAATTTCAAATATTTAAAAGGGTGTCATGATGTCATTATTGGTTTGAGTTACATTAATTTTAACCTCGTTTAGTGTGATTCCTTGACCCCCCAAGGTTGGTTTGGTGCATTGAGGATGATGATTTTATAATGGGGGAGTGAAGTGCACTCTCTGTAAAACCTAGTCTTGCTAACATTCTTGGCCATTTGAGTCTTGTCATCTTGCTAGCGTGAGAGGGTTGTAGTCATTATTCTTATTGAAGTGTTTTTCTAATTGATTTATTATTTATGATGTATTTATGATTGTTGTAGGAGCTAACCGCTTTGTTACATTTGATGTTTAATAGAGGCCTCTAAATATTTCCTTATAGGTAATGGAGATGGAACTAAATGCTTGTTAATTAAGACCTATTATTTGAAATACATAAAAACATTAGTGCACAATGATCTGCTTTTCCTAAATTCCTCATATCCATTTAAATCCCAACCAATAATGAGAGCCAATTATTATTTTATTATTATCTTATGACAATTTTCAATAGTGCCAGATGGTGTTATGGTTTTGTTTAGTGTGTGATAACTTAAATGGATACAAAATTTAGATACTAAGTGCATATTATGAGCTGGAACTAAATGCTTGTTAATCATTGTGAACCATCTGATGTGAGCCAACATGTATTTGGATCCAAGCATAGTATTAACCAAAATAATGGTCCTTTATGTGTTTATACTTGTAGTATGTGGTTTAATAGTTAGCAATATCTATTTTTGAATGTGGTTGAGTTTTACCATATGGTTTAATTAGTTCATTAAGGAGGATATCCTTTTCAAGAGTGCATGGATGTAATAACCCTCTCAAATTAAATGGTATGTTATCAACAATGTTGTACTGAGTTAGTTTTGGTTGTGACCCATGTGGAGGTTTAGTAGGACAAGGTATCTTGTTAAACATACCAAACATGGTACTTTGTTTTCCTTAAAGGATGGAAAAGTGGTACCAATTCACCTATGGATAGTTTAAATTTGTTCTAGGTTGTTTCATTGGTGTTAGTGATGAAAAATTTTGCTATCAAGACTTGAATAGTGCTTCACCTCTAGTTACATGCTAGCATGTTTTGAGGATGACCATGTCTTGAGAGTGGGTATTCTCTCTACAAAACAATATAATGATACCTTCACCTCCACTTTCAGATTAAAACAAACTTCAACCAAGATAGTATTGTATCGTCATTTAATGTTCTATCTCATGTCAAGAGTTTAAAAAATTAAAAGTCTCTTCATAGAATGCATAGAGTATTAGAGAGTATATTTTTCATGTTCTTTATTACCTTTAATTTATAACTAAGAACATTTTGGTATAATATGAAGACCTATCTCTATTAACATAGATGGATTTCTCCCTTTAATTAAATGATGTCCTTTTATTTAGATGGGATTTATCATATGGTAAGAAGGAAGGAAAGTGGTATGACACCAATATGCCCCATTGTTAAATCATTAAATGAGAATTGATGATTTTTATGTATGGACTCAAAAGGGAGGTTGTAGTAATTAGAACATTGTCCAAAATCAATGCACCCACCAAAAAATATTGACTTCTCTCCTCAAATTTTACCACTCATAAATAAGTTATCCCTTATTAAAAATAAATAAATAAAATAAAATAATAATTTAATTCAGTAGTTGGACTACCCACATGAAATGAAATATTAAATAAATAAAATGGGCTGCCATTAAGTTAGTGTGTTGCCTAGGTGTAATGAAGAGGTTTTCTTTATTTTTGTTAACTTTTGGAAATAAGTTTTGAGAAGGAATAAACCATGAGGAGTAGTAGATGTGAAATGTTAAAATAAAATGATTATGTCTGTTTGGTTGAGCTTCATGTAGGTAGGAAGAATTCTCTTTATTGTTATAGTTTTTCTTTGGAGTAAAGAGAAGAAGATTTAACAAGCCATGTGGGAGATGGAGCAGTAGGAAGAAATAATCAAGATCAAGGAAAGGCAAAATAGAATAGAAATTATTATAGGCAAGCGATAATCCATTCAACCTCCATTCTGTTAGCTTGAAAATTAAAAAAATGTTTTATTCTTTGTTTTACCATTTCTGTCTGCTTAATAGAAGTGAAAAATTAGTATAGATGAGGATGAAATGTTGATTAATGATTTCTATGATAAGATGAATCCCTTTTTATTCCTCCATTATCTATTAAACTTTACTTAAATCCTAAAGTGCATTTAATTTGATTAGGTTACTAGGCATGTTTGCATGACTGATCTATTGGAGGTTGTTGTGTTTGATTATCCCATACCAAATTGATCTACAATTCAACTCTACTATTTAGCTTTTCTAGACCTTGATGTAGGTTACAAATGGCATCCCAGATTTATGTGTTTGTAAAAAGGAAATAATTGTGATTTTTTTTAATTTTTTTAAAAATACACTAGACTACTAGAGGAATGGGTTGGGGTGGCTACATCTTCCCCAAGATGACAATTTTTTTCCATAACGCCTTAATTTTGGCTATCTGGGTGAAATTTATTCATAAATTAATGTTTGATATTTTTGGGTATGGTGCCATCTTACGAGCCTACTCATTATTCTTTTAATATTTGTGATATATAATCTCATAATGAAAGAGTATTATTTTTTTATTCTTTTGATGGGTTTTAGTCTTCTTCTTATTATGACAGATGTCAAATATTTTATTATTTATTGCAAGTAATGTTTTAAATCTCTCATAAGAGGGACACAATCATTATCAATGTGTTGCATTTTGGAAGGAATGGAGTATGGATCTAAATGTAATAAAAAAAATTATGAAATTATGAATGGTGTGCACATATCTATTTTGATTTAAAAAATAATTTGAATGATTATTAAAATATAGGTCTATATCCCTAAATTTATAAATCTTTGTAGATGGAAACTCTAAGGGGACCATCTCTATAATTTTAATGGTATATGGAGGAAAGTACACAATAAATAATTGTTTTAAGTTATTTTGGCCATGTCCATTAAATCATAAATTTTTATCAAAATATGCTTCATAAATGGGTTATATCTCAAGTTTTATAATCTGGGTTTTTAGTATATTTTATGATTATGTTAAGTTTCAATCTATAACCAAGTTTTTCAAATTTAAAAAAAAACCAAGTTACTATTTTTGAAAAAATTAGGAAACATCAATTAGTTGTAAAAAAAAGAGCTATAGAGTGGTTTTATGTTTTAAAGCTGAGGAAAATAATAATGAATACTTTAAAAACTCTAGTTGTCAGTGGAACAGGGCGTGTCACTACCCTAAGTAATTTTTGATGTTGATAAAGGAACATAACCATGATGCCAGGTTAGTGTGGTCTAACTACCATCTATAGTTCCTTATTCATTGAGTAATATGATACAATTGATGTTCATTATTTAGTTATCATTATTTAGTGTGCATTACTTTTAATTATTAATAAGGTAGTGTTAATGAACATAACATTATGTCACTAGACACAAAACAAAATTCTAGATTACTAGAAATTATGACATTAAAATGTTATTAATATTTTATTTGGTGGATATCATCAAATTTAGCATTAGCCTTTCTCACTATCATCATTTTAGTGGGATGTCATATGGGAAATGAATTAAAATGAAGGGATGTAGATAAGATATCTTAGTATGAGTTCTCTCTCTCTCAACAAAAAATCATGAATAGGCCCTATCTCGATTCTTGGGTATATAGGGAACTCTGATACACCAGGAAGTCCCTCTAACTAGATATTTAATTATCTGATAATATAATAAAGTTAAAAATAATGGAAGTGGAATTTAATTTTTTTTTGGATAGTCTAGATGATTGATTCTTGATTTGAATGTATTATTGTACTCAAAATAACGAACGAATAAGTTGTACTTGCCCACTTGTATTTCATCTTTTATAAAATTATATATAAATAGTGGTATGGATGTTATTTTGACTATTCAACATTTATTTATTATGTTTATTATATTGAATAACATAATGGATTATGAAAGGTTATCCCTTGATCAGCTTAACACTGACACTTGACTTGTGTGCAAATTTTTTTAGTGCAAGTGGAGCATGTGTTTTTGACAAGGTGATTAATTTGTAAAGTCATTTAGTGGGTTTTATTACTTACATTGAATGAATGATTATACTATTAGTAAATTGTAATATTATTGTATCCTACAGATAATATTTTTACTAGTTGAAAACTCTCTACTTACCCTAAGTAAAGTAGTAAATAATAATAAAATAAATTACTCTATTGAATTTATTTTAACCATATCTAATTGTTTGGGTTGCATTGAAATAAATCATAAATATCATTGTATTATCATTATCCTAATGTGAACAATAAGAAATTCAATAAGATGACAATTTTAGAGTGTCATGAACATATGTTTATGAATAGTAAAATAGAGTTATAGGTATAGTATAGTAAGAAAATGTTAATATGTATAAATTGAAATAGAGTGAGTAAATTTATTTATGCAATGGGCATATAAGATCAGGTAGGATGATTAATAAATTGTTTTATATAATTACAAAAGTATAAAGTGAATTAAAATGGAAAATAAATATGGGATACATTAATGGTGATAAGTCATTATTCAACAATACTTAAAATATATCAATGTAATAAGGTTGGTTAAGGAGAAAATGGAATTTTACACATAATGAAAGATGGATAAGAAAATTAAACCAAAGACCAATTTATGACTTACTATCTAGGGAGTTTAAAGCATTAGCTTACCATAACCTCCTAAGTTTAATAATTATTTATCTTTCATTTTATAATAGGACTCTTTGAGTATCTCACCCCTTTTATGTGTTTTGCATGAGGTATGTCTCAAAAGAATTTATTGGCATGGAAATCTTTAGGGCAAGAGATTTGGTATCAGAGCTAGGTTTCTACACTGGGAGCTTTGGGGATTATTATTTGTTACCATTTATTCTATAGTGAATTGATGTGTGTATGTGTTCAGTGTTACACCTCATTGCAGAGGTAAGGATAATACACTTAAATAAGCCTTTGAATAGAATTGGATTAAGTTAGTATGCTTCAGAGTTTGAAATTAGTTAATATGAATGAGTATATTTCCTCAATGATGTTCATTTAATTTTAGTGTATTCATTCCTAGTTTCACATTATTTTATGTATGAAAAAAGAAGTGGAACCAAGTCTCCATTCAACCCTACATGGATCTACCTGGTAATAGAGATATCATTAAATAGTTTGATAGATTTGTATCACTTGTAGTGGTTTGCATATGCTAGCCATTAGAGCTTAAGTTTAACACTATTGATGATATTTGAGTTATTTCAGGCTGACCATGGAGGTGACCTATTTGTTTGTACATGTCATAGGCAGGGATGATTTTCATGTATAATAGACTTGGTCATATGTGGTGTTAGATTATTCCCTATGTTAGGGTTTATAGAACCTTGTTTTATTCTTCTTACCACACCCTAGTTGGGAAGGGTGAAGATCAATTATTTTAACATATGGCTTGATGAGTAGTATAGTTGATGCACTATTTTATTTTGGTGATAATTTCTTAGACCACCTTGATAGATCTGGTAATGGCAGTAGATGGTAGTGGTCAGTGGGAAACACTTATACATATAATTTTCACTTGACAAAAATTTAGTGAGATATGTTTTAACAATGATATTCCCTATGAGATATGCTACTTGAGATTGGTGACAATCATATTTATGAGCCATTATGTTTGCATTAGTATATATGTGGCACTAGGATGCCATGTGTGGGAGTTGATAGTTATTATTATCCTTCATCTGTATTAGCTAGTTTGTCATGGTGGAATGTTATGATCAAATATCATTTAATACTTCCTCTTCAGTGGCACTTTGTTATGATATGGGTTATTTATTCAGTCTCTTTAGTGATGGTTAGTGATGGATAACAAACATAATTTCTATATGTTACCTTGGGACATTGCATTACTATATATATAGAGTTAAAAATATTCCTCGTGATATTATAACTAAATTTATAGATATATGTTTAAAATGTCAATATGGATGACATTGTGGCATTGGTTAGACCAAAGAATTTTTTTTGATATGTTTCAACATGGTTACTGTCTATAAGTAATGCTATTTGATAGTAGTTTCGTTACATGATAGTCAGATATGTGAGCTAGTATAGTATCATTTCGTGATGATATGGAACTAGGATTCCATGTGCAAGAGTTGTTTATTAGTCTCCATTTTTACTAGCTGGTTGTTATGATGGGCCACACCCTAACTAATGACGCAGTTTGGTTCTCTAGACTGATAGTGGACTATTTTCATATTGATAATGGTAGGGGGACCAATCTACTATGCTCGATGATGTAGTTCAATTCTATATGACAACTAGTGGACCACTTGATGCCCTCTTACCTTATTCCTTCTCCCCTTGGGTGACTTTTTAATTCACATAGTGATCATGTTGTGATCTATTTTTGTTGTGTTTTTTTCAAATTTATTTGAATACTTTATTTTAATTTGACTTGGAACTAGTAATATTTTCTTGTTTTTTAATATATTAAGCAACCAATCATATAAATTATTATTGATATTTTTTATGATCAAGATTTATTTTTTAAGGCCACCTAGTCTCATTTTTTATTAATTTTAATTTTACATAATTAGTTTAATTTTAAGATTTAGTTTAGATGATTATTAGTATTGGTTTCACTTGTGTCCATAATGTGCATAGTTGTTACACTGGTGGTGTGGTATGGGTGAGGAGAATTAGCTTAGAATACAACTAGTGGGTCGTGATGGGAACTAGTCATGTCGGTTCATGATACCATCCTTCTCACCCCACTAAACATGGTGGTTATGTGTGTGTGTGTGTGTGGTACTTGATTGGAGATATGATTCTTTTTAGGAGGTCTAAGGAGTTTATATTATAGAACACAATGATTTCTCAATTATTTCAGTAATGTTATTGTTCTATTATGATGATGTTGGATGTTGGGAGCCAATATGTTGTTGTATGGTTCAATATGGTTTATCTTGGTTTAACATTGTAAGTGGGTGCATTTACTCATGTGCTCTAGATGACACTAGATATTGAGACTCACCTTTACCATGGATGGATACTTATTAGTGTAATTTTTCCATGATAAAAAAAGAGATATAGAGTGGTTTTATGTTTTAGAGCTGAGGGAGATAATAATTTATACTTTAAAAACTCTAATTGTCAATGGAATAGGGTGTGTCACTACCTTTAGTAATTTTTGATGTTGATAAAGGAACATAACCATGGTGCCAGGTTAGTGTGGTTATCCATCTACCATCTGTAGTTCGTTATTCATTGAGTAATATGATAAAATTGATGTTCATTATTTAATTATCATTATTAAGTGTGAATTAATTTTAATTATTAATATGGTAGTGTTAATGAACATAACATTATGTCACTAGACACAAAATAAAAATCTAGATTACTAGAAATTATGACATCAAAATGTTATTAATATTTTATTCTAGTGGATGTCTTCAAATTTAGCATTATCCTTTTTCACTATCATCATTTTAGGGGGATGTCATATGGTAAATGATGTAAAATGAAGGGATGTAGATATGATAGCGTATTATGAGTCCTCTCTCTCTCTCTCAACAAAAAATCATGAACAAACCCTACCTCAATTCTTGGGTATATAGGGAACTCCAATACATCAAGAAGTCCTTCTAATTGGATACTTAATTATCCGTTAATATAATAAAGTTGAAAATAATGGAAGTGGAATTTAATTTTTGTTTTGGATAGTCTAGATGATTTATTCTTGATTTGAATGTATTATTGTACTCAAAACAATGAATGAATGAGTTGTACTTGCCCACTTGTATTTCATCTTTTATAAAAAAATATATAAATAGTGGTATGGATGTTATATTAACTGTTCAAAATTTATTTATTATGTTTATTATATTGAATAACATAATGGATTATGAAGGGATATCCCTTGATCAGCTTAATGTTGATACTTGATTTGTGTGCAAATTTTTTTAGTGTAGGTGGAGCATGTGTTTTTGATAGGGTGATTAATTTGTAAAGTCATTTAGTGGGTTTTATTACTTACATTGAATGAATGATTGTACTATTAGTAAATTTTAATATTATTGTATCCTAAAGATAATATTTTTACTAGTTGAGAACTCTCTACGTACCCTAAGTAAATCAGAAAATAATAATAAAATAAATTATTCTATTGAATTTGTTTTAATCATTTCTAATTGTTTGGGTTGCATTGAAAGAAATCATAAATAGCATTGTATTGTCATTATCCTAATGTTAACAATAATAAATTCAGTAAGATGAAAATGATAGAGTGTCATGAACATATGTTTATGAATAGTAAAAGAGATTTGTAGGTATAGTATATTAAGAAAACATTAATAAGTATAAATTGAGACAGAGTGAGTTAATTTATATATGCAATGGGCATATAAAATCAGGTAGGATGATTAATAAATTATTTTATATGATTAAAAGAGTATAAATTAAATTAAAATGGAAAATAAATATGGGATACATTAATGGTGATAAGTCATTGTGAAAAATACCTAAAATATATCAATGTAATAAGGTTGGTTAAGGAGAAGTTGGAATTTTACACATAATGAAATATGGATAAGAAAATTAAACCAAAGACCAATTTATGAATTACTATCTAGGGAGTTTCAAGCATTAGTTTACCCTAACCTCTTAAGTCTAATAATTATCTATCTTTCATTTTATAAGAAGACTCTTTAAGTATCTCACCCCTTTTGTGTGTTTTTCATGAGGTATATCTAAAAAGCCACTGAATTTATTGGCACAGAATTTTTTAGGGAATGACATTTGGTATCAGAGCCAAGTTTCTACACTGGGAGATTTGGGGATTATTATTTGGTACCATTTATTCTATAGTGATTTGATGTGTGTATGTGTTGAGTGTTACACCTCATTGAGGAGGTAAGGATAGTACACCTAAAGAACCTTTTGAATAAAATTGGATTAAGTCAGTATGCTTCAGAGTTTGAAATTAGTCCTCAATGATGTCCATTTCATTTTAGTGTCTTCATTCCTAGTTTCACATTGGTTTATACCCCTATACGAATGAAAAAAAAGTGGAACCAAGTCTCCATTCAACCCTATGTGGATGTACCTGGTAATCAAGATATCATTAAAGAATTTGATAGATTTGTATCACTTGTAGTGGTTTGCATATGCTGGCCATTAGAGCTTAAATTTAACACTATTAATGATATTTGAGTTATTACAGGCTAACCATGGAGGTGACCTACTTGTTCATACATGTCATGGGTAGGGATGATTTTCATGTATAATAGACTTGGTGGTATGTGGTGTTGGGTTATTCCCTATGTCAGGGTTTATAGAACCTTGTTTTATTCTTCTTACCACACCCTAGTTTGGAAGGGTGAAGATCAATTATTTTAACATATGGATTGATGAATAGTCTAGGTGATGCACTATTTTGTTTTGGTGATAATTTATTAGACCATCTTGATAGATCTGGTAATGGTAGTAGATGGTACTGGTTAGTGGGAAACACTTATACATATAATTTTCAATTGACAGAACTTTAGTGAGCTATGTTTTAATAATGATATTCCCTATGAGATATGCTACTTGAGAGCAATGATAGTCAGAGATATGAGACATTAGGTTTGCATTGGTATTTATGTGAAATTAGGATGCTGTGTGTGGGAGTTGATAGTTATTATTATCCTTCATCTGTATTAGTTAGGTTTTCATGGTAGAATGTTATGATCAAATGTCATTTGATATTTCCTCTTCACTAACAGTTTTTTATGATATGGGTTGTTTATTCAGTCTCTTCAGTGATGGTTAGTGATGGATAATGAGCATAATTTATATATAATACCTTGGTAGATTGTATTATTATATACAAAGAGTCTCAAATATTCCTCATGATATTATAACTACATTTATAGAAATATGTTTAAAATGTCAATATGGATGACATTGTGGCAATGGTTAGACCAAAGAAATATTTTTGATATGTTTCTACATGGTTAGTCTCTATAAGTAATGTTATTTAATAGTAGTTTGGTTACATGATAGTCAGAGATGTGAGATAGTATAGTTTCATTTAGTGATGATATAGAACTAGGATTCCATGTGCAAGAGTTGTTTATTAGTCTCCATTTTTACCAGTTGGTTGTTATGATGGACCACACCCTAACTGATGATGTAGTTTGGTTCTCTAGACTACTAGTGGACTAGTTTTATATTGATAATGGTAGGGGGACTAATCTACTATGATCGATGACATAGTTTAATTATATGTGATAGCTAGTGGACTACCTAATGCCCTCTTACCTTATTCCTTCTCCCCTTGGGTGACTTGTTAATTCACATAGTGATCATGCTGTGATCTATTTTCATTATGTTTTTATTGAATTTATTTTAATTTATTTGAATACTTTATATTAATTTGACTTAAAACTAGTACTATTTTCTTGATTTTGAATATTTTAAGCAACCTATGATAGAAATTATTATTGATATTTTTTATGATCAAGATTTATTTTTTAAGGCCACCTAGTCTCATTTTTTATTGATTTTAATTTTACATGATCAATTTAATTTTACGATTTATATTGGATGATTATTAGTATTGGTTTCACTTTTGTTCATAATGTGCATTATTGTTACACTAGTGGTGTGGTATGGGTGAGGAAGAGTAGCTTGGAATATAGCTAGTGGGTCATGATGGGAATTGGTCGTGCCGATTTATGATACCATCCTTCCCACCCCACCAAACATGGTGGTTGTGTGTGTGTGTTTGTGTGTTACTTTCTTGGAGATATGATTATTTTTAGGTCTAAGGAGTTTATATGATAGAGCACAATGATTTCTAAAATTATTTTAGTAATGGTAGTATTCTATTTTAATGATGCTAGATGTTAGGACTCAATATGTTATTGTATGGATCAATATGGTTTAGCTTGGTTTAACATTGCATGTTGGTTCATCTAATCATATGTTCTAGATGACACTAGCTATTGAGACTCACCTTTTCCAGTATTGTTCTTTATGATTTAATATGGTTTAACATCATTTGGTTTTTCTCATAAGGGTGTTGTCATGGATGGATACTTATCTTATTAGTGTAATTTTTCCATGATTGGTGCTCATAATTATTTCTCATTATTGTTTATACATTAGATGGGTAATTTATCTCTCATGATTATATTAGAAGATTTTGGGTTTCAGTGGATAGATGTTAGATGTATATGATAGCATGAATTACATTAGAATGACTTTGGTTCATAATTTCTCATTCCAGAGGTTATTCATGTTCCTAGTGGCACATGATATTATTGAATTAGTTGGTACAAGGAGATAATGTGGCTTAGTTTTATAAGTTTTACTCAACATTGTGGGCCATTCAGGTATTATAGTATGTCACCATGGTTTGACACTTACTTGTCACATTGTATTTTCACCATGGAATGGAACCTAGCTTTGTCATGATTATTCACGGCATGATAATATAATTTTTGCACATTCTATAGATTAGATTTTTGAAACAATAAAATATATTTGGGCTCAATTAGTTTAGGATTGAATATATGAGAGTATGTCAAATAGTTGTTGTGGATACTACCTAAGGTAAAATGACCCTAATTATTTATTTAAAAACATTATTAAATGTAATAGAATCAACTTTCAAATATTAAAAAGGGTGTCATGGCGTCATTGTTGGTTTGAGTTACATTAATTGTAACCTAGTTTAGTGTGATTCCTTTACCCCGCAAGGTTGGTTTGGTGCATTGAGGATGATGATTTTATAGGGGGGGATTGTAGTAAACTCTCTATAGAACTTAGTCTTGCTAACATTCATGGCCATTCGAATCTTGTCATCATGCTGGTGTGAGAGGGTTGTAGTCATTATTCTTATTGAGGTGTTTTTCTAATTGATTTACTATTTATGATGAAGTTACAATTGTTTTAGGAGATAACCATTTTGTTACATTTGATGTTTAATATAGGCCTCTAAATATTTACTTATAGGTAATGGAGATGAAACTAAATGCTTGTTAGTTAAGGCCTATTCTTTGAAAGACAAAAAAATAATAGTGCACAATGATTTGCTTTTATAAAATTCCTCATCTCTATTTAAACCCCAACCAATAAAGAAAGCCAACAATTATTTTATTATTACCTTATATAGTTTTCAATAGCGCTAGATGGTGCTATGGTGTTGTTTAGTGTGTGATAACTAAAATGGATACAAAATTTGGATAGTAAGTACATATCCTTGGTTAATCATTATGAATTTTTTGATGTGAGCCAATGTGTTGAGGGAGGATTAGATAAAAGTAATATTTAGATCCAAGCATAGTATTAACCAAAATAATAGTCCTTTGTGTACTTATACCTATAGTATGTGGTTTAAGAGTAAGTAGTATGCATATCTAAATTGGATGAGTTTTGCCACATGGTTTAATTAGTGCATTGAGGAGGATGTCATTTTCAAGAGAGCATAGATGTAATACCCCTCTCAAATTCAATAGTACCTTCTCAAAAATGTCGTATTGAGTTGGTTTTGGATGTGACCCATGTAGAGGTTTAGTAGGACAAGGTGTCTTGTTGAACATACCAAACATGGTACTTTATTTTCCTTGAAGGATGGAAAAGTGGTACCAATTCACCTATGGATAGTTTAAGTTTGTTCTGGGTAGTTTCATTAGTGTTAGCGATGGAAAATTTAGTTGTCAAGCTTCACTTAATGCTTCACCCCTAGTTACATGCTGGTGTGTTTTGAGGATGAGCATGTTTCAAGAGTGGGTATTCTCTCTGTAAATCAATATAATGATACCTTCACCTCCACTTTTAGATTAAAACAAATTTCAATTGAGATAGTAGTGTATCATCATTTAATGTTCTATCTCATGTCAAGAGTTTACAAAATTAAAAGTATCTTCATAGAATGCACAGAGTATTAGAGAGTATATGTATTTATGTTCCTTATTACCTTTAATTTATAACTAAGAACATTTTGGTACAATATGAAGACCTAGGATTCTATATTAACATAGATGTCTTTATCACAATAATAAAATGATGCCCTTTTATTTATATGGGATTTATGAGATGTTAATAAGGAAGGAAAGTGGCATGACACCAATATACCCACTTGTTAAATCATTAAATGAGAATTGATTATTTTTACGTGTGGATTGAAAAGTGAGGTTGTAGTAATTAGAACTTTCTCCAAAATCAATGCAGCCACCAACAAATATTGACTTCTCTCCTCAAATTGGACCACTCATAAACAACTTGTCCCTTGTTAAAAATAAATAAATAAGATAAAATAATAATTTAATTCAATAGTTGGACTTCCCACATGAAATTAAATATTAAATAAATAAAATGGCCTGCCATTAAGTAAGTGTGTTGACTGGTTGTAATGAAGAGGTTTGCTTTATTTTTGTTAACTTTTGGAAATGATTTTTTTAAGAAGGAATACACCATGAGGAGTAGTAGATGGGAAATGTTAAAATAAAATGATTATGTCTATTTGGTTGAGCTTCATGGAGGTAGGAAGACTTCTCTTTATTGTTATAGTTTTTTTTTGGAGTAAAGAGAATAATATTTAACAAGCCATGTAGGAGGAAATGGATCAGTAGGAAGAAATAATAAAGATCAAGGAAAGGAAAAGGAGAATATAAATTATTCCAGGGAAGTGATTATCCATTCAACCTCTATTATATTATCTTAAAAATAAATAATTTGTTTTGTTCTTTGTTTTACCATTTTTTCTACTTAATAGAAGTGAAAAAATAGTATAGGATAGGATGAAATGATGATTAATGATTTCTATGATAGGATAAATCCCTTTTTATTCCTCCCTTATCTATTAAACTTTACTTAAATCCTAAAGTGAATTTAATTTGATTAGGTTACTAGACATGTTTGCATTACTGATCTATTTGAGGTTGTTGTGTTTGATTGTCCCATACTGAATTGATCTATAGTTTAGCTTTGCTATTTAGCTTTTCTACACTCTGATGTAGGTTACAAATGACATCCTAGATTTATGTGTTTGTAAAAATGAAATGATATATATATATATATATATATATATATATATATATATATATATATATATATATATATATATATATATATATTAAATACATTAAACTACTAAAGGAATGGATTGGGGTGGCCACATCTGCCCTAAGATGATTTATTTTCCATAATGCTTCAATCCTAGTTATTTGGGTGAAATTTATTCATAAATTAATGTCTGATATTTTTGAGTATGGTGCCATCTTATGAGCCTACTCATTATTCTTTTAATATTTTTGATAGATAATCTCAGAATGAAAGAGTATTATTGTGAAATATTGTTTTATTCTTTTGATGAGTTTTACAGATGGAAAATTGAGTTTTAGTCTTCTTATTATAAGAAAAGTATCAAATATTTTATTGTTTATTGTAAGTGATGTTTTAAATCTCTCATAAAAAGGATAAAGTCATTATCAATGTGTTGCATTTTGGAAGGAATGGAGTATGGAGCTGAATGTAATAAAAAAACTATGAAATTATGAATGGTGTGTGCATATCCCTTTTGATTTAAAAATTATTTAAATAATTATTAAAATATAGGTCTATAATATTAAATTTATAAATCCTTGTAGATGGACACTCTAAGGGGACCATCTCTATAATTTTAATGGTATATGGAGGAAACTACATAATAAATAATTATTTTAGGTTATTTTGGCCATGCCTATTAAATCATAAATTTTTATCAAAATCTAATTCATAAATGGGTTATATCTCAAGTTTTAGAATCTGGGTTTTTAGTATATTTTATGATTGTGTTAATATTCAATCTATAACTAGTTTTTCAAATTTCAAAAAAAACCAAGTTACTATTTTTGAGAAAATTAGGAAACATCAATTAGTTTTTAAAAAAATCCTATTGAGTGGTTTTTTGTTTTAGAGCTGTGGGAAATAATAATTAATAATTTAAAAATTGTAGTTGTCAGTGGAACAGGGTGTGTCACTACCTTTAATAAATTTTTATGTTGATAAAGGAGCATAACCATGGTGCTAGGTTAGTGTCGTTATCTAACTACCATCTATAGTTTGTTATTCATTGAGTAATATGATAAAATTGATGTTCATTATTTAGTTATCATTATTGAGTGTACATTACTTTTAATTATTAATAGGGTAGTGTTAATGAACATAACATTATGCCACTAAACACGAAACAAAAATCCAGATTACTAGAAATTATGACATCAAAATGTTATTAATATTTTATTTTGGTGGATATCATCAAATTTAGCATTAGCCTTTCTCATGATCATCATTTTAATGGGATGTCATATGGTAAATGATGTAAAATGAAGGGATTTAGATATGATAGCATAGTATGAGTCCTCTCTCTCTCAAAAAAAAATCATGAACAGACCCTACCTCAATTCTTCGGCATACGGGGAGCTACAATACACCAAAAAGTCCTTCTAACTAAATATTCATTATCTGATAATATAATAAAGTTAAAACTAGTGGAAGTGGAATTTTAATTTTTTTTAGATAGTCTAGATGATTTATTCTTGATTTGAATGTATTGTTGTACTCAAAACAATGAATGAATGAATTCTACTTGCCAACTTGTATTTCATCATTTATAAAGTATATATGATTAGTGGTATGGATTATTTTAAGTGTTCACAATTTATTTATTATGTTTATTATATTGAATTAGATAATGGATTATGAAAGGATATCCCTTGCTTAGCTTAACACTAACACTTGCCTTGTGTGCAAAATTTTTTAGTGCAGGTGGAGTAGGGGTTTTTGACAGGGTAATTAATTCGTAAAATCATTTAGTGGGTTTTATTACTTACATTGAATGAATGATTGTACTATTAGTAAATTTTAATATTCTTGTATCCCAGAGATAATATTTTTACTAGTTGAAAACTCTCTACTTACCCTAAGTAATGCAGAAAATAATAATAAAATAAATTACTCTATTGAATTTATTTTAACCATTTCCAATCATTTGGGTTGTATTGAAAGAAATCATAAATATCATTGTATTGTCATTATCCTAATGTGAACAATAATAAATTCAGTAAGATGACAATGTTAGAGTGTCATGACCATATGTTTATGAATAGTAAAAGAGAGTTGTAGGTATAGTATAGTAAGAAAATGTTAATAAGTATAAATTGAAATAGAGTGAGTTAATTTATATATGTAATGGGCATATCAGATCAGGTAGGATGATTAATAAATTATTTTATATGATTAAAATATTATAAAGTAAATTAAAATGGAAAATAGATATGGTATACATTAATGGTGATAAGTCATTGTACAACAATACTTAAAATATATTAATGTAATAAGGTTGGTTAAGAAGAAATGAAATTTTACACATAATGAAAGATGGATAAGAAAATTAAACCAAAGACCAATTTATGAATTACTATCTAGAGATTTTTAAGCATTAACTTACCCTAACCTCTTAAGTTTAATAATTATCTATCTTCCATTTTATAAGAAGACTCTTTAAGTATCTCACCCCTTTTGTGTGTTTTGCATGAGGCATGTCTCAAAAATAGAATTTATTGGAATGAAAATTTTTAGGGCATAACATTTGGTATCAGAGCCAAGTTTGTACACTGGGAGCTTTGGGGATTATTATTTGGTACCATTTCTTCTGTAGTGAATTGATGTGTGTATGTGTTGAGTGATACACCTTGTTATGGAGGTAAGGATAGTACACATAAAGAAACCTTTGAAAAAAAATGGATTTCATTAGTATGCTTTAGAGTTTGAAATTAGTTAATATGAATGAGTATATTTCCTTAATGATGTTTATTTCATTTTAGTGTATTCATTCTTGGTTTCACATTGGTTTATACACCTATACATATGAAAAAGGAAGTGGAACTAAGTCTCCATTCAACCCCATGTGGATGTACCTGGTAATCAAGGTCTCATTAAATAATTTGATAGATTTGTATTACTTGTAGTGGTTTTCATATTCTATCCATTAGAGCTTAAGTTTAACAATATTGATGATATTTGAGTTATTGTAAGCTAAACATGGAGGTGACTTACTTGTTCATACATGTCATGGGTAGGGATGATTCTCATGTATACTAGACTTGGTGGTATGTGGTGTTGGGTTATTCCCTATGTCAGGGTTTACAAAACCTTATTTTATATTTCTTACCACACCCTGGTTGGGAAGGGTGAAGATCAATTATTTTAACATATGGCTTGATGAGTAGTGTAGTTGATGTACTATTTTATTTTGGTGATAATTTCTTAGACTATATTGATAGATCTGGTAATGGCAGTAGATGGTAGTGGTCAGTGGGAAACACTTATACATACAATTTTCACTTGAAAAAACTTCAGTGATTTATGTTTTAACAATGATATTCCCTATGAGATATGCTACTTGAGTGTAGTGACAGTCAACGATATGAGCTAATATGTTTGCATTGGTATTTATCTGGCACTAAGACGCCATGTATGGGAGTTGATAGTTATTATTGTCCTTCATATGTATTAGTTGCTTTATCATGGTGGAATGTTATGATCAAATGCAATTTTATACTTCCTCTTTAGTGGCACTTTATTATGATATGGGTTGTTTATTCAGTCTCTTCAATGATGGTTAGTGATGGATAATGAACATAATTTCTATTTTTTATCTTGGGACATTGTATTACTATATACAGAGAGTCTCAAATATTTCTCATGATATTATAACTATAGATATAAATATATGTTTAAAATGTCAACAAGGATGACATTGTGGCATTGGTTGGATCGAAGCAATTTTTTTGATATGTTTCAACATAGTTATTCTCTATAAGTAATGCTATTTGATATTATTTTGGTAACATGATAGTCAAATATGTGAGTTAGTATAGTATTATTTGGTGATGATATGGCTCTAGGATTCCATGTGCAGGAGTTGTTTGTTATTCTCCTTCATTTTTACTAGTTGATTGTTATGATGGACCATACCCTACTTGATGACATAGTTTGGTTCTTTGGACTACTAGTGGACTATTTTAATATTGGTAATGGTAGGGGGATGAATCTACTATGCCCAATAAGGTAGTTCTATTCTATGTGACAGCTAGTAGACTACTTAATGCCCTCTTACCTTATTCCTTCTCCCCTTAGGTGACTTGTTAGTTCACATAGTGATCATGCTGTGATCTATTTTTACTGTGCTTTTATCGAATTTATTTTAATTTATTTGAATACTTTTATTTTAATTTGACTTGAAACTAGTATTATTTTCTTGTCTTTGAATATTTTAAGCAATCAATCATGTTAATTATTATTGATATTTTTTATGATCAATATTTTTGTTTATTCATTTTAATTTTACATGATCAATTTAATTTTAAGATTTCTTTTGGATGATTATTAGTATTGGTTTCACTTGTGTTCATAATGTGCATAACTGTTACACTGGTGGTGTGGTATGGGTGAGGATAAGTATCTTAGAATACAAGTAGTTTGTTGTGATGGGAACTGGTCGTGTTGGTTCATGATACCATCCTTCCCACCCTACCAAGCATGGTGGTTATATATATATATATATATATATATATATATATATATATATATATATATATATATATATAATATTGTGTGTGTGTGTGGTACTTTATTGGAGATATGATTCTTTTTAGGAGGTCTAAGGAGTTTATATGATAGAACATAGTGATTTCTCAATTATTTCAGCAATGGTATTGTTCTATTCTGATGATGATGGATGTTGGGACCCAATATGTTATTGTATGATTCAATATGGTTTAGCATTTCAAGTTGGTGCATCTACTCATGTGTTCTAGATGAAACTATCTATTGAGACTTGGCTTTGTTGATATTATTCTTTATGATGTAATATGGTTTAGCAACATTTAGTTTTTCTCAAAAGGGTGTTGTCATGGATGGATACTTATTTCCATGATTGGTGCTCATGATTATTTCTCATTATTATTTATACATTAGATTGGTACTTTATCTCTCATGATTACATTAGAGGATTTTAGGTTTCAGTGGGTAGATGTTAGATGTACATGATAGCATGACTTACATCAGAATGACTTTGGTTCATAATTTCTCATTCCAGAGGCTATTTATGTTCCTATGGGCACATGATATTCTTGATTTAGTTGGTCTAAGGAGACAATATGGCTTAGTTTCAGAATTTTAACTCAACATTGTGGTCCATTGAGGTATTGGAGTATGTCACCATGGTTTGACACTTACTCATCACATTATATTTTCACCATGAAATGACACCTAGCTTTGTCATGACTATTCACGACATGATAATATAATTTTTGTACATTTTATAGATCAAAGAATATCTTTGGCCTTAATTAGTTTAGGATCAAATATATAAGAGTATGTCAAAAAGATGTTGTGGACACTACCTAAGGGAAAATAACCCTAATTATTTATTTAAAAACATTCTTGAATGCAATAGAATCAACTTTCAAATATTAAAAAAGGTGTCATGGTGTCATTGTTGGTTTGAGTTATGTTAATTATAACCTAGTTTATGTGATTCTTTGAACCCCCAAGGTTGGTTTGGTGCATCAAGGATGGTGATTTTATAAGGGGGAGTGTAGTGCACTCTCTGTAGAACCTAGTCATGCTAACATTCCTGGCCATTTGAGTCTTGTCATCATACTAGTGCGAGAGGGTTTTAGTCATTATTCTTATTGAGGTGTTTTTCTAATTGATTTACTTTTTATGATGAAGTTACAATTGCTGCAGGAGCTAACCACTTTATTATATTTGATGTTTAATATAGGCCTCTAAATATTTCCTTATAGGTAATAGAGATGGAACTAAATTCTTTTGAATTAAGGCCTATTCTTTGAAAGACATAAAAACATTAGTGCACAATGATATGCTTTTCTTAAATTCATCATCTCCATTTAAACCCCAACCAATAATAAGAGCCAACAATTATTTTATTATTACCTTATGATAGTTTTCAATAGCACCAGATAGTGCTATGGTGTTGTTTAGTGTGTGATAACTTAAATGGATACAAAATTTGGCTACTACGTGCATATCTTTAATCAGTGTGAACCATCTGATGTGAGCCAATGTGTTGAGAGAGGATTAGATAAAATTACTATTTGGATCCAAGCATAGTATTAACCAAAATAATAGTCCTTTGTGTGCATATACATGTAGTATGTGGTTTAAGAGTTAGTAGTATGTATATCTAAATGTGGATGAGTTTTGTCACATGGTTTAATTAGTACATTGAGGAGGATGTCATTTTCAAGAGGGCATGGATGTAATACTCTTCTCAAATTTAATAGTACCTTCTCAATAATGGTGTATTGAGTTGGTTTTGGTTTTGACCCATATGGAGGTTTAGTAGGACAAGGTGTCTTGATGAACACACCAAACATGGTAATTTTTTTTCCTTGAAGGATGGAAAAGTGGTACCAATTCACCTATGGATAGTTTAAGTTTGTTTTAGGATATTTCATTGGTGTTAGCAATGGAAATTTTAGCTATCAAGCCTTACTTAGTGCTTCACTTCTAGTTACATGATGGCCTATTTTGAGGATGACCATGTCTTGGGAGTGGGTGTTATCATTGCAAATAAATATAATTATACCTTTTCCTCCACTTTTATATTAAATCAAACTTCAACCAAGATAGTAGTTTATCATCATTTAATGTTTTGTCTCATGTCAAGAGTTTACAAAATTAAAAGTATCTTCATAGAATGCACAGAGTATTAGAGAGTATATGTTTTTATGTTCCTTATTACCTTTAATTTATAACTAAGAACATTTTGGTACAATATGAAGACCTAGGATTCTTTATTAACATAGATGTATTTATCACAATAATAAAATGATGCCCTTTTATTTATATGGGATTTATGAGATGGTAAAAAGGAAGGAAAGTGGGATGACACCAATATTCCCACTTGTTAAATCATTAAATGAGAATTAATGATTTTTACGTATAGACTCAAAAGGGAGGTTGTAGTAATTATAACTTTGTCTGAAATCAATGCACCCACCAACAAATATTGACTTCTTTCCTCAAATTACACCACTCATAAATAAGTTGTCCCTTGTTAAAAATAAATAAATAAGATAAAATAATAATTTAAGTCAGTAGTTGGACTGACCACATGAAATGAAACATTAAATAAATAAAATGGTCTGCCATTAAGTTAGTGTGTTGTCTAGGTGCAATGAAGAGGTTTGATTTATTTTTGTTAACATTTAGAAATGAGTTTTTGAGAAGGAATAAGCCATGAGGAGTAGTAGATGGAAAATGTTAAAATAAAATTATTTTGTGTTTATTTGGTTGACCTTCATGGAGGTAGGAATAATTCTCTTTGTTGTTATAGTTTTTCTTTGGAGTAAAGAGAAGAAGATTTAACAAGCCATGTGGGAGGAGATGGAGTAGTAGGAAGAAACAATCAAGCTCAAGGAAAAGAAAAGGAGAATATAAATTATTTTAGGCAAGTGATAATCTATTTAACCTCCATTCTATTAGCTTAAAAATAAATAATTTATTTTGTTCTTTGTTTTACCATTTTTGCCTTCTTAATAGAAGTTAAAAATCAGTATAGATGAGGATGATATGTTGATTAATGATTTCTATGATAGTATAAATCCATTTTTGTTCCTCCCTTATCTATTAAAATTTACTTAAATCCTAAAGTTTATTTAATTTTATTAGGCTACCATGCATGTTTACATGACTGATCTATTGGAGGTTGTTGTGTTTGATTGCCCCATACCATATTGATCTATGGTTCAGGCCTACTATTTAGCTTTTCTATACCTTGATGTAGGTTAAAAATGTTGCCCCATATTTATGTGTTTGTAAAAAGGAAATGATTGTGAGAAGTTTATTTTATTTTATTTATTTTATTTTATTTTATTTTATTTTAATACATTAGGCTACTAGAAGAATGGGTTGGGTTGGATCTACCCCAAGATGACAATTTTTTCCCATAATGCCTCAATCCTGGCTACTGGGTGAAATTTATTCATAAATTGATGTTTTCTATTTTTTGGTATAGCTCCACATTATGATCCTACTCATTATTCTCATAATATTTATGATAGATAATCGGAATGAAAGAGGATTATTGTGAAGTATTGGTTTTTTCTTTTGATGAGTTTTACAATTGGAAAATTGAGTTTTATTCTTCTTATGAAAGATATCAAATATTTTATTCTTTATTGTAAGTGATATTTTAAATATCTCAGAAGAGGGACAAAGTCATTTTCAATGCATTGAATTGTGGAAGGAATGGAGTATGGAGCTGAATGTAATAATAATAATAATAACTGTGAAATCATGAATGGTGTGTGCATATCCCTTTGATTTAAAAATTATTTGAATAATTATTAAAATATAGGTCTTTATTATTAAATATACAAATCCTTGTAGATGGACACTCTAAAGGGACCATATATATTTTTAATGGTATATGGAAGAAACTACATAACAAATAATTATTTTAAGTTATTTTGGTTGTGGCCATTAAAACATAATTTTTTATCAAAATCTACTTCATAAATGGGTTATGTATCAAGTTCTAGAATCTGAGTTTTTAGGATATTTGAATATTTTGTTAAGTTTTAAGCTATAATCAAGTTGTTCGAATTAAAAAAAAAAAACCAATTTACCATTTTTGAAAAAAATAGGAAACATAAATTATCTGTTAAAAAAGAGTTGTAAAGTGGTTTTATATTTTAGAGCTAATGTAAATAATAATTAATACTTTAAAAACTCTAGTTGTCAGTGGAACAGGGCATGTAATTACCTTTAGTAATTTTTGATGTTAATAAAGGAACATCGCCATGGTGCCAGGTTAGTGTGGTTATCCAACTACCAGCTATAGTTCCTTATTCCCTGAGTAATATGATAAAATTGTTTTTCATTATTTAGTTATTATTAATGAGTGTGTATTACTTTTAACAATTTATAATGTAGTGCTAATGAACATAACATTATTGCACTAGACGTGAAATAAAAATCTAGATTGCTAGAAATTATGACATTAAAACATTATTAATATTTTATTTTGGTGGATATCATCAAATTTTAGCTTTAGCCTTTCTAAAAGTTGTCATTTTAGTGGGATGTCATATGGGAAAGGACGTAGCATGAAGGGATGTAGATATGATAACATAGTATGAGTCCTCTCTCTCTCTCAAAAAAAAAAAAAAAGAAAAAAAACACGTACATACCCTACCTCAATTCTTGGGCATGTGGGGAACTCCAATACATTAGGAAGTCCTTCTAACTAGATACTTAATTATCGAATAATACAATAAAGTTAAAAGTAATGGAAATGTATATATATATATTTTTTTGGTATAGTCTAGATGATTTATTCTTGATTTGAATGGATTGTTGTACTCAAAACAACGAACGAATGAATTCTACTTGCCCACTTATATTTAATCTTTTATAAAAATATATATAAATAGTGATAAAGATGTTATTTTAAGTGTTCACATTTTATTTATTATATTGAATGACGTAATTAATTGTGAAAGGATATCACTTGCTTGGCTTAATGTTGATACTTGCCTTGCATGTAATTTTTTTTAGTGAAGGTGAAATAGGGGTTTTTGATAGGGTGATTAATTTTTAAAGTCATTTAGTGGGATTTATTACTTACATTGAATGAATGATTGAACTTTAGTAAATTTTAATATTATTGTATCCTAGAGATAATATTTTTACCATTTGAAAACTCTCTACTTACCTTTAGTAAAGCGGAAATAAAACAAAATAAATTTCTCTATTGAATTTATTTTAACCATTAATCATTTGAGATACATTGAAAGAAATCATAAATATCATTGTATAATCATTATCCTAATGTGAACAATAAGAAATTTAGTAAGATGACATGTTAGAGTGTCATGAACATATGTTTATGAATAGTAACAGAGAGTTGTAGGTATAATATAGTAAACAAACATTAATAAGTATAAATTGAAATAGACTGAGTTAATTTATATATGTAATGGGCATATAAGATCAGGTAAGATGATTGATAAATTGGTTTATATGATTAAATGAGTATAAAGTAAATTAAAATGGAAAATAAATATGGGATACCTTAATTTTTACAAGTCATTGTGCAACAATACTCAAAATATATCAATGCAATAAGGTTGGTTAATGAATAAGGTTGGTTAATGAGAAATTGGAATTTTGCACATAATGAAAGATGATAAGAAAATTAAATGAAAAACCAATTTATGAATTACTATCTAGGGAGTTTCAAGCATTAAATTACTCTGACCTATTAAGTTTAATGATTATATAGCTTTAATTTTATAAGAAGACTCTTTGAGTATCTCACCCCTTTTGTGTGTTTTGCATGAGGTGTGTCTCCAAGAAAAAATACCAAATTTATTGGCAAAAAAGTTTTTAGGGAATGAAATTTAAAGTATAATAGGAGGGATAAAACCATAGTCCTAATAGGAAATAAAGTATGTGTTTTGTCTATATGTCTTCACACACACCACCATGTGTAGATGGATTAAAATCAACACTAAATTTAGGTAATCATTGGTGGTCATTATCCAATGAGATGTGGGTGAGTTGGTTAAGTGGATTGGTTATTTCAATCCACACCCAAGTTCAAATCTATGGAAAGGCATATGAGGCTAGTTGTGGCTGTTGGTTGTATTTTCTGGGCCATTAATGGCTATTGGATATTATAGAGGTAGCTGGTAATATATGATATACATTTGGTATTACATGGGGATTTGGGCCCTTATTGTGTCCCAAACTGGTTCAAGCTCTAGTTAAAAGCCATCATCTATAAAAAAATCATTGGTGGTAATTAATAAGCTCAAAAATGGAGCATATAACATATCTAACTTTGGTTCAGGTGGGAATAATTTCCATTTGAGTGGCCCACTAATTCACAACAATGCTCTTCATTGTGTATGCCAAAACATCTAAACAATCCTTCTCCTTGGAGACACATGCCATAAGGTCATCCACAAAGGGGGTAGAACTCATGAATCCATCATATCGAGGTAATACAACAAGTTTTCCCTTGATTATGTGGAACACCTCTTCACTTTGAAAGATGTGCTCATTACCCAAATATTATTCGAAATCAAGGAAGGCTTGACATTTCCATGTAAAACTTTTTTGTGAAAGCAAAAACTAAGTTTTTGAACAAATCACACCACAATTTTTGCCTATTAATTTACATTATTATTGCATCTATTGATCATAGGTAATTATAATGGTGCCATAATTGGACTATGCCTTGTCCCAACTTAGGATACCATCCCATTTGGCTCTAGGTTTTCCAATCCCCATGTCGTGATGTTATATATGTTATTCATTTCATCCTCTAAATCATCACTTTTGACATAAGGGGGCATAGATAACTTATAAGGGTAATCATGACATGCTCCTTACCATTTTAATAAACTCATTTAGTACTTATTGAATCACATATTCATATTTTTGGCATTAATGCCAAGGTTAACCAAGTAAAGCTAGGTAGTTTTCTACCTCGACAAGCTTAGTTTACTTAAAGTCCATTAAAAAATTATGCCCATTATCTCAACACCAACATTTTTATAAATCCCCATCAAATGGGAATTTTTTTTTCACCATGAACAAAACATGTGGTGAGGGTCATAACATGGGGCTACCCATCTTACGTAAATCATATTTGGTGAGGGTATTAAATTCAGTGCTTGTGTGTACCACTATTTCACATACTAACCACCCATTAATGTCTCCATCTATGAGCATCTCCTGATCATATCCTTTATGTTGGGATACTCTTATGTTATTCCCTCACAGTAAGTGTGTTTTAGGTACTTTGATTTGATATTAACCTATATATTGGGCCAAAATATTATTCAACATAAAGATAATTCCCTCAGAGTGCATGAGTTCTATAATGTCAATAAGATCATTCCCTTGCTCATCAACACATACTTGGGGTTGGAGTTGATTCTTTGTTCTTTCCTCCAAATCTCAATAAAATTTAAGTTTACCTTATAAACGATTCATAACATCCATGGATTTGTGTAGTACCTTGTTCTAGCAAGAGTTATCTAGATAAGGTACTATGGAGTAGGACACATAACCTTATTCTCATATCTCCTCAACTCATATCCTATTCAAACCTTTGGGATAACATCCTTCTAATTTTTTACTTTTGGAACCCACTTGTCTAAATCATATGCAAGTCTAATCATGCCAACACCCTTTTTAGGCTTATCCTTTTGTGTGAGTTTAGCATATAGATTTAGGCACTCCTCGACCTTGTTCTCACCTAAATAATAACCAAAATTGGGATAATTGAGACAGTTATGCTTGTAATGGTTTAGTGAAATGAATTTATAACTAATGCATGGGGGAAACCTTCCACCTAATTGTCCCTCACTGTGTCCTTTGTGCTTGCATTATTATCCATAACTACCATATGTTTGGTTAGTTGACCCTATTATGGTTTTCTACACCCCTCATTCTCTTATTTCATGAATCTCTTCAGTCACTTGACAATATTTGGTGTTGTGGGTATAGACATCACAAATTCCTTAGTAGAGAGACCTTGGTTTGGGTTGTGTGCTTAAGGAGAGGAAAATTGTGCACATCATGGAATTCATGACAAATCTCACATGATTTAATAAGGGCTATCGAATTTCACCTTGGGAAATTATTTTTATAATGTCCCTCCACGTTGAAATTAGCACACCATAGCTTAATTCAAGAATAGTTCACAATATTGGTTGTAATATTATACAACTAGGATGTCATTGAAGCAATCTACACCTCTATGAATGGGTTGATCCTTGTATCTAAGCTTCTAAAAAGTTTAAAAATTAGTGCTAGTTTAATGGATTCTTAAGGAACAATATAAGTTTTCATAAATAGGGCACACAAAAAGGGTGAAAACAACCCTTTAAAAAACCAATATGTATATTTCACTGGGTTTTATATCAAAAAACCTAGAATCATACACATGGACATTATCTATCCAATCTTGCTTGATCTCTTTTAGTGCAATGATGATTTACTACTTAAACTTGGGGATATAAAACTCCTTTAAGAAGGCTACCTTTGGTTGATTATAGTCAATAATGGCCTAGCTCATTCCAATCTTTCAATACCATATATGATTATGATCTAGTAAATTTGTGGAAAAATGGCTTGTCTTACACTTTGACAATGTGATTCCATTCACGCATCGAATGAAATCACCTTTGTGTATGTACTTCATGGAATTCTCTACTCCATGATATTAAGGAAAACTCAAAGACATTTCATAAAAAAATCTAGGGAGTCGCTATGGGTTGAGTTGATGCTTTTATTACTTGTGTACCAACTAAAGGTGTGCCTAAACCCTAAATTCCTCTGAGGTTTCCTCCTACACCTTTATTATCTCATCTTATTGAGGACATGGATCCACCAATTCCCATAACAAGATGCATTATAATTATTCATCCCACTTATATTAGCTTATATTTATCACAAATTTGTTAGCTCATACCATTTCAATATGCACTATGATACTTGCTTGATGGGATAGACCTCCTCCTATTGGTAACATACCATACATCATCAGACCCAAATATTTCATGGGTTGTGTTATCACTAATATAAATGATTGGTAAGGAACTATGTTCTATAACACACTTCTTTCTTCTTACCTTACTATAAACTCCCTTAAACTCAAAAAATTCACAATGTATTGGTTGTTTTATTCTATTTATGGGTAAAGCATGTGAGTAGGTGCTTTAGGTAGAAGGGAAATGGACATTTATAAAATGGTCTTTCCCTTCAACTTTTGTTTCCTTGGGAACTTCATCTTTAGTTTTTAGAGTTCATCCTAATGAACTGGCACACATTTATTCATCAAAAGAGTGTATGCTATCTACATTATATTCATCCCCATGCCATTCTTGTGTTATGTGGGTTTTCACAAAAAAAATTGAGTTAGAGTCTCCCCTCTACCTAGGGTGTTTTTTGGCCATCACCTTATACTAAATATAATCATAATTTCACCTTCCTAGCTCATTATCATCTAGGCCCTCCATTAAAAATAGTTTATTCCTTGTTATTTCATCAAAACCATACCCCATTTACCTTCTATTTTATTCATTACTCATATGTGTAGGGACTTAGCTTTCCATTAGGAAGTTTTATATGCCACTATCTACCATCAATTTATTAATCTCAAATGGTAATTGATTCAGATATGAACCCATGGGTTCATGGAAAAACTAGTATTATGCTTCTTTTGGATAATAATATATGGATACAAAAAATTTAGACATGTAAATATTTAATGTAACACACCACCATACATCAACAAATCTGGTCCAAACTAAGATTAGGTCCTTCAATGCTCTTCATTCTATTCCATATAAATGTATTTCCACCCATAGTTTCTATTATTGTTCATCACATGATGTTATCTATGTGTCCAAATGCATTGGTAGTTCATAGAAAAACACCTCATAGAGTGCATTATGAAGGTTGTATTCCATCAATTTTCTTGTCTCTTAATTGCCACAACTAGGATGATTCACTAGAAATATTTCATGCAGATACTCCAACCAATGCTCAATATTATCTCGTGAGATTCTATACATCATCTTTACTTATCATTACATCAAAATAATTCAACCGGTCTTGGAAACATAACCAAAATGTTAGAAATTTTTTAAGTATGCACACATACACACACATCTCATACCACATATGCATATCCCAACACTAATTCCACTCATACTAGAATATCATGCAAGATAATATTTTGTGCTCAACTGAGGTGTAAGGAGAGATATTGGGGTGGGTCAGGGTTAGTTGAAAATGGTGAAGCAATACATTATCTCATGCATTTTCTTGTGCACATGAGCATAATTGGAAATATTCTATACTATCTTATCAATGCATGGTAAAAAATTAACATATGATGAAATCTAATAGAGGAAAAATATTATACATAGTTATCCTAAAAAAGGCAAGATGCCATCAATTATAATAACAAATTATATTCATAATAACATTAGTATGAAACATAATATAAATATCTCATGGTTATAAGTAAGAATTAAAACAATAAAACTAATGATATAAACAATAATTATACAAGTTTTCCCTATTTTGGTAGCATTTCCCTTCTAACCAAGAGCTCCTTGTTAATAAAATGGCACTATTTCCCTATGGCCAATTAGGTCTCTCCTTAGCAAATAATTTGTCTGGATTTTATAGCTTTCAAAAGCCCTATGTGCCATGAGGTTTCTCAAAGATTACCAACTAGTAATGTGACTTTTTCCAACTAGAAATTAATGCATCACCCTATTTGGCATGCCAAGTTAAGCCAACCCATCCTCTCCATTATATCTCAACTATCTATAAAGGAAGATATATATGTAGATACTTTTGCCATTTGCCTCCACCAATGATGCTGACTTTTGCAAGTTTGACACTAACATGAAATTACTTCCATCATTTATTATAACTAATTTTTATTGGCATATGTGGAATCATATTATCATTGTGCAGCACACTCCTAGCACTCGAGGAACTCTAGTGCTAGTGGGACTTTATCCAAACTCTCAAAACCTGTCAAACTATGAGGTCAACAATAATGGGGGAAATGAATTCAAAATACATCACACACTAGGGGTTGCCAAACATGAAAAACACATCGAATTTGACAATGTAAAAGAGGTTAAATACAAGTGGTATTACATTATCCCCTATTATAAAAACATCATCATCGATACACCAAGTAAAAACTAACTTTTAAAAAATAAATGCACTTATGAAAGATACACTAAGGTATTTATAGATACATTAATATGACATAAGAAGACATAATTTCAATATCAACAAATATTTTTATGCGTTTTTAAGCAATGTGGTTGAAACATAGAGTTAAATTAATATTTTAATTAGCTTAATGTCCTTTAGAAGCCTTTAAAAAAAAAAAATTCAAATAAATATTTACACACAATAAATTTTAATAATTTTTTTAGTATAAATCTTTTAAATAATAATTTTTATTATTACAAAGTATAAGTTTATTATCATTTTTTTAATTAGGTAATTGGGTTTTCTTCAAAAAATAAAACTTAATATTATCCCATAGTTTTTATGTCAATTAGTTGATGCCAATTTTCTTATGGATTTCTCTTAGTGCCATACTAATAATCATAACCTGTCATAAGTCAATTGATGCCCAAAGAATTTTTTATGCCAATAATTTTTTGATCTGTAGTACATGTAACACAAGTGCAATTCCTCTGTAAGAATATATTGAACACATATGAGCACCATTCCATGGTGAGATTTGAATGTGTAAAGTCAATTGCCATGTGAGTGAAAAACATAACTGGATGGAAATATAGGAATAATTACTTTAGCTCTATTGTGAATTTATTTATTAGACATCCCAAGAAAAACCTCCTTATACCTCCTAATAAAAATCCTTCTTAGACCTTCTCATAAAAAAAGAAAGTGAGTACTTTAGATAAATGTTGTATGAAATCACCACTTTTGGTGAGGGTAGTATGGTGACTTGAACCCACCCATTTAGGTTGCCATCTCAACCCTATAGTTTGTCTAACAAGCTATCAACTTCTCCCCCACACCTGCACAAGGAAAACAATATTTACATTATGATATACAATAAACCAAAATTTATAATCAATGAATAAATCAAAATAAATTATCAAAATAATAAAATCACTTAATGCCAAGTAGACATAAAAGATAGTTATTATAGGAATGAATAAAAATTCATAATTCAATAAAAAACAACTCAAGAATTGGTTAAATAAAATTGAAAATACAATTTAAAAAGAAAGATAAGGTGTTGGTTTTGAAATAAACTTAACTTGCCAATAAATTTTAAAATAAAGTTTCAACATAACAACATTGTAAAATTCCAAACTAATTGCACTATGTGGCTAAAGAAGCCACCCTAAGGGAGAAGGACATAAATTAATCATCTTATAAGCTTTCTTTTCCACAAGGATAAACATAAAGAACTCATGGTTCACTTATATTAGATTAGATTAGATGGACATAAATCTAATATAATATCTTATAGTGCATATGAGTCAAAGAAGGACATAAATTTAATATAATATAAACTAATATAATATGAGGTAAATAAAAATATAATAATAGCATCATCTTTTCCACAAGGATAAACATAGGGTGTTAATCACAAAGGTTATTATTTCGACAAAAACTAAGGGGTGAATGGAGGGACACTTTGTTCACAAGGTGACTGCTATGCATAAAGAACTCATGGTTCACTTGCATGAAATATTCAGGGTTTTACTTTATGTAAAGGTGAAAAGTTGGTTTTTATCCTAAGTGAATCTCCACTTTCTATCCATAACCCCATTCAAACTAGTATGAATAGATCTCTACATCTCCATCAAACCCCATACCTACATCTATACTCAATTAATAGATCAATGATATAAGGTTACATAACACAACATGACACTACCAAGTTAAGAATCACACTACATATTAACATCACATAGGTGTTATACATTTACATGGATGAGTGTTATTTTACACAATAGTTTCACATGAGTGGCATATGAATACATTACATCATAAGTATGTTCGCATTTACATGAGTGGCATATGAATAAATTACATCATAAATATGTTCACATTTACATGAGTACAATTTAGCCACATAACCCAATTGAAAATATTCACTTTAACATTACATCATGATCACAAAATAATACTTTCATTTTGGAGAGGGTGAGTTTATTTGAGAGGTTTTTATACAAATATAATTCAATGCGAGAGTTAAAATAAGAGGTTTCACATTTTCACACACATACTAGTGATGTCAAACATGGTAAGCATTGATAAATTATGAGGGATCCTTTATGTCCAACCTAAGTTAGATAAATGGAAGAAAAGCCTTTCAACCAAACATGAGGGTAAAGATGGTGTAACATATCTAGAATAAAATCTAAAAAGTAGGCCAAATGTGAATGCTATATTATATATCATTAAACAAATCATGATCTACATTATAAAAACATGAACATAAATTTAGATGATTATTGAAATATCAATTCAAAATATGAATCTCTCACAATAAAAGCTCTATTGAGACAACACTTTGTAAAATCTAGTATGACTAGACTATAAGAAGAATTTTTCATTGCACAATGTCTAACTAACAAATGTATAATACATGTACAAAATTTAGTCAAAAATATATATTTCATGGAATAAAAACCTTATAATGTCATGATACAACATTTAAAGTAACTATTTAAAAACAAATCAAGTGTTATGTCAAAAATGTAGCTTGAAAATCATTTGATAATTTTCCCTTCCACTAGACATCGATTCATGGCTCGTTTATCATAATAAGAAGTAAATTCATATTTTGGTTACCATAACTAGACATGTAATACATAATTATGAGGTACCAAAATAAAATATTCATAATTTTAAGGATAAAAACATGATTACCATGATATAAAAAAAGGTAAGGTACCTAAGAGGTAAACACAACTTATAATTTCCAAAAATATCTAGCAAAGAAAAATATTTTGTAAAGTGTACAGAATGTCCATCAATGAATGTGCTTACTATTCAAGTATTCACTAAAGATGAATATCAATAATAAGTTAATTTATATGTTGAATAAGGGGCCAATACATTCAATAGTTAATATTTACATCAATTAGGCCACACAATAAATGAGATACAACAAACTATCAATTATGAGGGGTAAATAAGACATTAAATTATAAATTACTTATGGGTAAAAGGATTTAGACACATTAATATTTATGATGCATACTATGAAAAAATTTCATGCTATACTTGGAAAAAAATGGTTATAAAAAATTCAAAATAATATTGACAAGCCAAATAAGTATGTTACATCTAAATTTTAAAATAATACAATTAAAATTCAATAAGATGGAAAACATGAGAAAATAAATGTCAAAAATCAAATATCAAGTGAAATTATTATTGTCACTTGGATGCACAATATGAGAAGAGGTTTTATAGGCCTCTAATCCAAGTGTAAAAATGGGGACATCTCACTTGTTGTGGGTGGGCAAACTTGTGAGATGAACCTCCAGATTAGGGGTTAACTCCCCTTGATGCACCATTTAAGCTCATGCTTATACTAATATCAACTTGGGGGATTGAAAAGGGTTGATAAAAACATAAATAAAACCTAAAATATGAAGGTGATACATCATATTATATTGATGACTTAAAATCACTTGCATTCCACACTTGAGACCAAAGAACCAACTAAAATATACTCTTTCCCAAATCTATGTCTTCTTGCATCACTATTACATTTTGGGGTCCTAGATGATGTGTAAGGTTATGAGGACTAGAAAAGAGGTATTGGATGAATATAATTAAAAGACTACTCACTTAAACCATGAACATATCTTGAACACTTCACATGCCCTGCAAGAAGAGGCTACAAATAGGTGAGAGAATGAAGCACAATGTTAAGGAATCCATAGTATTCACTAAGCAAATTGAACATTCAAGTAGAAAACACTATGAAAAGTCATGAGAGAGGTATAAACTTATTTATTTTATTTATTATAAGGTGTAAAATTGAGTAGGTCTTCCCCATACTCAGGTGGAGCATCTATATAATGCCAAAATGGCCAACTCTTATAGAGTTTGAGAGGAGAGAGAAAAAGAAATCTAAGGGTCACTTGGACATGTGTCACCAAGTGGAAATCAGTTAAATTTTTATTTTAAATATGAATTATGTGAACCATGCCAATTCAAGAGGTAAACTTGTCAAAATATATCACAAGGAAGGTGAAAAGTGGCACAAAACTGCCAATTTTACATAAGAAACTAGCCACTTGAGTTGCCTTCCAAAACTCCTATTTTCCCTACAAAAAATGAAGTATGATGGTTTTATATGATAGGAGGGGTTACAAGAAACATAATCCATGCATTGGTTTAGTATCTGATCATTCCTATTGTTGTAGACATGCACAATCATCTCAAGCAGTTTCAAAAGAGCTCATTCCCATGCAACCTTACCACTTGACACTCCAAACCTTCCAAATATGCAAAAAAAGTTCATAAAAAATGGGTCATGAAACTTTTAAATGAATTATAAATCATCAATTGCAATAAAATCCTTTAAAAATCTCCCTTAGTCACTTTTCACCACTTTACCCCAAAGCTCATTATTTGGCTCACTGGAGTGGCCAAAAATGAAGGCCTATTTGGGACACTTATAATAATTTTTAGGAGATTAATTTAATTTTTTGAGTTATCTCAATTTTAGATCTTCCCCCCAAAATTTATTTCATCTTTTAACTCCTTATATAATTTGCACACCATCAAAAATGGTGAAAACAAGATCTTTTCTCCCCTATTCTATATGGATCCATACAAAAAATACACATTTATATAACCATAAGAATGTGATATATAAATTTTATTTTATACCCCTGGTCAAATTCATCCATTTGAGTGCACTTTTTTCTTGATTTCCACCATCACATCTGCCTAAGGGTTTTAGGAGGGTTCATGAGGTTTTTTAGGTCTTAGGGATTGTTCATAAAATTTTGAGGCTAAAAAATATTTCAAATTGATATTTTTCCACCTCAAATACCTCCATAAATTATATTAAAATCCTTAAGGTCACATGCAATATTTTAGGGGAGATACAAGCAAAAGAAAATGGCTCTCGAATAGGATTTTTACATTGTGTGAGGGTTCTTGTTCACTTCCAGCCAAAAATGGCTTCTTGATGAGTTAATTTACAAAATAATAGTTCAAAAACCTATATAAATATCCAAAAAACATGTTACAATCATTGGTATGTCTTACCAATAGCTAGAATTGAAGATAACCCTTATTTTGGAAGAGGGATCATGCCTTGCCAAGCAGCCTGCTTGCCCTTTGTGAACCAATAGATGATGTCATTATATTTAAAAGAAATAATATAGAATTAAAAAATACTATTTGACCTTTTAATAATAAAACAAATCATTATAATTTTTTTAGGATTATGGAGTTTGAGTTGACACCTTGTTTGGGGCTGGGAAAACACATTTTCCCACTAGACTTTCATGTAAAGCTCCTTGTGTGAACCAAACCCTTCACATACAGAACTTATAGATTGTTTTTTTATGTCCCAATAGGTGTCTCACAATTGAATACATCTCCTTAATTGGTCAAAATTAGTGCAAGCCCCTCATTTTTAAGATTTCTCAAAACTGGTCCCTTTCTTGCATGCATGGATTGAGGTAGGTTTGAGACAAAAAAATGAGTATCAAGCCTATAATTACATGAAAAGTTAATAGTTTTGGAGATTTATGAGGTCATTATAGTCATTTTTACTGAATTTTTTTATTTAATTCTAAGTCTAGGTGACCAAACTAACTCAATCTTCCCTAAAAAGGCCATAAAACCCTATTTTTGCATGTTCTTGTGTAAATCTCCATGTGGCTGCTCCTCTTATGCCATTCATATGAAAAAATACCATTAAGTAATGTTAATAATATTTATTAAAATCTCATGGATCTTTATAATTTCTTGTAAAACTTGCTTGCACTTGGAAAGCTCCTTTAGCCTCTTGAAATAAGGCCTTGGCATGTTAATTATACGGACTGAGACAAGTAGGCCTATGTAGAGAGGTGTCTTGGGTGGTTTTAGAATGTTTTGTACATGTAATATATTTAATTTGAGTATGATGAGTATCTATAAGTTTTTTTTTAACATTTTATTCCCTTCTTTGCATCAAATTCCCACATGTTCTTTCCTTGCTTATGACCCTGCCTAACTGAGACAGTGAGCAAGGTATTTTTTCCTTGTTCTAGGTGCTTCCCTTAGAGATTTGACTGATTTTAAACACATTCCATAGTATAATTTGACTCACCTTGATATTCCAATGTGAACCATCTTTCAAACCTAGTCTTTTGATGCTTTTAGACCTTTCAATAACTCATTGTCCTCTTGGACTGAGACAATATTGACACCCTACCTGTAGATGATTAGGGTGAGAATGACATGAAATTGGAATTTTAATGATGTTTTATAAAATTATTTAGATTATACAAGTCATTTATTTCACCATTGATATCTATTTTAGCCCTAACAGTGCCTTAAAACCTCTTTAAGTACCTTGATCTTTCATTCCATTATTTGTTTGGCTATAAGAGGCTATTTTCTCCTCATTTTGGCTTGTAGATGTTTTCTAGATCAATATGGGCCTTTACATAGTGTAATTTATGGTATTAAGGTGTTTTTTTCCTAAAAACCATAAAAATTTCCTTCAACTCATTCATGCTTATTTCACAAACTTTGCCTTTTCTGTCTGTAGGTACTTGTCTCAGTCAAGCATGTGGGTGAGGTTTAGGGTGAATTAGGGCATAAAGGGAGGATTTAGGTATTTATTAATATTTATTTAGTTTCTAATAAGACAACTTACTTTTATTCTCCTTTGGATCCACTTAAAACAAAAGGAAACCCAATCAATTGAAACCTCTACCCTCACTACCTTGTGTACCCTGTGTATGGATAGGGGATGACCAAGAAAGTCATTTGATGGAGTTACTTTCTCATGATCAAGGAGTGTAATGTTGCTTTTTAGAGTGATTATAATTGTTCCCTCTTGTAATTAAATGCTTAGGGATTCCTTTCATAGTGAAAACATCAACTCTCCCCTCAAAATCCTGTAGATTACACTACTTACTTTCAGTGTCTTTTTGGCCATTTTGACAGGTCTTAAAACAAATGCTTCACTCCATATTTTGTCTTGAAATTTAGCATAGTTGTTCTTGAAGGATATGGATACACAAAAAAAGTAAGATAAGTGGTGAATTAATATTATATCATGGCACATGTTAACTGAAAAAACCTTCAAGATCTCTATTTTGGACACTTTGGGACTAAGAGCCCAAAAATGAAATTAACTTCTCCTTGGAATGAGGAAAACTTATATACTATCCTAGGCCTCCATACCATGAAAATTTTGACTCATTGGGGAAATTTAAGACCTAAATTAGTTTCGAACATGAATTTTAAACTCTTCTTCATCTATACAACCTCCTAATGCCCCTGTAGAAGCTAACTGTAGGTGCACTTCTCTAACCAAGTAGAAAATAAGGAAAAGGTAACTTGGCAACCTGGTTTGAAGAAATTGAATAGTATTTGAAAATGGAATTAAATGAAAAACTTTTAAAACATGTATCTAAACATGTTAAAGCCTCCATGAAGCTCCTCTCCATGCTATGAAACTCAGACCTGTACTCAACTTTGTAAACTACAATAAGTAAGCACTATAAGAGATTTTCTCAACCATTAAGTTATCAAAGGAAAAAATAAGCATGGTATATAATTTCATATCATTTTTAAACACTTTAAACATCAAAACACATCAATCCTAGGCAAACAAAACTAAACATGCTGGTAAGGAGACCTTCAATGGTTGCATAGGCCCAAAAAACTATGTAGAGTGTTAGCATTTTTTCATAAAGTATGCTACAAAAATATGAAAAATATTACCATGAAAATGAAGTGTACTAAGGTTATTATCCACACCCAATACCATTATTCCTGATTCCACTTGTACAGCTCATGGTGAGCACTTGAAGTTGAGCCTTTTTTGTATGCCAATGGAGAAAATAAGAAAATGAGTTATAGAAGAGATTATTTGCATTCTCCTTCAAGTAAAAACATGAAAATGAGTGTGAGAAGGTTAATATTTTCTCTTCCCACGTTTTTTGGCTGATGATGGACTTGGGAAGTCAGAACAAGTGCCCAATAGCTCCTATTTTGAGGGAAAACTGCTCCTTCTTGATCAACCTACCAAATTTCAGTTAGGAACAGATACTACAAACTCCTTAAGACACATGACACATGATATGGCCTTTTTACACTTTCACACTTCCCAAAAAATATGTACAAAGCATTAAATGCACTTAAAATGACATTTAAATGACCCAAAAATGATAAATAGACCTAGGGAACTAATAACCAAAGGTAACATAACATTAAATAAAATTAATTGACCCTTTTTACACCTTATAAATTCTATTTAAACCCCATATATATCCAAAAAATCAATTTTTTGCCTATAGGTGCCTTATTTTGACTAGAAAGTCAAACTTGGTCAATAATTTGGTGACTCATGGGGGTAGTATGCCTGCTATACTAACTAGACCAGTAGCCTTATTAGTCCATTGGGTTTATGAGTCATCTAAGGACTGAAATAAATAAGGGTACTTGGAAATTGACCAAGATAACTAGTGACTACTTCAAACACACACAAGACACACATGTGCTCAAAGCACTTAGGAGAAACAAAAGAAAAATACTATATACAACTAAGAACCTAAGCATACTTTCCCTCCTCGATCAAATGGGAAGATTGATACACTTATTATCTTGTAGCAAGAAGGGCTGAATGAAGCATATAACATCTTGAACTTTAGCATTATTGCCTCCAACTCTTTGATGATGTTTGTCAACTTCATTGGCGTGATCCCCTTTGAGAACCAAGAAAATCAAAGTAATTTTATCAAGGAAAAGAACTCTCTTTGTGCCCAAACAGCCTCAAATTCTTTGAATGGTCCTTCAACTATAGCCTCAAGTGGTCTTTTAACAAGGTCTCCATTCTTATTCTCCATGATTGTCTCAACAAGACTAGGACTCTTTTCTACTGCAAGCTCTCCTAGATCATCAAAGATTTTTGTGAAATCTTCCCACTCTTGGTCATTGTATTCAATAGAAGGATTCTCACTTACCTTATTATGCACTTGATTTCCAACTTGTAAAAGTTATTCAAGCTCTTGAAATAGCTCTATTTGCAGCTGCCAATCATCCTTTTGCTCTTTACCTTTGTCACCTAATACCATTACCTCTTCAACCTTATAGTATTCATTCATAATATCATGCTCACATGTAGAGTTTTATTCTTTCAAGTCTTGATTACCTCCTTCATGGGTATGCATGGAAGCAAGAGTTGATGAGTTATCTTCCAATTGATTAAGGAAAGATTCTATGACAATTTCTTCCTCATAATCAGCTATGAAGTCATCTTGATCAGCTATGGGCTAAACTTGATCTTACTCATTTGATTATACCAAGTGATTCTCTTTAGGATATTCTTCTATAGGTATATCAAGACAAATGTTGATAGGATGAGGACAAGAGGAAGTTTTTGGTGGAGGTGGGAGATATAGATCAAAGTCAAATTGGGAATCAGGAGTGGGGTGTTCTTTGAGAAGCTCATGGGGAAGAGGAGGTAAACCTTAGGATAAAACCAAATGATTCTCTTCCTTCCACTTGACCAACACTTCACCCACATCAGGTATAGCTTCATAACTCTCTTGAATAGGTGTAGATAGGGTGTGTTTAGACATAAGATCTTTAGTTGGGTCTAAACCTTCTATCACACCTTGACTAAGCAACCACATCCTTGACTCTAATTTTTCAATCTACTTGGATAGATTATCTTGGAAAATTATCTCTTAGAGATCATATGTATCATCATGATGAGGAGGGGTATGATAGGTTTGACATGGAAGAGATGATGTTTCTTGAGGAAGGGTGGGAGGGGCTTGCAAAGGTTTAACTTCATCTTCAACTTTTACTTCTTTGACAATGCTTTTCTCTTCTTTTCCCCATGATTCCACTACCTTATTCCAACTTAAGATTAGGAATAGAATTCTTCTCTTGATTTGGAGTAAGAAAAGTTTGAATAAGATCAACTCCATTTCTAACTTTATCTACAACTTCATCTCCTTTGTCAAGACTTGGTTCCTCCTTCTTTCCCCATGATTCCATAATTTGACTCTAGCTTGAGACCTTTGGACTAGAACTCTCATTTTAAGGTGATGGAGAAGTAATGTGAGAGGTAAATTAAAGGTTGAGATCCACTTATTTTACTTCCAAAATGGACTTTACCAAATTCATATTTTCAAGTTCAATCTACCTATCAAGATGGGTCTCAAACACAAGGTTTCTTGTTCCAACTTTCTCTTCTAACTGATTTAAAAAAGAGAGGCTTTGATAGACTTGGTTTGGCTCATGAGTAGGGGTCATGTATGGCTCATATGAAAATTTTGGAGGTGGATACAAACACTGATGGGTTTGGTAAGATTTCCTTTCATGAACTCCTAATCTATCCTCTAAAGAAGACACTAGGCCACTCACATCTAGCATCTCACTTGTGAGCCTTTTCCAATTGGCTCTCTCAATAGGTGCCCACTCTCTCTTGAATAACTCCAATGCATTTCTCACTTGATGGATATAATGACTAGGAATAATTTGACCACATCCCCTTTGAGTATCAATATCAATCATATATTTCTCATATCCCAAAAGAGTTTGTCTGAAGGTGTAAATGGGATGATTGGAGAAAGGACTAAGTTGACTAGGCACAAGACATTGAGAAGGTTGATAATAGGGCTGAGACAACTCATGACAAGGATGCATAAGGTCATATGGGAAGTGAGGAGGATCATATTGGCCATAAAAAGGATCAAAACAAGGTTTTTAGGGATAAAAATCAAGTTGACCAAGTACTTTATCACTTTGAAGGGGAAGAGGCAAATCTTGTAATGTCTCACCCACTTATAGAGGGAAAAAATCAACATCAAGACCAACATTGAAAGCTTAATTTGGAAACTAAGACATAGAAAAATTATTTATAAATTTAAAATGGAATACCTAGATGCTAAACCATCTGATTTATCTTCAGAGTCACCATTGGTGCTTGGAAAAGTGCCTCTCAAGGCCAATGTATTGAAGGATACCACCAAAAATCTTCCAACTCTTAAAACAAGAGTCCCATCAGGTTTGCCAAAAATTGTTATCACTTAGATGCACCCTATGAGAAGAGGTTTTCTAAGCCTCTAATCCAAGTGGCAAAATGGGGACATCTCAATTGTTGTGGGTGATCAAACTTGTGAGATGAACCTCTAGATTAGGGGCTAGCTCCCCTTGATACACCATTTAAGCTCATGCTTTTACTACTATCAACTTGGGGGGTTAAAAAGGGTTGAGAATAACATAAATCAAACCTAAAATATGAAGGTGATAAACTATATCAGTTTGATGACTTCCAATCACTTTCATTCCACACTTGAGACCAAAGAACCAACTAAAATATACTCTTTCCCAAATCTATGTCTTCTTGCATCAATATTACATTGTGGGGTCCTAGATGATGTGTAAGGCTAGGAGGACTAGAAAAGAGGTATTATATGACTCTAATGAAAATACTACTCACTTCAATCATGAACATCTATTGAACACTTCACATGCCCTGCAAGAAGAGGCTGCAAATAGGTGAGAGAATGAAGCACAATGTTAAAGAATCCATAGTATTCACTAAGCAAATTGAACATTCAAGTAGAGCACAATATTAAAAGTAATGAGAGAGGTAAACACTTAGTTATTTTATTGATTATAAGGTGTATAATTGATCAAGGCTTCACCATACTCAAATGGAACATCTATATAATGCCAAAATGGCCAACTCTTATAGAGTTTGAGAGAAGGAGAGAGAAATAAGTCCAAGGGTCACTTGGACATGTGTCACCAAGTTAAAATCAGTTATATTTTCATGTTAAATATTAATGAGGGGAACCATGCCAATTTAGGAGGTACACTTGTCAAAAAAACTCACAAGGAAGGTGAAAAGTGGCACAAAATTGCCTACTTGAGTTGCCTTCCAAAACTCCTCTTTTCCTTAAAAAATATAATTTTGATGGTTGTATAGGACATAATGGGTTACAATCAACATCATCCATGAATTTTTATAGTATCTAATCATTCTAATTATTGTGGACATGCACAATCATCTCATATAATTTTAAAAGAGCTCATTCTCATGCACCCTTACCACTTGGCACTCCAAACCTTCCAAATATGCAAACCAATTTGTAAAAAAGGGGGAACGAAACCTGTCAAGGACTTCCAAATTATCAGTTATAATAAAATCCTTTAAAAATCTCCCTTAATCACTTTTCACCACTTTACCCCAAAGCTCATTGTTTGGCTCATTAGAGTGGCCAAAAATGAAGGCCTATTTTTGACACTTAGAATAATTTTCAGGAGCTTAAGTGAATTTTTTGAGTTATCTCAAGTGTATATATTCACCTAAAAATTTATTTCACCTTCTAACTCCTTCACAATTTGCACACCATCAAAAATGGTGAAAAAATTTTATTTTCTCCCCTATTTTGTATGCATCCATACAAAAAATACACATTTATGGAACCCTGAGAATGTCCTCTACAAATTTTATTTTATACCCCTAGTCCAATTCCTCCATTTTAGTTTACTTTTTTCTTGATTTCCACCATCGAGTCTGCCTAAGGGTTTTAGGAGGATTTATGAGGTTTTTTAGGTCTTAGGGATTGTTCATAAAATTGTGATGCTAAAAAATATTTAAAATTTAATTTTTTCCACCTAAAATACCTCCTTAAAATATCCTAAAATACTTAAGTTCCCATGTAATAGTTTAGGGGAGATACAAGCAAAAGAAAATGGCCCTCAAATAGGATTATTGCATTATGTGAGGGTTCTGGTTCACTTCCAACCAAAAATGGATTCTTGATGAGTTAATTTGAAAATTTAGAGTTTAAAAACCAATATAAATATCTAGAAAACATGTTCCCATCATTGGTATGTCTTATCAATAGCTATAATTGAAGATTACCCCTATTTTGGAAGAGGGATCATGCCTTGCCAAGCAGCCTGCTTGCCCTTTGTGAACTAATGGATGATGTAATTATATTTAAATGGACTAATATATAATTAAAACATCCTATTTGAAATTTTAAGAATCAAACAAATCATTATAATTTATTGAGGATTATGGAGTTTGAGTTGACACCTTGTTTGGGGTTGGGAAAGCACGTTTTCCCACTAGACTTTCATGCAAATCTCCTTGTGTGAACCAAAACCTTCACATCCAGAACTTATAGACTGGTTTTTTATGTCTCCATAGGTGTCTTCCAACTTAATACATCTCCTTAATTTGTCAAACTTAGTGTAATCCCCTCATTTTTAATATTTCTCAAAACTGGTCCCTTTCTTACATGCATGAATTGAGGTAGGTCTGAGACAAAAAAGTGAGTATCAAGCCTATAATTACATGAAAATTGAATATTTTTTAGATTTATGAGGTCATGATAGTCATTTTTAATGAATTTTTTGATTTAATTCTAATTCTAGGTGGCCAAACTAACTTAATCTTCCCAAAAAAGGCCACAAAACCCCTATTTTTGCATGTTCTTATGTAAATCTCCATGTGGCTGATCCTCTTATGCCATTAATATAAAAAATACAATTAAATTTTTTTATTCATCCTTATTCAAATCTCATGGATCTTTATAAGTCCTTGGAAAACTTTCTTGCACTTGGAAACCTCTTTTAGCTTCTTAAAACAAGGCCTTGGCATGCTAACTGTACGGCCTAAGACAAGTAGGCCTATGTGGATAGGTGTCTTGGGTGGTTTTATAGTGTTTTGGACACATGTAATATATTTAATTTTATCATGAGGATTCTCTATAAATTTTTTTGGAACTTCCTATTCCCTTCTTAGCATCAAATTCCCACACGCTCTTTCCTTGTTTATGACCCTACTTGACTGAGATAGTGAGTAGGGGATTTTTTCCTTGTTCTATGTTCCTTCCCTTAAATATTTAAATAATTTTAAACAAATTCAATAGTATAATTTTAATCACCTTGATATTCCAATGTGAACCACCTTTCAAACCTAGTCTTTTGATGCTTTTAGACCTTTCAATAACTCACTATCCTCTTGGGCTAAGACAGTATTGACACCCTACCTATAGATGATTTGGGGTGAGAATGACATGAACTTGGAATTTTAATGATGTTTTATAAAATTATTTAGGTTATAAAAGTCATTTATTTCACCATTGATATCTCTTTTAGCCCTAATAGTGCCTTAATACCTCTCCAAGTACCTTGATCTTTCATTCCACTATTTGTTTGGCTGTAAGAGGATACTTTCTCCTCATTTTGGCTTGTATATGTTTTCTAGGTAAATATGGGATTTTCCATAGTGGCATTGATGGAATGAAGGAATTTTTTTTCCTACAAACCATAAAACTTTCCTTCAACTCATTCATGCTTATTTCACAAACTTTGCCTTTTCTGCCTATAAGTACTTATCTCAATCAAGCCTATGGGTGAGTTTTAGGGTGAATTAGGGCATAAAGGGATGATTTATGTATTTATCCTTATTTATTTAGTTGATAATAATCCAAATTACCTTGATTATATTTTTTATCCACTTAAAACAAAAGGAAACCCAACCAATTTAAACCTCTACCCTCATTGCCTTGTGTACCCTGTGTACGGATAGGGGATGACCAAGAAAGTCATTTGATGGAGTTACTTTATCATGATCAAGGAGTGTAAATTTGCTTGTTTGAGTGATTTTAATTTTTACCTATTGAAATAACATTCTTAGGGATTCCTTTCATAGTGCAAACATCAACTCTCCCCTTAAAATCATGTAGATTACATTGCTTACTTTCAGTGTCTTTTTTGCCATTTGGGCAGGTCTTAAAACCAATGCTTCACTTCATATTTTGTGTTGAAATTCGGCATAGTTATTCTTGAAGGATATGGATACACAAAAAAAATCAAGATAATTGGTGAAGGAATCTTATATCATGGCATATGTTAATTTAAAAAGCCTTCAAGATCTCTGTTTTGGACACTTTGGGACTGAGAGCCCAAAAATGAAATTGACTTCTCCTTGGAATGAGGAAAACTTATATACTATCTTAGGCTTCCATAGCATGAAAATTTTGAATCATTGGGGAAATTTAAGGCCCAAATTGGTTTTTAACATGCATTTTAAACTCTTATTCATTCGTACAACCTCCTAATGCCCCTGTAGAAGCTGACTGTAGGTGCACTTCTCTAACCAAGTAGAAAATAAGAAAAAGGTAACTTGACAACCTAGTTTGAAGGAATTGACTAGTATTTGACAATTTAATTGAATGAAAAACTTTTAAAACATGGATCCAAACATTTTTAATCCTCCATGAAGATCCTCTCCATCCTATGAAACTCAAACTTGTACTCAACTTTGCAAACTATAAGAAGCAAACACTATAAGAGATTTTCTCAACCATTGAGTTCTATAAGGAAATAAGAAGCATGGGATATGATTGAATATAATTTTAAAACACTTTAAACATCAAAACACATCAATATCAAGGAAACAAAATTGAAACAGGTTGGTAAGGAGACCCTTTATGGTTGAATAGGCCCAAAAAACTATCTAGAGTGTTAGCATTTGTGAATAAAGTATGTTTAACCAATATAAAATATCTTTTCATGAAATTTAATTTGAATAAGGGTATTATACACCCCCAAGACCATTCTTCCTGATTCCACTTGTATGGCTCATGGTGAGCACTTGAAGTTGAGCCTTTTTTATATGCCAATGGAGAAAATGAGTTGCAAAAGAGATTATTTTCCTTCTCCTTCAAGTAAATACATGAAAATGAGTGTAGGGAAGGTCAAGAGTTTCTCTTTCCATGTTTTTTTTTTGATGATGGACTTGGGAAGTCCGTACAAGTACCAAACAACTCTTATTTTGAGGGAAAATTGCTCCTTCTTGATCAACCTACCAAATTTCAGTTAGGGACATATATTAAAGACTCCTTAGGACAAATTTCATGTGATATGACCTTTTGAAACTTGTACACTTCACAAAAAATCTGTACAAAGCATTAAATACAATTAAAATGACCTCTAAATGACCCAAAAATGATAAATAGACCTAGGGAACTAATAAACAAAGGTAGAATAACATGAAATGACATTAATTAACCATTTTGACACCTTTATAAAATCTATTTAAACCCCCTTTATATCCAAAAAAATCAAGTTTTTACCTATACGTGATCTAGTTTGACTAGAAAGTCAAACTTGGTCAACAATTACATCACTTAATAAAATGGCATTTGAACTTGCACATGGTTTTTAAAGAAATGAAATTCATGCACATATATTTCTAAAGAGGGAAGATGAAAATATGACAAACACACCTACATATGATGACTCTAGTGATGATGACTTGTGTAAATATAATACCATTGTATATCCAGAGATAAACACTATGCTAGGATATCCAAGGTATATAATCAAGCATCCCTTGAATGCGATCTTATACATATTAAATTCAAAAATGTAAAAATATAAAAAAATACTAAATCATGACCTATGAATGACATTTTTTACCAATACACATAGATGATTACTATTATTCATCGTAAATGTTATGAATTGCACATCCATTTTATATGCACATTTTTTTCATCATATATATGAGTGGGAAGTAAGATATAAAATTTACATATGATCCATATATATACAAATGCATGACATTACTTACACCCAAGGGAAACCTTTATACATTGGGGTGTGACCACACTAAGGGAATTTTCATACATTCTCAAGTTATATATTTGTATATTGGTCCATTGATCATATTATATTATTACACATGAATTTATCTTTCTCATTTTTTATACTAGACCATGACATAGATTGATTATGCAAATTAAAATTTATTGCTTCATATGTGCTTGATATTAATGATTGTGGAATTGTGTGATCATCGATGTGTGATATGTTAGGATTTTTATGAATTCATTAACTATGGTTTGTCACATTGTGTGTCAATTTCTCAATGGATCATCTAATTTTATTCATGGTCATATCATGTTCATGTCATTTATTATGTGAGTTTATGTTCCTTAATCATGATATTTTGTGTGTGTGTCGTTATATATGTGACTATTAATATGAGCTTAGTTCTATGATTTCTATCTTGCATACTTATATTATGTTCGATGCCAAGATTTATATTATGCATCTAATTTGATTCTTATAATTACATGTCTAATTAAAATAGCTACTAGACATTGACACTTTTATGAAAATTACCTTATATTTTATGTTTCATACATGCTTGAATGATCAAACTATTTCTATGATGACATACCTTATCATGTTTGTATACATACTTTCCATGATTATATTTTTATATATAACACATGGGGCACATAAATATTTCTTTGAAGACGACTATTTTAAAATCTTTATCCCTCATATCAAAAGGGGGTATACAATTATCTTGTTTCAAAAATTAGGTTGTTAATTAATAGAAAATTCATGTTTTGGGTCAAATTATGTGGATTAAATGGGATAAGTTGAGAAAATTGAGACATATGTGGGGCATTTTATAGTATTTTTAGGAAAAATTATGGAATTTTATGACATTATGACAAATAGATGTTAGAATTACACATCACTTTGAGGTACAAATGGATCATATGGGGGAATGAACTTTGTCCATTAAAATAATTTTTTACATTACATATTGTGGGTTGATGGGGAAGGATGGTGCTACATAATAAATTTGGGTCTATATTATATTTTTATTAGTTGATCCTTTCATATAAAAACCTATTTTAGGATTCCACTTTTTCATGTAAATCTATTTTTGGGTTCCACTTTGACATACAAACCTAGTTTTAGGGTTACACAAAAGAATTACTATCATATTCAAATTAGTGTGATTGAGGTTTATTCATCACTCAAATTATATCATTATTTTTAAAATGGTGGTTGAGGCATTTACTATCCTCAACTTTTGGTTTTATTGGTTGCATCCCCTGGAGGAATGATCACACCATGGTATTCACCAAACGATTTGAGAAAGTAGTAGTTTAATCCATGTACCCTTAGGCGTATTCATTCCATGGATTTTAATTTCATGTGATCAAATAATCTATATTATTTAATATTTATTATCTTTAGAATACATTTATATATGCATCTTTTTCTTTCTAGTTTCACATGGAACAAAGGGCACATTCAAGGCATACATATCGACATCAAGTGTGGTTATCACATGTATAAAATTTATTGTTTTATCCTTGAAATATAGAATTTTAAATACTAAATTAAAATTAATTTTTTTTTATAAACCTAAATATAAGATTATATTCATTGAAAACATCAATTTTAGCATAAATTTACATACTTTAACATTACCTACATATTTTTCTCTTGTGCACACTTTCCTATTATCCACTTGTTTCCTTGGCCAACCCTATTCTCCAAATACACCTATTAATGATTAGGAAAGTATGTAAAATAAACTTATAGAATCCTAAATAAACCTTATCCACATCTAAAACAATTACTTTACTCTCCCATGATAGTACCAATAAGGGTTGGATAGTTTTAGTTACCACAAGTTTCTTTTTTTGTCAATAGTGTCTAGGAAAACTCAATGGATATTTTTAAAATCGGTAAGTCTTCATTAGATTGGCCTAGACATGTTTCATGGGATAGTCATAGTGGGAAATAAATAATATTTAGTTATAAATACAAATCAATCCTAGGGTTATCACTCACTTGGTAACTTGGATATTATCTTTAAAATCACATGCAAGCTTGAAAAATCCATTATCACTCTCCTGATATATATATATATATATATATATATATATAACCATACAATGAAACATCCATATATCTAAGTTTGAATAAACACAAAGGTAAAATATCCATGGTTCCAAGTATCAAAATCAAATTATTGTATTGCATTCTAGATTGATCATGATTTTGTACACACACACATAAGGAGAACTATGTATAGTTTTAGCCCTCTTCAGAATATTATAATGTAGCTAACACTTAATAACTCATCAAGAAGTGGTTGGGATTGTCCAACCCAAAATATTAACCCATTTTTTAAGGGTCATCTTATGCTCGAAACCAAATCTAGGGTTTGGATAGAAGGATAAGGAAAACTATGATCAAAACACATGACTAAAGGAAAGTGCACACACAAGAATAATATATAGGTGTATGCACAAGGGTATGAGGAGTTATAAACCTGGATAACATATAGGGACACTTCTATTAGATCTAAGATAATATTTGATACTACATGCATCATAGTTTGTTGGTAACATCGAAGTAGGGTTTGAGTAACTATTTTCTAATTTAAGTAGAGATATCACATACATAAAACATTTTAAAAATAATTTATGACTATTTTGAGAAAAAATATAAATAAATAAGATAAGTACATCTCCTTCCTCTTCCTTTATAAATTTAAAATTATCTAAGTGAAATATCTATTTATTCTTTTTCAATTCAAATTTATAGGCTATTTCTATATTTTACATAATCTGAATTAGCCCTACTTTTACTTAATTTAGATCACCTAAATTAAAAAAAAATGAAAACATTGCCTCATCGATGATTAAGTTATCTTTAGGTTTTTATTTTCCTATCTTCTTCATATTTTCAAAATTTCAAGAGTTCTTTGCGTAATAAATATTATTTTTCCCTTTATAAAATTTAAAGGCTATTTCCCCTTTCCTACAATGAAATATTGTAATGATTCTTAAGCTAAAGGAAATCAAGGATTATTTTTATCTCAAGAAGGATCCCCACAATAGTTCCCCTTATTTACCAATAAATATTTCAACATGGCTCTCATCAACATCAATAAAAATAATAATCACATTCTCATCAACATGATCAACATAAGATACAAAATCAATCATCAAATAAATTACATTGCATGATGATTTATATCAAGAAGGACAATAAGAAGACTATGTTGAACTCACTCCTGAAATACCATTTTTTAAAGTTGAGAACCATGACCATTAAAAAGTCACAATCATAAATGTAAGGCCTCATGGTTCCCAATTTATTTAAAACCCATACTAGCTCAAGCATATTCTCAAGCATGGGGGCGATCCAATCCATGACTTTCCCTATCCTATCCTCTTCCATAACCCCATCAATAAATACAAACATGATAATTTTTACCACTATAATTATTACACTTCAAACCAATAAATAAAATCATGCTAAAAACTCTACACAAGATACTATTATTATTCAAACCATTAAATCAATGAAAATTCCTTCAAAATACTCCACTCAGATGACTATGTAGCTATTGGGCCAAATGGTTGACATTCAAACATATAGTATAAATTAATTCATTAAAATGAAAACTTACTCTTTTATATGTCACACCAACCACAAAAAAAAATTAGTGATGAATGTGTAGACACTTAAAATCAGACACTTTGTGTTGATTTTAACCTTCTTTGCACTAAATACCTAATCATCCTTAATTTTCCCTAATCACTATTCATCATCACTATTCACTATTTATTATCCCTAAATTAATCCAAAGTTAATTAATTAATATTTATCTAATTAAAAATTCCATGGATTTTAGAAATTCATAATTTTCATAAATCTAAAAATCAAAATTATCCTCACATGCCCTAAGGCTCCATCTGTCCCCCACCATTCTAATTTAATAATCCACCTTTATTCCCATTGTCTTCTATGATCTAATTTAATAATCCTATTATCCACCATTCTAGTTTAATAATCCTATTATTTTCCATGATCCTATTTAATAATCCACTTTTATTCACATTGTCTTCTATGATCTGATTTAATAATCCACCTTTATACCCATTATCTTCCATGATCCAATTTAATAATCCATCTTTATTTCTATTATCTTCTATGATCTAATTTAATAATCCACTTCACATCCACTTACTAATTTTATATTATATCTTCCTCCCAAATTAATTTTATAGTCATTTGTGAGTCTCGCATGTTCTTCACTCCAATTGTTGATTCAAAATTTTCATTATGAATTTTAAATTACCTTTTATTCTCAACCCTTGATCTTCATCTCAAGATGGATGGTTCACATCCATTTATAAACTCTATAAATTTAAGGTTATTCCTAAAATTTATCTAAGCTTATTCATTACAAGTTTATCATACCAAAATTATAGGAGTTTTCATATCACAACATTGTCTATTTGCCCAAAGAATGAGCAACCACAATTCAAAGAGAGCAAATCATATTCACATCGCAATGAAGGAAGCTTCTTTTTAGGATAAGATATAATTTTTATTTATTTCTTTAGTTTTTAGCTCTATCATAGGTTGAGTTAGTTTAGATTAAGATTTCATTTGACTTCTTAGCTTATTTGCATTTATATATTTCCTTAATAATTTTTGGCATGCCTAGTGAGACCTTCTCCCATCTTTTTTTTCATCTCATATTTTTCATAGTTGCATTTAGAAGTATTTTTCAATTTATTTTTGTTTTTTTATTTTATTTTTGTGGTTTGTTCTTACTTTGTTGTAGGTTTCCTTGAATATAATCAAAAAACACTAACAAATTGTTTTGTAGAATGATTGTCAAAGAAAATCTACAAAAGGACTAAACAAAAACCAATTTCTTTTATTTTGCTACTAACGCTTTCAATTTGGTTTTTTAAGTTTTTATTAATTACATCACATTTGGTTTGGAATTAATTAATTATTTTTAAGAATTTTATTTCTAATTATGGAATTATGTATGCTCTTCCTTTGGCATCACATTGGTGATGATACTCAAGAACCAAAAACAATTACATAATTTTTTATGTCATCCAAGTGGTGTCTACGTATGCTCTTCCTTAGTATCACATAGGTGATGATACTTAAAAATCATAAATGAACACATACTTTTTATTTCTTTTATAGGGGTTCTATTGATCATGGATTTCACCACCATGAAGTAGGCCAAATCCCATGTACTGATGGGGTATATAAATTGAGATTCAACTATTTCAATTGCCTAAGTAGTTATGTTTTTTAAGCACATAATGATATGAAAGGATTTAATTATCCAATACCCAAGGTTTCAATAGTTGCCTCAAAATAGGATATCATTGATTATCAACACATTGAAACCCTTACAACTATGTTGGGTACTTTGGGACAAGACCCAATAGTGTGTATTCAATTTATCTATTTATTTCATGGTTTTGGGCCTCAATTTACTGCAATGTATCTTAGAAGACTTAGATAATCTTGTTTAAAATTTAAGCCTAGGAAAGACTCTTTTGCCTTTTGACTTTGGTACATTGATTAGCAGTTAACATCAAGAAGTTACCTGCCATACACCCTCAAAATTAGACTCAATGGGCCATGAGAATGGAAGGATTTTACATGGTTAGTGACTTAAAATATTAAGTTGCAACTAAGAACATAGATGAGTAAAAGATATCAGAAGGCCCAAACATTGTTCATGACCCTTATCCTAGTTTTCACCCTTTTATGTGTAATTGTTTGAATGTTTAAAGTAGGACTTTGTTTGTTGTTTCCTTATGTTTTTCCATGTGCTGAAATAAACCTTGAGTGAAAAAAATTGTTCTTTTGAGTCATTAAAAATCTACCAATAAACTTACACTCAAACTCAAAATCATTTAGTTGTCAATAAAGTTGTTAGACACTTTGGTATTTTTTATAGTCTAGTGTCAAGTCTTTTTTTAAGCATTTTTTGAGTCAAATCCTTTCTTATAAGCAATTTCACCTACCACTAGACAAATGGATTTATTGATCAATCCCTTGATAACCTGGTCACAAATCCAAATCCAAACAATCCTAGTCTTATCCTAGGGTTCAATCAAATCAATTTTGATTCAAATACATATTTGAATAAACATCAAATCAACCATACAATAAATCCAAATCTAAGTTTGAATGTGCATTCAAACTCACCCATCGATCAATAAAATCCAAATTTGAATACTTATTCAAGTTCACCTATTTATAATCAATCCAATCTGAGTTTGAGTATTTATTTTAACTCACAAATCAATCCAAATTTGAGTCCTCATGGCTCACTAATCAACAACATCATCTATCCAAGTCATTATTTGACCTTGAATGATTATTCTACCTCACAATTCATTCCATCTAAGTTTTCACAGCTCGTTAATAAATAACATCATCAATCCAAATCATAGTCTAAGGTTGAATAATTATTCTAGCTCACAAATCAACCAACCTTTATCAAATCCAAGCTTGGGTATTACTTTGAGTATACCCACCAATCCAAATCCAAATCCAAATGGAAATTTAAGAAGTTTACAAAGTTAGTTTTCCCATTCTCTTGTAGGATTTAATCCAAACCAAACATCACTTAACACCAATCTACTCAACAATAATCCACATCCTAACCAACCAGTTAACATTAACACCCATTCTAATCACATGATAAGTTCACATCCAAATCAAAACCTATACCAAGATCACCTAACCAACCTCAAATTTAATACCAACCCTAACCCAACCAACCTCAACTTTAACACCAACCTTAACCCAACCATCCCAAGCTGATCCAACCCAAACTTTAATCAAACAAACCCTAACTTTAATGCCCACCCAAACTATAAATATTTTAACTACAACACTAGTCTTAACCCAATTTTTTTTAACACTAATCCAAACCCAACAAATTTTAACACTAATCCAAACCCAACACACTTTAACATTTCCACTAATCCAACCAATCCATACCACTTTTCACATCCCCAACATGATAAATTTTCTAACCCACCCCCTAATCACTTCAATAACAATCCACCCCTTCACCATTTTTATCAAACCTAAAATAACCCAAACCCATTCATAGTCCAAAACTTATTACCTTATTTAATCCAAATGAATCAACTACCACTAAAATTTATCCAATAATTTCAAAACTTGAAAGATAAAGTTTAAGGCTTATAGGATGGCACATTTTCCCAAAAAATAGTATAAATTTAAGTAAATTTTTTCATATCCTTATAATTTAAGTACCATGATGACACCTTTTCCAAAAAACTTAAAGCTTCCAAAATTCAATAAATACAAAGGTAAGGGTGATCCTAGGGAGCACATTAAGGACTTTTATCATGCATGTGCAAATTTTGCTTATATAAATGAGTACATGTTACTACTTTTTCCACAAAGTATTGGGGGTGAATCTCTTGATTAGTTTTCATGCCTTCTAAAAGGATATATCTTTACTTTTAAGGACTCATCTAATAAATTTGTTTATCAATTTTCATACAATATTGAAAAGGTCTTGACCACAATCGACCTTCTCAATACCAAATAATTCAATGGCAAAACCTTTGTTTCCTTCCTACAAAGATGGTGAGCAATGGCAAGTCATTTTACATGGTTATTTCCCAAAACTGAACTTATCAACATATTCATGAATAATCTAAACTTATATTTATAACATCATTTATTACCCCTTTTCCTAAGGTCATTTGATGAAATTATTGAAAAGTGAGCCCAAATTAAATTCACATTAATCAATAAAGGTGTTATCAAGATTTATAAACTTGAGAATAATCCCTGGAAACAAACTAATAAACAAAATTCTTTGCCAAGAATAATAAATTTTTTGGTGATGGTGTGACCAATGTCAAACAAATTCAAAACTCACTTAGACAAAACCAATTCCAAACATAACCCACCAACAATTAATTCCAAACACAACCAAATAATAATCAAAAGTTATGGATATATCAAGATCCATTCCCCAAACATGAGCAAGGAAAATTTAATGAAAAATAAGAACAACCCAAAGTAAGTAATGCTAACCAAGCCAAGAGCCCTTTTGACTCCATAGTCAAATATGTTTATTATGTTTTCATTCATGTTGATGTCATTACTTTACAATTCAAATATTGCATTATTACCACAAGGTATGAAAATTACCATTCCTAGTGCATCATCATCAAATGTTGAATGGAAGTACAATATTATTAACCATATTGAGAAGATTCCCACTAACATTCTAATCCTATACCTTATCAAGACATCACTTGTGCATAAATACATCCTATATAAATTCCTCCTAGAACCCTTGTCCACTAAAGAATCAAATATGTCTAAGTCTAAAATTAAGCAAATGGAGATATACCAAGAGTATTTTATCAATCAAAATAAAAATAGTTCAATTATAAACATAGATCAACAACCCATAATATTCCAAGAACATATATTTAATTCATTGCTTAAGATTCCCCATTTCCAAAAAAACTTCATCCTAAATCTATCATTTCCAAATGCCTAGTGAAAAAGTTACTTGTGGATAATGTAATTCAACAGGCCCTCCTTGTGGCCACCTCCAAACCAAGATTGAATTTATTATCCAAATCCAATTTATAATCCATTTTGGAATTAAGATCAAGTTCAAAATCAACATCAACATTCACCTTGGTCTTAATAACAACCACATCAATAGATCAGTTTGAAAATGTTAGTGACCCTTTTATCGTTATTAAGAAAGCTTCATTTAGAATCGATGCAAGTTTTATTAGTATCCTCTATGAGTATTTTTAATATGTTCTCCTTCCATGAGCACTACCATTCCTTTTCCCATCCAATATATTAACATCCCATTTCCTACACATGTCGATTGGGACCTAAAGAAACACACATTGAATTTATTCCATGGTAATATATCAGTTGTAACATCTATAAATATCTAAGAAGACATCCAATTTACACTCCCTAGCAAAACCTTGGTTGAGGACCTAGGGGTAATCAAAATAAAAATATATTATTAGTGGAAACCTCCTCAACACACCAATAGATGAACAAATCAACTCTTCATTTCTTGATGAAGATAATATCAAAGATAATGAAAATATCAATTTAGCTAGGAGTGAAATAAGATGGAATGATATTTTGGTTATAATCCAAGAATGAATCTTGATTCCTGTGTTACATAATTATTATGTTAATCTGGTAGCATGACACTATAATGAGTCAGATCATGATTTTGAGATCACATTCGACACACATCACAAAAAATTTGAATATTTTGGATTTGCCAAGGAATTAAGGCTTACCAATACAAACCTATCTTATTTTAAATTTTGTAGTATTTGGTGGTTAGATAGTAGTTGGTTGGGTAAGAGATATTGGTTTTTGTGTATATGGTGAACTAATTAGTCCCTAGTGTTTGATACTATTTAATACTATTTATTTTAACCTTTATAGGGAAAGGGTTCCTAATTCCATGGCGATTCGAAGAACTCTTAGATGGTTTCTATAGTTTGGCTTTACTATTAGGCATATTAATGTGAGTCTATTTGATAACTATGTTTTCCCAAGAAAAACTAAAATTACCATATAACTCTACCCAAGAAATTTATATCTAGATGTATTGATTCAACAAGGATTTCCTGATAAGGAACGACACTAAGGATGGTTTGCTAATAAATTTTGGTTGGCCCAACAACCTCATCCTAGTCAAGTACTATTCAAAGTAAATGATTGAACTGAAACTGAGATTGAAGAGGAAATATAGTCATAATGATAAACATTATCTATAATTGGCATGGGATAGAAGCTAAAAAAATGATGCATCTCATGACCCTCAATTAGGTTTTGATGCCAATAAAGCCAAAATAATTATAAAATAAAAAATAAAAAATAAAATAACTTGTCTACAAGTACCTTAACACTTAGGGGAAACCCATTTACAATTACATTTCACATTTCCCTTATTGCATTAAATTTTCCATCGCTTACATTTTGTCTTGCATATTAGATGTCATGTTTGGTGATTATTTATTTGTTAGTTCACATAACACAAACTTTCAAAATGTCTCTTATCCTATCATTTCACTTTTAACATCACACTATTATTCTATGGAAAACATTCTTAAAATTAGCATTACATTGGCTCTTGCCTTAGTTATTATGAGTAGAGCACATCAATTTTCCTTACATCTTATTGTAAGACTTATAAAATACAAACCCACAACCTAGTCTAAAAGCTTCTTCATTCCAAAGTTATTATGATAGTATATCTAAAAAAGCTACTTCATTATAGGTTTATCATGTTGATATTATAGGAGTTTGCATACCACAACACTGCCCATTTTCCCTTGTATTTGAAGAGTGGGAAACCATAATTCAAAGAGAGCAAAATGAATTCACATAATAATAGAGGAAGCTTCTTTTTGTGCTAAGCTATAATTTTGTGTTATTTCTTTCATTTGTAGCTCTATCATAGGTTGAGTTAGTTTAGATTAAGATTTATTTTTCCTTCTTAGCTCATTTTCATTTCTACATTTTCTTAATAAAAAATGCATAATCAATGTCCCACCCCTCCCTCAAGGATAATCATGAGAATCCAATCCTACAATAACTCATTCACAAAAATCTTATCCAATTTTTAAAAAATGATATCTTAGTTCCTTACACTTTAGTTAGGGACATTGTGGGAAATCACCACAACCATCACTTATGATGGGTCTACCAACCTTTAATTTCATCTCAAGGACTTTAGAAACCTTCAAAAATATTGGATAAAAAATAACACATAAGTAGGTACGAAACTGCTCACAAAGACCCTCATGGGTGATGCTTTAGAATGGTATAATAAAAAAAATACTAACTTTACTATCGAGTTATAAGATTTTGTTAGTGAATTAATCCAAGAATTTGAATATCATGATTTACCTAAGGAAAACATGGGTAACTTCAATAATTTAAAAAGATTAATATCATGATTTAACATAATACTCATGGTACACAACATCTCTAACTTCCAATTTTTTGAAATGGAGAGGAGTAAGGAACGATGAAACTTAAGAGATGAGGAGAGGAAAAAAGAGTGGTAAAACAATGTGGGAAGTGACATTTTGAAAAACAATTCTAAAAGGTTGAGAAGTAATGATGAAGGGATCAGTGTGTAGCAGAAAGGTGTGGGTCCTTAAGTCGTAAGAAATTAGAGTAAGTACAAGACAATAGGTGACAGTAGTAGGGGTAAGTCAATTTTAATCAAGGGTTCTATGAAAAATTTTCTTGGGAAGAGAAACTAAAAGGTAAAATGGATGAAATTGAGTAAATATGTCCTAATTAGGATCTACCAATCTCTAAAAACTCAAGGTTTTTACATATTGAGGTCCCAAATTCTCTTATTAATAGAGCATACTATAAAAGGACATATGCATTGGTGGGTAAGTTCTTGGCACCTAGACCTAATATTGACACTTTTAGACAATGAGAGCTAGGAGATGGGCACCAAGAGGCCATGTGCAAATATCATAGATGAAAAATGGTTTCTTCCATATTAAATTTAATCATGAGGAGAATTATGTGAAAGTCTTGGTTGGAGGGCCATAGTTTATGGGGAGATCAGGCTTATTTATAAAAAAGTGGAAACCTAGATTTGATCTAAAAAATGAGAACATCAATCTCATGATGATATGGGTGAAGCTTCCAAGTCCCCCAATGTAGTTTTTGGAATAGGACTTATTCATAAGTGTGGCCAAAATGTTTGGATACCTTAAGGATTTTGATGTTGCCACTAAAGCAATAATGTAGTTAGTGCATGCAATAGTTTGTGTCAATGCATTCATGAATCTAGAACTTTCCTCTTTTATGATTTTGAATTTTATTAAGGTCATAAAGTGGAATATGAAAACTTAGCTCTAAAATATGAAGGATGTAATCAGTTGGGTCATATGAGCAGAACATGTCTATATTTTTTCAAAAAATGTATCTCTTATGTGCCCAAGAAAGATAACTAAGCTTGATATAAGAAAAATAATGACAAAATTCCCGAGATCAATCTTCAAGACATAAATATTATGGATATTGTTGAGGAACATGGAATAAATTAGAAATAAAGAGAAGGGAAAATGACTACTAGTAGTCTTATAAATTATATGGAGAATGGAGTTCAAGATGTCCAAGTTAAACCTTTAGAGGTTTACCACCAAGTAAAATTTTGGGTAGAGGGAGATGATTTAGATTTTATCAAATATTAGTTTAATGGAATTCATGTTCAAAATGCTAATTTAGAAGTAGATATTTTGGAAAAAAATGAAAAGGTTGTGACTATAAAATAAGGTGGGTTTCCTAAAATGGTTGAGGTAAGATCTTTTCAACAAATTATAATTCCAATTGAGTACCATATTTATCCTATTAATAACAATTAGTTTCAATGTTTATAATCATTTGAAGGAGAGGACATATAGGAGGTATTACCATGCTTAGTGCAAGAAGAAAAGAATTCAACATGTAAAAGATTATTTCCTTTGGTAGTAATGAAGGATAAGGAAGAATTTCAAGGGAATGAAATACTAAAATCACTCCAAAATATTGTTGATATTATGTGCTCACTGACTATTAAAAAGGGGAAGAATGCATAAGAAGTCAAAAATACTCTAGCAAAATAAAAGGTTTCATAGAGGCAATCAAATGTTAGTTTTTCTAAAAAGGTGGGGAAACTATCTCAATTATAAGGTTAAAGAATAAATACTAAAAAGTAAATAGATTAGATATTTCAATCCACAATCCAAATGATAAATTCTAAGGGTCCTCCAAGACATTTTATATAAAGCCAATATGTTGGAATATTAAAGGGATGAATCATTTCATTAAGTATAGAACCATTAGGGATTTAATAATAAATAATTTTCCAAGTAATTTAATTCAAGAGATTAAAATGGTCAAACTCATGGTCTAAGAAATTAAAAATAAAGTTTTTAAGGATTCTAAAGTTTCTAGTGTTAGTTCTTCAAGGGCATTGGGAGGGATAAACACATTTTGGAATGATAAGATTTTTGAGGGAGAGAGTTTACTTAAGAAAATACAACACCTAGCCACTTTATTTTTAGATATAAATCATGATTTCACTTGGATCCTTTCTAATGTTTATGCTCCCAATAATCATACAACTCATCATACATTATGGAATGGGCTCAAATTTTTTTGGTTTAATTATGAGAAGAGTTTTTGGATGACTGTCAGATATGTTAATATTCCCCTTAGCCCTGGTGAAAATAAAGGTGGTGTATAGGATCTCAATGATATTATGGAGGATTTACCAAATTTTATTTCAACCAATGGCATTTTGGATGTTGATTTAAGAGGTCCTTCATTCACTTAGACAAATAGGTGATTGGGGGATGATCTTATTTGGGTTAGACTAGATTGTGTACTCATTTTTGTTGATTGGATAGTTACTTGGGATTTTTGTTTGTATTATCTTCCTAGAATTGGAATAGAACATAACCCTTTTATATTTAATATATATTATATACTTAATAAAGAGATAACCCATTTTATGATTGAGCATACATGGTTTTATCATCCTAATTCGGTTGATAGAATTAAAGAATGGTGGGACATTGAAATTTCAACGATTGTTATGTTTAGATTGGATAAAAATCTTAAGAATTGTAATAATGTGGAATAAATATGTTTTTGTTAATATCTTTCACAAAAAATATAAGTTTAGATCAGCTCTTGTTGGTTTGGAAGAGCACTATGGTGAAAATTGTCTAATTAAGGAAAATATTCTTGAGGAGAAAGTTCACTTGAGTGATTATTATTCCGTTATGGCCCATGAATAATCATTTTGGAGGAATAAATCTAAGGCCATCTTGCTTAAATAAGGAGATTAGAATATTAATTTATTTCACATGTCAATAATCAAGCATATAATCTATAATAATATTTCCAAAAGTCTAAGGGATGATGATGTTATTTATTAAGTAACTTTATTATCAAGGAAGAAGCTATTAATTATTTTAAGAACATGTTTATTAATGTTGATCTTAATGGTGATTTGGTTTAGGAGTTTATTGAGAGTATTCCTTATCTAATTTCTTGATAATATAATGAAAGACTACTAAAAATGATAATGTTTAAAGAGGTTAATGTCTTTATGTTAAATAAGACAAGGCCCCAATGCCTAATGGTTTTCCAATGGCTTTTTTTCAAAATTTCTAAGAGATTATCAAGTTTGATTTGGTTGAAGATGTTGATGGTTTTTTGATTCAATAAAAATACTTAGGGAATTTAATAATAATTTCATAGCATCAATTCCAAATAAAATTGGAGTTACAACTTTTAAAGAATTTCATCCTATTAGTTTGTGAAATTTAGTCTATAATATATTCTTAAAAGACATTTCTTTGAGAATTCAACTTTGATGGAAAAGATCATTTCCAATAATCAGGGGGGATTTTTTCCTATTAGGAAATTTTAGGATGGGATCATTTTGTTACATTAAACCCTTCATTCCAAAGATAAAATAAAACAACCTAGTATGATATTCAAACTGGACATGCGTAAAGTGTATGACATAGTTGATTGGGAATTATTGAATTTGGTGTTGGATAAATTTGGCGTTTATTCTCATGTTCCTCTCTTGAAAGAAAGTTGTATATATACTAATACATTATCCATTCATATAAATGTAACTCCAACTAGTTTTTTCAGTAGCAAAAGAGGTATTAGATAGGGGGATCCTTAATCCACTTTTTGTTTATCATTATGGTAGATTATTTCAATAGAATTTTGTTAGTTGTTATCAGACAGGGGAGTTTAAAAGGTTTTAAGTAAACTAATAGAGTGGAACATACTCTTCATAAAAAAAATTTAATGATATTATTACTCTTGATGTTGCCTCAGTTAAATAAGCTAAGTCGTTGAAAAGAGTTTTTTCCACCTAGGAAGAGGTATTGAAACAGGGGGTTAATTTTGATAAAAGCTTGTTGTTCTTTATTAATTCTCTCATAGTTAGAAAACATAAAGTTTATCATATCCTTTTGTTATAAATTAAATATTTGTTTTCAAATTATTTAGGTATGCCTATGTTTTCTGGTCCTTTATCTCTTCCTCTATAGGATCCTCTCATTGACATATTTTTTTAAAAAAATATTGGGATGCAAAGGGGTGGTTCTTTTTCAAGTAGGTAAGATATTATTAATTAAAAGTGCTATCCAATGCGTTCATGTATACCTCATGTCTTATTTTAAAATTCCAATAGTTATTCAAGAGAAGTTAGAAAGGATTCAGAAAATATTCTTTTGGTTAGGGGTTGAGGTCAAACAAAGATTTCCTTTGATCACTTAGGATGAGGTCTGTCTTCCAAAATAAAATGGAGGGCTTGGATTATGAAGTTTGAAATGAATGAATAAATGGGTGGTTTCTAATATATGTTGGATGTTTATCAAGGATTCAAACATTTGGATCAATACCTTTAGGGTTAAGTATTTAAATAATAGACATGTTATTGTGTTCCTTATTGAATATTATTACATAATAAGTTTTTCTAATTGGAATTTTAAAAAAAAAAATAGGGATATTATTATCAATGGTTAAAATTAGATGCTTTAAAATGGTCTTAACATCAAATTTTGGGAGGAATCTTGGTTATTATATGATCCTTTAAATGATTTGGAGCCATGGCACTATCAAATTGGTTTTCAAATTCAAAGAGACTATGGCATTAAAGTTGTGGATTACATACATTTAAAAAATGGCAGAAGGTATTAGAAATAACTTATGATTGAAAATGTAGATGATGAAGTAAGGGGTATTGTGTCAGACCTAAGTCTTCTTCTAAGAGTCATTCATGTAAGTAATTTCATAAAGGAAGATGAATTAGATTAGACAGAATCAAAGGAAGGCCAATAAAAGGTCAAGTCTAGTTACTCTTCTTTAAATCCCTTAATAATGCAGAAATTCCTTGGATAAGAATATTGGATAAATATCTTATCCATATGGTTATGTATTCAAAATAGGATTATCATGATGAAAAACCTAAGTAATAAAGGTTTGACATTTTAATAGATGTATTCTGTGTGAATCAAATAATGAATCTATTTAACATATTGTGATGGAGTGCTCTTTTATTTTTAAGGTGTGAGGAGTTATCCTATGTAAGTTCCAGATATATTGGGCTCATAATTCCCCTATGCTAAGCTTGTGGATGGCCTAGAAATATTCCTATATAAATCAAGAGCTAAATAAACTATGGAATATAGTTTTTCATCACCTTCTTGGGGGATTTGGAAAGATCACAACAAGAAGTTTTTAGGGATTCAAAGAGGTATTCTAAAAAAGTAATAAATACTATTATTAATATTATGGAAAATTATTAACTAGAGTAAGAAGTAGAAATATTCACCTCAAAAATAAATTATATCTAAAAATTGAAATTAATCCCCTAATGGATCCAATAATAAAAATCATAAAATATGTCAAATGGATGGCTACATTGCCTGGGTGGGTAAAATTGAAATTTGATGGTTCATCAAAAGGAAATCCAAGAATGTATTGTGATGGTGGAGTACTAAGTGATGAGAATGGTCAAATGTTAGGTGCTTATGAAGGTAGTATGTGATATTAAACACATCATCTAACATAATATCTTACTGCTTTATGGGGAACTTAATTGGCCAAGGATCTCAATATTAATAAATTGTTTATATAGGGAGACTCATTGAACATAATAAATTACATAAATAAGGTAAAAAAGGATAGTTAGTGTATTAACCATATTATTGAAAAAAAATTGAGTATATGATCATCCTTCCAATTTGTTAGGTTTCAACATGTTTCTAGAAAAAGAAACCAATTGGCAAATTGTTTTGTCAGTAAGGGTGTGACTACTTCTTACTTTAGGAATTAGTCCAAATAAAACAACTTCCCCAATGAGGTCAAGGTCATTATGGAAGAGATAATATATTTAATTTTTATTAATATCATGATGTATTTACATGGAAAAACTATTATTATGTATCCTTTGAAGGGTTGTATCATGTATGATGCAAAAAAAATCATTATGAAAAAGTGTGTTAGAATGATGGATTTCACTCATTATTTGTGTCTTAGTGGTACTAGTTTATATTATAATTATTATAACCATTTGTCTATAAGGATGAGCTATATTTTTTTTAAGGATATCAATGATAATGAGTAGATGACGTGTTTTATAATTTTGGTGTTTGAATATTTATTTTATGTCATCTTTGGAAGCAAAAACCCTGAGTTCGTCAAAATGGGAGAAAATTTAAACCATGTTAATTCAATGTTAGCTAAGAAGCTAAGAAATAATGTGGAAGTGTGGGAGATTATTAAAATTGGTGGTCTCACCACTTTCATTGACATAATTGATGGATATGATCAACATATATCCAATAAATTTGTTACAAACTGGAATGAGCATATGGTGGAAATTAATAATGAGAGCGTCAAGGTTTTTGAGAGGTTGATTTCCCAAATAATTGTTCTAAAGGTTGGACACTAAATATATCAAATCCAATAAGGACTATAGAGTAGATAAAGATAAATTTATGAATGAGGATGAATAATTAACATAATACCAAGGGGGTTTTTTGAGGGAGGTTTTTCACATCCCTATGATGAAGTAGCAGATCATATTATGAGGTATGTGACTCTTAAAGGTAAGTTTATGGTTGTTCATTTTTATCATTTTCCTATTTTTAACTGCTTTAGACATCATATTTCTATTAATCTTCCATTATAGATTTTAAATTATTTGGAAAAATCTGTTATGGATGTGAAGAAGGCTAAAAAATAGATTCCTTTACACTAGGTTATAATATTCTTGTTATAAAAGTTATTTAATGGTCTTAACCCTTCTCTTAAACACCCCTATCCTAAGAAGAGTCATCTCAATATTGTCGAGGAGTCAAAATAAATTTTAGGAGAACCACTAGAGCTAAGTAAAGGAAGGATTTATATGGTGAGAAGAGTAGGAACCCCATAGATTTAGATTGGGAAAAGAAGGAAACTAAGAATTTGAGGAGGATAATTTGGAAGATGGGATAGATAGGTCACTTTATCTAGAGAAAGACAAATAAAATCCCTCTAATTATATTGATTAAAATAGTTCCACATCCAAGGATGAAAATAAATCCATGAGGTTATTGAAGGTTTGAAATTTCTAAAGGAAAGGGGTTTGAAGACTATGATGGAAAATAAGTGGACAAAAGTTTCTATTGAAAAGGACAATATGTCTATGGATTTTGACACTTTTTTAACTTCCATTAAGAATCAAGATAAACTGGAGAAAATGGGAAATGATCTCAAGTTTCATAAGGATTTTATGTGGTGATTCATGAGATATCATGTTAGACTCAAGGAAATGGTGAATACAATAAACAAAAATGATGGAATCTACTAAACAAAGGCTGATTTAATGGAAATAAGTTCACATTTGGAAAGGTTAAATGATAAAGTTGAAAGTATTAATATATATAATTAAAAACTTAAGGACAATCATAGAATGGTTATTTATTTTAGTCTAGCATCTATTAAAAACTATGTTTAAAACATAGAAGGGTTAAAACTATTAGTTAAGAGGAAAAATTAAGACCTAGAGCAAGGCAGAATGGATAAGAATATGAAGGGTATGGATGTGGATAAAGAATATTCTCAGACCCTTAAGAATATATATAAAATCATTAATAGTATGAATAATAACTGGACTGACATGTTGAATGGGTGGAATTGTCTAGGCTATTAGTTCTTTATTAATGTCATTTTTCTATTGTCTTTTTTGTTTTAGTGTTGTATCTATGTTTGTTATTTATTTTATTTATTATACAAGTGACATTATTTTTTATAGTTTTTAAAACTATGCATGTAAACTATTTGTAATGGTTAGGGTCCCTTTTCAAAACCCATATTTACCATTAATAAAAAATTCATCAATTTAAAGACATCAAATCACAAAAAAACCCACAATTTCATCAAGAAATGGAAATTCTTGGCCCACAAAGCCTATCATAATATGTCTGAGGAATTTATTTTCAATATCTTTCAAAAATGATTAGACCATAAATTATAATGTTAATTTATGTCCCTCTCTCTTAATAAACTATAATAAGCCTTAAAATAAGCTAAAATTAAAATTGTACCCCAATTTAACTGTACCCTCAATTAGTAGAGTGTAGTTATTACCCTATAAGGAAACAAAAAATTATAAAATTATTACCTACACTTCATCCTAAATATTTACATCTTATAAATAAAACACCCCAATGGTATAATACATAAATTTTTTTTTGGTTTAACACTAATTAGTGTCAATCATAGGAAAGTTTTGATTTCTCTTTGGCATAGCCTTTGCATTTATCCTTGTAAATAACTTTTACCATAATGATATATCTAAATAACAATAGCAAGAGTTCATTAACACTCCCAAACACAATTAAATCCATAAAAAAACATGAAGTTTTTCACTAACCCAAATCCCACCTAAGTATCTACACCAATCCTCTACTTGATCACTCCAAAAAATAAAAATAAAACTACTCAAGATAATACAAATACTCAAAATCATCCTATTCCTACCATTAATTTTATATAAACCATGGATAACCCAAAATCCTCTACCAAGGAGGAAAACATAGCTCACAAGAATGGAATGAAATGTGTGTTATCACATCTACTAATTCAAATTACAATACCCAAACTACTCCCATAACCATCCATATGACATAAATAACTATTTATGACTATCATACAAGTCAAACATATTTACAAACCCCATTAGAAGCATAAAAATCATAAATTTATAAAATTTTGGTGTCATCATCTAGTCTAATGAAATTAGAAGTTCAAACTATGATGTACCAATGTCATCACCCAAGCTGATGAAATTTCATGTATTAAAATATGTCATCATCTACACTGATGACATCAAACATAATAAAAAAAATTAAAACTCATAATCAAACCCGACCAAGGCCAAATTTGAGATCACTCAACCTTCTTCCCTCAGTTATATTCCACATTAGAATATTTTATCTTTGAGAAATGGTGTCTTATTATGGAGATATTTAACCTTTCAATTAAAATTCCCTTCCTTTAATTCATGCAAACATCGTATAATCATCATATTCACATAATTTGAACACACTTCAACATGAAATTTTATTAACCACCCACTATGGGAAAGAAGACCCCTTGCATAGTTCCAATGAGTATTATTCTATAATGTGAAAAGTTAACTATTAAAATAAACTAAACTATTGATCAAGAATTATCAGTTAAATTTTAAATTAAATTAATTTTTTGAGATGAAATAATATGTCATGATGAAAACCCACCACTCTTTATCAATATCACAATTAGTGATGTTCCTATCAATAAATCCCTCATTGATAAATGCTTTGTCACTTATGTCACATCTTTATACTTAACCAAAAATCTAAGATATTCCACTAGCAATATTCAACTAACTTATATCATGTGCCAAGGACATGACCAAATAAAAATGTTCGTGATGGATTCATTTGGATTCTTATCCTATCACTAACCTCCTATAATGGTTAGGTTAATAGTGATAATATTAAATTTTCCTTTCTCATATAATATCTTGTTTGGGCACCTTTGGATTCATAAAATTAGGGCCATGTATTATTTAGCTTGTCAATGTGTCAATTTCCATACTTATGATCAATATACAAGATATAATGCAATACAAAAACTTGTAACTTTGAAAAATTATAACACTAAATATATAAATTGTCTACCCTTAAAGAGTTATTGAGTGTATAATTTATAGAATATCAATTATAGAACTACCTTTTTGACTCCTTACAGGGATATAATGTCTATCTCAAGATTTGTATGGAAATACCACCAAACCTCCTTGATTATGATGATGACAATTATAATGAGATAAACATGAATTGAAAAATATTTAAGTTTCCCCAAGACATTATTTATCAATTTCCTCCTATCTTGTGACCTTGATCTTACAAGAAGGCAACTAAAAAAATTCTTACAATAACACATTTTGAGAATAAATCCCCAAGTATGCCTCTTATCCTATATAAATCATGGTTGAATCACTTCATGTTAATCTCACTACCCCAAAGTATCACGATGGTTATATATTATATGATCCCTATTTATGTGTCTATTTCCAAGTAAAGAACACAAACATTATACGTTACCCACACTCCCTTCAAAGCATTCAATCTAAAACCTCATTCAACAATAATATTAACATGGTTAATTTTTATTATTACTTTAATGTTAGTGAATATGATTTACTATCTATTTGTATCACTCATAATGACAAATGTAACAATCCTAATAAAATTATGGTCCCTTAGGACAACATCCATGGATTCCATTGATTTTAAGGCCATTTAAAATTCAACATCATGAAAATCAAGAGAGAAACCTATAATGTGCAATACATTTCATTAACATGGAACCTAATATTGCATATAGCACCAAACCTATGGACATATTTTATCAAATTTTATGTCACATAAGAAATACCTCAAGTAATTAGCCTTGCAATCACAACCTCTAAAATGAAAATTTAATAATCATGCTCACCTTTGCCCCTAACTTTTTTATGAGATTTTCATGGTACCATTAGACAATTTATTATTTATTATTAAACACATCAATAACACCGAGAGTCTCTATGCATACAATGGATTTTATTTCTATTACTTTTGCATCACTTAGATTGTCAATCTCCCAAGGCACCTTCCACACACTTCCAAAATAAATGTGAGTGATATTTTAAGTAGAACTATTTATATTCCATATGTGTGTGTGTGTGTGTGTGTGTGTGTGTGTGTGTGTGTGTGTGTGTGTGTGTGTGTGTGTGTGTGTGTGTGTGTGTGTGTGGAGAATATACATTTAACAATTTTAATGGTCAAAAAACATCTTCCCCAATAATGATTATAGGATTTATGATTCAAGTGCTAGTATGGGGTATGCATCTCTTAATGAGACATCCACTTTAGTGAATATATTAATATTTTTGATAAAATTATTCTAATATGATAATTGTCATGTAAGGTTTTTTTTGTTTTGAAGACATGATTATATAAGTTTATATTTAAATGAGAATGTAACCCAAACATCGATATTATGTAATTTTAATATTTGATTAAATAAAATATAATTTTTCATTTATTTACATGTGCATGATTTATTAACAAGGGTATCATATCTTCCATAAAGCTTTTACTAGGAGGAATACATTAAAAACAAGGAAAGATAAATGTTTAATAGCTTTCTTAAGAGTTTCTTTTTATTGCAAAAGTTTATTTTATTTATTTTTATTATTTTCTTAAAAGTTTGATAGTTTTTTTGGAAAAAATTCTGCAACGTTAAAAATAAAGGAGAGGCATGATGTTTTATGAAGCCATGATAAGTTCATCAAGGGGATTTTTTGATGAAATAAAAAGATTTGAAGGAATAATTTATACACGGGTAGAATTAATTTTCCATAATAGTGTTTTCAAAAATTGTGATTAGATATTGTTATGTGGGTCAAAATCATGACAAGAGTGTGATTATATATGGGTTTTTAAACTATTTATTATTTAATCTTTTTTTTTAAGAGGTATGAATATATAGATATAATAATGGAGGGAATTTAAAAAAAATACATATTAGAATTAAATAAATTTAAAAAATAAATGTTTTATTATATTATATATATTTTTATTTTCAAATAGGTCCCAAACATATCTTTCTTCCGTAAAAAAATTATTATTTAAAAAAACTTATTTTAATTGGAATGTGGAAGTTAAATTGAAGCATCGTAAATTATTGTTCATGAATTGAAAACCTACTAAAACATTTGCAAGGCATTACAATCTACCAAAATAAAAAAAATTCTTTATTTGGGAATCAGAATAAGTGGAAAAGTTTCTAAGGAATAAAATCATGTTGAAAACCTCCCAAAAAAAATCTACCATTTTATTGAAATGCATGTTTGTGATCTATGTGGAGCATGAATACACTTATTGGAGGCATAATAAAATATGCTTGAGGATGTGATATTTTTGTTTTTTTCCCCTTAAATCTAATAAAACCTAGAGCATGACACTTGGTTAGATTAAAGCTCGAGGATGTGATATTTTTGTTTTTTTCCCTTTAAATCTAATAAAACTTAGAGCATGACACTTGGTTAGATTAAAGCACTTTTTATTGAAGGGTTTTTTATTTATTTGACATGGTTTCCATTTGTTGGAGGGTGATTTAATTGACTAAGATAGAAGTACCACTATCTATTGTTCTAGTTTCTAGAAAAAATTAATATTTAGTAGGCTAAATAAAATAATAAAGTTGATGTAGGTTAAGAATTTTTGTGTGCCACTTTTTTAGAATTCTATAATTTTTTATTTAAAATTAATGATTTTTTTAAAAATATATAAATAATATTAAAATATGTTTTAAATAGAAATGTAACTGAAGTGGCTAAAGTCTATTGTAAAGTCATTGAAAAAAAAAGTTTTGGATTTCAACTCTCATTTATTGCTTAGTTATATTATTTTACATGAATATAAGTATGCAAATGTGAGTTATTTTTTAATTTTATCCCTTATTTGTCAAGTGGTTATATATCAGAAGCAGTCAAATTAAATTAATAATTCATTTCCGATCTGGAGGTCAAGTGATAAAATGTCATTAACTGCAAAGTTATTTTTCTAAATCCCAATAGTTTAAGTGATTTATCCTATATATATGGTATTTTTAGTCAATTTTCATAAATATACCACTTGATTTTTAGGTTTTGGAACATTATGAGTCCATCATAAAAGTATTTTTGGGTTTGGAAGTCTCTTGTGACTTTTTTGGAAAAATGTGTTAAAACAAAAAAATAAGAATGTATAAAAGTATAAAGGGTCACTTTCAATAGCATGTGATGCCTTGATATTTTTGTAAGTTTTAAAATAGAAATTTTTTATAAGAGCACTATGAATGTAATAAGGCAATTTCTCACTGCTAGTGATGTTGGAGATAGACAAGTTATATTTTGGGGTTTATAGGTCCCTCAAGATCAACCTAGTTAATAGTGTTAGCAACCCACCCATCTTCAGTTCATTTCTAACTCAAAGATAGGGAAACTAATGTAATGGAAATTTCTGTTTTTATAATTTTGTTTGAATTTTTTGTGTGTTAGTAGTTTTATCAGTTTTTCTATATATGTTTAGCAATTTGGAATAGTTTGGTGATCCAAGGCTACATAAAATTCTCACCTCCTGAATGATAGGGGAAGGATATTTAGATCAGACTCTGAATTGATTTATAAATAGTAATAGGGGTTTTAAGCACTAGTATTCTTTACAAAGTGGTTAGGGTTATTGGGAAATCAATGTAAAATCTTCCATCATGAGGTATAAGATAATCATTGGCATAAATATCAATTTATTTGAGTATTCCCATGATGATTATTATGATATAGTAAAAGTATGGATGATATAGGCATCAAGTGGTGTTAGGATATTACAAGTATTACATTAGGCATAGGGCAAAAAAGGATAGACTAAATGGATTATATAGGCATGTCAACATAGATTGATTGGTATAAGAGATATATTTTGCATGTTATAATGGTTTCATTAGAAGAAGTTTTGTTCACTCCTATATACATCTCTTGACCAAGGAGGTTTGTTAATATTTATGATACAAATGTTTGTAATTAATTTATTAAGTTTTAGTATGGGGCATGCATCTCCTAGTGAGACACCCCATTTAGTGAATAGATTAATGCTATCTTATTAAATAACTTTAATAGGAGGATAGTTAATATAATTGGTAGTTGACATGTAATGTAGTTGGGTTTAGTTTGAAGAAAAGATTATAAATAAATGATAATGTAACCTGAGCATTGACATTATATAAGTTTCCTTCTGATTAAATAAAACTCAATTTTAAGTTTATTTGTGTGCATGATTTTGCAACAAATAACAAATAAATCAGCTAAAGGAATAGTCTCCCTATACAACCCTTTCACAGTCATTGGATCAACATCCTTTCAATTTTACCTCACTTAATTTATCCATCAAGGCTATTCTGAAGGTTTTCCTTGCAAATATCTTAGATTATAAAAACCCATCATTAAATCAAGATAAAAATCACATTGACAAATATATATGAAGTGTATGAAGTTTGTAATGATAATATATAAATTTTTTGAGCTATAATATATATTATCATTTGCATCATGTATTGATTGTCATATTAATTACTTTCACAATTTTATTTCATTCATTTATTTATTATTTTATTCATTCTTCCCCTTGGGTTTATCAAGATTAATAACAAAATGTTATATTGGTAGCTTTACTTTTCATGTCCTTCCCTCTTAGGTTTATCCAAACTTTTTAACTTAACCTTACCTTGGTATTTTATGTTTTTCTTGCACTTACATAATGGGATTATCCAACTTTATTAACTTGATGTTACCATGGTAATTTATTGTTTGAATCTCCCTTTTGGGTTTATTTGACCATTGTGCCTTCTTGGCCCTTTTGTATCTTTTTTCCTTCTATATGTTTATTTTCCCTCTATTAGAGTTAGTTCTCATGTTTGCTAGGTTCTAGGTCCTAGTTTGTCCATTTGTGGATTTATCTCACATTGGTTAGTTTGACTTACTTCTTATTTATCCTTGCCTATATATGCAAGGCTTCTCATTTATAACATATAAAAGTTATTTTATGGATATTAAATGATATTCCCTTTATTTTTGCATATCATCTTTACAACTCTTACAACTTTTATTGTGATGTTTTTGTTGTTAATACTTCAAATCTTGACTTGGAATGATCTTGTTAATGTTCCTTTCATGGTATCAAAGCATTAGGCATTGTAACCATATATTTGTGAGTTTAATAATATAAGGGTTTGTTCATATATTAAAAAACATTCTTGGCATAGAGGAGGTATTTTGTATGGATCTTTGAGAATTTCTTTGGCCACTGACATTTTTTTTGGAGAAATTGTCAAGTTTTCTTTAAAAAAAATGTGACTCTTGCAGATCAATTTTATCCTCCCATAGGTGTCTGATTCAAAAAATTATTCCACTACTCAAAAGATGACTTTGATAGGTTTCCATAACGTGGTCATAATAAGGATTATGAGTAGTATTGAAAGATATATGAGGCTTTGAAGTTGACCCTGTGAATCTAATTTTCTGCAATATTTTTATGTGCGACCAAGAAAAACTTGGATCTTGTATTTAAAGTGAAAAATCAGCATGAAAGTTAAGCTATGTGGAAGCTTATTATTTTCCTTTGTTGTAAATCTCCTTCAATTCCATTTTTTTCCATATCTAGTACAAATAATTTAATTTTCTCTAAGCATTTAATTTTAGTGCAATGTTTACTTATTTGACCCATTTTAATGATGGGAAACTTGGAAAAGCTATAACTTTTGAAGTGTGACTCAAAATTGAGTATTGTTTTTTTTTAAAAGTGTATTCTTCTTAATTCTCCATCCATTAGGGTCATTTATCTTATAAAACACACTCAATTATAAAATGTCAAATTTGGGGCGGTGGGGGGGGGCTTACACTTTTTTGGGGGGCATAATTTTTATTTTTTTAGACTTCTTCCTTGTATTTTGGAAATGGAGCCCCTCAACACCTCAAATTACACCACTTGGAAAATAAAAATGAAGATACACTTTTGGTTGAAAGATTTGTGGAGAATGATAGCCGGCGACATTCCCAACTTCACAAATAAATAAAATATTGATTGGATTTCATCCATGCAATATGAGCCTCTTTGTTTAATTCTCTTCCATGTTTCAAATAGTTTGTAGTGATATGTCACATGTGCCACATCACCAAAGGAAGCTTGGGATGTTATTTTAGCTTTATTTGAGAAGGATACTGAGTATTCTGGGTCTTTTGCACCCTCTTTTACTCCACCTCCTTTTTTTACACTTCCTTCTCCTCCTATTAGCAAGGATTTATCTTTTGATGATGATAGTAATGTTATTCAAGATTTGAGTCTTGACAATGATATGGGTGAGGCACTATTGGTACTTCCTTCTTCTCCTACTAGTGAGTATTCACTCTTTACGTGACATGAATCAGGATTCATCTTCATTTTTTGAGGAAATACTTTTTGATGGTGATCTAGATGAGTCATTATTACCTCCTACACCTCTTATTATTCCTCCTCCTTTGGTTTTTAGTGAGGACTTGTCTTTGATGATGGTTCGTTTGAGGCACCTATTACTCCTCACATAGTTTGTAATCCTATTCATTTCATTGATTGAGAGAACATGTTTCTTGAAGATGTGGAACCTTCACCATCACTTTTGAATATCATGGATGAGAAAACATCATGAATTCATAAGGTTCAATTCTATTGTGCCATGGTTTTTATTTTTTCATCACCTACACTTATTTTTTGTGAAGATATGTGTTTAGATGGTGATTTCCATGATAAACCTATTATTATTTCACACTCTAATTTGGAGCATTTTTGTACTCTTGCTATTGCATTTGTTGTTTGTCCCACTTTGGATCCACTTGCTTATGTGCTCGATTCCTTTGAAAAACATACTTTTGTATTTGGATCTTGCATACTTCACTCATGGAGGTCTTGGTAAGCTATTATAAGGTATTTTATCTCCTATTAGCATCAATATTCCTATAAGTAATGTGTCTTGAGGACATCTTGTTTATAGCACTCAGTAATAAGGTACATTAATGAGAAGAACATGTTATTTTTGAGACTATCTCACCACCTAGTAGATGGTTCCTTACATCCTTTCCATTCACGTAAGATATATAGTACTGATCTTCATGTGGGGTGAAAGAAGTTATCCTTGGTGGATCTTGCATGAAGTCCTTCCTTCTTTTCTTTCTTTTCCTTATTTTAAGGCATTTTTTTTTTGGGCGGGGGGAAGTTTTATTCCTATGGGTTTTTTTTTCCTTTTTCCATTTCATGTATATATATTGTACATGAATATTTGATCAAGCCTTGTTGTTAAGACTCATGCTATGGATATGCCACTTTGATTTTTAGTTATTTTTACCCCTAGATTCACTTGAGGTGGGGGGGGTGTGTGTTAGAGTTAGTTATCATGATTTATATGTTCTATAGATAATTTTGTCTTTTTATAGTTTGTCCTTTTATGTATTTATCCCACATTGGTTAGTTTGACTTACTTCTTATTCATCCTTGCCTATATATGCAAGGCTTCTCATTTGTAACATATAAAAGTTATTTTACGTATATTGTATGATATTGACTTTATTTTTGCATATCATCTTTGTAGCTCTTACAAATCTTATTGTGATGTTTTTACTATTAATGCTTCAGATCTTGGGCTTGGAATGATCTTGTTGACATTCCTTTCACCTTCTTAGGTTTTATATACACATTTGCTTATGTTATACCTATCATAATTTTACATTTCCTATCTAATGACATTACCACCTATTTTATCAATGTATCTCTCCCTTTTGGTCTTTTTATATCTGATTTGGGATTAGTTTGATTAATTAACCCTATTTATATAGAACCATTTTAAATGAATATAAATTAAAAAATATATAGCACAATAAAAATATAAATGTAAAAAATTGAAACTAATTTTTTACTCTAACTTATTAAATATGGAAATTATAACAAAGGGGTAAGATACTTAATTTTTAACTATTTTGTGTAGGACTAAATTTGTATACATGTAGTAGGAGGGATGGAAAACTAATACATGCCATTTAAATCAAGATCTAGACCTATGTGTGTGCTTGGGTGGTATTTTTAGCCTCAATTCTTTACCATCATATGTGTTTCAAGTCTAAAAATGCTCTCTCTTCATATTTTTAAATGTGTATGTGTGTGTGCATATTATTTTCTTTAAGCTCTATGTGTGACTAAAAATCCTAATTACGTGTGTGGCTCATATAAATTTTTCTCCTAAACTCAAAATCCTAGGTCCACTTTCAATGATAGAATTGGGCTTATAAAAGGGTGTGAAAGGTGGGTTGATCTAACCCCAACCAATCTCTATTTAATAGTTGAGTGATACTACATATGCAATACTTCAAAGAGGAAAGTCAACTACATGTGTTTCTCATTGTTAGGTGAATGTGTGTAATTATGCTTGTTCAATGTATGCAACCTATAACCTAGCTCTTGATACTTGGAAATTAGAAACTTTGTCTTGGCTCTCAAGTGTTTTATAATTGATAAATGCCTACTCCTAGTGAATTGGACATTTTGGAAGAATAGGTCATTCATCTTGAATGTGAAAGTGTTTGAGTCTATTTGGTAAATGCTTGCTAGATGGGTAATAGGATTATACCTATTTTGAATTTATAGGAGACATTTTGGGTACTTTATCATACCATAAACATGTGAAACATATGGACTTACCCATATTAATGTTTTAAATTTTAAATTTGACCTTTTTTTGGCATGAGATGACACCATCAAACTCAAACACTACCATCTAATGGTATGTTATGAGAATGATGTTATTATATAGGAGAAGAACATTAATCTAATGATCTGGATATGTTTAAGTAAGATAAATAATTATTTTGACACATTATAGTATTTATTGTGGCAATTAAAATAAAATTGGGAATGTTAGACCCATATAAGACACAAGGATGTGAGATAATGAAAAATGAGAATCATTTATGTATGTATAAGTCATGTAGGTTAAAGGTAAGTAAAAAATAATTTTTTTGAGTATCAATTACCATATTTTAAAGTCTACAAATTCCCCCCTTTTATTTTATTACTGAAATATAATATAATTACTAGAGTAAAAAGATGAAAAGATGTACTTGAGTGTCTACATAATACTTTATCTTTAGAATATGATCCTTACATGCAACCTAATCCTAAAAATATTACAATGAAAATGTAGAAATCAATGTCCTTGGAATAAATCTAAAAATTCATAAATTAAAATTTGCAATTTTAAAATCAAGGAAATAGTACACCAATAGGTGGGTGAACCATGTTTCCCTATAACTTGTTGGAGATGATGAATTCTTGTTGAAGCATTGCTAATGGTTCTACTTTCTAAACCCTTTTTTAGAGGGATGGTGATCAATCCATAATTTTTATAAATAAGGAAAATGCCATGGATTCAGAAGGTCAAAGACCCCCAAACCTAACTAGAAAAAAAATCAAATTGAATAGTGTCAAGGCCATTGAGCATCACATAAACCTCAATCACCCATGTAACTAATATTTCACTAATATTACTTTGATATTTTAACCCCCAAGATGGAAGTGGGATACACATATTGGGCTCATAGAGTAATGTCAAGGTCATTGAGGGTGTTAAATCTCAACCACATTACACACTTAAACATGAATCAACCACTATAAATAAACTTATAAATTCAAGAGTTCTCATTTCTATCTAGCATAGAATGTGTTTGGAAAATACAAATTACAAAATTGAATGTGAATAAACATTGGTAAAATTTGATAATGTGTATGCATGAACCAATTGTATTCCTCTTAATTTGAAGTGTTTGATACTAATATGATGTAAAATGTAATGCATCTATATGTCATTTATGTTTCATATGCAAAAAATCTAAAAAATTGCATCTCATGTCCTATAAAATGAGGACATATGACTTGAATATGTCCACAAATGCATTTGAATATGTGTATATCTAAAAAATATTTTAACTCATGGCCTAAAAAAGGAGAGTATTTACAAGGAACATGCCCCAAAAATATATTTTAAATATATCAATATCTATCCCAAAATGATATCTAAACCAGTTTGAAATATGTACTCTATATAACCTATGCCAAAATATGTATTTTGTGATCATGGAGACTTATGTATCTATGATAATCCCAATAGTATGCCCCCTTTTGAGGTGAGGGATATAGCTTTCAAGGCACTCATATAAAAATAAATATTTAACTATATCATGTCATGTATAATGATGTAGTCACATATATTCATGTCAACATGTGGAGAATATCTCATCAAATCACATATGAAACATATGTAATGTAACACAAATAATTTTCATGGACCAAGACATAAAAATAAATTAGACATGCAGTAAATGTCATCATTGATAATTTTACTCAAGTATAATATGTAATAAAGGTACATGATATTGATCATGGCACTCCACATAAGGGGGAAGTGTGTGATATGAATCATGACACCTAAAAACTCATCAATCATAACAAGATCAACCAACAATGTCATGCAAGAAAATCAAACTCAATAACCCATAATTTCTTAGATTAGGGCAAGGGGGCACATACTAGGGGCAATGAATGTTACACAAATAATGATAAAGAGCCACACACAAATGAGAAATAAATGTCACACGCACAAGGTTAAAGAGACACAATCAAGGGGAAATAAATGTCACATAAACAAGGATAAGGAGATATAATAAATATAGAATTAAAGTATAGCCTATTATAAAATGAAAAAATGTCAAAGTAACATAGAAAACATAAGGTTGTCTACACCGTCTAAGTATGTAAGTCTCACAACATGGTAAAGTAACATATCCATGTAACATTGTATAAATTATAAGAAATATCAAGGCATGTGTAATCAATAAAGGTAGTTTAACATGGTAAATAGAAGGGTCATAGAAATATATAACATGGAATAATGTAACCTTGGAAAAAGATGTCTCCAGGATTGGTATGGCCCCTAGGTGAATGAAATGTCCAACCCTTATGCATCCATGTATCATGTGGATCTATATTCCATACACATCACTCATGTATACCATGAAATGAATGTGTATAAAAAATAATATGTAATATACAAAACATGTGATAAATAACATAAGTAAATAGTGTAAATTACCAATCACATCCTGCTCAGGTCCAAGCTTTTTATTTTTTGGAATATTTAATATTTGTAGTTTTTTATTTTTTATTTTTTGGTGTTTTTAAATATTATAAATATGTTAATAAACTCTCATAGATAATCCCAAACATCCAATCATGTATGTCATCAAGATTTTTTTTTCTTTGTCCCTTTTTTATGGTTGTATAAATGTATGAACTTTTCTACCAATGATTTACTGTATATTCTACTTGGCTATCTCTTTGGAGGTTGTGACTATTGGTCATCATCATTATCATCAAGTGAGATTTCAATTGTATGCCCTTTATATGAGAAGATGATGCTCCAAGATACTTTATCCACTGAAGCTTGCATTTTTTATACCCATTACCAACCCAATGTAATATTTGATTGACCCATGTGGTGTATTACCCATATGCATGTATCCACAACTATTTTTACATAAGACAATGGTAAGGTGATATGGATAATTGATCTTGTACAATGTAACATGTGTTTTAATTGATCAATGTTATATCCAACTTTTGTAACAATGGTATATCTTAGGTGCTCTAATGTTTTCCTCATTAATCTATATAAGATGTTGATATCCCCCCTTAATAAATATTTTATTAGCCACTATCACTTATCATAAATGTTTAAGGATTATGTATTTTTTGATATATGAGTAATTTAGAACTTGGTGGTGATTTATCTCATAGTAGTTGAATAACTTGAATAATTCCTTCATGCTTGTATTTTTTAATTTCATTTTATAGTGAAATGTAACTATCTACATTATGCCCACTGATTCTATACTAATCACAATATGATTCACCCTCCATATGTGAGAAATCATCTCATATCTCTTTGTCTAATAGTTGGTTAATCAATCAATTTATTGTCAAGTAAAATTTGTATAATTAAGAATGGTTTGTTTTGATAAATTTTCACTTGTATTATAGTATCATGTGATGTCCTTAAAAATTCCACATTGTTCACTAAATTGTGCCAAAAAACTTTGCTATATTTTGAAATGTATACTTTATCTTATTCCCATGTCATACTTGACTTTACAAAAAAATAATTAATCATACTTGTATCTTAGGAGAATCATGGTTTATAATAACCTTATAGCTATTATTGGCATTTGGATTATATTGATGATTTGAAATTGGTGCATTTCCTTTACCCCTTGTAAATTTTAGAGTAGGAACCTTTAAATTATCATTATTTTTTATATATGAATTATCTTGATACTCTTCATGACTAATATGTGTAAACATTTTATGAAATAGGTACTCATATAAATCAATAATATTAAAATTTAGTTTATGCAATTGATCATTTGTTAGATATTTCATAAAATTTCTTCATCATTATCATATCAATCTATGACTTTACAATTAGGTTTTTTATAATTAACCATAAGTGGGAGATTTAAAATTGTCTCTTTTATCTCTATAGTAACATGTGGTGCTTTATTTGTATCTTCATTAATGTGCATTATTGGTTCCTTTTCATTTACTTTACTTTATTCACCCACGTTTTATGCATATACTCTAATGTGATGGGTTGTGATGGTGGTATTATATAATAATCCCTAAATGTGGTTGACTCTAATTATTAAATTATGTTAATTTGAAATATTTTAAAGGATCATCATCTAAAAGAAATGTATAAAAATATCCATCATGCATGAATTTTATACATCAGTGCAATGTAGAGGGAACTACCTCAATAGTATGTATCTAACATAAATTATATTTTAAATGATTAGGCATAACCTAAAATATAATAGGGACTATTTTGGGTCCATATTTCACATCCAATCAAACTAACCAAGGCACTTGGAGTGGAATACTATCAAATCCTTCTATTCTTTGATATAAATTTTTAATGGAATTCATATTGATGCCAAATTGTTGTAATAAAGTTATTTTATAGATAAGGGTAAGTACACAAATTTGGGGGACAAAAAGTGGTTTACCCATGGACATGATTTTTCTAAATTTTTAAAAATATGAACTATTGTAGATAATTTGAGATTTCTACACTCCAAATTTGAAGATGGTGTAATAACATGAAATGTAGAATTTTAAGTCTAGTTTCCAAAACACTATTTAAAAAAAAATGGTTAAGTATAACTAGGTCAAACATCTAAAATTTGAAGAGGAACTCCTATTTTTTCTAGAAAACATAGTAGATAGAAGGCTATGATGTGCACCATTTTTTGAGCAGTGTTTAATATTATTTGAAAAAATTTGGGAAAAAATTAGATAAAATATTCTAGCATGTCACCTATTTTTTTGGTATGTTTTCAATGAACACTTTTTTTATGAATTTTTCAAGTAAATAGATCCTAAAAACTGACAAAGAAATAGATAGTCATCCATGAGACAAGCCTAACTACCTAAAAAAAAAATGAAAATCAATTTTTTTTGAATGTGTGTATAATTAAGCCTACTATCACCATATAATTTATTTTTCACTTGGATCATTGAAAGACAAATTGCATGAACATGTATAGGTATGTATGTTTGTGGCATGTAGTGGTCTAAAAAATGCATAGTTAGAAATAAATATAATTTGAAACTTTAAATTAGTCCAAAAATTATAAAAAACATATTTTTGAAAATAGGAGATCATTATCATTGTGACAACATCAAGCTTTTGAATTTTTATGTTGAAATTCTTAATGTATTTGGAAATCAAATTTGAAATTAGTTGTTTATTTTCATACCTTTCAAAACTTGACTGTACATTGACAATCCAAGCCTTTGGATCAGGAATCCAAGCCATTCTCAAGCCAAAAGGTATGGGAATTAAATTAAAATTCAAATACTATGATTGTGTTACTTAATAATGCAATCACATTAATAACATAATCACATTATATATTATCAACACCCTAAAACATGTGGGAGTTGTACATGAAGTCAACTTTGGATAAAAGATTATATTTAGTACTCTAAATGTTAAGAATAAGTTTATTACATTTATTTTCTTATACTTTAAATTTATTTTAGTAAATATAATAAATTAGGGTCACTCAACATATGATAGAGTTGATCTCACAGTTGCATGCCTTATGATGTGAAAAATAGTTTTTAAAAATCTAATTAGGTTAGTATTTAGGCATTTTTAGGGTCTAAGTATTAAACCTAGGGATTTTAAGACATAATTTTTACAATTGATGTCTATTTTTTCATAATATGTAGTCATTTTTTAAGGTTTTTGTGCCTTCTAGATTGATTTTTGGCATTTCCATGAGTCTTGGGTTTGTCAAAATTGAAGTTTTCAAACCACTCACTTTGAAATTTATGCAAAGTGGTGTGATTGGGGTAGCATAGGTCACATTGATGACTTACACACATCAAACAACCACTTGATGTTAATTTCACTTGTTTATCATCCCTCCCTCATCCCTGATCACTTCCTAATTATGCCTCATCACCCCTAATCACTCTCTCATAATTATTAATTATCCCTAATCACTACCTCATTGAACCTCACTATCCCTAGTCATTTATAATCATTCCTTCATCATCCCTGATTACTCCCTTATTGACCCTCACTATCCCTCATCATTTCCAATCACTCCCTCCTTGTCCCTCATCATTCCTCATCATCCATAAGAAATTAGGGTTACTCAGCATCTGATAGAGTTGGTATCCTAGTTGCACACCTTATGATGTGGAAAATAGTTTTTCAAAATCCAATCTGGTCAATACTTAGACTTTTTAGGGTCTAAGTATTAAACCTAGGTATTTTAGTATATAAATTTTGAACTTGATATCTATTTCTAGTAAACATATAGTCATTTTTAGGTTTTTGTGCCTTCTAGATTGATTCCTAACATTTATAGGAGTCTTAGGTTTGTCAAAATTGAAGTTTGAAAACTACTCACTTTGAACTTGATCCAAAGTGGTATGATTGGGGTAGTGTAGGTCATAGTGATGACCTACACACATCAAACAACCACTTTGTATTAATTTTACTTATTCATCATCCCTCCCTCATCCTTGGTTACTTCTTACTCATCCCTTATCACCTCTAATCACTCTCTCATCATTCCTCATTGTCCCTAATCACTCCCTCATTGACCCTCACTATCCATAGTCATCTCTAATCACTCCGTTATAATCCATAATCACTCTTTTATTGACTCTCACTATCCCTCATCATACTTAATCACTACCTCCCCATCCTTCATCATCCATAAGCACTTTTTTCTTATCATTCATCATCCCTAATCTCTTCCTCATCCCTATTCACTCACCCCTCATCCCTCTTCAACCCTAAGCAGTCCCTTATTAACCTTCATTATCTCTCATCATCTTTAATCACTCAAGCTTATCATCCCTAATCACTCATTAATTCATTATCACCATCCCTCATCATCCCTAATCACTCTCTCCTCATCCCTCATAATACCTAATCAATCTTTCTTCATCCATCATCATCATTAATCACTCCCTCATTAACCCTCACCATCCCTCACCATCCCTCATCAATCCATCATTGATCCTTACCATCCCTCACCATCCCCAATCACTCCCTCATCATCTAATGTAAGTATATACTCTAAATATATATTTGATTCCAATCATATATTGTTTAATTCATTATAATAAAAATTAACTCTTTTTTAGGACTTGTGTTGTCATTACCCATTTTTTATAGTCAATTTTATTACTGAATGAATTGGATTATCTTCCAAATTTATAGTCAATTAATATAATTACTAACAAAAAATAGAGTCTAAATTTTAGTTCATGGAATTATCTTTGTTGTGCAGCTGACTAGATAAAACTATTCAGTTATACCTTTGGTAGTTTGGTTCAAAAGATAAAAATTAAACACAAATTTCTTGTATAATTTTCTAATTCTAAGAATATTTGAATCAAATGCAAATTTATTTAGTGTTTCCCATTCCTTTATGACTTAAATCTTGGTAAAATTCACACATGCACTCCTTGTGTGTGTATTGTGTCCCAAATATTTTGTCTCTTGCATGAAAAATGAACATTTATTCATGTTATCATAAAAATATGTTTCTACAAAATGTGAAACACTATTTCAGCATGGTGTAGATGTTCATCCCATGCTTTCTAAATATTGATATGTCATCAAGGTAGATTTTTAAAAATGACATAATTAAAGGGCCTGAAGATGTTATTCAACATATTGAAATGAATGAATTCATTACATGAGTTAACATAAAAGGAATAATGGTAAATATATGGTTGACCACATGTGAAACATCACACACCTCTAATGGTGAGATTTCATAAAGGATTGCATATTTAAAATTTTAGATTTTGTACACCAAGTGACACTACTAGGTGATTCATTTCTCAAGGCCTACACTAGACCATGCACTAGCATATGGTTATGGATGATTTATAAATTTCAAGTTTAATTTTTGAAAATAAGCTTTAGGAGAAATTAAATTCTTATGACTTCCATTTGAAATGATGAAGTGTATTGGCTCACCATTTATCTACATTTATTAATAAAATACTAATTTTAATTTATATAATTTCTTGTTAGGGAAAGTAAAGATATTTTTAGTACCGACCATATCAGTGGGTTCATAATCTATTATATATTTACCTTTTTATAATTCTAGATAAATTATACCCACTTCTCAAGATGTACAAGTAGAGAGATCATAATGTGACACTCTTCAATGGATTGCATATTGAATTTATAAATTAAGCACCACTTTCCAATCTTGGACTATGTGTTCTAATCATTTAAAAATTATTTTCCACTCTCTAGTATGATGACTCAATAATTAGACATATAAATATAAGGCCTTCAATGTAATTATTTGGATCATAAAATGTCCTCATATGGAAATCAATTGATTGGTTTTAGGAAATCACATATCTTGGTGATCCTCATGTATTTACTACCAATTTTTGGTGATATGGTGGTTTTACTTGATTCTCTTTTTTTGGTGGATTTTCAATTGTGAATTACATCATTTATAATAGGCCCATATTTTATCATAGGTGTTAAATATTTATGTTTCAAATTTTCCTCCACATAATTTTGATCATTATGTCTTATGTTTTATGTTAGCACTCAACTCTCCACTTGTAACTTATAACATTGTTAAACCCCACCAAAATACCACCACCATCAAGGTATTGGATGGAGTGATTAAGGATGAGGATGGATGAGGATGAACTGAGTAGAGATGATGAGGGAGTCAATATGGATGATGAGGGATCGTGAGGGTCAATGAGCGAGTGATTAGGGAGGATGAGGGAGTTATTATGGATTATAGTGAATGGTGAGGATTAATGAGGGAGTGATTAGAGGCTATGAAGGATGAGTAATGAGTTATTAGAGATTATGAGGTATGATGAAGTAGTGATTAGGGATAATGAGGGATGGTGAGGGCTAATTAAGAAATGATTAATGATGATGAGGGAGCGATTATAAATTATGAGTAATGGTGAGGGTCAATAAGGGAGTGATTAGGGATGATAAGGGATGAGGAAAGAGTGATTAGGGATGATGAAGTGGTGATTAAGGATGGTGAGAACCAATGAGGGAGTGATTATGGATGATGAAGTGGTGATTAGGGATGGTGAGAACTAATGAAGGACAATGAGGGATGAGGAGGTAATGATTAGGGATGATGAAGCAGTAATTAGGGATGGTGAGAGCCAATGAGGGAGTGATTAGGGATGATGAGGGATGGTGAAAGATAATAAGGGAGTGATTAGGGATGATGAGGGAGTGATTAAATATGATGAGGTATGGTGAGGATCAATGAGGGAGTGATGAGAGATGATGAGGGATGAGGAATAAGTGATTAGGGAAGATAAGGGATGGTGAGGGTCAATGAAGGAGTACTAAAGGATGATTAGGGAGTGATTAGATATGACTAAGGATAATGAGGTTTAATGAGGGAGTGATTAGGGACAATGAATAATAATGAGAGAGTGATTAGGGGTGATGAGGCATGAGTAGGAAGTGATCAGGGATGAAGGAAGGATGATGAATAAGTGAAACTAACACAAAGTGGTCATTTGATGTGTGCAAGTCATTAATGTGACCTATGTTACCCCAATCACACCAATTTTCATCAATTTCAAAGTGAATGGTTTTAAAAATTCAATTTTGACAAACCTAAGACTCCTAGAAATGCTTGGAATCAATTTTAAAGGCATAAAAACATAAAAATTGGCTATATGTTTACCAAAAATGGACATCAATTGCAAAAATTATCTTAAAATCCCTAGGTTTAATACTTAGACCTTAAAAATGCCTAAGTACTAACCTGATTCAATTTTGAAAAACTATTTTCCACATTTAAAGGCATGCAAATGTGAGACAACTCTAAATTTAAACTTATACTTAATATTTAGAGTATAAAATATAAACTTCTATCCAAAGTTGCCTTCATGTGCAACTCCCACATGCTTTTATGTGAAAAATAATAGGAACACAATCACATTATCAATAACACAGTTATTTTATTTGTTAACCAATAGTCACTCCATTTGTTTAAATGTGAAAAATAATAGTAAAATGATCATGTTTTTGTTTTATAATAACGTGATCATGTTGTCTATTAACATGATCACGTTATACATTAACGTGATTGTGTTATGGCTCAATAATTATCAATCCATAATTTAAATAATATGATCATGTTAATTGAATAACATGATAGCATTGTGTAAAATATCCATGGAATTGTACCCCAACTCTACGCACTTACCCATAATCATCTTTGAACCATTATCTATCAATATATGTTTGATTGCTTTGGTATGAAATTGAACTTAATAAATAATGGGAGATTTTTATCTATTATGTGTTATGAAGGTAAGTCCTATTTGTTAAAGGAAATAACCTTATTTATATCCTTTAATGTATTCATGATAAAATTAAAGTATGAAAATTTGGTATTACTAGGTAGATTGGTCTCATGCAAGGCTTCATATAAGATGTCATTTTAAAAATATGATTACTTTAATAATTTAAAGATGTAAATATCACCATGGGTATTATTTAGTTTATTAATATTTTCATACCCTTTGGATTGATTTTATATCTCAATGGATGTGGATGGATTGAGGAGGAACATGTTGTCTGCCTCTAGTTTTTATCACATGGTGGAACACTCTACTTATTCTTATAATGACAACACGGGTCATAGAATATAATATAAGCCATGGGAAAATAATGGTAGTGGGATGATAGCTGATAAAAGTTTGAGGACTAGGGGATGAGGAAAAAAATCAATAATACATGCCCTTTGGTACTTATTGGTAATATGAAGCAACTCGGATTGAATATTACAACATAATGAATTAAGAAATTCATGAGATTTTTCATGAGTTATTTTAGCCTTATTAAAGTATAAGGATTGAATCCATGAAATTAAATGTTCATTACATATTTTGAATTTAAAGGATGGAAATATGTAATAATAGAAATCATAGATTGAGTAAGAAAATATAAACTATATACATCCATTATATCCATGTGTAATTTGTATATTAGGGAAAATTAGAGATCAAAATTGAAAATTAGATTTATATTGAAAATTTTGAAACACTACAATGGAGAAATAAACCCTAATGGAAATATAGGGTCCATATATGTTTGATATAATATTTGGGTTCACCATAATGTTTTATCTATTTTGGTATTAATGTTATTGATTAACCCTATTTAGATAAAACTATTATAAATGAATTTAGATTACAAGACATATAATAAAGTACATATTTGAATGAAAATTATTGAAAATAATTTGGTACTCTAACATACTAAATATGGAAATTACAATAAATAGATAAGTTAATTACTAGTTAAATTATCTGTGGATGGCTAAGACTATATAAATGTGGCATGAAAGGTGCTAAACTAGACTACAATCTGCTCAAATCAAGATCTAGACCTTTGTGTGTACCCAAATTATATCATTATCCTTAGGTTTATACCATCAAACATTGTGTTATGGGTCTAATTGTTTTTATCTCTTTAGATTTGTATTCTTTATTTTACTATAGGTATGTGAACCTACTTACTTTTAGCTGTATGTGTGATCCTAAGGTTGGATTATCTATACGACTCACATAAATATGTCTCCTTCACTCAAAAACTTAGGTTCACTTACAATGATAAAATTAGGCCTAAAAAGGGGGAATAAAGGTGGGTTTATTTGAACCTAACCACTCCTTATTGAATGGTTAAGTGTTTCCTAAATATCAAAAACTTCTAAGAGTGAATTCAAATTGCATGTAGTTCTCCCTTTTAGGTGATTGTGTAGAATTGTTCCTGCTCAATGTATGCAACATGTAATATAGCTATTGAAATTTGGAAATTGGTAACTTTGTCTTAGCTCTTGACTTATTTACACTTGGTAAAGACCTGGTTATAGTGACTAATTATAAAATTGAGAAGAATATATTAGTCCTCTTAAATGTGTAAGTGTTTGAGTCTACTTGGTAAATTTATTCTATATGGCTAATATGATTATACATATTTTATATTTTTAGGAGACATTTTGGGTAATTTTTCATGCCATCAACATAAAAAAAATATGGGATGACCTAAATGTTTTTAATTTTAAATTTAAACATTTTTTGGTAGGGAGGAAACTAACATAATAAAAAACTATTGTCAGATGATATGTTATGAGTCTAATTTTATTATCCAGGAGAAAGGGGCATTGATCTAATGATATAGAGATGTCTGAGTAAGATACATAATTGGTTTGACATAGACTTTTGTATTTCCTATATGTGATTGATATAAATGTGGTGTGGTTAGACCTATATATGGGATGGGGATGTGATATGAATGATGTTCATGCATGTACACACAATTCATGTAGGGTGAATTTAAATCAAAACTAACATTTCCTAGTATCAATGAATAGATTTTAGTGTCTAAAATTCTCCCCTTCATGCTCATCTATTTATTACACTATCAAATAAAAATTCACATTTCCTTTTAAATCCTATTGTCCTTGTATTTTTACAATGAAAACCTACCCTTTCATGTAAAATTATTAGCATGCCATCATTATAGCATATTAAATTTATACTAACTATTTATAGTCCCCATTTTACTACTACTTTCTCACTTTATGGAAAATTATAATGCAAATAAGAATGCACTCTCTTTTAAAATGTAGCTCTGTGAGTATTTAAGAGTCCAAGTTTCCAGGTTCTCCTCTTTAGATTAAATGTGTAAAATCTATTGTGGTGTCATCTTAAAATCCCATTTAATAACCTTAAAAATCCATTAGGAGGAGGAAAATCAAAATTAATAAGTCAAAATTCAAAATATAAAAATAAAAATCCAAAATAACAAATTGAAACATTAAAATCAAAAAATTTGAAAGGCAAAATTCAAAATTAAATTTTAGAAAAGATGTGATCAAATCTATAACATACCCCCCCCTATCTTGGTTGTAGTTAAAAATTTGTAGTTATACTTAGATTATTTTATAGGTCCATTGGAGTGTATTAGACTATTAAATTGGGATATAAGGCCTCACATCCATAATTTTTCCCATCTACCTTTTCACATAAGTACTCAATGCTTGTAGTATGCCAATGACTCTAGTGGGGTCTCGAAGATGGGGAAAACATTATGGGAAGGTAGTAACATTTAAATTTAATGAATAGACTTCATGGGACATATAAATACATACATACATACATACATGTGTGTGTGTGTGTGTGTGTGTGTGTGTGTGTGTGTGTGTGTGTGTGTGTGTGTGTGTGTGTGTGTGTGTGTGTGTGTGTGTTTGCATGTGTGTGTGTGTGTACATACATACATATACATATACATACATACTTCACTAGTTATCCCAAACTTCATATTTACATAGCAAGGTACCTAAACCTTTCAATGTCAAAAAATCCTAATTTTTCCTACTTTATTAGAGTGTCTTATATCCACTAAATATTTCTCACCACCCTTAGTGGTGCCTTAACACACTTATTCCCAATATCCCATTGATGTATATTGTTTTTAGTTGACCACATCCATCTTCTTTACGTTCCTTTTCTATATCATGCAATTTGAATTATGTTTTATAGCTCAAGCTAAAAGTTTTTTAGTTTAATATAGTAATATCTTCAAGATTTGATTGGGATTTCCTCACAAACTTTCAATTATTTTTCACACTTAAATCCACAGTATTTTTTTCATATTAGTTTTAGCATTAGAATGGCTTGTTATTTCAATTATAAATTATAGCACAAACATTGATTTGGTTCTAACTCATTTATTTACTTTATTTTTATCAAATATTTTATTTAAATATATTCCATATCTAGCTACATTAGATTTATTACTTTATTATCATTTTTTCACATATCTATTTTTCTTAAAATCCATATCTAGTCATGCTAAATGCTTCATTTTTCATATTATTTTATTATATATTTTTTATTAGATTTTTCTATCTAGTTGCATTATATGTCACACTTTTAACACATTTTCAACCTACACTTTATCACTAGTTATTTCATTTTAGGACAAATCAATTCTCACATTTTTTGTAATGAAATAAAGAAACATATATCTCACAACACCATATCCTCATGATACAATACTAAAAAAATAATGCACAAATGTAGAGAATAATATGGAGATAAATACCAAATTTCATATATATACATACATTATATACATATACATGTATTTTTTTTAAAATCATAATAAAATAATATCATTTATATAATCTCATATAATGCATACACCTCTACCAACCCAAGGGGATACACTATGTGAGGACATAGCCTTTCTAAGGGATTGACGAAGTGAATTTTGTTTATAATGCAATCCATGAGCCTTTCCATGTCTCGAGATCAATTTTGTCTCTAACTCTAAAATTCACACACTAGTCATGTACTCTCTCTCTCTCTCAATATTGACATTCATGGTGGTTATATATTTTTATTTCTCTCCCATTATATATTATTTGGTGTCTATACCTTGTCACATAAAATCATCATCAACAGTCACAAAAATACTGTAGAAGATGAAGTACATGGGGCTTACCTTTACCGAAGTAGGGAATTCATAACATAGATGAGCCTAAAGTCTCTTGCATTCCTACCTATCAATATTGATCCTATATCATATATTATTTTAGTGCCATGATGTGGCATCACCTCATATAGTATCTCTTGGTGCATGGATTAATCAAAGATCACTACTCTGTAATCATACTTTTTTTTTAAATACAAAAATAAAATTATTTTATCTATCTTTAAAATCAGTTAATCGACATCACTAATCTAATTTTTATCATGTATATATATAAGTCTAGGAAATGTAGTGAAAATAATATAACATTATTACCTAGATACCTAGGCTTACCATAGACGACCTCTCCATCTCACTTATACTGAAGGACAACATTGTCCTTCTCATTTCCTCATGACATAAGACCCAAATCATTTATCTCCTTTATAAAAATAAAATTGAGTGTCTAAACCCCATATATTAGGCTTGATTTTATAGATACATAGATATAATATTTATAATATGGGGGACCAAAGGTATTTATTATCCTCTCTTAACATCTATAGTATATATTCCCAGTCCCACAAATGGGGTCTCACCTCTTCCCACTACTCCTCACCTAGGGTAGCTACCTCTACCATGGGATAATCTTATCTTGGAATCCCCTCAAAACTTATTCTTGAATTGATGAATGTACATTCATTTCCACCACCAGATATACTCTATACCTATGCATCCTACCGTAATATTGAGGATCTCTCACATACCTTAAAATTATGACACAAAATTTTGGTCCCTGTGATCCTATCCCCCATGGATCCATACCATGTATTTACCTATACTGGGGTAAGTATATAGGTTTCATCAAGTGTGGTAGTCTAAAATACCCAAGAACTCAATCCCATAAGTATGGCTAAACTCATGAGGTGAAGTTCCCTATAACCTTGGTAAAATACTAAGCTCAAATTTTAAATGGTTGAGATGGCCATGCATCTACTAAACCTATGTATGGAGTCCATACTATATGCCCCTCCTCACTAACTCCAATTTTTATGTCTAATATAGAATAAAAAAATTAATGTTAATCCCAATTATTGACTCGAGACAAGTATCATGTTACGTATAATAGTGTCCTTGTTAGCATGTACATAAGAAATTGTTCATATATCCATATTGAAAATAATATCATTGGCCTTATATTAATGTGTTGCCAAAAAATATGTTTTAAATATTGTGTTATTACACCTAAATATATAAATCCATGTCATACATTGTGCCCTATTGTAAATTTGCTTAACACATCGCTATAACAAAAACATATACTTTTTCCTCTAAATTGTGATTAAAAACTCATGTGATCATGAGACTAATATAGTCCACCATAGTTAAATTTATCTTTATTCTTAAAAAAACAACATAAAATATCTAACTTATCTCAAGTTAGACAAAAATAAAATCAATTGTAAAAATCCCCAAAATTACACACAACTAAAAATTGATAACTAAATCAACGATTATAATAGTATGTCATTGGCCATGTATTAAATATGTACTTCATCAACCATTTTGATAATACATCATCAACCATATATTTTATTCCTAATCATCAGCTATTTTGACATAACATCATTAGGCATATCTAACTTCCCTACTTCATTAGCCATTTGGAGAATATGTCCTTAACTATTTTATTCTTTTTTACTACATCAACCATCTGACTTGACATCCTTAGCCATGTTTATTTTATCCCTATACAATATCATTGGTTAGGCTGATGAATTTATGTAAGGGCACAACCACATTTATTTATTCTAAAAATTTCACATATTTCAATGAATAATCTAACATTAGATTTGTATTCCCAACATTACTACCTAAATTTTGATGGCATTTATGGAAAATTATGCCAAGAAGATTTTACCCAGTGCCCATTTTTTCTAATATACCTTATCTATCTGTCTCATATTTAAGTACAAAACCTATCTCAATTACCATCATGACTATTCCCAATGGTGGTCCTCTACATCCTCTCACCATCATCTCTGTATACATCAATATTATTTTTTAGAGCTCAAATATTTCAAAATATTAATGTGAAATGTAATAACTAAAGGACCTTGTCCCCTATTTATTGAATCCAATTCAAATTTTAAAACTTCCAAAAATTATCTCTCATTTTATATAAAATGATTACATTTTTTCAACAAGAAATCCTATAAAAAAACTAAAAAAGGCACTATAATCTTGGCATTTTAAAGAATTTTATGGAATGAACAACATTATCATCTTCTTCAATATTATTTTATGCATATTAGGTCATATTTTATTAGCTACTCATGGAACCTTATATAAAGTGTACATCTAAGTTATTTTATGGTTGTGGTTCAAGATAAAAGGGATAATTACACTCCAAACACAAGCATGCAAGAGTAGAAGATCATGGGAATATGCTTCCACACCATTTCATGAAACTAATCCTGACCCAACCCAAATTTTCCTCTCTATGCCTTAGGTGAGCATGCAAGGTCCCCTTGTGTGATATGTTAATGTAAGATCTAGCTCATTAAATATTGGATAACACAGATGAAATGATGCTCTTAGAATCAAACTAGACTCATCAATACAACAATTTTATTCCATTTTCAAGATAGGCCATGTTTTCATTGTTATGATGGTCAGTAGTAGTGATCAAGAGAACATGGAGATGGGTGGCTAAGTTTTCATGCATGTTAATAAGGAAAAGGATCAAAGGTGAAATGAGGCATGATTTTTTTGAGGTATCAAGGAAGGATTCAACATGGATCGACCATATTATTGAAGGATTTGGAAGCATATATATAGTGATAATTGATAGAAGGAAATGTTTGAAATCAAATCTAGGGAAAGGGAGGAGTCTTCCTCATGAAGTGTTGTGAGGACCCACAAAAAACATGAATGGTATGAGGGGGACTATGACACAGAGGATTTATGTTCTAGAAATGATTAATTAAGTGTTAATTATTTTTAAAGAGTCTACAAAGAAGAAGCTAATAAATCTAAGGAAGAGGATGAGCTTGAAGAGACTATTGAAGGGATGCCTAGGCACCTTCTATTTGAATCACCTACTCACACACCTCATTCTAAATCATAGGAATAATTTTAATAAATTTTGGAGGTAGGTGACATAGGATGATTCTTCAAAAACACAAAATAATTGAATTCACTAGAGCAGTTAGTCTCATAACCATCATTACCCTAGTGGACACATAACTAGTGCATCAAGCAGATACCATGCAATATGATTAATTTGACCTAGATTGGATCAATATGATCTAAAAGACCTTTGGCTGCCTAGAAAACACTCCAAGAAGCTATAATAGCCTTGTTATAGTATATTTTAGTTATTAGTGAGGTTATAACACTAGCTATAAGAATTCATGGCTCAAACATGCCTTCAATTAATGCATCAATGAGACAAACCAACCAGGAACTAGTTACATCAGTGCCTAAACCCTAGATATACTATGGAATGACCTTGATATTACCTGAGTATCATGGGGTTGATAATGTAGATGATCACATTAATAAGTGTTAACTCATCTAGCGGGTGAGAGGAATCACCTTTTTAGAACCTAAAACTAGCCAATTTTCCACTACTCTATTAGATCATGTGCATACCTAGTACAAGAAGTTAAACCCTCACCAAAAAATCATATAATACAATTTATTAAAGGATGTGTTCTTAAAATAATTTGACATCCCTAAGTTTAATCAATAGATCATTCTTTCACTCAAGGAGATCAAGAAAGAGTTGGGGGAGAGTGTCAATGCATATGATGTGAGGTTTAAGACCCTAGTGTCTAAGCTCTCATGTACACTTCACCTAATAAAAAATAATAAATAATTTGTTAGGGTGTTAATTTTTTTGATTCAGTGTGCCCTTTTTATGAGGGCATTCTCCAAACCAAGGAAAGACCTAGAAGTGGCTTTAAGAGTTGAGGTTGTAGGGATAATTGACATAGGATTCAACCTAATAATGAGGTGAAAGTCACATCGATGGATTTATTATTATATCAATTATTATCCAAATAAGTACATGATACATGTTATGGAGTGTGGTGCACTAAATTTGAGGTAGAAGGGTATAATAATAAAATTGTCCCAAGGCATAGTGTGTGTGCCTTGATAAATTCATGTGAGATTTGTTGAGAGGGTCATGACATATGTAATTATCCTATTTTATATCATGTGACTAAGAATGATATGTCATTTTACTATAATATTTTTGACACCTTCACCACAATACTAAAAATTTTTAGGTGATCGATGAATTTCATGAGGCATGAGAGTAAAGTGCATGATAATCTCCTGCAAGACCCTTCAACCAGAGATTGATGAATCAAAATTATGGTGGGTTATATAACTAAGGTTATGATGACTATGGGAAACAACATGTAAATATAAGCCACACTGGAAGAAAATGAGGTGGTGTGTTTCCACAATGCTTTTTTTACAAGTGTGGGTCATTAGAACACTTTCATCACAATTATCCCTAATATCCTACTTATGTGTATTATCATGGCACACACAAGGTCAAAGAATAACCAAACCTATATGATAATATCATATAGAATGGAAATCCTAAGAAAGGTGTTGGGATAAGACATTGTGCATGAAATTCAAGAGCATAGAATAAAATTAATTTTGGAGCAAAGGTATAGCTGATGAGGTAGAATGGTGCAAATATATAGCTTGCAACAACTCCCATAGAAGCAACTAGGCCAAGATGTAAGAATAAGGGGTGAGGATCCAATGATATATCCTTGTAACCTTCCTAAAAGGATAACAATAGACATAATTTATGAATAGGTCCTTGAATTTAATTCAGAGTATACAGGGAGAGCTTCAACTCAATTAGGTGATAGAAGAGAAAGCTTAGAGAGAACTCTAGGTCCATATAGAGAAATTTGGTGATATTTCTAACCTAATAACTCTCTTATTATATAAAGGGATGATTCCCATGCTGAAAACCCTTCTATCCAAACATGATGAAAAGTATCCAACTGATGTCTTGGTAGTAGACCTAGTATCAAGTCATGAAACATAGATCACCCAGAGCATAGGTTATGGTTAGGATTTGATTGTGGATGTTGATATCATTATATGGTTGATTTATGGACACATTTATTGAGGTGAATGTCCTCATAAGATATGTATGGTGTAAAATTGGAAGCCCCACACTTTAAAGTTCACCTCACATTTTATTCATGGTGAATAAGGCCAAATCACAACCCATAGGGATTCTACATGACACTGACATCGAGATCATGGATGTCAAATTTTGTGCTAAATTTGAGGTGATATTACTTTCCAAGGAAGAATGTTACCCTATGTTAGTGGAAAGGTCATGGTGTTATGCTAAAAATGTGGACATGAGCTTTAAACAACACTACATGAGCTTTGATAATGAGAGTGAGCGTGTGATGATTCAACTAACTAAAAACCAAGGATCCACATATTTTGATCACATAGAGATCACAAATGAATTAAAAAATGTCTACAATATCAACACACATATCAAGGAGAGTTTGGGGCCAAATGGAAAGAACACTTGAGTTGGGATGATGAAGAGTCCAATTTTGAGGTAACAAGCATTGTTGACAATATATGGGTGAATGAAAAATATTAAGTCACTTAAAGAAGGTATGGGGTGATAAAATATAATCCATTATTTAGATATGATCATGAGGATAGTACATTGATAACCCACTTTCTTACAGAAGGGTTGGCCAAAGATGTGGCATGATATGGTCAAGACCTTGACCTCAAAATGTGTACAAGGGGCCACAAACCATCATCAATCATTCCCTTAGAGAAATAATATGTAGGACACATGTTGCACTAAAAAAAGGGCCTAGGAAAATTTTCCTACCATTGGTATGGGTTATGTATGATAGTATAAACACTCCTAAGAACATGAGGGTAGAATAATTTATAGATTTAAACAAGGTTTGGGTGATGCACACACCTACTATCTATGAAGGAAGGAAGCTTCCCTAAATCATCAAGGCAATCCCTCATTTATAGGCCAAATAAGAATCTAACAAATATCACATGATTAATGGAAATAATTAGTACAAAGGATTGTCAAGTTATGGATCGAGGACTAGTAGTGGTGAGATGCTTGGGTACATTTCATTGATTATCAACTTAGGATGATAGTATAATAAGGTGTTTTTTCCAGTGTAATAAGGCTTTATAATCCATTTTAAATTTTGAACTTTTTATTTTAGTATAGTATTATTTTATCCCTATATATGGTATATGTGTGTAGTCAGTAATAATACATGTAGACCTCTTAATATCCAACTAGGTACGTTGAGCATGGGATTTATTTGCAGTTCATAACTATTAGGCATCTAATTTTTTGGTGAGTATTTTTGAAGTTTAAAAATTTAAAAGGCACTTTGTGCCACCCAAAAATATTGGAATTCATGCAGGTATGACCATAGAGGCACAAAGTCATAAGATCATTACACTAGAGAACCAAGCATAGGATTTAGTGTGGGTTAGGTGGTGTTAAAGAGGTATAGAAAATGACATAGAAAAAAAATATCTAAAAATAAGGTACATGTAGAGGAATAATGACACATGTGGTAAGTGTGAATAAATGAGAAATCATGACATAATGGTTGGAATGCAGGACAACTTAGGGTACAACACAAAGTGATAGTTTTGGATCCCAAGGACATAAAGTGACAAATGACTAGTTGGCTAGTTGGACAAAATGACATATTTCAATGATTGGACCAAAGGACAGGTAAGGATGGTAGATATAAAAGTCTAATTTAAATTGATTAATATGAGAATTAAGAATCTCAAAGAATGAGCTCAGCCTCAAAAGGACAGGAGTGGAAAGGCTCGAGGCATGACTAATGACAACATCTAGCAGAAGTTAAATAACCAAGGTGTGACTTATCTAGCATAACATAAGTGGTTGGGATAGGTAATGAACTAAGTGTAAGGAAAATTGTCAAATTGTGAACTAGACCAATTAGTGACCCACCTTTGTACCTATAAATATTTTAATTTGGACAATATCAAATGTTTCTAAAAAAATTGTTGCTAAATGAGGTTGATGCTAAGAGATAGAAGTGTTATTGGAGTTATAGCAGAGAAGGCTGAGAGACATATTTTTTTGAGAATACAAAAGGTTTAGAGGGAGGAGGATAATAAATAACTAAATATCAAGATATGAATATTATGTATAGAAGATCCCAGATTTGGTAAATGGGGATATGAATCCATTTTTTCTAAAGCTAAATGGTTGAGAATTCAAAGGCCCCACACATTTTATTTTGTGTGTTATTTGAATCAAGAGATTTGTGAATTTTTAACTCCCACCCTCTTTGGAAATAATAGAAATATTAAAGGCCTGTAAGTAGTGGGGAAGAGATTGAGAAGACTACCAACTAAGTGGAATGATCATGCAATAAATGACTTAAGTCAGTGTCAACACCCTCTATCAAGAACAGATGGGTAGGGGACAAGAAGTGTAGGATAAGACATTGGAAAATCAAATAAGAGTCTTCATGAATAATATCTAGAGGAGAGGATGAACCAGATCAAATATGGTGAGTGTAGTTTTATGACAAATAAAATTGGTAGCATCACAGGGAAATAGAATGTATAGTGGAGTTATTTACCTAGAGGATGGTGGGATGTTGAGTATAAAACTAGATGGTGAGGAAAAGAGAGGAGATAGTATGTGTCCACACTACTACCTTTGGTAGTTTTTTTATAAACCCATTGGAAGATGATAATAAATATTGAGGGGAGCTAACATTCCTCCAAGCTAATTAGTTATCCCTAACTATATTGTTAGATCCATCTAGAAAGATACCCTCACTATTTGAGGATACTCCATGTGCCCACTATAAAGGAACAATACAATTTTAGTAGCAAATGGTTGGGTTAACTCCATGAACCTAGGTTTTGAAAGTGTGAATTGACTCATGCACATCAGGGAGTGCAAGGGGAAAATCTATCTTGAAGACATAAGAAGAAGCTATTGGGCTACAGATTCCCTTTTAAGATGATATACAGAGGAAGGTTGTTATAAGAGAAATTAGGAGCATCATGAAATGAGTTGAATCTCATGAAAACCTTAGGGAGAAGCTAAATTTATCATGTAATAATGCAAGGTGTGATAGGAAAAAATATCACCCCAATGCCAAGGGAGGCATGCTCTTTAGAATATAGAGGATAAAAAGGAGCTAAACTTGTTAGAAGACTTGATTCTAGGAAGAAGGGTTTGAGTCATTTCTCACCACACAAATTGCTTTATCTTTTATCTAAGAGGAAGATAAAAATAAATCTAAGATGGAGGTGATGAGCCACTATTCCCAAGAAGAGCTAATCAAAGTGCATGTAAATTTTTACTTCTTGTAAGAACAATTATTAGCATCTCATGAAGAAGCACATAACATAAAAGGCTTGAAAAAAATTTAAAATATAGATAAATCACTTCCTTATGGTGTAGCTTCATATATGGCTAGATTTAATTAGGAAAGCAATCAAGAGATAAAATGGTTTCCTGAGTATGAATAATTAATTTAGTGTGGGGTGATGTTGATTCCCAAAAATGGTTGTACCTAAAGAATAAAACACGTAAGCCCATAATAGGAAAATAAATACCATAACCAATAGCCAAGGAATGACATATGAAATCCAAACAAATAACCTATGTGTGTGCCCAACATGGATTGCCAAAAATATAGGCAAAAGTTGCTGGAAACTATATCAATGTGTGCTAAATGACAAAATAATAAGATCCAAACATGCAATTACTTAAATATAGGAACCACATCAGAAATCACATAGATAAATGGTGAAAGTTAAGACTAATAATTAATCCTCATATCTAGTTGAGAATCAATGGTGGGAGATGGTGGTTGATGGCATCAGGTAGTCCAAAGCATTAACTACTAGGTGGGAAAAATGATGTAATAATGTATGTGGTTGTAGTTGGTGATAGGAAGGGATCTTAGGAGCCTATAAAAGGTAGATAAAGAAGAGAATAAATAGGTTGGTTGAGGATGGTGATGAGGATATTGTGTTGGTAATCAAAGAGACATATCCAACCCATTTTAGAGACGTTTTTGAATTATATATATAGAAGTAGAACACTATCTTATGATAGAAATAACACTAGTAGATAGAATTATAGTATTTTAGAATGTCAAAACACCTTATAAATCATGGAAAATTATGTAATATTTATATGTTTATCAATAAATACATACCATTAAATTTATGGTAGTTTCTTATGTCTTTGAATTAATAGCACTTTTGTCTTCCTCAATTTTGTTTGATGCATATTAGGTCATGTTTTGCTATCTACTAGTGGAACCACTATATACCACATACATCTAAGTTAGTTTATGTCCATGGTTTAAGAGAAAAGGGATAAGTACACTCCAGACACAAGCACATGAGAATAATATCATAGGAATATGATTCCACCCCATTGCAAGTAACTAGCCCCAACCCAACATAGATTCTCCTCTTTGTGCCTTAGGTGAGAAATCAAAGTCCCCTTACATGATATGTCAATGCAAGAGATGATTCATCAAATGTTGATTAATTTAAATGGACCAACACACTTAGAATTAAACTAAACTCAGCATGACAACATTTCATCTCTCTAAAAACATAAACATATGCGCATGAATATAATATTTCCTTATCTTCATTTGAAAATCAATGTGATAGTCAAATTGTACAAAAAAATGCTAGTGACATTGAAAATGTTTAAATTTTTATTATTTCTTTAAAAAATTCATGTGATATGAATAATACGATATACAATGCTTCCAAATTATACAATAATGTTGTATTAGAATTTAATCCTAGAAAAAGCAATGATATTAGTAATTAGTTCATCATTACCTATGTTTCAATTGTATGGTAAATTACAACCTATGAGTACACCTTTCCAAACTACACTATTCCTACTAGCCATATTGTGTCCCTGATGAATGATATAGGAGACCTTTAAAAGTAAGTATTAACTCTTAAATATTAAATTAAATCATTTCATCATAATAGTAATAATAATATCATTAAAGACCAACCTATTACACAAATTGTACTCAAATATCCATACCCATAACAGTTTGGCATGCCTATAATTCCCTTATTTGATGGTCGTGGAGACTCTACTAACCAATTAACACAATAGTGTATGATCTTTTGTTCATTAGGATAATGATGAAAACATATTATTAAAATGTTTTCATGGGAGTGTAACATGAGATGCTTGGGATTGGCTCTATAGTCTTCCTAATGGGTCTTTACTTGCCTTTAAAAGATTATAAGACACATTCTTATCAGATTATCACGAGCATGGAATGTCTAAATTAACATTGAAATATTTACAAGGATTAAATCAAATCCATGATGATCTTATGGTAGATTATATTATATAATTCAATAATATTTTACATTCTTTGACATATCAACCCTTAGATTTGGAAATACAATTATATTTAGTAAGGGTCTTTTTTCTCCAATTAGATAAAGAGCATTTTATAATCTTTACACATATTTTGACAAATTATATAGGGATGTACACCACTATGCTTGTGATTTAGAGGGTAATAATACAAGTGAATTATGACCACCTTCACCAAAGCAACAAATTACCACTCAAAAGGTTAAATCCAATTCATCTTCTCTAAAATAAAAAAGTATTGTCAAAGATTCCTACAATGAGGAAGAGTTGATAAAAGAGGTTTTTACCAAAGGTTAATAAGAAATAATCTATTCTTTATCCAAAGAAAAAATTTCATATCAAGGAATAATCAGTAAAAATTATACATAGAGGAAAATAATTAGTTTATAAATGACACCTACATTAAAGGTATCTATTTATACTAAGAGGAAACCACTTAAGCTTGATCACTTTAGAGATCGATGATATATTATATACATTTTTGGATTGCAAGATGATTAATCTCCCTCTGAATTCCTATCATCCACCTCATAGGTTTGATAATATATAAGGTCAACCTTTTTTCACTTACCATGGTATTAATGGGCATTGTGATAATGATTTTGATGTTTTATGACAAAAGCTTACACAACTTGTTGATAGAAGAGTTATCACATTTGAAAAAAAGATAACAAGGTATTCTTTTCCCACTTATTATATTAGTTATTCTAAGAATACTAATACATCCCAATACATTCCTACTAAGCAACAAATGGTCTATCATCCCTTGAAGAAAAAAAATACTAGAATAATTCCTTTTAGTTCACATTATAACATGACCATATTATCCCAAGATATTCTCCCCCTAAGGAGCCATTGGTCATTCAAGCTCTCAACAGAAGTGATACTAAAAAAATCATGCTTATAGAGGTTAAGGAACAACATGGTACAAGTGTCTCTATATCCTCTCTAAAATAAATATGGAAGAAAAAAGTGAATCAAGAATCTATGGATCAACCAAAAGTACATGTTTATAGAGTAGTACAACAAAATTAATCTTAACCATTTCAAATATTTCATCAATATATTCACTAACCAAAGTCGACTCTATTTTTATAAACACTTTAGGGCAACTTATTTTGAGTAACATTATCATATAAGTGATACTATAAATCATGAATGATAACATATAAATAACATTATAAATGCATCATACAACCTTAACTTTTATAATATTCAATTAGAAATAATTCAACTATGAAAATCATAATGCATAAATTAAAATATATGACATAATAATCTAAACAATACAAACACACATGAAAATATCTCATATATATCAAAAATCATGTTTACAGTACAACAAAATTCTGTCAGTGATGGGAGTACCCTCATCATCTAAACTATCACTAATGACTAGATCCATAGCCTATGAAGTCAAACATCCATCTGGTCATACTGCTCCCCAAAATCATGATGGTGAATTGTATCATATGATATGCCTCTCAATAATTCATGTACTAACCATAGCATGTGTATGCTTAGTCTATAAAGTAGAATATCAATCAATAAAAAACCCCAATAAATTATAATCATGAGTAGGCACATGTTGTCTATCAAGCTTTGCCTATAAATCATCTCATTCTTTAGAGGCTATAATATATGTACGTAATGGCACAAGATCAAACAAAAATGCATGCTCATGTAAATATGGTCAACCCACTCAACTAAGCCACCACCATGTCATAAGGCACATTTCATATAAAATAATAGATGGCCCCATCTACCATAATAGACTAATATGCAACACCTGAAATATCAATTACATGATTACATTAACAACTAAATATAATAATATAAATAATTAATTAAATCAAAATGAAACAAATCATGTAAATAATCACATTCAAACACAATAGTAGCAATAGTTATGGAAATAAAGGCATCCACATTAATAGGTTGTGGTATAGGCTAAGGCCCAAGCCATGGTGTATATGGTGCTCCTACTTTGTCTAAATCTCATCCCCCATATCCACCTCCTCCATCTCCATCCCCTCAATCATGTGTAGGGGGCACAATACTAGGCTCACCCACTAGAATTAGAAATAATATATCCATCAAGCAACACTCCACCAATGTATGTATGTTTTCATGCACCCTGTATCATTGGCTACTACTAGTGCCACCGCATTATCATGATCCTTTGTTGTTTGACAAGCCAATTCAACCCCTATCAAGTTAGGCCTCTCTTTAGCTCTAATAGCATCTTTAGTGCTATGTTTCCATACTAAAACCTCTCAATAACTCCTAGAAAATAACCCTATATCCACATACTAATTTGTATGTGATGAATTTATCTAGAATCCTCCATCTACCTCCCAAATCCCATATATGGATATCACCAAATCATATCTAAAGTTAGTGTATCTAATATAACCCTATACTTAGTGGTGCTAAAAACCCTTTTCCATGGTAAAACTCAACAAGATGTCAAGACATCAAGATGATCCCAGTCTCCACATAGACCACCAAAGGATTAACCATAGTAATATTCTCGTAAGCCCATACATGTAATAATTTGGCTACTCGAAGACCACCAACATGAACCTCTAGAGTAAATCTATATAAATATTTATATAATTGGGCTACCATGCGATGACCCAAAAAATATATGGTAGATATCTCCTCACTAGAACATACAATATCTTATATACAATAAGAGATCATGATTGCTTATTCATCCATTAATATAAATAATGCAAGCACACAACATATAAACTTCTATAACCATGGAAAATCTAGTCACATAATCTAATCAAGAAATATAGTACCAACCTAATTTACACCCTATCATTGACCCATCATATAACTATGGGCTTGATAAATACATGTTAAAATTTGTGTCTCCACCATAATATCCTTCTCTCTAACAATAAGAAACCATAAGATGTTCCATATATGCTATAATGTGATAATCATATTGCTTATTAGTAACCAAAAATTATAATTATCAGGAATCCATCTCTTGACCAATGTTGTCATCAAGTGCATATTGTAAATAACTTGAACCAATTAGAGAACATGGGCCAAATTGATCTCCTATATTATATACTAATATACATTATCTAAACTAAGATTAATTAATGCAGTCATGTGTCATCCATATCATAACTATTGTGCATGCAAATTACACTGCAAAACAAGACACATGAATAAAATAATGTCAAATGTATAAAATAAATGTAATATACATAAATATATTTGGAACAAGTATTAAAAGGTAACAAGAATAAATCAACCCAAATTTTTGGTACCATCAAACACTGTCATTGCACTTAGGAAAATAATGTCATGAGTCATGTCAATATCATCAAAATCCTAACAATACTGACCTAAAAAAATAAGATTGTCAACTCTAAATTTCTAACTTTAAAAAATGTTAAAATAAAAAATTCCAAAGTTCCATAAAAAATAACTACAAATCATACAATTTATGGGGAAATTCAAGTATTATTAATACTTACCAACTCATTTTTTATTTTTTTAGTTGGTTTGCACATGCTCAAATTGAAGAAAAATTTCATCCCATCAGCTAGTCATATTGGCAACACAGAGCTCAATTCACATAATGAAAAAATAAAAAATAAATTACAAAAACCTTTTCAACCTACTATTTATATGAGTTGACTATTTACAATATTATTTACTAGGCCTATTATGCATCTAGTTAAATTATTGATCTAAAAAAATTTCAATAAATATTTTAAGCATCATTTATTAAAAAAACATCTTGTAAATTTTATTTGGACATGCATGACACGTTATCCCCCATCATAAAGCTACTTGGTCACAATGTCCACTTTTAAAAATGGCCAATTTTTATATATTAAAATATAAACCATGATATTTATATACATATTTCATTACCTTTAACAATCATATCATCAATAGAATGCAACTATTTCTCATACTATCATCTATATTATCTTCAAACTAACATGATTTTCATTTTGACAACATTAAAAACTGATTCTTTATATTCTAATCATTTTAATTAATCACACTTGTTTAAACTCAATATATATTTCAATTTTATATTCTTATCTATCATCTTGAAAGGCGACATACATGGTGAAAATCATAAGAATGATACTTATATGAAACCAACATGATTCAAATATTAGATTAATCATTATGACACAATTTAGCCTCAAAGGTTTTTAGATATTAGATATAAATCAAATCCATGAAAAATGGGTATAGATTATGAGGACATATGATATATATATGTACACACACTACAAACTACAAAATTTAAAATGATAAATTTCACAATTACATAGAATTTAGAGTGGTTCAAAATTCAATTATTATTATAGATTATGGGGGCATATGCCATGCATAGGCATTCACATTATAGGAACAGATTAAATATTCATATTTTTTGGGTGCATATGCATGGACATATGTGTACAATATTCAAATATAGATTACAAAGTTTGCATTTACATACAATTAAAATTTTTACATTTATCACATGGGGGCATGAGACAAATTCATGCACACATTATATTATTTCATATTCAATGGGCATGATATAAATTCATGCCACACTATCATTACTTCTTATTATCTGAGTCCATGATAGGGGCATGGATGTTATTCATTCTCTTTTGATCTTGAATACAAGAACTAAGGAACAAAATGATAATTGAATGTAAAGGTCATCTACAGTGACTAATTTAGTAAAGTGCATAATGCATATTGGAAGTTCAGTGCCCTTCATCATTATAACCATCAAATCCATTATGGATTCTAACCTATTTCCATCTTGGTGTTATAAATACCAAGAGTGTAAATTTATTTTTATGTGTTCCTCAATCAATTTATATATACATACATGTTCACTTCAAATTGGGGCTTGATGACCCTCAATTCACCATGGTTTGATAGAATAACCATCTCTCCAACATCATGGTTACTTGAGTTAGCATAGTTGAGGTTTTATTTCCTTCCATGATTTTACTTATCACATTGACCACTTGAAAGCTTGTCTATTTCCTTAGATGGGAAATGAATAGATATTACATGTTACCTCTTTTTCTCCAAAGTGATTGGGTCAATCCTTAACCCTTAGAATTTATGTTTCTTCATGGAAAGCACATAATCCATGATCAAAATCACATGACATATAGGTGTAACTATTCATTGAATAATATTTACAATATCTTATTTATTAATATAGCTTTTAATTGCATTGGATAGTGATCTATCTAATTACATACATATTTTTGTAGGAATACCATGGATCACTATGACGAAAGATAAGTCCACATCATGAGTTTGCATTCTATTTTTCCCATTTATTCATTATTTTTAGTTCCAATAAAATGCTAGATTAAGGGGGGGAGGGGAAAATGTAGACACCCAAATTTAGAACAAGCCTTGTTTTATAACATCTTTTAGCCACTTTTTCTTATATGGGTCTCTAGCTAAGAATTAAGTTATTAGTGGTGCATGTATTTTGTGTTTTTTATTTTAATTGTTGATTATATATGACTTTGCGATCCCATTTTCCAATCCACATTACATGGATATGTATTTGACAATAGAAATCTCTAACCACATTTTATCATTTTAAGGTTGTTCTTGTCCTAGATTGATTCTAACCATTACGGTCAAGATCAATCGTCGATCTTGATCTATTTCAATAGATCTTGACCCTTGATCTTTTAAATTATTTATTTGGACACATTTAATTTTATATCCATTACTTTGGTCCTTTTTATTTTATCTTGGGTTTGTTTAAGCATGCCACTAAGTCTTTAATTCAGATTCAAAAATATTCCTATATAAACATAATTGTTAGGAGACATTTGAGATGAAACATATTGACATGACAAGAGCTATAGAAAATTACATATTAATTATACTAAATAATTAGAGATAAATTTGAAGTGTTAAAGGTTAAAAATGCAATTTGCACATTTGTTTTAAGGGTAAAATAGGATAAATAATATTTAATCTTGAATTCACCATTACACACATACACATTAGTGGGAGAACTAAATTTAATTTTGATCCCTCTTCTGAGAAATGGAAATGTAGTGAAATTCTTGGATGATTAGTGGGGATTAACCAAGGTTAGTCCAACTCAATCCTTTTTCCCTGATTCCCCCAGTTCATGTCTCAAATGTTTATGTAGGAAACTAGGGTTTGATTTGTCAGGTGCATGAATGTATGTTAAAAGGATAGAGAAGGTATAAAATGGAATTGTTGATGCAGACAAAATGTGATAGAATAAATTAGAATATTACACCTATAGAGTCAAAATAGACTACTACATGTCTAAATTATTAGTCGATCCTATCTACTAATTGTTGATATCAAGTAAAATAGAGACAATAACTAATTTTATAAATAATTAGAATAAAGTCCCCTTCACACATTATTAATACCAAAAATAGACTTGTGTAAATTTAAGAAGTGTGATAAATAAACTGATGTTATGGTAATATTTTAATTTACATGTTTTAATCATTATTTTGTGTATAATCTATAATTAGATTTTGTTCTATTAGTTTATATATAGTTGAAAGGTTATTATTTCAATAATTTAATTTTAAATAAAAACACTTTAACTTTTATCTCTCATTTTTATTGATATTTAAAGTAAGATGAAAAAAATTATGAATGAAAAAGTGTTTTACATTGTCAAAAAAATTGTCTTTACCTTTTCTTGAATGATTCACAAATTTGAATAAAAAGGTTTAAGCATCCTCAAGTGCTTCTCTCTCAATCAAATGGAATTTATATGAGTGTCTAATAGATAAACTATATTGTAGATTGAAATATATAGTGAAATGGAACAATTTTTTATTTATGATATTGAGAAATATCTCTCACACACATACACACAATAAGGAATATTAAAGAATATTGGTTAATTATAACTTGTTAAAATTTATAAATGATTTTTAGCATGTTTATAGTACCTTAAAGATTCATTTTTTAAAAATAAATGTATATTCAATGGTATGAATTGTATTTTATAATATAAAAAAATGGCAAGGAGTGAGGAGTGATAGAGTGAAGAGTAGAGTGAGATAGCAACAGAAGGAAAAGAATCATGTTGTTGGGTTGATGTGAAAGGAGAGGATGAGTACCTCCACAATAAGGCAAAGGCAGAGGTTGGTGATGACAGTATTGATCAAGATTCATTCAATGAAGAGCTTGAGGGAAAAAGAATCTTTGATCTAATTGAAAATAAGCTTCAGATTTTTGTAAACCGTAAAATCTTTTTAGTTTATTCTTTGGAGAAGATCAGATAAATTCATGAGTCGAAGTCGATTGAAGAAGTAGATCGAATTAGAGGTCTAAAATTGCTTCTTTTCTCCCACCTAATGTCAGACTTATCTATAGCAAATCCTTTAAATTATCAAATAAAGGTTGATGTGGGGCTTTCAATTAAGGTTTCTGAATTGATTCCAGAGATTTTAGTGGATCTTAATTGCTAGAAGGATAAATTGAATGAACTTTTGAATAGATCAATCTTGTGTAAATTTATGGGAACTTGGCCGAGTCTAGAGGATTTGAAGAGGTGGATGGGTTAGGATTAGTGTTTCTATTCAAGCCTTGACATAAAATTAATTCTAAAAGGATTTTTTAAGGTTACTTTTCAAGCAACTGAGGATAGGGAGAATGTCTTTAAAGGTAGACCTTGGCTCTTCAAAAATGCAAGCTTATATTTGAGGCCTTGGACTCCTAATTTCAATCTGAATCAAGAATGGCTCTCTATGGTCTAATATGGATAAGACTCTACAAACTTTCCCCAAAATGTTGGTGTGAAGACATTTTGAAGAAGCATGTAGAGAAGTAAGGGCATTTTATTTACTTGAGAGAGGTAATTGCTAAAGGTATTCAGGGAGCGTATGTTATAATTTATGTTAAGATGGATCTGAGTAAACCTAATCCTTAGATGGTTAAGCTTTGTTTAGATAAGGATTCTTAGCTTTACGAGATTAATTTTGAATGTCTCCCATTTAGATGTTTTGGGTGCAGAAAAGTAGGTCACACTTTGGTCAATTACCCTAGAATGGCCCATTGCCATGTTGGGACTGCTTAGAAGAGGCCTAGGGATGTGTTTCTCAAATAATCTAGGAAGAAATTTTTTGATCATGATCAAATTAAATGTCTCAAAAGGTGTTAGCAGAGGGTGACTTATGAAGAAAGGCAAGTTTGGTTCTGATGGAGACACCATTCTCAATTCTTCTATCTGGGGAAGTTTGATTTGGATTACCAACCTAAGCCTATCAAGGATCTTGAGAAGGAGTCTTCTCTTAATTTGGAGCTAAGTTTGGATCTCATGGTTAAGAAATCTTGTGGCAGGGCCTTGGGTCCTTCTTTAAAAGAAGTTGACCAGAGGCTTAAAGCCAAAGTGAGTTTGTTTTTTTGCAAGGAAAATTGTCCACTAATTTTAGAAGATGTACAACCACTGATTTTGGAAAGAGAGAAAGAGTCTTCAAAGTATGGATATGTTAGTCACCCTAGGATGGAAAATATTTTTAATATAGAGGATGGAGAGATCAACCCTCTTTCTTTGGTACATCTAAACTCAGAATGTAAAGAAACATAGCTTTTTCCTAGATCATCTAAGCATCTGTAAAGCTCAATTTCTATGAAATTATGTCTTTTGGTAGGCCTTCAAAAGAGGCATTGTAGGAAAAAATATAGTGAAAATATTTAAAGTGAATCTCAGGCTGACTTAGTGCAAGGGAGCCAAAGGATGCTCCTTGATATGTAGCTAGGGAGAAGAATCCCCTTTTCCACCAATCATTTATGAAAAAATTAAGCTAAAATGTCAGAAATTTAAATACCTCGACAAGTACTACTTGGTTAAGTGCTTGGTGGAGCTTTGGGTGCCCGATATTCTCTTACTTCAATAAGCCAAGGATGTCAATGAGTTATAAGATAGAGTGGGTAGAGCTTATTGGCCTAGGGAAGAAGCTTGTTGTGTTGAAGTATTCAGAATAGATGGGGGGTAGTTCTTTGGAAACCTTTGAGCTGTAGTTTTAAGATGATCTAGTCAAACTCTTAGAGTTTATCTATGTTGGTCAAAGATTTTGTTAGCAACTTCTTCTTTTTGCTTTCAAATATTTATGGCCCGATAGGAGTAGATGAGAAGAGGATGTTGTGGTATAAGTTTATCCTTTTGAATGGATAAGGGGAAGTGGTTGATTGGGTGTTTGGTGGTGATTCTAATGCCACCCTCTACATATTAGAATTGAAGGGAAGCTTAATGGTTTTTTCCCAGGTAATGACCAAATTTAGTAACTTTTATCAAAAAGTTGGCCTTTCTAATTTGGATTACTATGGGGCAGCCTTCACCTAAAGTAACATAAGACAAGGGGACTAGTAGATTATAAAGAAACTTGATCATTTCCTGATCAATGATGGGATTCTTGGGAAACTAGTATAATTTATGTCAAAAGTTATTGATTTTGCAAGCTTTGATCATTAGCCTATTTTTCTAAATATGGCTTTAAACTTGAAATCCAAAAAATTCCTTTTAAGTTTGAGTTCATGTGGCTACAAGATTCCTCCTTTGAAGTTTTGGTGAAGAAGTGCTTGAATAATAAGGTTTTTGGATCAAAATGCTTTATTGTCTCTTAGAATTTGAAATTGGTTAAGAAAGAAGCTTTGCTATGGAATAAGCAAAATTTTGGGAACATTTTTTATAAGAAGATTAGGATAGAAGAAGAGCTCAAATCTCTCCAAGTTTCTCTGAAAAAGGGATAATGGTTAATGGATTTGGTATCTTTGGAGCAAAGTTTGATGTTGGATTATCAACAGTTCCTCTCTCTCGAAGAAACCTTCTAGTGGCAAAAATTGAGAGTGATTGGCTCAAGAAAGGGAACAAAAATTCAAAATTCTTTCACTTGACTACCAAAATCCATAGAAATAGGAATAAAATTGATATAATCATTACCTCATATGGAAGATCATTAGTTGAGTTGGATGATATTAAGAAAGAAGTGGTAGAATTATACAAAACCTTGCTGAAGGAAGAAGATTTACCATGGGTTGAATCTTAAGAGTGGCTCTGACAATTTATCCCCAAGGTTATCGCTAAGGAGATGAACTTGATGATTTTGGCCCCTATTTCTTTGGAAGAAGTGAAGGATGCCCTTTTCAGCCTTGGAGATAATAAAACCCTTGGACCAAATGGGTTCCAGATTGATTTTTTCAACATTTATGGGATTTAGTGGGGATTGACATCTGGGAAGTTGTTGAGGAATGTAGGAAAAGAAAGAATGTGTGCAAAGAATGCAACATATTTTTGGCTCTTATTCCTAAGAAAGAGGAGTGTTATTTCTTTGACTCGTTTAGACCCATCTCCTTATGCAATTCACTATACAAGGTGGTCATGAAAGTAATGGCACTCAGATTGAAGGTTGGTTTGGGTAATCTCATTTCAGAGGAATGAGGAGGATTTTTGGTGGGGCAAAAGATTCTTGATGGAATTATAGTGGTGCATGAAGGCTTTCACTCAATTCATATTTATAAAATACTAGGTATGTTCATCAAATTAAATATGTTATAATCCTATGATATGATTAACTATAAATTCTTGGATTTGATGTTGGAAAGTTTTAGCTTCAATGAGGATTGGTGGAGATGGGTGAATAGTTATGTGGAAATGGATTCATTTTCAATGTTAGTTAATGGATTCATTGTTAGTTTCTTTAAATCCTCTTGAGGTCTCCATTAGGGAGACCCTCCCTCTCCTTATCTCTTTTTTATTATTGTCGAAGCTCTTGGGTGAGCTTTATCTAGCGAAAGGAATTATGGCTCTCTCTCAGTGCCAATCTGGAGAGTGTCTCATTTGTAATTTATAGATGACACATTTTTTCTAGGGGATCCCTTAGAAAGGGAAGCTAGATGCTTCAAGTATATCCTTGAATTATATGAAAAGATAACTGGGCATAAATTTAATAGGGACAAGTCCTTTATTTTCTTCCTTAATGTGGGAAGGAATTTAAAAGATAGAAATGTCAACATTCTAGAGTTTGGTGAAAGTAAAGTCTCAAGGACTTATCTCGATATGCTTCTTTTTTTTGGTAGAAATAGTTTAAACATGTGGTACCGATTGGTGAATAGGATTCAAAATGAATTGGAAGGTTGGAAAGGGAAGCGGTTCTTTTCAGTTGGAAAGGTGTAATTGATTTAGTCCTCTCTTCAAGCCATACCAATTTTCATGATGTCAATTTTTTATAATCCCTAGAAAAATTAGAGAAGGTATTACTAAGAATCAAAGGTAATTCCTTTGGAATGGTAGTGATAGGGGTAATAAATTTGTATTGGTTTCTTGGGACAAAATTTGCACAGCAAATCTTGGGGTGGGTTGGGGTTGAGGAGGTTAGACAGAATGAATTATGTATTGGAGGAGAAACTGTTGTGGATAATGTATGAGAATAAGGATAAGTTATGGATTAGAATCTTCTAACACAAGTACCTAGATTCTTAGAAGGTTCTTAGATTATTTACCCAAACTTTGCTTCCTTAGGGGTCTATTATCTGTAAATTTATCAAATCCTATCACAAGTTTATCATCCATGGTGTTAGATGGAAGGATGGAAATGGTCAAAATATTTATTTCTATCATGATTCTTGGGTGTATTTGAAATATTTGGTAACTATTGAGGATTGTTGTTGAAAGGGTTTATGGGACCTAGGTCAGTGATTATATAGAGGTAAGGAATGGGATTGCTAGCTATAAGTCTTTACTCTGGTTTGAGGATATCTCAGTTCAAGATATTGATGATCTTCATATCCTTTTGGATAATTTTATACTTCCCAATAGGATTGTTGAGGGCTTTGTGATTTGTGATTTTTCCCCATATGGATTGTGATGGTTTAAAAATCTTATCGTGTGATTCTTTAGATGGATAGGCTCGATAAGAACCCCTTACCTTCAAAGTTTGTATGGATTCATAAGAGCCATTGAAAGGCAAACTTTTTTTTATGGTTGGTAGCTCTTAGGAAGATTCTTACCTTTGATCAGTTGAAGAAGGGAACTGAAGGTCCTTCTAGGTGTTCGCTTCGTCTCTCTAAGGAAGAATCTTACAACCATATGCTCTTGAATTATTCCTTTAAAATAAAAATTTGGGGAAATGTTTTATCCATATCTAACATTCAAATTCCCTTTCCTCATTATATCAAGTTATTGATGTCCCAGTGGAATTAGAAGTTTTGATCTTCATGCTTGATTGTCATTTGGGAAGCTTCTCCTTTAGCTGTTTGTTGGAATATATGGATGGAAAGAAACATGAGGATCTTTAAATATTCATCCCAATTAGTGGAGGGGGTGTGGGCCATTATCAATAAATATTTTAAAGAGATTGTGGTAGCTTGCAATGTAAGCAGGATCTTAGAAGACATTGTAGAATCTAATTAAATAAAGATTTGGTTTAATATTATTGGAGTTTATAAGGAGTTAGGATCTAGTAAGGCTAAGAAGAAAAGATAGGTCCAAATTTGGAAGCCTATAGAGATAGGTAAAATTAAATTAAATTTGGATTGAGTTGTTAAAGGTAATCTAGGGCAGGCTGGGGCAGGCTGGGTTTTTAAAAATGGTGATGGGAAGCCTTTGTTGATCTTCTCGCAAGATTTAGGTGTGGATACCAATAATTTGGATGAGGATAAGGCAACCCTTTTCAATATTCATATTGAAGAGGGCCAAGGTTGGATAAACTTGGTTGTAGAAGGGGATTCTGATGTGATTGTGAATTCCATCTCCTCAGGAGGGGCAAAGGCATGGTAGCTTTATTCCCTAGTGGGGAAGATTATTTTCTCTTGTGGGAACTTTGATTTGATCAATTTTCAACATATTTAGAGGGAAGGGAATGTTTTTGCAGATTGGGCAATGAATGAAGGAGTTGTCTTGAGACTCAAGTATATTTTGGATTTTAGAGAATGGTAGAAAATTAGCCCAATAGTTTTGGAGTTTGATTTCTAAGGATTGGAAATCATTCCTAGGATCTTCGAACCATGGTGATTTTGGGGTAAGAGGGCTTGATAATGGGATTTGACAAAGGGCTAAAATCCTCCATGTTAAGCAATATCTCTTGACTAAGCTGCTAGTGATTTAAGTCTTTTTATCCTTTGATAGTGGTGTGGATCTAGGTAATGATAAGGCTTATGTTGGATGAGTCATTCCTATTTTTATGGTGATAGACTACCTTGGTTGTAATTCTTCCTCTTTGTATAATACATCCAGCAATTGGTGGTTTTTTCTCTAGGGTCTTCATTTGTGTATGGTCCCCCTACAGTGGGTAACTACTCGTTACTTATCTAGAGGGGTCTAAATCTTTTCTTTTTGGTGGGGTATTCCCTCGGGCTATTTTTTCTATTATTTTTTATCATGGGTTGTACCCAAGTTATCTTCGCAAAAAAAATGTATATTTAGTGGTAAAACATTGTTTAAAATAAAATTTCATATTCTCACACTTGATTATAACTATTAAACACATTACATTCAAAAAATTATGATGTTAGTTTAATTAAAAAATAATATTCTGGTTATAAATTTTATTGTCAATAATTGATAGATTGCATTTTTTACTTTGGTGTGAAACTTAGTTGTGTTAAATTTTAAATTAAATGATAAAGATTTGTTTTATATATATTATCAACTTATTTCCTTCTTTCAAATGAATTTGATTAATATTTTATTAAGATAAATAAATATACCTTTATAATAATTAATTAAATGTGTGTGTGTGTGTGTGTGTGTGTGTGTGTGTGTGTGTGTGTGTGTGTGTGTGTGTGTGTGTGTAACAATCACTACATGTTAAGACAACCCACTAATTGATGGATTTACTATTAATGGAATGTTGTGCTAAAGTGGTTCAATCCATGGGTGTGCCATGATAAAGTGGTCAAATTATTTTTCTTTCCATCCTACATAGTAACAAGTCCAGAGTGAGATGGTGATCCCATATACCAAGCAAAAAAATAGGTCACATTTAATTAAATATATATTATATTTTTTTATTTGATTAGGTAAAAAGATAAATATATATTTCATTTATATATAAAAATCATATATATAAATATATATTTTTATATATAAAATAAATATACATATATATTTATTAAAAAGAGATAAATACGCACACACACCCACACACCCAATAAGAGGCTTAGTTTTGTGTTAGGAAAACCTCCTAGGCTCCCTATTTTCTAGAGACCACCTGTGTTGAGGTGTATCAAACTATATTTATATGGTGCATGTAAAGATAATCCGTGTCTAACTGGTAATGGTGGTATTTTTTGAGATCATAAGAAACAACCTCTCCTAGTTTTATTTTTGGATATCATATCAAATACCAATAATATTGTTGAAGCCAAAACTCTCTTAAAAGATATTCAAATTGTGCTTTTGAAAGGCTAGAATATCATCATAGTTGATAATCAATGCAAACATTGAGGGAAGTGTGAAATCATATAAAATAAATACTATGATGGATGAATTTACGTAGATGCGATCAAAGTTCAACATGATCAATTTTCATCATATTAAGCAAGAGTGTAATAGAGTTGTTGATTGTTTCTAACTAGGGAATTGGATTGATTGGATCCATTGGTATAATAAAAAACTTATAGAAACCACCCCTTCCCAAGGATATGCAAACCATCCTTGTGTGGGATTTTTCCTACATATCTATTTAATCCTATCATTTTTGTGAAGGGTGGCACAGGGGAGTATTATATTTTTTCCCTTGTGCATGAATACTTTCTCCCATGGCCATGACCATCTAAAATAATTTTAAAGTTTATACTTTTATTAGATAACTGTGATATTATGGTAAGTATTCATTGATTAGACACATTAGAATCATCACCCTAGAGGAATTAGTTCTATCATGCCTCATATGAGTGACACCACCATCTTCATTTATGGTATAATATCTTCATTATAGGCAGTGCAAGATTTTGAAAAGAGTGGAGATGTCTATGGGTTTGGATCTCTGTGTCTCCTCAGCTTGTCTTGAGATTGGTACCCCTTTCTAGAACCATAAATATGATCAAGTTTAAATAGTCTTATCCCTCCAAGCCTCAAGCTAGAAAGGGTAAACAAAGGGCAAGTCACCAATTTGGTGAGTTCAAGGTTGATAAATTTGCAAATTATATCAACCAAGAAATTATGAATCCGTTCATGCATGTATGGGTTGGAAGACTGTGGGTGATAGAATTAAAATTTATGAATCAAAAATTAAATATATTTACAAGTTTGAGAAATCCCTCATGTTAGATCCAAAGTAGTATCCTAGTCATAATATTGTGTTTGATGTGGCCTAGTCAAAGGTTATGCAAATATACTATCTAATGCAGATAGAACCTATACCTTTCATGAAGACCACTAGGATCTCAAGATAGTACTACACTTAATCAAGGTATAATTTCTATAAATTGACACCTAATACCTAATGCTTAGAGAAAGGTTAGAAAGTTAGAGTTTTTAGTAGAAATATTGGGTTCAACTTTGCCTAAAGATAATGTGTTTAATCCTCCATTGTGTTGCTCAGACAAAGAGGATAATGAGAATCACGGTGATGTAGAGGATGGATAAGGGGTCCTTATGGATATTGGTAAGGATGTGGTATAGGAAAATGTTTTTATTTTACATTAGGTTATTCCCAATCCTAAGTATTGACATATATATGTATTCACATGCACGGTTCTTACTTTCAGTTATTCTAACATGACTTATTTGCTCTCAAATATTGTACCTATTTGCACACACTTCCTAAAATGTATTATTGTGAGGTTTCAATATTATTTTTATATTGTTTTCTTCTCTATAGGGCGATGATCCATTTGAACATACTACGGTTTTAATTTTGGATCCCTAGGGTGGTCTTAGCCTATTTACATCTTCCCCCCTTGAAGGCTTGAAAATGAATGGATTTTAGACTACCAATTGTGTGATATTAAATTTTTTTGGTGCAAGTGGATTGATCATATCATATCAATGCAATTGGTGCTTTCAATATTTGTGGGCCTATGCATGCATAAGATTTTCCCTTAATGTAATTTTAACACATTCAATTAGAGCTAGGTCATGGGATATTAGCATGGCCTTTTGAATCAGTTATGGTTTCTATCTCATTTTAAAATTTTGGGTCACTTTTCACACATATTTTCATTGCATGGTATTAATGAGGTTTATTATATGGAAAAACAAGTTTATTTGGGTCGCATTTGAATTTTTGAGTGATATTTCATTTATTGAGCTAGATGTTCATATTTTATCTCTCTTGTTGTGTATAGTTACCTTATTATTTAATATTTTTTTGCATGACTAGAATGATCCTCATCCTTCATATCTAGAAATATTTTACTCTTCATTTTATACCCATTGTGGATATTCCTTGGGTTTGGTCTTGATTTTATCCTTTGGAAATCTAGGGCCTATCCCAAGTGTGTGTGTGTGTGTGTGTGTGTATTAAAATTATAAAATTGAAAAAAGGGGAAATCATATGACTATATAGATGACTATACAAAGGGTAGGGGAATGAAAATGTCATCCCTACATTAATAGGATTGGGGATGGGGATTTGGTGGTAGTCTTACCACCCTTGGGTGATGATAATATGCAATAGTCATATATCTATTTATTATAAAGTAAAGGGTGTGAGATTCAACCCCAACCAAACATCAACCAAATGTGTGTGTGTGTGTGTGTGTGTGTGTGTGTGTGTGTGTGTGTGTGTGTGTGTGTGTGTGTGTGTGTGTGTGTGTGTGTGTGTGTGTGTGTGTGTGTGTGTGTGTGTGTGTGTGTGTGTGTGTGTATGTATATGTATGTTATATACTTATACATACACACACACACACACTTACATGTGTGTGTGTGTGTGTGTGTGTGTGTGTGTGTGTGTGTGTGTGTAACCTTGCATTATTATTTGAGAATTTTCCCTTGGATGCAACCACTTATTCTCAATCTAAAACAATAACGTTGTGTATAGTATTTAAATATATATTTAAAATTGTCATCTTACTAAGAAGGATGGTGGATGAAACACTGCTAGGAAGGAATTTTGAAAATGGATCTAGGTGGGAAATTTTAGGGAAGGAGAATGATGATGGAGATCCTAATGATCCCAATGATACTAATGATCCTAAAGTAGTATCAGTTAGGAAAGAGTTATAAAATAAAGTCTTAAGAGAGGATCCATGAGTTTCAAGAGAAAAGGCAGAACATGATGACTATTCTTGGATATAAAGTTTTGAGTAAGAAGTATCAACTAAGGAACAAGAAGATGGAGATCCTAATAATTTTAACATTCCATAAAATGAAATGGATAAAAAGAAATTGGTAAATCAGGGCCCATCTAGGGTTTCATAAGTTTCAATAGGAAGAATATAAATAAATTATATATATTGTGAATAAAGGTTAGTAGGAAAAAACCTTGATCTTATGAATAATGAGTTTCATATACTTTTTCCATCGGTAATAGAAGAAGGTTTTTGTCTTCAAATTCTTGATAAGATAGTAGAGAGAGATAACTTAAAGATGGAAAATTATCTATTTGGAATTTTTTTGGGTAACATACCAAACATTGACATATTTATGGATTGGAAAAATAGGAAATGGAAACCTAAAGACCACCTTGATATTTCATCCCTAGTCAATGGGGTTTTCCTTATCTCCTTCTCTATTAGAGATTACTATGTTAAAAATATTCTAAGGGGACCCTAGTTTTTAGAGAAAGCAAATATCTTTCTAAAAAAGTGGGAACCTTACTTTGATCTACTCAGGGAGACCTTCAATGAATCCCCTATCTAGGTCAAGTTGTTGGGTTTGCCGTTAGAGTTATGGGAAGAATAAATCCTAATAGGTATAGCCAAATCAATCAATCAACTCTTATCCTTTGATACAATTACTAAATCATGAAAAATAATGGTGTACACTAGATTTTGTGTAAATGCTTCATATGAGATTATTCTTCCAACAATAATAAAGCTAAAATCTAAGTATGGATATTGGAATCAAAATATTGAATATGAAAAATGTACGATATCTGTAAAAATTACAAAAAATAAGGACATGATACTAGAGGTTGCCTAGATATAAATAAAGAAGGTCTAGAAGAGATATGAAGAATTAGATATTATCAACAAAAAATAGTGAAGGAAAAGTATCTTGATGACCAACACAATGAAAAGATAGAGCTAAATCAAGAACTAAATGGGGACAAAGATGAAGGAGTAAGTGAAGGGGACCACCAAGAAGTCTCCCATGTTTATTCATTAGTTCATATACCATTAGGAGTAATTATATATACTTTCATTGTAGAAGAATAAATGTTAAAGGATAAAGATAACAAAGGAAGCCTCAAATTGAAGGAAATAGAACTTAAAAAATGAGAAGTATCAAGAAAAGAAGAAATGGAAGAAGGGGGAATTATTTCAAAGGAGGAAATGATTAAATAACCTTCTGATATGAATGAAGTGGTTCCATACTCATTTACTCAAAGTATGGAAGTTAAATATCTCATTTCAAATTAGAAATTTAGCTACAAAAATACAAAAATTTATAAAAATAATTCTAATATGAGCATGAATGGAAAACCCAAAAGACTCAAATTGAGAGATGTCCATGTCAAGGAAACAAACAAAGAGGTGGAAAACAAAACTCAAAGAACCATTGAGGTGAGTAGGATCTATTCAAAGTTTTAAAAATGACAACCACTTTAGGGCAAGCAAGAGGGATCTTTAATCAAGATTAATATAGAAAATTAAATATTCTAATAAAATATCATGTACCAAACATTTGTTTACAAAAATATATATAAGTTTAAGAGTAATATTTTTTCAAGTACAACAAAAGGAATTAAATTTGGTAGAGTCTAACTATTATTCATATATGATTTTTTAGGGTTTATGTAGTTTGAATGAATTCTAGTTGATTGTTTCTTTGTTATGTGAAGGTTTGCAGTTAGTCAGGCTAGTTTCATATTTATTTTTTATTTTGTGCTTTATTGTTTCATCTCTTATAAATTTATAATAAATTAAGGGAGTCTTTTGAAACCCTTTATTTACCCTTTTCAAATACGCACACATACTAAACATATACATATATATATATTTTGTAAGAATTATATTTTAAGATGATTTTATAAATTATATTTTTTACAAAACAAAAAATATATACATAATATATGTATTTCAAATAAATGAATTAAATTTCCCCAAGAAATAAATCCATCTTCTACTCCTCATCTCTATGGAAATAATTTGTAAACAAAATTGGAACAAAATGAAAAAAAATAATGATAATAAAATGATTTTGTTTTCCCATAAAGATGTTTAAGGAAAAATTAGGGATTTATTCATCCAATGGCTAAGATTAGATTTGATCCAATGAGGATAAATCCATCTAAGAGGACCTTTGACTTTTATAATTTGCCTTAGTGGCTTTTAGTGGGATCGTTTACTTTTAATATGAAAACTTTTAAAACGAAATAAAATTTTATAGGGTGGGATTTATTTTAGGATGGTCTTAGTGTGGGAAGTGACATGTAGACACTTTTGACCACACCGTTATTATTGTATACCTTGAATTTAGAGTTTTAAGATTATTTTAAATGGATTTCAATGGAACCTTAAAGGCCTGGAATGATAATATTGAAATTCTCTTTGTCTCTAATGCAAGTATTTCGAGTGGAATTAGTTTATTAATGAAAAACTATTAAATTAAAACAAAAACAAAAAATTTCCTTCTTTAGCATGTTTTAAATAGTGAAAATTTTAGGTCATAATTATACACATCTATTTTATAATTATAAGAGAGAGATGGGACACACATACGTTTTAGTTATCTATTGGAGGATGTATGGAGGATTATAGAGATCTTAATCATAGGAAGTATAATTGTCATGGAGGATACCACATGTGAGAGCTGAGTAGTAGCTCAAAATTATTGCATGGATGGTGTTGTGCGAGGATATAAGAGAGGTCTGTCTAGCCTTGTTTTGAGTGATATTTTTCTAGTTGATGTGTTTAGGTTACATAAATATCTTAGCATTATTATATTAGAATTTTTGGTTGTGGTATCATTGGTGTAAACTATGTTTATGGAATGCGAGCCATTATTTAAAATATGGAAGAGAATCATATTATATATGTTTAGTGTTGATGTATGATGGTTCATTTATATAGGGACTTATACATATTTATTACTATAATGTTAGATTGTTAGCGAGAATGTTATCATAGGTGCGGGCTTACAAAAATCTTTCAGTTTATACGATTGATTGGTTTACTTTTATATGGATGGAATAATGATAGCTCATATGCATCTAGATGGGTTAATTTACTTGTGAGGAGACATAGAGGGTGAGACCGATCGATATTGATGCATGTTGGATGAGTTTCAGGATGGAAAGATCATATGTAGAACCTATAAAGAATACCCATGCTAGTTCAAGGATGTAGTTCAATTGTGTCAGCTCATAATTAGTTTGTGATAATGGCCTTGATTTAGGGGTGTTATTGAGAGAGTTTAGTTTGAGTGTGTTGTAAAAAAATTGGGTTATGATAAGGCAAATATTCGAATGGATTTATATGGAGGAGGTCTCATGTGTGTCCTCTGAGCATAGGGGAGAGATCAAAACTTGATGTGACAAAAATGATATGAAAAAATGATGATGAGGAGGATGGGTCTATCATTGATCCAAGTGTAGATAAGGCTAGTGGCATTGAGGTAGGGGTGACATTTGCACTGATATTTGTAGCATTAGGTGGTGAGGATGTGATGCAGGAGGAGGAACCTCATTTGGAAAAAATGGGTGAGGATGTAGGTGGAGTGATGATAGTAGTGGCTCAAGGGGTAAATATTTGTATGGATGATACAGGTAAAAATGTGTATTAATAGTTTGTCATTTGATGATAATGGTATTCTTCATTGATCAGATATTTAAAAATTACATATTTCATATTGCAGTATTTGTTTATTGGATTTTTGTTATTGAACCTTCATTATTGTTTCAGTTAATTTCACTCATTTCTTAGTTTGGAAGTCAAGTAATGAAACTATTAATAGGGTGTGTAGAAGAATACCTGGTAAAGTGCGCACGTGAATCCAGACGATAGTGGGAACTCTTCTTTGGCTAGAAAGGAATAACCTGTAGATAAGAAAAACACTCGAAAAGGAGTTTGTTAGATGGATGCTTGATTGAACTGCCTAGTGTAAGCTAGATCCAAGAAGCGTAGTGCTTACTAGGAGGTTGTCAATCCATTGTTATTGATATAAACAAAAAGAAAGGATACTTGCATTCAATGATATGAAATTAAATGCATGTAAGGAAGAGAAAATAAATGCTTGTTCAAAGAAAATAGCTAAAATAGCAAAAAGTGGGTTAATACTAATGCTAAAAGGGTTGGGGCTAAGTTCAAAAAATCAGAAAGGATACTGTGATCAAGCAGAAATTTAAAAAATTAGGTTTAATTGGGGGTAAGGGGCTCAAAATATCTTCCTAGACTCTAATTCCATAGTGACCGATGAAAGTTAGGTGAACCATCGATGATTGGTTTAACCGGTGACGATTGAGGTGACTTTCGGCAGTTGGGCTAATCATCGACAGTTCCCTATGTGTTATGGGAGGATATTGAAGGGGAATTATAAAATGATGAATAAGCAAGCGAGGGTTTTGATATAGGCCTATGGGAGGGAGAATAAGATGTTAAGAGGTCTAATTGGGGCAAGGAGGTTATAAATAAGATGAATCAATGAAATAAAGCACAAGATACATGTAACTTGATGGTGGAGGGTTGAGACAATTTGGCCAAAGTGATGGTACTTTGACTTTTGAAAGTGATGCAGATAGAGGTTTGGGTCTTCAATGTTGTTGTTTTCTTGTTGAAGGGACGTTGGATACCTGCACAAGAAAATACAATACCCTGGACACGAATTCATTTGTGGATCCATTTCACTTCCTCCTTTTCTCCTTTTGTAGGGTGAAGTTACTAATTGGGATGAAGTTGCTAATTTTATAGGGGGATAAAGTTGCATGTTCAAGAGGTTTTAAAAGCAAGTTGTCATTTAGGGAGATGTTAATCTTGCACAAGGTTTTCCTTACTTTAATACTTTAAAACAAGCTCAAGAACCTAACCATCGATGGTTAGGCCAAACAATGATGGTTAGGCCAACCATCGGTGGTCGAAGTGTCAAAGGAAAATAGGTTAAAGCCAGATGAATTAAATAGATGCATTCAATGTGTTAAGTTAGGGGTCAAGTTATTAAGTGAGTCTAGTTGACTAAGTAGTTTACTAAACGCAAGGTCGAACGAGGGTTAAAGAGGTAGTTTGACTTCAAAAGCTATTGTGTGCAATTTTTAAGTGTCTACATTTTGCCCTTTTTTGTTGCGTGGCTTTGATTTACAAGCTGTAAAACAAAAATAGGTGGTTGATCAAGGTTTGGTTGCCTCGAGTATGGGAGGAAGTGTTCCCCCTCAAATCGAGAGTTGATGAGCCAAAAGGAAAATTGGGTCGAGGTTTGATAAATGGTGAATTGGTAAACATGAGGTCGAGGACATGATAGGGTTGGGTATTTGAAATGCAAACATGCACACAAAATATGATAAAGAGAAATAGTCAAGATCGTGCAAAGACTGAAGTTGCCAATGTTCATAAAAATAAGGTTAGTCCTAGAAGTACACATGATAGAGGTAACCAATCCACAAAGTTGGTCATAGTTGATCGGGTTAGGCCGATCAAGCCATCTAGACAGGGTCGATGTTAGTCACAAGTATCCAAGGTAGGTAGTGCTCCCACAAAACAACATAATTGGTCAAGTCATGCATGAGGTGGTGCAAAAGCTCAAAAGTTCAACATGGCAAGGTTTGTTGGTGTGGTCAAAGTGACCATGTAAAGGCATCATAAAACATACTAATGGTCCATGTTAAAAATGACCAATGTCAAGGTAGACATGGTGCAATAGTGGCTTAGTTGGGTATGGGTTGAAAGCGGATGGCTGAGCTAACTCCATATGCATTAGGCAAGTGGACGTTGCCTACATACTTCTATGGACATGAAATCCAAAAAGAACTTCAAGCTAAATGTAGTTCTTCTGAAAAGGTTGGATTTTAAGTTAGGGGTCTCAGGGAGAAGGGGGCAAAAAGACTAAGGGACCCAATCAGTGACAGTCAGGGTGGCCCTTAGGATCGATCGATGACGGTTACCCATAACCATCAATAGTTAGATCAAACCTTAAAAAAACTAAGAAGTAAAAAAGAAAAGGGTAAGTCATTTTTACCATTTTGACTTTTGGATTATAATTGCTTGTGCTCTAAGTGTTTTGTCTTTTTGGTGATTTGGTGTGGATTGTGCTAAGGTGGATAACTGGGAGGGGGTGATTGGTTTGTTGATTGGAGCATTGACTAGATGGAGGGTGGATGAGGGTGCGACCAAGTGGTGGCACGAGGACTCCAACCATGCCAGTGATCATGGAACGAGGTAGGGGTTGTTTTAAAATTGAGAATATAGATAAATTTGTGCATGTAGAATTATATTTGAATATGTTAGAGTAGTGGGGCAGGGTATGTGGAAATGTCCTTGGACCATGATGCCCTAGTTTTTAGGTGTGGATAAAATTGGCCAAATTAGTTAGGGATAGTTGGGGGAAAGAGTTTATTGTAGTGGAGATGGATTGTAGAATAGTATTGGGTGGTTTAATTTTGTTGAGAAGTGAGTTTAGTGGTGTTAGGTGGGAAGAAGGTAGTAGGGTTTTGCCACCGATAGTCATGTACATTGATTGATGGTGGTTCGACCCAACTGGCACTGGTTGATCTGGGGGTAAAAGGGTCTAAAAGACTATTGATGGTTTAAGGAACTATCAGTGGTTGATGTATTAAAGGGGTAAATGTGGTTAAATAGAATGAATGAAAAGTGCTTGGAATAGTTTTGAAAGGTTGATTGGGAAAATTAATATATATTAATGTAGTGGTAAAGTTCTAGAAAAGGGTAGGTGAAAGGTTGTAAAGTGTTTAGAAGAGATGGGTCTAGTTAGAAAAAAAAGGTCCAACTTAGTTTTGATAGGATGGGATGTTGAAAAGGGATGTTAGGTAGAGTGAGGTGAAAAGACCTGTCAAGTGGTGAAAAAGAATGTGTTTAGGTAGAGGTAGGTAGTGATAGAATGACTTAGGTGTTTAAAAGGTGTGTAGATAAGGTTAAATGTTTGTGGTGAGTGTTAGATGTAAGATAGGCTGAAAATGGTAGATGCAGGTTGATATGTGGAAAACCATATGTTCATACAAATATGATTGTTGTGTAGGCCCATAATCAGATTCAAATGAGGGACTGAGTCTCAAGGATCTTTGATGAGGTTTGAGATAGTATGACAGTAGAGGAGTGGAGGCACATGGATACAGTCGAACTAGGGGCTATGATACATTATCAACACTTGTCATGGGATGCGGCTATGATCATCGTATTCATCGAGAGATGGGACCTAGAGATGAACACCTTTATGTTACTGACTAGTGAGATGACCATCTTGTTAGAGGATGTGATGAGGATCACATGGATATCCATCTAGGGGGATCCCATTTATCATATCAAAAGTGAGGATAGAGATTATTATATAGATCTCATATATAGATCCAATCAAGATCATGTTATGTGGCATACATGTGGGTTCAAGATTGGGTCGATATACCAAAAGGCTCTAGAGGATAGATGCCTTCTCACAACAATGATGATGGTAGTGACATGTTTCACTTTTCTAGATTCAAGCCACAAATGGTTTCCATACCTAATGCTAGGGGTATTAATGGAGATGCTACTTGGGGGGATTATATTTGGATGGGCCCCAATGCTACTAGTCCAGATATACTAGGAGCTTTAGGCCTTTTGGGCACACAAATGGTATGGTATTAGTGTCAGTTTTGTGCTACACTATTGGGCATCTAAGTACATTCATGTTGTGATACCATTGGGGGTACCATGATAGGGGTTCACTTAGATAACCTTTCCAGTGGGTTTAATATAATGGAGAATATTGATGCATTGACATGTGTCAGTGGAAGAGCCAAAGACATTGATTGGTTTAGGGATGATTTGGAGGGCTTGGTGGTAGGTGATGTTGTATGGAGGCCATATGTAGAATGGACTATTTGGCTTAGGCACAGGTACCACACATTATCACTCTAGAGCTGGTGATGGATATATGGGAGATAGGATGGGGAGACTGAGTTGATCCCATTTGACTGAGTGCATAGATAGTTTGGACTAGTACAAGGGATCCCCCCTAATTTTCCATGATATAGGAGGATGCAGAGTTCCCACTACTAGAACCATAGCCACAAGAGGTTGTTTTGGATTTTAAGGAGCTCCTAGTGAGGGTGGCCATAGATGATGTAAGGAATGTCGATGGTTATGCAGTGTGGTTCTAGGCTAGGTATACAACAATAGATTTTGTATGGGGTGATAGGAAGTAGCAGTCAATAGATGTGGATCCTTTAAGGGTGCCTACATAGGATGATGGACTAGATATACATGCACTGGTAGTAATTCAGGCCCAAATTATAAGGTTACAGGGGTAGGTGGCCACGTTGCAGGCATAAGTTGTCACCTTACAAGGACAGGTTGTGACTTTTGCAGGTGAGCACAATCAAGCATGGATCTCTCTGGGGTTAGTGACTCACGATAGAGACTCATTGAGATAGAGAGAAAAGGCGGTCACAGTAGTAGTAGGAGGACCACTCGACATAGTTCTGAGGACACAATACCTAGCCACTATTGAGGAGCTTATATATTATGAAGTGATAGTGCTGGTGAAACTACCTTTAGAGATGAGATATGGGGAGTATAGGGCCACTTTAGCAGGTGGGCCATCTATATCTACTCTAAGATAGTGGGCCTCAATAGTGGGATAGGTAGGGATATCAAGGGGACCATCACCAGGTGGTAGTTCAAGTCCAAGTCTAGATGGTTCAGGTGGTAGTGGTGTAGGTGGTAACAGTTTTCATACCCTAAGGGATTGATAAAGGGGAGGTTTTATATGTACATGATTTATATTTAGTATCAACCTACATGTTGATGACATGATATGTATATGAGAGTGGGAGACTGATATATGATGGCATGTATTGTCTCATTGATGTATATGATGATTAGTTTTTTATTATGTTGATTATATTATGTTCATGATTTTTTTTAGATGATATATTGATGTATTATATTTATGATGTAATCATGGGCATGATTAGGGATGATACACATGATGTTGCATGCTTAGTATAGGTATTTTTTTATGGATAGGATGATGATTATTTGTGTATATGATGGTGTGTTTGGCTTTGATTGAGATGTTTATTATTATATAGTTTAGGTTGCATATGAGTGTGAACATTTGATACATAGGTTTTGTTTATGAGTGACTAAGAAATTATGGTTAGGTAGGATTGTGATGATGTGTTCAATAGATAGAATGATATTTTTTTATAGGGATGATGTTGATGATGATATAATAATGTTATAATGGCATGTTGTGAATGGTTACAATGTTATGGTTCCTAATGTTTTGTTTATGGATAGGATATGTGTTTGGTTTATATTTGCCTTGTTCCTAGTGCATAATGTCATGATTGTGTTAATGGGAATGAAAACACATAAATTAGTTATAAACAACAAACTAAACATGAGATATATGACCACATGAAATAAAAAATAAAATGTAAGAAAAAGGCATGATGTTTCTAGTTAGAAATGATGTATCAACAAGAAACCATAGTTGGATTGACTTAGTGAACATAAAACTATCAAATTCTTCACAGGAGCATGCTTTGATTGAATAATAGGGGTTCTTGATCACTTTGTATCAAGTAATCTCATAGTCCCTTGAGAAGAGGTGTGGAAGGAAAGTAGTTGATAAGTAGATAGTTAAATGGGAAACAGATGAAATGGTTGCCTGATGTGGGTTAGCTTGACCCTTCTATAGGTGACCAAAGAACCATAATAGACAAGTCCATGCCTTAATATGAGATGTAGATTGATTAATGTTGTAAGTCTACAAATGGCACTTATAAAAGCCAATTGCAGCTCACTTTCTTTACTTTTTACATAGGATTTTTTGTTGTTTTTGCTATTTTGATAAGTTTTTGAAGTTGATCAATGCGGGAAGCTTCAAATGATTATTCCATAGACATCTATCAAGGGAGTGTTAGGTTGTGGAGCTAAAAGCTTCACCAGGATGCAAACAAGAGAAGTTATGGAGGTTGCAGAAGAGTTGCGGAGTGTCATAGACACCGGCGTCGGTCAGGACAACCGATGACGGCAGGAAGGAGACAGAAGGCAACCGACATCGGTCATGGATCAGCCGGTGTCGGCACCCCCAAGCAGTCAGGGACCGGCGTCGGTCACCTGTGGTTTGAGCTGCGAGTACATTACGGGCAATTGGTTGACTAACCAAGTGTTTGCATGTTTAGAGCTAATTTTAGACTGAGAGCTACAGATTTAATTATTGTACTATTGTCTAATTATTGTTTGGATGAGTCCTATATAATAGACTCATGATTGTATTGTAAAAGTGTGCTAGAAAGCCATAGAGCTTTTAGAGAGAGCTAGTGTAGCTCCTCCTAATTCCAAAGGGGTGCTGAGTGTGTATGATCAGGGAGAGTTGCAAGGTCTGCAAGGTCAAGGAGCTGATCCACCAGGGTACTGGTTGAAGAATCATAAGGACTTGGTGAGGCAATGACAAGGGTTCTTTAGGGGGTGTAGAGATATCTACATGGTGAGTAAGGTCTAGTGATTTGCAGGTAGCAGCAGAGAGCAGGGGATCTACTTGGAGTACGGTTGTGTACTTGGTGAACTGGCAGCGTGTTACTGACTGGTTGGAGAGGTGAACATCAATTCTATATTGGAATTGACTGTTGTGACCGAGAGAGAGAGGGAAGAAGGTCTTGAGGTGTGGCGAACCTTTGAGGTGGAGGAAGAAGTGGCATCTTCCTTATTGTATATTCTTCTGAGTGATTATTAATACAATTGTGTATTGTCTCTCATATTCCTGTGTTGTTTCATATTTCTAGTTACTTATTGATTCTGGTATAATTCCGTGTTTAGTTGCTAATACAAGAAGTAATCACATGTGCTCTATTGGTAGAGCAAGATCCTGACTAAGTAGGGATCGGAGCATGTTTATTGTTTCATGGTTCCCCCTGACAAGTGGTATCAGAGCTTTTGGTTGGGTTACTAACAGGTGGTTTCAGATCTGGTAGTGTTTGTTGAATACAGGTTACTCACAGGGGTTTTTGATTGAGTGGGAGTATAGCAATGGCAGAAGGAAGTAAGCTACGAATGGAGAAACTGAATAGCACGAATGGTCTGATTGATGGAAAGAAAGAGCAAGTAAATAAAGATTGTTGGTTGGTTGCAGATCAACAGGGAGGAGCAGATGTTGCAGGAGATGTTGCACAGGATGTTCTGGATAAAGTGGAATCTTGGTTCACAGATTCTTTTGCCTCTTTCCATGTAGTTTGAAATAGAGCATCTTTTCATGGGTACGTCTTTGGAGACTATGGAGAGATTTATTTAGGAGCTGGAGAGCCTTGTCAAATGATTGACAAAGGGGAAGTGAAGCTAAAATTGCAGATGGATGACACACAGTGGTTGAAAGAATTCATGAAGGTACCAGTCTTGGAGATGAGTCTAATTTATTCAAGAAATTTGGGTGATGGGAGATGTACTGTAACTCTCACAGCGGATATACTTGAATTAGATGGTGGTAAGAAAGTAGGTATCCTTTATCTATCTACTTATATTGTTGATTCACCTTTTGTTGCAGAGATGTGGCTTCATGGGCTTGGTTACATATGTAGGAGGGGAATGTAGGTTCTCAAGCGGAAGACAGATGTTTTTGACAAGCTAAAGAACTGGAAAGCCTTGGTGTTCATGGAGGAGATGACGGACAGAGATCAGGTGAGAGAACTGAATTATTCTGAGTAGAGCAAGGTTGATTTGATTAGGATTTTGATCCATGGAGAGCTCGCGGGTAAAAATTTATCACTCACAGACGAACATAGGTACCGGCATCGGTTAGACAATAACTGATGTCAGCAACAGGAAGACCGATGTCGGTCATAAAGTAACCGACATCGGTCTGGAGCAGACTGGGAGATGGCCGAGATCGGTCACTGGAATGGATATTAGGTGGACAGCAAGCTGTCAACAAGTCTCAAACACTCATGTGGAGGTCAAAAAGGGTAAGTGAACCTCATATTCATTGTTCACCTTCTTTATATTGCTTATTGATGGTCAAGAACTAGGAAGATGTGAAGAGGCAATGCAGGTAGAGTCCAGATACAGTGGGAGCTTGGCATGGATGAGGAGTGTGAGTCCTTGGAGAAGAACTAAACAGGTATTTGTTGGTAGAGTTGTCAGCTGGAAGAAAGCACTGAGAGACGAAATGGATTCCCATTTTAAAGAAGAGAGTGGATGGATACATGAGACAGAAGGCCAAGGCATAAGGTCTTGAAGAAGCTGCAGGACAGTGGTACAGGGTTTGACAGGTGGATGACTAAGCATGGCTTCAGTCAATGTCAGTGTAACTATTGTGTTTTTGTTCTTACCAGGTGGATGATGAGTCACGACATTATCCAGTTACTGTATGTGGATGGTTTGCTAGCAGGTTTTGTACATACAGGGATTTTTTGAGCTAAAAGGTAAGGTTAGTTCAGAGGTGTGTCATGAAGAATTTAGAGCAGTGAAATTCTTTGGCATAAGAGTCATGGAGATTTTATCTCCAGTGGGAGCTGATGTGAAGACGGTGTTGGTGAGGTTCATTACGCAGGATGCAGAATCAGAAAGCACACCAAGGGTTGGACAGTTCAAGCTTAACTTGAAACAGGGTTTGAAATCACATGAGGTCTAGTGTAGACCTGAATTTTCCCAATCAATGGGGGTTGTCAGAAAGTATGGAGCCAATTTAGGGAAGGAGTACTGGAGGGCAGTTCAGTGGGACTAGCAACAGGGATTCTTGTTATGCAGGGTCAAGTTCTTCACTACATGGATGTGTAGGTTCGGATGTGGCAGGTTACTCGAATGAAAGGTATATCATCATAGGTTGTGTGATGGTTGGTCTTCAGGATTGATCTTGAAGAGGGATACAAGTCAGGAAATAGATTAGATGGGCTACAGATACAAGTACAGGTGTAGCTATTTATCTCCAAGTGGGAGATTGTTAGGTTGTGGAGCTAAAAGCTTCACCAAGATGCAAACAGGAGAAGTTATGGAGGTTGCAGAAGAGTTGCAGAGTGTCACAGACACCGGCGTCAGTCAGGACAACTGATGACGGCAGGAAGGATACAAAAGGCAACCGACGTCAGTCATGGATCAGCTGGCGTCGGCACCCCCAGGTAGTCAGGGACCGACATCGGTCACCTGTGGTTCGAGCTGCGAGTACATTACGGGCAGTTGGTTGATGAACCAAGTGTTTACATGTTTAGAGCTAATTTTAGACTGAGAGCTGTAGATTTAATTATTGTATTATTGTCTAATTATTTTTTAGATGAGTCCTATATAATATACTCATGATTGTATTGTAAAAGTGTGCTAGAAAGCCATAGAGCTTTTAGAGAGAGCTAGTGTAGCTCCTCCTAGTTCCAAAGGGGTGCTGAGTGTGTATGATCAAGGAGAGTTGCAAGGTCTGCAAGGTCAAAGAGCTGATCCACCGGGGTACTGGTTGAAGAATCATAAGGACTTGGTGAGGCAAGGACAAGGGTTCTTCAGGGGGTGTAGAGATATCTACATGGTGAGTAAGGTCTAGTGATTTGCAGGTAGCAGTAGAGAGCAGGGGATCTACTTGGAGTACGGTTGTGTACTTGGTGAACTGGCAGCGTGTTACTGACTGATTGGAGAGGTGAACATCAATTCTATATTAGAATTGACTGTTGTGACCGAGAGAGAGGGAAGAAGGTCTTGAGGTGTGGCGAACCTTTGAGGTGGAGGAAGAAGTGGCATCTTCCTTATTGTATATTCTTCTGAGTGATTATTAATACAATTGTGTATTATCTCTCATATTCATGTGTTGTTTCATATTTCTAGTTACTTATTGATTCTGGTATAATTCCGTGTTTAGTTGCTAATATAATAAGTAATCACATGTGCTCTATTGGTAGAGCAAGATCCTGACTAAGTAGGGATCGGAGCATGTTTATTGTTTCATGGTTCCCCCTGACAGGGAGTGGTCTAGGATTGGATTTTATAGCTATCCTTCAAGGGAGCAGTCTACAATGCAATTGATATTTTATATGCATGTTAGACATAGACAAGTCTACTTAGGATCCAAAAGTTGACCTTTATGGAGGCAAAACTTAAGCACAAGAGGCTAATGTTAAATGGGAAAAGTGGTTTGAGAGACAATTGACCATGGGATTTCATCTGATTAAGGATGAAAAGTATCCATGAGAACCATGTCATGGGTAGATCCATGGTGCCCATGCTTAGGATTAGGTCATAACTATGACAGATAATCACATGGTTCTATGTTGTAATCGATTATTATCAAAGTAGTTAAGGATGTGAAAGGTAGCGAAAATATTTTGAAACAAGGGACGAGCTTAAGTTAGATACATAAGTGAGTTTGATCACTATTTCAATAATAGAAAGGATGCAAATGTAAATAATTGAGAGGTTCAAGTTCTGGTTTGCCTTCGAGAGAGGAAAAATGATAAGCTCGTGATCCATACTTATGGGTTATGATATAGGGTCCAAGCCAATTGAAAGAAAATTTTCCCTTTTTGATTTTCTCCATATTAGTTACATGTTGGTTTTCTTTGAGGATGAGGTCTTCAATGTTGAATTCTCAATATTTCAAGTGTTTATTGTATATACATTTGATCTATTCTTGATAAACATGAAGATGATTAAGGGCTGTGAGGTGATGTTCATCAAGGAGTTCAAGACACGTGAGGTGTTCTTGATGATAGTCATTTTTGAAAAGGATTTAATGTAAAGATATGCAAAGGGATGGAATTTGGACTTTGATAAGCAATATTGCCTCAGCTCCAAAGATGAGAGAGAAAGGGGTAGCACTCGTAGAAGTTTGAATGCTAGTGTGATAGGCCCATAAGTGAAGGGGATATGCATATGCCAATCTCAACTCGAAGTGCTTACAACTTTGGCGAGAATTTTTTTAGAGGATTTTTCCTATCCATTTGTTTATGTATGGTAAGGTGAGGAAAAGCTTAAAATGATGTTAAAATCATCACAAAGACCTTGGAATTTTTAGTTTTTAAAAGATTCACCATTATCGGTGATGATCTTATAGGGAACACCGAAGCAGCAGATGATATAGTGATTGATGAAGTTGATAATTTTTTTGGCTTTGGTGGATATAAGGGGGATGGCTTCCACCCATTTGGTGAAATATTTAGTGATGATAATGATATATTTATGTCATTGTGAATAATGGGGGTTGATTTCCTCAATAAGGTCAAGACCCCATTGTGAGAAGGGCCAATAATCATTAGATACTTGAAGGCTATGAGGAGGTGCATGATGTATATTAGCATGTTATTGACATTTGACACCCTTATTTACATGGTTTCAACAATCTTTATTGAGGGTGGGCCAAAAGTAACCAAGGTGAAGGATATGCTTAGCAATAGCTAGACCACTAAAATGTCCCCCACAGATTTTGTCATGCATTTATTTATTAGAATGGGAAGCTTCTTGGCTACACAGGTAATGGATAAGTAGGCCATTGAATCCATGTTTGTAAAGGATTCCCCCTTGTATGTTGTAACAAGAGATACTCCAAACAAAGGCTCTTTGGTCATTCTTTGAAAGTTTAGGAGGAACGATGCCAAGGTTAAGGTAGTCAAAAGATTGGTGGTACAGAATGTTAGAAGGAGACATCTCCACACTACAAATGGTAGGGAGATCATAACTAATATATGAGGGTGTGATAAATTAGTGGATAGTGATGAATATTTTAGATTCAACAAGTTGAGATGGAATTTGGGAAGTAAGGGAGGCCATTTTATCCATGAATTTGTTGGTAGATCAAGGAACGGATTGGATAATGTAATGATTAAATGTTGTTAAGAGTATATCCATGAGTTGTTTATACTTTAAGAGGACATCATTTTTACATTGATAATATCTTGTGACCTGGTTGGTGACTAATTGGGAATTGCCCAAAATACTGATAGTTTTGAATCCCAAAACTAAGGTAGTTTGGAGGCCTATGCCTAGGGTTTCATATTCAACTATGTTGTTGGTGCATTCAAAATCAAACTTAAAAGAGAGGGGAAGAGGTTCCCCATTAAGGGGAATAAGAATAAATCCAACACCCCCAGCATTTTGATATTTAGAGACAACAAAATATGGTCATTTGGTAGGTGGGTTTTTCCTAAGAAAGAGTTGCAATAGACTTGTTTGGAAAGGTGAGAAGAAGTGGTTGATTGTCTAGTAGAGAAGCCTAAGCTAATTGGTTGGTAATGACATGCCCTTTAATGTAATTTTAAAAAAATAACTCAAGATTTAACTTAGCTAAGAGCATGAGCCACTTAGCCATACGTTGGTTTTGGTATGGCTTAGAGTGCATATACTTGAGTGGGTCAGTATTAGTAATAACATATGCTTTATGATTAAGAAGATAATGATAGAGTTTAGAGGATATGAAAACTAAGGTGAGGCAAATTTTTTTGGGATGGGTATACCTAGTTTCATATTTGATTAGTTTGTGATTGATGTAGTAGACAACTTGCTATTTATTCTATTGATCTTGATGAGCAAGCATTTCCCCTAGGGAATGATCCATGGTGGATATGTAAAGGTTGAAGGGTCGGTCATCCTTAGCAAGGGTGAGGACAGGTGGAGAGAGAATATATTCTTTGATGGAGTTGAAGGATTATTGACATTCTTTGGTCCATTTAAAAGAAGTATCTCTCTTTAGCCGATGGTGAAAAGGTTGACATCGATCTGATAGTTGGGAGATGAAATGATGGATGGATTGAAGTTTGCCTTGCAGGCTACAAAGTTGATTTAGGCTGGTAGGAGGAGGCATTTCCAAGATTTCTTTGACTTTGGCAGGGTCTATCTCTATTCTACAAAGAGAAATGATGAATCCAAGAAGCTTACCTGATAAGACCCCAAAAATGCACTTTTTGGGGTTGAGCCTAACATGATAATGAATTAGGTTGTTGAAGATGATGATGAGAACATCTAGGTGAACCTTGCAGTGTTTGGATTTCCCAAAGAGATCATCCACATAGTCCTCTATGATTTTATGGATGATATCGTGAAAGATATAGGTCATGGCCCGTTGATAAGTTGCTCCAACATTTTTTAGTCTGAAGGGCATGACCCTATAGCAGAAGGTTCCCCATGGGGTGATAAAGGAAGTTTTATGCTAATATTTAGGGGAAATCAAGATCTGATTATATTATGAGAAACCATTCATGAGAGATAACATTTCATGGCTAGCTATATTATCAATGAGTTGGTTGATGTTTGGTAAAGGAAAGTCATCTTTAGGGCAAGTGAGATTGAGGTCAAAAAATTCAATGCAAAAGCAAAGGCCCCCTATGGGTTTTGGTGATGGTATCGATGTTAGAGACCCATTATGGATATTCAATGGGTTGAATGAAGTTAACAGATAAGAGGTGTCAAAGTTATTCTTTGACAAGGAGATATATACAAGGATGCATCCTATGAAGTTTTTGCCAAACTAGCTTAACCTCAGGATGGGTGATGATGTTATAGAGGGTGATAGAAGGGTCAATTCTAGGCATGTCCTAATAGGACCAAGCAAATTTTATGCTATAGTATCAAAGGAAAGAAGGATAGTCCTGTATCTTGATGGAATTTAAGGATTGGTCAATTTTGACAATATAGGGGTTATCCTAAGTACCCAAGTTGACATCAATGGTTGATTCATTCAACATGGTTTGGTTCTTATGAGGGAGGGATTTATGAATGAAAAATCCCCCACACTAAGGTAGATGAGAATGGAATCATCATCCTAATGTTGGATGGTGTTGATGGTGGCAGAGTCGCGTTCAAACATTTTGAGATGGATAAGAGGAAAGGTTTTAGTTTGGCCATCCTTTTGGTAAGTCATGGGGCCTAAACTAATAGTATTGATAAAAAAAAAGTTGGATGGGATGATGTTAGAGTCCTCAGATTTGAAGGGAGATAGAGTTGGAGGTTATTCATAGATAGAGGCAATGGTTTTTAGTGAGGTGGGTTCTATTGACACTTAGATTTTCACCCTTGAATATATGCTCATCTCTCCTCATCCAAGTGGCACAATGGAAACATCTCTCTTGTTGTGGGTGACAATTTCACTGAGATGAATCTCTAGATAAGGGGCTCGCTCCCCTTGATGCACCTTTAAAGCTCGCTCTCTAACTTAACAATTTGTGTATGAAAAGGGTTAAGGAAAACAACTAATAAACCAAGTGGTGATACACCAATGTATAGTGTCCTCCCAATTGACTGAAACCATTACTTAAAGACAAACAAGGTGTTTCTCACACAAGACTCATAACTCAAGGTTCATTACTACATCAATGTTTCATATGCTAGATTCAAGAAGGTATATGATTCTTAGGAAGGAAATGAATGATCCCAAAGAGGGATACAATCATGGACCACTTCTAGGATATATCTACACTTAGAAAATAATACTATCAAAGACCTACAACAATCTCTTTTTTGCAAATTGGTAGACCATCAAGAGTACAAGCTAGAAAAGATAATATTTCAATAGACTAGACCAACAAGATTCAAGTCATTACTCAATATTACAACATATGAATGGTAAAAACACTTGTATATTTCTTCAAGAGTTATTCAAGTATAAATCTGGCCAGAGTTTTCCCAATAACCAGTAGAGACTACTCAAATGAGCCAAGAGAATACATATTTATATCTTTGAGAGTAAGAATAAGCAAAGGAAGTCCAAGGGTCACTTAGACATTTGTCAGCTTGAGAGAATTAGTTACATTTTCATGTGGAAGAGGTGTGGGGTGAGCCATGCCATGTCAGGAGGTCTACTTGTCCAAAACAAGTCATAAGAATGGTGAAAAGTAGCATAAAACCTTCAGAATTGGCACAAGAAACTACCTCCATCAAAGACCATCCATACACATTTGAAACTGAAAATAGAAGAGTTGACACATAGCACTCTTTGAGAAAAATAGAACTCATTGTGACAGTTAGCAAATGTTCTTCCTAACTACTATCCATCCTTTGGACACCTATGTTTGTTGATTTCATGGAAGCTCTTTGATTTGGTCGACTACCAGCAATGACGTGAATCATTGACTTGTCTATTCTTTACTTGTTTTGTCTACGCCAAATGCTCAGTATCTTACCATTTTTTACCTCCATGTTTTCCCTCAATTTCGCACCAAGATTTTTGACTCCAATGACTAGTTATCACAATTTTAAATTGACATTTGTGAGGCCATCACCATTCTTTTTCATTTGAGATATTTTCCTCAGAAACTTTTTCTCGCGGTTACTTTATTCATCATTTTTATTGAAAGAATTCATTTGTGATTTTTTCTTTTGACAATTTTTGTGGACAATTTTCCTGTGGATAAGGTCTTCGATACTTTTTCCAAGTGCTCTTTGACTATTCCTTCTGTCACTTTCCAAAAAGGTACCCTTTGAATTTGGAAAATGCTCTCCGAACATGGAAAGTGCCCTCCAAATCATGGAAAGTGCCCTTTCAGGACCTATGCATGGGATACTTTTGCTTACAAGACATATTTTGGGGAAATGTTTAGGGTACTTGGTTTAAGGGTACTTGTCTCCACCTATTCCCCTCGAGCTTTTGTATCAGGCCTATTTATATTAGGTCTTTTCCTTCGAGATTTTTTCTTGAAATAATTCCTTTGGCCCCTTTTCTGGCATTAATTCCTTCATATTATTGGATGACCCTTTGGATTTTCTGAAATGGACTATCTAGGAAGGACACTTTGCTTGAAAATACCCTTTAAAAAATTTGCAAATGACTATTCAAAAAGATTGAAGTGCCCTTCAAAAAAGTTACAAATGAACCATTCAAAAAGATTGAAGTGGACCATTTCTTGTAGAAGCACATTTTTGGGACAATTATTTTAGACAAAATGTCTAAAATAATCCCTTCAGAAAGATTATGTGGACATTTTTCCTAAAATAAATCTAGCCCTTAGCTCAAAAAGATATCCTTCAGGGAAATTATTTTGAATAAAATGTCCAAGACAATTCCTGACACTTAAACAAAAGCTCAAAACATATTTTTCTAAAAGAAAGAAACCTTGCACTTTACCACAAGTTTTTAGTGGAACACTTGCTCTAAAAGAATTCTACATACTGAACTTAGCCAAAAGGGAGTAACCTAGATGATCGAGCTTGAATGACTAATTCCAGAAATGTTTTTGAAGTCAATATTTGAACCTAAACAACTTTGCTTGTGTTTTAGAAAAGGACCTCAAATTTAGTACACAAATTTGAACAAAGACGAACAAAACCACATGATTAGCTTCCTCTAAAACTTTTGCATGTGCAAGATTTGGTGCTTTAAAAATGCTCTTTTGAACTCTACTTAAACCTCTTAGAATGACTCAAAGAAAATGAAAGGGCCTAGACAACCAAATGATCAAAGCTAATAGAATTCATATTACATTGAATAAACCTAAGATCACTCTATGACATGATATTTACCCCTAAAATATTTAAAGGCCAAATTTTCATTTAGGGGTTCCAAATTTTGACATGTAGGGTCAAAAATTGGTCAACAGGTTCTCTGAGTGGTACAAACCCAAGGTTAAAGAACTCATGAGGTTTTTGAGTTTTGATTATAGGTAAATCATGAGGTCCCTACTCATAAATGCCAAGGCCAAACCCCTTCCAAGCACACCTATAAAGGTAAGCTTTGGCAAAGGTTGGTTTGTCCAAGTAGTAAACATTAGTTATGAATGGTCAGATTAATGGGATAGTGGTAGGAGCGAGAAGTGGCTGATCAAGTCCCCCATAGATGAAATTTGTTTGATTATTGGGGAGCCCAAAAGGGACAATAGTTCCAATGTTGGGATCATAAGAAGGGTCATATTTTTTATTCCCATATTCATGTGGAGTAGGGAAAGCATCTAAGGCTAAAAGTTGATATTCCCCCAAGAGAGAAGTTGATATGTAGATTGCAAAGGGTCCTTGACTAGAATCTAGGATGACAAAATGGTTGAGCTAGTTGATGTTTCATCATTACTATAAGTGGAAGTGTTGATGGTTTTGGTCAGTGGGGTGGTTTTATTATAAGTTTATTATGAGGTAGATTAAGGAGGAATGAGAACTTCATTAGGCTAGTATGTCATATTACAAGAGGCAAAGGGACTAGGATCAACTTTGATGGTAACAACTTACCCCTCATGCTCAAATTTGATGCAGTGGTGTAAGGTGGAAGGGATGCAACCCATAGTGTGAATCCAAGGGCCTCTGAGTAACACATTGTATTAGAACTCACCCTCTATAGCATAAAATAGTTTGAGAATGGTACGAGGCCCCAATTAGATATGGAGGACAATAGTCCCTAAGGTAGTGGCCATGGTATCATTAAAGGAGAGAAGGAATATTGTAATTTCAAACATGATATTTTTGGGCAACTAAAGTTGGTCATATGCATAGGAGGAGATAATGTTTATGTTGGATCCTCCATCAATCATAACCCTTTTGATGGGGGTTTGATTGATGTATGCAGTAACAAAAAGGGGAGGATTAGAGTCCTTAGGATTAATAGGTGGTATTTGAAAATCTCGAAAAGTAACAAGGGCCAAAAGTTATAAATCTCTAACCAAGGGTGTAAGAGGTTGAGGATCATCTAGATGAACCTCAATAGATTTTAGAGCCTTGATCAGTGCTTGGTGATGGTAAGGTGAAGTGTTGATTAGTTCGTAGAGTCTCATTTTCATCGATGTTTGGTGAAGTTGTTTCAACACTAACCATTGTATGAATGTAGAAGGGTTGGAAGGAGAAACTCCCAAAATGGATACTTTGGGTTTGGTGGTTGTGAAGGTGAGGGTGAAGATGTTTGGTTTTGGTTGGTGGTTTTAGAGGTTAATGGGTAGGTATATAGAATGGAGGCTTTGGATTTTCCCTTATCTTTCTATTGGGATTGAGATCATGTAACCACATGAATAGTATGAATAATAGGGTTTGATGGGTTTGATGATTTCTTTAGTTCTTCCTTCTCATCCTTAGGTAAGAGGGGGGTAATTGGTAAAGGTTGGGTGGGTTGGGTTGATGTCAAGATTGGTAATGGGGGTAAGAAGGATTCATCTGATAATAGATCATCCTCATCATATAGGCTATGAACAAGTGCTTGGAGAGCCTTGAAATTCTTTGTTTCATGTCTCGATGCCCTGTGGTATGCACATATCAAGTTATCATTGAACTAGGAGGGTTTATGGTATGAAGGTTCAAAAGGTTTTATTGGAGGTAAGCTAATGGAAGAGGTTTACAACAACCTTTGAAAAATGGTTGAATAGGATTCAATCAAAGGTGTTAGAGGTAATGGGTTTTTGGTTTTAAGAGTGGTAACCTTCTTGGGCATAGGTTTTATTATGAAATTTGGAGTTGGAGGAATGATTTTGTTTAGCATTTTTGGTTGGTTTTGCTTGGTTATGATTGGTTTAGAGGTTGAAGACTTGGATGTGGAATACTTGGATGATGAAGGTTTAGCTACAGGTGGAAAAGTCGAGGTGGATAGATTGGTTAAAATTGATGGAGAACTATATGGTTTGATGGTGTATGTGGAGTAAAATGGGATGGTTTCTTAGAGGAAGAATAATTAACTAGTATGGTAGAAGGATGGGGCCCTAAGATGGAAGGTAAGTGGGAAGGAGGTGGTATGGGTCTAGTTCAAGGTAGAGGTTTGGGTAACCCTACCTTCTTAGGTAGCTTAGTTGGATTTGCCTTTGGTGGACTAGATGGAGTTAAATCCAACCTCAAATGGGGATGAGAATGACTAGGTGTGGGGAGAATCCTTATGTTCTTGATTGGTTTGGTGAAAGAGGCATAAGGTGATTTGGCAACTTTAGGTGGAGGTGGTTGGGATGGTTCACTTATGGTTTTAGAAGAAATATTTGGTGAAGAGGTAATACTGGGTTTAAGGGTGGACTCAAGTGAGTTTGAGGATTCGTATTTGCCTTGGTAAGGTAGTCCAAGATGATGTGAGAAGGTGGCTCTTTCAATGTTGGGTTGAGAAGTGGATTCTAGGCTTTAGACTAGTCTATAAAAGGGCTTGTAGATAGGTTTAGTTCCTTGGTTATTGGTTTCAAAACTTAAGCCCTTTTGTGGAGAAGAGGGAATGGTTTATTTAATTTTTATGGATGGGTTCAAGATTGGTAGTTGGGTAAATGAGGTAATCTCCTTCTGTGGGATGGTTTTTGGGGAGGAGATTGATAATTTAATTATAAGTAAGGTAGGTATGGTGTCCTCAAATGAAGGAATGGATATAGTTACTTTCATTGTCTAGGTGTCTAAATGGGTGGAGGGTAGCTCCACCACTTGAATAGGTGGAAGGTGAGATAATGGTGTGGTTAAATCCATGGTTGCCTCCTTCTGTGTTTCCACCAAAGGAGAGGTAGATAAAGCTAAGGTTTCATCAAGGGAAGCGAGAGGGGTGGTTGATTCTTCTTTTTGGGTATCCAAAGAAATAAGAGGTGAATTCATTGTTTCTATTTGGGTGATTGAGGTAATGGTATATTCAATAAGGGGATCATTATTAATAACATTTATTGTATGTGCCTCATGAGAATGAGATGATTCAGGTTTATTGTCATGGTGTTGGGTAAAAGGAGCATGATTGGGAAAAGGTTTATGGAAAATGTCGAGGGATTGATTAAGAGGTTCATTGGGATTATCAAATGCAATTTATCCACTATTAATCAAATTTTTGATAAGACTTTTGAATGTATTACATCTATTAATGTCATGTTCTATAACACGGTGGAAGGCACAATGGTTATTTTCTTTATACCAACCAGGTACAAGGTGAGAAGAATCAAATTACTGGGGTGGTTTAAATAGTGAAAGTTGGATGAGGTTGGATTTGATCAATTTATCCAAAATTGATGCATACGATTCTCTAATGGGAGTATATTGTTTTGGAGGAGCTCAATTTTGGTTTTGGTTTTGTTGTTGAGGAGAGTTTGAAGAATTGGTTTGAGGTGGTTGGTTGACAGTTGGAGGTGGAGCGGTTTTGAGAACAACTGAGTTTGAGGATGCTTTTGCTTTGGTATTGGATTGGTTAGTATTTTTGGCAAAGGAAGGGTCATTGGATTTAAAACTAGAATTTTTGTTTCGTAATTTCAATTTCCCCTCATCAATGGCCTAGTTTTCAAGTTTTCATGCCATGGTGAATGCCTCATCGAAGTTCATAAGGTCTAAACTTGAAGAGTGAGGGCAATATGTTTGGCACAACCCTGAGAGAAGAGTTCAATTAGTTTGGGTTGGGTTAAGGAAAAATAAAGTTGGTTAATGAGACTTTTCCATCTAAAAACAAAATCAACAATTGATTCATCATCGAATTGCTTAATGGAATAGAGGTCAATAATAGAAACATTTTTAGATATGTTTACCAAAAAGTGTTCTAAAAATATTTGGGCTAGTTGAGAGAAAGAAAAGATGGAATGCATGGAAAAATCACTATGCCAATTAAGGGCAAGTTTAAATAAGGACATGGGGAAGGTTCGAAGAATGAGAGCATCATCATATGTGATTAAATAACAAGAATCATGGAATGCTCTCAAATGCTTTTGGGGGTCTTCATTACCTTAGAATTTAGAGAACTTGGGAAATTCCCATTGAGGAGGATAAGCTTGGATAGGGATGGATGGATGAATACATTCAGTACAAATTTGATCATAGGATAAAAGATTATGAGACCTAGAGATGGATGACTCCAAGTTGGTCATTTTATCCATTAACATCTTGATCAAGTCTAGTTGGGGTTAGGAAGCTACATATTTAAGAGGAACATTTTGTTGAGCTATGTTTGGATAAGTGATAAGGTACTGAAGAATCCACATATTGGTAAGTGGTCACAAAAGGCTGAGATGGTGTCACATAGGGGATAGTTGACACAAATGGTTGGGTGGAAGGTGTTATGTATCCTTGTGGATTAGAGACATATTGATAGGTTATCATCGGCACTTGTTAAGAAATGAATGTGGGTTGAGTTAAAGGTATGGTTGAGGTGGTGGGTTAATGTTGGGTAAGTTGAAGATGAGTGGTGAGCCTAGTTCTAATGGGTGGAAGTGTTTGAGGTATAGAGAGCACCGAGTTCTGAAATGGGATAGAAGTTGATGGGTTGGTTGAGACAAAGGGAAGGGTGGAAATAGGGGAAGAAGACAACCCTATGGTAGGTGGAGCATAGGTAACTAGAGGTAAATTTGAACCTGTATGTGAAGTGTGAGGTGTGGTAGGAGGTGTTTGGTTGGAGGTTAGAATTTTGGATTGGGGTTTGGGTAGTGTTAGTAGATGGGATGTTGGAATAAGAGGAGGCTTGGGTCAATAAGGGTTGGGTTGAGGTGGTACCCACCATAAGGTGGGGAGGCATACCCTAAAGAGGATCTATAGGAGGAACTGAAGTAATAGAGGTACAGTTGGGTAAGTTGTTAAGGTAGTGTTTAAGAGCAATTGAATTATTGTTAAGGAAGGCAGCGAAGTCCACATTACCTTTAGAGACAATTGAGATTTTGGTAGGAGGGGGAGAAAAATGAGGTGAACCATCATCATTAGAATTATACTCCATGGAGGAAGAGGAAGAAGGTGGTGGTTGATCAGTTTAGTTTCTCAAATGTTGTCTAGTAAAGACCATATGAGAAGATAAGAAATACAATGAAACTCACACCTCAAACAAAGAACAATGAAAAGAAAAGAATTCAAGGCAAACAATGCATATACTAAAAGTGCATTAAATCTTAAAATTCTTTTTAGATCACTTTTGGATTATGCCTTAGAAAGTGTGAAAAGGGAATTCGGTTTGTAGATCAAGTAATAAAGAGGCAATCTAAGGTTGGTTTCAAGTTATTTAGGTGTTCAAGAGGAAAATCTATGTTGAAATTCAATAAGTGGCTTGGTATTGGGGCCTACCCCCTCACTTCACGATCCCATAATGGTAAGAGTGTTGGGTACTTAGCCAAAATATACTAAGTTTAGAGTTTATACTCAACTAGAGAGCTAAGTTGGTTCTCCCCTTGGTGGTGAAATCTAAGTATGATAGCTAGGAGGGGGTAAGCTTTTCATTAGGTGATGAAATCCTAGTCAGGCCTTATCTCAAGTATGTTTTGATGTGTTAATTATTTTAAAGTTTAGATTAGTATGTGATAAGAGGTGTGATAACTATGATCAATTAATTTGCCCTCTAAGTTACTAGATGAATTAAGACAAGTAAGCAATCAATGTATGCAAAAATTTTATTTTAATCCCAAAAAGAAATTTTCATATTTCATTTACTGCACAAGCAATATGGAAGAAAAAGGTAACTAGGTCCTACCGAGCATGCCAGAATGTTTTAGTTAATTTCACTCATTTCTTAGTTTAGAAGTGAAGTAATGAAACTAGTAATAGGGTGTGTAGAAGAATACCTAGTAAAGTGCATGTGTGAATGTAGATGATAGTGGGAACTCCTCTTTAGTGAGGAAGGAATAACCTGTAAACAAGAAAAACACTCGAAAAGGTGTTTTTTAGATGGATGGTTGAGTGGACTACCTAGCGTGAGCTAGATCCAAGAAGCGTAGTGCTTACTAGGAGGCTGTCAATCCACTGTTATAACAATTAAGCTGATATAAATGAAAAGAAAGGATACTTACATTCAATGATATGAAAGTAAATGCTTGAAAGGAAGAGAAAATAAATGCTTGTTCAAAGAAAATAATTAAAATAGAAAAAAGTGGGTTAATACTTATGCTAAAAGGGTTGGGGTCTGGTTCAAAAAATAAGAACGGATACTATGATCAAGTAGACACAAAGAAAATTAGGTTTAACTGGGGGTAAGGGGCTCAAAATAGCATGCTATATTTTGATGCCATAGTGATTGGTGGTGGTCAGGTGAACCATCTATGTTGGTGTAACTAATGATGGTTAGGTAACTAGTGATGGTTGAGGTGACTATCAGTAGTTGGGCTAACCGTCGGCAGTTGCCTATGTTTTGGGAGGATATTGAAGGGGAGTTACAGAATGATGAATAAGCAGGAGGGGGTTTTTATATAGGCATGTGGGAGGGAGAATAAGATGTTAAGAGGTCTTATTGGTGCAGGGAGGTTAGAAATAAGATGAATCAATGAAAAAAAGCATAAGATACCTATAACTTGATGGTGGAGGGTTGAGGTAATTTGGCGAGAGTGATGGTACTTCAACCTTCATAAGTGATGCAGACAGAGGTTTAGGTTTCCAATGCTATTGTTTGCTTGCTGAAGGGATGTTGGATACCTACACAATCAAATACAATATCCTGGACACAAATTCATTTGTGGATCCATTTCACTTCCTCCTCTTCTCTTTTTTTAGGATGAAGTTGCTAATTAGGATGAAGTTACTAATTTGATAGGGGATAAAGTTGCCTGTTTAAGAGGTTTTTAAAGCAATTTTTAAAACCAAGTTGTTTTTTAGGGAGATGTTGATCTCGCACAAGGATTTCATTGTTTTGATACTTTAAAATAGGCTCAGGGAACTAACCATCGATGGTTAGGCCAACCATCGTCATTCAAGGGGTTAGAAGAAAATAGGTTAAATAAAGTTAAATTAAATAGTTGCATTAAATGTGTTAAGTTAGGGGTCAAGTTATTAAGTGAGTCTAGTTGACTAAGTGTCCACTAAATGCAAGTATGAATGAGGGTTAAAGAGGTAGTTTGACATCGAAAGTTGTCATGTGTAGTTTTTGAGTGTCTACAGTTATGATGATTAAATCAATATGTTCCAAAGTTCATCTCCAACTTAATAAATAAAATCAATATTTAGGTTGGACCACATACTTATTTATTTTCTCATGTGAGTTAAGAATAGGAAGCGTACTTAACAAATGTTGTCAAAATAGATGATCTAGAGGCCAAGGTGTCTTGCAAACAAGTTTAAGAGTAGGATAGGGATGGTAAAATAAGAACTATGACAACCCTATCAATATATGGTGAAACCTTTTATATAAATTTTTCATAATATACAATAGTTTCATATATATATATATATATATATATATATATATATATATTCCAAGACTATGGAGGAGTTGGGTATCACTGTGGAAGATGGTTAAGAGGCCCTGGTCTAGAGATAATTCACAAAGTAGAGCACATATGTCTATGTCATCATTTTCCCCCAGCAGAATTTAAGCTTCATGAGAGGATGACTCATCTATTCATAGTATGTGATATGGATGGTTCATGGAGCCCATTTTTTTATCATAATCTTTTACAAGTCATGGAACCCATTTTTATTTTTACGCATGATGTAAACATTGGATTCTATAATATATATTCTATTTTTTTATGTCTTTGTTTTCATGCTGATTGTTAGTATTTGAATTAGGTGGACTACTAAGACATGTTTTTGAAAATTTTTGTATGTTTAGAAACATAGTTGGTAGAATTTATAATGATTATTGAATAACATAATACTATATATGTTAACATTGAAGGGAAAAATATGTTAATCACACTAACCAATCATATTAAATAGTCTCAAATTATCATAATAAATTATGTGTTGTGAAGTATGTGACTTTTCCATATCATTAGTAGGAGGTAAATATAGTAAACAATCATTATTTACATTATAACCAATATATCTAAAACATTAATATTTATCATTTAGTTTGAATTTACTTGGATAAGTGCCAATAGATGCATGTGTATTTTCAAGCATTATTGTATGTACATGTTCATTATTTCACTCATTACTAAGGTACCCACTTGGAATTATATTGGGATTTGAATGAAGCCACCTTAGAATGTATTATTTGTGTTATATCCAATTAAATAATAATAATGTCACCTTGATATTCAAATATTACACACTAGACACGGTTACATTCATCTATTGTATCGATGACATTCCAAGTATAGTGGTATATTTATCTATTGTTTTTATTACATAAAATAGTGTAAAAATGGTCTTATGTCCAATTGTAATGTGATGAATCGTAAGGTTTGAACCTCAAGGAGAACATTTATAGGAGTAGATGAAGACATCTTAGTTAAATAAACTATACTAAACCAAATGGTAACAATATAATCAATTGTACAAATATTATTTAACACATTACTATCGATCATTAATTAGTGTCATTACTAACATTCCATAAAATTAGTAATGATTATTAGATCCTCATGGGATAAATGTATCAATGTATATTCCTTAGAAAACATAAGCATAATATTATGATGATTAGGCTACTCCATTTTAGAAAATGGACTATTAGAGAGTGATTTTCCGGTAGATATATCAACTCCAATATGACCATTATCAACAAGATCTTGAATCTTATGTTTTAAGGGAAAACATCTATCTTTTGAATGGCCCATACTTTTATGGTGATTTAAAAAGGCACATATATATCAAAGTGTTTTAATACAAGCTTAGTCTTATCATTTGGCTTACTAGGAGGTAAAGAAAACATCTTAAGTTAATTGGTTTGTTCAATATGCCACTTGCACTATCATGAAACTTAAAAAATATATTACACTCCTTGTAAAAAGGCTTGGATTTTGTTTTACATTGTTATATATCATTAACTATTAGTTTATCTTTATTATTGTGTGGTACTAGGTCATAAGTTGGAACCTTGAGACTTAGATTTTTTTGAATGGTCATAAATTTTAAAATATGTGTCTCATGTGCAAACTCATGTGATTGCAATAATTTATATTCAAGCATTTGAGATCTACAAAAAATTTCACTAAAATAAGGATAATCATCTATGATGATCATATATTTAAGATGTTCTACGATAGCATTATCAAACATTAGTATTATCCTATCAATTGGTTGGTGATGTAGATAATAAAACTAAAAATGTATAGCATCCTAGTCTTATACATTTGACAACTACTAATTAGGGCTCTACCCTTCAGTTCTAGGCCTTCCCATTGTTGAAAGGATAGCATTCACTATCTCATTGTGCCTATATTCTTATCTTATAGTTTTACCCATATCATTCTAATGACCCAAATAACTTTTATGCTATAAAATATCAAAAATTGATATATATCCTTCACTATCATTTATAAATCTATAACTATTTTCTAGCCTTTTTGACACTACCAGCCACAAAGGGACACTAGCATTGATGCTAGTGTTCATATCCTTATCTAGTGTCCAATCCTTAAAATTCATCTAGAAATTATTCAAAACCTATGGGTTGGCCTATTTGTCTTATTGAACCCTACAGTGAGTTATTTTTAAAGTAGTATAAATACAAGTCTAAGACTTCTCATTATTCATCTAGCAAATACCAAGAAATCACATACCAAGGCTCATTAAATCAATCTCACAACTGAGTTATTATGCCCTATTTATCCTTATTTATTTATTAGTCATAGAAGCAGTCATAAAAAAGGTTTGAAACTTCCAAATAGTAACCCATGAGAGGTATTTGTCAAGTTACAAGCTAGATCATTGCATGCATATACATATAACATATTACACCATTGTTCACACATACAAGAGAAAAATGTAAGTCTAAGGCCCTGTTTGGAGTATTGGATATGTAGGAAACACTCATTGATAGAGGGGTCTTTGAGGTCAACTCAACATAGTGAGCCCATTAATACATTTTTGGAAAACACGTCCCAAGGGTGAAGAAGGGTGAATATCTAGAGTTTTGATCCATAAGTATATATACACAACTTGCGTTCCATATTTGAATACATCATTATAAAGGCAATAGAAAACCCAAAATAGTTAAATTTGTTGCATCTCAATCCAATACATTATTTACTAGACAATAGCATCATAGAATAGACAATAACATCAATGATAGTGTCCCAATATTGATGGTAGTGTTTGTGGATATAGAAACATCATTTCCATAATCTTATGACTATCTTAGAATCCTAATCATGCATATTGTTACCTATGTATAACTCATATATTATTTCACATTATAAATCTATCTAAGTATCATTTTTCCTTATAATTTAAATTAATAGAACATATTTCAAAATTTATACTTTCTATATTTAGCATATCGCAGTATTTTAATTTAGAATATTCATTCATCTAAGTTTGTAATTATTTAGCCTACTATAGAATAGTTTTATTCATCATTGTGTATAATCATTATATCCCTTTAACCCCTACAACCCATTTATCCAAAAAAAAGTAAAACATTTGGTGAACATAACCTCTGTGTCTCAAAACCCTACCTTGATCTAGGGTTTCCTAATTTACTATTTTCCTAATTTTTAATCTCTGATTTATAAATATTTAAATTTCAAAATCATATTTTCTTGATCATGTTTATTATGGATGTATCTACTAAGTATTTCCTTGGTGAATATATGTTAGTCATCATTACTTGTTATTTATAACACATTGTCAAATCAATCCATAATGCAATAAGTTGAAAACCACACATTGGTAAAAAACAAGAGTGTTTTATAAAAAGATAAAAAATAAATCTATTTTTCCAATCCTTTTAGCAACACTATTGTCCCTATGCATTAGGTTGGTCCTAAGCTTGATCTAGTAACAAACTCTAATGATACGACCTTATTGACCAATTACACAATACACATTGCGGGAATTCAATCCATGAGATTATAAAATAGTCAAATACATGTAAGGATATATTATATGATGCATTATACAAAATCAAGGTACCAAAAAACATAACATTGACTTCTTTTGAGGATATCATGCAAGATCCAATAAGCAACAAAAATATTATTACTTTTGATAGTAAATATCTAGCGTTAAAGGATATTATCAATCAAGACTTACCTTTATCCATACAAATAGATATTTATCCTATAATAATCCAAAGGAAGTGCATGAAATAATTAGCAATGATATCTAATATTGGAATTCACTTCAATGATGTTATCTCACTTTTTGATTTATTACTCAAGTCTCCTTAATACAAAGATGTTATTTTGAAAACATTACGTACCACAACCTTGCCTAGTATTGTGTAACTACCATATGTGGCCTTTGTAATAAACTTAATCAAATGGACAAAGCATAACATCTCTCTTGAAAAGAAAGAGTTACCACCCCAATATACAAATGAGCATGATTGTCCCTTCCAAATTTAAATATCTATTTATTCAATAATGTATACAAAGGTTAAAATAGAGTAAAAAACACCTATCCATATAATGTCCCAATAACCCAATGGGATCATATTATCAAATTCATCTAAGATAATTTACATGATTACCTCAATCTCCAACTTTGTTACTTAAGAATATTTTAGGGTGAATACTCTTATCTCTCCCTCTTCATATAGAGGTTGATATGAGTCGACCACTACTTAAATGATATGATCTCAATGACTATTGTGAATACCATTAGGGAACTGAGCATTCTATAAATAGATGTTTTACATTGAAAGATAAGACACAATACCTCATTGATACTTAAATGATTACCTTTGTTGATCCTTTAAAGGATTCTGGGTCACAACCTAGTGATCATCATAACCAAAATACATTCGAGGATCCATTAAAATACCATTTGAAGAAAAAACCATAAGTAGAAATGGAATATCATGCACACCACCTTCACAACATTATTAGCACCCATTATATGGGCATATTGGTACACTTTAGTATACAACTTCTCTTATAACTCAAAAGCATTTTATTAAAGTTTTTTGGAGTTCCATGTGAACTTCCACTTGAACAAGAGAAGTTTATTCCCAAATAACTACTTATCAAACCTACTAAGGTTAATCATATGTGAAAGGATAAACAACAAACAATCCCCTTTCCTAGGTGGCATATACTTGATATAAATTTAAACCACAGATATACAATGAATTCCATAGAATTATCATCTACTCCTATATAACATACCCAATTACATGGACCAAATAAACACATTCCAATTATTGCTACTCAAAATAAACCAAAGAAAAATAAAAAATGAGTTCCACAAAACACTACTTCTAATACTAATAATTCATGACCACATACTTTTATGATGCATACGTGCAAAGTATTACTGACTTTCCAAATCTAGATACGACACATATACATGTTCCTTGGAAATATCACCAATATGATTCACCATATTATGAGTGTAAATCACCTTATGAGCATCCCTTATATGGGATAATCAGTTATCCCTTGATTTATAACAATTCAAAAATACCAAAAAAATAAATATTCCAAAAATCTAAAAACAAAATATTCAAATATTACAAAAACATTCAAATAACCTATAAAATATAAAAATCATTCAACATTCCCATGTTTATTATCTCCTTGGCACCTATGTTTTTTTCTAATGTTAGTATATATAATATATTTTCCTTTATATACATACATATATACTTATTTCATGCATCTTTGAGTGTGACACATGCATACCACAAACACATTATATATGCACATGCAAATGTTAGACCTCTCTTCTACCCTCATCATATATTACATTGAGGTAATTTGATTCTTTGATCATGATTGATACACTTTACATATCCTTTATGATCATTTATACATTATCATGTTTGAGTTTATATACTAACACTTACACATATCTATATCCATGTTCATGAATCTTTCACAATGTACTTGATATGCTATGTTGCATGATGATTTTTGGTAACATACATATATATAAGGACTAATATGATGTGATTATGATAGTTGATTATAATTAATGTATTCACATAGTCACTTCCTTGAATGTATTTCATTGTTTGATATTGTCTTGCTTGTGTAACATTTGAATATGTTCCTTTCCTGTTGGCCCCTATACTATTGTATCTTGTTTTGGAATTTGAATATGTCATTATATGTTGATTAGACATTTGAATATTTCATTTCATTTTGATTATCTAATATTTGAACATTCCCCTTGTATGAGGTCTCCTTGGACTATTATTTATAATTACATTGAGTGCTCTTTTATGTGTGCTTGATTGTTTCATAATATTATACTGTTACTTTCTAGACATTTCCATGATCTATATCATTCATCTTAAGGCTTTATGTGATCACATAGTGTGCGCTTCATTAATATATCTACTTAGACATGTTACTCCTATATGCTACATGATTCCTACACAACATTTATAGTTACATTATCATTTTGAGGTTAGGTACTTACAGATTATATTTCATTCACTTTGAAAGGAAGGGGGCATGTCATAAATACATAACCTACATATTTACATAGTTTCCAAAATTTAGTTGGGGCATGTCACAAAGACATGACCTCCACACTTACATAATCTTTAGTAAAATTACATGATTCATATATACACTTGGGTTAGAATCCTATACATTGCACTGATTTTTTATAGATTTAAAATAGATATTTTCATATTTGTGGAACATATATTATACATAATTACAAATCAAATGTCATATTTTGATAGATACTTTAGCTTGAGCCACATTATAGGTGCATATTCCATGATAATGAACCAAAATTGAAAGATTTTTGAATTATATTTCCATATTAATATCATAAATAAGCACTATTTTACACCAAGAAGTATTGTTATTGAACCTTATTTATATAAAATAGGTGGTTCTATTTATATTCTAGGTAGATTAAATCATTAAACCTCATTATATTATAGGTTGGGTTGATTAAATCACACAACTTCACTAGATTTATAAGATGAGTTAATTAAATCACTCACCCTCACCATATTATATATTCACACTTGAGTTGTGAAATTGAGATTTAGTGATCTCAATGGTTATGTCACAACTCATCCTTACATTGGTTTGGGGAAATAATACCTTCAAATATCCCTATTTAAATGTCTAAGATTTAGGTTTGAATCTATCTTAGGTCTAATGCTTCATAATGAAGCATCTTTACTAAGAAAAATACAAAGGGGCAACATAGTTGTATCAACGCACAGGTGTACTCATTCCTTACACTCTTTCATTTCAATAATTCATATTATATGCATTGATTTATACTGTAACATGATGTTGTTTACATGTCATACACTAGAAAAGCACTCAAAGTGGGCTCAAGCAAAGGTAAAGTGTGTTGTACACACCTAGGTGCACATTTATTTCCTTTAATATAGTAATTACATCATTATACATAACTATATTAAAGCGTGGGGGGCGGGGGGGATGTAGATACAAAAACTAAACATATAATCATCTTAGCCTTGTAAATTTGACAAGTACCAATCAAGGATCTACCCTTTAGTTTTGGACTTTCTCAGTGCTGAAAGGCTCTCATTCACCATCTCATTGTGGATCGAAGTACTTGAATCTAAGAATAAGAGCTACCTATAAGAAGTAGAACATAAACATATAAAACTAGTGTAACAATATCCTCTCCAACATGATGGATATATATGGTAGGATTTGAGTGGAAATAAACAAAGTTAGTAGATAGAAGAAAAGAATCCATCATCTCAATCAGTCTTGAGGAGCCTATTTGAGACCATAGAGAGACCTGCGTAGTCAAAAAACATGATAATAAACATGAACAAACCCATAAAGTTGTTCCATGTAGATTTAATATTAAAAATATCCATGTAAGAAATCACTCTTTACGTCTATCTGGTACACTGGCCAACAATGTTATGCAGCAAGAGAAAGTACAAACAAGGGCAAAAGTCTCAAAATAATAAATACTTTAGACTTGTGAGAAACCCTTTGCTATAAGACAAGCCTAATAATCATATTTTATTGCATCATCCAACTCTTGTATCCCATGAGCATGTAAAAAAGACTGTGGATCCTTAGAAAATGCCTGATACAAAGGTCTAAAGCCTGTAGAATGTGCATGATGATATCTAGTGGTTGGAAGATCTTATATGAAAGGTTTTACCTCAAAAATTATAGTATGAGCCCACTTAGTCATAGTGATAACATGATTTACATATAAGTCTACACCATAACCTCCTTAGTGGCCTCCTAAATTGGCTCCTCAAATAAGGGATCATAAAGATGAAGTGAAGAATCATCAATGGATGGAATCAAATAAGACTAAGAAGTCATGGAAGAATATGAAGACTCATGAGAAGATAGATGCTAATCAAAATAAATATGTGCCCAAAAAATAACATCATGAGAATCAATATCTAAAAGTATATAAGCTCCCATGTCCTCATAATACCCTAAAAATATCAAGGGTTTGTTCTTCTTATCCAAGGCTTTGCTTTTCTTCTTTGGTATAAAAACCCAAGCATGGCTCCCAAAAAATCAAAAGAATAATACATAAGGATTAGTTCCATAATAATCCTCCTTTAGATTCAAATTCTTAAATGCTTTGTGTGGTGTGTGATTACAAATTTAGTTTACATGATTAATTACTTTTGCCTAGTATATAAGAGTTAAATCCTGAGAATGTATCATGCAATTAGCCATCTCCTTCAAAGTTCAGTTCTTTCTTTATACTAATCCATTCTATTTTGGTGTATAATGAACATAATGTTAGTGAAAAATTCCATGAGCTACCAAAAATTTAAAAAACTCTTTGCTAAAGTACCCCCCCCCCTGGTTATCAATGTGAAGTTTTTTTATGCAACTATAAGATTGATTCTCGACCAAATCCTTGAAGACTTTGAAGTGTGAAAAAACTTCACTCTTGTAATTGATAAAAATAAACCCAAGTACGTATTGATAAATTATCAATACATTTTAGTTCATACTTATCTCTATTGAAATAAGGATTAGAAAAAACCATCAAGTCACTATGCACAAGCTCAAATAATAAAGAGGCTCTTTTGGACACACCATTAGGAAATGAATATTGGTGTTGTTTCGCTAATGAAAAGCTAGGGAAAACTCCATAAAGATAATCCATTAACCATACCATGAATTCTCAACTCCTTCAAATATATATAATTAAGATGTCCACATCTCTCATGCCAAAATTTACTCTCAAAATTAGCATGAGAAACAAAGCATGTCCCCATAGAAGAAGTCTCATCAAAACCCTCAAAGTGATATAGTCTAGAATTGTGATCAACAACACCTTATGAAATAATTTAATGAGTGATGTAGAGATATTGAGATAAGTACTCATAAGCATCACCATCTGATGCTAAAATCAACTAGTTATAATTTACTTTTTAGTTAGATCTTCAAAATTCCATCTATGGTTTAAACTTGTTCTTTGCTTCTTGGGCTTAATAGCCTATTTGACATATGTAATTGTTTATTATACTCTTAAAATAACTTATTTATGATAGTATACATCTTTCAAGTCACCTGAAATCCTTCTCTATCTCATTCAATATTTACCCTTCATCAACTTCTTTTTGTACTTTCACTAGCCTTCCTTAAACAACCAACCTCTAGGTACCAATTGTCAATCCTTACTTTTAATTTAAATAGTTTTATATTTCATCTTAAATGGACTTAATTTATATCATTACCCGTGATTCAACCCTTTAAAATTAGTCAAATTCACTTCAAGACTCATTTCACACCTCATCGTCATTATATGTTCTTAAGGCTTGTAGCCTTATTATAAGCCTTTTTCCTTTGTTTCATCAACCTATCACCTTTCCTAAATATATAAAAAAACTTTATGGCTTATTTTATCTCCTTTCCACTCTTAAATAATTTTCAAGACCTAGTTCATTTACCTTCACCACCCATTGACCTTTTTCATTCTTTAATTAGCCTTTTATTAGGTCTAATTAAACCCTATTTTTACACAACACATCATATCCATACTTGTAAGGTACATACAAAAATTTAATCACAATAATATGTTATATTAACTCAAATTATACAAGACTACCAAATTTTAACTTTTTTTTACAATTACATCAAAAGATATGGGGCTTTCATTATTGAAACCCTAGCTCATTATCTGCACAGGTTAAGAGCACCTTAATTTCACTTTATTAAGTTATACAACATTTAAAAGGATAAAATTTACACTTTTAGGTCTATTTTTATAATCTCTACCTTTTAAAATAATTATTAACCCTTGATCAATCTCCAAATGCCTCAACTTACTTAAAACACAAAATACTATAGGATCCTGTTGACCCCTTCAAGACTGTGATAGCAAGGTTCATGCACTTATGAGTTTATTGAAAATTATTAAGGAATTTACTACTTCAAACACCTTATTTAAACCTATTAAAACTCATAACAACTATTATAATTAATGGAAACACCTTTTTCCAATAAATATGCTTACTTTTCATATGACTGTGTACCTTCAAATGACCTACAAGTCTATTGGCAGCGAAGATAATTTGCTTACTTTTAAACTTATTTTAATGCATTCCATGGGTTCATAAACTTATTAAATATTGGAATCATCTCCCCAAACCATCCATTCAAATATTAACTTGGTAAAGACAAGCACTGAGTCTTTAACTCCCTTACAATGGGAATATTTCCTTAGAAAAAGGTACACCTTATTTTAGGTGTTATAACCTATTTGCCTTCAAATATTGCTCTCCTTTATTTTAAAGTATTAAAAAACCTCCCTATTTATTCCAAAAAACAAATAAATTATTAAAATGGTACTCATTTTTCCCTCCAATTTTATTATTTACATTGAAATTTTCCTTCTTTTCCTAGGATTGTGCACAAGGTCATTTGATTACAAACAGGGTATGTCTCTTATTAATCTACAATTTGTCCTTACACCAATAAAAAAATATTCCCATTAAAATATATATAATTTCATTAAAATTATAACCCTATTCACAAAATTATCAATTATAAGACATGTTGACACCTCCAATCACATACGCATACCTTTTTTCTTGATACCTACCCACAGGTATATAACAAGGTTTGAAAGTAATGTTTTCTTTATCATGAGTTTATGTCTTATTTAACACACAACCCTTAAACATTTAAAGTTTTTATGAGGTTAAAAACCTCTATAAGTTATCATATCAAAACACTCCTTTCATATTTGCAAGAATCAAAGTCCAACTCCTTCCTCTCCTTGTTTGGAACATTTTTGTCTAGTTGTAGACCTATTGCAATACAAACATAGTACAATATTGGAATTCAAGGCCTCTCAAACAAAATCAAATTTATAACAACACAACACTACATTAGAGACATTATAACATAAAATCATTCAAACTCTATTCATTGGAAAACCAATTATACAATATAGTCCATTAAGGGCTTGCTCAACTTTCTTGTGAGGGTTTTTTGCATTTTTTTAATTATTTGACCCTCCTCCTCTTTGGGATATCTCTTCTCTCTACCAACCCAATACTCACGTACCATATCTCTTTTATACCAACTCCAATGTTGGTTATTAGTTAGTTACAAAAAACTCATACATACCAATCTTCAATGTGGGGTTCATATATTCACCTTACTAAAACATGCTTCTAACCTTATAACTTAGTCACACATGACCTAAGATAATTTTTTTATGGTTTCTTGGCTCTTAACACCAATATTATATCTTGACCACCTTATTATCATGCTTGGGCCATTCTAGACTTAGTGACAACATTTGAATTTTCAAATTGTTGGGTTTGGAGGGAAACTTCAAAAACTCACCTAAACTTATTCCTATGACTCCTAAGAACCAAAAATGACTTAAAATACAATAAATGGAACTTTAAAGGTCTCTTGACTCACATTACCTCCAAAATTGACTCACATTTTAATCCTTATTGACCAAAACACAAAATTGGTGTTTCCTATCTTGATGCTCCTACATCATACTCCCCAGGAGGGAGAAAACTTGAGCTTCCACCTTTATTTTTTTTCTTCTAATTCCAAATATAATAGTAATTAATGTTCAATTTCATGTTATTCTTTGTTTCTTTCTCCTTCTTGCTTGCCAAATTCTTGCACTTCTTCCTTGTAGCTTTGTCTAGTCTTTGTCTCCATGCATCTTCCACCTCTATGAGGTATTCCAACTATTGTAGCTATTTTTTATTGCATGTTCCATCTTTTCCAAGTCATTTTTAACCCTTTCATACTTAGATACAACCATATAAACCTTATTCTATTTCCTCATGCTTGTTTCATGGCTTGTTTTCTCATAAATTCCACTTGATTTTTGCTTGTCTAGAGACTCTTGCTTCTTGTTCATGATTTCATCTTCTCCCTTAAGCTCTATTGGCTTCTCATGAATTCCAATCTCTATCCTTTGTTCATCTATACTCTCTTTTTTTGCCTCTACTCCAATCTTCTTCACTTTTTGATACCTTTGCCTATCTTTTTGCTCACTGTACAAGATCAACTTCTTGTTCTTTTCATCCTTACCATAGTACATTGTTATTTGACCAATTTTTGTCCTCCCATATGCATTTTTAGAAAATTTAAACTCAACATTATCTTTCCTAAATGAATAAATCACCTTTTTTACTTGTTCATACCCCATTTGCTTGATTGCCTATTTGTAAAACTTTTTGTTCTTCTCTTTGTTTCTTCTCTCTTGGTGTTTCTTGGAGTTTATCTTTGACCTTGACCTGCTATATTTCATCTTCTTTCAGCCTATTGGATGGACTGAATACCTCTTCCAACATCCTCATCTCCTCTTACAACTTTAGTGCATCCATCTCTTCATAATCCTCATCAAACTTTGGTTCACATTGTTCTTCCTTGTCTTGGACAACTTCTTATTTGTCTTCTCCTCAGACTCCCTTATTTTTGAGAGTCATATCAACTTCCTCGTGCTGCATACTAGGATTCTCAATCATTATTTGAGGTGCTTCACCCTCATTTTGTCTTTCCACACACTCATTTATCAATATCATCATTTACATGTACAAAAGATCTTCATTATTAGAGTCAAATTTAAACATATCATCATAAACAATATTTTAAAACATACTTTTCAAACACTTATCTTATATTATGCATTTATCTTCTTGCATACATGGTTGTACCTTCACTTATTTGACTGATTTTCTTTCTCTACCTTTCTTGTTTGCTTTGTAGGCTTGTTATTTTCTTTAATATTCATGCTTTCTTGGAATTCACTTGCCATTTGATCCTCTTGTACTATTTGCATGCATTTTATCACCCATTTGATGCCTTGTATCTTCTTGGGCTGCCACTTGGTTCTCTTTTCATCTCTTGTATGCTTCATACCTTTGTTCTCTACCATGCCAACTTGGTGTTATTTGCCTTTAGTGCCTTTTCTCCATACTTGTGTTTGTCTTCCACCTATGTCTTTTTCTTGTTTGACCTCTTGCTTGAGGTGAAACTCCTTATTCTCATTACCTAATTGTTTAAGCCATTTAGGCCATACATATCCATGCCCTTATTCTCTTCTTGAGGGTTGTAATTTGTCCTTCTTTTCCTCAACCTGCACATCATCCTTTTATTCTTCACATATGAAATAAAAATCAATGTTCAAACACTCATTTACCTATATAGGCAACTAATACAAGCTTATCTCTTCATTTATTTCTTCATGGGTGACCTTCATGTCCTATTGTGTGACATTCATGTCCTCTTGGTGCACCATCTCCTTTGTTTCAGCTGCTATACATGGCAATGCATCATATTATGCTTCATTATCTTCATCTTCATCATATGGAATGTCTTCAATCTCTTTCACTTTGTTTTCATCCTCTTACCACTTGATGGGTAATATTCATGGCCCATCCTTCATCAAATTTGAGGCCTCATGATTGGTGTTCTCCATTTTAGTATTCATACCTTCATACACAAACTTGAAAGCAATGTTAGCATATAAAACTAGAGACCATATAGTCTCTTTGAATGTCCTTGGCATAGACATTGTCCATCTTCTCTTCTTTTCTTCACCTTCATGTGCTCTTCTTAGCACTTGTATCTTCTTCTTGTTCTCTTCAATGAGAACCCTCTTAACTACCTCTCTTTCTTATTGCTCACTTGGAAACATTTCTCTTCTCGTGCCTCTTTAGGTTACCTTCTCTTTCTTTTTCTCATCTTTCAAGACACCTTTTTTGTGCTTTCTTCTTCTCACAAGTGACTCTAGTGGCCACTTTACCTTTCTTTTCACATTCCAACATGTCCATTGGATTTCTTGTTGTCTTATGAGCTGCATTATGAGCTCTATCCTCTCTATACCTTGCCCCGATTCTCTTCTTATGTCCTCTATTTACTTTTCTATATCCATCTTCTCCATTTCTCTTATTCTATAGGCCTATTTAGACCTTATTCTTAATGAGTCTATCAACCTTGCCTCTTAGACATCTTTTGAGCCTTTCCACTTCCTTTTTCCTCTATTTAGGACATCTTATTATCCTTCTTGACTCTCTTTTGGAGTCTTCTTTCTTCCTCTTCTCTCTTGGAGATTCAATGCTCTCTCTTTTTCTCTCTTTATCTTATCTAGTATTCTCTTGACTAGATTTGTATCCTTATCAAAAGACTTTGGGGTTGTATCTCTTCTCTCTATCAATATTATCCTCCTCTATGCTAACCTTAATAGATCAAACTTTTAATCTTCTTTTCCCTTGATACCTTGCAAGGTTATCTCTCATGCAAATTTCATGGCATTATGCATTTTAACTCACATCAACAAGTTGTAAAGAAATTTAAAAAAAAAATTACCCAATCATACCTTGCCTTTCTCTGATACAAACAAAATGATGTAGAGATATTAAGATAAGTCCTCATAAGCATCACCATCTGATGTTAAACTCAACAAGTCATAATTTACTTTTTGGTTATATCTCAAAATTCCATCTATGGTTTAAACTTGCTCTTTGTTTCTTGGGCTTAATATCATCTTTGATATATGTACTTGGTTTTTATACTCTTCAAAGAACTTATTTATGATAGTATACTTATTTATAGTCACCTTCAATCCTTCTCTATCTCATTCAATATTTACCCTTCATCAACTTCTTTTTGTACTTTCACTAGCCTTCCTTAAGCAACCAACCTCTAGGTACCAATTGTCAACCCTTGATTTTCATTTCAATGGTATTATATTTTTTATTAAATGGACTTAATTGATCTCATTGCACTTGATTCAACCATTTACAATTTCTCAAATTCACTTCAAGACTCATTTCACACCTCATGGTCACTATATGTTCTTAAGGCTTATAGCCTTCTTGTAAGCCTTTTTCCTTTGTTTCATAAACCTATCAACTTTCCTCAAGATATACAAATACTTGAGGGATTATTTGATCTTCTTTCCAATCTACAAAAAATTTCAAGACCTAGTTCATTTACCTTCACCACCCACTGACCTCTTTCATTCCCTAACTAGCCTTTTATTAGGTTTAATTAAACCCTATTTTGACACAACACATCATATCCATACCAGTAAGGTCCTTAAAAACCTATAATCACCATAATATGTTATATTACCTAAAATTATACATTTATAAAAACATTTAACCTTTTTTTTAGTTACATCAAAAAATATGGGGATTTCATTCTTGAAACCCTAGTTCACTGTCTACACAAGCTGAGAGCACCTTAATTTCAATTTATTGAGTTATACAACATTTCAAAGAATAAAATTTCAAATTTAAGGTTTTTATTGATAGTATCTACCTTTTCCAATAAGTCTCAACCCTTGACCAATCTCCAAATGCCTCAACTTACTTAAAACATAGAATACTATAGGTTCCTTTTGACCCCTTCAAGACTGTGATAGCAGGGTTCATACACTTATGAGTTTATTAAGACTTATTAAGGAATTTAATACCTACACCACCTTATTTAAACCTATTCAAACTCATAAAAACTATTATAACTAATGGAAACACCTTTGTCCAAGAAATATGCATACTTTCCATATGAATGTGTACCTTCAAGTAACCTATAGGTCTATTAGTAGCAAAGATCATTTACTTTATTTCAAACTTATTATAATGTATTTCATGGGTTCATAACCTTATTAACTATTGGAATCATCTACACATACCATAAATTCAAATATTCACTTGATAAAGATAAGCATTAAGTCTTTAACTCTGTTACAATGGGACTATTTACTTATACCAAGGTACACTGTGTTTTAGATGTTACAACCTATTTGCCTTCAAATATTGATCTCCTTTATTATGAATTCTTACCAGACCTCCCTCTTGATTCCAAAACAATAATAAATTATTAAAATGGTACTCATTATTCCCTCCAATTTTAATCTTTACATTGAAATTTTCCTTCTTTATTTAAGATTGTACACAAGGTCATTTGATTACAAACAAGGTATGTCTCTTATTAACCTACAATTCGTCCTTACACCAATAAAAAAAATATTACAATTCAAATAGATATAATTTAATTAAAATTATAACCCTATTCACAAACTTATCAATTAGAAGACATCTTGACATCTTCAATCACGTACATGTACCTTCGTTCTTGACACCCACCCACAGGTATATAACATGGTCTGTAAGTAATGTTTTCTTTCTCATGAGTTTATGTCTTCCTTCACATACCACCCTTAAAAATTTAAAGGTTTTCTGAGGTTAAAAACCTATGCAAGTTATCCTATCAAAATATTCCATTCATATTTATAAGAATAAAAGTCCAAATCCTTTCTCTCCTTGTTTGGAACATGCTTGTCTAGTTGCATACCTATTGCAATACAAACACAGTGTAATCTTGGCCTTCAGGGCCTCTCAAACAACATGAAAGCTATAATAACATAAAAATACATTATAGACATTATCACACAAAACTATATTCATTGGAAAACCAGTTATACAATATAGTCCATTAAGGACTTGCTTAACTTTCTTATGAGGGTTTTTTGCCCTTTTTTAATTCTTTGACCCTCCTACTCCTCTATAGGAGATCTATTCTATCTACCAACCCAAAAATCATGTACCATCTCTCTTTTCTACCAAATACAACATTATTTATTAGTTAGTTACAAAAACTTCCTACATACCAATCTTCAATGTGGGGTTTATAAGTCACCTTACTAAAACATGCTTCTAACCTTATAACTTAGTCACACATAACCTATAACAAATTTTACAAGGTTTTTTGGATCTTAACACCAATATTATCTCTTGACCACCTTCTTATCATGCTTGGTCCATTCTATACTTAGTGATAACAGTTGAATTTTCAAATTGTTGGTTTTGGAGGGAAACTTCAAACACTCACCTAAACTTATTCCTATGACTCCTAGGAAGCCCAAATGACTTCAAATACAATAAATTAACCTTGAAAGGTCTCTTGACTCACATTACCTCTAAAATTGATAGACCTTTGACTCCTTATTGGCCAAAACACAAAATTGTTATTTCTTATCTTGATGTTCCTGCATCAATGAGGCTCCAACAAAGTTAGAATTTCAACCCCTTATGGTGTGAAAGTCACTATCTTGCCCTAATCATAATGTCAAATTTGATAAATAGAGAGAAAATGTGAAGTGATGTCAAGAACATATAGTACATAATTGATGTGACCACTAACAAGTTGCATGTCACCTTTTCCCTTAGCAAAAATAAAGGAAGAATCTTTAAATTAAATGTTGAAAGTAGTACTCAAACCAAGAGATGTGGAAGACTTATTAGAATGATTCATGTGGTGAGAAGCACTAGAATCTATAACTCAACTATTTTTAATAGGTGACTAAGGTCTCCCAATAACATTAAGTGTTTTTCCATGCTCATTGGAAGGAGGTGGAGTGGATATAGAGATCTTGTGTTTTCTAATTGCATCCTCTAAGGCTTGCATTCTCTTTCAACACTTATTTCTACATGACCATTTTCCCCACAAAATGATCATGAAAGGCTAGACTTATTCTTGGATTTATAAGACTCATTAGATTTAGAGTTAATGTCTTTGGGTTTAGTGCACTTTAAAATGGAGGAGTGGTTTTGGGTTTACTTTTTAATTTTATATTACCCTTAAGATGAGATGTTATAAGGCCTTTTGAGAGGTGGAAGACTCAAGATTAGACAATATGGATTCTTCCCTAGTAAGTCTTTCACCAAACAAATCTAAATCAAGAATTTTGAATGTGGCACCTAAGGCATCCATGCTAGATAAAGGTAGAAGAAAAAAATTGGAATGGAACTTTCAACTTAGACAAAATTAGGTAAACACACTCTTCATATTTCTTGTATTTTCCACTCCCATTCAATTATTTCAACAAGTGCTTGAACTTAGTAATATAATCTACAATAGATATAATATCTTCAAGATTGAGAGAAATGATCTCTACTTCAAGTTGCATGTCTCTCATATGATCCACCTTACCAAATAAACCTTTTAATTTTTCTCATATTTTGAAAGGAGTGTCACAACCTTCCAAATGAAACAAAATACTATCACTTTTATAAGTTCGTATCAAACCCATACACTCATCAAATTTGCATTGGTGTTGAAATTTCTCATATTCTCTAGTGAACATTGGTTGTGTTACAGTCATTAAGGCCCATAATCCTTTGCCTTTAATGATTTGTTCTATTTTTGGTCTCCATGTGTGGTAATTATGTGTTGTTAATGACTCACACTGATCTAGTGCATAAGAAGAAACCATTCTAAGAAATCACCAAAGAGTAAAAGAGTGCAAAAAAGTGCACAAATCAACACCGAGATAACCCCCTAAAATATTTTGTATTGAGACCCCCCCTAAATTTTTAACTTTATATTTTAGTGTATTTTATAAATGAATGACACCAATATATCAGGGATAAAAAACATACACTCTTGAAAAAAATAACACTTGATTCTGAGTTACTGATCAAAAGTTATGGTTTTTACAAGTTTTTTCATCATAAATGGGTCAAAAAAAATTGCACCAAAATATTTAAAATATTTTAAAAAAAATAATTCTTGGAGAGATTATTAAAAAATTCAAGCTCTGGAGTTAAGTCCTTAATAGTAGAAATCAAAAATTAAGCCCCCTCCATGTAACCATACCATATGACCAAGGGGCTAAGGATGGGGATGAGAGCTCCCCCTTTTAATTGATTTGATTGATGTGGGTATTACACCATAAACAAAAAAGAGGAAAATTTGAGATGAATAGTGTTGCTATTTATTGGTCTAAAATTGACACTCTCTCACATGTCACCCTAATTTTGTCTGATGTCCTAAATTTGATACCCGTCTAAACATCATTGTTATTCTATGTGCTGATAAGCAAAATAAATAAACCCATGATGCAATAAAAACATAGAACCATGACTGAGGATGCACATAAAAAATAGAATGTAGCCCAAAACATGCCCACATCGTAAACAACACAAAACTACAAAAAAAATATCTTATTCTTTACTTCCAAACCATCACTACAAATGTTGTGAGTCAAAACTTGCAAGAAAAAATGTAGAAATGTTCCTACGACTCATCAAAGCAAATAAAATAAAATTGGATATGGAAAAAAATAGCTCTTGTAATGAATTTACAAATGAATGTCTATAACACCTTAAGCTGTGACACTATGAAAGGAACGCTAATAAAATTTTTCCAAGCCAAAAATATTTATGGTGTTAATACAACATCACATTCATAAAAAAAATATTTTAAAAGTAATTTGACAGCATATACTTATAGATACATATATAAAATAAAGAGAAATAATATCATATATTATATCTCCAAAGTTCATCCAATACAATGAGTATGCCTTGCATATATAGGCAAGGAAGATCAATCCTAACTAAGATATCAAACTAAGTGATAAATCATAACTAAGAGATCAAGCTAAGAGATCAAACCTAGGACTAAGAGATAAATATCCCTAAAGGATAGAAACAACTAGCAAATATTTTTATAATATTTAAGAGATAAATATGTAATATCTTATAATATCTAAAATAAGATAAATGAAATATACACACATAAATGGGTGGGAATAACTAAATAGAAGGAAATAATAAATAACCTAGGTGAAAATGACCTAAGGTAAATAACCTACTCTAAAAAAATTATTGTCAAAAAAAAGTAATACAATACCCTAAAATGGAGTCTACAATGTGTAAAATAGGGAATTACTATTCTTAAAATTTGATAAGAAGGGTTATTAGAGTTGGTACCTTCACCATGACTTAATTATACACTATAGGATAAAAGTGATAGAATATTAGTCTAGAGGACATCTTGAAGTAGATCTTAAATAAGATAAATTTCATAAATATGACAAAATCAAATAGACCAATTTTGATAATTTTTGAAATTGGATTGTCAATTTCAGAAACATGATTTGATCTTGGTTAGAAAATATTATAATCTTTTATAACTTTGTGAGCACATCTTTCTATTCTTTCTAATCATAAACCTCTCTCATATTTTCATATTGGTGAGAAGAACCTCCAAAATTTATTCTCCAATATCATAGACCCTGATCCAATCCAAGATACCTTTCAAGAGCATAAAATATGAGGTATTTATGAGAGTCTTACATTAGTCCAACCCTTATCATTTTTGTGAATGTTGGAATGTCTTAGATTCAAAGGTCAAATTTTGGAAATTTTGAGGCTTGAATTCCCTTGGAAAATTTCAGCCAACTACACAACTTATAGAGGAGTAACAACTTTATATTATTTTTCTCCAAGAGACTAATATAATTGAGGATCACTTTAAAATCAAAGTTAGTTATAGAATTAGTTGGTTCAACTAAGCTATGATGGTCCTTTGGAATCCCAATTTGTTTCTTGATAATTTGATCTCTAGACTTGACCATGAAAAACTTGCAATAAAATTTACTTTTTTCTTTAACTAATGTGTATGGTCCACTAGGAGATTCTCAGAATGATGACTATTCGCTAAACCTAAAATTATTTAGAAACAATCACAATAAGATTGACTAGATCCTAGAGGAAATTTAATGCAATTATGAAGGTGGAAAATAAACAAAGAGGTTTGATAAGTGTAACAAAGAGTATTTTATTTTATCATTCTTTCAATTTGAGTGTTTTTTTGGTGGGCGTGGAACCTAAGTGAAATATTTATATTTGGACTAGTATGATACAAGGTGGAAATAAGACTATAAAAAGGTTATGAAAATTCCTAATTAGTTTTGAATAATTATCCATTGATCTAAATTTTAAAGCAAAAATCCTCCCCTTTGTAAGTTCATATTATTGCCTAATATAATTAAAATTATAAGATGAATGTATGCCAATAGGTGTCCTTTACACATTTAAATTTATGTCTAGGTGCAAGATCTAACTTTTGAATAGAATTTAAGGAATAGTGAAAACCCCCTTTTAAATGATCTAAGATATTTATTCTTGCACAAAAGCTCAAAATTATTAAATATCAAGCAAATAAAAATAACAAATGTATATTAGGTAATATCTTATGGTGAAAAGAGCAAGTGTCTAAGGAAATAGAATAAGTGTATAATCACATAACTACTATGGGTATGGACTAAGTTATTTCATAAATAAAATCATTTGATGATTTAATTTTATAAACTATTAAGGATGGAGGAGACCCCATGCAAAAAATATTTGATATGAAAGATTTATATCCAACATAAAAAATTATTGCACGGTAATAACAAAATTTATAATAAATACTTGATAAAATCCAAACATGCGATAATTTAAAATATGTGAAAATTACACAAATAGAAAAAATCACACAACACAAGAGATATGGTTAGTAAAAATGTTCCCTAATATTCAATAGGCTTGAATATAATAAATATATCCTTAAGGTAGGGAAACACCAAATATATTCCTTAAGGAAGGAATCACTCCAATTATCCTTGTTATTAGTGCCTAAACATAATATAATATCTCTCTATGATCTTTATAATGATATATTCCTCTAATTTTAATATTAGGGGTAGGATAAACCCTTAACCTATCATTAAATTAATAATAACCAAATATAATGTATTTTACAAATTACTCATTTGACCCATTACATAAGTTATCGATTGAGCCCATTCTATCTAAAAATGATTTATATGCACCAAAAATAAGGTACTTCATAACACATTTACATCATCATATCATATGCCTAGGTAAAATATATTACACCCCTCCCTAACATGCATTTTACCTAAAATAGGAGAAAAAACCAACTAATATGATTTTATGAGGATTGATGACAACTAGTATAAAACATGACCATTCATACATCTAGATGATAGATTAAATGTTGTTTATATTAGAGTGCTCCATAATTCATTTATGTTACTTTGATTACTTGTATTCCCATGACTATTTCTTTCCTCATGATGTGCATATTTTTAGTTTTCCTTTATGTCCTCTATGCTACATTAGTTCCCTGCATGTCCATAATTTTTTATCCTCTCATAATTTGCATATCCATTGTTCCATATTTGATTCAAAATGTGTTTATATTTGTTTTACTTGGTTTCCATGTATATTTAAAAATATTTTTAATTTGATGCTCTTCACATGTATCCATGATTGTTTACCCTCATGGTAATGTGTATTATGATATGCTACAACTTTTGGAGCTTTAGAATATTTTTCTATTCCTTTTGAATCTTCTTCATTATTTTCTAACTATTTATTTGGATCTTAAGTAGGTGAAGAGTTTAAGATTCATTCACTATTTTTTTATTTCATTGTGTAAAAGGATCTATTTTTATAGGGATATAGTAACCACAAAGTTATAACAAGACAAATAAGACCTAAACTCAAAAGATAAAAGCCACATGGGCAACAAAACAAACAAGGGCTTCAGTTAGTCATAATACAAAAAACCACAGTAGTAATAACTAGAGACAAAATAACTAGAAGTACTATTAGAAGATAAATATATAGATTTAGAAATCTCCTTGGATCCTGCCTAGTCATTTGGGGTATCTCGTTCCATCTCTTCAACCTTGTAATAAAGCAAGTCCATCACCACTCTACGTCGAGTACATTTACTCGATCCTTCCATGAAACCCTTCATGGTTTCATTATAATTATCATAGACTATGAAATCCTAAATTATTTAATGTTCATTTTCATTTGATGATAGTGGGGCATTAGAAAATACATCAAAGTAATATATAAATTTAAAATGGGGGTTGTAGCTATCTAAGCCAACAAAAACACCAATTCTTACCATCGCATTATCAAAATTCCAAAGTAAGAAAATGAGTTGAGATTATGCACTAAATAAATTTGATTATAATATCTCTTTCATGTAATGAAGTTAGTTAGAGGATTTTCATGTGTGCGTGTGTGCAAGTTTTATACCTAGTTTATTAGAAATTGATAAGTCTATTTGATTAAACGTTTAAAATAATTTAATCAGATAATAGACTATGTTTATTATATCTTATTTTACAGAGTTCTCAATAGGAATCTAATTGATTGAAATTGGGGAGAGTTTAGGGTGGTAGTTTCTCTCTCTTATTTCATCTTTGCTTCATGTATTGAGGTAGAGAAAATGACTTAAAACAAAGGTATGTAAATGGATGTTGTTTGTATTTATTTCTTGCTACCTTTAATGAATAAGACCTAATATTGAGTTGAGAGGCCTCATAGTAGAAGAGTTTTAGCCTTTTTGAAGCATTTTTATGAGATTATAATTGGGGGATTCTTGTGTGGTTTTCATAAAATTAATAACCTTGTAGATTTAGATTCTAGAAACCACTCAAATAATTCATGAGTTTTTATTTGACAATCAATCTAGACAAGTTAAGAGAAAGGCATTGAAATGAACATATGGACACAACATACAATATTAATTAGAAAGTTAAATTATTTATATAATACTTTGATCCTTTTTATATAATTTATAGTATAACATCTTCTTACTTCTCCATTTACTTTTTATTATCTTAGTTGGTGATGTAGGATCATCATGAAATTTTGGTCAATTATGAATGTTTAGATGATGAGTGAGTGTGAGGGATCTCTTAGAGTCCTCAAGGTGATGTTTGAATCAATTATAAAGTCATAGAGTGTGTTAGTATCCCTTTGGCATTTTCCCACTAAAATGGGAAATTTGAATATTTGAATTATGAAATTAATTTTAAAAGTGAATTAATTTTTATGAAATGTAATGGTTGTAATATGTTTGATTAAGGTTATATAATGTGGTATAGGAGTTTAGGGACATGTGTCAAGGTGGTGTTCTTGGAGGTAGCTACCAAGAGAGTAACATGTGAAATGCATAAAATTAGGAATGTAGAGGAGTTTATAAGGGTGTAGGAGTGGATAAAATAATATAAGGTTAATAGGAAGAAAAATATATGAAGGAAGGCAGAGGGAAATAATATAGTCCATGAAGGATAATCGAGTGATAAGGACTATGTACATATGTTTGGTATGAAATAAATTAAAAGAAGGTATTTTTGTGTGTGAAATTATTGTATTATATATTAATAAAGGTAAGTTTAATTTATTCATATTTATTTAAGTAATTTTAATGAGAAATAAGGGATGTTATATTTTCAGGTTTGTAAGGCAAGATTGGTTGATAAACAGGAAAAATGAGCACTTGTTTGGTATTAAAGGTTGTTGATGCAAAAATGATTACTATATGAGTAAGTTAGAAGTGTTTATAATAAAAATAAATATTTATATTTACATTTTATTTTGGGATAAATTGAAATAACCAAGACTACAACAAAAGGACTGCCAATATTCAAAATTTTGTTAATGTTTATTGCATGTGAAATCACTTTCAATGTATGAGAGGAATGATGATCAAGAAAGAGTATTTGTGAATTTATAAAGTTTTATGTTATGTGGGAATATTATTTATAGTGTTATTTATTTCAATTAGTGGTTAATTTTTCTAACTGATAGGTACAAATTCTAACACAGAGATCATTCAACTCTATGTAGACCTTGTTTTGATACAGTCAAACAAGTTAATCAAAGAAGCCCGTTGAATATCATTTTGGTGTTTGATATAGAGAAGTGTGATAGGGATAACATATAAATAGTGTTTTAAACCCTAATTAATATTCATAATAATCCATCAAATATCAATTTTTAACCCAATAACTTCATATTGCCACACACAGTTCTATGTAGTTTCCAGAATTCTGCTAATTCTCTAGTTTGACCCACTTGAAGATTGTTCATATTATATTAACATTTGAGAAATATGTATGAGGATTGGTAAGACATATTAAAATATTTTAAATTTATCCAAAGAGTTAAAAAATAAATCAAACCCACAATATTCCCTCTCGAGCTCACACAGGTCAATAAACCCTGAGTTAGGGTTTTGAAATGAGAATGAGATTATCTAAATATTCCACCATAGTAATTTCTTAAAATTTGGTAATATAGTGTATATTGATATGTTATAAATTTTTTGAGGGTTTTGAGATGTCACAGTATGGATAAGTACAGAATTCAAAACTGGGTAGAATACTAGGCCTAAAAGAGACCTAATAAAGAGGAGATAGGGTGAGTTAAGGTACTTATCTTAAGATTTGGAATGTAATAATTTTTAGAGAGTCAAAATAAGATAATGGGCACTTAAAAATGTCTCTTTTTTGATATAAAACTTTGTATATTGTCTATACCATCTAGATTGATGTAAAAACAAGGTTAGTAGGAGAGAGAGCCTAAAGAGGAAAGAGGGAGTTATGAGAGAATACTAACCTTTAGATTGAGGATTCCAATTCAAGTGTTTATGGAAGTGTAATGTTCAGAAAGATATGGTCTTATGGTCCCTCATAAGTGGAAAAGATCCTTGAAAACACATTTTAGGCTTTTAGGCCTAAGTAATTATAAAAATAAAGAAAGAGACAAGTTTGAACCAAGAATGGAGAGTGCAGTAGAGGAACATGATGGATGAGTTGATGATGGAGAGATATTAAATAAGGATAATAATTACAGAGGTTGATTAATATTTATATGTCTACAAGAGATAATAAGAGGTTTATGAAATCAAGGAAGCTAAAAATCTTAGTGAAGACAAAGGATCAAGTTGTTGATCAAGAATGCATGCAAAGACAAAGAATGAGAACATTTAAATATTTTAATAAATGAAGAGGTTGATGTTACGAAGGAAAGAGTGCATAGATAATGGAAGTATGAGGTGTCTTGAATAAAGTGAAGCGTACTAACGATGATGAGAGGGCTATGAGCCTAATAGAGATAACTTGATCAAAGGTATACAAACAAATCCAGGTCATTGCATAAAATAAATAAATCTTGTTTCATATATATATAATTGGTATTGTTGGAGAGGGATGTACATCAGTTGGGTGGATTAACCACTCAACCTACACATTTAAATGCTTTTATATAATTAAAATTATTCACTAAATCCTAGATACCATTTAAAATATTGCCCCCTCCACCCCCATCCCCACCTCATACGTGATGTTTTAATTATTATAAAAAATAGCTTAAATACTAAGAGATAACCATATGCATAAGGATTGGGAGAGAAAAATATGCACAAAGACTGGGACATGGTCACAGTTAGATGTGATCACAAACTATCTAACACATTTAAATGCTTTTATATAATTAGAATTATTCACTAAGTCCTAGATCCCACCCCCACCCTCACCCCACCACCGCCTCTTATGTGATGTTTTAATTATTATAACAAATAGTTTAAATACTAAGAGATAACCATATGCATAAGGATTGGGAGAGAAAAATATGCACAAAGACTGGGACATGGTCACATTTAGATGTGATCACAAACTATCTAATGGATGAGAACACACTCTTAAATCCATAAAAAAAAAAGAGGTATGAGGACATACATACACACCTATGTGAACAAGGACACATGATTTTTCACAACAAAAAAATAACTCTACTCAAATAGGGACACGCCCAACTAATCATAAAAAATATATTGATAGTGGGAGTAGCTTCACTACACTTTAAAAAAATGATGAATGAATATAAACCCATCATTCATAAATAAAAACCAAAGAATATGAGCTCAAACACACAATATTTCATACATTATTTATTGTGTGAGCAAGGACACACCCAACTATTCACATCAAAATAAACAACCCAAATAGTGGGAATATGCCACACTATCTTATCTTCAAGGGGCACCAAGCCACACTTTATTTTCTCCTTTGGTTGATTGGGCCTCACCAAACATTTATCATACAACAACTGTGGGATTTTGTCCTCATCGTGCTTTCTCAGTTGGTCAATCCTCTTAATCCTATTAACCACAAATATTTGCATGAAGCGCTTCAATAGTTCTTGCAGTATGTTTAATCATATTTTTTTCCTCCATGGGAAAATATTATCCCCTTCACCATTTCCCTATTTAAAAAACTTATAAGGGTGTCGATTACTATAACAAATACAACCATATACAAAAAAGAAATTATGGGTTTTGAAGATGAATTTTAATGTATTTTCTAAAAAAACAAATTAACTTACAAATTTTAATTATTGAAGCTAAGTCCTCTTATCACAAAGTTTAAACTACAATTTTAAACAATTGAAAAAAAATGACCATAATCTATCTCTTGAAGAATAAAACTATGAATTTAATTCAAACCTCTAGGAAAGTTTTAAAGCATAAAACTAAACTACAAGAACACTAAAAGAATGAAATATAAAAATTAAAAACTAGATGAGCTAGAGCAAAATCCTTTTAAGAGACCCTTTACAATATTTTTTTCCCATATCAACAAGATTTTATTAAAACTTTTGTCTCGAACAATGAAATATGAAATTAATTAGATCCAAGTCATCAACCTGAAATATTAATTTTTTTCTAAATTTTAACTATATAATTTTTTTAAATATATTCCAAAACTCTAATTTTTCATAGGAAAAAAAAAAAAAAACTAACTAACTTAGCCCTACTTTTTTAATAAGCTAAATAAACATAATATTAAAACTTTCAAATACTATTTTTTTATTAAATGTTGGGAGCTTCATGTTGTCATGCCTTGATGCAAACAATTTCCCTCCAATGTTGTTTCACTTTTGGTTTCTCACTCCCTTCAATGCTTTGTTGTCTCTTCTTTCCAATTTATATAAGTCTTTAATAATACACAGGGTTCTTTCAGAGGTTTTGAACCAAATATTTTAGCTTGAAGTATAAAATATTTTCTCTTACAATTATAGTTTTGTTATGGGATATGTATATACCTACATCATGCCTTTCACCACCGCTTTTCACATGCCAAGTAAAATATTTCATCTCCCCTTTTATTTTATATTTATTACATTTTCAAAAAAATTGTCTCCACATCTTTGATCTTAATTTGCACTCATTGCCATTAAAGATACAATGTAAAATGATAAATATATTAAAGCAAATATTTTTTTGTTATGTAATTATCTTGAAGACAAAAAATGATAAACTCTTCCTTCTTTTTTTTCTAAGCAATGTCAAACCTCACTAAAAAAATCATCAAAAACAACTCACTCAACATATTCAAGATAAATAAAATCACTAATTGATAAAACTTTAAACAAACTAATAACTTATAAACTAGGCTATGAATTTAATAAATGAAGCTACCATCATTTGAGGAAACAACAATGAAGTTTCCCCTATGATATTATCAAATTTCTATTTTTTCTTTCATTAAATATTCTAACTTGCTTTAGATTTTTCCATTTCTCACTTGATATAATTTTATCCCTCTCTCACCTACTTTGATACCAAATGAAATAAATATTTAAACATAACATATATTATTCATTAGAATAATAAATTATTTATACAATATTTTAATCTTATTTTCTAGGATTCACATATATCATCTTTTTTATTCTTCCTCTACTATTTATTATCCTTATTTGGGTGGTGTAAGCATTCAATGTGCACATTTAAATAGATTTATATAACTGAAATTATTTACCAAATCCTACACACCATTTAAACTATGGTGTTATAACTATATATATATATATATATATATATATATATATATATATATATATATATATATATATATATATATATATAATATTTTCTTATTTTTATCTTTCCCAATGAAGAAGTGATATCGTTGGGCAAGAATTTATCAAACTCAAAAAAAAAAGTCCTTTTTGTCCTTGATGGTAGCTCAAGAGCATTGGTGTCTTGAATGTGATGTCTTATTGAGAATTTGAGTACATAAATGCTTATTTTAGTTTATGTGGACCCTAGATTTTCATGTTTATGTGTTATTTAGGTTCATTGTGAATTGAGGCTTATAGTTTCTCAAATATTTAATATATTTGTAAATTTAAGAATATATTTATATATTATTTTGAGAGATATTTCATATAATGAGTTTATTTTTATAAATGGAAACAATTGTTGATTTTTTGGAGGAAAAATTGAAAACCCCATTGAGTAAGGACATTTGTCTAAAAATTAACATGATTACCAGTTGTTTCAATTTCAAATGCAATTTTTAATCATGAATTTGATAAACTACTTTAGTTTTTGTTTTATTATTATTGTATTTATATTTATTCAACATAATGAGTATAATACCACTAAGATGTTGGCATCTCACCAAATGTTTTGGTTCTACTATCCCTTAACCCTGGTTACATTTAATAATCAGTCCCCTAACTTCCAATCACCAAAGGTTTTAAAATCCCCTCCTCAGGGCTCCTTCCAAGCAATCTCTCATGCAAGCTAAGGGAAAAAAGCACCCCGGAATGATCTTCCCTAGAGAAGTGGCTAAAGGCCCCATGAACCACATTCAGGCAAAAATATCAAAGGAAAAATAGATCATTCCAGCGAAGGACACTGTTGATGTTGAAGACCCTTAGGAGGGACTTTCCTCCTAGTTTTGTTCTGTGTTCCTATTTTTGTTTTCATTATAGCTATGTAACTTTTTGTTTTTCGGTTTCTTGTCCCTATTGATGGCATGTTAATACTCTTGTACTGCACTCTGGTGGTTTTAGGTTCTTTTAAAACCTGGCTTTTACCTTATCAAATAAAAAAATAATATCAAAAATGAAAATGGTATTAGATTCAACTAAGCGAACAATTCAAATTCTTGGGCATCTATTTTGTATTTTATGAGACCCCTATAAATATTTGGAATTATATGGCACAGAGGATGAAGAAAATATATTGTTGGATTAATAAACCACTATCTTTGGCTGGTAAGTTTCAAGTGTACTTTAAGGTCCTAGTAGCCACCCATATCTATTATTCATATTTTTGGGCACCAACCAAGATTACATATGATAAAATTGAATGTCTTCTCAAATAATTTCTTTAGGCCAACTCCAAAGGATTAAATATTTTGACATAGTTGCATGGGATAATTTTTGCCATCCTAAAGAGATGGTTGGCCTTGGTCTTCAGGTGTCCTATGTATCAAATGGATCATTTATTCCATTTAAGGAAAAGAGGCATGCAAAGTTTTGTTTTGCCATTGCATAAGTGAAATTAATGCTTTTGGCATGCCAACTTAGAAAGGTCTTGGTATGTAATCACTTCTAATCACTTATGTTCCTATAAAAATTAAAGGGTCCTTCGGAGCTCAAAGTATTTAAAAAGCTTGGGAGTCACTCTAACCTCACCTAATATGGGATGGTGATGGATTTTGAATTAGGATTTTTATGATTTCTCACTTTGTCTGGTGGTCACTTATTTTATCCTATTATGGTGATCCCTTTGTTATGGTTCTGTATATCAAGAGTCTTTGGATATTCAAGAAAGGGATAAAGATGATTTCATATTTGTTTTTAAAAATGTCCCATGATTCGATACCTTGGCTTGTCCTTCGTGATAAGTGTCATCTTTCTCCAAATAACCTTTCTTCCTTTTTTGAGGTGTAGAAAACCTTTCTAGATGAACATATCTACAAAATTGGAGTTAAATCACCTCCCAGATGGTGGATTGATTGGAAATAGCTTGTTGAGACCCTTTTCCACTAGTATAAAACTCAACTTGGTTATAAGTTTCTCTCCTTTTAAATCATTTAAGTGGATTATTTGAATTTTCATTATAAATTTAATTATTCTAAAATTACATGAGGGTGAAGGTTTTCAAAATTTTCAAAATCAGCTATTGAGCCAAAACAAGTTTATTTCCTTAGGTGCACACTGCATCAAGGTTTTATTGTTGGTAATAGACTTATCCATCTGAATTGGATAATCCCATGTGCCCTTCATGTCAACACCCTGAGACTTTTAAGCATATTTTTGGGTTTTCAAGAATTCTCGATTAGCCAAGAGGTGGAATCTTACCATTTTTCAACCATTTCATCTAGAATTATTCTCTTAGAAAATGTTGTTCTTAGGGGATTCGATCATGTTACCTACACAATATAATCAAATATCACATATTTTTTTTAGAGATTTTTTTCATTTATGGAAAGAAAAGAATAATGTTATCTTTAACCAATTAGTTATAGATAATTATTTTTATGTTACTAACAAAGTGTAAGTTATCTCAAATGTCATGCTACAAATACAAGTCCAAGTGAAGAAGGTTCAACTAGAGGGAGATAAATTTTAGAATTTGTTGGACCATTGGGGTAGTTCCCCACTGAATCTATTCACATACAGTCTCCATATTAGAGATGTGGTGTTGGACTTCATGGTCGGCATCATTCACGTAGCAAGCACAAATTGATTCACTATAATAACAACCACCCTTGCTAACACACAACTCTTATGGTGGTAAGTTTTTAGCCAGTGGTTGGGGGAGCACTCCACAAGAATGAAAGTTTCCATGGCTTGTTTTAGTTATTTATCCACTTAAAAAAGATCCAAAAAATGAAGAAAATAAGGACAATCAAAATTAAGGTTGGGATTTGGTACATGATACTATTGATCTACCTATTAGTAGTGGTTGGGGCTAGGTTGATAAGTTCGATGATACTCTTCCTCCACCAACTTTGTGGATTGCTTATGTTTCCTATTTATTGTGATTTATTACCTTGGTTCCCCTGGAGAATCGTATCATGTTTATTTTGAGGTTTGTTCAAAAAAAAATTTATTGAAGAGTTGTTATTTAAGAAAAAAATCAACATTTTAAAATTAAACTATATTTCTCTGGATATTTTGGATTAATTGGACACAAACGAGTGTGATTCCATACCACCCATTATTTATAAGAATAACACTATAATTTATATTATTAATAGAAAATGCATTTCAATCCAATAATAATAACAATAATATTCACACTTAAATTTTTATTATTTTAGTTAATGTTTAGGTTTTTGTCTCTTTAGTGTTGGATTTATATTAACTTTGTAATATGTGAAAATGCATAAAATTAGGAATTTGAGAGTAGTCTAATATTTAAATATTCTTATCTTATTTAATAAGAATTTTTTTCACCTAAACTTTATGTTGAAATTAAAATATATTTTTAAAGCATAGTTTAAATAACGAAAAGTAAAAAGTGTTATATTATAATTAATTATGATAGCAACAAGTGTATTTCATTGAAATCTACCCCACACTAAGTTACTTATTTTAGTAGCTTTGAAATCTATCATTATTTCCAAACACTTCTAGTTGTTTCCCCTTGCTTGGGGAAGGGGACTATTAGTTGGGAGTCTAACAATAGTTGTGATAGTGATTGACGGGAATAAACTTATTATTTATTTATTGATATACAAAAACATATATAAAAAACTATTTATCTATAAGTTGTTTTGGCCCCTAACTTGTACATAAAGGAACCCACTTATTCAAGAGACTAGCTTTCATTAATAGTTCACAATATGTGATATAATGAAATGTGTCTATTCAAAATGTAAATCAAACTTTAAAAAAATTAGTCATAGTGATATTTAACAGGGTGCATTTTTTTTACAAAATACTCTAACAATGACATTTAGAATGGTTAAACATTCCATGCAATCCATCCTTATTGTCAAGGATAAGAACACTTGTGACCAAACATTCATCTCTATTTGCACAAGTATTCATCCCTTTCTGCACAAGTACAAAATATATTATAGTGTCAATGAAAATAGTAATACCACCCACTTCCAATCTAAATCTCAATCTTAATCTCACAAAATGAAACAAATAATACTTGTAATGGAGTGTCATCATCCAAGATTACCTTGCCCACTATAATAACATAGAATGAAATGCCACCATGCATGGGGATATACTACTCATTTAAAAAATAGTTTGAGTTGTTTCTCCAAGGATAGGGGATTCTCCAAATGCTTCTCTTAAACCCTCATGAGATCAAGAGGATGCAAAATCAGTAACTTCTACTTAAGACACATAAACAAATATGTCAACCTTATGCAAAATTACATCATAAATATAATATATAAAGAATGGAAAAGTAGCTTCAAGGCCCATTTAATATCTTCATTAATAGCCTCAAATCTTCCTATAATGGAGAGATAATAGGAATGATATAATCTTGTGAAGGAGGTGCTAAAATTATATGACAAAAATTTCCCAATGGACTTCCATAGAGCCCTAGATTTCCTAAAAAAGAAGAAGCATTCAAAACTGCCAGAGATCCAATATTGGGCATTGTTCCACTGAGATGATTACCAGACACATTAACTATATTCATATTTGACTGATTAAAATGAGGAACACTAACATTAAGACTATTTATATCCAGTTCAAGAACATGTAATCTCAAAATCCCCACCATAATCTAAGGTATCTCACCACTTAACAAATTATCTGACATAACAATTAACTTTCAAATGATGTAGACTAGTAAGAGACCCAAGAAAGGAACCAAAAAACATGTTATACTCTAAAAACAAGCTCTTAAAATTAACTAGCACCAACATATTAATAATTGGCCCTGTAAGAGAGTTCCCCTTGAGGATCTAAAAGTGCAACTGATCAAATTTATTCAAACCATTCTATGCAAAAGTGCCATTAAGTTACATGTATTCCAGGATAAATTTATTCACTCTATCATTAGAGGTGCACTCCACAACTCCAATCCATTTGTAATATTAGAGTGAAACTGCACTCCACAACTCCAATCCATTTGTAATATTAGAGTGAAACTTTATAATACTACAACAACATTTCCATATGAAGTCTACTATGCCCAAAATCATGCATTCTTTGTAGAATTAATGAAGATAATGTGTGTAGACTATGTCTTGGTATCCCAAAATCTTGCAATAGTATAGGACTAACACATTTTATTCAACTTGAAGAGCTACTATTGGATTATTTTTTGTCCCAACATTACTCACAAATGTTATATCTTAGGCCATGAACCCATTTCCACTGTAGCTGGATTTAAAAAACATGACCATATTTATATTAGGTGTCATGTTTAGTTGCAACACTTTTATTAGAACCACAATGGAAACAAATTCATAAAACCAATTGGAGATAGTTTCAAAATCAATTTTAGTTGAAGTAGGAATGAGAGTTCAAACACCCTCACTTATATCGAGCATAAACAACATTTTAAAAATCTCCATCTCTTTTCAATCTTGTGTGCAATATCTACATAGGACTTGAATTTAAGACGCCCAGTAGCATCCAGTGGAACTTTAAGAAAAAATATGTATTGTACTTTAACTATGATTAAAAAAGATACCCAAACCAGAGATTTTGATGTTACTACCACATTGTTTTCTCAAACCTATAAACCTTATATCCCAAAATAGGTTTTGAAATGGGTTTTTTCCTTATTCACCAGTAATATATTTGGCAAATAAAAACTTATAATTAAAAATAGCATACAATAGTATATATGTAAGTTTCAATACATTTATTTCAATTATCATTTTCTTCAAGGTAGGGAATATCTTCATCCTTTGCTCGGTACATTGAATTCATAAAGATTTGCAAAAATATAGTGCTTGAACTTCATTAACTGAATCTAATTGTCTACTCACAAAATAAAGTTTCATTGATTTTGCATTCCTCTTCAAAATAGGAATGCAAGAGTTATGAAAAACATGAAAGATAAAAACAAAATATTGAGGAATAAAGGGTATCTTAGAAGGAGACACATAGACCTATATGAATATCTAACCCTCGCACAACAAGGATACAGAAGGAAATAATGGGAGAAATTGAAAGCAACAAGAGAAGCATGAAAATGGGCATGCTTAAAAAATGGAAGAGCCAGCATCAACCACAAAATGACACATAATAAATAGGGACTCAGGACCCCCAAGAACACTTGACCTTGGTAAGTTAGAATTGTAGAGGCTACCCTTAGAGAAGAGGCCCTAGGTTAGGGCCCATAGTAGAGGGAAAATATATTATCATTCTTACTAAAACTCATGAACACGAAGGCTTAAAAGCTACATATTTTGAGGGATATAAGAAAATATCAGTTTGGAATGAAAGGGAAAAAAGTGGAAAGGGATTGAATTTGATCATTCAACTCTTACAAAACAACATTGTAAGATTTATTATGAAAAACATGAAAGACAAAACAAAATATTAAGAAACATAAGGTCTCTTAGAGGGACACACATATATCTAGATGCACATATAATCCCCACACAATAAGAATAAATAAGGAAAGAATGGGAGAATTTGATAAAAGAAAGAGAGGTAGGAAAATGGGCATGGTTACAAAATGGAAGAGCCCAAAGTAGCCAAATAATGACATAAGAAATAGGGACTTGAGGCCCTTTAGGAGAACTTAACCTTGGTAAGTTGGAATTATAGAGGCTACTCTTGGAGAAGAGGCCTTGAGTTGGGGCCCATTGCTGATGGAAAATAAATTATCATTCTTATTGAAACTCATGAACATGAAGGTTAATTTTTTTTGTATTTTGAGGGATATAATAAAATATTAGTTTGGAATGAAAATTAAAAAAGTGGAAAGGGACATAGAGGGTGATGGTGTTAATAAAAAAACATGGTGTGGAGTTATAAAATTGTAGAAAGAGTTACCAAATAAATAGTACATATGGCTTAAAATAATAGAAAATGAGTCAACAATTAAGTTTGATGCTTGTTATTTTGCATCGAGAGGCTCAAAAAATATATGAAGAGGAATTTAGATTGTGAAGACCATTATGCATCACTAAAAATTTGACATTTCAGTATTTAATACCTTAGGATAAGTCTTGATTATAAGATATTTCAATGCACAAACAACAAATAACTAGGCTCTCAATTCTAGGAGTGAAGAGGAAGTGAGAAGCAATCTATTATGGTTAGATGAAGAAAAATACCAACATTGGGAAGGGAAGTCATAAGATGGAAAAGGGAGAGTCACATATAATGGAGCAGACCTATTGGGACTATGTAGTTTGTATGACATGGCTATATGTAATGACATGAGAACGTGGCCAAATTTAGGGAACATCACTTATAAAACTTACAATGGTCAAAGTGTGGTAGACTATTCTATTTTCTCACCTAACTCTATCCCCAAATTATTGAATCCTGAAGTTGGGGACTACCCTTTTGAGATGAAATTAGTTCACAACCCAATATACGTAAAACTCAATATGCACATAAATCATCAAGGAGGACAAACAAGCAAAAGAAGAGACCCCTTCAAGGTAGAATTATCATGACTTAGGAGAATCAATAACTCTTCAAAGAAACTCTTGAACAACATTTTTAGGCAACAAAGAATATTAATTCATCTATGAACAATTGTCTAACAATCAACAATATGTTGATTTCCTTAATTAAAAAGGTTGTAAATGCATGCAAAAGAAGTAGAACCAAGAGTGGAAGTGAAAGTGGTTTTTCAGCATATTCATGGTTTGGTGAAGAGTGCAAGGTAGTAAAGAGTACTTTGAGAAGACTTGGAATGACCAAAGAAAACAAAAAGGCTTATAAAAGAATCATTCGGTCTAAAAAATAAAGCCATATGTACACAAGTAGAAAATAATTAATTTCTCTTGGAAATCATAATCCCAAAGGATTTTGGATAGAAATACAACAAAAAAGGAAACAAACAAAGAAAAATATTATAGATACCCAATGGTTAGAGTACACAAAGCTACTCTATGAAAGAGTTCAATATAAAGATAACCCTCTTTTAATCAACATAACAACTACGATTTTTATATGAAAGATATCACTCAATGCATAAATAAAATAGAAGGTGCTAAAGTATAAGACATAGATGGGATGCAAGATGAATATCTAAAGCAGGGCTTAGACACCCTCACACCACACTTTAAAATCATATTCAATGGTATCATTTAGGAAGGCTTCCTGATAGATTGGATTAATAGTGTCATTTTCCATCTTTATAAGAGTAGAGATATCTATAATCCATATAATTATCAAACTATCATGGTCAATCCCCTCCTTATAAAGTTATTTGGTAGCATGATAGAGTGTATAATTAGTAGTTAGGTAGAAAAAGAGGGTAAAGTGGCAAAATTTCAAGCAGGGTTTAGGTCAAAACACTCTACTATCAACCACTGCATCACTCTGAGGTACTTGATCAAGAAATTATGTGATACATAGGGGAAGAAGCTTTTTACTACATTATTGAATTCAAAAAATCATTAGACATGGTCCCTAAAAGTAAACTCTAGAGTAGAATGGAGAAGATTGGAGTTCCATATGAGTATAGATTAGAAGTGGATAGACTTTATGAGCAAGTCAGGGCCAAAAGTAGAAAAAGTGAAGGAATGTCAAAATGCTTTGGAAGTGACATTGGATTCAAACAAGGATGTCCTCTATCTCCCAAATTTTTTGGATTATACATTGAAAAACTAGAAGAATGGATAGATAATGTTGATGGAGGGGGCATCCTCCTAGATAGTTATGTTATAAAATTACTTTTATATGCAAATTATCTTATTATAATTGTAAAAATGGCCCACATTTTGAGAGAACATTTGAAGGATCTAGAGCTCTTTTGCTAAGAGGTGGGAATGCAAGTAAATAGTAGTAAAACAAAAGTCATAATTTTTTCTCTATAGAGAAAAAATAAATAAATTGAGTTACTTTTCGCAAGAAGTATGCTAGAAGTAGTGGAAGAATACAAATATCTTGAGCTTGACTTCCAAAACAAGCTTATTTAGGAGACCTACAGGGGAAAAATAATCCAAGGAGGTTGGAAGGATTTATACTCAATGAAAATAGGTGTAAGAATGCAAAATTATGGGACTGGAGAATCAAGATAACCTTGTTTGGCCTACTTGTCACACTAGTGGTCTTATATGGATGTGAAGTTTGGGGCATCAATGTGTCTAATCTAAATTAGAGATAAATAGAGAAAATAAAAAATAAACTAATCACAAGTCACCTCAAAGTCAAATCCTTAGTCCCATATGAGATTCTATTATTAGAAACATGTACTTTCCCATTGGAAGCATCATCAATGACTCAGAAATTAAGTTACTTAAAAAAGACACAAAACATAGAGAATAATCGATGGCCCAAAATGGTAATCGAAAAAGAGATAAGAAGAAGAAAGAACATGTGGATGAAACAAAACAAAAAATTAATGAGTAAATAGGACATCAACATGCAAGATTGTCCAAACACCAATGATGAAATAGAAACATAGTTGAGAGAGAAGTTCAAGACAACCATGTGGACAAAGTAGTCGGGATGGAAGAAGGCATACTAAATCAAATATTTTAACCCCACATAGGATCACAAGGAAAAGACATACATAGGGTCAAAATCATATGAAAATCAAAGATGTTTATTGCACAATTGAATACTAATTCACATCATTTTAGGTGTGAAATTGGTAGGTGGACAATGCCCAAGGAAGAATGGGAAATGAGAATATGCTTTTTTTGTGGCAAGGGGGAGTTGGATATAAAATGGAACTTTATTATAGAATGTGCATTCTATAATTACATATGCATCAAATACAAAGAGAAATTAAGGGTGGAAAACTTAGTTGACTTGTTTGAAAATAAAAGATTAAATAGAACAACAAGTTTTCTAATCAATATTCATAGTAGAAGAGTAAGCATCGATAAGGGGTTTAAAATTTTAAAGCATTAGTAGGACAACCCATGTATTAGGTGAATGTGTTAGCATAGAACAACTATGTTATAGCCCTTGTTCCCATAGGCTACTCAGAATTATGAATATTATTAAAACCTTTCATTCATTCATTCATTCATTTCATCACATACCATAAGAATTTGTTTATCCATGTTAGGGAAAAACATGTCATTGGTTTCATGTAGTTGCATATTAGATAAACCCAAATCAAATGTCAGCCATAAACACACTAATTTTTTTTGTCAATACACTTCTATCAATAAATACATTTATAGATAGTGCCAACAACTCACATCATTAGAAGTGAGAGAAGAAATAAGATCATAAGCTCTTAAGAAGGGTCCAAATAAGGAAGTAAAATGAATAACAAAATGAAGTTTCAAAGCAATTTGTTGAAACATATTTATTTTTAATTATTAGACTAGACTAAAATAATGGGTAAAATAGATACTCTACAAGAAAATGCAATTAAATACAATTACGTTAAATTAAAAATTTGTAAAAACTACTTATATGGAGTGTTAATATCTTAAACTACCTAGAAATCTTATTTTTGGACTATGTTATAATATTATATGTGGTGTTATGCACTCTTAAAGTTAGGGGTCTCAACAACTAGTCCCCTTTCCCTATTGCTAGTTATTTCCTATTTGAGGTTCAGATGTTTTTCTATAATAATTTAAAAAAGAAAAAAAATTATGTGTAAAATAAATGATGATATTAATAAGATAAGATAAGATAATAATATTAATGTCAAGATGTGAGAGGAGGTTTGGAGCTTTGAAAATGGGGAGATGAAAATTCATCCTCCATTGAAGGTGCTTCAAGCTCTCTTCCTTGCCTCTTTTCTTCCTTGCTTTCCTTTGCCTCCTTGGTCATGTAGTTTATTCACATTGGTTACACTTGTGTTGCATGGTAGTATTGGTCCTTATTTTTTTCCCTTTATTTGTTGTCTTATTTTTTATTTTATTGATTTATTCTTTTTTTTTGGCTTGTTTTCCCTTGATTCCTATACCGTAGGGGATTTTGGTGAAAATTGGTCATTTATAAACTTATTTTTCATTGGTTTATGGAAGCGATCAAAAGTGACATCATTGTGAGTTTGAGAGTCTTGAATGATGGTAGTTTTAATGAGTCTCACAATGATCCAAGAGGTATTGAAAGTAGCCTTAGTGAGAGCATTGTTACAAAATTAGATGGTGGGAAAGAATGTAAAGAAGGGGTAAGCAAGAAGCTTTTCATTGAGATTTTGTGTCAAGAGGAGGTTACAAAACATTTATAGGGTTCAAAATTCATCCTTAGTGGTTAAAATCATGTTAAGGATGGAGCTAACGACCCATGTCCAATCAAAGATGGTAATCACCCTGGCCTAGAAATAACCCTGACTTTGTTTCATAATGAATCTATGGATAAATATTTATAATTGGATGAATGTCATTTGAATAATATTGGAGTGTTTTTTGTTTGTTTGAATAAGAATTCTTTGCCCTCTAGAATTTATTTGACAATTGTCTTAACTCTAAGTGGGGAGGGGGGAATGGGCATTTATATTTCTTTTTATAGAATGTTTCAAAAGGGGGTGCTTATGATTTTGCTCAAAAACTCTAATACACAAAGACGTGTTATTATTAATCCCATATAGAGTGTTCTTTAGTTGGTGTTCATGGTTGTGCTATGGAATGTAATGTAGGCTGCAACAATATTATTTTCAAATCTGCTCTTATATGGGTCCATATTGGAGATTTTCCTACAAAACTATGGAATTTTATACCCTAAACTCTCAAACCCATAAGAGAAGTCTTAAGGATTAAATACATGAGAAGGTTTTTGGTGCATATGCATGCTAGAGTCCTTATTTCCTTGGATATGTTAGAGGTCTTCCAAAAAACCCTAATTTTTAACATTAGAGGAGAATCATTTTCATGTTCCATCAAAGGTTTGGAAGGACTTAATGCTTTTTTTTTTTGTAAAAAGGATGGTCACTTAAAAAAATTGTCCCCTTCTTGTTAAGCCAAAGGTGTTGAATAAAAATGTGGAGAGTGGGCCTCTTCCTTTTAATAGTGGTGATAATGATAGCCCAACATCATTTCCATGATTGATGTTGCTATAAGAGACAATCCCTAATTTGATCTTGACCCTAATAAAGGTTTATCACCTTTTATTGATCAAGAAAGTAATATTGAGTCTAAGAATTTTATGGTTGAAATCAACAATAATTCCCCATTGTTTGTGGTTCCTACCCTGAGTTTATGTGTTATTACTTGTTTGTCTCCATACTACTCTCTTCCCTCTATTGATAATAAGGAAGTGTTTGGATCTTATTTGGAGTCATTGTTTTTTGTCCATGAGACCCTTTTGGCCTAGGATGATCAGTGTGAGAATCAAAGTGAACTTGATTCATTCTCTAAATGGATATCTTCAGATGAATAATTGTTATTTTGGCTAATCCACTTGGGAATGATATGTATACCCCTAACTCCTTGTCTATCTCGAGGTTGAAAGGTTTAAGTGATGAGTTGGTCCCTATGGCAGTCTCTTTAGACCTAATTTATGTGATTAAATATGGTGACTTAGAGGAAAAAGTTAATCCAAAGGATCCCCTAAGCCCTAACTCTCTTTCAGTTAGGAAGCCTAAAAGTAGCGCTAAGAGGTTGAAAACTGAAACTAATTCGATCCCTTTTAAGTCTCATTATTAGGGGAGGACTTTACAAAACCCAAAGGAGGGTCTTAAGGCTATGTTGAGAAAGTGAAGAGGAAATCTAAATAGAATAAGGTGCCTCAATGCTTCACAAGGATGTATTATAATAAAGGAGGGTATAAGCTCGTTGGTTTGTAAAGGTTGACCCTCATCCTTCATTTTTTATGAATATTATTAGCCAGAATGTGAGGGGCCTTGAATCTCCTAATCTTAAGCCTATTTTTAGACAATTTAGGCATTCAAGGGAGGATCTTGAATTTTTGTTACTTCAAGAAGTTAAGGTTATGGGGTTTAAGCTTGACTTTGTGCTCAATTTCATCTAGCCAAATGCTTCCCATTTCTCTACTTGTCACTCCAAAGGGAAAGGTGGAGCATCGATTCTTGTTAATCCTAAGTGGGGTGAGTTTGTTGTTGATCATGGTTTATCCCCATGTTATAGAGGAGTGTGGATTCTCATTGAAAAGGATAACTAGACCTTTTGGGTTTGTAATGTCTAAACTCTAAATGATTATAGGGAAAGGTCTGATATATGGAATTAGCTAGCTTCCAATCTAAAAGACATCCATTGGATTATGGGGGGGTTGGGACTTTAACATCGTAGAGGAGAAAGAGGACAAACAAATAGATGAGCCTCATGATTGTAAAGGTAATGAAATTTTATTCTAGTATAGGCTCAAGCATATTCACAAGATATTTGATCCCCTTGATCAAGTTAAAAGGCAAAGCTTGGGAATTTGGTTTACATGTTGCAATAACCAGGTTAATCCTAAGAGTGTGTATTCTAAACTAGATAAATTTCACTTTAATAAGGGATTGTTTAGTATACAGTAGGAGGAGAATTTTTGTTAGGTTGTGGAGCTAAAAGCTTCACTGATGCAAATAGAGGAGGAGGTTGCTGAGTGTCACAGACACCGGCGTCGGTCAGGCCAACCGACATCGATAGGGTGCAGACAAAAGAGCAACCGACGTTGGTTAGAAGTCAGCTAGCGTCAGTCACCTCCAGGTAGACAGAGACCGACGTCGGTCGCCTGTGTGGTTCAAAACTGCCAGTTCACAGATAGTTAGTTAACGAACCAGGTGTTTGCATGTTGAGGGCTAATTATAGTCTCAAGCTATGGATCTAATTATTGTAATTGGATGTCTAATTATTATTTGCATGAGATATTTTTAAGAGACTCATGGGTTGTATTGTAATTTGTGTTAGAGAGTAAGAGAGCAAATATTAGCTCCTTATCTGTGTGAAGAGAGCATGGTGTGTTCCTCCTAGTGCCACAGTGCCAAGTGTGGGTGTTAGTTTGGAGAATCATAAGGGTTCTTCATGTATGTATGATCTTTGTCAGCAGGTGTGCATGGCTACGTTAGGAGATATGTATGGTAAGTAAGATCATTGATCTACAAGTGTATGTGGGTACAAGATCCAAGTTTGCAGGTGTACAAGACCAGATTGATTTGCAGGTGTGCAAGATCAGGGAGGATAGCAACACAACAGGGAGCAAGATCAGGCAGGATCTACTTGGAGTACAGTGTGTACTCAAAAAGAGAGCAAAGAGGAAGGCAAGGAAGATCCTTCCAAAGTAAGATCATTTAAGTTGCAGGTTGTTGCAGGTTCATGGGAGATCTACTTGGAGTGTGTTGTGCACTCGATTGAGTATGTGTATATACTCAGAGTACTGGCAGTAGTGGATACTGACTGGTTGGAGGTGAACACCAACTCTGTGTTTGAGTTGTGTGTTGGGACCGTAAAAGAGAGAGCTTTGAGGAAAGAATTACTGTACACTTGAGGTGTGGGAAGCCTCTGAGAGGTGTGAAGAAGAAGTGGCATCTTCTTTATTATATTCTTTTCTGGATGAGTATTAATACAAGTTGTGTATTGTCTCTCATATTCTGTGTTATTTTTGAAATCTAGTTACTTGTTACTTCTGGTTATTTTCGCATGTTAGTTGCTTGTATATGGTAATCAATTGTGCTTCCATATTTCTTAACAGTTGGTATAAGAGCGAGGTTGTTGGCTCATAGCTTGATACCACTAACAGTTGGTATCAGAGCTAAGGTTGTAGGGAGCAGGTTTGTGTTTGGTTACAGGTCACTCTCAGGGGTTTTTGATTGATTGGGAGTATAGCAACGGCAGAAGAAAGTACACTAAGAATGGAGAAACTGAATAACACGAATGGTCAATTACGGTGGCATGGAAAGAAAGAGCAAGTAAATAAAGATTGTTGGTCGGTAGCAGACCAGCATGAAGAAGCAGATGTTTCAGGTGTTGTTGCACAGGATGCTCTGGATAAAGTTGAATCTTGGTTAATAGATTCTATTGCCTCTTTCCATGTAGCCCCAAGTAGAGGGGTTGGTGAGCCTTGTCAGATTGTTGGCAAAGGGGAAGTGTGGTTGAAATTGTAGGCGGCCAACACATGGGTGTGAAAGAAGTCATGCAGGTCCTAGTCTTAGAGATGCAGCTAATTGCTTCAGGAAAGTTGGGTGATGAGAGATGCACAAAAACTCTCACAGCAGATGCACTTGAATTAGTGGGTGGTAAAAAAGTAGGTACTCTTTATCTACTTGCTTGTATTACTGATTCTTCTTCTATTGCAGAGACATGGCTTTGTAGGCTTGGTTACATGAGCAAGAAGGAGATGCATGTTCTTAACAGGAAGTCAGATGTCTTTGACAGACATAAAAATTGGAAAGCCTTGGTGTTTATAGAGGAGATAGCAGACAGAGATCAATGGAGAAGGTTGAGTAACTCTGAGCAGAGCAGTTTGGATAGGGATTTGATTCAAAGAAAGCTCGAAGGTAAAAAGTCATCACTCACAGGTGAACATAGGAACCGGCTTCAGTCAGGAGGAACCAGCATCGAACAGACAGGTGCTGATGTCGGTCATGTGCAGACCAGAGCTAGTGGTGTCAGGCAGGGTAAGACCGACGTCAGTCAGGAGGACTGACGTCGATGATAGTAATATTGACGTTGGTCAAGAGGATTGATGTCAGTAGCAGGTAGACACCGATGTCGGTGGGGTCAGTAGTCAGGACAGGCGCATGGAACCAACATCAGTCGGATGCAGACTGTGTGGTGACCGAGGTCGGTCACTGTAATAGATTTTGGGTGGACAGCAAGCTGTCAAGGAGTCTCAAACACCCATGGGGAGGACTGAAAGTGTAAGTAAGCCTCAAATTTGTTATTCCTTTTCTTTATACTCATTACTTACTGTAGAGCAGGAAGGATCCAGGAAACAGTGGGAGCATGGCATGAATAGGATGCAAAACCAAACGGAAGATTTGGTAGGGTTGCCAGCAGGTATGAAAGCACTGAAAGATGAATGGATACCTTAGTTAAAGAATAGAGAGAATGGATACGTGAGACGGAAGGCTAGGTCATATGGTCTTAAGGAAGCTGTAGGATAGTGGTACAGGTTTTGACAGATGGATGACAAAGCAGGGCTTTAGTCAATGTCAGTGTAACCATTGTGTTTGTCTTACCAAGTGGATGATGATTGCAACATTATCCTATTACTGTATGTGGATGGTATGCATGTTGAAGGTTCAGACATACAGGGTTTTACTGAGCTAAGGGTAAGGTTAGTTCAGTGGCATGTCATGAGGAATTTAGAGCAGCAAAATTCTTTGGCATGAGATACATGGAAGATCACAGGTTGATTTTGTCTCCAGTGGGAGCTGATGTGAATCAGGTGTTAGTGAGGTTCAATACGCAGGATGCGAATCGGAGCACACCAAGGGCTGGATAGTTCAGTGTCCAAAATCACATGTCTGGTATAGACCTGAGTTTTCTCCAGTAGTGGGAGCTGTCAAAGAGTTAGGATCCAATTCGGGGAAGTGGGTTCTCAGGTATTTGAGAGGGACCAGTAGCAGGGATTCATGCTATGCAGGGTCAGGACTTCACTACATGGTTTTGTAGGTTCGAATGTGGCAGGGTACTCGGATGACAGGAGGTGCACCACAAGTTGTGTGGTGGGTGGTCTTCAGGGTTGAGCTTGAAGAGGGATACAAGCCAAGAAATAGATTAGACGGGGTATAAGTACAGGTATAGTGCAACTGTTTATCTCCAAGTGAGAGATTGTTAGGTTGTGGAGCTAAAAGCGTCACTGATGCAAATAGAGGAGGAGGTTGCTGAGTGTCACAGACATCGGTGTCGGTCAGGCCAACTGATGTCAGTAGGGTGCAGACAAAAGAGCAATCGATGTCAGTCAAAAGTCGGTCGACATCGGTCACCTCCAGGCAGACAGGGACCAACGTTGGTCACCTGTGCGGTTTAGAACTGCCAGTTCACAGATAGTTAGTTAATGAACTGGGTGTTTGCATGTTGAGGGCTAATTATAGTCTTGATCTACGGATCTAATTATTGTAATTGGATGTCTAATTATTGTTTGCATGAGATTTTTTTAAGAGACTCATGGGTAGTATTGTAATTTGTGCTAGAGAGTAAGTGAGCAAATATTAGCTCCTTCTGTGTGTGAAGAGAGCATGGTGTGTTCCTCCTAGTGCCACAGTGCCAAGTGTGGGTGCTGGTTTGGAGAATCAGAAGGGTTCTTCATGTATGTATGATCTTTGTCAGTAGGTGTTCATGGCTATGTTAGGATATCTGCATGGTAAGTAAGATCATTGATCTGCAGGTGTATGTGGGTGCGAGGTCCAGGTTTGCAGGTATGCAGAACTAGATTGATTTGCAGGTGTGCAAGATCAGAGAGGACATTAACACAACAGGGAGCAAGATCAGACAAGATTTACTTGGAGTACAGTGTGTACTCAGAAAGAGAGTAAAGAGGAAGGCAAGGAAGATCCTTCCAAAGTAAGATCATTTGAGTTGCAGGTTGTTGCAAGTTCATGGGAGATCTACTTGGAGTGTGTTGTGCACTTGTTTGAGTATGTGTATATAATCAAAGTACTGGCAGTAGTGGATACTGACTGGTTGGAGGTGAACACCAACTCTGTGTTTTAGTTGTGTATTGGGACCGTAAGAGAGAGAGATTTGAGGAAAGAATTACTGTACACTTGAGGTGTGGGAAGCTCTGAGAGGTGTGAAGAAGAAGTGGCATCTTCTTTATTGTATTCTTTTCTGGATGAGTATTAATACAAGTTGTGTTTGTCTCTCATATTCTGTGTTATTTCTGAATTCTAGTTACTTGTTACTTCTGGTTATTTTTGCATGTTAGTTGCTTGTATATGGTAATCAATTGTGCTTTCGTATTTCCTAACAATTGTAATTTCATGAATGCACTTCCCTTTACCATCTTGAATCACCATATCATAGATAATATTATCTCCCTAAACACTGACTTATATTTGGGTGCTTCTGACTAGAAAGGTCTTTTTAAGTTTAATATCTCTCTTTTGAAGAATCTTGATTGTAGGGAGGGTATTTGTTCCTCCTAGAATATTGGCAAACTTACCTTGGGCTCCTCCTCCAATATTGATAAATGGAATAGCAACATGGATTTTTGTAAGAAATTTACTAGAACCTTTGGTCAGTTTAAGGCCAAGAAGAGATGAAATATTACTCAAATTACCGAAGAGAGATTGATTTTATTTGAAAATGCCTTGTAGAATGATCTTGATAATAGTTTCCTTCTTGACAAGCTATATGTTCTCAAGCATCAACTAAGACAACACCAAATGTATGTAGCCAAAGGTGCTCAGGTTTGATCTAGATTGAATTGGATCAAGTATGGGGATAAAGACTCCAAATCCTCTAGATTTTTTAAATACAAATAAGTGCAGGAATAAGATCCCCTTGATTGACTATGGTGGTTTTATTTCTAGTGATCTGACTAAAATGGAAAACAATATCTTTCTACTCCAAGCTTTTTATGTCTGATGATTCCAATCCTCAAATTAAGCTTAACAGGGCTCTATGTGCTAGACGTATTCCTAAGAAAGTTTCCATTGAACATGTTTCTTTCCTTGATACTGAAATTTCCATGGATGAGATAAAGCTACAACTGATTCTTTGAAGGATGATAATTCCCTAGGGATTGATGGGTTACCTATTGAGTTCTACAAGCACTGGATTGAACTTGATTGTCTTAATATTTATAGGGAAGCCTTTGAGGCTAGCTCCTTAGGTCCTAAGATTAACATAGGAATTGCCAAAATCATTCCCAAGGATGGGGATCAAACTTAGGTTAAAAATTAGAGGCCAATCACCCTTCTGAACATATCATACAGAGTTATGGCTAGGTTGTTTTAGAAACTTAAACCAATTTTGTTGAGGATAGAACATCCTGGATAACCTCATTTCTAGCTTGGAAGGTATGCATTGGGCTCATAATTCTAGTCAAGATGTTAGGATGATCTTGCTTGAATTTGAAAAAACCTATCATAGAATTTAATGGCCATTCATTGATATAATGTTGAAAGATTTTGGCTTTCAAGATAGATTTTGTAGAATGGTGAATGTCTTGTTCAAATATTCCTTTGTTGTCATTGAGGTTAATGTCAAGCTTACTAAGTCTATCAAGCTTCAACATTCCATTGAACAAGGCTTCCCCATTGTCTGCTCCTTGTTTGTTATTAAAACTAAAGCCCTGCATTACTTATTGATAAGTGTTGTTGTTAGTCCCTTGGTCAAAGGTATCTCATTTACTAATGACTCTAAATTTGTTGATGTTCTTTTTGCCAATGACACCACCCTTTTTATTAGGATTGTGAAGGAGAATTTACAACAAGTTGATTTTAGGCTTGATATTTATTTCTCTATCAAAAGTGGCCCTACATAAATATTTTATAATTGGGTAGGATGAGACTCTACTGGATTAGTTAGGGTAGTTTGGTTGGGTTTGGAAATTCCCAAATCAGTTGGTCAGATACTTGGGTATTATTTTTATCTTATCACCCTATTTCAAACAGATGTGGGATTGGTTATATGTTAATATTAATAATAAAAGGGTAAATGGAAAGGTCATCTTCTTTCACTCCCAAGAATAATCCAAGTTTGCCAAAAGGTGTTTTCCTTGTACAATATATACTATGCCTCCTATTAGCTCTTTAATAAATATCATATCAACCTCTTACATAGGATAATTAGGATAAGGGAATTTCTCTAGTAAGATGGAAAGGGTAATAGGAAAAGACACGATGTGGCCTAAAAGGTTTGTTTTTCACCTAGAAAGTTTTGGGGCCTCATGCTAAAAGACCTAAGGCTTCAAGGTATCACTCTTGTTATTTAAATGGATCATCAAAGATTTGAAAGGGCATGAGCCTTGGAAAGTCTTGATAAGGAATAATATTTTGAGAGGTTTCTCTAAAGGTAATCCATGTTGGAAAGGATTGCATATCTCAGACCTTTTGTCTGGTTCCTTCTCTATCAAGGTTACAGGGTCTCTTATTTTTTGATCTATATGGAAGGCTTGGGAAATGATTAAGTGCATGGTTTTTGTTCCTTTAGTTTTCAGTGGGTTGGGATGAAGGTGATAGGGGTATATGTCTATATGGTGGAACCTTACTATCAACAAATGGTCTCTTACATTAATCAAGGGGTGCTCTACCTTTATTTGGTTTTCCAAGGGTCTAAAGAGCTTCAAAGACCTTTTCTCTCAAAATTGTTCAGCTTCTTGGGTTGAAATTAAAAGTAGGGTTCAAATTCCTTATTTAAAACAAAGGAATTATACCCTTATATCTAAAGTTCTTTAGTCAACTAAATTTGTTTCTTCCTTTGATGAAGAGGATGATTTTTGGGACAGCATTAACTAGATTAACAGACCATCTCTTACTGATTTCACTACTAAGATGTAAAATAATCTTGCTTTCTCCAAAAGCATGTACCTCAGTCTTAACTATCTTCAACATGTTTGTGATCCTCTTTATAGTTAGATGTTTAGATTTCAAGTGATTCATGCTTCTTGTCACGAACCTAAGAAGTCATATTTTAGATGGATGCTATTATATAATAAGCTTGCTATTGTGGCCGTGATTGTCAATTTTGGCTATGGTCATCCCCATTTTTTTTTATGTGGTGAATTATAAACTATTGAGCACCTTTTCTTTAAATGCTCGTTTGATGCTAATATTTGGAACTATTGTCATAAAATTTGGTGTTGTTTGTTTGGTTGTGATATTTTGTGGGTCAAATTTACTTTTGGTTATGTCTATGCTAAAAGGAAGGTCCATTATTTTTTCCATAAATTCTAGTTATTTTTTCTACTAAAATTGTATGGTACATTTGGAAGCAAAGGAACTTGGATGTTCTTGATTCTAAAGCTAGGGTGCTTACTAACTTCAATGTTGAAGTTACCTCTAGACTTGTCTCTTTAAAAATGTATCTATAACTCAAGATTCCGTAATCAGATTTGGATAAGATTTTAAAAACTAACATGTTAAATATTTCTTCCAATTATTTGTTAGACACAAGCGGGTATCCAATAATGACTCTTCCTCCTTACTAGAGAATCAGTCATGATATTGTTGTAGAGGTTCATCTGTCATAATTTGAATGGGAAATCATGAAGTAAAACTACTTTGATCAAGTAGAGGATATTGATGTTGTGTGGGGTGGGTCTTCATATTCAAATAAGAATGGGATTGATGTTTGGATTGCTACAAACAGGGAGGTGATTTCTAGCTTACAAGATTATAATTCTAATGAGGGGCCCATTTATGGATGGGTGTATGTTGGTGGGTTTGAGTTTGATTTTGTTTCAATTTTTGACTTTCATCTTTATATTGTGGTGCCCGTTGAACCTAGTAGTGGAAGTGATATGCTTTTTATTGGGATTGGTTCGAACCTTAAATATGGTAAAATCATTGATGACTTTGTTAATGAGGTCACTTTAAATCTCAAGAAGGTGATTAATAAGGGTAATTGAATGATATTGAGGATCGGGTGGATTCTGTGAAGAATTAAAATATGGAGTTCCTTAAAAAAATTGACTACTTTCACCTACTTGTGGTTTCTACTCAACAGGGACCTATTAGTTTGGAAAGCTGACAAGGACCTATGGTTCATGACAGGCTACTCAAAAAGCCTCTAATTTTTTAGAATGATTTGGATCAAGTTGTTCGTTGTTGGTATTTGTTGAGGATTGCTCTCTAGTGATTCTCTGTGGGTTTTGTTTTTGTTTTTATTTCCTTTTCATTGGTGCCATAATGTTTTGGCCTTTTTATATTGTATAAATGTTTCTTACTGACTATTTTATAGTTTTTTTTATTGGTGGCCTTCATGGCTAGTTTTGATGAGGTTTCATATTTGGATGTATAGACTTATGTAAACGTTCATATAATATAAAATATATATTAATGTCAATAAAAGGCCAAAATTAGCCCATCAGACTGAAAAATACAATTTAGAGTAAATAGAATGGAGTGTAAGAGCAACTCCAACAAACCTAAAAACTAAAAAGAACATGCAACCAGGAAATTATGTGAAAACAAATCATGTCCTTTGATGCCTCACTAATCTAACTATATCTTCAAACCTATTAGGTCACTTACTAATCAATCTTGAACAATCAATGTGAATAAAAGAGGTAATCCTCTAGGTATAAATCATTTTATAAGTAAATTCTCTATCCAAATATTGATGAAACTCAAACATATATCAAAAGAATATATTATTTGTTCCTCATAACCCATGAATTTTTGGAGAGTTTTATGAGTATCTAAAGAGGTAAAATGATGTCCTCCAGATGGCATAGTAAGGAGAACATCTAAATACAAAAACATTATTGATTTCAGGTTCCAAAGAATAAATATGACAAATATAATGTTCTTGAAGAATATGATGATTTGTCTCTATGTGGAGGTGATGTGAACAAAACTTTGAATTATGCCAAAGGAACCATCAAACTGCAAGATAATTGGAGCTAGGTGTAGTCTATAGCTTGGAATAGCCCATCATCAAAGTGAAGATCTATATTATAGTAATGTTGATGCTTTGAGGAAAGACATTGACAATGATCTAACCATTTGGACCAAAGGTAAGCTCTATAGATCTCATCTATAATCCCCTTATTTATCTACCTTTTGGATATATATAGAACATTAATTACAAAATTATATGGAGGGATCATGTTGATGTCAATACCTAAAAGGTTTAATAGAGTGGATTCCCTAGCATACAAACAAGATTTGATCCCATGTTGTGCTAACTTCATAAAGGATTTGAATGTTTGAGATGGGTATCTGAAGAAATCAATTGAAAAATCGTCCATCTGTCTAAACTTGTGTATCACAGTTTCCATTAGAAAGATCACAACAACGATGAGTGAGGTTATACCAAATTTCATAAAAATGATGTCAAAAAGGACCAATATTTTAGCATGGAGATGTTTTCAAAACATGGAGGTAAGTACTTCTAAGGTCAGACCCCCACATTTTAGTCTCATATAGATGAGTAGGTGTAACAATTGAGTGGAATAGGTGAATCTTTGTTTGGATATCTTGGAACCAAAGATGGAAACATTATTACTCGAGAGTGGTGAGGGAAGTGTTCCTTTTGATTATTATGGACTTGGTATCTAGTGACAAACTAAAGTGAGGGACATAAAATAGGACCCCTACATACACATATGAAGAGACCATGTCAACCATTTAACCTTTATATGTAAGGAAACTTGTTTGGCATATATTCTTTGAAATGTTAAAAACCATACCTTATAGTTTCTCAAGACTTGCCTAAAGACCTTGTGTATCAAAAAGGGATGCTAAGATATGAATTTGTCTCTAGATACCTTCCTCTAAGTGGGACATCAAAATGATGTGATCTGTAAATATAAAAATAACAATATAAAATTTGTATAAAAAATAATCATATATGCCTAAACTACTTGATATGATTTCATCAAGATCATTTATGTATAAACCAAAATGTGTAGGGGAGAGTGGACAAACTTTCTTGACCCCAATGGTGCTTTGTATCCCCTATGTCTCACTAACACTCATGTGTATTTTTTCAACAATTGACTCATAGAGTTCCATAATGAGCGATATCACCAAATCAATAAGACCCAAAACCCTAAGTATATCAATGAGAAAATGTTGAGGAACAATATCAAAGGCTTTGAGAAAGTCTACAAATAAATAATAAACCTTGCACATCTTAGCCTTAGCCTCCTAAATTATATAGGTCAAAATGAAAATATGATCAGTGGCGTGATGATTCTTCCTAAACCTGCTTGTTCCTTAGTTCTTAATGTTTTAGTTTTAGCCCATCTAGAGATATGGATGTCTAAAGAAATAACAAATATTTTTGCAAGTGTATAGCCAATCATGATGGTTCGATAATTACTAGGACCATTTTGGTCTCTAGCTTTGTGATTCAAGTGGATAATGTGGTTTTTACAAGATGGAGGAAAGCCATAGGATATAGTGTAATCAAACAAATCAACTAGGTAAAGAACTAAAACTTATGGACTATGCTTGAAGAATTTCATTTTTAGATTATCTATGTCTTGAATTTATTGGAAGTGAGTTTAAATATGGAATAGAGGACAAGGAGATTAGTAAATAAGTGACAATGAATAGGCCTAGGGTTAAAAAATAGGCATGGTTAAATAGGCACATTGTAAAGGCTAGATGTATAGTCAAGCTGAATTGAAAGATTAGATATAAAAAAAATTAACTTCTTAGGAAGAAAGACTCTTCAAAAATATTTGGGGGTGAATTTAAGTTGATGGAGAATGTATTTACATTTTTTTATTAGATAGGTCCTTTTTGTACTTCTAAGGATACTCTTATAGATTCTTTGCATATGTTTAGATTTGTGTGGAGACTTTTACATAATAGACTTGGTTATCCTATGTATATGCTCACGATTGGAGTCAAACCAAACACTAAGAGAATAATAGCCAACACTAGGTTGGCATGTATATGGGTTAAATGGGGAAAAGTTTGTAAAGTTCAAGAAAAGATGGTCTGGGTGAAGAAAATAGCACACTCAACTCAGTTACTAATTGCATAGGCTAAAAGGAGTCTTGTTTTAAGGATATTAGTATATTATTCATCAAATTGATGGTCAAAATGGACAGTGGTAATTTTTTGAGGTATAACAATGCTAGGAACAATAGGTGGAGAGTTGAATGCTAGCATAAAAGATAAGACACAATGATTAGAAAGAGGGGGACACAAAGAAGAGACTTGAAATTCTAGGACCTCTGACAACATATGCCTATTACCAATAATATAGTTTACAACTAAAGAGCCACCAAAAAAAGGGAATCAAGTTGTAATGTCCCTAAATGGGACGATTCAACCAAAAAGGGGTTTCCCCTAAAATCCACAATTTTTTGAATTCTACAATTAGAAAAATCAACAAACCCTAGCTAATGTAATTGCACCTCCAAACTGAAAATTAACTCTAATTTACCTTGAAATAAATAATAAATAAATACCTTATGAATTTGGCCACCAATGGCTCTTTCTGCATGAAGAAAGGGCCTAAAATAAATGTTTCAATCCTCTAAACCCTAGTGCCACACCTCACTGAATTGATGTCCTTCTTTCCTTCTCTAATCCTTGCTCAAGCTTTCACAAATTGTAGATAAAATCATGCAAAAATCATAGAAATCATATCATCCATGAATCATCAACATTTAGGGTTCCAAAATGATCAAACCCTAGTCCAATCCAATCAACAATATTGAAAAAATTACTACAATAATTAAATCAAAATTTGTGCTTTGAATTCACCTACAAAAACCCTTACAAATATGCCTTCAGCAAATATTATTTTCTACAAACAACTCAAACTTTAAAAAATCATAACTCCCTCAATATTTGGAATTATGATGCAAATAAGACATCAAATTGATCACAAAATTAATGAATATCAAATAAAAATAATTTTAAAAAAATTCTTCCATGGGAAGGTCATCAAAACTTGCTTTAAATTTTGAAAACCCTAGTTTTCAGAATTCACCTCTTCAAATATCAAACCCTCAATCCCAATCAAGTCACCACACTTATGAAATCAATATAAATAATAATCAAAATTATTATGCTCTAATTGGACATCAAATTGTCCACCAAACCCTCTCAATAAGCACATAAAGCAAATCATCCCACTTTAGAGCAAATAATAAATTCACCTTAGCAATAAGTGGCATCAAAAGACACCTTTTATAGAATAATCAGCACTAAATTTATGAACACTTATTGGGCATGCATCCCAATATCTTCTTCAAGCATGAAGAAACAATATCAAATTCAACATATCTTGAATTGTGATCTTTACCTTGTATTTGTACCTTTCAAATAGGTGAAAACTACCTTGGGGAGGTAAATACCTCATAATTCTCTCTTGCCAACTTTTAGAATATATTTTCCTTTTATTTGCTTTAGCTCCCAAGCTGACATTCTTTTTAATTTCACTTTAGGCCTTTTTGAATTAATTAAATAACTTGCCTTAATAAATTGGTAATTAAAATTACTTTTTGGCAAATTAAATAATTATTTTATATTAGGTCTTTGCTTAAATAATTAATTAAATTGCTTTAATAATTAAAGTGATAAAATATTTTTTCAAGCAATTTATTAATTATAAAATCTCTTAGAATAATCATTAAAATTACTTTAATTTTTCAAATTGTTAAAACAACTTTTCTGATAATTCGAATAATTATCCAGGATAGTTTTAATTTAATAACTAATTAAATTGCCTTATATTTTTAAATGATTAAAATCACTATTCAGGCACTTTTATTAATTACTAAAATTATATAAAAAAGGGACATTACAGTCCTCCCTTCCCAAATTTTCTTGCCCTCAAGCAAATGAAAGCTCATATGCCCAATCACGATGTCCACCAATTGGTAAAACTTGTTGTAGTGCTCAAAAAGCCTTGCTCTTATACTTTTTAAGTGAAATAAATTTTGCCAAAAAGCATTGTGACATACCTCCATGGATAAATAATGTCATACCAAACCTTCTTTAATTTGAAAATATAATCTTTCCATTTGCTCCTCCTTATCAATATTTTCATGCACATATGAAACACAAATCAAGTCTAACAAAAGTTTCATTTCAAATATGAGAGAAGGATGTACCTTTCTTGTGTTCTCCCATTCTTCTTCATGCATGAAGTGTTCCCAACCATGAGCATTTTAAAAACTTGCTAAAGGTTGGAATATGTCAAAAAAATCAGATATCTCACCTTCATGACACGATTGTTCTTGCCTTCTTAACTCATAATTTTTTGAGTAATAAAGTTCATAGTTCATTCGTGCATTCATCCTCCCTCTTTGGGTTGTATCATGCTCCAATTTTTCAATTTTTTTTACCTCACTTCGTGGTTGGATTTGTTTTGTTAAATCGAAAAAATTTAAATCAAAAAATTCAGACTTCATACCTCTTTTCCCAACTCTTCCCCTTGGCTTCCATATGCAAAATAAATTGCTTTCGATGCCCAAAAGAGTCCATATGTAATCCCAGCCGTGTTTATTATTCTTTTGTGAGCAAAAAAACCAACTTTTCTTGCCATTCGAACCTTGTGAACAACTGCTTGTATTTGTATCGCATTCAAAATTCAACAGGGGTCTCATTTTCTTTAAAACACTTCCATTTCCACCCTTACAAGAAGGAATAGGGTGCTTCCCAAAGTAATTTTTGGGTTTCCCTTGGCCATCATCTCTCATTTCATTCCTCCCAATACAAGCATGACAACATTTATAATTTCTTACACTTTCCAAAGATGTAGGAAATTGAAATTCCCTTGATGCCATAGGTTGTCCATGATCAACAACTGTAACCCCTTGTTCATTTCCTTCTTTCTTATTTTTTATCATCCCCTTCAAACATGAGGTTGGGTATTTTTCACTACCTTCCCTTGCTTGCTCAAGTATGGGGACTACAACCTTTATTTCACTCTTTGTATTCATAGCACATATTTCTTCAGTGATCCTACTCAAGAAGGAAACATATTAGTGAAAGCATTAGCGTTTAATAACACTTTTACCATCACTTCATCATGCCTCATGAGCATGACATGGGATCCCTTGTGGTGTCTTAGTTTTTTCATATCATGGCTATAGCATGCCTTTTTCTCCTTCAAAATTCCATTAATAGTGGCTAAAAAACCACTCATACATGTAGAAATCACTTCCAAGTTTGTGGTGTGAGAGGCATACCTTCTTAAGGCCAACACTTTTCATGGAAACAAAAATCTTGGTGAGAAGCAAATTGAAAATGTGAAAAATAACATTGAATGTATTACTTACAGCCCTTCCCTTGATTCTTGAATCACGGTGCTTCTTGCTTATGCCCTTTTCCATGAGGATCCAAACCTTGTCTTTTGTTTTACAACATAACAAAATAATCAAATCATGTTTATAGTGCTCACCTGGATCCCACAACCATAATAGAAGCTTGTCATGTCCAACCACCAAATTGATAAGGAAGAGTTTCTCTCTTCCCTTAGTGCCCCTCATTTCTTCTTCATGGTTGGCAACCTTTGCAACTCCTGATTTGATTACTTTTATTGCATATTTGATTGGGGTTGAATAAAAATAAGCAATCATTACCTTCAAGTATTCATTTTTTTATGGTGCATTAATTCATCAAGAATCCCCCTTATGCCATCTAACCCTGCCAAGACTTGCACCCCTTTCTCATTTTCAATTAGAAATTGTTCCTTCCAAGATCTTTCATCAAATCTAGAGTCATGCAATAATTTTGAATAATTATTAGATATCAAACATAAATCATCATTCAACTCATACCTTTCTATGAATATCTCGGTTTCTTTGGCTTCTTCAAAATATTATTTTTGAATACCAAAGTTTGGGGTACTTGGCTACCCCAAAGCACCTAGCATCTCCTAATTTTCATCCATCATTTTCAACCCTCTTTGCTCCTCCAAAAACTCAAATTTTTGGTTCTCACAATTTCCCACTCTAGGTTACCCCAAAGTGTCATCTTTTTATAACTCACCTTCCTCCTTCAAATCTAATTTTTTTTATTTCATTGGCCTTTTCATAAGAACCCTCATGAAGGGTTGTCCCTTCATTCTTTTCCTCCAACTCTCCATGTAGTTTAATACTCTCTTCTTTTACATGCTCCACTATCAAATAAAACCTCAATTTTCCCTCACAATTAATTGCAACATTTTCATACAACATATGTGCAATTGGAAAAAAATCATTTCTAGCCTCAAATTTGTCAACAAGATAGATAATAATGGCTCAAAAATTTCATCACTCTCATTGAGTGTCATGGTCAAGATTCTTTGTATAAAAGCTATAACATTTTTGGTAAAATTTTTACAAGCAATTTCAAAGAAATGTTTAAACATCTTAACAATAAGTTCATCACACTCCATATCTAACATCAAAATATACGACTTGGTTGAAACCATAGTTTCTAGGATGTTGACCCTTCTAGTCAAAGAGTGTCCTTTGTCCTCTTTGATACCTTGAAAGCTCTCCACAATCAACAAAAATACTTCCCTAATAATTCTATCACTATAGGGAACTTCAGAAACCATTGGTCTTAAACCTCATTAATATAACTAGTAACCAAGAACCTTACCTCATCATCTGTATCTCTCAATAATTCATGTTGAACCAAGTTAGTCCTTGAGGGCTATATTGCCCACTTTAAGGACTCATAATATAATTGATTTACCCTAGATAACCTCTTTTATACTTCTTCTACTAGGGTGTTGATTACATCCTCCACTGGTTGGCATAGGTCCCTAGCTTTCTACTTGTATCGTATAGCCTTTCTTTCTTCATTTCTTCCATAGCTTCTTCCTCTTTTCTAATAACACAAAATCTTTTTACCTGCTTGTATCCAAATTAATAGCAAACATAATAAGTGGATAAGATCAATGCTCTGATACCATTGTAATGTCCCCAAATGAGATGATTCAACTAAAAAGGGGTTTCCTCTAAAATCCATAATTTTTTGAATTCTAAAATTTAAAAAATCAGCAAACCCTAGCTATTGTAATTGCACCTCCAAATTGAAAATTAACTCTAATTTGCCTTGAAATAAATAACAAATAAATACCTTATGAAATTAGCCATCAGTGGCTCTTTTCACAATGAAGAAAGGGCCTAAAATAAATATTTCAATCCTCCAAACCCTAGTGCCACACTTAGTTGAATTGGTGTCCTTCTTTCCCACTCTAATCTTTGCTCAAGCTTTCACAAATTGTAGACAAAATCATGCAAAAATCACAACAGTCATATCATCCATAAATCATCAACTTTTAGGGTTCCAAATTGATCAAACCTTAGTCCAATCTAATCTCCAATATTCAAAAAATTACTACAATAATTGAATCAGAATTTGTGCTTTGAATTCACCCATAAAAACCCTTGCAAATCTGCCCTCAGTAAATATTATTTCCTATGAACAATTGAAACTTTAAAAATTCACAACTCCTTCAATATTTAGAATTATGATGCAAATAAGAGCTCAAATTGATCACAAAATTAATGACTATCAAATAAAAATAATTTTAGAATTTTTTTTCCATGGGAAAGTCACCAAAACTTGTTCTAAAATTTTGAAAGCCCTAGTTTTCATAATTAACCCCTTCAAACATCACACCCTCAATTCCAATCAAGTTGTCACACTTGGAAAATTAATATAAATAAATCAGAATTATTATGCTCCAATTAGACATCAAATTATCCACCAAACCCTCTCAATAAAAACACAAATTAAATCGCCCCACTCTAAGGCAAGTAACAAATTCACTTTAGCAATATGTGGCATCAAAAGACACCTTTTGTAGAATAATCAACTTCAAATCTATGAATAAGTATTGAGCATGCATTCCAATATATTTTTCAAGTATGAATAAATAATATCAAATTCAACATATCTTCAATTGTGATCTTCACCTTATATTTGTACTTTCTGAAAGGAAGCAAACCACCTTGGAGAGGTAAAATACCTTATAACCCTCTCTTGCCAACTTTTAGGATATCTTTTCCTTTTCTTTACTTTAGCTCCCAAGCTGACTTTAGACCTTTTTGAATTAATTAAATAACTTGCCTTAATAAATTAATAATTAAAATTATTTTTTGGCAAATTAAATAATTATTTTATATTAAGTCTTTACTTAACTAATTAATTAAATTGCTCTAATAATTAAAGTGATAAAAATCACTTTTCAAGCAATTTATTAATTATAAAATGCCTTAGAATAATAATTAAAATTACCTTAATTTTTCAAATGGTTAAAACAATTTTTCTGATAATTTAAATAATTATCTAAGATAGTTTTATTTTAATAATTAATTAAATTGTCTTGTATTTTTGAATGTTTAAAATAACTATTCAGACAATTTTATTAATTACTAAAATTATATGAAAAGGGAGCATTACACAAGTGAAACCACCAAAGCACAAAAAATAGATTGAACCATTGAGGATCACCAAACCATATGAGTTACCCAAACTAATCAAATGCTTCTCATATGAAAATATGATTTGAAGAATTATAGTTAAGGCCTTCACTTTGTATGTCCATTGATTGAGTCATCATACTATTTGAATAGATGTCATCTCTAGTACAATGTATGCAGTCAATTTTAGGTATTGGAATCAACTATAGATAATATTTTATGATTATGTAGCACCTTAATCTTGTAAACTTGGTAAACTCACGATCATGGTTATTCCTCTTAGTTTTACACATGCCTTGCTTTCGTAAAGCCTCATATCTACTCTATATTGTGCTCTTTGGCCTATATCTTAGTCTAAAAAATATTATATTGATGACACATACATCCCATCTTATCTAGAATGCTTAAAATGTACTTATCTTATACCTCTATAAGTTTTGAGCCTATGCTTTCTTTCCTTCTCCCTAGACACTAACATTTGGGTCAAACAGTAGTGTCAACGTTATTGTCCCGACTCAATATAAGTGTCTAGTACCTAAAATCATCTAATTTAAAAATGAAACATATTACAATGGTCATTTTAAGTGTTTTAATGTGAGTTATCTCCTGATAGAATTGGTATAAATACAATATCAACCCTCTTTCATTAACCACCTACGAAACCTAGCAATCAAACCAAAAGAGTAATCAAGAAGCATTTAAGTTACCAAAAATTTTCCTATTATGCCTTATTTTGATATCAGTCAAAGGAAAAACTCAAATACAAGTCTAACGTACTAAAGGAGCAGCCATAAGGTCATATTTTCTAAGTTACAAGTTAGGTCAATATAGTACTTGCTTTACACATTGCATGATTCACACACAATCCAACACGTAGGGGAGAACTACATGAGTCTGAAGCCCTCTTATAGAGTATTGGATATGTAGGCATCACCCCTTGATAACAACGTCATTATGGGTCAAATTGAGATCGTGTTCCCACTAACCTATTTTTGCCAAGGTCAAATTGAAGATGCAAAACTAAGTTATTATCATTTCACCAAGAGCGACAATCTATGACCTAGATCTGAATGCACCAGAGTGAAGGCGAAGCCAAACCCAAAAGCATTCAGGTGGTTGCATCCTGTTTGAGCACATATTTTTTATATGACACTAGTGTAGAACCCACATACTAGTATTGATGTAACTATCCTAGTTTGACACAAGTGTCTAGAGAGCCATAGGCACTAGATCTAGAATCTGGTGACTAGTCCAAAGCTATCTTCCTGCCTGCTTCTTGCCTGTACCAAATCCAACACTATAGTAACATCAAAAACAACTAAGTGCTTTCTTTTATGTCATATATATATCTAACATAGTTGTATTTTTTATTAATAACTTATTTCAATAGATGGTACATATGAGTTTGGCACATTAATTGGCTTGTTGTAGATATGATATTTACCCTTGTGCCCTATCATTTTTATATCTTTAACCCTATCTACCCATGTAGGATAGCCTTTTATCCAAATTAGGATTAAACATTTGGTAAATCCTATCTTTGAACATCAAACCCTAGACCAACTAGGGTTTTTAATTTCTTTTCCTATTGTTGATCCTTAATTATCATAAAAATATGTGCAACATAGAGTGCTCTCTAGAATTAGTATGCCTCTCCTATCTGGTCCTCATTTCTATATTTAAAACATTTCAAAAAGGAAAATAAGATCTTATTACACTTTCAAAATTGGAGGATGACGGTTGTCACCCCTCTAAACATGTTCATGTTATCCCCTCTTCAAAGGATAAGGTGGATCATATTGTTATACAAAAATAAGGCATCCATAAAACCCTTACAACATTTCTTGATGGTACACATATGAATGTTCAATCTGAAATACCTAGGACTTGTACTCGTGAATCCATAAAATATCCATTAACAAATATGAGAAAACTATTGCACAAATTACAAAAGCAACATCAATCTTTAGGGTCATAAATCACTTTATTGTAAAATTAGATTACTCCATTACAAAAGCCTAAACATATTATATTATCTAATATACCAAGGAGACAATTTTGACGTTTATGTGAACCTCCAATTTCATTACTCCCATGATTGCTTGAGTGTCATTTTATATCTCTCCCTCCTCCTATAGAGGTTGATGTAAATAGACCTCTATCTAAAGGGTATGATGCAAATGTTTATTGTGACTACCATCAAGGCCCTGGGCATTCTAAAAATAATTTTTTTACCTTGAAACACAAGATCCAAGATCTTATCGATGACCAAAAAATTACATTTGAGGTTCCTCCAAAGGAATTAGCATCACAACCAAACAAAAATTTCACACGACACCATGGTTTAAAAATTACCTTATACATGGGTGGTGATTATTATTGGCATAACCATATTGATTCTACACAAACCAAAACCACTTTCAACATAGCACATTTTCAGCAACTCGGTTTTAACTTACAAGATTTGTAAAATAAGGTCACTTAGAAAGAATCATTGGGAAACATAACAATACCAATTGCTTGTGGTCCTAAATTAATTCAAACATGGGTTTGGTTTATGCCTACCACATCTCCTTATGAATGTACATTTGGAACAAATACTTAATGTCAATTTTCTGGATACCTAGCAAGATGGCTACCAAGATAGAACAAATCCAAAAAAAAGTTTATATGGAGGGGCACTTAGGACCGTTTTAGATTTCACCTAGTCTCGTGGGAAAAAGTTTACCTCCCTAAAGCAAATGGGGGACTAGGGCTCAAAAGAATTAAAACTATGAAGCAAGCCTTCTTATAAAAAATGGGTTGGAAGCTCATAAAAGAAGATAGAGAATGGTCTAGAATTATCAAGGCCAAATATCTAGAAGGAATTGAAGAAGACTGTGTACTCTGGGAAGAAGGTCCAACAGATGGATCTATCTTCTAGATACTAAAAAAGAGATTAAATGACAAATCAAAAATAGGGAGAAAAGTGATTTCTAGGAGGATGCCTGGATATCCGCTCAACCCCTCTCATCATAGGGTAATTGGGGAAATTTATGTTCGAGCTTCAAAGAGAGATGGGGCACTCAGGGAAAATATTATTAGGATGAGATAGATGGATCAAAATCTTGGAAAGTCCTCCCCATAGAAGGATACAATGTTGAAGATGCCCAAGCAGTCCAAAATCTCAATCAATCCATTAGTCAAATACACATTCCCATTTTTCCTTAAGGAAGATCATTTTTGTGGGTGGCTAAAGACAATGGGCAATACTCGATTTCTTCTAGACACACTATTGACTTGAAATTGGAAGATGAATGGGATTAATGGAAAGACCTATGGATTAAAAACCTCACCCCTAAGGTAAATTTTTTCTTTTGTCTAGTTGCTTAGGATAAGATTCTAGCTATGGATAATTTGGCAAAAATGGGGCTCATTTTACCTAGTATATGTTTGCTTTATAGGGAAGTGAAAGATTTAATCCACCATTTGTTCTTTTCTTGCCCTTTTATGTCATGCATTATAGATTGGATTTTGAACAAATTCAATCTATCTTGGATTAAATCAAACAACATTCTTGATCTCATTAGGCAATGGAAGCCTCCTTGGTGCCTCCCATCCCTTTCTTTCTTTGGTCCTTAGCCCTCCCTCATTGGTTATGGGTTGTTTGGAAAGCCCAAAATGATGGTTTATCTTCTAACAAAAAGCACTAGCCTAAAGCAGTATTATTCTATCTTTGTCAAGCCATAATTGAAAACTAGAGGGCCTTCCCCCTACAGACAAAAACCTGAGATCGACCTCAAAATAGTTAATCTTTAGAGAATTGGAGGTGAAATAAAAAATTAGGTCTCTTTCCAAAGATTTGATGCATAAATATGTTCGGTGGAATCCACCACCTGAGGATTGGGTTAAGCTTAATTTTGACGGGGCTTCAAAAACAAATCTAGGTCCTGCTGGTGGAGGAGGATTCATCATAAACTTGACAGGGATGCTGATTGCTATGTATGTTGTCCCCCTGGGAATTTAGACCAACCATGTGGTTGAAGCCAAGGTGGCACTTTGGGGCATTTAGCTTGCTTCCAGTCTCAAGTTGCGTATAATAATCATTGAAGGGGACTCCCTCAACATTTTAAATGTTTTAGATGGTAAAACTACCCCTTCTCATATAATTAAATCTTTCATCGATGACACCAAGTGGATTGTGATGGAAATGGCAAATTCATCTATAGTTCATACTTAATAGGAGGGAAACAAGGTGGTAGACTTACTCGCTAGCATTGAAGTTGGCCTCCCCCTTTTATCTACCTAATACATTGGTTTCCACATCCCTGAACACATCACGACACAAATTCAAAATGAAGCCATTATTATATAAGATGATGATGCAGTAGTCATACACACAAATTTTACAAGTAAAGCTAGGGCATTCAAAAATTATACTCTGCCATCATATCACCATGTGGAGAGTTAATAATAAAAAGTGGGGGAAAACTTTCACTTCAAGTTAATTTGAAGCCGTTGGTTCTAAGTACTACTAGGGTACGATGAATTCTAATTTCTTCTCAATCTTTCATCCCATAGTCAAGAACAACAAGGGGGGCGATAGGGACAGATTGGAGCCAACATCCTATTCAGAGGTTCAAATCATTAAAAAGGTATCGAGGAAATTACGTAGAGGGGGACTTATTAAATTCATGCAAAGGGTCACAAGTCACGATGCAGACATCTAAAAGGAATTTTTGGTGGCATGGATAAAGAGGACAGTGGAAATAAGAGGCATACAAATTTTTGTAACTGAGGATTTGATAGGTGAAGCCACGAGAATGTCCTATGAAGGAGCTAAAGTCTTCAAATACCAATCGAAGAAGCTGGAACTCATACAAAGGTTTTTTAGAACTAATGAGATCATCAAAACTGAAAAAAAAGGGATTCCCACACATGAACCTTCCACAATACTCGCGAGAAGTATGTTTACAGATTATGAATTATATCACCCTTGAAGGTAAGTATACTCTCATATTTTTGCATCATTTCTTTTTGTTGAACCACTTCTAAGGTTTCAAAAGTAGCCTGCCATATTTCCTTTTTAAATACCTAGAGTGTATGACACTCACATTCCAAATCAATGAAACCAACACTATCATTCACCAAAGCCTCATTCTATTGCTGGTGAAACACAGTGAAACCCTTCACAATAAGGAAGTCTTGTCAAGAGGGTCTTCTGTGGAGGGGGACTCCCCCAAGGAAAACCCCACCTCAAGCTCCCACTGCCTATTGCCTAGCCTTTCCAACATAATCCCCATATCCAAGAGCTCTACCAGGGATCTCCCCATAAACGTCACTATTATCAATCATAAACACCTTGTGATGAAGGGAACTCTACGAAGGTGGAAAGTAAAGGTAAGTGCCCCTATCGGAGATGATAAGAATCAACAAGCAACAACTGGAAGGGTTTAATAAAAAATTACATGAGGCAGGGGTGGGTTTGGCAAGATTGATTCAGGAGTGAAATACCATTAATAAAGAGGCCTTCAAAATGATTCAATCCTTTTCACACTTTGATAAGGCTGAAGGCACTCCCCAGAAACAAGTCACTAAGGCAGTTGAGACTATATCCCCAAAGCTACCCCTAAATAAATGCACTTCCAAGAAGACACCAGAGAAGGAACATCTGTGAAAGAAACCCAAAATGATAACACCAAAGGAGGATGATGAATGTCCAAGCAATAGAACCTAGGCTAAAATCACCAAAAACAAGCCAAGTAGGTGAAGGAGATTGAAGTTGTTAAGGTACTCACGGAGGGCCCCTCCCTCTCAGAGTAATTTCTCTTTTGAATTTCTATGTTTTTTGTCCTCTGATACACTAATTAGCTTTTTGTTTTGATTCTCTAGTTTTTGACTCTCAACCCATGGGGCTTGTTATACTTTATCTTACTTTGCTTATAATTTTGGTTCTTGGTCTTTGTAAAACTAGGTCTTTTACCTAATCAAATAAAAAGAATTAAACTTAGAACTCTTTGGCTATACCAAATGGAAGCAAAAATTGACCAAAATAAACAAGGCATTTCCTTTCGTCATGAAGGCAAATTAGTACATATTTCAAATGATAACATTATATCTTCTACTACACATGCAAAACATGAGGAAAAACATGTTATGTCCCTTTTCAACCTAGCCAATCATGATGCAAACAATGTAAAAGACCCAAATTGAGGTTGTAAGGTTCATAATGGGGGGATATAGCTATGACCATCCATTGGATGGCATCATAAGACGATCTTTCCTCATCATCAAAAATACAAAAAAAAAAAAAAAAAATCCAAAAACATTTTAGGCACCTACATGTTCTATTTGCTCCTTGGCATATATGTGTTAATTTCATGTTGAGAACTAGCACATCATTTACTCCTACATACACATGCATACACAGATACATGATACACTTATGGGTGTTGGTCCTTCTCTCTATTCACATCATCAAAACATTAGGGGAATCCATCTTCTACAATATTGATACACATAGGTTATATGATTTGATGATCACTCTAAACTATCATATTTGAGCTTACATATGTACTTACACATCCCTATTATCCATGATTATAAATTACACATGGTACTTGATGTGTTATATACTTATATTTTTTTGATAATACATTTGAACCATGAGACACTATGACATGTTTATGTTGGTTACTTATGATTTTAATTTGCACACTTCATTGAGATTTTTGCCTTGCTATTGCCTTGATTTTTTGAGCATTTTCATATGCTCTATTGTATGCAGCCCCAATGTCTATGTTTGATTTTTCGGACATTTGAATATGTCATTGCATTCTATGGACATTTGAATATGTCATTCCTTGCTTTTTTGGACATTTGACTAGGTCATGTCCATTTGATTTTATGTCATTTGAACATGCCCCTTGTTTGTGGTATCCTTAGACCATTGCCTTTTGACTCACTTTTGAGTGTTCTTGTGTGTGTGCTTGTTTGCTTGTTGATATTGTATTGTTACTATCTATACATCACCATGATTTTTATCATGTATCTAAGACCTACATGTGATCACATTGGTTCTATGCACTTCAATATTACATCTACCTAGATATATTTCTTTTTATATGATACATGGTTAAATTCACAGGATTATAGTTGTCTTACCCTTTTGAGGTGAGCTAACTACCAGGTACTATTTTTCCCTCACCTCAAAAGGGGGTGACATATTATTAGGGGTATGTCATGGTAACATGGCTTCCATATTTTTCACAGTTTCTCGATTACAATGGGGGCATGCTTTGGAAGCGTGTTCTCCACACTCACATAATATATGGTATTACACCAGTTTGCAGATCTAGTGGGGGCATGTCATGATGACATGGCTTCCACACATTCACAAATTTCAAATTCAATAGGGGCATGATTTGTAATCATGTTCTCGACATTCATTCATCATGGTACTTATAATTCAAAAATTTAATGGGGGCATGCTTTAAAAACATTCCCTCCATAGTTACACAAATTTTCAAATAGGCCAAAGCACAATTATATGATTTTGATACACATTTGTGGAAAAATTATATACATGGTACCATTATTACACATAGTTTAGCATGAAACAAATCTAAGGTGTATATGCTATGCAATATGTACCTAATATTGAAATATCCAAATTAAATTCAAATTTCAAAACTATTGCATGTATTGATACCCAACAAACTTTTACAGACTTTAGCGAACCAATCTATTGCAATAGCTAGTTCACCTTTTGGTATGGTTGGGGTGATTAAATCACTTAATATTTCCAAGTTTTTAGTTTGGACTTGATCATACAAACTCATCAGGTTATGAATATCATTGGGTTTCTCAGTTGAGCTAATCTCAATTGCCAAGTGAAAACTGACTTATGCTTTAAAGTTGGGGGTATTTTCCTTCCAATCTCTCTCTATCCCTATCTCCTTGGATATATGCACTTTAAATAATTATCTATATTTATCATAATCTTAGTTTCAGAGCCTTACAATGATACATCTTTTGAAAAAATAACTTATCAATAGGCAAGGCAGTTACACTGACATATAGGTGTACTCCTAAACCTTGCTCTTTCAATTTCAATCTATTTCAAGTACTCTTGACCCAGATTATATGCATTGATTATACATTGTAACATGCTCTTCATTGTAAGTCAGTCATTAGTAAATCACTCAAATCTAACTCAAGCAAAGACAAGGTATGTACACACACCTAGGTACTTATCCCTTTCCTTTAAACTAATAATTTTATTATAAATTAAAGGGGGTAATGTAGATGATGTTTTGTGATTACATAGCACCTAAGTCTTGTACACTTGGAAAACTTGTGACCTTGGTTGTTCTTTTTAGTTCTACCCATGCCTTACTTCTATAAAACCTCACATTTACTATATCTCATTCCTCTTTGCCTATCTCTTAATTTGACCAGCCTTATATTGCTGACACAGACATCCCATCTTGCCTATAATGCTTAAAATATACTTATCTTATGCCTCTGCAAGTTCTAAGCCTATGTCTACTCTTCTTATCTCTAGACACTAAAATTCAGGTCAAATAGTAACATCAATGTTACGATCCTATCCTGATGCAAGTGTCTAATGCGTTAAAGTCATCCAATTTTAGAATGAAATGTATTACAATGGCTGGACTAAGTGATTTAATGCAAGTTATTTCTTAATAGGATTGGTATAAATACAATATCAACCCTCATTCATTAACAACCTATGAAACCTATCAATTAGACCAAAATAGCACTCAAGAAGCACTCAAGAAGGATTCAAGTTACCAAAAGATTTACTATTCTACCATATTCCAATATAAGTCAAAGGAAAAACTCAACTACAGGTCTGAAGTACTAAATGAGCAATCATAAGGTCATATTTGCCAAGTTACAAGCAAGGTCATTATTGTACTTGATTTATACATTACATGATTCACACAAAATCCAACATGTAAGGGATAACTACATGAGTTTGATGCCCTCTTCTAGAGTATTTGCTATGCAGGTGGTGCCCTTTGATAACGGGGTCATTACGGGTCAGCTCGATACCGTGTGCCCACTAACTCATTTTTATCCAAGGTCACATTGAATAGACAAATCTAGGGTTTTATCATTTCACTAGGAGAAAAAATCCATGACCTATATCTAAATGTACTAGAGTGAAGGCAAAGCTAAACCTAGAAGCATCCAGGTGATCGCATCCTATTTGAGTGCATATTCCGTATAGGACACTAGCTTCGAATCCAAACAGTAGCATCAAAGCAACTATCCCAGGCTGACACAAGTGTCCAGAGAGCCAGAGGCACTAGATCCAAATTCTAATGATTGATCCAGAACTATATTTTTGCCTACTTCCTGCCTGTACAAGATCCAACACTATATTAGCATTAGAAACAATTAAGTATTGTATTTTATCTCATTGGTATATCTAACATAACCTTACTTTTCATTAATAGTCTATATTAGTTTAATAAATTCAACATATGGTACATCTGAGTTTATCACATTAATTGGCATGTCGTAGATCTGATATTCACCCTCATGCCCTATCATTTATATATCCTTAAACGTATCTACCTTTTGGGTTAAACATCACCAATCAAGAAGATATCTATAATTGTGATTCCTTTGATTTTGCTCCTCCTAATGAATAAATATCAACTCATCATGCAGATTACTGACTGCATGAGTCCTATTTTATTCTGCCCACATGCTTGGAAAGATCCCCATTCCATCGTGCACCCCTCTAGACCTTCTTGCACTCTATTGGAGCTCTTGCACCTTGTAAGACCCTTTTCATGCACCCTGGAGACCCTTTAAGGAGGTTGGATGGCCTAGGTTGCATAATTTTGGTAGAACCCACAACCTAGGCCACACATTTTTGCCAACATTCCACAAATTAGGTCACAACTCTTCCAAAAAGCTATTTTGGCATATTTGTCTTCTTCCAAACAGTCATAAACAACTCTTTTTTTTATATTCATGCCCTTGTTTGCCATATATGACTCCAAATCATTCATTCTAACTTTTCTTCTTCACTCTTTTGGATCTCTTGAACTTTTTGAATCTCTCTTGATTCATTCTTGGTGATTTGAGCTTTTATTATGAAAGAGGTTTACCTACACACTTGCATACAGATTTGGTTACACCTTTGCTTCCCCCAGTTGTTTTTACTTCATTATGGCTTCTTCCTAGCTCTTATGGTTGACATTCCACCTAATTTTTGCACTTGGATTGGCCTCCACACTCATGCTTGATGCTATTTCACCCTCTATCTCCTTGATTATGGCCTTTTGATTGGATAAAGGCTCTCCATTGGAACCTAGCCTTCCTCCATCTCTGAAGCAATTTTGACTCACAATTGGTAGAACATCTGCTTTATGTTTTGAGCTTGTTATGAAGGCACCTTGCTTGCAACGTAAAACTCATTAATTAGCATAAAATGTTGTATATGCTATGGTTTAGTGCTTCTAGGCTAGTTTGGCTTCATTTGAATATGTATTAGCTTATGTTTCTGAAGTTTATGCATCCTCTTCCTTTGAAAATGTCTTTTGCTTCAAAATCATTCTTCATTCACTAGATTTGCATGCTTCTTAAACATATTTTCTACCTAGTAATTCTTTTTTGTTCATAGCATAGCTTTCTTTCTTAATTTCATTATTTTACCCCTTTTACAACTTATTATATGGTGGTCATACCCATTAAATATATTTGTGTCCTTTGTGCACTCAATTGTGCTAACCCTAACATGGTTTACAAGTCCACCTATAGCTTAGTGCATGCCAACAAACCAGATAGCTTATATAGGTCTCTAGTAGCCCATATTGTATTTGATCTTAGGAGTTTGCTTAGTACCCCTTTTCCCAACCCTAATATCCCTATTCAGATTCTTGGAGCTACATTCTACCACAACTAGTGGAACCTTCTACAAGGTTTCACCCTAGTTCTACCCTGTTTAGAGCTCTCTTAGCCCATTTCCTATTGATAGCCACAATGATTTATTTTTAGTAGTGTTTTGGATTCATTTTAGGTTTTTTGACCTTGCTTTGGTTTTGCATCCTCCTCCTTGCCATTTCTCTGACAATCTGCGTCTTCTGTTGACTTCTTAGTTGCTCTTGTTTTTTTGCCTACATGGCCGACCTCCCACCTTTAGGATTCTATTCCCACCAGATTCAAGGTCTTGTTCCTAAGCTCAATCATGAATAGGCTGAAGATGTAATGGAACATCATAGACACCCTAGGATCTAGGAAGTAACCTCCCCCCAACATAGTGACCTTGACCCTCTCACATTCCGCAAGGAACAAGATTGGAAAATCTACAACCAACGGGGTTACTCACCCTTTTAGCAATATGAGCTTTACTTGTCTGAGGATATTTCCCTAAGACTAGAGACCACTTTTCATTCACTTATTAGGGGTGAAGATGACCCTCTTTCATGATTGAGGCCCGATGAATTATGCACAATCATTGAATATTATCGTAGGAAACTTCATGTGAATCAATAGCATTGCTCACCCCCTAGCGTAGGTGGTGTGCTTCCTCTAGAGACAAAGATCACACCCATTCTAACTCAAGCACCTCAAACAATTTTTGTGTACGTCCCCTACCTCCTTCATGGTAAAAAATCTACAATGAAGACCCCCTATTGTCCCCGTGGAGAAACATAGGCACCCAGACTCGACTTGGCATCCACCTCCTATGGAGTCTTCCCATCATCTTAGTCCTTCTTTTAGGGTTTCAAACCAGGGTGCTAAGTTCGATCACCATTTACGAACTAGATATTTTTGGTATGCCTATCCTAGACATCAAAACCCTTATATGGAACCTTGTCTTATTGTGTGTGGTGGTTAACACCATGGATATATAGGTCATCATGACTAATCCCCCAAGCACACCATGCCACCTTATCACCCCCATGTGGAACAATACCCTTCCCATGGCCATTTCTATAGCATGTTTGGGAAGATCCTCGTCTTGCATGTCTCCCACCTAAGGAGCCACTTTGACGTCATTCCCCACATGCTTTAGGTTACTATGACCTCTACTTTCATAGGCATCATCATGACCCCTATGAGCCTCCTTGTGAAGCTTGTCATAAACCTACTACTAATCGTGCCTATGAGTATCTCCTTAAGAATCCTCTAGCCCCTTCAGTGTGTTATATTCCCTTTCCTACTCCAATCCCTGAACTGCCTAAGTTCAATGGGAGTTGGGATGTTATTCCCATCGAGCATATCATGATATTTTATATGGTGTGTATGGATTAGGAACATGATGAAGGCATGATGTTGAATCTCTTTTCTTATTTCCTGCAAGCTAAAGCTCTAGTTTAGTTCTAGAATATGTGAACAAAACTCTTATAGCTTCAAGTCCCTTCTAGATGATTTCCTCTAGTACTTTGATATCTCCAGACCATTTAACCTCGACATCCAATCACTCACCTCCATGGTTCAGGCCAAGTGTGAGTCTAACTTTGACTTCGTGCATAGGTGGCATTCAACCATCCATAAGTGCAGGATAAGGTTCTCAAATGATTCGCTCTATGACATGTTCATGCGAACATTGAGTTAAAAGGTTCACCTTGAGGTCCTCAAGCATGAATCCACCTCTTATGATGAATTTGTTAGTGAGTGTCTGAATATTGATGTATTTGAGATGCATGTGGGAATTTGACTCATGCCAACTCAAAATTTGTCCTCGCATGATTGCAACCATAATGTGATTGACGTCAGTGTCACTGATTCTCCCATAGAGAATAAAGACAAGAAGGATGCCCGCGAGGTCAATGCTCTAAGTAAAAGGCCAACTGAAAAGGTCCTTGAAAAGAGTGTAGGAGGGAAGTGGATATTGTATCCATGTGATGCCACCAAGTTCTGCAAGTTTCACCAGATTAAGGGCCATTCTGACAAGGAATGTGTCAACCAATAATCTAGTGCAAAGACCTCATCTCCTCCCCAAAGCTCTCCACTTGCCAAGCCAAACCATAAGTTAGATGTGTTCACTGATCATCTTCCTAACCATGACAAGGAAAAGAAGAAGAAGAAATCCAAGGCTAAGGCATGTCACTCTACTTCTCCCTCTTCTACATCTTCTAGTTCCTCTTCCTTGGCTAACTCAAAATGTAAGGCCAAGCACGATATCAACAAGATCATCATTGCCATTGACATAACCTCTATTAGGTATGAGCGCTTTGTCAACATGTGCTCAAGTAAGATAATTAACCCCATCATAGATACTAGTGGACCTAGTCTCACGGACCTACCAATGAGGGAAAGGAATCCCAAAGTCAGGTTTGAATTTCAATGCAATATCCCTCACCAAGCTAGGCAATGCCCTTACTCTATCATAGAGGAGTTACAATCCTTCTCTTCCAAAATATCCATCTCAGACCTCTACCTTTGCCATATGCAAAGAGGCCTCATCTTCAATGAGCTTGGTCTCTCCAACGAGGTGCCACTATTGGATGACACTAAGGTGTTATTCAAATCAAACATCCCCTTACCCACCTACCTTGTCCTTTGACCTCACCTCTTTGCTAGATGATTTCATTCTTCCAAAAAGGGCTAGGTTTCCACTCTATATCGAGACCTTGGTCGATGATTGCCACATCAAGAGATTCATTGTTGACAAGGGAGCTACGTGAACATCGTGCCACTACAAATGTTCAATAAGCTCATGATCAATCATAAGAAGCTCTCTAATTCTCACTAAAATTATGTTGGTTTCAACAATGACACAATTTTACCAATGGGAAACATGAAGCGGCGGGTCAAGTTCAGATCCAAGATAGTTAGGATCGAGTTTTGTGTGTTAGACCTAGATCTCTCATACAATATGATCCTTGGTTGTCCCTAGACCACTGCCATGCAAGCCATCACATTAGTGACATTTGGTGTGGTCTATTTTGTGCATGAAGGTGAGGTTCACACCTTGGAGGCTGACCTAGATCCCTGGGCATTGCTATATGCTAAGACAAATCCCTTTGATGAGGCTTTGTCTATCTCCTCATGGGGCCCTGTGGTTTCACCCAAGGCTCCTATCATTGCTTTTTGTTTTCTCAAGGATGAAAGGTTTGACCCTATTGAGTATCAGTCATCATTCACTCCTCTTGTGCCCATTGTGTGCTTTCTGATGCCTCTTCCTCCTTCTAGGCATCAAATTGACTCTTAACTCTTAGGAGACCTCTTCCAAGACATTTCCTTGATTATTGATCCTCACCCTTTGTCATGATTACCCTGTCGTGGCATTGGCACTCTCAATGCCTCTCCTACTAAAGCCGCTAGAGTTGTCGAGTCACATCTCAATTGTTAATTTATCCACGTTACAACATGCAACCTAGTCAATGAGAGGAGGGATTAAAAGAAGCTCATGACAGTTCATCACATGTGCTATCATACTCTTACTCATTTGAGTTTAGAGATCTCATTCACCAATAATGACCCCACCTCCAAAATTCTTGTGTTTCAAGTCATGATTGATGAACCTAAGGATTCAAATGCTTCATTTCCTTCATCCCACCCTTTCCCTTTTGTATGGCCTCTTTTGTAGCATGTTTGGGGATTTTTTGCCTCCACCCCCCAATAGGGTAGGTCGTGGCCTAACAAGTTAGACAACTTGCCTCAGGGGCAGGCCATTGCTTAGGGTTAAGTAATGACATTCGCTTGAGGCAGGTCTCAACTTAGGCATACAATGTCCTAGTAAGCACCTAAGATTGCTAAAACACCCTCCTCGGGCCCCCATTTGATGAATTATCCCTCTTGTGACATTTGTCGTCAAACAATGCAGGTTTCTTGGCCATTTGGCTTATGCACTCCTCCTCAGATGCACCTTAGGATAGAAGTAGAGTCTTTTGCTTCTTTCGGTCAGTAGTACTACTGTTTTCTTGCACTTGGTCCTCTACTGGATCCCTTTCTCCTTTGCCGTAATTTCCTGTAGGTGGTGTGGGTTAGTGTTTGTGGTTGTTCAAGACTTACTCTAGTACTTTTTGACTACTCTTTGTCTTTCACGAACCTCATACCACCCCTTGTCAATTATTTGTAGGTGGTGAAAGTTAGTGGTTGCAATGTTTCGGGACTTGTTCTAGTCTTCCCTAGCTAATCTTCATCTTGCACGGGCCTCCTACACCCCTCTTCACCTCTCACCATGTCTGGCATTGGTTTATTTCCCAAGATTGTGGCTTTGTCGCATTCTTTGTCTCCCTTGTATAAATTTCTTTGTCTACATTGTACTGAGATAGTCCTTTCGCGATTGTGTCTTATGTCCTTGACCCCCACCATGGTACACCACTCAATGGTGAATCACACTAATGGTAGTATTCAAGAAAATCCATGACCTTGGACTACAACTTAGACTATTGATGATCTAATAGGCCACAAGATTTATGTAGATGGTTTCTTCTTACCAGTGAAACAAACAATGTTGTTAAGTATCACACATTAGAGCCCTGATGATGTCCGTGTGCTAGGCATGTGCTATGAGTAGTTGTTCTCTGACTCACTCTTAGTCATGTCTCAACTTACCAGAGTCTGAAATGCCCTTAACACTGGGTTACTGCCCCTCATTGAGGTGTCACACAAGTTAATTTCCTCTTTTGTTGACTTCTAGAGCTTCTGCATCTCTCATGATCCATTCGATATAGTGCATCTGCTATGGCCACTAGCCATAAAGGCAATCTCTCCCAGTTTTCCACCTTGCAGTACGTGGGCAACACTACTGGTGGTGGTTTTGCAAACTGTGATAGATTTCCTGCCTTAGTTACACTAATTCCTCACATCTACATCCATGCACACCAAAATAAGATGTTAGTGTGCGTCAACCAAGTGAAATGCATATAAAATATTGCTATTTCACTTCCTCCCTCTTTCATTTCCCTTTAGGCTTCTTTTTGGGCCATGTCAAGAAAGTTTGTAGCCTTATGGGGCTACATTATTGGGTTTTCTACAAAGTTACAACCTGGCCTTAGTCTAGGCCGTTGAATTAGCCTAGTCTGCTAGTTCAATTTGCTAACCAACGGCCTATGTTGTGGGCATTCAAGCAAGCCCTAACATTTACACAAGCCCTATGGCTTGCCTGAACTCCCACTCCAGGGTTCTGGTTGGCCACTCCCACTCCAGGGTTCTGGTTGGCCCCTCATTTGTCTTTGAGAGTGTAGCCTCTCCTCATAGATGTTTTGGTCTTTATTTTATCCTAATTTATCTGCAGATTCAAACAAAATCTGACAAAAATGCTTGTAGGGTGTCCCAAAAAACAACTGAAAAAATTGTGTAATTGATAGTTAAATGACTTAATAAGACCATGATGCTCGTTCCTCGTGTGATCTTGTATGTATGAATATCCTCAGTGTGGTTTTTTGGGTTCTCTAGGCTCTCCATTGGTCAGTGTTAGGTTGAAAATGACTTGGAAAAAAGCTTTTCCACTCTTTTTACCCTATCCCTTCCTCTCTCTTCATGCCCTTTTTGGGCCCTTTGTGGGTTGCTAGGAGAATCGTAGACCTTTGTGTTAGGGGTTTTGGCCCATTTCAGATGCAATGACAACCTCTATTTCACTCCCATAGGCCTGTTTGTGGCCATTTTTAGACAATCTTGGTCTCTTGGACCTCCTTGATCTTTTGGCCTTTTTTTCTTGCGCACTCGAATGCACTTGGGATAGTAGTTTTTTCTTCTTATTTTAGTTAGTAGTTTCCCTGCTTGTTTATAATTGATCCCCTAATGAATCCATCTTTCTCTTTCATCATAGTCTTTGTAGGTATGCATGTTTGTGGTTGTGTTTGTTCAGGACTTACTCCGGTCTTCTCCAACCAGTCTTCGTCTTTCACAAGCCTCCTACCATCCTTCTTTACCTCTCACTACAGGCAAATTTGGTGACCTCCACGATTGCGGCTTGGTCATGTTCTCTATCTCCCTTGTACAACTTGCATGTTCTACATTGTGTCAAGATAGTCTTTCCATAATGGTGTCTTGCATCCTTGACCCCTATCATGGTGCACCATTTAGTGGTGATCCACACTGATGGTGGAAGTCAAGGCAACCCAAGACCCGCTACTGCGGCTTGGACTATCAATGACCCATGGGGCAACGGGCTTGTTGCAGTTGGTTACCTCCTTATTAACGAGATGAACAACATTGTCGAGTATCACATAATTATCGCAACCCTGACCAATGCTCCTATGCTAGGCATGTGTTATATGTAGTTGCTCTCTGACTCACTCTTAGTCATGTCTAAGCTCACCGTGGTCTGAAACATCCTTAGCTCTGAGTTGTTCCCCCTCTTTGAGGCAATGTGCGATTTGCTCTCCTCTTTTGAGGACTTCTAGTCTCCCACATCCCTTGTGCGAAGAACACAAGAGCAAACACTTTGGTGAATGTAATCTTGAATTTTTTGGTTTGATGTCACTTTATGTCCCTTATATGCAAGAAATGGAGTTAGAGCTAGATTTGGATTGCATAGAGTTTGTATTGGTACCCATTGGATCGTGCCGCCAACTGTTCTTCTACTGCCATTTCGATCAGGGAAGTGTAGGTAATGTTTTATTTTTTCCTTTTTCTTATCTATTTTTTGATTTTGTGTGGCTTCCAGGTAGTACACAACACTCCTTGTTCTACTAAACACCAACCACTTGTACTTCAGGGTAATATGTAATTGTGATTCCTCTGTCCCTACTCTCCATCATTACATATCAACTCATCGTGAATACTACCGACTATGTGAGTCCTATTTGATTCTACCCACATGTATGGAGAGATCTCCATTCCATTGTGCACCCCTTTGGCCCTTCCCCAAACTCTATTGAAGCTCATGCATCTTGCAGGACCCTTTCTGTGCACCCCAGGGACCCTTTGGGAGGCTGGACGACCTATGTTCCAAAATTATATCGAAACCTGCAACATAGGCCACACGTTTTAACCACTATAGCCTAGGTCGCAACTCTTCCAGAAAGCTATTTTCATGTGCTTGTCTTCTTCCAAATAGTAATAAATGATTCTTTTTTGGGAGATATGTACCCTTGTTTGCCATATATGACTCCAAATCATTCATTCAAACCTCTCTTCATCACTCTTTTGGCTCTCTTGATCTTCTTGAATCTCACTTGATTCATTTTGGTGATTTGAGCTTCCATTGTGATAAAAGATTACCTAAACACTTGCAGACAAATTTGGTTATACCATTGCTACTCCCAACCATCCTTGCTTCACTGTGACTACTTCCTAGCTCCTATAATTAGCATCACACTTGATTTGTGCACTTGGATTGGTCTCCACGCTCTTGCTTGTTGCTGCTTCACCCTCTCTCCTTGCTTGTGGACATTGGATTGGACAAAGGCTCTCCACTGTAACCTAGTCTTCCTCTATCTCTAAAAACATATAGACTCACAATTTTTACTATTTTAGTGGTTTTATTTGTGGAAATTTTTACAAAATGTGGTTTTAGTGGTTTTATGCTAGATTAGCTTCATTTGAATATGTATTAGCTTAGGTTTTTAAAGCTTATGCATCCTCCTCCTTTGAAAACATCTTTGGCTTCAAATCATTCTTCATTCACTAGATTTGCATACTTCTTAATCTTATTTGCTACCTGGTAGTGCGATTTGTTCAAGTAACATAGCTTTCTTGCTTAAATTTCATTGATTTACCCCCTTTACAACTTGTTATTCTGTGGTTATACCCGTTAGAGATATTTGTGTCCTTTATGCACTTAATCGTGCTAACACTAACCTGTTTTGAAAGTCCACCTATAGCTTAGTGCATGTCAACAAACCAGATAACTTCAATACGTCTCTAGTAGCCCATAGTGTCTTTGAGCTTAGTAGGAGTTTGCTTAGTACCCCTTTGCAACACCCTAGTAGCTCCATTTGAATTCTTGGAGCCACAATATCACCAAGGGAGGAAAATCTTGTTATTTCTAGTTGTAGAACTACAAGTAAAGAGTCACAAAATTTTGAAATTGCATATGGTGAAGAGTCTGCAGTAAAATAATATGCACCAACAATTATCTTTCTATACAGATCTCTTATCAATGACACACATAAAAAATCTAACATGGAAATCCTTACCCTCAAGCTAGATGATAAGGACCAAATGATCTCAATATAGGCAGAGAAGTCCACCAAATCCCCTGGAACCAAGATGGTGTGTCGACCTATGCATTAATATCCAAGAGTATGGTTTTTCATCGATCTCATGAACTTCCATGAAGAATATTATATATGTATTATGGATTAAATCCTCAATAGACCATGGTGAGAAGAATATCGAACCCTTACAATCTCATATTGCAATTAAAAGAGAATATAAGGGTTTCAAGACCCACCATCACAAGGAAGATGAAGAAGATGATGGAGGAGACCATGGTTTAAACCAAATCAAAGGAGGTGCATCCCTAATCCATGCTCTGCCATTCCACATGACTACCACTTCCCATGCTTCCTAGCTTCAACCATCTTTAGTTTGTTATCTTTCAACTCTTCATAGTAAGTTCATATGAGATCTTCATTCATGGAAACCCTATCTACAATGTTGAAAGGATCTGTTTTGGATCGAAGAACTTGAAGCTTGTCTTGAGAGCTCATTCACCAGATGGTAAGGGATTGGTCGTAAGTGAATCAAGCTCTTTCTAAGATGATGTCTTTCTGTCCCAAAGTATTGTGAATAAAATGTTTAGTAGACTCAAGTAGAGTGTCTTGTTTCTTTAATCCTCTAATCTTAAGATTAAGGGACTTGAGTTGCCTTTGTCTCTTTGCTTATATTATTATATCCACCATAACTAGGTGTTTGGAGTTGCAGTTGCCCTTAACTAGCTATGCCAAAGTTGTATCCATAGATTCGATCTTGGAGGCAATCTCCTTTCGATCCACTAGGCTTGTTGAAACATCTTCCTTAAGGGTTTCAATATCCTTTGATGTCTTGTTCATATGTTGGAATTATGTGATGACTTGTTACAAGCCTGCAATGGTATTTGCTTGACTCTCAACTATTTTTTGTTGCTATTCAATTTAAGTTTGTTGGTCATAAATTTTTAGGAGAGATTTGCAATTATAAGCTAATAGTCGAGTGGTTTTAGTGGTTTTAGTTGTGGAATTTTTTTTTGTCACACTTTTTGTAAGACATGGGCTTCATTGTATTTTTGTGCAAAGTGATGCAAGGGCATCCAAGTCGACACATAATCTCGCATCAACCAAAATAATGAATAGTTAGTAATAAATTGCGGTGAAGTCTTTTGTTGCTTTGATAGTCTTTGAAATATTTTCAAAGCATCGAGTTTTGTTTCAGTTTCTGCAAGTTTTGGTTCTTCATTACCCAGATCGTGTGATGAATTGCAAGTCAGTTAAAAATCATGCAATAAAATGTGGTATCATTCTTAAAATGATATGAAAATCAGGGTACAAAGGTTTTCATGGTAAATGGTGGCTACAAAGTCTTGTGATCTCATGCAACTATATTTATATTTGTGGTGTATTGTGGAAGAAGTCGTTGCCGATTGTTTGCCATTTAATCTCGAAAGTCATGGAAGCTAATAAAGATCCATTTAATAATGTTTGTGATCCATTTTGTGATGCTTTGGGTTCTAATGTATTATTGTGCCTTGAAAATGTGGATATATTTAATGACTGTAAGGACTCATGTGCATTTAATGATTGTAGTTTCTTCTTGATGTGTTAAGAACCTTTGATATTTGTGGCCTTAGTGAGTTGTTGAAAGCAATCAATGTAAATGGGTGGGTTGTGTGTCTATATAAATAAATCCTCTTCATTTGAAAAGGCATTTGATTCCAAATTGGGAACTAGTTCAAAAGTGATTGCAAGGAGAGCTCTGTGTAGATAGAGATATGTGTATAGATCTAGGAGGAGCTATTGAAGTTGAGTCACTTGATTAACACTATGGTGTTAATGTATTATTTGTAAGTTTGTGGGCATTGGTGAATTTGTAATGTGTGAAAGACTATCGTTGGCGATCGATCTAATGTTCTGTAAACTCTCATTGAGACAATAATTTTTTTTTATTGTTGTTGTATTTCTGCTATGTAATTATGAGTTGTATGGTAGAAGACATCTCTTAATTGGGACTTTTAGCCACAACTACATCACAAAGTCAAATAGTGAATCAACGACGATTCAAGCTGAACCATGCAACTCGTGCATTATTTAGAGATGGTTCACTTGTTGGACATTTTGGAAAGTAAAAGCTTCTTGTTCAATGTTTGTATCCTCGATTGCATATGTTGTTTGCTCAATGCTCATGTCGATGATTCAAGTCAAGCCACATGAACCACCATTAAAAGGAAAAAAAGCATGACACGACGACTACAAACATGATCTCTTTATAAAGATAACCCTCAACAATAACAACTATAAATTACAATTCTAGTTTTATTGAATATAGCATGACAAAAAGTATGCATGCATGGGATAATGTTTCTTGTGCTATAATTACTAATATAGATAAAGATATACAACATATAGATAGAGATTTTACTAGCACTCATGAGACAAACAATTCATAGCCCCAATAAGAAAGCATAACTAAAGGAATGAAGCCACCATTTATTTATTTACTTTTTTTGAGCAATAAGACCGTAGTTCAAATATCTACTATTTTTTACCTCCCAAGGTTTATTCACTTGTGGATTTTGGTCAGAAGTTCTCTATATTTTTTCAATGTTTGCTCCTTTGAATATGGTGGACAAAAACACCGCTTGCAAGGTGTTGAAGTTATTTCAAATGTCATCATATGTGAAGCATTCCATGAGGTAGTGTTATAATTCCATCTCAACCATCCCTAACGTGGAAAAGACATATCTTCTCTTGCTACTTTTATTTTGGGATCGTCCACCTACTTGTCTCATCAAAGTTGGTCTAATCTAGTTCTCAATTGAACTATGAACATCTTTATTCTCCATTTTATTTTTTCCATGTTCATAAATGGAGTTAAACTCAATCATGTAGTATTGCTTTTCCCTCCCAATTTGCTTTGTCCACAAACTTAGTTTAAACATTTCTCTTGCATAGTTCTTTATCTCTTGATTTGTGGTTGGGCACTCGTGTAGGTTGACATGCCATTTATCCATCCAAAGTTCGTTTTGTTTCATCGATGTCCTCTTGCTCAACTCATCTTTTATTACTGCCTTTGGCCACCTAACCTCCCTCATGCTCTACTTTATTTATGTAGCATAGGAGCTGTATCATACTTGTTGCTTTTATTGGAAAATACTTGTTTATACTAACATCATATTATATGGGACAAACACTTTAATTGAAGTTACTTGTGATTAAATGTTTTTGAATTCTTTTCATTTATCTATGCTTTAGACCCAACCTACCACTAACCAAAACTTCACACCTATTGAGCACCATTGGTACTAGTAATAGCCCAAGCAAGACCATAGTGGTCTTCCTATCCCACAAATCAGTGTCTTTATATAACGTTATAAATACCCTTTATACAATATCCATGAAAATGCTAATTTATTTTTGCAACAAGCAATGGAATTCAATTGGTGTTGTTTAATATGCTACTCATCAATTGCAATGTCCATACATTTTATCTTTCCTTCTACAATCTAAAATTTTTCTTGCGACTTTTCAATTTGATGGAAAAATTATGACACTTTACAAAGTAAAATAACTATTGAAAAGATTGGATGCTCCACAATTATTCCTTAACATAAAACTAAGTGATGGTAAAGAGAAGGTCCAATTTGACAAGGTCTTTGGAGAAGTTGTTATGAATACTTTGAAAGCTCAATAACAACAAACACAGTAAGAAAATTTGTTCGGCTATAATATTCTTAATCCTTTTACTATTAAGAAGGAATCCAAACAAAGCCATTGTTAGTGTATTCAAAACCCTATCTTTACAAAGGAACTTATGCGTAATGGGAAGTCAAATATCCCTATAAATTAATATATGAATTAAATTAAATTATGTAACCCAAAGATTGATATATATGTCCATTAGAAAGTTAATAGGACTGCAAGAAATTTCAAATAAGAACTTGCAAGAAAAAATAGATTAAACATAATGATAAAATACAAGAGTTAAGTTGTTGAGATGTTTCTCCTAACAAATCATTATTGCTAAGTAGAACAATGGGTCCATTTGTGTTTTTGAAATTGAGGTTGAAGAAAGAAGTTTGAAGTTGAACCATGAAACAAAGAATTATGCTAACGACTCTTAGGGAGGCAAACTCTATATCGGGTCATCTCTCTAATGAATAGAGCCACACATCTTTGATCTTCATCATGAATAAGATCTTATAGAGAGTCTTGATTTCCTTGAAAGCAACATTAAAACCCACCTTGATTTCATCTAATACTTGTAGATACTTTTTCCACAAATTGACAAAACATTTTGGATATGAGAAGGATCATTGTGAATGAAGCTCAATATTATCATTGCCTTCTAATTAATGTCTCCTACTTAAAACATGTTGGAAAATCATGTTAGACGTATGGGATAGAGTTATGTAAGGATGATGGGATAAAAGGGAGTAGGATGGTGGTGGAAAATCTTTACAATATTAACAATGGAATGCAATCCCTGAAAAGAAAATGTGAATCTTGGAATAGTATATCTTGTATGCATGCCATAGGGGGTGGTTAGATTTGAACCAATAACTTAAATAGCAAGGCCAAGTACATAGAAAATCATCGTCCTAGAGATGGAATAATGTACCAAAAATGTGAACACGAGAAACCTCTAAAAATTGTTGTTTGGGGAGTTTCAAATAACTCTCCCAATGTTTTAGGGTTGCATATATCAATTTCCAAACATTGCTAGATTTGTTGCTCACATAAAGAGTTATACAAAAGCAATTGAAGAATCACACTTAAAGTTTCTATAAGAGAGTAAAACTAATTGCATATGCACCTTGAGAAAGATAATTTTAAAACTTCAGTCAAAAGCATTTTCTTTATAACCCCTTTTCCATGGGGATATGCAATTAGTAATGCTTTTGGTACTCATCCAAAAATAAAAACTTAATAACTATGACCAAATTCAAAGAAAATATAGTGCGCCCAAAATAATATATGATGAAACATGACCTGTCATGGCTAATAAACTAAACCAGAATAGCACGAGGCCAATATGGTAAAAAATAAAATAAATTATTGAGCACGACTGGGGCAAGCATTTGCAAAATGGGATGGATCTCCACATAGAAAGCACCTTCTGTCTCCAACAGAAATCTGCTCACCAGTGGCGCTTACAAAACTGCCATTTTCCTCTCTTCTTCCTCTGTTGCTGCTGCTACCATTTCGGTTTGCCCTTCCTCCTCTGCTTGAGGTTGCTCTCCCTCCTCTACTTGAATTTTCTCTCCCTCCTCTGCTTGAATTTGCTCTCCCTCCTCTACTTGAATTTGCTCTTCCTCCTCTGCTTGAGTTTTCTCTTCCTCCTTGTCCAGCTTGGATCCCTCTAGGTCCCCGAGGACACTCATTAGAATTATGACCTGGTTGTCCGCAATTCAGACATGCACTCTGACTGTTGTTTCCAGAAGCTTGTGAAGGTTGTCGCCCTCTTGCTGCAATTCATCACTAAATTAGGCAATTTGATTAACTTCATTAATTCTAAATAAGTGGCCTGCTATAACTCGAATACACATATTGCTAACCTGAACCAGTTCCACATATCTCAATCAACTCCCTGAGAATCTCATCACAACCACCGATGCAGCCTAAAAAGACCTTGTGACATCAGTTAGGAGTCCCATAAACATTGCCTCAACTTTATTGGAACTACTTTGAGAAAGCTAAAAACATTAAGAATGAAGCAAAGTTGCAATCACCAATTACCATTTTAATCGGCAATGTTTTCTCAAGATTAAATATTATATAAGATGCAGCTGAACAAGTCCTAAGCATTTGTTTTACTTAATGGTTTTGATTATGAGTTGAGTTGGCGAGAATCAAAGTTGGAAGTTCATTTCTATACTTTTTAGATGCTGGCATCATATGGCTTAGGAGACTCACACCATCTATGGTAGATTATTGAGCTTCAGAGCCCCCGCCCAACACATCACATAAAAACGCCTAGTATGATTTGGCCCAAGGTGTCACCCAGTAATTTGTTTAAAGCCACTAGTTGCAGCTGTATGCCCTGAAGAGTGGGCAGGCCCTACTCATAGAAAATTCATTTCACTTCTACAGGCATTATAATTGTATTCGTGGTGTCCATAAAGCGTGTTAAATTTTTAAGACAAACTTTCATTAAAATTATACTATTATTTTTTGTGGGTTTTTGCCTGTGTATTTTAATCATCTCAAGATGACCTGCATGAGTAATCGTTACCCTTATGACATTCTTCTTAAAGTAGTTTTGGTAAAATCACAAGGCAAGAGGATCCACTTAGCATGCAAGCACCTAAAAGCCTTTGTTTAATTAAAAAAAATGATTTTCATTTTCTGGATATTTTTATATCAATTCTTGAACTTTTAGTGAAGTAACAATACATATTATCAAACTAACGTTTTCACAAAAATTACTCCTCTTTTCTTTACAATAAGAATTTCCAGTTTTTGTACGTCTGTATTAAATTTTCTTTGTTTAATCAACATTACTTCTCTCTGTCACACGGTTGCTAATTAATCTGGGATCCCTTCTTAATTCATCTTCTGCTCTGGCTTACTAATCTTTTAATGGCAAATTCATGTAATATTTCTCGTCAAGGTCAAATGGCAGTTGTTATCCACAGATGGCATATATATTGTGAAACTAAAATATATAGTGGCATCATTGAGAGACTTAAGATGATTCTGACTTGAGTTATATTGAAACATGCGTTGAGACACCTAAAGAATCATGCAGTTAGGTATTTAAATCATTAAAAATGGTGGATTTATTGATGCATTTCTTGACAGTACCCAGATACTCTTTCAAAAGATTATAACTGGAAGCCAATTTCCTGTGCCAGCTTGCAAGTCCAAGGACTAACACGATTGGCAGGATCATCAATGAGTAAGAAGTAGAAATCATCAAAGATGAGTATATAATTGACAGCGTGCTGTAGGGTATGTTGGACTTTGTTCAGAGAAAAAATATCACAGCATCACCCTTGAGTTCAAATCTTTAAATGCATTCCCCAACATGGTTCGAGTAACACTGTTACTTCAATTTGAAGGAAGCTTAGCTTCTTAAAAAAAATTCTCACCGATTGTAAATCTTATTGGGTTGAGAGGCACTCAATCCTCTACATTTTGTCAATTGACCAAGGATCTCCACTCAATGCATAACCTCAAAACTATTCTTCATGCTTTTAGAAAGAGTTAAGGAAAAATGAATGCCAATTGTATATGATGTTCTCTGATAGGCCATAAGCCAAACAGCTCAGAAGATAAAAAATTTGGTCATAAATTGTGTCATCAGTAGCACAAAATACTCTAATATTCACGGATTTGGGGCTATGAAGTTAGCCTGGAAAGGGATTAAGAATATTATTGAAATATAAACAGTTCTCTTAAATAGGTGGGTGAAACTTAGAGACGACATGAATATTTTCACATGAACGATCACAGAAGTACTCCGGTAAGGAATAAACTTGGTTAACTGCTTTGGAGGAAAGCAAATTTTCAACTTTTCCAAGTCACTTCAAAGATCCATTACATATAGCCTATTTCAAGTTGACTTGTATTATTGGACCTTCATTACATGGTTCATGGTTACTGCCATGGTCTTGATTTTAGCCCTCCAAAAAAAAGAAAAAAAATCAGCTAAATCTATTGTCTCATGCATTGGGCAGACGTACAAAGTAGCAGGAGACTTGAGAGTTATTTGCAGAAAAAGATTCTTAGAAGTTCATCTCTTTCTTTCTCCAAATTCAATTAGGAATGCAGAGTAAAGTGAAAAGAAACAGGAGATGTACTAATTAAAAAAAGAATAATCGCATTGTTCTAACCACAAGCTGGAGCCTCAGTGCATGAAGCAAGAATGAGAGATGGACAATGCCAACATCTTTCTAGTCTAATAATGTGACCCCGCATCAACATATACATGGACCTTAAAAAATTCAGTAAAGATGGAATATTTCTCATTACTGAAACATTTAACATTTCAATATCCTTTGATGAAGCAAAAAATAGTTGTATGTTGGAGAAGAATTTTCTTAGAGTGAGGTGTTTTTTTTTCAAACAGTTTGCGCTGTTATATTTTTTAAATTTTGATTTCAGATTTAATATTGTCAATCAAACTCCCTAATAATAGGGTTGGTAGAAGTTCTAAGAGACGATCTCCAATTTGTTGGAATCCTCCTCAGAGCCAGGTGATCAAGTTGAATTTTGATGGAGTTGCAAAGGGTAATCCGGGCTGGGCTGGAGCCGGATGCACCTTCAGGGATTCCAAAGATTCTTTTCTCCTAGGTTTCAGTGAAGTTTTGGGTCGATGCACTAACAATCAAGCGGAAGCTAAGACCCTTTGGAGGGTCTCTCTAATGCTTTGCAAAAGAACTGGACTAATCTAGATTTTGAAGGCAATTCTCAGCTAATGGTGGAAGCAATGAAATCAGGAAATATCGACAATTGGAATCTAGCCAACATTATAAAGGATTGCATGAATCTCTAGGAGAGCTTTGTGCACTTCACTCTTCTTCACTCCCATCGTGAAGGCAACCAGGTAGCTGGTCACTTTGCAAATCTTGGTGTCAAGCTTAATTTTCAAGATCATTCTTTGGATCTCATTCTTTCGCCAAACTTGGATAGCAAGACCAAGAATATTATCGCGATTGATTGCCATCATTGTTCTATTAATGAAATCACTCATGATTAAGATTGGTGTCTCTTGCTCCATCACTTCTTGAAGTTCAAGGCATCATCTTTGGCGGCTCAAGGACATTATGATTTGGCATGGAAATAATTTCATGTGGCAGCAGGCATGTGTGGGATCCTTTCATATCTCCCACCTCCCTCCTCACTTGGCCATTCTCGCAAAATGGTGGATCGTGGAACAGATTTGGGAGGAACTAAGTGCCACTAATGTTATGGATAATTCCTCTGCAAGCTCGGGCCTCTCCGAGCAAACCAGGTAGAATAAAGGCAAAGGCATAGCTCTTAACATAGTCAAGGAGATGAATTCGAATATGTTGCACAAGTACTCACTGGAAGACGTTCATCACTCCTTGGGATTTGTGAATGACCTCAAGCTGAGGAATCTATTGAACTCAGGTGTTTTGTTGGACCAAAGCACCAGGATCTCAATCAAGGAAGCGCTGAATTTTTGGCAGTCTACACTCATTGAGGGCATCAAAGATGAGAAGTTGCTCAAGTGGGTGGCCACCAACCTTCTTCATGCTCATCTCTCTACGAGGCTTGGTGGAGGAGTCTGTATGGATTTGGTCATTCAAGCCATGGAGGATCCTAGGCAATCCACTCCCAGGCTTGACACCCTCAAGATGGCTCAGCTGATTGGGATCCAGACCAGTCTGTTTAGCACCAACAAGTCGTTGGCAGTTCACAAGGACGTGGAGCACTTCAGGAATGAGATTGACACAAGAATGGCCCCATTCTGGGAGTTCCTGAAGGCCATTGCAGTGGATATCTCTCTCAGAGCTGAAGTTGAATGCCATTTATGATAGATTGGGCATCCCTGTTTCGACTAGTGATGACTCCAAGCTGGTTGAGTCCCTGGCAGCCCTGATAATTGAAGAAGAAGCATGCAAGGATGTTCCATACGTTGGTAGTTTCCAACTCCTCTGAGAAAATCTAAGTTTTTTTCTGTCATGTTTAGTTGCACTCTTTGTATAAGGGCATTCGATATTAGTTATCTAGTTAAAAGCACTACTCCTGTAAGTGACTTTTTGCTGTATATCCCTGATTTTACCAGGGTTTATGGTAATTGTATAAATAGACAAGCTTAGCCCCTTTTTTTTATCTATAAAAAAAAAATTGTCAATCAAACCAAGCTAATGAAAGTGCTACAACTTATAGCCTTGTAAGTATTCTATACGTATCTTATAACATATTGCTCAAACCAGTAGATCACATTCCACTATAATAGCAATAGAAACTTTTACAGAAAAAATGAAATGCAGATACCCTTTCGAGTGGATATATTTCACTAGCAGCTATTATTTTTTATCTGGTAGTAAGAAGCTATTTTACCCAAATGTTCTGTGCTATACTGGGCTGGTATTTCCATTCTCCGAAATTTAAACTGGATTTTGAAAACGGGGCCTGCACAAGGTATTAGTTTTCAAACGTTAAAGGAATTCAAAATTGAGCAAATTTTTATGATCTGAAAAGTGTATTTAAAGTTAAACTATATTCTCTAGAGGAATCTGTGATACAGAAAAGAAAAGAAAACTAAGGGTGCCTATAATACTCTTAAATAAAATACCTGGCATGCAACAGTTGCAAGATTGATTGGTCACAAATGCTTCAGATATTGCTCCTGGCAACCATACAACATTTCTACACTGGGAAAAATCAATACCAAAACTCAGTGAAATCAGAGGCAACCCAATATCTAATATCAAGTTCATGGAATTATCCACTACAAACTTTGTACTGCTCAATGTCAAATATTTTTTCTATATCACATCTGTTCTGTTATTTCTATATTTTGTGAGGTTTGGTTCTAAACAAACAAATATTGTTCAGTGTTCTTGTCACTGACATTAGCTGAAAATGCAATAAGCAGACTATGCATTATCCATTGACTGAATATTTTATTGATAAGTTCAATTGCATTATAATAAAAAGGAAAATACATTTCGCTCAGATTCAGGATACATAACATCGAACCTGTTTAAACATTGTTGGATTGTATCAGACCATGATTATCCATCAGCAATGGACAATACAAAATATTGGTACTTAATCTTGGAGTAAAACAACAAAAGTACTGTCTAATGAAATTTATCTAATAAAACCACTAGAACCATCTGAAAGATCTAAAATTTGCATTACCCTGCTTGTGGGTTGTGGGACAAGCCTATGATGTGATTAAGGGCTTCTTCCTACTCCATGCCTGCCCAGATTTGATATGCTCCTTCTGACCATTACAAAACATCGGTCCCTGATTTTTGAGAAAACAACAAAAATATTGGCTAATGAAATTGTAATGTCCCATTTTCTAAATTAAAATAAAAAGTATTTTTAAATACTTAAAAGTGAAATTTATAATATTACTAAGTGGCCAAAAATGTCGGCAACTTATGTTTTATTATTAAAAAATAAAGTGAGGTTTGAGTGAGAAGGATATAAAAGGAGATGGAGGAGCTCATTTGAGGATTATGTTATGTTGATAATTTGAATTTATAAGTTTAAGCATGAAAAAGCTTAGCTTGTCCCCTTTGGAGATGAAACATTCAAGGTGGACTGAAACTAAGGACGAAAACTCTTACTTTCAGCTAGGGCAGCTTCATAAGGAAGTTACATTGAGCATATTGGACTAACAAGGTGTTTTGAACACCAATTCTCATTGCAGCAGTGAGAGCACAGCCTGTCGAGGTGGTGGCGAGCAGCAAGGAAGGTTTGCGAGTGAGGATCAGGGGCTAGGGTTAGCAGCGCAACCCTTGGGGTGCCTAGAGATCACTTTCCTAGGGTCGGTGAGTGACCTCCAAGGCCTAAATTGGCCTTTTTGAGGGATGGATAGCAGCCTGGTATTTTTGGTGATTTTTATGATTTATTTCCAGCTATATACATTTGGAAAAACTCAGTTTTGAGCCTAAGTGGTTGGCCCTATTTATTGCTAAATTTCTATAATTATTTGATCACAGAATATTGTGAATTTGGGGTTGAAAGGACCTCCATAAGGTGCTGTAACTTTTCTGTGTATTGGCAGTTTGGGAACTAATTTGATATGTTGATTTGATGCCCTAAAATTCTTCAGAAAAATCATTAATTTGCTGCTAGGGTTTGGGATAATTTATTTTAGCTTTGGTAAGGGTTTGAATATCTAAGGTTTCTGGAAAAACCAGAAAACTATAATTGATGATTAGGGTTTGATATAAAAATCAGAATTTGCACATGGTTTTAGGGTTTTGTTGGGAAGCCCCTTTGATCTAATTTCAGTCCTACAAGGTATATTTCAGAAATGTATCTAATATAACCACTAGAACTATCTGAAAGATATGAAATCTGTATTACCCTCCTTGTGGGTTGTGAGGTGAGCCTATGATGTAATGAAGGGCTTCATCACACTCCACGCATACCCAGATTTGATCTTCTCCTTCTGACCCCTTAATTTCTTCCTCTGATAGGAACACTTTGATTGCTTGCTGGGTGGGTTTACTTCTTTTATTTGGTGAGGTTTTTGGCAAAAATATGAAGCTTTTAGCTTTTTCTTGGGTCTTTCCCTTGGTTGTCACTGAGACATCCCGAATGTTGGGAATGACCAAAAAATTTTGGGGATGGTTCCCCAAGTAACACTGCTTTTATTTTATCTTTATGTAAATTCTATAGAATATTCCTTATGATTCTTCTCCAAGAAGCTTCCATGCATACCTACCTTTCTTATTTTAGATGCTTCCTACTTCTAGAAGCTTTTACATATTTTTCATTCTATAATACATAATATAAATGAGTGTACAACATGTACAGTTGTAACAATCACTTGTGTTTACTCTCTTGTTGCTTCAATTGTGCTCATTGCATTCCAAAGGCTCATCAGTGATATTCTTTGCCTGCAATTGGGGAAATTTATAGTAGCCCATAAGGACGACATATTAGTCCTTCGTATCAGTTGGGATGGTCATATCAAACATGTTTACACTGTTCTTTTACAACATTACCGGCCAAAACGAAAAATGACTTCAGAAAAAATTCTATTCAGTATTTGGATTTTGTTATTGACCAGCATGGTGTCCATGCATGTCCATAAAATTCAACGTTCTTAAGGATCAAAAACTAAAAATATGAATAGCTTCTTGGTATGAATTTCTATAGGAAATTCATTTGGCACTTCTCTCATATTGCCAAATTACATCATCATCTCTCCAATCAGAAGTATTTCTCATGGAATGTGGCAGCAACAAAAGCACTTCAACAGCTCAAAGATGCTCTTTGCCCCACTCTAGTGCTTACTCTTCCTAACTTGCAGCATCCCTTTGAGATAGAATCAAATTCCTTGGAATATGATATAGGTGTTGTTCTTAAGCAGGCGGGCCTCTTAATTGCATATCATTCAGAAAAGTTTTTAGAAACCAAACAAAAATACAACACGTGGAAATTTCTATGCATTGGTCTAAGCACTCAAGCAATGGAGGCACTACATCCTTGGTACGGAGACAATCCTTCATACTGATCATTAGCCCCTAATGTTTTTGAATTCATGATCCAAGAATCAAGAACAAAGGTACTTTAAATGGGCTTCTTACATTCAACAATTTCTTGTTATTATATATAATAAGGGGACTAATGATGGAGTTACAACTATGTTGTTTATACCTCCTCCCAAGGTTCTACACATTCTCAATACTAGATTTGCTGCATATGAAAACTGAAAATTGATTACTCTTCAGATTCAGACTTTCGAACAATTCTTACTTTATTACAAAAACATTAAGTAGTAAATCAAATTCCTTTTCTTGGTTAAACATAAAGAAATGGTTTGTTGTAATAATTAAATCAGTTTTGTAGAAGATTAAGCATGCAGAATATTTTACTCAAAGGCATTTATAATGCAGACGATCTAAGGCTTCTCATAGAAAGCTAGGTTTATATCAGCACTTCATGTTCTTCCAGGCCTTGGGAATCCATCTCTATGGAATTTATTAATGGGCTGCACTCTACTGGAATTTATTAATGGGCTACACACTACTTTGAAGAAGCATGATTGTATTTTTGTGTTTTATGTCGGTTTTCTAAGATGGTTGTTTTTATTCCATGCAACAAATATACAGACGCTTCCCAAGCTACTGAGTTGTTTTTCCAACATGTGTGGTGTCTCTTTTTCTTACCACTCACCGTTGTTTCTTATCATGTCAGAAATATGTTCAAATATTGGAACCAGCTCATTTTGAAGGGCAATGGAGATTTGCTTTGAGAATTTTCAGTGATCTATAAAATTATTACATAAAAACAGTTTGCTTTATATGTCAGAATTAGTATCAAATTTGATCTCTCCAAGATTCTTCTTCAATTGATAAGTGTCCGATCCAAATTTGGGATAAAAAACCCTAAATTGAGTACTATCTCGAATGTTATCTCCATTCAATCACTTATGCCATTAAATTTCCAATCTTTCCTTTACATACCCAATTAGTTACCAGATACCCATGGGGAAGCACATTATAGTACATGTATACTTTCTGTCAGAGTTCTATTGAAAATGGGAGAGCATGGATAATTAAGTAATATTATGATTGGAAAGCCCATACAAAGCTCAAGAGCATCAATGAAAATAATTAATGCTACCAGGATAATAATTAATTCATGACAAGCTATTCTTAGTTATTTTGAGCATTAATTATGTCAATTATTGTGCTTGTAATGGATCTCCACCTCATGATGTACTTGGAGTTATGCGAATAAGAATTACTGCTTGATACATTATTATTAATTAGTTTTATATCCATTGTTCTTGCAATGGATATCCACCTCATGATGTACTTGGATTTAACTATATAAGGAGCTTTGATATGTAATCTTATCATTCAGCTTGATGATGGGCAACAAGGTGTGGCCCAAAATGTCAATCCAAATATTTTATTACACAATTCTTCCAAAAAATTGTGTTTCATTAAGAAAAGAAATTATTTTGCTTTGTAAGGGCTACAAGTAATTCCACTCCAAAGTATGTTGCTAGAGCCGTATGACAAGGCTATGAAAACAATTATTCCTAAAAATACATGAATTCTTTGTTCATGTGTGGAGGTCTTAACTCTACCTGTCTATCATATGTGTGACTCATAGCTCTCATGCTTCACAACTTGCCACAATTCCCTTGTCTTGTTATTTTTTTGGCTACCAGTGACTCTAGAAAACCTTCAAAGCAATTCAAAGTGAATAAGAGAAAACTAAAAGCATTTTGTAACCTGCAATCTATTTAATCCCTTCATAAATGATTGGTTGGCATACACTTTGAAGGTAAATAAGTAAAATTAGTCATAGTTATTAGTAAACCCCTAAGTTCAATTATTTAGTAGAATAAACAGAATCACAACATATTGTCCTACTCTGAAATTACCTCAAAATCACATAAAACACAAAACAATGACTTATAGACTTCAAATTAGTGTAGTATGCTATTGGAAACATAAAACAAAACTTGCAAACTTGAATAAAAAATGTAATCAACTATGAACAACAAGCATAAGCCATAAACTACAATGGACACAAGGATTTTGGTTTAGGAAGCCATAAGGTAGGGAAAAACTAGTTGGAAGAGGCACTGCCCAACATCTTGATTCTTCTTATCGCCTAAGACAGATTACGAAGAGATCAATAGGACAAGTACAACAACATCATCCTATTTTTCTCACTCAGCTCCTTTCTCCTTCTTCTACAACCAACAAACACCAACTCTATCACTCACACTTCCATGTCTTCAATTGTCTTCATGTAGCTTACCTATACTACACGAAATTCCATTTGTGCACTAAAAGACTCCCAATCATCTAGACATTAGAGAGACATCACTTCTCTGTTTTCACATGGATCATAAATTCAAAGTAGGCAAAACCACAGGTTATTGCAGATCGGTAGTTTGGAAACCACCACTTTTGAAACCGGCGGTTTTGTCACCATAAAGACATACCCTATTTAGAGCCTTTTTGTTGACTGAAACTAGATTTATTTTGGTTAGATGATGGAGATGATAGATTATTCTAATTCCTGTGCATCGGACCTCCATTTTGGAAGGCTTTTGGTCACACAAAAGCTTAGTGGGGGAGGAGATGCAGGAACAATTCACACTTTCCCCTTGAGGTACCATCTTGCTTGCCTTGGTGTCTTTCCCGTGATGCCAACTTGCCAAAATTCCCAAGGTCCCCTTCTAGTCTCTCAGACTTTCTGCTGCAACACTACATCCTCCTCCAACTCTCCTTGTGCATCCAAGACAAAGTCTTCTATAGAGGGTAGCAATTGTCTTTCTTCTTTATCCAACATAATTGGTTCATATATGTGCAAATTCACACAATTGACTATTGAGTACATCCACATGAATACAGGAACATAAAGCGTGAAATAATTCTCTACAATCTACTCTAAGATGGGGAATGGCCAATACCTTAAAAGGTTTGAGCTTCCTATCTTTTCCTTGAATCCTATCCTTGCTCAAATACAACCACACCTTATCCTCTAGTTTGATGCTCCTTTTGGTGTTGATCACATCTAGCCTTGTACTTGGATTGAGACGTCTCCAATTGTTCTTTCACTTTGAGATTGATTTGCCTAATCCTCTCAATGAACCTTGCTGCTCTTGTCACTTTTGAATCCTCTTCTTCCACTTCTATTTGTTTTCCCATTGCAACATCAAGTGGATTAGTGGTAAAATAACCCAAACATGCTTCAAAGGGTCACTTATTTGTGGATGTATGTACTACCCTATTGTATGAGTGTTGGATATATGCCAAAGACTCATCCCAAGTCCTTGGATACTTGTTGTAACCTTTTATCAATTGAACCAAAGTCCTACTTGCTGGAATATTGTCATTGATCTCAAAGGCAAAATGAAGAGCTTCGGACTCGCTCAGTAGCTTCGGACTCACCCAGAGCTTCATACTCACTCAATAGCTTCGAACTCACCTAGAGCTTCAGACTCACTCAGTAGCTTCGGACTCGTCCAGAGCTCCGGACTCGCTCAGTAGTTCCGGACTTGCCCAAAGCTCCGGACTCACCTAGTAGCTCCGAACTTGCCCAGTTGATGGACAACAATTGACAAGACCAACCAGCAACAAAATGTTTTAATTTGCAGTCAGATATGTATTAATGATGGTTGACCACCTTTGGAGAGATTGTATCCCTTGGGAGAAATCACACCCTTTCCAAAAGGCATGAAGAGGTATAAAAGAGAAATGAATGGGAGTTAGAAAAAGTGCAGAAATAATTCTTTCTATCATATACAAGGAGAAGAGAAAGAAGAGGGAGAAGAGTGAAACTTGATTGTGCCATTATTTATTGACGAAGCAATAGTGAGAAGGTGGAAATTGTTTAAGTGAGATTGTTGTTTCAGAACAAAAAGATCAGTGTCTTTTGCTAAGTCAGTGCTTGGCAGTGAAGTTGGTGCTTCAATTCAAAGGGATCAATGTCTCTTGCTAAGTTGGTGCTTGGCATTGGGGATTGGTGTCTCCAAGTAAGTTGGTGCCTACAAAACTTTTGTAAAGAGAATTATTAATCTTATGGTTGGATTTGGACAGTAGATCCAAGTAGCCTTTCAAGTGTGGTTTTTTCCCACCGAGGGTTTTCCATGTAAATTCTGTGTTGTGCATTTACTTGTTCTTATGTGAATGGTTTCTTTATGAAAGTTAATTAGAAAGATAGTAAATTATTATTACACACTGATTCATCCTCCTCTCAGTTTGGTGTGTGCTCAACACTACTCACAACTTTTGTTTGTCAATAGGTTTGAGGATGAAAAGTTGTACTTCCTTGGAGCTTGGTATCCATCTTATTACACAAGGTAGTTCGAAACTTAACCAAAAATTTGGAGTCTATATTTGAAACAATGGACAGATAACCAAAATGTACCCAAACATTGAAAAACAATAATTCAACTGCTTCATGCCCTTTTACTATCTTCTTACATGCAATCTGAACACATATTTTGTTCAATCTATCTACCATACTTCAAAAACTCGTACTCAAAAATTACTTGGCACGCCCAAATTTGAACCGCGACTCGGGACTTGGGGGTTTCCAAGCAATTTCTCAGCATTACATGACGACTTTATCGCTACTTTAAAAATATATAAATTCATAAAATAAACTTAAATAACATATAAAACATTGTTAAATGATATAAGAAATGAATGTAGAGAATGCCATAAGTATATTTTCTATTAGTTTTTTACCGAAAAAAAATACAAAGTACAAAGTTACAAACTACAAGGCTAATAGAGTCATGAAATATCAAATATACATATTACATTTCATCTCTAGTGCCTCGAATAAGTTTGTTGTAACTGCCTCATGGAAGTGGAAGGTAAAGATTCCTCCTCTGCAATGCCTACATCGTCATGAAAGATATCATCTAGATTCTCATCAACCCCTCCTAATGCCTCTATTGTGCCAATGGCTATTGTTTCTTCTACCTCGTCCAAATTTGTGATCTCCTCTACGGTAAACATGGGCTCTGCATCATCAACAATCCAGTCGGCATATGGATCGATCTAATCCAAGTCAGTTGCATCATATTACTTTAGCCCCTTCACTTGTCTCATGCAAAGATGAAGAGTGTATCACACAAAGCCAAGGTCATTGAGGCATTGTGTTGTCAATTTGTTGCATTTCTTTGCGTGAACAACTTCAAACATGCTCCAATTATGTTCACACCTAGAAGAGCTACATGGTTGACACAAAACACAGATGGCTAGCCTTTGAAAATTTAGTGTTTTTGCACCATAAGCTTCCCACCACACATTTGCAAAGTTGTATAATTTTGTAAGTTAGATAGGCTTGAATAAATGAAAGAAGTCTATTACTAGTATCTATCAACTATGAGTAACAAGACTAGAAAGAAAAAAACAAATAACTCAATTTGCTTTTACCTGGCTGAGAGGTGTTCTTTTAATGCATAGAGTCAAAGAAAAGAGTTTCCCCGTTGCATTCCTATAAATTTGCAAATCCTCAATAGTTGCATCTTTAGTCTCATCATCAAGAATCATCCTCTTTCTATGCATGTATTAAGACCATCCATAACCTACCTCGTCGGTCTTAAATCAATCAAAACAAAAATCTTGGGATTTTAGTAAGCTGTTGCATTAATATGTTGGTGAAACATCTTATTCCATCTCCAATCAATTATGCACCATATGAGTTCATATTTTATTTGATTTTGCCCATAATATTTGGATATGGCCACCTTAGCCACATTCATGGCCTTGTACAAATAACCCAGTGGGTTTCTCTCCCCATCCACCAACCGTTGAACTTGAACCATAGGCTCTGACACCTAAAATAAAATAATACAAAAATTTAAAATGAAAATTAAGAAAAAAAACATTACAAATAAATGATAAATAAAAAATAATTAAGTTTTAGGTTATCTTAATTATTTCCTCCATGTGCTTTTGCAAACACATCATCAAAAATGGTCTTCACGACCCTTTCCCTTTTAGCCTTCTTAGCATAGGAAGACTCCAACCACCTGTGACTCACAAACATTTGCTTAAGGAATGTTAGTGAGGCTGCAATGCTCTGCAATGTGATGAAGTTTGTGGTGAATCATGTGACTCCTGATCGCACAAGTCTTTTCCATTGGTGTGCTCTCTCATCAAGTGTAACACCTAAGTGTGATTGTAGGTGAACTTTATCATGCCAAAAACTAACACAACAAAAACACACAAAAACAAGCCAAGTTTTTTTTGAGAATGTCTAATGCATATCCTACAGAGATGCATTGCCCATTGGCCAACCAATAAGGTGGCACGAGACCACGATGCATTCAAACAAACTTGCATGCCTAAATGACATGGATTGCAATGCGCAAGTGGACACACAATCGCTATGCAACCCTATTGGGCCCATTGCTCTAATTGCCCTACAAGCTATCCACAAACCTACATCTCTCTAGCAGGTCCCACAACTCAAAGGCCCAGAAAGAACGTTAGATTAATGCGAGGTGGGTTCGAGCAACCCCTAGCTCGAACTACACTAACTCTTCACAGTGCTCAAAAGCATCACCAAGCGAATCCAACCAATCATAGGGCTCGATTTGCACTTAAGTCGTAAATCAAACTCAATTTTTGACTTAAAACAAAGTCAAGGAAAGAGTTCAACTAAAGATCGTATAGTCCCAAATAATCCCCTTGAGGATGGAGCACTCCAATATATACTAGACGAGTACTTGCCGAGTGATCGAGTACTCGTCAAGTTGGCACCTAGGCAAATACTCACCATAAATAATTGCATGTTTTTTTGTTGTTTTTGGCAAATGTCAAAATCATGTTCAACAGTCAAAAACGCATCCAAAATACAAAAAACACACACAAAACACTGCAAATACGGGATACACACTAAAATTTGTCCTTTATAAGCATACATGCCCCCACAATCTAATCACACAACATTTGGATTATTTACACATTGAAATTTTGATACACACTGAAATTTGTCTTTTATAACCACCAATTTGTATAAAATTTATGTTTTTTAATAAATTTAAGTATTGTTGAGTAATGGTGAGTGGTTGTTGAGTATTGACCAAGTAAACTTTTTGTGGGCTGGCACGAACTCATCGATTACGGGTATGTGAACTTTGCTCCATCTCAACCATTGGATCGATTCAACCTTGATCGTCAAATCTGGTCAAGGTGAGGAAGATGTAGAATCCTTATGGAAGTCAATAAAGGCTTCAAATCAAATATTAAGTCACAAATTCAGATATTTGAATGGAGGGAGGAGGTGTTGGAGGATGACTTGTCCATAGTCATCCCTCATCTTCTTTCTTAGCCTTAGATGACTACTATTAATGGAGTCTCCAAGCTTTTGATCCATTTTTCAATTATTTATTTTTCAAATCTATTTTGATAAATGTATACATGGTTTGGTTTTACAGGTACCCATCTTTCTGGAATGTTTCCAGGTCTCAATTTCCTACGATTTCCAAAATGGTCTTGAGAGCTACAAGCTCCTCCCTAGCCATTAATGGCAGCTAACAAGGTTAAAGGTAAAATTTTAAAAAAAAAATAGTTTTAGATTTCCAATTTTGTCTTAGGTTCAAAGTGACAGAAAAATAACAGGGGTCCCCTTTTGGGTCAACCCGTTTTGAGGCTTGTAGGAGCCCGTGATAGCCAACAAGGCCCAAAACGGCCTCCATGAGCCAAAACCAACACAAAGAATATGAAGTTTCAGGCTCCAAAATCACTTTCATGCGGAAGGGAACAAAAAGTTGAGGGGGGGTCCTTTGGGTTCTCTCGCCTTCGAGCCACCAATTCTTTGCAATCGCAATTGCAAAACATGCCATTAGGTTGCAAAAAGGTCTAAAAACATCCTTGTGGGAAAGAGGTCATAACTAAAAAATTACAAGGTTTCAAGTCTTAAAATTTATTTTGTCAGAAGAGGACGGAAAACTAAGGGGGCTCCCTTTTGGTGTTACCCTACTTCTGGGTCACCAAGTCTCCACAATCGTCAATACCCAAGTATATTTTATTGAAGAGTTCTAGATTTAAATTTAGTAATGTTCAAGCATAAACTTTAGAAGATAAGGTTTGAATTGTAATTAATATTTAACACGTAGGTTTAATTTTCTTCAACTAACCACATGGTTAGTTCACTCAGTCGTCAACCTTGTTGACTGCCACATCCCTATATACTTAACACGGTGGGGACACCACATAGCCTAAGATACAACGGTCCCCACCCTTAACTACCTTACTAACCTTATAATAAATTGCAGCCTTTTTCATGCGCTTAGCCCTTTAGGGCCTTCAACCAATGCCGCTCAATCCCTTAGGCTCTACACCAAATGTCGTGCGGTCACATATCTGACTGCCAACTACACCAAGGACAAGCCCTACACCAAGTGTCCAATGCCCTTCAGAAGGCCCTATATCAAAATGAAACTACCCTACAAGGGTGTGTTTTTAAATTCATATCTTGAGCAACGCTTACCGAAAAATTATGAAACCAATGCATTGGGCTTAGGAAACACAAATTTTTATTAAAATTGTTTAAAGGAGTTTTCTACCTCATTTAATGTGCTGAAAAATTAAGCGAAGCTATGGCATTTTTACAAAGGAAAACAAACATTTAAGTTGCTCAAGCTTAAAAATTCGTAACTTTCAAATCGTAACTCCTAAAATTATTTCGTAAATTACTACAGAATCCTCAGAAAGCTTGCTTTCTTATAATCTTTTTAATGAAACATAGGAAATATTAAATTTGTGTAAAAATTGTACGAATGCATCTAGCCTTGCTTGGCATCACCCTATTCAATGAATATCACATTTTTAGGAAAGAGAATATTTATTTTCAGTCTTCTGTAAATTTACAAAGATATACATGTCCAATACAACATACATAATTTGGTTTTGAGCACAAAATAATAATTTCATTACTTCTACAATCCAATACACTCACTAGGAAGAGTGTGCAAGCAATGAGGAGACATCACGCTATTTCCAATGACTAATACAAATTTGCTTCTAATATATACATAATTTCAACTGAAATAATAACAATAACATAGCTCTCAATAGCCAATATAATATCTTTCCAATTTATACAAAGTTTGCTCAAGTTGATCTTCAATGAATTCCACTCGCAACTGCAAGGCCAACCGAAGGAGGGCTTCGCCTCCCATCATTTTGCCATTATCAAGCGGCTAGGCAACCCCAAGTCTAAGACTTCTCGCTATGGGCATCATCACATCATGGTTTAAGATGGACAAGTTGGTAAAATGAGGTTTAGATGGTCACAAGACTAGACAAAACACTCACTAGGAAAAGCATCTAGGACGCTATAAGTTCAACTACACAAAGAGGCTTCCATTCCTCAAAACCAGCATACAAGGAATTGAAAACACCATTTAAATGTTAAAATAACACAAGACAGCCATACATATTTCCAACACAAATAGGTCAGTGGAATTAAATGTAATGTCCTCATTTCTGGTTCACAAGGAAACAGATATTGAAGACCTTTAGTCTACTTTCTCCATAGACTAAGATAACTTTTGGAAATTTTATTTTATTAATTGATTAAGATTGCCCGAATAGTGAATTTAATCATTTGACCATATAAGGCAATTTTAGTCAGTTAATCGAATAATATTAAAAAATGGTTTTTAACACTAAAGCATTTTATAAAAATGATCTTAACACTATTGCGCTTGAGAGTTTGAATAATAATTGGAGAAGGTATTTTAATTAATTGTTTGCCCAAAAGTGATTTAATCACTCTTGTAAATTGGGTAAATTAATTAATTAATTATTAAATTATTGTCTTAGAGTAATTTTAATTACTAATTCTATTTTGGCAATTAATTTAATATTATAAGTAGGAAAAAGAGTAAATGTTGGCTTGGAGGGAAAATAAAAGAAAAAAATATATTTTGAAAAATGGTTAAGTGATTTTTAAACGATATTTTGCCTCCAAAAGTGGTTTGCCCCACTTTGAAGACTATATATGGACACGGGGGCTTCTATTTTAGATATGCTAATTTTGATATATTGAATTTTCGTTTTTGAATTGGAATGTGAATGCCCAAGGTTGGGATGTGAATTCCCAAGATTGTTGCTGATTGAAGAGTGATTTCATCCGGAAATCACATTGAAGACATTCTGTTTTTTTTAAGTCGCTGATTTGAAGAAATATTACCAAATTTTCTGCATTCTAGGTCCATTTTTGGAGGCAAGTGAGCAAAGACATCAGATTTGAAGTGAGTGATCACATTGAAAACATTTGTGAAGGCTCTAGGGTGGAGCGAACCCCTCTAGGAGTGTGATGTCACACTCCCTAAGGGTGATGTCACCTTTGGGGTTGTAATTTCTATTTTTTTGGACATTTTGTGCTCAAAAAATTCTACAATAAAGATCATTGGATTCCTCCTATTTTTGTGGTCAATTTGGTAAATCATTTGTGTTGATTGGTTGAGTATTTTTGAAGCAATTAATTTTATAAGTTTTTGTTGTTTTTTGCTTATAAAAATTCCAAAATTGATGGTGGCAAAACTAATTGAAGAATCTGATCTTAATATTCATTTAGCACTTGCAAACCAAATTTCATAATTTTTGGAATTGTTTAAGGACAGAAAAAACATTATTTACCAAACCACTGACCTAGGGCAGCGATCTAGTCTTTTTGAAAATTTATTCAGATTTTGGGCATTTTAATATTGTGACTTTTCTGTTTGAAGTGGAATTTGTGGATTTTTTATACTTTCTTCTTTGGCCCTATAAGGGGACATTACATTAAAAAACAAATGTGTGTATAATCACCCTTGTTCTACCATCTCTTGTTCATGGGAGGCAAAGACACCTCAAACCATGCCAAATAACAAGAGGGCATCAAGAGGTCCACTTGCCACTTCCTATATGGAGAATAGAACTATGTAGAGGACTTTGAGAATTTGGTCTACTTGCCATTTCCAATAATATGTAAAAGGCCCTTAGGAATTACAGTTCCACCAACCAAATAACAATACATAAAACAAAGCACCACGTAGGCAGGCATCGAGAGGTCCACTAGCCACTTCTTATATAGAGAATCAAACTACGTAGAGTGCCTTGGGAATTTGGTCCACTTGTCATTACCAATATGTGACAGTGCAATAACAAATAATAACACATAGAAGGGCACAGGAACCTCATTCCATAGTAGCCACTATCACTACGAATAAGAACACAAGGCAAGGAAATTTCACACCCATTTCTGTAGCCTAAAGGCATCAAATTTTAAAAATAAATGGATTTAAAATCAACCAATAAAATTAGGAGGGATTGTACATCTCCAAGGCCTAAGTGGGGGATAAAACCAACCCGGTGGCCATAGGCATAAGAGGGGGGGGAGGGGAAACGTGGAGTGCAGGGGTACAAGGAGTGGTTGGATCATGGTAAAGTCAAGTAGACATGTCACCACTCTACCCACGACGTGCTCATGTCTGACGTAGTCCTAGTTCCCTTGTTGGTCTCTCCTATCATCTGCACAACAATGTGCACATAAAATGCCCTACCCTGAATAGCCAAAGCTGCAAAATATAAACAATACAAGGGATCTGCATTCACACAACATGCACATGACATATTCAAAGCATCAAATCTCAATAGTAATAATTCATCCCTGTCATCTAAACATGTATAATTCAAATAAATGCTTAAGAACAATAGCTCTAGTGGTACGAAATCAGTATGCATCATAATGAACCACCAAATGGTGTACGTAAACTAATATCATAATGCATATAAATTCATTTAATCTAAGCATATAATTGTTCTTGCATAAGCAAAACGTAATATCTCATAACATATAGAATCTTTGTCTCAATCTCAATGACTCAATAACATCTCTTGTCTCAACAACACATAAAACACGTCTCAATGGGACGTGTGTGCAACACGTGTCTAAAGTTGAGCACTATGAAAATAGGGGTCTCACAATATTGGTGGTATTTCAAGCCTCTTCAACCACATTCTTCACCCATGAGATCTTTCCTATGTCCTCGAGTAGAAGATCAATGCAATGTTCTGCACAAACGGTCCAAAAAAGTGTAGGGTTCCTCTCCTCAAGAAGTATCCATATTGCTACATATGTTGTCGCATTGTCTGTCACAACTTAAATAACATTCTACACACCTACTTCCATCACCACCTCATCCACCATGTCACACAAAGTGTTTTGATTTTTTACTTGATGGGACGCATTAATTGAATTCAAGAAGACCAGCTGTCCACTAGAAAGTTAATTAGTATGCAGTTTTTTCCATCCGTCCACCCATCAAACAAAATGGTGCACCTTTTTTTGCCATATTTTTTTGGTCTTTTATAAGAACTTGCGTATGTTTCACAAAATCCTCCGACAATGGGCCACTAAAAAAATGAGTAGGAGCCTTGAACCTCTTTCCGACAACAATCAATGCAGTGACCAAATTCTCCCAGAATGGATTTTTTCCACATTGAAAGAAATGTTGTAATAGCAAAAGTTTGTTGTAGCTATCCTTGCTTCATTGTGTAGTTCTCGATTCTAAGTGGTACCTTCGAGTGACGATTATGACCCAAAGTTAATTCGAAGAACAAAAAAAGTAGCCAAACTATCTTTAATGGATGAGCCCATCCTTGACCTTGACCTCCTGGAGTTGGGGCAATAAAAGAGGCCTCAATATCACAATCATTTATCGCTTCCCTCCTATTCATTAGGGCTGCAAGCACATCAACTTTCCTCCTCTTTTTCTTTTTTTCTCTGCATAAGTTGCAAGACAACAACCATCTCTCTTTAAGCCGCAACTAGTGCTTGTGTGCACAATGCCACATCATTTCTTAACATTCGTGCAATGTGGTATTTTAGGTGATAAACACCTCCACTCATCTTTATCTCACAATAATTGCATATAACATAGTTTCCCTCTACTGTCACTTCACAATGCTTCCAAAAAGGGTCATTGGATTTAGGTTTACGATGGGCTGTTGAACTGGGTGTTGATGTCATTCTTAAACAAGCTTAAACCATATATCAACAAAAGTGTTTTAAAATTTATTGCTTACTACTAATCAATGGAAAAAGTAAAAGATGGAGGAGATATCAAATTTCAATGATTATGATTTAAATTTCATATTTTAAACTAGAAAGGTAACGAAAAATAAAAATAAATACCTATTTTTGTTGTATGTTGTATGTTATAAGCTCTAATTGTGTTACTGTTTCCTTTGAGAATTGAAAACAAAGTATGTACTTCAAAGTAAAGTTGTAAACAATAATATCAATTTCCAAATATGTATGTATGATTGTATTAGACTTTACAATGGCTTTATGTGATGTCCCCATTTCCACATCATGAATAAACATGTTTTGAAAACTTTTAGTCTATTCCCCATAGACTAAAGTCACCCTTTTTGAAGAATGTTATTTTATTAGTTATTTATTAATTGTCAAAATAGTGATTTTTATCATAAGACAATTATTAATTAATTAAAGGAATATTTAAAAAGTGGTTTTTACCACTAAAGTGCTTAAATGAATTAATTATTAATTTATTTGCCTTAAGGTAATTTTTAATACTATTTTAATTAAGACCAATAATTAATAAATTATTCAAAAAAAAGATGTCAACATGGGAGCTAAAACAAAGATAAGGAAAGACGTTTTATCTTCCCAAAGTGGTTCACCCTCTTCGGAAAGTTATAAACACATGGCGAATGCTACAATGGAAGATACGTTGAATTTGATAATTGTTTTCTTCATACTTGAAGAAACTATTGGGATGCATGCCCAATAGGTATTTATTGTTTTGGTATTGATCAATCTACAAAAGGTGTGTTTTGACACCACCTTTGCTAAGAAGATCTTGGTACTTGCTCTAGAGTGGGACGATTTACATTGAAGAGCTATTGTGAGGTTTTTGTGAGATTTTTTAGGCTCTTTTCTTGCATATTATTTCTAATTAATATTTGCACTATTTTTGCAAGTAGAGCGAACTATTTTGGGAGGCTTGATTGAGGGTTTGAGGCCCCCTTTAGGGTCTATTTATGTAATTTAATATTCTGATAATAATTGCTAATTCTCTGCACATTAGCATGGGGTTTTTGAGAAGATTTGAAACCTTAAATTGATATAAAATTAAATAATAATTTTTAGATTATTATTTAGTTATTTTTGACAGAAAACTAGGGTTTTCAGAATTTTAGAGCAGTTTTTGGTGACCTTCCTATGGAAGGAAAATTCCAAAATTATTTTTATTTGATAGTCCTTATTTTTATGATCAGTTTGAGCTTTTGTTTGCATCGTGATTTCAAATATTGAGGGAGTTATGAATTTTTGAAGTTTTCAGTTGTTCGTAGGAAATAATATTTGTTGAGGGCATATTTGCAAGAGTTTTGTTTTGAATTAATAATTGCAGTAATTTTTTGAATTTTGGCAATTGGTTTGGACTAAGCTTGAGCAGGGATTAAAGTGGGAAAAAAAGAATTCATTTCAGCTAGTGTGGTGCTAGGGTTTGGAGGATTGAAACATTTATTTTTGGCTCTTTCTTCATTGTGGCAAGAGCCATTCGTGGCCAAATTCACAAGGTATTTATTTGCTATTTAATTCAAAGTGAAATTGCAGTTAATTTTCAGTTTGAAGGTGCAATTGCAACAACTAGGGTTTGTTGATTTTTAAATTTCAAAATTTCAAAATTTGTGGATTTTGGGGAAAACCCCTTTTATGTGAAATCGTCCCATTTGGGAATATTACACTTTATCAAACTTGAATATGGCTTTCATTCATTTGTGTATGACTATCAAACTTGAACATCGATTTCATGAATTTTATGTATGACTGTATTAGATGTGACAGTCACTTGAGGTTTTGAACTCAAAGCCTTGAAGTGACTGTATTGAGTCTGTATTTGGGAGAGCAAATGGAAGCCTTGAAGTTATTGTACTGGCCACTAGACGCATAGATTCAAAAATGCATGTATTAGTATGAATGAATCATTGATATTCAAATTTCACTGTTGAATTGTTGATATTCAAATATAACTATTGAATCCCTAATATTCAAATGTCATATGACATATCTATCAGTTACACGAGCACATGATATACCAAAAGGAATGATTTAATATAGACCATATTCAATCAATCGTGTAAACCTTGATTCAAATCTTGTTGTAAATGAGTCACCGCATCTAGAAAGAATGCACAAAAATCTCACCGTAAATGATAAAATCGCTCTATTTTTTTACCTAGGATTTGATGAAATATCCCTTTTAGGCCAAATTAAACAATTCTGAAATTTGTAGAAACCCTAACCAAAAATTGCAGAATTATGAAAAGATCTAGGCATGAAAATAAATTTCAGAGTTCATAGAAACCCTCACAAAAATATAGAAATTCAATCAATTCATTTATTGTTGACGCTGTGGATTGCACCCTTGACAAGACGCTGAGCTTCTACCTTCCATGCGGCACAATGGAGACTCCCCTCTTGCTGTGGGTTTGGCAAAATTGAGGGAAGAATCTCTAGATAAGGGTTAGCTCCCTTTGATGCATCTCTGAGTTATTTCACTATTACTGCTAATATATATAGTGGGGGGGGGGGTGAAAAGAGAGAAGAAATAACCAGAACAAAAAACTACTCTAAGTGGTGATGCACCAAATGATGTTGATCTACTCAGTTGTTCACACTTCAAACCAGAAATGGGGCGAACATACACTTTATTTGGCAAAAGACCAGACTGTAGGGAGCTTTAAAAGGGAGGCTTAATGAAGACACACAGGAAATGTAACTTACCACAGGCGTTGTAGAAAACACACTGTCTGATAGCTACTTTTTTCTATCTCTATGCTCCAGATGCAGCACTTCCTGTTAACCTATAGAACTGGTACTCTAGTTACACCAGGTGTGTTGGTGTCAACTTGTGAAAGCATCAAGCTAAAATGACTAAACACAAGGTTAATACGCAGACACACTCAGAGATATAACCAGTCAAATAAAGGTAAAACGCATTCTTATTGATTCAAGGTGAAATTTTGGCAGGGCTTTGCCTTACAAAATGAAAGATAGATTTCTCTCTTGGAGGTTACAATATATATAGCATTTTGAGAAAGAGTTTGGCGCTTTCCAAGAAAGGGCGACCCATACTGCATTAAATGCCTAGGAAGGAGGAAGTCTGCTGTTTGAACCATGCTGTGGCTGTCGCAAGTCTTGACTTTGCTGCTTGGGCATATTAAACACTCCTGCAAAAGTATGGGTCGTTGTTCTCCATAACCGACAAAGCCATCCCTCCATGAAAGTTCGTGCAGCGGTTCGCCTATTAATGCCAAACAAAGAAAAAACGAGCTGCCCTCTTAAATGTTCATTTTTTTTGATGACCACTTGGTGGAGACTGTTTCATCTGCAGCAATAATTCCTTGTGCCGACACCTTCTTTTGCCACCTGGGCTGATCTGATTCGTTTTTGCGCTTGGTTTATGTGTGCGTGGTCGCGCTTTCACTGTTTTTGTCTCTTTCCTAGCAACTCCGCTCTCGGGCTATCTTTTTGTCTTTTGCTGGCTCTTCAGGCTCCTTTCTCGGTGGGTCGCTGAATTTCCCTCGGGTCTTATGCCCCTTTGAATTTCGTCGGGCCTGCGTCATTCAAGCTCTTTCGAGCCACTTGTCGTGAAGGCATTAGTCCTTTGGCTTGTCCTCAATGGCCGACGCATCCTGTCAAAATTGACGTTTGCGGGCTTGTCACTATTCGAAAACCAAACGGCTACTTCATCACCGTAAATTTGACATCCGTAGGCCCGTTGTCATTTGAAAGCCAACGGCTAGTTTGCTGCCTTGAAATTGACGTTCTCGGGCCCGTCACCCCTTTAACAATTTCTTTGGCCTTTTGTATTTGAACCTTCCCGAAGGGATGGTGTCCCTTCAGAAGAGAGGAGAGGGTCTCTTTTCGGCAGCCGAGAGTCCCCCGCAAGGGCACTTGCCCTTCGGGTTCCTTCGGGCTGCCTTGGGTCTTCTTAATTCCTTTGGACAAAATGTCCGAAGGAATTCCTTCGAACATTTTGCCCGAAGGAAAACTTCAAAGTCTTGGCTTTTCTTTGTGAATACATTTGGTTTCTCTCTCCCTTGGATTCCTTCGGACAAAATGTCCGGAGGAATTCCTTCCGAAATTTTGTCCGAAGGAAATGTGCCTTTGGATTTTTCCTTGGATTTTCTTAAGGACCTTTGCCTTTGTCTTTTGCCGTGGATTTCCTTCGAACAAAATGTCCAAAGGAACTTACCTTGCTCACTTTCTCAAAAGAAAGCTTTCCCTCCGCAGCCTGCTGGAACGGTCCAATTTGGCATCCTCCTGCCATTCGCAAGGGTTGCTTGGTCTCCAAAATTGCTTTTCGGAAGAATTACAAAGGTCCTGTTTGTCGCCTGAGTGCCCCTGAAAATGATCCTTTGGCCTTTTGAACTTGGTCCATTTTGTCGATAAAAAGCCCTCTGAAGCAGTTTATTTGCTCTGTCAGACCCGAGAACACATCATGGAGCTCCTTGGACATTTGAAAGACAAAACTTGCACTCAACTTTGGAACTCTCATGAAACTAGCACCTTTTGCAAACTCCTGTATAATCACTCCTTCCAACTCTGCCTGTACCTTCCATACCAAGTGCTTGAAGTTGAGCCTTTTTTGTATGCCAAGAGGAGAAAATGAGTTGCAAAAGCATATTTTTGCATTATCTTCATGTCTGAGTGTGGAAATGGAAAGAAAAGAAAAGGGAGACCGATTTTGGCTTGCAAGACCAAAAATGGTCAACATTTATCACATCAAATTTGAATTTTTTTGAATAATTTATAGCCCTAAAATCAGAATAAATTACAGCTGATAGTATGAATGCTGAAACACAAAAATCCACCAACCGAACAACCCTCCAACTAAGATTTGACCCCTCTAGGGAGGTCGCTGCCCTCCAAAGGGCCTCTATACACTGCGTCGCACCTCAATAGGCAGCCCTAGCTGCTACGCCAACCTCCCAAGACTCCCAAACTGATGTGCCACACTCCAAATGTGCCCTAGATGCTTGAAATGCAGATGTTTTGTCCAACTATGACCCCTGGATGAAGTCACCAAGAAGAATTGAGGGTTTTCATCCCCAAATATGAAAGCTAATGAGGGTTTTCGTCCTCAATGGCTGAACGTGCAAGCAAGCATACTTAACTCAAAATAATTAATTGATAATAAATGATAGATGCCGAAAATGGACCTCTCCACCTCCCTTTATACCTTTTTCCCTTCAAAATAACTCCAAAAGTGGGACGTTCCAAGGGTTAAAATAATATATTTAAAAAGTGACCCTTTCTACTTTCAAAGTACAACAGTTTTCGACATAAAGCTACTTTGGTAGCTTAAAAAAGTAAAAAACTATGTTTCTCTTTTTCCCTCACCACTTAGCCAATGGGAAACCAAAAGAAAAAGGCTAAGGGTCTTCACCCTCTCCAAACCTGAGAAGGGGACATGACATTTAATGACGTAATTTGTGATTCAAGGCAGATTACTCAGCGATTTTCATCAAGTAATCATAATGAATCGACTCAATTTACAGAGATAAATTGTTCTAAGACTTGCTCACGAGAAATCGCAATTTATTGCCCTTTTTTGGTGATTTTTTAATCTATACTATCTACAACAACAAACATATAGTCATGACCAAGCTTAGACATTGGTAAACCTCCCACAAAATCTACAGTAATGTTTTCCTATGGTCTAGTAGGCACAAGTAGAGGCATGTACAATCTTTCTTTCCTAAACTAAGGCTTGTTTGTACAACACAACTTACATCCTCTTATGAATCTAGATACTTCTTGCATAATGGGCCAATACATATATCTTTGCAAATGAGCCCTTGTTTTACCAACAACAAAAAGACCCAAAACTTTGGAAGTATGTGCTTCCCTCATCTATAGAAGTAAGAGAAATTATAAAAGAAGAGTTAGGCTCAAAAGGATTCATTATTCGTTATTCATCTTTGAAATCAAAACCCTATTCCAAGTTGAAGCTTCTATATTCAATTTTTTCATATGAGAATGAAGACTCTCTTATCCATTGAGGTGATTCCATCCAGGGATCATAATTATGATGACAAATTGAGTTTAATTTCAACTTTCAGTTCGTTGGAAGTTGTTATCAATTTTCAAAATTTTGTGAGGGATTATCTAGAATGTGCCTTTTAGGGAAGATTTAAAACAATTTGGATTTTCCAGCAAACCCTAAGAATGGAAATATAAATTCTGACTTTTATTTATTGAAACCCTAACTGAAAATTATAAAATTTTGAAAATGATTATTTAGGCACAAAAATGAATTTCTCCAACATCAAATAACCCTCATAAAATTGCAGAATATTCAAAATATTTATTTGACCTCAAAAGATTGTTTTTGGACAATTTGTAGCCCTAAAAATTACAATAAAATATTGTTGAATCAATGACAGATGAAGTGGAGTTTTTCACCCACCAATCGCTGCTCCAACTGAAAATCAAACCATAAATGCCATTTGCCACACCTCTTGAGGTCTACTAGAGTTGTAATGATCTTCAAGAACTTGCCCTACTACTACGCTGATCTTCCACAAGTTGCCAACGAGATCGCCCAACTCCCAAGCCCTGTCAAACTGATCTGCTACTACCTCGAAGTTGTTCAACTGAATTGCCCACCTCCTAGAGCTGTTAAATATAATTTGATTACCTTCAAACTGTCCCAAACTAAATCACCACCCTCCAAGGTGACACTGTGCTAAAAAAAGATGAATCGATGCACAACATGACTCCTAAATGAAGCCATCGGAAGAGTATTGAGGGTTTTCATCCTCGAATATTGATACTAATAAGGGTTTCCGTCCTCAAGAGCTAACAATTTGTGATGTCCCCTTTTCAATGCTAGCTTGCTAAGGAGACCTTTGGCTCCATTTGACTTTTCGTGAGCCAAAAGGGAATAGAAGGAAAACTTGGTTCTTTGTTCAATTTGTTAAAAGTAACACGTTGGCAACTTCTTTCTAAATTGAGTTATAATAAAGAAGGGGGATTTCTCTAATTTGATATAAGTTGAGCTTTAACTTAGAAAGTATATTAGAGGAAAAAGGGGTATAAAGGGATATATGGAGATCTAATTTTGGAATCTATCTATTATCATGCAATCAAATTTTTTATTGTCAAAGTACGCTTGCTTGAAAAATTAGGTTGGAGGACAGAAACCCTCGCTTTAGTATTGGACATAAACCCTTCATACTCAACTAGTGTTCCCATTCAGAGACCACGTTTGGGTTTCAAAATCATCATTTCGGCTTGAAAAATCAATTCAAAGAGCAATGAACCATCATCAACAATCTTTAAGGGTCAACGAACCTCTTGGAAGGCCTTTTTAGCCTGCACGCAAGACTGTGGAGGGTTTGAAGGTGCTAACACAACAATAGGGCTGGATGTTAGGGCAACGAACAACAGTAAAGGATATCAGGAAGGTTGGCGACTACCTTGGAGTAGCCATACCCAACAATTACCTTGTGAAGTGGGTGGATATTGATGTTAATTCATCTGTAGTCTCAGTTGAAAATTATTACAATTTTTAGACTTCTAAATTATTCAAAAAAATTAAATTTATGTGGCAAATAATTGTATTGAATTTTCCATAAATTTCTATGGGTTTCTAAATGATTTAGAATTTATTTTATCACAAATTTATCCCTTTCAAGAATATGTAATTTTTGGGGGTTAGGGTTTCAATAAATTATAAATTTGTAATTTCAATTCAAGGGTTTGCAATGATTTCTAGAGTTGCCTAATTTTGTCCTAAAAGGGACATTACAGAATGCAAGCAAACGTGCTTAACATCCAATGAATTAATTGATAGATGATAGATGTCAAAAATAGACTTTTTCACCTTTTATACCTTTTCCTACTAAAACTCCAAACTTTATTTTAATAATAAAACATAAATTGCTGACATTACTTTTTGGCCATTTAGTCAATTTATTAAGTTTACTTTAAAGTATTTAAAAGTACTTTTTATTTTATAATAACATTATTATTAAGTTGTCCAAAAGATTAGAAATGACCGAGACCAACTTAAATAATATTATTAATTATTTTAATTTAAAAAAGGGGACATTACAGTCCACCCTTCCCTGCTTGTCCTCAAGCAATGTTGTTTTCCACTACCTGGATCCCAAATCCACCTTTGGGATTTGTAATCCCAAACACTTGCTTCATGGTTGTAGACTTGTGCTCCAATGATTCTCTTAATGCTACTGTGATCTGTCCCATTCACTCCCTGGCACCAAACAGCTTGTATGTAGGCTGGAAATAGTCTATAACAGCCAAAACCCTCCTTGCATCTCATCCCCATCAGCATTAGGATGGCTGTCTTGTTCGTCCCTAATAGCAGACATCTTTTATTAATATCATCATGCAAGAAAACTCTCCCAAAATACACAAATCCACAGCTGTTCATGACTGATAACAACAGCTCACGATTTGGAATTATCGCAATCAACAGTGTGACAATGGTACAACAATTGTTAAATTGATATTTCCTTCCAAAAATAAAAAATGTAAACACTGGAAACTATCCTGTGCAATCTGCAAATACTTCAACAAGGGTAATGAGTTGGAAACTCCTCCACTGAGTGACCACAAACTCTTCATCCTTGAGTTTCCTTTCATCAAATAAATATGACCAATGCATGCCCACACTTATTATCACCTCTTCTAGATTGTTGTTACACTGATTACCTTGGACTCCAAAAGTTCTTATCATGATGCCCTCGGTACTACCATTCGAAAAACGGTTCGGATCAAAATGTATGCTAGCTGATTAGTGGTTGTAATAGTCATATATGGCTCTGACTTTCTCCCGAATCGGCACTAAAGATGATGGAATGTGTCATGTCCCTCTTTTGATGGGGACATGATGGAAGGCCCTTAGCCTTAAAACCCTTCGTGGGGGCTAAGGGACAAATATAAAGGGAAGTAAGGATTGAAATGTTTTTAAGTGAATATGTGTAAAAGTATTTTTTAAAAAAGTACTTTATGTTTTCTAATTCACTTAAGAAGGGGACCTTTAAGGGTTCTGTTGACAATTCTTCCATAGGCCAAAAAATTGTCAACCTTACTATTCAGAAGATGGTCTTATGATACCAGTTTGTCTTGTAAATCAGTTTTTTGGGGGTACTTAAATAGCCATCTACAACCTTCATATAAAGCATGGGATGATCTACTTGAGGATGTTACAGGTGCCCTAGGTTGTGACTGAAGATACATATGTTCTACTTGTTGAGACATACTGCATATCTGGACTGTTTGAAAAGGCAGAGGTTGTTTTGCATACGATGCGCAAACATAGTTATTCTTATAGGGTTACTGCATACAATACATTAATGCCTTAACCAAGGTTAGAAAAAAGCCAACAAAGCAAAGGAAATTAAAAGGAAGATATCCTTCGGACATTTTGTCCAAAGGAATACTTCGGAGAATTTGTAAACAAAAAACCCGCAGCCAACAAGGAAAGAAAAGACAAAGTCCATAGCCTCCAAAAAAGTCTGCAAGAAAACATAAAGTCCGAATGAATAAGGACACCTACAAAAAACCCGGGTGCCCTACAAAAAGCTCGGGTGCCCTACAATTTTTTCGAAAAGCCAGAGAAATAGACAGAAGCGCTTACAGATGGCACTTGGTCGGTGACAGGACCTTTCCAACTTTCTCGAAGGGCACAGAGGAAGGACACAATCCCTTGCAGAGGGCACTTGATCAGTGACACGACCTTTCCAACTTTCCCGAAGGGCATAGAGGAAGGACACAATCCCTTGCGAAGGGCACTTGGTCGGTGGCAAGACCTTTGCATTTTTCCTGAAGGGCATTTTGCCAGTGGCCAAATAAAGACAAAGGAGTAATTCCTTCGGACTTTTTGTCCGAAGGAATTCCTTCAGACTTTTTCCGAAGAAATTCGGGACAAAAAAACCTGATAGTTAAAATATAAACAAAGCAAAGAAAATTTTGGAAGAGATATCCTTTGGACAAAAAGTCCAAAGGAATTCCTTCAGACTTTTTGCCCGAAGTATTCCTTCGGAAAAGTTGTCAAAAGTAGAATATCTGGAAAAAAAAAGAAAGCCGAAGGAAATGTGATGAACCAAAGGAAAATCAAAGGCAAGACCAAGGGACAGAACATAATTCCAAAGGAATAAAGCCCGTAGGAAATGAGTGGAAAAAGAAAAGTCAGCCAACAAAAAGTCCGCAGAAAACCAAGGGGAAGCCAAAAAGTCCGAAAGAAATGGATATCCTTTGGACAAATTGTCCAAAGGATTCCTTCGAAAAGCTTAGTCAAAGAAAGGAAAGTCCGAGGGCAGAGAGAGACAAAAGCGAAGTCTGAAAAGAATGAACGCGAAGGGAAAATGACTTAGCAAATAGCCCAATGGATTATCCGAAGAAATAAAACAAAAGGGAGAGGTCCGAGACAATAAAGACTCGAAGAGAATGAACATTAGGCCGAAGGAATAAGTAAGAAGGGAAAGTCCATGGAAAGACAAATACAGACAGAGGTCAAGAAGAAGAATTCTAGATTTAGCCAAGAGAAATCATGGATAGTTGGGCCGAGAGAAACCCATGCACAAACAAAAGACGAAGTCAACGTGGAATTCCATGCAATCAAAAACTAATTACGATTGACTAGTCAAGGCTTCAGTTGACTGGTTGTTGAAGTCAAGTTTATCTCCAAGGTCAAATCAACATTTCAAACGTTCCAACTCGACTTCCAACAGATCAAGTCAAAGTTCTAAAATTGACATTGGCGTTGGATTTCATGCATGCTATTGTCATCTCATACTTTCAAATGTTCCAACAGCTCATGAAGAAGCTAAATTTAGAGGTGGGCATGGATTTCCATGCAAAGAAAGGTGGGCGATTCAATAAACCCAGTCGTCCACTTCCTCCAACGCCAAGGAGCTTCATGCAAAGACAAAGCGAAAATATATTTTATTGGAAGGCAAAGTTGGTCTTGAGTTAATCTAAGTTGATCTTCCTCTTCTATTTTTCAATGCCAATCTCTTGGCTTTTGTAATTTTCTATATTAAATGGCTTTTCAGCCTTAGATTTTATCATCCCTCTCTTGGCAAGACTAGATTCTGCCATTGGTGAGTTGTATAACCTTTTCAATCAATAAAAGGACTGTACTTTCAGATTTCGAGTGCTGGCATAGTGTATATTCATTCAACAATTTGCATGTGATAGATTTCTCTCCCTTCCCAAATTCTGATTCATACCTAGTTGCAAGCTTATCGTATTATGCAGGACATGTTCAGTGTTCTTTATGTCTTTTGCTGAAGCTGTAAGTGGATGTTAGGTGGCTGCAAAGTGTCTTGTATCAGACCTCTCTCCATCGTTTTCCCTCATGTTTTGGTCATTGGATTGAACCTTCTCATGAAATATTTATGTATAATGATCAATTGAAATTGAAGGTCTTCTTTTTCCCTGGTTTGATTCAGTGTTCAGGGTTCCAAGTAGAGTGGATCAACGTTTTGGTGTATCACCGTTATTAGGTAGGATTTCCCTTTCAAGTTTCTTTCTCCCTTTTCCATGGTAGATTCGCAGCATAGAGTAGAGATCTATTGATACATCTTACAGGAACCAGCCTTCTCTGGAGGTTCTTCTCACCATTGAGGCACCCACCCTCGTGAGAAGATCCCATTGTTTCAACTGGATAGAGGATTGGCCATTTCATGCATGTCTTTGATTCAGGGTGCAGCTCCAGGTTGACAACAGGTTTTGGATGACTTAAGTGATTTTATAAAAATAAAAGAAAAAAAGGGAAAAAAGAAAAGATCATAAAGAGCTATTAAGACCTTAAAGTTACCCTTCCCAATTTTGGGCGCTACACTTGGGAGGACTACATACAGCAAAGGGTTAATTGATTCATTCATGACTTTTTTGGATAACCATTTTCTTGGAGTCTAAGCACGAAAAGTTGGGCTTGTACTTGGAGGACGAAAACCCTTCAAAGGAGCTGAATTAAAGACAAAAACCCAAAATTCAGACCTAGGGCAGCTTCATCTAGGAGATGCATTGAACAAAATTAAGTTCAAAAGGTGTTTTCAACACCAAGTGGGCACGTGCAGGTAAGCGAACCATTGGGGGAGTGGAGCGTGGACTTGGGCGGGCTATTTGAGGGCAGCGAAGACTTTTTCTGAGGGATGCACACACTTCCAAGGGCAACAAACAACTTGGGGAGATTGGTGACCCACCTTGGGGTCTTGTTGAGGGTAGTTTGATAGTGTCGACCAGCGACACTTGTTTTTCTGAATTTTATAATATTTTTCAGCTCAAATATTTCACCAAAAGTCAAGTTCTTGACTGGTTATATGGCAAATTTATTATTATATTTTCAGCTAATTTTCGGAGAATTAAAAATAATATTTGGAGCTGATTTCAAGGATTATCTATAGCTGTATTTGCAAAATTAGATTGCTAGGGTTTTGAAATAAATCTGAAAATTCATATTTTGTTGATTGGATCGTTAGAATATTTTCTTGTTTAACTTAATATCCCTAAAGGGAACATTACAAAATGTTTGCAATTAATGATCTCAATATGTGAGACCTCCTACACACCACATCAAACAAAGAAACCCTCTCGATACTGGAAGACCTATAATTGCTCAAAGAGGATATTCTCAAATCGGGACATGACGTTATCAATATCTTCTCAAGTGGCCAACTTAGAAAAGTTATGTTGGGCACACCCATGATAGCCCAAACATTATCATAAGAAGTTACCTCATCTAGACTCATGGTATAAGAATCATTGCATACCTTGTGTCGACCCCAAGTACTAACAAGTTTTTGTGCCTTATCAATTAAATATACCCCATGCATGCCCAAAGCATGACTGAAGTGTTGCAATCCTTTACTAGAAATTAGAATGATGGTGGCTGGAAAATATCTTGTAACATATGCACATTCATTGGGATTACCATGATTACTTTGAATTTCACAAGTTCCTTCCATGCTGCCCAAAGCATGGATGAAGTGTTGTGTTCCCTTACTAAAAATCAGAATGGTGGTGGCTGGAAAACATCTTGTAACAGCTGCACATTCCCCATTCCTCCAAGAGTGGGAATCTTGAATGTAGTTTGAGACCCATCCAACCATGGCCTATTGATTCATATCATTTTGATTATCAAAATCACATCTATTTGACTGACCACCTTTCCTCAACAAGCGTTCCGTCGGAACTATTCCCGTTTCGTGTAGAACTCAGCTCCAAGGAACAATCTATAGATTGATCCTTCACAACTTTGTTAGACCACACTATGTATCCTATATAACTCCTCATGAACTCCCTTTCTAAGGAATTGCCAAAGATGAAGAATGACAGAGTAGATTCAAAGCTTTTATTTGCTTCGTCATTCAAAATTTTGCTTGAGTCCCATATGCCAACATAATGTCTAAACATCACCATACACTTATTCTAAAAAATCTGAATATCAACATGATGTTTACCGGGTTCATATCTAGAAAAATATCTAAAACTCCATATTAGGATATGTAAGCAGCTTTTATGACTTATCTTCTTGATCTTTGACTACCACTATTGGATCATAATGATGCAAACACAATTAATTATACAAATACAACTCATTATATATGGAGAATATCATGAAAGTTTTGAATGGTATATTAGCAACTGAATCAAAACCCATATAAGAAAAGAAAATTGTTGTTGCCTTGTCTAACATACTATGGACCTTGTATAGGAGACAACCATTTGCCAACTTATTACCACTCACCATGTCCCACACTATGATACATTCATTTGCATATATGACTATTGTTCGGGCAATTGCACTCTTTATCCAACCATCGAATCTAAATCCAACAATGATGGTATTGGTATGAATCTGATTACCTTGTAAATACTGAATATTTTGCTGTTGCAATTGTTGATCAGTGGCTTGTAGCTGAGATATTTGACTCTTGTGCTTTAACCACTAAATCACATTGTCATTCATAATATTTGCTTTGCGCTTCTTTGAGGTCAATTCTGATTTTTCCCTTATCCATTTGTATGGGTTAATGAAATTATCAACAACAATGATATTGAAATAAAAAATTTTATCCTTTAAAGATTTCAAAATGTCACCTGCATTCCATACCCTTATGCAGAATGTATTTTGAAATAAAGGCTCTATCTTTATTCTTTCATCATGCTTGGAATGATGGCAGAACTAAAATAGAGCTGTGCTCTCATTCCCATATTGTGAATTACATTATAAGAGTGCTTACCTGTAATCTCCTCAATTTGGTACAAACAAGCAATAATGGGATTGGGCACAAAACCGAATCAAAAATCTGAAAATGATAAAGTAGACCAGCCACTCTAGGTCTATCAAACAAACCCCAACACCTCTCCAAAGTAATGCAACTACTAAACATCACTAGGGCATAAATTAATCCACAATTACAGCCCTTAATATCCACTCTAAAAACTGAGAAGACACTCTAAAAGATGATACAAACTGCTGTAATAAATACCTAGAAATGATTATCACCTCAGCTGAATATATTTTCCCAAAATTCCAGCAAACACAAGCCTGCCTTCCTACTCGCCAAACCTGATTTCAACCCTTGAAAATAGCTTGCAAGATAGGGTAAGACCAACGATTAATTTCAGCCACTGAAATATGAAATGAGGCCCCCAAAATAGCCACTGGACAATAGAAAATCAGTTCACCACACTTCACAACCTCGAAAATTATCAAATAAATCCTCCTCACAATATCAAATATCAAGTGATCAAATGTAGCCAAAACCATTCACCAGCAATCTGGAAATTAACAAAAAAATATTACAAATATTAGGGATAATATTTGCCCAATGATTTAAGGCTAATAAATACTCCAAATCCTTGCAACTTTCCTTCCAAGTGAGTCGCCCAACTTCTAATTTTAGTTGCTAAAAATTCTAGAATTTATACCTTTATATTTGCTCACAAAAACCCTCCAAAACCCTGTGATTTTATTCCAAATAAATCAGAGATCATATTATAAATTTACCTTGTCGAATTGAAGTCTAAAATCCCTCCAAATAGGTTCAATTCCTCCTCCAACTGAATCGCCCCACCACAAAAATAAATATAAAATAATTCAGAACATTTTATCTCACCAATTATCCACCAAAATGGCCTCTTATGATGCCCTAGGCAAGTCATCAAAGTAGAATAAATTCGCCAATCAATCTTCAAACCCTCAGGGGTCTCCGTGTAGCGTAGCCCTCTCAAGAGGGGTCTTTTTCTTGTCCCAATCAATTCGCCACCCAAGGGAATGGCTCTTAACCTCGCTAGCAATCTCCCAATGCAAGTTGCCAATCTCCAAGACCTACAATTTATCCGAAAACCAGCTCTTCATATGGTTTGCAATATTCCTTGATGAAGGTGGTGTCCACAACCACCCTTGTAAATCCACTTGCATGCAATCATGTAATTTTGAAGCTCAACTACAACCCTTGAATAGAGATGCCCAAGAAGTAGGAATGGAGGTTTTCGTCCCCAAACCCTTAACATTCTTGAGGTTTTCGTCCTCAAGATGTGATGAACAAGCTTGACATACTTGATTAATGATTCAACATCAAAATTAGGCATAACCTTCCAAATGAATCCTCAATTGTTTTTTATAATCATCTCCTAAGGGTGGCACCCAAGTTGGAGGGATGTGTCTTTTAAATCATAGGCAAATTTACCTTTTAAAAACTCCTTTTTGAGGGTTTAAGCTCTCATGGCCCTTAAAGGTCCCTTAAGTGAAAAATAGATTAAAAATACCTTTTTGCATATCTCAATTGAAAATTAGAATACTTAAGTATTTTTCACCTGTTTGCTCTTTGAGTAACCCCCTCATAGTTCCCTTTTCTTCCTTTCCCTTAGTCTTGTGGGAACCAAAACAAGCTAAGGGTTTATAAGCAAGTTATGCCAAAAAGGGGGACATTACATTACCATGGTGACAACAAATCTAAAATGGCATAGTATGAAACAACAAACCTGGAAATATGACTTTCCTTTTTATACCTTGAGCTGAAATCCAATCTTTTACCTCCTTTTTCTGATTTAGAAGTAGGAGCTTTTATGAGATTTGTCTTGACACGACCATCTGTGTAATTCATAATTTCAGAATTAGTGGCAGCAACTGAAACATTCTCCTTGCTTGCATGCTCATCACTATAGTTACTCTGAAAATCACTCTCACACGATAATGACTCAATTTTTGCAATGCTTGAAAGATTGATAGATGCTTCTAGAGTTGAAATATCCTCCATTTTAGATATTTGGCATTCAACATGTAATGTTTATTGGGTTGGAATAACTCCAATCATGGATACTTGGTTTTCAACATGTAATGCATGTTCTTCCTTAAAAATTTTAATACAAACCTTTTGTTTATCAAAAGTTGTACTTGTTTCTATTGAAGATCCTTCACCTTCCACTTGCATGATGGATTCCTTTGTGGGCTACTCACTAATTTCTTTCAGATCCGAATTCTCTTGCTCCTTGATTTCTTCCTTAGAATTCTTGAGGGTTTGACCTTCCATCTTCCTTCTTCAACCTTCTATTTCTATTTTCTATGTATACCTTCACGAATTATTCATAGGTATTATAAAATGTGTATATATCAGCCTTATCATATTCATCAAAAGCAAAAATGTTCCATCTCATCTCTATCACACTATTCTTCTAACCATGCTTCCTGAATATCATCATTCTTTCGCATTCTTCTAAATGACTCTAGGGCTTTATAACTAATAGAAAACTGCTTTAAAAACTGATTCTCAATATCTTTGATGGAGGTACACACCACTGAGAAGGGGGGGGTGAATCAGTGGTTTAACAATATTACAATCCAATTCCCAACTCTTCAAGCTACTTAATCAATCATATCAATATGCAAGATAGATGAATCAAAGAACAAGCATGAATGAAACCATAACAGAAAGATTTATGTGGGAAACCCTCATGGGGAGAAAAACCACTCTCAAGTCTGCAAAACAATGGACTACAGTCCTATATGATGATTACAAACAAGAGGCTTTAGTGAAGCACCCACTTCACAAGGAGCACCAACCCCTAAAGTTGACAAGCACCAACTTGCCTAAGATGTCGAGCACCAACACAACACCTATCCAATGAACAATTCTTGAACTCTGATTGCTTCTCAATTTGATTGAGAAACCCTACATGAACACTCTTCTTCAAGTCTGCAACTTCACACAAGTCACCAACACCAAGCTATCTCTTCAACACAAGCAAATAACCCCTTTCACAAATCTTTCGCTTATATTCAAATATGCACTCATAAATTTGATAAAAATAATCAATAGAATCAAAAAATTATGCTGAGTCTAATGACATATTTCTCTGCTCAAACTCATACAAACATTGGTCACCAAGACTCCCAACAACCTTCGCACAAGGTCTTCAAATAACAACACACACACTTGCTTGTCTTACTACACACACACCCAAAAGGCATAAACCACCTTGTAAATATACCAATCTTAATTATGGTCGGCCATATCTCTTTAGAATATTTTAGAAAGAATTATTCATGTCTCCTAAGGTCGGCCATGATCCTCTGCACAAGCTTTCTATACCATACCATGAGCTCATGTCACAAACACCTCACACACGAAGCATAGCTCCACTTGTGTGACTATATTTGACTAAATAAAGATTAGTCAAACCTTCAAAATCTCTGCAAAAGTACTTCAAGGAGTCCTCAACACTCTCTAACTATTAGAAACACTTGATCTAACCATCTATCCTGCAACCAAACTCAATCATCCAAAACAGGTTCCTTTTGCTAGCAAAACCATCATGGTCAACTATGAGTCAACCATTCAATCATCTCCAAGTGACTAGGAACAATACTACTCTCATGGATAGAGGGCATACATCCCCTACATCACCTCCAAGAGCTCAGATCCATTCCTACTCACTGATTAGGCCTTCCAATTCCTCTTTTTACTCTGATCACTCTTTCTCACTTATGGCACCATTTCCTTCATATTGACTAGTCAACTTTAACCTTCTAGAACTTTGACACAGAAAGATGAATCTTCTTGAAACTTTTCATGGCTGTTTGGCACAAGTTCTGAGCTTTAACAATCAACCATTAGATCATCTAGTCATTCACAGAAATCTTCCTCAAAAACAAGAATACTGTTAACAACCCATTTTCTGTGGGACTCACACGCTGTCAAGATTAACAAAACACATCTTCAAGAACCTAGAAGAGTCCTCTACAACCTCCAATCATCATATTTGATCACCCAATCCATTCTGAGCCCAAACCATCAAGATCTTCTCTATTGGGTCTAAAACTAGGGTTTTTGCACACAAAAACCTACTTAGCTTCTTAACGATCGTTCATAAAGCTGTGCACCTTAACCTTTGAACAAATGCTTAGAAAATATTCTTAGGGACCCTCCCCAACATCTCCAAAAGGCTCAGCTCCCCATGCAAACCCTGCACATGCCAACAAACACAAGAAAGTCTTTCTCGAGCTTACTAGACACCTTCCTAGCACCTCTTGAAGCCATAGGATCCATTTTCTTACTGTTTACTTCAACCTTGGACCTCTGACTTGGTCAATGCACTTGACCACTCCTCTCTGATCATCTCCCATGCAGATATAAACTTAACCACTCTGAAATCACTATTTGACCCTTCACAAAGTCTCACTAGCCCACCTAGGCCAATTAGGCCAATAGCCACGCTGTCATGCAAAACACTTGTTACCTCCTACAAACCATACACCTGACCTCTTAGCACCCTATACATGTCTAAAATGTATATGCCAAGCATATTGAGCTCCTTACCATGTCACAAAAGCCATAGTGCTCAAAACCCCCTAGGCAACCATGCATGATCAAGCTACAAGGCATAATTTGAACTGCATACCTCATGAAGGTCACATGAAGTCAACCCTTGAGCATAGAACACATCAGGGACAAGTCAAACAACATCATACCAAGCTCCATTCAACCATACAACATCCACCTAGAACACCCATACACATCCTTGCAAGTATCCATGTTGTCAATCAGACTTACACCCCTGTGAAAGTAGTTTCAGGCCTTCACAGTCCACTGAAACATGGAAACAATCATAGGCTGTGGGTGACCTAATCAATGATTGAATCTCTAGATTATAAGGGCTAGCTCCCTTTGATGTATCGATTAAGATTTCTACTTCTACATTACAAACTGCTTGAGAAAAGGGAGAAAGAAACTTGAAATAAAATCCTAGCTAATAATGGTGATACACCTGATTTGCTTGATCCACTCAAATTGAACTTCTAAGAACACTGATTCAGACAAGAAAAAGGCTGGATCTCAACTCCAATTGATCAATACGCATAAGTATTTCACAAAAAGGTTCTGTCTAATGATCTAAGCTTGAGGGAAATGGTGGAATAGGCCTGATTGAAGGCACTAACAGCTGCTAATATCCATTATAAACTCAGCACAAGACCTTTAAACATAGAACGTGACCTGCATAAATGACCAGTTAGTAACTAGGTACGAATCAAGATTTGAAAAGGAAGAAACTTTTATCACGTGTGCAAATGACAAAGATACATTAAACCAGCTGCTGCAAATTGAAAAAACAATCCTCTTCTTATTATCTGAAAAAAGTTACAACACAATCTTTGGCAGAAGTTTTCTTCCCAAAAGAGAGATAAAAATACAAAGCTGAAAAGCCAACTTATATAGAAAATTTTCAATAGCTAAGAGGTGGTGCTAACAATAGAAGAGGAGACAACTCTTTCATTAGCCCAAGTCCAAATTGCGTTGCATGAGTCTTTCAAATTTATCTTTACTTGTCTTTTGTCTTGCATGAAGACCACTTGGCATTGAAATGGACAGTGGCTAATTTTGACAAGTTAGACTCTTATCATGCAAAATGCTACGCCCACCTCCAAATATGGACTTCCTCTTGAGTTGTTTGATTGTTTGAAGAGCTGAGATAAACAAGAGCATGCATGAAATCCACGCCATGCTAAAATTAGAACTCCAATTGAAACGTTGGAAGCTAAGTTGGAACGTTTGAAAGCACGAGTTGATTCGGAGATGAGCTTGACTTCAACAACTAGTCAACTAAAGCTTTGACTAGTCAACTGAAAAAAGTCCTTGCTTGCATGTATTTTCTCCTATTTTGGTCTGTTTGTTCGTGCCTATTTTCTGCGGACTTCTATTTTCTATCCAAGTCCAATTATTCCTTTAGAATTCTGTGTTGCCTTTGTTTTTGTTTTTTATTATTTCCTTTCGTAATTGTGTTGGTTTCTCTTTCCTTAGACTTTTGTTGGCTGTGGACTTTTGTGTGTGTCCTCTCCTTGGCTTTGGATTTCCTTGGCCAACTTTTTCGAATAAATTTTTGCCTATTTTCCCGAAGGAATTCTTCGAACAAAAAGTCCGAAGGATATCCTCCTTTTCATTTGCTTATTTTATCATAATCCCTCGGGCTTTTTGGACTTGACTTCCCGCGGAAAGTGCCCTCCGAAATTTTCAAACAACCCCCTCAGACTTTTTGGACAGCCCCTCGGTTTATTCTTTCGAAATTCTTGTCATGACCATTCTCTTGATCTTGTCTTTCATCTTTTCCGAAGAAAATGTCCGAAGGAATTCCTTCAAACTTTTTGTCCGGGACTATTTGCTTACATCGCCTTGCTCTCTCGGACTTCTCAGACCTCTCTGCTTATTACTGCTTGTTACTGCTTCGGACTCTCCAATGTCTTCTACTTTGGATTCATCATTTCCTTCTACTTATAAAAAGAGATAAGTCATTCACCCTGAGAAACATGAAATGCACTATCTTGAGTAATCCGGGTTTGTAAAACCTTCTTACTTACAACTTATAAAATCAAATAAGTTATTCACCCTACGAAACCCGAAACACACTGTCTTGAGTAATTCGGGTTTTCCAACCCGAATTACTTCTATTGATAAAACTTTCATAAGCAAAGCACTTCTCAAAACCCGATTTGCACTGTCAAGAGTAATTCGGGTTTTCCAACCCGAATTACTTCGACTTATAAAAACTTGAGAAGTAAAGCATTTCTAGAAACTCAATTTGTGCTGTGAAGAGTAATACGAGTTTTCCAACCCGGATTACTTCTACTTAGGGGTTTCAACTGCTGATTACTCATAAAGCGAAATAAGTTGTCTCTTGTAAAACTCGAAGACCTCTTCTTCCAAGAACCCGAAGTCTTCTGCGGTGTAAAAACCTAAGTCTTTTGAATGTCCACCCTCTCACGCTTGGGCAGAATTTTGGTATGTAGGCCAAAAATGGTCAACAATCCCATTGCTCCAAGAATATTAGACCACCATGTTCCATCACTCTAACCTGTTAGACCACTTTGTCATCACCAATGAGACTTGACATCAATGACAACACATCTACGATCAATATTCCAACAATCTTGGCTTTTTGTATGCTTTTTCTATATTTGATCCACTATAATGTCCCCTTTTTTGAGATTAGAATGACATAATTATAAATAAAAAATATTTCTAAATACTTAAAAGTAAAAATAATAATAATATCTAAGTTGCCAAAAAGTAACTAAAGTCGACAACGTTTTTAATTTTGACTTAAAAGGGGACTTTTTTGTCATGAGCAAGTTAACCTTTAAATGAAAATTATAAGGTATTATCCTTTTTTAATATTTGAATTCCTTTCTCACTTGGAGTGCCCCTTATTTTGGAATGAGTTTAGAGGAAAAAGTTATAAAAGAAGCTAAAGTTCATTTTGGGGGCTGTCATTTTTACCAATTGAAATCTTGAGTTTGAGCACGATTTGCTTGACTTGTTTCCATTGAAGATGGAAACTTTCATTGGAAATATGAAGTTAAGAACAAAAACCCCTAACCTTCAGCTTTCATTTCAGGGGTTGCAAAATGTAGAATTGATCAGTTTGGGGCGTCTAAACACCATTTCAAGCATAGCATATCAGTTGGACAGCATTTTGGAGGTGTGCCACAGCTATTTCGAGCACAATGATTCATTGTGGAGCCTTAGCAAGGGCAGAGAACCAGATTGGAGCCCTCTCCTAGGGCAACAATCTCATTTGAGGGTTTAAATTGTAGTTTGTGGGGGCAATTTACTAAGCTTTTTGGTGTTTGAACACAACTGATATTTTTATCATAATTATCAGTCCTTTATCCAATTCAAAAAACATATTTGAAGGTAATTTTGTGAGCTGAAATATTTTTGAACTTGTGGTGAATATTTGATAATAAAATATTACTTGTGCCTTAATTTTGTATTTCTAGAATTCTGAAAATTTATGGTTAGTGTTTAGAACAAAAAAATCAAAAATTGCAATTATTGTGTTAAGGTTTGCTGTGAACTCCAATTTTGAATAATTCTGTCCTAAATGGGACATTACAATGGTATCAGAGCCATTTCTTGGCCAGCTATAGGGTTTGAGTGTCTACAATGCATTGGCAACCTACGTTCTTACCAAAGGAAGAATATATAAATCCTATCCAAGAACTATGGGTGTGAATACAGAAAAACAACAAAAAGCTAGGGATCATCTTGAAGAAATTGATCGAAAAGCAAGACAAGGGCGGGCGAAAAGCAAGACAAGGTATTGAGAATCAGCTTTTGAAACAGTTTTCTATCAGCTATGAAGCCCATGATTCATTTAGAAGAATGCAAAAGAGTGATTTGATTCGGGAGGCATGGATGAAAGAGACATGGAACAAATATGAGGTCAAACATTTCGCCTTTGATGAATATGATAAGAAATCGGATATATGCACATCATACAATACCTTTGAAGAACTTTTGGAGGTATACACAGAAAATAGGAATACAAGATTAAAGGAGAAATATGGAAAGTCAAACCCTCAAAAGAATTCCAAGGAAGGAATTAGAAAGCAAGAGAATTCAGATCTGACAGAGGTTAGTGACCAACCCATAGAGGCACCTATCATACAAAAGGAAAGTAGAAAAAATGTTCCAACCCAAGAGGAAGAGAATTCTACCTTTGCGATGAGAAAAGAGAAAGGTAAGCAATTTGATTATCTTCATGATTTTAGCAAGGAGAGTGAGGGTAATTGTTGTCAACCTGGAGCTATGCCCTGAATCGAAGACATGCATGAAATGGCCAGTCCTCTATCTGGTTGAAACAATGGGATCTTCTCACATGGGTGGGTGCCTCAATGGTGAGAAGAACCTCTAGAGAAGGCTGGTTCCTGTAAGATGTATCAATAAAGATCTCTACTCTATGCTGCGGACTACCATGGAAAAGGGAGAAGGAAACTTTAAGGGGAAATCCTACCTAATAAAGGTGATACACCAGAAGATTGATCCACTCAACTTGTAACCTAGAACACTGAACAAACAAGGGAAAAGGAAGACCTTAGATTTCAATCGACCACTATGCATGAGTATTTCGTAAGAAGGTTCAATCCAATAATCAGAACATGAGGGAAAAATGATGGAGAGAGGTCTGATACAAGTCACTTTGCAGCCACCTAACATCCACTTACAATTTTAGCAAAAGACATAAAGAACACTTAACATGACCTGCATAATACGATAAGTTAGCAACTAGGTACGAATCAGAATTTGGGAAGGGAGAGAAATCTACCACTTATGCAAATTGCTGAATTAATATACACTATGCTAGCACTTGAAATCTAAAAGTACAGTCCTATTGATTGAAGAGGTTACACAACTCACCGATGGCAGAGTCTGGTCTTGCCAAGAGAGGGATGATTTTAATCAAGGCTGAAAGCCAATTTATAGAGAATTACAAGAGCCAAAGATTGGCGTTGAAAATTTGAAGAGAAGGATTAACTTAGCTTAACTCAAGGCTGACTTGGCCTTTCAATAAAATATGTTCTCTTTGTCTTTGCATGAAGCTTCTTGCGCTTGAGGAAGTGAACTTGTCTTTGTTCTGAACTGCCCAACTCTCTTTGCATGGAGATCTACGCCAATGTCAATTTTAGAACTCTACGTGAGCTGCTTGATGCCGAGTTGGAACATTTGAAAGGCTGAGTTTGCCGTCTGATAAGCTGAGTTGGACGAAGAGATCATTCTCCTTTGCATGGGAAACTCCTGGTCGATGTGGCGTTTAACAATTAGTCGACTCTAAATCTAGAACAGTCAACTCGACGTTTGAATTTGGAACTCCGGTTGAAGCTGAGTTGGACTTTCGAATGCATGAGTTGATCCGGAGATGAGCAGGACTTCAACAACCAGTCAACTGAAGCTTTGACCGGTGTTCGAAAATAGCCCCTGCTTGCATGTATTTTACTCTGTTCTGGTCTGCCTGTTCATGTTTATTTCTGGCGGGATTCTATATTCGGATGTATTTTTATTTATATTCGGTCTATATTTCCTCCATTTGGCCTTTTTTCAACTTCCCGTCGCTTAATATGAGGTCAACTTCCCGTGGTTTAATTCTTTCGAAATTCTGGCTTTACCTTTGTTTCAATGGTTACTTCCCGCGGTCAAAATTTGACGTCTCGCGGGACGTCACCCTTTGGCATTTTCTCGGGCTTATTTCCTGTCAGGCCCCTTGGTCTTCTTATTTCCTTCGGAATTCTCTGTTTGCAATTTCCTTTGGAATTCTTTCCTTCGGACTTTTTTCCGAAGGATATCTTCCTTTTCTTTCCTTTGCTCGGGCATTTGTTTAGTCGGGTCCTCGTTTGGTGGCTCCTCTCTGAATTTCTTTGGACTTTTGTCCGAAAGAATTCCTTTGGACAAAAAGTCCGAAGATACTCATTCGTCTTTGCCTTTGTTGACTTCGGATTTTGCTGTCGGCTTTTTTTGCACGGGCCTCTTCGTTGTAATTTCTCCGAATTTCTTCAGACTTTTTGTCCGAAGGAATTCCTTCGGACAAAAAGCCCAAAAGAATTCATCCTTTGTCTTTTGTCTTCTTCACCTATTTCTTCGGACTTTCCTTCTTTGTAATTTTCCGAATTTCTTCGGACTTTTTGTCCGAAGGAATTCCTTCGGACAAAAACCCTGAAGGTTTCCTTTGTTATTTGCCCTCCCTTTTATGTTGCCTTTGTCGGCTTTGCTGGGGCCTTTGGCGTGTACCTTTCCGAATTCCTTCAGACAAAAAGTCCGAAGGAATTAATCCTTGTCTTTTGTCTTTACCTTCGAAATGCCCTTTGGGAAAGTCATAATGGTCCTGTCACCGACCAAGTGCCTCCGCAAGGGCTTTTGTCCCTTCATCTGCGCCTTTGTCGAAAAAATTGTAGGGCACCCAAGTTTTTTGCAGGGGTCCCAAATTTGTTCCGTACCTTCCCGAAGGGTAGGTGCCCCTTGGGATTGTTGAAAAGGACCCTTCCAAAGGGTACCTTGGCTTTTCCTTGCTTTTTTGGGTGGACTTTTGGATTCTCCGAAGTATTCCTTCAGACAAAAAGTCCGAAGGAATTCTTCCTTTGTCTTAGGCTCTTTGTTGATTTGTTATTTCCTTGGCTTAGCTTTCTTTGATGAACCATTCCTTCGGACAAAAGTCGGAAGGAATTCATCTTTTTGTAGCAAAGGCCCTTACCAAAGAAAAAAACAATATATTCTTTCTTCCTTGGCTAGAGACGTGAATTTTCCGAATGGCGAGAGACAATCTGACTTGTGGAAGAATTTCCAATAGTAATGATTTTCAAAAAGGCATTAGGGATGGATATGCATATGAGGTGAACACTTTAATAAAACCTAAGTTGGGATTTCTGAGTCACATGAGTGATGGTGTTGAGATTACCTCAACAAACTCTCTTTCAGGAAAGGTAGATGAACACTTTGGTGACAACAAAAGGTATGCAAAGGAAATTCATACTTCAGATTTATTATTTCCTAAGGATTTAATATATCACCATCATACTATGTCGTTACAATATTTTGATCATCATGAGAATCATTTTAACAATGAGGATAAGATGAAGGGTACCAAATGGAACAAGGATATTTTCCAAGAAGCCCCTATCTATCTTCCGAGCATTTCAAAGATTGAGTTATTGCTGTATAGGATGGATTTTTAGGGAAACTATGCAAACATAGTTGACAAGATTAATAGTGTGGAGGCAAAGCCATAAAAGGCTCCTACTTCAGCCAAAGGAGATGAGCATTCTAAATACAGCCCAAGGAATGATGGTCATGCCTCATATTCAGTGCTTCATACTGAGGCAGTTCCAGATAGTTGTCAAGAGGGTCAGCACCCTTATAATTTCAGTTCAAGATATGGTGGGGATAGCAAAGACCTATTCCAGCTTTGCCATCATTTGAAGGATGGTAAAGGGATGAAGGTAGAACCTTGGGTTCTAAATTGTCCTAAGAAGCCATAATTGGGTGTACAAGGAATCAAAGCGAGCAACAATGGAACAATTCAAAATTCAGTTCATAAGCACGAATTTAAGGAGGTAAATTTGAATCCTAAGGTGGGAGGTGTTGAAGATATCCAAACCAATCTTCATCCAGCAAAGGAAGGTGAACAAGTTGAGGACAGCCAAAGGTATGAAAGTGTTGTGGATTTGTTGCTTCCTACTATGTCATTTCAAATGTGTTGTTATCATGGGCCGTGTGTTAAAAAGTTTGATGCTTCATAGTATATTAAGACAAATTTATGGTTATCATGGACAACATAGTGAAAATGGTGATAGAGTGAAGAACACTTTGAGTGGCAAAGGGCACATAGATCCTTTCATACAAGTTCCAAATTGTTTGTACATGAAAATTTGGGATTGAGGTGATCTTCAGGGATACAAGAAGGGTAAGGTCTTTGAGGAGTTCAATGTTACTATTGTTAATGAATTCTTTCTCTCATGCATTCGGTTTGAAAAGAAGTTCATGAGGAACCCTAGGAAGTATGTCAAGCATTCTAACAAAGTGGTGAAGAATCAATGCTCATGATCCATAGATCACTTCTTAGAACCAAATCCTACACTTGAAGACAAGGATATGAAGAAAGTAACCATTGTCGGAGCACCAAGATGCTTGATGTGCAAAGGGGTGGATAACGGTGTCCAACATGCCACGGAGTTGAACATTCGCTGCCATCTCTCAAGGACTGATTGGAGATCAAGCTATAAGCAGACATTTGTTGAATTTTCAGTCAAAGAAGGGTTGTGTTCGGCCCCCAAATCACTCACATGGCTGAGTTTGACGAGGAGTGTCATGTATGTCAGCTGTTGTACCAATATTTTATATGCTGCCAGCAATAGTGCCAGTCTCTTTTACACTTGTGTGACAGCCATAAATGTACTTTCAGTGGCATGTTGTGAAGGAGAACTCAAGGAGGATGTGTTTTTACAAAAAGACTTCACTATTCCGGGTTGTAGAGCTGTTTTCATCCACATTTCTACCCAGCTCAACATTTTGTATGTAGCCGTACAAGTAGTCTCAGTCATACACTTGAGCAATCTTCAGTTTGTTGATGTTGTGGAAGTATTTTCTGCCACTATATGGTTGATTTGAGCCCCAATATCACTGTCATTTCTGAACTTTGTGAATAATTTAAGGTATGACAGTTGTCCTATTCTTTTCGCTGTTGTTTGCAATAGAACCAACTCGTTAACACTTTTTATGACAGTCACAAGAGTGTTTTCAATCACAAGGTGGAAGGATGTTCTGCCTACCATCAAGGAGGGATTGTTTGCAGTTGTTATGGAAGAGTTTCCAGCCACCACAATGCTGATTTTGAACGAGAAAATACAATGGCACAACGACAACCATGCTTGGGGCAGCAAGAATGGACCTTTGGAAGTCCAACACATGAATGAAAATTATAAATAAGATGCAAGCATTGGAGGAGAGTTGAACAACATGCCTATGAGGCATGATGAAGCAATTGAAAGAGTGGTGTGGAGAGCTCTTGATTTCATTGACATGTTTGTTCTATGTGTAGGTTTAAAAATTGGGACAGCCATGCCACAAATTCTCAACTTCCATGCTGCTGTCATAAACATTTTCAGCCCCTACAATATTGCTATTTCATTCATGCACTTACTTCCAATAGCTCTTTCAACTCCTACATGGTTCATACCCTTGTTGGGGTAAAAGGAGAGCAAATATGTTGCTATTATGACATTTTCAGTGTGTTGGAACAATAGTTATCAGTCAGGTACAACTGTAAGTTGGCACAAGTTGGGAGATCTTTTCGAAAGGAAGAAGTTGGGGAAAGGGTTCAGCTGAAGCAAAGCATCATGGCGGCCACTTTGGCATCTTGGCAACACCTTGCACATGTAGCAACAGCCCATATGAGTCTTGATAAAGAGACTCTTATGAGCCAAAGAGTGCACAGTTTGCACATGTCCAAGGAGGGTACAATGATCATGGCATGTGACAAACATGAGTGAGAGCAGCTGATTTTGTTTTCAGCTCAAGCGAAAGATGGAGTATGTTGTTGTAGTAAAGGTGGAAGAGGTTGTTGAAGTTTTTCCACACTCTGAGGAGTTCCTGAGGTTGATTTGGAATCCCGATATTTGCAAAAGGGTACAAGAAGTGAAGAATGGAGCTTGTGTTTACTTGAGGGCAAGCAAATTTGGTAAGGACGGACTGTAATGTCTTTTTTTTCAAAATTAGATAAGATAAGATAAGATAAATATATTAATGTCCAACTAATGACCAAAAAAATAGGTCAAAGGGACTGTAGATTACATAAATGTGTCAGGAAAAACGGGAAACCAAAAAGGTCTCTGAAAACAAGAAAAATGATGCGGAAAGAAATAGTATAAAAACATGGCAAAGAGTGACCGCGCTCAAAGCCAAACCACCAAAAGACCCAACCACGCTTAGGTCCAAAGAAGGGAGCAAAAGAAATGAGCAATCTCCAAGAATCTGTAAACATCAGGAGCACGAGGATGATCCCTAAGAAAAAAGAACCAGGAGGGAGCCCATCAAGAGTTCGATCCAACTCTCCTAGCATCCAAGGCCGATGAAAAGAAGCTCTGAATAGAAGTCTGATCGGAAGAAGGGGAGGTATGATGCCTGGTCTGTCCTCCAATCCTCTGCCCAGAAGGAAAAATCCTTTGTGAAGGTCTGGTGGATGTAGCCCGCCACCTGATGTCGGGTCTGAGGTGCATATGTTGATGAAAACTCGGGAAACTGTGAATAGTGTCTCTGGGCTTCACTGATCTGGAATGTGGAGTTGTACTAATGTCAATATGTCGCTTAGTGCCTCTCCTCGAAGGTAGCACCGTAAAAAAGGAAGTAATCCGCTGAGTGGAGATTGGTCTAGTGGGTCTCTGAATAAAATGATCGCGAAGCTTAAGAGCTTCTTGTATATATAAAGCCAAGCATCTTTAGTCCTCATATCTAAAGAAGTCAGAAAAAGTCTGTGTCCTAAATAGACAGTAAAACCTCCCTCTGATCTCATAGTAAATGGGACAACAAAAGATGAAGTGCTCCTCGAACTCCGTCTCCTAGATGCTGCATAACTGACAAATCCTATTTTCTCGTTCTATCTAGTGATCTGTCTCAATCTTAACCCTGTGAGACCCCACTCGAAACTGTCCTAATGGGATGCGAAGAGAGTGCATCCAGTGGTGAAATGTATACTACGTACAAATGATAACCCTGTCACTCAGCTCCAATAAGTGCTCTGCATAAAATGCCATCTTAGGGCATAACCCCTCAAGAGGGTTTACCCAAATAGTATGGATAACTGTTTGTAGACATCATCCCTAATAATCCGGTTCAACTCCTGTCTAGTGGGTAGAAGATGTGTTGGCGCATCCAAGGAGTGCATAAATGGAGGAAGTCAATCCATCCTGATTCCCACCGACTCCAATAGATTAAAAACCCCTGTATACCAACAACGTCCACAGGTTGAAGGAGCTAAGAGAGCAAGATTCTCTGAAGAACAATATGCTAAGTATGGGTATCTGTCACGTCCACTTGCAAAATCAACAAACCTCTGTATGTGATGTATGAAAGTGATCAGATCAAATATAGTCTCAAGTCAGAAGAGTCGGGCTCCAAACTCTGCAAGAATAATGTGTTGGGGAACTATCTACTTACATCTGATCATGCGGCGAAGGAGAAGTGTTTGGACCCTCTCAACAGCAGCCCAATCACCCTCATGTAGAGAGGGCCCCCAAACTACAAATCCATAGAGAATTGTGGGTCTGATAAGTGTATCCATGAGTGACATCTTGGAAGAGATATCCTGAAAATGAAGCTGAAAACATTGTCGTTCAAGGAGAGCTAAAGAACCATAACCTTTATTTATTCTAGGTTGGAGTGCCTGCCTCAAGCTGAAATGTGGACCAGAAAATTTTACTCCCATATAAGTATAGGAAGTGGTAATCTCAACCTCCTTTCGTCTGAAAAAGAAATGGAGGTGGGAGGTCTTCAAGCCATTAAATACCATGACCTTGGTTTTCCCCAAATTAATGGTCAGCTATTGGAGATCGCAAAAGAAAGACAAAGCATCCAATTGCCACAGTAAGCCCTCAGAAGAAGAGGCTAGGAGAACCACATCGTCCGCAAACAAGAGGATAGAAATCAAAACCTGGTGAAGAAGACACCCATCACTAGCTTAAATATGTTCATGAAGAAGGTCTCTAATGCATCAATGTATATCCCAAATAAGGTTGGGGACAAAGGGCATCCCTGCTTGACCCCAATGGTACTCCTAATAAAGTCTGAAATCCCATCCATGTGGAGACGATCAAGAACATTATCGTATAATCTCATAATGGCTGCCAAGAGGGTCTCAGAAATGCCAATATTCCTAAGTCTCTGGAAAAGTGCCTCTCTTGGAATAGAATCAAATGCTTTCCTAAAGTCTACAAAACAACAATACACTTTGGATGAGCGATGACATGCCTCCTCAATAATGGCCCGGAGCGTGAAAATATGATCAATGGTCTGATGGGTTGTTTTAAACCCTACTTGTCCCCTAGCTTTGAGGTGTCTCTGCTCTAGCTCTCTCGAAAGTTGCCTGTGTAATACAGTAGCATACAATTTTGAGAATGTGTGTCCAACCATGATCATCTTGTAATTATTAGGATCTGAACAGGAACCTAATTTGTGTATCGGGTGAACAATGTGATGTGACCAAGAGGGTGGGCAACCCAAACAAACCACGTGGTTGAAAAGATCAACCAAATAGCTTCCAAAAGCTCTAAAACCATGTTTGAAGAACTCGGCTTGGAAACCTTCCATCGTCTGTCTTGCTATTATTCATCACCTTCATCGCCTCTCTAACATTCTTGTATGTGTAAAAGCGAGAAGAAGATGGTGGAGAAGCAACATGGGTTTGTGTTTGGCTAGGAAAATCATAAAGGGTGGAGGTATGGGAAATCATGGATGTGGGATTAAGCTCAATGGGGAGGGGTGAACGTCGTGGAAGGATGGTACGCCAAAAGAGTTTGGGGAGTGAATGTAGGAAGCCCGTAAGATCCGTCTCATTTGAGAAATAAAAGGGCGTTTCTTATGTCGGAGAAGGCAACGATAGGATGATTTTAAGGCTAGGTAAGAGGGGTGAGAATGGAGGAAGGCATACTGAAGCTGACGGTGGAGAGTCCTATAGTCATCATCATACCACTTATTCATGGGGCAAGATATTTTAGATTGATGGGAAGGAGACGTAGATCTGGCGTAGTTAGGAAAAGATTTGAGGGCAGCTTCCCAAATAATGGAGGAAAGACGTGTAATTGGAATTAACACAACCAAGTGAGAAGAACTGTGGTTCTGGAGGTAGACGCTAACATGCGAGAAAGGAAAATGTCAGAGTCCCTATCCTCAAACTGGAAAATAGTATGTGGTATACTAAAAGAGGGGATTATAACAAGAGGGGAGAAATCGGCCCGGATGGAGAAAGAGAGAAGAGCGTCGTCCGCATGGGTAATGGGGAAAATGGAAAAATAATGGATGAAGGGAAAAAGGTTTTGACTGGATAAGACATAATCCACCACACTCTTACCTCCCCCATGAGGTATACATGTGAAAGAGTGTGAATTTGGAAAGCAAGGCAGCCCATTAAGAATCAACAAATCATGAAATTCCCCCAACTGTAAGAGGTGTCTTTCGTATGCTGTGTAACGACCTGAAGCATCATCTAACCTCCTATGCAACCCCACTGACTCTGAATCAATCTCCTATGTGCAGAGTGTATCAATAGAATGATCGTGGAGAGGTATCTGAAAGTCTCTGGTACGAGCATTGAAGTCACCAAGAAGGATAACTTCTCCAACAACTAAAAATTGAGAAATCCCGGTATACAAATCTAAAGTAGGGTCCCCCTCATGACCACTATGAATGGCATATGACGAAGACATTGGAGGAAAGTAACAAATTGCAATGTAAATATCTTTGGAAAGTGGGGCACTCCCATTAATCCGGATCCATATGAATCTAGCAAGTTCATTAGACGCCTCCATTGAAATTTTGCTCTGAAGTGAGTCTCTAAATAAACAAGCCACCTAACTAGAACCTCTAACCCCACCAGAACTCCTAGTCTCTTGACGACAAGCATAAAACTAACGGTATCCTGTAATGTTTGGGAGAGGCCATACCGGGCTCTCACGAGTCTCTGTAAAAATAATAATAATATATAAGTTGTCAAAAAGTAACTTATGTTAAAACAAAAAATATTTCTAAATACATAAAAATAATAATAATAATAATATCTAAGCTGTCAAAAAGTAACTTATGTTGGCAACTTTTCTAATTTTGACTTACAAGGGGACCTTTTTGTCATGAACAAGTTAATTCTTAAGTGAAAATTATAAGGAATTACCCTTTTAATATTTGAATTCCTTTCTCACTTGGAGCACCCCTTAATTTGGAATGAATTTGGAGGGAAAGGATATCAAAGAAGAGGTTGAGGTTCATTTTGGGGGCTATGCCATTTTTACCATTTTGTTTTGTGGAAAACATCTCCAAAGAGATGCCACTTTGGATAAGACCTAAGGAGGCAGGGATATCTATTCCGCCAAAATTGTCTGGGGCTCACACCTACCCTGCCCCCTTCGACATGTTCAAAAAACATGCCTAGCCAAAAGGAAACAAGTCACCAGACCGTGCATGTAGCAGTCAAAAAACCAACAAGACTAATTACTAAAGGCTCATGCATTAGAACTGAGGATCAAGGAGAAATCCCATCAAACAAACTACGCCAAGAAATATAACTGCTAGCCCAAACCTGGGCATGGGAAACAAGACTAATAGGAGCACCCATCATCATCAACTTATCTCAAATTCAAAATCTGTCTAAGATCTTCTTGAAGCTTAGTCAGCCACCATAGAGGCGGAGACCCATAGCAAAGGAGATTGTCATTATCCAGAGCCCAGTTCACTATCGCATCCACAACTCTAATAAGCCCTTGAGGAACATGATGGAAACTAATTTGTTGAAAGTGTTCCTTTAGCTTTTGAATCTTTTCATGTCCTCTAATAATTTGTTAATTTTTATTCTTATAAGAAGAGTTATTAGATAAAAGACTAATGATCAAAAAAGAATAAGATTCATCATGTATTCTTGAGCATCCCACTTTCACTGCTTCTTGCATACCTCTGAAAACAGCTTTAATCTCAGCTACATTATTCGTTGCATAACCCAATTTTTCTGGAAAGAGAAAAGTCACAAAAACATCTGAAAATCTTCCTATGACACCCATACTAACCATGCTTGGGTTACTTGTAGAGGCACCATCAGTGTTCAACTTTCCTAATCCAATCGAGGGAGCTAACCACTTCTTCCTAGACTTATTTTCCTTTTTAAGCCTTAGAAACCCTCAAAGCAAATGTAGAGAGAGTTAAAGATAAAGCTTTAAAAAGATTATTCCATCTCTCAAAGAAAATCAGAGGAAGGTGAACCTTGTATTTAATTATTTCAGCTACATTGGTCTTTATCTTTTCCCAAACAAAAAAAAGATTCTCTACCTTCCTCTTGAAAATTTGTTCCTCTCCATCCAAACATTCCAAAGCAAGAGAGTTATACCACTCCATAAAGCTTAAATAAAAATTGGATTATTCTTTTTATGCTTTCCCCAATCTTTGAAGGATTGCTCAATATTTTGAATTCTAGACCAAGGCAAGTCAAATATCTTAACCAAGAGATTCCATAATTGGATAACAAAGGCACAGTTAATAAAAAGATGAGAAAAATTCTCTTCATTCTCCAAACGCAACACACATCTGAAAGGGCCATTAAACCCTCTTTTCATAAGTTGATCCCCTGTTATGACTCTTCTTCTCCAAACCGACCAAAGAAAGAAACTAACTTTTGGCCAAAGATTCACCTACCATAAATTTTTTAAAATATTCCTTAAAGGATGGGGTTTCACTTTACACAAAGAGTCATAGCCAGCTGAAATAGAATAAATACCTTGTGATCTATTTCCCCATGCAATGGAATCAACTCTTCAGAAGAAGAAAGAGTTTTGGATTTTAAAATCTACTCCATCCGATTTCTTTGAATCCCCTGAAGCTGAATTGGCCATTCCTGATAATGGCATTTTTACAAATTGAAAACTTGAATTTGAGCATGATTTGCTTGACTTGTTTCCATTGAAAACAAAAACCTTCATTGGAAATCTGAAGTTAAGGATAAAAACCCTCAACCTTCAACTGGACAGCTTCATTTAAGGGGTTGCAAAGGGCAGAATTGATCAGTTTGGGGTGTCTAGACACTATTTCAGGTATAGCATAGTAGTTGGACAACATTCTGGGGGTGTGGCACAACCATTTCAAGGGAAATGATTCATTGTGGAGCCCTAACAAGGGCAGCGACCTCCTTTGGGGGTTTAAATTGCAGTTTGTGGGGCAATTTACTGAGTTTTTTGGTGTTTGAGCACAACTGATATTTTTATCATAATTATCAGCCCTTTATTCAATTCAAAAAACAGATTTAAAGGTATTTTTATGGGCTATGATATTTCTGAATTTGTGGTGAATATTTGATAATAAAATATTGCAACTTGTGATGTAAGAACCCTACCCTATTTTGCACTTAATTTTTATGATTTGTGGGTGTAGACATTTTTGTCAAACATTTGGCATACACACTCTCTATGGTAGTTTGTGAGCTATTTCGAATGTGGTTGAATTGTTTTGTTGACTAGATTACCAAGCATTCATTTTTATACCAAAATTCTCATGAAATTGGTAGACATTAAAACAAACAGTTGACTAATTTCCCCTACCAATGAAATATATATATATATATATATATATATATATATATATATATATATATATCAATGAAATATATATATGTGTGTGTGTGTGTGTGTGTATAACTAGTACAGCAGCACAAACAGTTGGTTGATTTCCCCTACCAATGAAATATATATGTTAGTATAACTAGTACAGCAGCGAAGTCAACACATAGCAAAAATATTAGTATATACCTGACCTTTTATGTGACCCACAACTGAGTAGAGATTAAGCAAACATTGAAGAGTTCATGCACAGAAGTTTTGATGGCTGTAGAATGTCTTTGACAGCAGCAAATAACTTATACAGTTCGCAGCCCCAAACTTTTCCCAAAGTGGCATCCAACATTATGAAGAAATTCTAACTCATTGCAATAGCAAACTTTCCAAACTCAACGATAAACCCAATGATATTCCCACGTAGCCTTTAGGGGATGCCATGGCTAGAAGCATTCTTTATTTAACCCTCAACGCTCATATTATGTAATAAATATCCTCCTAAACTCCCACACTCAGCATCAAAGATGATGAATATACTCCATAGACTTGTCAATATCGGCGCCCCCTTCTTGTTTGCAAAAATCTTCAATAACTTGTCTTGCCTGCAAGACTTCACAGATTATAAATCTTCAATCGTACTTGCAGATCCTTTCAGTGCAAACTAAAACCTTGAATGGATTTCACAATATCGGTTAGGGAGGATTTTTCACCACCAAACCCGATCTTTGCCGTAGGGTTTTCGTCCTAGGCTATGCTTGAACATTCCTGTTCAGTCTCCACAACTGTGGTTTACAGAAAATATCAAATAACCAGAACAAATCAAATGAGACCCTTTAGCCCTTTTTATAATCTTCTTAGAACTTTCCGGAAATTATAAATTAATATCACTTTATAATTAAACAAACCCTTTTGCTCCATAAACTGACTTTATTTCATATTTGATATTTTTGGCACTTTAGTCACTTTTACAACCACCTCAATTAATTTAAGTGGCCTCTTAATTTATGTATTTTCAACAACTTATAGTTAATTATTTCTCGCACAACCAGCTGAAAGTATGGACGATGTCGAAATAGTCTGGAAGTGAAATTTGAAGGTGCCAATATACTCAAGAGTTCACTAAAGATCCAACTTACTAAAAATACACTTTTCAAATAAAGAATTTTCTTCAAAGATGTTTGAAAAGCACCCAACATGTCGAAACTGCCCCCAGAAAGTATCAACAGACTCAACAAAATCCCCAAAGCTCAACGCCAATAACTGAAATCCATTATGAAAACGCTGGCGCTCACCAAGAAAGGTGGAGCTAAATATGATGCTAGAGTGACCAAAAATCGGGACATACATGTGCTCTAAATTTGTATTTCCTGAATTCTAAAATTTTATGGTTAAGGTTTGGAACAAAAAATAAAAAATTGCAATTATTGTGTTAGGGTTTGCTATCAAGTACAATCTTGTTTAATTCTATCATAAAAGGGAGATTACATCCACACCTATTGGATAGGATCTATGTATTCTTCTTTCGGTAAGAACTTAGGTCGTCAATCCATTGTAGACAACTCAAATCCCACAGGTAGCCAAGAATTTGGATTTGATACCATTGAAATGTCCCTTTTAAGGCATATTTACGACAATTTGGGTTTTTCAGCAAATCCTAGGAATGAAAATATAAATTCTAGACTTTTATTTATTGAAACCCTAATTGAAAATTCTACAATTCTAAAAATGATTATTGAGGCACAAAAATGAATTTATCCAACATTAAATAACCCTCATAAAATTGCAAAATATTCAAAATATTTGTTTGACCTTAAAAGATTGATTTTTGGACAATTTGTAGCCCTAAAAATTACAATAAAATATCATTGGATCAATGAAGGATGAAGTGGAGTTTTTCATCCACAAATTGTTGCTCCAATTGAAAATAAAACCATGATGCCATTTGCCACACCTCTGGAGGTCTGCTAGGGCTGCAATGATCCACTAAGAACTATCATAACCTACCTGCATATTCCGTTTATATACTATTATACTTAGTTTCAACATGTTTTTACACTATGCAATGTTATTTGGAACTGATATTTTAATATTTCGGATGATGGACAAAATGGTATAGCTAGAGTTTATTTTTGCACGAGTTATTTGGTCCTAATGTTCAATTTTATGCGTAATGATATTCAGTTTTGCTTTGTATGCAATTATGTATTGCAGATATTGTTGATACCATTTGTGAGTGCAGGAACAGGTGAAATGAGCTAGGCTGGAGATGGATTTCGGTGATCACGGGATAAGGAATAAAGGCAGCCAGCACACGTAAAAAGCGGCAAATTAATGAACCAAAATTTACGATAGTCTGTCATTTTATAATTTTTTTATTTTGACCATCTTCTTGACTTGTCCGTCATGTTTTCAGCTTGTCTTCACTTGTCATTTTAAATGGTTGCGGAATTGCTTTTGTTGCTTGTATGCATCAATTTCGATTGTTGTTTGATCTTGTTATCAATGCATGCTTGTTCCGCTCATGTATGAGCTTAGGCACATTGTCTCTTTGCTTAGCATGTTCGGTGTTGTGAATTCTAGTGTCTTGGTTGAATCTAATTTTGTTATTATTATTTTTACTTTATTAAATAGTTATTGTCGTTATGTTTGGGTATACCTTGGCCTCACTTCTAAACCCCCCCTCCTCTCGCCACTCTACCCCTCCAACTCCTAGCAAAGGGACCCTAACAAATTGCTCTAAGTAAAAATTGGAAATAATGTTATATTTTGACAAATTTAAAAATTGCCACAATCACCATGGCCATGGGATTTGACCCGTATCCAATTTTATTATGACAAATTTTTGGTCTTTGGCAAAATCTGATTTTTTCATTAATGACTTGAGGCAACTTGGGAGGCGCTAAGCTCGACCCCCAAAGCACCTCATTTTGCTAGGTCAATGGGTATTTGGGGGGAGGAGAGAGGAAGGCATAGAACAGCTGAGGGAGAAGAGATGAAACCATAGGGGCTTGGCGGCGGCCTAGGGTAGATGGTTGAGGGCACAAATTTCTTGATAAGGAGAGAGAACGTCTTGCTTGGCCGCGGCTAGATAAGGGGAGGCATGGCAAGGTAGTGATACCCAAAAAAATTCAGTTTCTCCATTTTTTGCAAGGAAAACAAGTTTTTACATTTTTTTAATTTTCTTGCAGAAGTTTTGTTCATTTCTAGAATATTGAAAGGCAAGTAATAAGGAAAAATTACTTGCATGTTCATAAGGACGTCATATGACTTCCTGATGAACCTACAAGGGTTTGTAGATGGATTGTTTTGCAAAAATCTATATTATTTCTTCAATGGCTGATAAGAAAATATAGTTTCAGATTTTGGGGTTTTTAAAAATTAATTGTTTTAGTCCAAAATCCTTGCTTAACAACCATGGTTGAGTTGTTTTAATCGTTATGGTTTTTATTTGTTTCATTTGGCTTAAAATGGCAAACTAGGTCGACCTAGGGCAAGAAAAAAATTGGTATTTTGTTCACCTTGTTGGAATGGCGACCTGGTTCGACCCCAGGCTGAAATTTGTTCTTTTGCTAAGTCATTTTTTAGGGTTCTATCCATTGCTTGGATTGTGTAAATTTTTGGAAAGTAAAAAACTTTGTGCATAATTTTCATGAGTTTTTGTGGAATAAATTATTGTTGGTGTTCGAGGGTTCTTTTAGAATTCAGGTTTTGGCTGAGTATGTCATTTTATGGAAAAATAATTTAAATGATTTATTTGTCATACCTGGGGTTACAAATTTATTTATTTATAATCAGTTGAATTACTTGGTTTTAAATACAACCAGCTCTTTGGAAACATCATCATTGTTGCAAGTGACTAAATTTACAATATATGGAAAGCTGATAATAAATAAATACAATGTTATAACCTCAGTGATGGATATGGTTTTTGTTGACTTTCTAAGTCACCCCTCAGTCGGCGACTCGGTGCAAGACCTCCCAAGCCCCTACAGAAGACCAGCACACCTGTGAAGTCCTTAGAACTTCATGAAGAAGAATGTGTAGACACTTTCCTTGTCTGCACCCAAATCCGAGATGGAGGCGCAAGTCTGCACAGAAGTAAGAGGATGGTTCATGCTCACTAAAGGTCCCCATTGCGCGCTCACGCGGAGATATAATTAGCACGAAGGTCTAAGGGCGCACGAATTCAAGGATGCATGTCCGTAGGTTCTAGAACAGCTATGTAAAGGGAATGGTGCAGGAATCAACTACATGTCACTAAAAGCGTGCCCAGGATCCTCATTTTCATGCACGCTTAGCTTTAAGACCTTTGCACCTATCTAATACAGTTCCACGCCCGTGCACAGGGTCCTACATCCATGCCTTCGGACTGTGCAGCACCCGACCTTCCTTCTATTTATGCTACATGGCAGCCTGGCACACGTCCTAGCACAAGGAAGTTCTCAGTTGTCTAGAGTAAGCGCTAGCCCTCCACGTGTCAAGTTCGCACTCCTCTTGCCAAGCAACCAAATGGGACTCCATTAAGAGCCCGTCAAAGTGACGCATGGCATCCCTGCAACACCACATCCAAAATCAATCAAGAAACACCACTTTCCAAGTGGCAGCGAGACAAAGGACATTGGAGACGGTTAAGCAAGGTTCGAGGCGCAGTCAAGACAATTTAATGCAAAAGCAACTACTTGACCTCGTAGCTTGAGTACACACCATCCTCTGACACTAACAAGAAAATATTCCATTCCCCAATGCACGTGTACCCAGAGGCGATCCTGCCATCAATCATATCCAATCATCCAACAGAAACTGTGCCATCAATCATACCAGAGGTAATGTTTGCCCCTCCCTTTAATCACTCATCCCTTGCACCTCCTCATTGAACTCAAAGCTCACTTGCTTGTCGCATTCTGTGCGCACTTGGGTCTGTGTTGACATTGTCTGTGGACCGTCTGTCATCCCTCTCATTGTAGCGTTGTCTTCCACGTCTCTATGAGAAGTATTCATGCATGTAGAGTGACTTGGCAAAAACTGTGATATTGCCTTGTTCCCAAGCACTTGCATTGTGTTTATCGCAGTAGGAGTACTCGCTCTAATCTAGGCGCATCGCCTTTTTCTTTATGCACTTTGTTACCTTCTCCCTCCCTTTTCCTTAGCAAATTATTAGGTTTAGACTAGCGGTAGATTACCCTTCTGCTCTTTAAGTCTACGCGTCAGTCTTAAACTAGGTGCACATAGAATAGAAGGAATCCAGCCTACTCCGGAGACTCGTCCCAAGGAGCGCAAGGGTCCCATGCCTTGGGGACATTGCGCAGCTATGCTATAATACTTCCGCACCCAACACCAGATCCTCCTGCGCCCCGCATAGGACCTTCGCGCCTAGCACCCCACCGCAAAGCTTCCCACATTGTGGAGCATCCACAGGTGCACGTTTCGAACGACAACCGTTTCATTTCTCATTTTATGACTGTATCCTATTTGTTTTATTTTGCTTACCTAGAGCAAGTGAAGGAAAATGAGGTCAACTGTGTAACTAGTTGATTTTGATAATCCTTCAGATGAATACTAGAGCTACCAAAGTCATTTATGAATGTGTGTATTTGAAATTTCAAAGTGAAATTTCCATTGTTATACTGCTGCAAGTTGAAGGGTTCATTCCCTTATTGTCCTTGCCTACATTTTCGAAGTCCTAAAATCCGAACTCAACCTCCTAGCTGATTGTTGGGGATGGTAAAAGCCACCAATTAGTGGGGCTCATAAGACAAATTGATACAGGATGGCTCGTGTGACAAAAATAAATGCTTTCAATCATCTGGTTATTGTTGTATACGGTGACTTCGATTCATTGTTGACATAATGATGCAACATCTTTGTAAAACAGCTTATTTAATATTCCGAAATGGAATCATTTGATATTGTTGTAGGTTAAGATCTCTTTCATTAAGTATGTCATATGAAATTAGTTTCAATACATTTAAATTTCAGTCGCATTTCTTAAATTCTTACCTATTTTATTTACCTTATTAAAGCATTAGTTCAAGAGTTTTACTTTCAGTTGTAGGATTATGTCTATTTCAGTGAGTTGTATGAAATTAGTTTCAACAATTTTTAATTTCAGTTTTATGGATTAAATATACCTCATCTATTCATTACTCTAGTAGATATCAGATTAAAGATTAAACTTATAGCTGTAGCTTTATGTTTTAAATCATTGAGTTATGTTCTAAATTTTGTAGGGAAATGTTTAATAGATGTTGAACCTAGATGTTATATGGTTGAGTAAAAATGCTTATCTAAGCTTGAATTATTTCTATTATATAAGAGCTTGACTCTTAGAGTAATTTAAATAGATGTATTTGTTTTATGTTGCAATTAAATAATTGATTTTCTAAGCAAGTAAAAATCCGTACTTGCTAAAAAGCATTCTTGCTTAATTAGTCATTATTGGCATTACGGTATGGTATAATGGGTTATAACTTTTATTTACATGGCTGCAATTAATTTGGTTCAGCCTACTTGTTGATTATAAAAAGACTACATGTTGTCACCCTGGAGCTACACCCTGAATCGAAGACATGCATGAAATGGCCAATCCTTTATCTGATTGAAACAATGGGATCTTCTCACGAGAGTGGGTGCCTCAATGGTGAGAAGAACCTCCAAAGAAGGCTGGTTCCTGTAAGATGTATCAATGAGGATCTCTACTCTATGCTGCAAACTACCATGGAAAAGGGAGAAGGAAACTTTAAAGGGAAATCCTACCTAATAAAGGTGATACACCAAAAGATTTATCCACTCAACTTGGAACCTTGAACACTGAACAAACAAGGGAAAAGGAAGATCTTTGATTTCAATCAATCACTTATGCATAAATATTTCATGAAGAGGTTCGATCCAATGACCAAAACATGAGGAAAAACGATGGAGAGAGGTTTGATACAAGACATTTTTGCAGCCACCTAACATCCACTTACAGCTTTAGCAAAAGACATCAAGAACACTGAACATGACCTGCATAATACGATAAGCTAGCAACTAGGTACAAATCAGAATTTGGGAAGGGAGAAAAATCTACCACATATGCAAATTGTTGAATGAATATACACTATGCCAACACTTGAAATCTGAAAGTACAGTCCTATTGATCGAAGAGGTTACACAACTCACCAATGGCAGAGTCTGGTCTTGCCAAGATAGGGATAATTTTTTCTAAGGCCGAAACGCCATTTTATAGAGAATTACAAAAGCCAAAAGATTGGCATTGAAAAATTGAAGAGAAGGATCAACTTAGATTAACTCAAGGCTGACTTTGCCTTTCAATAAAATATGTTTTCCCTTTGCCTTTGCATGAAGCTCCTTGCGCTTGAGGAAGTGAACTTGTCTTTTGTTTATTGAACCGCCCACCTCTCTTTGCATGGAAATCCACACCAATGTAAATTTTAGAACTCTACATGAGCTGCTGGAACGTTTGAAAGCTTGAGATGATAATATCATGCAAGAAATCCAATGCCAATGTCAATTTTAGAACTCTGACTTGATCCATTGGAAGCCGAGTTGGACGTTTGAAAATCTGAGTTGACCGTTTGATACGCTAAGTTGGATGTTTGAAAGGCTGAGTTGACCTTTTGATAAGCTAAGTTGGACAAAGAGATCATTCTCCTTTGCATGGAAAACTCCTAGTAGATGCGGCGTTTAACAATTAGTCAACTTTAAATCTAGAACAGTCAACTCGACGTCTGAATTTGGAACTGGTTGAACTGTTGGAACGTTATGAGCTTGAGATGATGAAAGTTCTTGCATGGAAAAACTCCTTGCTGAGTGAGAGATCTTGTCTATCTATTTTCTGTTTCCATTTCTGTGCATGTGTTGCTCTTTGGGTTTATTCCCATGGACTTTCTCGTCTGGCTATCTTGGATTTTCTTCGGATATTTTGTTAGTCCACTTTCCAATCGGATTATCTATTTTCCATCCTTTTTGCATAGTCAAACCTCCATTACTTTCGGATTTCTAGCTGTCTCCTTAGGTTAATTCTTTCGGATTTTTGGCTGTGGACTTTTCTATCTGCGGGATTTATTTTCTTTGGCTTCTTTTCCTGTGGACTTTTCTGTTGACTTTTTGGCTTTACCTTTCAGAAAAAGTGGCCAAGTCTTGTTTTTTGCAGACTTTCCTCTCTTCGGAATTCTCCCTAGTCTTATTTTCTTCGGGTCTTTTGTTTCACCCTGCATTTGCCTCGGGTTTATTTCCTTGGACCTGTCTTTGGACTTTCCTGTGGATTTCCTTCAGGGAAATTCCCTGAATTAATCCTTCAGACAAATTGTCTGCTTGAATTGTCCTTGTCTCTGTTTATCCTCCGAAGTATTCCTTCGGACAAAAAGTCCAAAGGAATTCCTTCGGACTTTTTTCCGAACGATATATTCCTTTGTTATTTCCTTTGCTTGTCGGCTTTATTGCATGGGCTTGTCTTGCTTGTAGTTACTCCGAATTTCTTCGGACTTTTTGTCTAAAGGAATTCCTTCGGACAAAAAGCTCGAAGGAATTAATCTTTGTCTTTTATCTTTGACTGCGTCTTCAAAATGCCCTTCAGAAAATGCGCAAAAGCCCAGGGACTGACCAAGTGCCCTCCGCAAGGGCTCGTGGCTCTCCTATGTGCCCTTTTCAGAAAAGTTGTAGGGCACCCGAGCTTTTTGCAATGACTCTCCTAAATTTGACATGTACCTTTCCAAAGGGTAGGTGCCCTTCGGGATTTTTGAAAATGACCCTTTCGAGGGTACCTTGCCCTTCGGGTTTCTTGTTTTGCCCTTTTCTGCCTTCCAAAGACACCCCTTGCAATTCCACGCACTTATAACAAGGCTCATTCCTTTTGATTTCTTGAGTGTCCCTTCCAAATTATGCAACGGTCTTTTGAACTTTTCCAAAGCTATGTGAAAACAAGCCTTCTTTGATGAACCATTCCTTCGGTCAAAAGTCCGAAGGAATTCCTGTTGTAGCAAAGGCCCTCACAAAATAAAAAACAATGTATTCTTTCCCAATGTATTCTTTCTTCCTTGGATGGAGATGTGAATTTTCCGAATGGCAAGAGACAACCTGTCCTGTGGAAGAATTGTCAACACTACCTACAGGTATACTCGCTTAAGATGATGTGGCACTTATTTCTAATTTCTTTAATAGTTATTATATTTCTTGTATAAGTTATTTTGCCATCATACTTGGCTTGCATATTTCATTTAGGCAACTGATCCTTTATTTTTATAATGACATAAACATAGAAGCATCTCTATTGCCTAAGGCAATGAGATGAGCAATAGATTAGAAAGGAATTATGTTTCAATTCAGCCCTATGCTTAAACTTTTAGCACTTGAAACAAGGCGATTTGAATTGATATCAAGCTTTATTACTAAAAATCTTAGAATCTTTACTTAATGCAATTAGTTATATTTTATTTTCAGCAAAGAGAACACTTGTATAATTTCTTAGTTATTAATGAATTTAAAGCGAGATAGTTACAAACATTATTTATTTGCTTTGGTCACCATGACCTGATTATGTCATTACTTTCTTAATGGTAACTTGGTAAAAGTAGCTATTTTTTTTTTGGTTGTAGGAGGCCATCTAAAATCCTCATTTGAACTTAAGTAAGGCTATTAATAGTTGTTGTTCCAACTTTAATTCATACTCTTTTTATTCACTATTAAAGCATATTAAGATTACGTACATAGTGTGATACAATGACGAAAAGTTATCTTCATTAAATACACATTTCAGCAAGCTAATGCATACAATAAATCATGCTAAAGTTGATTAAATAGACCTGTTAGTATTTTGTTTATGACATGACAATGATTGTTAAAGTACAAACAATGTTAACGTTCATAAAAGAACAAATTTCAAAATTTTATGAATTATGGATTTATGTTTTTAATTGAAGTCGCTTAAATTGTTAATCTTACACTTATGATCAAGTGACATGTAAATAATACTATAGAAACATGCTTCTCTAGAAAACTATTTACGAGATGATCTAGTGAGAGCATTATGCCACTATGAGTTAAGAATGTCAGATCTGCTTACAAACAACATTGTCTTGACAAGAATTATAAAGTAATTAGTTAAAAAACGACGATTATTATATAAGTGATGGTATGAGGTACGATGACCCCGTAACCATAGATCATAGTACAATGATCTAAAATCAAGGGTAGTACCCTTTAGATCCTTCACATGTATCAAGTACTTGAATTGCATAGGCGTAGTTCAAATTCTAAATTCTATTCAAAAAAGAACCATTACTTGAATTTGATACAATAAAAAGTTACGTACCTAATCTAGAGTAAATACATGTATGAATAACATTAATAACCTAAGTGATTAACTTAGCCAGCCCAAGCTCAAAGAAAAGCAAGTTGACTACCCTAACCTGTACTAGGTTTCCACGAATGTCGAACACTTAGGATAAGGACACCTAGGTGGCCTTATTGGGAAGGTGTTTGCTACCATGCAGTCCTGGATATATCGATATGAAGCACATATCAATACACCCAAAATCCCATGAAGATAGCTCTAGGGCAATAATATTCCCCGTAAAATCTTCTAGGGGTAATTACCCTGAGTAAGGGTTTCATACACGTAAACATGGTAATAAATTATGCAAAGACCAAGTTTTAGATTATGAAACATTTCATTTTTCCGTTGTGAACTCTGAAAGAAAGGGCGCTCAAACATTCTTTTTGGGTCATTTCAAGAACCTGCCCTACTGTTGCGCTGACCTTCAACAAGCTGCCAACTAGATCGCCCGACTCCCAAGGGTTGTAAAACTGATCTGCTATTACCTCGAAGTTGTTCAACTGAATCACCCACCTCTGAGGGCTGTTAAATCTAATTTGATCACCTTCAAACTATCCCAAACTGAATCGCCACCGTCCAAGGTGACCTTCTATCGAAAACAAATGAATTGATGCACAACCCCTAAATGAAGGCACCAAAAGAATATTGAGAGTTTTTGTCCTCGAATACTGAAGCCAATGAAGGCTTCTGTCCTCAAGAGCTGAGAATGCAAGCCATCGTGTTTAACAACAAATGAATTAATTGATAGATGATAGATAGATGCCAAAAATAGACCTATCCACCTTTTATACCTTTTCCCACTCAAACTCTAAACTTACTTTATTTTAATAATAAAACATAAGTTGCCAACATTACTTTTTGGCCACTTAATCATATTATTAAGTTTATTTTAAAGCATTTAAGAATACTTTTTATTTTAATAACAATATTATTATTAAGTTGCTCAAAAGATTAGAAATCACTGGGCCCAACTTAAAAAATATTATTAATTATTTTAATCTAGAAAAGGGGACATTACATTATTAGATACATATATCAGGGTTTATTGTTGTTTAGGGGCTACCATACATGAAAGTGGTTGTACAATTAAGGGACACAAATCGCTGTCCTTAGGACAGTTGCGCAGAGATTTGTGAGGATTTCAGAGGGTTTTAGGGAAATTGCCAACCTAGGAGAGTGATGCCCTACCTTGCTAGCCATCATTCAGCTATATCAGCTTCCTTGTTGCACTCCTTTGCTGCTGTAAAACAATTCTGTTGTTGAAATCTGACTGTAAAGGTTTTCTATTATCATTAATTATTGATTTAGCATCATTAAGTTTGGTTGTGATACATTTATTATTCAATAAATAGTTCTATTGGTATCATATGTGTATTCAGGTAATTGCAATAAGAATTACAGTTTAATCTTCTATATTATTGTCGAGTATTATTGTTTTAATATTTAATTGATGCCCTAGTTTTAGGAATAATACAAAAAAAAAAACAGAATTCAGAAAATTACCCAAAAGGGACATTTCAGTGAACACGCAAACATGCGATTGATTCAAGTCCCTAATGAAGCCAAAAACTTTTTTTGTTGGTTCTCCAAGCGATTTGATAAGCTTGTTAAGTTATCCATGAATAGGTTGCCCATAACCCAAGGAATGGCTTGACACAATTCAAGGGACATTGCATATTCTTTTAAACAATAACTTAAATAAGAACTGCATTAGTCATCAATCCTTGACCTCAAGAAGTGTGTCATGTGTCCTCCACAATTTAGCAGCACACTCTTATTTGTTTTAAGTAAATATGCACCGTCTTATAGAAATTGGCATACGCTCTTATAAATCCTGTACATACACATCTATTTTCCTGTGGATTGAGTATAATTAAAGAAATCTTATATTACATGTTTCCATCTATGAGAGCAAGTGAAAAAAATTCCTAATGCGTGGCTAGAGCATTCTTACAATAATACATAGACAAAAGTTTTTAATGTACTAGCACAAGCAATCTGATAATATCCAAGGAACTAATGTCTCCATTTTCTGTAAAATACAAGATATGAAATGAAGTATTTATTAATATTAAAACCTGCTGTTAACCACTAAATGGTTAATTGGGCTTTAAATGGTTACATAAACTAATAAAGACAACTTCAACTAAAGACAACGGAGTGCTCAAGGCATGCTTTATCATATACTTTCATCTCCATTATAAAACTTGCAAAATATATATTTGACATTCAATTTCCAAGTGCCTCAAAAGAATGCAATTCCTATCACTAGAGTCTTTTTAGGTGCTTATAAATGAACAAGGTGCCTATTTCTAAAAATACGTATCCATACTAATAATTTGTGACTGAAGAAGACAAAACAGAAACATGTTTACATATAAACATTTGATTTGATAATAAAAATACTTACAAGAGGAAAACCTTGACATCCAACCATGAACTGTCCATCCTGAAAAATAAAAGGCAACTTCATCAATAAATATTAACCAAGGTTTCTACTCTAAACCAAACCAAGCACCTGTCTCTAATATATCTGATCAATCCATAAAAAAACCTCCTAAAAATATAGAACCAAAAATAAGAAAAGATGTTTGAACTTTGAGATAATGTTAAGGAACCCTAAATTGTGGCCAATATTTACTATTATTTATATATCAACTATAACAATTTCGCAAACCTTTGTAGAAAATTTTTAATTTTCTTATTTTCTATGTATATTGCAAACAAGGGTTGAGAGTTTATAAATCTTGGTGATTTTTTATTTCTAATGGAAAATGTATTTGTTCGGAAGGAGAGATGCCAAATGGAATATATCAGACACTAATTCTTTTTCTTGAAACTCTTAAGGAAAACCAAGTATAAGGAGAGGCATGTAGATTCCTAAGAACCATTCTTGAATATGTAAAATATATTTGATTGAAGCGAGTGATCTTTCTTCAAGGTGCATTGATTTCAATGCTTATGTGGAAGGGTTGTAAGGTAGTTGGAACTTACCACTTTTGAAATAAGGTGGTTTCCTTGAGGCATGAGGCATTATCATTGATGTTTTTGCTCTATATGCCAAGGGTTTGACAAGGATTGGTCCATATTTGGTTTAAGGTATATTCATTTGGCCATGCATCTTACTTGAATACTTTCCTACTCATTTCAAGCCAAATACATGACTTTAAAATAAGGAGCCAAACACAATTGAAAAGAGAAGGATGCACCTTGGGATGTCTCGACATTTGAATAGTACAAGAGTTTTTTGATATCTTGTGTCACCTCCATTCTTCTTCAAACCAACTGTTGGCCATTTTTGGCCCACATACTCAAGCTCCTGCAGTTTTCCGAAGGACTATTTCAAAGAGGCCGAAGGCATTTTCAAATTCCAACGGTCCATTCAAAGGAATCCGAAAGGTACTTTTCCTTTGCAATGGACCTTTTCAATATTTCCAAAAGGTACTTTTCCTTCGCAAAGGGTCAAAACTTCTTTTCTGAAAGATCATTTTCTCAAAGTTGGAGGGGTCTTTTCAAATTTCTGAAGGGGTCTTCTTCCCGAAAGGTCCAAACAGATAAGCCGAAGGGTGCTTTTCAATTCTTCCGAAGGGCTTTTTCAAAATTCCGAAGGATAAAAAAAGGGTTCACTTTCAAGAATGCCGAGGGGCACCTCCCTTTCGGAAAGGGGCATTTTCATAGTCTGAAGACATGAATTCCTTTAGACAAATTGTCCGAAGGAATTGTTCAAAGCAAAAGGTCTAAAAAAATAGTCGTTTGAATTTGAAATCCTGAGACGTTCCCATAGACGTCAAAGATGGGTCTCGTCAAGTAGCCGTTTGCATTCAAAAGAGGTCAAAAGGAGTCAGCGAATCTCAAGGGTGAAAGTGTACATGACAAGTGTCAAGGATGCATTCAGCTGGTAGGAGATCAATGACTCACAGGCATCCATGTCAGGGAAATCGATGGTGCGAATCAAGGATTCGAGTCAATTTCTAACGACCAATCAAAACAAAAAAAAGCCCAAGCGACTGGCAGGCGCTGGTAGGTGCGAATTAATGGAGAGGCTCTCGTCCTTCGACATGGCCATCATCTCCGACAAACAACTGCTCAATTCAGAGGCAACATGACTCAGTCTAGATTCAAAGTTATGGGGATTTTGTCCTTATACGTATAAGACAAGTGAAGGATGGCGTGGAAGTGAAATATGAAGATCAAGTGATTAGAGAAAGTAGCTCAAGCATTAAAAACGTCCCTGGACTTTTCCTTTTTAGTGGATCATGGCATCATCATCCTCAACAAGTCCTTGTCTTCTAGTGTGTTTCTCAACCAATGAGAGGGCTTGAATACTATTGGAGCTAATGGTGATTAATTTGTTGAAGAAGGATTAGTTCTAATTAACCCAAATGTGGGTGAGAATTCACAGAGGGTGGTTGGATCTCATTTATTAAATTCTGTTTGCTTGCCTCTTCTCTTTTTTTTCTTCTCTTTTTTTATATATCTCCGTTGGCTCCCCCATAAAAAAGATATCCTCATTTGACAAGGAAAAACCCTATCAAAATTTGTAAAAAAGACCTTTTGAAGCAATAAAGATCATTTTTTACCTCTCTTGCTTGAAAATTGTGTTTAGCAAGCTTGTGCATGATGGCCTTGTGAATAAGTGTTCTTCCATGTCCATTGTCTTTTTTTCTTGCCTATTTTTAGGTGTTTTCAAGTTAGTTGTAGGTCTGAACTTGAACTCTTTCTGTTATTAATGGACATTTGGTGTGGATTTTGAAATTCCTCTTTGCTTCATGTATGGTTTAGTGAGCCTAATTAATGAAACACTTATGCAAATTAACTAGTTGTGGGGTGGTGTGAGCAAGAATTATCTTATGCTGAATTACTGTTTATTTCATGCATATGTGGATCACTCTCTATTTGGTGCATCACCTCCTTTAGCTCAGATTTACTTTTTTTATATTATCTTTCTCTCCCTTTTCCTTGGTCAACAATAGGTTTTAGTGTGTGGGAACAAGCTGAAGTGAAGCATCTGAGGAGCTAGCCTCATTAAAAAGCCTAGAGGTTCAACCTCACTACAAAATACCCATAACCTAAAGTTGTCCCAATGCTTGTAGTTAGGAGTGAGAGAGCCTGAGAAACTCTCCTACAAAGGGTGCAATTCTACGCTACAACACCAACTACAAACATACTTTGTAACATAGCTATATAATTGGCATCATAATATTATATGTTATAGTTTGTGTTATGTTTGCACATGGCACATCCTAATCAGCCACACATCCATTTTGATGCAAAAAAGCTAGTATTAATCATAGTTTAAAAACTTGTAATTGGCAATTACTCGGCAACCAAAATTTTGAATTAAACTCGAGACTCGGTAATTACTCAACAACTTTATTGCTACTCAAAAATATATATAAATTTATAAAATAAACTTAAATAACATGTAAAACACTATTAAATGACACAAGAAATGTATGTAGAGAATGCATAAAGTATATTTTATATTATTTTTCAACAAAAAAAGAGTGAAAATATAAACTACAATGCTCAAAGTCATATGTCATAGACTATAGTCATCAATGCACGATGCACCAAAATATAATAATATGAACATTGAATATCATCTCCAACACCTAGTTCGATGCCCTCTAGAAGTGGAAGGTAAGGATTCCTCCTCGGCAACATCATCTGCAAAGATATTATATGCATCCTCACCAACCCCACCCAATGCCTCTACTGCACTTAATGTTATTGCTTCCTCTACTTTCCTCTCCAAAGCTACGATCTCTTCAGTAAGCATGGGCTCCTATTACTCATCATCACCAATCCAGTTGGCACATGGATCAATATCATCCAAGTCAATTGCCTTGCGACTCTCTTCCCCCTCCACTTGTCTCACATGAAAACAAATTGTATCACACAAAAACAAACTCATTGTGGCATTTTGTAGTCAACATGTTGTGCTTCTTTGTGTGAACAGCTTCAAACATGCTCCAATTATGTTCACACCCACAAGAGCTACATGGTTGGCACAAAATGCAGATGGCTTGCCTCTAAAGATTTGGTGTTTTTGCACCATAAACTTCCCACCAGAAATCTACAAATAAGACGTATAATTTTGTAAGTAAATTAAGCTTGAATAAATGAAATAAGTCTAGTATCTACGAGTAACAAGATTAAAACGAAATGACACTGTTTTTACTTGATTGATTTGTGTTTCTCTTATGAATGCACAAAGCTACAAAAAGAGCCTCCCCTCTACAATCTTGTAAATCTACAGCTCATCAACAATTGTGTCTCTATTAGCTTCATCAAGCATCATCCTATTGAAGCATGTCTTGAGGCCATCATAACCTCTTCATTGGCCTTAAATGAATCGAAATATGCCATGTCCCATTTTTCAAATAAACTAAAAAATAATAAAGTTAATATTTTAAGTTGTCTAAGTGATTTGTTATTTTATTAGAAAGTGAGAACTTAATATTAGTTTATATTATTGAAAATAAAAGAAAAGGGCGACAAAAGGGAAAATAAAAGAAAAGGGTAAAATGTAAAAGTGTAACTGTTGTCAACTTGGGGTTGCACCCTGATCGAAGACGTGTTGAAATGACTGATCCTCGCTCTAGTTGAAACAATGAAATCTTCTCACGAGGGTGAGTGCCTCAAAGATAAGAAAAACCTTCAAAGAAGGCTGATTCTTGTAAGATGTATCTATGAGGATCTCAACTTCTACGCTACAAACCGCTTGAGGAAAAAGGAAGAAAGAACTTGAAAGGAAATATTAGCTAAAATGGTGATACACCTAATTTGTTTGATGCACTCAAATCGGGCTTCTAAGAACATTGATTCAGACAAAGAAAAGACAAAACTTCAACTCCAATTGATCAATACACATAAGTATTTCATGAAAAGGTTTAATCTAATGATCTAAGCTTGAGGGAAATGGAAAAATAGCCCTGATGAAAGGCACTAAACATCCACTAATATCCAATATAAACTCAGCAAAAGACAATCAAACACAGAACATGATCTACATAAATGACCAGCTAATAACTAGGTACAAATCCAAATTTGACAAGGAAGAAAGAAATCTATCACTTTGGCAAATCAATAACAAAAGTACACTATACCAGCTACTGAAAATTAAAAAAAACACAATCCTCTTTTTATTGATTCTAAAAAAGGTTACAGCACAATCTTTGGCAAAGGTTTTCTTGCCAAAAGAGGGATAATTTAATTCAAAGCTGAAAGCCAACTTATAAAAAAACACAATAGCCAAGACATTGGTGTTGGAAAATAGAAGAGAAGCTAAATCAGTCCAACTCAGCCTTTACAATGAGTCTATTTTGTCTTCTTCCTCTTTGCATGAAAGCTCCTTGGTGCTAGAATTAGACGATGAATTCATAAGTTTGACTTTGCTTGTGCATGTTCAACTGAACCATGTCTAAAATTAGAAACTTCACTAGCTCTTTGGCGTTTGAGAATGGACGGTGGGTTTGTTGAAAGTCAAACCTCTTTGCATGGAAGATTACACCAAGTTTCCAAAACAGACTCCCCTTGAGCTACTCTCATTTGCCTGAAAACGATGCCAAACTTGGGCTGAGAACTCGCTCTGAAGCTAAGTTGGACCTTCGAATGCATGAGAATAACTAGTCAAACCACAAATAAAACAAATAGTCAACTAAAACTTAGCAATCCACCAAAAATAGCCCTTGTTCGCATGTATTTTCTCTTATTTTGGTCTGCTTGTGTCTTGTCTATTTTTGGGGGGATTCTATTTTTGGATTATCTTATCTATATTTGGTCTATATTTCCTCAGATATTCTGTTTTCAACTTCCTGTCGGATTATCTATTTTCTATCCTTTTTGCGTAGTCAAACCTCCATTTCTTTTGGATTTCTTGTTATCTCCTTGGCTTATTCTTTTTTGCGGACTTTTATGTCTACGGATTTATGTCCTTCGGCTTTTCTTCCTTGCCCTTGGCTTATTTCCTTTGGTTTCATTTTTTGCGGACTTTTCTGTTGACTTCTCCTTTGGTTTATCATTTCCTGTAGACTTTATTTCCTGGCTTTACCTTTTGGAAAAAATGGTCGAGTCTTGTTTTTTGCAAACTTTTCTCTCTCTTTGGATTTCTCCCTGGTCTTATCTTCTTCGGATCTTTTATTTTACCCTTCTTTGGATTTCCTTCGGCTTTCCTTCTTTCGTGTTTCTTGTTTGCCAACTTTTTCGAAGGAATCCTTCGGACAAAAAGTCCAAAGGAATTCCTTTGGACTTTTTGTCTGAAGGATTCCTTTCCTTAAATTTTCTTCCTTTGTTTTGTTTATATGCCTTTGGGTTTTTTGGTTTCAACTTCACACGGACAAAAAGCCCATAGGATTTGTCCCTTGCCTTCCAGAAAAACAGCCCTTTAGGCTTTCTATCATGGTCCTTTCCCGAAGGGCAGGTTTTGTAAAGCCCTTAAATTTGCGAGATGGACCTGCCTAAAGGGAACATGCCCTTCAGGTTTTTTTCAAACGACTTTCTCGAAGTTGAAGTGTACCTTCCCAAAGGGCAGGTGTCCTTCGGGATTTTTGAAAATGACCCTTTTGAAGGGTACCTTGCCCTTCGAGTTTCTTAATTTGTCCTTTTCTGCCTTTTGAAAAACATGGAAGTGTCCTCTCTTAGCTCTTTTCCGCGGAAAAACTGTCAAGCCCCTCAAATTTTTTGTGAAGAACTTTTTCCGCCCTTCAGACTTCTTGAGTGTCCCTTCCAAATTTTGCAACGGTCCTTTGAGCTTTTCCGAAGCTATGTAAAATCAATCCTTCTTTGATGAACCATTCCTTTGGGCAAATTTGTCCGAAGGAAACCCAGTTGTAGTAAAGGCCATTGCAAATGAGTATTTCAATTGGTCTATAGAAACCCAATGTATTCTTTCTTTGGCTAGAGACGTGAATTTTCCAAATGGCGAGAGACAAACTGACATGTGGAAGAATTGTCAACAGTAACCCTAACCCTAAAAGATGCAATTGAGTTATATCTATTGAGAGTTCTCTTCATTGTAATGCCTTCGATTTTTATTATCATTATTTCTCAATTGATTGAGCCTTCCAGTTCATCAATTTTCAGCATAAGAACGAAAACCTTTATAGTTGGTACAAATTGTGAGGACAAAAACCCTCACCATTTGAATTTAAGTTTGGGGACGAAAACCCTCTAATCCTTTGAGGTAATTGTTGGCCATTTTTCGGCCTACATACCAAAATTGTGCCTAAATGTGAGAGGGTGGGTATTCAAGCAAGACTTCGGGTTTTACATAGTAGAAGACTTTGGGTTTTTTGGAAGAAGTCTTCGGGTTTTACAAGAGACACAACTTATTTCACTTAATGAGTAATCAACAGTTGAAACCCCTCAGCAGAAGTAACCGGGTTGGAAAAATAGAATTACTCTTGACAGTGCAAATCGGGCTTTGAGAAGTGCTTTGCTTATGAAAGTTTTATCAGTAGAAGTAATCCGGGTTGGAAACCCTGAATTACTCTTGACAGTGCAAATCGAGTTTTGAGAAATGCTTTGCTTATGAAAGTTTTATCAGTAGAAGTAATTCGGGTTTAGAAACCCCAATTACTCAAGGTAGTGCATTTCGGGTTTCCCAGGGTGAATGACTTATCTCTTTTTATAAGTGACAAGCAATGAATATGAAGTAGGTGCCAGTGAAGAGTCCGAAAGATTCCTTTGAAATAATTGTCAAACACAGAGGAGACTAACATTTCTTCCGCAAGATAAAAGTCCAAATGAAAGAATAAACCAAGGGTCAACGGAATTCCAAAGGAAACGGACCAAACAAAGCCCGCAGGAAGTCAAAGCGAAAAAACCCAAGGGAATAAAGAAGGAAAAGAAAAATTTAGAAGGAAAGATATCCTTCGGACAAAAAGTCGGAAGGAATTCGTTCAGACTTTTTGTCCGAAGGATTCCTTCAAGAAAAATGCAATCAAATCAACGAAAAGGGGCAAGACATAAGAGCTAAAGAGAATAAAATCGGAAAAATTGGCAAGAAAGAAATCTAAAGGAATATAAGACCAAGGAGAGCCAAAAAACCCAAAGATAATATATATAGGGAAAGCAGAACATCTGAAGAAAATCTGAGACCAAAGGAAATCCGTAGATAAAAAAGAATATCCAAAAGAATTAGGCTAAGAGAATAGCCAGGAAATCCGAGGAAATATAAACCACATCTACACAAAAAAATCCAAAAATAGAATCCCACCAAAAATAGACACGAACAAGCATACCAAAATAAGAAAAAATACATGCAAACAAGGACTATTTTTAGCAGATTTTTAGGTTTCAGTTGACCCATAGTTTGACTAGTCAAAGTCACACTTCTCCAAACGTTCCAACAGTTCGAGTAGAGATCATCTATTGACTCTTAACATGGATTTCCATGCAAAGAGAGGTGGGCATTTTAACAAGCCCAATCGTCCACTTTCAAATGCCAAAGAGCTAGTCTCTAATTTTAGAAATGGCTCAACCGATCATGCATAAGCAAAGTCAAATGTTTGAGCCCATCATCCACTTTTCAACACAAAGAATTTTCATGCAAGACAAAATAGACTTTTGTAAAGGCTGAGTTGGTTTGAGTTTACTCCCTCTCTATTTTCCAATGCCAATCTCTTGGCTTTTTGTAATTTCTATAATAATGGTTTTTCAACCTTGTAAAATCCATCCCTCTCTTGGTAAGACCAGACTCTATCATTGGTGAGTTGTGTAACCTCTTTAATCAATAGAAAGACTGTACTTTTAGATTTCAAGTGCTTGTATAGTGTACATTCATTCAGCGATTTGCATACGTGGTAGATTTCTCTCCCTTCTCAAATTCTGATTTGTACTTAGTTGCTAGCTTATTATGTTATGCAGGTCATGTTCAGTGTTTTATGTCTTTTGCTGAAGCTGTAAGTGGATGTTAGGTGGCTGCAAAGTGTCTTGTATCAGACCTCTCTCCATCATTTTCCGTCACGTTTTTGTCATTGGACCGAACCGTCTCATGAAATACTTATGCATAGTGATCAATTGAAATAAAAAATCTTCCTTTTCCCTTGTTTGATTCAGTGTTCAAGGTTCCAAGTAGAGTGAATCAACATTCTGGTGTATCACCGTCAGTAGGTAGGATTTCCCCTTCAAGTTTCTTTCTCATTTTTCCATGGTAGTCCGTAACACAGAGTAGAGATCATCATTGATACATCTTACAAGAACCAACCTTCTCTGAAGGTTCTTCTCACCATTGAGGCACCCACCTTCGTGAGAAGATCCCATTGTTTCAATTGGAGAAACGATTAGCCATTTCATCACGTCTTCGTTTCAAGGTGCAACTCCAGGTTGACAATAGTAATTTCATCCAGAAATTATAAGTGTCCTGACAAGTCAAGAACATTTTCAGTTTCAATTGGTTTGAAGATTATCATCAATTTCAGAATTTGAGTCGTGGAACTCTTTTGGTGACCATTAATCATTCTTTGGGGCTAGTGTTACATATATTGTCTTTATACTACTGTTCATTTCCTCTAAAACTATTGGCGTCACTCTTTTTGAAATGTTAAGCACAATTTACAAAAATCGTGGGTCCTTAGGAGACATCTGGGCTCTTTGCAGGTGTTGGACAGTAATTGGTTGACCTCTAGACTATTGCGTCCCACTTTAGGCTGCCATGGGTCCCCCAACTATAGGTCGCGGGCATTGATTTCTTTGATGGGTGCAAATTTGTGGCCAATAAACACCTATCTAAATCTGAGCGTTGAGTTTGGTGAAGGCTGCATCCAAATAGGACTATTGGGTCTGACTTCCAATAGCAACTATTGTACAATGACAACCGCATAAATACTTTTGACTTTTCTAATGTTGTCGTGGACCTTTTAGAGACAGTTGGGCACCATTCTGAGTGTCGTAATCATTCCTAAACTTTTGGCAATTGTTGTAGGTGCTTTTCTTGATTGTCCTAATATTCATTCAGTCGCTTTGGTCATCAAGTGTTGTGTTCCACCTAATAAAACATGTTGTAGCTTGTAACTGGTCTTTGTGGAGCCATTGGGGCTGACGTGGGGTCAAATACAACCACGCTACATAATTGGACAAGTATCTCTTATTCACAAGCATGGATGAGACTTTGTTGACTACTATGTAATGCTAATTGACTGTGGATATATTGCTACTATACATCAACATATGGAATTTCATGTTTCAACTAAGAGTGTTGTTTGCAATTATTATTCAATTGACATTGACTATAGTATTATTATATGTCTAATCAGTTGTTTGAATAAAGAATGCAATCGAGTTATTAGTATCATTGTTGTATGTGTTATTTTGGTATTTGATTAATATCCAGTATAGGGAAGGAATTTCAGCTAAACCCTAGAATTTATAAAATTGTCTGAAAAGGGACATTTCAAAATAGAAAATCTTGTAGTTCAAGTAGTAGGGCACTACATATATATGTCGATGGAGCTCCTTGTTCCATCTCCAATCAATTATGCAGCAAATGTGTTTGTATTTTCTTTTATTTTGGCCATAATAATTTGTTATGGCCTTCTTGGCCACGTCCATGGCCTCATACGATTACCTCATTGGGTTTTTTCCCATCCACAAGGCGTAGAACTTTAACCAAAGGCTCCAACAACTAAAAAATGTGCAATTTTAACATTAACATTAAAAAAATTATTGAATCAAAAAAATTATAACAAATAAATGATACATAAAAAATAGTTGAGTTTAAGATTACCTTTAGGATTTCATATATGTACCTTGCAAATGCAACATCAAAAATGGTATTCATGACACTTTCTTTTTCGAGCTTCCTAGCATTAAGAGTGTAATGTCCCCTTTTTTGAAATGAAAATAGTATTATTACCAGAATAAAAAGTATTTCTAAATAATTAAATAAAGTAATAATAGTCTAATTTGCTTTTCATTTAATTTGGGGCCTTTAAGGGTCATGGGCTTATTCAGCCTTTAAGTGATTTTAAAAGCAAATTGGCCTTATATTTCATGGTCCTTTCCATCCAGTTTGGGCGCTCCACTTGGGGGGTGAGTATTTAAGGGGAAGAGGAGTTATTTGAGAAGGGCATGTTATATTTAGATAATTGATTTGGAGTTTGAGCATGTAACACTTGACTAATCTATTGTAAGGACGAAAACCCTTGGACTAACTAGGGCATCCTTCATTCAAGGGTTTGCATTGTTCTTCATTGGTTTGTGGAGTAATTAAGAATCATCTTCAAGTTAATAATTATTCTTAGGGCAATGCCTAGGATTTTGGAGGCGAAATTGTAGTGAACTAAGTTTGAGAATTTGGGACAGCTTTTGGTGGACTTCCCATGGTGGAAAAAATTGTTTCTTGGTTTTTTGATAGCTGTCATTTTTATTGTCATTTTGAGCTATCATGGGCATTGTAACTCCCAATATTTCAAGAGATGTGAATTTATGAAGTTTCAGCTGTATTTTGCAATAATAAATTTCAAAATTCTAAGTTTCGGCTTTTTGAATGACTATTTTAACTTCTAAAATTAGTGGCTACAATATAAAACTCATTTCATAATTTTCAAAGGGTTAGAAGTATCAAATCCGATTTTTGCCCTAGTTGCCTAGGGTTTGGTAGAGGAATTTTTGCATATTTCTTTCATTTTTAGAATTGTGTTGGCTAAATTTGCATTTTCAGATTCTCCACAGGAAGGGGTTTCAGATTTGAGAGTGTTTTGTTGGCAAACCCTTATTTCCAAATTTGTTCCAAGTTGGGGACATCACAGAGAGATTCCACGCACCATGTACTCACAAAAATTTGTTTAAGAAATGTTAGTGAGCTTGCAATGATCTACAATGTGATGAAAGTTGTGGCAAATCGTGTGACTTCCGTTCACACAAGCTCCTTTCCAGTGGTGTGCTCTTTCATCAACCTTAGCACCCAAATGTGATAGTAGATGAAATTTATGATATTTCTTGCCTCTTCAACCACATTTGTAATGTCCTTAACCAAACATATTTCAATAATATCGAATTCCTCAAGGAATTCATTATTTAAATTTGCAATGAACAATAATAACTTGATAATCTAATTGCAAAAATAAATATAACTCAATAATTTCTGAAACAACACTTTATTTTGAAATTTGAACTCCTCTTACACAATGAAATTTATTGTAATGTTGATTACAAGGATGGATTAATAGCGTATTACAAGGATTAAAATGGAAATATGAAAACCCAACCTTGCTAGTTGTTCGTTTGTCGAATATTGAAATCCTTGGTGATGTTATGATAGATTCAATATTCTGAGTCGTTGATATCTCCCTGTTAAAATACCTGACTTTTACAAATTCAAATTGGATTGCGCTGATATAATTGAGTGATGATAACTGCTAAAGTTGAACCAAACATTTGATAAACTATTGATGAATCCAACCCAAACTACTATGGAAGATAATTATAGACTGTTGTTAGAATCATATCAACAATAGTCCAAAAACTATATTACCATATACGGATGTAGACCCCTGAAAGATAATTTAATTGTTGCTGGTATGAAACTCCAATATGTATCTACTAATTGCAATCTTTTCTGATTTTATGAATATGCTTGACAGCTCCGGTATTCTAAATTTTATGATAAAATAGAAGCTTTGCAAAAATAATATTTTATTCTTCTAACTAAATAATGGACTTTATAATTGAAATATAATTTATTACTATTGTAACAAATCAAATTCACTTATCTGAAATCTATTGAAACTCAATCGTAACCTTTGGATGAGATCTCTAATGATCCTAGGGGTATCCTTGAAACGGGAATTACGAAAGATGGAGGTTTTCATCTCTACAAATTATCTTCAACCAATAAGAGTTTTCGTTCTTATGTTTAAAATTTTGAAGAACTATGAAACTCAACAAATTGATAAAAATATATTGATCATAAACTTGAATGCATACGAATGAGAGAGAATGTAATGTCCCCTTTTTGAGATTAGAATGATATTATTATTAAAATAAAAAGTATTTCTAAATACTTAAAAGTAAAAATAATAATAATAATATCTAAATTGTCAAAAAGTAGCTTCTGTCGACAACTTTTCCAATTTTGACTTAAAAGGGGACCTTTTTGTCATGAGCAAGTTAACCCTTCAGTGAAAATGATAAGGAATTACCCTTTTGAATATTTGAATTCCTATCTCACTTGGAGCGCCCCTTCTTTTGGAATCAATTTGGAGGGAAAGGCTTTAAAAGAAGAGGTTGAGGTTCATTTTGGGGGTTGTCATTTTTACCAATTGAAATCTTGAGTTTGAACACGATTTACTTGACTTGTTTCCATTGAAGACAAAAACCTTCATTGGGAAACTGTTGAGGACGAAAACCTTCAACTTTCAGTTGGGTGACTCTATTTCAAAGATCATATTAGGAAGATCTGATCAGTTTTGGGTGTCTAGACACCATTTCGGGTATAGCATAGCAGTTAGACAACATTTTGAAGCTACGACACAAACATTTCAAAGGCAACGATTCGTTGGAGAACCTAGCAAGGACAGCGAACCAATTTCAAGCCCTCTCCTAGGGAAGCAACCTCCTTTGGAGGTATAAATTGCAGTTTGTCAAGCAATTTACTGAGCTTTTTGATGTTTGAACACCATTGATATTTTAACAATAATTATCAGCCCTTTATTCAATTCAAAATTCAAGTTTTTTGAGGTGTTTTGTATAGTGGTACTTCAATTTTTATAAGGGTTTATATGACTAAAATGTTGAATTTTGATTTAAAATAAGCAATTTCATAATACTGTAATTTTTTGTGGCAAGGGTTTGAAAGAAAAATCGAAAATTGCAATTATTGTGTTATGGTTTGCTGTGAATTCCAATTTTGTTTAATTTTGTCCTAAAAGGGACATTACAGTGGTATCAATCATTTATTGGCCAACTATGGGGTTGGAATGCCAACAATGGATTGGTGACCTAAGCTCTTACCAAATGAAGAATATATAAATTATATCCAAGAGGTATGGATGTGAATACAAAAAGAGCAACAAAAAGATAGGGATCATCATGAAGAAATCAATAGAAAAGCAAGACAAGAAGTGTAGACACAAAGCCAAAGTATTAAGAATCAGCTTTTGAAACAATTTTCTATCAGCTATGAAGCCCTAGATTAATTTAGAAGAATGCAGAAAAATGATCCTGTTCGGGAGGCATGGTTGAAAGAGCAATGTAACAGAGATGAGGTCAAACTTTTTGCCTATGATGAATATGATAAGAAGTATGATATATACACATCTTACAATAACTTTGAAGAATTCTTAGAGGTATACGCAGAAAATAGAAAAAGAAGAATGGAGAAAGATGGAAAGTCAAACACTCAAAAAAAATCCAAGAAAGGAATCAAAAAACAAGAGAATTCAAATCTCAAAAAGGTTAATGAATAGCCCATGGAGGCACCTATCATACAAAAGGAAAGTGGTAAAAATGTTCCAACCCAAGAGGAAGGGAATTTTGCACTTGGGATGGGAAAAGAGAAAGGTAAGCAATTTGATTATCTTCATAATTTTAGCAAGGAGAGTGAAGGTGTTGATTTTCAGAAAGGTATTAGGAATGGATATGCATTTGAGGTGAACACTTTAATTAATCCTAAGTTGGGAGTTTTGAGTCACATGGGTGATGGTTTTGAGATTATGTCAACAAACTCTCTTCTAGGAAAGGTGGATGAACACTTTGGTGACAGTCGAAGGTATGTAAAGTAAAATCATACTTCAGATTTATTATTTCATAAGGATTTATTGTATCACCATCATATTGTGTCCTTATAATATTTTGTTCATCATGACAATCATTTTAACAATGAGAATAAGATGAAGGGTACCCAATGGAAAGAGGATATTTCCAAAAAAGCCCCTATCCATCGTCCAAGCATTCCAAAGATGGAGCTATTGCCATATGAGATGAATTTTCAAGACAGTTATGGGAAGGTACTTAACAAGATTAATAGTTTAGAGGAAAATCCATCAAAGTCTCGTACTCCAACCAAACGAGATGAGCATTCTAATTATAGCCCAAGGAATGATGGTCATGACCCATATTCAGTGCTCCATAATAACGCAGTTCCAGATTGTTGTCAAGAGGGTCAACACCTTTATAATTTCAGTTCAAGTTATGGTGGGGAAAACAAAGACCTATTCCAGCTTTGCCATCATTTGGAGAATGGTAAAGGGACGAAGGTAGAACCTTGGATTCTAAATTGTCCTAAGAAGCCACAATCAAATGTACAAGGAATCAAAATGAGCAGCAATGGAACAATTCAAAATTAAGCCGATAAGCATGCATTTAAGCAGGTAATTCTGAATCCCAAGGTGGGAGGTGTTGAAGATATCCCAACCAATCTTCATCCAGGAAAGCAAGGTGAACAAGTTGAAAGCAGACAGAGGTATGAAAGTGTTATGGATTTGTTGCTTCCTCTATGTCATTTCAGATGTGTTGTCATCATGGGCAGCATGTTTAAAAGAATGATCATATGTCAAGTTTGATGCTTCATAGTATATCATGACAAACTTGTGGTTATCATGGACAACATAGTGAAAATGGTGATAGAGTGAAGAACACTTTGAGTGGCAAGGGCACATATATCCTTTCATGATCCTTTCATACAAGATTCAAATTGCTTGTACACGAAAATTTGGGATCTTGGTGATCTTTGGAGATACAAGAAGGGTAAGATCTTTGAGGAGTTCAATGTTACTATTGTTAATGAAGTCTTTATCTCATGCATTTGGCTTGAGAAGAAGTTCATGAGGAACCCTAGGAAGTATGTTAGGCATTCTAAAGCAAGATGTTTGATGTGGAAAGCAGCGGATAATAGTGTCCAACATGCCATCTCTCAAGGACTGATTGGAGATCAAGCTACAAGTATATATTTGTTGAATTTTCAATCAAAAAAGGGTTATGTCCAGCCACCTGATCACTCACATGGCTGAGTTTGGCGAAGGGTGTCATGTATGGCAGCTAATGTACCAATCTTTTAAATGCCGCCAATAACAGTACTAGTCTCTTTTACACTTGTATGACAGCCATAAAAGTATTTTCAGTTGAATGGTGTGAAGGAGAACTCAAGGAGGATGTGTTTTTACAAAAAACTTCACTAATCCAGATTGTAGAGCTATTGTCATCCATATTTCCAGCCAGCACAATGTTTTGTATGCAGCCGTTCAAGTAGTCCCAGACATACACTTGAGTAATCTTCAGTTTGTTGATGTTGTGGAAGCATTTTCAATCACTATATGATCGATTCCAACCCCTATATCACAGTCATTTCTGAATTTTGTGAAGAATTTAAAGTATGACAGCTTTTGTCCTATTCATTTTGCTGTTCTTTGCAACAGAACCAGCTACTTAACACTTTTTATGACAGTCACAAGAGTGTTTTCAATCACAAGGTGGAAGGATGTTTCAGCTAGCATCAAGGAGGGATTGTTTGCAACTGTTATGGAAGAGTTTCCAGCCATCACAACGCTGATTGTGAGCGAGAAAATGCAATGCTACAGCTACAACCATGCTTGGGGGCAGCAAGAACGGATCTTTGGAAGTCCATCACATGAATGAAAATTATGAAGAAAATGCAAAGATTGCAGGAGAGTTAAACAACATGCCTATGAGGCATGATGAAGCAGTTGAAGGAGTGGTGTGGAGAGCTTTTGATTGTATTGACATGTTTGTTCTTTGTGCAGGTTTAAAAATTGGGACAATCATGCCACAAATTCCCAACTTCCACACTGCTGTCATAAACATTTTTAGTCACTACGATACTACTATTTCATTGATGCACTTACTTCCAATGGCTCTTTCAACTCCTGCATGGTTCATACCCTTGATTGGGGCAAAAAGAGATCAACTATGCTACTATTATGACATTTTCAGAGTGTTGGCACAGTTGTTATCAGTCAGGTATAGTTGTGAGTTGGCAGAAGTTAGGGGATCTTTTCATAAGGAAGAAGTTGGAGAAAGGGTCCAGCTGAAGCAAAACATCATGGAGGCCACTCTGGCATCCTGGCAACACCTTGCACATGTAGGAACAGCCCATATGAGTGTTAATTAAAAGACTCTTATGAGTCAATGTGCATAGTTTGCAGATGTCCAAGGAGAGTACAATGATCACGGCACAAGACACGCATGAGTGGGAGTAGTTGGTTTTGTTTGCAGTCCAAGCAAAGGATGAAGAGTATATTGTTGCAGCAAAGGTGGAAGACATTGCTGAAGTTTTTCTACACTCTGAAGAGTTCCTAAAGTTGATTTGGAATCCTGGTATTTGTAGAAAGGTATGAGTGAAGAATGAAGCTTGCATTTGCTTGAGGACAAGCAAATTTGAGAAGGACAAACTGTAATGTTCTCTTTTTTGAGATTAGAATGATATTATTAAAATAAAAATTATTTATAAATACTTACAAGTAAAAATAATAATAATAATTTCTAACTTGCCAAAAAGTAAGTTATGTTGGTAACTTTTCTTAATTTGACTTACAAGGGGACCTTTTTGTTTTGAGCAAGTTAACCCTTAAGTGAAAATTATAAGGAATTATCCTTTTTAATATTTGAATTTATTTCTCACTTGAAGCGTCCCTTGTTTTGGAATGAATTTGGAGGAAAAGAATATAAAAGAAGAGGTTGAGGTTCATTTTGGTGGCAATGTCATTTTTATCAATTGAAATCTTGAGTTTGAGCACGATTTGCTTGACTTGTTGTCATGTCCCCATTTTGGACATGACACTATTGAAGACCTTTAGCCTTGCCTAGTTTCTTAAGGGCTAAGGGAAAAAGAAAAAAAGAAGGGAAAAAATGGGTTTTGTAAAGAATACTTGTAAAAACACTTTATTGTTATAATTTCACTTAAGTTGGGGCCTTTTCAAGGGTCATGAGTATTTGATCCACTTAAGTGAATTATAAATAAAGGTATTCTTTTATAATTTGAAAAAGATCAACAAAAGTATTTCCCCACCAAATTGGGCGTTTCACTTGAGGAGAAGTGTAAAATCATTTGAGCGTTCTTGTTGAAGGCCATGTTGGATCATTATTTGAATTTACAAGTGTTGAGCACGAAAAAGCTTGAGCTTTGGACTTAAAGACGAAAACCTTGAATGAAAGAAATTGAGGACGAAAACCCTCATTCTTTCATGGGGCAACTTCATCTAGGAGCTACCACTGTTCATCAAAATTCCAAAAAAAATAAAAAATAAGAGTTTCCAAGTGGGACGAATAGCTTGGAAAGGTGGCGATTACAGTTTGGGAGGCCCAAAGTTGGATTTCAAGTTGAAGACCCCTATTTTATAGGGCTGCATTTGGATCTAGGGCTGGAAATATTCAATTTTAGCTAGGGCAAATTGTTTGGGAGTTGTTTATGAGGTTTTAATAGGCTATTCCATGCCCAAATATTATTATGCAATTTTCTAATATTATTTCTAAATTAATTCTGATTTTTGTGAGGGTTTGGGAGGACATTTGAACCTCAAATATATTCATAAATTCATAATAAATATTGCATAATTATTTAGTCAATTTTGTGCAATTTTATGAAGATTTCGTAAAGCATTTGATGCATGATAAATCAACCATAAATGATAAATATTTCTAATTGGGACACCTAGGGTTTGAAGGAAAATTCATGATTTTGAATGGCAAAACTTGATTGTTGAAAACCCCAATTGTTGCGTAGGGTTTGTCCTAATTTTGTACTACTTTTGAAGTGTTCAATTCAGCTAGGGTTTGTTGTTGGAAAATCAGAAGACTAATTTTCATTTAGGGTTTGTAGTAAATTTTAGAATTTAGAAAATATCCCAAAAAGTGGACATTACAGTGTTATCAGAGCCAATATCTTGGCCAAGTGTGGGATAAACAAGGGTTTCATGATAAACAGTGACATGGACCTAGGGTTGAGAAGTTTTTTGAAGCCCAAGAGCAAATGACAAGATTGATGGGTGAATTCCCCCAAACAATGAAGAACTTAAGGAGAAACATGCCACATGATCAGGAAAGCAACGCTTCAAGTGTAAGGATTGGGTCTACACAAAGACCTAACCGGCCTACTTTCCTTCAAAGAGGAAATCATTCCGAAAAGGGAGGAGCACCTTTCTTTTCGGGATAATTTGACAGTTGATTATGAGGAATATATGACCTATCCACCTCCATTCAGAGAGGAAATGAGCCTTACTGAGTTTGTAGCATGGAAAGGAGGCATGAAGGGTTCTAGGGTTGGTCATAAACCAAAGGGCAGCCAAAGGAATCTCCAACATGCTTTGGAAAATCCAAACTCCCATAGGCATCCCAATGAAGGGATAGGGGAACAAAATAATTCATATTTGAAAAAAGCTAATGCACAGCTCATGTGGCATCCACCATGCAAGAGGATGGTGGGAGAAATGTTTTAGCGCAAGAGGAAGTGTTATGGCTTGATTACCCTACGAGTCCAGTGAAAAAGAAGGCCAAAAATTACACACATGAGGAAGATCTTCATATTCTGCCATCTACAACAAAAATGGACCCTAGGTTTGGGAGGAGCCCAACTATTTCACGACCGACCATTGAAAATTCTGAGTTGCAAAAATCAGAACTTTTAGGCCAGCAAGATGAAAGTTTCCAGCAAGTTTACGGGCAGCAAAGAAGGCCACAAATATAAGACAAAGGTGAGGTAGAACCTAGAGAAGTGTTTCCAAGGTGTGCGAAGGAAGAACCAATTGGGGCAACCATTCGTGAAAAAGATCAGCTCACTATTTATATAGGAAAGTCTGAATTTTTTGTGGAAACTCAGATACATACATGTGCAAGAAAGTTTGAAATGCTGGTGGAAGACCAACTCCATTCACTCTCAAAAAATTCCAAGTTTTCGATAAAAACTCAGCCCACCCCAAGGGGAAAAAGTTCTGAATTTTTTGTTGACTTCCAGCTCAATTTATGTGTAAAAAATTCTGAAAATTTTGAGTGGAATCAGCCCACCACAAGTGCAAGAAATTCTGCAAATTCCATGATAGGGCATCCAATTGCAAAGAGGTGAACTCAACTCATCTTAAGCTTGGTAAGTGCCATAAATCTTGCAAATCTTGTGTTGCGACAGCAATACGTAGAGAGCTATGTTCAGTCCATTTTGAAGAAGCGTGTTTTGAAGAAGAAATTTTAGAATTCATTGGTAGAAGATGATGAAGAGGACACAACAAGGAAGGCTGCATTTTCTGAGTTGGGACAGCCACTTCCATTTGGGGAAATTCATCACATGCTTGTTTTGGTCAGGGCTCAAAGGTTGGAAAGTGTTGTACTTCACAAGGGGCCAATAAAGTGGCTGTAAAAGGTTACTTGATTTCATGTTTCATGAACTTTGTAAATTCTTAAAATGAAAGTTCAAGGCAAGTTTATGAAAGGGTAGAAACTCAGATTGTGGATGATAGAAGAAAGTCTGAAATTGTCATGAAAAATGAGCCTAGGTTATACTCAGAAAATTCTAAGTTTTGCATAAAAAATCAAAATATCTCATACTCAAGAAATTTTGGAAAAGTTGGTTCATTTCAGCCTCTAGTGAATTCGGTGAAGGAAGGGGAAGCTGGACCCTCTGTATGCAAAATAAAGAGGAACTTAGAGACTCAGGATCAGCCCTTCCAAGGCAAGATACCTTGGCTTCTCACAAACATGGGGAGTGCTCTACATTGTGTACATTCTATTTTGGGACAGCCACCTCTTATTGAGGAATTTGGCCACACACTTGGTTTGGTGAGTGAGACAAAGGTAAAGAAATATTGTCCTTCAAAAGGGATCGACCACATGACCAATGGGCAGCCATCAAGTTATGTTAAAAATCAATTGATTCTCTATCCCTTAAGCTTAATGAATTCTGAAAACAAAATTACCTAGCAAGGGTGTTGTTAGTAATTTTGGCCTGCCAAGGCCAAATTACTACCCCTACTATTCAAAAATTTCCCCAGAATGGTCAAATCCCCTATACAGCTACCCAAACTGGTGATTTATAGCCAAATGGCATGAACAAAGGGAAATGTAGACAGTCAAGTATCAAATACAGTCATGATGAGGACCTACAACAATGTTACACAATCAAGTAAGGGTCTTTATCAAGATTTAGTGACAAGTGCTTATGATTATGAGGAGAATACACGCATGAAGATGAAGTTTAAGGTGACAATGAGGTTTTTCATATGGTTCAGGTTTGCAAATGGACTGATCAAGCAATCATATTGAAGAATGAAGATCAAATCTGTTTTTTAAGCCTTCTTTGGGGTCATTGACGAGCTACAGTCCGTTCAGGGGCAGGACACCTACAGTAAGTTCGAAACACATTTCTCCTTCAAAACGTCACATACAGTTATAACGTTAACATACAACCCTGTAATTTCACTTACAACGAATCAGAAGCAGAGTACAGGTTTATATTTTTTTGAACTTTTTCCCAAGTGAACTCTTTCACTAGTGTTTTCTTCCTCAAGTGTTGTCTTCTCATATTTCTTTTGGGCTAAATTTGGAAGCAATTTCCTCGAACTTTTTGTCCGAGGGAAAAAGTCCGAGGAAAAGGAGATTTCAAGGACTTTACAATAAGTCCGATATAATTACAAAGGGGCAGTTATTTGGCAAAGAAAAGGACTCTTACAAGAAACCCGAAGGGTATGTGCCCTTCGGGAGGGATCATTTCAAAAATCCCGAAGGGTATGTAACCTTCGAGAAAACTCAAAACGGAAATTACAAAGGGACAATTTCAAGCGAAGGGGACCTTTTACAAAATCCCGAAGGGTAGGTACCCTTCAGGAAAATTCAAGGGATAAAATCCGGAGGGTCACTTTGAGAGGCCAAAAGGACTTTCCAAGTTTTCCGAAAGGCAAAAAGGACAAGTTCAAAAAATCCGAGGGGCTTCTTTTCAAAGGAATGGTCCATTATATTTTTCCCGAAGGGTATGTGCCCTTCGGGAAAGCACACTTTTAAAAAACCCGAAGGGTATTTACCCTTCGGAAAGGTCATTGTCAAAAAACCCGAAGGGTACCTACCCTTCAAGAAGGTTCACTTCGAGATTTTAAAGGACATTTTCAAAAATCTTGAAGGGTATGTGCCCTTCGGGAGAGTCACTTGACAGGAAAGCCAAAGGGTAAGTGTACCAAGACGAAAAGTCCAAAGGGCTAATTTTGGAAGGCCAAGGGACATTTCCTTTGGACTTTTTGTCTGAGTGAAAGTCCAAGAAGAATATCCAAAGGAAGGTCTCTAGCAAAGAAGGGAAAATAATTCCATCCGCGGGAAAATGACAAAGGACTTGGACAAAAAGTCCGAAGGAATTCCTTCTGAGGGTTTGAAAAAGGAAAGTTTGAAAGAATGCACATGAGGGAAGAGATCCAATGGAAAAGAACATAAGCACAAGACAAGCCTTAGACAATTCCTGCGGAATTTTTGCCCGAAGGAAAGTGGAAAAGCAAAAACCTGAAGAAAATATTTCCTTCAGAGTTTTTGTCCGAGGTAAATAGTTGGCAGAAAAGACAAGTCCCAAGAAAAGTCAAAGGAAATGCGATTCCTGTGGGAAAACAACAAAGGAAAGTCTTAGACAATCCCTGCGGACAATTTGTCCACGGAAAATTGACTTTGCAAAAATTCCTGAATAAATATCTGACTTCATATTGAAATACATAGGAAAAACAGACCCGAAGGGAATATACACACAGGAAAATCACGGATATTTCTCCGAACAGGTCAAAGAGCAGATAAAGACAAAAGCCTCAAGCAGATAAGACCGGGAGAAATGCATGCCTAGAGATAAAGAAACCGAGAGCATAAGACTGGGAATTTTTAAAGAAATTTAATCTAAATGCATCTTTTCCTTGTTCATGCAGGTAATAGGCTATTTTTAGTGGACTAGTCAAAGCTTCAGTTGACTGTTTGACTAAAATCACGCTTCTCCTTGATTTTCATGCAATCCAAAGCTTTCAACGTTTCAGACAGTTCCAGTAGAGTTCTTCATCCAAGACATGGCATAACTTTTCATGCAAGTGGAGTACATTGGAGGTTGACTGGTCCTGAGTTGGAGTTGACTAGACAAGCTTGTTACACATCTTCCTGATTTCCCATGTAAACGGGAATATCTCTTCCTCCAGTGCAGCTTTCAAACGAATCAAATGGAGTTCCTTATTTAGAGATTTGGCATAGTTTTCCATGCAAAATGTGAAGTTTCACTTTCAATGGGCCCACCATCCATTCTTCTATGCCAACCTTGGATTCATGCATGTTTGAAGATTTCTTGGGGAGTGTATTGTTTATTTTAAGAATTAATTTTTCAAACTTGGCTCCACCATTTATTTTCTATGCCAAAGTTTGGAGATGCATGCAGATTTTGTAAAGGAAAGATTTTATTGAATATTCTAAACATTGTAAAAGAGGTTAAGTCTTGAGTTAATTAACCAAGACTAATCATTTCCTTTTTTAGAAACTCCACTTAAGGCTATTTAAGGTTTTGAAAAAGCTTATTTATTGGCTTAATCAAGTCATTTCAAAGCATCCTTGAAGTTTGAAGAAAGAAATTGTAAGTTGGACCATTCATCAATAAAGAAGTTATTGTTCTGAATCTGAGTTTTGGCAGAAGATAGTGTGTAATTTTGATTGTGCATCAGCGTATAAGTGAGTTTTTTCTCCTTTTGCAGGTCATTTGAAGAGGTTTTCAACCCTCCATCTGAAATATTTATGCTTAAGGACAAAATTATAGTTTTCATTTGATCATATGTGTGCATTGATTTCAATAACTTCATAGAGTTTGGATAATTCTGGTGTATCATCCCCCTTTAATTAGGATTTTCTTTCAGTTTTTCTTCCCCTTTTCATCCCAAAAATCATGGTAGTCCAATTTATTTTTAAAAAAATCCAGACCAGCCCTCTCTGGAGGTACTTCTTATCACAGAGTCACCCACACTCTGAAAAGTTCCAATTGTATCAGCGGAAGTGAGACTATGCTTGCACATCTTCAAGTAGGGTGCACTCCAGAGTGATAACAGGTGTGAAGGGGAAAAATTTTAGTTTGCAAGAAAGGGAAGTAAGTCTGAATTTTGCAATGTGAAAAGACTTTGGATAGACTCAGAAATATCAAAATTTTGTTGCTCAAAAAAATCAGAAGCTCATGAGCAAAATCAGAATCATTGTTGCATTAAAAAATCAGAAAATCATGTCAATAATCAGCATTATTTACAAAAGCCCATGACAAGTTCTGGAAATGCATGTGAATTGGGGCACTTCTTTCATGACAAGAGGTTGGATGGTGCAAGTATGGTACAAACCTCTCTAATTTGTAAGTTTGGGTTTTCGTTATGCACAAAATATATTCCATACATGATTTTTGGTGTTGTCAAGGTAGAGCAAATGGGAAAACATAAAGCACAAATAAGGATATCAATGCAAGATTGCGTGCATCTCCATCATACATCCATTCAAGGTATGCTTTCAACATGGTTCAATGTTACTCTTGTTGACCATTTTGGTCCTGCAGGCCAAAATCGGTCTCCTTCTTTCCCTGTTGTTCTGAACCAGTTCATTTTTTGGTTTTGCACAAGGCTTGTTTCTACGGACTCTGCAGGCTTATTTCTACAGACTCTGCAGGCTGATTTCTATGGACTCTACAGGCTTGTTTCTTCGGACTCTGCAGGCTTATTTCTACGGACTCTGAAGGAAAAAAACAAGTTCCCAACACTTAGGCGACAAAAGGACTTTTGCAACTTTTCCGAAAGGCAATTTTAGAGGCCAAACAGCCCTTCCGGAGAGTAGGAAAGCACTTGGAAAGAAGGCCGAAAGGGTAAGTTTTCCTTTGGAAAAGTGAGCAAGGCATAAAAGTTGGAATTCCTTCGGATTTGTTCAAGGCAAGAGATGGAGAATTTCTTCGGACAAAATGCCCAAAGGAATTCCTTCGGACATTTTGTCCGAAGAAATCCTTCAGAAGAAAATCCCACGGAAATGAAAAAGACTAATCAAAGGCAGGAAATGATTTTCTTCAGACTTTTGTCCGAAGAAATTCCTTCGAACAAAAAGTCCGAAGAAATTCGGAGAAAAATCCGCGAGAAAAATGGCCGAAAGAAAAGCCGACGGAAAAAGAATAAGCAGGAAAGACAAGAGAAAAAATCCTTCGGACAAAATGTCCGAAGGATTTGAGGAGCAAGGCCGCCGAAGGACCCCGATGGGCAGTTGCCCTTGCGGGGGACTCTCGACTGCCAAAAAGACCATTCTCAAAAGCCCGAAGGAAAGGAAGCCAAAAAGCCGAAGCAAAGAAAAAAAAGCCGAAGGAATTGCCAAGGAGGGTGACAGGGCCGAAGACGTCAAGATTAAGCACCATGAACTAGCCGTTGGCTTTCAAACGGTGACAGGTGCGCAAACGTCAACTTTATAGCAATGAAGCAGTCGTTGATCTTTAAAGGCTTGAGCGCAGACCCGAATGCATTCAAAGGCCTTAAGGCCAAAAGTAAGAGCCGCTGAGAGAAGAGCCCAAGGAGCCAGCAAGGCTAGGAAGATAGCCTCGAGTGCTCATGGAGTCGAAAAAGACAAAGCCAGAAAAGACAAAGTGCAGAAACGGACAAAACAGTCCAAATGGCAAAGGAAGGTGTCAACTCAAGGAATTACTCCAGCGGTTGACACAGTCTCCGCCAAGTGGTCATCAAGGAGCGCAAACAGTAAACGATGTGCCCTGTTTTCTCCACTTTGCATTTATGAGCAGACAAACCGCGTGAATATCTTGAAGGAGCAGTCTTGTTTATAGAAAAAGAGGCGCGGCTCATACTTTCACATTAATGTTTGAACGCCAAAGTCAAGACTGACAGCTAACACAACATTTAGCAACAACGACTTCCTCTTCCCGATGCTCTCAATGCACATGGGCCACTTGTAAAAAAGGGGCGCCAAAGTCTTTTCCGAAGGGGTGCCTTTACTTCCTCTCTCTATATATTGTAACTTCTCATTTGAGAAAGGGATCTCTTAGCTTGGAAGGCAGAACTCTCCCAAAAATCTCTTGGCTTGTAAGGCGGAGCTCTGTCGGATTTTACCTTGAATCAAGACATAGCATTTTTACCTCTATTTGAGCTTGCACGTTCGTATATGTCTATGTTTTTGTTTTGTGTTAAGTCATTTTCCTTATGCTTTCACAGAACGATTCCAGCATATCTAGTGTATTGTGAGTTCTTCTTTTGCAGGTTAGCCAGAAGTGTCCACAGCAGGAATATAGGCGCATGTGAATAAGCTGCCAAAGTGTGTCTTAGAACGCCTCTGATAGTTCTTCCTCCCTATATCTCCATCGGATCCCTAGCTCACTGATGCAGAAGAATTTCCCGTATCAAATGAAGTGTATACCAGCTTGTTCTTGGTGGAAAGTGTAGACTCAAGCTAAGTAGATCAACTTTTTGGTGTATCACTGTTTTACTTTAGGTTCTGTTTTTCAGCATCCTTCTCTCTTTTCACCCCCCCCATTGTTAGCAGTAGGAAATCCAGGACCTCAGAGATACATCAAAGGGAGCTAGCCCTTATATAGAGACTCTCCCCCCAGTTTTGCCAAACCCACAGGCAAGAGGGGAGTTTCCATTTTGATGCGTGGAAGACAAGAGCTCAGCCTCCTGTCAAGGGTGCAATCCGCTACGTCAACAACTCTCTTGTTGCAAATAAAGAAAGGTTTGTCATGGCACATGGGAGACTAAGGAGTTGATAGATGCTTGCCAAGGTTATATGTACTCAATATCTAAAGATCAAATAGACTTGTTCATAAGGAGTAGTTCTAGTACACCTTGTTATATATATTATGACAGTTCTAGCTCTTTTACAAGGGTACATAGTTTCATTTTGACCCCTCTTGGGATGGTAAAGGTGGTAGATTCATCATGGGGCAAGTTGGGAGTAAAAAGGTTGATTTTTTAAGATGCTTGTAAAGTTGTAATGTGCATATACAGCCAACATATCAAAAGAGAAGTGGCTGGTCCTGCCCTTATTTTGAAGAATGTGGACATGTATAGAGGGTCTTTTGGCAAAAAGTGGATTTCCAGCAAGTTAAGAGGATTTGCAGCTCCTCTAGAGGGAAGATTTCTAAGCCTTGAGGTCACTATTGGGTGTGTGGGCAGCATGAGCACCCCTTCTGTGTTCTCAAGGACAGCCACATATATGTCCCCAACACTTTCACACATGGAGGGCACTATCAATGGTGCAAGCATTGAAAAGAAGCAGAGGATTCATGTTTTGACGAATATGTTTGTGTCTTGTGTAGGTGCTGATATAAGGGCAATCAAGGCTCAAAGAGTTGAAGATTTATTTGTTGGAATACACTTTTCCAACCATCTCCATATTGTCATTTATGAGGAGTTGTTTCTCTTTTGCGTTTTTTTTGCACATTCGAGTTAGGGGACCTATGGAAAGAAAAAGGAAGATGGGAAGCTGTTGTTATTTCATTTTCAGATTGTATAAACAGCCAAGAACCTTCACATACAGCAGTAAAGAATTTCATCAAGACATCTTATTCCCATGGAAGGAGTCAAGAATCAAGGAGGGCTTCAAGCCCATGGTTGGGACAACCCATTGGTTGTTTCTATTGCTTGAGGACAAGCAATTTTGGGCGGGGAGGATTGTCAAAACTCCTCTTTGGACATGACACTATTGAAGACCTTTAGCCTTGCCTAGTTTCCCAAGGGCTAAGGGAAAACGAGAAAAATAAGGGAAACATTTGGTTTTGTAAAGAAAACTTGTAAAAGCTCTTTATTGTTATAATTTCACTTAAGTTGGGGCCTTTTTAATGGTCATGACTATTGATCCACTTAAGTGAATTATAAAAAAGGCATTCTTTTATAATTTGAAAAGAGATCAACAAAGGTAGTTCCCCCCCACATTGGGCTTTTCACTTGGGGAGAAGTATAAAAGCATTTGAGGGTTCTTGTTGAAGGGAATCTTGGATCATTATTTGAATGTACAAGTTTTGAGCATGAAAAAACTTGAGCTTTAGACTTGAAGACGAAAACTTTCAAGCAAAGAGATTAAGGACGAAAACCCTCATTCTTCCGTGGGGCAACTTCATCTAAGAGCTGTCATTGTTCATCAGAATTCAAAAAAAAATAAAAATAAGGGTTTCCAAGTGGGGCAAATAGCTTGGAAGGGTGGTGACTAGAGTTTGAGAGGCCCAAAGTTGGATTTCAGGTTGAAGACCCCTATTTTATAGGGCTGCATTTGGATCTAGGGCTGGAAATATTCAATTCCAACTAGGGCAAATTGTTCGGTAGTTGTTTATGAGGTTTTGATAGGCTATTCCATGCCTAAATATTATTCTGCAATTTTCCAATATTATTTTTGAATTAATTTTGATTTTTGTGAGGGTTTTGGAAGACATTTGGACCTCAAATATATTCATAAATTCATAATAAATTCTACATAATTATTTAGTCAATTTTGTGCAATTTTATGAAGATTTCATAAAGTGTTTGATGCATGATAAATCAGCCATAAATAGTGATAAACATTTCTAATTGGGATGCCTAGGGTTTAAAGAAAAATTCATGATTTTGGAGGGCAAAACTTGATTGTTGAAAACCCCAATTGGTGCATTGGGTTTGTCCTAATTTTGTGTTATTTTTGAAGGGTTCAATTCCGCTAGGGTTTGCTGTTAGAAAAATTAGAAAATTGATTTTCATCTAGGGTTTGCAATAAATTTTAGAATTTAGAAAATATCCCAAAAAGGGGACATTACACTTGTTTCCGTTGAAGACGAAAGTCTTCATTGGAAAACTGAAGTTGAGGATGAAAACCTTCAACTTTCGGTTGGGTGACTCCATTTCCAGGGTCATATTGGGCAGATTTGATCAGTTTGCGGTGTCTAGACACCATTTCAGGTATAGCATAGCAGTTGGACAGCATTTTAGAGGTGTGGTGCAGCCATTTCAAGGGCAATGATTCATTAGGGAGCCCTAGAAAGGGCAGAAAACCAGTTTGGAGCCCTCTCCTAGGGCAACAACCTCCTTTGGGGGTATAAATTGCAATTTGTGGGGTAATTTACTGAGCTTTTGTAATGTCCCTTTTTAAAAACAAAGAAAGTACAAAGGATGAAGTCGTCCCTCATGAATGGGATGCCACAATGAACTACATCCAAAGCAAGTCATCCCATGTGAGGTTACAAGTGATGCCACTCCTTGGGAAATCGCACCATTTGGGAAAAGCCACTTGAAAGGTATTTATGATGGGCAATTCGTAAAAAAAGAGCATGATCAAATTTTATTCAATAAATATTCTTTTTTGGGCAACAACTCCAATAATGTATTTGAGGACGAAAAACCCTCATTTGTAATTAGACTCAAGGAGAAAAACCCTTGGTGGATATTGTGGTAACTTCATTCAGGAGTTACACTTGTGCTTCACTTTGATTATTTGACTATTCTTATTCAAAATATTTGTATAAGACAGAAATCTATAATTCCATATTGGAAATCTAAAAATTCATTATATTTGATTTGTTTTTATAGGTTCATAAAAAATTGGTGAAAATATTAATGATATAATTTCCAGTAAATAGGATTTAGGAAAAATCTAAATTTAAGTATTTCGATCCCATTTGGGGATATTACAGTGTATCAGAGGTTTTGCCCTACCAGCCTATGGGCAAAACTTCATGCACGTTGATGATAAAGAGATCCGCTATTATTTGAGAAACAGAAATAAGGGTTCAGATCAGCAAATAGAAGAAACTAAAAAGGGAGAAGGGCAAATATGGGAGAGAAGAACCGAGATGATTAACAAATTGATAAGCTTATTCAAGGACAAGAACAATTGGCTAATACAATGACTCAGTTAGCTCTCGCAATGCAATCTATGACAAATCATAGATATCAAAATGGTCAAAATAGTTATTCTAATACTAGCAATAATCAATTACCTCAAAAAACAACCACGAGTTCTTCAAATAACCTTTTCAACCAAATTTTATTTCAAAAGAAGAATTGATTATGGAAGAAGAAACCCAAACTTCATTGGGAGAGGACCTTGTATCTGGTTTTGAAGAATATCGAACCCTTCCAGATGAAATACGGAGGGAAATACCACTCACAAATTTCATGGCAATGAAAAGAAATCGAAACGGTACTAGGACGGAGCATAGACCCTAAATTACTCAAAGAGATTTTTAGCATGCATTGGGTAAATTGATTTTGTCTATTTTTTATGGTTTTAACAAATGCACTGCTCGACATGGATACAAAAATTGGATACCTACTTATCTCTCTGACCTATGATGGAAGAAGCAATCAAATTCGTAAACCTTCATCTTGAAAGAACAGCTCATGAATAGTGATATCATGGGTGGATTACACAAGGGCGTGATTTCATTAAATCAAATGTCGAATTTACTAGGAGGTTTATTGAAAGATTCGATAGAATTGACCCTGAAATTCATTTTTAGGAATTTGCACTATTAAAACAAAGAAGCAATGTGCAAGACTATGTGAGTGAATTTTAGAGGCTCGTCATGATGGTTATGGACGTTACTAAAAGGAAGCTTGTAGTATTGTTCATGGAAGGATTGATTGAGCCACTCAGGGGTTTAGTTAAAGCCTTTAATCCTACTTTCGCTCTAATAAGCAATCAAAAAGGCATTGGATTTGGAGACCTCAATGCCAAGAAATAGAATTGTCATTTGTACAACCAAAAACAACCAATAGTTGATAGCCACAGACCCCGCCTTTTGGACAGCAAGGGACAACACCATATGGTCAACAAAGAAGGGCATTTCAGGGGGATTCCAACCAAGAGAACCGCCTAAACTAGGTAAAGAGTCGAAAATAAGAAATGAGCTAAGCAGGAAAAACTTATGCTTCACTTGTAAGGATCCTTGGATACCAGGTCATCATTGCCTTAAAAAGGGACAAGTCCATTACATAGAAGTTGTTTCAGATGGTGAATCCGATGAAGAAGTTGAGGCCAAAGAAATGATAAATGAACTAGGAGTGGAAAAGACATCGGAGGGTACTCTTGCCACTTTATCAGGGGCTCCTAAATACCACCCCTTTAGAGTAAGACGGAGTCTACAAGGGCAATGTTAATAGATAGTGGGGCACCCACAATTTCATTGATGAAGGACTAGTGACAAAAATGGGTTTGAAAGCAAAAGAATTTCAAAGTTTTAAATTGACAGTCATTGATGGTTTTACCATTCCATACACTCGAAAAATTCAACAACTCCATCTAATATTGGGAAGACATCAAATGAATGATGATTTCTATGTGGTAGGCAATGGTGAAATAGATTTGGTGTTAGGTGTTCAATGCCTACATTCTTTGGGGGAATTTAGGCAAAACTATCAAACCATGGAATTAAAATTTAAAGTAGATGGGAAAGAAGTAGTGCTTCAAGGCATGGCTAATGGAGCCCCCCCAAGCAATTACAGCCGAGAGGATGGAAAGGGCATTCAGGAAAGGCCAAGTTTCATGGTCGGCACAATGTTTGGTGAGCTCTACAAAGTCAGAATAGTAGAAATACCATGAAGATATTCAACCCATAGTTGATAAATATGCCAAGGTTTTTGAGAATATTCCAGAAGGGCTGCCACCAGACAGGGGATTTCAACATATCATTGAGTTAGAAAGTAGTACAAGATTGATAATAATTACACCTCACTGCCACCCCAAAATCTATAAAGAGGAGATTGAAAAGCCTAAATGGGGCATATTAAGCAAAGTTCAAGTGCTTTTGCTTCTTTAATGGTCTTAGTTAAGAAGAAAGATGGCACTTTGGGAATGTGCATTGACTACCAACAATTGAATAAAAAGACCATTAAGAATAGATATCCAATACAAAGAATTGATGAATTAATTGATGAACTCCATGGAGCTATTTTCTTTTCCAATCTTACAATCATAATAAATCATTCATCCAACGAATTTTCCAGTTCACAATCCTTGGCAATACCTTATACTTTGTTGTAGTGTCTAAATTGTAATGAGGTGGCCTTAATTATTAAAGAAGTTCATGATGGTATTTGTGGTGCGCATACAAGTGGAATAATCCCCACCAAAAAGCTTCTTAGAATTGGATATTATTGTCCTACAATGGAGACTGATTCCTGTCGATATGTCAAAAAGTGCGTCCCATGTCAAAAACATGGTGATCTTATCCATGCTCCATCCCAAGCACTGCAACCCATTTCAACACCATGGCCTTTTTCCACATGGGGTTAGATCTCATGATAAAATCAATCCCAACTCTTCTGACGGCCACAAGCATATATTTACCACCACTGAATACTTCACCAAGTGGGTGGAGGCCATACCCCTTACCTACGTAACAGGAAAACAAATTTCCAAATTTATCTTGAACCATATCATTTTCCATTACGATATTCCATCCACAATCATTTCTAATAACGGTATGCCTTTCAAGAATAAATATTTCAAAGCCCTTTGCCAAACTTATCAGATCATGCATAAATGGTCTACACCATATTATCCCCAAGGAAACAATCAAGCAGAAGCATCCAACAAAAACATTCTCAAGATCTTCAATTCAGTTGTCAATAATGTTGGCCGCAATTGACATTTTCAACTTTATCCTACTCTATGGGCTTACCATACAAACATCTGGACACCCACAAGGGCAATCCCATATTTCCTTGTCTATGGCACTGAGTCTAGCTTACCAGTTGAAATCAATCTCCCTTTATTACGCATCTCCTTGCAAAACTTAGTCAATGATGAAGAATACTGCACCTCCGAACTCCATGATTTTGACTTCTTAGATGAGAAACGACTTTGTGCCCTCAAACACTTGCAAGCCTATCAAAACTGCCTCCATCATAGCTATAACAAAAAAATCAAAGGCGGGGAGTTTGAAGTCAAAAATCTTGTTCTCAAGGAAAATCAACAGAATACAAATGTCATTCGTGAAAAGGGCAAATTTGAACCTAATTGGTTAGCTCCAAATGTTGTCATTGCCAAGTATAGATCTAGTGCTTATAAATTGTTTACTAAAGAAAGTGAAGAACTTGATAAGCCAATGAACATAATGCATCTCAAGCGCTTATGTGTTGAAATTACTCTAGCATTGTTGTATATATATAAACAAAAGAGAGAGAGAGAGAGAGAGAGAGAATCCGTCCAAAAGTAAAAACCATTCAAATGGCGCTTTGGGCAAGTACCATGGTTAAAACCAATTTTTGAATCCATGTGTACACTATTGTCAGTACACAACCTTGTTACTTGGGGACATCTTCAAATCCATACAATTCCATCCTTCATCTATCACGTTGTATATATCCCCCTGCAATTTTATCCATGTCACCCATGACATGTTGGTTTAGGGTTTGATCTTAGTTGTCACATGCATTAACTTTTGACTCATGTTTCATAAACATCTTGTATAATAATGACTTCCATGTTGTAATCCTTGGATCACCACTCATCCATCCATAATAAAATCCCCCTTCCTTTTCGTTCCAAAGTCTGGAACTAGTTTTCCTTTATGTACATAGATTAGTTATCCATCCCATAAAACCACAAAAATATGAAAAAAAAAAAACAATCCAAAAATCGTTTGTCCTTAGACATATGTAGATTACACTTCACAAGGTTATCATTACCCAAAAATTCTCATATGCCAAAGCATTTCTAATCTACCAACGGACATAACAAAAATACAATTGTTTTACGTGTTTGTATTGTTGATTTACTTGGTATGCACAAATGTTTTTGCATTTGTTTACTTGATTTTATAGTTGTTTACTAGCTTTACTTGCTTTACGTGTTCCCTGGTTCTATTGTTTGTTTTATTGTTTGCTTTGAACAATTGTTTTTTTGTTTTATTTTGTTTTCATTATTGATTCGAGTCAAATTCACTATGTGCATTACAAATGATGTTATTATGATCTTCCATATCATGATGCATTATGGTGAATATCTTAGTCCCTATGTGTATTACACAATAGTCATCATGGTTTTTTCATACCATTGGTTCATATTGTCATATGCAATATAAAAAATCAGGTTGCTCAACTCATGTTTGCAATCATGTTGGGAATCTTGTTGGAACTCCATGCAAAGCCTACGAAAAGCAGCTATAAATCTATCTCATTCTCGTAAACACATTTTCACGTCCATTTGTCCCATAATAAAGCTATCAAAAAGACTAATTTGTGTCAAATATCAAATGCAAAAGAGACAACTTCATAACATGTATATCCATCTCTCCATTTACACATTTACATTTACCATAATAAAACATCCATAAAACAAAAATTGTGATTATAACCATACACAATTAAATGCCAAAGTAAATCATATGTATATATAAAGAAAAACAATGGAGCGACCGCCGATTTCCATAGAGAGGGTTTCCATATACGGCACGAAGCAGGATCAGACTTGGATAGCAGCAGTGGTAGAACAGGTGCCAGGGAAAGATAACAAAGAGAATACATACTTGTTTACATTTGTTCCAGAGCGACATACGAAGCTAGTAGAAGGAAAGGGCATGCCATTAGGAGGAACAATATGTATCCTGAAGCACCAACAGAGTTCAGTCATGCAGGGAATCATGACTCAAATCCTGGGGATTTCAATGGGGGTTGATCACAAGTCTGTGTCAATAATGGCGTTTGGTACAGCCAATGAAAGGACTGCGGCTTGGGGGACTTCGGTGTGGCGAATACCAAAGGATGTATACAATATGTTTGACAAAATGCCAACCTCAAAATTTTAACTGGAACAGAGAGAAAACTTCCAGATTATGCTATGAACCATCATGGGGAATACACTTTGCCTTTGGGTAGATTGGACCAATAGTGTACAAGACCTCAAAGATCATATTGAAGTGGCCACTAGGATTCCAACGACCCTCCAATGCCTGATATACAAAGGCAAAGATCTGGAAAATCACAAACCACTGGCTACGTATGGTATTTCAAAAGGATCTCTATTGTCTCATGCGTTGCGCATGCACGGTGGTGCGATTGACATGGAAAATTCTACCAGGTACTCTTTTAAGGATGCAGCTAAATCAGGTACTCAGAAAGCCTCCCCCATAACAAGCACCTACATTGTGGAATAGGCAAAGGAGGTGCCACAGGTGGATATTTCAGAGGTAGAAGTGATTGAGTATAGAGAGAATTTAGAAAAGGAGGTTGGCATTTGCAGATTTAACGGATTTTGGCCATTTACATTTGCTTTATTCTAGAGGGTACATACTACCTGGTCAAAACAATGTGAAATCTCCCTCCACTCCAAGGGATTCTTCATCGTACATTTTTTTGATGACAAAGTATACCAGAGAGTATTAACAGAAGGTCCAAGGTTCTAGGGACCACCGGCCTTTACCTCACACCATGGTTTCCAGAATTTGATCTGAGCTCTCACTCAGTTACTGTTATGCCAGTATGGGTACGGTTGCCAAACCTTCCTCTCCATCTCATCACTGCTTTCAAAAAGATAGGGGACAGCCTAGGAAAGTTCATCAAAGCAGGTTATGAAAGAATGGGGTCAGGGTTATGCACATACGCACGAATATGTGTGGCAATAGACCTTAGTAAAGCTCTACCAGAAAAAATGATAATCTGTTGTGGAGAACTCCAACATAATCAATCCTTGGACTATGAGAATACCACTTTCTAATGTTGCTTTTGCAAGCTTACTAGTCATCTTCAAGCCACTTGCACCTAGGCTCGAAACTTTCCACCTAAGAAGAAAGGGATGAAATCAACCATCAAACGCTGGACCATGCTGACACAAGAGGATGAAGAGGGAGAAAGACATGAACAAGAGGAGGAAGGCCAAAAAACTAATGAGCCAAATGTGCCAAACACACGGTGCCAGGACACTGACCACAATGAGGAGGGAAACAAAGAGGGGAGCCCAACAATGGAATCAAAACCAGTTGGGTCGACACTAGGAGGTGTGAAACGTGCTCACAAAACAGAAAGCTCGACTCAAATAAGGAATTAGTGACGAGCACAAACCCAAAACAACTGGGTTTTCACTCAGTTCTAGAGATTCAAAACACAAGAATGCAGATAGTCACAGTGGCTCCGACACGAGTGTGGCAAGAAGAAAAGAAGAAAAACGGTAAAAAGGGTAGGGTGGAAGACTATTTTGGTTCTTCCTCCCTACAGTGCACTGGCCCATGATATTTCATTGGATAGAGCCAGCTACCACAACATGTTTGTGTTGTTTTTACCCCTCCTTTGTTGTTCCCCCACCTACTGGGGCGCTTGTATCTTCAAGTCGAGGCTTTTGTCTCCCTATTTTTATTGGTAGAGGCCCTCGTCTCTTTCTCTTTCTGCCATCATCTATTGGCATTCTGGATGTATCTTTCACCACACGATTGGAATAAAAGATACCGACACTTTGGCATTCTGGATGTGTTAACACTCAAAATCCCATGCTCCTACTCTAATACCAATACCGGAAATGGTCTAGAATTAACACAAAAAACACTCAATCTAATTTATTCACTAGATAGCATATTTATACATTTGACTTTTCCTATAAAATAAGAGGCATAACATATCTCCTAAAACTACTCACTCCAAACTAGGTGAGTTCTTTCAACAACCCATACAACAATATCATTCTAATAATATGTCTGAACTAAATATTTCTATCAAATATAATTCAAATTGTCCACTAATTTTACTTTAGGGGGTTTTAAGATGCTATGTTTTTAATGTGTCTTCCCTTTAAGACTGTATTGTGGAAAATCCGTGTTATTTTACCCTTCCACCATCCAAATTGCTTTAGATTTCTGTCTCCAGTAAGTCTTGTCTTTCTTTTGTCAATCATGCATCTTATGTGTTAAACTAAGTTCAGATTTCTGTCTCCAGTAAGTCTTGTCTTTCTTTTGTCAATCAATTATCTTATGTGTTAAACTAAGTTCCTTGACCTGCAGGCACTGATTGAATTGAATGTCTCTGATTTAAGCCTAAATGGAAGCCAACTCCGCCTGGGTTTCTTAGAGATTATATAAAGATTTCCAGACACTGCGGTTGCATTCCTTTAGCTATTTCTTGATGATTTGAAGAATCCCCGCAAATTTGTGCAGATTAATTGGAGGTAAAGTATTTCATCTTTCACTTGCTCTCATTGGAAGAAAACAACAATTGATCCTTACTTTAATGTCATGAGGAGAAACAGTATTCAATCCTTCCTTCCACCTCACCTGAAGGCAAGAGTGTTTATGTTTAGACAAAATGACATTTATTGATACCTTGTTTGAATTATAAATTTCCTTGGAATTTACAGGATTTAGTTATCATTGTAATACTAATTTTATACAGTCCAAAAATTCACTTGTTAGTGAGGAAAGATATCAAGAAAACATATGACTATGGACTCCCGGAAAACCAAAGACAAGACAGTATTTCTCGCACTATCTTAAGAAAGAAAATAATTGAGTGTAAAAACAGAGATGCTTACTGGTTTTTTCTTGAGCGCCATATCAGACACCTGGCAAACTTTACAACGACTAACAATTTCTCCCACAACATGTTGTTCCCCACCTCCTCTTTGGGACCTATGTTCAAAGCTTTCTATGTAATTTGACAAAATATGATGACATTGGTCTAGATGATAATTTTTTAAAAGAAGGAAAAGGATTCCAAGATAGTTTGTCACCTTTCAAAGAAAAGCTCCATAGATTCAAAAAGTTTCTCTTTGTTTGATTTTGCCTGAGCTTGAAACAATAGACTGTTAGATAGATTTCATGCAAAAATATCAAATTCTATCAAAAACTTTAACATTTTCCAAACTAGAGTTTAAAATGCAACCATAACTATGATCACGGTACAACATTCCCAACAGTACCAGTTTTGTCCTAGCATTACCAACAGCTCATATATAAACGAATAACTAGATATAGGATGGTTATTAATTTATTAAGAATAAATTTATTCATTCATCTCATTGGCCATGCATTCATCTTTTGTTGCCTATGGAAGCAGCATCATAAGTTTTACAACATGAACACAATGCTAGTTGTTTTGCTTTTACTACTCAAGGGAGCATTAAACAAAATATCAAATCAGATTTTCTTTTAAGAAAATCCAATGCTCTAAGGACTCACATCTAGGAAGCAAGCTTTCATCTGCTGCAAGCAAGTACCCAGAATTTCAGCTTTAGTCTTTGAGCCTAAACTCACAGCTTTCATATCACCTTCCATCATGGCTCGAAGGTATGGTTTCCAAAGTTCATATCTAATCCAAGGTGTGCCCATTATCAGAATCACAATGAAAATATCAGATGGACAGCAAAATGGTAAAAGATATGTCATAATAACTGAATCTGCTGAACCACATTTTTAAAAAAATACAGTTTACAATTTCTCACTTCTATAATTGAGTACTTTAGGAAACATTTATAAAAGATTAATTGAAATGCATATAGAGGTGAATCTACTATTTCCATTACATTTAAAATACCTATGGGGATTCAACAGAGTGGAAATTCACAGAGGGCATACAGTTTATCAATCTTATCATAGATAAATTAAGCAAATAACTCCACATAAAACATCAACCAGGTTACTCAATTATTTAGGAGAATCCACAAACTTGTACTCTTAAAATAGCATCGTGTTCATCCAACATGGATAATTGAAAATCTATGGCGATGTCAGTAATATTCATTGATTAGGAGATTAAAGACCAGAGGAAAAGTATAGGCCATTTTGCCTTATGTAATATGGTATACAAAAAAATTGTTAAAAATTATAGCAATGCGGCTTAAAACTCCCCTGTCGCAACCCCAAAAGCCAACCCACAAAATTTCAGGTTTTTAGGGTTCTGCTACTCGGATTCCAACATCAAACAGTGTACTTACTGTTGTCGACCTGGAGCTGCGCCCTGATTCGAAGACGTGCGCGAGACGGCCAGTCCTCTATCCAGCTGAAACAATGGGATCTTCTCACGAGGGTGGGTGCCTCAATAGTGAGAAGAACCTCCAGAGAAGGCTGGTTCCTGTATGATGTATCAATGAAGATTCCTATTCTACGCTGCTGACTACCGTGGAAAAGGGAGAAAGAAAACTTAAAGGGGAAATCCTACCTAAGGGGGTGATACACCAAGATTTTGATCCACTCAATTTGGGACCTTGAACACTGAACGAACAAGGGAGAAGGAAGACCTTAGACTTCAAATTAATCACTTATGCATAAGTATTTCATGCAGAGATTCGATCTGATAACTAAAACCTGAGGGAAAACGATGGAGAGAAGTCTGATAAAGACACTTTGCAGCCACCTAACATCCACTTACAATTTCAGCAAAAGACAATAAAGAACACTTTAACATGACCTGCACAAGGACATTATAGCAACTAGGTACGAAACAGAATTTGGGAAGGGAAAGAACTCTACCACTTATGCAAATTGCTGAAGAAATATACACTATGCCAATGCTTGAAATCTGAAAGTACAGTCCTTATTGATCGAAGAGGTTACACAACTCACCAATGGCAGAGTCTGGTCTGACCAAGAGAGATTGGATTGCTTTCAATTAAGGCTGAAATCCTTTATATAGGAAATTACAAGAGGCCAAAGATTGGCGTAGAAACTTGAAGAGAAAGATTCACTTTGGTTAACTCAAGACTTTACTTGGCCTTTCAATAAAATATATTTTCCTCTTCGTCCTTGCATGAAGCTTCTTCATTTGATGAAGAGAAGTTATCTTTGTCATGAACCGCCCACCTCCTTTTTGCATGAAGATCCACGCAGATGTTAAATTTAGAATTCCATGTGAGTTGCTTGATTGCCAAGTTGTAGCATTTGAAAACTTAGTTAGACAAAGAGATCATTCTCCTTCACATGGGAAGCTTCTAGTCGATGCGGCGTTTTAATCAATTAGTTCACTCTAAATCTGAATAGTCAACTTGTCGTTCAAATTTGGAACACCTGTTGAAGCTGATTTAGACTTTCGGATGCATGAGCTGGTTGGAGATGAACATGACTTTAATAATCAGTCAACTGAAGCTTTGACTGATTGTTCGAAAAATAGCTCTGATATTCGAAAATAGATCCAATGTTTGCATGTATTCTATTCTAATTATGGTCGTGTCTATTTCTGGCAGGATTCCATATTCAACTCCTTCGTCAGATTATTTGTTTTCTATTCTCTTTTGCACAGTCGGCCTCCATTTATTTCGGATTTCCTGTTATCTCCTTAGTCTCAACGGCTACTTCCCGCAGTCAAAAATTGACGGCTTGCAGGACGTCACCAGAAGTTGTCGCATTTCCTTCTGTTATATTTCTTCGGGTTTATTTCCGCCCATTTTCCTTTACTCTTATTTGCTCGAGCCTTTTCCCGCGGTCTTTTTGTTCTGTCGGCTTCCGAATTCCTTCGGACAAAAAGTCCGAAAGAATTCATTTCCTTTGTTTTGCCTTGTCTTTTTGTCTTGTTCTTGTTTTTCTTCGGGTTTATGTCTTGTGCAAGCTTTTCCGACTTTCTTCAGACTTTTTGTCCGAAGGAATTCCTTCGGACAAAAAGTCCGAAAGAATCTTTTGTGTCTTGGCTTCACTTGTTTTTCATTGTCTTTCTTCGGACTTCTCTTTGTGCATCTCCTGAATTAGTCCGAAGGAATTCCTTCGGACTTTTTGTCCGAAGGAATTCCTTCGGACAAAAAGTCCGAAGGATATCTTCCTTCGCTTCTCCCTTTAGCCAACGAAAAGTGCCCTTCGGCTTTTGAAATGTGTCCCTCGAAAATTTGCCATGGTCCCTTCCGCCAACCAATTGCCCTCCGCAAGGGCTATTTAGCTTCCGCCTGTGCCCTTCGGAAAAATTGGAGGGCACCCGAGCTTTTTGCAAAGGTTCTTTTTTTTTGGTCTTGAGCTTTCCCGAAGGGTAGGTGCCCTTCAGGAATATTGAAAGTGTCCCTTCCGAAGGGTACCCTACCCTTCGGAACTTTTGAAATGGACTTTTCCTTGCTTTTTGCAAATTTTCTAAATTTTTTTGGACTTTGTCATCGGCTCTTTTTGTCTTTTCTGCTCTCCGCAAGGGCTGTTTGACCTCTAAAAATTGCCTAAGTGTTGGGAGAGTCCGTAGAAATTCCATGATTGAGTCCGTAGAAATTTTCCTAAGTGAGTCCGTAGAAATTTCTTGAGTGAGTCCGTAGAAATTTTTCTGAGTGAGTCCGTAGAAATTTTCTAAGTGGCAAGAGAAAATCTGATGTGGAAGATTTGTCAACACTTACACCGAATTCTAACAGCATAACGGACATGTGTCCATGATTGTCTTGCATTCTTATCACAGCTAGAAGTAGAGTCCACTGGGGCCCACTAGGTTAAGTGGTTAATCACATTTCTCCAATAATAACTTTAACCATTAAATGCTTTGCCTTGGGATTAACCACTTGACCCCGCATGAGACATTTTCTCGAAGACATTCTAAGTTCAACAGAGGTTATTCATCAAAGATTACATTTTTAAGATGAATGATAATTAAACAGAATCCCCTGCAAGATTTGATCATGTCCTAGAGAACTGATTTAGGGTTAAGACTTATTAAGGCAGTCTTCAATTCATTCCAGAAAGAAACAAAGACAATGATCAATATACACAGAATTCTATAAGTTTCCAAGGCTAATTCATATAATTTTGACAAGATAGAAAATTATACTAAATTTTCAACAGACCTTCAAGCAATGAACTCAAAACTAGAAGCTATTAGAAAGTTATATTGTTTCCAAGTTTGTAATGTCCCCATTTTTGATCTGGACCCTCATGGGACCCTTAGCCTATTCTTGTTTCCAATGGCTAAGGGTAGAGGAAGGAAAGGGAGCATTGTGGGCCACTTGTGAGGAGTTAATAGTAGAAAAGGTACTTTATATTTTTAATTTTGAGTTGTGAAAAAACACCGTATGTTCTATTTCGCTTAAGTGGTGGGGATTATAGGTCTTAGGCACGTAAGGCCTAAAGTGAAATTAAGAAGGATCTTTTAATATTTGAAAAAGAAATGTAACTCTTCCCTCCAATTTTGGGCGCTACACTTGGATGAGTGGCATATAAAGGAAAGTAAGGATTCATTTGAAAATTATTCATTATTGGATATTGAAATTGTGATCAAGTATGTCAAGCTTGGTTTCCACCTCTTGAGGATGAAAAACTTCAAAAAGTGTCTTAGGTTTGGGGACGAAAACCTCGATTCCTTCTACTTGGGCAACTCTATTCAAGGGTTGTAAGTGAGCATCAAATTGAATGTGTACATACAAGTGGATTTACAAAGGTGTTTTGGAACACCACCTATTTTTGAAAATTTGATTGAACCCAGGGTTTGAGGAGGTAAATTCTGAAAACTAGGGTTTTTAGAATTTTAAAGCAAGTTTTGGTGGCCTTTCCATGGAAGGAAAATTCTGAAATTATTTTTATTTGATAGTCATTAATTTTGTGATCAATTTGAGCTCTTATTTGCATCATAATTTCAAGTATTGAGGGAGTTATGAATTTTTGAGGTTTTCCAATGTTACCAGTTCATTTTTTGTTCTAGTCTGAGTTTGAAAAACCCGGTTTATCGGTACGACGATTTTTTTTCCTTGGGTTCGTTATTGGGTTCGTCCGTACAAAAAATATAGAAATTCTAGCCTGATACATAGGAAATTAGTGCCATTGTCATTAACAACTAAATAGATAGAGATAAATCATAAATGATAAGTTGATGATGATAAATGATAAGTATAGCCATAAGATACATCAAAGTTCAAACCATAAAAGTCAATTTTCATGGCCATATTGCTCTTCATCAAGGGCATCAACATCATCATGATATTGTGGTTCATTGGAAGTAGAACCACATGGACTATCTGCACTACCACTCCCGCTAGCTACGTTTTGTGTTGTCGAAGTCGAAGGACTGCCAATGTCATCAAATGAGAAGCGGTATATGGAAGCATCCAAGTCAACAACCTCGAGATCTATATCCCAATGCTTTGACATCCCGTCCTTGTACTCTGGGTGGTTGTGCAATAGAAGACACAAATTAGAGTGTATGTAGACCAACTCCTCAACGTTTTTAGCTGCAAGCTTGTTGCGCTTTTGTGAGTAAATGAAGCTATATGTGCTCCAATTCTACTCACAAGAAGATGAACTTGCAACCTATATTCAAATTTAAACTTAAAAGAAAAAGAAAAACTTGAAAAATACAAAGCTTACCTGTGACAAGATCTTGATTACAAGAAGTTGTAGGTTCAGTGATCCTTGGCCATGAAGGTACCACCACATAGAACCATCCTTCTTGTATTTGTCCCAAAGAACACCAAGACTATGACCTTGAGATGTAATGAAAGCCCCAAACTCGCTTGTAACCATGTCTTCTATTTCGAAATCAAGGAATATCCTAGACATTGTCAATTTGTATCCTTCAACCACTTTGACATCCCTATATGGTGGCACCCTCCTCGGCAAAGAAAGGATCTCCATGCTATAGAAACGAGGAGTCAATGCAAAGGCAAGGAGATGTAGCGAGGTGGTCATTTTGTTCCACCGCTCAACAAGGATAGAATGCACTTGTTTGAAAATTTTCTCCTTGGGATCTTGGTGTTTTTCATTAATGATGAATTTTATTTTCTCAATCATTGAATCTATGCCATCATATATTTCTCCCAAACATGGCTGATCCATGTCAGCAAAACGGATCATACTCATGATGGGCTCAATGAAACTCAATAAATAATCTACATGGGCCCACCAATCATCATCTAGGATCAATTTTTTCACTCTTTGGGCAAGCTCTTTGCTCGCCTCCCTCCATACACCTCACAAGTTGTTGATGACCATATTGCTAAGTGTTTGTCGCACTCTCACAAGTCGTCTCAAGACGATTGTGTGAGAAGTGAATCTAGTCAGAGCAACCTATTACAAAATTAAAAATATAGTTATACAAGTACTAGATTAAAAATAAAAAAGTTATAATTTTACAACAAAAATAAAAATACCTTCAACAAGTACAATGTCGAGAAGGATCTGAAAATGGCTTGAGAGTGTTGATGGTTGGTGACAAATATTTGAATTTGCTCAGCTTCATCATACACTTGTTTGATCCAATCAATTTGTTTCCCCATCTTTTGCAACATGAGGTTGATTGAGTGGATAGCAGAAGGTGTCCAAAAAATATGTCTATATCTCGCCTCCACCAACATCCCTGTGGCCTTGCAATTTTTGGCATTATCCGTTACAACTTGGATAACATTTTTAGGTCCAACCGCCTCAATGGATTCGATGAGGATGTTGGCAATGAACTCCGCATCCTTCACACACCCCTCATAATCAATGGCCTTCAAAAACATTGCCCCTTTAGGGCATATTGTAACCACATTGATCAAAGACCTGTTTCTTGCATCTTTCCATCCATCAGAAACAATGGAGACCCCTATTTCAATCCATGAATCTTTGATTGGCTTCAAAGAATCTTCAACAGTTTTTCTCTCCTTCGTCAATAAAGTGGTGCAATTTTTTTCAAACACTAGGCCTTTGTAATCTTTTTGGGACCTCATTGATTGCTCTCACCATTTCTTGCCAATATGGTGATCGAACCACATTGAAAGACAATCCATTTGCATATATGCATCGTGCAATTTTCTAATCTGCAATCTCTCTGCTCTCATTTTGAAAAGACCTATCCAATGGTCCTCTTGTTCTTTTGTTTGGAGGAGAAGTCTCTTCTTGCATTGGGGGTGCTCCCAAAAATGGATGTCTTCCAATGGGCAAAAATTGAAGAACTGCCAGTAGGACTTGGAAAAACAGATGGCTTCCCTAATCCCTTGCCTTTCTTTGCTAAAAGGTGACTGAGTCTTATGGCATGTGCGGCATTTGCATCTTCTTGTTCCTTGATGAATTCAAGGACTTTTGAATGTGGCAATGGAGAGTTAGTCTTCCCTATGCAAAATTTCATTCCGCATTCAGAAATGTGACATAAATGTGCTTTCACCCTAAAGTATGAGCTTGTGAACTAAGAATCGCAAATATTGCATTTCCAAATATATGCCCCACCACTTGAAACTTGGTCTGTCAGTGTTGTATATTTCCACAATGGTGAGTGTGTCAAGTCCATTTTGTGTTGCCTTTGGCCGGTGGACGAAGAGCTACGAGACATTGTAGTAATAGTATATATAACTACAAGTTAAAAAACAAACACAAAATTAAGAAAAAAATCAAAACAAACCCTAGGGCAGCAGCTAGAAACTAGTAAAAAAAATTAAAATGACAAAAAAAAAATATAAAACTTACCTTGACAGAAATGGCTCCTCAATCACCATAGGCAAATGACTAGAATGATGCTTGATGAAGATTCAAACCTACAGCAGCAATGGAGTTGAAGTATGCAATGAGAAAATTAGAAAAATAAGAACCAAGTATTTTTCCTTTTGTCACTTTGTTCTTCTCATTTGTGTTGAAGTATGCTTTTGCTTTTGGCTTTTAGGGTTGAGGAAGGTGTTTTTTATTGTTTAATTGCATTGGGTTTGGCGAAAAAGGGAAAAAAAATTAAAAAAAAACATTTTTTGGCAGCTTTTACCCATCGACGATTATGGGTTTGCTGCCCCAACGCACCTAGGTGCCCAAGGGTGAACCCTAGGCATTGGGGCCGCAAACCGAACCCCAGACGCGAATGAGGTTCACACCGGGCTCCCCAACGCAGGCCAAATCCTGCAAACCGATAACGTTGAAGTTTTTAGCTGTTTGAGGCAAATATTAAATTATTGAAGGTTGGCAGCTTGCTTTTGGAAGCCTTTTTCAGAGTGTTAGGAGTTTATAGAGGGTGGCCATTGGGTTATTGGTCTTGAAGACCCATTAAGGGCTGCTCTTCACTTGCAAACCCTCTCTTAGGGTTTGAGTATTAATTTCCGATTTAATTGTGACTTCTCCAAGTTGGGCGACTTGATTGAGGAGAAGATTTGAGGCCTTTGGAATGACCAATCTATGCTTAGTTGGAAATAATAATTTCTGAATATTATTATTGTATTTTTCTGATTTTTATCATGATAATTGGCAGCCTTTTGAGGTCATTTATGTAATAAAAACATCATTTGTTTCCTGCTGTATGTTATTTGGAGTGGCGACTTGTGTATGAGGGTTTGTAACCTCATTCATGCCCTAGTTCTTGGTCATTCATTGCTATAATATTTTATTTAATTGTTTTGTGAGTGCTGCAAAGGTTTGGTGGTGGAAATTTGTCAAGGAACAGTTGCTGGAAATTTGGAATAAAATCAGGTTTAACAAGGTGTTAAAATCAGAATCATAGAGGGACAATAATCAGCCCTACTTCCTTCATATCCGGGAAAGAAAGAGGTATTTCTGATAGTAATTTAATTCGAGAATATTTTGCTATTATTTGGTATTCAGATGGAGTGGAATTGAATCAGCTATACACGATAATCTTTATTTGTTTGAGTAAAACATTGGCGCCTAAGGTTACATGTCTATTTGTGGTGTTTGGAACATTTAATTCAGTTGGGGTTTGCTGGCCTTTGAGTTTTAGAATTCATAATTATTTTCAGTTTGGATAGGATTTGTTGTCAAACCCTCATTTTGTGGATTTGTCCCAAATTGGGGACATTACAAAGTTCCTCTTAAAGAAGTTAAGAGTTAAGTTTTTTAACCACCTTTATAACTATCACATAAAAGCAAAGGCAGAGCACCCAATAGACAATTGTAAATCAAATCACAATCTTCTTAGGATGACATAATAAATGAGTTCCTCAACAACTCAGATAGAACAACACACTACTCTTTAATGTAGTTTGTTATAATGAATTAAGGGGATCATTTACTCGCACCTTCCCAACAAGAGCATTTAGAGAAACCAAATTGTGTTTAAGGTTTCCTCCTCCTACATGATACATCCAATTAATAGTTCTCTATAGAGTTGGACAACATTCTACTATGCTTTATTGATCATCCTGAAACAAGACAAAAGGCCTCATGGATGAGTTACAACAATACACAGAATACAAGCTCTTACAACTTCATTCTTACCCATTCCATCTAAATGTTAATAGAGGTTCTCAATGTTCCTATATAAGGAAAAAGAATCATTTATAACAAGTGAAGCAAGAACCGCTAATTCTTCTTCTAGTCTCTTAGCTTAGAACAGGGTGTGCTTTGCTATTGGCATGGCTCACTGTTCATGCTAGTCCTAGACTATATCAGGTCTCGTTCACAAGTTCATTAAACACATCTATCAATGCCCAAAAAGGGGATTAGAAGTAACAGTGAACAGTACAATAGTAAAATGACATTTAAGAAAGAGGTACTAACCTACTCAAATAAATTCAACTCTTGCTTGATGACCACGAGACCACATTCATTCTAAAAGAAAGACTCCCTATCAAGCAACACAAAAGTAGGGTTTCCTTAACAGGGCATAACCTGTTTCTCCCATCGTTTCCAACTTAGTCTTACAAGGTTTAAAGCAGAGTCAACATTATCATCCATTTCCCATGCTTTCACTTGCCCAACTCAATCCTTCATAGGATTGAAGAAAGTACATCAAACAACAGAAGTGTTTTATACAAATGTGTAACATTATCGATTAAAGAGTACGCTAAAAAAGTATCCATAAATTTGTACCTCACTTTAGAAGGTATGTAGTTAAGACCTACATAGCCAGATATGCCCCCCAGGGCTAGGGAGTGTGGGGGAAATGCTCTCGGATACGGGAACGTGGGGGGAGCATGGGGGGAGCGTGGGAGTGTCCCTGGGCTGCGGAAATGTCCGGATAGGTTTGGGTGACATATCTGAGCATTTCCGCAGCCCAGGGACGCTCCCTCGGTGTATCCCCATGCTTCCAAACATTAAAAAAACATTTTTTTTTTTTAATTTCAATTTCGCCCAATGAAAGTCAAACATGAACTTCAAAATACATTTAAAAACAAAATGAAGTGGATTCCCAACCCTAAAAGCAGCATTCACTCTTATTTTATCAAAAGTTGCATGAACCCCTCCGATGCTGGATGGCTTGTCGTGCCACAAATAATATTGCCAAGGGGATTACAAGACATCACACCATTACAATTGTTGGAGGTATGGATGTTCACTTCACCTCCTAACACATTGCACATTTGTTCACTCTTGTTCACTCTTGGACTTCAAAATACAACTATGGACGTCATATGGAAATTTTATTTAACTTTTTTTTTTCCTCTATACATATTATGTGGTTAATTTTGCTCATATGGCTATATTTTTATATTTTTAATTTTTTATATATATTTTTGTACAGCTGTATCCAAACGCATCCAAACTCCCAAAAAAAAATCCCCGTATCCCGATATCCAATTCTTGTACCCGTATCCGTATCGGCAACCTAGGTTAAAACCCCTTTCATAGTCATGCAAAGATGATGCAATAACAAATGTCGAGTTCAACATGCCTATAGTTTGAAGTGAGAAGCTTCAGACTGGAGGCAAGGTAAGCAACATAATGCAACTTCCATAACACTGGATGCTCCCAAAGATCCTTCAACTGTTTTAGCAAGGTTAAGTGATCCAAATTCCATCTAAAATGATAATAGATTTCAGTCCAATTTTTGAACTCAACAGAAAGCAAATACAGTTAGAAAAGCCACAGGACTGACAAACATATCAAGCCCTTACCACTATTGTTACATGATAATCATTACCAATGCAAGTAACAACAAATTATACTAGACTTCTTATTGATAAGGAGACTACTAAACTGCCAATTCAGGCATAACTATGAAATTCTACACACAGTTGCTTATGTGTCCCTTGGATGCATGCTACAGCGATGCTAGGGTTTAGGTCATGATTTAGAACCCAAACAGTTATTTCAACCCAACTTACAATGGAAATGTACTCAGAATTCTATGAACAACTGAGTCAACAAAGATAATCTTTTTTATTAGCTGAGCAAATCCCCATAGCTATATTTTGCTTTACAGAACAATCAACAATAAATGAATCCTAACTCAGATTTTCACAAGTAATATATGAGAAACAAGAACAATCAAGTATTACAAGTTCTCCCTAAAAGACTAGGCTAAGCAGGGGCACAATATAGTCATTAAGTAACAACCACTATCAGTACATTGTGATACTACATGTAGTAATCAACTGAACTACACAATCCTTATTGAGCAACAGTAGCTAGTGTACTTGAACCACAAAAAGTTTTCTCTACACGGATCACAATCCAATGATAATGAGAGTACAATCTGCCCTAGTGCCTCAAAGATCATTGGCACTGTTGTAAAGTACACTCAATAAATCCAGCTCTCAGAACAACCATCTTGGACCGTGTACAAAAGAGAAGCAAAACATTCAAGCATGCCAAGCGAAGTCTAACAATCAGAGAGAGATACTTTATAAACAATTGCAACCCGAGCAACATAGATTTACTTGAAAGAACTCACAACCTGCACTAAGGCATTGCAATGAGACAAGTTAACACAAAGTTGGCGATGTTACTTCCCTTCTAAGTAAGCATTTTGACCACATTAGATCAATAAACAAGCAAAGTAATTTCCAGAACTGAGTCAGAACAATAAGTTGCCTTTAAACGAATGAGAACTCTCTCACGCATAATTTTCTTTAGATGCATCTAGCACAATCCAGCAATGTATTCGAGGAAGCGTGATACAAACCTTTCCATAATACCAGCAACATTGTCATCTTTACTAATAAGATCACATGGGAACAAAACACTTGCAATACTTTATTTATTATCCTTCAAGAGTCAAGCATCAAGCCAACAGGGATATGCAGTCACAATATTTCTAAGTGGTGTCTAGATTTCTTCACAAAAAAGTATGCTGAAAACATAACGCATGTCACAGATAATTGCACTAGATCCCAGCATTCAAAAAATGCATAGCACATCATGTACAAAACATTTCATTAACCAATAACCACATACTAGTAAAAATCTGTACTTCTAAAAGAAGGTAATTTTAGCATTGTTGACGCAGTGGATTGCACCCTTGACAGGAGGCTGAGCTCTTGTCTTCCACGCGTCAAAATGGAAACTCCTTTCTTGCCTGTGAGCCTGGCAAAACTGGGGGGAGAGTCTCTAGATAAAGGCTAGCTCCCTTTGATGTATCTCTGAGGTCCTGGGTTTCCTACTGCTAACAATTGGGGGGGGCGGGGGTGAAAAGACAGAAGGATGCTGAAAACAGAACCTAAACTAAATGGTGATACACCAAAAAAGATGATCTACTTAGCTTGAGCATATACTTTTCACCAAGAACAAGCTGATATACACTTCATTTGATATGAGAAACTCTTCTACATCAGTGAGCTAGGGATCCTCTGGAGATATAAGGGGAAGAACTATCAGAGGTGTTCTGAGACACACTATGGCAGTCTGTTCACATACACCTATACTCTGCTGCAGACACTTCTAGCAGACCTGCAAAAGAAGAACTCACAATACACTAGATATGCTGGAATCGTTCCGTGAAAGCATAAGGAAAATGACTTAACACAAAACAAAAACATAGACATATACAAAAGTGCAAGCTCAGATAGAGGTAAAAATGTTGTCTTGATTCAAGGCAAAATCCAGCAGAGCTCCGCCTTACAAGCCAAGAGATATTGGCAGAGTTCTGCCTTACAAGCTAAGAGATATTTTCTCAAATGAGAAGTTTACAATATATAGAGAGAGAAGAAGTAAAGGCGCCCCTTTGGAAAAGACTTTCACGCCCCTTTTTTACAAGTGGCCCATGTGCGTTGAGAGCATCGGGAAGAGGAAGTCGCCGTTGTTGAATGCGGTGTTGGCTGTCAGTCTTGACTTTAGCGTTCAAACATTAATGTGAAAGCATGGGCCACGCCTCTTTTCTGCAAACAAGACTGCTCCTTCAAGATATTCACGCGATTTGTCTGCTCATAAATGCAAAGTGGAGAAAATAGGGTGCGCCGTTTACTGTTTGCGCTCCTTGATGACCACTTGGTGGAGATTGTTCCAACTGCAAGAATAACTCGCCTCCCTTTTGCCACCTGGGCTGTTTTGTCCACTTCTGCACTTTGTCTCTTCCTGGCTTTGTCTTTTCTGGCTCCTTCGGCCCTTGCGGCTATCTTCCCAGCCTTGCTGGCTCCTTGGGCTCTTCTCTCAGCAGTTCTTCTTTTTGGCCTTAAGGCCTTTGAATGCATTCGGGTCCGCGCTCAAGCCTTTAAAGATCAACGGCTATTTCATTGCCATAAAATTGACGTCTGCGGGCCCGTCACTGGGCATTTGAACTTCCAACGGCTAGTTCGTAGTGCTCGATTTTGACGTCTTCGGGCCCGTCACCCTCCTTGGCAATTCCTTCGGCTTTCTTGTTTGATCCTTCCCAAAGGGGAAGTGTCCCTTTGGCTTTGGAGAAGTGCCCCTTCATTTTTGGCCGAGAGTCCCCCGCAAGGGTACCTGCCCTTCGAGGTCCTTCGGGCTGCTTTTGATAGTCACATCCTTCGGACAAAATGTCTGAAGGAATTCCTTCGAACATTTTGTCCAAAGGAAATGTTTCCTTTATGCTTTTCGCTTACCCCTTTTTCCGTCGGCTTTTCTTTCGGCCATTTTTCCCGCAGCTCTTTCTCCGAATTTCTTCGGACTTTTTGTCCGAAGGAATTTTCCTTCGAACATTTTGTCCAAAGGAAATGTTTCCTTTATGCTTTTCGCTTACCCCTTTTTCCGTCGGCTTTTCTTTCGGCCATTTTTCCCGCAGCTCTTTCTCCGAATTTCTTTGGACTTTTTGTCCGAAGGAATTCCTTCGAACAAAAGTCCGAAGAAAATCATTTCCTGCCTTTGCCTTAGTCTTTTTCATTTCCGCGGGATTTTCTTCCGAAGGATTTCTTCAGACAAAATGTCCGAAGGAATTCCTTCGGGCATTTTATCCGAAGAAATTCTCCATCTCTTGCCTTGAACAAATCCGAAGGAATTCCAACTTTTCTGCCTTGTTCACTTTTCCGTAGGAAAACTTACCCTTTCAGCCTTCTTTCCAAGTGCTTTCCTGCCCTCCGCAAGGGTTGTTTGGCCTCTAAAATTGCCTTTCGAAAAAGTTGCAAAGGTCCTTTTGTCGCCTAAGTGTTGGGAACTTGTCTTTTTCCTGCAGAGTCTGTAGAAATAACCCTGTAGAGTCCGTAGAAACAAGCCTGCGGAGTTCGTAGAAACAAGACTTGTGCAAAATCAAAATTGTACTGGTTCAGAACAGCAGGGAAAAAGGGGGACCAATTTTGGCATGCAGGACCAAAATGGTCAACAAGCATCAAGAACCCCTTTTGAAGCACACAGGGAGCTTAACATAATGGAGGTCTTCCCATCAAAATACAATGAGTCATCACAACAAAGTCATAAGGAACAATGCCTAAAGGACAGGCAAGCCACAAAGCTAAAACAGTCAATATTTTTTTTCAGGAGTCCATTCATTTCAGGATCTGGTCTGCTACAATCTATCATTGGACAAACACAAGATGAGCAACACCTTATTGTATGCAATGCTTAAATTCAGAGCGTACCCACATATCATTAGCATGTTTACCACAAAATCCAAATGAGCAATACCACAGAATAAACCCAGCAAAGCAACAGAGAAGAACTGTTGAATAACTTATCCATTTTTATTATCATTAATTCCGAATACAGTGTTCTTTTGCCAAGATACAAGCGACTGATCATCATCAAAGAAAACAATCATACAACTGAAAGTAAGCAAATTCGTAGTAGGAGAAAACAGCCAAATGATCAACAATATCATTTACAACCACAAAATACTCAAAACCCCGAGTTGGGTCAATACCGTCATAGATCCAACATTCAAAGGAGATGTTAATTTATATAAGGAGCACAGAGGCACATAGATGCAGGGATAAGGTTCAACTTTTCAAATAACCAAATTGCATTAATCAAAGCACAATACCAGATGAACTGACAACCAATGCAGTCCAGGTTCTACAATTTTATGCATGCAAGGTCATTTCTCCACAAAAGGAGATTGAGCAACACAAAGAGCATTACACCACCAATTCATAGGCAGGGTCTATTAGCCAAAACACAGGGAATACTTCTAATAGATCTATGAACCATGAAAGTGTTTTGCCCTAAACCAAGGCATATATTCATATATGTATACTTGAGTCTATTTATACAAGTTTATATCCCGAATGGGGTATTACATCTATATGGAGTTTGCCATACTTGCTATAAGAAATAATGCACAAAAGCTTAACAAGGAAGGAAAGATAACGTGTCTATAACTAGAGACCAGGCTCCACCTTCCCATCTTCTTCATTGTTTTTCCTCCCGAAACTACCTTTCCTTTTCCTTTTCAGTTTTCATTCCAGCACATCACATATTTTGGAAGCATACCCAAACTGCTATTTAACTTCGTGTTAGATTCCATTGCTATCAAAAATAATAAAAGCTTTGCAGAGTGGATACCCAAAATTAGCTTCCACTGCATTCCTGGCAGCAGCCAAAACACAAGTCCCTAGTTTTTCCTCTCCTCTACGCCCTAAGGCTCGAGGTCAATGAATGGAAAAAAGATCAAATCAACTCAAATCATGCCAAAACCCTAATCATGAAATGATCATTGTCTCAAGGCTAAGGTCAAATACCATAACAAGGCTGTGACCTATCATGGGTCAATAAGACCTTTTTACCAACAATAAGACCATGCAATGTAATATAATTATTAAACCTTTACACCATGCAACATAAGCTAAATAAACCAAACATTATGTCTTTAGCTTTGTAATACAACATGCCAAGGCCACTCAAGGCTTAAGCCATGATAATGCTCATGACTCCCACCTTGATTAAAAAACACAACATGCCCAAGCACTATTTTGTTTAAGAACCCTTGTAGGTAATTGTTGTCTAAGATCCGACGAGACTAGCTTGCCCATAACAGAGGTGCTCATAAAAGCATAGTGAGCACAATTGGCTATAAGAAAATGATGGCCATTGAAAGCAGGAAACAATAAGTACATGCCGGTCGAAGTAAGCAAGAAACACATTAAAGCGGTTCTCCTACCTTTATGCTCTAAGTCTCGCCCCATATAGTTGCGGGTTAAGACAAGGATATGACGTCACCTACCTAAAATCAAATATGCTAACCAGTTTGCATTTGTGGTAGGGAGACAAATAACTGATGATGTTATTGAAGTTCAAGAGTTCATCCATTCTCTCGAAACTCAGCATAGACCAAGGATCTTAATAAAACTTGTGTTCCCAAAGAATTTGATCGATGTAATTAGGAAAATATTGTCAACACCCTTCAAGATTTTGGTTTCAGCAGATCAATAATTGAATGGATCACCAGCGATATCAAAACACCAATGTTCTCGTTTTCCATAAATGGTAAAATGGAAACTCCTTTCCTATCCACAGAGGGCAACTAACAAGGCGATCCTCTTAGCCCTTACCTCTCTATAATATTGCGGGAGACAGTTTTCTGCACTCTAGCTTGTGCCAAGGAAAAACAGCAAATTTATCGTCTCCCAGAAATGAATCGTAGGAACATATTTGCAAACTTCCATTTTGTGTATAACACGCTTCTCTTCTCCATGGTTATTCTGAGGGACGTCAAGTCATTACATTCCTTTCTTGCAAAGATTCAACTAGCATTGGGACAGCACATTAATTAGAAAAAAACTCGTCTTCTTTTTATTAATGTTACCCCCAAGAGACTAGGGAAATCACTATAATTCTGCAGTTCCAAGGACATTTTCCTCTTCACTATTTGGGATTTCTCCTTCATATGTAGAATATGGTCAAATAATGGAATGTTTTCCAGCTACAAAGTTATCTCATTGGACTCACAAATGGCTTTCCTTTGCAGGTAAATTGCAACTCCTAAAATCAGTTTTAGAGCTATTCTCACTATATCAGCTACAATTCCTGCCTCTACCATTGAATGTAAAGTTCACTCTAGCAAAAAATCAGCATAAATTTCAATGTGATGGGGTGAACACTCAGCATACATATCCTCTTTTTTCATGGGACAAAATCTGCTAGCCCAAGCTCCATGGAGGTCTAGGTCTCTGTAATCTATCCCACTTCAATGAGGCTCTTTCCACATGTACTGCTTGGTGTCTTTGGAAAATTTCTCAAGTTGTTTGAAGCAAGATCATATAGTAAAAAAATTTATGCCCAACAGATAGTCCATGCGTAATGAATTGGCGATCATGTCTATCAAGAACTACCAAACATCTTAAGGCTTGCATGCTTAACCTTATTATAAATATCACTTGGCTTGCTGGAAAAAAAATCTCCATCACTCTTTTGGAAGGCAGTTTGAAACACTGGTCAGCACCCCAAAGCACAGATTTGAGGGATCTTCAGTGCACTCTCCAAAACTATGGATTGTGGTCTATTGCTGATTATTGTAAGAGGAATGATTCTTCCATTTTTGTAATCTCCCCCTTTTTGGCATAGCTTGCTTATAGACCCTTAGCTTGGTTTTGTTCTGACATGGCTAAGGGAAAGAATGAAAGGGGAACAATGAGGGGGCCATTCAAAGAGCAAAAAGGTGAAAAGGTACTTTAAGTATTCTAATTTTCAATTGAGTTGTGCAAAAGTGCTTTTGGTCTATATTTCACTGAAGTTGGGGACCTTTAAAGTTCATGGGAGCCCAACCCCTCAAAAAGGTAATTCAAAAAATAAATTTGCTTATGATTCAAAAAGTCATCTCCCTCCATTTTGAGTGTTACCTTGGGAGATGGATATAAGAGAGAATTGAAGGGTCATTTGAAAGTTATGCATATTTTGAATATTGAATTATTGATCAAGTATGTCAAGTTTGTTCACCATAAATTGAAAACGAAAACCTTCAAGTATACTAGGGTTTGAGGACAAAAACCTCCATTCCTTCATTGTCGGCAGCTCTATTCAAGGGCTATAATTATGCTTCAGATATGCATGGTTGCATGCAATTGGTCTTACAAAGGTGTTTTGGAACACCATCTTCATTCAAGGATTGAGCGAACTCATTAGAGAGCTGGAAAAATACAATTTGCAGGTCAAAGAAGGACGAATAACCTAGGGCAGCAAGGAGGCTCCTTAAGCACTGACAACTTCCCTTGAGGGTTGGGTGAGTACCTTAGGGCATGCTTGGGCTTGTTCCAGTGATAAAAAATAGGTGAAAATTTGATAATAATATTTCTAATATTATTATTATATTTTTCTATTAATTTTACATGTTGAATTTGGATTATTTGAGGGGTGGTTCCAAGGAAAATAATTCATAATTATTTATATTATTTTTCCTAGTGGAGTGATTCACCTAGAAGGGTTTTAAGCACACTTTTGGGCTCTAAACTTGGAGGGAATAAACATATATTTTCTGATTTATATTCTGAAAATTATTATAATAATTTTCCAATATTGGCCACTTGCTTTGGGACACTTGGAGGGCTTGTTGAAGGGCAAGTTGAAGGATTTAATTCTATATATTTTTCCAAGTGTGGAAAATTCATTGGAAGGGCTAGTTTGACAATTTACAGCCCTATTATGATGATTAGAAGCCCTGATAATTTGCATAATTAGTTGGGAGTGTGTGCAAGGGTTTTAAGGTAGATTTGAAGAAGAAAAAGCAATTGTACCGGCATAATAAAATTAGAATTATTGCAAGGGTAAATTTCAGCCTCATCGCCATTCCACTTTGCCACAAAAGAGGTATTTTATTTCAGTTTTATACTCAACATTTTGGGGGTTATATTGGAGTATTGTTATTTTGCTGGTTTTTTGGGTTCAGATTTCACATTGTTCTAGTTTTACATAAAGGTTTGTTGGAAAACCCTTATTTTGCTTATTTGTCCCATTTGGGGACATTACACTTTTCCAATGGGATGTTGATAAAATTACAAAATCTAGTTTCCACTTTCCACAACTCACATAAGTTTTTTTTCCAAAGCTAGTTGGCAAACCTTTTGTCCTCACCGGTTTGCTTGACTCATAGATATGGCCTTATACAAACAGTGTTTATCGTACAATGACTACGACATATCACCATTTGCAATAACCTACTTAGAAAAAATTTTAACAATGGCAATATTTGTGGGACCTTTCTGCTTGGCCTAAAATAAAAGGTTATCTTTAGCTTTTTTTGCATAACAGTCTCCTCACCATCAATAATCTTCAATGAAAAGGATGGGTGGGGCCTAACATTTGTCTCAATTGTTATCATGTTGCGCAATTACATTGACCACCTCTTTTCCCAATGCTCATTTACTACTCAACTCTGGAGTAAGGTTGCCCTTCTCTTTGGCTGTGATAATTTGATTTACAACACCTTAAGGAAAAATTTCAGGAATGTAGATATTGCAGCTGATGTCACAAATAGTGCCTATTTCTGTATGCTTGTATATCTAGAACGAACAGGCTTCCAAACTTTTTGAAAACACCAGCAATATCAGGGCTCAAGTTTTGGTCAATACTAAAACTCTGATTAAAGTCACTGCTCTTATGGCACTTAAAAATTGCTCAAGAATCTTCTAAGTATGACAGATAATCACCTTGCATCTAAGTGGACTCTCCCTTTCTACTTCAAATTCAAATGGCTAAATGTGCTTCCAAAAAAGGTTTGGTATCCATATCACATATGGTTTGTTAAGCTCAATTTAATGGAGCATCTCATGGCAATCCAGGTGTTGACGCAATGGATTGCACCCTTGGCAGGATGCCTAGCTCCTGCCTTCCACACGCAACAATGGAAACTCCCCTCTCGCCTGTGGGATCGGCGAATCTGGAGGGGAGAGTCTCTAGATAAGGGCTAGCTCCCTCTGATGTATCATTTAGGCTCTGGTTTCTCCTACTGCTAACAAATAAATGTAAAAAAGGGGCGGGTGGGGGGAGGACGGGGTTGAAAAGGGAGAGAGAGATGCTGAAACAAAACCTAAACCTAAAAATAAAAGGGATGATACACCAAAAAGCTTGATCCACTCAGGCCCAAACATACACTTTTCACCAAGAAGAAGCGCCCATACACTTCATCTGATGTGGGAAACCCTTTTGCATCAGTGAGCTAGGGGTCCGTAGAGATACAGGGAGGAAGGAACTATCAAAGGTGTTATGAGACACACTTTGGCAGCCTATTCACATGCGCCTCTATTCCTGTTGCAGACACTTCTGGCAGACCTGCAGAAAAGAAACTTCTAAATGCGCTAGACATGCTGGAATTGATCTGTGAGAAGCATAAAAGGAAATGACCTAACACAAAAAGAAAACATAGAAATGTGCTTGAGTGCAAGTCCAGATGGAGGTAAAAATGCTAAGTCCTGATTCAAGGTAAAAACTGGCAGAGTTCTACCTTACAAGCCCGAGAGATTTTTGGGCAGAGTTTTGCCTTAAGGCTGAGAGATGGATCCTTTTCAAATGAGAATTTTTACAATATATAGAAAGATGGGAAGAGAACTTGGTGCTCCTTTTGAAAAGACTTTGGTGCTCTTTGACAAGCTAGCCCATGTGCGCTGAAAGCATCGGGAAGAGGAAGTCACTGTTGCTAATATCATTCTTCTAGAAGAGGCCTACTGGAACCATGTTGTATAATCGCCGAACTTGACTTTGGCGTTCAAGCATTAATGTGAAAGCACGGGTTGCGCCTCTTTTCTGCAAACAGACTGCTCTTTCCAGATATTCACGCAGTTTGTCCCCTTATAAATGCAAACTAGAGAAGACAGCCCGCGCCATTTGCTGTTTGCGTCGTTTGGTGACCATCTGGGTATAACTCGCCTCCCCTTTGCCACTTGAACTGCTTTGTCTTTTCCTGCACTGTCTTCTTCCTTGCCTTGTCTCTTTCTGGGTCCTTCAGCCCCCGAGGCTATCTTCTGGAGGGTCGCTGCGTTCCTTGGGCTCCTTTCTGGTTGGCGCTCAAGTATTTTAAAATCAAACAGCTATTTCACCATCTTAAAATTGACTTCCGCGCACCCGTCATTGCTTGAAAACCAACAGCGAGTTCGCCATGTTTGATTTTGACGTCCTCGGGCCCGTCGCCCCTTGGACTTTCGTCGGCTTCCTGCTTCGGCCTTTTCTGCGGATTTTTTCCCTTCGGATTTCTTCCCCGCGGGCTTTTTTCGCAGAATTTTTTCTCGCGGACAAAAGCCTGCGAGAATTGTTTTGGCCGCTTTGATTTCTTTCGGGTTTTCTTCCCCAGGTCCTTTTGAGCTCGCGACTTCCCGAATTTCTTCGGACTTTTTGTCCGATGGAATTCCTTCGAGCAAAAAGTCCGAAAGAATTCGTTTCTTTCCTTAGTCCTTTTTTCGGGATTTTTGTTTGCAGCTTTTCTGAATTCTTTCGGATTTTTTGTCCGAAGGAATTCCTTCGGACAAAAAGTCCTAAGGAATTATGCCTTTGCCTTTCGACCGCCTTGAACAAAATTCTGAAAGAACTTACCTTTGCGGCTTTCTTTGTGGCGTCTTTGAAGTGCTCCCTGCCCTCCACAAGGACTCTTGAACCCAAAACTGCGCTCCGCAAGGGCACTTGTCCTGCAGGAGACTTGAACTTTTGATTGAACCGCTCCTTTGAACCAACCGTTGAACCAATTGATTGAACTGGTTCAATGGTTCAAACAGTTGTTGAACCAAGGCATGAACCAAGCTTTGAACCGAGCGTTGAACCAAGCTCGTTGAATCGAAGCCGATGAACCCGTTGATTGAACCAAAAGCCGTTGAAACGTTTGAATTGAGCCGAGCCTTTGAACTTTGCCGATGAACTTTTGCAGTTGAACCGAAGCGTTGAACCGTTGTGTTGAACCAAGGCATTGAACCGAAGCATGGAACCGATTCAATGGTTCAACGGTTCAAAGATGCTAACCTTCCTTGTGAATTTCTTCAGACAAGAGTCCGAAGAAGCTTTGTAAAACCTTGCACTCTTTGAATTGGTTCTTCATCTGCCGAAAGACTACACCTGCAGAGTTCGTAGAAGTCCCTGTGAAGCCCGTAGAAAACCTGCAGAGTCCGTAGAAATGGACCTGCAGAGTCAGTAGAAATGGACCTGCAGAGTCTGTAGAAATCCAAGCTCTACAGAGTCCGTAGAAATGGACTTGCAGAGTTCATAGAAAACCTGCAGAGTCCGTAGAAATTTGCAAGACTCGTGCAAAATCAAAAGTACTGGCTCAAAATAGCATGAAAAAAAAGGGGGACCGATTTTTGGCCTGTTGGGCCAAAAATGGTCAACACCAGGTCCGACAAGCATTGGTGGGGTCATTCAAACTTCCTCTGGTAGATATGGTTTCAGCTTTGTTCAAAATATTGAAATCCATACCAATAATTTAGGAGAGCTAATTTTTGTATACAAGCATCTAGTCAGCAGTCGAGAAAGGTCTCTCCTGGCTTTATATTGAGGCGTTCTTGAGTATCAATATAAAGAAATTCAAACAAGCTTGACAAAAACCACAAAGCATCAACACATTCAAGAGTGCCTCTTCCCCAACTACACACAATTGGAATATGCATGCTATTATTCATAAAATTGTTTCTAATCTACACCAAATGGATGTTGTAGAGATTCAACACCAATAACGCAAACATAACACTATAGCAAATTCATTGGCTAATTTTACACTAGATTTTCTTTCTCACTCAAATTGTAATTTATTTAATGGTGAGGTGACTCTTCCCATCTAATGTCCCCTTCCGGTTGAAATACCGAATTATGGGATTTATCAGCAAACCCTTTTTAAGGAATAAATATGAGATTCTAAATAAACCCTGGGTTCTAAAAATTAAGGATAAATCCCTTTTAACTTGGAATTTTATAGAAATAATTAAAGTGGTTGAACGCCCACGGAGAGCATAAGTTTTATTGCAATGCAAAGTACAAAACAAAATATATTGGTTGAAACCCTAGCCCAAATTATGCATGTAAAATTTGGAATTGTAACCCTAGATTTTTATGCCCACTTGGCATTTACAAATAAGAAACCCTAAGGGTAGAACTTGTGGTTGTACGGCTGACCGTAGAGATGAATTGGTTGGCTGGAAATGGCATCCAAGCTAGCTGATGATGACATCAAAAACTGAAAATGACTGAATGGGAGGTACAATTGGTTAGAGATTATGTATAGATGTCTGAAGAATGATGTCCTAGCTGCCAGCAATGTCCAGAAGTCTGAAATGATAGGTCTAAAACCCTAGTACAGTTGTAGTGTCATTGTAGCAATCTTATTTAGGGTTGATATCATTGTAGCGAATTGATTTAAAACTGAAAATGATGACGTCAACAATGGAGGGTTGTATGGTTGTTGCCTTGGCTAGTACAACTAGTCAGAAACCCTTGCACCAACCTCGGAAGGAGATGGAAATATGATCAATCTGCCAGATGATTCTCCCAATATTGAATTTTGACAATATCTTGATTTGAAAGCACACCTCACAAGACCAGAGTGTTTTCGTCCTTACGTCTCCTTATCCACCGGAGAGTTTCCATCCTCAGAGGCTGAAAGCTGAAGCAGACGCTCAAACATGGAAAATTGTAATTGATAATAGGCAAAAGATGATCTCCCATGAACCCAACACCCCTCTTTGTACCTTTATTTGCACTTTTGCCAAAGAAAGTGTCCAATAAGCTTCTAGAAAAGCAACGCCCCCTTTTTTATTTTTATTTTGGCTTATTTTATTATTAATAATACAATTAAATGTCCCTTTTTATTATGAGTAGGCTAAGACAAGTTTTTAAAAAAATGTATTATTATTAATTATTTCCCTAATTAAAATATTTCCAAAAGGGGACATGGCATCCCACTACTATCCAAACATTCATGAACTTAAAGAAGAAAGCCACCAGTCATTATCCCAATGAATAATTGAGTCCTCATGACTCCCACCTCCCACTTTTAATTTAGATTTCCCACATCCTTGTCCCAATTATCTGTAATGTCCCTTTTTGGGCAGATTTAGAACAATTTGCATTTTCCAACAAACCCTAACATAAACACATCCAACTACTGATTTTATGATTCAAAACCTAAGCAAATTAAATTCAGAATTCTGGAGATGCCAATTTTGGGGCACATATACCATATTTTATTCAACAAAATACTTGCCAAAATTTATAACTATTACAGCCCAATAAAGTATCTTCAAAACTCAAATTTTTGATCAAATGAATGGCTGGAAAATTTAATAAAAATACCAATTCAATATTCATGCCCTTAAACAACAAATTTGGTTTTGTTTTGCCTTACAAATGGCACTTTCAAACCCCATGGGGGTTCGCTGTCCAAAGAATTCAGATCGCTACCCTTCTAGGGCTTTCAAACCCAGTTGTTCCCCTCTATATTGTTGCGCCACTCCTTAATGCCCTGTACCATTGTGTTGTACTTGACAATGGTGTTTAAACACCCCAAACTTACCAAATTTGTCCAATATGACCCCTGAAATGGGGCCACCAAGCTGAAGGTTGAAGTTTTTTGTCCTCAACGTCATTTTTCCAAATAAGGTTTTCGTCTCCTATGGAAGCAAGTCAAGCAAACTGCTCAAACTTAGGATTTAATTTGATAAAAATATCATGATCCTTAAACATTCTCCTTCTTATCTTTTTATATCCTTCCCCTCAAAAAACTTTTTGAAAATGTGAGCTTTCCACTTGGAGGGAAAGCTAAATATTCAAAAAGCAACTTTATTATAAATTACTGTTGTAGCATAGAATTGCACCCTTGTGGAAGAGTTTTGCAGGCTCTCTCACTCCCAGCTACAAGCGTTGGGACAACCTCAGGCTGTGGAAATCCTGTAGTGAGGTTGAACCTCTAGGATTTTTAATGAGGCTAGTTCCTCAGATGCTTCACTTTAACTTGTCCCCATACACGTTAATCAAGGAAAAGGGAGAGGAAGATAACATGAAAGGGAAACCTAAGCTAAGGACGGTCATGCACCAGAATATGAAATGATCCACTTTTAGCATGGAATCTTTAACCACTACTGATGAACCCAACCAAGACGCCGACTATTCCGATCTTATCTCAAGGCCATACGCATGAATATTTGTGTGGAGGTCAAAAGGGAGCCCTACGATTTGAAGGACAAAAAGGAATAGGTCTGTATAAGACACTATGAGTTAGTGACACTTCAAGGAGGCACTGACGTCTAGACACTTCACACAACCTGCACAAAACCAAGAGAATCAAACAAGATGCTTGAAAAGATTATAGATGATGAACAACAACATACATTCTACAAATAAAATCCAAATGTGCGCATTTGACTTCAACCCAGAATCAGAAAGTTTATCTTATATTGCTTCAAGAGAGTTTTACAAAGCGATTTTGAGAGAATCCCTCTATCTCCAGTCGAGGATGCATTTTTTAGGCTCAAAGACCTCTATATATAGCAAAAAAGGATGAGAGAAGGGGACTGCGTGAAAAATGGAGAGAGAAGTCTTGAATTCGCTGCAACCACCACCATCATCCTTCTTGATCATGGAATAGCCGTCCAAGGTCACCGCCAATCTCCTCGAGCCCATCGTGCATTCAAGTTGCCTTTGGTGGATTTTGAGCGAGCCATGTCACAAGGTATTGTATGTCTCCGCTCGGCGCGAATGAGTCGATCCCTGCATTAAGACTCAGCATGCTTCTTTTACCTTCGCGTGTCCTCCCTGAAAAAGGACGAAGTCTCCATATCTTTGAAACTAGACCCAGCCATGCTGCCTCTAATTGTGCAGCCGTTTGTTGGGAATGATGGCCATGTCGAAGGATGAGAGCCTTCATTAATTCGCACCTACCAACTCCCACCAATCACTTGGGCCTTCCTTTGCTTTGATTGGTCGTCAGACGCTAACTTGGATCTTTGATTCGCACCGACGATCTTCCTGACATGGATCCCTGCAAGCTGTTGATCTCCCCACCAGTCGGATTTACTCATGCCACTTGTCACTGTCTGATTAGCCCTCCGGATTGTTGACTATTTGATTTAATCTCGTAGCCCCGAAAACCTGAGTTGCTCTTCTCAGTGTAAATCAGGGTTTCCTGACTACTTAACTTATAAAGTTTATAAGTTCTTTTAATCAGTTTTGACCATGGAGAATCCCAAAAACACTATTCAAGACTTATTCAAGTTTTCCAAGCTCTTCAACTTCGGGTTTTTCATTGCTCACTGCTTGCTTACTTCGGAGTTACCATTGCTTACAACTTATAAAACATTTTGAGTAATGCGGCTTGGAGAACCCGAAGTCTTCTTGGGAAACCCGATTTACACTAGCCATGAGTAATTTGGGTTTGTAAACCCGGATTACCCCTGATTGTAAAAACTGTACAAGTTGAGCTGTTGAGAGAACCCGATTTGCACTGGAAGGAATAAAAACACTTAGCTTCTCTGACTTGAAAAAATTTTAGCCTCTTCTAGATCTATTCCTGCAACTATTGCACATGCAAGGTGTGGCACTTGGAAAGCTCTTTTAAACTCTGCTCACATAGTCCTTCAAAATGGCTAAACCTTTTCCAAGGCCCGTATGTTCTTCTGAACTCATGTTTGAAATGCTTGAACTGTTTGTTTTCGTCATGAAAACTGCTCAAGAACCTTTTTTTTTGCTCTGCATACCTGTCCCTTAGAATTTGACAAAATATGCTTTAAGCAATCTTAAAGTGTTTCAAAATCTTTGTGAGAACTATAAGATCTCTTTGGTCCACTCCTTTCATCCAGAACATCTGTTCATTTGCTCATCCATTAGCAACTTGATCCACCTGGGTGCAGCTTGGTATGTGGGCCAAATTTGGCCAACACTTAATTTAGAGCTAACTTGCCCATGTCCAAAAAGGGTCCCATCTTTAAGTCAAAACAAATTAGAATCAAGTTACTGACGTAAGTCACTTTTTGATAACTAAGACATTATTTTTCTTTAAGTATTTAAAAATTATTTTTAATTTAATAATAATATTATTTTAATCTCGAAAAAAGGGACATTACAGTCCGTCCTTCCCAAATTTGTTTGCCTTCAAGCAAATGCAAGCTCCATTCCTCACTCCTTGTACCCTTCAACAAATACCAGGAAACCAAATCAACCTCAAGGATTCTTCATAGTGTGGACAAACTTCAACAAACTCTTCCACCTTTGTTGTAACAACATACTCTTCATCCTTTGCTTGGGTTGAAAATAAACTCAGTTGCTCCCACTCATGCTTGTCATGTCCCTGATCATTGTATTGTAATGTCCCCATTTTTTATCTAGACCCTCGTGGGACCCTTAGCCCATTCTTGTTTCCAATGGCCCCAGCCCTTGCAAGTATGCCCAAGTACATCTTTAGAGCTACCCAGACGTACCCACAAGGGTTGGGGCATACCTTGGGTGTTGGATGGGTGTACCGCCCCCCAAAAAAATGTTTTTTTAATTTTTTTCCTCCTTATTTCGCTTAATAAAAAGTCAAACACAGACTTCAAAAAACAAAATAAAGTATGAAAACCTCTCTGCAATTTCAATGGCTGGCTGTGTTTTCAAAACGTGAGCCTCAGTCGATTCATCTATATATTCTTTATTAGGGTTGTATATAACAGCTATGAAGGCTGCCAGAGCAAGTTAGCAAGTCTTCCAGTTATTTGATCGTGTTTCAGCCTTGCCAAAATAAAGGGAATAAATGTCTGTAACATGATCAAGACGAGGGAGAGGTTGAAATCAATAATGTCTTTTTTTGCTTATCCTCTATGTCCCAAAAATATGGTTCTCCGGGACTCTTTTTGTGCAACACATACAGTAAGATCATTTGCACAGGTATAATGCAAAAGCTCAACACGTGAATAAGCTCAAAGAAGAGAACAGGCCATGGTCTTAAGTTGATTTAACACTAGGTCATCTCATTGTAATCTTCACCAAACTACAGAGAGTCCATTTTCTTTTGTCCTTATTTCTGTCCATACATTGTAACATTTGCACTATGTACTTGTAATAAGACTAATCTAAGTTCGACAATTAAATATTATGATATTTGGCATCGAATTGTTAGTATTTTTGTGGTTATTTAACTTATTCTCTTTAGTCAACGTCTTAGTTTATCATTAAATCTTAGTGCCCGTAGATCTCTATTAAAATTATGGATGTCTATAAATTTGTTTAATTACAAAGGTATTGAAGAAACAGCTTGTGGTCCTAAAGCAATTCCAACATTAGTTTGGGTTATGCCTACCACATCTCGATATGAAATTACACTACAAATTACCAAATGGAAGAAAAAATTGATTCAAATCATCAAGGTATTTAATTTCCTCACAAAATCAAATTAATACATACTCTAAATGATAACATTATTTATTTTACTACACATGCAAAACATGAGGAGGAACATGTTATGTACCTTTTCAACCTATCCAATCATCATGCAAATAATGTAAAAGATCTAACTTGAGGTTGTCAGGGACAAAATGGGGGAGATACCTATGACATCCATTAGATGAGATCATAGGTAAGTCTCTTCCAAATTTTCAAAAATATATATAAAAAAAACATTCAAAAATCCAAGAAAAAATCAGCACCTACATGTTATATTAGCTCCTTAACATCTATGTGTTAGTTCCATGCTAAAGGATGGCATATTCAGTTACTCATAAATACACACATGTGTGTCACAATTATATTTGAGTGTGAGATGGACATACAAAAATACATGATTTATTCATATTTTGGATGTTGGGCCTTCTCTCTGTATACACAATATTTTTAAACTTTTATCGATTACTGACACTTTGTATCTTGTAAGAACCCATTGAGTTTCAATATCTTTGAGTGAATGACCTAAGGGGTGCATTAGGAAATGGGTGGGTAGATCATTGGTGTTCCATAGGATTGCTATCCCTTTTGACAATTATTATCTAAACACTTATCTCCTGAAACCATTATCCCTAAGCTTGTTCTTCTCTTTTGTACCCTTTCTAGTCTCTTGCTACATTTTATCTTCCTATTCCTCACCTTAATCCCTTTTTGTAGGTCAACTATACTAGGTCAACTGGGTCAACCCTATATAGTTTCAAGTTATTTTCACTTAGGAATTAGTTTGGCCTTTGGCCAACCTAGCTCATGACCTAGTGAATAATTGTTTGAAATTATGCTAGGTCTACTGGGTCAACCCTATCGTTTGAGATTTTTAGAAGGATCTAGGGTCAAATATGCCTATTTATACAAGTTCATTTACATCATTAATTAAGAGAATAAGAAGAATTAAGAGTGAATAAACATTTTCTTATTAACCATTCTACTTGAGATATGTTTCCACTATGCATATTATGTGGTTAATTTTGCTTATATGGCTATATTTTTATATTTTTTATTTTTTATATATATTTTTGTACGGCCCTACCCAGCCGTACCCAAACCCCAAAAAAAAAATTACCCGTATCCACGTACTCGATACTTGTACCCATACCCATACCTGTACCTGTATCGGCTACTTAGTTTTAGAAGGGTTAAGCTTACAAAAAGGTGAATATCTTGCTAAAAAATCATTCAAGTCATCTGAAATTTTGTAAGTAGATGATTGTATGTGTTTGTCAACTAATCCAAGTGGTCTCAATCCTTGAAAATCTCTGAAGATGAATATATAGAGGACTGTGTTTTGTAGACTTGTGGGTTTTATGTCTAGTTGGAGGATTTCATTCACCAAAAGTTGAAAATTTCCAAAATAATCATCAAATCATTATAAAATTTTGTAGAGAGCTGAAGGATGATGTTTTTGAAGTGTTGCAAGTGGTTTCAGATCTTGAGGAGCTCTACACAAAAACATATTCATGACAGAGTTTTTCTGCAAAACTTTTGGGAAGCTTAGAAACCCTGTTTGATAGTCCAAAAAGAGAGCATAACATCAAAGTGGAGTGAGAAGGTATGAAACCTAGTGTGGAGCTAAAGTACTCCATTTGTGAATATTTAAATGTGTTTTAAATAATTCAATACCTCTGTACTTCAAGTTATAGCTAATAGATCAGACTGCAAGTTTATGTTTAAAACTAAAATAAAACACAGTTTTGTATTCTAATGAAAGATTGATAGAGAAGGAAGCATGAAAGTTGAATCTTGAGGAGAGCATTAAAGAGTCACGAAAGAATCTTATAAGAGTTTATATTGAAGGAATAATGTACAAGATAATTTATCAGATCTAATGAGAAAGGACACAAGCCTGTGGCATGTAAGAAGGCCTAATTGTGACAAGGTCTAAAGGAACCCCTATTTATATTAGTTAAGTGTATTGATTGAAATCATTATTGTGAAGGTTTTAAAAAGTGTTGCAGGTTCAAATAGTAGTCAAGTGATTGAGTTACATCAAAGAAGACATCTAGAAGACCTAGAAGCTCTAGTTGGGTAGAGCTAGAAGAGGTCTACTTGCATTAGCCACTCAGATGAAGGTTGAAGGTTTTCCTCCTCAACTTCAATTTTCCAAAGAAGGTTTGCATCTCCTATAGAAGCAAGTCAAGCTAACTACCCAATCTTATGATTTAATTTGATAAAAATGACATGATTCTTAAACAATCTCCTCCTCTTTTTATATCCTTTCGCTCAAAAGACTTTTCGAAAAGGTTGTCCTTCCAATCGGAGGGAAAGCTAGAAATTCAAAAAGCAACTTTCTTATAGCTTACTTAAAGGCCAACTTGCCCTTGACCAAAAAGGGTCCCTTCTTTAAGTCAAAACAAATTAGAATCAAGTTCTCAACCCAAACCCTGAATATTTTATGATCAACTAATCATAAAAATTACAGAATAAAATAGCTGTCATAAATACCACCTTTTCCAGAATCTTGGAGCAATAATTATTGGGTAATTTCCAATAAAATAATAGAAATATTATGCAATATTCAAATATGATTTCTAGGCTAAATTAGCCTTAGAAATGGATGAATACAATGCCCAAAGCGGGTCGCCCAACTGTAGAAAAATCAAATAATTATTACTCACCAAAAGCAATCCCAAAGAGGGGTCTTCAACCTCCCAAAATGTAGCGCAGCCTAGGTTAGGGGTCTTCACACACATACAGTTCACTGCCCTCAAATTGCCTTAAACCCTAGTCACTTGGCTCCCCAAGCAAGTTGCCTCATTCTTGGACCAAGTCGTCACACTTGCAAAAGACAAATTGGTGTTCAAAACACCCTTAGATGCCAAGTACACTCAATACAACTTCCTCACAAACCTGCCCAATTTGGATATCAAGGGTTTCCATCCTCAATTTCAACCACTGAAGGTTTCCGTCTTCAAAGCAATAAGTCAAACTTTTTGTGCTTCAACTCAAAAATTCAATTATCAAAATTCATGGTGACCTCTCAATTGATCATCAAACCACTTTTTATACCTTTCTTTCCCATAATTCGTCTTCAAAAAGGGGTGCTCCACATGGGGGGAGAGTTAGTGTTGTTTTAAAAGAGATCATGCATTTTTCTCAATAAGGGTTAACCCCTGCTCAACAAGTCACTTTTAAGTCATAATTAGAAAAGATATATCAAAAGGTATCTTTTCATAACTTAAAAATAGAACCAAATTTTCCACTTTGATTTTACCTTTCCTTAGCCGACGGAAAACATCCAGGAATTCGGCTAAGGGTCTTCTCCTATTCTATGTTTAAAAGGGGGACATGACAATCCTCCCTGCCCAAAATTGTTTGTCCTTAAGCAATTACAACATCCATGGGGCTACCCCAACCATTGGTTTCACATAAAATCCATTTTTAGCCTCTTCCCATGGAAAGAAAGCCCTATTTTGAAGCCCTTCACTGTTGTACCTGTGAAAAAACTTTTGTACATGTGTTGGAAGTGTTGTGACAACAATGAATTGCTATCCCTCTCCCCAACAAGGGGCTGCCCCTGCTGTGCACCATATCACCAATCATGGGATAGCTATCAACACACTCTAAACTTGCTTCCCTGCTCAAAATTTTGCATATTTCTTGGGTTGGAAGCTCTCCCAACATGACTGAAATCAATTCCCCATTTTCACTAAACAAGGAACCCTTCATACATGCAAATGAAATGACAACTACAGCTATGTACCTTGTGTTTAGTTGGCTGTAATTGTGCATAACAGACTTCTTATGACCCCTAGTTATGAGCAATTTTGACAGGAACTCACCCTTTCGAAATTCCCCCATGCAACATGCCTTCAAAATGAACTTTATATCTGTCATGCTCATGCTAGAGAGGCTGGTACCATGGTTGGCAGCATGGTAAAAATGTGTACAGCTGCTACCCTTCATGGTTTTTCTTGTCAAACTCAGCCAAGCATGGTCTTCAGAGGAGTGCCTTACTTTTTCTTTGGTGGAACCTTCCACTCTTCCTTGTTGGAAACTCCATTTCCAGCCAATGCTCCACAAAGTTTCTGAGTGGCCCTCATTTATTGTGGTGCCGAGGCACCCACTATAACTTCCAAGGATCCTCATGGATCTCCCTTCAAGTCTATGGCGCAGGTTACCAATTGTCTGAAAAATGCAACTTTGAACATCATTGAAACCATACCTTTCTTGCATTCCCATTGAGTGCTCACCTTCCAAACTCTCATGTGAACACCATCAAAGCCTGGAATGAGGGAATACCTCCCTCTTTTGTCATTGCAAGTGTTCCTAATTATTTTCTCACCTTCGCTTGGTTGTCTATGATGAAGGAAGCCTTGCCATGATGTACAAAGAAAAACGAATCTTGCCAATGGTTCATTTCCATACATATATTTCCCCTCATGACCATTCAACCTAGATGACATACGGGCATGCAATAAATTTAAAACATTTTTATACCTTGAGTTGCCTTCAACTTGCCCATCTTTCCTTACCATATGAAGAGGGCTTGTGATCTCTTCAACATCTTCTATCTTAGAATTCAAAAAAGACTTCTTCAAAGCATGCACCTTTAAAAGGAGTTGAACACAACTATCTTGGTGCCGCTGTCCCAACACAGAAATTTCAGAATTTATAGCATTTACAAAACTTGCAAGGTTTGTAGTTCTTATTATACTTGATGTGGGTTGAGTTCCTGCATCTTGTAGGGGCTGTCCCAACACGGAATTTTCAAAATTTATGGCTTTAAAATGATCAAATTTGCAATTAATCAAGCCTGGGATTGACAACTCATAATTTGATTTTACCAAGTATAGCAACTTGAGAATGGAACAGCAGCTGCATAGTTGAAACCTTCATTCAACAACATGAATTGGGAGCATTGTAGTGACTGAAAACACTTCAAAGAAGGCTGAGAATCCTTTCCCCATGGTCACCAACAGGAAATTGCTCCTTCCCATGACTAAAAGGGCTTGCCAACCCACTTGTATGGGTGCACATGAACTCAAAATTCATATGACAGCAGCACTAAGACTGTAATTTTTACCTAGATCCCACATCAATATTGAAAATTTGCAACCCCCAATCCTTGAGTGTTCTTGGAGAAATTCCTTCCTCCATTTAGTGCCCTTTTATCTTACCCTCATTGTTAGCATGATCCTCATGAGGATCAAAATATTGTAATAACATAGTATGATGGTGATATAGCAAATCCTTGCTATGAAGATAATTAAATTGCTTACCTTTAGATGTTATTCTGAAAATTCTAGCCAGTTGGAAGCCATCATATGGAGCTAGTGAGGTATTTCCCTCATGTGCATGTTTCACAATGAGGTCTTCCTGGAATTTTTCTTTGCAACCCTCTTGCAAATCCGACTTTTCTTTATTTTTACCCATCTTTGGCAGCTCTTTTTGTTGCCCCAAACCCTGCTGATAGGGCTCCTTCTGCTGCCCCAAAGTGATTGATTTTTGATGTTCTCAAATTGCAACCCTAAGTTGCCCCAAACTGTTGTCCCTAGGCTGTCCAAAGGACCCCAAAGTGCTAATTTTTTGTTGCTCAAGGGGCAGAATTTCTTCATATTGCTCTATTGTCAAAGAAGGCCTCAACTTCTCATATTTTCTAACAACATTTTTAATCAGAACATGTGCAGTTGGAGAAAATTTATGTTATTGCCTCACATTAACCTCTAAGATAGATAATAATTGTTGAGAAAGATCATCACTCTCATTTACATTCAAAGTCATATTTTTTTGCATAGAAGTTACAATATTTTCTACATGATTCTCACTGACAGTTGCTAGGAAATGTTGAAACATTTCAATAATAAGATCATCACATTCCAAATCCAACAACAAAACACATGCCCTGATTTTTGCCATAGTTTCTAAAATTGTAACCCTCCTAGCAAAGGAAGGTCCTTTGTTGTCCTCTAGCCCTTGAAAACTCTCCACAATCCGTGGAAATATCTCCCTCATGGTCTTATTGTTGTAAGAAACCTTGGAAGCTGTAATTCTTGTAATTTCCCTAATACAACTGATAACCAAAAGCCTTACCTTTTTGTCTGGGTGTCTCAAGAGTTGGGGTTGGACCAACGAAATCATTAAGGGTTTCACCGCCCATTCCATTGTCACATAGGGTGATCGTTTTACCTTGCATAACTCATTTTTTACTTCTTCCAAGATGTTGATTGGGTCAACTATTGGTTGACACAAACGCTCTAGCTTCCTCCCTGCTTTGTAGAGATCTTTCCAAATTTCTTCTATCATCTCACATTAAAATTTTGATTTAACCCAAAAGCTGACAAGATCTAAGCTCTGATACCACTATAATATCCTCCAGGGCTGAAAATTGAACAAAAGGGTTTTCCAACAAACCCTATTTAAATATGCAATATTTTTTGATATTTACAGCACACCCTAGTTATCCAAAAATCTCACCAAAGTTGTGATAAGATATTTCAAACCCTAGCAACAATTTATGGGATATTATGAAGAACATTAGAGTATGAAATCAACCCTCAAAACCAATTCCTCAAGGAGCCAATATGCAGAAATTATACTGACCTTTGTAGATACCTTCTCAACCCAAACCCTAAATATTTTATGATCTACTAATCACCAAAATTATAGAATAAAATAGCTTTCATAAATACCACCTTTTCCAAAATTTTGGAGCAATAATTATTGGGTAATTTCCAATAAAATAATAGAAATATTATGCAATATTCAAATCTGATTTCTAGGCTAAATTAGCCCTAGAAATAGATGAATACAATGCCCATAAAGGGTCATCCAGTTGTAGAAAAATCAAATAATTATTATTCTCCAAACGCAGCCCCAAAGAGGGGTCTTCAACCTCCCAAAATGTAGCACAGCCCTAGGTTAGGGGTCTTCACACACACACATACAGTTTGTTGCCCTCAAATTGCCTTAAACCCTAGTTGCTTAGCTCCCTAAGAAAGTTGCCTCACTCTTGGACCAAGTCGCCGCACCTGCAGAAGACAAAATGGTGTTCAAAACACCCTTAGATGCCAAGAATGCTCAATACAACTTCCTCACAAAATTTTGCAATCTGGATATCAAGGGTTTCTGTGCTCAATTCCAACCACTTTGAAGGTTTTCGTCTTCAAAGCAATAAATCAAGTTTTTCGTGCTTCAACTCAAAAATTCAATAATCAAAATTCATGGTAACCTCTCAATGGATCGTCAAACCATTTTTTATACCTTTCTTTCCCACAAACTCTTCCTCAAAAAGGGGCGCTCCACTTGGGGGGAGAGTTAGTGTCGATTTAAAAGAAATCGTGCCTTTTTCTTATTCAAGGTTAAGTTAACTCATGATCAACAAATCACTCTTAAGTCATAATTAGAAAATATATTTATCAAAAAGGTATTTTTTTATAACTTAAATATAGAACCAAAGATTCCCCTTTGATTTTACCTTCCCTTAGCCGAAGGGAAACATTCAGGAATTCAGCTACGAGTCTTCTCCTATTCCATGTCCGAAAGGAGGACAGGACATAAGCTACCTCCACTCCTCACTTATGCCTTTACCTACTTGTTGACAATTCTTCCACAAGTCAGATTGTCTCTTGCCATTCGGAAAGTTCACGTCTCTAGCCAAGGAAGAAAGAATACATTGGGTAGATGTAGACTAATTGAAATACTCATTTACAAAGACCTTGGCTACAACAAGATTTCCTTCGAACAAAGAACGCTTGATTTTACATAGCTTCGGAAAAGTTCAAAGGACTGTTGCAAAATTTTGAAGGGACACTCAAGAAACCCGAAGGGTATGTTATCCTTCGAAAAAAGTTCTCTCCAGGAAATCCGAAGGAAAGAGCTTTGCAATAAGTCCACGGGAAATTACCCAAGAATAAAGACCAAGGAGGAGCCCGAAAATCTGAGAGAGCAGAAGTCAAGAAAACATAAAGTCCGAAGGAACAAGGACACCTACAAAAAACCCGAGTGCCCTACAAAAAGCCCAGGTGCCCTACAATTTTTCCGAAAAGCCACAGAGGAAGGATAGAATCCCTTGCGGAGGGAACTTGGTCGGTGACAGGACCTTTCCAACTTTCCCGAAGGGCACAAAGGAAGGACAAAATCCCTTGCGGAGGGTACTTGATCGGTGACAAGACCTTTCCAACTTTCACAAAGGGCACAGAGGAAGGACAAAATCCCTTGAGAAGGGCACTTGGTCGGTGGCAAGACCTTTCCAAAAAATTCGAAGGGCATTCTTCTGGTGGCAAAATAAAGACAAACGACTAATTCCTTCGGACAAAAAGTCCAAAGAAATTCGGAGAATTTACAAAGAAGAGTCGGACAGAAAGAAGTCGCCAAAGGCAAAAGAGAAATTCAAAGGATTAAGCCACGAAAAAGTTGGCGAACAAAAGTCCGAAGAAATTCAAAGGATTAAGCCGCGAAAAAGTTGGCAAACAAAAGTCCGCAGAAATTCAAAGGGGAGATAAAACCAAGGGGAAGCCAAAAAGTCCAAAAGAAATGGAAATCCTTCGGACAAATTGTCCAAAGGATTCCTTCAGAAAGCTTGGTCAAAGAAAGGAAAGTCCGAGGGCAGAGAGAGACAAAAACAAAGTCCGAAAAGAATGAACACGAAGGGAAAACGACTTAGCAAATAGCCCAATGGATTATCCGAAGAAATAAAACAAAAGGGAGAGGTCCAAGATAATAAAGACCCAAAGAGAATGAACATTAGGCCGAAGGAATAAGAAGGGAAAGTCCACGGAAAGACAAATAAAGACAAAGGTCAAGAAGAAGAATTCTAGATTTAGCCAAGAGAAATCACGGACAGTTGGGCCGAGAGAAACCCATGCACAAACAAAAGACGGAGCCAACGTGGAATTCCATAGAAGCAGAAGCTAATTACGGTTGACTAGTCAAGGCTTCAGTTGATTGGTTGTTGAAAGTCAAGTTTATTTCCAAGGTCCACTCAGCGTTTCAAACGTTCCAACTCGGCTTCCAACGGATCAAGTCAAAGTTCTAAAATTGACATTGGCATTGGATTTCATGCATGCTATTGTCATCTCATACTTTCAAACGTTCCAGCAGCTCATGAAGAAGCTAAATTTAGAGGTGAGAGTGGATTTCCATGCAGAGAGAGGTGGGCGTTTCAATAAACCTAGCCATCCACTTCCTCTAACGCCAAGGAGCTTCATGCAAAGACAAAGGGAAAATATATTTTATTGGAAGGCAAAGTTGGTTTTGAGTTAATCTAAGTGGATCTTCCTCTTCTATTTTTCAACGTCAATCTCTTGGCTTTTGTAATTCTCTATATTAATGGCTTTTCAGCCTTAGATTTTTTTATCCCTTTCTTGGCAAGACCAGACTCTGTCATTGGTGAGTTGTGTAACCTCTTCAATCAATAGAAGGACTGTACTTTTAGATTTCGAGTGCTGACATAGTGTATATTCATTCAGCAATTTGCATATGTTATATATTTCTCTCTCTTCCCAAATCCTGATTCTTACCTAGTTAGCATATCATATTATGCAGGTCATGTTCAGTGTTCACTCAGCCTTTCAAACATTCCAACTCAGCGTCCAATGGATCAAGTTAGAGTTTTAAAATTGACATTGGCGTTGGATTTCATGCATGTTATTGTCATCTCATACTTTCAAACATTCCAGCAGCTCATGAAGAAGCTAAATTTAGAGGTGGGCGTGGATTTCCATGCATAGAGAGGTGGGCGTTTCAAAAAACCCAGCCGTCCACTTCCTCTAACGCCAAGGAGCTTCATGCAAAGACAAAGGGAAAATATATTTTATTGGAAGGCAAATTTGGTCGAGTTAATCTAAGTTGATCTTCCTCTTCTATTTTTCAACGCCAATCTCTTGGTTTTTGTAATTCTCTATATTAATCGCTTTTCAGCCTTAGATTTTTTCATCCCTCTCTTGGCAAGACCAGACTCTGCCATTGGTGAGTTGTGTAACCTCTTCAATCAATAAAAGGGCTATAGTTTCAGATTTCAAGTGCTGGCATAGTGTATATTCATTCAGCAATTTGCATATGTGATAGATTTCTCTCCCTTCCCAAATTCTAATTCATACCTAGTTGCTAGCTTATCATATTATGCAGGTCATGTTCAGTGTTCTTTATGTCTTTTGTTGAAGCTATAAGTGGATGTTAGGTGGCTGCAAAGTGTCTTGTATCAGACCTCTCTCCATCGTTTTCCCTCATGTTTTGGTCATTGGATCTAACCTTCTCATGAAATATTTATGCATAGTGATCTATTGAAATCAAAGGTCTTCTTTTTCCCTTGTTTGATTCAGTGTTCAAGGTTCCAAGTAGGGTGGATCAACGTTTTGGTGTATCACCACTATTAGGTAGGATTTCCCTTCTAAGTCTCTTTCTCCCTTTTCCATGGTAGATTCGCAGCACAGAGTAGAGATCCATTGATACATCTTACAGGAACCAGCCTTCTCTGGAGGTTCTTCTCACTATTAAGGCACCCACCCTCATGAGAAGATCCCATTGTTTCAACCGGATAGAGGATTGCCCATTTCATGCACGTCTTCGATTCAGGGTGCAGCTCCAGGTTGACAACACTACTAAATCACTCTTCCAGTTTTTCCATTTTACTCCTAATCACACCTTTTTGTGGTGGATTTCTATTACAGTGAATGCCTCTAATGAAATTATTTTTTTCCAAACTTCTTCTAGAACCCGCTTTGCCCAATCACTTTTTCCTTTAATTCTTTCACCCGAAATACCTCTAGTGACCTATCTTCCAAGGATTTTGTGTGTTTTATTCATTCACTATAATCTACATGCTTGCATTCTAGCCTTCACTATAAACTACATGTTCATCATCTCTTCTATTCACGACCCTTTTCTTAACTCCAACTCTATTTGCATCCGTCCTCCACCTTGAGAAATGGTTGTGGTGTAGCCACTTTCACACACAATCTCAATTGATCATTTATTATGTCATGTGCCCCCTTTTGGTCTAAGCTTGGACATGACTCGTAGCGTAGTTCTTTGGTATTTTCCCATAGGCTAAGGGAAGAAGGGCAAAGGAGAAGCACGAGTTCCCCCTCCTTAAAGGTAAAAAGTGAGTTTTCACTTAAATTATTCTAATTTTGCATTAAGGAGGGCCCGTTTGGACTTAAAGGGCTCCCATAGCCTTTAAGTTATTCAAAAAGGTAGCCAACCTTTCATATTCATTTAACCCTTCCTCTCAAGTGGGGCACCCATTTTGGGAATGGAGGGTCTATAAAGGAAATTACAATTCATTTTGAAGGGTTATGCTTTTATGAGATTTGATTTGGAGGTTAAACATTAAAACGCTTTGCCTAGGTCTTGAAGACGAAGCCCTTCAAGCCTAGAAAGGTTTAGGGACAAAAACCCCTATTCCTCGACTAGGGCAGCACTAATTCAAGTGTTGCAATTGAGCATCAAATTCAGAAATTGAAGAGTCCAACCCTCTCCTAGGATGGTGACTTGATTGCCAAGGTTGTTGACTTGTTGCATGAGGCTAGGCGACTTGGTTGGGAACCCAATGCCTAGGGTTATTGAGGATTTGAGGGTGGCGAATTACCACCTATTGTTGAAGACTCCTTTGGAAGGGTTGTGCTACAATCGAGGAGTCGAAGATCCCTACACTAGGGCTGTGAATTGTAGTTCGATCACTTGCTGAACTTTCAGAGTAGGGCGAACTCATTTGGGAGAGATTTTCACACTTTTCTAGGGCTTTCCTTGCCTAGAAACTATTTATGAAATTTGCACAACTATTTTATAATTTTATTGGAAATTATCCAATAAGTCTTGGCATCAAGCGTCTGGGAAATGGTATTTCTTTGAGCTGTAATATTCTGATATTTTTTGGGAATTATTGAGCATGAAATATTGAGTGCTTTGAGATAAAAAGGCTGCAATAAATTACAATAATTTTTTCAACCTAAGTGCCTAGGGTTTGAGGGGCGATTTGCATTATGGATGCCCTAATCTGGCTTAGAAAGGTTCCTAACTTGTTCCTAGGGTTGGAGGTAATTTTTAAATGATTTTGTGAAGTTGTTTACAACTAGGGTTTGTTGTGAAAATTCAAAAAATAATTTCAAGTTGCTAGGATTTGCTAGAAAAATCCATAATTTATTATTTGTCCCAAATAGGGGACATTACAGTGGTATCAAAACTTAGATCTTACCAGCTTGTGGGTTAAATCAAAATTTTAATGCGGCATGATGGAAGACGTGGAGAAACGAAAGCTCTACAAAGCAGGTTGGAAGCTAGAGCATCCATGTCAATCAGTAGGTGACCTGATCAGCATCTTGGAAGAAGTAGAAGAGGGGTTATCCAAGGTAAATCAATCACAATATGTGACAATGGAGTGGGCGGTATAGCCCTCAAACATTTGCTTGGTCAAGTACCAACTCAAGAGGCACATAGATAAAAAGGTAAGGCTTTTGGTTACCAATTATCTTTATGAAATTACAAGAATAACTACTCTCAAGGTTCCTTGCCACAACAAAATCATGAGGGAGATATTTCAACTAATTGTGGAGAGTTTCCAAGGTCTAGAGGACAGCAAAGGACCTTCTTTGGCGAGGAGGATCACAATTCTAGATACTGCTAAAAATCAAGTCATGTGTTTTGATGTTAGATTTGGAATGTAATGAACTTATTATTGAGATGTTTCAACATTTCCTTGCAGCTACTAGTGAATCATTGTAATGTCCCCTTTATAACATTCATAGAATGATGTTGTCGTTAGCCTATTTCCCTATGGTCCCATAGGCTAACTAGGACATTAAAGGGACTTAGAGGCCATTTGGTCTAGACAATTTCAGTTGCATATCTTTTTAATGGGTTTGAGGCAGTTTTGGGCATACTTACTATTTATAGTAAGTCGTGAATGGACATGGCTGGACTTCTAGGGGCAGTGACATGTCGATGGTAATTGTTTAAAATCAATAGAAAGATTTATTTATCATTGATATGATTTATTGGGCATTAATGAAGTTATTTTATAAAGTTAAATTTAAATATTTAACTTTATTAATGCATATTCTATAGTTTGTGGGAATTATTTAAATAAAAGAATCCCCTTTATTTTATAATTCATCGGATACATAAGTTACATAAAGGGAGTTATGTTTTATCCCCCATGGACAAAACGAAGGAATGCACTCTTGTGAGAACACTATAAAAGAAATAGAAGAGCTTCCATTTAAGAGTTTTTGGATGAAATTAATGTTATGTTGTTGGATTTCCTAGAAATTTGATTTTCGAGCTTGGAGGACGAAATCCCTCTTTGCTAGCATTCTCTTCGCTGTTGAAAGACATAGTCAGAAGATTGATGGTGTTTTCATTCAGGAAACACATTGGGCTTATTGGATTTACAACAAAGAAGGGCAGAATAATGATTTGCTATAGAAGTCGTGCATAGGGTTTTTCTACAGTGTGCATAAATAGTGTTTTTGCTACAGTGCGCGTGAATAATTATTTTGCTACAGTACTCGTGAATAGTAAAATTGCTACAGTGCCGTGAATAGTGTTGTTGTAGTGTGTGAATAGTGTTTGCATCAAGTTTACTTGTTTATTCTCGCTAATTAGAGGTCTGGAAGGCTGCCATTTCCTCTGTGGGTCACTACAGCACTAATTCCAGGCTTCTATCAAATTTTCATATCTAAGCATTGTAATTTTTGACTACAAATTTGAATATTTGTTGCAGCCCATAAGGCAATTGTATGTGCACATTTATATTGCAAATTAGTGTTTAACAACAAATAAGGAGTTTCAGGGTTTGCATGTATAGTTGTATGTTTGTCAAGTGTTTGACAATATGCCATGTTGAGCATTAAGCAATTTAATTGATATGACATAGTAGTTCACAAGTTTCTTTCATTGGAAAAATAGGGGTGGTTATTACAATCATGTAGAAAATGTTGTAACTTCTTTGCAGACAATTATGACTTTGACGCTAAATAAAAGTAATGATATTTCCAAGCCATTATTATTTATCTTATTGGCAGGTTTGAGGCAAGAAAAGAATATTTTTCCAACTGCACACGTGATGTTTGAAAACGTTGTAAAAATTTGGGAAGACAAATTGATGCCTTAATTGATGGTAGAGCATGAATAAGAGAAGATTGAATTGCAAGGAAAATTGGGAGAAACAGATGAAGGGACAACCCCTCATGAGAATTCCCATGAATGAATCAGAAAATTAGAGAATTCGGATTTGAAAAGGGTTAGTGAGCAATAGATAATTGGTACTTTGAACCCCATTGAGCAGCGAAGGGTCAACACTTTGGGGCAGCCTAGGGTTGCAACTTCAAAACATCAAAAATCAGACCTTTTGGGGCAGCAAAGGGAGCTGCAATTGGAAGACATTAATGCAGTAGAACCAAGCACTTTGGGCTGGCCAAGTGATGTATTTTCTGAGTACCAAAAATCAAAGAGGTTTTACAGCAAGCTTGTGGGCAGCAAAAGGAGCTGCAAATGGTAGATAATGAAATGAAAGAACCAAGGGAAGAGACTTTGGAGAGTATGAAAAGAACAAGCGAGCTTCAAGAAGAAATCTTTGAAGTTGTTAAGGAAATCAAATTTGAAAAAGAACACCAATTCTATGAAACAGAAACATTTTGGGACAACTTTATGGAAAAGTATGTTGTAGAAAAGGATGTGGATTTTTGCAATGATTCTAACAATAGTTCACTTTCATTGCGTAACTCTAGATTTCATGAGGGAGATTGAAAAAAACAATTGTTGGTAACAATAAAGAGGGAAGTACAAGTCCTAACAAAGTTGGACAACACAAAGGGGTTCCTTGAAGGATTAATACAAAATGTGAAAGGGGAACACTTGAATAAAATTCTCACCCTTGTTGATTTACATACAATCAAGTATGCAATGGAAGCAACAAAATCAGGGTATATTCATGTGATTAAAGACAAAGATGTGGCCATCAAATTTGCAAATGAGGCCTTAGATGCATATAAGGCAATGAAGTTGAAGATTGATGAGCTCACCCTTGAACTTGAATCAACAAAGGACTCATTAGAAAATAGTCAAAGAGCACTTCTGGATGCAGAAATCAAATTGATGTTGCAAGGAGGTTTAGGGAGAAAGAGAATGAAGCAAAGGCAAGAGAAATTGAGCAAGTAATTGATGAGCTCGTTAGACTTCAAGAAGACTTTGATTTGGGATGTTTGTCAGAAAAATCAGAAGTTGCAAATGTAGAGTTTGAACAAAGGAATAGAAATGACTTCCAATATTTTGACAATCCACTTTTCGAGATGGATGTTGAGGTAGATCGTTGTTCAGATATTATGTGGGATCTAGGTGAAACTTTCAGGCCTTGGGAAGAGGCAGTAAATTTTGAGTTGGGGCAGCCATCACAGCGGATGAGGATCCACCCCATTTCATGTTGGGTAAGTGATTCAAATTCTAAAATTTGTTGTTCATCAAAAGGGGTAAAAAGAATGGCAAATCCTGAGTTTGGGCAGCCACTGAGGTATGTTGAAAACCATCCAACTCCATGTCTTAGAAGTATTGCAAATTCTGAAAATGAAGATTTAAGACAGCTCTTTAAGTGGGCAAAAATTCGGCTTGTCGATAGTATAAGGAATTCAAAAAATTTCATGAGGAATAGGCCCATAACATTCTCAAAAAATTCAGAGTTTTTTTGTGCAAAATCAGATTGTTCCATGCCTCAAAAATTCTGAAATTTTTGAGAGGAGAAATTTTGGAAATTGTTGGAAAACTCGGCCCATAAAAAGTGTAAAAATTTTGGAAGTTATTGTCGAATCTCAGCCCCTAACAAATGCCGAAAATAATATTCTGAAAAATTGTTGAATGTTCAGCCCAAGGAAGGTACAGAAAATTCTGAAAAAATTGAGCAAGTACAACCAATAGCAAACTCCAGAAACAAAGGGGAAATTTGGCCCCTCACATATGACACCAAGTTGGGACTTGTGAAGTGGGAACAACACTTCCAAGATATGGAGTTTGAACTCTTTTCAAGTATAGTCAATGCCCCTAATTTCACTTTAGGGGAGCAAGGTTGAAATTGAATATTCTATTTTGTTGGGTAGAACATGTAATAAAAAGAAAGACTCAGAAATGTGAAATAAAAATGGGTGAGGTGACTCCAAATGTTCTTCAATTAATAGGGAAAGGAAGAATGGCCATAATACACTTTTCTATTATGATAAATATGACAGTTCCAGCTTACATAAAGAGGGTTCTAGATTCATATTGGATACTCTTGAGCTTGAATGCAAGAAGGGGTTGTCAAGGGGCGAGTTGGGAGTGGAAAGCTTGGCTTTCGTGGGCATTTGCAAGGCTGCAAATGAGGAATACAGCCCTCAAAACTTCAAGTACAGATTTCCTTTTGCAGTAACTCTCTCCAATATGAGGGAACATATGAGATGGGGACCAAAGAATGGTTTGCAGCTATATGGAAGGAGTTTTCCGCGCAAGGGGTGAGTATGGTTTTTAGCTTGAAGGCCATTTTTGTGAATGCTAGCAGCTGTTCCATGCTTAGCAATAAAGAGTACAGATCGAGCAGCCTTTGGTACGGGAGAGAAATGACAATACTTAGCTGTCATAATGCTTCCAGCACATGGGGGCAGCAATCTTCTTACAAGTACAGCAGCAAGTGGTTTCAAAATGGGCCTTTCTTTCAATGGGGAAAGCCTACAAAAGGGTTTTCTATGAATTGAAATGTTGGGACAGCTCCATGGATGTTGCTATTGCTTGAGGACAAGCAATTTTGGGTGAGGAGGATTGTCATCTCCCCCTTTTTGGCCTAAGCTTGGACCTGACCCTTAGCCTAGATCTTTTGGTGTTTTCCCCTAGGCTAAGGGAAGAAGGGCAAAAAGGAAGCACTAAGTTTTCACTTAGGTTATTATAATTTTGCATTAAGGAGGGCATGTTTGGACTTAAAGGGCTCCCATAGCCTTTAAGTTATTCAAAAAGGTAGTTGTTGTCAACCTGGAGTTGCACCCTGAAACAACGTTCCAACTCGGCATCAAGCAGCTCACGTAGAGTTCTAAAATTAACATTGGTGTGGATTTCCATGCAAAGAGAGGTGGGCGGTTCATAACAAAGACAAGTTCACTTCCTCAAGCGCAAGAAGCTTCATGCAAAGACAAAAGAAAACATATTTTTATTGTAAGGCCAAGCAAGCCTTGAGTTAACCAAAGTGAATCCTTCTCTTCAAATTTTCAACGCCAATCTTTCGCTCTTGTAATTCTCTATATAATGGCTTTCAGCCTTGATTAAAAAGAATCCAATCTCTCTTGGTTAGACCAGACTCTGCCATTAGTGAGTTGTGTAACCTCTTCGATCAATAGAAGGACTGTACTTTCAGATTTCAAGTGTTGGCATAGTGTATATTTCATTACGCAATTTGCGTAAGTGGTAGATTTCTCTCCCTTCCCAAATTCTGGTCCATACCTAGTTGCTAGATTATCCTTGTGCAGGTCATGTTAAAGTGTTCTTTGTCTTTTGCTAAAGCTGTAAATAGATGTTAGGTGGCTGCAAAGTGTCTTTTATCAGACATCTCTCCATCGTTTTCCCTCATATTTTGGTCATTGGATCGAACCTCTTTCATGAAATATTTATGCACAAGTGGTTGATTGAAATCTAAGGTCTTCCTTTTCCCTTCTTCATTCAGTGCTCAAGGTTCCAAGTCGAGTGGATCAAACTTCCAGTGTATCACCCCCTTTTAGGTAGGATTTCACCTTTAAGTTTCCTTCTCCCTTTTCCACGGTAGTCCACAGCGTAGAATAGAGATCCTCATCAATACATCATACAGGAACCAGCCTTCTCTGGAGGTTCTTCTCACCGTTGGGGCACCCACCCTCGTGAGAAGATCCCATTGTTTCAGCCGGATAGAGGACTGGACATTTGTGTACGTCTTCGAATCAGGGCGCAACTCCAGGTTGACAACAATAGCTTCAGCAAAAGACATAAAACACTGAACATAACCTGCATAACATAATAAGCTAGCAGCTAGGTACGAATCAGAATTTGGGAAGGAAGAGAAATCTACCACATATGCCAGCACTTAAAATCTGAAAGTACAATCGTTCAGGTTACACAACTTACCAATGGCAGAGTCTGGACATTCAAATTTCAAGTGTTGGCATAGTGTACACTGATTCAAGAATTTGCATACGTGGTAGATTTCTCTCCCTTCCCAAATTCTGATTCATACCTAGCTGCTAGCTTCTTGTGTTATGCAAGTCATGTTCAGTATTTTATGTCTTTTGTTGAAGCTGTAAGTAGATGTTAGGTGGCTACAAAGTGTCTTGTATCAGACCTCTCTCCATCATTTTTCCTCACGTTTTTGTCATTGGATCAAACCTTCTCATGAAATACTTATGCATAGTAATCAATTGAAATCAAAGGTCTTCCTTTTCCCTTGTTTGATTCAGTGTTCAAGGTTTCAAGTAGAGTGGATCAACATTCTGGTGTATCACCGTCATTAGGTAAGATTTCCCCTTCAAATTTTTTTCTCCCTTTTCCATGGTAGTCCGCAACACAGAGTAGAGATCCGCATTGATACATCTTACAAGAACCAGCCTTCTCTAGAGGTTCTTCTCACCATTGAGGCACCCACTCTCGTGAGAAGATCCCATTGTTTCAACTGGAGAGAGGATTGGTCATTTCAACACATCTTCGATTCAGGGCGCAACTCTAGGTTGACAATAGTTTTTGGCACGCCCGGTGGGACCATGAAAAAGTTCTTTGCATAGATGTTTCGCAACAGCAAAGGATGTTCATCTACACCCAGTTGCAGAGTTCATAGCATCATTCAGGCAAACCGTTCATGCCAAAGGTTACCATAAAATCAACAAGTAAAGGTATTCCTTTTGAATTTTTAACTTATAAAAGAGCAAGGTCTAGAAAAGCAAATCCATATCCTCAAAGGGAATATTTACCTCCCCCTCATCCTATCGTTCTAAACACTGCAATCCCCACCATCCAGATGGCCATTAGAAATCAAGTGTTTGTTCCATTCAATAGGAGAAATCCACTGAATCTAGCACAGTTAGACAACATTCTTGTATCTACCCTCAAAAATATTCAATTCTTTTCAGAAGAAAATCAAACAACCCTATTGAGCATATCCAGGATGTGGCTAATCTTTGTTCAGTTCATAATGTTGTTGAGGATAATGTTGCTATCAGATTGTTTGCCGCTTCCTTCAAAGAAAAAGCATTACAGTGGTATAGAACCCTCCCACTTAGATCCGTTTTCCCCTGCGATGAATTGGGTGCAGCCTTAGTCAAGCAGTTTGAAGACAAATCGGATCATTTATCTTTAGTTGAGTAATTAACTACCATATAGAGAGCTCCTCATGAGTTCATGTCTGATTTTGATCTCAGATTCCAGAAGACATGGACCAGGATACTGGTTCTGATTAGGCCATCTCCAGATATGCATTTATGTACTTTTTGAAAGATCTTAATTCTGACATTACTGTGATGATACAATCAATGGGTGGTACTACTTTGCCAAATACTTATGAAGTTGCAATAAGGGCAAAAAATAGTTTAAGCTTTCTCAAGGACCTCCAATGCCCATATTTCCAAAAATAAGTTTTGTACCAGCCCCTCAAATTTCTCAAATTCCATCCTTAGTTCTTATTCCAGCACCTCAAGTTCCTATTGCAGCCCCTATTGGTCAAGCTAGTGAGATAGGAGAGTTGAAAAGTTTGCTACAATCTTTTGGAAATGAAATAGTACAGCTCAAAAGGCATCAATTTCAGTCAAATAGGCCCTATCAACAGCAAAATCAAAACAACTATCAGTCCTTCAAAGATCAAAAGTCTCCTTATCAGGGTTTCAGAGAAAATAGACCACTCTATCAAGCACAAGGAGCCATAACTTCAGCTAGGCCATATGTTGCTTTTGATCCGAATGCTCCTTCCACTTCAAAATCCATTGTTCCAACTCCACCTCAAAATAATTTGATGCAGAACTCAGGTTGGCAGCGCTCAAATCTCAATGATGTTCAAAACTAAGCATTGGTATCACAGAACATCACCATCCCACAGATGACACAAAAAGAGTTCTCTTTTCAAGGAGGTCAATATCAAGATACAGGTTTGATATCACAAGGAGTGACTCATCAAGTTCAAAGGCAGCTTGATACTATTAATGTAAATTGGCAGGTCAATGATCATGTTGCTTTTACTCAGGATGTTAAAACTAACGATTCAGTGATCAAGTTGCAACTATAACATATCAGAGAACTACAAGAAGAGCTGTTAATAAAACCCAAGCGGTAGCAAATACTTCAATTACTCCTAGTATTGTTGCTAAAAGTACAAAAGAGCAACTTGCTGCCCCCACAACCCAGAAAAATCAGAATATAGAGGTTAGTAAAGTGCAGCAAAAACCTCTAATTCGTGAGCAGCAAGAACCACAGAAAGTGCAATCAAATGTTAGTGCATCTCAGTTCAGTATTGTAGATCAAATGAAGAAGTCTAACATCAGCATTAGCATGTGGGATTCTCTTTCAATTCCAAGGCAAAAGGATAAACCCATTCAAGAACTTTCAGCTCTTGAATTGTCTCCAAAACCGGTTGAGAAAGAAAGTGTTGTTTTGCCAGACTTGGATCAGCCAACTAAGCAAAAAGAGCAACAAGGAGATAAGATGTCAAAGGTGGACAAAAATGAGGTAAAATCGAAGAAAACTCCCCCTTCTTATCTTTCTTTGATAGTGGATGATACTTTGGTTCATAATTGTACGATGGATAGTGGAGCTAGCAGTATAGTAATGCCCAAACAGATTGCAGACAAGTTCGACCTTGTTTATGAGCCAAATACTAAAAGAGTATTGCAGTTGGATAGTTCACCAACAAAGACGATAGGCATTATCGAATATTTGAAATTGGCATTACATGCTTGTCCTAACGTTACTATTCAGTAAGATGTTGTAGTGGTGGACTTGCCTCTTTATTTTGCTATGTGCCTTTCAAGGGATTTCACATCAAAGATTGAGAGATATTTATCAGCTGATTGGACCTATTTGCTATTCAGAACCAGGTATGGTACAAAGATAACAATTCATTCAAAGCCAATTGCACGTTTTCATATGGAACCTTATACACCAAGTGTGGTCAATGCAAATTGTATCATCTCAGATGAAATATTACAAAATAATGATGTAGAAAAGGACTCACCTTTGGATGGAGTTGCAGATCTGTTCTTTGATGAGTGGGCTTCTACCTTGCATGAACATGATCCCTACAAGCTGAGTGAAAAGGAAGGTATTGGTGTGTATTGTCTTCATGAGAAAGATGCACCAATTCCAGCCATGGTCAAAGAAAACAAATCTAATAAAGGCTTGTGGCAATTGTACTTTCATGGATCAAGAAATAAGCATGGAACCAGAGCTAGAGTTATCTTAATTTCTCCTCCAAAACAAAGGTATTTCTCCTCTATTAAATTTCAGCTTGGTTGTTCAAACAATGTTGTTGAATATGAATCACTAGTTCACAATTTGCAGTAGGCTAGGAAGATGAGAGTTTGTTTGCAAGTGTTTGGAGATAGTGAACTTGTTTTCCACCAAGTAAGAGGTTTAAATGTATGCAAGAATCTATTGCTTAAATCTTACAGAGACAGAGTTTGGTATTTACTTGAAGATTTTCAAACTTTTAATATTCAGGGAATACCAAGAGATAAGAATAAATATGTTGATAGGTTGGTTGTTGTTGAGGCACAATTTAACATTCCAGCTGATATAAAAAGTGAAAATTTTCAATCACATATAAAGGTAGTTGTAAGGCTTTCTGTTCCGGCTAACCAAGAGAATTGGCAAGTGTTTGAAAATGACAATCAAATTGTGAGATTTTTGCAGGAAGAGGTTGAGTTTTCTTTGAGAAATCAGTCGAAACACTTACAGCAATATGGTGATCAGATTGTACAACTGAAAATGAATAGGCTACCCAAGGGATTGGTCACTCTTGAAAATATTTTCAGTGAAGATGATGAGCTAAGGAAAGAGAAACCATCCTTGTCAACAAAGGAAGAGCACTATGCCAATGTAGAGATTGCAGCTGGTAAAATTTTGAAATTGGGCAAGGTATGCACTCCACAAAAAAAAGCTTTCATTGATTTATGCACGAGTTTCGCTGATATATTCGCATGGTAGTATAGTGATCTCAAAGGTTTTGATCCAAGTTTGGCTCAACACACCATTGAGTTAAAAGAGGAAACTAAACGAATGAGACAAAAACAAAGGCCAATCAATCCAAAGCTTGAGCCTTTGATAAGAGCTCAGCTTCACAAGCTCATAAAATTAGCGATTATATTTTCAGTAAAGCACTAAACTTGGGTGGCGAACTTTGTTCCAGTACGAAAAAAGAATGGTGAGATTCGTTTGTGTTGATTTTCGTGACTTAAACAGGGCTTCGCTTAAAGACCATTATCCATTGCCATCAATGGAACAAATTTTACAGTTTATTGCAGGTTCAGAGAGGTTTTCCTTGTTGGATGGATATAGTGGTTACAATCAGATTTTGGTCAAAGAAGAGGACCAATTCAAGATAGCTTTCACGACTAAGTGGGGGACATTTGCATAAAGAAAGATGCCATTCGATTTGTCTAATGTTGTAGCAACCTTTCAGAGAGCCATGGATATGGCCTTCCAAGGCCTTCATAACAAGTTTGTGCTTGTTTATTTAGATGATATAACAGTGTTTTCAAAAGATGCAGAAGATCACATGGTTCATCTCAAACAAGTTTTTGAAAAGTGTAGGCAATTTGGGATATCCCTAAATGCCAAAAAGTGTGTATTTTTAGTTCATGAAGGTAAGTTTTTTGGACACATTGTTTGAAAGCATGGTTTAAACATAGATTCTGAAAGGATTCAATCCATTTGGCACTCTCCTTGCCTAAGAACAAAAAGGTTTTGCAAAGTTTCTTTGAAAAAATCAATTTTATAAGGAGATACATTTCAGATTTCGCTACTGTAACTAAACCACTTACAGCTATGCTAAAGAAAAATCAGAACTTCAACTGGTCCAAAGGAGTAAAAGGGTTTGAAGATGTTAAGAAAGCCATAGCAAGTGCTCCTACGCTTTTAAATCCAAATTTTATGAAAGATTTCATTCTGTACACGTATGCTAATATGGACACCATTTCAGGCATTCTTATGCAGCAGAATCATGAAGATTTGGAGCAACCAATAGCTTTCTACAGCCAAGGCTTGGAGGAGTATGAAACAAGGTATTCTTTTGTTGAAAAGCATGTCCTTTCAGTTATAAGATCTCTGAAGAAATTTAGGCACTTATTGTCTAATAATAAAATACATCTAATGGTTGCTCACCCAAGCATCAAAGAATTTCTTTTGAATAATGACATAAATGAGAAGAGAGTTAGTTGGATAACCAAGGTAATGGAATATGACGTAGAAATTAAGGTTACAAAGTTGGATAGAGGCAAAGGACTTTGTGAGCATCTAGCTCACGACTTGCAAGAAACTAATGAAGCTGTTTTAGTGTCAAATGATGAAGAGATTGTTGTTGTTCACACCTCACCTCTCAGTTGGTTTCGTGATCTGCTAAGCTATCTACAAGATGGTTTTTACCCTTCTCACCTAAGTGCTTCAAAAAGAAGGTATTTCAGATTGCAATCAATTCCATTCTTGCTTGTTGATGGTGTTTTGTTCAAAAAGGATATTAATGGAATGTTACTAATGTGTGTGGACCCAAGCCAAACTCAAAAATTACTAGAAGAATTCCATGATAGACATGGTGGACACTTTTTCGCAAGAACTACAACACTTAAAATTATGAGAGGTGGGTACTATTGGCCTACTATATTTGGCGATTCCCATACATGGGTTAGGAAGTGCAAACAATGTGCCATGTTTGTAAGAAAAGTTAAACTCGCAGCCCTGCCCCTTCAGCGAATTGCAGTGGATCAACCTTTTGTCCAATGGGGATTAGACTTTATTGGTCTCATTAATCCTTCTTCGAGTTCAGGGCAAAAGTGGATTCTAATAGCTACGGATTTCTTCACACGTTGAATGGAAACAATTGCATTGAAATAAGCAAACGAAACTAACGTTCTTGATTTCTATGAAGGTCTACTTACTAGGTTTGGAGTTCCTTCAAACATTATTTCTGACAATACAATGGCTTTTGTGGGATCTAGGATCAGCCAATGGGCTGTCCAACACGGAGTTTATCTCAACACTTCATCGAACTATTATCCACAAGGAAATGGCCTTGTTGAATCTACAAACAAAAACCTCTTAAGGATCATACGAAGGACTATTGAAGACAATCAGAGGTCATGGCATCTCAAGTTGAATTCAGCTCTATGGGCTGATAGGATCACCTACAAGAGGTCAATAGCCAACTCTCCATACAAGCTAGTCTATGGTAAGGAAGCAAGGTTACCTATTTCTCTTGAGTTTCCAGCTTTAGAACTAATGCATCAAATTGAGTTGTTGAAGAATGAGCCTATATAAATCAGGTATGCAGAGCTTATGGAGTTGGAAGAGACAAGAAATCAATCCATGCTAGCCATGGAAAGTCATCAGGCACAGGTGAAAAGAACTTTTGACAAAGGAGCTTCCTCACGAAGCTTCAATAAAGGAGATTTGATCCTCAAGTGGGATGAGGATCGAGCCACACCAGGAAGGCACACGAAGTTTGATTCTATTTGGAGTGGCCCATACACGATCTCCAGCTGCAAATCCCACAATGCCTTCCAACTTGCTAAGATGGATGGCCAAGAGCTTCCAATCCCAGTCAATGGAATACATCTGAAACATTGTTATTGAAGCGCACAGCTCTATGTACATAGTTGTTTTTGCTTTCCTCCAAGGGTTGTTCAAGCACAGTAGTGTGCTTCAGTTTTGTCCAATAAGTGCTTGTTTGCACATTTGCTTCTTAGTTAGTTTTCCTGCTTTCGTGTTTTTCCTTTCCTTTTTGAGGGAGAAAGGTTACTTTAGCCACGGTCAAGAGGAGATTTTCAATCAAAAATTACGTTCACCATTTGGGAGTTCGAATAACATCTATATGGTCTGAGTTCTCTAGCATGCAGGCATGCTTCCCAGAAGAGTCGCCAAAAATGTTGACAATCTTGCCCCTCAAGGGGCAAATTGTCACCGCTACAATTCGTAACTTTGCTATGGTGCCAAGTTTGTCTTGTGAATCAGTTTTGGGGTCCTTAAATGAGCATTTACAGCCACCCAAGTAGCCATCTACAGCCAGGTGAATTTTAGTCATGTAGAGGATTCCAAGGAGCTTGCTTGATTACAGCCAAATGTGCAAATACAGCCAAGACATATAAGCTATAAGTCTATTTATTGTCTTCCCAAGGAATTTTTTCGGGATATAAGAGGTGGACTATTTCTTTAGACGTTTTGTCCGAGAGAAAGAACTCTCAGAGGACTATGTAGAAGTCCGAAAAAATGACTAAGTGGCAATCATTCAAAGTTTATTTTCTTCGGACTTTTTGTCCGAAAGAAAAAGAGAAAAGCACAGTCGAGAAGACCCAAAGGGCACTTGCCCTTCGAGAAGGTCCAATTCAAAAGTCTTGAAGGGTATGTACCCTTCAGGTTGGTTCACTTTATGGTTTTTTAAGTCAAGACAAAAGTTCCGAAGGACAATTTCAAAAAGCCCAAATGCCTTTCAAAAAGCTCAAAGGGAACTTTTGAAGGCAGACTTAACCTTGCGGAGGACATCTAGCTGTTGCGTAGGGACGTTTACAATTTCCCTGAAGGGTATGCGCCCTTGCGGGGGACACTTCAAGCACGAAGAAGACCTTGGCAAAAGTTCCGAAGGACAAAATCCATTTTTCTGAAGAACACCTGCCCTTGTAGAGGGCACTTGGTCGATGGCAGGACGCTTTCAAAAGTTCCGAAAGGCACTTTTGGGAAGCAAAAGCCCTTGTGGAGGGCACCAAAGCCAAAGACATGACCAAATCAAAAAGCTCAAAGGGCAATTTTGGGAAGCAGAAGCCCTTGCAGAGGTCACCTTCATAAAAGCAAAGGACACTTCAAACATAAAAGAATTTCCTTCGGAATTTTTGTCGGAAGGAATTCAAGAAAAAGGTCTAACGGAGGATATACCTAAGAAAAAAAGCCCGATAGAAATAAAAAACAAAGGCAAAGAAGGAAATAAGAAAATTTAAGAAAATTGTAATGTCCCCATTTTTGCGAGCATCAGAGTTCGGTGGATCTAGCCTATTCTTAGCCCTCGTAGGTTAATATGCATGGTTAGAGGGTCTCTTGATGGAGCTTGGCTCAGCTTCAGATTGTCAGTACTTGATCAGTTGGCTTTCGTTCGGGCTCATTCGGACACTTCTAGCCTGAGTTGCTATTTTTAGCAGTATTCAGCACTCAGCGTGGGACCCCTGCTATTTTTAGCAGTATGGATTGATAGCGTCCAGAATCACTTCCTCAGTCGACAGCTTCAGACGGCTCGTGCATCGGATGAATGATGAGAGAGATATTAATATTTAATTGAATTAATTAATTGGAGTTTATAATATAAAGTTATAATATTTTTTTATAACTTAAGTGATTTTTGTTGAAGGGGTCGCCATCATTGGAGGGGCCACTTTTAATTATATTTTATAATTAAAAGTGCTTTCGAAAACTATTGAAAAATTAAAAAGAAAAAAAGTTCGAATTTATTTAAATGAAACCTAATTGAGAAAATTGGAACTCTTGAGGAGATATAAGGGTTTCATTGGGGTTTGGAGCTCATTAGGTTATGAAATCAGTTTTTGATCAAGTCTTCTTCAGAGAACGAAGCCAAGGGTTTCAGTTGTCTACAGGCATTGGAGAACGAGCCATCTTCAGTGTTGCAGTTCAGAGGCTGTGAAATATCAGCTGATCTATTGCATTCAAGAAGATATCTTCATTCGGAAGTTATCACAGAACGTTCACAGAGTTTCTTTCAGCTTACAGCACTAATCAGGTTTTCATCAAAATATCATTACCTTTTTGTTGCATGTTATTGGATCTTATTTGTAATCATTTCAGAGGATTAATAAATAGTCTGGCATCAATATTTTCAATAGATTCTATCATTTCTGGTGTTGCATTATTTTATATAAATTTATTCAGCATTTTCTTTCAAAAAAACGCAAAATCGAGAAAAAACAATCAAAGCATTCAGTTTTCAGAAATCAGGGAGAACAGGGGTTTCTACAGTGGTATCAGAGCGGTTTCCTGCCATCCTGTGTTGGTTTTCGAAAAGAGAATCTCATACTCCTAGGGTTTAGAATTGCTGAAAAGATTAATGAAAAATTGCAGACTATATGAACAGGTCTTCAAGGCTTTGATCTTTAATAAAATAATCAGAAATGCAAGGCCCATTTTTAGTGAAATTGCAGCTTCTGGACAGGTAAAGAAAGAATTGATTTAGAGATAAATTTTAAAGCACGATCATACAGCATCCAAAAGGGTTTGATAAAAATCGTGGAAATTGTTCTCCGGATATTTTAAAATACGCCAAAGACGCCCAGGCATGGGAGCTATTTGATAAATCGTCAGAGGGAATTCGCACCAGCGTGGGTTTCGCATAAGACAAGCCGCTAATGACAAGTGATGAAAGCTTGAGACGGAAAGGACAAGTGACAGAAATAAATCGCGTGCGCCAGGAGTAATATTCAAATTTAAAAAAAAAAAAAAAAAAGCGAGCAAGTCGACTGAAGGAAACTGCGGGTTGGGGACGCGTCCAACAGGGGCAATTTTCGGGAAGAACTGAGCGTGTAGCATTTGCGGCAGGCTGCACGTCGAAGGAGAAGAAAAAAAACACAGGGTCGCGGGTTTTTAGCCGCAGATTTCTGCGAGTTCCTTAACAGTTTGCTTTGCAAAGGTATTTCGACGCATGGCCGACCTCTCCACCACGTCTCCGTGTACGAACATCATTAGTCTGTTGTATCTATCGCGGGTCTAGGAGTGGTCGCGCGGGAGTCTGCTGTAGCAATCGTGGGTCTAGGAGTGGACGCGTTGGAGGCAGGAGGAGTTTAGTGGAACAGTTACGCCCTATAGCAGTCAGCAAAAAGTGAAGAAGTGGTCGTGGGGTTGGAGGAAGTGGCGTGACCAGAAGCTGGGCTTGTGTGGAAAGCTGGGCGCACCTGCCAGTAAAGATCAAATTAAAAATTAAGTTACACCAGTCAACAGTGGACAGCATACAGTCAGCAGTGGTCCCGATTTTAATAACTCCAGGGCAGCAAACTGATAAAAGTTACATCATAACCAGTAAGGAACAGTACAGTGAAGCCCTGAAATCAAGTCAGTTGATTGGGTTTTCAGTTTGGCAGCGAAAATGGGCGTCATGAAAACACTGTCCAGAAATAAACAGGTATTCAAAGAACTTGAACAATCCCAATACAAGCTCAATCGCGAGTTGTTGCGTGTAGAATGGGCGCTTTCAGAGCTTGGACAGTCTAAAGGATCCAATTCACTTCCTTCCAGCAGAGGTCGAACACCACAAAAAAAAGAAGAAGAAGTGATTAGCATGTTTAAGGAGTATAGCACTCTTCCTCAAAAAATTAAGAAGGAACTTCCTTTCATGAGTTATGTGGATTTGCACCCGAGTCTTTTCTATAAGACAGAGTTTGCAAGGAAGAAATATCACACTATAGCTCATGAATTGTTTGCACATGAAATGGATAGAGAATCTACACATAAGGATGATACAACTCTTCATCAAAATGATTTGGTATCTTCAAATTCCTATGAAGTATGCAGAAATTTATATGATGAATTTGATACACATGCTGATTTGATTCAAGAAGACACTAGCACAGCTTTGGGTAATGATTTATCTACATCATCCTTGCAAGAGGTGACTCAAGAAGTTTCTAATATAGAGGCTACTTCCGATTGTCATGACACCGATGATGAAATTTTGCATGAGCATGAGACAGCAGTGTTTTCACATGTGCAAAATGATCCTATTGAATTGTCACATGAAAATACTCAGGAATTGGTTACTAATGATGCATTGTATGTGGAGGATTCATGTCATGGTGAGTCTGATTTTCCAAATCAGACCTTTGAAAACAAGCTAGAAGGTTCATATGTTGATATGGAATCCCAGGATCATGCTTTGGATGGGCATGCAGTTACTTTGGGAGTAGAAGTGTGTGAAGATACTATCATACCAGCAACTTCTACCTTATCAGTTGAGCCACCCTTTGGGGTACATAGCAGCAGTACCTTAGATGTTGAGGTGTGCATGGATGAAAGCACACATGATGCTGCTTATCATGTAGTGAGTGATGACGCATCAGCCTCATATCATAGTGCATATTGTGAACCGGAAAAATTGTATGGGAGTCATAAGCTACAGAGTCATCATTTGGTTGGGCAACTAAAGGCGAATGAAAATATGATTGCCACAACCATTGAGCATTTTGATGTTGCTCGTCAGATGTTAGCTACCTATGGTTGGAGTACTCATTTGACAGATGAGCACGGTGATAGTGGTTTTTCCCTTGCAGAGATACATGCACTTCGAGAAGCAATTGGAATGATGAAACAAAATTACTTAAAACTACTTGCAGACAGGGATTTTCTTCTCGAGTGGGATTGCATTTGTTATGATGCATTGCAGAGGAAGGAGGAGCAAGTTGATGAGCTCACTCATGAGCTTGAGGTGACTATGGACTCGTTGGAGAGTGCTCAGTTGGCCCTTCAAGAGTCACAGTCACGGTTGGAGGAGCTTACCGTGGAGTTGAGTTTGGCACAGTTTCCACCAGCTGCAGATACAGTACAGTTATATACAGAGGCAGTTGATGAGGATCTTATCTCCACGAGTTGTAGTGAGGATGTGGTTACATCTATCACAGATATTGGTGCAGTCAATTCAGATGGGATGAGTGTTTTGATTGAGAGCTCTTGTGATGAGATAGTTGATTTTTCCGAGAGTTGTGTGACAGATCACGTCACTACTTCATCGTCGTCACAGGGGATATGTGGGGAATCATCCAGTATAGAGATTTGTACTTATGCTGATTTGTTTCCCCAGGACTATGATGGTCAGCCATTGACAGAGGTGGGAGCATTTCATCTTGATTGCATAGTGAGGAGTGTTTATCACTTCTCCGTTGGTCCACACACAGAGGATTTGATGATGCATCAGTGTGGATTGGCCCCAGAGTTATACCATCCGTTGTGGGATGGGTATTCACCATCTTCAGAAGATGGGATTAGCGGCTGCAAGCGTCCGACTCAGTCGTTTGCAGGGGATTACTTGCAGGGACAGCTGTCAGTTTTACATCATGCTAATATGTATCCAACAGGGTTTGCTACTTCTATGTCAGAGAGTTTTCTTATTGGTACATGGTTACAGGATGACTACGGTGTCAGTTGGCATGATGGCTTGGTCAGTTATCACATTCATGAGGGTTTAGCAGAGGACAGGGAGAGATTCAGTGTAGCAGATGCTTCTAGAAGTTCTTTTCTTCGCATGACAGATGGATGTGAATTCAGATTGTATTGGGATCCAGGTGGTGACAGTTTTGGCACTGAGTATTGGATGGGTCCCATTGGGTTACTTCACCACTCACAGCATGGTGAAGTTGGAGGCAGTAGAGCACAGTGGCAGCCTGAGGATGACAGACACGACAGACTTTCACTCTGGGTTTGGGATCCAGGGATAGCTTGCGCAGTTGTGTTTTTATTGATGCTACAGGAGACAGTCAGTGATGTGTGGGACACTTCACAGTTCTTATTTTGGGCCTTCCGGGGAGTTGGGTTTCCTTGCAGTAGAGATTGCTTGAGGACAAGCAATTTCAGGGAGGGCGGACTGTAATGTCCCCATTTTTGCGAGCATCAGAGTTCGGTGGATTTAGCCTATTCTTAGCCCTCGTAGGTTAATATGCATGGTTAGAGGGTCTCTTGATGGAGCTTGGCTCAGCTTCAGATTGTCAGTACTTGATCAGTTGGCTTTCGTTCGGGCTCATTCGGACACTTCTAGCCTGAGTTGCTATTTTTAGCAGTATTCAGCACTCAGCGTGGGACCCCTGCTATTTTTAGCAGTATGGATTGATAGCGTCCAGAATCACTTCCTCAGTCGACAGCTTCAGACGGCTCGTGCATCGGATGAATGATGAGAGAGATATTAATATTTAATTGAATTAATTAATTGGAGTTTATAATATAAAGTTATAATATTTTTTTATAACTTAAGTGATTTTTGTTGAAGGGGTCGCCATCATTGGAGGGGCCACTTTTAATTATATTTTATAATTAAAAGTGCTTTCGAAAACTATTGAAAAATTAAAAAGAAAAAAAGTTCGAATTTATTTAAATGAAACCTAATTGAGAAAATTGGAACTCTTGAGGAGATATAAGGGTTTCATTGGGGTTTGGAGCTCATTAGGTTATGAAATCAGTTTTTGATCAAGTCTTCTTCAGAGAACGAAGCCAAGGGTTTCAGTTGTCTACAGGCATTGGAGAACGAGCCATCTTCAGTGTTGCAGTTCAGAGGCTGTGAAATATCAGCTGATCTATTGCATTCAAGGAGATATCTTCATTCGGAAGTTATCACAGAACGTTCACAGAGTTTCTTTCAGCTTACAGCACTAATCAGGTTTTCATCAAAATATCATTACCTTTTTGTTGCATGTTATTGGATCTTATTTGTAATCATTTCAGAGGATTAATAAATAGTCTGGCATCAATATTTTCAATAGATTCTATCATTTCTGGTGTTGCATTATTTTATATAAATTTATTCAGCATTTTCTTTCAAAAAAACGCAAAATCGAGAAAAAACAATCAAAGCATTCAGTTTTCAGAAATCAGGGAGAACAGGGGTTTCTACAAAAATCCTTCGGAATAATTGTCGAACAGAAAATCCACGGGAATATGAAGTCAACAAAAGTCCGAAGAAAACCAAAGGGCAAGACATAAGAGCCTAAAAGAATAAATTCGAGAGAATTGACAAGGAAACGAATTCCTTCGGACAAAAAGTCCGAAGGAATTCGAGAGGACAAAAAGCCCGATAGAAAAGACAAAGGCGTAAGCAAAGGCCAAAAAAGAGAAAAGGAAATGCCAAGCCCAAAAAAAAGAAGAGACAGAGAGTCCTTCAGACAATTTGTCCGAATGACGAAAACTAAAATAAACCTGAATCCCGAATTAAAGCAGAACACGGGAAAAGCCAGAAAAAACACGAAGCAGAACTGAACATGGACATAAGCATGAATAGTGAATAAAACAAACGTAGAATAAAGACAATGGCAAGATAAACAAAGATCATGCACGAAATAACGTGAGTGACTCAAACGAAGTGAACGCGTTTAAGAAAGCAAGCATGCTTCAGTTTCGAAAATTGAGTTGTCTTGCATGATGAACAAGCCAAATTAAGCATTGAACGTTTCAAACAGCCAAAAATTCGATGCACGTACTCTCATTTATCTCAAAGCTTGAAACGTTCCGACGGTTCAAACATAATTCTTAATTTGGCATTTGCATTGATTTCATGCAAAGGGGAGACTTTCAAACGTTTCAGCAGTTCGAGTGGATTTGACTACTCTTGTTTTGGAGTTGACTGGTTTTCAAGCCAAGACATTTATTCATAGATTTCATGCATCCAAATCTTGTCTTCTTCTTTTTCAACACCAAGGATTATTCATGCAAGACAGCAAGGTATAAGCCAAGGAAAGACAAATTTGGAAGATTCATGCAACGCAATTTGGACTTGGGCTAATGAAGAGTTAACTTCCTCTCCTATTTCCAACACCAATCTCTTAGCTTTTTGTAATTTTCTATATTAATGGCTTATCAGCCTTGTAAAATCATCCCTCTCGTGATAAGAACAAACTCTGTCATTGATGAGTTGTGTAACCTCTTTAATCAATAGAAGGACTGGACTTTCAGATTTCAAGTGCTGGCATAGTGTACATTCATTTAGCAATGCATACGTGGTAGATTTCTCTCCCTTCTCAAATTCTAATTCGTACCTAGTTGCTAGCTTATCATGTTATGCAGGTCATGTTCAGTGTTTTATATGTCTTTTGCTGAAGCTATAAGTGGATGTTAGGTGGCTGCAAAGTGTCTTGTATCAAACCTCTCTCCATCGTTTTCCCTCACATTTTTGTCATTGGATCAAACCTTCTCATGAAATACTTATGCATAGTGATCAATTAAAAATCAAAAGTCTTCATTTTCCCTTATTTGATTCAGTGTTCAAGGTTCCAAGTAGATTGGATCAACATTCTGGTGTATCACCGTCATTAGGTAGGATTTTCCTTTCAAGTTTCTTTCTCCCTTTTTCATGGTAATCCGTAATGCAAAGTAGAAATCCGCATTGATACATCTTACAGGAACTAGCCTTCTCTGGAGGTTCTTCTCACTATTGAAGCACCCACCCTCTGAGAAGATCCCATTGTTTCAACTGGAGACAGGATTAGCCATTTCAGCACGTCTTCATTTCAAGGTGCAACTCCAGGTTGACAACAGTAGCCAACCTTCCTTATTCATTTAACCCTTCCTCTCAAGTGGGGCGCGCATTTTGGCAATGGAAGGTATATAAAGGAAATTGCAATTCATGTGGAAGGGTTATGATTTTATGAGATTTGATTTGAAGGTTTTATAAAGCATGAAAACCTTCAGTGGTTGAAATTGAGGATGGAAACCCTTGATATCTAGATTGGGCAGCTTTGTGAGAAAGTTGAATTGAGCGTACTTGGTATCTAAGGGTGTTTTGAACACCAATTTGTCTTTTGCAGGTGTGATGACTTGGTACAAGAGTGAGGCAACTTGCTTGGGGAGCCAAGTGACTAGGGTTTGAGGCAATTTGAGGGCAACAAACTGTATGTGTGAAGACCCCTAACCTAGGGCTGCGCCACATTTTGGGAGGTTGAAGACCCCTCTTTAGGGTTGCATTTGGTGAGTAATAATTATTTGATTTTTCTACGATTGGGCGACCCACTTTGGGCATTGTATTCATCCATTTCTAAGGCTACTTTAGCCTAGAAATCATATTTGAATATTGCATAATATTTCTATTATTTTATTGGAAATTACCCAATAATTATTGCTCCAAGATTCTGAAAAAGGTGGTATTTATGACAGCTAATTTATTATGCTATTTTATTCAGCAAGTTTTGGGAAAGTTCAATCTTTCTACATTTGATGGATCTACCAAGAGCATCGCAAGGTGGATACATACCTTTCTCTCTTGCCTATGATGGAAAATGAAGCCATCAAGCTTGTTACTTTACATCTTGAGAGCACAGCACATGAGTGATGGTACCATGGATTGGTCACAAGGGCACAACCTTATCAACTCTTATGACGAGTTTACTAGGAGGTTGATTGAGAGGTTTGATAGGGCTGATTTGGAGATCTATTTTAGAGAGTTAGCATAGCTTAAACAAAACACTTTTGTGGATGATTGTGGCTTAATTCAAAGAGTGTAGGTGATGGTACCCAAGGTTTCTGAAAAGAGGCTTGTGGTATTGTTTGTTGAAAGGTTGACTAATCCACTTAAGGGTTTGGTCAACGCTTTCAACCTTTTTCTCTCCAAGAAACCATCATAAAGGCTTTTGATCTAGAAACAATAGATCCTAAGGACAAATTTCTACCTTTAGGACAGAAAATGACATATTATTTTGGGCAGCCAAAGACTTCATCTTCCGGGCAACCAAGGACAGCCCCATATGATCAGCAAAGAAGGCCATATCAGCAAGGTAACATGCAGCAAAAGGAGCTACCAAAGACAAACAAAGAAGTGGAATTCAGAAAGCCATAAAAAAGCTCTTGGAGATGGAACACATAAGGCCTAGTTCTAATCATTTTGCTTCTTCAATTGTTCTAGTGAAGAAGAATGGAACCATGAGGATGTGCGTTGACTACTGCCTTTTGAACAAAAAGACCATAAAAATAGGTACCCCATACCTAGGATTGATGAATTGATTGATGAGCTACATGGAGCCAACTGCTTTTCAAAGATTGACTTGAGGACCGAATATCATCAAATTCGGGTGAGAGAAGAGGATGTTCAAACGATAGCTTTTAGATGTCACTTTGGGCATTATGAATTTTTGGTTATGCCCCTTGGACTAATTAATGCAACAAGTTCTTTCCAATCTTGTATGAATAGGAAGTTTGTTTTGGTCTTCTTTGATAACATCCTAGTATATAGTAAAACATGGGAGGATCTCCAACACTCGGACATAGTGCTGGGAATTTTGGGACAGCAAACACTGTTTGCAAAAGAATCTAAGTGAGAGTTTGGGATGTCTGAAATTTTGTCTTTAGGCCATGTGATCAATGCCCAAGGAGTCCATGTTGATCAACAAAAGATCCAAGCAATCATGGATTGGCTTTCACTTACAACTATGACACATTTGAGAGGCTTTTTTGGTTTATGCAGGTCCTATAGAAGGTTTGTCATAATCATTTTCTAAACTTGATGTTCCGTTGACAGATTTAACCAAAAAGGGATCTTTCAGTTGGTCCAAAACAGCACAAGTAGTGTTTGATATACTCAAGCAAGCGATCAGCTCATGCCCGGTACTTGTTGTTCTGGGTTTCTCCATCCCTTCTATGCTGGAATGTGACGGTTCAGCTGAAAGTATAGGTGTTGTTTTCATGCAAAAGGGGCATCCCATAGCCTTTGAGAGCCAAAAACTCAAAGAGGTGGAGCATAAGTTCTCTATTTATGATAAATAAATGTTAGTCATCATGCATGCATTGGCCAAATTCAGGCAGTATTAGATTTATGGCAGGTTTGTAGTCAAAACCGATCATGATAGTTTGAAGTACTTTCTCAACCAAAAGGATTTGAATGATAAACGGCAAAAGTGGATAAGTAAATTTCAATCTTATGACTTTGATATAGAAAATGTCAAAGGAAAAAACAATGCAGTTGCTAATGCATTGTCTAGAAAGCCTATTCTTTGCTCCTTGATAGAGATTACAGCTGATTGGAACATTTTTATAACAACTGGGTATCTGAAGAACGACTTTACTACTCTTGTCCTTCAACATAGAAATGAAGATGACATGTACAAGGTAGACGGTCTTATTTTCTATAAGAATACGACCATTTTGATTCCTAAGTCTAAGATGAAATATAAGATATGGAGAATTTTTCATGATGCTCCATTGGCTAGTCATCCAGAGTATTTTAAGACATGCAAACAAGTAAAGGAAAGATTTTTTTGAAAGGGACTCAAGGGAGAGGTCCTTCAATACATCCAGGAGTGCCTCACTTGCCAAAAATATAAAGTTGAACAAGTTTTTTCAACTAGTTTGTTGCAGCCCTTACCCATTCCTACGCAAAACTGAGAAAATATCTCTATGGATTTCGTCACGGGACTTCCCATGGTTCAAGGTAAGAGTTGTATGTTTGTGGTGGGTGGTAGTCTCACCAAATATGCTCACTTTTTTGCAATTCCAGCCAAGTACAATGTACCTCTAGTGGTTGATATCTTTTTCAAAGAAATTTTTGAGCTTCATACGTTGCCTAGAAACATTGTGAGTGATAGGGACAACAGGTTCTTGAGCTTATTTTGGCAAGAGCTCTTATGTATGATTGGCACAAAGTTGACTCATAGCACTAGCTATCATCCACAAACCAATGGGCAACTAAGATAGTGAATAAATGGATTGAAGAGTATCTAAGGAACTATGTTGCAGGGCAGCAATCAACTTGGATCAAGTGGTTGTACATGGGTGAGCATTGCTACAATACATCATACCACATGTCCATTGGTATGTCTCCCTTTAGAGCCTTGTATGGGTATGATGCACTTTCGTTTGTGAATTTGGTTTTGACAGATAGTAGAGTGCCTGGGGCCAAGGATTTAGTTCAGCAAAGTCAAGATATATTGGGGGTGCTCAAGGAGGACATCCGACGTGCCCAAAATCAGCAAAAGTTGTATGTAGACCAGCACCAGTTAAAGAGGACTTTTGAGGTGGGAGACATGGTCTTTTTTAGGTTGCAACCATATAGGTAGTCTTCCCTCAAACATAGTGGGGCAAAGAAGCTCAAATCTCGCTTCTATGGTCCTTACAGAGTTCAAAGGAGAATTGGGGAGGTTGCTTATGAGTTAGAACTACCAGAGCATAGTCAGATCCACAATGTGTTTCATGTTTCATGCCTCAAAAAGGCATTAGAGCAGCATATAACTCCCTCTATAGAATTACCACCATTGAATGATGAGGGCTAGCTGATTTTGATTCCAGAATCTATCATAAAGGTCAGAGAAAGGAAGCTGAGGAACAAGAGCATCATGGATTACTTAGTTCGTTGGAAGGATCTACCCATTGGGGATGCTACATGGGAAGAAGCAACTATTTTGTAACATCCTAGCTCGCAATTGTTTGGGGACAAGCAATTTCGAGAGGGGAGGATTGTAATGTCCCCTTCTCGGGATTAGTGCCATATGAAGTCCCTTAGCCTATTATGTGGTTTCTTCCAGGCTAAGGGGATGAGGAGAAGGGAAATGTGATTCTAGTGACCTAAGTTATGTTTAAATTTCAAATTAAGAGGACCTTTCTAATTGGAGTAAGTCAACGTATATTTAGAAATTAAAAAATCACTTTATGAATTATAGTAAATAACCCCCCACTTGGAGAGCCCCACTTTGGAAATTGAGTTGGGGAAAGGTATAAAAGATGGAGGGATTCATTTATGGGAGCTATAATTCATTTATCACTTGATTTTGTGAGTTGAGCAATTTTGCATCTACTTTCAACTATTGAGGACGAAAATCCTCTTTGACAATTAGATCTTGGAGACGTAGACCCTCAATTCTGTTGATGGATTCATTCAAGGGTCATGATCAAGTGAAAAGTCATTAAACACAAGCTACAACCTCAGTTTTTTGTTAGTGTATCAACTAGAGGGTTTTTTGGGGTTGTTGACTTGTTAGAGGGCTCTTTGGCATGCTGACATCATCCATTAGAGGGCTGATGTCACTCTAGGGAGCTGGTTTTTAAGGTTGCTCAACATGTGGTTTCATCTTGGCTTTGCCCAAGGCTATTTCGTGCTTGATGCAACATCAATTTCTCAATTGGTTGGTCAGTTATGGTTGAAATTGCATTGGTATGATCCACTATAAATTAATGAATTTACAACTTGAAAATATTTTATAAAAAAAACAGATTTGAAGTTGTAAGCATTCTACTCTTGAAATAAATTGAGTTTCTTAATTGTCTGAGGGTTTCTATGTGGATTGTATTTTTTCCTATAATGTTTTATGTATCATTATCAGAATTATGTACTTTCACATTAGGGTTTCAGTAAAATTCCAGAATTTCATTAATCTGCCCTAAAAGGGATATTTCAAGCATCCTCGCTTTTCATAAACACCGTGTTCAAACTCAAGTAGATTTTGTTCTATGATCCTATTAACTGTCGTAGCCAAGGCCATATCCAAGGAAATGTGATCTCAAGCCAAGGTACCAAGGGTAATTCTGTAGCAGGAGGTAATGTAACTACTACCCAAGGACAAGCAACTGATTTCCAGGTTTTGATTATTCATAATGAAGGTCAAAGGACCTCCAACACAAATTTGGGCAAAACTGAAGCTCTGAAAGCCACTTGTGAGGCTGCTGGCCATCAGCTCCACTCTAAGAAAAAAAAATATGCAATGATGCTGCTTTGGACTGTGCAATATTGAGCATCATTATCGATCCAAGTTTTTTTTTGGCACTCAAGGAGTAATACATAGCTTTCTACTTTGTGTTCCTTTACTTAATAGTACTGTTTTTCCATCTCCGTTGCTCTTCAGGTATGTAAGCACTTTGTCCAACCACTTTACTGCCCATGCCCACCCCCGCCACTTACTAACAAATGCTTATGGTGCTTGAGTGCTAAGACATTATTATCATAAAAATAACGGAGGAAAAATGTCATCAAGGTAATGCCTACTTCTAAAGGTCATCTTGAGATGACTTAATCACACAAATAAAATCCCACAAAAATTAATAATTTAATCTTTTCTTATGTTGTCTGGCAGTTTTTGCAACCTATTTTCATTATCAAAATACAAGTCTTTAAACCTTATCAAAAAAAAAACATACTGGAAGAAACAGCCCGACAGCCAAATCATATTTATCAAATCTGAACAAAAATACAGGAAATCAATATTGTCCTCGAAAAGAATACTGCAATTAATAATGAAAAAAGCAAAGAGACAAAAGCAAAGAAGCATATCACCAAGGTGTTCTATTAGACAATAATAAGATCATGATTTTTTATTCCTGCTGTCCAAAAGATGTGACTAGTTGAATAATTTGACCTTTCATGTTTCAATGAATCAATATAGTCATGTTTCAATATACTATATGATCAGATTTTGCTAATGTAACTTGTACTGTTGAGTAAAATTGATCTACTTTAATTATTCATGAAGATTAATACAAATGATTTTTTTGTTCCTTCTTTAGTTGTTTGATAGCCAATGAAACTTACTGTTTCCCTTTATTCACAGCAATGAGAGTCTCTCAGTCAGAAGTAAAAAATGACTAAGGTGTCCACTACGAGTGAATGATATGCAATTCAAAATGTCATTCAGTGCACGAACCAGATACAAGTATTCTTTCATGCACATTGCTACAATTTAAAAGTATAGAATAAAAGATTATTTAAATGGTACCCCATAGCATCGTAACCCATAACAAGTGCCTCCCCCTGTCAACAACCAAAAAACAAAGCTCAGGAACAAAAAGGTAAGCATTGACCTAGATGTAGATTTACTCTTAATTTCAGAAAGAAACGTGTATGAGAATTGTGTTTCTCATGTCAGGAATATAGGGAAAAATAAAACAACTACTCAAAGAATATAATATTTCTTTGGTTTTAGATGAAAGAAAATTTATCTAATACATAAAGTTTTCAGAAACAAATGCAAGTAAAAGCATTGTTCAGGAAAAAGATTCATAAAACAGAATCAACAGCCCATCAAATATGTAGTTAACTCATCAAGCCTCCTGACAAGAATGCCATCTCTGAACCCAGTCAAAAGAACACAACCAAATCACTGCTATAATAAGATGGCATTGAATCTGGATTGATTTCCCATGCTTTCAAAACTAAAAACTTTGAAATTGTGATTGTTCCATATGCCTCTATAGATGCTAATTACAGAAACCACACACTCAAATTGTTAAGCACGGGATATATTGAGAGGGGGGGAGGGGGTGTGAATCAATATATCATAAATCTTATAAACTTTTACTTAATCAAATTTCACTTAACCATACATTCAAGATATGTAATAAAACTGAAACAATAAACATCACACAAGATAGAGAGAGACACCAGATTTAACGTGGAAACCCAATGTAAGAAAAACCACGGAAAACAATCTCAAGTATATGAATGAGCACCAACTCAAACAACAATATTCACAAGCACCAACCCCTTTGCTGAGCACCAACATAGAAACTATTCGTGAGCACCAACATAGAAACTATTCGTGAGCACCAACCCACAGGAGCACCAACCCCTTTTATGTATACCACACAACTATCTCTCAATGTTGTTTTCTCAACAAATGATAGTACATTACAATATCTCTTTCTTTTCTCTCATTTGCTCTTCTAAGCTAGATATGACAATTACAAATCATACTCTCTTCTTGCATATTCCAAATGGCTTCTCAAACCTTTATTTATAGCTTTCCAAATGACCTTTGGCATTCACCCTTTGTGGCCCTTCAATCCTCATGGAAAATGGTGCCAAACTTGCATGAATCTTCGTATCCTTGCATTTGAAAAGTCACATGGTGACTCTTCATAAGTAAATGCGTCCTTTCCTCTTTTGTCTTAATCTTAGTGACTTTTCGTATTCCTCAAAGTGTCCCTTCATGAGAAATTGTGCCCTTCCTCTTTTGTTTTCACTTGGTGACTCTTGAAATTCATCAAGATAACTCTTCATGGGAAAATGTGTCCCAGTCCTCTTTTGTCTTTACCCCGTGACTCTTTGACTTCTCCATGGGCCCTTCTTTTGACTTTATACAACCAAAAATATATTTGTTAATATTAAATAAATATTAACATACATTAGCCAAGATATGAATATTAAAAACACCATTAAATGCAATGGGGCCTTTATCACCAATAATGCTAGACCTTTGACATCAATGACAATATTTCCAGCACAAATAGCATAACATTTATACTGACAAAGTCTATTAGAATTTCAGAGACAAATCCTGTAGGAGGGTTACCAACATGTTGTTTCCAATCTTGATCAAATCATAAGAGATGCACACCATTAACATAAATTCCAAACACATATTGCTCTCTTGACGAGCCAATAATTAGTAAAAGACTCATGTTATTGGTCAAACACTAGAAGTTTCTCCTTCCCTTGACTCTCCTTATTAATATGATCACAAGATACAGAATCAAAATAGCTTTCACAAAATTATAAACATCATAATCGTTTAAAGTCTACACGATTGCAAAGTGTATCCCGAGAGCTTGCAATGGCACATACAAGATTATGCTTAAGTTAACTAACCAACAAGAGAGCTCCGGAAAGGATATAATAATATCAAGTTGTAACACATGTAGCTAAACTAGTATTGAAAAATGGCACATAAAATTATTGTTAAGTGACAATTTCTATTAAAACATAATCTAGTTAAGATTGAATATAATGGTGACTCCAAGCAAAACACATCTTAAGAGCTCTAGAATATATACTAACGTTATATCTACATATAATAAAATTATAATTAATAGTACTAAATATACTATTAACTTAGGGTGAAATGACATTGTGGAACTTGTTGGGTAGTATGATTAATGTGGGCTTGTCTTCTATAGTTTATTGTAAGTAAGATTACTAAAAGTGTGGGCAACCTTTGCAGGACTGATGGATTAACAAAGATCCACAAAATGGGAACGTTTCAATTTGGTATCTGAGTTAGGCCAGTTTATAAGACGACGTGGATGATAATTTCAGTAAGTCTTGCAACGACCAAACCATTGAAGACTAGAGAAAACCTTCCAATTCAACTACTTGCAGAAGATGGGCCACTTCAAAAGGGTGCAGAAATCTCGTCAAAAAGCATTCTTGCTGCTATCTAAAAAAAACAATGTGCTACTTTATATGGATAATAAGGCAATAAATTTAAAATAAATTGAGTATTGGTTATAAGTGTGATGTCCCCCTTTTCAACATAGAACAGGAAAAGACACTTACCCTTGTTTTGTGGTGTCTCCTTTAGGCTAAGGGAAAAGGGGACTAAAAAGGGAAGCACTAATCCCCTCCACAAACGGTAAAAAGGTACTTTTCACTTGAGCATTCTAATTATGCACTAAGGAGGGCCAAGTTTTGGGCTATGTGGCACACATAGCCCTTAAGTGAAATTAAAAGAAGAATAACTTTATGATATATTCTGTTTTCCCTCCAAGTGGAGCGCCCCCTTGGGGGAGGGGTATTTAAGGAGAAGTTGAATCATTTGAAAGGGCATGCAATTATGATATTTGAAATTCAAGATCTAAGCATGAAAAGCTTAATCTAAGGCTTGACAGCAGAGACCTTCAAGGCTTAAGAGGTATTAGGGATGAAACCTTCTAATCCTCATAGTGGGCAGCTTCATTTCAAACGCTGCAATTGTGCATTATATTCAGAAAATACAAAATTTGGCCCTCTCCTAGGATGGCGACTTGCTTGCAAAGGTGGACGACTAGGTCAGAGAGGAAGGCGACTTGATTGGGAAGCCATTTGACTAGGGTTTGAGGCCTTTCAAGGGAGGTGAATTGCTTGGGAGTGTTGAAGACCCCTACCACTAGAGTTGCACTACATTTGGATGGTTGAAGGCCCCCTTTTTAGCTTTGCATTGATGTCATAAGCAATTAATTAATTAATTGTGGCTGAGCAACTTGCTTTGAAGGCCCAACTAAGGTTTTGGTGGGATAATTTTGGCCTAGAATACTTGCTGTAATTTTCCATAATTATTCATATTTTTTATTATCATTTCCACCACTTGTGTGGAAGGAAAATCGCCAAAAACAAGTATTCGGTATTGCTGTATTTTATCCTACATATTGGCACCTTGATAGTTATGTTTCTTGGGTGATGTTATACCCTAATATTTGTTGCAACACTTGGTAAATTTCTGTGAAGTTTGGCATAATTAATTGCAGCATTTCTGTAAGGGTTTCATTAAAATTTTGGATTGGAAAGGCACTCTTTAAATTCTGATAATTTTCAGCATATTGGCACCTAGGGTTTGAGGTTGGTATGTTCATTTGGTGCCCTAATTTTCATTAGAATATTTACTAAATTGTTGCTAGGGTTTGGGAATATTTTATTACAGCATTGGTGTGATTTTTGGAGAACTAGGGTTTGCTGTAAAAATCAGAAAAATAAATTGTTGGCTAGGGTTTCATGCTAAAAATCTAAATTTAGGGTTCACCCCAATTTGGAGACATTACAGTGGTATAAGACTTCAGGTCTTGCCAACTTGTGGGTCAGATCAAAATTTTAATGCGACATCATGGAAGAAGTTGGGAAAGAGAAGCTCTACATAGCAAAGACAAAGCTAGAGTGTCCATGTCAACTAATAGGTGACCTAATCAGCGTCTTGGAAAAAGTAGAAAATGGATTATCCAAGCTAAATCAGTCACAGTATGTGACAATGGAATGGATGGTGTAGCACTCCATGATTTGTTTGGTCCAGCCCCAACTCTTGAGACACCCAGACAAAAAGGTAAGGCTTTTGGTTACCAATTGTATTAGTGAAATTACAAGAATGACAACTCCCAAGGTTCTCTTCAGCAACAAAACTATGAGGGGAATATTTCAACTGATTGCGGAGAGTTTCCAAGGTCTAGAGAACAACAAAGGACCTTTTGCTAGGAGGGTTACAATTCTAGAAACTGACAGAAATCAGGTCATGTGTTTTGATATTGGATTTGGAATGTGATGATCTTAGTACTAAAATGTTTCAACTTTTCCTTACAATTATCAATGAGAATCATGTAGAAAATGTTGCAACGTCTATGATAACAATTATGACTTTGACTCTAAATAAAAATGATGATATTTCCAAGTAATTATTATCTATCTTATTGGTTAATGTGAGGCAAGAACATAATTTTTCTCCAACTGCACATGTGATGATTGAAAGGGTTGTTAAAAAATGTGAAGAAAGGTTGAGGCTTTACTTGACAGTAGAGTAAGAAGAAGAAACTTTGGGACAGCCCGGTGCTGTAATTTCTGAGTCTCAAAAATCAGACATTTTGGGACAGCAAAGAGAGATTTTCCAACAGAGTTGTGGGCAGCAAAGAGAGTTGCAAATGATGGGCAATAACATAGTAGAACCAAGCACTCAGGGTCAGCCTAGCACTGTGATTTCTGAGTCTCAAAAAGAAAGGTTTGAAGTTGTTAAGGAACCTGAAATTGAGAAAGAAGAACACAAACTCTATGAAGTAGAAATATTTCAGAATAACTCTATGAAAAGGTATATTTTAAAAGAGAATATTGGTTGTTGCATGGATTCTAACAATAGTTCATTTTCATTTAATGACTATGGATTTCTTGAGGAAGATTGGAGGAAGCAATTGTTAGTAGAAGATAAGAGGGAAGTGCAAGTCCTAACGAGGTTGAATAACACAAAAAGGTTTCTTGAAGGATTAATGCAAAATGTGAAGAGGGAACACTTGGATAAAATTGTCACTATTGCAGATTTACATACAGTTAAGGATGCAATGGAGACAACAAAATCAAGATATCTTCATTTGGTTAAAGACAAGGATGTGGGCATCAAATTTGCAGATGATACCTTAAATGCATCTAAGGCAATGAAGATCAAGGTTGATGAACTCACCCTTGAGCTTGAATCAACCAATAACTCTTTAAAAATTAGCCAAAGGGCACTTCTAGAGGCTGAAAATCAAATTGATGTAGAGCAATTCAGGGAGTAAGAGAATGAAGCAAGGGCAAAGGAAATCAAGCAAATAATTGAGGAGTTTGTTAGATTTCAAGAAAATTTTGATTTAGAATGTTTTCCAAAAAAATCAGATGTTGCAAGTGTAGAGTTAAATCAACAAGAAGGTTGGTTTGAACAAAAGGATGGTAATAACTTTCAATATTTTTATAACCCACTTTTTGAGATGGATGTTGAGATAGTTTATAGTTCAAATTTTATAATGGGTGATGATAATAAAAAGGTGCAGCAAAAGCTATCAATATGACCAGAAGACTCAAGGATTGGGAGTTGCAAATTCTCCATATTGATTTAAGATGAAGGTGAAATTTTCAGACCTTGGGAAGAGGCTGCAAATTCTGAGTTGGGGCAGCCATTACAGCGTGTGGAGATTCACCCCACTCCATGTTTGGTAAATGATGAAATTTCTGCAAATTTGTGCACAAGGGGAGTGAATAAAGCTGCAAATTCTGAATTGGGGCAGCTACTACAGCATGTGGGAATCCATCCCCCACCGTGCTTGGTAAGCATAATAAATTTTGAAAATTGTTGGTTGGGACAGTGCTTTCATTTGGTAGAAATTTAGCTCGTTTCATGTATAGAAAATGTTGAAATTTTGGTGAAGACAGCTCAATTTATGAACAGAAAATTCTGAATGTTTTGTAAGAACTCAACTCATTCCATGTATAGAAAATTTTGGGTTTGTTGTGAAAACGCAACCTGCCTCATGCACAAGTAATTTTGAAAATTTCTTAGTGGGGCAACCACTTTCAAGGAGGGAAACTGAGCCCATTCGTAGCATGGTAAGTACCCTTGATTTTGAAAATTTTGTGATAGGACAGCAGTACATAAACATGAATATTCACTCCTTTTTGAAAAAGTATGCTTTGGGGAAGGGAATTCCAAATTCTGAAGTAGAAGATTGTGTGGAGGTCACAAACCTTCTCCATTTTGTAAAGAGAGAAAGGCAAGCTAAGAGCGGCTCCAAGGATGAAAGAATCCTACATTTTTTATACACACGCATGTCATGTTGGAGGCATGATTGGAATGGGCAGAATGAGGGTGAACAATCAGTAAGATTGATACTTCTTTGGGCACCATAGCAAGGCTGCTAACTCTATGAAATTGTTCACATGGGAATTTGAAAAATGAGCACCCAAGGGAATCACAAAAAAGGTATGATTACAATTTTGTTCAAGTTTGTTTCAGAAAAAATTGTGAACCCTATCATAGGCTTTAAAGGAGAGCCTTAAGGATCATTGGAAGTCATAATGGGTGCTTTTGTACTACCTTAAAAGAGCACTACTCAAAAATGGGGGGGAGTCTTGGCTGCAAATGGAGATTCCGGCAAGTAAGAATGAAGAATTCCACCAAGGTAGGAGAATGGCACCTCTCTAAGATGCATGTATAGTTAAGAATGGCCAAGGGTACCATGGAGGGCAACAACTGTACCTCTTTTTACTATGTTGCCCACAACAGTACCAACTCAATTGGTATGAGCTTGAGGGTCATCAAGTCCATGTGGGAGGTATGTTGCAAACGAAAACTTCACAAGGGTGAGCTTTTGTTAAAGTTTTTCATGATTATGGATGATAAGAAGGCTATTGCGCATGATTACAGCCCACTAACCATCGGTGACATGACAATATATGTAATCTCTTTTGCCAAATTGAAAGATCACATGTTGATGGGGAAGGAGGAGCAGATTGCAGCTATGTTGAGGGAGCTTCTAGCCAGAGAAACATGCAAAATTTTGAGCAAGGAAGCAAGTTTGGAGTGTGTTGGCAACTCTTCCCGTGATTGGTGATGTGGAGTATACCAGGGGCAGCCCCTCGTTGAGGAAAGAGATAGCAATACATTGTTGTCACAACACTTCCAACACATCTGGACAACAGTCTTTTCACAGGTATAGCAGCGAAGGGATTCAAAATTAGGCTTTCTTTCCATGGGAAGTGGCTAGAAACAAGTCTTATGCGAAGCCAAGTGATGGGGCAGCCCATGGATGTTGCAATTGCTTGAGGACAAGCAATTTTGGACAGGGAGGATCGTCATGTCCCCCTTTTAGACATAGAACAGGTAAAAACCCTTAGCCTTGTTTCGTGGTATTTCCTTTAGGCTAAGGGAAAAGGGGACTAAAAGAGGAAGCACTAATCCCCTCCTCAAACGGTAAAAAAGTACTTTTCACTTGAGCATTCTAATTTTGCGTTAAGAAGGGCCCAGTTTTGGGCTATGGGGCTCACATAGCCCTTAAGTGAAATTAAAAGAACAATCTTATGATATATTCTATTTTCCCTCCAAGTGGAGCACCCCACTTGGGGAGGAGTATTTAAGGAGAAGTGGAATCATTTGAAAGGGTATGGAGTTATGATATTTGAAATTCAAGGTCTAAGCACGAAAAGCTTAATCTAAGGCTTGAAGATGGAAACCTTCATGGCTAAAGAGGTATTATGGACAAAACCCTCTAATCTTCATAGTGGGCAACTTCATTTCAAGGGCTGCAATTGTGCATTATATTCAAAAAATACAGAATTTGGCCCTCTTCTAGGGTGGCAACTTGCTTGCAAAGGTGGATGATTAGGTTAGAGAGGAAGTCGACTTGATTGGGAAGCCATTTGACTAGGGTTTAATTGCTCGGGAGTCTGGAAGACCAGTAGCACTAGGGCTACGCTACATTTGGATGGTTGAAGGCCCCCTTTATAGGGTTGCATTGATGCCATAAGCAATTAATTAATTAATTGTAACTGGGCTACTTGCCTTGAAGGCCCAACTAAGGGTTTAGTGGGTTATGTTTGACCTAGAATACTTGCTGTAATTTTCTATAATTTTTTGGATAATTATTCATATTTTTAATTGTCATTTCCAGCACTTGTGTTGAAGGAAAATCGCCAAAAACAGGAATTCAGTATTGCTGTATTTTTTTCTACATATTGGCACCTTGATAGCTGTATTTGTTGAGTGATATTATGCCTTAATATTTGTTGCAACACTTGGTACATTTCTGTGAAATTTGGCATAATTAATTGCGGCATTTCTGCAAGGATTTCATTGAGATTTTGGATTGGAAAGGTACTTGTTAAATTCTGACAATTTCGAGCATATTGGTGCCTAGGGTTTGAGGTTGGTATGTTCATTTTGTGCCCTGATTTTCATTGGAATATTTACTAAACTGCTGCTAGGGTTTGGGAATATTTTGTTACAGCATTGGTGTGATTTTTGGAGAACTAGGGTTTCTTGTAAAAATCATAAAAATATATTGTTGGCTAGCGTTTGATGCTAAAAATCAAAATTTAGGGTTTGCCCCAATTTAGGGACATTACAGGACGCTCAGGTGGTGGCACGACTTGGATTCCAGCAGTTAACTGGTAAGTCCACGTGTGTCAGGAGGAGCAAGCAGGTCAAGGAAAAGATTCTCAGAATTGGTCAGTGGCAACGCCCCCCTAGTGGGATTCTCAAGATCAATACGGATGGTTCCTCCAGAGGTAATCCGGGACCCGCGGGTACTGGAGGGATAGGAAGGGATTCTAAAGGTACAGTGATTTTTCTTTTTGCGGTTCCTACTCATTAAGAGGAAAGTGGTGGACGTCAATTGGCAACTATCTCTGATTGTGCAACAGATTTTGCGGATTTGCTCACTTATGGATAGCGTTACTTTTGCTCATATTCCACGAGAATGGAACAGGGCAGCGGATTTTTTGGCTAAATGGGCGTTTGACCATTTGAATGATGGAAACATTGATAATTGGGAGTCTCTCTCCCCGACGTTGCGTTCTGATTTGGAAAGAATTCTGGACGCTGATAGGAAAGTTCATAATATTGTCTAGTTGGCCGTGTGCCTAGTTTTTCAGTTTATGCTGCTTTCTTCTGGGGATTTCTGCCCCCTGTTCTTCTTGTAATGCTCTTTTCTTATTAATATTATTTTTACCCCTTTTTATTTTATTTTTTTTTTTAATTTAGGGACATTGCAATAAGTCATCCAAAACATTTTTAAACAATTCTGGATTTACCAAAAACCCTAAGGCAAAATTAATTAAATTTGAATTTTTACTTCAAACCTTTATAAAAAAACGAACCAAATTCTGAAAATCAGTTATAAACCCTCTGAAAATCAGATTTTCTTATGAAATATCCCCTTAGGGCAGATAAATCAATTGTAACTTTTTGCCATTTTTTCATTTAATAAATGCGAATAGTGATATGAAGGTGAATCCTTAAATACATATGAGAAAAACTCTAGCATGTAACAAACAAAGTAGACATAAAACATGACTCCATGAAAAATATACAAGCAGATTGTAAATTTGTTAGCAAAAATATTATGTACCAGGTTTGTTGGACAGAACCGAGTATTTGCATCTTTAGTCACATAGCACCGATCTAGGAGCTTTTTTATGTGATCATGCATGGTCGCATCAGTACCGATGCCTGCCTGCAATTTGTGGGATTGAAATGAGAAAGTGCATGGATATAGTAATTATATTGTAGAATATGAAATAGCTCTAATATCACATATTCTAAAACATCATAAATATTCACTCTAAATATTTGATTCAACCAAATTGTCATCAAAAGCTGCTATCTTCAATAAAGTTATACAAATAGTAATGTTCATTGTGAGTTTTCCGTGTACCTTATCCATGCAACCTAATAAGTCAGCTTCACTCAATAGAGGGGGCGGTCTTGTGACACTTGCATCAAGTGTCAACCTAGTTGGAACAAACTGCAGCAACATTCAACATCCCTGAATTAATGCAAAAGAACAATATTATGCTTTTACCATAAAAATGAAAAGGCACCCTAAAATTGTAGAATTCCCATTGAAATATTAATGCTCAGCAGATGTAAATCATATGTTCTCTAGGGTAAACTAAGATGCATTTCTTCAAAAATAAACTTATAGAATCTAATAAATGGCCTTCGATCATTGTTTAACTAACATGTTTCATAGCAATTTACTAAATATGATACACAATATTCCTATTGTGTGGCATATGTACACACAACGTGAGACGACAATAACAATAAATTGATATAATATACTGAATGGTGAAGGTATTTAAAACAAAGGGCATCACTAAGAAGATCAATTATCAAGAAAACAAATCTTTCTTGATGAGTCTTAGACTAATTATTATTACAGACAAGTTCCCCTATTTTGTTATAAGTTTATGTGTTCACCACATCCGGATTTTCAGATCACGATATCTGGAGTCCCACCTTTTAAGCTCATTGTCATGTCCCCTTGTCAAATATGAACGGTTGAAGATCCTTAGCCTATTTCCTTGTTGTTTCTCATAGGCTAAGGGAAGGAAAAATCAAAAGGGAAACTTTGGCTCTCTTTTTTAAGTTGTAAAAAAGTACTTTTTGGTAAATCTTTTCTAATTTTGACTTGAAAAGGGAGTTTTTTGATCATGGGCTAGTTTAGCCCTTAAGTGAATTTATATGGCATGTTCTTTTTAAATATTCAAATATTCCCTCCAAGTAGAACGCACCTAATTTGGAGGGGCTTTTAGAGGGAAATGATATAAAAAAGCGAAGGATGTTCATTTTGAAGCATCATGTCGTTTTTATCAATTGAAATCATAAGTTTGAATATGTTTTGCTTGACTTGCATCCATTGAAGACGAAACCCTTCATTGGAAGACTGAAGTAAGGAGGAAAACCCTTAAATCTTCATTGGGGTAACTCTATTGCAAGGGTTACATTCAGTAGAAATTGGCAGTTTCCGACTTCTAGGACAGGTTTTGTGAGGAGCACAACAATTGGAAAGGTTTGTGAGTGGGACACAGACATTGAAGGCCCTTTTCTAGGGTAGCAAACCACCTAGCAGACCTTTGTGAGGGCAGCAAACCCTTTGGAGACCTTCCCTAGGGCAGCGAACCTATTGGAAGAATTAAAATTTGTTTTTGGGACAGATTTGAGAAGGATTTACGGAATTTGATCATTCATAATTTCAGATGGCATTTTATTGCAATTTTCAGTCATATATTTAATTCAGAAAACAAGATTTGAAGGCACTATATTCAACTATGATGTTTATAATTTTTGGCAAGTATTTTGGGGGATGAAATATTGTATTTGTGCCCTAAAATTGGCATCTACAGAATTCTGAATTTTATTTGCTTAGGGTTTGAATCAAAAAATCAGAAATTGCATGTGTTTAGATTAGGCTTTGTTGGAAAACCCAAATTGTTCTAATTCTGTCCTAAAAGGGACATTACACTCATCACCAAGAGAAAGATATGGATGTTGCCCAAGGGATAGACTACCATTTATATTAAAAATTGAACTTATGGTGTAATAGTTGGTTGTCTAGAGGGGGTCGTTTGGTTTTGGTCAAAGTAGTACTAGAGGCCATACCTATGTACTAGATGGATGTCTTTATCCTGGATACCAAAAGGTATTTTGGAGGCTATTAGAAGGTTAAGCTACAAATTTATTTGGTTTGGGTACAAAGATAGATAGGGTATTCTACTGGTTAATTGGAAAAAGATAGCAATTCCAAAAGCCCACGAGGGATGGGGACTCGATCATTTTCTTATTTTCCAAAGCTCTGGCAGTAAAAAGTGTTTGGCATCTTTTACAGAGTAATGGTTTATGGGCCCAAGTGATAAAAGAAAATTATATTGTTCCTGAAATTATGGATAGTTGGATAATAAATCCTATAAATTGCTTAAATAATGTATTCATTATTTGGAAAACTATTGCCTTAGCTTTTCCTTTAGTTGGTCACTGGCTTGTTTGGAGCATTTAAAGGGGAACAATGGTAAAACTCAGGATGGACCCCTAGATAGGTTGTGGTGATGACTTTAAGCTTCCAAACCATATCACACTATTTTTGAGATCCAAAGGCTACTTTAATTTATCACAAGTTGTTGATTTGAAGAGAATAAACATTTGGCATCAAGCGTGGTATTTTTGGAGGGATTTGGGTTTCAGGGAGGAAGATGTTGATAAATGAAATTTGTATGTTGATAAACTTAGATCCAGTTTTGTGACGTTAAAGGAAGAGGACGATCAATTGATATGGTCTCTAAACCCATCGGGGATCTATATACCAAAGTAAGGCTACAAAGCTCTTGCTGGAGAAGGGGACGTAGAACCATAGAAGTGGTGGTGGAGAAAAATTTGGAGTTTCAAATGTCCTTTTATGTCTTGCATATTTATGTGGCTACTACTAAATAACAAGGTCCTTACCTGGGACATTCTTCAAAAAAGAAACATACATGGCCAAGCTGGTGTAGTCTATGCAACGAAAACAAGGAAACAAATTTTCATCTAATTATGGCTTGCGCCTTTGCCAATCAAGTTTGGCAAGAAATCGAAGGCATCACTAGGTTGAGGAATGTTTGGTCAAGTGATTTTATTGAGAGTCTAAAAATTGGTGTGGAAATGCATATTTAAAAAGTTATGGATCTCTCTCTTTGATTGTGGCTTGGGGTATTTGGTTGGCGAGGAATCCAAAGATTTTTGAAGACAAAGACATCTCTCCACTGCAATGTGCTATTCAATGTCTATATATATCAAGATCCTTTAAACAAGTTTTGACTATCAAGGTTCCTAGGCAGATTGTGGAAGAACCCATTGATAAGAGAGCCTGCACTTTCTTTGATGGGGTCTCCCAGGGCGACCCTCCTATGGGAGGAGCAGGAATTCTCTACTTTTCAGATTCCTGTGCCTTAAGATTCAAAGCTGGAATTGGGCAAGGTTCAAATAATTTCTCTAAACTCATGGCTTTGAAATTCCTTGTTTCTTTGGCTTAGAACGTAGATTATCTCATCTTCAGGTTCTTGGAGATTACATGCTTCTAATAACATGTTTAAGGAAGGAATATGTTTTAAGAAATTTCTCGCCAAAGCCACTTTATGATGAGGTTTGTAGCCTTCAAGCAAGGCCCCTTTCTGTCACTTTTTCACACATCTACATAGAGGAATATTTTGGTCAATGGATTGTTAAAGGAGGGACTCAAACTTACTAGAGGTGACTGGGTTGTCATGGAAGATCGACCTGGACTGCGATCTTTGTTTACTGTTGCTTTATTCTACTAAGGCTTTCTGCCGACTGAGCTCTTATGTGCATGTTTTTTGACAGTTGCATTTGTCCATGAGCATTATGCAAATTTTCTCTTTTATGGGCAGATGACTACAATTTTTTATTGTATTTATCTATGTTACCAGATATGCCCCTACAGACCCTTGGTACATGTACAATACATCTCAAGATACGAGTATGGCAGGGATATGGCGAAGATACACCTAAGGTACATCTTTGGGCCTTCAAATACGAATGGATACATCCTGGGACATATCCGGGCATATCCGTAGGCCCAAGGACATACCCTAGGCATATTTGTGGCGTATCCAGGGCAAAAAACTTTTTTTTAATTTCACCCAATGAACATGGACTTCAAAAACAAATTAAAGTGGATTCCCAAACCTAAAAGCAACTTTCCCACTCATTTTATCAAAATAAAACAACACATTTACCTTTCATTGCATTTTTATCTCTCATTGCACATTTGTTCTCTCATCTTCATTTTTTCAACTGCATAGCATTGAAACTTTTTCCCTTTGCTAATCCTACACTACTAACTCTACCAATTTGGTGCCAAGGAGTTTAAGGAGCTTGCAGGGAAAAGGATTTGTTGATTTAAGGTAGGTTTTCAATTTTGTGGATTTATTTTTGTTTTGTTTGTAAAAAATTTTAATTTTATTTTTATTTTGTTAGTCTTTTAAGTTTTAACCGTTATTTCAACAAATACCAAATGCTTTAAGTTTTAATAGCAATATTATTATTGTTTACCAGGGGCTATAGGATTTGCTAGAATGTCTCAGGGTGCAAGTGCTAGTTTGAAGGTCCAAGGGATACCCTTTAGACCCAATCCACAAGCGGCTCTTTGGAAGTATGTGACGATGTTAGAACAGTTACCAGGTGGAGGGTATTTCCTTTGGCTTTGCTCAAAAAGTAGTTGTAAATATAAGAGCTCGTACAATTAAGTGAAAGCCCATTTGTGTGCAATTTTTGGTACTGAAATCAAAGTTTGTGGTGGGCCAAGCATAAATGGAAAGCCAGGAAAGGGCTTGCCATAGGCAAAGATCCTTGCATACATCAAAAAGAAAGAAGAAGCAAATGCCCTTGTTGTGCAAAGAATGAAGCATCCTTTGAGAAAGAAGGACCATCACCTGTTGATCCGTCTCATGCTAATATGGTGGCCCCATCACACCCATTTCTTGCTACACCCATTAGAGGCAGAGAATTTACCATTTGGTCGCAAAAGAACAAAAGATGTATGCCCATTGGATAGGGCATTCCATAATGAATATAGGGACATAACGGAGCAGAGCATTATGCGTTGTCTTTATGCATGTGGCTTGGCATTTAATGTTGTTAGATCACCATACTGTAAGGATATGGTGAGATCTATCAATGTTGCCCATACAGAGTTCGTCGGCCCAAGGTATGAAAAGGTGCGAACCACCTTATTGACAAAAGAAAGAAAACAAGTTGAATATAAATTGAAACCCATAAGGAATTCATGGATCGAGACAGAGGTGCCCATCATTTCCGACAGATGGAAAGATACAACAAATAGGCCATTGATTAATGTGGTCGCAATTTGCCCTAAATGGGCAATTTTTTTTGGGTCGTTAATTGTGAGGGGCAAGTGAAGGATGCACAATTCATTGCCAACATCCCAATAGAGTCCATTGAGGCGGTGGGGCCTCGAAACATTGTCCAAGTTGTAACGGGCAACGCTAAAAATTGCAAAGTTGTGGGCATGTTGGTTGAGGCAAGGTACGGGCACATATTTTGGACACCTTGTGCTGTTCATTCCCTCAACCTTATGTTGCAAAAAATTGGGGACAAAAATTGACTAGATCAAACAAGTCTATGAGGAGGTGAGCGAGATCCACATGCTCATAAGCAACCATCACATGTCCCAAGGCATCTTTAAGTCCTTCTCAAAGTTGCAATTGTTATATGTAACATTTTATTTAATCATTCATGAATCATGTATATTTTTATTTAATTTTTTGTGTTTGTAATTTGAACATTTCTATTTCATTTTATTTGTTTTGATTTCGTATTAGGTTGTTGGGACTCGGTTTGCCTCACACACCCTTGTATTGAGACGACTTGTTAAGGTGCGTGAACATTAAATAGCATGGTCATCAACCAACTTTGGAGTGTATGGAGGCACCCAAACAATGAGAAGGCCACAAAGGTGAAAGGGTGGATTCTTGATGACGCGTGGTGGGAAACTGTGGAATATTTGTTCAATTTTATTAAACCCATCATTGGCATGTTGAGATGTGTGGATATGGATCATCTATGTTTGGGTAAGGCTTATAATGGAATCGGCTCGATGATTGAAAACATTAGATCCATCATAAATGCCAAAGAGCAGGATCCTATAGAGAGATTCTTCAAGGAAGTGTTGTCACATCTCATTGAAAGGTAGAACAAAATGACCACCCCATTGCATCTTCTTGCTTTTGCCTTGATGCCCAAATACTACAGCACAAAGATCCTTTCTTTGCCTAGGAGGGTCCGACTATATAGGGATGTTGAGGTTTGTGAGGGTTATAAGGCAGCATTCTCTAGACTTTTCCCCGATCCAGAAGTGGAAGACCAAGTTAGGAAAGAGTTTGTGAATTTCATAACCTCTACGGGTCACTCCATTGGTGCTATTTGTGACAAGTACAAGATGGACACTCACTTTTGGCGATACCTCCATGGGAAAAGCATCCACTCACCTTCAGCCACTTGCACTAAAAATTCTATCAAAAGTAAGATTTTAATTTTTTTTAACTCACTACCCTTATTTTTGACATTTTGTTTTAACTTTTAACTTCTATAAATTCTAATTGACTTTGTGGCTTGTCTCAATAGGTTGCAAGTTCCTCCATAGCTAAGCAGAATTGGGGTACCTACAGCTTTATCCACCCAGTTAAGTGCAACAAGTTGGCACTAAAAAAGGCAGAGGATTTGGTCTATGTGCATTCCAACTTGCATATTCTTTCACACAAAAAACTTGAGTACAAGGCAGGGGCAACAACTTGTTGGGATATGGACCCAGAGACTATTGATTTGGATGCTTCAATTACCTTCCTTTCATTGCTTGACACGGAGCTAGACAGTGCTTCACATGACCTGCAAAGTGGAGCTAGTGGGAGTGGCACTACTATTGCTTGTGGTTCTAATGAACCACATGTTGAAGAAGACATTGCGGCCAAGAGGAAAATGAATATTGTGATTCATAAATATGTTGAGTTGACTTTATTTTTGTCCATACATTGTAACATTTGCACTATGTACCTATTATAAAACTAATCTAAGTTTGATCGTTGAATAATATGATATTTAGCATTGAATTATGAGTATGTTTTGTGGTTATTTAACTTATTTTGTTTCCTCTATGCATATTATGTGGTTAATTTTGCTTATATGTTTATAATTTTATATTCTTATTTATATATATATATTTTTGTATAGTCGTATCCAAACCCCCAAAAAAAATCCCCTGTATCCACTATCTAATTGTCGTACCCATATCCGTACCTATATCCGGATTGGCAACTTAGGTATTTAATGTTTATTTTAGCCTCCTTTGTGGTAGGCAGTTTTTTGGCATTTTTGTTAGGTATGTTGTTTGGCCATTTCTATGTCTTTTTGATTGGCCATGACTAGTGTTGGTTCTTTTGGATACTTTTTGCATCTATCGTTTGTACTACTTTTATTTTCCGTTTTTTTTTTTTTTTTTCGCAAAAGAATGGACTGTTGTATATGTACATTTCTATGTCTTACTATTGACCTGGGTGAAGGTTTTTATGAATGCTTTTAGCATCTACTATATGTAATTATACTCTATTTGAAAATTACGAATTTTTTTCTGCGGAAAAGAAAAAGACTACCAATGATATTCAATATATAGTCCTCCCTATATTGGACCTCAAATAATTACCAAAAATAGTTATATAACTAGCATGAATGCGTGCACATCCCAGGACAAATGGACTATGAGACCATCAAAAATTTATGGAGCATTATTATACAAGAGAATGCTTCTAGGGTTAAGCCCTACAAGAAATTAAGCCTTCGATAGTGTCTCTATTATAGTACATAGAACTTCATAGTAAATCATATTACCACCCTATTGCATGACATCATTAATTCACTACATAGAACTAGGTGAAATGTACAATAACATTGGAGCTCTTGTTTCTAGGAAGATCATTGCTCTGTCAATCCATAGAAAATTTCATAAACATCAGAAAAGTGAAATCCACTTAAAACTAGTTTCATAGCATACAAGGATATGGCACTTCGCCCTAATAATTTCCTACTAAGGCACATCAAAATATTATAGCAACATGCTCATGTACCATGTTCAAGTCCACATATTTCAAAAATACATGATAAGGATGTATGCTTCCAAGTGGTATAAATCAAGTTTCATTCTTAAAAATTGTCCAAAAAGGGAGTCTTGCACTCAAACTCTACTCTTACAAGAAACAAAACACCCCTTCCTAATCAATTTCAACATCCAGTTTTACATTTTATGTAATACATAAATTTTATAATGCATCACATTTTTGTTGTCTAGCTAACTTCTTTCCTTTTGAAAAACAATTTCCAATGATAGTGACAACCAAATACTAAATTACACACACATTTTGGCAAGTATTTGCAGGATCCATGACCATTTTGTCGATAGTTAATTGTGGTTAGGTGAAGGAGCAGAAAAATAATTTCATTTTTAAGATAGATACCCAAAATTAGATCTCCCTATCTTCCTTTATACCCCTTTTTCCTCCAATATACTTTCTAAATTAAGGGCCGACTTACATCAAATTAGATAAGTCCACTTCCTTACTCTAACTCAATTTGGAAAGAAGTTGCCGACTTAAGCTACTTTTTTGGCAACTTAGATATTATTATAATTTTTACTTTCAAGTATTTAGAAATACTTTTTATTTTAATAATAATATCATTCTAATCTCGAAAAAAGGGACATTACACTGCCCTTCTCAAATTTGCTTGCCCTCAAGCAAATGCAAGCTCCATTCTTCACTCCTTGTACTCTTCTACAAATACCAGGATTCCAAATCAACCTCAATAACTCTTCAAAGTGTGGAAAAACTTCAGCAACCTTTACCCCCTTTGTTGCAACAACATACTCTTCATCCTTTGCCTAGGTTGAAAACAAACTCATATGCTCCCACTCATGCTTGTCACGTGACATGATCATTGTACTCTCCTTGGACATGTGCAAACTATTGACTCTTTGACTCCTAAGAGTCTCTTTATAAACACTCATATGGGTTGTTCCTACATTTGTGAAGTGTTGCCAAGATGCCTGAGGGGCTGCCATGATGCTTTGCTTCAGCTGAACCCTTTCCACAACTTCTTCCTTTCGTAAAGCTCCCCTAACTTGTGCCAACTTACAGCTGCACCTGACTGATAACAATTGGTCCAACATATCATAATCGCAGCATATTTGATCTCCTTTTGCCCCAATCAAGGGTATGAACCATGTAGGAGCTGAAAGAGCTATTGGAAGTAAGTGCATCAATGAAATAGCAATATCATAGGGGCTGAAAATGTTTATGACAGCAACATGGAAGTTGGGAATTTGTGGCATGACCATCCCAATTTTTAAACCTACACATAAAACAAACATGTCAATAAAATCAAGAGCTCTCCACACCACTCTTTCAACTGCTTCATCATGTCTCATAGGCATGTCGTTCATCTCTCCTCCAATGCTTGCATCTTAATCATAATTTCCATTCATGTGATGCACTTCCAAAGGTCCATTCTTGCTGCCCCAAGCATGGTGTAGTTGTACCGTTGTATTTTCTCGTTCACAATCAGCATTGTGGAGGCTGGAAACACTTCCATAACAGCGGCAAACAATCCCTCCTTGATGTTAGGCAGAACATCCTTCCACCTTGTGATTGAAAACACTCTTGTGAATGTCATAAAAAGTATTAAGGAGCTGAGTCTGTTGCAAACAACAGAAAAAAGAATAGGACAACTGTCATACCTTAAATTCTTCACAAAGTTCAGAAATGGCAGTGATATAGGGGCTCAAATCAACCATATAGTGGCTGAAAATACTTCCACAACATCAACAAACTGAAGATTACTTGAGTGTATGACCGGGACTACTTGTACAGCTACATACAAAATGATGAGCTGGGTGGAAATGTGGATGAAAGCAGCTCTACAACCCGGACTAGTGAAGTCTTTTTGTAAAAACACATCCTCCTTGAGTTCTCCTTCACAACATGCCACTAAAAGTACATTTATGGCTGTCATAGAAGTGTCAAAGAGACTGGTACTATTGCTGGCAGCATATTAAATAATGGTACAACAGCTGCCATAAATGACACTCTTCACCAAACTCAGCCATGTGAGTGATCTAGGGGCCGAACACAACCCTTCTTTGACTGAAAATTCAACAAATGTCTGCTTGTAGCTTGATCTCCAATCAGTCCTTGCGAGATGGCAGCAAATGTTCAACTCCGTGGCATGTTGGACACCATTATCCGCCCCTTTGCACATCAAGCATCTTGGTGCTCCGACAATGGTGACTTTCTTCATAGCCTTGTCCTCAAGTGTAGGACTTGGCTCTATGAATAATGAGCATTGACTCTTCACCACTTTATTAGAATGCTTGACATACTTCCTAGGGTTCCTCACAAACTTCTTTTCAAGCCAAAAGCATGAGATAAAGAATTCATTAACAATAGTAACATTAAACTCCAAAGATCAACTCAATCCCAGACTTTCATGTATAAGAAATTTGGAACTTGTATGAAAGGATCTATGTGCCCTTTGCCACTCAAAGTGTTATTCACTCTATCACCATTTTCACTATGCTCTCCATGCTAACCACAAATTTTTCGTGATATACTATGAAGTATCAAACTTGACATATGATCATTCTTTTCAACACACTGCCCATGATGCTAACACATCTGAAATGACATAGTAGGAAGCCACAAATCCACAACGCTTTCATACCTTTGGCTGTCCTCAACTTGTTTGCCTTCCTTTGCAGGATGAAGATTGGTTTGGATATCTTCAACACCTCCCACCTTGGGATTCAGAATTACCTCCTTAAATGCATGTTTATCAGCTGAATTTTGAATTGTTTCGTTACTACTCGTTTTGATTCCTTGTACATCCATTGTGGCTTCTTAGGACAATTTAGAACCCAAAGTTCTACCTTCATCCCTTTACCATTCTCCAAATGATGGCAAAATTGGAATAGGTCTTTGCTGTCCCTACCATAACTTTAACAGTGCTAACCCTCTTGACAAAAATCTAGAACTGCCTTAGTATGGAGCACTGAATATGGGGCATGACCATCATTCCTTGGGTTGTAATTAGAATGCTCATCTCCTTTGGCAGAAGTAGGAGCCTCTGATAGATTTGCCACCACACTATTAATCTTGTCAAGTACCTTCCCATAGTTGTCCTGAAAATCCATCTCATATGGCAATGACTCAATCTTTGGAATGCTCGGAAGATGTATAGGGGCTTCTTGGAAAAGATCCTCTTTCCATTTGGTACCCTTCATCTTATCCTCATTGGTAGAATGATTCTTATGATGATCAAAATATTGTAAGGACATGGTATGATGGTGATACAATAAATCCTTGTTATGAACATACTCAAATTGCTTACCTTTCTCTTAAAATTCCTTTAGGTGTTGTCTTGCTTGAATGGCTATCAACTTCGCCTCCTTCACTCTTCTTAGCCAATCATCACACCTTCTTTGGGTCCTTATCACACCCTTCGTGCTTGCTTGCAAAGTAGCTAGTTTCATTTCCATATTAGGATCCACTTTTGTTGTTGATGGTGGATCATCAAATTATGTCTCATATCTGTGATTTATACCCTTCTCTTTTGTTGAACTCCTAGGACAATCAGCCAATGGTGTTTTCTCCTTCAAAATTACTTGTAGCTCATATTTTTCTTCATTCTCCATCATTACATCTTTCCCACTTTTCTTTTGCATGTTTGATGACTCCATGAGTTGTTCACTAACCTCTTTTAGACCTGAATTCTCTTGCTTTCTGATTCCTCCTTTGCAATTCTTTTGTTTATGACCAGCCCTCAAACCACCTTTGCCTTTCTTCAATGCCACAAAATCTACAAGGCTCATCTCCACTTTGATTGCAAGTGAAAAAGTCGTATATTCCTCATAGCTTGCAGCCACATCCTCCCGTATAGAAAGTCGGTCCTCCCTTTCTGGAAAGACTTCTCTACGAAGGTAGTTGGGCTGATTAGGCCTTTGTGTAGATCCAATTGTCACCCTTGGTGAAGGGAGAGGGTTGTTATATGTACCTGAAGCGCTGCCTTCACCATTGTGTGGCCTGTGTCTATTTATATTCTTCATGGTGGATGAATTCAACCATCATCTCCATCAACTGCTCTTGAGTTTGAGTAATTTTTTCAAACCTAGCCCTATCCAAGTCATCCATGTCACTATGCCTTGGTCATTCCAAGTCTTGTCTTGGCTGTTCCAACTCTTCCCTTGGCTGCTCTTGATCTTCTACCTGATTTTCTGGGCCCCCTTTTATTTTCCCTTTCGTAGTACCTCACTTCCCTATCACTGTTTGGCATAAAGCCAACTCAAACCCCCACAGCTAGCCAAGAATTTGGCTCTCATACCACTGTAATTCCCTTTTAGGTCATAATCATACCATTCTGGATTTATGCAAAAACCCTTAAAACTGAAAATACAAACTGATTTTTTTAATTTTAAACCCTAGCAGCAAATAAAGAATTCTAAAAATGGCAATGTATGAAAAAAAATGAATGTCCAACATCGAAAAAACCCACATTAAATTGCAGAATATTTATTTGAATTCATAACTCTGATTTTTCACCTTAAATCAGGGCTGAAAATTATTAGAAAAAATTACCCAATTAATGGCAGAAGAGACTGAATTTTCCTGACCATCAAACAATACTAAAAATGGTTGCCCAAGCTTCCCAATCAAGTCGCCACACCCAAGTGACTGGAAAATGGCTCCATTCGTCCCCAAGTGGTTGATCCACTACTGCATCGTCCCTTCAAGACCTTCCAAACCCTACATTGAGCCTCTAAGGCCCCCAAAACATGTTCATTGCCCTTCCCAAGCTGTCTAAGGTGGATCGTTGTACTCCAGCTGCCCTAGAAACTGTCCTAGCAAGTTCGCCACTCTCTACAAGTGATCCGGATGGCTGAAGATGAATTTCCAAAGCAAGTGTGACCTTTGACTAAGGCCCTTGACTTAGTATTTGAGGATTTTCGTCCCTGAATATGGAAACTAATGAGGGTTTCCATCCTCACCAGCTGCGATGCAAACAACAGTGCTTAGCAATCAGAAATTTATTCAAAGATGATAGATAGATACTCAAAATTAGATCTCCTTATCTTCCTTTATACCCCTTTTCCCTCCAGTATACTTTCTAAATGAAGGGCTGACTTATATCGAATTAGAGAAGCCCCCTTCTTTATTCTAATTCAATTTAGAAAGAAGTTGCCGACATAAGTTACTTTTTTGGCATCTTAGTTATTATTATTATTTTTACTTTTAACTATTTAGAAATATTTTTTATTTTAATAATAATATCATTCTAATTTCGAAAAAAGGGACATTACTGTTGACAATTTTTACCCAAAGGAAAGAACAGATTTATTCAAGTAGTCGAAAGGGGAAATTCTAAAGGGTTTGAATCCTTCGGACTTTTATCCGAAGGGTCACTAGCTGAAGATGCAACTGCTTCTGCCTGTTGGTCTGAAGGAAATGGTGCTTGTTTAAAGCCCAAAGGATCATAAGGAGAGGAGAACTGCAACTTTCCCGAAGGGTCAAAACTTCCAAGGATGTTGAAGGGTTCATTCATTTGCCAAAGGGTCATTTTATCGGCCAAAAGGCCAAATGCAATTTTTCCGAAGAAAAACAGAAGTAGTAGGCCGAAAGAAAGAGTCCATTACAAGAATCCCGAAGGGCAGGGTACCCTTCGAAAGGGGTCATTTCCAACAATCCCGAAGGGCACCTACCCTTTGGGAAGGTACAGAGAACGAATTCGAGACCTTTGCGAAAAGTCCGGATGCCCTACAATTTTTCTGAAAATGGCATAGACAAGAGCCACTAGCCCTTGCGGAGGGCACTTGGTTGGCAACAGGACCACAGTAACTTTTTCGAAAGGCACATTTCGAAGGTCGAAGAGCGAAGGCACAAAAGAGACCTTCGGACTTTTTGTCCGAAGGAATTCCTTCGAACAAAAAGTCCGAAGGAATTTGGAAGAGGCAGGAAAGAAGACCAAAGCCAAAATGCCGACGGCAAAAGACAAAGAGGCTTCGGAGAAGTTAAATTCAACAAAGGCAAAGCAGAAGGAAACCTTCGGACTTTTTGTCCGAAAAAATTCGGAGAAATGGCCATGAGAAAAAACCCGAAGAAAATACAGCCAAGGACGAGACACAGAGGAAATAAACCTGACGTAGAAGTCCGAAGAACAAAGGAAAAGACCAAGATGATTCTTGCAGACATTTTGTCTGCGGGAAAATGGCTTAACAAAAAGGCCGACAAAGCAAGCAGCAGAGGCAAAGGGAACCTTCGGGCTTTTTGTCCGAAGGAATTCCTGCGCACAAAAAGTCCAAAGATATGCAAAGCCAATAAAGAGAAAGAAAACCTGACTAAGACAAAAGCCCGAGCAAAGGGAAAAGAGAAGGAAAGTATCCTTCGGACTTTTGTCCGAAGGAATACTTTAGAGAATAAAGCCGAAAGAAAGAAATGCCGCAAGAAATTCAAGGAAAAACACATATTCCAAAGGAAATCCAAAGCTTCAAAAAAGTTGTCAGCATCCCGAAGGAAATATAGATTATTACATCTGAATATAGAATCTCGCCAAAAATAGACATGAACAGGCAGACCAGAACAGGGTAAAATACATGCAAGCAGGAGCTATTTTCGAGCACCGGTCAGAGCTTCAGTCGACTGGTTATTGAAAACCTGCTCGTCTCTGGATCAACTCACGCATACGAGGGTCCAACTCAGCGTCAATAGAAGTTCCAAATTCGAGTGTCGAGTTGACTGTTCGAGATTCAGAGTTGACTAATTGCTATATGCCGCATCCACTAAGAGCTTTCCATGCGAGGGAAAATGATCTCTTCGACCGACTCAGCTTGCCAAACAGTCAACTCAGTCGATCCCTTCATCCAACTCAGCTTATCAAATGGCCAACTCAGCCTTTCAAACATTCCAATTCGGCATCAAGCAGCTCACGTAGAGTTTAACATTGGCGTGGATTTCCATGCAAAGAGAGGTGGGCGGTTCATAACAAAAACAAGTTCACTTCCTCAAGCGCGGGAAGCTTCATGCAAAGACAAAAGAAAACATATTTTATTGAGAGGCCAAGTCAGCGTTGACTTAACCTAAGTGAATCCTTCTCTTCAAATTTTCTACGCCAATATTTGGCCTCTTGTAATTTTCTATAAAATGGCTTTCAGCCTTGATTAAAAATGATCAATCCCTCTCTTGGTTAGACCAGACTCTGCCATTGGTGAGTTGTGTAACCTCTTCGATCAATAGAAGGACTGTACTTTCAGATTTCAAGTGTTGGCATAGTGTATATTTCTTCAGCAATTTGCATGTGGTAGATTTCTCTCCCTTCCCAAATTCTGATTCATACCTAGTTGCTAGATTATCCTTATGCAGGTCATGTTAAAGTGTTCTTTATGTCTTTTGCTGAAGCTGTAAGTGGATGTTAGGTGGCTGCAAAGTGTCTTGTATCGGACCTTTCTCCATCGTTTTCCCTCAGGTTTTGGTCATTGGATCGAACCTCTTCATAAAATATTTATGCATAAGTGATTGATTGAAATCATAGGTCTTCCTTTTCCCTTGTTTGTTCAGTGTTCAAGGTTCTAAATTGAGTGGATCAAACTTCTAGTGTATCACCCCTTTTAGGTAGGATTTCCCCTTAAAGTTTCCTTCTCCATTTTTCACGGTAGTTCGCAGCATAAAGTAGAGATCATCATTGATACATCATACAGGAACCAGCCTTCTCTAGAGGTTCTTCTCACCGTTGAGGCACCCACCCTCGTGAGAAGATCCCATTGTTTCAGCCGGATAGAGGACTGGCCATTTCATGCACGTCTTCGATTCAGGGTGCAGCTCCAAGCTGACAACAATTACATCGTGCCATCCAAAATCTATAAGAAATGCTCATGAATAATGGGCATAGGGCCAAAGGATAGGCTCCATTCATAAGGGACTATTGGGTAGTATATCAAATTGTCACCCATTATGCCTTTGTTAATATACATTTATTCTTGCTTTGTCAACTTCTAAAAATCCTTTGATCTTGTTCCTATACATTTATTCATCAAGTAGCTTTGTGTTCTTGATATGCTAGATTCTCTTGTAATGGACATTATCACATTGTGATAATGTTGGGTCTTTCGCACACAATGCATGGATTTTGAAAGGATATAAAAGCAATTCAAATTAGACAATCAGATCCTATTTATCCCACTCTTCTTTAATATATTTAGATGGTTCATCAATGATTCTAGTCATGTCAATGAAGGTTTTCATTTCCATTATATTTTGATCTCACTTCTTTTTGTATGTGAAACTCTTTATTATATCACTTTTACTATGGTACAATGGTCTGGAACCCTTATGAGGCTTTGAAAAGGCCCTTATGAAGCTTGACCTATCTTTTAGCCTCAACAAGTTTGCGTCAATATATCATGCGTTTGTTTGAGCTGTAGTTTACTAGCCCCATCTTCATCATGAACCTTATCTCAACCTCTTGTGCAAGTGTAGCAATTTAGAAATAAGACATTATAGTATCAATATCAACTCACCCAACACAAGGCTTATAAGAAGATAGACAAATAGCATATGGACGGTATCGATTACAAACATAATTATTAAGCACAATAATAATAAGAATGATTCATACAAAGAATATGATTATGGTCAGATAACATATACACAATGATGATGGAAAAACCTAAATGGATAAATAGGTCAGCTTAGGTTTATTCGTAAAATATATGCCACAAGTGGAACCATACACCTTATTAAACCCATTCCACCTACTAACTCAATGATTCAACCAACACACCACACTCTTTCAATGTGTTTATTATTCAACTAAAATAAAATAAGTTAATAGTAAATACGAAAAAAACAAAGTCATATCAATTTCATAGGACTTCCAATAGTGTGCTTACAAGCGAATTTTAAGGAGAAATCCAATCTGCTAAAAGTTCTTAAGAAATTAATAAAACCTTTAAAAAAAATCAAACAGTGACAAATAATTGTTTAACCTTCATAATGTATAGCAATTTTTTCTGACCTTTCACCTACTAGTTCAACGACTTAATCAACACACAACACCCTTTTGTTTTGTTTATTAAACAACTAAAAAAAAAATGAATATACCATAGGACCTCCCATAGAGCACTTACGAGCTAACTTCAAGGATACAATCTTATAAAAAAATCAAGAACTTAATTAAACCATTCTTAAAAAACTCACCATTACAAATAATTGTTTAAACTTTAACCTTCACAATGCATAGCAATTTGTTCTAGCCTATGCACCTTAAACTTTCATTACATAACAAAAATGTGTTCATATATATGCACCATGTTACCAAAACAATGATTATGTTAAGAACACGTGAAATTGAATTAAAACCCAAACTGTACAAACATGGAGAAATTTAATCCTCTTCCAGTTGTGATTGTGTTCCATCATAGACCACACAATCTCCAATGATTCAATATTCATGTGAACCAAAACTGTACAACGGTAACTCTGTCCCTCTATGGTGCCTCTTATCTATGGCTCACTTAGAACTTCATCAAACAACTCTTCTAACAATGCTCTGACGCCATACTAACTTAGAAACTGAACATTGCAAAACAAGAGAGGTATTGCACACAGAGGGAGATAATAAAGAAAATAGTTGAGGACTGGAGTATATCTATCAACAAACCTATCTTGGCAATGCCTGATAAGGAAAAATTTATGTTCATCGTAAGCCTTCCATAGGAAACTAGACTCACTAATTTATAGCTGCCAACAACTTCACAATATCCATTCTACCCACGATAATATCACAGATTAGGAAAAAAGTTTCTTTGAAAGACATTAAACAAGCCAGTGATCTGTCTCTAACGGAGACTAAACGTTTCTATTAAAAATCATAACTGTGTGAACCCCATGTTGCCATTAAGATTAAGCATACTGCCACTAAATAGGCTCTATTACATGCTAAGTGATCCTATATAGTCTCTGATTTCATCATAAATGCATAATAGGTCATCACCAACAAATGAATCAAAAGTGTGAAAAAAAATGTGCAGAATAAATATGATTCCAAGTTGCTATAAAAGTGCTAGTAGGAGAACTTGGAGAGAAGACAAAATGTGATTATGTTCAAATGACCCTCTTTAGTTAGGTATAATACATGAAATAAACATCATACCCCTCTCCTAAAACGACCTAGGACGGTCTTCTTTTGGCACCACTACTGTTCTCTTAATGCTTATATTGGACAGGGTTTGTCATTTAACTTTGGGTGGCTTTCGTGCACTTCAGTTGGCCTGTGTACTTTTTGTCAATAGTTAACCCTTGCGACAAATCAATTAAGGTACCTGTTGTCAACCTGGAGCTGCGCCCTGATTCGAAGACGTGCGCAAAACGCCCAGTCCTCTATCCGGTTGAAACAATGGGATCTTCTCACGAGGGTGGGTGCCTCAATAGTGAGAAGAACCTCCAGAGAAGGTTGGTTCCTGTATGATGTATCAATTAGGACCTCTACTCTACGTTTCGGACTACCGTGGAAAAGGGAGAATGGAAACTTAAAGGGGAAATCCTACCTAAAGGAGGTGATACACCAGAATTTTGATCCTACTCAACTTGGAACCTTGAACACTGAACGAACAAGGGAGAAGGAAGACCTTAGACTTCAATTAATCACTTATGCATAAGTATTTCATGCAGAGGTTCGATCTAATGCTTGAAACCCGAGGGAAAACGATGGAGAGAGGTCTAATTAAAGACACTTTGCGGCCACCTAACATCCACTTACAATTTCAGCAAAAGACAATAAAGAACACTTTAACATGACCTGCACAAGGATAATATAGCAACAAGGTACGAAACAAAATTTGGGAAGGGAGAGAAATTTGCCACTTATGCAAATTGCTGAAAAAATATACACTATGCCAACGCTCGAAATCTGAAAGTACAGTCCTTCTTATTGATCGAAGAGGTTACACAACTCACCAATGGCAAAGTCTGGTCTAACCAAGATAGATTGGATGATTTTTAATCAAGGCTGAAAGCCATTATATAGAGAGAATTACAAAAGGCCAAAGATTGGCATAGAAACTTCAATTAAAGATTCACTTTGGTTAACTCAAGGCTTTACTTGGCCTTTCAATAAAATATATTTTCCCTTTTGTCTTTGCATGAAACTTCTTCGTTTGAGGAAGTGAACTTGTCTTTGTCATGAACCGCCCGTCTCTCTTTGCATGGAAATCTACGCAAATGTCAAAATTAGAACTTCATGTGAGTTGCTTGATACCAAGTTGTAGCGTTTGAAAACTGAGTTAACCGTTTGATAAGCTGAGGTGGACGAACAGATCACTCTCCTTCGCATGGAAAGCTTCTAGTGGATGCGGCATTTTGATCAATTAGTTAACTTCAAATCTGAAATAGTCAACTCGTCGTTCGAATTCGGAACTCCTATTAAAGCCGGATTAGACTTTCGGATGCATGAGCTGAATGGAGATGAATAGGATTTTAAAAATCAGTCAACTGAAGATTTGACCAATTATTCGAAAATAGCTCCGATGCTCATCTATAGCTCCTGTTTGCATGTATTGTCTTATTCTGGTCTGCTGTTCGTATCTATTTTTGGCGGGATTCTCTATATTCGGATGGTGTTAGTCTAATTATACCCGGTTTATATTTTCTTGTGAAATTTTGGCTTTATCCCTGTTCCAACGGTTACTTCCCGCAGGCAAAATTTGATGGCCTGCGGGACATCACCCTTAGTTTTCTTATTTCCTTCGGAATTTTCTGCTTGGCAATTTCCTTCGGGTTTATTTCCGCAGAATTCTTTCGGCTTTATTGGCTTCGCATCTTTCCCGCGAACAAATAGTCCGCAAGAATTATCTTGGTCTCTGGATTTTGTCTTTGCCTTAGTCTCGTTTTTCTTCGGACTTATGTCTTCTCTGAATTTCTTCAGACTTATGTCTTCTCTGAATTTCTTCGGACTTTTTGTCCGAAGGAATTCCTTCGGACAAAAAGTCCAAAAGAATTCCAATTGTTTTGTCTTTGCTCTTTGAAATGTCCTTGGTCTTCTCTGTACATATATTTCCGAATTCCTTCGGACAAAAAGTCCGAAGGATTCCTTACCTTGCCTTTTCTTCCGAAATGTGCCCTTCAGGATTTCAAACATGCCCTTTTGCCGACCAAATGCCCTCCACACGTGCCCTTCGGAAAAATTGGAGGGCACCCGAGCTTTTTGCAACGGTCTCTGATTTGGTCTTTGTGCCTGCACAAAGGGTAGGTGCTCTTCGGGAATATTGGAAGCGACCCTTCGGAAGGGTACCCTGTCCTTCAGAATTCTTGAAATTGCTCCCTTCCGAATTAATCCTTGGCCCCTTTTGTGCAGACTTTCCTTCGTAGTGCTCCTTAATTTCTTCGGAGTTTTTGTCCGAAGGATATCATTATCCGAAGTAAAGACCTTTTTAATGAATCATTCCGAAGGAATTCATGGATCTTCTCAAGGACCCTACCAAAACAAAGTACTCATCTTCCTTGGCTAGAGACGTGAATTTTTCGAATGGTGGAAGACAATCTGACTTGTGGAAGAATTGTCAACATTTTTGGTGACTCAGTTGGCTCAGCATGCCTGCTATGCTTGAGAACCCAGGCCATGTATAAACGCTATTTGAATTCCCAGAAGGTGAATTTGATTTTTGACTGAAAATCTGCTCTGCTCATGTTGTAGCAACCTCCCTCTTCAAAATAAGAAGGGAAACACACGAAAGCGGAAAACTAACTAAAAGAAAATGTGCAAAGAAGCACTTATTGAACAAAACTGAGGCAAACTAGTGTGTTTGAACAGCACTTAGAGGAAAGAAGAAACAACTTAAATAACCTAGCTAACCATGATAAAGCATGATCCGCCTGGATCAAATGGGAAATTCTTGAACTCACTCGTTCCGAGAGATGGTACAATTTGCAAAGCAGAATGTTTGTTATCCATAACCTTTGATGAGGCATTTGCCTTGTCGACCAACTGTATTAGCATCTTCTTGAATGGGTCATCAACAGCAAACCAGTCACCAACAAAGACAAACTCACCAAGTATTTCCTGATTGTTTTCAAATTGCTTGTTTTCTACCACTTTTTCAAGTGATATCCCATTTATGCATGGTTCTTGAGTGACTGCATCCTTCTTAGTGACTGATGTAAGTTCATCCAGCTCTTCAAAGAGCTTTGAATATGCAACCCAATCTGTACTGGGATCTTGAATAGGTGATTCTTGATCAAATTTCTCATAAACATGCTATTTAATAGCCACCATATCCATACAAAGCTCTTCAATCTCTTGTAGAGATTCAAGGTATAGCTGCCAATCATCTTTTTGTTCCTCACTTTGATCTATTTGAACTGAATCAGCTGTCACGCTATCTGGATCCTTCTCAATAGGAGATACCTGTAACTCATGTATGACTTCAATTTGTACCAGTGCCTCTTGAAGTTCCTCTACATCAAGATCAGTCTTCTCACTCTCAGCTATAATTAGATGCTCAACTACAACCTCAAGTGAGGTATCAATAAGAAATTCTTCCTTAAACACACCTGAAGCATCTTCTTCACACTCTGCAAGAACTTGTCCTGTAGCTGCAACCTCTTTCTCAATCCTCCAAAGAACAGGGTCCTCCTGAGTAAGGGGGATGGCGGGAGGGTGATAAAATTCATTTGTTTGAGAGGGAATATGAAGCATGGGAGGTTGATCATGATCAGATTTTGGAATCTCGAGGGCAATGGAATTCTCTAGGGAGTTTTGGAGGGGAGGGAAAGAGGAATTCTTAAAGACCTCTGTATTATGTTCCTTCCATTTGGCCATTACCTCATCAAAGTCTGGAACCTGCTTGTCCTCCTGGACAACCTGAGCTTGAAAGATGATTGGTGAGGTAATGATAGGACTATAGGAAGGTCTAGTCTCATGAATAGTCACTTGAATAGGCTCTTGGATATGCTCTTGAATAGGCTTTTGACTCCAACTAGGAATCTCCCTTGGCACACATTGGGCATGGTTAAGAACTACATAAGAATAAGGAGCACAATAGCCCTTTGCAGACAATTGGTTTAACTCGATTTTCTGCCATTCCCAAGCCTCCATCTTTTCTAATGCAAGAATGCATAGTCCATTTATCTCTTTTGGATCATTACACACGTTTCGAAATAGACCATTCACTTCCTCATATTGAGCGTTAGAACAAACCTTTCTTGCATATGCTAGTATTCTGAGCTCTATTTCATTCATTTTTTCTCAAAGGCAATACTGCTCATATGCAACATCATAGCCATATGGGGAAGATGAAATCCAGTCTTGAGACTGATATGGCTCACCAAGAAGGTAAGAGTCATGCTCTTGATAATAAGGATCATGAGAAACTTGATAAGGCTCAACATAGCTTTGATAATAACCTTGATAAGGATGATTAGGCTCATAGATATCATGACCAGGCTGGTATGATCCATCATTGGGCTGATAAGGAAATATACCATAGGAATTCTCTTCATACACAGCCATCAAAATTCATTCGCAATAATAAAAATAGACTTACATGGAAGCTGTCCTGAACTGTTAGAAGCAACTACTTGAGCTTGGAATCACCGAATACTTCTTGAAAAATACTGCTATAACTGCGATTTCATCCAAACCAAGAAATATGTGTCTCACCGGGCGTGCCAAAAACTGTTGTCAACCTAGAGCTGCGCCCTGATTCGAAGACGTGCACAAAACGGCCAGTCCTCTATCCGACTGAAACAGTGGGATCTTCTCACAAGAGTGGGGCCTCAATAGTGAGAAGAACCTCCAGAGAAGGCTGGTTCCTGTATGATGTATCAATTAGGACCTCTAATCTACGCTGCGAACTACCGTGGAAAAGGGAGAATGGAAACTTAAAAGGGAAATCCTACCTAAAGGGGGTGATACACCAGAATTTTGATCCTACTCAACTTGGAACCTTGAACACTGAACGAACAAGGGAGAATGAAGACCTTAGACTTCAATTAATCACTTATGCATAAGTATTTCATGCAGAGGTTCGATCTAATGCTTGAAACCTGAGGGAAAACGATGGAGAGAGGTCTGATAAAAGACACTTTGCGGCCACTTACAATTTCAACAAAAGACAATAAAGAACACTTTAACATGATCTGCACAAGGATAATATAGCAACTAGGTACGAAACAGAATTTGAGAAGGAAGAGAAATCTACCACTTATGCAAATTGCTAAAGAAATATACACTATGCCAATGCTGGAAATCTGAAAGTACAATCCTTCTTATTGATCGAAGAGGTTACACAACTCACCAATGGCAGAGTCTGGTCTAACCAAGAGAGATTGGATGATTTTTAATCAAGACTGAAAGCCATTATATAGAGAGAATTACAAAAGGCCAAAGATTGGCGTAGAAACTTGAAGAGAAAATTCACTTTGGTTAACTCAAGGCTTTACTTGGCCTTTCAATAAAATATATTTTCCCTTTTGTTCTTGCATGAAACTTCTTCGTTTGAGGAAGTGAACTTGTCTTTGTCATGAACCGCCTGTCTCTCTTTGCATGGAAATCTACGCAAATGTCAAAATTAGAACTTCATGTGAGTTGCTTGATACTGAGTTGTAGCGTTTGAAAACTGAGTTAACCGTTTGATAAGCTGAGGTGGACGAAGAGATCACTCTCCTCCGCATGGAAAGCTTCTAGTGGATGCGGCATTTTGATCAATTAGTTAACTTCAAATCTGAAATAGTCAACTCGTCGTTCGAATCGGAACTCCTGTTGAAGCCGGATTAGACTTTCGGATGCATGAGCTGAATGGAGATGAACAGGATTTTAAAAGTCAGTCAACTGAAGATTTGACAGATTATTCGAAAATATAGCTCCGATGTTCATCTATAGCTCCTGTTTGCATGTATTCTGTCTTATTCTGGTCTGCTGTTCGTATCTATTTTTGGCGGGATTCTCTATATTCAAATGATGTTAGTCTAATTATACCCGATTTATATTTTCTTGCAGAATTCTGGGTTTATCCCTGTTCAAACAGTTACTTCCCGCAGGGAAAATTTGACGGCCTGCGGGACGTCACCCTTAGTTTTCTTATTTCCTTCGGATTTTTCTGCTTGGCAATTTCCTTCGGGTTTATTTCCGCAGAATTCTTTCGGCCTTATTGGCTTCGCATCTTTCCCGTGGACAAAAAGTCCGCAAGAATTATCTTGGTCTCTGGATTCTGTCTTTGCCTTAGTCTCGTTTTTCTTCGGACTTATGTCTTCTCTGAATTTCTTCGGACTTTTTGTCCGAAGGAATTCCTTCGGACAAAAAGTCCGAAAGAATTCATTTTCTCTCTTGCCTTAGCTTTTTCCTGTTTTTTCTTTGTTTTCTTCGGACTTTGTCTTTTTGCAAGCCTCTCGAATTTCTTTGGACTTTTTGTCCTAAGGAATTCCTTCGGACAAAAAGTCCAAAAGAATTCCAATTGTTTTGTCTTTGCTCTTTGAAATGTCCTTGGTCTTCTCTGTATATATATTTCCGAATTCCTTCAGACTTTTTGTCCGAAGGAATTCCTTCGAACAAAAAGTCCGAAGGATTCCTTACCTTGCCTTTTCTTCCAAAATGTGCCCTTCGGGATTTCAAACATGCCCTTCCACTGACCAAGTGCCCTTCGGCACCGACCAAGTGCCTTCCGCACGTGCCCTTCGGAAAGATTGGAGGGCACCCGGGCTTTTTGCAACGGTCTCTGATTTGGTCTTTGTCCCTGCCCAAAGGGTAGGTGCCCTTCGGGAATATTGGAAGTGACCCTTTCGAAGGGAACCCTTTCCTTCGGAATTCTTGAAACTGCTCCCTTCCAAATTAATCCTTGGCCCCTTTTGTGCGGACTTTCCTTCTTAGTGCTCCTTAATTTCTTCGGACTTTTTGTCCGAAGGAATTCCTTCGATATCATTATCCGAAGTAAAGACCTTTTTAATGAATCATTCCGAAGGAATTCATGGATCTTCTCAAGGACCCTACCAAAACAATGTACTCATCTTCCTTGGCTAGAGACGTGAATTTTCCGAATGGTGGAAGACAATCTGACTTGTGGAAGAATTGTCAACAGTACCTCCCATAAGCATCATGCCGATAAATTCTTTGGGGATTATTTATGTGGTCCCACGTAACTCCACAAGCTTGATTACATGGGCATCTCGAATCTGCTAATCCATCATTTTTTTCTGCTAGCTTTCATTTTCTCTCTTTTAAAGACTGGAACTTTTTTTTTGTCCACAAAGTCTGATGATGCAATTAGCTACTTCTTTAGTTACTGTAAGTATGAACAAAAACAAACAGTTGAAAATACTGGCTGGAAATAAGATGAGATGAGGAATGGATGGATACTAGTAGAATTATGGTAAATCATAAAAAGAATATATGGTATACAAATACACATCAAAATGTAGACAGTGTAACCCTACAAGCACAAGTCTGTAAGGTAGAAGTCTTGCAAAGTGATAATATATTTATCAACTACTAACTTGAGAGTTTCTAATAAAAACTCCTAATAAAGACAACCTTGTCCCAGATTACAGAGTTCCCATATCTTAAATAAGAATTTTAAAAAAGGAATGTCTGTCCAGCTTCTACTGGAGAAAAATAAACTAAAATTGATGAGAAAATGATCCATTTTGTCATGTATTTATATATTTTATTTTTATTATTAGCATTGCTAATTCTAACAAGTCTGCTGACATTAGCAGACTCACCAAGTTATCAAGGAAAGTTGTTATAAGTTCATAAAATTTTGCATGTCGATGTTTATGCAAAACACTGATGATGTCATGTAATGTCCCCTTCTCAAGCTTAGTTTGTTTGGAGACACTTAGCCGACTTTTGTGGTTTCCCATTGGCTAAAGGGAGGAGAAGAAAGAGAAATGTGATTTTTTTGTTCAAGTTGCCAAAAATAACTATGTCAGCAACTTATTCTAATTTGATTTCAAAAAATAAGGGGGATTTTATAATTTGATAAAAGTCAGCCCTTAGTTGGAAATTATAATGAAATTGCTTTTGCATATTTGATTTTTCCTCTCTTTGTGGAACGCCACTTTTTGGGATTGATGTTGGAGGGAAAAGATATAAAAGAAGGAAAGGAGGTCCGTTTTGTGCGTGTCATTTTATCATAAAATTATGAGTTTGAGCAGCTTGCTTGACTTTCAACATTAGGAGATGAAACCCTTCTTTGGTATTCTTAAGTTGAGGACGAAAACCTTAAACCTTCAGTGGGGTGACTTCATTTCAGGGGTCATATTGGGCAGAATTGAACAGTGTGTGGCATCTAGCTACCATTCCAGATGGAATGTAGTGGGACAACAGTGGGAAGGGTGGCGTAGCAGTTTTGGGGCAGCAAACCTTGTTTGGAGACCTAGCAAGAGCAGCGACCTGATTTGGTGCCCTCTCCTAGGGCAGCAAACACCTTGGAGGATTTCAAAGTGCAATTTTGAGGCAATTTGGATGCCTATTTTGATGTCTAATCACACTTTCATGTAACTAGTATTTTTGTTGTAATTTCCAGCCATATATTTGCTCTAAAAATTCAAATTTAAAGGTATTTGCATGGCCGAATTTTCTTTGATTTTTGGTGAGTGTTTTTGGTAATAAAATATTGAAATTGTGGCCTAAAAATTGGTATTTTCTGAAGTTTGTATTTTTATGTGGTTGGAGTTTGAAATAAAAATCAGAAACTATAATTTTTTGTTAGGGTTTGCTGTAAATTTTTAGAATTGTACAATCTGCCCTAAAGAGGACATTTCAATGATATCAGAACCAAATTCTTGGTTGGTTGTGGGAAAGTGAGTTGTCTACATGCCCAACAGTGATAGAGAGGTTAGATACTACGAAAAGGAAAAGAAAAGAGCTCTAGAACATCAGGTAGAATAGCAAGAATAGCCAAGGCAAGAGTTGGAACAGCTAAGCCAAGAGTTAGAGCAGTGAAGGCACGGAGACATGGATGACCAAGATCGTGCTAGGATTGACAGGTTCGCTCAAAATTAAGAGCGCTTGACAGATATGATGGTTGAATTCATCGAAACCATGAAGAACATGAATGGGCATCGAACTCACAACGTTGAGGAAAGAGCTTCCGGTACATACAACAACCCTCCCCCTCCACCAAGGATGACGGTTGGATCTACACAAAGGCCTTTTCAGCCCAACCTCCTTCATAGAGAGGAAGTCACTCTAGAAAGAGAGGAATAGTGTTCTATAGTAGATGATGTGGCTGCAAGCTATGAGGAATATAGGACTCTTCCACCCGAAATCAAAGGGGAAATAAGCCTTACAGATTTCATGACATTGAACAAAGGCAAGGGTGTTTATAGGGTTGGTCATAGACCAAAGAACAATCCAAAGATCTACAACATGCTTTGGGAAAGCTAACACTTTCCACTTTTAATAGATCCACAAAAAGTTCAGCTAGGGCATGGATACAAAAGGTAGGCACCTACCTCACACTTCGGCCTATGATGGAGCATGAGGCCATCAAGTTTGCCACATTGCATTTGGAGGGAGCCGCCCATGAGTGGTGGTACCAAAGTTTGATAACACAAGGGCAAAACCTCATAAATTCTTATGAGGAGTTCAGCAGAAGATTAATTGAAAGGTTTGATAGGGCTGATTCGGAACTTCATTTCAAAGAATTGGCATAGCTAAAACAAAAGACTTCAGTAGAGTATGTGATTGAGTTTCAGTTCAATGATGGTACTGTTGGCCATTTTTGGCCCACATATAGAGCTCTTGCATGGTTTGATGAAGCAGTGGATCAAGGGCTTAGAAATGGATCCAACATTTGCAAATAAAAAGGGTCCAAGCAAGGTTTTCTAAGGATCCAACAGTAGTGTTCAAGGATAACCCTGCAAGCCAAAAGCTAAGTGCAAAATCTTTTATTCAGCTAAGTCTTTACTTGTTCATACTTTTGGACTTTGCGGGGACTAAGTGTTTCATTTTCTTTCGAAACCTTTTTTGGCTAACTGTTAAGTGTTGAATTCTTTTGGACAAGTTGTTCGAGACAAGGTTTTCGAAGGGATAATTCTTTTGGACAAAATGCCCGAAGCAAAAGGCAAAGACCATTTCCTTCGGAAAAATTGTCCAGGACAATTTTCTCGAAGGGTAACTCTTCAATAAAATGGTCTTTTTCAAAATTCCCGAAGGAATTTACAGCAAAGTGCCCCAAACAATTTCCCCGAAAGGTTCTTTTCTTGAGAAATGATCTAGTTAAAAGTTCCGAAGGAATTGGTCTTTTCAAAAGTTCCGAAGGTCTCTTTCCCTTCGGGAAAAGGCTTTTCAAGGTTTTCGAAAGACTTTCAAGAAAGCCGAAAGGGTTCTTTGCAAAAATTCCAAAGGGACTTTTTCAAAATTTCGAATGATTCTTTCCTTTCAGAAAAGGTTCATTACAAAAACTCCAAAGGGCACTTCTCAGAAAAAGGGGTCACTTTCAAGAAGGCCAAAGGGTACCTTTCCTTTCGAAAAGGACATCTCAAGTGAAAAACAAGGCACTTTACAAGAATTCTGAGGGTCCATTTTCGAAGAAAATTGTTCAAGGTCAAAGAAGAGGAATGAATTCTTTCGAGAGAATTGTCCGTGGAGGTAGGTTCCAAAAGAAATGCCCGAAAGAATAATTGCCGAAACAAACAAAAGTCCGAAGGAATTAATGACGGGCCTACAAACATCAAGTTTGAGCCCCTGCAAGTAGCCACTACCTTTGGTCAAGTTTTCAAAAGTTTCATCAAGATTGTCACGAGCTTCACACTTGTCAAGATCTAGCAAGGAGATCAACGGACGTAAAAAGACCAGGCATCGAGTAGAGTGTCGTCTATTATAACTATAGGAAAACCGATAATTTAGATTGGTATTCAACCTATAGTTAATTCAAGTTCATGTCCCAAAGCATAGAGTAGGTATGTGATTAATGAAAAGAGCAGCCCGAGCCATGCTTTCGACAAACCACCGCTCAAAGCACACACGACATGGCTCTGTCAGTTTTAAGATATGAGGACTTTTCTCAGCCAATGAGAAGAACTTGAGAACTAACTGGAGCTATTGAAGGATAAATGTTGATGATGGACTTGTCCTAATTGGACAAAGGGGTGGTGGGGCATCCCTTGAAAGGTGGAGCTCATTCAATGATCATGGACAACGTGCCCCTCTCTTTTCTCTCTTTATTTCTCTTCCCTCTTCTATATATCCCATTCTTTTCATTTGGTAAGGGGTTCTCTGATTTGAAATTTTCAAAGACTACTTCTCTGTGATTTGAAATTTTAGAGGAATTGGGGGAACTTTTTGAGATATTGTAAAGTATGCTCCTCTTGATTAGGCTCGACCCTATCAAGCATCTGTAAGAACTACCTCTTGATGCAATAAAGGATTTTCTTTGCCTACCTCTTGCCTTGGATTTGTATCTATTGAGTTGTGCACTATGGCATTGTGTGAAAGAGAATCTTCCTCGTCCATGGTCCTCCTATCTGACCTTGTTTAGGGACTTTTTCAACGTTGTTTGCAGATCTAGTTGAGTGTTCTTTCCACCATTGATGTGAACTTTCAGTGAGTCTTAGAACTCCTCTTTGTTTGCATTCATTGCTTCCTGAAGCTCCTACATGAAATATTGATGCAACCAGCTTGAAGTTGAGGCTGTGTAAGTCAGTATTGTCCTCTGCAGAACTAGTGTGGGTTCAAGCTTATGGAAGTTTCCCACTTTATTTTGGTGCATCACCTGGTTACTTTTCTTAGGAGCCCTTATCCCCTTTCTAACCCTTTTCGCATGGAGCATTAGTTTAGCTTTAGTTTTAGGTGATCTACCAAGAGAAAGTCGGCCTTCTCCGGAGGTTCAACCTCACTATAGGATACGCACAGCCTAAAGTTGTTCCAATATTGTAGTTGGGAGTGAGAGACCCTGAAAAACTCTCATAAGGGTGCCATTTCAGCCTACAACAGGTACCGGATGTCTTGGAAAAAAGGCTTCTAGTTTTGTGCATGAAAGGATTGGCCGACCCACTCAGGTGTTTAGTCAAGGCTTTCAGCCCTCTTATTCCTCAACAAGCAATTCAAAAGGCTCTTCACCTTGAATCTACAGCTCCCAAGGGCAAAAATTTGTCTTTTGGACAGCAAAGAAAAAAAAACTTTTCGGTAGCCTAGGACTGCATTTTCAGAACAAACAAAGTCAGTTCGATTTGGATAGCAAAATAAGACTTATCAGCAGCGTTTTGGGCAGCAAAAAGAGCTGCCAAAGATGAACAAAGAGGTGGAGTCAAGAAATGAATCAAGAAGAAAAAAATCGTGTTTTACATGCAAGGACCCTTGAACACCGGGACATCGTTGTCGGTCATACAAGGCCTAGTTCTAGCCCTTTTCCTTCTTCAGTTGTTCTTGTGAAGAAAAAGGATGGAAAAATGAAATGTGTATAGATTATCCCCTGTTGAACAAGAAGACCATCAAAATAGATATCCCATACCTAGAATTGATGAGCTTCATGGGAAAATCTACTTCTCCAAGCTTCATTTGAAGACCAAGTACCACCAAATCCGGGTAAGAGAAGAGGATGTTCAGAAAACCACTTTTAGATGTCACTATGGGCACCAGGAATTTTTGGTCATGCCCTTTGGATTAACCAATGCTCCCACCACTTTTCAATCATGCATGAATAATGTTTTTAGGCTACACTTAAGGAAATTTGTGTCAGTTTTCTTTGATGACATTCTTGTTTATAACAACGCATGGGAGGAGCATCTACAACACTTGGACATAGTGTTGGGAGTGTTGGAGCAGCAAACACTCTTCGCCAAAAAGTCCAAATGTGAGTTTGGGATTTCTGAAATTTTGTACTTGGGGCATGTAATCAAAGCCCAAGGGGTCCATGTGGACCAACAAAAGATACAAGCCATCATGGATTGGCAGCCCCCCACTACTATGACACATTTGAGGGGATTTCTTGGTTTATGCAGCTAGTATAGGCAGTTTGTGAAGGGTTTTTCTCAGCTTGCTACCCCATTAATAGACTTGAAAAAAAAAGGAGCTTTCAGCTGGTCAAAAACAGCCATAGAAGCCTTTGAAAAGCTCAAGGAAGTGATGAGTACTTGACCGGTACTCGTTTCAGATTTTACCATTCCATTGTTTGAAATGTGATGCTTAGGGGGAAGGTATAGGGGTTGTCCTAATGCAAAAAGGACACCCTATCGCTTTTGAAAGTAGAAAACTCAAAAAAGTGGAGCGTAGGTTCTCCATCTATGACAAGGAAATGTTCGCCATCATGCATGCTTTGGCCAAGTTCAAGCATTATTTGATTTGTGGCCAATTTGTGGTGAATAGTGAAAACAAACCACAATAGCTTAAAATATTTTTTCAACCAAACTAATCTGAGTGATAGACAGCAAAAATAGGTAAGTAAACTATAATCTTATGACTTTGATATTGAATATGTCAAAGGGAAAAACAATGTAGTTGTTGATATATTGTCTAGGAAGCCCATTTCTATGCAATGACTAAAATTACAGTGAATTGGAAGGCTATAATCACAGTTGAGTATGCCAAGGATAGATTTACTACAATTATCCTAGAAGCTAAGGTCGATAATGAAATGTACAAGATGGTGGATGGACTTATTATCTACAAGAATAAGGTCCTTTTAACCCCTAAATCTAAGATGAAATATCAAATATTGAAGCTTGTACATGATACCCCAATGGCTGGTCATCCAGGGTACTTCAAAACATACAAGCGAGGGAGAGGTTCTTTTGGAAAGGCCTTAAAGGAAAGATTCTTCAAAACATCCGGGAGTGCCTTATTTGCCAACAAAATAAGGGAGAACACACTTTTCCAGCTGGTCTATTACAGCTCCTACCTATTTCCACTCAAAAATAGGAAAGCATATCCATGGACTTCATCACGGGGCTTCCCATAATACAAGGTAAGAACTGTATATTTGTGGTGGTGGATAGACTCACTAAATAATAAAACATGCACATTTTTTTGCAATTCCAGCCAAGTATATTGCACCCATAGTGGCCGATATATTTTTCAGAGAAGTGTTTAAACTTCATGGGCTGCCTAGGAACATTGTAAGTGACCAGGACAGCAGGTTTAAGCTTTTATTTTGGCAAGACCTTTTCCGTCTGATGGACCCGGAGTTGTCTCCCAGCACTAGCTATCACCCACAAACTGATAGGCAAACTGAAACAATGAATAAATGGGTGCAAGGATACCTATGAAACTACGTTTTGGGGCAGCAAACAGTGTGGATTAAGTGGTTGTACATGGCTGAGTACTACTACAATACATCATACCACATGTCTATAGGTATGCCACCTTTCAAGACATTGTATGTATATAATGTTTTTTCCTTTGTGGACTTAATTTTGAGAGATAGTAGAGTGCCATGGATTTGGTATACCGGAGTCTTGAAACGTTGAAAGTGCTCAGAAAGAACCTTCCACATGCTCAAAACCAGAAAAAATTGTCTGTGGACCAACATTGGATAGAAACGACGTTTTGAAGTGGGTGACATGGTATTTTTGAGGTTGTAGCCCTATAGACAATCTTCCATAAAACATAGTGGGGCAGAAAAGCTTAAACCCCGTTTTTTATGGTCCCTACAAAGTTCTAAGAAGGGTTGGATAAGTTACATATGAGTTAGAGCTACCCAATCCTAGCCGTATCCACAATGTGTTTCATGTTTTGTGCCTCAAAAAGGCACTAAAATAGCACATCACTCCTTCGATTGAATTACCGCCACTAGATGATGAGAGCAAGTTGATTTTGATTCTGGAATCTATCATGGAGGTTTGGAAAAGGAAACTCATGGAGATTTGGAAAAGGAAACTAGGGAACAAGAGCATCATGGAGTATTTGATTTGTTGGAAGGACTTGCCCATTAAGGATATCATTTGGGAAGGAGCGGCTATTTTGCACCATCCTAGCTTGCAATTGCTTGAAGACAAACAATTTCGAGATGGGAGAACTGTAATGTCCCCTTCTCGAGCTTAGTTTGTTTGGAGACCCTTAGCCAATTTTTGTTGGTTTCCCATTGGCTAAAGAGAGGAGAAGAAAGAGAAACATGGTTTTTTTTGTTGATGTTGTCAAAAATAACCATGTCGGCAACTTATTCTAATTTGATTTCAATAAAGATGGGGGACTTTATATTTTGATGAAAGTCGGCCCTTAGTTGGAAATTATAATGAAATTGCTTTTAAATATTTGATTTTTTCTCTCTTTGTGGAACACCCTTTTTTGGGATTAATGTTGGAGGGAAAAGATATAAAAGAAGGAAAAAAGGTTCATTTTGCACATGTCATTTTATCAATAAAATTATGGGTTTGAGCAACTTGCTTGACTTTCAACATTAGGAGATGAAACCCTTCTTTGGTATTCTTAAGTTGAAGACGAAAACCTTAAACCTTAAGTGGGGTGACTTCATTTCAGGGGTCATATTGGGCAGAATTGAATAGTGTGTGGCATCTAGCTACCATTCTAGGTGAAACAAAACAATGGAGCAGCAATTGGAAGGGTGGCGCAGCAGTTTTGGGGGCAGTGAATCTTGTTTGGAGCCCTAGAATGGGCAGCGACCTGACTTGGTGCTCCCTCCTAAGGCAGCAAACCCCTTGGAGGGTTTCAAAGTGCAGTTTTGAGGCAATTTGGATGCCTATTTTAATATTTGATCACACTTTCATGTAATTGGTATTTTTATTGTAATTTCCAGCCATATATTCACTCTAAAAATTCAAAATTAAAGGTATTTGCATGGCTATGTTTTCTTTGATTTTTGGTGAGTGTTTTTGGTAATAAAATATTGAAATTGTGGCCTAAAAATTGGTATCTTTCGAAATCTGAATTTTTATGTGGTTATAATTTGAAAGAAAAATCAGAAACTATAATTTTTTGTTAGGGTTTTCTTTAAATTTCAGAATTGTACAATCTGCTCTAAAGGGGGCATTTCATGTCATAAATATGCTACAAACTTTACAATAATTTCATTTGATGAGGCCATGATGATGTCCTAGAGGGTTGTCTGCCCTTATGATGCTTTGATGAGGTCATGATGATGTCCTAGAGGGTTCTTTCTCCTTATGATGCTTTTGATGAGTTCATCATGATGCCATAATGTCACAGAGGATTCTTTCTCCTGTTTGTAAACTTTTTTGTATATATTTGAAACATGTGGATGAAGTGTAATCATCAAACAAAAGTCGCAGCAAATTAATTATTTCCTTCTGATTACACCAAATAGAATTAGAGTCAATGGTCATAAAAATGTTGGTATCTTGGAAGTCATGTCACTTGGCCATCACATATATTAGTGTAATGTATCACATTCCGTTTGCTGCCAGCCAGTCTCCCAATTCAACCTGATCCTATTTATGCCTTTTAGATCATCCATGTAGCAAACAAATTTGGCTAGTGGTAGATGAGTATCCACACTACATAAACTTAAAAAGGGATACTTTCTTTGTAATTTGTTAACAACTATCAATTATGATTATAAAGAAAAAAATATCTATGCAACTACTATATTGATTAGCATCTCAATATTGACCTGTTGTCCAGGAATAAATGTCGGAATAGTTGAGCCTGCCCAAGATTCGTATTTATATATATCCAAGTAGTTTTTCTGCAATAATAAATAATAAAATGTCAAAATGCAGTCTAAATCTCACATAGACATGTTAAATTAGATAAAAATCCACTTATTTAAAGTGTTAGTTATATGTTTCTATAGAAGCCTGGACTCTCGATGAAAACTAGATAGACACAATAATAGTCACAACCTTGGAAAATGATAGGTTAATATGAAGACCAATAGATAAAGACAATCATAAAAATCGCACATTAGAAAGATAGAAGATCAAAAAAGAACAGAAATAACTCAGTGAGACCCAACAGATAACTAAACTTTTATAGGGTAAAATATCACATAAGAAACAACAATCATACCTCCAAATATGTCAACAAATCAAATAACTAGTCACATAAAGAAAAAAGCATGCCAATACAATTACTTCAACTGTTGTCACAGTCCCTGATACCAGAAGTATGATTCAAAGAATTATTGGATGTTAAAATGATCTCTAATTATATGGATACAATCTGCATTATCCTTGCTTTACTAAATGAAAAGCATAAAGTATTTGAGAGGGTGTCTTTTTATATCCCACAATAGTATACAAGCTTTTCCATAGCATGCTTATACTTTTGGAAACAATAATCATGCCATACAAAGTTTCAAAAGCTTATTCTCAGGCCATAAAATACATTGTCAAACATCAACCCTTAGACCACCCTTAAACAAACAATTTAATTGCTAAGGAATATGTAAAATAAATAACTATTGCATTGTTGTCATGTTACAACGTGGAAGTTAATTATGATGTCTAACTGTGTGCAACAAAACAAGTGACCTAGGAGATGCCTTCAAGGTAGTGGAAAAAGTGTGTGGTAACTTTGTCGCATAGGCCATGACAGTTTTGTAAAAACATGTGGCCTTATGTGTAATGTCACCAAATAGGACAATTAGAACAAGTTGGGGTTTCCCAATAAACCCTTATGCGAAAACTGAAAATAAATTGAGTTCTACCCTAAAAACCAGCAAACCCTAACAGCTATAGATGTCCAAATTCCAAACAATAACTCTCCACAGTAACTCCAATAATTACTAAATATTAAACTATAATAAGGTACCTCTTTTGTGGCAAGATGGAATGGCGATGTGGCTAGAATTTCTTTGCAATAATTCTAATTTTCAAAATGTTGGTACAACTATGTTCTCTCCTTCGAATCAGCCTTGAAACCCTTGCATTTATGTTGTTTGGGTATGGGTACGGGTACGGATAAGGGGATGTCTCGGGTACGCGGGTATGCCATTTTTCAAAAACCATGATTTGGATACATCGTGGGTACGTCTGTTACTCATTTTTTTAGTAAAACACTAGAGACTACATAGTTGAAAATATTTGTCTATAAATGATAAAACACTTAAAAATATATAATATTCATTCATTCATTACTTCAAAGACAAAATGTACATTCAAATCTAGAATAAATCATCTGAATTGCCCACAAAATCATGAATGCCACTCCTATTATTTTTCAGCTTTATCATTTACTGACACTTTCTCTCACAAGGGCTCATCGGTGCATTGAATCTCACAAAGTGCATGCCTTAAGGGGTGCACAGGGAATGGGGTGGGATCGGCTTGTGGCACTTTGCAAGAGATATTCTCATACTAGTCTATCACGCATACATCCCTTCATGCAGCCTTCATACCTCCTATGATGTCTCCTCGAAATCTTGAAACCCTGAAATATGGCTAAGTCTGAAACCTTGGAATCTGACTAACTCTGAAATATGATAGGATCCTCCAAAACCTAGAATTTGCATTATAGCTCCTAGAGGTCCGAAACCCCTCTCAAACATCCTGAAAGTATATAAATAAAATATAACTTAAAGTATAAGAAACTACATTTATATACATCTAGTTTCTTATACTTAAATGTTTATTTTAGTTATATACTATTGGGTTCGGGCTGGATTTACATTTTTTAAATTTTTTTGTTGACTTCCATTGTTTCTCCTTATCAGTACCTTTTTGGACGCCTCCCGACGTCTTTGACAGGTACCCGAGACGTACCGATACCCAAGACGTACCGATACTCGAGATGTACCGAGACGTGAAACGTGGAGGAGGGGGGGCAATTCCTGCAACACAACCTTGCACAAACTCACAATAAATATGCCAAAAATCCCTGTAATTTATTAGGGCTTTCAAAAAACAAATTAGGGCTATCAATATTCAATTTAGCTCCTCCAAACAAGTCGCCACACTTAAAAAAATAAGAAAAACAAATTTGTAAATCAAACCCTTGTTCTATCCCTTAAACAAGGTCTCCAAGTGCCCCAAATCAAATCGTCCCACTTGGAAAATTATTAAAATAATTTTCAGAATATAAAACAAATTATTGCCTTCAATATTAAAGCCCAAAAACACTCTAGCAACCTGCCCAAGTGAATCTCTCCACTAGAGAAAATTATACAAATAACTTTTCAATTAATTACCTTATTTTGAGCCCTCAATAATTTATTATTTGTCTTAATCCGCTGAAATTTCAAAAATTCATATCTTCTAGAATATTTGGAATTTCAATGCAAAAGTTAGTTTAAAATGGTCACAAAAATAGTAGCTATCAAACAAAATTAGAATTAAAAAAATTTCTCTATGAGAAGTCCTCCAAAAGTTGTCCCGAAGTTTCAAAAACTCTAGTTACAGCCCTAGGTTATTTCAAAACTAAAAATGGAGCTCAATTGCACAACCAAATAATGAGAAATCAATGCAAACAACTCTTCAAAGTATTCACTTTGCCTTTGAACGTGGTGTTATAAAACACCTTTGTAGATTCAATTGCATGCAATCATGCAAATCTGAAGCGCAATTACAACCCTTAAATAAACCTACCCTATGTGAAAAAATGAAGGTTTTCATCCCCAAACACCTTTGTGCACTTGAAAGGTTTCATCCTCAAGTCACTTGTTCAAGCTTGACATACTTGAGAATAAGATTCAATTTTCCAAATAAACAAACCTTCAAATGAACAACTCACTTTTATTTTATATCCATGCGCCAAGTGATGTGGCGTTCAAAATAGGAAGAAAACTCTCATTTTTTAAAATATTAAAAGAACCTCCTTATAATTTCACTTCAGGCCTTCAGTGCCCATGACCTTTAAAAAGGCCCCAACTTAGGTGGAAAATAGATCATAAAGTGTATTTCTATTAAATGCTTTTGAAGTCCTCAAATGTTACCTTTTTCTCTTTTTCCCTTAGCCTTCTTAAGAACAATTCAAAGCTAAGGACTTATGCAAATTTATACAAAAAATGGGGACTTTACAGTTCTTCCTACCCAAAATTGTTTGTCCTCAAGCAATTGCAAAAGCCATGGGGCTGTCCCAACACTCTTTACTATGCAAGCTCTCCTTGTCAATGCCTCCTATGAAATGGAAGCTCCAAACCAAAGCCCTACCTTGTTGTACCTATGTTTTGGGGGCTGCCCCAAGATCTAGAGGTGTTCTCCCAACCTCTCAAAGACTTTTTAGGACTCCAACCTATCAACACTTGCAATACCGAGTTGTAGGTGATGTAGTTCCTTCCTCTTACGCCTATATGAAGCACCATGTACAGCTAAGAGTGATAACAGAAAATATATTCAAGAGTTGTTGCTTTGCTGCCCCAGATGAAAATTTCTATTTGCACTCCATTCTTTGCTTGCACATTATGGTGGCCTCTCTCCAACAAACTTTGAGTGGCTCCTACATGCCATGGAAGGCCCTCCCAAGCTAGAGAAAAAATATTAACAACGAATTTCCTTTGAAGCATACTATTGACAAACCATCCACAAGTCAAGATTTTCTCTTGCCACTTGGAAAGTTCTAGTCTTTAGCCAAGGAAGGAAGAATACATGGTTTTCCTTGACCAAAACAGGATTTCTACGGACTGCAAGATTTCTACGGACTCTGCAGGCCATTTCTACAGACTCTGCAAGATTTCTATAGACTCTACAGGATTTCTATGGACTCTGCAGGAAAGAGACAAGTTCCCAACACAGAAGAAATCAAAAGGGCCTTTCCAATTTTTTCGAAAAGCAATTTTAGAAGCCAAATAGCCCTTGCAGAGGGCAGAAAAGACAGAAAAAGCCAATGAGAAAATCCGAAAGCTTCGGAAAAAGGGCGAAGGCAAAAGAGATGAATTCTTTCGGACTTTTGTCCGAAGGAATTCCTTCGGACAAAAAGTCCAAAGAAATTCGGAAGACCATAGACAAAGAAAGTCCGCACAAGGAAAAGCCAAGGAATTAATTCGGAAGAGGCATTTTCAAGAATTCCAAAGGGCAGGGTACCCTTCAAAAGGGTCACTTGCAAAAAAAGCCGAAGGGCACCTACCCTCCGGGCAGGCACAAGACCAAACTAAAGACTTTTGCAATAGGTCCGGGTGCCCTCCAATTTTTCCGAAGGGCAAAGAGGGAGAGAAACGTACCCTTGCGGAGGGCACTTGGTCGGCAAGAGAACCATGGGAATTTTTCCGAAGGGGCAGTTGTCCTTAAGGAATTCGGAAAAGCCGAAGGGCACATTTGAATAGTCCGAAGACAAAAACCGACGGCAAAAGACAAGAAACGAAGACGAAGAGAACCTTTGGACTTTTGTCCGAAGTGGTCGGCAAGAGAACCATGGGAATTTTTCCGAAGGGGCAGTTGTCCTTAAGGAATTCGGAAAAGCCGAAGGGCACATTTGAATAGTCCGAAGACAAAAACCGACGGCAAAAGACAAGAAACGAAGACGAAGAGAACCTTTGGACTTTTGTCCGAAGGAATTCCTTCGGACAAAAAGTCCAAAGAAATTCGGACAAAGGCCCATAAAATAAACCCGACAGAAGAAATCCCGAGGAAATTCAAAAAAGTTGCAAAAAAAGCCAAGGCAAAAGGAATGAATTTCTTCGGACTTTTTGTCCGAAGGAATTCCTTCAAACAAAAAGTTCGAAGAAATTCAGAGAAAACATAAGTCCGAAGAAAAACAAGACTAAGGCAAAGACAGAATCAAAAGAAAGATTAATTCCTTCCGACTTTTTGTCCGAAGGAATTTGGAGAAATAGCCCGAGGAAAATAAACCCGAAGGAATTGTTGACCATTTTTGGTCCAACAGGCCAAAATTGGTCCCCTTCCCTGCTGTCCTAAGCCAGTTTCATTTTTAATTTTGCACAAGTCTGGAATTTTCTACGAACTCCATAAGATTTTCTATGGACTCCAGAAGAATTTCTATGGACTCTGCAGAGAATAAATGGGTTCCCAACACTTAGGTGCAAAATGGACAAGTGTTGGTTTCAAGAGTCTGGTTCAGTGCGTTTGATTCAAGTGTCTGGTTCATCGTTCTGCTTCAACAGCTTGTTTCAATGGCTCGGTTCAACAGTCAGTTCAATGCCTTCGTTCAACGTTCGGTTCAATGGGTTGTTTCAAAAAGACGAGTCCCCGACACTTAGGCGCAAAAGGAACCATTTCAAGAGCCCTTGCGGAGGGCAGTTTCGGACTCAAGAGCCCTTGCGGAGGGCAGGGAACACTTTCAAGAAGGCCACAGAGAAAAGCCGAAAAGGTAAGTTTCCTTCAGACTTTCGTTTAAGGCAAAGGAGGCACCCTTTGGAAGGGTCGTTTTCAACTTTCCCGAGGGGCACTTTCAAAGGCAATCGAAGAAACAAAGGAAGAAATCCTTCAGACTTTTTGTCCGAAGGAATTCGGAAGGGCCACAAACAAAAAATCCCGCAAAAAAGACTAAGGCAAATGCGAGAATAATTTCTTCGGACTTTTTGTCCGAAGGAATTCCTTCGGACAAAAAGTTCGAAGAAATTCGGAGGAAAAGCCCAAGAGAAATTCTGAAAAGACTAAGGCAAAGTGCTCAAAACAATTCTTGCGGACTTTTTGTCCGCGGGGAAAAAGTCTGTGGGGAAATGTCCACGGGAAATTAGCCGAAGACCAAGGGAGCCGAAGGACCCCGAAGGGCAGGTGCCCTTCCGGGGAGTCTCGGCTGCCAAATGAAAGACATTTCTCCAAAAGCCGAAGGGTCACCTTCCCTTCGGAAAGGAAGCAACAAAAAGCCGAAGGGACACCCCCCCTTCGGGAGGGTCCAAAGCAAAGCCCAAAGGTAAAGGAGCGACAAAAAGCCGAAGAGAAAAGACCACAGGAATTGCCAAGGACGGTGACGTCTCTGAAGCCGTCAAATTCAAGGAAATAGACTAGCTGTTGTTTTTTTCAAACAGTGACGGGCCTGCAAACGTCATTTTTACAGCAGAGAAATAGCCATTTGATCTTTGAATTCTTGAGCGCCAACCAGAAAAGAGCCCAGAGAACAAAGAGACAAAGAGACAGAAGCCAGTAGACGGCAAAACCAAGAAGACAACGCTGGAAAAGGACAAAAGTTGAGAAGGAACTCAATAACCTGCTAATAAAAGAACCCAAGGAAAGGACGAGAAGATAGCCTCCGAGGGCCAAAGGAGCCAGAAGAGACAAGGCAAGGAAAAGACAAAAAAGCCAAGTGTAGAAACAGACAAAACAGTCCAAGTGGCGAAAGAAGGCATCGACTCAAGGAGTTATTCCAGCGGTTGGAACAGTGTTTGCCAAGTGGTCATAAATGGACGCAAATAGTGAACGGCACGACCCATTTTTTCTCCATTTTGCATTTATGAGCAGACAAACCGCGTGGGTGCCTTCAAGGAGCAGTCTTGGTTATGGAGAAACGGCGCGGCCTATGTTTTTAAATGCCTGAAGTTAGAATCGGAACCGACACAGTATTTATATTTTAGCGGCTTCCTCTTCCCAACGCCCTTGGGATGCGCATGGGCCACTTGCCAAAGGGCGCCAAAAGTCTTTTTCAAAGAAGGCGCTATTGTTCCCCCTTCTCTATATATATTGTAACTTCTCATTAAAAAAGATCTATCTTTCACATTGTAAGGCGAAGCCTTGGCAATTTTCACCTAGAATCAATAAAACGCATTTTTACCTCTATTCTAGTTAGATATCTCTGAGTGTTAGTCTTGTGTTTAGTCATTGCTTCCTAATGCTTTCACAGGGTTGACACCAACGCATCTGGTATCTATAAGGCACCATTCCTACAGGTGACAAGAAGCGTTGTACTTGGAGCGCAGAGACAGAAGGAGGTTACTAGACAGCATGCTTTTTCTACAACACCTATGGTGAGTCCCTTTTTTTGTGTGTTCCATTAAAGCCTCCTGTTAAGTTTCCTGCAGTCTGGTCCTTTTACCAGTTAAAGTGTATGTATGTGTCTTATGGTTCAAAGTGTGAGTGTGAGTAGGTCAAAGTTATTTGGTGCATCACCCTCTTAGAGTAGGTTTTGTTTTCCTGTAATCCTTCTCCCTTTTCATCCACACCTATTTTATATATATATATATATATATATATATATATATATATTAGCACTTATTGGAATAACTCAGATGCATCAAAGGGAGCTGGCCCTTATCTAAAAACTCTCCCCTCCAGCTTCACCAGTCCCACAGGCGAGAGGGGAGTTTCCATTTTGACGTGTGGAAGGCAGGAGCTCGGCCTCCTGCCCAGGGTGCCATCCACTGCGTCAACAGTTTTTAGGATTCAAAGTGTGAGTGTGAGTAGGTCGAAGTTATTTGGTGCATCACCCTCTTAGAGTAGGTTTTGTTTTCCTGTAATCCTTCTCCCTTTTCATCCCCCCTCCATTTTATATATATATATATATATATATATATATATATATATATTAGCACTTATTGGAATAACTTAGATGCATCAAAGGGAGCTAGCCCTTATCTAAAGACTCTCCCCTCCATCTTCACTAGTCTCACAGGCGAGAGGAGATTTTTCATTTTGACGTTTGGAAGGCAGGAGCTCGGCCTCCTGCCCAGGGTGCAATCCACTGCGTCAACAGTAATTCCGAAGGCCAAAGACCAAGATAATTCTTGCAGACTTTTTGTCCACGGGAAAGATGCGAAGCCAATAAAGCCGAAGAAAAGAAAGCCGCGAGAAAGTGGCAAGACGGAAGTCTGAAGGAATAAAGCTTTCAGTGACGTCCCGCAAGCCGTCAAATTTTGACCGCGGGAAGTAACCGTTGAAACCAAGGAGACAACAGGAAATCCGAAAGAAATGGAGGCCGACTGTGCAAAAGAGATTAGGAAATAGATAATCTGATGAAAGAATTGAATACAGAATCCTGCCAAAAATAGACGCGAATAGGAAGATCAGAATAGAACAGAATACATGCAAGCAGGAGCTATTTTCGAACATCGGAGCTATTTTCGAACATCGATCAAAGCTTCAGTTGACTGATTATTAAAGTCCTGTACATCTCTAGTCAGCTCATGCATCTGAAGGTCTAACCCAGCTTTAGCAGGAGTTTCGAATTCGAACAACGAGTTGACTATTCCAGATTTAGAGTTGACTAATTGATTAAAACGCCGCATCCACTAGAAGCTTTCCATGCGAAGGAAAATGATCTCTTCGTCCAACTCAGCTTAAATAACAATTAACTCAGTTTTCAAACACTACAACTCGGCAATCAAGCAATTCACATGGAGTTCTAAATTTGACATTTGCGCAGATTTCCATGCAAAAAGAGGTGGGCAGTTCATAACAAAGATAAGTTCGCTTCATCAAACGAAGAAGCTTCATGCAAAGACAAAAGGGAAAATATATTTTATTGAAAGGCCAAGTAAAGCCTTGAGTTAACCAAAGTGAATCTTTCTCTTCAAGTTTCTACGCCAATCTTTGGCCTCTTGTAATTTTCTATATAAAGGATTTCAGCCTTGATTAAAGATCATCCAATCTCTCGTGGTTAGACCAGACTCTGCCATTGGTGAGTTGTGTAACCTCTTCGATCAATAAGGACTGTACTTTCAAATTTTCAGCATTGGCATAGTGTATATTTCTTCAGCAATTTGCATAAGTGGTAGATTTCTCTCCCTTCCCAAATTTTGTTTCATACCTAGTTGCTAGATTATCCTTGTGCAGGTCATGTTTAGTGTTCTTTACTGTCTTTTGCTGAAACTGTAAGTGGATGTTAGGTGGCCGCAAAATGTCTTTTATCAGACCTCTCTCCATCGTTTTCCCTCAGGTTTTAGTTATTGGATCGAACCTCTGCATGAAATACTTATGCATAAGTGATTAATTGAAGTCTAAGGTCTTCCTTCTCCCTTGTTCGTTCAATGTTCAAGGTTCCAAGTTGAGTGGATCAAAATTCTGGTGTATCACTCCCTTTAGGTAGGATTTCCCATTTAAGTTTTCATTCTCCGTTTTCCACGGTAGTCCGCACCGTAGAGTAGAGGTCCTAATTGATACATCATACAGGAACCAGCCTTCTCTGGTGGTTCTTCTCACTATTGAGGCACCCACCCTCGTGAGAATATCCCATTGTTTCAGCCGGATAGACGACTGGCCGCTTCGTGCACGTCTTCGAATCAGGGCACAGCCCCAGGTTGACAACACATACCTTGGGAAAAAGTGACATGTAGATGCAACCTCCCTTGGGTATGTCTCATCATGTGTGTCCTGTAGCCACTTGTTGACCTCCCTTTATCAAGTCCTTCGTGCCTATGAGGAACACCGTATGAATCAAACAAAAGCACCATTTCACACAAAAGGTAGCGTTGTACCTTCCTCATACCTCTCCATTCTTTATCATGCAATAAATGTTCCCCATCATGATTGCTTCTAGAACATGCTATAGGCTGGAATTCATCAAAAAAATCATACTTCTTACCTTTACAATGTTGTTGTACCTGCTACCCCAACTCAGAATTTTTTGAGTGATCAAATTTAGAATTCATCCATGCACATATCCTTTTCATCATGAGCTGAAGAAGGCACCAAGTTTCCATTTTTTTGTCCTCAATAGGCTGTTGTACATGACCCTCAACTGAGACAAAAAAATCAGACCTTATACCACTGACTTCAAAATTTCCTGGGACTGAAAAATGTCAACAAAATTGAATTTGAAGAGGGTTGAAAGCAATATAAGTAGTGAATCATACTCAGAATTTTCTGAGTGTCCTTGTGACCAAAAATCCTCCAACAACTCACATCTTTCCCTGTTATCCATAACTTGGGCCCTTGCCCAATCCAAAAGGTGTGTCAAGTCTTCATCTATGCCTCCAAAATCACACACATACCTTGGCGTAGGGGGCTACCCAAAATAAATTAAGGATTGCCCTTGCTAATCACGGGTTCTATCCTCCTCTGCTCTCCATGGAACACAAAAATCAGAATTATGCATACTTATTAAAGAGGTAGGAAATTGAATTTCCCTTGGAGCCATTGGCTGCCCATAATCAAAATTTGTAGACTCTTGCCATGGCCTAAAAATCACACTTGCATCCCTCAACTACTTTGCCATCTCAATCGGTTGTCCTTGTTTGGAAATCACTACATTCTTTTTATTGCTCTTGGCCTTAGCAATTGATCTCACTAATGTTTCTACACATGAAACTAACAATTTAGTAAAAACAATGGTGTTTAGGAACACCTTTTTTATCACCTTATCAAGCTCTAGGATCATGAAATGCATCCCTTCTTGATGCCTTGATTCTTTCTTGCAACTCCCTACCACCAGGATTTCAAAAGGTGTGTTCATGTCCTTCTTGACAAGGTTGTCGCAAATCTTTTCCCTTCTCAACTTTTCCCTTATAGTGACTGGAAATCCACTCATATATGTGTGAACCACTCCCATGATGTTAAGGTGTGAGAGGCACACCTTCCTAGGGTCAATACTCATCAGGGCAACAAGGAACTTTGGGCAAAACAAACTGAAAATATGAGAAACAGTAGTCAATGAATTACCAACAGCGCTTACAATGACCGATGGGTCATAGCACTTGTCACCTATCACCACCTTCATGATTAGCCAAGTTGTTCTTTTGGTAAGTCCACATAAAACACAACATAGGTGGGTTGTATAACGACTGTAACAACCATGAATTGCCTATTCTTCCCTCCAAAACATTGATACATACCTTGTAAAATTTGCACCTTGTGACCCTTCACAACAAGCCTTAACCACCCCAACATAGAACAATGTATCCCTTCTTATGTCATGGCTCTTGGAGTGTGTTTTTCTATATGACAATTGAATTACAAATGTTGAAGTTGAATTATTGTAAATAACACATACCTCAACCCTTGCAATTTGTTGTACCTTCCCACCTTGCATCCTTCCTCTAGTCACAACCATTTCATGTAGCATATAACATACAACAAATAAATTGTGATGCTTACCACTTTTAAGGATTGTTTGCAAGCCTTTTAACATGCCCTCCACCTTGTCTCTTATCTTGGTATGATCCTCATGAGGACCAAAATGTTTTGGGAGCATAGTAGGAGGGTTATGCCACACTTTCTTGCCATGAAAGCCATTAAATTGCTTACCTCTATGTTGTTCTGGAAATTACAGCTAGTTGAAAATGAGCATTAGCAATTGCAGTGTTGATCTTGTTTACCCATTTCTCCTTATCAATGTGCAAAATGGATTTTCCTTGGTTTTTGAAACTATCATATTGTTGTTTAAAGATTTCACCTTCCCCTTGGTTAAGAGTATTTTGCTCATTTTTCCCTGGCATAGATAATGTCTTCATGAATGGTACACCTTCCTTGCTTACCTTCGAATTTCCATAGCATCCTTCATGTGATCCCCCATGAGGGTTTGTCCCACTCTCTTTTCCTCCTTCTTGCAAGATTTGTTCCTTATTACAAATGTTTGTCCCACGTCATCCTTCTTCCATGGTGTCCTTTGAGATTACTTCTCTTGGTTCAACCACCTCTTTGTCTTCTACTTGCAACCCTTGTTATTGTTTATCAATTTTTTGAACATTTTCATTTGGCTGCCCTTGAATTTCTGATTCTTGTGGTTCCAAAAATTCAGTCATGGGCTGCCCCATCAATAATTGAAAACCCTTCTTTGGCTGCCCCAAAGATTCCACCTTTTCAAATTGTTTGATGAGCCTTTCACCGAGTTCCTCGTGAGTTTTAATGAGGTCAAGCCCTTGTGACTTCCATCCTAAATGCCACCAATTACGAGCAGCTCCTTCCAAGTGTTGTATGCCAAATTTTAGAGCTTGTTTCTCACCTCTAGGTCTCAATTCAAGGTAGTCATTAACCTTGTTTACCCATGCTTTAACTGAAGTATATGGATCTCCATCAAAGGTAGGAAGAACAATCTTCCCCAAGTCATCATGCGTATCTATGTGCTCATGGAGCCCTTTGCCTCGTCTCGAAGCTAGACATTCCTTCAAGCTCCTTCCCTTTATGTATTGTGGTGCAAGTGTCAAATAATCATCATAATCTTCCATTAGATCCCAACGAAGCAAAGGTCGGTCCTCCATTTCAAGCGGCTAGTCCCTTTTCATATCTTTCATCATTTGAAAGAGTGTAGCCATAATTCTCATCAACCGATCTTGGGACTAAGTGATTCGTTCCAACCTAGCCCTGTCCATGTCATTGTTTGACCAATATCTTTTCATCCTAAAGTTGGCCAAGAAATTGGCTCTGATACCATTGTAATGTCCTCAAATGGAACAATTAGGACAAGTTAGGGTTTTCCAACAAACCCTTATGCAAAAATTGAAAATCATCTAAGTTTTACCCTAAAAACCAGCAAACCCTAGCAGTAATAAATCTCTGAATTCCAAGCAATAATTCTCCACAACAATCCCAATAATTACTGAATATGAAACTACAATAAAGTGCCTCTTTTTGTGACAAGATGGAATGGTGATGTGGCTGGAATTTCTTTGCAATAATTCTGATTTTTAAGATGCTGGTACGACTGCGTTTTCTCCTTCCAATCAACGTTGAAACCCTTGCACAAACTCACAATAAATATGCCAAAAATCCATGTAATTTATTAAGGCTTCCAAAGAACAAATTAGAGCTGTCAATAGTCAATTTAGCCCCTCCAAACAAATTGTCACACTTATAAAATAAGAGAAACAAATTTGTAAATCAAACCCTTGTTTTATCCCTTCAACAAGGTCTCCAAGTGCCCCAAATCAAATCGCCCCACTTGAGAAATTATTAAAATAATTTTCTAAATATAAAATAAATTATTCCATTCAATATTAGAGCCCAAAAACACTCTAATAACCTACCCAAGTGAATCACTCCACTAGAGAAAATTATACAAATAGTTTTCTGAATTAATTACCTTATTTTCAGCACTCAATAATTTATCATTTGTCTTAATCGACTGAAATTTCAAAAATTTGTATCTTCCGAATTATTTGGAATTTCAATGTAAAGGTCAGCTCAAAATGATCACAAAAATAGTAGTTATCAAACAAAATTAGAATCAGAATTTTTCCTTCATGGGAAGTCCTCCAAAAGTTGTCCCGAAGTTTCAAAAATCTTAGTTGCAGCCCTAGGTTCCTTCAAACCTGAAAATGGAGCTCAATTGCATAACCAAACAATGAGAAATCAATACAAACAACTCTCCAAGGTATTCACTTTACCTTTGAACAAGGTGGTGTTATTAAACACCTTTGTAGATTCAATTGCATGCAATCATACAAATCTGAAGCACAACTATAGCCCTTGAATAGAGCTATTATATATAGAAGAATTGAGGTTTTCGTCTCCAAACTCTTTTATACACTTGAAGGGTTTCGTTTTCAAGTCACTTGTCCAAGCTTGACATACTCGAGCATAAGATTCAATATCCAAATAAACATAACCTTCGAATGAAAAACTCACTTTCCTTTTATATCCATGCCCCAAGTGTGGTGCCCAAAATAGGAGGGAAACTCTCCTTTTTTTAAATATTAGAAGAACCTCCTTATAATTTCATTTTAGGCCTAAGTGCCCATGACCCTTAAAAAGGCCTTAACTTAAGTGGAAATTAGATCATAAAATGTCTTTCTATTAAATGTTTTTGAAGTCCTCAAAAATTCCCTTTTTCTCTTTTTCCCTAAGCCTTTTTAGGAACAATTCAAAGCTAAGGACTTAGCAAATTTATACAAAAAAGGGGGATATTACATTATGTTACGATTTTTGATGTAGTAAAGACATTATGATCCCTAGGTCTTGATTTGTACAATTTACTGACCAATGCAAGAGAGGAAACTATAACATGGATATATTCCTCGACATTATTTGGAAGAGGATGTCATCATGGGAAGAAAGTTGAGTGGTGTTTATATTGGTTTTACAGCCACTCTAATGATCTTTTATCAAGCGAAGCATTCCAAGGCATACACTAAAAGAAATTCAATCTTTTGCCCTTTGACTTGATTCCCTGAAGCTCTTTGGAGAAAGGCCACAGATAAATGGAGCTAAAGTCCTGATAATACAAAACAATTAAAATCATAGCATGCACATCATAACAATGCAGACCATCTCAAGCCTAAAAGAGCCCAAACAGCCAAGTTGAATGCTTTAGTTGTGGCATAATATGCATGAAAGATATAATGATTAATTTTATATATTTTTCAAGTGGTATGCAACTTATTCTTAAGGGTGTCAACATTGCTAACAATCCTAATTGTTAAAGTTTCAATGGATCAAATAAGTTAAGAGAGGAAGCATCATCAAGATTATCCTCAAATCAATTGAATCACAATAAATAGTGATAAAGATGATCTATTTAATATGATTAGAATGTTAAATTTTGAGGGATTTTACTCGTGCATATTTAAGTCATCTCAATATGACCTCCATGAGTAGTCATTACCCTATTGACATTTTTCTTTATGTATTTTTGGTAATAATCACAATGCAAGGAGACACACTTAGCACACAATCAGTGTAAGAATTTATTGGTAGGGAGTAGAGAATAACGGTGAATGTAATCCACCATTTTGGGCTTCTCTCTCCCCATTGGAAAAGATTTTGGAGCATATAATGCCTTATAAGTCACCCTTGTCTCATAATTTGTACTAATGTGCGATTAATCCAATTACAACCCAACCATATATTTGTGTTAAGTAATTGAAGGCATCCTCGAGCAATTTAGTTAGATTATTAATTTTTATGGGATTTTACCCATGTCTTTGAGTCATCTCAAGATGCCTCTATGAGTAATCATTAACCTAATGACATTTTTTCTCATGTATTTTTTGTAATAATCACAATTCAAGGGGACGCACTTAGCACACAAGCACCATAAGCAATTGTTAGCAAGAGAAGAAATAGTGAATGTAATCCATTGCTTCGGGCTTCTCACCCTCTAGCTTTTTTCTCCATTAGCAGAGCTTTGGAGCATGTAATGCATTTTAAGTCACCCTTGTCTCACAATTCTGACCAATGTGGGATGAACCCAATCATGTATTTATTTTAAGTAATTGAACGCTTGCATGAGAAATTTGACTAGATTATTAATTTTAGTAGCATTTTACCATGTTTAATCATAGTTGCTCGGAGACATGTACAGATAAAATGAGACAAGTACGGGTACCGGTACTCCATTTTAAAAAAATACGAGACAGGGGTACGGGGAGATGGCAATATATATTTATTATTTATATATTATTAAAATAAAAATAAAAATTTAAAACATTAAATAATTAATTATTAAATTAATAACTAATAAAATTAAAATTTATAGAATGAAAACTTTTAATATTAATTTATGAGCATTTAAAAAAAATAAAAATAATTGAAAAAATAACGAACAAAATTAAAAAAAAAAAAAAACAACAAACATTAAAATTAACATGATCAATGAACATTAAAAAAAAGAATTACGAAATATTAGAATATAAAAACCAAACAAAGGGCAGTGCCATTCACAGCACTGCTTGTCACTGTCGTTCATGTCACTCCCTGTCACTATTGCAAATGGCAATGCCTAGCACTGCCGCGAACGGCAATGACAGGCAGTGTTGTAAACAGCACAACCCTTCATTTTTTTTTTAAAACCTAAAAAATGACCTGTTCGCTGTATTTGATCTTCAACAGCTGCAAACGACCTTCGACTGCTTTTTATAACGTTTTTATGCACATTTTTTTGCTCTTTTTTGCGGGAAACATGGGAACAGACAAAAAAAATCTCCTTACACAGGTGACGTCTTGGTACCCATCTCCCGTACGGAAAATGTGCACCCAAAACCGAGACGCATCTCAGGTGTTGGGTGACGCATCTCCCTACAACATTATGTTTAATATATACTTTAAAAACTCGTACTTGGCAATTACTCGGCAGCCCAAAATTGACCCATGCTCGAGACTCGGCAATTGCTCGGCAACTTTGTTGACACTTTAACAAATATATAAATTCATAAAATAAGCCGAAACACAAAAAAAAGAAATGAATGTAAAGTTATGATAAACCATCACTAAATTGTTCAAGAGTGTTGCAAGAGTGTAATTCTATGCATTCAATCATTTTGGAAATGAATTGGGCTTAAGTCACTACAAGTACATACACAAGCATCAACAAGGGTCAACAATGTCTACTTTTGTATTAGTTAAGGCTTAGGGTATCATCTTAGTCTTTCAGCAATTATTTGTTTCTCTGAATAGAGATTTGAAAATTCAACAGAGTTCGTTCTTCAAAGGATGGACTAATAATTGGGCTTCATTGAAGAGGGGTTGTAACACATATAAATGCTAACTTCTCCAAACATTTTATGGTATGGCCTAGGGATTATATCATCTACAGGATTCAAGCCACTCCTTGCATAGGGAGAATGATCACGCTTTCAATCTGATTGTATCTTTTTGTGTAGTTACACCTATTTCTTGCACACAGATTGCAACAATATTTGGTCAATACCATTCACAACCTTGTTATGATTGTATGTTTGATCCTCAACATGGAAATTCTATTTTTGCTATTTAGCATTCAAGTAAGGACTTTAGAGTAAGAAAATCTAGTTGCTCCTTATTTGTAGAAGGAAACAATGATTCAAGCATATGCATTTAAGTTTCCTACTTGAGATAGGATGGCATGTGCTCAGAAATTTGTTTTACAAAACTAATATTTCATTATTATGTGTAAAGTCTCAAATGTTAGAGGTACAATCACTGAGACAAAGCGTGAATCAGTGAGCCCAAATATTTCAATTTCAATTCCAATCCTTTCAGATTGTTGAACAATCAGCATATATCAACTTGATCAAGCAACATTAACAAGAGAGCTCATTCATTCAATGCATACACAAGATCAAACACACAATACATAGTTCCTGTGGGAAACCCTCATGGGGAATAAAACCCACTATCAAGCCTGCAATGCATGGACTACTTGTCCTATAAGAGATTACAAACAAGAGACTGATCAAGTCCTTTTGACAAGGATTTAGTGAAACCCCTGTTCCACAAGAAGCACCTGCCCCTAAAATGATCAAGTCTTCTTGACCACCTGTTGGTCAAGTCCTTTTGACCCAAAAGCTTGATCAAGTCCTTTTGACCAAAGGCCTTTAGTGAAACACATGTTTTACAAGGAGCAACTGCCCCTAAGGAAGATCAAGCCCTTTAGACCATCCTTTGAAGTGAACACATCCACCTTAGAACTGATGTCTTCAACCCCTGATGATGGATCTCTGATTTTCTAACCTCTACACAAACTCCCTCGTTATCTCATATAGGTCTCTCACATAGGCATGCCACAATCTCTCTCCTTCACTCAAACTGCCCTCATATACACACTCAAACCTCTTCGCACGACTTCAATCTTCAAACCTGCAAGAGCACTTCTCTGTCATCAGTAATATGACCTACAGGTCATGTACCCAGTCAATAAATTGTTCCACTCATCAACACATCCAATAGACACACTACCTATCCTCTCGTCTTTTCTTCAATGCATAGTCCTCTCACACAAGCCTTGCACAAGTCTAGAAACCATCACATTTGGTTTCACTATTTATAGAGCATTCATGATCATCACCATCTTGGTCGGCCAATAGGCATGCCTTAACCCTTAAGGCATCTATCATATCGAGACATAGCTCATTACCATCCACATAGGTCAGCCATAGCATCCATAGGTCACCGTTAAGCAACTACACCTTTCAATTACGCCCTTGTAGCCCTTATAAGTCTCATGGAGACCTATTCACCCATTTAGCACTTCATCAAAAACACAGTACCACTTTCAATTGCATAGATCCACTCCACATGACCCCTTCAACATTCTCAAATGCTTACAATCATCATTGCACTCTTCTGTGCAAGCTCAATCAACTTAAACATTAGCCTTGTTCATAAGGACACCATGATCTAACACAGTCAACTTCTTAAGCTTTGATCATACTCAAGATAGATTGATCACACCTCCAAAATCCATACAAATGAACCTCATAGAGTCTACAACACTCTCCAATAGCAAAGTCATCATGAAACATCGAAACAGCATCAAAACAAGCTCAATTATTCTTCTTAGGGCACTTACAGTCCATGGTCAAACACACAGTCAACTTTGAACCTTCATAACTTTGACTGTAAACACTTTCAGACCTTCAAATCTATATTGCTAGATGCACCTTGGAGTCCTCTACAAATTCGCTTTTTACACCATGAACAAATTATACTTGTATCAAAAGATATGGCCCAAAACCCAGACATTGGTCTTTCCTTTGTTAAATTCAAATATTTGAATTCAAACGGTCATAGTTAAACTTCAAACATTATGCTATCATCTCGTGTTCTCACTGCTTAGATCAATCACGCATTGTCGATCTTATTGTAAAGAGCTCGGTCTTTAATGACATTTAAACATCAAACAGGTTGACCACTTTGACTCCATTCGCACTGTCGATCTCAATCGCACAATTAAATGTGAACCGTTAGATGCTTATCCTTTATCTTTGCTCAGCATTAAACCTCAAACGCTTTGAACTCATCTTGCTCAATACGCACCATTGATCTATATTTGTACAAACACCTACTTGCCGTCAGATCTTCGTTTGGTCCTGATCTTTATCTCTTGCAAAATCGACTAAGTATGGGAACCATTGCAATCTACTTGGACGGCCAATTTTGGACCTTAATAACTTCTGCTACGCTAAGGCACATGATCTAAAACTTGGACTATATGATCTCACATAGGAGAATCCAACCATATATCAATCTGCTCCTGGAACCCTCGTGCATGTGAGATATAACTCCATTAATCTATTCACTCAAATTTTTTCTACCATAGAGCCAACTATATCAAAAACTGTCAGGGAGGCTAACTATGAACATACATATCTTTTGTCGCACTTCATCGCATGACCTGAAATTTAGCGCATAGCAACTAGGCACAAAACTGAACAAACCCATATAATCAACTCCTTCTAAAACTGCCACACTTGCGAAATATAACACCATCAAAATGCCTACTCAGCTTTTATTGCCACATTGCAAATTTGGCTAAGTATGGGAAAACATTGTCAAACTGTCTGGGAGACCAATTTTACACTTGCATATCTTATGTTGTGCTTTGTCGCATGACCTGAAATAGCACATAGAAACTAAGCGCAAATGTGATCATAACCATATGACCAACTCCCCCTAACTCATCCACACGTGGCAATGGAGACGTTAACAAACTACCTACTCAAATTTTCTGTCACTAGACCCAAAATGTCTAGATGAAAACAATGATCAACCAAATGAAATCCACTCATGCACACAAGCACTCAAAGAATAGAAAACCTCTTATAGGACCCCTTGCACATGCTCAATACTTCAGACTCATCCCTAATCATCTCAAACCATGCCAAAACTAAAGATCAACCAAGCATACTAGGAAAAACACATTGCACACTTTGTCATTGTCACTTAAGACTATCAAGGCACTTCATCCACTCACCAGGACACCTCCATGACATCACCATGACATCATTGACAACTCTCCAACATCAAACACTTGGCAAGATGTATAACATGCATCTGGAATGATAACTAAGTGGTCTTATTACCAAGTTTATTACATCAATCAATCATATGCAGACATATTTGTCCAGCAACATTTTGTCTAACAATTTGCAGGGAAACCTACTCACATAATCCTTCCTTTCCTTGGAGGGACGTAATGGCCTAACAATACCGGGAGTTATAGATATTGCATCAAAACTCGTGGGCAATAGCAGAGTAGAAAATCACAATGTAAAAAATTGCACGACAGTTTTTCAACCATTTTTCATTATGTTTGCACGTTGTCGGACCAGGTATTTAAGGGAGGCCTAATAACTACAGTTATCGACAAGTAAATGTGGTTAGTTTCTCGCCAACAACCGCAGTTATCAGGCCTTGACCCAGCCCACGGTAAATTGGCCAAAAACCCTTTTGCTTAATTCTTCCCGATTATTCGTGGTTACCCAGCAGTTACCCACACGTTTTGATACAAAGGTTTAATATCTTTTTGAAACAAGAAACTATTATGAAGAAGATATTGGAGAAAAGAAAAAACAAATTAAATTCCTAGCATTCATTGTTTTTGGCAAATAAAATCATATTTTTTTTGTTTCAACATTTTAGACTAGATTATCTATTTTCTCCTTAAAAAAACGAACTTGGCCAACATTCACCATACCATGTCAAACTATGAACCCAGGGTGTGATCCAAAGAATTTCTACTCCTATGATTTGTCTCAAACATTGTCACCTAGAGAAGTGGGGGATCTGTATTGGTACAAGGAAGGGAAAGCCATTCAAATCAAGATACCAAAGTAAATACAAAAGGATACATCTATATCAAACATGATTATAATTGCTAAAAAATGTGGGTACAAGTATGGGGACACAGTCCTCATCCCCACACTAGAGTTTCGTAATGGCTATGGTTCCAAATAAACAACTCTCTCCCTACAAAGAAACCCACGCAAACAAAGAATAGAATAGTCCTAAGATATTTGTGTTCTCAATGACCAAATCTAAAACATTCCCATAAAATAACTCAATACAAATTGATATATAGTTGATGTCACACAAACCTTCAAATTAAACTAAGAGCATTCTACTTGACAAAAATTGCAACTTATGTCATCAATGTAATTGTAGAAGCAACCCCCCAATGGTGGACTTAGTAAAAAAGAAGAATCATCAAGTTACTTGGGTTCCTCTAGGGAGGAATATGTCAAAAATGATACAAATGAATCTTCCTTGGGTAATCCAAGCCTAGATGGACTTGGTGGCATTTGTAGGAATGTGGATGGATTTTCCTTAGTTTAGTTTGTTGAAGGCCTTGGCCAGAAAACTAACAACCATGCAAAAGCTATGGCGATATTGGAATGTCTTAAGAAAGTGGAGATGAAAGCCACATGCCAAACTCTTGTAGAAATGGATTCTATGGTAATGGTAAATAAACTCACAATTGGCAACTAAAAATTAAATAATTATCAGGCAAATCGAAGAAATGTTAACTAGTGTGGAATTTCACTACATGCCTAGAGAGGTGAATAGAGTGGCAATTTTTCTTGTGAATAGAGTGGCGATTTTTCTTGTGAATAGAGTGGCAATTTTTCTTGCCAAGTTTGCTACCTCCCTTCATCTAGATCTAAGCAGATTTGGGGGAAAACACTTTAAATGAGGGTTTAGATGTCTTATATGCATATGCAAAAGCAATATAAAAAAAATTCAAAATAGAGAAAATAATAGAACTCGAACAAAAAGTTTTATTAATATGTGCATTATGTACAAGGAATACTGAAATGTCCCTTTCCGAAACAATTAAAACAATTACGGAACTTCCCGAGAACCGTCTTTATAATTTTTAAAATATCAAGTGACTAATTTGCAACCTTAAATGAACCCAAAGATACTCTACTTATTTCAATGCATATAATTGAGTATCATTTGTTTATTAAAACTTTCAAAGAGATTACAATATGATTCTTTATTTTTCCCTGGACTTCTAGTTTACAATGATAGAAAAAAAGACAAATAACTTTCCTAGGATTTAGTTGTTCGTGGATGGGTGAATTAGATGTTGATGTTGTTGTTCCTGTTTAAAACCCTGATGTAAACTTTCAAAGAGATTACAATATGATTATTTTTGCAAGGACTTCCAGTTTAGAATGATAGACAAAGACGAATGAATTTCCTAGGATTTAGTTGTTCATGGAAGGGTGAATTAGATGTTGTTTTTGCTTAAAACCCTACTGTAAACCGTGTTGTACCCTGTTGTACTAATTTTCTATTGCACAAAATGACTACCACTGTCCTGAAAATAGTTGCGACCTCCTTAAGCCCAACGTTGAATGTCAATTGTTGATTCTTGATAGAAATTACTCGCTGCCAACTGTAAATACTGCATTTATTTTTGGTGTGAACCCTCTACTGATTTATTGGAATAAACCGTGGCTACGAAGTTGATGCAAAACCCTAGCCACAAATTTATTGGTAAACCCTAGCCATGAATTTGCTGGTAAACCCTAGCCGTGAATTTGTTGGTAAACCCTAGATGCATGTTTGTTGGTAAACCCTAGAACTAATATTCTGAAACCCTAGGGCCAAATCATTTGAAATCTCAATGAAGTGCATGCATAATTTCTAAATGAAATTACCTTGAAGGTTTAGAGGGTTTTTGTCCTTAAACCTAACCCAAATGGTGAGGTTTCCGTCCTCACAATCCACTTGCAACAAAAGGGTTTCCATTTGCGAGTTGAAAAGTTGATGAACTAGAAAGCTCAATCAATAGAGAAGATTTGATAACCATTGAATCCCTTCTCCTTTTGCCCAAACCCTTCTTTTGGGAAAATATGATATTATTTTCTATTTTCTCATTTTCTCCCAAAATATAATTAAAGTGACTTAAGAGCCTTTTAAAATAATATCACTTTGTACCTCATACCTAACGTCACTTTATAACATCACTTTAGGCCCTCTTAAAAACACTTTATTAGACCTAAACTTTTAATAATAAAATAATATTAAGTTGTCCTCTTAATAAAATAAGTCACTGGGACAACTTAGAATATTATTTTTATTATTTCCTAAGCTTATTCGAAAAAAGGGACATGATGTTCCGCCCGTCCCAAAAATTGCTTGTCTTCAAGCAATGTTTATTCACCTCATGACTCCAAATACTAGGATCCCAAATAATTCTTTCTGATTTATGTCCAAATGTCAGCATCTAAATTTGCTTTGCTTGTCGATCTTCAATTCCCTACCAAATTGTCTCAGTAATGCCCAATTTTGAAATCCCAACTGATGGCATCCCTGATAACTTTTCTTCATGGAGAATTATCTCTTGATTCCGCTTCCACTGCACTACTCTGATTTGATCTTCATATAAATCATTGTTTGCATTGAGTTAATGCTTCTGAAGTCTTGGCTATTTCTTCAATTGCCTCTATCCATGTCATTTCAACCTCATGACATTGGTTGATTGTGATCGTATCCGTGTGATCTGAATCTGTAGCATAAAGATTAGTTGAAATGTCCCTTTTAAGCTAGAATTAGACCATTTTAGGCTTTTGAACAAACCCTAACATAAACACATGCAATTTCTAATTCAAACCCTAAGCAAATAAAATTCAGAATTTTGTAGATGCTAATTTTAGGGCACAAATACAATATTTCATTCACCAAAATACTTTCCAAAATTATAAATATTAAAACTGAATATAGTACCTTCAAACCTTAGTTTTTTGAATAAAATATAGGACTAAAAATTACAAAGAAACACCAGTGAAATGTAGGAAGTTCAATTTTCACAAACCCTTGCCAAAAATCAAAAAAATACAGCCATACAAAATACCTCCACATATGACTGAAAAATATTATTAAAATATTTGCTGAAGGTATATAAGATCAAACATCCAAATCACCATGAAATCGTCCCAAAAATTGCAAATTCTAACCCACAAGGGGTTTCATTGTCCTAAGAGAGGGCTCCCAACTACAGTGTTGTCCTTTCAAGGTCCTCCAATAGCTGCGCTCAGCCTTCAATGACCCTCCAACAGCTCCAATCTGAAAGTGCCAATTTCCGCTCAATGTAACCCTTGAAAATAGAGTTACCCTGCTGAAGTCAAGGGTTTTCATCCTTACCTTAATCTTCCAATGAAGGGTTTCGTCTCCAATGGATGCAAGTCAAGCAAAATGTACTCAAACTTATGATTTTAATTAATAAAAATAACATGATCCCTAAAATGAACTTCCTTTTTCCCTTTTATATCCTTTCCTCAACTCAATCTCTAAACTCTCATTTATTTTAAGATTAAACATAAGTTGCTGACAATAAGTTATTTTTTGGCTAACTTAGTCATATTATTATTTTTACTTTAAGTATTTTTTTAAAAAAATTATTTTAATAAAAATATTATTAAGTATTTCTAACTTAGAAAACGGTACATTACAGTCCTCCCTCCCTAAATTTGCTTGCCCTCAAGCAAATGCAAGCTCTCATGCCCAAGTACCATCATGCCAAAGTGAATGAATATGTTGTAATGCTCCAATAATCTGGATCCTGTACCTATCAAATGAAAGAGCTCTTGCGAGAACAAGCTCATATATTTGTTGTTTTTCTACCTAATAATGTTCTTTGGTAGCCCGTGAAGTTTAAAAACTTCTTTGAAGCATAGATCAGCTATTACTTTAGACCTGCCATCTTCATTTTCTCCTTCAAAAACAGCATCAACAAATTTATTATTTGCATACTCAGTTGTACTAAAAACCTTCCAAGCTATTGTAACTTCAGCCCTAGAACAAGGAATCGATGAATAATCAGCAACTTGACAAGCTAAAACATATTCTAAAGTGGCCTCTTCATTCTTTGTTCCAACCTTGTCAACTATGGTGGAAGGACATCCGATATTCACAAATATGAGTGTGACTGAAATAATATGGTGGCTGCTAGTGATGATGACAGCGGCATTAATGGTGTCAATTTGGCTTATGGCTGTCAAGGAAGTATTTTCTCTAGCATTTGGAGGTAGTAATTCATCATCCCATGTTTCATCCGTGACTTGTTGGAGACCCTTTGCATGAAGATTCAAGTTAGGAGCCCTTTCACCATACTTTTGCTGCGTTACTCTAATAATCAAGTGGGCTGCCCCTTGGGATCTTCCTTTGGTGCTTTTGGTTTCTTCATTAGTAGGGATGTAAATCGAACCATTCTCCAACTCTTGATGGCATTCTTCACTGAATAGCAAACTCGGAAACATTATGCAAAGCTGACCCAAAGTAGACCACTTGAGAGAGTCACCTTGTTGTAGCAATCTTCTTGGCTGGCCAAAAATTGTCGTTTGAGGCTGCCATAAAGAGTTTCTAGGCTGCTTTCTTGCTACTGTCCTTGGCTGGGCTGTATGTTCAATCAAATATTTTTGTTCGTTTTCCAATCCAAGCATTGCAAAGACTATCTCCATGCAAAATGAGATCTTTTGTAATCACGAACTTGTCGACCTTCATTGTGTCTTCTCCATCTTCAACAGCAATCCTATATGCTCCACCATTTGCTTGGGTGGGAAACAAACTCAGCTGCTCTTCCTTTTCTATACCTATACCTGCACGTGGAGGAAACTCATTAAAGAAAACAAGGGTTCCCATTATAACTTCTTCATTCCTTAAAGACATGATGGCCAGCTCTTTCTCAATGCTTGCAACCATCCCATAACTTCCACTCAAGTTATGGATGTCCGAAAACACAATTATGTTGTCCCAAAAACAATTGTAACCTTGCATTTCCTTCTCCAAAATCAGAGTAATATTGGTTCGAGACTCTTCTACTGTTGTCAACAAAGTGAGAAGGGGGCTGTAAATGTTGCGTGCAGCAGGAGAAAGGATCGTGCAGCAAATGTCCCATGGAAAACACCTCATGAAATTCAGCAATAACAATGTTATGGGGGCTGGAAGCATCCCATTATTGACCGAAAATTCTCCCAATGATGTCATCTAAACTATGTAGTGTGTATCTTGGCATTGAGTGAAATGCACATTGTGCATGGAACAATGCAGAGGTGCCCATAGTGCACACTTGAATACAGTTGTGCAAGTGGCCAAGGAACTCAAGGTAAGTGTTGACCATTTTTGGTCCAACAGGGCAAAATCAGTCCCCTTCTTTCGCTGCTGTTCTAAGCCAGTTTCATTTTTGATTTTGCACAAATCTGGGCGTTTCTACGGACTCTGCAGGCGTGTCTTTTGGCAAATGAAGAACCAGTTCAAAGAGTGCAAGCTTCTACAAAAGTTTCTTCGAACAATTAAACTTTTTAGTTCAATTGGTTCAGTTCAATTGGTTCAGTTTATTTTGGTTCAAGTGCTCGTTTCAAAGGCTTGGTTCAATGCCTTGGTTCAACAGCAAAGTTCAACAACTGGTTCAATCACTTGGTTCGCTCAGTCGGTTCATCGGTTCGGTTCAATGCCTTGGTTCAATTGGTTTGGTTCAAATATTCGGTTCAATGCCTTGGTTCAACAACCGTTGAACCATTGAACCGGTTCAACAGAAATGGTTCAAAGTGTTGGTTCAACGATCGGTTCAACAGTTTTTTTCAAAGGGACAGTTCAATAAGAAGATTCAAGAAGGTCTCCCGAAGAACAAGTGCCCTTGCGGAGGGCAGTTCCTGACCCAAGTGCCCTTGCGGAGGGCAGGGAACATTTTTAAAGGGACCAAAGAAAAGGCTGAAAGGGTTGGAATTCCTTCGGAAAATGCAAAAGGCAAGTCGGAATTCTTTCGAAATTTTTCAAAGCATGAAACACGAGAATTTCTTCAGACAAAATGTCCTAAGAAATTCCTTAGGACATTTTGTCCGAAGAAATTCTTCGGAAGAAAATCCCGGAAAAAATAAAAAGGCAAAGGCAAAAATTGATTTCTTTCGGACTTTTTGTCTGAAGAAATTCCGAAGGGAAGCAACGATCAAAAGAATTCTTGCGGACTTTTTGTCCGCGGGAAAATTGGCCAAGACAAAAGCCTGACTGGAGCAAAAAAGGCCGAAACAAAGGAAAAGAACCAAAGGATTTGCCAAGAGCAGTGACGTCTCCGAGGCCGTCAATTTCAAGGAAATGGACTAGCCATTGTTTTTCAAATAGTGACGGGCCCGCGGACGTCAATTTTACACCAAAAAAAAGCCCAAGAGCGGAAGCTGCCAAGTGTTGTATGCCGAGACACATTATAATTTGCCTCTAAAAGCAACGGAACGTGCCACGTGTCCCTTGCAAAACCCGGCGGAGCGCGACAAGTGTCTACATCCGAGTTCCAAAGCTCCTTTCAACAAGCTTCCCTCAGAGTTCTGCGGAGGGCGCCAAGTGGCAAATGCGGAAGGTTTTGACATATTTTTCTAAGAGTAGCGGAACTTGCCACGTGTCCCTTGTAAAGCTCGGCGGAAGCCGACAAGTGTCAACATCTGCGGTCTCTCCCTTTTGTTCAGTAAAGACTGTGGTGGGCCCCGGACGAACTGCTAAAGAGAGCGGAAGTGGCCAAGTGTCATCGTCCGTGATGAATCCGAATGAGTCCCAAATACTTCTGTATTGTTTCTAAAGCTCAGCGGAAGCCGCCACATGTCATCTTCCACAAGACTCTCAAAAGGTGCCTAAAGCTTCTATAAGTTAAGCGGATGCTGCCACGTGTCCTCGCCTGTTTCACAGCGGAACACGCCATGTGTCACTTATTGAAATCAACGAAAAGCGGCCAAAGCAAGCGGGAAAGACACGAACGAGTTGCTAAGGAGGACGACGGACCCAAGGACGTCAAATTTGCAGCAATGAAGTAGCTGTTGATCTTCGCAGACTTAAGCACGAACTCAAAGGAATTCAAAGGGTTAAGGCCAGAAGAAAGACAAGGCCAAGAAGGGGCAAAAGAACCAAGTGCAAAAACAGACAAAACAATCCAAGTGGCGAAGGAAGAATTCGACTCAAGGAGTTACTCTAGCGGTTCACACAATGTCTGCGAATTGATCATCAAGAGGCGCGAACGGCGAACGACGCGACCCGTTTTCTTCACTTTACATTGATGAGCAGACAAGCCGCGTAATTGCCTTGAAGGAGCAGTCTTGTTTGCAGACAAACAGCGTGGCCCATAATTTCGCATATGATGTTTAAGCGGCTTCCTCTTCCCAATGATCAGAACGCACATGGGTCACTTGTAAAAAGGGCGCCAAAAGGCCTCTTTTCTTCCTCTATATATTGTAGACTTCTCTTTTTGAGAAGGCATCTCTCACATTGTAAGGCGAAGCCCTGCTATTTTTCACCTGGAATCAATAGAATACGCATTTTTTACCTCTATTCTGGTTGCATATATCTCTGAGTGCGTCTGAGTGTTAGTTTTGTGTCCAGTCATTGCTTCCTAATGCTTTCACAGGGTTGACACCAACGTACCTGGTATATACAAAGCGCCATTCCTGCAGGTGATAATAAGAGTTGTTCCTAGAGCGCAGAGGCCGAAGGAAGTTACTAGACAGTGTGCTCTTCCTACAGCGCCTATGGTAAGTCTTTTTTCCGTGTGTTCCATTAAAGATTCCCTGTCAAGCTACCTGCAGTCTGGTCCTTTTACCAGCGAAAGTGTATGTATGTGTTCTTATGGTTCAGAGTGTGAGTGTGAGTGTGAGTAGGTCAAAATTATTTGGTGCATCACCCTCTTAGATTAAGTTTTGTTTTCATGTAATCCTTCTCCCTTTTCATCCCCCCCCATTATATATATATATATGTGTGTGTGTGTGTGTATATGTATTAGCACTTATTGGAATAACTCAGATGCATCAAAGGGAGCTAGCCCTTATCTAGAGACTCTCCCCCCAATTTTGCCAGGCCCACAGGCAAGAGGGGAGTTTCCATTGTTGCGTGTGGAAGGCAGGAGCTCAGCCTCCTGTCCAAGGTGCAATCCACTGCGTCAACAGTAAGAGCGTGGACAGACATGACTACACTTAAATCATCCCTTCCCTTGGCTATGTCTATAGAAGATGACCAAGATAAACAGTTCCCTCTAGAATATTTCCAAATGCACACAACATAGAGAGTGCCATCAAGACCATAGCGGGATATTGAGATCCTTGTGAAAGAAATAAAATCAATGGGGTCATAGGAGCCAAGATTATGTCCTTTGGAAGAAATTTGGTGAATTTATGAATTTTCTATAGGTCTTCATGTATAGATCAAGCACCCCTATGACCCATAAGACTCACCTCTTCTCATGGGGAGATGAGGGGATATATAATGAAGGAAATCATAAGGCCAAACTTAGGATAGAAATGGGGACTTGGGAAGTCTCTCTTCGAAGACACTCCTTTTTCCAGCCCTCATCTTATTAGGAACCTTGAAAACAATGCCAAATAGAACACTTCCAAAGCATTCATAATTCGAAGCAATGGAAGCTCAAGATGTCACTTCAATTTTTCTACCCCTCGCCTTGTTCCCATGCCTTTCATTAATTCACAGACTTCTTCCATTGCCCCATCTCCTGATCTAAGTGGAATTTTCGGACCAAACTTTGGAGCAATACCAAAAAACTAGTATGTCACCTTGTTGGGAGCATAAATCCACCATTATTCAATACTCAAAGCTGGTTTGTGTCAGAAAGCTTAGGATATGTACAACAAGATGAAATGGTGGATCATTTGTTCCCCTAGCTACATCTATAGAAGATAGCCAAGATAATCAGCACCCTCCAGTAGATTTTCATAGGCACACGACATAGAGAGTGCCATCAAGACTGTAGTGGGGTATTGAGACCCCAAGGAAAGGAATACACTCAATGGGGTCATAAGAGCCACAACTATGTCTTTTGTTGAAAGCTAGTGACTTTAGGAATTTTCTAATGGTTTTATATTTCATGTATATATCAAGTATCCTTATTACCCATAAGCCTTGCCTCTACTCATTGGGAGACAAGGGAATATATGATGAAGGAAGATCCTAAGTACCAACTTAGAATAGGAAGGGGGATTGAGGAAGTTTTTCTCTAAAGACACTCCTTTTTCTCATCCCTCATCCTATTAGGGGCATTGAAAACGGTGCCAAATAGAACATTTCCACAGCAATCATAATTTGAAGTATTAGAAGCTCAAGATATCACTTCGGTTCTTCTACCCCTCGTCTTGCTCCCATGCCTTTCATAGGTTTGCGGACTTCTTCCCATGCCCCATTCCCTAATCCAAGGGGAAGTTTGCAACAATTTTTGGAAAGATACCAAAAAAATAATGTCGCCTTGTTGGGGGCGTAACTCCATCACCGTTGTTTAGAATTCAAAGTTGAATAATGTGTAAAAAAGCTTAGGCCGTGTGCGACAAGATAAAAAGGGTGGAAACTCCATTTGGAAATGTTTGTCCCCCAAAACCACTCTAAAAGGCCCAAAAATCACAAAATAAGAAAATCCAAAAGTTTAGAAAATTTGAAATTTTGTGTTTTCATGAGTTTCATTTCACAAAATAGATCCTCTAAACATCTTCGGGGAACACTTGTAAATTTTCAGATTTCAAGGTGAATCGCTTCACTTTTTATTTTTAGACTTATCATCTCCTGCTACACAATTCTTATAAAGGAATTGCCATCCGAAAGAAATTATCATAGCGGTGTAGCTTCAGGTCTCTTCTCAAATACTACTACTTTTTTGTAAATTACTCTCATTCTCAACAAATCTTTCATCTACACTGCATTATCAATTGTTTGTTGGGATCATTTCCTTTACTTTAGTTCATTGGCTTCATAAAACATCAAGTTTTTGCAATTTAGAGTGTTGTCCCAAAAAAGGTTTATTTACTATGTTGTCCACCGATTTGCCAACTTAACGTCTTGTCCACCAAATTTCCAATTAAATGCAAATTTATCCATGATTGTATGTCTCATCAAACGATCTTAGACTACAGGAAGCACAGCCTCAAGACATGAGACCCTTCAAATTATCTTTCTTGGTTCAAACAATATCAAATGGAAAACAAAGAAGGAACATGAGATCCTTTCAAATTGATGCTTGATGAAGCCTTCTAGGAGTAGATGAGGGAGAAGATGGAACAATTCACAAATATTCTTTTGCATCAGGGGTACGACACTCTATATGGTACAAATGAATTTCAATATCCCTCTATTTGAAGAAAAAATCAATGGAAACGAAGAAGAAAAATGACTCGACCAATTGGAATCATATTTCTCTAAAAATAATTTCCCGCAAGAAGCCTTGAATTACTTAACACAAGTACATGATTGGATAGTAAATGGGTTAATCCCAAATTGGTAAAACTTGTAAGAAAGGGGTGAGTTATAAGGCATTACATGCTCCAAAAACTTTGCCAATGTGAAAAGACACTAGAGGGTGAGAAGCCTGAAACGGTGGGCATAGTTACGCAGGAACGCGTCCCCCATGTCTTATGGTCATCCAAGACACCCAATATTGGAAAAACTAGGGGGACATCCCCGGGGTCAAGGGCAAATTTCTAGGTAATCGTTTTTTGTTAGGAAAGGGGGAAACAATCCAAAAATATATATTTAATTTTAAAAAAGACAAAAAGATAAAACACACACCCTAACCTGAAAAGTGACATTAAAATTTATAAAAAGACCCTAAGTTACCATTGTAAATTGTGTTTGAGCAAAAGGAAAAGGAGAAACAAGAGAAAATGGAGGGGAGAGGAGCAAGCATGAGGGCTTTTGGATTTCAGCATGAACAAGAGGCGTTTGCATTGATTCCCATTTGGCATTGCTATGGCCAATTTCCATTCTTTTTCAAAAAAAATGCATTACATTATTTTTTAACATACTCCTATTTCGTCTCCTACTCATATTTCAACAATCTTTGCTCCTATGTATAAAGTATATGCTAGAGTCTAGACTATGCTATACATAATATGAATATGGGTAATAGGAATTTGGGTAATATGAGTTCAAACTGATCGATCAATCATCGCATCCATCATATCTTATCCTGTCAATAACGAATACATATGCTTTTATCAATCTTCTTTTGTTACCTATGGACGAAGGAGAGGGACTTTAGGCCCCAGACCGAGAACAACTTTAGGCACTCGGATGACATTACGATCCCCTATCCATATATGGGGCTCTCGACTGCCCACCTACATAGATCTCTATAGATGCGCAGATATAAGATAGATGTGTAGAGATTCATTCAAGAATCACGGTTGTTTTTTTTTTCCTTCAGAAACTTGCAAATTCATTTGGCCTTTGGTCCTTGCCAGTTTTTTAAAACTATTTTTCGATTTTTTTCAAAAATACAGAATGGCTTATGAGCCAATGTCCATGGCATTGGCTTTTTTTTTCAAATTTTAATATTTATTATTTATGGTTTTTTTCAAAATACAAACTAGGATATGGCAATGACTGTCATTTTATGTATTTTTTCAAAATGCAAAATGGGTTAATAATAACTACTTTTTATCTATTTTTTGTCAAAATACAAAATGGGTTAGGACATAGGCTGTTTTTTTCCAAAATGCAAGATTGCCTTTTTTATGGCCCTAACTACTAAAAATTAAAACGCATAATGAATCGATGATTTTAAAAAAAAAATTGTTGTTTATGTTTATTAAATTATTTCAAATTATTTATTGTTGTTTTTTTAAGTTTTGTAGTCCCAAAATGAGTTCTTTTGAAAGTGATTATGAATCTAATGAGAAAATGGTTGAGATGAGTGGTACTGGTAGACATAGTATGGAGGGGGACGGGGAGGGGAACGGGGAGCAAGGAGAGAGAGAAGATGAAACGCAAACTAGAAGTTCAATAGCAAGTGCAAAAAAGTCAAATTGGTCCTCTGAGATGTTGTCCAAATGGGCTAGGGGAGCATTCAACAAGAAGAAACCTTTCCAACAATTTGCTCATATAGTTGCAAACCCCAGAAGTGGAGGGGGAAGTAAACTATGGAAATGTAATGTTTGCTCATTCACTTGAAATCGCAGCATCACTAAGAGCAATGCACACTTTTTGCATATTCCAGGAAAAGGGCTTGGCCTTTGTAAGAAACTCTCACTTAATGAGAGGGTAGAGATTTTCAAGGTTTAAAATGGAGATATCACAAACAACTTTCCAAAAGCTCGTGGCATTGCTACCCCTTCCAATTCTCATAGGACCTTTAAGATTTCTTTCTCTAATGCTACAACAGGGCCAACTTTTGAGGTTATTGAAGTGGAGGCAAGGGGAAAGAGGAAAGGCATGGGGCCCAATCTCATTGTAGACATGTTTTGATACGAAGGCTAGGAGGATACTTACGATGCCGTTAGAAAATCCTTCAATTTCACTGGAATCCCATTTAATGTTGCTCACTCTCTTTATTAAAAGCAAGTTGTGACTAAGGTAGCCAAAGCAAGTGCAGGTTATGTGCACCCAAAAGACACCAAACTAAAGACTATAATCTTGGATAGGAACTATTCCAAGGTTAATTTATTGATGGAGGAGATAAAGCCACATGGGTATCTCACAGATGTAGCATTATCGTGAATGGGTGGACAAATATTAGAGAATCATTGTCTCCTACAAGGATGGACCATACTTCTTGACGGTGGTTGATTGTTTTAGAAAGCACGAGAATGTAAAGTTTTAGTTTCATATTTTGAGGGATGCCATTGAGGAGGTTGCCACTTCCAACGTCATACAAGTAGTTACAAATGCAACTTGTATATGCATAACAGCAAGTAAGCTAGTGGAGGCTACCTACAGGCATATATTTTGGACCCCATGTTGCATGCATTTCATGAACAATGTACTAAAAGACATCAACAAAATTCACAAGGTCAAAAGGAGAATGGTCAAGGATAGGGAGGCAGTGATGTTCATAAGGAACCACCGCACATTGTTGGCACTCTTCCAAAACTATTCAAGGAAGGAATTCCTCAAGCCAGTTGACACCCGATTTGCATCCTACTTTGTTTTTTGGATAGGATGCTTGAGTTGCAGGAGCCCTACAGCTTATCATCATGACATAGAAGTTGACTCGGTGTCTGGAGTCCAAGATAGAATAGGGGAAGAGGATGAAAGCAGAGGAAGTGAGAGACATTTTGGGTAGATCTGAAATACGCCACATTGATTATATCTCCAGTTTTCAGCGTCATTAGATATCTAGATTCTAATAGCCCCATCCTTGGTGATATATATGAGTTCATTGACAACATGATTGGCCATATGAAAACCTCTATTTGGGTGAAGGACCCCACCCTAGATTTCTACAATGAGCATATTCAACCCAACACTCAGCAGAGGTGGGAGTAGCTGAACACCACTTTACATACGGCCACATATGCATTTAATCCAAAATAATATGTGGAGAGGCATGGTAGAGTTGTCCCCTTGGATGACAAGGAGGTGAAAATGGGAGTCGTCATAATTCTTCATAGGATAGTACTTGTCTCTAATGGGCATTGCACCACTTTCCCATCCTTCTATAGACTCTTACTTGGATAATCCTTCTTCAAAGGAAGATTTGAGTGACATTGTTGGTCGTACCGTTTACTATTAGATTCCATGCTATTAATGTTGTGAGTAGTTTTTTTCTTGCCTTTATGTTTAAACTTCTTGATCTTGATTGCATATAGGTAGGCTTCTCCTAGTGTCTTGACCTTTAAGAATTCCCCTTGGTAGAGTTGTCCCCTTGATTGCATATGTGTAAGCTTCTCCCAATGTCTTTTCCAATTCAATAACACTTTCATCGACCGATTGCATTAAGCAAAAGAAAGATGCAACCAATGTATGTAGAATCTTCATGAAGAATTAGCTGCCAAGGAAGAAAAATTGATCAATCCACAAATAGAATGTGAGGACAAAAAGCCCAAACAAAAATAGATGAGAACACGGTAAGCCCCTCTAGTTAGTAGTTTTGAAAAACACACCAAAGGAATTGGTTTTAAGTTGTATAAAAAAATGGGGCACACTAGTCAAGGTCTTAGCAAAGATATTCAAGACATTCAAAAACCTCTCGAGGTAGAAGTGAGGCCCACATTAACACTTGTAAGCAGAAGAGAATTAATTCAACATGAAGGATTATTATTCTCGTCAAAAATCAAAACTAGGACCAACGGGGACAATTGCTTTCCAAGGAGGAGGGACTGATTCAGGAGGCAGTTCAACACCAAACTTTGAAAACATATCGAAAAACTAGTATGTCATATTTTCTAAGGGCCTCACTCCACCATTGATCACAATTTGAAACCATTTACTATATCAGAAAGCTTAGGACACTAACAACATATTTCAAGGGTGCAGAAATCCATTTTGCAAAGCTTGACCCCCAAAAGCCACTCTGAAAATCCCAAAAATATCAAAATAAATAAATAAATAAATTTCTCGAAAAACAGAAATTTGTGTTTTGATGAATTTCATGTCACATCGCATCTTGTCAACTTCTTGGGGTAATGCTTGTCACAAGGCTTTTCCGACTCAAATGAAAATCACTTCACTTTAAAGTTTTAAAATTTTCATTTCCTACTAGAATAGTTAAAAAGGAATTGTCATCTGAATGTAAAAATTAGGTTGGTGTAGCTTCACAACTCTTCACAAAGACTGCTACCTTCTTGTAGATGACTCTCATTGTAAATAAATCTTTAATTTATACTACAGTATTAGATGTGTTTATTGGGTTAATTTCCTTTTGCTCAAAACATTACTTTCATGACATGTTAAGTTCTGAAATTTAGTGTGTTGTCCACTAGATTTCCAATTAAATCTGGATCATCTCCTCTATCTCACCCTCTCAAACATTTTGACATCATGAATACTTCAAAGTTAAAATGAAGTATTGTGAATAGTATTGGATTAGTGGTGGCAAGAATTGGAGCTATTATTCATATGTTTGGCGTCCATTGTGCAATCAAACAAACATGGATGATGTCATGTCTCTTTTACCACAAAATTAGAGCAATTTGGGTTTTCCAAAAAACCCTAACAAGAAATGCAATTTTCTGATTTTCCTTTCAAACCCTAAGGAAAATAAAAAATTGTGAATTCTGAAAATGCCAATTTAGGGCACAAAAAAATATTTTATTACGAAAAATATGTGCCAAAAATCTGATAAAACACAGCCATGCAAAATACCTTGAAACCCTGATTTTTTATTTGAATAAATAACTGATAATTATGATAAAAATATCAGTTGCATGTGTGTGATTAATCGCCCACAAATCTGCATTAAATGGCCCAAACTGCAGCGCAAACCCTAGAAAAGGGTATTTGCCCTAGGGGAGGGCTCCTAGCTGAATAAATTGCTCTTGAATGGCCTACCAATGCTACTTGTTGCCCTAGAAACGCACTGATTGCTACTGCGCCCTGCCTGAAACCCAGTCTTGTTAGGACTCCAAACATGAAAATCTGCCCTAAACAGCTGCACACTCCTTCAAACTGCCCTAGCAACCTCCCAAAAGGGCTGCGCTCCAGCTGAATGTATTCTTTGATGCATCCAATACACAAATCTGCCCAAATGCGACTCCTAGAATGATGTTGGCAATGCCTTGCTTGAGGGTTTTCATCCCCAAACAATACCAAGATGTAATGTCCCTTTTTGAGCGAGCATCAAAGTTGGAGGTTTAGTCTATCATCAGGTCCTTGTAGGCTAATAATGGTGTTTAGAGAGCCCAATGTTTGAGTTAGCTAGTTCTTCAGTTGGCAGTTGACAGTGTTTTCATCTCCAGATCTTTGGTGTATTCAAAAACGGTGTTATTCAAGGTGTTTTGGCTTCGTTTTATATACTTACTATTTATAGTAAGTCAGTCATATGAAAGAGGCCATCCTTACTATTTTTAGTAAGGCACCGTGGTGAGCAAAGAATGCAGTGGGCTACCTCATGGTGCAAACAAAATTGATTTATGAGGTTTATTTATGGAGTTATAATATTATAATTATTATTAAAATCATACTTTAATAATAATTAAATATAAAGTGAATATCATTAATGATGATTAATGACTTTAAAATATAAGATTTCACTTAAGTCATAAAATCATTATTAAAGATCATAAAGGGAGACAGAATTTATTCAAAAAGGAGGGAAAAGAAAATGAACTTAAATAGTAAATTAAATGAAATGAAGTCAAATGCAGATTGAATGTTATAAAAGGGCATTTTGGAATTTTTCATTGATTATTGATCATTCATTCAACTTCGTTTGTGCTTTGGCATTTTGAAGGTGAAAACTAGGGTTTTCAGTTGCAAATGATCTTAGAGAGCGTAGCTTCTTTTTGAATCGAGCTTTTCGAAGGTGTGAAAGATCATCTGAGGTTTGCTAATTGGGTGGCTTTAATTCAGAAGTCACATTGTGCATTAAAGAAAGATTAACACCAGATCTTGTAAGGGTTTGATATACAGATTAAAAGTTATTGTTAGCTACTACAGTGGCATGAACAGTGCCACGCTACACTGATTCACTACAGTAATACGGCTTGGTTTTGGCATTGCTTCATCAGAAACTCAAGGGTTTGAAGACAAACTTACTTCATCATCATTGCTCGATTGTGCCTTCTCTTTTTGGCACGTGGGTTTCTAGATGTTGTACAAGTCTCTAATCTGCAGGTCGTATTCCTCTCTCTGGCTGGGGCGTGTGGATTTTAGGCCAAAGTGCCTAGGTTATTGGTGCCACTCCAACTCTATTGTGGGCGATTTGAACATGGGTTGCTATTAGAAGAAAATATATGGTGGAGAAACCAATATTGGAAGCTTGGCGTCTATCTCCAAGGGTTTATCACCTTGTTATAAGTTTCGGACCTACACTTGCTGTCATTGCATTATCCGGGTATGGAGTTAGTGTTTTCTCAAGTATTTTAAAATTTGAACTGAATCTATTGTATTTGCAAAACAATAATAAATCATATTTTAAATCATTCTAGTATTTGCTTCAACATTTCTTATTGTGTTTATTATATGCAATTTCATACAATACCTGGTATTTCTTTAAAATATTCCAAAAGCATAAACTCATAATTGAACAATCAAACAAGGCAGAAATTTTAGTTTGCAAGTGTCCACTTGGGGTGGTACATTTCAGTGGTATCAAAGCGGCTCCATGCCATCCTGTGTTGGGGTTTACATTATATATTCAATGAGCTCACGTTTGTCAACATTTGAGTGACCAGATTTAAATTATGGGTTCAAGCAGTGACAGTGAAATAGTATTAGGTGATAGGAAGTGGTTGGCTAGAGTTCTCTATGAACAGGGTACCAAACTTGGCAATCAACCTAAATTTGGGTATGATACTTTGGTCACGTTGAGAAGATTGGAAGAATGCTTAAGTCTTGTCGAGCAATCACCTTCTTCATTGTTGCAGATTGCTATGATGCCGACAGTGACACCTAAGGAATCCGAGGAGCTGTGATCTTTATAATTTGACTAATACAAAGGACAACAGTGAGCATAAGTTTTTGAGACAATGAGATTAGGCTCACTGTTGTCCTTTGCATTAGTCAAATTATAAAGATCACAGCTCCTCGGATTCCTTATAATGTTGGCACAATGAGGGAAATATTGCAGTCGATTGTTGATAGTTTCATTGGGATAGGCGATATCAGTAGTCCTACTTTTGGACGGAAGATCAAAATCCTTGAGTTCATGGCACAGGGGAGATCGTGCATTGTCATGATCGATTATGATTGCAATGATCTTGTTTTGGGGATGTTCCATCTCTTTTTGGATTCCATCAGTGGGAGGCATGACAAATCTATCCAGAACTACATGAGGGCTATCATGGTTTCCATTATTAATGAAAGTGATGGCATCTCTTGACCTATCTTATCCTTTCTGTTAGCTGTTCGAAAGCAAGAACAGGAGTTATCTACAGCTGCTTATGATTTGATACATGATGTTTTCGAACAATGTGAGGGTAAGCTAAGGCCCTACTTGTTTGTTGAGGAGCAGGTGCAAGAAAAGGGGTTGCAATTTGGAGTGGATGATGATGAGAAGACCATACATCTTGATAGTAAGTTGACAAAACCCCTTGATGTTACTTTCAACGCTCAAGAACTTGTTATCAGCCCTGATAACAATTCTGATTTTTATGACAGCAGTCATACTGTTGAGCGTAACCATGAGATAGTAGTTATGGCATGTGAAGAGAAGGAGGTTGAAGGATCTCCCAATGTTGCCACTCAAGATATGAGTGTCAGAAATGAGGAATGCATGGAGAATCCAAGCCATAACAGTTTTCATTTTTGTAGCAGGAGTCAGATGTCTTTGCATCAACATGAGATAACAGCCATTACACATGAGGATGATGATTGTGTGGGGTTGTCCAATGTTGATACTCAAAATGTGGGTATTAATGATGCAAAGTGTGTTGTGGATTCATGCCACAACAAATCTTATTATGAAAATCAGTCCAAGGAAGATGTGAATAAAACAAAAAATTTACTTAAGGGTGATGGATCTGTAGATAGTTTTTCGGAGGTGCATGCATCTATTTTGGTAGAGGAAGTGAGTGATGGTGATTCAGCCTCTTATCATAGTGCTGATTTCAAATCAGAAAATTGGTGTGGAAATGATTTGTCACAGGGGTCTCCTCACTTAGTAGGGCAGTTGAAGGTGAATGGAAGCATGATTTCTACAGCCTTAGAACATTTTGATGTTGCTCGGCTATTGTTAGCAAATTATTGTTGGGGTACTTGTTGACAAATCTTCCACAAATCAGATTTTCTCTTGCCACTAAGAAAAGTTCTACAGACTCAAGCAGAAAATTTTCTACGGACTCAATCAGGAAATTTGGGAAGACAGAAAAAGTTAAAGGGGGAAGAAAGACAAAGGAAGAAGGGATATCCTTCGGACTTTTTGTCCGAAGGAATTCCTTCGGACAAAAGTCCGAAGAAATTCGGAGGACCACAAGACAGAAAGTCCGCAAAAGGCAAGCAAAAGATTAATTCGGAAAAAAATGGCATTTCCAATTTTTCCGAAGGGCAGGGTACCCTTCGGAGAGATCACTTTCAAAAAGGCCAAAGGGAACCTACCCTTCGAGCAGGGACAGAGACTAAATTAAGGACTTTTGCAAAAAGCCCGGGTGCCCTCCAATTTTTCCGAAGGGCACAAAGGGAGAGCTAAATGCCATTGCGGAGGGCACTTGGTCGGCAGAGAGGTCCATGACAATTTTTCCGAAGGGGCAGTTGTCCTTAAGGAATTCGAAGAAAACATTCGGACTTTTTGTCCGAAGGAATTCCTTCGGACAAAAAGTCCAAAGAAATTCAGACAAAGGCAAGGAAAATAGACCCGATGGAAGAAATCCCGAAGCTTCGGAAAAGTTGCAAAAATAAAGAAACAAAGGCAAAGGAAGGAATGAATTCTTTCGGACTTTTTGTCCGAAGGAATTCCTTCGGACAAAAAGTCCGAAGAAATTCGGAAGCTTGCACAAGACATAAGTCCAAAGAAAAGACAAGAGGCAAAGACAATCAAAAGAAGTAACCGTTGGAATGAAAGGCCACTCAGAATAAGCCCGATAAAATTAACCCGAATAAACCGAGATAATTCTTGCGGACTTTTTCCGCGGGAATATGACTTAGCGTTCAATACAAAAAAAGCCGACAGAACAAAAAGACCGCGGGAAAAAGCCCGAACAAATAAAGAGTAAAGGGAAAATGGCAGAAATAAACCCGAAGAAATATAGCCGAAGGAAATACGACAACTTCTGGTGACGTCCCACAAGCCGTCAATTTTTGACCGCGGGAAGTAACCGTTGAGACTAAGGAGATAATAGGAAATCCGAAAGAAATGGAGGCCGACTGTGCAAAAGAGAATAGAAAACAGATAATCCGACGAAGGAGTTGAATATGGAATCCTGCCAGAAATAGACACGATTAAAATTAGAACAGAATACATGCAAGCAAGAGTTATTTTCAAACATAAGAGCTATTTTCGAATAAACGGTCAAAGTTTCAATTGACTGATTATTAAGGTCCTATTCGTCTCCATTCAGCCCATGCATCTGAAGGTCTAATCCAGCTTCAACAGGAGTTCCGAATTCGAACAACGAGTTGACTATTCCAGATTCGAAGTTAACTAATTGATTAAAACACCGCATCCACTAGAAGCTTTCCATGCGAAAGAAAATGATCTCTTCGTCCACCTCAGCGTACCAAAAGGTTAACTCAATTTTCAAACGCTGCAACTTGACAATCAAGCAACTCACATGGAGTTCTAAATTTAACAGTTGCATGGATTTCCATGCAAAAGAAGGTGGGCGGTTCATGACAAAGATAAGTTCGCTTCATCAAGTGAAGAAGCTTCATGCAAGGACAAAAAGGAAAATATATTTTATTGAAAGGCCAAGTAAAGCCTTGAGTTAACCTAAGTGAATCTTTCTCTTCAAGTTTCTATGCCAATCTTTGGCCTCTTGTAATTTTCTATATAATGGCTTTCAGCCTTGTTTAGAAAATCATCCAATCTCTCTTGGTTAGACCAGACTCTGCCATTGGTGAGTTGTGTAACCTCTTCGATCAATAGAAGGACTGTACTTTCAGATTTCAAGCGTTGGCATAGTGTATATTTCTTCAGCAATTTGCATAAGTGGTAGAGTTCTCTCCCTTCCCAAATTTTGTTTCATACCTAGTTGCTATATTATCCTTGTGCAAGTCATGTTAAAGTGTTCTTTATTGTCTTTTACTGAAATTGTAAGTGGATGTTAGGTGGCTGCAAAGTGTCTTGTATTGGACCTCTCTCCATCGTTTTCCCTCAAGTTTTAGTTATTGGATCGAACCTCTGCATGAAATACTTATGCATAAGTGATTAATTTGAAGTCTAAGGTCTTCCTTCTCCCTTCTTCGCTCAATGTTCAAAGTTCCAAATTGAGTGGATCAAAATCTTGGTGTATCACCCCTTTTAGGTAGGATTTCCCCTTTAAGTTTTCTTTCTCCCTTTTCCACGGTAGTCAGCAGCGTAGAGTAGGAATCTTCATTGATACATCATACAAGAACCAGCCTTCTCTGGAGGTTTTTCTCACTATTGAGGCACCCACCCTCGTGAGAAGATCCCATTGTTTCAGCCGGATAGAGGACTAGCAGTTTCGTGCACATCCTCAAAACAGGGCGCAGCTCCAGGTTGACAACAGTGCCCTTCAAGAAACTGAGGTTTGATAGTGACTCTGCTTTAAAGGTAGTCTTAGAGAGTAAAACTATTAATCTTGTTGGTGAAAATTCTAATTTTTTTGGGCATAAATGTAAAGAAGGGTCTGAGAGCTCGTAAGTAAATGTTCCAATGCATGGTGACAATGTTTTCATTAAATGGGGAAAGGAGGTTGACAAAAACTAATACCGAGGTCAAGTGACAATGTATCAAGTGGGCATTTTTTAAGTCCATACTCTCTAAGGGATTGAGCAATCTACATAACTCGGGTGTCACACCAAATAACCGCAATGGTTGCACATCGCAAATCCTCAGCATTTCAAAAGTTAAGTTTTATCCTCCATGTTTTTTTTGGTCGTGGCAACCTCATGCATGCTTTTAACCCTACTCTTACCCTTATCCTTCTCACCTTGCCAATGCCCTCATTGATGCTTCGAACCCAACGCTGTCCCTTGTGTCTTTTTCTTCAAATGGCTTGCTTCTTAGGGATAGGTGGAATCATGGTGGTCTCTCGAGTGGGGGCAATTCTAAATTAGGACCTGGAAATTTGCATCTAGAAATTAGAGAATAGAAGGGAGAGAGGGATGAAAAGGATAAATTGAAGAAGCAACATGTCCAGCTTGCTGAAATGTTGTCTTAAGCGTTGAATAAACAACGAGATTGAAAAGAGGATTCGAGAAGACAATGTGGAGAGCGTAAAGGAACTCTTAAACCTTTACGTTCTTTCGCCCTTTGTTAACATTATTTTGATTGGTGGAAGTGAGTTTAAAACCCTGGAAAATTTTGTGTTTCATTGTCAAGAGAAACCTATTGTCAAGCCATAGTTGAATGAGGCTCTTGCTAACTTTTCCAAATGGGTGACACAACTATAGAACCCTTTTTAGGGTGTGGATGAACAGGGAAATATTTCTGCAATTAAAGATGAAGAAGTTGATAATGGCCAAGGAAAAGGTGGTTTCTACAATTAGACTTTGAATCTCAATTTCTCCCAAAAAAAAGACTACTAAAATATTATGATAAAGCTTCATGGAAACTTGATTTAAAACTTTAACTATTAAACTTTTTTTTTGTGCTCTTGGTATGGTTTGGAACCAAGGCATTATGGTGGTTTTGGGGATTTTACTTTTTATAGTTTAGTCAATTTCTACAATACCAATCCGCATCCTCCTGATTTGGATTTGATCCGTACCAAAAGTTCAGATTCAGCCTTGGGTTTGTCCAAGAAAACCCAAGTTCATTCGGTTTCTTCTGCTAAAGAACTCGGTCTGTCCCGAACGTATCCAGGACAACCCCATGGATTTTTGCATTTTTTTAATTTTTTCTTCACAATTAGACTTAAAGTAATGAAAAAAAAAAAAAACACTTACAAACCCTTAAATTTGCTAGAAACTAAAAAAGATAACACAAAACAACACTTGTCTAGAATATTTATATTTTTTATTTTTATATATCTTTTTGTACGGCCATACCTAAGTTGTACCCGCAGTAAAAAATTGCCATACCAGTGAACCTAATTCGCTGTACCAAAACCCATACCAAAAAAGAATCAGATACTTAGGCTAATTTCAGTACTAACAGGCATGATGATACTATAGACAGGATATGAGATTTTCCTACAAATGTATTTTTTCTAGTGGAAATCTAGTAGATTAGATGGAGCTATTATTTGTTGAATTTTTTTGGGATCAACTATGTCAATATTTTTATGACCGACATTTTGAGTTTCCTATTGGAACTATTATGTTGATGTAAGCCTATTTTTAAAATGAACTATCTAAAAAAAATTGTCCACATAACACTTATGATTAGTATTTTATATTTCAGTCCAATTCTCATGTATAAAAATTTGTTCAAATGAATTTGGAGGTGTGTACAATTTAGCGCAATATGCCATTGATCGCGTACGGAGTTATTTGTTCATTTCCGCCTGTCTAGGGTTTAAATTGACGTCGTTTTTGGTTATTAAGGTGTTTCCTAGTAATTTCATTAGTTTTTTACCCTGTTGCTATCATGTTTGCCCTTCGGGGCAAACTTGAAGGTTCTGTCATCGATTTATGTTAAGCATGAGTACTCTCCTTTATAGCTGATGATGGATAAAGGGGAAATGTCAAAAAAATATTTCAAAGGCGTATTGAAGGGGGAGCTAAACCCCAAGATTAAAGGTTCCAAGATGCAAAGATGGCCCTTGCGTATGCCTAAGGTCAACCCAAAGAAAAACGAAAATGTGTGTATGAGAGTTGTTGATGATTCTCCTATCGTTGTGTTGTTGAAATCCGACATTCAAAGTGGCATTGAGGATTTGGAAAGCCGAGGGTTGATCATTAGGTTTATGGGATTTCGTCCTTCTCTAATGGATTTTAAAGAGTGGTCGTGGAAAACATGGCATTCTAAAGGTGAGTTCTCTATCTCAGCTTACCCTAATGGTTATTTTTTAATTCATTTTGCTAATGCTTAAGACAAAGAGCATATCTTCCGAGGGGGGCCTTGGTTTTATGGTAGACCAGGGTTGTTTATGAAGCCCTGACACCCAATGTTTAGAGTAAAAGAGGAATTACCTTCAATGGTTCCGGTCTAGGTACAACTGTTTGGTCTTCCGACAGAATATTGGAATAATAATGTTTTTACAACAATTGTGAATACCCTAGGAACTTACATGATGACAACTGATAATTCTTTGCAGCTTGAATAGATGATTTAAGCTCGTATCTATGTTTTGATGGATCTTAACAAACCTCTACCAAGTAAAATGTCATGCCCCCCTTTTGGACAAGAAGCTTTTGAAGACCCTTAGCCTATTTGTCCTTTGTTCTCCAAGGCTAAGGGAAGTTGAAAAAAGAGGAAACATGTTCTAATTGTAAAATTCAAAAAGTTGTTTTATTGTCTAACTTTTACTTAAGTTGTGGTATTTTGAGGGTCGTGGGCAGCCAAGACCTTAAGTGAGGGTTATAAAGTAATTAATATTTTCTTTTAAAAGTTGAGTTCCCTCCAAAAGTGCAACGCCCCTCTTAGAGGGAAGGATATAAAAAGGGAATGGAGCATTCATTGAAAGGTATGTTTTATGCTAGTTTCGATAATTGAATTTGTAAGCAAAAGCACGAAAACGCTTAGCTTATTCATTGAGGATGAAACCCTTCAATGAAAGTTGAAGTAAGGTTGAAATCCCTTACATTCAACTAGGGCATCCTCATTCAAGGGTTGCATAGAAATTCAATAATCAAATTTGTAGTATTTCGTCAATTTGAGGGTTTGTGATTTCACCCTATTGGCAACTAGGGTTTTGAGTGGAATTTCCAGCTCGAGGGTAAATTTGCAGCTATTTGTGGGCAGCATTAGCAGCAAACTGGTATCTGATGGATGGCATTAAGCTTTGAAGAACATTGGCAATGAATTTGACGGATTTATGGGTAGCGAACCCTTGTGGGGCAGACCTAGGGCAGCGATTGGATTTAGGGAAGGATTTGGAGCCCCATCAAGGCAGCTTTTGGGATTTTGAGGGTTGTCTACAGCCCTAAGGGTGCAACATCCCCCTTAGGGACTACATTTGACATTTTGAAGGGCATAACACAGCGTTATTTGGGATTATAATATTCAGAATTTATTGATGCATGTATGAGGGTTAAATATTGTTTTGCACTTGGAAAATTACACTTCCATCATACTGTCATTTTTATCTAGGGCAGCAAGTGGAAGAATTATAAATTCATGCTTGTTTGCTTAGGGTTTGACACTCATCAATTCCACAAATTGCTAGTATTTAATGCTAGAGTTTGAATAATCTATTTCCAATATTTTGTGGGATCATTGTTATCCAGGGTTTGCTGTTAAAAAACAGAAAATATCATTTTCAGCTAGGGTTTGGTGTGAAAAAGCAGATTTTAGGGTTTGTCCCAATCTGGGGACATTATAGTGGTATCAGAGACAATTTCTTGGCAAACTATGGGGTGTGAGTGATTTCAATGGATTGGCGACCTAAGTTTTTGCCAAAAGAGGAATATAAAGATCCCATCAAAAAGGTGGGAATGAAGAAGAGGACAATGGATGAAATCTTGGATGATTTGTTGCAAGCTATACAGAATTATCAGAAAGAACTAAGGACAATAGGTCCCAAGGCTTGGATAAAGGCTATAGGGTCAAGCCCTAGGCATCAAGAGCCCCCTTGTAGAAGGAAAATCAGAACTTTTAAGGCAGCAAGATGAGGGTTCCCAGCAAGTCGATGAACAACAAAAAGAGCTGCAAGTGGAAGACAAAGGGGTGGTTGAACCAAGAGAGGTTATTGTGGGTGGCACCAAGGAAGAGGAATCAAGTGGGGCAGCCACTTTTAAAAAAGAACAAATCATGCACAATGAAGGAAAATCCATTTTGCATATTGGTGGGGAGAAAGTAATAGACAAGATCAAAATTCCAAGGGTTAATGTCCATTTTCAGTCTGCTTTAATTTTCAGAACAGCATATAAAGGTAAGCAATTTGATGACCTTCACATCAAGGATTTGTTGCATCAACACCCTACTTTGTCTTTACAATATTTTGAACACCACGAAGATCATGCTAACATTGAAGACAAGGCAAAGGGCACTAAGGGGAGGAAGGAATTTTCCCAAGAGAACCTAAGGATGGGGAATTGCAAATTCCCAATTTGGATGTGGTATCCAAGGAGCAATGATAAAATGAATGGGACCTTCCATGACTGGTTGGTTGCTTGTGAAATAAGGAGTGTGAAGGAGGCTGCAAATTCTGAATTTAAGCAACCACTACAACATGTAAGTACTCCTTCAATTTCACAATGGAAGGGCATGATAAAATCTGGAAATGATTGTTTGGGATAGCCCCGTCACTTAAAAAAAATTGGTCTGTTGTTTGCATTAAAAAATTTAAAATTTCTGAGAAGACTCAGCGCTATGCACATGAGAAACCAGCTCCATTTGTGCACAGGAAGTTCTGAACTTTTCCAGCTCTCTGCATGTATAGGAAATTCTGAGTTTTTGGTAACAACTCAGCCCACTCCAAAGGGAGAAAATTCTGAATTTTTTGTTGGCTTTCAGCGCATCCCATGTTTAGGAAATTCTGGAAATAGTGGAGAAACTCAGCTCTTCACGTATGTCACCAAGTTTGAAACCTCAAAAAGGGAACAGCCCTTGCACCACATGAAATCTTTGCCTATTACCAACTTTGTAAGTGCTCTTTGTTCTGCATTTTATGAGTTGGGACAGCGACATCCACTTGTAAGACTTGATTATGTCCATGATGTGGTAAAGGGGTTAAGGGTTGGAAAGTTGTGTGCATCAAAAGAGGTCGAAGGAATGACAAATTCTGAGTATGGGCAGCCACCAAGGCATTGTAAAAATCATCCAATCCCCTGCTTCAAAAGCGGGACAAATTCTGAAGATGACAACTTAAAACCACTTCTTGAATGGGCAAAAACTCAGTTGGTGAATGACTTATGGAAGTCTGAAATTTTCAAGAGGAATAGGTCAAAAAAACACTCAGAAAATTCTGAGTTTTTCATATCTACTCCGCTGGTTGTATGTGCAGAAAAATTGTTGAAAAGTGTGCCAACTCAGCCAGGTACATGTACCATGAAGTCTAAAAGTAATAGGACAATAGGTATGGGAGACAATGAAGGGACAAATTGGCAAACTCAACTGTTCATATGCACAAGAAATTCTGAAAATCTTGGCATATTACAGCCCCTTGTAAGTTTTGTAAATGCAAGGGAGTTTGGGTCCTTTTCTTGTGACAAAAAGTTGGTATGTGCAAAGAACGAACAGCTCTCCCAAGTTATGAAATTTCAACACTTTTCAGGCCTAATTTGTGTTCCAAAGAATGTTGACTATGTGTTGGGCAGCAAGGTAGCCAATTGGACATTCAATTGAATTGGTGCGAGCTTGCAACACGAGGACAGCTTCAGAAATTCAAATTGATGAATAACAAGAGGATTGCTCAAGGTCTCCAATTCATAGGGGGTGGAAGACAAAGGAGGAGCAGCTCTTTGAGGGACGAACACCCTCAATCTCTATCCACTCATGTTGAAGGTGGAAATCTTGTTTGTAAAAAGGTGCAAAAGAAGAGGCAAGAGACACTCATGGAGGCACTATGGCAAGGTTGTTCACTTTTTCATGGTATGCACACACAAGGTATGTCTACAACATTATTCAAAGTTATTGGTTTCATGCAAGTTGTTGATCAATACCTTTGGCATAAAAAAGAAACTTTAAGGCACACTGAGAGCCCCAAGGAGCATTGGGATGCTTGCCAAGGAAGCACTCACTCCATAGTGCACATGCAAAGCAAAATGATCATGATGGACAGCCATAAGATAATTTCTAGTGATGCTCTTCACGACGGTACCAGCATCTCTAAGGAGATTTGTCAGCTCATGAAATGTTCCTTGAGGGTGAGATGCATGAGAGAACTCCCAAGGGATGAGTTGGAAGTGAGTAACCTCAAGTTTCTTGACAAATACAAGGTTGTAATCTTCAATTACAGTCCTATAAACATCAAGTACAAAATTACTTTTGGGACATTCTTCTTCAAAGTAAGAGAACACGAGTGTATGGGTGGAGGAATGGATTGCAGCTGTGTGGAGGAGTTTCTAGCCCTCAAAAGGGGGAAAATTCTAAGCTTAAGGACAGATTTGTAGTGTAGGAATGGCATGAGAAGCCTTACTAGACCCTCCAAGGCAGCCTTACACATATTTCCAGCCATTCAACATCTGGAAAATTTGATCAAGTATGCAAGTTTGGGAAAAGAAGAAAGTCATCCCCACATGGAACATGAACGAAGGGGGTCCTCCATTTTGACTAACATGTTTGTGTTTTGTGTAGGTGTTGACAAGGGGACTTTCAAGGCCTGTTTTTCTAGCAAACATCTTGTTGAAGCTAATTGTTCCAGCCACTTCAATGCTACCATTTATGAGAATTTCTTTTTCTTCTTCATCTTTTTGGTAGATCCGAGGTATAGGACCTCAATGAGATGGGAAGAGAAGGATAAGAGTTACTGTTATACCATTTTTAGATTGCATAAGCAGCCACAAATCTTCAAGTAAAGCAATAAGGGGCTTCATAAAAGGGTCTTTTTTCCATGGGAAGAATCAAGGATCGAGGTTTGCATAAGGCCTATGGTTGCGACAGCCCCATGGATGTTTCTAATACTTAAGGACAACCAATTTTGAGTGGGGAGGATTGTCGTGTCTCCTTTTTGAACATGAAGCTTTTGAAGACTCTTAGCCTGTGTGTCCTTTATTTTCCAAGACTAAGGGAAGTTGAAGAAAGAGGAAACATGTTGTTCTAGTTGTAAAATTCAAAAAGTTGCTTTATTTTCTAACTTTCACTTAAGTTGTGGTCTTTTAAGTGAGGGTTATAAAGTAATTAGTCTTTTCTTTTAAAAGTTGAGTTCCTTCCAAAAGTGCAAAGCCCCTCTTGGATGGAAGGATATAAAAAGGGAATGGAGCATTCATTGAAAGGCATGTTTTATGCTATTTTGGATAATTAAATTTGTACGCAAAAGCATGAAAACGCTTAGCTTATCCATTGAAGACGAAACCCTTTAATGGAAATTGAAGTGAGGACGAAATCCCTTAAATTCAATTAGGTCATCCTCATTAAGGGGTTGCATAGAGCTTCAATAATCATATTTGCAGCATTTCGTCAATTTGAAGGCTTGTGATTGCACCCAATGTGTGGCGACCAGGGTTTTGAGTGGAATTTCCAGCTTGAGGGTAAATTTCCAGCTATTTGTGGGCAGCTTCAGCAGCGAATTCGTTTGTGAAGGATGGCATTGGGGTTTGAGGACCATCGGCAATGAATTTGACAGGTTTAGGGGCAGCAAACCCTTGTGGAGCAGACCTAGGGCAGCGATTGGATTTGGGGAAGGGTTTGGAGCCCCATCAAGGCAGCTTTTGGGGTTTTGAGGGTTGTCTACAACCCTAAAGGTGCAGCGTCCCCCTTAGGTACTACGTTTGACATTTTGAAGGGCATAACACAGCCCTATTTGTGATTATAATATTTAGAATTTATTGATGCACGTATGAGGGTTAAATATTGTTTTTAACTTGGAAAATTGCACTTCCAACATGCTATCATTTTTATCTAGGGCAGCAAGTGGAAGAATTATAAATCATGCTTGTTTGGTTAGGGTTTGACGCTTATCAATTCCACAAATTGCTAGTTTTTAATGCTAGGGTTTGAATGATCTATTTCTAGTATTTTGTGGGATCATTCTTATCCAGGGTTTGCTGTTAGAAAACAGAAAATGTCATTTTCAGTTAGGGTTTGGTGTGAAAAAGCATGTTTTAGGGTTTGTCCCAATTTAGGGACATTACATAAAATTACCTTGGATGGAGGAGAAGGGTAGTGGGAACAGGTAGTCGACTATGAGATATTTCTTTCAGATGCAAGAGTTGCCATGAGTATGGACATATGGTGAAGGATTGTCCTTTGAAAGGTCATGAATAGAAGATAGATGAGAAAATTCAGGAAGAATTCTTAACTCTGAAGAAAAAGAAAATTATGGAGAAGAATGCTCCATCAAATCCAATTAGAAATGATGGAAATAGATTTGCTAGTCTTCAAGTGGAGAATGAGGAAACTGATAATGAAGATATGATGGAATCACAAATTCCAGAAACTCAAATGCATGAGTTTGCTCTTCATGAAAGGATGAAAGATGGGTTGAATGATAATCAGTTATCTTTGATTCCTGTCACAAATCAGTTGGATAATCCTCGTAAAGCAATCAAAGGAAAACCAAATTTCAAAAGCAATTTGATCACAACAACACACAGGAATTTCATCATGAAGGGGCATGGAAAGCTTTGATGATTTTGCCCAATATTCCTGAACCACATAATGCAGATTTAATTCTGGGAGTTAGTCAGGAAAAAGCAAAAAAAAATGGGAATGGATACAAATGTTAAGTTGGGAAGGAAAACTAATCAGACAAACTTGTAGTAGGAAGGCCAAAGGTTTAGTTCCATAGGAAAAGTTAGGGATTTAGCCCATGTTTTTCTTCAATCATCCTAATGAAGGTTATAACTTGGAATATCCGAGAGCTGAAAGGTAGCCCTTCTAAGATCAATGAACTTAGAAGAATGATTCAAAAAAATAAACCTCAGATGATGTTTACACAAGAGACTAAAGTTTTAAATTAGTTAATAAATGTACTAGCAGGGAGGATATGGCCCCATACTCAGGTGCTTTCTCTAAGTTCAGAGGGAGCTTCAAGAGGGGTGACTTGTATATGGGTTCTGAAAAAGATCACAGTGATTAACTCTTGTAGAACAAAAGGGGTTGTACTTTTGCATGCTTTCTCACAAGAGGAGTCTAAACAAATTCTTTTTATCAATGTCTACGCCCCTGTTTCCATAAAAGATAAAAGGTCACAATGGCAGCATATTAACAAGATGGTCCAATTCTTTCCAGAAATTCCTCTTGTGCTAGGAGGGGACTTTAATACCATCTTCAATCTTGAAGAAAAGAAAGGAGGTATGGCGATATTTGATGCAAGTTCAAATAATATGACCACATGCATACAAAATCTTCAGTTAGTGGATGTTAAACCTAGTAATGGTATGATGACCTGGTTTAATAGAAGGCAAGGACAAGATTGTATTCTTGGGAGGTTAGACAGATTTCTACTTTCAGAGTCATGGTGGACTATAAATTATATTCCAAAGGTGCATATTCTTAATAATCCAGGATCAGATCATTGGCCAGTGTGTTTGGAGCTTGGTAAAAAAATTCCATGTCATGCCCCCTTCAAATTTCAATTAATGTGGCTCCAACATGAGAACATCCAGAATCTTATTCGGCAATGGTGGAATGAAGATAAATCTAAGCATGTAACTCCTACGTATATTTTTGTCAAAAGATTGAATTATATTAAATCTAAATTGAAAGCATGGAACTGGATGGAATTTGGTGACATAAAGGAAACAAAGCAACAAATTCATGGCAAGTTAGAGGAGATCAATGCGGAAATAAGAAACATGGGGATTAATGAAGATTTACCTAAAATGGAAATTTCTTTGAAAGCTGATCTTCAAGAATGGGAGAAGCGAGAGGAAATTTTGTGGCAACAGAAATCTAAAATTCAATGGTTAAAGGAGGGTGACAAAAATACAGCTTATTTTCATAAATCTCTGTTGGCATGAAAGTCTCACAATTATATAACTTCTTACGAACAGCTGATTGTAAGAAAGAATACTCCTTAGAAGGATTGCAGAATATTGCCACAGAGTATTTCTCTATTCTATTTATTGTTGTCTCTTTGGATGATATGTCACAAAAGGAAGCTTTGGGAAACATCCTAAAGATTATTTCAGATCAGAACAATAGAAAACTCTATACTCAAGTCACTTGTAATGTCCATTTTTGGGTTTTTTTTAAGATCAAAAGGGTTTACCAACAAACCCCACTCAAAATTGCAAATTTATGAATATCAAACCCTAGCCAATAAATTATAAAACTCTGTATATTAAATATTCAAACCCTAGGTTCATAAAAAATTCTAAATTATGCGGTACCAATTTTAGGGCATCCAAACAATATTTATTCCCTTCAACAACTATAGGAAATTAATAAATATTATAGAAAATAATATATATTCCAAAAATCAGAAGTTTTCTTCATAAATAGTTGTAAATTAGAATTAAAATACCAGCTTCAATTGTATATTTTCATATCACAAATAGGGATGTGTTATGCCCTTCAAATTGTCAATTGTAGTCCCTGAGGGGGACGCTGCACCTTTAGGGCTGTAGACAACCCTCAAAACCCTAATCGCTGGCATGGTGGGGCTTCAAACCCCTCCCCAAATCCAATCGCTGCCCTAGGTCTGCTCCACAAGGGTTTGTTGCCCATAAACCTATCAATTCAATTGCCAATGGTCCTCAAAACCTTAGTGTCATCCTTTACAAACCAATTCGCTGCTGAAGCTGACCACAAATAGCTGCAAATTTATCCTCAAGCTGAAAATTCCACTCAAAACCCTAGTCCCCACACGTGGGGTGAAATCACAAACCTTCAAATTGACAAAATGCTGCAAATTTGATTATTGAAGCTCTATGCAACCCTTGAGTGAGGATGCCCTAGTTGAATGTAAGGGATTCCGTCCTTACTTCAACTTCCATTGAAGGGTTTCGTCCTCAAAAGATAAGCTAAGCATTTTCGTGCTTTTGCTAACAAATTCGATCATCCAAAATAGCAAAAAACATCCTTTCAATGAATCCTCCATTCCCCTTTTGTATATTTCCCTCCAAGAGGGGCATTGCACTTTTGGAGGGAACTCAACTTTTAAAAGAAAAGATTAATTACTTTATAAACCTCACTTAAGGTCTCGGGTGCCCATGACCCTCAAAAGACCACAACTTAAGTGAAAATTAGACAATAAAGCAACTTTTTGAATTTTACAAATAAAACAACATGTTCCTCTTTCTTCAACTTCCTTAGCCTTGGAAAACAAAGGACAAATAGGCTAAGGGTCTTCAAAAGCTTCATGTCCAAAAGGGGGACATGACATCACTGAAGGGGAATTAAAAACAGTTGTTTTTTGTATGAAAAAAGGAAAAACACCTGGCCCAGATGGTTTTCTGATTGAATTTTATCAAGCATATTGGGACATCCTTAAAGATGAGCTTCTTCAAGTTGTGGAGGAGGCGCGAAAGGGAAATACTATCTTAAAAGAAATAAACAAAACGTTTATAGCTCTAATACCAAAAGCCTCTGAAGTGGAAGAGATATTAGGTTTTAGCCCTAGAGCTTTGTGCAATGTCCTCTACAAAATAATTACTAAATTAATGGCAGAAATATAGAAACCTTTAATGCATAAGATCATCTCCCCAAAACAAGGAGAATTTGTCCAGGGGCGGCAAATCCATGATGAGATTGTTTTAGCTTACGAAGCTTTACACTCCATGTATATGCAAAAATATCCTTCTATGTTTATCAATTTGGATCTTTCAAAAGCTTATGATAGAGATGACTAGACATTTTCATGTAAAGTTTTGGACCAGTTTGGCTTTTCTCTAGATTGGATCAAATGGATTCAAGCTTGCTTAGTATCGGTTTCGTATTCAGTATTTGTTAATGGAAACCCCTCAAAGATTTTTGGTGCTTCCTGTGGAAATGGGCAACATGATCCGATCTCTCCATTCTTATTCATCATACTGGTTGAATGTTTGGGACGATTAATGACTAGGGAAGGAAATGACAAAAAGATAGGAGGTGTTATGTTGGCTAAAGGAGCAAACCCTCTGACTCATCTACAATTTGTTGAAGATTCTACAATTCTTGGCAGAGCTACGTGCTTGGAATCCTCACAAATGCAAAATATTCTTCAGATTTTTACCAAAGACACTGGACAACTTATTAATTAGGACAAATCCGACATATTTTTTCACTGTTCTAAGAGAAAAGAAGCTCTGATTCTTGATATTTTCAAGTTTAGGAAGCGCTCTCTTCCGATAACTTATTTGGGGTACCCCCTGCAGCAACACAATTAAAAGATTGGAACTGGATGGATACTAAGCAAAGTGAAGATGAAATTACAGAAATGGACAAACATATGACTTTCTTCAGGAGGAAGAATGACTCTGGTTAAGGCAGTCCTTCAAGCCATGCCAATTTATATCTCCTCTATTCTAAATATCCCTACAAGAGTGTGGAAACAGTTGGATTCTCTCTTTCAAAAAATTATTTGGAGTGGAGTTCGGGAGAACAGAAAATGGTCCTTAGTTAAATGGGACATTCTTTGCCAACCAAAATCAAAAGGGAGCTTTGGATTTCGTATCTAATATAAAGCAGAATAAAGCTTTAGCTGCTAAACTTTATAGGAGATTGTTGGAAAATTCAAATAATCTGTGGGCTGTAAATATCCTAACTAAATATGCACAAAATAATCCTCCAAAGAGAATAATCAGATTGGCTTTTCCCTCAAGAGGATCTCCAATTTTGGCAATTTTGAGAATAGTTGAAGCAATGATAAAGAAATGTTTTTTCTGGATAGTTAAAGATGGCCAATCAGCCTATTTTTTATTTGATTCTTGGGATGACCACACACCTATTATCACCTAGTTCCCTGATTTGAAGTCTCTAATGGAAGTTCTTCACAGTAACGGATGAGAAAAAATTGCTCATTACAGTCAGCCGTGCTTTCTACTTTTTTTCCCAGAAACTGAGATGGGAGATTACTTATGGAAGCTCTTTGTAACATGGATTTTCATACATTTAGATGACTTAGGTACTCAGGTTTGAGATAAGCTATTCCTGATTAAGAAATATAAAATTTAAAATTGATTGGGGAGCACAATCAGTTATTTTATCTCTTCGTGTTAGGGTAGGAAGAGGTATCCCTACAATTCCCTGTTTCTGATGGGCATTACTTTTATTCGTTAACATGAATCTCACTTTTTGAAACAAACATAGACAGAAATTGAATAATCATTACCACTATAACCATGAGACCAGAAGCTGAAAACTTTTCACCAGCAATATCAATGTCAACTGTCGTCCCAGCACCTAGTGCAGGTTGCGATACACAAGCAAGAAAATGCCGTACAACCAGCTCATAAAGCCTCTGAAAATAGTACAATTAAGTCAGAATCAAGGAAGATAATACTTTTATGCATTCACATTGATATCATATATAACCCACCTAAAACTTTCTCTAATGTTCTGATTTATATACAAGACATAAGATGGATTAAATCAAGGTACCTTTTTGTCTTCACCCCTAAAAACATTTCTATAGAATCCCTCAAAAACTACTACACATATTCTGTTTTAAATGCTTAATACAGAAAATGTAACTTACCTTGTGATCCGGAGTCCAATTTGATTCCCCTGCTGAAAATTTAGTTGGGTGAATAGGTGGATGTGCTTTGTCATCATGACCTCCATTGCTAGGATTTCTCCAAAGGTCTTCTTGAGGGTTAAGAAGTCTCTGTGCATATGATCCCCATTCAGGATGCCCTTGTTGTTCTCGCACTATTACCTGTTAAAACAAGTACCCTTTAGGAAGCCCACTTCAAACAGAACAAAGTGAATGCATATAACAGAAGCAGTATGACAGATCAGATATAAATTTAATTTTTCCATGCACATAAAATGAGTTATGCTACCAATCAACATATTGACGACTAGCAAACATAAGCCTGTCCCAACTGCTCATCTGATCTTAAGTAACAGAAAATAAACAATGAAACTTGGTATCTATCAATTTCTCTGAATTTCTGAAACTGAATAAAGATCTTTTCAACTCCTCCATTCAATTCAAGATCATTAGACCTCCATTAAAAGAATGAAGGATGTCCTTCCATTTTTTAGAACTTCTGATAAGATGTCTTTATAGATAATAAATCTCACAAATCAGCACATATGCTAACGACATGAGAGTTCAAAACAAAATTTTGAGTATCTCTCTGTCAACAACTAGTAGTAATAAGTATAAGTTTCCTGCCAATGGATCTAAAGTAGAAGCAAGGGAGAAGGCAGGCGAATATGAGCCAAGCTCTTGGTGGTTTAAGAAGGATTTGCTAAACAAAAATGTTCTTTTATATTGCTGGTGAAGACTGCCTAACACAAGAATTCTATGCTGGAATAAACATCAAATAATCCTAGGAAACGTGAAGTTAAATGATTAAATAAGCATTCGGAGCAGCAGAATTAAGTATGTTGGACATAAGATAAGGCTCAATTATGTGGGATCAAATTTTTTTAAAATTGAACTGCAAATTTCAAAGCTCAGTTTGCATTTACTGCACCTTATAAATGAACCAAACACTTAAATGTAAAATTCACATTGCAGAAAACCACAATTTTTGAAAGAAAGAAATTTTCCCTAAAGACAAGTTGCGGTTCTATGGAATCTATACAAATCTGCAGTTTTCATGCTCAGGTATAAGATCAGATTTGCTGTTTTTTTATCTTTTACTTCTGCATGACTAGTTTCAATCCATTTTTTTAGTGGCTTAAAACAAATAATCAATTGTATGCTCTTACCTCGCCCTTAGGGAATCTTGGTGATTAGAAAGTGGTGAATCTAGTGGGGTACTAACGGTTGAAGCTTTATTTTGTAGAAATTATCTATGTTAGAAACCATGTACTGAGAGTTTTAAAATATTGCACGAGCTGTCATTTTTTACTAAGCACTCATTTTTTACTAAGCACACCATTGTCGGCATGTGAACTAAGGTGTTCTTGATCAATACCCAAAAACAAACAGCACTGATTACGACTTTAGCTTCCATGTACCTTACGATATATCAGAAGCGCTTAAGATTTGGGAGATATTTTTCCAATAGGAATCCATTGGTCGTTTGAGTTTTTAGCACACTAGTAAGCAATTGGCCTCGGAAAGTTATTATATACATACCTCAGAGACAGGATAGTGCTATTAAATTACTATGATAGTACTAATATCAATGTAGCTACTATAAGACACACACCCACAATACATGCAATATATAAATCTATGAAAGCGTAAAACAAAACATGGATTTATCAAGGTAGCATTACTGCCTCTTTACATTAAGCTTCTTACATAAATTCACTAGTATAACAATGGTAACTCTGCTCCACAATGTACCTCACCCACTAGCCCTCTGTGCTCTTGTATATATAAGAAAGGAGGCTAAGGTTAGGGTTAGGGTTTTCAAAAGTAATAACTTGTAGAACAAGTCTTGCCTTTTATTAGCGGAAGTAAATTAAATAAATATCACTATTGCAGGGAGACACATCCCCCATCCCCGAAAACATTTCTATAGTTTTAGGATGCGTCTCTAGTACGGGAGATGGCTATGGAGACGTTTCCCATACTTGGAAACGTTTGTTGGAGACTTTCTAAGTCTCCTTGGTGTTTCCCCTAAAAAAACGTCCAGTTTCCTTCACAAACCCTAGCCGCATATTTTAACCTAAATGCGTGATTTTTTAATTAATAAACAACATACATTTCATTTTACCATAGTCATCAAAGGAACTCAATCGCTATCGTCATAAAATCTTTGAAGTAGTATGCCCTATTAATTATTTCTACCATTTTGCCACTAGCAAAAATATGTAAATCTTCGAATTTGAACATTTTAGTCTTTTAAAGGGGTTAGGGCAATGCCCTACACCCTATGCAGTGTTGTCCTGCATTGCCAAAAATGACAATATCCGGCATTGTCATTCCTAAGTTATTATTAAGTAGTTTAGGTTTTTAATATTTTTTAGAGTTTAGTTTTAGTTTTTAATATTTATAAATTAAATTTTGTTATTTTACATCTTTAATTTTTTAATTTTGTTTTAGTTTTTATTTTAAATAATATTTAATTTTAGTTTAAATTTTCATTTCAATTTATTTTTAGTTTTAGTTTTATATTTTTATTTTTTATTTTATTTGATTTTTTATTTTTCATGTATTTTACAATTTTCAAAGTGTCATGGCCATTGAATAGTATATATTTCTCCTAATTTTTCATATATATATAGCCATCTCCCTATACCCCTCTCCTGGCAACTGTGGTGAAAAATTAATTGATAATTTCCCTAATAACTGGTATGGATAAGTGTGCACCGATAAGTGCTTATCCATGAATTATATTACAAATGACTATTGCAAGTGCATTTTAAACCATACAAATAATGTATTTGTTATTGAATACTCTAAGTGTGGCTAAATGTACAATGGAACTTTGCATAGTCAGTGTTGTCAATCAGACCCTGCACCCTTGTGAAGGTAGTTTTAAGCCTTCACGGTTTGTTGAAACATGGAAACAATCTGAGGTTGTGGGTGACCTGCTAAGTGGATTGAGTCTCTAGATTATGAGGGCTAGCTCCCTTAGGTGTATCAATGAGGATCTCTACTCTGTGTTGCGGACTACCATGGAAAAGGGGGAAGGAAACTTGAAGGAGAAATCCTACCTAATGACGGTGATACACCAGAATGTTAATCCACCCTACTTGGAACCTTGAACACTGAACAAACAAGGGAAAAAGAAGACCTTTGATTTCAATTGATCACTATGCATAAGTATTTCATGAGAAGGTTCGATCCAAAGACAAAAACATGAGGGAAAATGATGGAGAGAGGTTTGATACAAGACATTATGCAGCCACCTAACATCCACTTACAACTTCAGCAAAAGACATAAAACACTGAACATGACCTGCATAACATGATAAGCTAGCAACTAGGTACGAATCAAAATTTGGGAAGGGAGAGAAATCTACCACGTATGCAAATTGTTGAATGAATGTACACTATGCGAGCACTTGATCTCTGAAAGTACAGTCCTATAGATTAAAGAGGTTACACAACTCACCAATGGCAGAGTCTGGTCTTACCAAGAGAGGGATGGATTTTACAAGGCTGAAAAGCCATTAATATAATAAATTACAAAAAGCCAAGAGATTGGCATTGGAAAATAGAGAGGGAGTCAACTCAAACCAACTCAGCCTTTACAAAAGTCTATTTTGTCTTGCAAGAAAATTCCTTGAGTTGAAAAAGAAGAAGAAGACGAGCTTTGGATGCATGAAATCTACGAATAGATGTCTTGATTTAAAAATCAGTCAACTCCAAAACAAGGGTAGTCAAATCCACTCGAACTGCTGGAACATTTGAAAGTCTCCCCTTTGCATGAAATCAATGCAAATACCAAATTAAGAATTACGTTTGAACCACTGAAACGTTTCAAGCTTTGAGACAAATGAGAATGCGTGCATGGAATTTTTTGTTTAAGCTTTCCACTGTTCTACTACTCGAGTCCTCATGCAAAGCGAGCCTCTGTTTAAGAACTGAAGGTGACGTGTTAGAACAATCAAATTTGGACGTGTCTAAACCTGTTCATCGTTGTTGCATGCTCTTGTATTCTCGGACTATTTAGGCATGTTCACCATCTATATTTGTCTTTTCCACGAATCTTCCCTTATGCCATTGTTCATGCGCATGTTCATCTTGTATTTTCGTCGGGTTTCTGCGTCTAACATCTGTGTTTTGATTCTCTAGGTCATCTTTTCCCGTGGATTATGTTCTCTGCATTTGTCTGTCTTTACTGTATCTGTCTTTTCTGCGTTAGTCTTTGATTTCGAGCGGCTTTTCTGTTCATGGACTCTTCTCTGTATTCCATCCAGGTCTGTGCTTCCTTTGTTATGTGTTCTATCTGTTTATGGCTTTCGCACTCAGGATCGGACTTTTGTATATGTCCTTCGGACAAATTGTCTGAAGGACTCTGTTCTTTCTTCCGCAACTTGTTCTTTGTCTTGGCCTTGTTCTCTGTCTTGGCTTTGTTCACGCTTTAGCCTTCGGGCTTTTGTCCCTTGCTCGTGGCCTTGTCTTTTCTATCGGGTTTCTTGTCCCTCCCGAATTCCTTCGGACAAAAAGTCAGAAGGAATTCTTGTCTTTGTGCCTCGTGTATTCGTTGCTTTGTTTTGTCCCGGGCTCGAGCTTCAGGCTTTTTGAAAACCCGAATTCCTTCGGAGAAAAAGTCTGAAGGAAATTTTTTTCCGTTTGTGCCTTTCGCTTTTGGTCATCGGGCCTTTTGTCCTCCCGAATTCCTTCGGACTTTTTGTCTTCAGACAAAAAGTCCGAAGGAAATCTGTCTTTGGGTTGTCTTTCCCCGAAGGGCAAGTGCCCTTCGAGAACTTTGTTTTTGTCCTTCGCTTTATGAAGGTGCCCTTCGCAAGGGCTTTCGCTTCCCAAAAGTGCCCTTTCGGGCTTTTGTAAAAGGACCTATCTTTGGCTTTGGTGCCCCCCACAAGGGTATGTTTGTAGAAACCCCTGTTCTCCCTGATTTTTGAAAACTGATTGCTTTGATTGTTTTTTCTCGATTTTGCGTTTTTTGAAAGAAAATGCTGAATAAATTTATATAAAATAATGCAACACCAGAAATGATAGAATCTATTGAAAATATTGATGCCAGACTATTTATTAATCTTCTGAAATGATTACAAATAAGATCCAATAACATGCAACAAAAAGGTAATGATATTTTGATGAAAAACCTGATTAGTGCTGCAAGCTGAAAGAAACTCTGTGAACGTTCTGTGATAACTTCTGAATGAAGATATTTCCTTGAATGCAATAGATCAGCTGATATTTCACAGCCTCTGAACTGCAACACTGAAGATGGCTCGTTCTCCAATGCCTGTAGACAACTGAAACCCTTGGCTTCGTTCTCTGAAGAAGACTTGATCAAAAACTGATTTCATAACATAATGAGCTCAAAACCCAATGAAACCCTTATATCTCCTCAAGAGTTCCAATTTTCTCAATTAGGTTTCATTTAAATAAATTCGAACTTTTTTCTTTTTAATTTTTCAATAGTTTTCGAAAGCACTTTTAATTATAAAATATAATTAAAAGTGGCCCCTCCAATGATGGCGACCCCTTCAGCAAAAATCACTTAAGTTATAATAAAATATTATAACTTTATATTATAAACTCCAATTAATTAATATTTAATTAATTCAATTAAATATTAATATCTCTCTCATCATTCATCCGATGCACGAGCCGTCTGAAGCTGTCGACTGAGGAAGTGATTCTGAACGCTATCAATCCATACTGCTAAAAATAGCAGGGGTCCCACGCTGAGTGCTGAATACTGCTAAAAATAGCAACTCAGGCTAGAAGTGTCCGAATGAGCCCGAACGAAAGCCAACTGATCAAGTACTGACAATTTGAAGCTGATCCAAGCTCCATCAAGAGACCCTCTAACCATGCATATTAACCTACGAGGGCTAAGAATAGGCTAAATCCACCAAACTCTGATGCTCGCAAAAATGGGGACATTACAATGTTGCTTCCAGAAGTGCCCTTTGGAAGAATGGAAAAGGTCCTTATGCCGCCTGAGTTCCCTCCGCAAGGGTATGTCTGCCTCCAAAAGTGCCCTTTGGGCTTTTCCAAATGGTCCTGCGACTGACCAAGGTGCCCTTCGGAGAAACTGTAAACGACCCCTCAGAAGTCTGTGCAAAGGTCCTCTTCATGCTAGAAGTGTCCCCCACAAGGGCACATACCCTTTGAGAAAAATGAAAGGTCCACTTTGTTCTTGAAGTGCCCCCAGCAAGGGCAGTTGCCCTTCGGGCTTTTTGTAAATAACCCTTCGAAACTTTTGTAAAGTCCACCTCGTCGATGAAAAAGCCCTCCAAAAGAAATCCCCTGCCCTTCGCAATGTCCAAGACCTTTTCGGGCTTTACAAGTGCCATTACTTATAAAAACTTTATAAGACAAGTCCATGCACAAACCCAATTAACACTAAAACTGCCATAGACCCTTACTAGTTCTCTAGGTGCTCCTATGTATTACTTATAAAGCTTATAAGTAATGTTGTCTTGCAAACCCGAATTGCTCTGTAAGTGCTAGAAATGATCATTGCCTGATGAGAAAACCCCTGTACCTACACAGAAGTGACTTATCTTCGATTTCTCAAGGGTCAAGACCTGGTTTCCAAGGCAAATGGTCATGGTCAGCGAAGTTTCGAATGGTAATGGTGATGATTTGGCCTGTGGGGCAAAATAGTCGACATTCTTGGCAAATCAACTGGGTAGCATGCCTGCTATGCTTAAGGACCAGATCATAGATAAACTCTTGGGATCACACAATGGTCAGTGCTCTAAAACATTAGGTCAGTTCACTATTTATGACTGAGACAAGTATTCAAACAATCTATAGACCAGACACACCCCAACATAGTTATTACAAATCACTTTCGAGTACATTTGGTAGATTTGCACAAAGTTTATGATCCGAGTAAGGTCATTTTTTTGGACAGCTTAAGAACTCATTGAAAAAAAAACTTCCATTTGACTTGACAATTTACCAAAAGGTAGGTTTCAGCCTCTACAACGAACTACTCTTGTGTCAGGTGTTGACTCGATCTATGTACCACAGTTCTGAGGGAATCATGTAAAAAATAAAAGAGCTTTGTTTGCCCTGAAACTTTGCTAGAATATAGGTCTCAACATTTAAAGCGAATTGTTCATCTATGTCATGGGTTGATTCAGACTCAATATGGCAGTTTTGGGACACCTTGAGAATCATGCAGAAAATAAAAGTGCTTTGTCTCCCTAAAATATTACCATAAGGTAGGTATCAGACTCTACAACAAATTTTTCTTCTAGGTCAAGTGTTGATTCGGCCTTCGTATGGTACTTTTTGTGAACTCAAGATTTTTGACAAATAAAAAAAGATTGGAAGTATTTTTTTTTCTTACAACAAGTTTTGTAAGAAATGCTTTTGCATTGTTTTCGCATTTGTATTTTAGAGGCTAACCATCCATATTTTATGTCATCTTTGTAGCTATTTGGGGTGTGAATGCAATTGGAGCATGTTTGATGCCATTCATGGGAAGAAGTGCAACATGTTGACAACACAATGCCTAATGACCTTATTTTTGTGTGAAACAATTTTCATCTTCACGTCAAATAGGTGGAGGGGACGTAGAGTCATGATGTGATTGGCATGGATGACATCAATCTATACTCAAACATAATTGTTGAAGATGTGGAGCCCATGTCTACAAAGGAAGAGGTCACAGAGTTTGAGAGGGAAGCATAAGATGAAGCAGTGGCAGCAGAGGTGCAAGCACAAGTGGAAGCATTGGGATAGGTTGCTCTAGGTGATGACATGTTTGAGGATGATTTTGTTCCTAAGGAGGAATCTTTACCTTCCACTTACAGAACACAACCGATGACTATGAAGAGTTGGAGGGGGCGGAGAAATTTTTAAAATATTTTATGGATTTGTAATTTTCTGTGATGATGATAAATCATCATATGATATTATGGTGCATTGATGAGGATTGTACTCTTTTTTGGTATAAAATTAATAGAAAATATACCTATGTGTTCTATACATTCATTTCTTGTTATTTTTAATGTTATTTTAAATGTTATTTAAATTTATCTATTTTTTTAATTTTCTGAGTTTTGCTCCGTGCCAAACCTGAGTAAAAATTCTGCTGACAAGTTTTATTCGGAGTCCAAATTTTAAAAATATGGCTCATGCTTCTTGAGACACTTCTCAACATAGTCCATCCTTTTGTAGCACCTTTTGTTCTTACGTCTTGGCATTTCGCAAAAGGAGTGTTTCTTCTCTTCTATATCATGCTTGCTTTCCTCCTTGTCATAGCTCTTTCTATCATTGAACTTCCACTTATGATTTCCTTTTGTGAAATGAGCCTACTCTTTGGATCATAGCTTGCCCTCTGGGATGAGCTTGCGTTGGTCATCTATGTTTATGGAGCAAAGTCATCAAAAGTCATCTCAGGAGGATCGTTATCTTTAACAAGAGATCTTTTGAAGTATGAGAGCTAGAATATAAAATGTTATGTGGAGCCCTCAATTTTGACAAAACAAAACTCGATTAGTTGAGGGTCATTCTCTAGATGATCTTTCCCACAATCCAACAACTGACCTGTGGGAAATACTCCTTTGTTAGTACGTCACATTGGTGTTATTCTTAGTGTGATACTAAGAATAGTGTGAGGAAGAATATTTTTTACATGAGTTATAACAACTCACCTAGATTAGATGTTAAGTAGAGAGAATAAAGGATTTGTGTGGTAAAAGTTATTCCTTATTAATAGGAGATAAAAGCCCTATATGTATGTCTCATCATGTTTCAATAATATAATGCATTTTTCATGTGTAACTCTGACCATTTTTAAAATTTGGTATCGGAACGGGTCTCTAAGAGCAATGATTGTCTAATAGATTTCCAAGGGCAACTCAGGTTTCTTTATGCCCCAAATAATGGTATTATCACAAGTTCTTTCTGCATAGATTAAAGTAGGCTTGCAATAGTTAAGGTAGCTTTCTTTGCTTTTAGATAATTCTTTCTTGTTTTTATTGGCTGGGAATCAGTCCCGCTCATGACTATTTTGCTACATCAATTTCATATGCTTTGGGCACCTTGTGCTACATTTCTGACGCCTCTTGCATTGCAGTCAGCTCAGTGCATAAGATGTTGGATTAAAGAAGACTAAGTTTTGAGTGAAGCTCGTAGACTTCTCCATTTAGCTTGGCTCTATCATTGTTGACAGTCCTACAAATGATTGTAGCCAGACCTGGAAATGAACGCATCAAGCTATCTAGTCTCTTTCTGAAGTTCTGGTCAAAGTAATGTGCATCTCGACATAGCTCAACTGCAAACCTGTCCGCGATTCAACAGTCATGCATCTCATCATTGTGTATTTCCATGTTCGTCTACATATTCATTCTATCAGTAATGCCGTTGCTGAGGATAATCCGATCAGTTCGACTGTCTATGAAGATAGCCTAATTTATACGGCATAAAATGGCCAATTTGTTGGTTGTTAATAGCTTTTGTAAATTGTTGATTCATTAAATAGTTTTAGTTTAAAGTCGTAATTTGGGAGTCAATTACTATGTTTTTTTATGTTATGTTTAGATTGTAATGTTGTTTTTATTTAAAGCTTACTTTTAATAGCATTTGTTTAGGTGAGAGTGTTTCAATGTTTACTAAATTGTGTCAAGTCTAATAGTCCATGGTCTAGTTGCCTCACTAGAGTCTATGGTCGAAAAATAAATATATATGTCATGTTGTAAAGGACTCATTTTTTGTTGAAACCAACAACCTGTGTGTCAGTCTAGTTTGTGCAGAGTAGTATGGAAAATTTGAGTCTAGTGGAAAATTTTGAGGGCAATATTTTCACACCTGGCAGTTCAAGACTCAATTGTTATTGATTGATAAGGATCTATCGGATATGAAGGACTAGAAGGCAATAGCTATTATTGGCCTAGGTTTGTCTAATGCTTATTTTCATCATATAGATCTATCCAAGACACCCAATTTCATTTGGGAAACCTTTAAAAAATTGTTCACATCACAAGTTGGGAATGCTATAGTGGCACTAAAGCAAAAACACTTTAGACTCAAAATGGAAGAAGGTGAAAGCATGGTACAACATTTTAGTTAGTTTTGTTCTTTGTTGAATCAATTCGTTGGTATATAAGTTAAAGTAAAAGATGAAAAACAAAAGTTGTTTTACTGAATAGCAGCCAGCCAATTGTTCAATATAGTTTTACGTTGAGAAAAATAGATCCCGGTCTAGAAGGCTTGAACTCTTCCATCCTTGATGAGGAACACAGAACTCAAAAAAATTGAGTTGGAGGAAAATATAAAGATTGCAAAAAATAAACCCAGTTCATCTTTCAAGTCAGATAAACATAAGTCATCTCTTCAAACCTCAAGGAAAAGATATTTGTCATTCTTGTAAGCAGCATGGACACTGTATTTTAGATTGCAAACAGAGAACACAAGATCTTCTTGATGGCCTTCATTGTTACCAGAAACTGAAAAAGAAGAAAGTGATTCGGAAGAATATTCTCCTAACAAAATAGAGAAAAATGATTGCGAGAAATATTTTGATGAGTGTGTTTTTGCTAACAAGAACACAAAAGTGTCTTTGTTCATGTGTGCGGTATGTTAGTAAAAATAATATGGAGGTCCATACCATGGGTACCGTAGGAAAAATGTGTTCTTGATAAGGGTTGTAGGAGGGTCGTTCCCACTACTTTTGATTGGTTCGAATGATATTCCCATGAATTAGTTGATGTGTCCCTGTTCATGGTAGATGTGTCCCTGTTCGTTCCCACAATCAATGTTTGTATCAAGAACATGTTCATTTCAGTTCTTGCATGGTGCTTTCTCCCCATGTTCAGGCCAGGTGGGGAATGTTTAAATTACTCATTTGTTACTACATCACATTGGTGTTATTATTAGTGTGATATTAAGAATAGTGTGAAGAAGAATATATTGTACGTGAGTTATAACAAAAAACCTAGATTATATGGTAAATAGAGAGAATAAAAGATTCGTTTGATAAGGGTGACTCATTAATAGGAAGCCAAAACCCTATATATATGTCTCATCTTGTCTGAATAATATAATGCATTTTTTGTGTGTAACTCTTGACTATTTTTTAGATGACCTTAAATGCACTTGATCCAAGCCAAATAGTCTTCAATCTTGTGAAATCGCAATGGAAGAAATTAAGAGAGTTCATTGTGCAACTCAGCCACCCTAGCCTCGTTTTTCTAATAGAAGAACTCAGTCAGCTTATCTGATGATTGTAATGGTGTCTCTAATGCCTAATATGATACCTTAGCTCCCTAGAAATGTGAGAGTTAATAAGACAAAAGTCTTCATCAAGATGATTATTATGGTTTACCAGCTTCTTGGTTTATGTTGTAGCAATCATCTCCCTGGAGATCCAGCATACCCATTTGGTGTTCAAAACATTTACAATATTCTTCTCTTGTGCCGCATAGTTCTACCATTGACGATTGTAACACCTCAAATGGATGCCATACTTGATCCCTTTCCCAATATTAAAAACCTCCTTGAACCCTGTTGAAACCTTACCACTGTGTTGAGTTGTTTGCTAGTTTTCTAATGCTTCAAACCATACAAAAAAGGGAGCTCGTATGCAAAAGATATGGCCTTCGGAAAGTTTCCCTTCAAAACCCTTCAAAGTGTAATAAAATATTAATATTTTCAAAAAATAATCCAAAAGTATTCCTCTGACATGATTATGTCAAGTGTAGGCTTTTGATTTGCTAAATCATATCAAAAGTATTGCTGACTATGTGCTAACCATATGCTAACAAGGCATGCATATATATATGTGTGACAGAAAAATTGGGCCAATCATGGGATGCCATTTGTCAGCCTCTAATTAGTTAAAATTATTGATCAATCTGACCATGCCACAACCACCTCCGAACAACATAGCGAGGTCCACATATGAAGGACAAACAATCATAATAGAAACCTTGTCCTAAAAGGTCTAAGTGCCTTAGCACACATGGGCAATTCCGCTCGACTAGCCTTCCCACTACACCACTGAGGGTGTTTAGTTCCCTTTAGTAAAGGTTCGCTCCCTATAGGAGGTAGCAATGCCACTTCCCAAAGGGAACTAGTCATGGCACTCCTTGCTTTCCATAGAAAATGGCTCTGCATCACGTCCTACCACCTCTTCCTATTGCACCACTATCTACCCCCTACTCACATGGGCACACCATGATCTACCGCCGCCACCAATCTCTCCACTAAAAAATGCAGTTCAAATGCCACCGCAAGAAGTGATTCACCTAAGCTCTGTAGACCCCTTATTTGGGAGAATATTCCACTTTTAAATTCAAATTTTTCAATTTGGTAGGGAAACTGGGAAACGAATTGATAGGAATTTTAAGGGATGAAAGTTGAAACGAAAGTCTTGGAAATTTTTCAAAGCTACATAGCAAAGGTAGCAAAGGTACTATCAAAAGTTTTCTCCTCCATTGTAGCCTCCACTACTAGTTCTCCCTCTTCTATTACTTCCTCTTGTTCCTCTCCTTCCACTTCATCATTGGAGATCACCTCAATGTAATGTACTTGACCTCTTGGAGGACACCTATGGCCTAGTTCCCAAGGATCCTTTCACGTAACGCAAAGTTTCTTTCTTCGGAGTTCATTTCTAGTTTCAATTTCCTTGATGGTCTTAGGAAATTCTTGTTGGGAACTCTGCTGTAAAGGCTTCTTTTGCTGTCCAAAAGAATTTCCTAAGACCATCAAGGAAATTGAAACTAGAAATGTTGTAAAGGCTTCTTTTGCTGTCCAAAAGAAGTAGTTTTTGGCTGCCCATAATTACTTGTCCTTGGCTGCCCATAAGGGACTATTTTTTGCTGCCCATAGAGTGTTTGTCTTTTCTGTCCTGTAGGATGGAATCTTCCTCGAAGGGCTGTAGTTTCAGGATCCAAAGCCTTTTTAATGTCTTCCTGTAGAGAGCGAGGGCTGAAAGTCTTCACTAACCCTCTAAGTAGTTCAAATAGACCATCTATGAATAAAACCACAAGCCTTCTTTTAGTCACATCAAGCACCATAACTAAAAGATTTTAAAAATCAGCAACAAAGTCATCCACTGAATTGGTTTGTTAAGTTGAGCTAACTCCCGAAAATGAATTTTTGAGCCAACTCTATCAAATCTCTCTATTAATCTAGTATCGAACTCCATGTATGAGTGGATATGATTGTGCCCTTGTGTGATCAACCCATGGTACCACCACTCATGTGCTACACCTTCCAGACGAAGGGTGGCAAATTTGATGGTTTCCTCTTCCATCATTGGCCTTAATGATAAGATGTGTCCGGTTTTTGTATCCATGAGCATGTTGTACACTTACCGGAGCCATCATATGTTGGAAGTGTAATCTTCCCTATCGCTTGTTGGAGATCCCTTTGATTTATTGGCCTTGTTTTAGCTCTTTGACCACCCCTGTTTTTCTTTAAATTTATGAAATTAGTAAGAGATCGCCTCCCTAATTTCATTTGGCAGGACCTTGTACTCCTCATAATTGGATGCAATATCATCCCCTATGGAGGGTTGAACTTCCTCCTCCGCAACCATCTCTTATCTACGGATGAAGTTGGACTGGAAGGGTCTTCCATAGAACCAATGGTTGTCCAGAAAATAGGTGAATTATTATTTTCCCGTGAAGAAATACCTTCACCATTGTGAGGCCTTCGTATGTTATTATTCTGCATAGTATGGAATAGTTGGACCATCATGTCAGCTAACCGTTCTTGGCCTTGCACAATCCTTTCAATACGGGTTTCATCTTCATCCCTGTTACTATAACCCAAAGCTTTCTCTTCTTTTCCTGCAAGTGATTCTGGATCTTGTTGCCCTAACCTTTCATCTAGTTGTTTTGGACCCTTTTTCCTCTCTCTAGTAATACCTGACTTCTTTGTCACTAACTTGAATGAAGTCAAAGCTGCAAAATAATTATTTCCCACAAGCTAGCAAGAAAATTGGCTCTGATACCACTAATATATACATTTTTAGGATTTTGCAATATTCTAATTTTTTTTGCTTTTTTGAATATGATAATTGAAACCCTAGGTAAATACCCAATGCAAAACTACACAAAATGGGAAAAGCCCAACTGAAGATTTTTATTTAAAATTGTTATAAATATTGTCATTGATGTCAAAGGGTAATCGTGAATCTGATTGATGGCAAAGTATTTTGCTACAAGAATTAAATTAAATAAAAAATATTTAATTTGATTGAGGTAATTAATCGTGCAAATAACAGTCATATCTTTGCGTGGAATCGAAGATAAATTAACTATGCTAACGAGCTTAAAGAGATAATTATGGCGAAGGTTTCAAGGCAGTTTTTAAGTCTAAAATGGTCCCCAACTTTGGCCGACCTGATTTGGAGAAGTTGTGACCGTTCGAATGGACCTTTTCATTTGAAGAGTCGCGACCTTAATTTGTGGCTTTTCGTGGGTTATAAATAAGTGCATAGCAAGTTAGCAAATTTGTAAGTTCAAAAGTGAAAGAAATAAAAGAAGAGCAGAAATATTTGAAAGTAGATTTTTGTGAGAATATTGAAAAGAAAAATCTAGCAAGTATAAGGCAGAGCATAGCAGCAAACACACTCAAGTGTAGATCGAATCGAAAGGAGATAAAGCAGTGTTCTATCATCAGTTGCGTTGACAACAAATCAAAGAAGAGTGATTTTGTGAGAAGGTTGGTGCCTTCGTTTTGAAGAGATTCGTGACTCTTGCTGAGTTGGTGCTCAGCGAAAGGGGTTGGTGCTCCTATAGGTTGGTGCCTACAAATATTTATATTGAGAAAGATTTCTCTGTCGTTTTCTCCCGAAAGGGTTTCCACGTATATCTGGTGTCACTTTGCATTGTGTTATCTTGTGTTGTGATTTGACTGCTTTGAATATCTTTATTGGAATAAGTAATTAAGTGTTAGAAAAGAAAAGAATATATAATATTGTTTCAACACCCTCTCAGCATTACCCTGTGCTGAACAATTGGTATCAGAGCTAGTTCCTTCAGATATAGCTTAACCACTAAAAGGTAGATCGTACAAGCACACAAGGCTAGATCACAAGTTCAGGACGGATTTTCCACTAACAAGACACTGTTGTTTGATGACACAAATTATGCTTCTGGAGCATATGAATGAAGACATATCTAATGGCTCTTGGGTTCGATATTTGGCAAGCAGTAGTAATTGGGTACCAAACGCTACCAACAGACGCTACTGGAAAGAAGGCTAGCGAGAACAATACTAAAGCAATGAATGCCATCCTATGCGGCCTCTCAGAATCGGAATTCGTAAAATTCAAGCAATGTGATTATGCCAGAGAGATCTGAGAAAAACTTAAAACTATCTATGAGGGTGATAGCAAGGTAAGACAAGCAAAACTCCAAACTCGTAGGAGACAATTTGAGAGTTTAAAGATGAAGGAAGAAGAGAACAGAGAACATTGTAGGATATCTGCTCCGGGTTGATGAAATAATCAATGTTTTTCGAGGAATTGGAGAAACCATGGAAGAGTCTACAATCGTCCAAAAGGCATTGAGATGCTTATCGTTGACATTTGATGCGAAAGTCTCTACCATTGAAGAAATGAAAGATCTGGATAAATTAAAGATGGATGAACTGCACGGAATCCTCACAGCATATGCAATGAGGACTGAATCCGAAAGACCATCAAAGAGAGAAGCAGCGTTCAAAGCATCAAAGAAGGAGAAAGTCAAGGAACCTGAGCCAAGCAATAGCTCAAGCAGCGAAGAAGATGAAAAGGAGGCTCTATTCATTCGAAAGCTAATGAAAGGGTCGAACAAATACAAAGGTAAGTTACCATTCAAATGTTTTAATTGCGATAAGATTGGTCATTTTGCAACTAAGTGCCCGGATAAAGACAAAAGTGATGAACAGGAGAGCAAACCAAAATTCAATAAGGGATTCAAGCAAAATAAAGACAATAAGCGATTTGGGAAACAAAAGAAAAGCTTATACTCTAGGAGGAACTATAGCTCATCCGAGGAAAGTGGAGCTACTGATTCTGACAATGATGATGAGGAAACATTGTCCATGACCATAGAAGACAATGCTTCCACAAGCAAAAACAACTCTGAGGAAGAAGAAAACGAAGGCGAGGTAAATCTTGAAGATTTATCTGAGCTTTAAGAGAGATAAAAGATCTTAAGAAAAAAAACATGAAACAAAAGCTTCTGATTCAGAATCATAAAAAAAAGAGTCAGGACTTAGAAGCCAAAATATCACAAGGTCTTGACGAATCAAAGAAGATAATTGCTGATCTAAAAGTCCAAATTCAAGAAGCAAACAAAATTGAAGAAGATCTAATAGATCAGCTAAAGAAGGAGAAGACTGTGAAAGGTATGAATCTGAGATTGTTATTTTAAAAAGCGATCTAGAAAAGGCGAATTCTAAAACAGCAAGTGAATTGAAATCTAAGAAAAGCACCCAAGTTTTGAATAAGATTCTGGAGTGTCAAAGATCACCATCTAACAAGTCAGGCAATGGGTATGAGAAGGAAAAAGAGAAAGCTAAGAGCTATGCTGAAACTCTTAAGGAACCTGTGAAAAAGGGGACCAAGAAGGAAGAAGGCTAGAATACAACAACCAGCTCTATCAACAAAGAAAGCAAAGGGGAACAAAACTTTAGGAGACCACTTGCTCCAAGATATGCAAATAAAACCAGGTTTGGTAATTATTTTGATGGATATTGTTATTATTGCAATCATTTTGGTCATAAGAAATTAGATTGTAGAAAGAGAGCCAAGGATATTGAAGTCAAGAGTAGAAACCAAGGAACCTATGGAGCTTCGAACAGAAGCTACAATTCATTTGCTCCCCTATCAAATTTTGATGAAGAAGCTATAGTCTGTTACAAGTACAACAACTATGGACATATAGCACGCTATTGTAGAAGTGTTTTCGAATCTGTAAGACAAAATCAGAAGTTTAAGGCTACAGTGATAAATAAAAGAGAACCAACAAAGACCTGGAAGAAGAAGCAAGAAGAATCCATGATCATTCAAACAACATTCCATGCTAGAGATGAAGGACAACAATGGTTCACTGATAGTGGATGTTCAACACACATGACTGGGAATTAAAGCAAATTTACCTTGTTAAAAAGGGTCAATGAAGGCACGGTGAAGTTCGAAGACAACACTACATCTAGAATAACAAGAAAATGTACGCTTATTTTTGATAATGGAACGACTAAAAAAGAGAATGTGTTATATGTGGAAGGGTTAAAGCATAATCTTCTAAGTGTTAGCCAAATGTGTGATCAAGGACACACACTCAAGTTCTTTGCTGAAGGTTGTGAGATCAAAAAAAGAGACACGGTAGAACTAATTGCAAATACTCACAGTATAACAAACAATCTATACATGCTTACAGGAGTCAAAGGAGATAAGTGTTGTCTAAGTCAAGTTGAAGAAAGTTGGCTATGGCACAGAAGAATGGGCCATATAAATTTTGATAACCTTGTGTATATTAGCAAGAAGCAAGCTATAAGGGACATTCCAAAGATAACAAAGCCATCAAGCACGCTTTGTAAGCAATGCCAGCATGGAAAGCAAACCAGGACAAGATTCAAAACAAAGGAATATTCCACCATGAAGAAATTAGAGCTCATTCTTACAAATCTGTGTGGACCCACCAAAACGCAAAGTATACAAGGTGAGAGGTATTTTATGCTGCTAATTGATGATTACACTAGAATGACATGGGTTGCGTTTCTAAGAGAAAAGTCTTAGGCCTTTAGCAAATTCAAAGCATTTAAAGCGTTAATTGAAAATGAAACCAGCTTAAGGATCAAATGCTTACGGGTAGATAGAGAAGGTGAGTTCATGTCAAATGAATTCATTGAGTATTGTGAAGACCATGGGATAAAACGAAAGTACTCAACTGCAAGAACCCCACAGCAAAATGGGGTAGTAGAACGAAAGAACAGAACTGTCCAAGAAATGGCTAGGACAATGTTGAACGAATCCAAGTTATCATACAAATATTGGAGAGAAGAAGTCCACACAATTGTATATATCCTAAATAGAGGGCAGATCAGAGTCAACAATGACAAGACCCCATATGAGTTATGGACGGGAAGACCAACTTCCGTCAAATATTTCAAAGTATTTGGAAGTAGGTGCTCGATTAAGAGGACCGAAGATGATTTGGAGAAATTTGACTCAAGAGCCAAGGAAGGAATTTTTCTCGGATATCCCATCAAGAGCAAGGCATGCAAATGCTACAACAAGAGAACGCAAACTATTGTAGAAAGTGCCAGTGTCAAAGTAGATGAAACTGGAACTCAGAAGGCAAGTGATCCATTAGACGAACAAGATATCATTGAAGAAGATGTTGAAGTAGAGAAGATGGATGAAGATGAACGACAAGACACCAAGGCACCATCTCATTTCATTCATAAGAACCATGCCGAAAGCCAAATCATTGGTAATATACATGCTAGAGTATAGACCAGAAGAAGGATTGTAAGAAATTATGAACAAGTAAATTTTTCTTTGTTATCTAAAATACAACCTAAGAATTTTTCAGAAGCGAGCCATGATGAACATTGGGTAAAAGCAATGGAAGAAGAGCTAAACCAAATTGAGAAGAATGAGATGTGGGAGCTGGTAACTAGACCGAAGGATCAGAATGTGATCGGCACCAAATGGGTATACAGGAACACACTAAATGAAGATGGTCAAGTGACGTGAAACAAGCCTCAAATGGTATGCAAAGGATATGCTCAAATCGAAGGTATTGACATTGAAGAAACCTTCGCTCCCGTGGAAAGATTAGAGGCAATCAAAATGTTTCTTGCTTATGTTGTTTTCAAGAACTTCAAGGTATATCAAATGGATGTAAAATCTGGTTTTTTGAATGGTAAATTAAAAGAGGAAGTGTACATCGAACAGCCAAAAGAATTCCTTCTATCAGAAGATAGCAAATATGTATGCAAATTGAAGAAAGCCTTGTATGGATTGAAGCAAGCCCCCAGAGCTTGGTATTCAAGACCTGACAAGTATCTACAAGACCAGGGATTCAAGAGAGGATTTGTCAACAGCAATTTGTACATCAAAACTGAAGGTGAGCATCAGTTAATTGTAGTTTATGTTCATGATATAATCTTTGGAAGAGATAGTGAGAAGTTGTCCAAAGAATTCGTCGAAGACATGCAGAAGGAATTTGAGATGTCCATGCTTGGTGAGCTATCATTTTTTCTTGGACTGCAAATATCTCAGTCCAGTAAAAGAATATTCATCTCCCAAACCAAGTATGCTAAAGAAATATTGAAGAAATTTGGAATGAAAAACTGTGCATCGGTGGCACGCCTATGGCTACAGGAAACAAGTTGAGTAGGGATGATGAATCGCCGAATACAGATCAGTCCCTCTACAAATCAATGATTGGCAGTGTTTTATACATAACAGAATCCAAGCCGGATATCATGCAAGTAGTGGACATGGTAGCACACTATCAGGCAGCTCCTAAAGAAACACATGTGCAAGTGGTGAAGCGGATATTCGGATATCTAAAGGGGACCCTGGACTATGGATTGTGGTATCCTATAGGGAAGGATCTCACTTTGGTAGCATATACAGACTCATACTGGGCAGGATGCCTAGATGACAAAAAGTACAAGCAAAAGAGCATTTTTCCTTGGAGATAGCCTAGTGTCTTGGCTAAGTAAAAAGCATAATTCATTTTCCTTATCCACAACAAAGGCAAAGTACATAGAAGCAGTATTGTGTTACACTCAAATTCTTTTGATGAAGCAGACCCTTAAAGACATCAAGGTAGAATATGATCATCCAATTTCAATATACTGCGACAATACCAGTGCTATAAGCATCTCAAAGAATCCAGTGAAGCATTCCAGAACAAAGCACATTCCAATCAGATACCATTTCCTGAGAGAGCAAGTTGCAAAACAACAGGTAAACTTGGAATATATTGCCACTACAGAGCATATAGCAGACATTTTTACCAAGCCACTTCCAAAGGACACATTTGAATACCTACGTGAGCAGTTGGGAGTAATCTCTTTTGCTTCCTGCCACTGAAGGGAAGTATTGATTAAGGGGGAGCTAAGCATTGCATTATCTAGCTCCTAGGTAGTCCCTTTGCCATTGATGTCAAAGGGGGAGAAGTGCAGAAAGAGGGAGTCACAGAACATGGGAGCTACAGAAAAGAAGATTTCTAACAGAAGAAACAATACAGCAAGGGGGAGTAGATTCAGTGCGTGGTTGCCATCAATGACAAAGGGGGAGTTGTTAGAAATATTGTCATTGATGTCAAAGGATAATCGTGAATCTGATTGATGGCAAAGTATTTCGATACAAGAATTAAATTAAATAAAGAATATTTAATTTGATTGAGGTAATTAATCGTAAAAATAACGGTAATATCTTTGCAAGGAATCAAAGATAAATTGACTATGCTAACAGGCTTAAAGAGATAATTATGGCGAAGGTTTCAAGGCAGTTTTAAGTCTGAAATGGTCCGCAACCTTGGCCGACCTGATTTGGAGTATTGACCGTTTGAATGGACCTTTGAAGAGTCACAACCTTAATTTGTGGCTTTTCGTGGGTTATAAAAAAGTGCATAGCGAGTTAGCAAATTTGTAAGTTCGAAAGTGGTAGAAATAAAAGAAGAGCAAAAATATTTGAAAGCAGATTTTTGTGAGAATATTAAAAAGAAAAATCCAGCAAGTATAAGGCAAAGCATAGCAGCGAAAACACTCAAGTCTAGTTCGAATCGAAAAGAGATAAAGCAGTGTTCTATCATCCGTTGTGTTGACAACAAATCAAAGATAGAAGAGTGATTTTTGTGAGAAGGTTGGTGCCTTCGTTTTGAAGAGATTGGTGTCTCTCGCTGAGTTGGTGCTCGGCAAAAGGGGTTGGTGGTCCTGTAGGTTGGTGCCTACAAAATTGTTTTTGGGGTTGGTGCTCCAGTAGGTTGGTGCCTACAAATATTTAAATTGAGAAATATTTCTCCATGGTTTTCTCCCGAAAGGGTTTCCACATATATCTGGTGTCACTTTGCATTATGGTATCTTATGTTGTGATTTGATTGCTTTGAATATCTTTATTGGAATAAATAATTAAGTGTTAGAAAAGAAAAAAATATACAATACTAATTCACCTCCTCTCAATGTTAGCCTGTGCTCCATAGTCACAAGGTTCGGCCGAATCTCGGCCAAATCCGGAACGATCCGCATTTTTTCGGTCGTCCGGATTAATCCGCCGGGTTCGGGCCGTTTTATTATTAAAAAATAAATATTTTAAAAAGACTTTCACAGAACCCTAAAAAATGCGGCCTCGTCTCCCTCGCGAACCCTAAAAAGCGCGATTTCGAGCAACAAAAGATTGAAAGAAGTGAGAGACTGAGTGTAGTAAGCGCGGCAGAAGATTGAAAGCAGTGCGCGCGCGGCAGAAGATTGAAAGCTTTTTGCGGCTGAGCCGCTGAATGAGGGAGCCCGGCGACGTCCGACAAGCCGCTGAGCGGCTGAACGAGGGAGCCCGAAGACATCCAACGAGTGGCTGAGCCGCTGAGCAAAAGGCCGAATCACACCAGTCGTGACCGTCGCCTGGAGGTAGCCAGGAAGGGTCTGTTCTCCGCTGTTTAGCATTAGGGTTTACCAGTTTATGATTGCCGCATTTAGCTTTAGGTTTACCGTTTAACTTTATGTTATTATTATAATTATTTAATATTTTTTATTATTTTATTTTTATTTTTATTAATATATTTTAAATTATTTATTTCATATTTTACATTTTTTTATTATTACGAAATACTAAATATATTATTTAATATTTATTTTTATATTTAATATTATTTATTTTGTATTAATATTTTTCATTTATAATTAATAAAATATAAATGTAAATAGCATTTTTATTTTATATTATTAATTTTAAATATTTTTAATTTTTTTTAAATTTAAATTTTATTAAATATTTTTAATACAAATATGATTTATATTTTATAATCTTAATATTAAAAAATTTATTTTTTATTTTTTTAACTTGTATTATATATCTTTATAATAAATTTAAACTATATTTAGGTTTATATTTTATAAATTATAATTATAATGAATATATTTATTTTTATATATATTTTAAAATCTAAATTTTATTATATAATATTTAGTTATTTAGATTTATCTTTTATAAATTATAATTATAATAAATATTTTTATTTTTTGTATTTTTTAAAATTTATATTTTATTATATAATATTTATATTTATCTTTTATAGATTATAATTAATATATATATATATATATATTTCAAATTTAAATTTTATTATATAAGTCATACTCAGATTTTATTTATATTATACAAGTCATTATTTTATTTTATATTATATTTTGCTATCTTTTAATGTAATTCAATTTTGAAACTCATGCATTTCTCAATTTTGCAAGTGTCAAATTAATGTTCATTCTTTAGTAGACTTAAATATTTTGCATTTATACATACATACATACATATATATATATATATATATATAACCGAATTTTTCCGGATTTTTTCCGAACCTTTTCAAAAAATTCCGGATTCCGCATTTTTTCCCCCTTCCGAACCTTTCCAGATTTCCGAACCTTGTGACTATGATGTGCTCAACAAAAATTGCCGATTAATATTAACTAAATCAAACCCTAACAGAAAATTCACAAATAACAATGAATTCAACGAATATATACCACACACGATCCACCAAAACAAAGTATAATAGTGTGGATGCCCTGATGGGTGACATCCAGGTCTGAAAATGAATATTGGCAACCCAAAAACACTAAATAGGGTGACTCCTAGGTACAACCATGAATAGTGATATCATTGTTAGTTATACTCAAGTACCTCTGTAATCCCTCTTCAAACTCTATACCCTCGCTGAAAAAATGACGTCCCTACTGAATGGGCCTCTAAACTTGGTTTTCCTCTAAAACTTGTAACACAAACATAATTCTAGGGTGGAATCCTCAACTGGGTATGAGGAATCTCATCCTCCTACCTACAAATCCGGGGGTTTTCATCCTTGGATGTAGAGCTGAAATTGCAAGTTTTTCCTCTGGAAAAAAGTTGTTGGTTTTTGTTCGGGTATTTGAATAATCCTTTCTTTTTCACCCAATTATTTTATTATTCAATTTTCCATTCCAACCCTAAAAGAAATTAATATTTTTTTATTTAAATATTTACATTTTTTCAACTTATAAATATTAATTACTTTTTGGCCATGTATCCAATATTTACTTTTGGCTTCATTCAATAATAATAAATTAATTGTTCTTTTCCAAAGTTATAACTTAAAGTACATTTTTTAGACAACTTAATAGATTATTATTAGATTATTTTCCTTTTAAATCCCCTCCTTTAGCCTAAGGGAAATAAAGATAGGCTACGATTCCTCTGATTTCATTAATTCAAGAAAGGGGACATTACAGATGGGGAGAGGACAAGTGAAGAGAAGATCTACGGGGAAGAAGACATGAGTACATGCATGATATGCAGGCATAAGCAGAGTCATGAGATTCGTATGGAATAAACGCTAACAAAAAATGTATTCATCTATTGTCTTTCATTATTCTCGCCAGGAATAGACATGAACCATGCCAAAATGATTAACAAGAGAAAAGGTCAACCTTTTTGGTAAAAGGATGAAGGAACCCCTTTTTTATAAGCTTTGTGATAATTTCTTCTGGATCCCTAATATAGCGGATTTTTCCTCCAAAAACTAATTTATCGTCCTCTAGCCATCTCTCAATGTCTCTTTGAACAACTAACCATCTTAACATTTTGTAGATCCCGACAACAGAACCATTGTTAGTAGTGGTCCCTAAAAAGCCTCGTCAGGACATGCTAATTGTTGTAGTCTATCGCATTTACTTCAATACTCGCAAGGTATCAACCATTGAATCGAAACCTCTGCAATATACATTCAATTCTAAATTTCAAACATGTTTTACACATTCATTTGTTACTATGAAATAGACCCAAGTCAAGACACTAGAAAGAAACATATACTTGCTCTAAATGAAGAACACACACTGAGTCTTGTGAATTAGATTCATATATTTAGCAAAGTATACAAGCCAAGGATACATTGGATACATTATGTGCAAAGTAATACAATTGCTTTCTAAACTATCTATAAAACAGCTTAACTAACTCTTCTGCAATGTGAAACATACCATATTTATAGTCTTCAAGACCCTTTAGCTTATTGACTATTTGTTTCTCCTTCTTAGTAGACGTTCAACCTTCCATTTGCCTTATCCATTTACAATATCGGTTTAAAAACATACACATATTGCAGCTAGTAATATACAAATTACTTAGGAGTTACTAGTCACAATCCCCTATTAATAGAAACATAGATAGAAGTATCCTTCATTGCATTTGTCAATGTTGGGGCTAACTAGAGAATTTGAGTTGGTTGGAGTCCCAAATTAATGAGCCAAGTATACCAACGAGAACATTTATGAATGTCAACGAACACTCATCCTTCTAAATGCATATTGGGGCCAATTGTCCTCCATCCTAAACCTAATCGATTTTTATTACTAACATGGAGTGATTAATTTGCATGGGCAAGCTAGCCAAGGTCGTTCTTTCATATTACTTGACTAGCTTAATGGTAAAAAGTAATAAATATGAATAGTTTTTGTCCACTTCGAAGTAGTGAGTATTTCTATAAGAAGCTAGATCTCTGTCAAGATTTGTATTTCATTGCCCACTTAAATTTCTAATATTAACCCCCCACAAAAGCGGCATAAAACTATAGCAAATTTGTTAACTCGCTTAACATCATTCCTACCTCATCAAACTCAATAACGTTAGTAGTTTCCTAAAATGTTGGAACAAGAGCATAACACTTGGATGTGATCCTTCAACAAGCCATAGGCCTTCCAATCATCTAGGTATATATCTAACTAAATCATGATCAATTTCTCTAAAAACATTAATCGAGATCCTAGACACTAACACTAATGTGTTCTTCAGTCCAAACAACCTAGCATTCAACATAAAATACCCCCATTTTGTAGGTAACGTTGTTTTGGGCATGTCCTTTCAGCAATTTTGACTACCCTAAAAATGCATCAATAAATGAAGTCTCCCTTCCAGTCACACTCTTTGAAACTTCTTCACTAAATTATGTAGGAAATGGATCATAGACACAAGCCTTATTCACATCCCTGAAATCAGCATATATTCTTATCTCCCTTGTTTTCGGCTTTTGGATCACCATGGGACTAATCCAATCAACATTTTATGTTGGAGATATCAATCTCGCGTCAAGCATCTTGTCCAGCTCTTTCTTGACTTAAAATTTTATATTCAGATCAAGTCTATAATGTCTTTTCTTAACTTGTTTGACACCATCCCTTAGTACAATCTTCTTTGTTCCCATCTCTTCCTTAATGCTTTCAGGGCCTTACAACATTTGGGAAAGATATACACATGTTCCTTCGGATATTCAACTATTTCCCTCACTTCCTCTTCAAACTAGTAATCTTCGATCTTTGATATTCTTGGTTCGTAAGTACCAATTTTAACTAACATGATCTTCAAAGGTAGGTAGAAGTATTGTGTCTTTTTGATAGTCATGACTTTCCAGGACTTCTCTTTCCCCTTCTACCTCACTAGTGCCTTGGATTTTCTTCATCTCCCTCCCCCTTAAGGTTGTGACATTTAAGATATACATCATCACATAGCCTTGCAATGAAGACACATATTTGTTCCCAATCATCTGCTGACCTCACATTGTACTTCTTTTACTTCCAGAAAAGATCTACATTGCCTTATCATTTAACAAGAACAGAAATTGTCTAATCACTTTGAAGACTTGGAGTAACTTGTCATAAGGAACCTAAACGTTGAATGTCCAATAGAAATCTTGCATAAACTGTTAGTCTTGGACTTACAAATATCTTCCCTAAAGTGGGAGGTCAGGGTTGAGGGAATTGATTGTCCTAAATCTATTGACTTTGTTGATATTTTTGGATATGGTTTGATTTTTGTTGGTTTCCATTCCAGTTATTATTACCTCATTACCTAGGTCGGCCATTATCGGCACTTATGCTTCTTTCCGTTTCCTCAATATCTTCTATAGCCGCTTGTGCTTCAATATCTTCCATTTGATTTGATTTGAACTAATTGGAGTCGAAGGAGTACCTAACTCTTATTCTGAATTTTCTTCTTCAGCACCATCTTTTGGAAGATCTAGCTCTTCTCTTTAATGGTTTGTTGCTGCTACTCTTTGTTCTACAACTAGCTTAATGTCTAAGACATATTGGTCTCCATTCCTCCCGTGGTAGTCTTGACCACATTTTCTGGTTTTCTAGGTTTTATGTTTTTACTGTATATTCTATATTCTGTATATTGAACTTCCTCCATTGACACCATCATTGCAAGTGCTTTCTTCTTTACTTCCGTCTTCTTTTAAAGATTAACTCTCAACCTTGTTTTTGCAGTGTCTCTCATCAATTTTTGCTCTGCCTCTTTTTAGATTTTCTCCTATTCTCTCTATCCTTGTCTTTTCTCTCCTCTTCTCTATAACGCCCCCTTCTTCCTTCACAGCCCCTTGTTCTAACTACTTTTTCATCACCGATCGGCCCATTTCTTGGCTCCATCCCTAGGTTCCTGAATCCCCTTGAAAGTAATGTTTGCAGTTGGGACAAATTCCTTTTTTCAATATAAAGCATTTTCAACAATAGAGGGACACCCAATAAGAACCATTTTCTAGCACCCTACACAAGTTCTTCCTATTTGGCATCAAAACACTCTTTGGAATGCCCACTGCACAATATAACTATCCAAGGTGATCTTGAACCAATATTAAATCGTTTTGCTCCAACATTTGTCGATGTTTTCCATTCAGTGGATTTTCTTCTTACTCCCAAGTTATAGGTTGTTTCAATAAATATCTTGAAGACAAATAGTTTCTCCTCAACACCCACAAATGCAAAACATGTGCAAACTCAACCCAAAACTCTTTATTTTCAATTTGGAAAAAACAAATTATTGCTTGATGATATGGTCTTCTTGTGTGTCCAACCTCACGTTTCATAAATCTCTTCAACTTTAATTCTCACTAACCTTCCTCTTTAAACAAGGATAACAATAGTAAATTGGGTACTCCAACCTGGTTATTCCCGACAAAGAACCAAATGTCGGCTGGAAAACTACCACAACTAATTTGATACCCACCTTATAGGTTCTATCCCAAAATAAGCATGACTAATTTTATCTCCCAACTCAAACCTTTATAAAATTGAGAAAGGGGTGCTATATTCAATCACACTACTTGGACTAATTCTTATTACTTCGTTAACACATTATTCCATTCCATCTCAATTATTTTGCTAAAGCTTTATTAAAACACCCTATAGGCGCAACAATACAAAAACAAGAAGAAAGGAGCATGTCATATGTTATTCATTAGAACCATAAATCATAACTAAACATACTACAAGGGACACAATAGATTGGTGTTAAATCACATTACTTCATGTGATACAATATTCATCAAAATCTACCATGTTCTCATATACAATTTTATACTTGAATACTAATTATGTTTATGTATCTTTGTATCATTTACATTGGATTTATCATATATATATATATATATATATATATATATATATATATATATATAAAATAAAAGGTCGTGTCAATTTGTTTGCATAGTAAATCTTGTTAAAACATTATTAGCATGATAATGCAACCCATATAACGTGGGGCTCCACGTGTCAACAAGTTGACACTTCCTTTCCTAGGACAAGTGTCAACAAGTTTACACTTCCTTTCCTAGGACAGGCGTCAACAAGTTTACACTTCCTTTCCTAGTACAAGTGTCAAGTTGGAAGTATTAGTATCAACTGCAACTAGAACATTTTAAACAATGAAATATCCTTCCAACATTTAAATAATAAGAACGATCGTCATTAATGCTACTATACTTTCCTATTGATGAAATCCTTGGTAAAGATAACCTGTGATGACAACAAATGGTTTGAAATTCTTGATAGGCCATCAATCTTTGGATTAGTCCCAATCGAGGAAACACGTAGGATTAGAAAAATCATAGTTACCAAGGGAGATGGGAGTACGCGGACAGAGATGCCATTCAAATCAAGGTACGTGAGTAAATGAATAAGGGTATGACTATATTGTATACAAACATTTTTATCAAATAATGTGGGTATTGAGACAAGTACGTGATCCTTGTCCCTATATTGGAGTTTCTTGGTGACTATGAGAAAAATCCTTAACAAGGATAGCATGTAGGGATATCTCTATAAACCTTTAATTTGAAACATGGATAGATCAATGCTTCCTTGCACTTGTTAATATTTTGGATAGACATAGCAGATGAGATCAATGGAACCAATGTTACGCGGGCATGCATCCCCTACATTTTAGTCACATACCGAATGTTTCACGTCCTTGGCAGCTTGGAGGGGATGTTCCCAAATGTTTTTTACTTTTTTTTAAAAAAAATTGACACTTTTACATTAAAACAGAATCCCCTCCCAAAAAAAATGTTATTTTTACAAAAATATTGAACTCTAATCCCGATTGTGCCATGAAAAACATTAAATAAATTTCAATCCCTAAACTTCATTGAATAAAGTTAAAATATTTAAATACATAGTTACCTAAGTCTCATGCACAAGAGGACAGGGTGCCAGGATTTCCAAGAAGGCAAAAAATATCCCATATTTTGGGGATGGCAAGGGGACGGCTGTTAAAATAATAATTTTTTTTTTTTTTTTTTTTTTTTGGAAAGATACTACATATATTAACAAAAAACATGTATGGTCCAAGGCACGGGCATCTCTAATCAGCATAGTTCCTTTAGCAAGGAGCTGATGGCATAGCTTGTCCCTCCACATAGAACAAAAGGCAAACTGACAGTTGTCCTCATGAGCAAAGACATTCTTGCACCTTATTTTCCAAAGAATAAATAAGGTCAAGACCCTCAAACAATGCCATATCCCAATAAACGTTAGACGAACCTAAGAGCAACAGTCACCAAACAAAGCAGATTGCCAATGAAACCTGCTCTGAAGCAATGTTGAATTTAGATCCTCAAGGTACTGTTGACAATTCTTCCACAGGTCAGATTGTCTCTTGCCATTCGGAAAGTTCACGTCTCTAGCCAAGGAAGAAATAATACATTGGGTAGATGTAGACCAATTGATATAACTCATTTGCAAAGGCCTTGGCTCCAACAGGATTTCCTTCGGACAAAGAAGGCTTGATTTAACATAGCTTCGGAAAAGTTCAAAGGACATAAGTCCACGGGAAATTAGCCAAGAATAAAGACCAAGGAGGAGCCAGAAAATCAAAAGGGCAAGGTTAGAAATTGCACAAAGCAAAGGAAAACAAAGGAAGGAAGATATCCTTCGGACTTTTTGTCCGAAGGAATACTTCGGAGAATTTGTAAACAGAGAAGCCGCAGCCGGAAAATCCGAGAAAAAATAAAAGTCTGCAGGAAAACATAAAGTCCGAAGGAATAAGGACATCTACAAAAAACCCGGGTGCCCTACAAAAAGCCCGGGTGCCCTACAAAAAGCCCGGGTGTCGTACAATTTTTCCGAAAAGCCATTTCTAAGAGACACAAGCCCTTGCAGAGGGCACTTGATTGGTGACAAGGCCTTTGCGACTTTTCCCAAGGGCACAGAGGAAGGACACAAGCCCTTGCAGAGGGCACTTGGTCGGTGGCAAGACATTTGCGTTTTTTCCGAAGGGCATTCTGCCGGTGGTAAAGACAAAGACAAAGGACTAATTCCTTCAGAGTTTTTATCCGAAGGAATTCAAGACAAAGAAAAACCCGTGGAAAAAAGTCCAAAGGCAAAAGAGAAAACAAAGGAAGGATATCCTTCGGAAAAAAGTCTGAAGGAATTCCTTCAGACTTTTTGTCTGAAGGATTACTTCGGGAAAAGTGCAAATGGAAAAAACCCATAGGAAAAATACCGCAAAACTTCAAAGGATACAAAGCCTGTGGGAAAAGTGACAAGGACAATTCAAGCGGACAATTTGTTCGAAGGAAATCCTTCGGAGGGTTTGAAAAGGCAAGGTCCGAGCACAGATAAGCCAAGGAACAAATAAAGACAATTCCCGTGAGACATTTTGTCCGTGGGAAAGTGAAGTGTAAATAAGCTGAGACAAAATACATGCAAAGGGAAAGTCTGTGATATAGCATAGACCAAACAAAAGACATTGACAAAGACCAAGGAAGTAATTCCTTCGGGCAGATTGTCCGAAGGAATTCCTTCGGAAGATTTGCCGTGGGAAAGTGAAAAAACGAAAGCCCGAGGCAAATACATAACATGGGCAGAAAATAATCCAAAGCAAACGACCAAACATGAAAAGACCGCAAAATAGACAGATCTGAAGAAATAAAATGACAAAGGAAAAACCAAGGGAAAAGATAGAGACAAAACAGCCAATGAACGCGTTCTACAACATGCAAACTGCCATAAACAAACTTAGACACATCCGAGGCACGCGTGAACATGCCAAAAAAAAATTAAGAATATTGGTTTTTATCTATAGTTGACCTATAGTCAAAGACTGCCGTAAAAGGCATGAAAAATAATAAACGCGGGGGCTTAAATCATTCAAAAGGCATGCGGCGAATTCCAAATGTTCTAACTCAACATCCAGCGGTTCAAGTCTGAGTGCTAATTTTAGTCTCCGTGGATTCCATGCAAGCAAGGGTTGTTTATAGTGGACTAGTCAAAGCTTCAGTTGACTGGTTGTTGAAGTCAATTTTATCTTCAAACTTTCCAACTCAGCCTTTCAAATGTTCCAACTCAGCCTTTCAAACGTTCCAACTCAGCCTTTCAAACATTCCAGCTCGGCTTCCAACTGATCAAGTCAGAGTTCTAAAATTGACATTGGCGTTGGATTTCATGCATACTATTGTCATCTCATACTTCCAGCGGCTCATGAAGAAGCTAAAATTGACATTGGCATGGATTTCCATGCAAAGAGAGGTGGGCATTTCAATAAACCCAGCCATCCACTTCCTCTAACGCCAAGGAGCTTCATGCAAAGACAAGTCCACTTCCTTTAGCGCCAAGGAGCTTCATGCAAAGACAAAGGGAAAACATATTTTATTGAAAGGCAAAGTCAATCTTGAATTAATCTAAGTTGATCTCCCTCTTCTATTTTTCAATGCCAATCTTTTGGCTTTTGTAATTCTCTATATTAATGGCTTTTCAGCCTTAGATTTTTTCATCCCTCTCTTGGCAAGACCAAACTCTGCCATTGGTGAGTTGTGTAACCTCTTCAATCAATAGAAGGACTGTACTTTCAAATTTCAAGTGCTGGCATAGTGTATATTCATTTAGCAATTTGCATATGTGGTAGATTTCTCTCCCTTCCCAAATTCTGATTTGTACCTAGTTGCTAGCTTATCGTATTATGTAGGTCATGTTAAGTGTTCTTTATGTATTTTGCTAACGTTGTAAGTGGATGTTAGGTGGCTGCAGAGTGTCTTGTATCAGACCTCTCTCCATCATTTTCTCTCATGTTTTGGTCATTGGATCGAACCTTCTCATGAAATACTTATGCATAGTGATCGATTGAAATCGAAGGTCTTCCTTTTCCCTTGTTTGTTAGTGTTCAGGGTTCCAAGTAGAGTGGATCAACGTTTTGGTGTATCATCGTTATTAGGTAGAATTTCCCTTTCAAGTTTCCTTCTCCCTTTTCCATGGTAGTCCGCAACGTAGAGTAGAGATCCTCATTGATACATCTTACAGGAACCAGCCTTCTCTGGAGGTTCTTCTCACCATTGAGGCACCCACCCTTGTGAGAAGATCCCATTGTTTCAACCGGATAGAGGATTGGCCATTTCATGCACGTCTTCGATTCAAGGTGCAGCTCCATGTTGACAACAGGTACCTCCAACACCGCCTCGCAAACTAGCACGCCCAAAAGATATGCTTCACAATCTCTAAGCAAAAGCAAACAGGACAAAGGCCATCAGAGAATCCACTCTTGGCCAGCCTGGCCTTGGATGGGACCTTGGTAGACAACCAACCACGCAAAAACTCTCAACTTATAGGAAAGCCGAAACGACCAAACACTATGAAGACGACAAATCCATCTATCCTCCTAGTTCATAGAGAGCCAACGAGCATTAAGGGGGGATAACAGATGTTTATGATGCGGTATCGAATACGTTCAATGGGAGTCGTATTGAAGCAGACGACCAAAGCACCACCTCCAATCCCTCCAAAGCGGACCAAGCATACCAAAATTCATTTTGAATAACTTTGATTCAAGAATTAGTCTTCTCAACTCCATGATCGAGGGACATGTTGGCCATTTCTTTTGGCCCACATACCAAAATTTTGACTGATTTAAAGAACTACGGACTCCGTCAGAAAATCTACGGACCCCATCAGAAGAACTATGGACTCCATCAGTAGAGCTGCTTTACTTAAATTGCCTTATAAGTTGAAAACAATGGAAAGTCCGAAGTAGTAAGCAGTGAGGTCTGAGAAGTCCAAAGTAGGCAAGTGTGGAAAACCCGATCCAGCAGAAGCCAAGTGCAAAATCTCATTTTTCAGCTAAGTCTTTACTTGCATTTTTTCGGACTTTTAGTGTCGGAATTCTTTCGGACTTTGTCCAAAAGAAAAGCCCTGAAAGCTTGTTTTCTTCGGAGAAGTGTCCAAGCAAGGTTTTCCGGAGGATCTTTTATTTAAGCAAAATGCCCTATACAACTTTCCCAAAAGGTGCATTTCTCAAGAAAGTGGTCCTTTTCATTTTTTCCAAAGGGCCATTTTTCACTTTTCCGAAAGGCACTTTCAAAAGAAATGGTCCTCTTCAAAATTTCCGAAAGGTACCTTTTCAACTTTTCTGAAGGGTATGTTCCTTTCGGAAGGGCCATTTCAAAAGTTCCGAAGGACTTTTCCGAAAGGGCGAGGCATTTTCTCCGAAGAAAGGACCATTACTTTTTTTCGAAGGGTTTGTTTGGATCTCCGAGGGGCAATGTGCAAAGGAAAGAATTCCTTCGGACTTTTGTCCAAAGGAAGTTTACCAAGGAAAAGGCCATTCGAAAATTTCTGAAGGGTAGAATCCCTTTGAAAAATGATCAATTACAAAACCCCGAAGGGTATCTGCCTTTCGGGAAGGATCATTTCAATAAAGCCGAAGGTTCATTTCCTTTCAGGGAGTCCAATTCAAGAAGGCCGAGGGCACATTCAAAAAGGGCAAAAGGATCATTGCAAAAGTCCGAAGGGTAGTTACCCTTCGGAAGAGGACACTTAGCAAATTTCCCAAGGGTACTTTCCCTTCGGAAAGGACACATGCACAAAGCCGAAAGACCAATTGTAAAGCAAAGGAAGTAGCCATTGGATTCAAATGACCCAGGAAAATTGTAGAAAAGAGTTCGAAGTGGCAAAAGAGAGTGACCTGAAGAAATAAGCAGGTAAGTAGTAAGGAGAACATCAAATAAAGAGGCGACACTTGTCAGGATTGCGTGGACCCAGATCGACGAAGCGAAATAAGTCAAATGGTCAGAGGATTTCAAGATTTGACATGTGGCAAGAAATGGAATGTGTCGACAAGTCAAGAGAAGGATCCAAGGGCTTGCAATTGATCATGCATTCGGATCCAACGGAGCAAATACACAAGTGGGGTCGGTGAAACCAAACAGATCAACGATATAAAGGACCAAACGACTAAGGCAAACGCAGCAAAAGTAAAGACAACTCAAGTTGAACCAAGATGACAACAAGAACCAGACCCCATCATTAAAGCTCTTGAAGAAAACAAAAGAGTTGTTCGCACCCACTTGTACAAAGTGGGTGAGCGACTTGAATGAAGACGTAGAGCCATGCTTCCGATCATGCCCTCGACAAGTTGTCGCTCAAAATAGGTTCGACCGTGACGCTGCCAAGTACACAAGTATGGGGGCCTTATCATGGCGACAAAGGAGAGTTGATGCATTCAGGGATTCGAGGAAGCTGCAAAAAAGATCTCGATCATTAATGACCCCCCCTCTCCGTCCTTTCACACAGGCCCCCTCTTCTCTCATCCCCTTTCTACTATATATACAGGCTTCTGGGCCTTAATAAGGATCCCTCAACTGGTGATAGAGGCACTCTGTCAAAATTTCCTTGTAACACTCTTGAATCAATACAAGATAACTTTCTGATTCCCGTTGAAGTAAGTGTGCATTATTGAAGTTTAACTTGTAGAATGTTTGTTTTTTCTCATCATCTGTGATTTCTCTACGCACCTCGCTTCAGTTTTCTTGGTTTCTTGCAGGTCGTGTGATGTGTTAGCCTTTGGTGCCTTTCTGAAGCGTTATGAGTCATAGTGTCTCTCCTGCAGACCTATTTCTTCCTGCCCTTCAAAATGCATCTTCCCCTTTGACCTCCACACAGCTACTCTGCTTGTAGCTTTGAAATAGGATCAGCTAGACTTGTCTCGTTTAAGTCCAGCAATAGTCACTAAGGTTCCCAATCTGAATGTGGATCATTCTCTTTTGGTGCATCACCTCCCTTAGCTTAGATTATCCTTTTTATGTTATCCTCCTATCCCTTATCATTAGTCAGCAATAGATTTTAGCGTGGGAAAAGAGCGCTGAAGTGAAACATCTGAGGAACTAGCCTCATTAAAAAGCCTAGAGGTTCAACCTCACGATGGGATACCCACAACCTGAGGTTGTCCCAACACTTGTAGCTAGGAGTGAGAGAGCCTGAGAAACTCTCCCACAAAGGGTGCAATTTTGGCCTACAACAGGACAATCAGAGGCAAGGAGACCAAATTCCTGAGCAAGGGCATGCCACTCCTTCTAAGAGCAAGCAACGGAGTCCCACAAGTCACCCCAGACGAAGATGCCCTTCTTGCTAAATCTATGAGCCTAATAGCGAGGCAGCTCCAAAACACAAGAGCCCTGCTCTTTCCAACTCCTTATAGGACGGCGCGCTAAATCCCATCGTACTCTACTACCCTCCCAATGCCAACAAACCAAAGCAACAACTTTCCAGGATGACCAAATGCTTCTAAAAATGAGGGAGCCCAACATCCAAAATAGACGAGGCAAAGAAAGAATATCAAATAAACCAAAGGCTCCTCGGACCTTACCAACATGTTGTGCGATGATCAACCGATGCCGAAACAAGATTTGCCAAGATGCAGAACCCTCATCATCTGACACCACACAAACCACTTGGTTGCAAGGATGCTACCCTGGGTGGCAACATCAATCAGCCCCAAGCCCCCTTTGTCCTTCGGCATGGTGCAAACCTCTGTATTAAAACCTACAAGTAACCACTGAGTATCTGTAGAAAACCCGGTTTTTTTGGCAAAATAGGTAATTGCAAAACTTACCATGGGCCATGTAGTACCCTAAAACCTGCGGTTAACTACGAGTAACTAACCGCGGTTACTCGCCATTAACCGCAAGTTTTAGGGCATTACTCGACCCTGACCCGAGTATAGGGTCAACATAACGAAAAAAATTTAAAAAAATGTCATTTGCATTCCTTTTCGTCACGATTTTTGCCTTTGTGTCTAAATTTATTTTTATGTTGGTTGACCGCCTTTTGTCGCCGCATATCAGGGTTTGATCGTCGTTCATCAAGAGTTTGTCAGTTTGATCGTTGTTTGTAAAATTGTGTAAGCTCGAACCTCAAACTGCAGCTAAAACTGTGTTTTGCTTCAAAATTCTTGTCGTTTGAGCCTTGAGTGACGAGTTTGAGTTATTTGGAAGTTTGAACAATGAGTGATGAGTAGCATGATGAGTATAGGGCTCGACCAGTGAGCGTTCCACAGGATTTCAAAGTTTCAAGTGAGACATTAATGCACAAGCCACAAACACTATGATCTAGGATTTCAACTATCACAGTGTGTAACAGGATTATGTGGATTGTTAGAGAATTTAATAGGGATTTCTTCAGCAGTAGGAATGAACATGGTGCATGAAGTAACAAGGGCTTCCATGGTGGTGTAAATTGTAAAGTTTCGACTTAAAGTTTGAGTAGATTGTGTTACAATGTCTACTATTATTATTTTTTTGCTATTATTGTATGTTATATGGTAGTATGCTAACTACCCATTGACTATTTGAGCTCGAAGTCAAACTGCTTGCTGCCAAGTGCCAACAAAAATTTATTGTAATTGGTCCCCATCCTACACATTACTCATTAATTCATTTGCTTGTAATTGCTTGCTAATGGAGGAGTTTACTTGAATATATTTGAAGGAGATCTAGGTTAGTTTATTTGGGCTAATGGAGGAGTTCTAAGTCTAACAACAGACTATAACATGTGGGTTTTAATACAACGCAGTTGATAGTAAGTTGCCATTGATCATTCATCATAATATCATATTACATCATATTGGTAGGTTGTTGTTAAGGAAGTGATATCACAATAATACATCAGTGATCAGCCAAATATCTGTTTTAGAAACCAAAATAGAATCCAAAGGTGAGGTGACATCAACTTCAAAGCAACTTCAAAATGGAATTCACTTCCTAGAGGCCTAGGAAGTTTGATGACCCAACATGGAAACATTGCTATGACGACCTAGAGAACAACTCTATCGTATGCAATTATTGTGGGTTTAATATGCGTGCAAGGGTCAATCGCCTCAAATACCACATATCACGAATTCCAAGCAATGATGTGCGGCTATACGACAAAGCACCACTTGAGGCTAAAAGAGCGATGGTTGTCCTAGCAACATATGAGGGGGGAAAGGGACGGTTGATGAACTTGCAATCGTGCCAAATCGGGGGCAGCAAGAGTTGAATCTAATGAGTTTGAATCCTCTAGTTCTTATGTTGCCCAAAGGGTAGTCGGGAACGGGGCTCACCTAGTGGAGACAGTTCAAGTTCACCTTCATAGGGCTTTTTTGTTCCTCGAAATACCCTTGGGGCACAACATTCACTTGATGGTATAACTTGGAACAAAAAATTACAAAACGAGGCAAGGGTGGTTGTGACAAACTTCTAGTACTACAACAACATCCCATTCAATGAAGCAAAAAGCCCGTACTAGGAGAATTTGGTAATTGTTTTGACCGTTGCTGGGAAGGGGTTCAAAGCCCCTCCTCATGACTTAAGAGGCCCAATGTCAGAATATGCTATTAAAAATCCAAAAATTATTGTAGATGAGCAATAGAGAACATGGCATAAAAAGGGTTGCAGCATTGTCTGATGGGTGGATGGATGAAAGGAACCGCACCTCAATTAATTTTATAGTGGCTTCAAGTGGGTAGTTGGGGTTCTTGAAGTCAATTGATGCCTCCAACAAAGTGAAAAATGCAAACACTTTGTGTGATATGTTGGATGAGGGTCATGGAAGTGGGTGTGGAGAACGTCGTCCAAATTGTGACCGACAATGCAACAACATATGTAGTAGCAGGAAAACTTTTTGACGAGAAACACCCATCACTTTTTTAGAGCCCATTCTCAACCCATTTCATTGATCTCCTACTTGAAGACATAGAAAAAATGACATAGGTGAAAAATGTGGTCGAAGAGGTGAGGAATATCACAAATTACATCTACAATCATCCTTGGGTGTTGAGCTTGATGATAAAGCACACCAATGAAAGGGAGCTTGTGCGATCGGGAGCCACACAATTTGCCACAAACTTCATCACATTGCAAAGCATTGCGGCCTCGCTAACATCTCTTCAGCAGATGTTTGTGAGCACACAATGGTTGGAGTCTCCCTATAGCAAGAAGGCTGAAGGGGAAAGTGTCATGGAGACCGTTATTGATAATGTGTTTGCAAAGACCATAGATGAGCTTATCAAGCTAATTTTAGACTTAACTATTTTTTATCTATCATTTATTTATTTTAAAAAAACGCTCAAATTTATCTTAATTTTAATTTTAAAATTATACGTTATTTGCTTTTAGGTGTCAGAGCCTCTGGTTAGAGTTCTATGGTTGGCAGATAGATAAAAGAATCTGATGGGTATTTGTATGAAGCCAATGATGGGGCCAAGGAGATCATAGTAAATTATTATAGGCAAAATAAAAAAAAATGTGCCTATTTGGCGTCTAATTGATTGTAGTAGATGGAACAAGCAGCTCCACCAACATATACATGCAACAGCGTACTACTTGAACCCCAAGTTTTTCTTTGCGGATTCATTTAGGGCCGATGTGAAGATCATGGATGGCCTAAACACATGCATAGAGAGGATGATCCCTGATAAAACCATTAGAGACATAATTGTGGATGAGCTGCAGATTTACAAGACTGCAGAGGGGAGGCTCTTTTCTTCACGTCTATGCATCCGAAGGAGAATGAGCCATCAACCAAGTAAAAAACAAATTCAAATTCAGTCCTTTGATTGTAGTGTCGTTATTCCATTATAAATGAATGCCTAGTTGACTTACAAAGTTATAAATGTCTTATTTGCAAATTTGTGTGGAAATATTATAATGCAAGAACACCTAATCTTAAGAAATTAGCCATCTACATTTTGTCCCAACAATGTAGTGCTTTTGGATGAGAAAGAGATTGGAGCATGTTTGAGGCCATTCACACAAAAAAGCGCAATACGTTGACAACACAACGCCTCAATGACCTTGTCTTTGTGTGGTACAATCTTCATCTTCATGTGAGACAAGTGGAAGGAAAAGATAATCACGAGGCAATTGACTTGTATGATATTGATCCATACTCAAAGTCGATCGTTAAGTATGAGGATGTGCAGCAAGAACCCATGTTTATTGAGGAGGTTGCAAATTTAGAGAGGGAAGCAAAATAAGTTATAGCAACAGGGGGAAGCAAAGGCACTGCAAGGGGTTGGTGAGGATCTGGATGATGTGTTTGTGGATGATGTTCCAGAGGAGAAATCTTTACCTTCCACTTCTAGGGTGTAGTAGAGTAGTTGGAGATGCATTGATAACTAATCTATGAGCATTATACTCATTTTTTTATTTAAAATTAAGCATTGTACTCTTATTTGCTCAAAAACTAATATAAAACATACTTGTGACTCTGAATTATGTGTTCTCTACATTCATTTCATTTTTTGTGTTTCAGTTTATTTTATGAATTTATATATTTTTTAAAGCAGCGATAAAGTTGCCAAGTAATTGCCGAGTCCCAACTACAGGTCAAAATTTTGGGCTGCAGAGTACAAATTTTTGAACTATGGTGCAAACATCCCACAAAAGCAAAGGAAGACCCCTCTCCCCACCTAGCTTAGACCATAAATATGTCCTCAAAATCTGCTCAAGACGTTGGAATTGGGTCTTATTGGTAAACCAACAGAAGACATGATAAATACGAGAGGCCAGAAGAATACAGCTAACAACATTCAATTTACCAGCAAAAGGAAGGTCTTTATGAAGCCAAACATACAGCTTACTCCGAACCCTCTAAAGACACCAATCCCACATTGAGACAGGCGACAAGTCAACACCAAAGGGAATACTCAAGTAACAAACAATGAACCCGGGGCAGATATATGAGCAAGCTAAAAGGATTCAGTCTGGAAGAGCATCCAATCCAACAAGCCAAAAGTCCATTTTATGAGCACCGACCATAGCCCCAGAGGAAAAGCAAAAAGTCTCCAAACGAGCTAGAGCTCGATCAAGTGAAAACCGCTCCACCTGTACCAAGAGAAGGGAGTCATCAGCAAAGTTATTATTAACCATCCCTAAACCATTTGGAAGCAGTATACCACGGATCTGCCCCTCAATACAAGCAGTATCTAACAAGTAACCCATAACATCTACTATCAAAACATAAAAATAAGGGGCCAAGGGATACCCCTAACAAATGGAACTGTTGACCATTTTTGGTCCTACAAACCAAAAAGTCGGTGTCCTTTCCCTGTTGTTCTAAGCCGTCAGTCTTGGATGTATCCACCTTACTGCAAATGCTCAATTTCCCTTTGAAATAAGTCATGTTCTTCTAAGGAGTTGATAGATCTAAGACCTGTAGGTTTTCGGTTCAATATGGAGCTTATTTCGCTTTGAACAATTGCCTTGGACAAGCCTTTTGGCAAGGGAATGGGCCAGCAAGAATGAAAGTCATTTACAAAGCTCTAAAGACAAAGTGCCCTTGCGGAGCGCAGTTAGGTTGCAAACTGGACCGTTCCAGTAGGCTGCGAAGGGCAATTATGGACCCAAAGTTCACTTGCAGAGGGCAGAGTTTTCCTTCGGAAAATTCACGAGGCAGAAGGCCGAAAGGTAAGTTTTCCTTTGAAAAAGACCCATGCAAAAGACACGATTTCCTTCGGACTTTTGTCCGAGGGAAATCCAAAGGAAAGGAGCAAAGGATTTCTTTGGACTTTTTGTCTAAAGAAAATCCATGTAACACCAAAGGTGAATTCCTTCGGACGTTTTGTCCAAAGAAATTCACAAAGAAAAGGACCAAGACATGAAGACCAAAACTTAAAGGCATATTTCCTTCGGGCAAAATGTCTGAAGGAATTCCTTCAGACATTTTGTCCAAAGGAATTGAGAAGACAAGTGAGCCCGAAGGGCAAATGCCCTTGCAGGGGACTATCGACGACCCAAAAGGGGACCTTTTCCAAACTCCGAAGGGACACCTTCCCTTCGGGAGCATTCAAATACAAAAGGCTGAAGGAATACAAAAGGCCAAAGAAATTGCTAAAGGGGTGACGGGCCCGAGAACGTCAACTTCAGCTTAGCGAACTAGCTGTTGGAGTTCAAACGTCCAGTGACGAGCATGCGAACGTCAAAATCAAGGCAGCAAAATAACCGTTGGTTTTAGAATAGTGACAGGCCCGCAGATGTCAAATTGGATGGGATGCGTCGGCCATTGAAAGGAGACAAAAAATAGCAAGGAAAAGGGGAACAAAACTAGAAAATCCAGAACACGGCCACGCACACATACAACAACATTTGGAATGTTCCAAAAGACACACCTAGCCAAGCACAGACACGAATCAGATCAACCCAGGTGGCAAAAGGTGTCGGCAGGAGAAATTATTGTTGCGGATGAAACAGTCTCCACCAAGTGGTCATCAAAGAGTGCAAGCATTCAATGGTGCGCCCTGTTTTTCTTCGTTTGAGCATGGATGAGCGGACAGTCGCGTAAGTTTCATAAAGAGGAGCGGCCTTGCCATTCAAACGATCAAGCAACCCATGCTTTTGAAAAGACAATATGATTTAAACGCCAAAGTCAAAGCTTGTGACTGCCCCAGCATGGTTCCTTCACCGGACTTCCTCTTTCCAATGTATTCAACGCAACATGGGCCACTTTTTCTAGAAGGCGCCATAGTCTTCTTTTTCATGCTATATATTGTAACCTCTCAAGTTGAGAAATATATCTCTTTTTGTAAGGCGAAGCCCTGCCAAAATTCACCTTTGATCAATAGGAATGTGTTTTACCTCTCTCTGACTGGTTATGTTTTTGAGTGTGTCTGTGTATCAATTTTGTGTTCAGTCATTTTAGTTTGATGCTTTCACAAATTGACATCAGCACACCTAGTGTAGACAAAGCACCATTTCTGCAGGTTAATAGGAAGTGCTACAGCTGGAGCGCAGAGACAGAAAAGGGTTATCAGACAGTGTGTTTTCTACAACACCTATGGTAAGTTCATTTTCTGTGTGTCTTCATTAATCCCATTGTTAAAGCTCCCTACAGTCTGGCCTTTTCATCAGATAAAGTGTATGTCCGCCCTCTTCTAGTCTGAAGCATGAATAACTGAGTAGATCAAAATCGTTTGGTGCATCACCACTTAGACTAGTTTCTGTTTTGGTTGTATCCTTCTCCTTTTTCACCCACCCCCCATTGTTAACAGTAGTAGTAAAAGACTTCAGAGATGCATCAAAGGGAGCTAGCCCTTATCTAGAGATTCTCCCCTCAGTTTTGCCAGACCCACAGCAAGAGGGAGTCTCCATTGTGTCGCGTGGAAGAGAGAAGCCCAGCATTCTTTCAAGGGTGCAATCCACAGCGTCAACAGGAACAATGCAAGAGGACCCATGGATATAAAGTATTATTAACTAATATAAAAGTTCAAGCATGTGTAAAGAGAGTGGCCACCATTGAAAAACAAGGCCCAAAACCCAAACAAGTCGACATATCTGAGATAAAGGACTAATCGATCTGGTCATAAGCCTTATCAAGATCATTTTGCAGGATAAGGAACTATTGGCCAATTTCCCTGGCCCACTTCATAGCCTCCCAAGCAAAAACCACAGTATCAAGTATAAACCTCCCCTCCACAAATCCAATCTACTCCGGACAAACCACATATCTAGCAACTAAATGAATCCTCAAAGCCAAGGCCTTAGCTATAATTTTGTAGGCAAAAGTAAGAAGAGTGATAGGCCTCCAACCCCCAATAGAGTACCTAGAAGAGTTCTTAGGGATGAGCTTGACCAGGGATTGATTGAGAAACTCGTAAAGATGTCTTGAACTAAACACCTTAAAAGGCCAAATAACATAAATTGTCACCAATGGTGTCCACATGACCTTAAAGAACTCGCAAGGATGACCATCCAAACCCGGCGACTTACCATCCTGCATGGAAAGTAATGCAAAGTGAAGCTCCCCCTTCAAAAGCTCCCTATCCAATCACTCCTTATCCCCACTAGAGACCTTGCGTGGAACTACCCTGCAACAAATATCTCTAGCAACTACCACTCCATCTGTCAGAGCATAAGGAGCAAAAATATTTTGAAAATGCATGCTTAACGTACTTTTGATCTCTGAAGGATCTTTAGCATGAGAGCCATCAGCCCGTCGTGATCTAAGTACCCTCTCCACAGCTACCTTCATCTTGAGGAAGTCGGAGACTTACCATCCTACATGGAAAGTAATGCATAGTGAAGATCCCCCTTCGAAAGATCCCTATCCAATCACTCCCTATCCCCACTAGAGACCTTGCGGGGAACTACCCTGCAGCCAGGATCTCTAGCAACTACCACTCCATCCATCAAAGCATAAGGAGCAAAAATATTTTGAAAATGCATGATAAACATACTTCTAATCTTTGAAGGATCTTCAACATGAGAGCCATCAGCCCGTCATAATCTAGGCACCCTCTCCATAGCTACCTTCATCTTGAGGAAGTCAAAATAGAACTTGGAACCCTCATCTCCCACCTGAATCAAAAAAAGAAGGGCATGAATTCATGCACCCCTGGCAATATAGTCCTTGACCTTGCCTCAGCGAACAACTGACTCTAGCATCGCAACCTCTTCCTGAAGGGTCACATTAAGAAGATCTTCTTCGAGAATAATGCGAACCTCCTCGAGACATTGTCGAGCCTCCAACAACTCCTTCATTTGTCTTTGAGCTATCATCCTATGCCAACCTTGATAAACTTGACTGTGTGGAAGACAACCACCTTCCACCAAAGCATCCCTTGATCACCAACTGTTTGGGGGGAAAGGTTTCAAATTATCCAAACAAGGGCAGGAAAATCCTCTAACTCTAGATGAGACATTCAATTTAAACAAAAGAGTCGAAACAACCAACTGACCAAAGGTCATCACCATATGAATCAAGAGATGATTCAAGCCTGTTACATCCATAAGCACCTCAACAAAATGTCGTTGGCCTAAGAAATTCAAGTCCTCATGAGGGCAATAGAAGCAATCCAATCGAGCCTAAACCCTGTGATTACCTTGACAATAATTGGACCAAGTGAACAAACTACCATATTCTACCCCCTTTTGTTTCCAATTGGGGTCAAAAAATTGGAGAATCCTTACACCGGCACCAAGCCTGCTTATCTGAGCCATTGACAACAGCACCCAAACAACCACATTTGTCTCTGTCCCATTCCACCATGTTAAAATCCCCACCAACAATCCATTCTACGACAAGCAGAGAAGAAGCCATCCAATCCCAAAGGTTGCAACGCTCTGAACTGAGGTAAGGAGCATAAACAACACATAACCCAAACACATGATCCTGAATCAAAAGAGTGATCCAAACACACTAATCATCACGGTCCGAACCAAAGGCAACCACAAAGTTTTGCACATAAGATGAAAGGTCAATCACTACCCCACCACTCCCCTAAGAATGTTTTGAAGCCCAAAAGGGTCCATTCCAACAATAACTCATCCTATTTCAAAGCACAAAACCAGCCGACTTGACTTCTTGTAGGAAAAGCACATCTGGTCTGAAATTCTGCAAAACACCTCGTACAAACTACTTGCGACTAGGAATCGTCATCACACAAACATTCCAAGACAGAAAGGAGAGCTTCATTCCAAAGAAGGAAGAAGACCTAAACTAATGTAATGGTTATCCATCTCAAATCCATTCACACATAGGACATGATGTTCAGGGGAGTGAATCATCACGTTCTTGTAGGACTAAGGTCGCTACTTGGGGCTAAGATCCCCCTCAAACCTGTCAACATGGGTGGGCAAGGAAACCACCTTCCACTTGTTTCTCTTGACTTGCCGTTCAGAATCAATCTCCATGCCAATGGGCCTAGAAGACGCGAGACCATACCCCAAGTTTTGAGGAATCTGTAATCCCAATGCTGATCCATGGGTCCACTAAGGGTATTCAAAGAACCGGGCCTACCAGAATCTATACCATTTGCAGATCCTGAGCAACTAGAACCTGTGTCCCCACCACTTCTATCTAAAATGACGAGACTAGGGCCCCTAGTAGAAGATCCTCCATGTCCCCGAATATCGGAACTTGAGGCCATAGAGGTGCCACCAAAGCCCATATCTTTGGAGGAAGAGGGAGCTGATAACTTACCATCACTCTCCACCTCATCCGATTTGGGTTTACAACAAGGACAATCTCTAATCAAGTGATCCTGGCCCTGACAAGCAAAGTAGGCATTAGGAAGATTAAGACAACAAACCTTCAGTTGTTGGATACCATCCTTAGTGAAAATAGAGATGAGTAGAGGGAACTTCCGCTTTAAATCCACCTCCACGCATACTCGAGGATTCGGCTGAAATGAGTTCCGATGACCATGAAGGAAAAGGAGGTTGCCAAACTGGCGGGCAAAAAGGTCAAATAAAGGGTGCAAGTCAGCTGGCAAAGCTAGGAATTCCAACCAAAGTGGGTAATGAGCGTGCCCAAGATCCTCAGGATTGAAATCCACCCACCATGACTAGACATAAAAAAGACTGTCAATGATGTTCCATGTTCCGAATTGCAACACATGATGGGTTGCAGTGTCTGAATTAAATAAAAAGCAGACGTATTTCAAATATAGCCCCCTATAAGAGTTCAGTGAGATCCTTTTTGCCTCCCAATTTAGCAAGCACCACCATTTAAAAGCCTCTTCATTAGGCATCTTACACAAAGAATACAGAATCACCCCCCTGGTTTTCAATTGCTTGCATCCCTCAACATATCCCTTGTTATCTACAAGAAAGAAGCTGAAAATCTCAAGGTCCGTGGCTGGAAGAAACCCAAATGCAGCAGTCTGTAACATAGTACTGGAATCTGATAGCAATCTTTAGCCACACTGAAACTAGATTTTAATCCTAATTTGCAAGCACAATTATGATTCCTAGATGGAATCACCTCAATGGGTTAGAGGGTTTTCGTCCTCCAAACCTGTATATCAGAGGGTTTTCATCCTCAGATGAAAAGATTTGAACAAATATCTCAAACTCTAAAATAAGGTTTTGTTTTCAAAGATGAATAATGAATAATGACTCTTTTGAGCACAACTCCTTTTATAACTTTCTCTTTTCCAATTTATCCTAAAAGTATTTTAAAATACTTTTGATAAAACATTACTTTTCATCCACTTAATAATAATTAGTTTTTGACCCTTTTAATAATAATAATGCATAAGTGTCATTTTTATGTTATAAAATAAAAGTGACTTAGAGCAACTTAAAGTATTATTATTAATATATTTCCTTAACTTCATGCCTTAGCCTACAAGAAACAAGAAATAGGCCATGGGTCTTCCGATCAGTTAATTCCGAAAAGGGGACTGCCAGTATTGCACTTGGGTCGCCCTTGCCCTATTTTACAAGAGGAAGGACGTTTGTGAGGAACTCCGAGTCAGAAATCACCTTCGATACCATATCTATAAAGTTCAAAGCCAAGCTAGAACATGGCAAATGGAAATCATGGTCTACAACCTTTTTGAACCTCTCAACACAATATGCGATTTGTCTTCTAGACCGTCATAGTTTAGCAGGAGGAATTCCAAAGGGGAACGATCCCTAGATCGAATCCACTGTGTGCTTTGTTAGTATCGCGAGACTTCGTTTTTCCTCGATTTGCAGTCATTCCAACCCGAGACAGGGATTTCTCGTGACCACCTTGAAAGGACTAAGTCCGACCATGGCCGGAAGCCATACCTTTCAAAGCTACAACTGTCATTCGTCGCTTTAAATTTCACTCTGTTGCTTTCCTTCAACACTCCCACACTCCTTTTTTCTGCCTTACCCTTTCCTTGTCATAAAACAAGGAATTTTACCAAATGCCAAAACCTAATATTTTAATTTTATTCAATGAAATTTATGGGTTTAAACTTTATTTAATGTTTTTCAATGCATTTTCTTGATGAGGGTTTAATGTTTTTGTAAAAAAATTAGCTTTTTTTGGAGGGGGTTTGTTTTAAAGTAAGAGCATTAGAAAAAATTTAAAATTCAAAAATATCTGGAGGCGTCCTCTACAAGTCCCCAAGTCCCTAAAATGTCTGAGATGTTCAAGATGTCAACAAAATCTAGGGGACACATCCTCACATAACACTATTTAAATACATTTTTTAATGTATAATTATAACAATCGTCCCCCTACCATCCCGGAAACCTTGTCCTCGAGAGTTAGGTAACTATGAGTGGAACCCAAATTAGCAAGCCAAGTATCCTAAGATCGGCGTCAAACTCGAGGGATATCTTTCCTTCCAAATGCAGTTTTGTGACAATGTTTTTATGTCCTAAACCTATTGGGTTTTCATTACCAACACTGTAGGGTTTATGTAGAAGTATTAGTATAGCCAAGGATGTTGTCATTTATTTTGTAGTTGTGTGCATATATCTCAATGGGACAATCTATAAAAAGTTCGATGATGTCTACCCAATAAAGTATAGGAAAAGGAAACAAAAATGAGCAACCAAACCAGAAATATACACAAGTAGAACAAATACATTATAGAATAAGAACTCAGCATTCAATCTCATAAAAAGTAATGTGCTTGTGCAATACTCTCTAGAATACAAACAACAATACACCCAAGGATAATAACCAAGAAAGCCCCAAAAGGCTAATTCCAAGACAACTTTGTGATTATCGAAACATAAACATAAATTCAACCAAACAACATGCCAATTATACAATCATCCAAAATCGCATAATGACGTGTCCAACCAGCAAAAACAATCACTTGCACATTAGCTAGTTATCTATCATATTATATTATAATATTTAAAAATCAAAACCAAACATAACATGTCATTATTATTTTAGTGGCTACATCGATCACTCCTAAATTGGTCAACATCCTAAATTGGTCAACATCCCTAATATTACTCACGAACTCATCGGAGGGAAACAAGAACAATACTCGACAATGTTACTTCTCTAGCACAAAAGTTGATCCAATAGTGGTTGTTCGAAAATTGTCCCCCATGAAACATCTTCGATACAAACTTTGTGTTTTCTATAGCTTCTTTTTTCCCATAAATCACACCAATATCAACTCCCAACTCAAACTCTTCCCAAAAAGATTGCTTCAATTTTTGTAAGTGTTTGCAAACTAGAGATACCAGTGTGACATTGTAAAGGAGGGATATTGATGTCACCCCAAAATTTTCTAACGTCAAGTTGAAAACACCATGAAAATTATTAAATTGTGCTTCAACGACTGACATCAAACATGCTAAAGCTCTTTCTAATTAATTTCACACTAGCTTTGGCCCACTAACAACCCTTCTAAATGGCATTACCCTTTGCATATGTCACCAATTTTGAGCATCCTTATCAACCTCCACAGATGCCACCCTCAGGCTAACATCACTCCTACTGATGAACCTATCAATGCTAACATTACTTGACATCAAGATCTTGTCAAATGTCATCCTCTTGTTGATGCCAACCTCCTTCCCCATACAAACGTCCTTTAAATTTGTCATTCTCAAAGCTTGTGCTTGATGAAGTCAGCCAAAAATTCCAAGGCTGTCTACGATAGCGTCACCCAAGGGAAGGCTATCTAAATACCCCTATTCTCATGCAAAAAATGACATTATTTCTCAACAATCGTGTCTATCGTCCATGATGTCTATCTTTAAAATTCATGCAAAGGAGGGCAAAGAAAATTTCCAAGATTTCTTCTCAACTTGAATGCTTATCCCTCTCACATATTAAAATTTGGGGGTTGAAACATCAATCTTGACTGTTCTAGAGATCCCTTGTGGGCATCGCTTGATACGATTGATACGTTGTCACCCACTTCTACCAAACAATGGGAAATCCTTGCAGCCTTGCTCTTTTAATGTCCCTTTTCTAAAAATAAAATAATATTATTATTAAAATAAAAAATATTTTTAAATACTTTAAATAAAAGTAATAATATGCCTTGGTTGCCAAAAGTGAATATGTCGGCAATTCCTTTATATTTTGATTTGTAATAAAAAAGGGGACTCCTCCAATTTGATATAAGTCGGTCCTTAATTTAGAAAGTATATTGGAGGAAAAATATATAAAAAGGGGAAGGAGGTTCATTTTGAAGGCTCATGTTATATTGAATTTTGAATTTGAGCACGGAACGCTTGGCTTATCTCCATTGAAGACGAAAACCTTCATTGGAACCCTGAAGTTAAGGAAGAAAACCCTTAACCTCATTTGGGCAGCTTCATTTCAAAGGTTGCAACAGGCCAAATTGATCGGTTTGGGATTTTTAGGGCATCAACTTGTGGAGCGCAACAGTTGACCGGGTTCTAAGAGTGAAGCGTGGCTGTTAGAGAATCACTCTGAAGGGCTATTTGAAGTCAGCAAATCGCTTGGAGACCTCTCCAAGGGTGGCAACCCACCTTGTGAGGAAAATTTGCATGTTATTGGGGCAGATTGTTGATATTTTGATATTTTTGTCATCAAACGGTAAGCTGGTATTTATTCGTGAATTTTCAGACCTATATGTGCATGCAAAAATCAGATTTGAAGAGATTTTGTGGGCTGTAATTTTTCTGGAATTTTTGGCAATTATTTAATGGTAAAATATTGCAATTTGTGCCATAGTTTCATATTTCCAGAATTCTGATTTTTTTGTTAAGGCTTGATATAAAAAATCAGAAATTGATATTGTTGTGTTAGAGTTTGCGGTTAATTTCCAGATTTGCATAATATGCCCTAAAGGGGATATTATAGCTCTCCACCTCCTCAATAGACCCTAGACATGCTTGCTCTTTGCTCCAAGAAATATATCAATAATGCCCCTTTCAATGATGTTTATATTTATGAATATACTATCTGAATCTTCTACCCGCAGATAAAAGCAGTATCATTTAACTCTGTTGTGCAAGCCAGAAACAAGAGCCTATGAATGCAGTTTGGTTGTGTTATACTGATTGACAGGACCCATTTTCTGAACATGTTTAGGGATTAATTCTAATAACATATTCATACCCTGTATAGACTCTTATCAGTTTAGTAAATTAGTTCTGGAAGCTGATGATCTCACAAGGTTATTTCTGATCCATTCTCTTCTATTTTTTCTACACACTATCATATTGGGAAGATGAAGTAACTGCATAACAGATGGTGTTTGAAATCGGTATAGTCTAGGTCTTATACTATCATGTTGGGGAGACGAAGCAACTGCAATACCAGAGCCAAAGTCAAGTGAAAGTATTTTCTCAATCTTCAGCTAGGACAGTCCTAACAAACATAGCAGTTGGGATGTTTCTTCTTTGTAGACTAATACCTTGTTACTGCTTCCCACTATTGAATGTATAATCTGGACACAGAATTAATGAAAACGACACTGCTTTCACTGTCTAAAATTCTTCTTTACTGATTTTGTGGTCCTTTTTCTTATCATTAATTTCAGATAATATGAATGCACGATTTTTTACCGATTACGGGGTAGAGACCCGTTGCAAAACCCCTTTTTTTAATTCCCTGTCAAAAAAAACAATCTAAAATTTTCATTTTGTTGTATAGAGCTTGCTATATATTCATGCCTTGTAAACGTCATTTTGCTTTACCATGATAAATTCTTTTAGGAAAGAAAGAAATTATATCAATGTTCACCAACGACCAAAGAAATAAATGGGACTAAAAAGTACAATTTGCAATAGCATGTAAGATGGTAAAAGAAACTCCAACAACCAAAAAAAAAAACTAAAACTAAAACAATAATAGATCGGAGCCCATTGGGTTGAGGTATTGGGTTCAATCCCTGGCAGGTTCACCACGAGCCCTGTTGAGGTAAGATGGGCTGGCTTAGGGCATTGCCTAGGACAGAACATCAGCCCGTAAAGTCTCCAGGAACCCTTGGGAAAAACTAAAATAAAAGTTACTAACTAGAGGCAGTGAAATCAAAACAGATAAATACTAGACAGTCAAAAGAGATCAAGCCGTGTAATACAAACAAGCATGTTAAAGGAATGCCTTTCACCAAAGAAACAGTCAATGAATCCGAGAGAAGAGCTGATGGAAACAAAGGCTACATTCACTAATTTACTTGAGTAGTTTATTAAAGGCCTCTTTTATCAGCTACAACTACTTCAGCAGCATCACATTCAAAAATTATAACCACAAACTCGATAGATAGAATGCAATTACTTTCAAGGCTTACAGTGAAAACTAAATGCTTAAAATATAAAGATAAATCAGTTTTCTCTGCTACTAATGTGTATAACTAACCTGTAAATCAGCATTTTCTGAGAAGTGGTCAGTCTCAGTACGTGGGTAACTAACAAACCCCCACTGGTATAGCTCCTCTGCTACCTGTCAAGCAATTGAAACCTTGACAAATATATCACATGCATGTGCAACAACTGTCAAGTAAAAATGACACATATTTGAAACAATGACGTTCTCCACTAAAATTTACAGCATGTGCAAAGACTAGCATGCACCCCACTCAGTACTTTTTATCTATGAAAAAATAAAAAATCATAGATTCTCTTATCATCTCTATATTTATTGCTTATATGAACAAAATGATTCAGAAATACAATAGTCTGGATGATATTACATCAATCGGTTCAAAAAACAAACACTGTATAATAAAGAAGGGATTTTGCTTTCCATCATTTATGCTGCAAACTCATACTATATTGATCTATAAAATCCATGAGATATACAAGGAAGACTCTAAAGATTACAATATTCAACTAGTCTTGATTTCAAACTTAGGTTTTAAGCGTGTCCTTTTTACTATCTCTAATATTTTTGACAGTTGTACGATATCTGTTATATAACTAAGAAAAATGGGAAAACAATTAAACATGAATGTAAAACTATCATGTACCTAGTGACATTGCCTGTCAATGAGTAACTTTGCCGCTACGAATCTCTTAAATTGTAAACATGATTATTTGATGCTCTAAACGCAGGCAGAAGCACAGAAATGCATAGAATGTAAGAACCCTAACAAAAGATTTCATCAAAAATTTCACAATTTTCTGATTTACTAATGTGCAGGCATTTCGTCAAACATTGTGCATTTTTCAACATTCAATGGCAAACTCAGATTGTAGTGTTTGAGTATAGTTGGTTTCCAATTTTGAGCATGTATCATGCAATTTGCATCTCACAGATCATTCATAGGCCATAGACATTTAGACAAGCAGTTTGCAACCTTGTCTAAATATAAAATCAGAATACAGAGCACAATATAACAGTTGATTTTAAAATCACAAATACAGAGAGAAAATATTCAGAAATTCCTGACCTTTGAAATGTCCAGAAACAATGAAAAATGGTTGAATACATTATTGTCAATGCTGTTCTGATTTTGATATACTACTGTAGCAAACACCTACCATAAAACTAAATTCCTGACCTTTGAAATGCCCAGAAACAATGAAAAATGGTTGACTACATTATTGTCAATGCTGTTCTGATTTTGATATACTACTGTAGCAAACACCTACCATAAAACTGGAGCAGCTAACTCCCCAAAATCTCTAAATCCCTTCAACTAGAGGCTGCGCCTCTTTTCCCAACACTCACAATCCTCCTTAAGACTCCAACGTAGGAATATTATTCATAAAATGTATCTTTAACACCTCCTCAATGAAAGTGACCCATCTTGGAACCACGCAAGTTCTTTGACTTCCCCAAACTACTCCTTTGACCATCCAAAGACTCCACACAAGCTCCTACTCACCCACGCATCCTTCAATCCTCACATCTCTCCTTAATATATAGGCTGCGGTGGATTAACTTGGGCTGCTCACATAAAATATGACGCCACCCTAATGTGAGGCGCTTTCACAGAATGGACGCCAATAAGCCTAGGGTTTAAACCCTAGCTCCGTTACTTGTATAATACGTTGTAATATCTCAAACCAACAAATCTTTTATTATTTCTCACAAATTTGTATTTGTTCACAAATCCTACAAATTTGTCAATAAAATATTCCATGGGGCAAATACACAAACCAGAGAAAATAATATAACCTTTCGCACCAGTATTTCAAACTCGCAACAATCTACACACAAATCTGGGAATATTTCTGTAAACCCAAAACTCGCAACTGACAACCAAATACCTGAAAATTCACAAAACAATAACCAACACTACAAAATCAAAATGGCACATGCATTCAGCGCAAAGGCAATCTCTGTATGAAATTACTCCCATTTTCTGCATTCAGCGCAAGTGTGATTTCTATGTGAAATCACCAAACCAGCTAGAGTGGATCTTTCACTAACGAAACCAATAATTTTTGGAGAGTTTTCATCCTCAAGAAATTAAGAGAAGAACACAGATTCTTTCTCACAAAAACAATTATCTGAAAACAATATTCATGCATACCTTCAAAATGAGCTCAACTCCTTTATAAGACACTTTTAGGGTGACAAGGGAAAATAAAATAATTTCACTTTTCCTTTAATTTCCTCACATAATTTTTTTTTTTTTTTTTTTTTTTTTTTTTTTCACTTGATGTCTCCCTTGCCTAACGTCCAATTTAATGTGAGCATCAAATAATATTTTCCCTCACCTTTCCAATGAGCTATTACACAATAAGTTATCTTTTTAATATTCCCAACTTTAAATAACTTAGGCAAATAATTAATTAAATGACTTAAATAATTCATCCAATCTATGAAAAGTCCCAAAATGATGCAAATTGCAAATTTGACCATACCAACATGATCATGAAGGTTTGGGATGATGATTGATGTCAACTGAGTGACTATAAATAAACGTGCTCTCCAAGAAGTTTGAAGAACACCTTAGGAGTCTGAAGACACTTTTGAAAGTCTCATAGTGATCCTTAACACCAACTGAGCTCAATGCCACAAATAGAAACCCAAAAATATCGAACCTGCATCCTCCCAGAATTGCTTGCCCTCAAGCAATTGCCAATCTCAAACATCTAATCGACCCTGAATCAGCAACATGATTCCAGGATCCCAAACCAACCAAGGAGGTTTAAAACTCCTTCTGCTTGATGTTCTTTGTTGCAATACATCTACAATGAAAATCTCCTTTACTCCTCCAACCAACAAAGCATCAATTCTCTACAAGTAATTAGCAAGCTCCTCGGAATTTGGCTTTCCAATACTATGATTCCTTTGCACCATCCGGATTATTTCAAGAAAGTTAATGATATCTCTCTCAATTTTAACCTCTTGATTCCTAGAATGGTAGTCATAATTACATGGTGGTCTGTTGTCCAAACCACAAATGCAAACTGAAAGTAAGGAATAACAATTGTTGGGTCCCTTTTCAAGTGAACCAATAGGCTGAAAACGCATGAACTCGCAGCTGTTCAAGTCTGTAACCAACAACTTACAATCTGATTTTATCAAAATCAGCAAACTGAAATGGGACAGTTGCTGCAAATTTGAAATCTCCCTGCAAAAACAACAATCATGAATATCTTAATGATTGAAAATGCTTCTGCAAGGACTAAAAAATCCATCTCAACAGTTGCCAACTGTAAAATGCTCCATTCCTTGGCAGAAATTACTTGCCAAACTGTCTATATGAAGGCAACTGAATCCATGTGATGGCTAATCTGCTTCAAAATAACAGCACTAAACCTGAAGTTTTGAACTAGAATTTGCCATGGTACATCTCTTTTGTCACCATAACCCTCCAACATGCTTTTTCTGTGACCCCTTGCATGAATACTAAGTAATGAAGCAACTCCACCATGATTTTGCTGCGCTACTTTGATATTCATATTAGCTTCAATTGGACCTTCTAGAGTTGCTTAAATATTCAACAGTAGGAAGATCACAACCAATTTCTGAATCATGATAATGCTCATCTCCTTGAGAGGATTCTGTAAAGTCTATCATGTCATGATGTTCCAAGTCATTATGATCCAAAACAGAGAACACATCATTATCAGAAAATTGTTCTTAAAACTTTTTGTAGTTGCACTCTTGATGTTCCTTCCCATAGCTGTCAGCATGCAAAACCTCCATCGCATCATTTTTGAATCCTTCTTTGTGCAACCAATGGAGATTTGAATCAGCTCCTTGTTCCTCTTCTTGAAGCTTAGAAATGTCTTGAGCTATCTGTTTGATCTCCATGGTCTTTGAATCAGTGTCTCATTCATTGGGCATTGCTGCAACATTCAACTGATTTTCAACTTTATAGAGTGAGTGATGAGCTAAACTTCGCTCTAGGCAAAGATCATCAACCTCTTTCTCTTTTTCTTGGTATACATCCAAAGTCTCTGTTGACAATTTTGCCCCACAGGCCAAATCGTCACCATTACCATTCGAAGCTTCGCTCACCACGACCATTTGCCTTGAAAACCAGGTCTTGACCCTTGAGAAATCGAGGATGTGTCACTTTTGTGCAGGTACAGGCATTTTCTCATCAGGGAATGATCATTTCTAGCACTTACAAAGCAATTCGGGTTTACCAGGGTGCATGTCTTATTAGCTTTTATAAGCTGAAGCAGTCGAAGAACCCGAATGGGTCTACAGTGCATATCGGATTTACGGGGGTGTCTTACTTATTTACTTTTATAAGTAAAAACAATCCAAGGGCCCGAGTTGGTCTACAGAGGGAAGCAGATTTGTGCATCGACTTGTCTTATAAAGTTTTTATAAGTAATGGCACTTGTAAAGCCCGAAAAGGTCTTGGGCATTTCAAAGCGCAGGTGATTTCTTTCAAAGGGCTTTTTCATTGGCAATGTGGACTTTTCAAAAGTTCTGAAGGGTTATTAACAAAAACCCCGAAGGGTACGTGCCATTGCGAGGGGCATTTATGCAGTGAGCTGGCATTTACAATTCTTCCGAAAGGTATGTTGTAAGGAGAAGTGACTTTGTGGAGGGCATTTGGGCGTTGCGTAAGGACGTTTACAATTTCCCCGAAGGGTATGTGCCCTTGCGGGGGACACTTCAAGCACGAAGAAGACCTTGGCAAAAGTTCCAAAAGACAAAATCAATTTTTCCAAAGGACCCCTGCCCTTGCGGAGGGCACTTGGTTGGTGGCAAGACCCTTTCAAAAGTTCCAAAAGGCACTTTTGAGGACGAATAGCCCTTGCGAAGGGCACTTTGCAACGAAGTGGACCTTTTCCATTCTTTCGAAGGGCACTTCTGGAAGAACCTTACCCTTGCAGAAGGCACCCAGGCGACTAAAAGGACCAAATCAAGAAACCCGAAGGGCATTTTTGGGAAGCAGAAGCCCTTGCGGAGGGCACCTTCATAGTGTCAGGGACATTTCAAAAATTCCCGAAGGGCACATGCCCTTCAGGGAAAGATAGCCAAAGGAGACGAATTCCTTCGGACTTTTGTCTGAAGGAATTCAGAAAAAGACCCAATGGAGGATATACCCGGGGAAAAGCTCGATAGAAATAAAACAAAGGCACAAGGAATTCCTTCAGACAAAAAGTCCGAAGGAATTCAAGAGGGTCAAAAAGCCCGATAGAAAAGACAAGGCCACAAGCAAAGAACCAAAAGCCCGAAGGTAAGAGCGTAAGCAAAGGCCAAAAAAGAGAAAAGAAAATGCCAACCCCGGGAAAGAGAAGCGACAGAGAGTCCTTCGGACAATTTGTCCCAAGGACGAGAGCCAAAAGCCCAAAGGCTAAAGCATGAACAAAGCCAAGACAAAGAACAAGGAACAGAGTCCAGACAATTTGTCCGAAAGACATACAAAAAGCCCGAACCTAATTGCGAAAGCCATAAACAGATAAAACACATAACAAAGGAAGCATAAACTCGGACAGAATACAAAGAAGAGTCCATGAACAGAAAAGCCGCCCGAAAGCAAAGACTAACACAAAAAAGACAGATACAGTAAAGACACAGACAAACGCAGAGAACGGAATCCGTGGGAAAAGATGACCCGGAGAATCAAAACACAGATGTTAGATGCAGAAACCCGACGGAAATACAAGATGAACATGTGCATGAACAAAAGGAAAACAAAGGGAAGATTTGCGAAAAAGACATACAAACGGGGAACATGCCTAAATAGTTCAAGAATACAAGAACATGCAACTGCCATGAATAGGAAGACACGTCCAGATTTGACAGTTCTAACACGTCACCTTCAGTTCTTAAACAGAATCTCATTTTGCATGAGGACTTGAGTAGTGGAACAGTGAAAAGCTTAAACAAAAGAAATTCCATGCACGCACTCTTGTTTGTCTCAAAGCTTCAAACATTCTGACAGTTCAAACGTAATTCTTAATTTGGCATTAGCATTGATTTCATGCAAAGGGAAGACTTTCAAACGTTTCAACAATTCGAGTGGATTTGACTACTTTTGTTTTGGAGTTGACTGGCTTTCAAGTCAAGACATCTATTCGTACATTTCATGCATCCAAAGCTCGTCTTCTTCTTTTTCAACGCAAGGAATTTTCATGCAAGACAAAATAAACTTTTGTAAATGCTGAGTTGGTTTGAGTTTACTCCCTCTCTATTTTCCAAAGCCAATCTCTTGGCTTTTTGTAATTTTTTATATTAATGGCTTTTCAGCGTTGTAAAATCCATCCCTCTTGATAATACCAGACTCTACCATTGGTGAGTTGTGTAACCTCTTTAATTTATAGAAGGACTGTACTTTCAGATTTCAAGTGCTGGCATAGTGTACATTCAGCAATTTGCATACGTGGTAGATTTCTCTCCCTTCCCAAATTATGATTCGTACCTAGTTGCTAGCTTATCATGTTATGCAGGTCATGTTCAGTGTTTTATATGTCTTTTGTTGAAGCTGTAAGTGGATATTAAGTAGCTTCATAGTGTCTTGTATCAAACCTCTCCATCGTTTTCACTCACATTTTTTTCATTGGATCGAACCTTCTAATGAAATACTTATGCATAGTGATCAATTGAAATCAAAGGTCTTCCTTTTCCCTTGTTTGTTCAGTGTTCAAGGTTCCAAGTACGGTGGATCAACATTCTGGTGTATCACCATCATTAGGTAGGATTTCCCCTTCAAGTTTCTTTCCCCCTTTTCCATGGTAGTCCGCAACACAGAGTAGAGATCCTCATTGATACATCTTACAAGAACCAGTCTTCTCTGGAAGTTCTTCTCACCATTGAGGCACCCACCCTCGTGAGAAGATCCTATTGTTTCAACTGGAGAGAGGATAAGCCATTTCAGCACGTCTTCGATTCAGAATGCAACTCCAGGTTGACAACGGTCTCTTCTGCAAACTTAATGGCATGATCCCTATCAAAAAGCAAATGCAAATAATCATATTGCATTAAATGTAAAGATTCTTTGATGGGTCGTAAATTTGCAAGGGTAACCCCATCCTTAATGTCATTTTGTCTCTCCTCAACTTGGGCCTTCCAGAAGAGGTCTTCAACGAAGTTGTGTGTGTTATCAAGCCTTGTCAAAGCTTCCACAACTTTCTCTTCTAAAACCAATAATTGGTCCTTCAAAACTTGTTCTTTAGGCCCTTGATCAAAATCAACAAAGTAGGATTGCTCATAAAACAATTTTTCTGATTTACCTTCATTTGTAGGAACAATATCACCATCAAAATCAGTTATCTCACTAATTGATTCCTTGCAAACATCATGTATGACTAGTGGGATAGTGTTATGATCAAGCAAAGTATCATCAAGAGAATCCATACCTTGATATGGCTTATCAATCACAAACTGTAAATCAGCATACCCTTCAAACTAATCATCATCATGGAGACTCATGTACACCTCACTTGCAGATGCACCAAGTGATTCTTCTTCCTTAAGTTCCATTGTTTCGGCTACTTTGTTCACATTATCACTCTATTAGAATAAACCTATGATGGATTCATCTTTTTTATTGTTTCCACATATATGACTAGGTGTCCATACTTCTTGGCATGTGAAGCAATATTGTTCTCTCTTCAATTGATTTTTGCTCCTTTTAGAAGCATATATAGGCTGCAAACCACAAGAAAACAATTCTCCTTCTATCAAATGACTTTTCAATTTTTTCATGTTTTGTTTAACCAATCTCTTTGACAACTCGTGTGCCATTGGTGACACATCCTGCTCCATCCTCCAAACAGCCAACAAGTTAGCTAATAATAGCTTAGAAATATCATCATCCTCATTCAAAATAAAAGACATAATAGATTGCATGGAAGTGATGACATTCTATGAATGAGCCTCATCAATAACATTCCAAAATATTTGAAACATTACAAAAATAATCTCTTCACAACCAATGGATAACATAATGTTACCAAATCTGATTTTTGCAAATGATTCTAGCATGTTCACCTTTTAGCAAAATAAGGACTTGTGACATCATCCAAATCTTGGAAACTACCCACCAACAACGGAAATTATCTCTTTCATTATGTCATCATTGTATGGAGTTTCAGGAGCTGTAATCCTCATAATTTCATAAGGCAAGAAGTAACTGTGAGTCTCACATTTTTGTCTTCATGTCTCAATAACTCAAGCTCACCCAAAAGAGTCACTGAAGGAATCATGGCAGATTGCATTACCTGAGAAATTGACTGATCCACCATTTATAAACAACCCTCTACTTCCTCCAAAGTACTGAGAAGAACACCCTTTGATTGAGATAGTGTACAAGTTTATCTCAAGCATTGAAAAGCCTTTCCCCCAACTCTTCTTTACTCAATGATGCCATGATTCACAACCACTGAACAAATTCTTTCAATTGTTGAATCACTGAACACTCACATGCAAGTGTTGATCACCAACACGCAACGCTGAAATTTTGTTCCTCAACTGAAGATCTGCAAAAGGGTTAGCTTCCCAAACAGGGTGGCAAGATCACCAGCTCTGATACCACTATAAGAACCCCTACCAAGATTTCACCAAAATTTTCACAATTTTCTAATTTACTAATATACAGGCATTTTGTCAAACATTTTGCATTCTTGCACATTCAATGGCAAACTCTGATTGTAGGGTTTGAGCATAGTTGGTTTCCAATTTTGAGCATGTATCATGCAATTTGCATCTCACAGATCATACATAGGCCATAGGCATTTAGACAAACAGTTTGCAGCCTTATATAAATATAAAATCAGAATACAGAGCACAATATAACAATTGATATTAAAATCACAATTAAAGAGATAAAATATTCAAAAATTTCTAACCTTTGAAATGCCCAAAAACAATGAAAAATGATTGAATACACTATTGTCAATGTTGTTCTAATTTTTATATACTACTGTAGCAAACACCTATCATAAAAACTAGAGCAGCTAACTCCCCAAAATCTCTAAATCCCTTCAACTAGAGGCTGCACCTCTTTTCCCAACACACACAATCCTCCTTAAAACTCCAACGTAGGAATATTATTCATAAAATGTATCTTTAACACCTCCTCAATGGAAGCAACCCTTCTTGGAACCCATGCAGGTTCTTTGACTTCCCCAAACTCCTTCTTTCACCATCCAAAGACTCTAGGCAAGCTCCTACTCACCCACGCATCCTTCAATCCTCACATCTCTCCTTAATATATATAGGTTGTGGCAGATTTAACACGGCCAATACAAAGTCACATTAAATATGACGCCAATATAATATGAGGCGCTTTCCCACAATGGACGCCAAAAAGCTTAGGGTTTAAACTCTAGCTCCATTACTTGTATAATATTCGTTGTAATATCTCAAACTAGTAAATCTTCTATTATTTCTCACAAATTTGTATTTGTTCACATATCCCACAAATTTGTCAATAAAATATTCTAGGAGGCAAATACACAAACCAGAGAAAATGATATAACCTTCTACACCAATATTTTGAACTCGCAACAATCTGCACACAAATCTGGGAATATTTCTATAAACCCAAAACTCACAACTGACAACCAAATACTTGGAACTCCACAAAACAATAACCAACATTGCAAAATCAAAATGGCACATGCGTTCAACACAAAGGCAATCTCTGTATGAAATTGCTCCAATCTTCTGCATTCGGCACGAGTGTGATTTGTGTAAAATCACCATGACCAGCTAAGGTGGATCTTTCACCACCGAAACGAGTCATTTTTGGAAAGTTTCTGTTGTCAAGAAATTAGGAGAACACAGATTCTTTCTCACGAGAACGATTATCTGAAAACAATTTTCAAGCATACCTTCAAAATGAGCTCAACTCCTTTTAAAGACACTTTTAGGGCGACAAGGGAAAATAAAATAATAATTTCACTTTTTCTTTAATTTCCTCCTCACATAAAAATAACCTTTTTTTTAATTGTTCACTTTGTCTCCCTTGCCTAGCGTCCAGTTTAATGTGAGCATCAAATAATATTTTCCCTCACCTTTCCAATGAGCTATTACACTTATCTTTTTAATATTCCCAACTTTAGATAACTTAAGCGAATAATTAATTAAATGGCTTAAATAATTCACCCAATTTAAGGAAAATCCCAAAATGATGCAAATTGCAAATTTGACCATACCAACATGATCATGAAAGTTTGGGATAATGATTAATGCCAACTGAGTGACTTATTATAAATAGACATGCTCTCCAAGAAGTTTGGAGAACACCCTAGGAGTCCGAAAACACTTCTAAAAGTGTCATAGCAATCTTTAACACCAACTGAGCTCAATGCCACAAATAGAAACCCAGAAATACTGAACCTGCATCCTCCAAGAAGTTTAGAGTTCTCCCCAACACACCTAGAAGCTTATGGGAAAACTTGGAAACTGGCCAAAAGCTCATGGAACAATATTGCATAAAAATGGGGACATTACAAAGAAACATAAACAGAAACACAAAAACCCATCACAACCACACCAACGACAGTAGGAGCGACAAAAGGCAGAGGTTAAGGAGAATGTAGAGGTTAAGGAAAACACAAAGCGCAAGCAGAACACAGGAAACTAAGGAACGACAGAGCAGGGATCAATAGCAACACTCAATGGCCCCACAGCAAGTCACCGGCTCCACAATGGACCTTTTGCAAGTACGAGGTCTACAAAACCTCTATTAAATTTCTACATAGTTATTTGTTTTTATGCTACCTCAAAAATTATATTGTGATAAAGTTTTTTAGCTAGGGTTTGGGTATCAGGATTGAACATGAGTCAAGCAAACCCTAGTAAAGTTAGATCAGATATTGTATGTTTTTAACCAGTAGGCTATAATTATGAGAGGGTGGGGTCAATCAAGGTGGCTTGTTCCTAGGAAGGGTCAAGATAAGGTTCTGAGGTTCGGTGTAAGATTTCAGAGGTTCTTGTCATGGAGCAAGAAGGAAAAGTATCAGAACAGTAAGATCTCAAAGGGCAAGGGGCTATAGAAGGTCATTGGTACGCTGCAACAAAGTATTGGCAGGTAAGAAAGGTGTCAAGATAGAGGCAAAAAAATGGTGGGGTTAAAAAATGGTTGTCACGAAGGAAGATGTCCCATTAAAGAACATGCTAAAGGTGAAGAAACCGCTGCAATTGGTGATCAACGAACCTCAGGTCCCATCTTCTAGAAACATGACCCAATCAATAATAACTATAGCACCAACAGGTATAGCAAAACATCAACTAGTTCATGCATACGTAGAAACAAACCCTATCAATGGAGGGAATACTGGAGCATACAGGTTAATGGAGCACAAGCATTTGTATATCTGATGAAGAAAGGGATCCCTCATAATAACAAACAATCAACTGCAACACCGCTACAAGTGATATCACAACTAATATACATCAATACAAAATAGTATTTGGGGATATTAAGATGCCGACAAGCTCAAGCAAGGACAACGGCTATAAAGAAACACAAAAAAAGAATAAAACAAGGGAGACGCAACCACATAAACAAAAGCAAGTTGATCTAAAAGAATTGCCATTGGCCTTGCATATTTTGGAACAAAAAGCTCAACCAGAACCACAAGTGGGTCAAGCGAAAGAAGTAAAAGATGATTAAAAAGTCAAGATAGGAAGCAAAGAAATACATGGCATTGAAGGCAGCAGTCACCAAGAAGAGATCCGAGATGATGAGGAAACTTACAGCCCTACACTGACTCCACTCATTTGGTCACCGAAGCTCTATGTGAAAGAGTTAGAGTTTGAAAAAGAGACTAGAAAGTATGGAAGCAAAGGAGCAAATAAAAGCTATTAAAATTGAGGTGTTAAGCATCGAGTGAAGGCTAAAAAAGGGCAACAATATGCTTGAAGGACAAGTGGAAAAACTTCAAAATCTTGTGAATGTTGGACAACACGAATGGCAAGATTGAAAAGGTAGGGGAGATAAAGAAAAATGCAACACAAATAAAAGAAGTTCAAAAGGCACTTCGCAGCATGGAAACGAGAGAGAATGAGCTAATAAACAAACTAGAAGAGGCTAAAACATGGGCACAAGTAGTAAAGGAACCAAGGGGCAAGGAAAAGGAGTTCGTAAAAAGGTAAGTTAAGAATCAAATGATAGAAGAAAGAGAACGTCGTGATAAATTTTCAACGGGCTAAAAGACTATGGAGAACATAAGGATACAAACAGTTTAACAAGGGACTTCCTTTTAGACTAGCTACAATGGAAGGCTCAGATCAGACAAGCAAGTAGAATTGGTAAGTCGAGAGGAGGAAGAGAGATGCATATCCAGGTCATATTGGTGAACTTTGAGGATAAAACAAAAATACTAAGAAATAGAGGCATGTTGGGAGGCTCACACTATTACATAGATGAAGACTTAACCTTTATGCAACTAAAAGAGAGAAACAAGGAATGGGAAAAGGTGAAGGCAGCAAGGAACGAAGGGGAATGGGCATACCTAAACGATAGAAGAGCCTATATCACAGCTCGACAAACCCAAAGCAAATAGGGAATATGGCCTACCTAGGAGCATCTCACAATGGTATGCTGAAATTGTAGAGGCTACCCTTGAAGAAGAGGACCTAGGGTAGGGCTCATAGCCAAGAAAACAAATATAATCATTTTGACTGAAACACATGAGCGCAATGGGTGCACAAAACCCAATTTTGAAGGGTACAAGAAGGCAACAATAAGGAATAAAGCAACAAAGAATAGCAAAGCGTATGGAAGCATAATGGTGTTAATAAATGAATCATGGGGTAGAACTATCATAATAGAAAAAAAGATGAAAATAAACAGTACATACGAATAAAAGTCATAGAAAATGACACAAACATTAGCATTGTTGCATGCTATTTCACACCCAAGAATTTCAAATTCTATAAGAAACCTCATCTATACCGTGAATACCCATACTCATCCCTAAATGGGAACATTTCGGCCTATAGTAAGATTGGAGATATTTTGATAATCGGGGACTTCAATGCAAGGACGGCAAAAAAGCAAGCCAACACTCTAGGAAGTAATATGGATCTAGACGTGAATCCTCCTTGGATGGCAAAAGAAGAAAATCAGCAAATGGAATAGGTCTTCAAACGATAGGCATCGGGCTATGATGCACTTTGGAGTAGAGCTACTAGGTTTATGAAGCATACATAGATTAATTATTTGCAATGGCATGAGTAAATGGGAAAAATCGAGAAATTACACGTGCAAGACACACAAAGGTCAAAGTGTAATAGATTACATTATATGCTTGCAAAATTCTATACCTAAAATTGAAGAGCTAGAAGTAGAAGATTCTCTCATGGAACTTAAATCAGATCACAACCCAATCTTTATGAAACTCCAATTACAAAAAGACAATCAATAGAATGAGCACACTAGGATCAACCAAAGTAAGCCGCCACTTAAACGAAACATCCTCTTTACAGAGGAAAATCAAATATCCTTTAGGGCAACACTGGATAGCAAGATGTAGGAAAGGGAAAGTAAGGGAGCGCATGACAATGATAAAGAGTACACAAGAAACACGAGGCTAATGAACACCATTCAAGATGCACTAAAAACATGAAAGAGAGAAAATTAAAAAGAAGGAAAAAAATAGTTTCCCGACAAAACCATGGTGCGATGAAGAATGTGAGACAACACGGAAATCACTAAAAGAACCAACAAGTAGAACAAACACAAACATGAAAGCATACGAGCAAATGGTAAGGGCAAAAAAAGAAGAGTATACAAGAACTAGGAGGAAAGAGTCGATTTACTTAGGAAAACATGAACCAAAAAGATTCTAGAGGGAATTTCACAAGGAAAAAAAGCAATTTGAGAACATAATAACAAGACAGTGGTTGGAGTACTCAAAACAATTTTATGAGCGTGAAGGTGGACAAGATACACCTCCCACAATTAGTGTTAATGAAGAGCTTTTCACGACAGAAGACATCATGCAAGGGATTAAAACGCTAACAACAGACAAACCCCGAGACATAGGCAACCTACAAGCAGAGCATCTAATATGGGGAGTAGATATCATAGCACCTCAAATCATAAAAAAATCAACGAGGTCATCCAAAATGGCTTTCTGACAGAGTGGACAACCAACTTAACCATACCCTTATTTAAAATTGGAGATGTAAATAACCCCTCAAATTACCAAACTATCATGGTCAATCTGCTTTTTGCAAAGCTATATGGGAGTATGATAGAACACATAATTATCAATTGGCTAGAGGAAAAAGGAATGAGGGCAAAGGGGCAAGCAAGTTTTAGGCCACATTCTACTATTGATCACTGTGTCATGCTTAGATACCTAGAGGAAAAGGTATGAGATAAAAAAGGGGATGCATATTGTTACTTTGTAGACTTCAAAAAGACATTTGACACAGTACCAAGGAGCAAACTATGGAGCATAATGGAAAAGGTAGGGGTCTGAAAAGTCCCCTTTAGGGCTGAATTAGAAAGATTTGAATTTTCCAACAAACCCTAGAAATAACATTGCAAACCTTAATACAACTTGTGCAAATTCTGAATTTTAAAATCTCAAACCCTAGCCATAAATTATTGAATTTTGGAAATGAACATCTAGGACACAAATATCAATATTTCCAATCAAATATTCATCAAAATTACAGAATTATTACAAACCACAATAGAACCCTCAAATCTGATTTTCTTAATCCCTTCAATAGCTAAAAAACATGATAAAAATACCAACAATGTATTGGTGCTTCCAAACATAAGTTATGGCTTGAATAAGCTTTGCAAAATATAATATCAAACCCTAAAGTGGGGCATTGCCCTCCTAGATCTGTTGTTTGTCTTCAAACAAGTCAATGCTCACTTCTCAAGCTTCCAAACCCCTCACAATCCAAGCGTTGCCCTTCTAGGGCAACTCAAAATCGTTCTCTACTTATATACTATTGTGCCCAACCTCTTGATGACCATATATATTGTACTGTACCTGAAAATGATGTTAGAATACCTCAGACTGGTCAAATATGCACCTTGCAACCTTTGAATTGACGCTGCCCTAGCTGAATGTTGAAAGGCTTTGTCCTCAACTTCAGTTCCAATAAAAGGTTTCGTCTCCAAAGGATGTAAGCCAAGTTTTTTTGTGCTTAAACTCGTGAAATTAATTCACCAAAATAACATAATAATCCAATATGAACCTTCATCCTCCTTTTATAACCTTTTCCACAAAAAGGTCCCTCCCAAAGTGGGGCGCTCCATTTGGAGGGAAAATCTGAACATTTAAAAGTAACATCCTTATAATTTCCCTCAAGGGCTAACCTGACCATGAACCTTAAAGGTCCCCTCTTTAAGTCAAATATCAAAATTAGAAAAGGGGTGACCGACATAAAGTCTCTTAAACGTAATATTATTTTACGTATTTATGAATACTTTTTATTGTAAATAATAATATTATTCTAATCTCAAAAAGAGGGCATTGTCCTCAAGCAAATGCAAGCTCACCCAAATAGCTATCTTTGTAATACTTAGATCCTAATTCATCCTCGTGGACTTGCAACCCCAAATACTTGCTTTATGAACATAACCTTGAGTTCCAATGGGTCCCATATTGTTACTGTGGGCAAAAAACAAACTCAGTTGCCCCCACACGTGTTTGTCATGTGTCATGATCATTGTACTCTCCCTGGACATATGCAAACTATGCATTCTTTGATTCATAAGAGTCTCTTTATTAACACTCATATAAGTTGTTCCTAAACTTGCACATAGAACAAATATGTCAATGAAAACAAAAGATCTCCACATCACTCCTCCATCCGCTTCACCATGCCTCGTAGGCATGTTGTTCAACTCTCCTCCCATGCTTGCATCTTCTTCATATTTTCTATTCATGTGATGGACTTCCAAAGGTCCATTCTTGTTGTGCTCCAAACATGGTTGTAGCTGTACTATTGCATTTTCTCTCTCATAATCAGCATTGTAGTAGCTGGGCACTCCTCCATGACAGCTGCAAACCACCCCTTGCTGATGTTCAATGTAACATCCTTCAACCTTGAGACTGAAAATACTCTTGTGTTTGTAAAAAAAATTGTTAAGGGGCTGGTAATGCTGCAAACAATGGCAAAAGGCATAGGATGGCAGCCAACATACTTGGATTGCGTTATCATATTCAAAAGTGTTAGTGATTTATGGGATGGAGACAACCTTATAGTGACTGAAATTGACACAATAACCTCTACAAACGGAAAATTACTCAAGTATGTGATTAGGATTGCTTGAACAGCTGCATACCAAATGTTGGGTTGGCTGGAAATGTGAATGACAGCAGCTCTATAGCCCAGAATCATGAAATTTTTTTGTAAAAATTCATCCTATTTAAGTTCCCATTTACACCATGCAACTGAAAATACCTTTATGGTTGTCATACAAGTGTAGACATGGCTGGTACTGTTACTGGGAGCATTAAAAAATTTGGTACAGCTGCTGTCATACATGACACTCTTTGCCAAACTCAGCCATGTGAATGATCTAGGGGTGTGACACAACCCTTCTTGGACCGAAATTTCAACAATTATCTACTTGTAGCTTGATTTCCACTCAACCTTTGAGAGATGGCAAACAATGTTCAACAAGGGTCTTGAGTATTGATTCTTTATCATTGTGTTAGGGCGCCCATCATACTTCCTGGGGATCCTCATGGACCTCCCTTCAAGACAAATGCATGTGTTAAAGAATTCATTTACAAAAGTAGCATTGAACACTTTTGAAAACTTGCCCTTCTTGTATCTCCCTAGAGCACCCGAATCCCAAACTTTCATGTATAAGCAATTAGGAACCAGAATGAAAGAATCCATGCGGCCCTTGCCACTCAAAGTGCTCTTCATTTTATCATCGTTTTCATGTTGCTGCCCATGATAACCGCAGCCTTGCCATGATGTACAAAAGAACATCAAACTTGACATATGGTCATTCTTTGTCATATGTTGCCCACGATGACAACACACCCCCAATGACATAGTAAGAAGCAACAAATTCACAACACCTTGATACATTTGGCTGTACTCAATTTGTTTAAATTCCCTTGCTGGATAAAGATTGGTTGGGATATCTTCAACACCTCCCACCTTGGGATTCAAAATTACCTTATCTTTAATTTCTTTCGAATAACAAGTCATGGTTTCTCCACAGCTACAACCATCTTCATTCATATTTTCTCCACCCTTCTTTTTAAGAACCCATGATTGCTCTGTTCTCTTCTTCTACATGGTTCTTTAGAGCCTTATCTTCAATTGTACCTATACACAAGTCCGCAAATAAAGTATAAATAGAAGTTAGGATGCCCATTTTCTCCTCCTTTGTAATGAATTCAGGTACCCCTTGCTGGGCCAAAATTCTCAGCTCTTACTCTTCTATATTAGTTCTTTCAAAGGCTCCTTCAAGTGCCTTAGTATATGTTGTCTTCACCATCTTTTCCATGTCCTTTAAAGGACAGCCATATATGCAAAACTCAGCTGCAACCTTCTTTTCATTGCACTTCTTCAACTTAGGTGTCCTTGGCATGCGTCCATGCTCTTGCCCTTCATCTTCTTTTTTCATATCAGATTTGCCTCTAACTTCAAATGGCTTTGTCTTATTAGCTGCAACTTTCTTTGTCAACTCAATTATGTCCTTGACTTTAAGCCAATTGACTTCCATTGCCCTTGCATACTCTTCTTGAATCTTTTCCGTTGCCAACATGTTCTTTGTAATGTCCCCATCATAACTTAAACTAAAATGACAGCCTGTTGATTGCAGTATTGCGGGCAAGATGTGTATCCTTTATGCCTTGGCCACTATCAAAAATTGATATCTCATGAGACCCCTTTTTTGTTGTTCCTGGAGTTATCTTGACACAGTACTTGTATGATTGCAAAGTGTTGTATGGTGCACAAATAGTCACAACAAACAGCAAATGACTTTTGGTAGATGATTTCTAGTCAATATGTCTAGCTTAGTCAACCTTTCTTTTTAATCTTCAGTTAACTTGTGAATATCATCCTCCTCCTTGTGGGAAAGAGGTCATTGTGCATTGCTTTCATTACGGTGGACTTCATTATCAAGTTTGTCCATATATCACTTGGGTCCCATATGTCAATGCAATTTGGAAGTTGAATCGAAGTATCAGTATGCCCTTTGTTGCAAGTTGCATCCTTGATCCTATTATCCTTTTTAGCACGTTGTTCGTGATAAGAAGAAATATGAAATGGCATGGTAACACAACAAATCTTAAGTATGACTTTCTTTTTCATACCTTGGGCTGTAATCAAATAGCTTAACCTTCTCCTTAAATTTTTTTAAGTGATGTTTTATTTGAATAGCTATCAACTTTGCCTCATTCGCTCTCCTTAGCCAACCCTCACACCTCTTTTGGGTCCTTATCACGTCTTTCGTGTTGGCTTGCAAAGTAGTTGGGTTCCTTCCAACCCTAGGATCCACTTTTGTTGTGGAGGGCGGAATATTAAGTCTTGCCTCACGTGTGATTTATGCCCTTCTTTTCTGTTGAACTCTTAGGGCAAGTAGCTAATGGCGCTTCCTCTTGGGCTGGAACATTTCTCCCACTACCCTTTTTCATGGTGGATGCCCCTATGAGCTATTCACTAACTTTTTTCAAGTCTGAATTACCTTGTTTTCTAATTCCTTCCTTGGAATTTTTATGAGGGTTTGACTTTCCCTCTTTTCAATTTTCTCTTTCTTTTCTCATCACAATTTGGGAATTATTCTCTTCCTTTCACAACCTTCTTATGTAAGCACACAACACTCTTTTACTTCGGTCCATCGTTTCATGTAACTTCAAGAACTCATCAATGGAGACTAGAGGCTTAAGATGATCAGCCATCCCTTGATACTAATCAAGGATTTTGGTGGCCTCAAAATTGTACCTTTCTTTGTCCGCTTGTATTTTTACCCCGACCTTTTGAATTGAATTTGTGTTCCTCCTTATGTAAAAACTTAGGTCGCCAATCCATTGTAGACAATTCAAACCCCACAACTAGCCAAGAAAAGGCTCTGATACCACTGGAATGTCCCCTTTAGGGCTGAATTAGAAAGATTTGGGTTTTCCAACAAACCCTAAAAATAACACCGCAAACCCTAACACAACTTATGCAAATTCTGAATTTTAAAATCTCAAAACCTAGCCATATATTTCTGAATTCTGGAAATGAACATCTAGAACACAAATATCAATATTTCCAATCAAATATTCATCAAAATTACAAAATTATTACAGCCCACAATAGAACCCTCAAATCTGATTTTTTAACCCTTCAATACCTGAAAAACATGATCAAAATACCAGCAATGTATTGGTGTTTCCAAACATAAGTTATGGCTTGAATAAGCCTTACAAAATATAATATCAAACCCCAAAGTGGGGCTGCCCTTGTAGATGTTGTTGGTTGTCTCCAAACAAGTTGATGCTCCCTTATTGGGCTTCCAAACTCCTCACAAACCAGATGTTGCCCTTCTAGGGCAACTCAAAATCCTTCTCTAACTTCTATATTGTTGCGCCCAACCTCTTGATAACCTTATCTGATGTATTGTACGTGAAAATGATGTTAGAATACCTCAGACTGCCCAAATATGCTCCTTGAAACCTTTGAATTGAAGCTGCCCTAGCTGAATGTTGAAGGGTTTCGTCCTCAACTTCAGTTCCAATGAAAGGTTTCGTCTCCAAAGGATGTAAGCCAAGCTTTTTCGTGCTTAAACTCATGAAATTAATTCACCAAAATAACATAATAATCCAAAATGAACCTTCATCCTCCTTTTATAACCTTTTCCACAAAAAGCTCCCTCCCAAAGTGGGGCTCTCCATTTGGACAGAAAATTTGAATTGTTGAAAGCAACATCCTTATAATTTCCCTTAAGGGCTAACTTGCCCATGACCCTTAAAGGTCCCCTCTTTAGGTCAAAAATCAAAATTAGAAAAGGGGTGGCCGACATAAAGTCCCTTAGACATAATATTATTTTAACTATTTAGGAATATTTTTTATTGTAAATAATAATATCATTCTAACGCACTGTGGGGCAGCGGTTCACGGATTATATGAGTAAGTGAACGCTAAAATCAGAACGTACGCAAGGTTGTTTGAATGTTTCAAGAGTGATATAGGCATCAAACCAGGCTACCCTCTACCCCCGACTTTATTTGGGCTATACAGTGATAAGCTAGAAGATTGGATAAACAGATACGGAGGGGAGAGGGTCCACTTGGCCAATTCTGTGGTGAAACTTCTGCTTTATGATGATAACCTAATTCCAATGGTAAGGATGCAAGTAAACATCGACAGACCAAAATTATGATTTTCTCAATGAAGAGGAAGAAACAACACCCCGATTTTCAGTTTACAAAAGGATCTCTTGATGGGATGTCAGAATACAAGTATCTCGGCCTCGATTTTCACAACAAGCTCAAATAGGATACTTGTAGGATGAAAAAAATACAAGGTGGCTAGAGAACTTGCTGTGCACTTCCAAACAGATGCAAGAATGCTGAGTTATGGGACTAGAATCCCACCAAGGTCGTGTTTGGATTACTTGTCACACTAGTGGTACTAAGCCAATCTTTTCTCGTCAGTAGACGCCTCGTTTCACGATTCTTGATTATAGAAAAACCGCGGCAGTAGGCAGGGGTCGAATGGCTACGGTTTCACACTATTAATAATATTAGATTATACAAACACTTGTTTAATTTCTGATTCTCGGGATCTTTCAAGAAGGGCAAAAGAAGAGCATACTCTTGAAACAAGGCTACTAGATTTCTAAAGCTTAGAAATTTTTCGATGAAAACTCTATGGAGAAGAGATTTATTTATGGTATTTTGCGAGGTCCTGCCTGGAATCTTTGCCAAGGCGGTGTCATGTCCCATCATACTTTACAACACAAAAGTTAAGCTACAGGAAGATGCTGTTGGAAGCGCTGGATGAGGACATCTGGCTTTGTGGGTCCGACATTGCTTCCACTTTTGTTAACAGGTCATTTTCACTAATTGGTTGGAAAAGACATTTTAATCTGAAATGTGTTGGAAAGATGCCAATGGTGGGGTCCAACTTCGCATGCATGATGGCGAGAATTGATGTAGAAGTAAGATTCCCATTCCAGCTGTCTTCTAATGATCGTATGGACAACTGTGTCTTATTCATGATCTTCTTCTTCATGTATACGGTGAGGACCATATCTTGCCACCCATCAATAAAGATGTTCATTATGGGAAACCCTGATTCTTACCGTCCATGTCCAGAGGGGAAGCTTTAATAATTCAATAAACTGGTGAAAAATAAATTCATTGTTTAATCTTTCGATTATTATTACACCAGTGTTCTGATGACGATTTGCTTACATGGTAGCTGCAAAAGACATTTGTAAATCCTGTCTTGCTGCATAGGATATTCGAGTGTACCTTGGATGCAACCCTTCAGGAAGAATTTGTTCCTGCACTAGAATGTTTAAAGATGCAAATCCTTGATTGTAGATCCTGGTTAGATTGAAACCATGAGTGGGTTGATGCATTAGAGTAGCAGGTGGATTCCTACTGAGCCAATCTGCTGTTGTATTATCAGTACCTTTAATGTGCTCTACAGAGAAGTTGAAATGATTAAAAAAGGCTTGCCATCTACAATATTTACCACAACCATCTTTCCGACCATGATCCTTTTCTCTAAAGGTCAAAAATCTAGTATAGTCGGTTTTTACAATGAAATGAGGCAAGTGCAGTAGTTTTAACATAAACTTCTCTAAACACTTTTTTACAGCATAGATTTTTTTATCAGAAGAAATCCTTTAAGCACATCAGTACTAAATACTCCGCTAGAGAATTCACAGACAAATTCTTTATTGTTATGTACACAAACAAGTACTCCTCCACATGCAATATAAGAGGCATCAGTATAAACTATCATTCGATCAGATTTTGGGATATATAGATGAGGAAGTAAGCCAACTTTAGATTTAATTCTGCGGATAGCAGCTGTATGTTCTTCCTGCCAATTGAAAACTTTCTTTTTCTGGAGAAGTCCTTGAAGCAAAAATCTGTCTTCACCAGAGTTAGGATAGAAGCTATTTAAGTAGTTTAGTAATCCCAAAAAAGCTTGAAGCTTAGTTTTATCAAGAATATCTGGAAAGTTGATGACCTTTTCTTTGATATGTGGCTAAATTTGCAGTTTTGAGTCTTGGATCACCATTCCAAGAAAATTGCATTCAATTTTGCAGAATTGAATTTTTGTTTCTGCTAAGACAATTCCTGCATTGTTTGCCAGCTCAAAGAATTTGGAGAGACGAGTAAAATGAACAGTAAGAGAATTACTTAAAATTAGTATGTTATCAATATATACACATAAAGTTAGAAGTGCCTTGAAATATTTTATCCATATGTGCCTGGTAGAATGCTGGAGCATTCATCAGACCGAAAGGCATTACTGTCCACTGAAAATGGCCGAAATGGCAGCTGAATGCTGTCTTCTCTTTGTCAGCTTCTTTGACTCGGATTTGATAAGAACCAGACTTACAGTCGAATTGGGAGAAGTATTTACATGTTGCTACTTTCTCCAATAAATAGCTTTTATCTAAAATAGGATGTGGAAATGGTTGAGTAATGGCATTTAATGGTCTATAATTAATGACCATTCTTTTCTTTCCTCTCTTCTGCTCTGAATGTTTGTCAACCATAAATGCATAACAGCAGTAAAAAAAGTTGATTTTTCAATAAAACCATTACTTTCCAACTCTTTGATCTGGAGTTCCATATCATTATAATCATGTGCCGGTATTGGGATTCTTTTCCCAATTTTCATGTGTTTTCCTTCTATGGTTTTGATATCCATTTCAGGCATGGATTTTGACCAAAACTGCTGAGGGTTATTAGAGCAGATAGTGGTTTTGATCTTTTCTCTTATGTCTTGGATTTCAGCAGGGATTATTATCTCAGGTATTTGTGTCATTGAACTGGAAGATTGTTTAGTGGCATAGATGAGACGAGAAATTCTAAGCCTTTCATTTTCTATGGTAAACATGATACTCCTTGTGGTTGAACCGTAAGGTGAGTATATGTCTATAAAGGCACCACCTAATAAGATATCAACAAGCATCCTATCTAGGGCAAAGAAATCAGCGTGGAAAATTTTATCTTGTATCCGAAGGATTTGTTGGACATCTAGACTCTTGTAAGCCATGGTATCATCCAATATCTTCCAGTCATGGATGAGTTGAGATTTTGCAAATGAGAGAGAAGATTTGGGCATCTACTAGTCTGTCATTGATTTTTAATGTTATAAATTGGGCAAACTTTCCAATAATCAGCTGTGTTAAATAGGCTGGTTGTGAAATTTCTAAGGGAAGAATGCTTGTACATACCAATTTTTGTCTCCCTGGATCTTGAACAAGGGGTTGTTCAAGGTAGATGGCTTCTGCTTCTTGCTCTACTTCTTCTTCTTGGAGATTACTGCATTCCCCTGGACAGTAATCTTGGTCAGAGTAGAAAGAACTTTCTACTTCTTCATCCTCTTCCTTTTCTTTTGTGGGTAGCATAACATCCCACTGTGGCTCTATCTTTAATGCTGGTATCTCTCTTGGAGGATCTGTGCTGGTGAACTTGTTCTTGATCCAAGAGGTGCTTGACTTGAAAGAGCTCTGATATTGCAAAGGAGGATGCTGAGGTCTTTGCAATGTTGGAGGTATTCGGAGCATTGAGGGTTGTCTCCCTCTGATTGATCCTTCTCCTCTGGAATATCCTCGTGTCCTTGGTCTTGTGTCTCGTTCTGGTATTTCATGGTGGTGGTGACACCAAGTACCATGTGCTTCATATGACAACTGTGAGTTGTCATGGTGTCGTGGTCGATACCATGGGCGTTGCATGTTGGTGAGCGGTTGTTCCAAGTCATCGGCTAATGACTTGAGAGCATCTGCATCTTCGTTGTCTTCTGAATCTTCTTCAGGAAGATCATCTAAAATGGGTTCATAGATGTCATCATGTAAGTAAAGATCTTCATCAGAGTCAACAATATCCCACCACGCGGCTGCGTTGGAAGTGCACACTGCTTTGACCGCAAGTTCTTGCAATGGCACTGGGGAGCAATATGGCCAAGTTTGCGACAGATGTAGCAAATAGGCTGTTTGGACGTTGGGCGAGCAGTGCGTCGTTTCTTGAGGAAACGATGAGGAGCATAAGAGTGCTTGCGTGGAAAAGAGCTACGCCGAAATAAAAGATGTTTGCGACGTTGCTTTTATTGCTTGCGAGGTTGTACAAATGGCCGACAGCCAAAAGGGGTTGTTTCAGGGAATGCAAGAGCAATCTAAGATGCTTGATGCTTGGTGAGCTTTTGAATTGTTTTAGCCTCAGAGACTAAACACATAGCTTGTTGTTTAGCGTAATCAATGACATCGGAGAGAGAAAGGTCTTCAATAGTTAGACCCTTAAGATCAATATAAGCAAGGACCTTATCAATGAGATTATAGGGTCGAGCATGAAGAAATTTGATCTTGATCTCCGTGGAGGAAAAACTCTTTCATATGCCAATTCTCTAAATTGTTTGGCAAAAGCATCAAATTGTTTTAAATCACACAGCCCCATTTTGAGAAGCCATTTTTTGTATTCCAGTTCACGATTGGCGACTGGAGGTGCAAACTCATTAATAAGTAAATGAAATAAAGTAGCAAAGGGATCAGGCTGATTATGGATTCTTTCAAACTGCTCTGCTTCGGTCATGGAATTCCACCATTGATTTACAATACCCCAGAAAAATTTTGAAGCAAAATTAGTAGTACCAGCCGAGTCTAAATGAGAATTAATGGTGATGACTCTCATAGAGTTGCACCATGCTGAAATCTCATTTAAGGGATTTAACAAATCATCAATATTAAGGTACCAACGCTGTAATTGGACATATGTCCTTTGCATGAGAGTAGTATTTGGGTTCTTTTTTATGGGTTTGAAATTGGGACCTACATCCATTCTATAGGCAAGTTGGTTAATAGAGGATTCTACCTGCTGATCCTGTTTAGAAAGCCATTCAAGACTTTCATTTAAAGATGCTAATTTAGTATCAATGGAAGATAATTGATTTTGTATATTTGTACAAAGGGCATTTGTATTGTCTTCAAGAATTGTTAGTTTATCTATACTTTCCTTACTATACAAAACATCTTTGCAGAGATCATCTAGATTTTCTGAGAGATGGGAATTGAACCTGGCAGTATAATTTCTTTGTTTGAATTCATTTGAAGGTTCAACGTCTCATTGGTAGGCAGCAGAAAAATATTGTATTGTTCTCGCAAGCTGCTTATAGATTCCTTTTTGTGGTGGCCATCTTCCAGCTTTATACAGAGTAGATGTATTCTCTATATAAAATTCTAGACTATTTTCTCTGGGAAGATTCATCATTGTACAAGGTAGATGATCTTCATGACCTTGGTTAATTTCTTCATCTTCTATAAGAATGTGTCCTGTTTTTACAGCTCTTCGAGAGGAAAATGTAGATGGTCTGGATGGAGAAAGAGTAATAGAATTTTTGACAGACAAAGACCTGAGAAGAATATTAACAGTTCTACGATCACTGTGGTGTATTGAGGCTTGACCTTTCATTTTAGGAGAAACATTTTTCAACCAGTCAAGTTTCCAGTCAGAAGGTATCTCGACTGACTCTATATGATTTTTCTGAAGTTGAACAGTACCACTAAGCCTTCTAGCATATGGCAGATTTTCTAAGATCTTTGGATGGTTTGTGTTGGTCATGCTATAGACAACAGAAATGTTTATAGAAGCATACTTAAACTCTCCAAACATATTCAAACCAAAAAGGGAGGTGAACAAACCCCAACAATCTAAGGAACCAAATTTGACTTCTTTACATCTTTTGTTGCGGACTACGACAGAGAGGTTTGGACAAAACTCAAAACATGACTTCGTCATTAAAGCGACCAAGACTAGATATTTGACAGGAGTGTTTAACGCTGACTTGGCGATGACCACACAAAGCAAGATATATAACTGGTTTTATATTGCCAGGTATCAATGGAGTTATTTGGACTCTTATAAGACCAAAATTTCCAAACAAATTTACTATCTTTATTACCTGAACCTTATATGGTTGTGAGGTTTGGGCTAGTGGAACAACAAATTTGAAATGACAGCGAATTGAAAAGATTCAAAAGCGACTGATCACAAACAGTTTCAAAATTAACGACTCGGTCCCATATGAAATCATTCTTGCCGAAATAGGTACTTACCCTTTAGAGACAACCGCTATGACTAGGGTTTTATGTTATTTGAAAAAAACAAAAAGCATGAAGACTAACAGATGGCCTAAGGCCACAAGAGAAGAAGAGTTGCAAAAGAGGAAGAAGACTTGGATGAAGCAAAACCACAAGTGGATGAATAAATGGGATATCAGCTTAACCGAATGTCCAAACTGTAACAAAGACATAAAAGATTACATGAATGAAAAATTCAGAACAGTAATGTGGAGAAAGGGGACCATCAAGAAAAGACAACACTAAATTAGTGTTCAACCTGACTTATGAACATAATGAAAAAATGTGTATAGGAGCTGAAATTAGATGGAGGGAAAAGATCTTCATTGCTCAACCAAGAAATTAGTTATATTGTTATTATTTAATCTAGGTGAGAAATAATGTTATATTGTATACTTGGCATTTCAGGTCAGAAGAACTTTATTAAAACTACCAAAAGCATGTGGTACCACTCCATGCATCAATATTGTTGCCTCACCTTCATGGTATGTTCTGAACTCATATGGAAGTAACGGGAAGCACGTTTTTGTAATTCAATGGTGCTTAGTGGATGAGGTGGATACTTCCGCCGCTCTTGCTGAATCACATTTTTAACCTGTAAGCATGCAAGAAACAATTTATAACCTAAAATTCTCAAATTTGCTAGTTGCACAACTCGATATGAAAACATCTACTTAGATAGCTGACTACAACCACATATGAAAAAAACAAAATAAGTACTCACAGTTGCAGTGGGTTCCTCCACACACATTTCGTAAATTATTACAGCACATGCATAATCAAACAGATGCCCCCGCCTGTGAAGCAATATTTCAGTAAGCAAAAGCAATTCAAGTTTTACCCATGGATAAAAGGCACTCTTCGAAGAAATCAGGATAAGAGTTGCAACAAATACGCCCAACTAAATGTTGCTGTGCCATCCTCTGAAGTCTGGGAGCAATTTATTGTCCAGTATTCTTCTGGTTCGTGTGCTTGTATTTCCCAGTATCTCTCAACAACAAAACCAAGAGTTGGAAACTGTAGTAGCCAAAGTTAATAAGGAACATTAGAATACCTTACAATTCTTCTCGGATGATGAACTTGGAGTTTAATGAAAACATTTCTACAGAGCACAACATAAAGTATAATAGACAAACCTGGCACGGTCCATAACTTAAGATAAGCTTTCTCTCATCCTCAGACAAAGGAAGCAAAAAGGCATCTTGCAGTAACATTGTTTGAAACCGAGTGAAGGAGGCACCAATCCGAAGATCAATTTCCTGTGATACACTATCCATACTAAAGTTAAGTTTCTCAGCAAATGACAAAGCAGAATGAAAGAAGCCAAAGTGAACATTGAAACTGGAAATCCAATGTATAGAAGGGTCCAGCTTTGAGTAAAACAATGAGGGTAAGATTCAGGATGCATCGATAAATCTAGATTCTAATACAAGCATCTATGTACAACCTTCTTGTAAACTACCAAGTAGACAAAAGTTATTTCAGCATGCCAGACAAAGTAAACAACATCTTCACAGATATCATCACACCGGAACAGGCAATGGTTTGAAAGATGCACACCTGTCTGGCATCAACTGCATCTGCAAGGAACCGATTTGGTTGGACCAACCTTTGCGCAGCTTCATGGATATCTCTATCACAAACAATGCACTTTTTAAAAAATAACACAATCAAAAGGAGATTCCTAGTGGGTGCTCATAGACTAATGCACTAAATGATCTCTAGCATCATGAAAAAATAATAACCTTTCAATCAATGCAGAAAAGCGAGCCCTCCATATATTGAGATGAGGATTAGAAGAACGACAAACATCTATGACCTCAAATGCAATGTTCTCTCCTTCCATATCACAATCAAGCCACAAAACAAGCCATTGGCATCTCCTGGCCTCCTCTTCTAAGGTCCTTTTCAGCTCTTGTTTCTCCTGAATTTCAGTGTAGACATATCAAAAATGTTTATAAATAGCAAAACTTCTCAGCTAAAATTATTGTTGCAAATTCCCAAATGTTGCTGACATAATGGCATATAGTTACCCACAAAAATAAGAGGTAATAAAAAATACTAAAAACTATGACTAATTTATAGGAAATGTCGAGTTTATTGACCAATAACCAAACATCTTGTGTACAAAATTGCTTCAGTGTATGCCATGTTTACTCAACTTCAAATATGAAACAAGTACAACATCAACAATTTTCCTAAATGCTTGGACTGAAGAATAAAAGCCTGAAAAAAAACAAATCTGTTGTACTGCATTTTGTGTGCCACAAACACAGATATCCACTAACCAAAGTAGTAGCCACTTAACTTGTGGAAGAAAGCTTGAATTCATCATTAAGAAAGAATATTAAGTTGATCACACCAGACAAGAAGAAAGCCACTTTAGCCCCAAGACCACAGAAATAACCACCAAGGTGACAACTGTCTTATGAAGTACAAGCAACCAATACATATGAAAACCAGCACTTTACACATTGATAAAGGTGGACTTGTAGATATGGACGTGATATCATTTTCATCACATGATTTGAAGCCTCCTATGTCAACCAAGGAGAAGGAATTTGATCATCAATCACATATACAAATACCCGTGATATCCTTACTTTTACAATTGTTCATTGTTATTTTTCTCTCTTGTGGTGTGCAATAATAGAAGAAACTTAGAGCAACAGTATCTTGGATATGTGTGCATATACATACACACACACACACACATATATATATATGTGTGTGTGTATGTATATGCACACATATCCAAGATACTGTTGCTCTAAGTTTCTTCTATTATTGCACAACACAAGAGAGAAAAATAACTATATATATATATATATATGTTTATAAATGTACATACCAGCCATGCATTTAGAAGCCACTCTCATTTTATCTTACAAACATAGATTTGTCCATTTCTTCTCAATCACTGGCATGATACATCTAAATGTACTATCTAACTGAATCATAGTGATTTTTATGCAATGTTTGTCATAATTAATGATATATCAGATTTTTTCATGAGTATATGCATTCATAAACATCATAACATGAGCTTAGAATGATAGATCGGAATATTTTCTGGTAATCGCCTCTTTTTTGTTGGATGGAGAGAGCAGCGGTGACACGGCCACCCTTGCGAGCTCATTTAGGTGTGGTTCGACCTTTAACTCTTTCAAGAGGGAATATTGACAAACACCTTGATGGACTGTCACTCGTTTACTCTCTGAAAAATGGAGTTGGATTTCTTTGAACTCTCTTCAAAGAAATTGTCCGGAATCATTCATGCATGGAAGTTCTTCCATTTAAACTCTCTTTAGAGAGAACATAGCCATGAGTCATAATATCGTGTTGGTAAATGATGGTTGTGTAAAAGTGGGTTGTAGCCATGAGTAAGTGAGACCAAATCCTAAGGGGAAGCTGATGATGGATGTCAAGCAGTGCCTACCAAGGAATGCCACAATAAGTTTGTTGATGGTCATCCTCAAATACTCATCACATGGGTTCCGTGGGAATGTTCATTCACAGTTTCAATGCATAACATGGACAAGGAGACTCTTCTATTACCCACAACCATTGAATTCCACGCAGCAAGCATTAAAACTAATATTTCCAGGTTCACCCCAACCTCTACAATTAGATCAAAAGCCGTTGTTCACTTCCAAAAAACCTATGCTTATTTACAGTTTGCTTAGATTAGAAGCAAGGTGATTGATAACACTAAGCTAGAAATTCTTTTGCCAAGGTGCATACTCTCGTGTAAAAGCAATAACTGTAGGGTGGAATTGCTTACAGTGTGGAAGTATGAGCAAATACAAAAAACGACACCCTCTTGACAAGGAAAATAGAACATAAAATCAGGGCTCAAATGTCAGCTTTCCATGCCTCCCAATCTTCTGTTGTGGATGATAAAACTATAATTGGGTCACAATTTTTTAACAATCCTAGAAGTTTAATTGTAAAAAAGAACATTTTTCCCTCAATCTCATCTTTATTTGATAATGATACTAGGGAAAACAAAGACAATTCCATAGCTGATTTTTTTAAAGCATGCAGCATGTCTTCTAGCATGCCATGCTTTCATTATTTCCATAAAATAGTATATACCATAGTTAAAAACTCAACCTCGGATAAAACTCAGCTGTCCAAAATTTCGACTTGGACTCGCAACAAGGCAAATTAAAAAATATATTAACTCAAAAAATAAACTTCAATAGCATGCAAAATACTGTTAAAAAGCATTAAAAATTAATTTATAGAATGCATAGGTATATTTTCTATTAGTTTTAGAACCAAAAATAAAGCTGCTAGCTGGTGAGTTTCTGCAGAAAACTCGTGAGTCCTTAGAAGTTGCTGATAAACACTTGGTTGGCGAGACTCTCAGCGATTTTTCAGCAGCATTTTTCAGTCACTTTTCTCAGTGATTTCTTGACGTTTCCCACAAGTTTTAATACTATGGTATATACCATCAAAGAGGTTCCTAAAGGTTGCAAGCCTCCTAGCTTTGACAAACTAAGCACCACACTTTAAGACCAAGAGAAGACGAATGTTAAAAAATCTCTTGCACATACTAAAAATGAGTGCCGAATGGCAGGAGGCAAAATCATTGTAGATGGATCAATCTGTACTAGGAACAAGGCTTTATTAAACATCATTGTTTCTTGTTGGAATAATTGTCATTGATGTCAAAGGGTAATCATGAATCTGATTAATGGCAAATGTATTTCGATGAAAGAATTAAATTAAATGAAGGATATTCAATTTAATTAAGGCAATTAAACATGCAAGTAACGGGCATATTCTTGCGTGGAATCGAAGACAAAATTAACTATGACTAACGGGCTTAAAGAGATAATTATGGCGAAGGTTTCACAGCAGTTTTTAAGGCTAAAATGGTCCCCAACCTTGGCCGACCTGATTTCAAGGAGTTGTGACCATTCGAATGGACCTTTTCGTTTGAAAAGTCACAACCTTAATTTGTGACTTTTCGTGGGTTATAAATAAGTGCAAAGCGAGTGGCAAATTTGTATGTTCAAAAGTGGAAGATATAAAAGAAGAGTAGAAATATTTGAAAGCAGAATTTTGTGAGAATATTGAAAGGAAAAACCAGCAAGTATCAGGCAGAGCATAGCAACGAAAACACTCAAGTGTAGATTGAATTGAAAGGAGATAAAGCAGTGTTCTATCATCCGTTGTGTTAGTCACAAATCAGAGATAGAAGAGTGATTCTTGTGACAAGGTTGGTGCTTTCATTTTGAAGAGATTGGTGTCTTTTGCTGAGTTGGTGCTCTGTGAAAGGGGTTGGTGCCCCTGTAGGTTGGTGCCTATAAAATTGTTTTTGGGGTTGGTGCTCCAGTAGGACCTTTGGTGCCTATGAATATTTATATTGGGAAAGATTTTTCTGTGATTTTCTTCTGAAAGGGTTTCCACGTATATCTGGTGTCACTTTGCATTGTGTTATCTTGTGTTGTGATTTGATTGCTTTGAATATCTTAATTGAAATAAGTGATTAAGTATTAGAAAAGAAAAGAATATATAATATTGATTCACCCCCCCTCTCAATATTAGTCTGTGCTCAACAAATGGTATCAGAGCGGTTTCCTTCAGATTTAACTTAACCACTAGAAGGTAGATCGTACAAGCACAAATAGTTGAATCACAAGTTCAAGACGAATTTTCCACTAACAAAGCACCATTGTTTGATGGCACAAATTATGCCTTCTTGAGCATAAGAATGAAGACATATCTAATCGCTCGTGGGTTCGATATTTGGCAAGCAATAATAACCAGGTACCAAATGCCACCAACAGATGCTACTGGAAAGAAGGCTAGCGAGAACAATGCTAAAGCAATGAATGCCATCCTATGCGGCCTTTCAGAATTGGAATTCAAAAAAGTCATGCAATGTGATTCTGCAAGAGAGATCTAGGAGAAACTTAAAATTATCTATGAGAGTGATAGCAAGGTAAGACAAGCAAAACTCCAAACTCATAGGAGACAATTTGAGAGTTTAAAGATGAAGGAAGAGGAGAACACTGCAGGATACCTGTTCCAGGTTGATGAAATAGTCAATGTTATTCAAGGACTTGGAGAAATCGTGGAAGAGTCTACAATAGTCCAAAAGGTACTGAGGTCCTTACTGCTGAGGTTTGATGCAAAAGTCTTTGTTGTTAAAGAAATGAAAGATCTGGATAAATTAACGATGGATGAGCTACACAAAATCCTCACAACATATACAATGAGGACTGAATCCGAAAGACCATCAAAAAGAGAAGCAACATTCAAAGCATCAAAGAAGGAGAAAGTCAAGGAACCTGAGCCAAGCGATAGCTCAAGCAGCGAAGAATATGAAAAAGAGGCTCTATTCATTCAAAAGCTAAAGAAAGGTTCGGGCAAATATAAAGGTAAGTTACCATTCAAATGTTTTAATTGCGGTAAGATTGGTCATTTTGCAGCTAAGTGCCCAGATAAAGACAATAGTGATGAGGAGGAGAGCAAACCAAAATTCAAGAAGGGATTCAAGCAAAATAAAGACAAGAAGAGATTTGAGAAACAAAAGAAAATCTTGTACTCTAGGAGGAGCTATAGCTCATCCAAGGAAAGCAGAGCCAATGATTCAGAAAATGACGATGAGGAAACATTGTTCATGACCATAGAAGACAATGCTTCCACAAGCAGAAAAAACTTGGAGGAAGAAGAAGATGAAGGCGAGGTAAATCTCGAAGAAGAGCTTATTAGTGCCTTAAGAGAGATAAAATATCTTAAGAAAAAGAACATGAAACAAAAGCTTCTGATTCAGAGATATGAAAAAGAGAGTCAAGACTCAGAACCCAGAATATCACAAGGTCTAAAGGAATTAAAGAAAATATTTGCTGATCTAAAAGTCCAATCGAAGAGGCAAAGAAAATTAAAGATCTAAAGGATCAGCTAAAGAAGAAAGGAGAAGACTGTGAAAGGTATGAATCTGATATTGTTGCTTTAAAAAAGATCTAGAAAAGGCAAATACTAAAATAGCAAGTGACTTGAAATCTGAGAAAAGCACCCAAGTTTTGAATAAAATTATGGAAAGTTAAAGATCGCCATCTAACAAGACAGGTATTGGGTATGAGAAGGAAAAAGAGAAAGCTAAGAGTTATGCTGAAACTCTCAAAGAATCTGTGAAAAAGGCAAACAAGAAGGAAGAAAGCCAAGATACAAAAACAAGCTCTATCAACAAAGAAAGCAAAGGAGAACAAAACTTCAGGAGACCACTTGCTCCAATATATGCCAACAAAACCAGGTTTGGTAATTATTTTGATGGATATTGTTATTATTGCAATCATATTGGTCATAAGAAATTAGATTATAGAAAAAGAGCCAAGGATATTGAAGTCAAGAGCAGAAACAAAGGAACCTATGGAGGTTCAAATAGAAGCTACAATTCGTTTGCTCCCCTATCAAACTTTGATGAAGAGGCTATAGTCTGTTACAAGTGCAACAACTATGGACATATAGCACGCTATTGTAGAAGTGTTTTCGAATCTGTAAGACAAGATCAAAAATTCAAGGCTCCAGTGATAAAGAAAAGGGAACCAACAAAGACCTAGAAGAAGAAGCAAAAAGAATCCATGATCATTCAAACAGCATTCCATGCTAGAGATGAAGGACAACAATGGTTCATTGATAGTGGATGTTCGAGACACATGACTAGGAATTAAAGCAAATTTATCTCGTTAAAAAGGTCAATGAAGGCACGGTGAAGTTCGAAGACAACACTACATCCAGAATAACAAGAAAAGGTATGCTTAGTCTCGATAATGGAAGAACGAAAACAGAGAATGTGTTATATGTGGAAGGGTTAAAGCATAATCTTTTAAGTGTGAGCCAAATGTGTGATCAAGGACACACACTCAAGTTCTTTGCTGAAGGTTGTGAGATCAAAAAAAGAGACATGGAAGAGCTAATTGCAGATGCTCACAGGACAACAAGCAATCTATACATGCTTTTAGAAGTCAAAGGAGAGAAGTGTTATATGAGTCAACTTGAAAAAAGTTGGCTATGGAATAGAAGAATGGGCCATATAAATTTTGATAACCTTGTGAATATTAGCAAGAAGCAAGCTATAAGGAACATTCCAAAGATAACAAAGCCATCAAGCACGCTTCATAAGCAATGCTAGCATGGGAAGCAGACCAGAACAAGATTCAAAACGAAGGAATATTCCACCACGAAGAAATTAGAGCTCATTCATACAGATTTGTGTGGACCCACCAGAACGCAAAGTATACAAGGTGAGAGGTATTTTATGATGTTAATTGATGATTACACTAGAATGACATGGGTTGCATTTCTGAAAAAAAAGTCTGAGGCCTTTAGTAAATTCAAAGCATTTAAAGCATTAATTGAAAATGAAACCGGTTTAAGGATCAAATGCTTAAGCTCAGAGAGAGGAGGGGAGTTCATGTCAAATGAATTAATTGAATATTGTGAAGACCATGGGATAAAAAGACAGTACTCAGCTGCAAGAACTCCACAACAGAACGGGGTAGTAAAACAAAAGAACAAGACTGTCCAAGAAATGGCTAGGACAATGTTGAATAAATCCAAGTTATCAGACAAATACTAGAGAGAAGCTGTCCACACAACTGTATATATCCTAAATAGGGGGCAGATCAGAGTCAACAATGACAAGACCCCATATGAGTTATGGACGGGAAGACCAACTTCTGTCAAATATTTCAAAGTATTTGGAAGTGCTTTATTAAGAGGACCGAAGATGTTTTGACGAAGGAATTTTTCTCGGATATTCCACCAAAAGCAAGGCCTACAAATGCTACAACAAGAGGACGCAAACTATTGTAGAAAGTGCCAGTGTTAGAGTAGATGAAACTGGAACTCAGAAGGCAATTGATCCATTAGATGAACCAAATATCACTGAAGAAGAAGATGTTGAAGTAGAGAAGATGGATGAAGATGAACGGCAAGACACCAAAGCACCATCTCGTTTCGTTCAGAAGAACCATGTCGAAAGCCAAATCATTGGCAATATAGATGTTGGAGTACAAACCAGAAGAAGGATTGTCAGAAATTTTGAACAAGTGAATTTTTCTTTGTTATCTAAAATACAGCCTAAGAATTTTTCAGAAGCGAGCCATGATGAACATTGGGTAAAAGCAATGGAAGAAGAGCTAAACCAAATTGAAAAGAATGAGATGTGGGAGTTGGTACCCAGACCGAAGGGTCAGAATGTGATTGGCACTAAATGGGTATACAGGAACAAACTAAATGAGGATGGTCAAGTGACAGGAAACAAGGCTCGATTGGTATTCAAATGATATGCTCAAATCGAAGGTATTGACATTGAAGAAACCTTCGCTCCCGTGGAAAGATTAGAGGCAATCAAAATGTTTCTTGCTTATGTTGTTTTCAAGAACTTCAAGGTATATCAAATGGATGTAAAATCTGGTTTTTTGAATGGTAAATTAAAAGAGGAAGTGTACATCGAACAGCCAAAAGAATTCCTTCTATCAGAAGATAGCAAATATGTATGCAAATTGAAGAAAGCCTTGTATGGATTGAACCAAGCCCCCAGAGCTTGGTATTCAGGACTTGACAAGTATCTACAAAATCGGGGATTCAAGAGAGGATTTGCCAATAGCAATTTGTACATCAAAATTGAAGGTGAGCATCAATTAATTGTTGTAGTTCATGTTGATGATATAATCTTTGGAGGAGATAGTGAAAAGTTGTCCAAAGGATTCACCAAAAACATGCAGAAGGAATTTGAGATGTCCATGCTTGGTGAGCTATCATTCTTTCTTGGATTGCAAATATCTCAGTCCAGGAAAGGAATATTCATCTCCCAGACCAAGTATGCTAAAGAAATATTGAAGAAATTTGGAATGAAAAACTGTGCACCGTTTGGCACACCTATGGCTACAGGAAACAAGTTGAGTAAGGATGATGAATCGTCGAATGCAAATCAATCCGTTTACAGATCAATGATTGACAATCTTTTGTACATAACAGCATCCAAGCCGGATATCATGCAAGTTGTAGGCATGGTAGCACGCTATCAAGTAGCTCCTAAAGAAACACAAGTGCAAGCGGTGAAGCAGGTATTCAGATATATAAAGGGCGACCCTGGACTATGGATTGTGGTATCCTACAGGGAAGGATTTCACATTAGTAGCATATACAGACTCAAATTGGGCAAGATGCCTAGATGACAAAAAAAGCACAAGCAGAATAGCATTTTTCCTTGGAGATAGTCTAGTGTCTTGGCTAATTAAAAAGCATAATTTAGTTTCCTTATCCACAGCAAAGGCAGAGTACATAGCGGCAGTATTGTGTTGCACTTAGATTCTTTGGATGAAACAGACCCTTAAAGACATCAAGATAGAATATGATCATCCAATTTCAATATACTGTGACAATACTAGTGCTATAAGCATCTCAAAGAATCCAGTGATGCATTCCAGAACAAAGCACATTCCAATCAGATACCATTCCCTGAGAGAGCAAATTGCAAAATAGTAGGTAAAATTGGAATATGTTTCCACCATAGAGCAAATAGCGGACATTTTCACCAAGCCACTTCCAAAGGACACATGTGAATACCTACGTGAAAAGTTGGGAGTAATCTCTTTTGCTTCCTACCACTAAAGGGAAGTATTGATTAAGGATTTATGTTTCCACCATAGAGCAAATAGCGGACATTTTCACCAAGCCACTTCCAAAGGACACATGTGAATACCTACGTGAAAAGTTGGGAGTAATCTCTTTTGCTTCCTACCACTAAAGGGAAGTATTGATTAAGGGGGAGCTAAGCATTGCATTATCTGGCTCCTAGGTAGTCCTTTTGCCATTGATGTCAAAGGGGGAGAAGTGCGGAAAGAGGGAGTCACAAAAAGGGGGAGCTACAAAAAAGATCTCAGACAAAAGAAACAATACAACAAGGGGGAGTAGATTCAATGCATGGTTGCCATCAATTACAAAGGGGGGATTGTTGGAATAATTGTCATTGATGTCAAAGGGTAATCATGAATCTGATTAATGGCAAATGTACTTCAATGAAAGAATTAAATTAAATGAAGGATATTCAATTTAATTGAGGCAATTAAACATGTAACGGTCATATTCTTGCGTGGAATCGAAGACAAAATTAACTATGACTAACGGGCTTAAAGAGATAATTATGGCAAAGGTTTCCAGGCAATTTTTAAGGTTAAAAATGGTCCCCAACTTTGGCCGACCTAATTCCAAGGAGTTGTGACCATTCGAATGGACCTTTTCGTTTGAAGAGTCACGACCTTAATTTGTGGCTTTTCGTGGGTTATAAATAAGTGCATAGCGAGTGGCAAATTTGTATGTTCGAAAGTGGAAGATATAAAAAAAGAGTAGAAATATTTGAAAGCAAAATTTTGTGAGAAAATTGAAAGGAAAAACCAATAAGTATAAGGCAGAGTATAGCAGCGAAAACACTCAAGTGTAGATTGAATCGAAAGGAGATAAAGCAGTGTTCTATCATCCGTTGTGTTAGCAACAAATCAAAGATAGAAGAGTGATTCTTGTGAGAAGGTTGGTGCCTTCATTTTGAAGAGATTGGTGTCTCTTTTTGAGTTGGTGCTCAGCAAAAAGGGTTGGTACTCCTGTAGGTTGGTGCCTACAAAATTGTATTTGGGGTTGGTGCTCCAATAGGTTGGTGCCTAGGAATATTTATATTGACAAAGATTTCTCTGTGGTTTTCTCCTGAAAGGGTTTCCACGTATATCTAGTGTCACTTTGCATTGTGTTATCTTGTGTTGTGATTTGATTGCTTTGAATATCTTAATTGGAATAAGTGATTAAGTGTCAGAAAAGGAAATAATATATAATATCGATTCACCCCCCCTCTTAGTATTAGCCTGTGCTCAACATTTCTTGTCCTTCTAGTCCATGTTTCTTGAGTGTTGTTGATTCTAGACTTGTTGAAATGTAATGAAATGGTTTTAACTACGTCCACGAGACCCAATGGAGTATGGGACCATACTTTGTCATAGTTGTCTCAACCACCTAGTGATGCATAACTTGAGGGACGAGCTTTTCTTTAAGAAGGTTGTTCCTTCTCCTACTTATTTGAGTTAGCAGCTCCCCCAACTCTTATATTCTCGTCTCTTCAAATAGCTCCAATGTGGCATCTATGGATGTCATTGTAGGCTAGACATTCTAGGATGAGGTGCTTCTTTGTCTCTATTGCTCCTATGGTGCAAAACAAAGACATCCTTTGCTCCCATTCTTCCTTAGGGATAACCCATCTACCTATCTCACATCTAAGCCTATGAGAACTAGTTCTCATCTAAGCTATGACTATCTTCTCTCTGAATTTGATTTCAGCCCCTATGTATGATTTTTCTTGATGTTCATAGGTTGGGTTGAATTTTGTAAGGTAGTGTTGTCATTTCCTGCTTGTTTTCTTTCTCCACATGATTGTCCTAAAATTCTCATTCACATTACCATATGTGCTTACATGATTGTGTGTGATTGTCTTGCTTGTAGTATGTGAAATCAAAAGACTGGTGCCATGGTCTATATCACGCTATTGCATGTGGTATACTATGCTTAGTGCCTATGTTGCCATGGCTTCTACCATGAATCTATTGGAGCATACTACTATTGTGTGTGTGCTTTATTGCTATATCTCGCCTTTCTATAAGCTTATTATTACATTGGGGCATGTCATTTTTCCCTCTCCTTATTGAGTTTATCACCTATATCTTTCCATTTGAGGCACCACATAGCCCTTATACATCACCAGCTGCTACAAATATCTATCGAGGATGCCATACTATTATAGTGGGTCTATGCCCACATTACTTATTCCCATTGGGGGCATCATACCCATACATTCTCCATGAGCATCACTGATCCTATTTTACTTATATGGAGATTCCTTTACGTATGTGCCTATCAATCCTACATTGATTATATCAGGATGGACCATGCCCCATGTCCTCCTTACATCTAGTCACATTTTGGTTCTTTCACTTGATACATTTATTGTCATATCTTGTCTACATTTGGGCATATCCTTTGTTCCTATCCGTATTGAGCCTAAGACCTATACATTGCCAATAGGGGCATTGTACCCATACATTCCTTATGAGTTGTACTGATTCTATCTATATATTGCCATTGGGGGCATCATACCCACATGTCCTTATACTTTTAATACTTGACTCTTGCCATTGGGGGCATCATACCCACATGTCCCTATACTTTTAATACTTAAATCTTGCCATTGGCGGCATGATGCACACATGTGTCCATCGAATCATTGATCCTATATTGCTTATATCAAGACATCACATTGTCCTCCATACACCTGTATGGATTGGGTTACTACATATATATGGATTGGGTACTTTTATTGCCATATCCTACCATATTGGAGCATATTGTTGTCCCTCCTCACCAGGTACTATTAGGGTGTATTATTTGTCTCTCCTTCCTACTATTTCCAACCTCACATGGGTCACATGTTCATATCTTATCCTCACACGGGTCATATATTCCTATCATGCATTACATGATGATATTTTTCTATAGTTACATACATGTATCACCCCACCTTATAGATTTAAAAATTGATACCTTACTTAAAGATTTAAACATCTTAAATATTTAAGCATCTAAGCTTACTTTATAGGATAACACATGATGCACATGACTCTTTCATTTGAGATGAGTGATTTGCAAGAGCAAATACATGCCCCACCTTAAAAGGGGGGCATATATCCAGAGATTCAATCACTAAATATTCTACCACCAGCTATTTTATCACCAGCTACAGATTTATATGTTAAGACTATGATTTACCAAGAGAAAACGTATTCAATTATTCTATCACCAATTACATATTTATGTGTTGAGACTATGATTTACCAAGAGAGATCAAGAAGCACCAGATGTCTAATTCCCTAAACAAGAAGCAAAATTTTGTTTCTAGGATTCACTTTAAAATCCTTCAGTTTCTACAGTTCGTTTTGAAACTCATCAATTTCAGTTTCCAAATTTCGCATTAAAACTCATCAGTTTCAGGTTCCAAGGTTTGACTTTAAAACTCGTCAATTTCAGTTTCAAGTGTTCGTCTTAAAACTCTTTAGTTTCCAGGATTTCCTTTAAATTCTCTTAGTTTACGGTTGCAATACTAGAGTTCCAAGAGTGACACCATGGTTCATGTTCCACCATGTGTATCTGCTCCTTTGCTTATTTTCAATTAATCTATTTTTTATTATATTGACTATAGATTTACCAAGAAATTGGCTACTTGTTGGCAATCACATTTTATTGCAAGCAAATTTAGGTCACATTTTCTTGCAAGCAAATTTGAGTTGTTGATGACATAGTGTGGGTGCACCCAATCTAAAAGTTTAGAGTCTTCATCAATCCATCCCTATCAAGTAATATTCGAGCATGCACTTAATTTTAGTTTTACTTTAATTTGCATTTCAAGATGCCCATGAGCCTCGTTATAAGTCTTTGAATCCTAACTCACTATCAATTGTGCCAAATGTGCAACACCAAACTGATATTGCCATTGAGTCAAGTGTGAATCTCTAAGATTCCCTGCCCATGCACCTACCTCATCGCAAACTCGGCAAGCCCATTTTAGTTGATGTTGTGTGGATTGTGCAAGTGATGTCTAAACTACTTGTAAATCCTATTTTTTTAAAATTATTTTTTGCATAAAGCAAATAGATTTGTCAATATTTATAAGTATTCTCAGTAAATCCTATGTTTCTCCTTGGAAATTAGTCACTTGTTTTTCAAGATGGAAAGATTCGCAGACAGTTTTACACTAATATAAAATATTAATCCCTTAAAAGTTTTCCTGTCGTGGATGTATTGCGAGAGAAATTAGTGTATTGCAATAATCACTAACATAGTTATGGTTTCCAAGAAAGGAGCTGTGATAGCATTTTCAAACAAATGACCAGTTTAGTTTTGGCACGTGGTCAATGGTCTTGTGTGTGCACGGATATTTTTTTTTTTGAGGGGCGTAATAGTGATGTATCGGTATCTGAAAATCTACGAAGGGGATTGTTTTGGGCACTGCAAGGACTGGGCTGGACTTCGTGATCGAACTTGGGTCTTACTAATACATCCAGACATGAGCATGCATAGATGTTATTAAAAATTCACCGTTTAATCTATGGCGAGGGAGATTTGGGTGCTGAATGAACAAGTGACACATATATACATACCTGGGGGACATATTTCTTGACGGGAGCCTGGTATAGAATAGCGGGGTCACAAGAATGCCACTTTTTGTATAGATCATCGAAATCCAGCTCCATGAGGTGGCCCGTAACAGATGTCATGAGCATATGACAGGGCTGATTTTGTATCTTGTACTTGAATTCGAATATTTTGTTGTAACGCGAACGCCCCTCCCTCGTTCGGCAATTGTTGTGAGACAGAAAGTTTGCCACTGTTTTCGCCACCGATGGCTTCTCCGCCACATTCAGCACCCAAATCTCCCTCGCCATTTCCCTCTCCCTCTCCCTCTCCCTCTCCCGCTTCTATTCAAAACAAATACATACAAAACAACCCATGTGCACACTCAAAATTACTTCGTCGCTGTAAAATTCTATTCATTTACCGCCATTCTTCGATGAGTCGAGGAACATTAAGGCTATGGTCCCATCGAGGGGGCTTACTAAATTATAAATTGACGCTTTCATGGCCCATAATATGGGAAAGGGCTTTGACAATTGGAATGCTTCATATGGTTATTATTGATCAAAATAACAATTTATAAAAGGTTTGAAAGTAAGGTAGTTGATTGGTATTCACATTTAAGATTTTTTGTGAGATAAAAATATCGATGCAACATAATTAATAACGATAATTAACATCGATAAAACATGGTAAATAATAGAACACTCTTATATATAAAGAGTACATGGATAAACTAGGCACAAGTCATTGTATTAGGAGGAGATAGAGGATCATTCTTGGGCGGAAAGCAATCCTAGATGAAAGCTCATCCAAGGGATGATCCGAAGCCACCTACCCATCCATTGGGTCTGGAGGAGCCAAGGAAATAGTAATGCCCTACCCAAGAAGACGTTGCACCATATTACTAGTAGGGTCGGTACTAACTGGTGATCCCACCTAAAAGGACCAACTTCAGATTTACCATGCGGCAGTGGTGGACTCCATCCCCCCTTGAGAGGGAAGGGTGGAGAATTGATTGTAGCCATGAGAATGACTCCTTTGACGTCTAGGCATTGGAGGTGGCAAGCCCTATGGTGGATGATCTAAGGGGACAATTTATGGCACATGGAGACTCCCCTAGTGGTCAAGTAGCTCCTACAAATTCCTGACTTCCAACTTTCTCCCCTTAGACTTGAATCTACATGTAGGTCGAAGACAATACAGACACCTCGTGATTAATAGAAAAATGACAAGATGATTCCTCTTTAAATAAAGCAGTGTTTATAGCTTTCCATACTCAAAACAAAATAACAACTCTGAATAAATTCTACAAAAAAATTGCATATGCTACCCAATTAGCAGAATCCCTAATGAGGGCCAAACACAATTAGAAAGATTTGGGTGATAAGACTGAAAGAGACTATATATCCACTGCTACGCAGACTAGGCCTTGGGGCATGTCCAAAAGGTATGCTTGAAAGACTCTAGTCTGGAGCAGGCTGGACGCTTGGGTTTAGCAATTCCAAGGTGAGAAAGATGCTCCCTAAGTATGAGGCCTTGATAGACTAGACACCAAAGGAAATGAGCTAGTTAGGGCTCATATTGAGTCTGTCGATTGGGTTGAGTCGAGCAAGCCAAGTCTTGGGTGAGGAATTAAGGTTCCAATGCCTATTGAGCTTACCAAGTGTTAATGAAAAGGGGTGCATGCCCTAATAAAGGAGGCTTGGAGAATAATTCTTGAAATGAGTATCACAATTCCACCTCTAATCTTTCCACCTCGAGCATGGAGGTTGCAGACCCAACTTATGGAGCATGACATCTGACGTTAACTCCTAAATGTGAAGAATAACAAGCAACTCAATATTATTTAAATATTGATTTGCTTTTAGCGAGCCCCAAGAGGCCCAATCGTTATTAAAAACCATATCCTTTATAGTTTGAATTATTTTTTTGAATATTCCCAAAGCTTTTATGCCAGGGCTTTTAGCCAAAAGGAGGCAAGTATTGGTCATGATAGGAGACCACCAAAGATTATGGTCATTGACAAAAAGACCACTGCAAAAGCCATCACCAACCCATTTTAAGCAATGCTTAACCACTTTGTAAGCTTTTCAAATACTTTTCATCACAAATGAGCCCTCAATTTTGACGGGAGTAAAAGTGATCTGCAAAGTGTGGAAACCAATATTTTTCTAACTAGAATTATCATAGGGAGATCCAAAAGAAATACAATGATGTGGGAGGATTTCCCCTTCAATGGCTCTAATAACCCACTTAGCACATAGGGCAAAGCTCTATTTGTAGATGTCAATGACCCCCGAACCTCCTTTATCACAAGGAAGACATCAAATATCCAAAGAAACTATGTGAAACCCCTGAGTTTATTTGGCATTAGACCATATAAAGTATTTGAGAATCTTAGCCAATTTGTCATATGAGGCTTTAGAGGGGCCCAACAAGAGGAATAATACAACATGATTAGTAGCTAAAAACTTAGTACACACTTGGAATTTCACTTGCAAAGAGAGGGGTTTGGTGACCCAATACTCCACCTTTTTCTCAACTCTATTTATGACATATTGCCACAGCTCAGCAAAGTAACTATTAAAGGCAAAAGGTATGCCCGAGAACTTGAATTGTTCCCCTCTATGAATTTATTTCCACTTGTAGTGGTGTACCCAATTTGGTATGGGCATCGTACTATGTCTGAAGCATTGGATTTTACTCCAATGCAATCTAGAACCAAAAGCTAGGGAAAAAAATGTCAAGACATTGCATACCTTACTGAATGGTTTTTTTAGCTCTTTAAGACTAAGGAACATATCATTAGCAAAATGCCCATTAATAAGTTTGGATGATCAATTTGGAAGAACAATGCCCTATACAAGACCTCGCTTAGCTCTATGTGCCAACAAATATCCGAGAGCCTCGGTAAATAAAACACATAATTCTAAAGCAAGGGGGTAACCTTGACAAATGGAGCGATAGAGGCCAAAACTATCAAATTTGAGGCCATTGATAGTGAGATAGGTTGAGGTGTCTGAGAAGAGAGTTTGTATCACAAAAAATAAATAATGGGTCGAAGCCAAGACCATAGAACATGGCCAAAATGAAAGGCCACTCAATTATATCATAAGATTTCTCAAAATCAAGCTTGAGAAAGATGGTTATCTGATAAGAGGCTCTCGCCCATTCCATAGAATCCCACATGATAATAAGGTTATCGAGGACATACTTGATCTTGATAAAGCATGTTTACTCGGGTTTGACAATGGCAGTTAAGACGAGCTAGAGGTAGTTAACAAATGCTTTAGCAAGGATCTTGTAAGAAACATTGAGCAAGGTGATGGGATGCCAACTAGTGATAGTGATAAGTTCTAGGTCACTAAATTTGGGAACGAATTTGATATTATCATGATTATTGAGGGAACTAAAATATTTCTTTTGTATAGCTTACTGGTTGACTTGGATCAAATCGAGCTCGACAAACTCCCAGGTGGCTTTATAAAATTCATTAGAGAATCCATCAATGCATGGGGATTTGTCATTACTCATGCAATATACAACATGATAAAGCTATTGAAGAGACAATGGCACATCACATAACTTTTGATCAACAAGCCTAAGTTTATGAGGAATCACATCAAAGCATTCCTGCAAGGTATGAACTTGCTCAATTATTTCTTCCTAGGCATAGAACAGTAATTTATAGTGGTCCAGAAAATCAATGAAGATGTCAGGGAGAGTACTGAGTCTCAACTAGGATAACTTGATGGCCTTGATCTAATCTCTAGTTGGTTTAGCTCTGAGAGATTTAAAGAATTATTTGGAAGCCTTATGACTAACTTTAATTCAATGGAAGCAAACATGAATCTATGCTCCTTTGGATGCATGATTGTCTACCACTTTGATTTGGTGTTTGAGAGAGGCAGCTTGGGCTTGCATCTACAATTCAAATGGGTTATGCTCAAGAAGAGAGGAGATCCTTTGGTATTCTTTGAGCATATCCCCCTCAGCACAATTTATAAATGCAAATAATTTACTTTCCCTAGTGGTGAAGAAAGGTGGTGGTGTGGAGGATGGCCTCATTCCACCACTCGATCCAATTGGAAACATAATGTGGTTAAGGCACGAGATTCCAAACCCATGCAATGAGATGAATGGTGCCCTCGTGGTAGAGGAGGGAGGTGTTGAGGAGGAATTGATTATGTGACATTTTGAAGTGGTTGTTTCTCCACTCCACTCTACAAGTGGTGGGATTATGGTCTAAGAAAATATATTTAGAGTTTTTGATGACATGTTTTCCATCGGTATTGACAAATATAAAATTGCTCTAAAAGAATAACGATCCAATCTCTTGAGGACCCTATTAGTGTTGGCATGATAGTTGGACCACATAAACCAAGTAATGGAACTTAATGTGTGTCACTAAAAGAGAGGATCCACTAGGCCCCATCAGTTTTTAAAGTAATACCATGCCTAACATTCTTCCATAGTAGGGCACCAACCTTGTCCTTAGGACTTTCCACCATATTAAAATCCCAACACACAAGCCATGTGATGAGGGGTAGGTTGTCAACCAAATATCAATATGCCTACATCCTCAATAAAGAACACCATACAACAAAGAATAAAGAATTAATTTATTGTGGAAGAAGCAGTACTTAACAATAAAACCTAAAGCATCCAATCTTCATTATTGGATTTGGCCCATCCCTATCATCATATTGTGCTAGATCACCTAAGCCATAAATATTCTTATGAACTCTTATAAAAGCTCCTTCATCTAACCAATATTAAGGAAACATATAATAAAAGAGTATTTAGGGTTTTTGAAGGGAGGAATGCCTTACAGTCCTTCCCATTCACTCCTTAAGACTCTAGTTGGCCACCCTTAGTGGGGCCATGTGGAAATTACACTTTTGAAAAAGTCTTAGAATCAAAGTTTGATAATATAAAAGTAACATTGATTGAATTTTTAAGCCATTGTATCTATTTGAAAGTCTCCATGACATTCTAAAGTTCATATGGATGAAAAAAGGTGAACATGGCAAAAACTCTCCCATGGTGGCATTAATGGCCACCCTAAGTTCCTTGACTTTGAAAGTCATGTTGTAAAAATATTATCAATTTTAGAAGTGTTTGGGGAAGTAACATGACTTCCATCTAGCTTCCAAGTTAATTTAGGCACTTTTTGTCCTTAGGACCTCTAGGAATCATTCATGGCTACCCAAAGCTCAAAATCCAAAAAGGTGTGAATCGATTTCAGTTTTAAGCTTTGAATTTTAATTTGTTATATAAAGTGTTCAAAATAGGGAGGGGGGATTCCCTTAAGGGCCACCCCCATTTCCAAGCTCAAAGAACATTGAAATTCTCATAAGACCTACATGGTATCTCTTTCAATTTATTAGCATATCTAATTAAATATTACATTGTAGGGTCTGATTCTTCTTCCATGTAGAAGAGGACATAATTTCAAGTGGGGTACTTTAAGGGTCACCCCTCCCTTGGGCTTCTTAAAATCACTTAAAAGGTCTAACCAAATTTATAAGGAACTGGGCCTAAGGGCATATTTAAAGGTATTTTATTGGAATTCAAATTCATAAGTGAGTTAACTTTAATTCAAATAGATTGAATAGAATAAATAAGAATGCTATAAATTGACTTGCGATCAACAAAAATAATGTAAAAGACTAAATTTAAAAAAGTGCAATCAATCAAAATAATAATATCTATGCAATAAAATGATAAAATTTAGTTATTTTTGCCTCAGATCTAACTATATTGAATTATAAATTATTGAATTAAAAAAATAGGAGCAAACCCTGCAAGTGCCTAGAAGTTGGAGCTGAAATTGAAGGAGGTCAAGATTGTCACATTTGGGTCAAGTTTGACAACCACATCTGAATTGAACTAGTAAATCTTAATTTTTATATAAAATTGGGAAATTAGGTCATGATCACTTGTGACAACTTGAATTGGATATGTATGTATATATTTAATCCTTAGAAGTGTGTCAAAGACTTGAAAAATGTTATCTTTAAGGTTGAAACCCTAATAGGGCTTACAATGACTAAAAACCTAAAAAAAATAAAAAATGGGAGTGTAATGGGTTGAGTTGACCCCAATCACTCCCATGATGAGTGAACAATGTCTAAGTATCCAATACTTTGAAGAGGTAATTGAAGCCCACGTAGATCTCCCATTTAGAGTGTTTTGTGCAATTGCACTCCTTTGAATATATGAAAGCATCTAGGGATGGATTTAATAATTAATTTTGATTTGATTTGGATTTGATAAAATAGGCTTTAGACTTGACTAGGGATTACTTCAAATGACTAGAATCAAAATTGGGAAGAATAGGGAAGTTTTGTTCAATGTCCAATAGTGTAAGTATGCCTTTGTATAAAAAAATACCAAGTGGGAACATAAGTAGCTTAAGTGTGCCTTTATATCAATTCAAAAGGGGAAAATATCACACTACTTACCCTAAAAATATATAACAAACTATAAGGGAGGGTTCAAATTTGGAAAGTGGCCATTAGATGGCCAAAGATAAGGATTAACACATAACATCAAGATAGACTACCACTTTGACCCAATTGGCTGATCATGTCCTGTAATGGAAACATGTAAATTTTAGAATATGGAATATTTATTAAGATGATTAGAGGTGATTTTGATATTTATAACATTTTTATAGGTGTCAAATATAATTTTAAAAAAATAAGCATGTATGTACAAGAGCTTATGATAATATGAGGTGGAGAAATAGGTTGTGATTAAGTGCAAGATTTAATTAAAGTGAAATAAGGATAAAACTAACATAATCAACTATTCATGACCAGATTTAGGTGTATATATTTTCCCTCATTTAGTATAGAAATGAAATTAATATACTAAAAGAAATATTGTACCTAATGTGTACAACACACTTTGACTTTAGGAGAAGCTCCAAATCATGCAAGGTGTTCCATGGAAAATCTTGCAATGATGCAAAAGTAGTTAATGCTCGTACGTGAAACTAAAAAACTAAAATGTAAATTGAATTTGAAAATATTGAAAATAAAAAATAAAGTATTACACCTATATGTGTGAAATAAATGTTTCTCTTATGACTTTTATAGGAGATGATGCTTCCTTGAAGCATTGGAGAGTTGGTTCTTCCATAAAACATCTAGAGAGGATTAGTTTCATAGTTTAACCAAAGGATAATTTGAGTGTGATCAAGCACTAAATTGATGTACATTTATACAAAATAAATAACACCCATCGATGGATGCAAAGACCTAAATTTAACTATATTGGTATTTTTAACCCCAAGGCATGAAATGAGCTGAAATCGATAATGTATTTGTAGACATAATGCTAGACGTTATTGAACCTCTAAGTTATGTATTATCCACTTAACTGAATCAACCTCTAAAAATGGATTGTATATTAAATTTTCATTTTTTTCCTAAATGCATGATCAAAATATAATGAAGAACATCCATGATCCTACCGTCTCCACATATAGCAAATAGTATTAAAATTTTGAAAAATAGCATAATGTGCATGAATTTTTATCATGCCCCTAGTGATAAATGTAGAATATGTAACTATATGTAGATGAAAATTGTAAATTTTGTTTGAAACTTGTGCATGAACTTGTATCATGCACTCAAAACTATGTGTTTTTTTGCTTTGATCTTGTAATATTAATACAGATGCATATCATATTAACCCATAATCTATGTTGATGACTAAATTTTAAAACATTTTCTAACCTTTAAAACTATATTCTATACAAAAAATTAGTTTTAATTTTGAAAAGGATTATCTCATGTATGAAAATCCCATTGAAATGACACCATTTTTAGGTTAAGTAATTGACAGTTAAAGTCACTCATCTCGAAATAAATGTTAATTATAACATGTGTAGTAATATGCAATCATTGAATAACATAACATATTTGACAAGTATGTAAGCATAATAAGATATATGTCATTTAAATTATGTATGTAACATACGAGGAAAGGCCTATATAATATATTAGTGAAGTTCACAGTAATATAATGTAGAGTTAGTATTCTATGCATTAGTTAGTGCATGATATAGATGATGGCACTCATCAAACTTAACAAGCTTAAAAATCACACAACACAACAAGCATAATGTCATACAATAAAGCCAATGGATGCCTAAAAGGGACACACTCAAATGTCATGTAATAAGATATTACACACACAAGGCCAAGAGCCACATACAAAGAACATGAATAATGTCACAAACAAGGGACATGTTCAAATATCACATAAAACATAGGGCCAAGGGTCAATAGCAAAGGACATGTTCAAATTTACCACATACCAAACAAAAAATCAAATAGACATTCAAGCAATTTTGCACACAAGGACCAGAGAACACACATAATAGGCAAATAAGATCTAATCTACTATATATAAGTAATAACATCAATGGAACAATGAACTAGAAATGTAGTCTAAACCATGTACATGTAATGTGATCATATCCTAGAAAATAACATATTCATGTACGAAATGTAAAATAAATATGATATCAAGATAGATGTAAAGATTTTGTAACTCAAAAATATAGCACTCATGGAATTATAACACCTAAAAATACTATAACCTATGGATAAGATGCCCCATAGTTTAACAATGCCACTAGGTAGAGACAAGTCCAACATCTTAGTCATTGTAAAAGAGTGTATGTCCTACATGACACTCATGAATACCAGTGCAAACACATGTGACAGAAATAGAGTATGCTATCTATTTATAATGAGATAAACAATATATTAAAATGATACAAACTATATGTCTAATCATGCTTGTGTCATGATTTTGGATTTTAAGAATATTTTGAATGTTTTTGTATTTTTGAAATATTGAATTTTTAATACTTTTTTTCAATTTTGAAACTAGAAAAAATAGAACTAATGATAATCCAGAGTTTGAAAGTAAAATAAAGTGGAAGAATATGAACAATATGAAACATATATTAATGTGAAATATGCACTATAAGTGTTGGCATGGACATGTATGAGCAAGATTCTCCCATTTTATATGAATTATAACTTTGAAAGGAATGTAATAACAAATGAGTATAAAGAGGAAAAATTGTACATCCTTATTTTATTAAATGTACACTTATCAAAGTATGTATATGTATGAAAAATATAACTCAAGAAAAGAGAGATTTTTCATGAATAAACAATGTTTTGCATACTGAAACCGAGTAAAATATATAAAAATTATAAATATTAAGGGTTTGTGTGTTTATATTTTGATTTATAGGTGAAAATTTACAATCGACATGATTGACCATCTGAATTCAATAATGGAAAATGTTCCTAACCCTTACTAGTTAGTTATATACTTATTGACAAATGTACTTTTATTAGTGGAAAATGTGAAAAAAGTAAGGTAAATGGCAAAATATGTAAAAATATATCACTGTTTTGGAATGTTTAGATTTGTAAAAAAGAAAAATAAGAGCCAAGAGGCCAAAAATTTAGTAAAGCCTAAGGGCTTTAGAATAATTTATCAAATCAATCACATCAACATGCGAAGAAAGAACATGGTGCAACACTCAAGAAGCTATGTACAATTAGATTTTCATTTTTTTTTTTTGAAATTTTTGAATGTTTTTAATTTTTTAATCGACAATCATCTAGTATGTCATCCTCATTACGATTGAAGTCCTTATAATCATGAAAGTACATATCATATTCTTATTCTCCTTCAATATATATTGGTCATTGTTACCATCATGTTGTTTGTGAATTATTCTTCCTTCATTTGAGAAGGTGATACATTAGAGATTTATATCAATAGTAGCTTAATTTTATCATAACAATGAACATCCCAATGTAAATTATACTTAATGTGTATGAGGCATTGCTCATACATTTGTATTGACAACTTTTGGTCCACAAGAAATTGAGTATGTGACATATCCAAGGGCTTTTTCCCAATATGCACTATGATGTAAGTCATTGATAATATATCTTATTTGTGATAATCCTGAGACACTAAAAATAGTTTCCTTTCTAAAATTTTCAACCTGATTATGCTTATAATAATATCCTTTCATATATACTATGATAGTTAAGTCTTTTTCTGAGGATGCTTTATGTGTTTTGTATTTATAGATGATGCCTTTCGAATCCTTGTTATAAGAGATGTTTGTTGATGTTGAATTAATTTGATAATGCCTTCATGCTTGTATTTTATAATTTTGTCTTGAAATGTCTTATAATGCTATGTATCATGTCCTCTAATTATATGGTAATCACAAAATGATTTACCTTTTGTATGCAAAAATTGTATTATTTATTGATGTCTAATTGTCGGTAATGTGATGAGCTTGTTGTCTAATAGCATTTTTAAAGTTATTACAAATTTATCTAGATGAGCATTACTTGTAATGACTATGAAAATTTTGTATCCAAAATTTCCATATTATTCTTTGAATTGATCATAAATTCCATATGAGAGATATTATTGCAATAATTGTTCAGATATCATCTTTTAGCATACCCAAGATGTTACATACTATTACACTCCATATAAACAAACAAAATTTTTGAACAGATATTAGATTAAAATGATGAGTGGATAAAACATTTATTATTTGTTTGACTTCATTTCTAATTCAGCATATGGGTGTCTTACAATGATGTACAAATCTTTGATTTCTACAATGATATTTAGTGGTTGTTTAATCCATATGTTACTAAATTTATTTCAATTATCTCTTTATTACATGACCCAGACTAACTATCTCTTTTTGGTGAGGTAGATATAGGATAACTTGTATCCAAGACAAATGTAGAAAGAAGAAATCTAGAGCAGTCACACACTATGATTATTGTTTTATGTTTTATTTGTCTAGTATATCATTTTTTGGTCATATACATGCATGATTATTTCAATGATGATTGTTCGTCAATGTGACTACATGAGTTTCATGTTGAGTGTATTAAGCTATAAAAGTGGTAATGTTTTTTACATTAAGTACCTAAGTCATTAAAGCTTGCAAAGTATTTCTTGCTCAATATGGTGGTTTGCTTGATTTGTTTTAGACTTTGGTGTATAAAATAATGTTAGATAATAAATCCCCTTATTAGAGTCTGATGTAGAGAGAGAGAGAGAGAGAGTTAATCAAAACTAGACACGAGATTCTCAAATTAGGCTTCTTTCTTTGTAGCCCTCCTAAAGCACTTTTCCAAGTGGTTTGACAAGTAATCAAAAGTTAAAGACAAAAAAATTATATTTTCATACACCCTTTTAGTGAATACATCTCCTAGAAAGTTTTATTATCCAATTCTTAAGGTAGATACACTTATTCAACTTGACCTTACTCAAACTAGGCCTCAATTAGGTCTCTTTGACTACAAAATTGAGTTATGGATCTAAAGCTCCCCATAAATTATAAGACTCTAATAAAATATTTGATTCATTTTAAGGACGTTAAAATCAATATCCAAGTCAAATTTCAAGGTCTAAAATAATTTCTAAATACCCAAACCAATAAATGGTCAAAAACCCTAAGGTAGGGTTTTACAGAGGGCGAGAGGTGAAAATTTGAGGATTTCAAATGCAAATGGATGTTTTAAGGACTTAAAAATTTTGGATATAGTTTTTTACAACATTATAAAACTTTTTGAATTTGAATAACAAACACTTTAATTGCAAATAGACTCCAAACTTGAAATTCTCACCTTGAATGTTTACCTTGAAAGTTGTAGACACCTAAAACTGGTCATCAATAACCTCCAACCAGGGTTTTCACCAATTTCTACCCAAAATGCACAATTTGGCCTAAAAACACTAAAACATGTTAAATGATGTGAAAATGACATATTCAAATGCCAATTTTGACTAGGGTATCCCTAAATGGGGCAATGCAGTTTATGAGCCAGCTAACTTTGATCAATCCATTTCGAATCAAAATGCCAAATTTGCACCTGTGTGCTCTGGACTGCTCTTTCCTATCAAATATTTTGCACAAGACTCATGTCTTTGTTATTTGTTTTTGGAAACATTCTAAATGGGAATATGCATCCAATGCATCTGATGTGAACTTCCAATTCCAATCTAGTCAAATTTAGGACCAACAACAAGACATTTTGATCAATTTAGGTAACTTGTGCACAAAGTGCTTAATCATGCCTAAGAGCTAATTAACCCAAATCAAGGCCTAATTAATAAATCCATGGAAAATTTTTGAATACTTTTTTTTTGTTGGTCCCCAAAAATGTCACTCATTTTTGGAACAACATATGAGCTATCTTGGTCCTACAGGACCAAAACTTCTCTCTTCCCTTCTCAAAATTTGTTTTGAGCTTTCAAATTCCTTTTTTTTTCAAGATTTCCAAAAATATATGGACTTTGCAAGCTTAAAACTATGGACTCCTTCAAGGCTCGAGAGAAAAATTAGAGAAAACTATGGACTTGATTTTTACAGACTCTGCACACAGGTTTATTTCTATAAGTTCAAAGGCTTCTACAGGCGAGTTCAATCAAAAGACCCAGTTTCCAGCACCTAGTCATTTATAAGATTGGTTCAACACCTCGATTCAATCAAAAGAGTTCAATCGGCAAATGATAAAGGACAAAGGCTTGAACCATTGAACTTTGAACCACTTTGGTTCAATGGGTTCAACGACCAAGTGGGTTCAACGTGTTTGGTGCAAAAGTCAAAACAACTTAGCCAAATAACGAAGAATGAGCTGATTGAACCATTGAACCTTGAACCAAACTTGGTTCAATTGACAGATTCAAGGGGTTGCCCCAAAGTGAAAAAGGCAAGTGCCCTTGTAGAGGGCAGGCATCATTGGTTCGAAGGTCAAAGAAAAGACATAATTCCTTCAAATTTGTTCAAAGGCCCAAAAGGAACAATTTTTTCAGACTTTTTATCTGATGGAAATGGTAAAGTAAAATAAGAAGGTGAAATTCCTTCGAACTTTTTGTCCGAAGGAAAAGCCCGAAAGCCAAAAGCCCACTGAAGATGCAAGAACCCGCCAGGGAAGTTGAAGCCCGAAGGTCGCATGAAAAATCCCAAAGGGTAGATACCCTTGTAGGAGACACCTGACGTCAAAGAAAGGACCGTTTTAAAAGCCCGAAGGGACACCTTCCCTTTAGGACATTCCAAAGGTTGAACAAAGGCGCATAAAGGAACTTTCACAGACTTAGACAAAAAGGGACTTATCATTTTTACAAGAGCGAAGCTCTACCCATTTTGAAAGAAGACTGAGACTTTGAGCTCAGATTGTAATTTCATTTTTATCTAAATGAGAAAGCAGGTTGTCTACTGACTTTGCACTGTCTTGGCTTGTATCACTTTGGGAGATCATTCTTACGTCTGTCTTCTGAAGGTGTTCTTATTCATTTAATTTGGTGAGCAGAATTAGTGAAAGTAATAAGGAAGTGTCTTGAAACCAACTGTGGGAAGACTTTGTGCTTTCACAATTGTTTTCAGTCTGTGTTTTTCTTTTCTTTTTGTGTTGAGGATTCTGGGATGACTTTGTGCCCCCATTGTCCTTTGTGATATACTCTTTGGGTAGTCGAGGTGAAAACTTTGCGTTCTGCTTCATTCTGCTGTTACTACGCCCCTTTTGGTTACTGGTTACTTTACTATCTAAAAGAAACTCTTGTTGTTTCCTTCAAGAACACTTCTGAAAGAAGAGAAGTGCCTTCAGTGTTTACATCAAGATTTTCTCCTTTGTCTCTATGCATCATCTCTGAAAGAAGAGAGATGGATGGTTTATTCTAGCCCCATGTGTTATTTTCTACTTATTTTGTATATAGCTCCTACGTATCTATAGGGAACCTCCCCTTGATGAGAGGAGAGATTTGTCTCCGGTTGATGTAGTAAAGTTGCACACCTGGCCGACCAATCTTGATTTTGTGGTTGATCAGACCTATTTGGTTGATCAGTACACTGATTGACAAAATATTCACCCAACATTTTTATAAATGAATATTAAATATCTTCACAATTAAGTGACCTCATTTCTTGGGAAGGCATCCCTAGGCCATAAATGTCATAAATATCAGGATTCATGCCTCCCATGCCTTCTATGATGCCCTCCATGCCTCCTAATTGCCCCTTCTTCCAATGCCATGATGAGGATAATTACAAATCTTAATTCTAAAAATTGAATTAATCCTCAACCACGCATCTTAATCTTGAGATGGATGGTTGAGGTTGATTTTGATCAAATTCAAAAATCTATAAATAGGAGGCCTCACAACATCATTGCTAAGCTTAATTAGTACAAAGTTATAATGCAGGATTGGTGCCACAAGCTTCAAGAAACTAGTGTTATAATACCAAATTGATTCCAAGCCAAGCCAAGCCACAAGCCAAAGTTGCCAAGAGGAGATGTAGGTAGCCACACTCCATTGAAGAAGACCTCTTGAAGCACAAGCCGAGCAAGCCACCATTACAAAGGCATTTGGAGCATCCAAGGAAGGTGAAAAGAATTTTTGTGTTTTTATTCCTTGATTTTTAGTTATGTTTGTCATTTGATTTTGTTAACTAAGCTCTCCCTAGTGTCTAGGCCTAGAAATGTTATGTTATTAGTGTGTTTATTTCATCTTGATTTCATTTTGGAACTAACACCATACTAACCATACTTTCTTGATTCAAATTCCTAGATCACATTATGGCATGACCAATGGACTAGACATATCTCACACATGAAGTATATCATTTTGCATCTTTAAAATATTTATTTGGACCTTTAAAACTCTTTCAAATTGATTTTCTAACTTTATTTTGCCATTTTTTGTTGCCACAGTTTTACACAATAACCAACGTCGACAAGAAATACCGACATCGGTTACTTGGCTCAACCGATGTTAGTTAGTAGAAATGACATCGGTTAGATCTGGGTTGGCCATTGCCAACATCAGTGGTATATAACTGGTGTCGATTATTGTGTTTTCTTAAAAACACAAACTCGAGAGCTATTTTAAAAGGTTTGGTTTGGGGTCATACGGACTCTATTTTGGATGAATTTTTTTTTAAAACCACATGTTTTCTCCTAAATTTTATGAATTTGGAATTATTTTAGATTTAAAATTAATGTATTTTTTAAATAATTTGGAAAATATATTTAAAATGTTTCTAATCTAACATATTTGCTTTTGGGGTGATGCCTTAAGGGTAGACAGGTACCCAACGGATTTTAAATTTGATAAATCATGTTTTAAACCACCTTTTGAATGATTTTAAAATCAATTAATAACATTATTTTGGTGCTTAAATTAACATCTAAGGTGCTTAAATAAGTGTTTTTATCATTAGTTTTCAAAGTTACAACTAAGACCAAGGGGTCAAATGAACACCACCAAGTCTTTCATTTGGGCTTAAAATTGAACACACTTGTCAGTTTTGTCTCCAATAGTTATTTTATATAATTTTTATTTGGAAAAAAGAGGGATGTTGCATGTATGCTATTCCATTTATCCCCTTTAGGGAACCCTTGGAATCAAAAGCGCCATTTTTATCGCAAGAAGCCTAGTCCAAGGCTTAGAAAGAAAGTCATTTAAAACACTCCTTAAAAACTCATCAAAGTTTGGGTGACCTTGAAAATGACCCTAAAGTATTTCTACTTCCATGCTTTATTTATTTTTATGCATCTTGGCTTGCGAGGGGGACTTCATCACCTCCTGCGAGTTCTTTAGGGAAGCTTTGACCTGGGGTTTCATCTCCCGACATTGACTTCATTTGGCTCCTTTGGAGTTGCACACGAGACGTAGTGGCACTTTAGAAATCACACTACAATGAGCGAATAATAGGATGTAGTCATTGCAAAAAGGACTAGACCTTTTTACAACAAGCCAAGTGATACAGACCCAAAATTTGTGATTTTAATTTATATTGTTTGTCGTGAAAGTCATTATGCAATTTATTCCTCTAGATCATTCAAAAACTCGTTAGATTTTAGACAAATCCCCGCTTACCATGGAAGTATTATTGGTGTAAGGTGCACCTCAAATTCCATATCGCAATACTGTCATTTGAGAGAAGGTGGGGTGTAGAAACCCTGCTATATAATGCACATTTACTTTTGGAAGAACACTTAAAATCCTCTCAAATGACATATATTGATAGATTCCAACAGTACCAAGCAACCTTGTCAGTTTAAGATCTAAGGGAGATTAATTAGTTGGTTTTGTCCTAGATTAGAGTCTTATTTGGAGTTAAAACTTGGTGTAAACAAACAATCCCAAACCTAACACATAGTCCTCATTTTTCTTTGAACAAAGAGGAGTTATGCTGCCTGTGTGAGATCATCAATTTGCCTTGTTCAAAGTTCATCAAAAGCTTGAGAGTCATATCATCCACTTTGGCATAGTTATGCTACCCAATTGAGTCTATACCTTGACCAAAGTTGTTTATGTCCTTCACTTCTAATCTAAATTCAGAATTACACCTTTACAAGTTCATAGGGTTGATGTGTTAAGTGGGTTCACCATTTTCACTAAACTTGAGGGAACTTAGGTTTAATTTCCAATTTGGGTTGAAGGTTGTTTAAGACTCATAATCATTATCCTCACTTGATAGACTTAAGCCATTTTATGCTAAATACTTGCACTTTAAATCTATATACCATAACATTTTGAGTGAAGAAAGGTAGTATTATGCTGTCAAAGTTGTGGAAAAATGTCTTTGCCTTAGAGAGTCTTTGAAATAAATTTTTTTATCATACCTTTTGGGTTGTATAGCATCATTATGTTGCCCAAATCATTTCAAACTTTGTTTCATAATCCCTTTTGCATAGAATTTCAAATCTGTTTCTACATATTCAGACCGATCCAAGTGTACTTTTGATCCTTTGTCTAAAGCATAGTTAAACTTTTCACCTTTGTCTAGCTTGTTTGTCAAAGGAACCAAGTTTTATACCATTATTTATGGGAAAATAAACTATGGTTAAAGTGCGTTTTGTTTCGTACCTTATACCTAGTTGACCAAGTTTATGTCCAAGAATCGAATGCCTAGTATTGTTAGAAGTGTTTCAAATCTGTTAGATTAAAACTTTCATCTGTTTTCAAAGTCTAGCTTTTGATGTTGTTTGGCCAAGGGTCCTAGCACATGCCTTTTTTGAGCCTAGATTTTGACGCTGCATTTGGCCAAAAGACCTGGCAACTTTTAAATTCCTAGATTACACTAATTTGAAACACTTCAACCTTAGAGTTTGGCATTTTGATTTTCGGTCCATTTACTTTCTTATCTTTGTATGAACAGTGAAATGTTAGATATTTTAGGCTAGCTTTTTTCCTCACAAATCCTTGAATAAACCTTTTGATCCTTTTGACAAATCTGTACCAAGTTGAAGGCATCATTTGTTTTAGATTCTATCTTTTTTAGAGTTTGTATAACTCTTTGACCTTTTATCACAAAGCATTGACTATGGATCCCAACATGTATTCCTACACTCATAGTGGACTCATGTACAATCCAAGGATTAGTAATGTAGTTGCGTAAGAAGAAATGTTGCAAGACCCCTTTGCATATAACATTACTTATGAGATGGATTCTTATCCCTCTTATAATACTCAATTAGGGGCACAAATCCAAGATCCATTAGCTAACTATTTGATTAAGACACCACCTTACACAGAATAGGACCAAGAACAAACTCTACAATACTAAGCTACAATACCCACGATGGATGAGCCAGTACTTCAATAGCCATATTCTACTAATTCACCTTCCACGTATGATCCATTTTTATTTGAGCGACATTTGTTAGAGAAAAAAAATGAGATTTTGGTTAGGTCCATAGAGGTAGGGGCTAAGTTTCCAACAGACTTCCCATATTAAATTTTACCAAGTCTAGTAAGAGTTCCCCACAATATCATTTACGATCAATAGGTTTCTTCTAACAATCCTATGGCTCTAGTCCAGACAACATATCAAGACCCCAATATATCTAATTGAGGAAAAAATATCATGAAAGATCATTTTAACCAAATGCAAAAAACATACCAAACCTACCTAAATTCAGCACATGATTTCAATCAGATGAACATGGTGAGTAAGCCCCTCATTGACCTAGTACCTTCAATTGGATTGTTGATGGAATTAACTGGATAAGATAATTTGAGTTTTGACCCATTTGTATAAAATGCTTCGATAGATAACCTGATACATATGTCAATTATTGAAGAAGTGTCTTCAGCTTCTACACTGAATAGTGAGCCAAATGTAGTAGACAATGTGCAAACAATGCCCAATCTTGATCAAAGTGGTACTAATGCACAAACAAATAGCCAACAACATGTGCTTATAGTTAATCCTATGAGCATATCATCATACCAAGGAATAAGAGTTATTGCACCCTAGCCTTAACTAACCACTTCCTCAAGTGTACAACCTATAAGATTAGATAATCAAACAATGACTAATGTTACGCCTCAATGATAGAATGTGATGAATCCTACTCCCCCTCAACAAGTAGCGAGTGGTATTCCACAATAGTAGACACAATCTAGTATATTAACATAATAAAGGATGAATACATTGCCACCTCAATCAGGGACAACTAATGTACCACCTCACCAGGTAATGACAAACATACCTCTTTAGTCACAGACTAATATGCCAATTCAAAACCATGCAATGACTAATCAATAACATGCAAATATTGGTCAGTGACAGATGCCAAATCTACAACATGCTTTTACTTCTTCACAAGGATTCATGCAATAAGGAGGTCCCCCTATTTCTCAAGTACCTACTAGACAACTATTGGTTCAAAATATGCCATAAATTTAGAGATAGGGTCTTGGTCCATAAGTTCCTACTCAACAGCAAGGATCGATTAGTCAGTAGTATGTCTCTTTTCAACCATAGCAGACATAATATAGTTATATCCCTTCATCCCAACCACAAAATCCTCTAAGTCAAACCTTTATCGCCAACCCAAACCAAAATATCATGCAACCAAATGTGTAATTTCAAGTACATCCCAATATATATATGCATATTCTTGGTCCATTCCCCAACCAAGCCAATGTACCCTAATATATGTCTCCATCATACCTTGGTCAAAGTGTCCCACTTGTGACCTCCCAGCGATTTACCCAAATCAATATTCTTGCTCAAACCAATATCCCTTCTAGTTTCCTATCCCAAGAATTTTAATAGATGAAGGATGTGATTACTGCCATTTAGGTGAAGAAACAAACTAAGAAGTTCAAATTTGATGACGTGTGTTCCTATCCATTCAACATGGAGTATTTATAGATACCATTTTCTCCAAGATACGAACCACCCAAATTTGATAAGTATAAAGGGAAAGGTGACCCTAAAGCCCATTTGACATAATTCTTTATTGCATGTCAACCAGTGGCATATAGTGACATATACCTTTTGCTATTGTTTCCAAGGAGCCTAGCTAGACAAGCCTTGTAGTGGTTTTTAAAGTTGCCTAGGAATTAAGTAATAGATTTTGATGATCTTTTTGATAAATTTGTGCAACACTTTTCCTATAATCTTGAGCATGAGATTTCATTAGTGAACCAGACACAAGCAAAGCAAAAAGCTAGGGAGATTTTTGCAAGTTATTTACATGAATGGAGACCACTTGTAAGTTGTTTCATCCATAGTTTACCATATAAATAATTAGCTATTGTGTTTACTAAAAATTTGCATAGTGAGATAGCCTATCATTTGGAACTGCAATGTGCACATACGTTCAAAGAGATCATTGATAAAGGTTTGTTGATCAAATAAGCACTCATCAATAAAGGAGTCATTAAACTTAATTCTACCAATTAGGTAAATAGCCAACAACAACATCCTAATCAAGTGCAAGCATTGCAATTATCATAGGCCAATAATCAAGAAAGACTGAAGTAATTCAACAGAAATAGAAATATGGTGGGAAATGGAGTAAGTGAATCCCATCATGTGCAAACTGTGTAAACCTCATTTGCACCACCTTTTCAACTTAATCCTACACAACAACCTCTCCAACCAATATCATAAGCACAACAACCAAAACTTACATAACAAATACACCAACCTTTACCATTGCAAAGCCTTCCTCCTAGGAGAATCATGCTTGCACGTCATGTCTTTAGTGACCTAGGAGAACCTATTAAATCTATATTTCATAAGCTTGTCACTACTAATCTAATTAGTTGGCCTATACCAAAGCATTATCCACAAGGCATTCCTTACCCTGATTGGTACCATAAAAATGAATTTTTTGAGTATCATTAGGTCCATGGGCATAATCTATAAAAATGTATCCAAATCAAGCATATAATTAAAAATATGTTGGAGAATTGGGAGATAAAACTGGATAATGGTGCTTATACTTCTAATAAAACTCTTGGGATCTATCAAAACCCCTTTCCCTGACATAACAATCAATAGTGGTAGAACAATAAAAAACAATAACAATGGTCAGTGTAGTAGCAAAATCAATAGTATCAGAATCAAAGGCCAAACCAGTAGAATCAACAAAATCAGTAGCAAAATCCACAGTGACAAAACAATGGAAAAAACCAAGGTCATAACATTAACAACTAACAAACCTACCATGATGTTGTACATGATTACAATAGGGTTGTAGGTCATATTGTAGGGGGTAGCATTAATACTGTCTCTATTAATCCTATACGAAGTAATAATCAACCTAGACCATTGCTAAACAACAATATTCAACCAAATCACATGGATAATCCTTCTTTGACCTGGAAGTGTATACAGGCAAACCAATAAACTAAGACTTCCCCTTTTGGATCTTACAATGACAATTCATCCTTGCCACGTGACCGCATACCAGTACACGAGTAGCCGAGACTTGTCTTATCTAGTCCCACATCATTTCTAATAGTAGTTAGCAATAATGGTCTAGTATTTAATCCCGATTATGCAATCAAAACTCAGAGGTCAAAGATTAATATCCCAAGCCCACAACCATTTGCCACTTTGCCTGTCATCTTACCAACTGTTCAGCCTCAAAATAAACCATTCACTATTGCCCAAGATAAAAAGTTTAATATTGTGGAACAATTATAGAAGATATAAGCACAAATTTCTATTTTAGATTTGTTGTGAACATCAATAATCCACAAGAACATCTTGAAAGAGTTTTTGACCCAATCCACTATTGTTAGCGACATATCCCCTGATAAATTTCAAGTTTTGGTTGACACCTAGCTCTAGCCCAATAAGTCACATTTAACCAAATTGATGTGTTTTCACTTGGCCCACTCCATAAGAATCTATTATACATAGAAGTTTATATAAGATGGGATAAAGTGAAATGTGTCCATATAGACAATGGATTTGACCTCAACATAGTGTCCCTAAAGCTCATCAAGCTTCTTGGGTACACAATGATAGATCTCCAACCAGAAACAATAACTATCAAAGTTTATGATAATTAGAAAAGTGAATCATAAGGCACCATTAGTTTTCCAATTATCATTGGGCCTTTGACCCATTATACACTTTGCCATGTCTTTGATCTTGAGTTATCATACAACATACTTCTAGGCAAGCCTTGGTTACATGATATTCATGTAGTTTCGTCAACACTACACCAATATATCAAGTTTTCCCACTCAAGGATGGAAGTGAATATTCTAGGAGACTTACACTCATATGAACATTTCAAGCATCTCGAGGCTAAATTTCAAAGCTATAATTATCAGTACGAAATGAATCCAAGTTATAAGTAAGATAAAGGAAAAGTTATATTTATTGATCCTTCACTAGATAATTGAATAGATCCTAATACCTTGGATTCCCTTTCCCACATGTCACCTCCTAAAGCTTCTAATCATTTTACCATTTTAGATAATAGACTAGGAGAGTATGTGACTCATGATACATTTCATATTTCTGATCTTCCTTAGAATCTGAAAACCTTTGGGTGACCTAAGGTCATCCTACATATGCATTGGCAACGAAATAACAAAGATAAGGGACCTGTCACATTTGTACCAGCATTTGGCCTAGGACTTGACCCTCTTGAAGGGAACGAATCATGGTTATACAATGATGACCAAGTTGATTGTTTTAAAAATGCAAAATATCCTATTCCTAATAAGACCATGGAGTGTCACAATTATGAAGGAAGAGGCCTTGGATCGAATTAGCAAGGAACCATCGAGCTGATTTCCATAATTAAGTATAAAAGACCTTATGGACTTGGATTTAAACTGCATGGGGGTAACCCCACATATTTTATTCAAACTCCATCACCAACGACTAATGATGATGATGTTGATCATGAAGCAGAGTCCGATCCTAGCCTCAACTTTAATGACCTAGCTGAAACTAATTTATTTAATAATAATGCCATTTGTACCCTTACCCATGGCATTCATCGCAATCCATTGCCATTATATTTTCCACAACTGATAGATTGGGACCAACAAGAATACAGTCTGTTAATTGATGAGTTCCAAAATGATGAGGCATTCTTTGATTTCTTAGGCCTTAGAGAAAATGTTTCGTTGGGAGATCACAAATTAGGATTCTCAATCACATTAGATCCTGTAGCCTATTTTGGAGAGCGAGTGAACACCCTTAGCTAAAAGAAATAAGTAAAACATTAAGGTCCCAAATTGAAAACCTCTTTTGAGGCACTTTCTAACTAGAGAAAAAATAAAGGTAAAGGCCAACCTAGTGGTGAAAACCTGTTTCAAGCACCATTAGATGGGGGTGTTCATTCTTCTTCGACTTTAGACCAGGAAACCACCAATGATGAGTTTGATTGCAGATCTAAGTTCAATTTTGAGTGACAATAAGTATTTGATCAAATTTTCCAAGAATTTTTGATGATTTTTTTTACATGGCCAAATCTCCCATTCAGAGACTCAAATTTATCATGCCTAGGAGAAGTTGAAGAGCAGGTCTTAACAGAGGACCCTGACAAAGTCCAATAGTTCAAGTCACTGCCTACTATCCTAGAATATGGTTCGACCCTCCTATTTGAAGATACAACAAATGTAAACATCATGACTCTATCAGACTTGAAATGGATAATATTGGGTGCATCCCTCACTGAGGAGGAACATGACATTTTTATAGCTCTATTAAGAGAGTTTGTGGATATATTTGCATGGGCTTATTCTGACATGCTAGGATTAGACCCCACCTTGGTTCTACACCACCTTATGGTTAATCCTAATGCCAAATTGGTAAAAAAAAAGCTACATGAGATGCATCCTTGCATTGCTATATTGATAAACAAAGAGTTGGAAAAACTCTTAGAAGTAGGATGTATCCGATCTATTGACTACTCAAAATGGATCTCTAATGTAGTACCTGTTAGCAAAAAGCTTAAAGGAATAAGAATTTCTAATGATTTTTGAGACATCAACAAAGCTTGTCTTAAAGATGATTTTCCATTCCCTAATATTGACATGATCATTGACTCCATGGTAGGTTATGAAATGATTTCACTTATGGATGGCCTTTCAGGATACAATTAGATCAAAATAGCATAAGAATATCAGTATAAAATAGTGTTCACCACTCCATGGGGAACATTTTGCTATCAAGTGATGCCATTTGGCCTTAAGAATATAGGATCTACATATCAAAGAGCTATGACTATCATATTCCATAATATAATGCACGATATTTTTGAAGACTATGTCGACGACATATTAGGAAAATCTAAGGCCAGGGTTGACCATTTGGTAGTGTTGTGTAAGATATTTGAAAGACTATGAGAGTACAAAGTCAGATTAATTCCAAAGAAATATGTGTTTGGTGTAACTTCTGGCAAATTAATTGGCTTCATCATCTCTTGTAGAGCTATTGAAGTCGATCTAGCTAAAGTCCATGCTATAATCAAGATGTCGCTACCAACCAATTTGAAGCAACTTCATAGTTTGTAGGGTAAGATCCAGGCCATCCGATCCTTCACCTTTTAATTAGCAAACAAGTGCCATTTATTTACACATATTTTGAAGAAAGGAGTTGTATTTCACTGGGATGATCACTACCAAACAACTTTTCAACAAATCAAGGACTATCTTGTTAATCTATTTGTTTTATTACCACCTATGCCAGAAAATCTGTTCTTGTTATACCTATCAACTATTGATTATGTTGTGGGGGCACTCTTGGATCAACATGATGACAATGGAAAGGAGCATGTTGTTTATTACCTAATTTGTACCTTGGTTACATATAAAAATAACTATGCACCTGTTGAAAAAGCTTGTCTATCTATGGTTTTTGTAGCTCAAAAACTGCGTCATTACATGTTGAATAATAAAACATGGTCATTTCAAAAGTAGATCTACTCAAGTATCTACTGTCTAAAACAACTTTAAAGGTAAAATGGCTAAATGGATCACATTTATTAGTGATTTTGACATAGAGTATGTCAATCAAAAAGCAATCAAAGGATAAGTTTTTGTCGATCAACTTGTTGAAGCACTTCTCATGGACACACAACCACTCAAGTTTCCATTTCCTGATGAATCCATCATGACCAATAGTGATACACCCCTTGAGGAATAGCCCTAGAAGCTATATTTTGATGGTTCATTCACTGTGCATGGATCAGGGGTAGGCCTATTATTTATTACACCATAGGGGGATCTAATCCCTAAATCATTCAGAATCAACTTTCCTTGTACAAACAACATGGTTGTGGATGAAGCACTTATTGTAGGACTTCAATAATTAGCGCATTGGAATATATATTATCTTCAAGATTATGGTGATTCTCAATTAATCATCAATTAGGCCAAAAAATATTTTTAAACCACAGATGATAAGCTAGTTCCATATAAAGCCATCGTTGACACTCTTAAAAAGAAAATTGCCAACATTCAGTTTGGTCATGTACCAAGGGCTAGTAACAGAATTATAGATGCCATGGCTACTATTGGCTCTCTAATTTGACAAACAGATAAAGGTAAAGAGTAACAGTAACTCATCAAGAATTTTTCAACACCAGCTCATGAACCTTTAATCGTTGCCATGATTTATGATATTATTGGTCCTAATTCTATCTATTACTTAGACCTTTACAACTACCTTCATGACCAAGTTATACCACCTAACCTATCTCAAAAACAACAAAAGCCTTCATTCATCATTCTACTCTTTATACTTTACTTGGTTCAACTCTTTACTGTCGTAGTTTTGATGGAACTTTGCTTCATTTATTAACTTTGGTAGAGTCTACATTAGCGTTAAGAGAAGTTCATGAAGGAGTATGTGGAGCCCATTCTAGTGGGGTAGTCCTATCCAAAAATTTCTTACATACTGATTATTATTGGCCCACAATAGACACATATGCCACTGCATATGTAAAAAAATGTGACAAATGTTAACATGCTAATTTGATTCATGCCTCAGCAAAAATTCTAAAATTGATGTTGACACCATGGCCATTTTATACATGGGGACTTGAACTCATTACAAATATTAACCCCACTTCATCTTGTTGTCCTTGAAAAATGTCATTCATTTTTGGGACGACCTATGGACTATTTTGGCCTTACACAAACCAAAATTGTCTCTTCCCTTTTTGAAATTTGTCCTGAGCATTCAAATTCCACATTTTTCAAGCTTTTCCATAAATCTACAGACTCTATAAGCTAAGTTATAAAGGCTTCGTAGGTTGATTTCTACGAACCCTGCAGATATGTTTCAACAAACTCATCATGCTTGAAATTAGCAGGTTAAGTAGGTTCAATTGAATGGCTTTAACAGGTAAATTCCTTCAAAAGATCAAGTTTCCAACACTTAGGCATTTTCAGGATTGATTCAACGCCTTGGTTCAACCAAAAGAGTTCAATCGGCAAGCTTCTAAGCAAGGGCTGAACCATTGAACCATTGAACTATTGAATCTTGAACCATTTTGGTTCAATGGGTTCAATGGGTTCAAAGGTTCAACATCATCAGCAAGAGTTAAGTGCATTTGTCAAGGTTCAAAGTTCAACCACTTTAAGGTTCAACGGCTTCAAAACACTTATCAAAGAGAAGAAGGCTTGAACCATTGAATCGTTGAACCATTGAACCACTTTGGTTCAAAGGTTCAACGGGTTCAATGGTTCAAAAGGTTCAACGACTAAATGGTTCAACTTGTTTGGTTTAAAAAGATCAAAAGAACTTAGCCAAATAAAAAGAATGAACTGATTGAACCGTTGAACCTTGAACTAAAAGGTTCAATGAGTTCACAGGTTCAAAGAACATTGTGATTTGCTTCTCAAAGTAGCAGAACATGCCACATGTCCCTTGTAGACTTTCACAAAAAGCAATAGGTGGCAGCTGTAGAAGGTTTTAATATCTTTTTCTTGAAGCAGCGGAACATGTCGCATGTCATCTGCAAAGCTTGGCGGAGGCTGCCGAGTTTCAACTGTCATTGTATCTTCCTTTGGTTTCATTATCGAGTAAAGACTGTGGGGGCCCCACGCAAGTTGTTAAAAGAATAAGTGGAGCGCTCTAAGTGTCATCCTTCATGTGATTACTAAACTTGAGCAAAAGTTGCCACGTGTCCCTGCTAAGACTCAGCGGAGGCTGCCAAGTGTCAACATCCACAGTGATTGAGTAAGGATTGTGGTGGACCCCGGGTAAGTGACAGGAACAAATGGAACATGCCAAGTGTCATCATCTGTGTGAGTCCAAATGAGTCTCAAATGTTTTTTTAGTGTTTTTAAAGCTTAGTGAAAGCTGCCACTTGTCATCTCCCACAAGACCCTCAAAGGTTTCTAAAAGCTCCTATAAGTTAGGCAGATGCTGCCAAGTGTCCTCACCTATTCCGTCAAAAGATGCGACGTGTCACTTGTTAAAATCAATAGAATGTGCTATGGGTCAAAAATGGAACACTCCCACTACAAAGACGTAGAGCCAAGGAAATAATGGAACAATAGCCCACCGAAGAATGAAAGCCCGAATGCCACTCGAAGGATCCCAAAGGATAGATTCCCTTGTGGGAGGCTCTCGCCAAAGGAAAATAGGCCTTTCCCAAGACCCTGAAAGGATTCTTTCCCTTCAGGAAGGACAAAATGAGAACGCTGAAGGAATTGTCGAGGAGATTGATGGGCTCGTAGACGTCAAATTTGTGGTAATGAAATAGCCGTTGATCCTTGCAGACTTAAAGGCAGACCATAATGCATTCAAAGGCCTAAAGACCAAAGCCAAAAGGGAAGACCCAATGATGATAGAGCCAAAAGAGCTAGCAAAGGGGAAAAAGATAGCCTGAGGGCCAAAATCGTAGTAAAAAGAGACAAAGAGGGAACAATTTGTAGTAGTTATTTCAGTAGCTGGAACAATGCGCAAAGACAGATATTTGGGCCTACAAACATTGAAAACACAGCCTGTTTGTCTCCTTTGAAATAAAGGCAGGGTGGACAGATGTGTAGATAGCAGGTGATAGAATGAGTGACTTAGGCTCAGGAGAGGACATTAGAGATGAATCAACATGTCACAGTTAAGGTAGTTGCCTTGCTCCAGCATGGCCCTCCTTGACAGAACCAAAAATGCATCCAAGGCATTAATGCACATCATGGATCGCTCCATGGGACAAAGTGCCAAGCCTTCTTGTATCATTTTAAGGGATATCTTCCTATTACCAGAAGTAAAACTCTACCCAAATTGAAAGGCATCACCGAGACTTTGAGCTTAGATTGTTTAACATATTTCTTTATTTGAATCAGAAAGCAAGTTACTTTCAGACTTTGTGTTGTTATAACTTGTATCGTTATAGGAGATTGTTCTTATGTCTATTTCCTAAATGTATTCTTCTTTATGTAATTTAACAAGCAGAGCTAGTGGAAGTGATAAGGAAGGTGTCCTGAAACCAGTTACTTTCAGACTTTGTGCTGACATAATTATTTTCAATGTGTGTTTTTAGTTTCTTTCTATGTAAAGGACCTTGGGATGACTTTGTGCCCCTATTGTTCTTTGTATCTCACTCTTGGGCAGTCAAGGTGGAGACTTTGTGCTACATCTTAGATTGCTAGTTACTCTGTACTCTATTATTAGCTACTTATCCTACCTGAAAGAACTCTTGCTATCCCATGCAAGAACACTTTTGAAAGAAGAGAAGTGCCTTCAGTGTTTTCACCAAGATTTTTTCCTTTGTTTGTGAACATCATCTTTGAAAGAAGAGAGATGGATGGTATATCCTACCCTTGAGTGTTATTTTTAGCTTATATATATAGTATATAGAGCCTTTAAACCTATAGGGAACCTCCCTTTGATGAGAGGAGAGATTTGTCCCCTTTGGATGTGGTAAACCTACAACTTTGGATGACCAATCTCCCTATGATGTGGTTGAAGATACCTATTTTGCTCACTAGTTAGCTGGTTGACAAAATATTCACTCAACAATTTTTGGCAACTCCGCTGGGGACAGTAATTTTGTGCAATTTGGAGCCTTAAGCTTCAGATTGAAACATCACATGTGTCTTACCCATTATCCATTTATAGCCTTACCATCTTCCTCCATCTCCATTATATTATCTGGTATGTAAAACCAGAGCCACTGGGATAAAACGTGCAGTTTGAAGCCTCAAGATTCAGGCTGAAGCAGGCCCAATTCTTTCCCATTTTTGTTCAACAATCTAGCAACTCCATGCTATACAAGAAGCCAAAGAGCCCAAGGTAGAACTACTTTTTTCTGTTGTTAGCAGAGCTTTGCCTGGCCACACGCCACCCAAATTTGTTATCCCTCTTTTTCATAATCCCATCATGGCCGTTCAAGGCCCCTGGGGTAACTCATTTGGCCCACTAAATCTTACTCCACCCCTGCATGAACTTTCATGCAGCTCAAGAAAGAACTTCCCCAAATTCTTTGGTTATGGGAGAGTTCACCCTGATGAACATATTACAGCCTTCAACATAGCCTTTGGGGTAATAGGAGTGGAATTTGAAGACATGGCAGTCAGGATTTTTGTGGAAATGCTACAAGGTGCTATTATAGACTAGTTTTACCATCTGTAGGCTAGGTTAGTAATTGATTGGAACACAATCAAATCCAAGTTTGAAGTAAGGTTCAACCCTACAGAAGATGCACATGCATTGCTAGCCCAACTCACACAGATGAAGAAGGAGCCCCATGAACCTATGAGGGACTTCATTGCTAGGTTCGATAAGCTGAGGCATAGGATTCCCATGATCGCCTAGTCGACAGCTCAAAATCTCAAGTGTTTCTTCATCAACTCACAGCTACCTGAAGTAAGTTTCTTACTAAGATGGGCTAGACATATAGACCTTGTTGCTGCTCAGGACTTGGCTACTAAGGTAGAAGATGACCTTATCTTGGCAGGAAAGATAAGGAGAGATCCTAATAGAGGTAAATCCTCTTCATCTTTTGAGTATCCAGCTACAGGCACCACTGATCAAATGGTGCAAAAGCTGGCAAACGAACTGTTAGCATTGAAAAAGTAAGTGGCCCAAGGTATGTTTGCTCTTCCTTATCAGGATATGCCAAAGAAGACATTTCAGAATTAGGCATACCAAGGCAACGCTGCCAGGAATCAAGGGTAGCTAAATCATCTTCCTCCCCTATAGAGGAATCTTGCCCTTGAAGCACCTCCAACCAACTCAACAGTTGGATATCTAGAAATAGAACATGATTTCTCTTTTCAACCTGAGTTTGAGAAAGAAAATAACGTTGATTTCTTCATGGATGATTAAGAAGAATTAACTGGTGACTCCCACATTGGTTTTTTGAATTACAAGTATGACCCAGAAGTAAAGGTGAAGCAGTCGAGGGATCATATGCTGTGTTCACCCAGTCCAAGAACCAATCAGCCTAACAGGGTGACAAAGAGAAGATAGAGGAGCAACCTCAACTAGCAATTACAATTGCTAAGTGTGGAACCACTTTGCCTTTCTAGCCAAAGGACTCGGTGATTGCCAGAAAGGTAAGTGCCTCAAATATCCCTATGCCTTCTACTTCAAATTCACAGGCCAATCCTCCCCCTCCCAAAAACCAAAAGGATGAACTCCCATCCTCTCTTCCTAGTCCATTTCAGTCATTTGACATAGTTGACCATGTCGAGAAAATTAAAATCCAAATGACTGAATTTGAATTCCTACAAACCAATTCTGAGTAGTTGGATAGGTTGGTAGAGTGTGTGAATAATACAACCATCTATGTAGGACAAGAGATAGAAAGGTAACTCATGATCCCCCAAGGAACATGTCCATCCCAAACAATCTTGTCATTAATCCTTATGTTGCCCCTAGGAAAGTAGAGCCTTTCTATATTTCCCTGTTGATAAACGATCACAAGCTGAGCAACCACATCATTGATTCTAGTGCATCTAACAACTTCATGCTTGCAAAAATGGTGGAATCTATTGGTCTCACACTGACCAAAACATTTGGTAAATGCTTTTTCATAGAGAACAAATAAGTGCCACTACTGGGACAGATCAAGGATGCCCAATTTGTGTTTGCAACATTCCCAGACAAGAGAATCAAGATGACAGTCTTGGTGGCCGACGTCCCAACCTCATACGGCATTTTCTTGGGACAAATTTTTTGCAATGATGTTGGAGGAGAGTTGAGCATGGACCTATCTGAGGCAAGGATCCCTATCAAAGGTGTCATGAAGAGGCTTCTCCCTGAAAAGGAAGCAAAATATGTTGTCACTCAGACATTAGCACCTGAAGCTCAGATTCTATTTGAGTCTTCAGGCAGGGGTAATTATTTTTTGTCCACAAAGGGTGTTCATGTTTCTGCAGATGAAAGTCCTATAGGTGGCAATCTAAAAATTGATTCAAACAAGACATCAGAGGAATTGGTAGGGCATAGTATAGATAAAAAAGCATTTTCCACTTCCAATGAAGAGAAATCTGATAGAAGATCAGTTTCTGATGATGCTTGGATCCTGGAATTTTATGATAGCAACTCTTCTACCAATGCTGGAGTTGGGACTGTGTTGATATCTCCTCAAAGAGATATTTTTCCTTCATGTAAGTTGAAGTTCAGCAACACCAACAACACAGCTAAATGTAAATCTCTTTTACTCGAATTGAAGGTTGCTCAAGCCCAGGATGTCAAACTCTTTTACACCAAAGGAGATGATGAACTAGTGGTTTGTTAGGTGTCTGAGGGGGATAATCAAAGCATGTGCTGGACTGAACCAATAGAACAATAAGCTATGGTGGTGGACCATACTGTTGTACTCCAAAGTCAGCAAAAGTAACACTTCACCAAGAGAGCAAGGAGTTACAGTTTTCAAATTGAAGACCATGCCTTGCCATGGGGCAAGAAGAAGAAAGAACCAAGAGGAATGCACAAAAAATGTGATTCCTACTGGAGAGTTCCATTCACCCATCACTGATTCTAGGGAAAAAATGGTTTCCTACTAGTTTATCAGGACGAAACACCATTTTCATTGTCTCACAATGGGTAGCATCTGAATCACTTCAATTCTTGAAGTATCAAATAAGTTCACCTGTACATATGTATATTTGTATAGCCTTTGTTTCCATTGTGTGTTATTCATTTTCATTTTTTGGAGCCTTTCTTTTTGGGTAGCATGACTCCATAGCCCAATGGCATACTTCAAAGGCATTGGAGATTCTGGTGTCTACTCCCCTCAGCTATTTCAAGTTTTCAACTGAAGGAAGTTCCCCAATTGAAGCCAGCTGTTGTCCCCAAAAAATGTCATTCATTTTTAGGATGACCTATGGACTATTTTGGCCCTGCACAAACCAAAATTGTCTCTTCCCTTTTCAAAATTTGTCTTGAGCATTCAAATTCCTCATTTTTCAAGCTTTTCCAGAAATCTACGGACTCTGCAGGCTAAGTTCTACAGGCTTCACAGTTGATTTCTACGAACTCTGTAGATATGTTTCTACAGACTCATCATGCTTGAAATTAGCAGGTTTAGTAGATTCAATTTAATGGTTTTAATAGGTAAATTCCTTCAAAATATCAAGTTTCCAACACTTAAGCATTTTTAGGATTGGTTCAATGCCTTGGTTCAACCAAAAGATTTCAATCGGCAAGCTCCTAAGCAAGGGGTGAACCATTGAACTGTTGAATCTTGAACCATTTTGGTTTAACAGGTTTGATGGGTTGAAAGGTTCAACGTTATCAGCAAGAGTTAAGTGCATTTGTCAAGGTTCAAAGTTCAACCACTTTAAGGTTCAATGGCTTCAAAAAACTTATCAAAGAGAAGAAGGCTTGAACCATTGAACCACTTTAGTTTAAAGTTTCAACGGGTTCAATGGTTCAACAGGTTTAATGACCAAATGGTTCAACGCGTTTGGTTCAAAAAGATCAAAAGGACTTAGCCAAATAAAAAGAATGAACTGATTGAATCGTTGAACCTTGAACCAAAAGGTTCAACGAGTTCACAGGTTCAAAGGTTCAACCAGTGTGATGAAGATCAAAGAGCTTAGAAAGAACAAGGAAGTGATGGACAAAGGATGAATTGATTGAACCTTAAACCTAAAGAGTTCAAAGTTCAATGGTTCATGGGTTCAAAGGTTCAAAAGCAGCCTCAATCAAGGAAAGAAGCAACAAACAGGTGGTTCAATGGATGGTTGAACCAAGGAGCGCATGAATGAAAAAGAAGAGCGGAAGCTGCCAAGTGTCGTCTATTGAGACACATTATGATTTGCTTCTCAAAGTAGCAAAACATGCCACGTGTCCCTTGTAGAATTCTACAAAAAGCAACAAGTGGCAGTTATGAAAGGTTTCAATATCTTTTTCTGAAAGTAGTGAAACGTGCTGTGTGTCATCTGTAAAGCTCAGTAGAGGCTACCATGTGTCAATGGTCGTTGTATCTTCCTTTGGTTTCATTATCAAGTAAAGACTATGGTGGTCCCCAGGCAAGTTGCTAAAAGAATAAGTAGAGCGCTCCAAGTTTCATCCTCTGTGTGATTGCTAAAATTGAGTGGAAGTTGCCATAAGTCCCTGTTAAGACTCGATAAAGGCCGCCAAGTGTTGACATCCGCAGTGATTGAGTAAGGACTATAGTGGACCTCAGATAAGTCGCAAGAACAAATGGAACACACCAAGTGTCATCATATGCATGAATCCAAATTAGTCCTGAATGTTTCTATATTATTTCTAGAGCTCAGCAAAAGCTGCCACGTGTCATCTCCCATAGGATCCTCAAAGGTTTCTAAAAGCTCCTATAAATTAGGCAGATGTTGCTAAGTGTCCTCACATGTTCTATCAGAAGATGCCACGTGTCACTTGTTAAAAGCAGTAGAATGTGCCACGGGTCAAAAATGAAACACTCCCAATACAAAGACGCAGAGCCAAGGAAAGATTTCCTTCAGACAAATTGTCTGAAGGAATTCCTTCAGACATTTTGTTCGAAATAAATAATGGAACAATAGCCCACCGAATAATGAAATCCCTGAGGCCACCTAAAGGATCCCAAAGGATAGATACCCTTGCGGGAGGCTCTCACCGAAGGAAAATAGGCCTTTCCCAATACTTTGAAAGGATTCTTCCCCTTTGAGAAGGACAAAATGAGAATGCTAAAGGAATTGATGAGGAGATTGATGGGCCCACAGATGTCAAATTCGTGGCAATGAAATAGTTGTTGATCCTTACAGACTTAAAGGCAGACCCAAATGTATTCAAAAGTTTGAAGACCAAAGCCAAAAGGGAAGACCCGATGGTGATAGAGCTGAAAGAGCCAGTAAAGGGGAAAAAGACAGCCCGAGGGCCCAAATCGTAGAAGGAAGACACAAAAAGGGAAATATCTGCAATAGTTATTTCAAAAGCAGGAACAGTGTGCAAGGATAGATATTTGGGCCTGCAAACATTGAAAGTGCAACCTATTTGTCTCTTTTAAAGTAAAGGTAGGGTGGACAGCTATGTGGATAGTAGGTGATAAAATGAGTGACTCAGGCTCAGGAGAGGACATTTGAGATGAATCAGCTTGCCATAGTTAAGGCAGCCGCCTTGATCCTGCATGGCCCTCCCTGATAGAACCAAAAATGCATCCAAGGCATTAATGCACAACATGGGTCATTCCATGGGACAAAGTGCCAAGCCTTCCTTAGACTCTATATAATGTAATCTCTTGTATCATTTAAGGGATATCTTCCCGTTACAAGAAGCAAAACTCTACCCAAATTGAAAGGCATCACTGAGACTTTGAGCTCAGATTGTTTATCATATTTCTTTGTTTGAATTAGAAAGCAACTTAATTTTAGACTTTGTGTTGTTATAACTTGTATCATTCTTGTTTATGCAATTTAACAAGCAGAGCTAGTGGAAGTGATAAGGAAGGTGTCTTGAAACCAGTTACTTTCAGACTTTGTGTTGACATAATTATTTTCAGTGTGTGTTTATAGTTTCTTTCTATGTAAAGGACCTTAGGATGACTTTGTGCCCCCATTGTTCTTCATATCTCACTCTTGGGCAATCAAGGTGGAGACTTTGTGCTACATCTTAGATTGTTGGTTACTCTGTACTCTATTATCAGTTACTTATCCTACCTGAAAGAACTCCTGCTGTCCCCTACAAGAACACTTCTGAAAGAAGAGATGTGCCTTCAGTGTTTTCACCAGGATTTTCTCCTTTGTTTGTGAACATCATCTCTAAAAGAAGAGAGATGGATGGTATATCCTACTCCTGAGTGTTATTTTTAGCTTATATATATATATATATATATATATATATATATATAGTGCCTTTATACCTATAGGGAACCTCCACTTGATGAGAGGAGAGATTTGTCCCCTTTGGATGTGGTAAACCTACAACTTTGGACGACTAATCTCCCTATGCTGTGGTTGAAGAGACCTATTTTTTTCACCAGTTAGCTGGTTAACAAAATATTCACCCAACACATATGATGGACATAAACATATCCTTACCACCACTGAATATTTCATTAAGTGGGTTGAGGCTATACCCCTCACTTACATGACTGGAAAGCAAATTTCCAAATTCATCTTCAACCACCTCATCTACCACTACGATATTCCCTTTGACATTATATCTGATAATGGAGGATCATTCAAGAACAAAGATGTAGACCAGTTATGTACTGAATACAACATCACACAAAACTTTTCTACATCATATTACCCTCAAGGTAATGGCCATCGTGAGGCATCCAACAAAACCATTGTCAATTTTCTGAAAAAGATTGTCAATGATGTCGATCATGACTGGTACCTCCATATATTCCTTACCTTTTGGGCATACCATACCAATAATCATACCCCCATAGGACCACTCCATACTCACTTGTCTATGGTATTAAAGCCATCCTTCCCATTGAGGTTAAGTTGCCTTCACTCCACATCTCTTTGAATCATGTCTTGGATGATCATGACTATCGGGTAGCTTGCCTGTAAGAGCTGGATCTATTTGATGAAAAATGCACAACCTTACTCAACAATCTTCAAGTATATCAGAATTGACTCAAAGGCCATTATAATCGATGTGTGAAGTATAGAACAATTGAACTTGGTGATCTTGTTCTTAAATAAAACCTAAAGAATACCATGGCCGAGAAGAAATATAAAGGGAAATTCAAACCAAACTAGATAGGGCCTTTCATCATCACTACAAATTATGGATTAGGAGTATACATGCTTGCCACACCAAATGGTGACGAAGTTCTAGAGCTAATGAATATTATTCATCTCAAGTGGTACTATGCTTGAATGCTAAAGTGTATTATCTGTAAGGACCATTTCAGTTATACCATTTTATCACTATTCTTCTTTGTACACATACAACCCTTATTTATCCTCTTTCCCATATTTACTTTCCATTTCTGACCTGTCGACCCAACATGTTCTAAAGCCTAGCCTATTTGACCTTGGTTTTTGTCATTCGTTACACAATTTTAGCATCAAGGTATTTGATCAGTTCATCAGTTGGTTCAAGTATTTTAAATAGGGAACATATCTTGGGATCGTGTGATAGAAGTTTTGGCAGTTGCTTCCTTCATTTGTTAGTGCTTTCTTACCACTAGTCTTGCTATTAATTATAACCGCCTTTGGTCGAATTATTACCATTGATTTATGCCATTGTGCCTTAGTTATAACTACCTATGGGGAAACTAGGGGCAATACTAAGCCTTAAAATACCAGCTTGCCACTTCTTATACCATACTGTGTCTTTTTACCAATTGTGCTTATTTTATTTGAATTGGCTGCTGCACTAGTTAAATTCCTTCGTTGAAATGGTAGAACTATAGTGACTTGACGTCCTACTCTAGGACTATGGAGGTAGCGCTCAATACTTGTTGAGGTCAGCTCAGTCACCCCTTTTACCCATGCTCTTGCCATTTTGTGAGCAACCTAAGCTACGCTCTCACCAATTTACGAACAACCTAAGCCATGATCTTGTTATTTTGTAAGCAACCTCGGTTTGTTTGCTCTCACCATTTTGTGAGCATGAACCATTTAGTGTCTTGTCATTCTTGATTGAGTTGAAATACTTCAAACAATTCCAAAAACATTTCAAAAAATCATTAATAAAGAACAAAAACATTGACCACTTCTTTGCCTTAAGGATTATGGGAACCCTTACTAAGTTACAAGGAAATCACTTTTCATTTAGTTTGGCCTTTTCTCTCATGTACTTGTTGTTTTTCAAAACCATTTTTATTCTTCTATCACATCCATTCTATTTGTTTTCATCAGTTATCACATTCTTCACATTCCCTAGGAGAACTACATTTGGCCTAAAGTTTTTTATTGGATATTACATCCATATAACTATGTAGGCAGCATCAACTTACTTAGTGCATATAGAGATAGCTTAGTCGCCCCCTTCTTTTTATTCTATTCCCCCATGTTGTTCGTTTGTTAAGTTGTCACTTATTTTCTATGGGCAATATTTGTAGGGTTTCTATTACATTATTTGTTTATTTCTATTTATTTTTGTTTATTTGTCTACTTGTTTGTTTGCTTTTAGCACTGTTGCCTTGATTCAGTTTTTGTGTGTTCATTGGGTGATTCTTTGCCCACACTTACACTTCAATCCATCCATATTCATATGTTTACATTGTCATCATAGTTTTTATCATTGGTGCATTATTTTCTATTGAATATTGGAATTATAGGAGTCAGTCCTTATGCATTTTTTTGCCAAGTCTGTATGGTGTTCTATCATGAAGCCTACCATCACATACTACAACAAACCTCAGCTTCAAGAAGTCTATTTAGCAATGGTATCATCTCTTCGGCACTGACATACTGATTCCACTCCCAATCATTTCCCAAATAGAGTAATTGGCCATGAAAGAATTTCAACCTTTATTAGTTTGGATGAGCATCTCCCTACTAGTAGGTTGTTCAAATTCATCATTACCCTCTGTGTTTATTTATCATCATCTTCGGTCAAGTTTATCATGTTTGCCATAATTTGGGTCCAATGATTATAACAGCCTATGGGCAAATCATTGCACACCATCCCAACTGCATTTCTCAATGATTACAACTACCTTTGGGCAAATAATTATGTTGTCACCACTTTAATTTTCTTACTTATATAGGGGCATGTTATTATCTTATTTGTCTGTCCTAATTGGGGTAGTTCTATCTTTTCAATGATTATAACCGCCTTTGGGAAAATCATTGTGTTATCATACCATGTTGCCATTATCGAGGTACAATGCTTATAACCACCTTTGGGCAAACCATTGTGCACCATCCCCCTTGCATTATTAATGATTTTGACCACTTTTTCAATATCGTTGTGTTTTCACCCCATCATCATTCATTTCTTTAGTCCCCTCATTTCGTTTCTTTCTTTTTGAGGGACCGTTTGCTGACTTCCTTTTGCCAACCGTTCCCTTGAGGGGGCATCATACAGTTAGTATATCATCATTGTAGTTGTAAGCATGTAGGACCTTTTCATTATTTGAGAAGACATTATTGTGCTTATAACTTGTAATGCCTTCCCAAATAGGGGCAAGCTGTAGACACCTAAAACTAGCCGTTGATAACCTCCAACCAATCTTTTGACTAATTTCTACCCAAAATGCACAATTTGGCCTAAAAACACTAAAACATGTTAAATAATGTGAAAATAACATATTAAAATGCTTATTTTGGCTAGGGTATCCCTAAATGGGGCAATGTAATTTATGAGCCAACTAACTTTGATCATTCCATTTCAAATCAAAATGTCAAATTTACACCTACGTGCTCTGGACTACTCTTTTCTATCAAATCTTTTCCACAAGACTCATGCCTTTGTTATTTATTGTTGGCAACATTCTAAATGGGAATACACATCCAACACATCCGATGTAAACTTCCAATTCTAATCTAGTCAAATTTAGGACCAATAACAAGACATTCTAATTAATTTGGGTAATTTGTACACAAAGTACTTAATCATGTCTAAGAGCTAATTAACCCAAATCAAGGCCTAATTAATAAATCCATGGAAAATTATTGAATATTTGATTTTGTAAATAAATATTGAATATCTACATCATCAAGTGACCTTTAGGAAGGCATCCTTAGGCCATAAGTGCCACAAATATCAAGATTCATGCCTCCCATGCCTCATCAATGCCTTCCATGATGCCCTCCATGCCTCTTAATTGCCCCTTCTTCTAATGCCATGATGAGGAAAGTTACAAATCTTAATTCCAAAAATTGAATTAATCCTCAACCACACATCTCAATCTTGAGATGGATGGTTGAGGTTGATTCTGATCAAATCCAAAAATCTATAAATAAGAGGCCTTACAACATCATTTCTAAGCTTAATTAGTGCAAATTTATAGTGCAGTATTGGTACCAAAAGCTTCAAGCAAATAGTGTTATAATGCCAAATTGATTCCAAGCCAAGCCAAGCCAAGCCACAAGCCAAAGGTGCCAAGAGGAGATGAAGGTAGCCACACTCTATTGAAGAAGACCTCTTGAAGCACAAGTCGAGCAAGCCACCATTACAAAGGCATTTGGAGCATCCGAAGAAGGTGAAAGGAATTCTTGTGTTTTCATTCCTTGCTTTTTAGTTGTGCTTATCATTTGGTTTTGTTAACTAAGCTCTCTCTATTGTCTAGGCCTAGAAATGTTATGCTATTGGTGTGTTTATTTCATCTTGTTTTCATTTTAGAACTAGCACCATACTAACCATCCTCTCTTGAGTCAAATTCCTATATCATATTATGTTTCTATCCAGTTTGGTTTGAGTTTTTCTTTATGTTTTTTCTCAACTGTGGTATTATTTTGGTTTTCTTTAAGAACAAAATCACCAAGTTCAAATTTTATATACTTCACATGTCAATTATAGTGGCCTTTGAGTTGATTTTTATATGCTTAAATATTGTTGATTGTGCCTGTGCATTTCTCATCAAGTAGATCCAGCTCTTGCAGATGAACTACTTGATAGTCATGATAATCTATGACATTCTTGAAAGATATGTGAAGTGAAGGCAACTCAACCTCAATGGAAAGGATGGATTTAGTACCATAAAGAAGTGAGTATAGAGTGGCTCCTATGAGGGTGCGATGATTGGTATGGTATGCCCAAAGGGTAGGGAATATCTGGAAGTGTCAGTCATGACCGACATCATTGACAATTTTTTTAAGAATATTGATAATAGTTTTGTTGGATGTCTCATCCTAGCCATTACCTCAAGTATAATATGTTATATAAAAGTGTTATGTGATGTTGTATTCAGTACATAATTGGTCTACCTCTTTGTTCTATAATGATCCTCCATTATCAGATATAATGTCAGAGGGAATACCATAGCTATAGATGAGATGGTTGAAGATGAATTTATAAATTTGCTTTCCAATCATGTAAGTGAGGGGTATAGCTTCAACCCACATAATGAAATATTTAGTGGCAATAAGGATATTTTTATGGACATAAGATGAAATGGGGTTAATCTTCCCAATGAGGTGAAGTCCCCATTTAGAAAATGGCCATGGTGTCAACATTGGTTTCAAAGTTTTTACTAGAGCATGACTCAAATTAGTATACCATTGACATTTGTCACATTTCTATATATACACAGTGGCATCTTCATCTATTGTGGCCCAATAATAACCAATATACAAGGGTTTTTTGGAGGGGACTATCCCTCTAGAATGGGCTCCACATACTCCATGAAATTCTCTTAATGCTAATGTAGACCCTGCTGAAGTTGAACAACGAAGTAGAGTTTCATCAAAACTATGATAGTAAAGAGTGGAGCTAATTAAAGTATAACAAGTGGAATGATGAATGAAGGCTTTGGTTTGTTTTTGAGATAGGTGTTAGGTTGTGGAGCTAAAAGCTTCACTGATGCAAGCAGGGAAGGAGGTTGCGAAGGGTTGCGGAGTGTCACAGACACCGGCATCAGTCAGGCCAACTGACGTCGGCAGGATAAGGCAGGATAACAACCGAAGTCGGTCAGAAGTCGGCCGGCATCGGCACCCCCCAGGCAGACAGGGACCAATGTCGATCACCTGTGTGGTTTGAGCTGCGTGTATTAAGGGTAGTTAGCTAATGAACCAAGTGTTTGCATGTCAAGAGCCAAATTTAGACTAAAAGCTGCGGATCTAATTATTGTAATTATGTGTCTAATTATTGTTTGCATGAGATCTATTTAAGAGACTCATTGGTTGTATTGTAAACTTGTGCTAGAGAGTAAGAGAGCAATAATATAAGCTCCTTCTGTGTGTGAGGTGAGCATGGTGTGTTCCTCCTAGTGCCACAGTACCAAGTAGGGTTCTTCATGTATGTATGATCTTGGTCATCAGGTGAGCATGGCTATGATAGGAGATCTGCATGGGTAAGTAAGATCATTGATTTACAGGTGTATGTGTGTGCAAGATCAGATAGGACAGCAACACAACAGGGAGCAGAATCAAGCAGGATCTACTTGGAGTATAGTGTGTACTCAGAAAGAGAGCAAAGAGGAAGGCAAGGAAGATCCTTCCATAAGTAAGGTCGATTGAGGTGCAGGTTGTTGGAGGTTCAGGGGAGATCTACTTGAAGTATGATTGTGTACTTGTGGAGTGCGTGGAGCACAGGTGTAAGGTGAACACCAACTCTGTGTTTGAGTTGGGTGTTGGGACCTAAGAGAGAGAGCTTTGAGGGAAGATTTACTGTTTATGCCCTAGAGGTGTGGGAGACCTAGAGGTGTGTAAGGAAGAAGAACTGTGGCAGCCTTCTTTGTTGTATTTCCTTCTGAAAGAGTTTTAATACAAGTTGTGTATTGTCTCTCATATCATGTGTTATTTCTGAATTCTAGTTACTTGTGTATTCTGGTTAATTTTCGCATGTTAAGTTGCTTGGTAATCAATTGTGTGCTTCCGGTTATTTATCCCAACAATAGGTTAGGTGGTAGAACTTGGTCATGAAGGTAGTTGTAAAGATATGAGTACCAGATAGAATTAAGACCAATAACATCATAAATCATGGTAATGATTAAAGGTTCATGAGTTGGTCCTGACAAATTCTTGATGAAGAATCGATACTCTTTAGCTTTATCTATTTGTAGAATCATAAATATAATAGTAGTCATGGCATCTTCAGTTCTGTTGCTAGCCCTCAATACATGATCAAACTGAATGTTGGCAATTTGCTTCTTAAGAGTGTCAACTATAGCTTCAACTTGTCATCTTTGATCTAAAAATGATTTGTGACTTGATTGATGATTAACTGAGAATCACCATAAAGTTGAAGATGAGATATATTTCAATGCAATGCTTATCAAAATCCTATAATAAGTGCTTCATACTCAGCCATGTTTATACAAGGAAAGTTGATTTTGAATGATTTAGGGATTAGATCCCCCTCTGGTGTAATAAACAATAGGCTTGCCCTCGATCCATGCGTAGTGAATGAACCATCAAAATACAACTTCCAGTGCTACTCCTCAAGGGTTGTATCTATAACGGTCATGATGGATTCATCAGGAAATGGAAACTTGAGTGGTTGTGTGTCCATGAGAGGTGCTTCAACAAGTTGATCTACAAGAACTTGTCCTTTGATTGCTTTTTGATTGACATACTCTATGTCAAACTCACTAAGAAGCATGATTGATTTAGCCATTCTACCTTGTAAAGCTATTTTAGATAGTATATACTTGATTGGATTTAATTTTTAAATGAACATGGTTTTATTATTCAATATGTAATGACATAGTTTCTAAGCTGCAAAAACCATAGATAGACAATCTTTTTCAATAGGTGCATATTTATGTTCATATGTAACCAAGGTACATATTAGGTAGTAAAGAACATGCTCATTTCCTTTGTCATCATGTTGAGCCAAGAGTGCCCCCAAAACATAATTGATAGCTGATAGGTATAACAAGAATGGATTTCTTAGCACAGGTGATAATAAAATAGGCAAATTAACAAGATAGTCCTTAAGTTGTTGAAAAGTTGTTTGGCAATGATCATCCTGGTGAAATGCAACTCTTTTCTTTAAAATATGTGTAAATTGATGGCACTTGTTTGTTAACTAAGAGATGAAGCATTAGATGGACTGGACGTTACCCTATGAACTATGAAATTACTTTAAATTAGTTGGTGGCAACATCTCGGTTATAGCATGGACTTTAGCTGGATCAACTTCAATACCTCTACGAAACATGATGAAGCCAAGTAATTTACCTAAAGTTACACCAAACACATATTTCTTTAGATTTAGTCTAATTTTGTACTCTCGTAGTCTTTCAAATACCTTACGCAACACTACTAGATCGTTAGCCCTGGCCTTGGATTTTCTTAATACGTCATCGACATAGTCTTCATCAATATTGTTCATCATATCATGGAATATGAAAATCATGGCTCTTTAATATGTAGGTTTGATAGAGTCCTGATGTTTACCTCTGTTATATCTTTGACTAGGATGGTCTAACCATCTTCTAGTATAATAGGTAGTGACTTAAACTATTGTACTATGTTAGGGTCCTCTGTTAGGACTTGCTGTTCAACTTCTCGTCGGCATGATGAATTTGAGTCTCCTTATGGGAGATTTGGCCATATAACAAAAATAGTCAAAAATTCATGGAGAATTTGATCAAATGCTTATTATTACTGAAAACTAAACTCAGATATGTAGGCAGGCTCAGCGTTGGTGGTCTCCTGGTCTAAAGTCAAAGAAGAATGAACACGTCCATCTAATGGCACCTCAAATAAGTTTTCACCACAAGACTGGCCTTTATCTTTATTTTTTCCCTAGTCAAAAAGTGCCTCAAAGAGGTTTTCACTTTGTGATCTCAATGTTTTTCTTATTTGTTTTTGCTAAGGGTTTTCACTAACTCTCCAAAATAGGCTGCAATATCCAATGTGATTGAGAATCTTGATTTGTCATCTCCCAACAAAACATTGTCTCTAAGTCCTAAGAAATCATAGAATGCCTCATCATTTTGGAACTCATCAATTGACAAACTAGATTCTTGTTGGTCCCAATCTATCAATTAGGGATAATATAAAGGTAATGTATTGTGATGAATGACTTGGGTAAGGGTACAAATGGCATTGTTATCAAACAGATTGGTTTCAACTAGGTCATTAAAGGTGAGGTTAGGATTTGAAACTACTTCACTATCAACATCATCATCACTAGTCGTTGGTAATGGAGTTTTAATAAAATATGTGGGGTCATCCCCAGGCTGTTTAAATCTAAGTCCATAAGGTCTTTCAAAATTAGTCATGAAAATTGTCTCGATGGTTCCTTGCTAATTCAGTCTGAGGCCCCTTCCTTCATAATTGACACACTATGATCCTATTAGGAATAGGATATTTTTCATTTTTATAACAATCATCTTGGTCATCATTGTATAACCATGATTCATTCCCTTCAAGAGGGTCAGGTGCTAAGCCAGATATTGGTACAAATGTGACAGGTCCCTTATCTTTGTTCTTTCATTGCCAATACATATGTGGGATGACCTTATCTCACCCAAAGGTTTTCTAATTCTAAGGAAGATCAACAATATGAAAGGTATTATGAGTCACATACTCTCCTACTCCATTATCTGAAATGGTGAAATGAGTAGAAGCTTTAGGAAGCATCGTGTGGGAAAGACAATCCACGGTATTAGGATCCATGCAATTATCTGGTGAAGGATCAATAAATATAGCTTTTCCTTTATCCTGCTTGGAACTTGGATTCATATCATACTAATAATTATATCTTTGAAATTCAGCCTTAAGATGCGTGTAATGTTCATATAGGTGTAAATATCCTCAAATATTCACTTCCATCCCTGAGTGGAAAAACCTGATACAATTGTGCAGTGTTGACAGAACTGCACAAATCTCATGTAACCAATGCCTGCTTAGAAGTATGTTGTATGATAACTCAAGATCAAGCACATGGCAAAGTGTATCATGGGTCAAAGGCCCAATGATAACTAAGAAAATAATGGTGCTTTGTGATTCTCTTTACTAATTATCACAAGCTTTGATAGTTATTATCTCTAGTTGGATATCTGTCATTGTGTACCCAAGAAGCTTGATGAGCTTTAGGGACACTATGTTGAGGCCAGATCCATTGTCTATAAGGACACATTTCACTTTATGCCATCTTATATAAACTTCTATGTATAATGGATTATTATGGAGCAGGCCAAGAAAAGAGCTATCGCTTTGGTTGAATGTGACTTGTTGGGCTGGAGCTAGGTGTCTAACCAAAGCTTGAAATTTATCAGAGGATATGTCTCTAGCAATAGTGGATTGGGTCAAAAACCCATTCAAGATGTTCTTGTAGATTATTGATGTTCACAACAAATCTAAAATAGAAATTTGTGCTAGTGTCTTCTATACTTGTTCCATAATATCAAAATTTTTGTCTTGGTTAGTAGTGAATGGTAAATTCAGAGGCTGAATGGTTGGTTGGATGATAGGGAAAGTGGCAAATGGTTGTGGGCCTAGGATAATAATCTTTGACCTTCGAGTTGTGGTTGTGCAATTGGGATTAAATACCAGACCATTATTTTTGACTATTGTTGGAAATGATGTGGGACCAGATAGGACAAATCTAGGTTATTGGTGCACTTGTATGTGGTCATGTGGTAAGGATGAGTTGTCACTATAAGATCAAAAAGGGAAGTCCTAGTTTGCTGGTTTGCCTGTATGCACTCCTAGGTCAAAGAAGGATTATCCATGTGATTTTGTTGAATTTTAATTTTTAGCAATGGTCTAGGTTGATTAGTACTTGGTATAGGATTAATGGAGATGGTATTAATGCTACACCCCTTGTAATATGACATGCAACCCTATTTTAGTCATGTGAAACTACATGGTAGGTTTGTTGGTTGTTATCGTTCTGACCTTGGTTTTGTCCATTATTTTGTCATTGTGGATTTTGCTACTAATTTTGTTGATTATGTTGGTTTGGTCTTTGATTTTTATACTATTGATTTTGATATTGCACTGGTCATTGTTGTTGTTGATTGTTCTGCTACTGTTGATTATTATGTCAGGGAAAAGGGTTTTGATAGATCTCAAGTGTTTGATTAGAATTGGAAGCACCATTATCTAGTTTTATCTCCCCATTCTCCAACATATTTTTAATTAAATGTTTGATTTGGACATATCTTCATAGATTATGCCCATAGACCTGATGATAGTCACAAAATTTATTTTCATAGTACCAATCAGGGTAAGTTATATGTCACTAGATGCCACTGGTTGACATCTGACAAAGAAGCCGATCAAATGGGCCTTAGGGTTATCTTTCCCTTTATACTTATCAAATTTGGGTGGTTCGTATGTTAGAGGAAATAATATCTACAAATACTCCATGTTGAATTGATAGGAATATATGTCATCTAATTTAAACTTCTTAGTCTACGTCCCCACCTAAATGACAACAATCACATCCTTCATCTGTTGCAATTCTTGGGATAGAAAACTGGAAGCGATATTATTTTTAGGGAGAATATTGGTTTGGGTAAATAGCTGGGAGGTCACAAGTGGGACACTTTGACTAGGGTATGATAGAGACACCTATTGGGGTACATTCTCTTAGTTGGGGAATGGACCAAGAATACGCATACGTGGATTGGGATGTACTTGAAATTACATATTTGGTTGTATGATATTCTAGTTTGGGTTGATGATAAAGATTGGACTTGGAGTATTTTATGGTTGGGATGAAGGGATATAACTATACTATGCCTTTTGTGGTTGAAAAGGGACATGTTGCTGATTAATTAAACCTTTATATTGAGTAAGAACTTGTGGACCAAGACCTTGTCTTTGAATTTGTTGAACATTTTGAACCAATGATTGTCTAGTAGGTACTTGAGACACATGGGGACCTCCTTATTGCATGAATCCCTCTGAAGAACCAAAATCATGTTGTAGATTCAACATCTGTCACTAACCAATATTTACATGTTGTTGATTAGTCATTGCATGGTTTTGAATTAGCATATTAGTCTATGTTTGAAGAGGTATGTTCATCATTACCTGATAAGGTGGTACATTAGTTGCCCCTGATTGAGGTGGAAATCTATTCATCCTCTGTTACGTGGATACACTAGATTATGTCTATTATTATGGAATACCATTGACTACTTTTGGAGGGGGAGTAAGATTTGTCACATTCTGTCTTTGAGGTGTAACATTAGTCACTATTTGATTATCTAATCCTATAGGTTGTACACTTGAGGAAGCGGTTGGGGTGTACAAACTCTTATTCCTTGGTATGATGATTTGCTCATTGGGATTAACTATAGGCACATGTTGTTGGCTAGTTGTTTGTGTCTTAGTATCACTTTGATCGAGATTGGACATTGTTTACACATTTTCTACTATGTTTAGCTCACTATTTAGTGTAGAAGTCAAATACACTTCTTCAATAACTGGCATATCTATCAAGTTATCTATCAAAGCATTTTGTACAAATGGGTCAGAACTCAAATTCTTTTGTCTAGTTAATTCCATCAACATTCTTATTGAAGGTACTAGGTTAATGAGGGGCTTACTCACCATGTTCATATGATTAAAATCATGTGTTAAATTTAGGTAGGTTTGGTATGTTGTTTGCATTTGGTTAAAGTGATTTTCCATGATGTTTTTGCCTTAATTAGATATATTAGGGTCTTGGTACGTTGTCTGTACTAGAGCTATAGGATTTCTAGAAGAATCCTATTGATCATAAATGATATTGTGGGGCACTCTTACTAGACTTGGTAAATTTTCATGGGGGAAGTCTGCTGGAAACTTAGCCCTTACCTCTATGGCCCTAACCAAAATCTTGTCTTTGTTCTCTAACAAATGTCACTCAAACAAAAATGTATCATATGTGGAAGGTTAATTAATAGAATATGGCTGTTGAAGTACTAGCTCATCCACTGTGGGTGTTGTAGCTAGGTATTGCATGGTTTATTATTAGTCATGTTGTGTAAGGTGGTGTGTTGACCAAATAGTTAGCCAATGGATCTTGGCTTTGTGCCCCTTATTGAGTATTAAAATAGGGATAATAATCCATCTCATAAGCAATGTTATCTGCATAGGGGTCTTACACCATTTCTTCCTACGCAACTACATTACTAATCCCTAGATTGTACATGGGTCCACTACGAGTGTATGAATACATGTTGGGATCCATAGTCAATGCTTTATGATAAAAGGTCAAAGAGTTCTACACACTCTAAAAAGGACATAATCTAAAACAAATGATGCCTTCAACTTAGTCTAGATTATTTAAAAGGATCAAAAGGTTTATTCAAAGATTTTTGAGGAAACAAGATAGCCTAAAATATCTAATGTTTCACTATTCATATAAAGATAAGCAAGTGAATGGACTGAAAATGAAAATGCCAAACTCTAAGGTCGAAGTGTTTCAAATCAATCTAATCTAGGAATTTAAAAGTTATTAGGTCTTTTGGCCAAACATAATGTCAAAAGCTAGGCTAAAATAAGGCATATGCTAAGACTCTTGACCAAACGACATCAAAAGCTAGACTTTGAAAATAGATAAAAGTTTTAATCTAACAGATTTGAAACACTTCTAATGAACACTAGGTATTTGATTCTTAGACATGAACTTGGTCAACTAGGTATAAGGTATGAAACAAAAGGCACTTTAACCATAGTTTATTTTCTCATAAATAATGGTATAAAACTTGGTTATTTTCTCATAAACAAAAGTTACTAGGTATTTTGGCCAAACAAGTGAATGGACTAAAAATCAAAATGCCAAACTCTAAGGTCGAAGTGTTTCAAATCAATCTAATCTAGGAATTTAAAAGTTACTAGGTCTTTTGGCCAAACACACTGTCAAAAGCTAGGCTAAAATAAGGCATATGCTAAGACTCTTGACCAAACGACATCAAAAGCTAGACTTTGAAAATAGATAAAAGTTTTAATCTAATAGATTTGAAACACTTCTAACGAACACTAGGCATTTGATTCTTAGACATGAACTTGGTCAACTAGGTATAAGGTATGAAACAAAAGGCACTTTAACCATAGTTTATTTTCTCATAAATAATGGTATAAAACTTGGTTATTTTATCATAAACAAAACTTACTTTAACAAGACCAACTAATTAATTTCCCTTAGATCCTAAACTGACAAGGTTGCTTAGGACTATTGGAATCCATCAATATACATAATTTGATAGAATTTTGAGTGTTCATCCAAATGCAAATGCATATTATATAGTAGGGTTTTTACACCCCCCTTCTCTTAAATGATAGTATTGCGACATGGACCTTGAGGTGCATCTTACACCAACAATACTTTTGTGATAAGTGGGGATTTGTCTAGAATCTAACAAGTTTCTGAACGATCTATAAGAATCAATTACACAATGACTTTCATGCCAAATAATGCAAAAGAAAAGCATGGATTTTGGGTCTATATCACTTGGCTTGTTGCAAAAAGGTCTAGTCCTTTTTGCAACCACTACGTCCTGTTGTTCGCTTAGTGTATTGTGATGTCCAAATTGCCACTACATCCAATGTGCAACTCCAAAGGAGCCAAATGAAGTCAATGTCAGGAGATGAAAATCTGGGTCAAAGCTTCCCTAAAGAACTTGTGGGAGGTGATGAAGTCCCCCTTGTAAGCCAATATGCATAAAAATAAAGAAAACATGAAAGTAGAAAGACTTTAGGGTTGTTTTTAAGGTCACCCAAACTTTGATGAGTTTTTGGGGAGTGTTTTAGATGACATTCTTTCTAAGCCTTAGACTAGGCTACTTACAATAGGAATGGCACTTTTGATTCCAAGGGTTCCCTAAAGGGGACAAATGAAAGAGCATACATGCAATATCCCTCTTTTTCCCAAACAAAAATTAGATCAAATAACTATTGAAGACAAAAATGACAAATGTGTTAAACTTTAAGTCCAAATGAAAGATTTGGTGGTGTTCATTTGACTCCTTGGTCTTAGTTGTAACTTTGAAAAATAATGATAAAAACACTTATTTAAGCACCTTAAATGTTACTTTAAGCACCAAAATAATGTTCCTAATTCATTTTAAAATCATTCAAAAGGTGTTCTAAAACATGATTTATCAATTTTGAAATCCGTTGGTTACCTCTCTACCCTTAAGGCATCACCCCAAAAGAAAATATGCTAGATTAGAAACATTTTAAATAGATTTTTAAATTTTTGTAAAGAATATATGAATTTCAAAGCTAAACTAATGCCAAATTTTGAAAATTTAGGATAAAACACATGGTTTAAAAAAAAACATCCAAAATGGAGAATGTATGACCCCAAACCAAGCCTTTTAAAATAGCTCTCAGGTTTGTGTTTTTAAAAAAAAAATAGTGACCGACATCGGTTATATACCACCGACATCAGTTAAATCTAATCGAGATCTAACTAATGTCAGTTCTGCTAACCTATTTTAGTTAAGCCAAGTAATTGATGTCTATATTTTTTGTCAACGTCAGTTACTATGTAAAATCGTGGCAATAAAAAATGGCAAAATAAAGTTAAAAAATCAATTTGCAAGAGTTTTAATGGTCCAAATGAATATTTTAAAGTTGAAAAATGGTATTGTTTAGGTGTGAGATGTGTCTAGTTCCACCGGGTGTTCCATTATGTGATCTATGAAATTGACTCAGAAAGGATGGTTAGTATGGTGTTAGTTCCAAAATGAAAACAAGATGAAATAAACACACTAATAACATAACATCTCTAGGTCTAAACACTATGGAGAGATTAGTTAACAAAAGAAAATGATAATCACAACTAAAATGTAAGGAATGAAAACACAATAATTCCTTTCACCTTCCATGGATGCTCCAAATGCCTTTGTAATGGTGGCTTGCTTGACTTGTGCTTCAAGAGGTCTTCTTCAATGGAGTGTGGCTATCTTCATCTCCTCTTGGTACCTTTGGCTTATGGCTTGGCTTGGCTTGGAATCAATTTGGCATTATAACACTATTTGTTTGAAACTTTTGGCACCAATATTGCATTATAACTTTGCACTAATTAAGCTTATAAATGATGTTGTGGGCCCCCCTATTTATAGATTTTTGGATTTGATCAGAATCAACCTCAAACATCCATCTCAAGATTGAGATGTGTGGTTGAGGATTAATTCAAATGTTAGAATTAAGTTTGTAATTATATTCATCATGGAATTGTAATAAGTGGAAATTAAGAGGCATTGAGGGCATCATGGAAGGCATTGACGAGGCATGGAGGGCATGAATCCTAATAATTGTGGCATTTATGGTCTGGGGATGTCTTTCCAAGAAATGAGGTCACTTGATGATGCAGATATTTCATATTCATTTCCAAAAATAAATATTCAACAAGTGTCCATGGAATTTTTGATTAGGCCTTGATTTGGTTTAATTAGCTCTTAAACATGATTAGGCACATTGTGCACAAATTACCCAAATTGATCATAATACTTTGTTATTGGTTCTTAATTTAACTGGATTAAAATTAGAAGTCACTATTAGATGCATTGGATGTGTATTCACATTTATTATGTTGCAAATAAAAAATAACAAAGGCATGAGTCTTGTGCAAAATATTTGATAGGAAAGCGCAGTCTAGGACACGCAGGTGCAAATTTAGCATTTTGACTCGAAATGAATTGATCAAAGTTAGTTGACCCATAAATTGCATTTCCCCATTTAGGGATATCCTAGCCAAAATCAACATTTGAATATTTCATTTTCACATCATTTAACATGTTTTAGTGTTTTTAGGCCAAATTGTGCATTTTGGGTAGAAATTGGTCAAAATCCTGGTTGGAGGTTATTGGTGGCTAGTTTTAAGTGTGTACAGGATTGTGTAAATAGAGTTTGAGTTTGAGATGAGTTTCAACCTTAAAAATGGTTTTATGAGAATTAAAAAAATTCAATACACATAATTAAAACATTTTAACACTATTACAATCATTAAAGAACTTGAAAAGAAACAAAAGATACCTTTCAAGTCACTTGAAACTTGATTGTAACCTACATATTATTCTTATGTCCTAGTTCTCTCTCTTTTCCTTGTATATGAATATATCTACTAAATATTATAGAAACAATTAAATAATATAAATGTATTTAAATTACCAAGATTCACACTTGCATTCACAACATGATCCAATCGTTGTTCTCATTCATTAACATTTGTATTATGCTCATGCATGCACATAATTATTTACAAACAATCTTCTTCATGCAAGCTAAACCTTATTTCCTATTTATTGGATCTTAAAAAATTCTTATTAATTAAATAATGACTCTTTTTATCCCCTTCATGCAATATATGTTCCTATAAAATCTTTAACTATTTCTTGTTTGCCTCCAACATAGGCTTATGCATGAACAAGATGCATTCTTGAACGTTACAAGTAGTTTGAACATAACATATATGAACATAAAGGTGGTAAAAATAAACAAGCAACCTAACACATTTAATACACTTAAACAAACCAATGTCAAATATTTTAACCTAACAAAATCATGATTTAGACCTCAAAACTATAGATTGACATTCAAAAAATTGAATTTGTCATTTTGATGGGAAAATGCCTAGAAGGCTCAAATTCAATTTTTTTGAATAACTAAGACCTATAAATGACTCTTACATGATATTAGAGACCAATAATACCCTCATAATACTTAAAAACAATGGAAATGAACCAAAATTTATCATATGGAGTAATTCTCTTGCACCATAATCCTTGTGAACAAGAAATTGACCCATGAACTCCTATTTATGAGGTATTCAAGAGTATCTTCATGATTGATGATGTATGTTGTTGTAATATAAGTGGAATACTATACAAGATGATAATTTCACTTCAATAAGTACTGATAGTACTCTTTTCCTCTTGTTTTCTTTACAACTTTCTTATTCATGATAAGCTCAAGTTTTTCTTGTTTTGCTTATGGCAGATGATCTACCCACTCTTAGACTGTTGTATCTTGACTTCCAGTTGGTTGATCCTACATATATCCTTCATTTTATGGATACAAGTCTGCAACATTGAATATAGGAGATATCACTATTCCTCTAGGAAACTCTATCTCATAGGCATTATTAGAAAACTTTCTTATGACTTTGTATGGGCCAATCTTCTTCATCTTTAGTTTTTTGTACTTACCTTATGGAAACCTTTTCTTCCTCAATAGAGATAATACCATATCTCCAATCTATAAACTAACCTCTCTCCTCTTCAAATTAGCATGTTTTTAATACTTGTACACACTGAATTCTAACTACTTCTTCACTTGCTCATGCAGCTCTTGTATGGCAATGGAAAACTCCTCTCCCTCAACACTTATTTTATCCATTTTGCCTAAGTCTCTCAAATCAAATACTCCCCTTGGGTGCATACCATACACCACTTGAAATAGAATATTTCTTATATTCCTATTGGGTGCGTCATTGTAAGCAAACTTTGCTTGAGGTAATACCAAGTCCCATTATTCAAGACTGTCATTTGTCAAACATCTTAGCAAGTTACCCAAACTTATATTGACAACACCAGTTTGGCCATCTATTTTAGGGTGATACACTGAGATAAAGCTCAAATTTGTTCCTAACTTCTTCGACAAATTTCTCCACAAAAGTGTCCTACAAACTTGGTATCTTTATCAGAGATAATGCTTGATGGTATACCATGTAGTCTAACCACCTCCTTGAAGAAAAAATTGGCCACATGAGTAACATAATTGGTTGTCTTACAAGGTATTAAATGTTCCATCTTGTAAAATCTATCCACAAAAATAAAGATAAAATCATGTCCTCTTTGAGTTTTTGGTAACTCGATGACAAAGTCCATGCTAATAGAGTCACAAGGCCTATTTGGTATTGGTAAGGGCTAGTATAGGCCTAAATTAATACTATTCTATTGAAAACAAGATGAATTAAATGGGGGGGGGGGTGAATAAGTATTCAAAACATTTCGTTCAATTCCACTTAACCATACATGAATAATTGTAACAAGCATGTATATCATAACAAGCATAAACATCCGAAAATAATAACATGAAACACATGAACACAACATATATGTGGGAAACCCTCTAGGGGTAGAAAACTCACTGATGAAGCAAATGGAATACATTCCTATAAGACAAACATCAATCTTTAATGAATCACCAACTTCACATGGATAACCAACCCCAACTAGCTCAACATCAACTCAACTAGGCTTTAACAAGTACCCACTTGCAAGGCACCAACCCCCTAGATGAATTAGTACCAACTCATCCACTTGATTTTTTGACAACATTAAAAAACCCTTGTTTATTCTACAATAGATGATGATCTACTCTTTCATCTCTTCACTCTCTTTTGTCCCTCTCAAACTGGCCTTCAACCTTCTTTTCTTAACTAACCCTCTTCATGGCTTGATTAGGTATTCTGACCTTGATCCTACTATTTAAAGCCTCTATTAGATATTCATAACATTTATATTATGGTATGAATGACCTACTTATGCTCACCAATTATCTATATCATTCACTTATCCTCTTCTTTTCTCCCACATTTAACATCCTCTAAGCATGCCGAACATGTTTAAACCGCCTTACTTTTATACAAGTCACTTAATCATATCCTTGTTAGTTGAATACATATTAAAATCACTTAGGTTAATCATTAATATGTCATATCATATTAAAATAACATGCCTTAATCATGAATCAATCAATACAATACATCGATCATACATTAATTAGTCCTTACTCCTCTTTTAGGCTTATGGAGACCTAATCAGCCTTCTTAATCAACACATTACCATTTGATCTTTCTTGATGCATATACAAGCACCTTAAATGATAGGAAAATATCATAAAACACTATAAATTATAAAAATTCACTTTAGGTTTATAACACCTTTTATGTCCAATCATCACTTGAACCCTTATCATAAATTACTACTCATAAAAGACTTACACATATACAAAAACTCTATCTCAAATAATTGAGGTATATATTCATTTTTTCCAAAAATCCATGGAAAAAATTACATATTCAAAAACATCATGACCTTAGGGTTATCACAAACTTCATCTTATGCTTCAACACAAGGTAAACATGCTCAAATAGTTCTCTGCAAGATGTTCACTCAGAACTACCAATTGACTCCAAAACACAGTCAAGGAAACGTGAACGTCTGACACATGATTGAATATATTTAATGGATTTAAATCCATGAATAATATATTATAAAATCCTCATATCAACCTCAACCAATCATATCATGAGCTCTAATAAAAACTATTGGTCTTATACACCAATCTGCTGACCTTCTCTCTTATAGACTCTACTCAGCCAGAGAAGCCATTTTGGCTTCAATGTTTCAAATTCTTTCACTGAATTATAATATTATACAAATCATGGATAGATAATTCAAGACCCAAACAACATCATTATGCATTTCAATTCATCATTCTCACATGAAAACACATTAGGAAACATCTTCTCACATATGTTTAATTTCCTTACTATTTGCACCACTAGGTCTTTTAACGACTGTCCAATTTTGATCACCAACTATGCATACCTAAGATATATAACCTATCTAAAAATATTTATGAACTATGCTTTGATCTTCATCCACTTAACAAATTTAACTTGATCAACTCTGTCTGCTACAACAAATCTCTAAATGACAAGCACTTTATTGTAGGGTCTGCTCACTCACCTAAGAAACCAATCACACTTGGAGATGCCTGGGAGAGTTGAATTTAAATTCCAATCACTTGTAAAATCATATCAAATTGTTCTGAGCTATTTAGTACAATATCTTCAACATCAGGTTACTATTAAGGTTTTATGAGGGTTTTGACCATCTTTTGGTCTTAATAATCATTCATAAAACTTAGTTCCTCTTTCCAAAAACAAATTATTATAAATTTGATATAGAACCCTTGCTCATCTACCATGAATAAATTTGGATCTAATGCAAGTGTTTCACATGACAACAAGCACTGAGATAACCTTCTCGGGTATATAACTCTTCATTCCCTATACTCGAAAAACCTTGAAAAATACCTTTTCAAGCCTTTTCTTGCAAACCTTGATCTAAAAATTGATGCACATACTTAAAATAACTTAAATCACCTTTATCAATGTTCACCTGCTCACTCATGTCATGAAATCTAATCATGTTACCTCATCTAGCCACCACCTCTCTTCTTATTTTCAAAGCCTTGACCTACAAGTCTTATTAGGCCTTGAATCTGACCTTCTAGCTACTTTATAGACTTCACCTTAGAACTTTCCTATGTTCCAATGCCTCTTGTGTATACTCAAGCAACCTCACACACTGAATATTATTTGGAGCTTCAGTAGAACTTCTTCGAAGCTACTTATAGTTCTTGAGAGCTCGATTGGGATCTTCTTAGCATCTTCAGAGCTGCATATACAGATCTTCAAAGCTAACTTTTTAATCAATTGTAAGATCCTCAACACCTAATGTACAACCTAAAACAATCTCTCTCATGCTCAAACACTATCAAACACTCTTTAGATTATTCTCATCTTTACAACTTATTTAGAGCATCTTCAGAACTGCTTACCTAGATATTCAGAGCACACAACTTCTTCGAAGATTGTGCATTTCATCATGCTACCTATAAATACCATCTCACAAGGTATAGACAAAGTATTAAAAAATGATTTACACTTATATACTAATGTGTACTTGCTCATGTTGATTCTCAATGATTTCACTCAAGTTGACATCACAACATTCTTCAAATAGTACTCTCACATCACTGCTCTCATGTAACAATAAAACTTAACGTGATGGGAATAAAAACTCATCATATACATACCTCAAGGCTTACTTGAGCAAGCATATTCACAAAAACCTTTGACATCGATGATATTATATTGACATCAACGAAAGAACCATGCATCTTCATAAGAACCTTTGACATCAATGACAACATTAAACATCAAAGCTCAACACTTAATTAAAATGCACAACAAACTCTTCCTTAATTAATGACAATGTTTAACAATATCTCCCTTTGTCATTGATGGCAAACATACTTAGAAAACTTTGTCAACCCCTTTTTGATGGTAATCATCTGTTATACTTGGTTATTGCCTTTTTTTTTCCCTTTCTAATCTTGCCTCTTTTTTCTTTATTTTTGATCTTTCTCTCTTTCCGAACTTTTCTAATCTTTCTCCCCCTTTAACATTAATGACAAAGGTCTTACAAAATTATCATATATTTCATAATGGACTCAGATTACAAGACCACTTCAACCTAGATTAATCTTAGTTAACAACTTGAAAATCTCCCCCTCAAACCAAGCATCCACCATGCTTCTATTAACATTAGATATCAAAGATCATTTGTAACTACTAAAATCATACTCTTCTCCTTATGAGTTGATACTATCTCTCAAAGACACTAGATAACACATAATCTTCAGAAACTATGACAACCACTTATGAAAACTATTCTGAAAAACTTCTCAATCATGTCACTCTCCCAATTGATTCATCAAAAGCTCAATAAATAGAGTATATGAAGCATTTTAGGCACAATATCTCCTTAAATTTCTTGACATGGTTAAAGAAGATCAAACTCTTGATCATACACAAGGCTATCCCATACTAGATACCAAATGTAGAAATAGAGGATCCCCCTTTATCTTCATATATCTAGATCAATTACTCATAACAAACAAATATGAGAAGCTTACCTTTTATATACCAATTTTTTGCACTTTGACTTCAGATACATGATAAAAGTCATATAACTCTCATCACGTTATCTTCTATACTTTAAACCAGAGAGTTATCAACACAAGAATGGATAATATCCATCTTCATCTCCTTGCTTGTAACATATACAACTTGGAATCTTTTCATAAGAATCCTTTTTTTTTACTGCACCCTCATGCTTCTGTTGATAGAATAATGTTTCCATGAAGCTTAATGGAGCCACCCATTTAATAGGGCACTAAAACAATATGATCTCAAGAGATTATTGGATCTCCATCTTTTCACAAGATCGAATATTCTTCAACATCTTTCTAGACTTGACTAGCACTATAGGTTTGATTTCATCATCAACCTTGTCATAGTTCTTATTTTCTTTGACTATCTTATCAATACATGCAGATAACAAGTGTTGTTGACATTCCTTACTTGATTTCTCACCTGAGGTATGCTCTATCTTGACTAGGAATCTACTTGAGATTTTAGAATGATCATGACTTGTCTTTACTATCTTTGGTTTCCATATATTCATTTACCTTCTTTCTTTCACTCTAAGAACTTCAAACTTCATGTTTTGCTTTGATGATCTTCTAACTCTGTTAGAACAAAATCTTGAAATGTGTCCTATATTATGAAAACAATAATAAACCACCTTATACATACCATTTGGTTGATGATGATTGTGTTCTCCCTTTGACCAATTGCTTCTTCTTCTATAGTTTCATGAGTACTCATTATTGGATGGTTTTCTACATTCTCTTGCTCTATGACCAAACCGACTGAATGTAAAACAATAACCATTAAAATAACTAACATAGCTTGTACCATAGGGATATCTAATAGGTTTTTTCATGTTGACCTTATTGTATTCAACATTCTTCTCATTGATTTGAGGTGTCTTCTTTTGGTGTCTTTTGAATCCAAGACCTATCTTGTCGCTTGAAGACTTCTGACTACTTAAAATATCATCTAGATCCTCAACACTCTTTTCAAATTTCACAAAAGTTTTCATCTTTTTAGATGCTTGATCCAACTCAACTCACAGAGATTTTATTTCAATTTCACATCTATTGTAGTCTTATTCTTTAGACTTTAGGCTTGCTACCATAATATCTATTTGGGTTTCAACTTGTTGGGTGATCTTTTCATACTCCTTAGTAGTGTTGCTTAGCCTTTCCTCAAATAATCCAATCTACTCTTCATAGTCTTGAACTAATGACTTTAGTTTCTTGTTTGTATTTTTTACAAGATTCAAATCCTTTAGGGCACTCATGAGCTTTGCCTCAAGATCCACTTCAGCTTCTCCTTCTTCACTATTAAAGTATGCCTCTCTTCTGATTCTACATCAATCATGAGAACTTTCCAATTTGAACAACCCTCATTGTCTTACTCTATGCCTATGAATAAAGTTTCATTATTGTCATATTTAGAGTCATTACTACCATCATCATTTTTATGCATCTAAATCACTTACATCAAATGGGTTGTCTTCTTTGGTATAGAAACTCTTCTTATTCTTGAACTATTTTTTTCTTCCTTCATTCTTCTTGAAATCTCTCTTGTTCTTGTCAGAATTATAGGCCTTTCTATCATCTCCATGAGATTCATCATATTCTTCATTATTCTTATATTTATCTTTGTTAGGACACTTGGTTTTAAAGTTACCAATATTACCACAACTAAAACATTTTAAGGTTAATTTACCTTGTACTTTCTTGAGCCAAACCTTAACTTCCTAGTAAACTTAAATATGAGTTCATCATCATCAATATCTGAACATACCTAATTTTTGATCTTATTGACCTTTAAATTCTTTTCAACCTTGAAATCTACTTCCTTCTTTAGAGGTCTTCCTTCATTTGTTCTTATCTCATAAACAGTCAAGATGCCATGAAGCCCAACACCTCTAGCTTGTCTAAATCTTGTAACTCTTCTACTAAAAATACCTTAAATTCAAATTTAGGAGTTAAGGATCTCAATATGTTTTAAATAATAGTAGAATCTTTTACTTCTTCTCCCAATCCTCTTATGATATTGACAACTTCATTCACCCTCAATAGGTAGGATGTAATAGTTTCATCTTCATTCATCTTCAAGCTTTCAAACTATCTTTTGTGGATCTATAACTTGGCCATGTTTACTTTGGTGTCTCCTTTATAGATGGTCTTAAAATTTTCCCATATGTCTTTAGCTAAAATGCAATGTATTACTTTTATAAGATATACCTCCGATAGGCCACACAAAATGGCATTCATTACCTTGGAGTTATTTTCACTATCCTTTTTACCTATTGCATATATTGGTGGAATTAGAGGTGAGATATACCCAACCATAAGTAACTGAAAAATATCATGTCCCTATGAAATTAGATATATCTTCATTATGAATTTCTAAAAGGCATAGTTAGATTCATAGAACAATAGAGCCTTACTGGTAGAGAAACCACCATGAGCTTGTTGACCAGTCATCCTTGCTTCTTAGGATCTCCTTGAGGCTATCAAGCCTGATCTAGAGTACCTGATATGATACCAATTATTGGAAACAAGATGAATAAGGGTGGGGGGGTGAATTAATATTAAAAAAAATTCATTCAATTCCACTTAACCATACACAAATAATTCTAATAAGCACGTATATCTTAGCAAGCATAAGCATCAAAATATAAAAGCATGAAACACATGAACATAACATATTTATGGGAAACACTCTAGGGAAAAAAAACTCACTGAAAAAATAAATGTACTACATTTATATAATACAAACATCAATCTTTAATGAATCATCAATTTCACATGGAACACCTACCCCAATTAACTCAATAACTTAACTAGGCTTTAACAAGCACCCACTTGTAAGGAGGCACCAACCCCTTAGATGACTCAGTACCAACTCAACCACTTTATTGGTTGATCACCTTCACAAACCTTTATTACTTATACAATAGATGATGATCTTCTCTTTCATCTCTTTGCTCTCTTTTGTCCCTCTAAAATTGGTCTTCAACTTTCTTCATTCAACTAGCCCTCTTAATGGCTTGATTAGGTCTTCTAACTTTGATCCTCATATGCATAATGTCTATTAGATATTCATAAAATTTATATGATTTTATACATGAAGTACTTTTTCTCACCAATTTTCTATATCATTTGGTTATCCTCTTCTACTTTCCCACACTTAGCATCCTCTAAGCATGCCAAATAGGCCTAAACTACCTTGCTCTTATGCAAGTGACTTGATCATATCCTTCTTAGTCAAATATATATTAAAATCACTTAGGTCATCCATGAATAAGTTATATCATATTAAAATATCATGCCTTAATCATGAATCAATCAATACAATAGGTCAACCATACATCATTTAGTCCTTACTCCTCTTTTAGGCTTATGGAGACCTAATAGGCCTTTTTAATCAACATGTTACCCTATGATATTTATTGAAGCATAAAAAAACACCTTACATATTATAAAAACATCATACATAACTATAATATTCCTTATAAAACTTTACTTTATGTCTATAATACCTTTTAGGTCCAATCATCACTTGAACCATTTCTTAAATTATTGCTCATAAAAGGCCTGCACATATACAAAAATTCTATCTTGAACAACTGAGGCATATACTCAATTTTTACAAAAAACCATGGAAATAAATTACATATTCATAAACCTCATAACCTTATGGTACTCATAAAATTCATCCAATGCTTCAACTTATGGTAAACAAGCTCAAATACTTCTCTGCAAGATGTTCACTTAGAACTGCCAACTGACTCCAAAACATAGTCAAGGAAACATGAATATCTGACACATGATTGAATATATTAAAATAATTTTAATACATGAATATAATCATATACCATAATTATATAAACCTCAACCAATAATATCATTATCTATAATGAAAACTATTGGTTTTATAGTCCAATCTGGTGACTTTTTCTCTCATAGACTCTACTCAGCTAGATAAGCCATTTTGGCTTCAATGTTTCAACTCAAAGCAATCATAAAGAATACAAAGCAAGTTAATCCATGAATTAGTAGAGTAAAACTCAAATATTCATAAAGAACATAGCATATTAATCATACTCCCTCATGGGGTTTTGCAAATGAATTCAAAGAGCTATTGAAATAAGGAATACAACCATCAAACCTTCCCAAGAGCGTCCCTCCTCCAAGAGCGGCCAATAAACATGATTTTATCCTAATTTGGTGTTCCAAGTATTTGTAAATGATGATTATTTTACTCCTCCAACACCCCTAAATGCACCAATGGCTCAGGCTCATAAATTTGATCAATGCGTGCAAATAGGTTAAGCTTTTCTATTGTAATTTATGCATAATAAGTTTGCATAAATGAAGCTTTAAAATGGTGGTCTTGTCCCTCTTCTTTATATATTTTTGGAAATTATTAGAATCAATCATGACCATCCATCTTGAGATTAAGATGTGTGGTCATGAATCAATTTAATTTTGAAGGCTCAATCCATAAATATCCCCATTAATATTTGGAAGAATGGGGCATTAATGAGGCATGGGATGGTTTAAATTAGATATTTTCTCCATTAATGACTTGTGGATGCCACCCCATTGATGACATAACTAGATGATGTAAATATTTGAAATGAATTTGTAATTAATATATCTTCAATAACCTCCATGGATTTTCCACTTAAGCTCTTAATTTGGTTTAATTTGCTTAAGTGAGCTTAATCATTTTTTTTACAATTCTTTAAAAATTGGTTGTTCTTTTAATTAAACTGGTTGAAATTTCAATTTACTGAATTGTAATTTAATTATAAGAAGGTGCAAGTTGTGTATGAATTAATACCCTAATTATAGCATTGTGGATGTGAAATAACACATGCACATGATGTGTGCTTCTAAATTAGAAGAATTCAATGCTCCAAAGCATCATTTTACATGGTCACAATTTGTATCGAAATGATTTGATAATGTGTAATAATCACATAAAATGCATTTCCCTATTCAGGGGTACATTAGCCTAAATCGACACTTGTATATGAAAATATCAAACCATTTAATGTTTTTTTAGTGATTTTGGCCCAGATTGTGTGTTGTCACAGAATATTGCTTAGATGGACAATTTCAACACATTAATGATAGGAATTGGATGTATACACAACACACCTTGAGAGATCATAAAACTAAGGTAAAAAAGTTCTATCTTTATGAACAAACATTTCTAGAAATTTATAAATAACCTTTCCTTATGCAACCTTTACATAACCATTCTCAAATGATGAATATGCTCCTCTTTTCTAGGGTTGTAAATGAAAATGTCATATAGATATTCAATCCCATATTTACCAATAAAGGGATTCAAAACATCATTCATGAGTCTTGTGAATGTGTTTGGGGCATTTGTAAGGCCAAATGGCATGACAAGCCACTCATACAACCCCTTATTTGTCTTAAAGGCAGTCTTCCAATCCTCTCCTTATCTTATTCTTTTTTGGTGATAACCACTCTTAATATCTATCATATAAAAGTATTTAGAACCACTCAAACAATCCATCAAATACCCAATTCTTGGAAGGGGAAATCTGTGCCTTATGGTTATTTTGTTGATTGCTCTTGAATCTGTACACATCCTTCAATCTCCTTCTTTCTTGGGAACTAGTATATCTGGTACTATAAATGGGATGAGGCTTTCATTGATCATTCCCTCATATAAGAGGTCTTGTATTTGCTTCTTGATTCCTGCATTCTCTTATGGAGTTATCTTGTAAGCAATTTTAATAGGCAAACTAGCACCTAATACAAAGTCAATGTGATGACTAATGCTTCCAATATGTGGAAACTCATTGGGTAGCTCATCCACCACTATATCAACATACTCCTTCAACATATCTTACACCTCTTGAGGTAATTCATTTAGCATAGTTACTATTACAATAGTCCTTGGTTTAATTATAACTCTATAACCCAATTCTTCTTCCTTCATAGTGTATAGGATCTCTTTTTCACTTACCATTATGACACTTGTATTGGTCCTTTTTCCACATTCTTCTTCTTTGAGAGGAAATAATGTATGCCTTATGCCATCCTTCTCCAAGGTATATACATTCTTTCTACCATCATGTGTAGTTTTCTTATCACATTGCCAAGGCCTCACTAATAACACATGACACACATCCATTAGAATTATGTCACATAATACTTTATCCTTTTATCCTCCAATCTAAAAGTCTACCCAACATTGCTCATTTACAAGAACTTGATGCCCCTTTTACAACCATGATACCTTGTAGGGATTTGGGTGTGGTATCCTCTTCAAGCCAAGTTTTTCTACCATCACAATTGCCACTAGATTATCTATTATACCATAATCAATGATCAATTTATAGAACTTAATTTGACATTTAAATTTTATCTTGAATAAATTATTCCTTTGGAAAATCTCCTTTTTATTAGGTGGTTTGATCAAGACTCTTCTCATCAACAAATATTCACCCATTTCTAGTTCCTCAACATGAGATGGAGAATCCACACTCTCTTCAACTCGAACTATTTGATTTTTTTTTCAGTTATAGATACACTAACTTGAGCATTCTCTAGACATTCCCAAAACCTATGACCAAAAAACTTATTACATTTAAAACACATACCAGTGAGTCCACTTAAGCCTCTACCTTGTTGCATGTGTCCTCCTATGAAGTATAGTCTCCTTCCTCTAAATCCACATCTTGAATTGGATGCATGTTATTGAGATGCATTAAGTATTGGATTAGTTTTTTTTGATGTGATTCTTCCTCTTTACTAACCTCTACCTATATAATTTCTGTTGCTACCCCTATTTTCCCATGTTTATCTTCTATTCATATTTTTTTCTACTTTCAAGGCATATTAGTAAGACTCTTCAAGTGTTATTGGACTTACCAAACTAAGTTCATTCTAAAGGTTTTATCTTATCCCATTGAGATACCTAGTTATCTTCTCCATTATTCTTCCACATGACCTGATCTGATGGTCAACTTGTAAAATTCCTTGATATATTCCTTAACACCCTTCTCCTTTTGTTTCAATTTTTGTAACTTCTTAAACAAGTTAGTGTGATGATCACTAAGCAAGAATTTTGAATTTATTTTAGCTACTATCCTATCCCAAGATTTAATCTTAGCCTTATATTTATCTCTCCTTTCATTCCACTCATAGTCCCAACAAAGGCATGTCCTTTTAGTTTGGTACAAGTAAGCTTTACCTTTTTCTCATCTGGTACACTCTCATAGTTAAAATGCATATCCAATTTTATCATCCAATAAATAAGCCCTTCTCCATCAAGGTTGCCTGCATACGTGGAAATTTATATTTTGGGTTTAGACCCCTATCCCATGACTACCTTTAGTAGCCTATCTATTCCTTCTTCCTCTCGTTCTACTTCTTCTTCTTCTTCTTCTCATGCATGTGGTTCTTTTTTCCTGTCACTAACATCTCCTATTAGCACCATATTATTTTATTTTCTTCTAATATAGTCAACCTTGAATAAAAACTAACTCTCATGTTTTTTAACTCCTCCAGGATTACATCTCTCATTTGGATATTTGCTCTTCCACCTCCTATTGGGTTCCTCCTAGGTAGCATTTTGGCTTCTTCACTATAACTAGCCAACAAACAAGCAATTCATTCTTATCCTTAAAAAGTGTCAATATCCTTTAAGCCTCTTTCAAGTACCTAACTTTATCTGATACCAATATGATGTAGAGAGAGAGAGAGAGAGTTAACCAAAATTAGACACAAGTTTCTCAAACTAGGCTTCTTTCCTTATAGCCATCCTAAAGCACTTTTTCAGGTGGTTTGACAAGTACACATAGGTTCAAGACAAAAAAAATGATATTTTTAGATACCCATTAAGGGTATAAAACTCCATATAAAGTTTTATGATCCAACTCTTAAGATTATACTTATTCAACTTGACCTTCCTCAAACTAGGCCTTGATTAAGTCTCTTTGACTTCAAAATTGAGTTATGGCTCCAAAACTCCCAAAATATGCCAAGAATCAAATAAAATATTTGATTAAATTTAAGGACATTAAACTCAATCTACATGTCAAATTTCAAGGTTTTAAACAATTTTAAGATACCTAAACCAATAAATGGTCAAAAACCTTATGTAGGGTTTTACATAGGTTGAGAGGTGAAAATTGAGGATATCAAATGCAAATGGATGTTTAAATGACTTAAAACTTTTGGATATGGTCTATTATAACTTTATAAAACTTTTTGAATTATAATAATAAACACTTCAATTGCAAATAGAATCCAAACTTGAGATTATCACCTTGATTGTTCATAGAATGTAGGATGATAAGACTATGTAGACATAGTTTGAGTTTGGGATGAGATTAAACCTTCATTTTTTTTTAAGATCATTAAAAAATGTCCATACACAATTAAAACATTTAAACACTATTATAATCATTAAAGTTCTTGAAAATAATCAAAAGAGACCTTTCAAGTCACTTGAAACTTGACTGTAACACACAAATTATTTTTACTACTTGGTTCTCTCTTTGTTCACTTATATATGAATATATGTATATACTATAAAATATATAAATAATTAAATAATATAAATTTATTTCAATTAAAAATATTCACACTTTCATTCACAATATGATCCAATAGCTGTTCTCATTCATCGACATTCATATTTTGCACATGCATACACAAAATTCTTGACAAACAATCTTCTTCATACAATCTAAACCTTTTTTCATATTTATTTGAGCTCACCACATTTTTATTACAATAAATAATTAATATTTTTATCCCCTTCATGCAATATATGCTCCTAGAAAATCTTTAACAATTTCTTGTTTGCCTTCAACATAAGCTTATGCATAAACAAGATGTATTCTTAAACGTTACAAATAATTTGAACATAGAATACATGAACACAAAGGTGGAAAAACATAGAGAATCGACCTAACACCTTTAATACACCTAAAAAACTAACATAAAACATTTTAACCTACCAAAATCATGATTTAGACCCCAAAACTATAGGAAGACATTCAAAAATTAGAATTTGGCATTTTGGCAGGAAAATGCCTAGAAGGCTCAAATTCAAAATTTATGAACTAGATAAGATCTATAAATGACTCCTACATGATATTAGAGACTAATAAGACTAAAAAACAATTAACACAAACTAAAATTTAAAACATGGAGTGATGCTCCTGCATCAGAGTCTTAGACCTTAAGGGGGATTTTAGACCCTTAAGATATAGTAACATGCTTTTAAAAGTTAAAATGTTTTATGAAAATATTGCATGAAAACCAAGGGCATATTAATACGTAGATTTTGGGATTATTAAAATATTATTAGCTTTATAAAAATATAATTAATGATTAGGGTTTGGAATTTATTTGATTTTGATTAAGCTACATTTTTTTGGGAAGAGAAGGGAGGTGAGTCAGAGGTTGTTGGGTGACAAAGCTTTTCATGTTTTCCTTGATTAAAGAAAGAAGAATATTTTCCTTGGGTCATGGCATGAATATAAAATGGTGAATTACCAAACAATTAAACATGGTTATAAGGTAGTAATGGTGGTTGATAGGGGACTATAGAATAAAATAATGAAGATTTTTAGCTCAAGGATGGCATTAGACATCTGATGTAAGAAAATAATGTGGTCTAAAAGGAGATTCTTAGCCTTTATATTCTATGGTAGGCAAGTAGCTTATTTATTTAATTTGGAGTTTTTTTTGAGTTCTATTTCATTTTAGAACTTGTTATAGAAGTAAAAACAAATAGTAAAATGTTTTTTATAAATGCACAAAAACATAGCCTAGTCGTTGGAAATTTTCTTTTGGGTTTAAATTTAATGAATCTTTTCAAAAATTTCAGTTTCATTTATATAATATACAATGATTGAAAAATTTTGGGTTTTATTTTATTGGGTTGTTGTAAATGTTTATTAAACCTCTTTTTTTATTAGTTTCACAAATTCTTGTTTGGAAACCCAAATTATAGGCTTAGGGGTAAGGGTTCACCCTTACTCAAAGGGCCATAATGAATGTCTTGTATGATATAGTTATATTTCCTAAAAACCACGTTGTATAAAAAGGTTATAGAAGCCAAACATTAATTTAAGTAGTTGTTAATCTATGAGCATAATGTCTAAAAGGAGATTCTTAGCCTTTATATTCTATGGTAGGCAATAGCTTATTTATTTAGTTTGGAGTTTTTTGTTGAGTTCTATTTCATTTTAGAACTTGTTATAGAAGTAAAAACAAATAGTAAAATGTTTTTTTATAAATGCACAAAAACATAGCCTAGTCGTTGGAAATTTTCTTTTGGGTTTAAATTTAATGAATCTTTTCAAAAGTTTTGGTTTCATTTCTATAATATACAATGATTGAAAAATCTTGGGTTTTATTTTATTGGGTTGTTGTAAATGTTTATTAAACCTCTTTTTTTATTTATTGCACAAATTCTTGTTTGGAAACCCAAATTATAGGCCTGGGGGTAAGGGTTCACCCTTACTCAAAGGGCCATAATGAATGTCTTGTATGATATAGTTATATTTCCTAAAAACCACGTTGTATAAAAAGGTTATAGAATCCAAAAATTAATTTAGGTAGTTGTTAATCTATGAGTATAATGTCACCACTTAGAGGTGTTTTAAGGTCTATTTTCAGAATTGTAGGAGGTTGAAACAACCACTTACAAGCCTAAAATTGAACTCTTACACCTTTTGATGTTAACAAGATTATGTAGCTTGATTTCACAGACCTATAAATTTAAAATGACACTTGTTAATACCAAGTTAATGCATAAAAAGAATAAGGAAATAATTATTATTTAAAATAAGACATGTTTTTGAAAAAATCCATAGTATAAATAATGGTACCAAGGGTTGTATTTTTTTGTAACTACACTTTAAAATCCTCATACTTTGTTTCACATTTTTTTAGTTGACACAACTTAGTTACTTAGAATTAGATATTTATCCACTTTACTAAGTATGAGTTGGATAATTAAATTCAGGTCATTAATATCACAGTCTTAGATAAGCTATAGTTGTAGGTGTAAATCTCTTATTCAAATATCACATGCTTCAATAAAATATCATACATGATAGTCTCCTCTTTAACTATATGATTGACAAACATGCATGTATATAGGTTTAATTACTTCCGTCATGATAGTGGGTTAATAATGTAGTAGGGTTTCATAAATTAATACAATCGTAATTAAAGTATTAGTGGTAAATGAGAATGATCTTGTTGATTGTTGGTTATGTAAAATAATCATATAATAGCACATATATAAATATTTAAACCTTGATTGATTGTTTTATTAAGAAGAAATCCTACAAAAATTATAATTACATAATTAAATGATCGGGCTGATTATAATGGCTATGGTCTATGTTAAATTGTATAAAAAAGATAAATGAAAAAATTGATAATTATTTGATTTTATTTTGTACTTTACTACATTAATTGAATAAACGTAGTCGTTCATAAACCTTATTGAAGATTTGCAACGTCCTTTAGGAGTATTGACACTAATGGCTTGGGAATTCATATGTAGTGATATAAAGTCCTAAATGATGGTTAGTTAAAGGTAAAATTTTGAAATGGTTTTGATGTCATTATAATAGAAAAACATTTTAAAGGTTAACCACAAGGTTTTGGACATGCCAAAATACAACCTTTACATAGTATGGAAGCAAAATATTTAGCATGCATAATCTTTTTATGAGATGTATGGGACTTAGAAGCTGTATCTATCTAGCACGGTGGTTAATTTGGGTTAAAAAAAAGAGTAACAAAGGGAAATTAATTTTTTCCACCCTATTTTACATAATTTGAAAGGATTGATGCCTAATTTATATGCATATGCTTATATGTTAGAAAACTACTATTTGGCATGCATTCTGATTATCACTAAAGTTGTGTCTTGGTGTATTGGGAAGATCTTAAAGTTATGATGTGTGATTCTGGTGAATTTTCAAAGCAATGAATATGATGCAATGGTATATAACTTTTTTTATTAATTTGACCTTCCACGAGTAATATTTATAATGTTAAAATTGGGTAAAAACCTACATATAATGCACTATAGTTGTTTAGTTTGCTTAGAATGTGTTTCTGTGCATGTTTGCTTTTATGAGGTCTAATTTTACACCATTTTATATGATAAATGACAATTAATAGTAGAGGAAGGTATTTTCACAATGATACTTATTGTTGGTTATCATATAAGATGATGTGTGTAGTAGTGTGTGTGTGTGTGGACTTGACTCAACAGTAAGCTAATAACTATAATGAAAACTTTTGTCAAAGCAATGTTATAATAATATAATTTTTTAGTCCACATGTACCTTATATATTTCATGCATGCATGTTATCATACTAATAGAGGATGTGTCTATATTTTATATTAATATTGCATAGGAATGTACAACACATTGATCTGGATTGATTCTTGATGTTCGTTGTTATGTTATCTGCCCCTTCAGAAAGGGAAGGGCCACTCCAAGTGGAGAGATGTGTGAGGGACCATTGGTCTATGGTTGGAGGAAAAGCACCCAGATTATGCTCTCCCCCCTTATAGCTAAATCTATTTACTATAGAGATATACTCATAGCTACTATTTATAGTGATATACAATTATATTTAATGCATTATGTAATTTGGAATGCATTATGTAATTTGTAAAATTTATACAATTATACTAAGGCAATTTGGGTTGTATATTTTATAAACATTCTTTATACTAATTTATAGTAGTGGCTATATTAATTACTTGTAAATTATATTATGCTAAGCTGTAGTTGGATTACTACTTGAGTTGTACTTGAGATTTGCTTTGTGTGTACCTTCACAATGGTTATAATTATTACCTTATGCAGTATTAAGTGTAAGCTGATCTTTTTTAAAGAACTATTGTAATGATTTATAGCATTGGATGCCTTCATTACCTATACATGATATTGTGCTTGGATGTAGTATTAAGTGTAATAAACTATGTTATAAACAAATTATACTAGCAAACATGTAGTTGTGTGAATGATGAATATAATATATTACACTAATGAGTACATTTAATCATATTTGAAATAATATGATGTTAATGACGAAAAAATTTATGTACTTTTATGGTTGCCTTGAGGGGTTGTAACATGTGTTATTAGAGCATGGTTAAAATGCTCAAACCTAATTATTCCACTAAAATTAAGTTTTATTTCTCTTCCACTAAGAGAGAATGGTGCATGAGAAGGCTATTGCAGAAGGAACTTCTAATAAAAAATCCCAGCATGAATCTAATCGGCTAGTAGCTAAACAAGTTATAAAACTTGATGAAGTTCTCATTATCCTGAATGAAACACAAGATAGAGTGTCACCCTAGAGTACAAATTTCATGGGCAAGATGAGGATGAAAAGACTGAGTAGTAGCAGGTTGATCAAGAAGAGTCCTAAAATCAATAACATGTTGAGGAATAACAAGTTTCAAGAGTTAAAGTAGTTGAACTTACAAGAAACATGAAAATGGTGAACCCACCCAATTTTTATGGAACAATGTTGGGTGATGGAATTGAATCTTGGCTCATGGAGATGGAAAAATATTTTGAGATCCAAAATTGTTCCAAAATAACTAAAGTTGTTTGAGGATCTTATCATCTTATTGGAGAAGCATCGACTTTATGGGCCAACAAGAATTTTGAGATGGATCATAATTCCCCCATTCCCACTTGGGAATGGTTTATGGCCTTGTTGTCTACCAAAATTATACTTTGATCATAAGTTAACTAACTTAAAAAATATGAGACATGGAGAGCTATTAGTGATTAAATAATGGGAATAATTCATCTAGCTCCTAAAATATGTTACTCAAAATTTGAGTAATAAACATTTTAGAATCATAAAATTCATCATGGGGATAAAACCTCAGATCGGTGGTGGAGTGGATGTTCATGGACCCAATACCATGGATCGAGTTTTTTAGAAAGTTGTCAACTAGGAGAAAACATTGAAATCTCTTTTAGAGATCAAATATAAGTACCAAAAAAGGTTTGGTATCCATAAACCCACTTTAAAAAAGAAGAAAAAATGGAAGCATGATGGAAATTATTAGAGTAAATTTAGCAAGCATGATGCAAGGAATAATAAATTTGGTAATGGTTTCAAGGATAGATCCAAGGAATCCAAGCATTCAGAAAGGAAGGGACCACCTGAAGGGTGTTTTAAATGTCAAAGGGATCACTATATGAAAGATTGTCCTAAATGTAAGGTAGTAGACAAGAATCCTTCTACAACACAACAGGATAATTTTTAACAACGCATCTTTACATCCGTTGACAATCATCATGTTGAGTTTTAAGCCTCCCCTATTGAGTTTATAGGTGAATTTTTTGGGCATCATATTTAAATTATATTAGACACTTGAGCCACTAAATGTTTTATATCTCCTTTTATGGCAAGTAAAATACCTAAGAAGTTTGGTCACATGGTAAATTCTTGGTCAGTGAAATATGAGAATGAATCTAATGTCAAGGTGGACAAATGTCTTATCGGGACAGAGTTGAGATTACCTAAATCAACCATAATAATAGACCTATATGTAACACAACTAGGATCATATGACATGATCTTAAAATTAAATTGGATTTATAAACATAAAGCAAAAGTCAATTATTTCTCTAAGAAGGTCGAGTGCTTAGATGATTGGGAAAATCAGATCTAAATCCAAGATGAAAAGAGAGATTTAAAATTAAGACAAAATTCAACTATCCAATTAAATGAAGCTTATTGAAATGGATATTAGGTGTTCCTAGTCAAGGTTGATAAAATTAAAGAAACTAGACAACCTATTTTTGAGGACTATCCCTTCTTATAGGAATTTTAGGATGTTTTTCCAAAGGAGTTTCCAAGATTATATCTCAAAAGGAAATTCAAATTCATGATTAACATTATTCCAATTTTAGAGCCCCAATCTAAGGCTCCATATAGGATGAAAAAAATAGAATTAGTCTAGGTAAAATCCCAACTTCAAGAAATTTTGGCTAAGGGATTTATTCAGCCAAGTGTTTCACCATGGAGGGCACCCATGGTATTCATAAAGAAGTATGGGATTCTTCACCTGTGCAAATACCAAATTAATTTAAACATAACAACCATTAAAAACATATATCCCCTACCCTGCATTGATGACCTCTTTAATCAAATATGAAGTGTAATGATCTTTTCTAAAATAAACCTGAGGGCCAAGTATGATCAGTCGAGGATTCAAGAGGAAGACATTCCTAAGATAGCCTTTAGGATGAGATATGGCTACTATGAGTTCATGATGCTCCCTTTTGAGCTAGCCAATGCACTTATAGTATTCATGAAGCTCATGAATAGTGTGTTTAGGTAATATGTTGATTTGTTTGTGCTTGTTTTCCTTGATGACATTTTGATGTATTTCAAAAGTGAATAAGAGCACATTGAGCACTTGTATTTGGTTTTACGATGCTTACAGGCACATAGGCTCTTCAAGAAATTGTCAAAATGTGATTTTTTTTAGAAAAGGCAAATAAATAGGACATATAATCTTAGCAGATGAAATTCAAGTAGATCTCACAAAGATTAGAGCCATCTTGGAATGACCAACACCTAGGAATGTTTATGAAGTGTGTAAATTTATGGGCTCATTAGGGTACTATAAGAAAATTTTACCCAACTTATCCAAAATACCTAACCTAATTACTTCCTTGCATTGGAAGGAGTAGAATTTTGTGTGGAATGTTAGGTGTGAAAGAGCTTTCCAAACCTTGAAGGAAAATCTTACTACTTCACTAATTTTATAGATATTATACCCAAATGGTCATTTTACTATTATAAAAAATGATTCTAGGGATGGTTTAGGTGGAGTGACAATGCAAGAAGATTTGGTAGTTGCATACAAGTCCAGGAAATTGAAGCCCTATGAGGAAACTATGCTCCACATGACTCAGAGTTGGCTGCAATTATGCATGCCCTATAATTTTGGAGGCAATTTTTGTTTGTAAACCATTTGAGCTCAAAACAAATAATATAGGGCTCAAGTACATCTTTACTAAACCCAACTTGAATGCATGACAAAGGAGTTGGTTAGATTTTTTGTTAGATTATGATTTAAACATCAACTATATAAAGGGCAAAGAAAATAGGGTTGTGTATGCTCTTATCCACAAAAGGTACATAGTTGTAATGGCTATCTCAAGAGTACCTTTTAACTCCAAGTTTTGAAGTTCTCTCCAAGAGAATAATTTTATGATTAGGTCAAGAAAGATCTAATAAAGAATCCTGAAGATCATAGGTATAGAGTATTTTGATTTGAGAGTGATGGGCTTTTGAGATTCAATGGAAGGGTATATGTACTTGATAGAGGGAAATTTAGGGTGATCATGCTTAAAGAGTTACATAATATTCCTTATTTAGGTGATCTTGATGTAATAAAGCTCATGTTAGAACTAAGACCTCTTTATTTTTGGAGAGGAATCAAGAGAAATGCTGCTAATTTTGTTATAAGATGTTTGGAATGTTAGCAAGTGAAGGTGAAACATGTACATATTATTGGATTATTAAATACACATGGTATTACACATTGGAAATGGAAAGTCATCAACATGTATTTTGTCCAAGGGTTGCCCTTTTCAAGGAACCAACATGATATGATCCTACTGGTTGGTGATAAACTCACCAAGATTACCATGATGTACCAATTCTACCAAAAATATTTGTGAAATATATTTTTATATTAAATGGGGTTTCAAACAAGATCATTTCAGATAGAGATCCTTAGTTGACTTCAAGATTCTGATAGAATCTTAATACAACCTTTGGCATGAAGTTGAACTTTAGTGCAACCTATCATCTAGAAACAAATGAATAATTAAAAAGAGTAAATCAAGTATTGGAGGATATTTTGTGAATGGATTGTATGGATCATCAATATGAATGGGAATCTACCTTTCACTAGTGATTTTTGCCTATAATAACTCATTTCAATTAATCTTTAAAATGGCTCCCTTTGAAGCATTGTATGGTAGGAGGTGTAGGACACCTATCAGCTGGGACAAATTAGAGGATAGGGTGGTTTTTGGACCTGATCTACAAGCTAAAATATAAGAACACATGAAGTTAATTAGATAAAAATTGGTTGAATCCAATGATAGAAAGAATAGTTACACTGACCTAAAAAGAACATCAAGGTATCTCTTAGTTGGAGACAAAGTGTTTCTATGAATCAAACCCCAAAAAAGTTATATTAAGTTTGAGAAATTGACCAAACCAACCCATAGATACGTGGGACCCTTTGAGGTTCTAGAAGTGATAAGTCTTGTAGCATAAAATCTTAATTTTCCACCAGCCTTAGCTTAAATTCATAATGTTTTTCATGTATCTTATCTAAAAAAGTATGTGGTTGATCCTCTACATGTTCTTAATTAGAATACATTACATGTTTTAGATTTAGGAACAATAATAATGGAACCAATTAGAGTGATTGAGACGTACAAGTTATGCTTAAATAATAGAGAGATAACATAATATAAGGTCTAGTGGGACCAATATACTACATAAAGTGCCACTTGGGGGGACCTAAACGAGTTTCAAAAACTATTTCCTTATCTTTTTGCTAATATGTTTTGTTGAACAATATATGTATTTTTAGACATGTTTTTCTATATGTCTTTAGGATAATGACACTTTTAGGGGGAATTATGTTACATTCCATTCCATTCCATTCCATTCCACATAAATAAACAATAATTTTGAATATATATTACATTTAGTGAAAAATTGGATAGAAAATCTATTATTTGTTTGATTTCATTTCTAATTCAGCATATGGGTGCCTTATTGTGATGTTGGCATATGTAGATGTACAAATTTTTGTTTTCTACAACATTATTTAGTGTCAGTTTAATTGATATGTTATTGAATTTATTTCAATTATATTTTTCATACCTGACCTAGACTAACTAGTTCTTTTTGGTGAGGTGGATGTACGAGAACATGTCCCTAAAAAAATGCAAGGGGTGAGCATCATAAAGGAGAGGGTGGCAGATGATGACAATTACGGGTAGAAATAAGAAATACAAAACCATCACATACTCACTATGATTGTTTTTTGATGTTTTATTTGCCTAATATGTCTTTATTTGGTCATATCTATGCATGATTATTTTAGTGATGATTGTTGATACTTGTGACTGATTAAGTTGCTTGTTTAGTGCATTAATTTATAAAAATGATCATGTTTCTTGCATTGAGTACCTAAGTCATTAAATATTGCATAATACTTCTTTCTCATTATGGTGGTTTGATTAATTTGTTTTATACTCCAGTATATGAACTCATGTTAGATAAGAAAGCCCCTTCCTATAGTCTTGGACCCCAAGGGGGATTTTAGATCCTTAGGACATAATAACATGTTTTTAAAAGTTAAAATATTTTATGAAAACATTGGATGGAAACTAAAGGCATATTATTACATATATTTTGGGATCATTAAAATATTATTAGCTTGGAAAAATATAAGAAATGATTAGGGTTTAGAATTTGTGGGATTTTACTTGAGCTACATTCTTTTGGGAAGAGAAGGAAGGTGAGTTAGAGGCTATTAGATGCTAAAGCCCTACAAATTTTCCTTGAGTAGAGTAAGAAGAATATTTGCCTTGGGTCATGGCATGATGGGAAAATGATGAATTACCAGATGGGTAAAAAAATTTGTAAGGCAATAATGGTGGTCGGTAGGGGATTGGATAATAAAAGAATGAAGAGTTTTTATCTCAAATATGGCATTGGATAGTAGACGAAAGAAACAAATGTGGTCTGGAAGGAGATTCTTAGCCTCTATCTTCTGTTGAAAGTAATGTATTTATTTAATTTTGGGTTTTTTGTTGAGTTGTATTTCATTTTAGATCTTGTTGAAATAAAAATAAATATCAAAACCCTTTTTTTTATAAATGCACATAAACTTATTTTAGCGGTTGGAAATTTCCTTTTGGGTTTCAATTTAATGAATCTTGCAAAATTTCTGGTTTCGTTTGTACAAAAGACAATAATTGAAAAAGCTTGGATTTTATTTTATTCGGTTGTTGTAATATTTTTAAACTTCTTTTTCTATTAACTACATATATTTTTACTTGGAAACCCAAATTATGGAAACCCTTACCTACAGGGCCATAATGAAGGTCTTGTTTGACCCAGTTATATTTTCTTAAAAATTCATTGCATAAAAAGTTTATAAAAGTCCAAACATCGATTTAGGAAGTTGTTAAATCTAAGTTATTAATCTACGAGTATAATGACACCAATTATAAGTGTTTTTAGGTCTATTTTTAGACTTGTAGGAGGTCAAAACATCCATCTATAGGTATAAAAATTGGCCTACCTCACCTTGTGATGTTAAAATTTTTTTGTAACTTGATTACATAAACCTACAAAATAAAAAGACACTTTTTAATATTGAGTTATCGTATAAAAATAACAAGGAAATAATTGTTATTTAAGATAAGATGTTTTTGAAAAACCTCATAGTATAAACAATGGTTCCAAGACTTGTATGTTGTTGTAGCTACACTTTCAAACCCTCATACTTGGTTGTGCACCTTTTATGTTGACACACTTTGACTACTTCAAATTAGATATTTATCTATTTTACTAAATTTGAGTTGGACATTTAAATCTGGGTCATTATTATCACACTCTTAGATAAGTTATAACTATATGTGTAATTCTCTTAGTCAAAAATCACATTCTTCAATAAAGTATCATACAATATAGTCTCTTCTTTACTTATCTGATTGAAAAACATGCAGGTATAGAGGTTTAATTACTTCCTTCATGATAGAGGGTTAATAATGTAGTGATTTCATAAATTAATACAATCTTAATTAAATTATTAGTGGTAAATGTGAACGGTCTTGTTGATTGTTGGTTATGTAAAATAATCATCTAATATAACATACATAAATAGGTAAACCTTGCTTGCTTGTTTTACTATGATGAAATCCTAAAAAAAATGTAATTGCATGAGTAAATGATTAAGCCAATTGTAATGGCTATGGTCTATGATAAATTGTATAAAAAGGATAAATTAAATAATGGACAATTAGTTGATTGTATTTTGTATTCTTTTACACTAATTGAATAAACTTAGTCATTCACAAGCCTTATTCAAGAGCTGTAGCATACTTTTGGAGTCTTAACACTAATGGATTGGTATGTAATATTAGTGATAGAAAGTCCTAAATGAAGGTTAGTTAAAGATAATTTTTTTAAATGGTTTTGATGTCAGTATAATAGAAGAACATTTAAAAGGTTAACTATGAGGTTTTAAACATGCCAAAATATAATCTTTACATAGTATGGCAACAAAAGATTTAGCATGAATAATCCTTTTATGGGTTGTATGGTACATATAATTTTTAGCTATGTAGCATGGAAATTAAATGGGGTTATGAAAGAGAGTAAAAAAGGTAAATTATTTTGGTCTACCCTATTTGACATCATTTTAAAGGATTGATACTTGATTTATATGCATATGCTTATATGTTAGAAACCTATTGTTTGTTTGGTATGCATTGTGATTATCACTGAAGTTATGGCTTGGTGTATTAGGAAGATTTTGAAGTTATGAAGTGTGATTTTGGTGAATTTTCAAATGAATGCATTTGACATAAATATTTGTATTAATTTTTACCTTCCATGAGTAATATTTATAATGTTGAAATTGGGTACAAACTTGCATATAATTCACTATAATTGTTTAGTATGCTTGAATATGTTCTTATGTGTTTTGATTTTGCGCCATTTTATATGATAAAGGATAATGAATAATAAAGGAGGATTTTTTTAGAATGATACTCATTGTTGGTTATCATATAAGATGACGTGTGTAACAAATAGTATGGATGTGTGTGGACTTAACAATAAGTTGATAACTATAATGAAAACTTTGGCCATAGTAATGTTAAATTTGTATAAATTATCACTACACTTGTACCTTCTATATTTCATGCATGTGTGATGTTATACTGATAGAAGATGTGTCTAGATTTTGTATGATTGTTGCATGTGAATATACAACACACTATTTTGTATTGATTTTTTATTTTCACATCACTGTTCTCTACCCCTTTGTGAAGGGAAGGGCCACTCTAGTGGGGAGGTGTATGGGGGACCATCGATCTATGGGTGGAGGAAAAGTACCCATATGATTCTCTCTCCCACTTATAACTGTATCTAATTACTACCGAGACATACTTAGAGATACTATTTATAGTGATGTACTATTGTATTTAATGCATTACGTAATTTGAAAATTTTGTACAATTATGTCGAGGTAGTTGAGGATGAAAATTTTATAAGCATTATTTATATTGATTTATAACTATGGTTATATTCATTACTCATACATTATATTGTGATAGGTTGTAGTTGGATTACTACTTGAGCTATACTTGATGTCTTCTTTGTATGTACTTCACAATGTTGATTATTATTACTTTATGTATTATTAACTGTAGGCTACAATTTGTATAAACATTATTGTACTGATTTACAACAGTGGTTGATTTCATTAATTTTACATTATATTATGCTTGGATGAAATATTAAGTGTTATAAATTATGTTGTAAACAAATTATACTAGAGGACTTGTAATTCTGTGAATGAAGAATACAATAGATCGCACTATCAAGTATGTTTATTTATAATTGCAATAATATGATGTTAATGAAAAAAAAATTGTATACTTTTATGGTTGCCTTGAGGGTTTGTAACATAAGATATGCTTAGCCTTTGAATTGACTAATTATTAGTAATTAATTTTTAATTATCACAGTAAACCCCTGGAGTAATGTGTGTAGATAAAGTATGAGATAAGTATTCATCTGAAGTATTGAAATTTAGCTTGTATATTTGATCATCTATCATAATAATCATGTTATCTTCATCATTATCAATATAATTATAATAAGAAACATCACCCTCTTGCCCCTCTGAATTGACTAGTAAAGGTAGTTTAGTAGTAGTCTTTTGTGGATCCACATTATCTTGAGGTGATTTTTATATAGTTTCTTGTTCCACTTGTAACTATTGTTGTTGCTTTGTGACTTGTATTTCTCAAGTTGTTCCAATTGTAAAATTTTAATTTCAAACTATTTTTTAAGAAAAGGTTATATTCACAATATTTCTTGTTCATCCTATAGTTTTTGGAGTTATAATTGATCCTTTGTTTGTGCTATTTTCACTTTCTCAAGTTACTGATTTTCTTGATGTAACTCTTGTTGTTTCATTCATATTTTTTCTTGTTATTAATACTCAACTCACCAATTTCATACGTGGAATTTTTATCCCAAGGGATTATTTGAAAGGGAGGTATAATATTTGGATCATCCAATTGCGATTGAGATGGTTAAATTCTACAATATTGGAAAGGGTGATCATCAACAAAAAATTCATATGAATATACTTCATGCATAAATTTAAGGCACCTATGAAAGGCAGATCAAATTTTTGGCATCATGTGTATCCATGGTCATCTTAGTAGTAAATTATAATGAAATTGATTAGGCATAATATGAAATAAAGTAGGCATTGTTTTAGGTCCCAATATTACATCTAAAGATATCATTCCAATTACCTTTCTTGAAGAATCATCAAATCCTTTGATAGTTTGAACTATTTTTTAAGACTATCAAAGTTAACAACTAATTATTTTAGTAAAGGACTACTAAAAATGTTTACTCTCAACCTGACATCAATCAATACTTATTTGATTTCTTTATTTCTCATTGTAACTTGAATAAAGAGTAGGATATTTTGTGTGATTACATCTTGTGTTGGAAATTATTCATCTTCAAAAGTAATAATATTTTTGGTATAATTAAATGTGCTCATGATATAATCAAAAGTGACAGGTTGTTTATTACTAGGAATGGTATTATGCCACAATATAGCATATAAAATATCTGTATAAACTAATGAAATTTTGAGAAAATAAAAAAATGAAAAAAAAACATGGGTATTTTTTAGTTGATCCATGATGTCATACCCTTTAGATTGATTTACCTGCCTTATGGGAGGTGAAAGGGATTAAGGAGGAACATGTTGATAACTCCATTATTTGATGGCCAACCTCATCAATTATTAACAACATGGACCACAAAACCAAATATAGGTCATGGGATAATAATGGGAGTGAGATAGGGGTCACACTTCTCCTTGCAGACCAAGTGAATCATAGTGGGATGTTTCAGATGTGAATCATTCAGTGGACATTATAGACATGTCCCACTTCGAGAAGGTGCTCACCCATTACTCTAACTCATAGCTCTAGTATATCAAAAGCATTTATCCCAACATTTTAGATCAAATTAAAGGTAGGTATAATGATCATTTGGCCATGTAATTGGCCATTTTGGAGTTTCAAGTTAGGAAAGTTTACACCCTCAGTAACTTACATCCAAGCCTATGAAAGGGTGACACTGAGAAAACTTATGCTCTTACCATAATTGACATGATATACCCTTCTCAAACTACTAACCTAAATATTTTTAATGTTGTAGATGGGCTCAAGAATAGTTTTAGTAAGTTCAACAAGTGAAGTTTCCTTTTTTGTGGTGCTATGAATTGGTTGTTGTTTTGTAACTTTGGTGCTATTTTCTTTTAGGGTTCTCCCTGCTATTGTTCATTCTTATTTTTTCTAGTTGTTGGTTCTTTTTTGTAGCTACATGTTGGTCTGCACTCTTTTTTGAGCTCTCTTTTATTATATCTAGATTTTGAGAATTTTTGTATTGGGTATGATCCCTTTCAAAATCATTTATCATTAATATAAAATAATGGGAGTGCAATGGTAACTATTATAATCTTAAGATATAGGAGGGGGAGAAATTAAATGAGTCATAAATGTCATTTGTCATCTAGTTGTAATTGGTAAAATATCTGATTCGATGTTTCAAGAACAAGAATTGAGTGATACTTGAGTTTATAGAGTAGGTCTTATAGCATCTTGAATACATGGCTTCCCTTATTCACATGTCATACTTGAATTTACACTTCATTAATGGCACTTGCATATTAACATCTAATTTGGTTCATTTTTGAAAAGTTTGAAGCTAAACATGCTCATACAATATAGCCATGTATTGTTAGAAAATAAATTAACAGAAAGATGAATTATAAGATCCTAAAAAAAGGATATGTAAACAATAACATGAAAGAGATATTATAAGCAAAAGGTAGGAAATGAAATTTTGGACACAAAATGGAAAGTTTTGTGTATGGATATTGGTAAATTATTTTGAAATTCAAGGTAAAAAAAAGATACTTTTAGTGTTAGATATTAGATCAAAGATCAAAAGAAAGTGATTTCAATCTTAGTAATTATATAATTCCAAGGTCAAAAGAAAATTATTTTAGTGTCAAATTTTTAAGAATTTATATAAACCCTAGGATAATAATTCGAATCAATTCTCAAATGAAAAGTGGGTTCACCAATACTTTTTATCATAATTTGAATTTATAAGTGGATTATCCCTAATTTAGATGAATTGAATGAAATAAAGTAAAATGATATAAATTAACTTGCGACAAATAAAATGGATGTAAAATATTGAAATTGACAAAGTGCAATAAATCAAAAGAAGAATAATTATGAAATGAAATGACAAAATTTAGCTATTTATACCTTAGATCTGACTATATTGACTGATAAATGATTGATTCAAGAAAATATGAGTAGACCTTACAAGTGCCTAGAAGTTAGAGCTAAAATTGAAAGACATTAAGATCATCCCATATGGGTTAGGATCAATTACCACTTCTGACCTATATTGGTCAATCTTGACTTTTGGAAAAAATTGGAACTTAGGTCAAGATCACTTGATATAGATTGAATTAGGTTTGTATACCTAGATTTGACATTTGTTAGTGTTGAAGACTTGAAAATAAATTCTCCAATGTTGAAACCCTAATATGAATTGTAATGATTGAAAACCTAAAAATATAAAAAGAGGGGAGTGCAATGGATTGAGCTAAGTCTAATCACCTCCATGATGACTAATCACTATCTATGTATCCAATACTCTAAAAATAGAATTCATGTCCACATAGTTCTCCCACTTAAAGTGTTTGTGTAATTATGCTCCTTTGACTATATGAATACATCTAGGGATGGGTTGAATACTTGATCATGATTTGATTTGGATTTGATAAAATAGGCTTTGGACTTGACTGAGGACTGATCCAAATGATTAGAATTAGAATTTGGAATAATAGGGAAGTTTTTCTCAATGTGAAATAGTTTAAGTATAGCTCTGTATTCTTATTACCAAGTGGTAGATTAAGTGACTTAAGTGTGCCTTTATATAAATCTAAAAGGGGAAAACATCACACTACCTATCCTAAGAATATGAACCAAACTATAATGGAGGGTTGAAATTTATTGTTAGATGGAAAAGGATAGGATTGACCGATTGGGTCAAGGTCTATTGCCACCGTTGATGCAATTGGGAAATCCTATCTTGCAATGGAAAGTTTTGAATTTTGGGATCTAGAATTTCTATAAATATGGTTATAGGTGTTTTTAATATTTAAAAATTTTATGTAGGTGTTGGATAGTAATTTAGAAAATAAATAGGCTAATACAAGACCTTAGGATAAGGTGAGGTGGTGAATATGACTTGATTAAGTATAAAAGTTAATTAAAGTGAAATAGGGGAAAATTTAACATAAGTATTTGTGACCAAATTTAGGTGTCTACAAAAGGCCTTGACCTCAAACAAAGGCCACAAAATTTATAAAAGTGTAGCCAGCCATACTAAATCATTATGGATTAAATAAATATCTATTTTTACTAAAAATATGATAAACAAGACCATCTATCAAAAAGTATGAGAGTAGTTTAATAAAGTAAACCATCTACCTTTAAAATCCTTTTGCATAGCTCAATGCCACCTAAGTATCCACCGCAATTTCATTTTCCTCCCATTTATCACCATCTAAGTCTTGATACCCCGATCATTATACACTCTAATCACAACTATGCCATTATCTCTAGCTCTCTGCCATGATCATGCTGATCTAAGATTCCATCTGACCTAACTCTATGCCCTAACTCTATGCCCTAACTATAAATGATTCTCACTTTCATTACCAATGATATTGTGATATCACTATTGGCACACCTCAGCCCCAACCTCCACTATATTTCATCTAGTTACCTTGTAAAATTAAGAACCATGGGATTAACTAGAATTGAGTCCACTACCACCATATCTATAGTATCTTAGCTATGTTTCTCTTATACCAGTGTCCTTTGAACCACCCCGAATGCCACATTTTATAATGATCCCATAGATTGTCCACTTAAGATATGATGTTTACCTTTATAAAGTAGTGGTTAATATAATACAAACTATGTACCTTAAAAAGGCTAGCTACATGCACATAGAGAATCATCAGGGGTTAATATACTATTGACTCATTCTTGAATTAGCACTATAGTTGGTTGCATAAAAATCCATAGCCCTAAAAATTGGAGGGCATATGGAAAAAATAACCTTGCATAGAATTATTTTTCAAATTTTCATTTATGCCACTTAATGAACCCAATTATTTTTGGAAAATTCTTATAGACTTAGACAATTGTGTTATTCACTCTAAAACTGGATTTTTGTTTCTAAAATTATTTGAGCATTTATTGCATGAATTCAACCCAATTTTCAAGGGAAATACTAAAACGAGGTTTAACTTCAAAAATTCATTGCATGAGTTTTGTAACTCAAAATATGAAATAATAAGATGTTCCAAAATGGTGATTGAATTTAAAATTTTATGAATATAAATTAGGGAAATTTATATATATATTATTTTATCCCAAACATTATCATAATGAAATGTGCCCCTTAGCTTGTTAAGCATGGTAAATGAAGAGTACTATTCATTTTATAATTTCTTAATGAACATGCATAATTATTTTAGTACTTTTCAAAGAAGAAAAAAATAAATTGTCGATGACATTCTTAAGCATAAATAATAATACAATTATTACACTCTCAATCCATTTCATGAATAAATTGACACAATAATTACATGGTAGCAATGGTGCATAAACACCTTAAATCTTGAATTAATAACATATATATATTCAAATTCTTTTTCCAACTAAAATATACATATATACAAGGCTAATAATAGAAAAAAATCATGATTTTATATTTTGAAAATGATAAGCTGAAAGATCTAACAATCCATAAGCTCTAATTATATCCTCAAGGCCAAGCCAAGGAGGGTCTTCTATCCCATCTATTATGTCATTATTAGGTACACATGCTAGGCATCCCCAAAGCCAAATACACATATGGTTGGATATATTGGTTACCATAACCAAGGAAAATTCCAAAGTTTAGTATAGGTTTTTTATAAGGAAGTTAAGAACTTCTAATTGACTTCTCTTGGCCAAACCTCTTCCTACAACCTAGACACTTCAAAAACTCATGCAAGAATTAAAATAATAAAACAAGGAGAAGAAAATATTCCAAGTCAAATATACCACACAAAGTTATCAAGGATAATATATTCTAAATCTTAGTATGATTCTTAAAACCCCATGGATGAAGTTCCACTTCATAATCCCACAGGGTGAGATAAGGAGGAACTTGGGAAATTGACTTGCCTTTTCCAAAACCCTTTGCCCAAGTAAAATAGGAGGGATTTGGATTAATACTTCCCTCTTTCCAAATTCCTAATACAAGAATCAATTAGGAGGAGTTGGGAAAATAATCCCTTTGACCAACTCTAACAAGGAAACTAACCCACATTTCCTACGTGCTAAGCCTTTGTGGGAAATATTGTCATACATTTTTAAATCATAAAAAAGGCTATGAAAACAAAAAGTAATAGGAGGGAAAAATAAGATCCAAAATTTTATTATAGGGTCACAAAATTAATGTGTCCTTAAGCTCAAACCATATAAAAAATAAATTAATGATGCAATCCTAAGTGCTTTGACATTCCTTTAAAATTTCAAGCTATTAATAAGATAAAAATTTGTTCATTCAAATTAATAAAAACATATATGAGTGTAACGAAGGTCTTACTACATTGGATCCTTCACTTGGGTGATGGAAAAACTCCTCTTCTATGGCTTGTAATAAGGATTCACTCTCTCTCTCTCTCTCTCTCTCTCGAGCTTCTCCTCCTCCTCTTAGCTCTCCATTCAAATTTTAAGAGTGAAAAAATTATCCAAAAGGATGTACTTCCCTTATATTATAGGGAAATATATTAATTCCTTGACCAATGATAATGTGAAACTTATCCCTTCCCATTCCCTTGACTCTTCTCCAAAAGTCATTTACCTAATTATTCATCTTACAAAGTCATTACTCTCTCTTATACGGGCACATGAGAAGCATGACCATCTCTTACAATCCATGAATGCTTTCCATCAAAGGCCATTAATGAGGGTATGTAATATATAAAAAAATATCTAAGGGTCATAAAAATACTTCTAGGCTTACTATTTGGTTAAAAGGATTTAATTATTCCTCCAAATACGTCAAAAATGCTTTTCACACCACTCTAAATGTGGATTACTTTATCCATTGAAATTTTAGATTTTTTTAACTCATGTCGACTCTTCCATAGATCCACTTGACATTGTGGAGGGGTCTATAAGTATCTAATTCATGGGTAAAGGGGGTATGAATAAGGCTAGTAGACCAAAAATAGTCAAATTCTAAATTATTTAACCAGATGAAAACTAAGAAATAAAATAAACAAGGTGGATAAATATAACACTACAAATCTAATAGTTGGAAATATCCATGTCTAATGGAGTCTAAGATCCCTCACTTGGCCACCTAGAACCTTGGATACTCATTATTCACATATAAATGTCTACCCTTTGATGAATGAAGCAACATAATTGAAATAATCATAAGCAATATGCATAATCAAATAATATATGTATATATAATCATCTCATAAATCATAATATCTTGATATATTCTAGAATTAATTCCAATGTCAAATGTCTAAGTACCTATATACTTAAATAATATGATGTAAGTGTGCTAGCTCAATTATCATAGTCATCCCAATAACTAGGTATCAAAACAATAATGTTCTCAATATGATAATAATATTACTCACACTCCATGCCTCTATAATTTGATCAAATTTCCATCAAAAAGTAACATAATATGCATATACCAAAATAAATGGATATAAGTTCACTATCTCAACTAGTTCGAACTCCCATAATTTCTATGTATGAAACCATAATATGTACACATGTTATCTCAACTATCCATACATACATGTAAACCAAATATTTGAGAGCTACTAATATATTAATAACACCTAGTGACCTCAAATAAGAGAAAACTAAGTCTAGCACCCTATTATTGTGATTTTTTTCATTTTGCAATAACTCCCCTAATTGTGATCCTAATAAGAGATTAGAGGTAATTAAAGATGAGATACAATAAAAGATTGTAATAATGAATAAGTTGAATTTGTGGCCCAGTGGACAAGTCTTCAAAAATTTATATTACCATACAAGACAAATCCATAAGGGAAAAATGCGGATGGTAAAAATTTAAGAACTGGTGTTCATGAGCTATAAACCAAGTTTTAGTGATATTTTGATATGAAATCATTATTTTTTTTTAATAACATTATAATAATCAAGTTAGGTTTGTAAAGGGAACACAAAAGCATTCATTTATTGTATCATTTACAAGTGCTTATGAATGTGACAACATGAAAATCAATGGTTGTGGAATTTGGTGCATGTCTATATTTGGTGCTTATTTGATTCAGTGCTTGGTGCTTACCCAACTCAACACTAATTTTATTTGGTTTTCATTGTATTTAATGCTTGTGATATTTGGCATTCAAGTATCACTTAAGACTCACTCAATTTGGAATTTATCACATTTGGAATTTAATGTAATCCAACACTAATTTCCTCTGACATTCATTTGATCTAATTTGGCATTTGTTTCATTTGGAACTAAACTAATTTTTTGGAAAATTAATTATAAGAGTCAAGATGGATTTGGTGTTAATATTAAACATCAAAGTGGAAATAAAGGGAAAATCAAGCATCTAATATTTAATGTTCACAAGTTTGAGCTGGATCTAAAAGGCAAAAAATATAAAATTAATGTCAACGTCAGTCCTAGTTAGAATTGAGTGAGTTTGAACACAAATTGATACCATTAAATGTGATAAGTTGATTCAAGAAACTATTTTTCACAAATTGTTTCATTGTTCTCAAAGACATCTCAAATTATAATGTCTAAGGCCCATCAATGTTTGAATTGAGATAGAAGAGCAGAACTTTATTGAAACAAGTTAAGTGCCAATTGACTTCTTAGTATTTAACAATATTTATATTTTTAAATATTAAATGATTTTTATACCAAATTAATTTATATATAATTCATTTATAGAATGTTCTCATGTGTAAAATATTGGAAAATGAAATAATCCAATGAGTCACAATGGGTAATAGTATGGCGAGCCCAAGTCAAACATTAAATGACTTTGTAAAAGTATATTTAATTAGTTTAAAGTTAATTAATTACTATTTTTAACAAGCAAAGTCATATGAATCTGTCAAAATCTCAAAAAATGATTTAATATTAATATTATTTAAAAGCATGCTCGAAATAATTAAAAAATAAAAAGAAGGGATAACTCTAGTTGTGTCAAAAAGAGAACTCTTGGGTTTAGGATGTTTCAGGTAGTTATGAAAACTACTTGCAAGAGTGAAAATTAAGAAATGTTGACTTTTAAATGGATAGAGGTGTGATTTTTATTTTATTTCAACTCATGATGGGGGCTAATACAATTTTATGTAAAACTAGTTATTTTTTAAGATTTGTGAATACAATACAAGAAAATGTGTAAGATGAATTCATTGCTTCATGGAGTTTTCTTACTCCTTTGCTTATGAAAAGTTTAATATAGTTAATAGATAAATAAATACATTAAAAACATGTAATTTATTGATTGCAAGTAAACCATGAAGTTACAAACATTGTTTTTTGTGAATCTTCATGAGTAGACTTTGTGCTAATACATATAATCAAGAATCAGATAAGACTTATTAATTTCAATAAATATTTAACTTATTACATATTATATTTGAATTTAAAATATTTGTGTTAAATGAATTATTCCAAACCAAGACCATTTTGATGCTAAATGAAACCTTGTTTGAAAGGAAGAAAATGAGACTTTGTGTTCAGTTTTAGCAAAAAACACAATGACATTCTACAGTACTTTGTGTCTCGAAACCCACCTAGTGATATAATTTATTATCCTATTTTAAGTATGTGTTTCTCACCTTTCTAAGAATATAGGTTCCATTGTCAAACTATCCAACACATTCCTCTCAAATCAAGGTTATCTAGGTAGTTTTTTGTATTTCTTTTGTCATGAGTTTCTCATTCTCTCTTCCATTTACTCTTGTTATTTATCTATTTATAGCTTCCTTTTGTACTTTCTAGTTAAAAGTACTAAAAAACTAAAAATCACCCATCATATGAGGAAGTTTCCCCTATCAAACTTAGATCAAAATACCTATCACATGATGATTTCTCTAATGTTTCAAGTTTTATGCCACTTTCAATTAGATGAGTTAGTGGAAAAACCAAATAAATAATAGTGACATAAAATCTTACCAATAATTTTTGGTGACTCCACTAGGGATTGAAGTGCCTTGTGCATTTACTTTTCAGAAATTTCAAGGAACCTCTCTTAGAAGGGAGATTGGAAACTTTATTGAAAAGTGGTACTTGAATCCCATTCTTTCCTAAAAATGTAATCTAAAATTGATCTGTCTCTTGTTGTTCAAATTTTGTATCATGATTCTCAATATTTTCTTAAAGACTGTAAAAATTTTTAGTTTGAAAATATTTGGTTACAACAAGAATATGACTAGCTTGTAGAGAGAAAGATGAAGAAAATAAGACATTACATAGGAAGTTGTTGTAATAGCTCAAATTTGCACCCTTGAGAAGGTGATTCAAGCCCTCTAAACTTGAGCTATGCAATGGGATTTGTCTTATGCTGTGGGTGGCCTTTAGATGGACCAAACCTCTAGGTTATAGGGCTAACTCTACTTGATGTATCAATTAAGCTCAATTACTAACTTGAAAAGAAAAGGGGAAAAGGATAACATGATAGAAAACTAAAGGGGTGGTATACCAAATAAGTTAATCACTACCAACAAGATGCATTTGCACATGTAGACCGAGAGACTAACTTTAATATACAATACTTCTAATTTGAATCTCTTACATCAACATTTTATCATGTAGGTTGTGATAGATGTTTAGGCTAAGAGGACTAATCAAGAGGTAATAAAATAAAACTAGTGTGTATAAAATCTCACTCAACTCTCACTATTCACTTGAACACTTCACATGACCTGCAAAAGGAGATTTTAAACTACATATAAGTGTTAGAATAGGACAACATGCCAAGGAAGACTAAACAAATCACTTGGCAAGATCAACCATACATGCACACACACTAAGTAAATTCATATAAGGAGGTAAAACTAGTAGTATTTCATTGATCAAAGGTATAAAAATGGATAGGGCTTTGCCATGCCTAGGTGGAGGATCCATACCAATCCAAACAAGATTGTATTTATAGAGAATGAGAGGAGGGAGAGACATAGTGTACAAGCAAGTCATTGACAAGTATCAAGCAAGAGTTACAATCAAGAAGGAAGTTGGAGAATAGTTTCATAAGATATTCAATGACATGTGTTGCTTTCTTGAAGATACATTATCTTAGAAATGGAGTAGGATATTCTCCCTTTGCTTAACACCTCTTGCTTCTTCTTCCAACTGCCCTCTTCTTGGATTAGAAAGTGAAAAGTGGTTTCATTTATCATCAATTCATATTAAAATACTCTATACCCTTGTTCTTGATACCTTGAATTTGTTTTATAACCTCCTTATATTGACATTGCAGTGGTGATAATCTCTTCTTAGGTGTCTTGAAACCTATTAGTCTTACTACGCCTCTCTTGCTCAAATACCTCAAATCTTTATTTTATATTCATGAATGAAATATATCTTCATGAAAGGCCTCTCTCAGTCTCAAAAAACTTTTATCAACCCATTTTTATGAGTCAAACACTCATAAAGACTTAATTTTGCACCTAAATCGTGTACTTGTCCTCAATTCCTTATAGCCTACAAAACACACAAATTTACTTGTGTAGAATAACCTAAAAATGATCCTAGAAACATTGGCATAGTTTTGAGTACCCATTATTCTCTTACATCTTTATGTAAAATTTCATGACAAAAAATTAAATGCTAGTAGTCTTACTTCACTTGTCTCTCTCTCTAATTAGCCCTCAATTGAGTCTCTATGCATAAAAACTGAGATTTTAATCCATATCTCTATCACACATGTGAAACCCAAAATAAACATTTGATTCACTTCAAATACATCCTGATCAATCTTCATGTCTAATTTGAAGGTTTGCCATAGCTTTCCATGGTCCCAAATAACTTAAAACAATCATTTTTAGCCCTTTTACGTACATTGTACCTCCCACACATGCTAAATAATAGATTTAAAAGGTGCTAAAAATATTTATGAAGGTTTTTTAGGTCATTTAAAAGTCAATAAATCTATTTTAGGCACTTAGAAGACCAAACTCTCTCATTAGGTCATTCCTAGTTTTCTTGATAACTTGCGACATGCTTATCATATTAATGATGATTCATAAATCCTAGGGCCTTAATCAATGAACAAATACCACAGAACACAATTAAAAAAATTATCTTAACATCCCTAATGATATTATTCTCCCATGTAACTTGTCTATATGGTTCCACGTGATTCTTTGAGGCTCTTAGGGTAGTAGGTCTGTAACTATGAGGTCAAGAGAGTCATCTAGCAAGAAAACACACCAAATTATTTGATTTAATTTTGAAACCTTATTGTTGTCACCAAATATTTCACCCTAAAAGATGCTGTTTAATACTATTCTATATTTTGGAAACATGGAAACACTTCTAGTTATGTGAGTGTACCTATAGTGGAAGTTAGCCTCTAGTTAAAGGGCTAACTCCCTGAATGTATCTTGAAGTGCTTTCACCTATGCTAATGATTGATTGTGGGGAAAAGAGTTATAATTACATGAATTTAAACTTTTATAATGGGGTGATACATGAAGATGTTTTCCACATGACCATCACATTTCATTGACTAAGAAATAAAGCATACAGATTAGTCTCAAAGTCCCAAAGGATTCTAACATGAATGTTTCAATATAGAGGTGAGATATATAAAGAAACATAAGGTAAATGAACTAAAGCATAAATTGAACACTCAAAGGACAATAATACACTTGAAAGGAGCCTAACACACTTGACTACATGCTATATAACCTATTAGAATGAGAGTTTCTTGCAAAAGACATGAAAGGATGAGGAAAAGCAAAGGATAGAATCACTGAACTTAACCATTCATCACTTTGCACACTCAAACAAGATATTCATGAACTCAAAACTAGATTGATTGAATTATTCTAACGCAAAATGTGACATCAAACTAGTAGGGATTTTCCATACTAGGTGTGGTCTCCTTTACAAAGGCTAAACTGGTAGCTACGTATAGAATTTTAGAGAGAGGAGAAATAATGAAGTTTAAAGGTCATTAGAACACATGTCTAATAGATAACCAATTAAATTGAGAGGTACTAAAATATGAAATATAAAATGAATTCTTCCTAAGATAAATTTACATATAAACCTTGACAAACTTTCTAAAATGGTGTAGAGACTTTGTAGCTAGCATTTGTGAAACTAAATTCATCATGGATAATCTCTTGAGCATTTGAAACTAAATTGGAGAGAGATGACACATATGTACCATTTGAGGGAGGTTGAAACATGTTATCACAGTGATAATATGTGCTCCTAACTACTAGATATCTTATAAACAACTGTACTCATCATCATGGATTTTGTTCTTCATATTTGGCAGTCACTATTCATCTTGGGTCTTCGACTAAGCTTTCATGGTGGAATATGAGTCTGAAGAGCTTGATTTGATATAGAATCCTTGATCCTACATATTTGAATATGTGGTATTCCCTTGGGACATTTTTCATTTCATTATAAACTATGTTTATTATCATTTGGACATGTAGCCTCATCTTGTCCATTTAGAACTCGGTTGAATTTGCTATGTTGATCTCGTATGGAGTCTCTTTGCTTTGAACTTCAATGTTGACCATTGATCATTGATTTAGGTCCTTGAGATTATGAAATTTGGTTCCATTATGCTCAATCTAAGCTCCTTAACCTTTAAATCTCACTCACACCATTGATCTACTTGGTATGATTGAATGTGTACCATTAATTTTTCCTATACCCACTAACTCTATTAGGTTATCCTCACACTATCAGATGTAGACGTATGTTCAAATGCCAACCATTGGATCTACCCCCATTTGAACTTAAATAACTACTTTTTAAGACTTTATTTTGACATCTACATACCCATCATGAATGTTTATGCAACCATCATTGACGTTCACATGCCCGTCATAATTTGAACCCTAATGGTTAGTTATTGAGACTTGATTTTGATGTCTACATGATCATCATTACCTACTTGTTCAAATTTAAAGATTTATATCTTGAGATAGAGAGATTTTTAATATGACATATTTTTAAGGGATGTTTTTGGCGCTAATGGTATTGATTGTATGTGATTTTTGGCCACATGAGGTTTTTTTTATCACATTTATAATATGCACAAGTGAGCTAACCCATCTATTTTAGCATGATGTCCCATGACGGTTTGGTCCAGATAAATTTGTGTCATGGGCTTTTGATTAATCCTATATATCTCCAATAAGTTATTGAGTCATATTCAAACTTTTTCCATGAGTCTAAATTACTCAAACACCATGAAAACCTGCTACTTGCAAATAAGACCCCAAAATGACCCCTAAGTGACTCATATTGACATATGTATTAATTAAACCATGACCAAGGATAAATGGCATTAAATTACATCAAATTAACTACAAAATAGCCTATGACACTATGTTATATCCCTATATAAGTTTTTTACTATAGGAGGGTTGACCCATTTTGAATCGTGGTTAAAATGGTTAACATCTTTTATGATTTCTTAAGGGTGGACTGCTTGTTATACCATGACTAGTTGCCTAATCCTATCCATTGGGCTATGGAGTCACATGTATACCAATTCACACATAAATTTCCTTTGACAACACACCCAAAAATAGAAAATAACAAGAACAAGACACAAGATAAGAAACACACATGTGTTCAACTAGAACACATAGGGAACACAACATACACAACTAAAACAAAACATAGAACTAATCTATTATTCACAAAACTAACCCTTTAATCCTTAATAACAAGGTTTTAAATGTATCCCATTCATTGAAATGGGCAGCTCTTCTCCATTCATCTTTTTTAATTGGAAAGAATTACTTTACTTGTACTTGATGATGACATATGGTCCACTCCATAGGGTGTCAAATTTGGTATGCCTCCCTAGTTTTGCTCTATCTGCATCCCACTTTAACATTACATCACCTTCTTGAAATGATCTTGAATTTACCTTCTTATCAAAATAACTCTTCATTAATACTTGGTGATGCTCCATAACTTATTGAGCCTTGTCTCTAATCTCTTGCAGCTCCATTAATTATGTCAATCTCACCTCCATTGGATTATTTTTAAGAAATTCTAATTGATGTGCCAACTCTAAGGTAGGAAACTATTGATAGATAGACAACCTATCCTCTTTTCCATAGACAAGTACAAAAGGAGAATTCCCCACTGACCTCTTGGGAGTTATCCTATCAGCCCATAAGGTTGTCTTTAATTTGGTATGCCAAGCCCTGTGCTGATGCTCCAAGGTTCTCTTGATGATTTTGATTTGATTCTTATTAGTAGATTCATTCAACCCATTACCTTGAGGGTAATAGTTAGATGAATTACTCAATAAGATGCCATTACTACTTGCCTAACCAGTTATCTTAGCACCCACAAAATAAAGAACATTGTCAAAAATAATAGTAGGAGTACCAAACCTTGTTATAATGCTCTCATAGAACTCCAAGATAACATTCTCATTAGCTTCCTTCAATGCTACTTCCTTAACCCACCTTGTAAAATAGTCAGTTACCATGAGTATCCATTTATGACCATCACTTGATGGGGGGTTTATTATGCTAATGAAATCAAGACCCCATTACATGAAAGGTTGATTTACTTTGATAGGCTTCAAAGGGAGAGCTGCAAGTTTCTATTTTCCAAAAAAAAAGAACATTGTACACACCTTCTCACCCAAGCATGGTAGTCCTTGAAGAGGCTAAGCTAATAATATATTTCCCACATGATATTAGTAGTTATGGTTCTTGGGGAGAAGTGACATCATACTATTCCATCATGTAACTTCTCAAGCAACACTCCAAATTGGTCATTATCAATGCACCTTAATAATACAGCATTAGTATCCCTTCTAAAAATCACAACATCTACAAGGCAAAAGGGAATAACTTATAGTCTAAAATATCTCCTTTAATATCTACTCATATCATTAAAATACTCACCACTTTGAAGTAATCTGATCACATCTTGTGTCTAACTTTGTATATGCAAGGAACTAGTTGGTTGAGAGCAATCATGGTTGACTAGAGCCTCTTCTTTTGACTCATGAATATTTGAAGCTAGGTGTTCATAAAGGCCTTTACCTATTATCAACTTTTCTTATTTGATACCAACATCATAATCCATTACTTTGGTGATCCACCCTACCCTCTTCTCACTAAGGTCTTTTCTCAAAATAAACTCCTTGGTACTAGTATGAGAGACCATAACATGAATTTTATTATTTGAAACCATGTGCCTAAACTTCTTTAGTCCTCTTATGATAGAAATGAATTGATTCTCAACAAAGGTATACTTGATTTCATAGTCTTCCAAACCTTGACTAAAGAATGTAATTAGTTGCTTTTCACCCTTGTCATTCCTTTGCATTAACATACATCAGATAGTATCAAGGCTGGAAAATGAATACAACATGAAGTATTTAGCAAAATCAAGATTCACAAGAGTAGTATCTTGTGCAATTTCCTTATTAATAGCCTCAAAATCATTATTTCCTTCCTTAGTCCAAGAAAAGACCTTATTCTTTCTGAGCATGGTTGTGATAGATTTCACCAAAGATGCAAACCAACAATGAATCTCCTTACATTTTTTTTTTACCTATGAAAATTTTGGAGACTTTTCTTATATAAGGACAATGATAGGCCTAAAATATCCTCTATCCTTTTAGGATCAATAGCCAAACTATCCTTGGAAACAATGTGTCCTAAGAGTTTACCTTCATGGACAATAAAGATGCATTTTTTGGATTAAGAGATACTCCATGCTGCCTACATATTTCAAACACTTGTCTCAAGTGTTGCATATTTTTATTAGCATCTTTAGAAAACAATGTTATATCATCTAGATAAACCAACAACATCTCATTAATCATACCTTTGAAGGCCATGTCTATTGCCCTTTGAAAGGTAACACCAACATTGACAAACCAAATGACATCTTTCTATAAGCAAAAATTCTCCATTTAGTAGTGAATGTTATCTTGAACTGATCATCTTCATTCACTAGAAATTGATTATAACTTGAATATCCATTTAAGAGAGAAATGTTGAGAACTTGAAATTGCTTGCAAAATCTACTTCATTGAAGGTAGAGGATAGTGATCTTTTAGTGACACCCTATTAAGATCTCTTAAGTCCACACAAAGTTTTATCTCCCCATTATTATTTATAATAGGCACAAGATTAGCTACCCATGTTGAATGCTTGATAGGAAAGATTATTTCAGATTCAAGAAGTTTAGTGAGCTCTAACCTCATGAGTTACTCAACCTTGGGATTGATGGTTCTTTGTTTTTGTCTAACTAGTTTAACTCTAGGTTCTAATTCAATGGTATGTTTTGATAGGATAGGATCAAATCCTTTGAGATCTTTATATTCCCAAGCAAAGATATCATGGAAATCTTTATAGAACTCAATGAATGCTTGTTTTTCTAATGTAGAACATACATTGCCTAGTTTGAGGAGTCTTTCTTTAAAGATCAAGACTCTTTCATAATTATCCTCTTTTGTAGACATACTCACTTTCTTCTTATTATTTTGATCATTCTCATTGAAGATAATTTATATGGTCACTATACACTTAGGTATCTTATTTTTATTTAGTTGCAAATCTTATCACTAAACTGTTCTTGGAGTCTTCTTTGATTCTTTGAATAAAACTCTACCTCATTTTACAAGAAGCACGCAATGTGTTTGTCACTATCAAACATGTAATGAAATTACTTATATTTTTTTCTAGAATGATTTTATATCACATAAAATAAGCAAATATGAGAGATCACATAACAATAATTGATAGCATAGCAGAATACTAGATAATATAACAAAGCAACTTCGAGGGAACAACCTCCATAATAATACACCTAGATCAGAATACTTAACATGATGATCAAAGACTAACCACTAACTCCTATATATAGTCTAATTATCCATGTTATTCCATAGGCCAACCTAAATAATAATATGGAGAGATGTAAAAAGAATATAAAATAGGTATGTAAGCCATAAGTCGGCCACACATATCTTAAGACATGACAAAGGTTAAGGGACTAGCATGCCCCGCCCTTTCAAAACAATGTTGTCCTCAATGTTGAGTCAAATCTAGATGTTGTTTCAAAAAATATTCATCCTCCCAAGTAGCATCTTCACAGGGCAAATTATTCCATTTGATCAGGTACTCCTTAATCACTAAAGGTCGTAACTGCTTATTGTGCATTTGAGGGATCACCTCAGGATCAAGAACAACTCTTCCTTCCTCATCCAATTCTGGTAACTCAGTTTGGGTAGACACTTTATGTCCAATGAATTTTTTAGGCATGATACAAGAAATAATGGATGTATGTGAGTAGAGGAAGGAAACTCTAACTTGTAGGCCACACTACCAATTTTTTGCAAGATCTGATAAGGCCCATAATACTTAGGGGATAGTTTGTTATCCTTTTTTTGTTGCTTTAAGGACATCTACTCATATGGTTGTAGGTAAAAAAAAACCTAATCACCAATGTCAAAGTGCCTCTCACTCTTGTATTGATCTACCTACTTTTTCATGTGATGTTGGGCCATGGCTAAATTTTCACACAAACTGGCAAGGACCTCCTGTTGATGGTGAATATGTTCTTCAACTACATGAACATTAGTATGGACCTTTAAGGTTGAAGTGATGGATGGAGGGTGGTATCCATATAGTGCTAAAAAAGGAGACATTTTAAAATAATTATGAACAAAAGTATTATACCACCATTCAACAAGTAGTGACCAATGAACCTATTTATCAGAAACAAAACAATGAAGATATCCTTCTAAACATTTGCTAACTACCTTAATTTTTCCATCAAATTGAGGGTGATAGGATGAATTATGAGCCAATTGGGTGCCTGAACATGAAAATAACTCAATCCAAAAATTACTAGTGAAGATGGGATCTTGATCACTGACAATGATCTTAGGGGTACCATGCAATTTTTGAACTATACTAAAAAAGTAGAAACTACTGTACTAACAAAAAATGGTTGTGATAAAGAAAAAAAATGAGCATTAGTTATAATATGATCTACCACAACCATGATAAAATTTTGACCATCAAATCGTAGTAATCCTGTAATGAAATCCATAGACACCTCTTCCCAATGTTGGCTCAGGATGGATAAAGTCTATAAAAGCGTTGGGGTTTTAATGGTTTTGTCTTTATGTTATTGACATACATTTAGCCACATATTTTTGGACATCCTCCTTGATCCTTCCCAAAAAAATTCTTGCTTGATTCTATGATAGGTTTTCAAAAATCCTGAATGACCCCCAATTGGAGTTGCATGAAGTTCTTGAAGGATTTTTTGTTTAAGAAGAGAATTATTACAGAGGTATAACCTATCTTTATACCATAATGTATCACCCCTCCATGTGAATTTTTAAAATCCACCCAAACCTTGCTGAAGATTCTGAATCAAATCATGGGTGACACTATCCTTGTCCCATTCTAATTGTGCTTCTTATAGCCAATCTACCTATAAAATGGTCATTTCATATAGCAATGTCTCAACTGATTCATCCTTCCTAGATAGTGCATCTACCACTACATTGTCCTTGCCTTTCTTGTAAACTATTTCAAAATCATAGCCTAACATCTTAGTTACCCATTTTTGTTATTTTTTAGATGATAATCTATGTTCCAAAAAATATTTGAGATTATCATGATCGGTCTTTACCTGAAAGTCATGACCCATCAAATAAGCCTCCATTGTTTGAATGCATGCAAAATGGCCATCATTTCCTTCTCATAAATGGGTTTATGCTAATTTTTACCCTTCATTTTATGACTTTAAAATGTAAGTGGTCTGCCTTCTTACATGAGTACAACATCCATACCATACCTAGATGCATCACATTCAACCACAAAAGTCATAAAAAAATTAGGAGTAGAGAACACTAGAGTGGTGTACATCAACAATTTCAATTTTTTAAATGCCTTGGTAGCTATATCGATCCACTAAAAGGAGTCTTTCTTCAACAAAAATGTGAGTGAGGCTGCAATGCTACCATAATTTTTGACAAACCTACGATAGTAACCAGTTAGCCCCAAAAATCCCCTTAGTTGCTTGAGTGTCTTAGGATTTAGGCAATCCAACATTACTTAGATTTTTTTAGGATCCACTTTTACTCCTGTATGTGAAACTAGATGACCCAAATACTCAACCTCACAAGCTTTAAAAGTACATTTAGAAGGTTTGGCATACAACTAATGTTGTTCCAAAATTAAGAGTACCTGTTTCACATGGTACAAATGGTCTTCCTAATTTTTACTATAAATGAGGATATCATCAAAAAATACTAGAACAAATTTCCTCAAAAATGGCCTAAAAATAGTATTCATCAAACTTTGAAAGGTATATGGTGCATTTATTAGCCAAAAAGGTATAAACAAAAACTCATAATGGCCCTCATGAGTCTTAAAAATAGTTTTGGGTATGTCTTCATCATGAATCTAGATTTGATGATACCCAAAATGCAGATTTAACTTGGTAAAATAAAGAGCATCATTTAATTGATATAGAAAATCATCAATGATAGGAATAGAAAACTCATCTTTGATAGTGTACTTATTGAGTTCTCTATAGTCAGGGCACATCCTCTAAGTGTTATCTTTCTTTCACACTATGACAATTGGTGAAGAATATTTGTTTTGGCTATGGGGAATGATTCTTGCATCCAACATGTCCTGTACCATATTTTTAATGTCACTTTTATGAGCATATAGATACTTGTATGGGCTATTGTTGGGTGGTGTACTACCGAGAATAAGTTTGATAGCATTATTATGTGTGTAGCTAGGTGGAAGTCCTTTCGACATGTCACCAAAAATAATTGAATGGGCATCAATCACTTGTTGTAGATCAGGAGGTGTAGATGGTTGAGTTAAATGAACTTCCATGGAAAATAAGTGAGCTACCAATATTTTATCACCCTTTCAAAGAATCTTTGTCATTTGATGGGAGCTAACAAGTTGTGGAGATTTAGCCCTTAATCCCCTTAACTCAAATTTCCTTCCCTTAAAATGAAATGCATGAATAATTCCTAAAAATTCATCTCAATAGTGCCCAAAGTAGTGAGCCACTATACTCCCAGAATAATGTTAGCTTCCCCCATGCAAATAGAAAACATAGGAGAATCCAATAAGTAGTCATCCATGGCTAGCTTAATAATATGGCATTTTCCTGAGCAGTTGATAGTACCACCATCTGTAATCATGACCTAAAATTTTAGAGTGGAATAAATGAAATAGTTCAAGTGAGTAGCTAGCTTATTATTGATAAAGTTGTGTGTGCTTCTAGAATCAATTAGAATAATGACCTATTTTTTATGAAACCCACCACCTTAAGAGTTTGGGGAGTAATAATACTTGAAAGGGCATGATAAGAAATAGTAGGTTGAGAGTCTTCAGATTCCTCCTTAGGACTGTCTTCATCCTCACCAAGTACATCCTCATCATCATCATCCTCATTAGCACCTTTGATGTTAAACTTCTTCTTAGCACAATGATGGTCTTTACTCCATTTATTATCACAACATAACACAACCCTTTGGCTCACTTCTCCGTAATTTGTCAAGGTGTCAATCTAGTGGGTTGAGGATATGATGGTGTTGGAAAGGTGTGATCATGAACAATAGTGAAGGTTTTCTTGTTTGACCATCTCTTTTTCCTCTACCATGCATACCTATGGGATAAATTCTAATATAGATGATGGGTAAACATTCAAACCTCCAATTGGATGCTATCATTGAGACCACCCAAAAATAGATCAGTCAAATTTTCATCAATGATGTCTTCCACCTGTAAGGATAGATTCTAAATCTGATGAATATAATCCTTCACAGTTCTTGTTTGCCATAGTTTGGCTAACTGGATGAAGTAGTTCTTAGAGACATTATTCTAATAATAAGCCAATAACTCATTAGTGAAAATAGACCATGTAATAAGAGCACCATTCTTTTTCTTTTGAGCACATAACCAACGATACCAAATAAATTGTTCAAGTTCTAGATATAAAGATGTCATGATCACCTTCTAAAAGCTAGGAGTTTGATGCAGATCAAGTAAATTCTCAAGCTAAGTAATCTAAGTGAGAGGATCCTTATCATCAAACTTATACATGTCCACTTTGGAAAACATGAATTTCACACTAGAATTGGAGTTGTTGGTGTTGAGAGGAGGACCCGAATGTTGAAGTGGAGGGTTGTTTGACTATATCTAAGATAAAATAGTAGTCAATGAAGCAATGATCTGATTTAATTGATTATGAACCCCATTAATCTCTCTACACATCCCTGAAACATTAGTTTAGACTGTAACAAATTCATCATGCTGAATCAAGCCTTTAATGTCATTTTGAAATTGAGAAATCAATGGATCTGAAATTTTACATTCCATGTCACTGGTAGAAGGAGTCTTTGGATTTTTTCCCCCCCTTTTCATCCCCATGTAGAAGGACCAGCCATATATAAACCCTAGGAGGGCTTTTATCACAAAAATAGTGTACCAAGGGATAATAATGATGGCCATTTTTTCCCCACATATAGAGATCTTGCTTGGTTTGATGAAGTAGTGGATCAAAGGCTTAGAAATGGATCCAAAATTTGCAAATAGAGAGGGTCCAAGCAAGGTTTTATAAGGATCTAGCAACAATGTTTAAGGATAAGCCTACAAGCTAGAAGCTAAGTGTAAAATCTTTTATTCAGCTAAGTTTTTACTTGTTCATTCTTTTAGACTTTTTGGGGAATAAGTCTTTATTTTTATTTATGACCTTTTTGGCTAAGTATTAAGTGTTAAATTCCTTCAGACAAGTTATCTGAGACAAGGTTTCTGAAGGGATAATTCTTTTAGACAAGATGTCCAAAACAAAAGGCAAAGACCATTTCCTTCAGGAAAATTATCTGGGATAATTTTCTTGAAGGGTAACTCTTCAATAAAATGGTCCTTTTCAAAATTCCTGAAGGAATTCTATAACAAAGTGTTTCAAATAATTTCCCCAAAAGGTTCTTTTCTTGAATAATGGTATAGTTAAAAGTTTTGAAAGAATTGGTCTTTTCAAAAATTTTGAATGTTTCTTTCTCTTTGGGAAAAGACTTTTCAAGGTTTACAAAAGACCATTTCAAGAAAGCCAAAGGGTTATTTGCAAAAAATTATGTAGGTAATTTTTAAAAATTCTGAAGGGTTCTTTCCTTTCAAAAAAGGTTCTTTGAAAAAACTCCAAAAGGCACTTGTCGAAGAAAGGGGTCACTTTCAAGAAGGTTGAAGGGTACCTTTCCTTTTGAAAAGGGCATTTAAATTGAAAAATAGGGAACTTTAAAATAAATATAAAGTTGAATTTTTGATGAAAATTATTCATGGCCAAAGAAAAGGAATGAATTATTTTAGGAGAATTGTCCACAAGCAAATTGTCTGAAGAAGTGGTTGAAAACAAAATTCTGAAGGAATTAATGATGGGCCTGCAAAGGTCAAGTTTAATCCCCTACAAGTAGCCATTGCCTTTGTTCAAGTTTTCAAAAGGTTTATCAATATTTACATGAGCTTGACACTTGTTAAGATCTAGCAAAGAGATCAAGAGATGAAAAAAGACCAGGCATCAAGTAGAGTGCTGTCTATTATAACTATAGAAAAACCAATAATCAAGATTGGTTTTCAACCTATAGTTAATTCAGGTTCATGTGCCAAAGCATAGAGTAGGTATGTGATTAATGAAAATAGTGGCCTGAGCCATGATTTTGACAAAATTCCACTCAAATCACACATGACATGGCTCTGTCAGTTTTAAGATATGAGGAATTTGTCTTCATAATGAAGCCAAGTGGAAGGTATGGCGAGATTCATGGAGAAAAATTAGGAGATTAGAGAAATAGTTTGAGCATTCAATAATGATTGAAAAATTTGAAGATATTTTCTCCTTGAAAGTCATGACTCGCCATATAAAAACAAACTCTTATCTTCTAGTGCAATTTTCTCAGCCAATGAGAAGAACATGAGAACTAACTGGAACTATTGAAGGATAAATGTTCATGATGGACTTGTCTTGATTAGACAAAGGGGTGGTAGGGCATCCCTTGAAAGGTGGATCTCATTAAATGATCATAGATAATGTTTCCCTCTGATTTCTCTCTTTATTTCTCTTCCCTCTTCTATATATCCCATTCTTTTCATTTATAAAAGGGGGTTCTCTGATTTGAAATTTTTAGAAACTAGTTCTTTCTGATTTGGAAATTTTAGAGGAAATGGGGAAATTTTAGAGATATTGTAACATGTGATCCTCTTGATTAGGCTTAAACCTATCAAGCATCTATAATAAATACCTTTTGATGTAATACAAGACTTTCCTTACCTATCTTTTGCCTTGAATCTGTGTTTGGTGAGCTGTGTGCACTATGGCATTTTGTGAAGAAGAATATTCCTCATCCATGGTCCTTTTTGACTTTGTTTAGGGAGTTTTCAATGTTATTTGTAGGTCTAGTTGAGTGCTCTTTCCACCATTGATGTGAACTTTTAGTGAGTCTTAAAACTCCTCTTTGTTTGCATTCATTGCTTCCTGAACCTCCTCCATGGAATATTAGTGCAACCAGCTTGATCTTGAGGTTGTGCAAGTCAGTATTGTCCTCTAAAAAACTTGTGTGGGTTGAATCTTATGGGAGTTTCCCATTTTATTTTGGTGCATCACCTAGTTATCTTTCTTAGGATCCCTTATCCCCTTTTTATCCCTTTTCCCCATGGAGCATTAATTTAGCTTTAGTTTTAGGTAATCTACTAAGAGGAAGCTGACCTTCTCTAGAGGTTCAACCTCATTACAAGATACCCATAGCCTGAATTTATTCAAATATTATAGCTAATAGTGAGAAATCCTAAAAAACTCTCCCATAAGGGTGCAATTCTAGACTACAATAGTTTCTGGCATGCTTGGTAGAACTACGTTGTTCATTGAGTGAAGAGTTTTGGTGTTCTCTTCATCCAATTAGCCTTTAGAGGCATGTGTGCAAACACCAATGGTGACTTTGAGTATTCATCAACTGGTATGAGTAGCCCTAGTGCCTAATCATTATTTGGTATGTATAATCAACCATATTTTGATCAACATGCTTATTCTTTACCTCAACATCACACTTATCAAGCTAATAATGTTTGTGTTCCCCCCAAGTGGCCCTCAAATAACCTATCAACCCTATTATGTCCTTTGCTCCCCTCTCGCTCCTATGTATGACCAAGATCAGTCTCCTTTATATTCAAATTAGTCTACTAATTCCCCTTATCAAGACTATGTTTATCCTATTACATCCTTGTTAGGATTCAAACAATCATTATTAGATTATATTGAGTTGATAAGAGAGATTGGTAGGGGTTTAAAACTTTCTTTAGTCATCCCTATTCATGTTCTACAAAAGTCAAGGAGTTATCTTCAGTTGGTCAATAATAGATGGTCAGTTTGTGAGGATGAACAATGGGTAGTTTGTGAGAAGGACAATAAGGTGTGGTTGAAAATCATAGTCCAAAATTTGGAAAGTGTGTTGATATCTTATGAATATCAATAGACTCAGTGCAATTAGTCCTATGTGTCCTCTCCTACCCCTATGCCCATTCCCTCTCAATATTTTGAAACCATCCCACCATGGATCTTCTCCTACACCTTTGACCCTAATTATGTCATGCCCTCTCTTATGAAACCACCCTATCCTATACTCATTCACAAGGAGGAAAAGGTGGTTGTTCCCTACACTTTTTCATCATGGAAATTAGTGTAGAAAGGCGTAGAGAAGAAGGAAGAGGTGTCAGTTGTGGTGAACCAAGAGCTAGATAAAAAAGAGTTAGTGGTTGAAGAATATAAAAAAGAGGTGTTAGCTCAACTCAATGAGCTTTCCCTATAAGATTTCCAAGACTCTTTCTTCCTCCCTCAAGAACCACCAAAGATACCACTCAAAGTACCTAGTTAGAAAGACACTCTCTTAAGTTGCAAGCAAAATGAACTTCTTCACCCTCCCACCATCTCCCTCTTAGAGGTAGAGCATGTTTTACAAGGAATATAAGAGGATATTAGCATCTAATTTGAGCCTGAAGAGGACAACACAAGTGCCTATGATGAGGATATCATGATAGGCAGTCCACTCTAGAAAAGGGAGGAGAAATCAGGTTTGGACCAGCTATTGTGGCATGGCTTTGACATTCATGAATTAGAGCCTAAAGGCAATAATGATGCCTTCATACTTAAATAAGTGTGTATTCAAGATGAAAATGAGAGCAAAGAAGATTTTATTTGGTCCCAAGAGCTTCTATTTGGTGTGGCTATAGATGAAGATGACCAAGGTGTAGAGATTGACATAGTGAATCAGTTAACTAACCATGTTGGAGAGGTCATTAATGAACAAGAGGATCAAGATGAAGTATGGAAGAAACTATACCATGAATTCATAAATTAGGTAGAGGTTTTAAACTAGCCTATGCCTCCTTTAGAGTATGAGGATGAAATCACCAATCAGGTTGAAGAAGCTGACCAATCTCAAGCTGAATTTTTATATTGAGGGTAGTACTGATGTCTTCAAGAATGAGGGTGAATGGTCAGATCCAGAGCCATAAAAATATGACATGTTGGGCCTTAGGTGGATTTATGAACTACCATATGGATCCTTTTAAATCAAATAGAGAAAATATGGATTTAAAGTTGGCATTGTCTAGGATGACCAAGAGGAAGATACCTTTTGGGATGAGTTGGAGCTTTTCTACTTAAGTCTAGACAATAAACCAAGCACCAGTTCAAAGGAGCCATCACATGTGCTTAATTCAGAGCCAAAATTTGATCCATAAAATGATAAGATTGTAAAATCCCCTACAGTTCAACATGAACCAAGTTTGGAGGACATGAACCAGTATGTCTACATCAAAGACATGTTTGTTTCATTCTTTCCATTAGAGAGCACATCAAAAGGATTGACCATTAAGCTATCTGGTTCACCAATTTTGGTACCTCCAAAGCAAGGTATTTATTATATTAGATTGTTACAAGTGAATAATACTCATAGTTTCCCATTTGATCTTGGAGGGAGATACTTGTAAATTGTAACCTTGTATATATTAGGATAGATTTCATGCTTTCTTCCAAGTACCTTGTGCACATTTCCTTTCTATCCTATTTTTGCTTTTCCAAGTGCCTTGGGCACTTTGTTTTGTGTTGTCCTTATTGCTTCAAGAAGAAGTATTAGAAAAGGTCAGCCTTATATCCAATTTTATACTAGCGCAGTTGCAGAGGCTAATGACTCCATATATAATGGACTAGACAAGGTAACATGGTCTAGGTTCTGTTGCATCGACAATCATGCAACCCTTGTGAGACATCAAAGATGTTGGCCATTTTATGCCAACATATAGAGCTCTTGCATGGTTTGATGAAGTAGTGGATCAAAGGCTTAGAAATGGATCCAACATTTGCAAATAGAGAGGGTCCAAGCAAGGTTTTCTAAGGATCCAATAACAATGTTCAAGGATAAGCCTACAAGCTAGAAGCTAAGTGCAAAATATTTTATTTAGCTAAGTCTTTACTTGTTTATTCTTTTGGACTTTGTGGGGATTAAGTGTTTCTTTTTCTTTTGGGACCTTTTTTGGCTAAGTGTTGAATTCTTTTAGACAAGTTGTCCGAGACAAGGTTTTTGAAGGGATAATTCTTTCAGAAAAAATGTCTAAATAAAAAAGCAAAGACCATGTATGAATTGATAACTCTTCAATAAAATTTTCCTTTTCAAAATTATCAAAGGAATTCTAGTGCAAAGTGCCCCAAACAATTTCCCTGAAAGGATATTTTCTTAAGAAATCGTCTAATTAAAAGTTTTGAAAGAATTGGTCTTTTCAAAAGTTTCAAAGGTTTCTTTCCCTTTAGGAAAAATATTTTCAAGGTTTTTGAAAGACCATTTCAAGAAGGCTGAAGGTTCTTTCCTTTCAAAAAAGGTTCATTGAAAAAACTCCAAAGGGCACTTCTTGGAAAAAGGGGTCACTTTCAAGAAGGCCGAAGGGTACCTTTCCTTTTGGAAAGGGCATTTCAAGTGAAAAATAGGGAACTTTACAAGAAATCCAAAGGTCCATTTTTGAATAAAATTATTCAAGGCCAAAGAAAAAGAATGAATTCTTTTGAGAGAATTGACTGCAAACAAATAGTTTGAAGAAGTGGCTGAAAGAAAAAGTCTAAAGAAATTAATGATGGGCTTGCAAATATAAAGTTTGAGCCCCTACAAGTATCCATTTCCTTTGGTCAAGTTTTCAAAAGGTTCATCAATATTTTTGTGAGCTTGACACTTTTCAAGATCTAGTAAGAAGATCAATGGATGAAAAAAGACTAGGCATCGAGCAGAGTGTCGTATATTATAACTATAGGAAAACCAATAATCTAGGTTGGTTTTCAACCTATAGTTAATTCAGGTTCAGGTCCCAAAGCATAGAGTATGTATGTGATTAATAAAAAGAGCAAATTGAGCCATGATTTTGACAAACAACCACTCAAAGCACACATTGCATGCCTCTGTCAATTTTAAGATATGAGGACCTTGTCCTCATAATGAATCCAAGTGGAAGGTATGGTGAGATTCATGAAGCCAATTTTGGAGATTAGAGAAATAGTTGGATCCTTCAATAATGATCAAAACCTTCAAAGATATTTTATCCTTTAAAGGATCATGGCTCACCATATAAACATAAACTCTTATCCTCTAGTGCACTTTTCATAGCCAATGAGAAGAACTTGAGAACTAACTAGAGCTATTGAAGGATAAATGTTGATGATGAACTTGTCATGCTTGGATAAAGGGGTGGTGGGGCATCCCTTGAAAAGTGGAGCTCATTCAATGATCATGGACAATGTGCCCCTCTCCTTTCTCTCTCTATTTATCTTCCCTCTTCTATATATGCCATTCTTTTCATTTGGAAAAGGGGGTTCTTTGATTTGAAATTTTTAGAAACTATCTTGATGCAATATAGGACTTTCCTTACGTATCTTTTGCCTTACATCTTTGTTTGGTGAGCTATGCACTATGGCATTATGTGAAGAAGAATCTTCCTTGTCCATGGTCCTTCTTTCTGACCTTGTTTAGGGAGTTTTCAATGTTGTTTGTAGGTTAGTTGAGTGATATTTCCACCATTGATGTGAAATTTTAGTGAGTCTTAAAACTCCTCTTTATTTACATTCATTTCTTCCTGAACCTCCTCCATGAAATATTAATGCAACCAACTTGATCTTGAGGTTGTGTAAGTCAACATTGTCCTCTACAGAACTATTGTGGGTTCAAGCTTATGGGAGTTTCCAATTTTATTGTGATGCATCACCTGGTTAGCTTTCTTAGGATCCCTTTCCCCTTTTCAGCCCTTTTCCAATTGGAACATTAGTTTATCTTTAGTTTTAGGTGGTCTACCAAGAGGAAGCTGACCTTCTCTGGAGGTTCAAATTCACTAGAAAATACCCATAGCTTGAGGTTATTCTAATATTGTGGCTAGGAGTGAGAGAGCCTAAAAAAATCTCCCACAAGGGTGTAATTCTATCCTATAATTGGTACCATTGTGATCACCTTGACAAGACAAATCTAATGACTTCTTTTACGCACTAGGGTAAAACATTTTGACACAAAAAAGTGTACCGACATAATATATCATTGAGATCATCTCATCGAGATGAATCCAATATTGTAATTGTGCAAGGAAATAAAAAAAATTCTATTCTTTTTTTAAATTTTTTTCAAAAAAGTGTTTCGAACAATAACGTGCTTTTAAAATAAATTAATTCTTCCTAGATTGCAAGTTATGTTTTTTCACTCCACCTCACAAAAGTCACACCTCACCAGATACAAAAAAATAACATTGTAGGAAACTTGCCCAAATCAAAGCTTTGATACCACTTGTAATAAAGTTACTTAGATGTTCTCACATAATGATTTTATATCACATTGAATAAATAAATATGAGAGATCACATAATAATAATTGACATTAGAGTAGAATACTGGATAATATAACAAAGCCACTTCGAGGGGGAAACCTCCAAAATAATACACTAAGATCATAATACTTAACATGATTATCAAAGACTAACCACTAACTCTTATATATAGTCTACTTAGTCATGGTTATTCCATAGGCCAACCTAACTAAGAACATAGAGAAATGTAACAAGAATATAAAAGAGGTATGTAAACCAAAACTTATCCACACATATACTAAGAAACGCCAAAGGTTAAGGTCATAGTAAAACACTTGATAAGACATTTAATTATCAGGTAAATAAGGTCTGATAATGATCTTAATGTGAGATTGCTTCTCTTCTTCTTTTACGGTAGTTCTAGTATCAAATTGAGATCCTATGGTGGCTAGTCTATCATCATGATTATTCTGCTCCCTTGAGACTAATTGTATGTTGAATTCATTGAAGTATTCAAGAAAATATGATACCCTATGCTTATATGGCTTAATCAAAGGGTTCTTGGTAGCAACCACATTCCTAACTTGATGAAAAACCAATTCACTATCTCTATATACTTGCAAGTTCTTGATTCCCTTTCTCCTTGCCCATTGAAAGCCATGAATCAAACCTTTATATTCAACCACATTAAAAGTAAAACTAAAATGGAATCTATATGAATCATAGTATTATTTTTTAGATGGAGATACCAACATAACACTAGATCCTTCACCAATTCTACTTCTTGAACTGTAAAAAAAACATCTTCCACATCTCATCATCTTCACCTTCTTCTTTGGCAAGTAGAGGTGTTGGTATTCATTCTTCATGTACACAATATAATCCTAGATTAGTTTCCTCCATAAATGCATAAGGATCATGCTCATAAATATTGACACCATATTCATCAAAAAACAAATAAAAAATTTCTTCAAGCTTCAAAGAAGTACCATAATCTACAATAGAATCCTTCTCTTCATGAAAAACACAGTTCAAATTAGAACTTGTCTCAACATAGGGCTCAATATGAAAACTTGTAAGAGGTTGAGTCCTTATGGTCACCTTGGATCCATATCTTGTTTTAAATGCCAAAAAATACCAATCATCTGAGAGATATCCACCTATCTTAGCTGTAAAGTCTCTTGAGAGGCAGATTGCAAAGTGAGTTGGGAGGTCAAAAACAACTATATCTTGAAGGATATGAAAACTAGGACAATCATGTAATAAGACCTTCAAGTGTTTAATAAATCTTATCATCTTGGCAGGTGTACCATATAGTTGGAGATATCCTTTACTATGAATCTCATATTTTAGGCCCAACTTATCAACTACCACTTTGGGCATGACGGAAGTAGGAGCTTCAGTATTAACTATGCAATTATGAAGTAGTTTGTCACCCATTATGAGAGTGAGATAGTATGGTGGAGGTTTATTAGCCCTAGTGAATGGTTAAAAAATAGTGTTAGGATCATTTTCAAGGACAACATGACTATTACTTTGATTTGAAGAAGAGACACTAATAAGGATAATAGATAACTATTTTGGTAGGAGCTCTTTTTGACCAAACATATGAAGAATATCCCAAATGGAAATGGATGTTTTACTACTCTTCAATGAATCAGAAATATTTGAATAAGCCATACCTACTTTCTCTTGGACTCTTGGAGGCAAGGAATTGCTTGGAACTTGAGGAGTTGGAGTGCCTTGAATAGTCCTTCCAACATTCTGATTTGGAAGATGTGTAGTATTATTTGAGGTTACTAGACCTATAGCCACTCCTTATTATTTTGTATGAAGATTTAATGAGATTATAGGCACATTATTGTCACCACATAAAGCTTTCCTCTTGGCTCTAGTGTTATCTATAATAGAGGTTCCTTGATTAAGCAAAAAAGTGTCCTCAACTAGGAAGTTTGTGAAGATCTCTCCTTCAGGCTGCCAACCTTCATTTGTCTACATCATGAATTCATCTTCAATTAATAAGGGAGTAGTAACTCCTCCTTGAGAAATAATAGCTTTCTCTCCACTTTCACTAGCATCCATGAGTTGGCCTTGTTGCCAATCTTCTCCTTGTACCAAATTGCTATGAACTAGTACCATCTCTCTTGCATTGGTGGTAGAGTTAGGATTGTATGCATTGGTAGGCCTATTGGGGTTAGGATACCATTGGCCATATTTTTGCTAGTAAGGGTATGGATTTTGATGAGCAACTAGTTGCTTATTGACTCGCAATGAGATTTTAGCATTTGATTTTTTGCTTATGGATCCATGGTATTTTCTTCCTTACTAAGAATAACTTTAGGCTTGGTATTAGCATTGTGAATTCAGGTTGTATCTGGATTACTAACAAAAGTATGAGACAAAAGTGGCATAGACACATTAGGTGGAAATATTCTAGCTTAGATGAGACCATTCTCAACTTTGATAATAATTTCTTATGCTTCAAGGAGAGTGGAACCCCCCATAGATTAAAGATGACAACAATTTAAGTACCAATGGCTCTCAAGTAGCTAGGGAACACAAAACTAGGAGGTGGCCTCATGGGAGGAGGTAATCTAAACCAAGTCTTTTGGAACCTCTCGTTAAAGTCATCCATTATTTCTTTAGATCCTATATTTATACATTGAGCTGATGTATGAGAGAGGCATGGTCACTATCATTCCCAAATCTTGAGGTCAATAAAAATTTAAAATCATCCCATGAGGTGATGCATCCAACTTCTAGAGTCCTATACCAATCAAGGGCCTTTCCTCTAAGGTACATGTCAAGGAGTCTAATGGTATTGTTTTCTTGAGTGATGTTATGGAAGATACAAAAGTTAGATACATCCCTAATGTGCCCATTAGGTGTAACATGAATTTTACCATTGAATATGGGTACACCTTTTGTGGCATTAGGAGGAATGGCATCATATACCTGAAGATGAATTAAATTTTTAGTGTTAATGGTAGGTAAGGCATGAACTCTAGCCATATCTTCTTCAAACTATTCTAAATCTTCAATTTATTCAATTTTTTTAGTTTCTTCAATCTCTTCCTCTCTATAAAAATCTACTGGTTCTCCAAAGGGTAGATTAGGTTGAGGATTTTGAACTTCAAGGGGAAGATCAGGCTCAATAGGTGGATTAATGGGGTCGAGCACTCTACTAGAGGATGACCTAGTTAGAACCATGAATTATGAGAACAAATTTATAACAAGAAAATGATCTTGAACTAGATCTTACCTTGATGGATTTGTCAAATGTTGAGTAACACACCAATTTACAACTAACGTTGTCAAGACCAACATTCACCTTGATAAGTTATCTTGAAGATAATGGTCCCACCAAGCATGTCAAAATTATTATCACCAAATATTACACCCTAGAAGAGGGTGTTCATGGTTATTCCATATTTGGGTAACATGGGAACACTTCCAAGTATGTGGGTGTACCTATAGTGGAAGTGAGCCTCTAGATTTAAGGTCTAGCTCCTTGAATGTATCTTGAAGTACTTTCACTTATGCTAATGCTTACTTGTGGGGAAAAGAGTTAGAATTTTCATGAATTTAACTTATTCTAATGGGTTGTACATCAAGATGTTTTACACATGACCATCACATTTCATTCACTAAGAAATAAAGCATACACACTAGTCTCAAAGTCCTAAAGGATTCTAACATGAGTGTTTCAATATAGAGGTGAGATGTATGAAACAACACAAGGCCAATGAACTAGAGGGAAAATTTCACACTCTAAGGACAATCATAAACTTTAAAGTATCCTAACACACTTGACTACACTCTATATGACTTGTTAGAAAGAGAGTTTCTTGCAGAAAACATGAAAAGACAAGGAAAAGCAAAAGATAAAATCATTGAACTTAACCATTCATCGCTTTGCACACTTGAAAAAGATATTCTTGAACTCAAAAATAGATTGCTTGAATTATTCTAAAGTAAAATGTGACATCAATCTAGTAGGGCTTCAATAGGGGATCCTATAGAGATAAGTAAAGATAAGCAATCATGCACTTCATTCAAATGAGAACCTTTCCTACGTCAGTGTTTCAACAGGGGATCCTATAGAGATACAGGGAGGAAAAACTACTAGAGGTGCTCTAAGACACGCTATGGATAACCTGTTTACATGCATCTATAAACTGAGTTAGACACTTCTTGTTGACCTATAAGAGAAGAACTCACAATGCACTAGATATGTTGGCATAAAATTATGAAATCATGAAGAGGAAAATGACTTGACATAAGATAAAACCATAGACATATGCAAATGTACAAGCTCAAATGGAGGTAAAAAATGCTTTGTTTGATTCAAGGTAAATTCCTTTAGGACTTCACCATATAATGTTGAGAGATGCTTTCTCTAATGATAAGTTACAAATATATAGATAACTTAGAAACATATAGTTGACAAATCAAGGGATAAAGACCCATGCTGAGTTAAACCTTCTACAAAGACCACAAGCCCATGCTACTATCGTATCCTTCTAATTGTGTATGGGAGAGCCATGCTATAGATGTCCAAGTCACTGCCCTTACTATCTTGGGCCTACAAAAACATGTAATTCTCCTTCTAGAAACTAATAGAGCCATTCCCAAGTCATGTTGACTGGACCATGCTCTCTTCAATGCTAGGTGCAACTCGTTGTGTATTAATGGAAAAATGTGAAAACATGGGTTGCTATCCTTTATAGTTAGAAAAATAATACATTTTATTAGTTTTTGGTAGATATATCTCACCAAATATATTAATTCTCCTTGCTAAGTCATCTATGCCACTTGTTTTGGTCTGGGTGGTCTTTGATTCATCCTTTATCTTTGTCAGTAGCTAGAACTGTTCCCTATTTTGTCTTCTCCACGTTGTATTTGTCCATGTTTTTTCTTCTTCTTTTAGCTTCTCCTTTGCCTTGTCCTTTTCTTTGCTTGCTCTTTGACCATTCAGGCTCATTTTCCTTCTGACTTGGCTTTTTTTTTTTCTCTCAAGCTCCTTTTCTTCGCTGCTCATTTATTTGTTCTTCAGGCTTTCAGGATTTTTGTTTCCAAATTCCTTCAAACATTTCAAACAAAATGTTTGAAGGAATGTCTCATTGCTCTCCCTTTTATTTTGGCCCCTTTTTTGCCGAGCTTTCCTTCAGATAAAATATCTGAAGGAATTCTTTCTTTTGGCATGGGTTTTTCTTGAAGGGAAAGTGCCCTTTGGGCTTTCCCTTGCTTTCTTAAAGTTCCATCCACAAGGGCCATTTGAGCTCAAAATTAACCTTAAAAAAAAGGAAAATGGTCCACTTTCTTGACCAAATGCCCTCCTCAAAGACACTTACCCTTTGAACTTTCTATAACCATTGAATTTTTTTTGACAAAATATCTAAAGGAATTCCTTCTGATATTTTGTCCAAATAAATTCTCTTTGGCTAGCCTTCTTCAATTTTGCTTCGGATAAAATGTCTGAAGGAAAACTCCTTTTGCTTGTTAGTTTTCCCAAAGGGTAAATTCCCTTTGAGCTTCTTGTCTTTTCCCCTTTGCTTCAACCAGCTGCCCTCCACAAGGGCATTTCAACCCAAAAGTGCCCTTCAGAACATTTGTATTGGTCCTCACACTGACAAAAGCCCTCCACAAGGTCCATTCTCCCTTCAAAGATACCCTTCAAAAGTTTTGTAAAGTTCTATTTCTTTCTTGAAGTGCCTCCCATAAGGGCAAATACCATTCAAGGAAATTGAAAATGATCCTATAGAATGCCTAGGTGCCTTCCATGGAAAAACACTTGCCTTAAAAAGCGTCTAAGACCAATTTGGGATCTTTCAAAGGACTTAATCAAAAAATCCTTGAAGTAAAGATGCCTCAAAACCTGATTGCTTCTTCCTTACCCTCTCAGGTTTGTGAATGACTCCAACTTATTAAAATTGGTAAGTAAAACACTTTGTAAAACCCACCCTTTACTGGAACTGGCCACAGACCCTTTAAGGTTTGTTAAGTGCTCCTACTTATTACTTGTAAAGCTCATAAGTAATGCTATTATGAGAACTTGATTTGCTCTGTAAGTGATGGAAACGACCAGTGCTTGATGAGACAACACCTGCACCTACATAAAATCAAAATTTCCTTCATTTTTAAAAGGTTAAGATCTGGTTTTAGGGAAAAAGGTCATGAAGAGCAAAGATTCAAGGGAAAAAGAAGGGGGGGCATTTTAGTATGCAAGATTCACAAAATGGTTAACAATTGGTGACTCATAGGGGAAGTATGCCTGTTATGCTTGAGAAGACTGGTAGCCTAAAAGTCCATTGGGCATAGAGTCATGATGCATCTTGGGGAAGTCAACAATAGATTTTTAAGGACCTAAGAACCAACAAAGATTGTACTCCAAACAATAAGGAAAAACACATATGAAGGCTAACACTACACACATGCATAACAACACTTAGGGAAAATGAGGAAAAATAAGGAAACTATGTACATGACAAAAGAAACCTTATAATAATGCTTAAGATATATCCCATTGACAGCGATATGTAGCTCTTCACCATCTAACTTGGATAATTGGAAAGCATTTTGTTGCTTGCATTGGGTGATGACATATGGGCCACTCCACAAAGTATCAAAGTTTGTGTGCATTCCAGGATTGACTCGGTCCTCATCCCACTTCAAGACAATGTCACCTTTTGAGAAGCTCCTTGGTGTATAAATTTTGTCAAAATGCTTCTTTGTTGCTATTGGCAGCTGGTCATTTCATTCATGGCTTGGTCTCTCACTTCTTGAAGTTCTATTAGCTCACAATACCTAAATTCTAGGTTGTTGCTCTCCACCAATTACAACTGGTGGGCAAGATACAAAGCTGGTAACTCAAGTGAGATAGGAAGTCTAGCTTCCCTTCCATACACAAGTGTGTATGGTGAATTCTCAATTTCCCTCTTTGGAGTGATTCTATTTACCCTAAGAGTTATCTTCAACTTGGCATGCGAAGTCCTTTGATTTTCTTCCATTGTCCTTTTTATGATCTTAATCAAATTCTTATTTATGGACTCGGCTAGCCCATTCCATTATGGATAGTAGTTGGAAGAAGTTTTAAGATATATGCCATAATTTAATGCCCACTCACTTGTCTTCATTCCCAAAAACTCCAATGCATTATTTAAAATGATTGAGGCTGGGACCCTGAATCTTGTCACTATGCCTTCATAGAAGTCTAAGAATGCACTCTTATTAGCCTCTTTAAAATATATGGCCTCTACCCGCCTTGTGAAATAATCCACAGTAGTCAAAACCCACTTGTGGCTAACACTATAAAAAGGATTGATCAACCCTATGAAGTCCAACCCCCATTGTATGAATGGTTGTTCCACTTGAATAGGATGAGAAGGCATGGCAACCAACCATTGATTCTCATCAAAGAAGGCACATTTTTGACATTTACACACCCAAGCATGAGTGTCTTTAAAAAAACTAGGCCAAAAGTAACCAGCCCTCATAATCCTTCTAGCTATGGCCTTGAGAGCAAAGTGGACACCAATTGGTCCATCATGGAACTCAGACAGTACCTTATCGACTTGGTTTGAATCAATGTATCTTAGGAGCATCCCTAAAAATTATTTACTAAATAAAACTCCATTAACTATGACATAAGGAAGATATTGGTGTTTAATATACCTCCTCTTGGTGCTATCAAGACCTTGTGGGCACTCACCAGTTTGAAGGAAATGAACCAGGTCTTGTGCCTAGCTCTTCATGACTAAAGGTACAACTACTGTAGGTTCATCATAGAGTACCAAATATCCTCCTTCAGCTCTTTCAAGTCTATAGAAAGGTGTTCACATATCCCTCTTCCTCTTACTAGCTTGGTGGTCTTTATTTTTACATCATACTCCATTACTTTGGTGATCCAACCTACCCTTTTCTCATTCAAGTCTCAATTCAACAAGAAGTCTTTTACACTAGGATGTGGCACCATGATGTGAATCTTGCTGTTAGACAACATATGTCTAAACTTCTTTAGAATTCATATGACTGCAAGTACCTGCTTCTCAATATACATGTATCTAGCCTCATAGCCTTCTAAACTTTGGTTGAAAAAGGCAAGAGGCTGTTCTAAATTCTTATCATTTGCTTGAGTGAGCATAATAGAGATCACCTATTCATTCCCAAAGGTGTATAGATTGAAGTCCTTGGAGAATTTTGGACTATCTAGGGTAGGAGCTTGGGAGATAACTTGTTTGATGCCTTAGAAGCTTTCTCTTCTTCTTTCTATCCATGTGAACGTCTCATCCTTAGCATGGAAGTTAGTGGCTTGAAAAGTTCAACAAAGTTAGGAATGAATTTATAAATGAAATTTATTTTACTAAATAAAATTTTTATGCCCTTCTTGTGATTAGTCAAGGACAATGCTAAGATGGTGTGAACCCTTTGTAGGTCAATAGACATGACTTCCTTTGAAATGACATGGCCTAAGAGCTTGCTTTCATGGATGGCAAACACACATTTCTCTAGGTTGAGAGATGTTGAACTCTCTACAATTTTCAAAGATTTGCCTTAGGTGTTTCAAATGTTCACTTGCCTCCTTGGAGAAGATTATCACATCATCAAGATAAACCAACACAATGTCATTGATCAAACCTTGGAAAGCCATATCCATAACACGTTAGAAGGTAGCTCCAGCATTTGATAATCTAAATGGCATCTTCCTATAGGCATATGTTCCCCACTTGGTGGTAAAGGCTATCTTATATTGGTCACATTCTTGTACCAGGATTTGATTGTACCTAGAGTAACAATCTAGAAGAGAAAATCTTTCACTGCCTATCACCATCTAAGGAAATTTCTCCATACTTGGAAGGGGATAGTGATATTTTAGTGAGACTCTATTCAAGTATCTAAAATCCACACAAAATCTGACCTCTCCATTATTCTTCCTAATAGGGACCAAATTGGCCAATGAAGAAGAGTGTTTGATAGGGAAAATGATCCTGGACTCGATCAGTTTGGTGAGTTCCTTCCTCATGAGAGGCTTGATATTTGGATTGATTGGCCTTTGCTTTTGATTGATGGGTTTGGAACCTTCCTCCACCTCAATGGTGTGTTCGGCCAAGCTTGGATCAAATCCCTTCAAATCACCATACTCTCAAGTGAAGACATCAACATACTCTTAACATAACGTAATGAAAGCATGCTTTTTCTCATTGTTACATACATTCCTAAGTGCAAGCATCTTATCCTTGTAGATATCTACCCTTTCATAATTTTACTTCTTGGTTGACATGCTTGCTTTGTCTCTCTTGAGTTGGTCATCTTCGTTGAAAATTCTCTCTAGAGTTACCAAACCTTATGGAAGCCTATTGGTCTTTAGTTGAACAATTTGCCCTTCATATTGCTGCTATAGCTTAGATTGATTTCTGGAATTAAACTCAGCTTCTTCCTATAAGAAAAGTGCTATTTGTTGGTCACTTTCAAACACCTTTTAATTGGTGACATTGTCTGGTATGGAGGGCCTCACAATCACCTTTAAGTGATGTTGATCCTTGCTTTGTCTCGCTGCCTTTGGGATATCAAACTGAGCACAACTACTGCTAGTCTATCTACATGCTTGTTCTCCTCTCTTAGAATGGAAGTGATGTTGAAAGAAGTGAAGAGTTCCACAAGATACCACACTCTATGCTTGTAAGACTTGAGTAGGGAGTTCTTGGTCAAGCTTTGACCTCTCACTTGGTTCACAATCAACTCACTGTCTCCAAACACCTACAATTATTTAATTCCTCTCTTCCTTGCCCATTCTAGGCCATGAATAAGGGACTCATAATCTACTACATTGAAAGTGTAGGAGAATTGAAACCTAAATGTTGAGAAGTATTTATCCTTTGAAGGTGAAACCAACATTTCCCCACCACTAGCTCCCAACTTGCTTCTAGATCGATCAAAGAACAACTACCACAAACCACAATCCTCTTGATCTATCTTCATCAATTTGGCATGAAAGCATCTTTGTCATGCATGTAGTAGACTCTAAGAAAAGCTTCTTCAATGAACTTATAAGGATCATGCTTAAAGTTTTCATTTCTCCATTCATCTAGGAGCAAGTCAACAACTCCTACAAGGGAAGATGATGGAGAGTGGTTCACCTGGAACTCTTCTTCATTAATGATTACATAGTTCACATTCATCACTTTGGATAAATATGGTTCTAGGTAATCTTTGTGGATGAGATTTGACTCAGTATTTACTTTAGTTCCATACTTTGTCCTAAAAACTGTGTAAGACCAATTGGATGTCAAGTATCCACCTATCCTAGATGTGAAATCCCTTGACAAGCAAAGAGAAAAGTAAGGAGGAACATCTGCCACTACCACATCATAGGGAATTGAGAAGGCTAGATAGGCATGGAGAGTCAGATTTAAACCTCTTGTCAATCCTAAAGTCTTAGCTGGTGATCCATCTAACTGTAGAACTCCTTTGGTTATTTGCTCATACTTGAGGCCTAGCTTATCAGCTATGCATTTGGGCATAATTGAGGTGATTAATCCACTATAAATGATGCAATTGTGGACTAAGAAATCACCAATAATTAGGAATAAATAGAAGGGAGGGACCTTGTCATCTTTATTTTCTTAACTTCCCATGGGAGGAACCCCATTTACTATCAACACATTATCATTTCTTATTAGGACAACTTGCTCACCTGGCCCATGTAATTCCTTTTGGAGTATATCCTTTTGTCCTAGCAGTGCTAAAGAATCCTACAATGAGATGTTCATGTGTAGCTTCTTCATTTTGTCCACTATATTGATTGAAGGATTGACCCCTTTAGAGATCTCCTTGGGAACATTCGTAACCTATGGTATAACTTGAGGAGCTAAAACTGCAACTAATGGCCTGTAATTGGGAAAATTTTGATTTGCTTGTGGTGAAAGAGATGTTGTAGGTGCCTGAGTGGCTAATTTAGCTTCATCAATGGCTCTCCTTTTGGACATAGTGTTGGCTAAAACACTAACATTTTGATTACTTATGCCTTCCATATAGTTAACTATGTATAACTCTCCTTCCAAGTGATTCGTAAGAGTGGAATTAGATTGAGCCTGCTGCTATCCATCCTATGTTGTGTTGATATCTCAAAATTTGAGAATTAGGCTGTCTGATCACCTTATGTGGTCATTCTTTGATTTGGTTTCTCACTGGCATAAGTAACTTGTTCTTGGCCATGCTCTAAGGGTGGATAATTGGGTTGCTCCTGCACCAAATTATTTTGAGTGGGGACAAGAGCCTTGGAAGATGAAGGGGCATTTGGATTATATCTTTGATAAGGCTTGACATGTGTAATTTGACCTTGCCCTTGATTATAATTTTGGAAGGGAAGCCTATTTGCTTGCCCAAATTGCTAGTAGCCTTGATTGGGCCTATAAGTCTAATATTGTTGTCTCTTGAGGGTAATTCACTCTTTGGTAACACTCTGTAATAAGCTCTTAACTTCATGGAGATCATTTATAGGGGTAACATCCAACTTATCTTTATTAGGCAGAGGAGCTAGAGTGGGCATGATAGGATGGACTGAGGGCTATAAATCAAAAAAGAGTGGCATATGAGGTATGGAAGCTATCTTTCCTACTTGAACAAGGCAATTTTTAGCAGCTATGGTTATCTCATAAGAAATGGGCAGAATGTTCCCACCCATGGACTATATCATGATAGTAATGTCACTATTCAAGGCCTTCAAGTAGTAAAGGAAATCATAGCTTGGGGTTGGACTCACAAGAATTGGGATTCTATCCAAAGTATTTTGGAACCTACTATTAAAATCTTGCATAAAATCATGAGGGGCTCTCTTCATGGTGGTTAATTACTCAGCTAGAGACAAATGGTCACTTTTTTTCCTAAACCTATTGGTCAAGAGGGTCCCTAACTCATTCCATGAGCCAACTATGTTCATAGGCAAGGTCCCATACCAGTCCAAAACTTTCCCTTTAAAGGGAAAGGCTAGCAATCTAAAGGCTACATTTTCCTCAGTGATATTATGGATGTTGCAAAGGTTGGATATGTTTTAGATATGCTCAACAACAATGATTGGGGCCTCTCCACTAAAGGGAAGAACACTTTTGAGAGATATCCCTAGAATTGGGTCGTACTACTGAAGGTTCAAGGGACTTTGACCATTGAAAGCCACAAAAGGGAAAGCCATGGTTGTGGAAGGATTCAACCGGGGTCTCCTTGAGTAGGTATATTTTATGGCTATTTTAGGAAAGTGGCTTGCTATGTAAGGGTGGGTATTCACAAACCTCAGCCTTTTCATTGAGTTCAAAAGCAATTCAATAAATTCAAAAGGGACACCCCTAGAAGAAGATCTCATAGTGAATTTTGGCATGGGATGCCAGGTTGATCATTAACTGGAGACTGAGTTCCTGAATGGAGTCATTAGGTGTTGAATATAGCTCCTTATTTTGGATCCTTTAATAATATCAAGACCAATACCAATATTAAAACTTACAAGACATAGAAATTTGTCCCACCAGGTGTGCCAAAAACTATTGACATGGTGGATTACACCCTCTAAAGGGAGGCTAAGCTCTCTTTCTCCATGCGACACAATGGAGACACCCATCTTGCTGTGGGTTGCAAATGTGGGGGATGATTATATAGATTAGGAAATATCTCCCCTTGATGCACCTTAAGGCCCTATATTTCCTATTGCTAATAATGGTGGGGATGAAAAGGGAGAGAAATTCTGAAATTAGAACCTAAACTAATGCAGTGATGCACCAAAATGATTGGTCTACTTAGATTTGTCCTACACTTTACACCAAAGAGAAATAAGCATAAACTTCTCCTTTGCCTTGGCCTTTTCTTTGTTTTCTCTTTGACCATTTCGGCTCATATTCCTTCTGACTTGGCTTTTCTTTTCTGCTAAGCTCCTTTTCTTGCTCGCTCATTCATTTTTTCTTCGAGCTTTTAGGCTTTCTCTTTCTGAATTCCTTCAGACAAAATGTCCAAAGGAATTTCATTGGATATTTTTTCGAAGGAATGTCTTATTGCTTTCCCTTTTGTTTTGGCCCCCTTTTCCCTGAGCTTTCCTTCAAACAATTTTTTTGAAGGAATTCTTCTTTTGGCACTAGCTTTTTCCGAAGGGCAAGTGCCCTTCGGGCTTTTGTCTTCATCCCTTGCTTTATTAAAGGGCCCTCCACAAGGACCATTTGAGCTTAGAAGTACCCTTCAAAAATAAGGAAAATGGTCTATTTTATTGACCAAGTTCCCTTTGTAAAGACACTCACCCTTCAGAGTTTCTATGATCATTGAATTTTTTTAGATAAAATGTTTGAAGAAATTCTCTTTAGCTAGCCTTCTTCAGTTTTCCTTCAGACAAAATGTCCAAAGGAAAACTCGTTCTACTTGTCACTTTTCTTGAAGGGTAGGTTCCCTTCAAGCTTCTTATCTTTTCCCCTTTGCTTCAACCAACTGCCCTCTGTAAGGGCATTTTGAGCTAAAAGTGCCCTTCAAAACTTTTATATTGGTCCTCACACTGATGAAAAGCCCTCTGCAAGGTCCATTCTGCCTTTAAACATACCCTTCATAAGTTTTGTAAAGGTCTATTTCTCCCTTGAAGTACCTCCCTCAAGGTACCCTTTAAGGAAATTTCAAACGATCCTATAGAAAGCCTAGGTGCCCTTCATAGAAAAACACTTAACTTAAGAAGCGTCTAAGACCAATTCAAGCTCTTTCAAAGGACTTACTAAAAAAAACCTTGAAGTTAAGATGTCTCAAAAAATGATTGCTTCTTCCTCACCCTCTTAGGTTTGTGAATGATTCTAAATCATGAAAATTGGTAAGTAAATCATTTTGCAAAACCCAACCTGCACTGGAACTAACCATAGATCCTTTCAAGTTTGTCAAGTGCTCCTGCTTATTACTTGTAAAGCTCACAAGTAATGTTTTGTTGAGAACCTGATTTGCTTTGTGAGTGCTAGAAAAGATGAATGCTTGATGAGACAACACCTGCACCTGCACAAAAGCAACTTTTCCTTGATTTTCAAAGGGTTAAGACTTGGTTTCAGGGCAAAAGGTCATGAAGAATAAGGTTTCAAGGGAAAAAGAGGGGGGCCATTTTGTCATGCTTAATTCACAAAATGGTCAACACTATGACAGTCATAATATGTGATCCTAACTACTAGATATATTTTATACACTTATACTCATCAATTGCAATCATTTATTGCTTTCCTAGACTTAATTCTTCACATTTGGTAGTCATTGTTCATCTTAGGTGTTCGACCGAGATTTCATGGTGGCATATGAGTCTAAATATCTTGATTCACTATAGAATCCTTGATCCTACATAGTTTCTCATGTGTAATTCTCTTGCCACATTTCTCATTCCATTATAAACTATGCCTATTATCATTTAGACACGTAACCTCATCTCGTCCATCTAGAACCTTATTGAATTTGCTCCATCAATCTCATCTAGAGTCTTTTTGCTATGCCCTTCAATGTTGGATAATGATCATTGATCTAGGGTCCTGAGATTATGAAATTTGGTAGCATTAAACTCAATCTAATCTCTTTGACCTTTGACTCTCACTCGCACCATTGATTTGATTGGTATGATTGAATGCATATCACTAATTTTGCCTGGACCTACTAACTTTATTAGGTTATCCTCACACCATTAGATCTAGATGTATATTCGAACAACAACCATTAGATCTACCTGTATTTAAACTTAAATATCTACTTTTTGAGACTTTATTTTGATGTTCATATGCCCATCATTGATGTTTACACAACTATCATTGACGTTCACATGCTTATCACAATTTGAACCCCAATGGTTAGTTGTTGAGACTTGATTTTGATGTCTGTACGATCGTCATTATTTGCTTGTTCAACTTTAAAGATTTATATCTCAAGATAGAGAGCTCATTAAGATGCCATATTTGTAGATGATGTTCTTAGCACTAAGGGCATTGATCACATGTGATCTTTTGGCCACGTGAGGCTTTTTGAACACATTTATGATATGCACAAATGAGCTAACCCATCTATTTATGCATGACATCCTGTGAAAGTCTAGTCTAGTTAGAGTTGTGTCATGAGATTTTGCTTAATCTTATATAGCTCCAATAAGTTCTTAAGGCATATGAAAACTTCACCCATGACTCTAAACTGCTCAGACATCATGACAACCTTCTACTTACATATAAGACCCCAAAATGATCCCTAAGTGACTCATATTGACATAAGACTTAATTAATATATGACTAAGGCTAAAATGGCATTAAATTACATCAAATGAACTACAAAACACCTTATGACACTATGTTAGATCCCTATATAAGTTTTTAACTATAGGGGGGTTAACCCATTTTGACTTATGGTCAAAATGGTCAACACTTGACTTGAGGTATATTATACATATGATGAGATATTAAAATGGTCATATCAATGAATTTAACCACCAATACACTAGAGATTTCCTTAAGTTCAAAACCAGGGTTTATAGTCAATCATGCTAAATTGACCTTAGTAGGCTTCTTTTTATGTTTACTTATTTATCAATGGTATAATTCTCATGTAAAAATATTGAATCATACTAATTACCTTAACAAGGCTTCTCAATCCTTAAGATACCCTTAAACATATAATATTTCTTCAATTTTCATGTATAGACTTATGCATGACCTTTTAGGCCTGTTAGGTCTAATTAGACCTCTTGAATGGGATAATGCCATTAATTGCCTTATGAGTTATTTTGGAATTGTAGGTGAGTGTTTTAAATGATTCATAATACTTCTCATACTTATATGTCTTATCTCTAAGGCTCCCAAGTTCATTTTGTTATACCATATACCTTTTGACTAATACTACCTAGAAACATGCATGCAAATGATGGGTTGGGTCTCTTAAATGTTAAACTTTGAAAATGAGGTCTCTTGGTGACATTATCAATTATAAACATTATATCCATATAAATTAAACTTTTAAAAAGTTCTTAACATTCATTCCAACCCATATAACTAATGCCCTTTTCACTTAGGTGCATGACAGGTCTTGCTGTAGGTTTCATTGGATGAGTTCGTTTAGGGTTCCATCAATTGATGGTGGAAGCAAGTGGAGATATGGAAAATTAATTTATATAATTTACCTAAACTTTAATTATATTTAGGTCTCATAAAAAAACTTTGATATTTCACTGATTCTGAAACCTCCCTTGAAACTCACACAATCATCTCTTTTTCTCTTGTATAGTCCACCTTGTGAAGTTGGTGACAAGGATAGTAGGTGATTAACTAAGTTTTTACCTTTATTGACAATACATATTATCAATGTAAAAAGTTTTTATATCTTATTTATAATTTACATAATCCCTAGTCTTCAAAACCAAAATATAAAGTTCATTCTCTTCATCCTATTTGTGTCAAGATTGCCCTTGGTTGTAGCTGTGTACTTGATTTTATTTTAACTACAATATAAAGTAGTATTTATATGCCTATTATTTAACACTTTGATGATAAATACAAAAATTTGGGATTTATATTCATGCTCTCCCTGATCTTTGTAACCTATTAGGTTCTTCATTCACTTCATAAACTAGTCTTTTCTCTATTCTAACCTGTAAACTGTACACAACCATATTTGACATGCATGGTCATGATATTATTTACCACTTAAGGAGATTTATAGGAGTGATTTTAAATTTATTATATATTCTCAAAATGTTAATACACCTTATATTATGTGTCTTAGGTTTTTTATCAGATGATACAACTTCAAAACATCAACAATGCCTACTTAGGTTTACAGACCATGAAGTAAACTACATAAGATGGTCTTGATTAAAGTCTTAGATTTGGTAGGAAATATAAATATTTTTGAATACATATGAGGGATATAAATAAGGATTGGGGACATTAAGATGAGCCATCAAACATCACTTACACACTTTAGATTCTCTTAGAGACCTCCAAAACTTGAAGTGTAAAGCTATAACTTGTCTCTCATAGATATTGCTCTTAATACTTGAATGTTCATACATGTGAAACTAATGGATAAAGATGTGATATGGTTATATATACACATATAAATATTTAACAATTCTCATCTTGTTCCAATGAGCTCAAAATTGTCTAAATCTTGTGTAAAACTGAGCCTTGGGGTTTTGTAAGGATTTAAGATTGCCGAGTGGTCTTAATGATTGTTAAAAAGGAGGGGGAACCAATATTAGAATCAATTCCACAAATATAAATTAAATTAAACACCCTTACTCTTCCTACAATCTTAGGTCATCACTCTCTCTCCTTTGTTAGTACCAAGTACATGAAGTTGACCATTGTTAGTCTACCAAGAAGCTGATGGTGGTTCTAAAGAAAAATTTGGATTTTTAGGACCTATAAAAGATTTTTATCCATGGAAGTGACTTGAGGAAGGTGAAGAGACACTTTTAAAATGTTTTCACTTGAATATAGATCCTTCAAATCCATATAAATTCCCAAAACTATCTTCTTAAGAGTGATTCTCCCTTTTGGATGTTGAACTTGAAAAACTAATATGATCTAACATTCCTAACATGTATACACTTTAGATAACTCCTTAATAAGCTTTTAAAAGTTTATTTATGCAAACATTTCATCTCTTTAGCTTTGACATACATTGGACTTGGCTATATGCACTTTTCTCTTGCATGACACTTTACCTTAAACTTCACAAAATAACCTTAACTTCTCCAAACAAGTATAAAATGTTCATGCAAGGTGTTCAAATGGTAGAATGACTTGACTAAGCACTTATGGTCCTTTTATACCTTGTGGATCAGCTTTCCTCATACCATTTGATGGATAGACTAACACAAGACAAACATAAGTCATTACCTTAAATTTGTTAAAACAACCTTAAACTATGCTAATAAGACTTCAAAAGACTATTTGAAGACCTCATAAGGAATATAATGGTTATGAAGAAGGTTATAAAACATGACAAGTCAAGTTTTTTATGAACTTGGTTTATGGTAGCCAAAATTTGGCTAACATCTTTGGCGACCTCCTGGGGATGCTTGCTTGTTAAACAAATTAGACTAGTTGCCTTATCCATCCATTAGGCTTGGAGTCCCTTCTCATTCAAACTCAAACTTGAAATAGGACCTTGACCAAGACAATATATATGAATTGACCTCCATACACACACAAGACAAGAATAACACACAAAGAAAAAGAAACTATATTAAACAACACACACTTGTACCAAGGCACTTAGGGAAAAAAAACACAAAAGGTATACTATACACAACTAACATCACCATATCTTATTCCTCCAAGATCAAATAGAAATATCTTCAAGTCACCATAATCCCATGAAATTATATTGTCACATGTTGAATGGATTTTAGTCAAATACTACTCATGGAGTGAGAGTTTCCACTTGCATTTGGAGATGTTGGCATGCTCATGGTTTCAATGACTAGGCATCAGACCTTCTTGATTAATTCCATTGTTCATGAATTGACTATGTGAGTCAAGTACCATATCGTACTCATTAAAAATTTGGCTGCTTGGCACAAACAATATCATTTTTTCCTCATCAAAAGGTTTCTCCTTGTAGACACCTAAAATTGGCCACTGAGAACCTCCAACCAGACTTTTGACCAATTTCTACCAAAGTACACAATTTGGCTTAAAAACACTAAAATGCATTAAAAGAGTTAAATTATTATATTTAAGTGCTGATTTTTGCTAGGGTATCATTAAATTGGGTAATGTAATTTATAAAGTAGTTAAATTTGATCAGATCATTTTGAGTTAGAATGACATTTTCGCACTTGAGTGCTCTGCATTGCTCTTTTCTACCAAATTTATTGCATGAGACATGTGCCTTTGTTATTTTTCATTAGAAACATCCAAAATGGGAATATGGTTCCAAAACATCTAACACTGAATTTCAATTCTAATCCAATCAAATTTTGAGCTAATAACAAGACATTTTGACCAATTTGATTAATTTATGCACCAAAGGCCAAAATTTGCATCAAAATTACCTAATCATGTTTAAAAGCTAATTAATTAAAATAATGATCCTAATTAATAATTCCATAGAGATTTTTGAATATTTATTTTTCAAAATGAATATTGAATATCTGTATTGTTAAATGACATCATTTCTATGGGGTGGCATCCATAAGCTATAAATGCATAAAATATCAAGATTAAGCCACCCCATGCCTCATCAAGACCCTCCATGCCTCTTAAATGCCCCTCTATCCAAAATATATATGGGGAATATTTATAAATTTAATTACGTAATTATATTTATTCATTGCCACACATCTCAATCTTGAGATGGACAGTCATGGTTAATCCTGAACCATTTTGAAAATCTATAAATAGAAGATCCATGAACATCATTTTTAAGCTATCTTGGTGCAAAGTCATAATGATAAATTGATTCTAAAATCCATTGAAATTAGTGTTGTAATTCTAAGTTATTCAACCAATCTAAAGCCACAAGCCACATGGTGTCAAAGGGAGGTGGAGGATAGCCAAGCTCCATTGTAATAGACTTTTGAAGCACAAAACTGAGCAAGCCACTTTAAAAAGATATTTGGAGCATCCAAGGAGGTGAAATATTTCTTTGTCTTTGACTTCTAGTTGTGTTTCTTATTTGGTTTTGTTAATATGCTCTCCTCTTGAGATAGGCTTAGGGTTTTCGCTTAGTGTGTTCTTTGTTTGTATCTAATTTCATTCACTAACACCATATTAATCTCCCCCTATTACAATTTTATGTTCACAAATAGCATGCTCGGTGAGACCTAGCCTCAAATATTTGGTGAAATTACACCTATGAGAAACATACTAACCATTATCATGTAGAATCATAGATTGTGGATGTAAACAAGGTAAAAATTTAAGCAAAAATCCATTTTTTGGTAAGTTATGGTTTTGCTTTCAGGACTGTGTAACCCGGCTCGACTGTGTGACCCAACTTGTCTCGAATCTACTCCAACTTGACCCCAAATCACCTTGAATCACCCCAACTCAACCCAAACTCACCTTAACTTGACCCCAACTTGCTTATGTAACCCAACTCACCTGTGTAACCCAACTCAATTGTGTGAAACATGAGAGCTAATTTTTAAATGTCCTTGTCTCATCCTCTAAAGTGCTTCAAATTAGGTAGTTGTAATCTTGTTTTTGTAGGGTCAAAGCAACATTTTAGTACCATTTTACTTATTTAGACTAGATATACATTTCATTTTGGGCATTTAAAATGAATTAGTCTAATCAAACACTTTAAGTTGGGCTTAAAACAAATATGCTAAAGCATACACATTTAGACTTTTGGGTTTAAAATAAACATGGTTATGTTTTGTTTATGTTTATCAAAAAAATTTCAAAATTTTCAAGTTGCCTATTAACATAATCCAAACATTTCAATTGGTGTCTAAACAATTAACCTAATCAAATCCTAACATGTTGTCAATCTTGTTCAAAATATTTATTTGGGGTCTAAAAATAACATAGTTTATTTTTATGCCATGGCCATTTATCAAGACTTTACAAGTTCAATCAAATGCCAAAGGGGCCAAAATTCACAACACATTTCATTCGGTGTCTTAAAATGAACATAACATCATGTAGTTTCATTGCTTTTTCAAACATTCATTTATCATGCCTTGTTTATTTATTTCTTACTTTTGTGAGAAGAGTTGTGTGTGTATGCTCTCCCATCCATCCCCTTTAGGGAACTTTTGGGATAAAAAGTGCCAACTTCTTTTTGGGTGCTTTGTAATTATTTCTATTTTCACATCTTAAAGATAAAGGGCTAGTAATGAATCTAATCAAACACTTTTAAATTGGTGTAAGGAAATTAACCTCACTTCAATTATTTGCAATCTTGCTTGTTGATTATGTGTTTTAGTGAAAAGAGACATGTGTGTATACTCTCCTATCTATCCCCTTTAGAGAACAATTGGGATCAAAAGTGCCATTTCATCACACTTTGAGCCTATTCGAAGGCATAGGAAGATTGTCATTTAAAGTAATCCACAAAAAATTGCAATAATATTGGGTGATCTTGAGGTGGCCATAAAGTCTTTTTATTGTGTTATTTATTTCATGCATCTTGGCTTGTAAGGGGGACTGCATTACCTCCCACGAGTTATTTAGGGAAGCTTTGTCCTGAGGCTTCATTTCCTAGCATCATATTCAACCTCTTTCCATGAGGGGGTATATAAATTGGGATCTCCTCATTGGGATGATGGTTTGAATGATTAAACCATCTCCATTAGTAAAGGCTAAGCCCAAGAAGTTTGAACATGTTGGACATCGCACTACACTGAACAAGCGATGGATGTAGTGGTTGTAACAAGGGCAAGACCTTTTTATAACAAGCCATATGATGTGGACCCAAATGATGTGTGATTATTTTGTATGCTAACATGAAATTTATATGCATTTGATCCATCTAGAAAAATTTAAAAAATAATTAGTTTAGTTAACCCCATTTTGACATACCTTGTCAATTTATGATTTAAGATGATTAGTTAGTTGGTTTTTCTTTGTCTTAGATTACTTGGTCTTGTTTGAGAGTCAAAAATTGGTGTTAAAAAAATGACATAACTAAACTCATTGTCCCCAAATTTCTTTAAAAAATGGAGGCATTATGCTGCCCAAGTGAAAACATCTTTTTCCTTGTTCAAATTCATCATCATAAACTTTGTGTCATATCTTCCAATTTGGCACAGTTATGTTGCCCATTTAAGTCTAGACCTTTTACCACATTTTTTAAGTCCCTCATTGATATTTTAAATTCAAAATTGGACTCTTCCAAGTTTTAAAGGTTGATGTGTTAAATTGGGTCCATCACTTTGCACTTGAATTGTTTTAACTTGAGTTCAATTCCCAATTTGAATTGAGGGCCATTTTTTTAGATTCAAAATCATTATCATCATTTGCTAAGACTCAAGTCATCTCACATGTTTACTAACTCTTTAAGTCCTAGACTTTGACTAGCCACCCTATTTTTCCATTTATCCATTTGATAACACCCTCATTCCTTAGAGAATTTGTCCAACTTTGTGTATAAGAATCATTTGATTTGAAGAGGGTAGTGTTACGCTGCCAAAATTATGTTGGAACAATTTTGCCTTAGAGTTTTTGAAACAAGCATTTGCCACATCTTTTGATTAGTTTAGTATTATTACGCTACTCAAATTATTTTGAGACTTGTTTCATAAACCTCTCTACATAGAATCTTAGTCAGTCCAAGTTTCAACCATTTTGAGTTTTCGTTGAGAATCTTTGTCTAGCATGCTTACATCATTCACGTTTGTTTAGCTTATTCCTAAATAACCTATATTTGTGACATTATATAGGATAAAATAAACTATCTCTAAGTGCCTTTTATTTCATACCTCGTACTTATCAATCAATTTTTTATGACCAAGAGTTAAATGCTTAGTGTTTGTTAGAAGTGTTGTAAATCTGTTAGATTAAATATCTCACTTTTAAAAGTCTATATTTTTACACCATTTGGACAAAAGTCTTAGCACACACACTTTATTTGAGCCTAGATTTTGACATTGTGTTTGGCCAAAATACCTAGCAACATTTATTTTTCCTAGATTAGACTAATTTGAAACACTTTGACCTAGAATTTGGCATTTTGATTTACGATATTCTTACTTGAACTTTTTATGTGAGATGTGTAACATTTGACACTTGACATTATCTTGTTTTTTCACAAGTCATTGTATCAACCTTTTTAGATATACTTACCCATCCTTTTAACCAAGTTATTCCTAATTTGAACATCTTTTTAGACATCTCATTTTTTAAGTTTGTAGAACTCTATTTTATTTTGTCCACAAAACATTCACTATGGATCCAAACACTCATAGTGGCCTCATGTACACTCCATGAGTTAGTAATGTGGTTGCACAAGAAGAAATGGTTTAAGATCCTTATGCAGATAATGTTTCTTATGAGACAGATGCCTATCCATCTTATAACTCTCAAATAGGGGCACAAACCCAAGACCCTTTGGATAATTACTTGGTTAACACACCTCCTTACTCAAATCATGATCAAGCACAATCAGAGCAATACCTAGCGATGATACCTACTATTGAAGAACATTTACCTCAACAACCATACTATGTTACTATACCATTCATGTATGATCCTTATCTATTTGAGCATCACTTATTAGAGAACATAGATGAGATTTTGGTTAGAGCCATAGAGGTAAGGGCCAAGTTTTTGGTAGACTTTCCCTATGAGAATTTACCAAGTCTAATAAGAATGCCTCATAACATACTATAAAATCAATAGGATTATTCTAACAATCCTTTATCTCTAGTCCAAATGACATATTAAGACATTAGTATGATTGTCAAAGGCAAGTAACCCATGGAAGATCACTTTTTACAATTGTAGATAACATACCAAACCTACTTGAACCTAGCATGCTATTTCAATTAAATGACCATGTCAAATAGGCCTCTCGTAGATTTAGTTCCCTCAACTAAAGTGTTAATAGAGTTGACTGGTCAAGATAATCAAGGTGTAGATCCATTCATGTAGAACACTTCTATCTAAGTATCTTCTACTTCTACGTAGAACAGTGGCCAAAATGTAGTGGACAATGTGCAAGCAACATCGAATCCAAACCAAAGTGGTGTAAGTATGTATAAAACTAGTACACAAGTAGGTTTACCTTTAATTAAAACCATGATTAGTTCTCAAAATTAGGGAATAATATTTTCTATGTCCCAACCTTAACCAACTACTATCGCTAATCCTTAAGCATCTGCTTCTTCAAGCACTCAACCAACATTATTAGGTAGCCAACCAGTGACTGATGTCATACCTCAACAAAAAAATGTGATGAATCCTACTCCCCCCCAATAAGCAATAAGTAATATTCCATAATACCAGGCACAATCCAACATACCAATGCAACAAATGTTGAATATGTTGCCACTGTAATAGGGGGCAACCGATATTACACCTTGCCAAGTAGTAGGGAACATACCTTTTTGCTCACAAACCAATGTGCCACTTTAAATCCAAATGATGTATAGTCAACAACGTATGACTATTGGTCAACAAATTTTGAATCTCTAACATGCACCCTCTTCCTAACTAGGATTCATGCAATAAATAAGTTCTAATGTTCTGTAAGAACTGATTAATCAACCTTTTCCTTTTGTGTAGAATGTGCCACTAGTTTAAAGATAGAGTCTTAGTTCATAAGTAACCCCTCAACAACAAGGTTTGATTAGTAAAAATCATGTCCCTCTTCAACCTCAACAAACATAATATAGTTACATCCCTCTATCTTAACTTTAAAATCTTGAAAAGCAAGCCTACATATGAAACCCTAACCAAACTATTGCACAATCATAAATACAATTCCAATAATCAAACCCTAATCCATGCATGCATATTCCTAGTCTATTTCTCAACCAAACAAACATACCCTAATAAATACCTCCATAATACCCTATTCAAATTACTCCACTTGTGATCGCTCAACCATTTACCCAGGCTAATATTTTACCTCAAGCCAATATTCTCTCTAGTTTCCTATCTAAAGAATTGCAACAGATGAAGGATGTGATTACTGCCATCCAAGATGGGAAATAGACTAAAAATTTTATGTTGGATGATGTGTGTTATTATCCATTCAACATGAAGTACTTGTAGATACCATTTCATCCAAGATATGAACCACCAAAATCTAACAAATACAAAGGGAAAGGTGACCCCAAAGCTCATTTGACTAAGTTCTTTGTTACATACCACCAGTGGCATATAGTGACATATACCTTTTATTTTTATTCCTAGGAAGTCTAGTAAAACAAACCTTTGAATGGTTTTTAAAGTTACCCAATAATTTAGTATTCAATTTTGATGATCTTTTAGATAAGTTTGTACAACACTTTTCATATAATCTCGAACATGATATTTATTTGGTTGACTTGATGCAAGCCAAGTAAAAGGCTGATGAGAGTTTTATAAGTTATTTATAGTGATGGAGATCCCTTGTAAGCTAATTTACCCATAGTTTACAAGATAAATAATTATCTATAGTATTTACCAAAAATTTGAGCAATGAGATATCCTATCATTTGGAATTATAGTGTGCACATACCTTGAAGGAGATCATTGACAAAGGTTTATTGATCGAATGAGCCCTTATTAACAAAGGGATCATCAAGCTCACCTTGTCTAATTATAATCAAGGTAAAAGTCTAGGAAATGGCCAAAACCAACATCCAGTCCAAGTGCAAGTGTCACAACTAGTAAAGGCCAATAATAATGATAAACCAGGGTAATTCAATTGTAACAAAAATGTTGTTGGAAATAGAGTAATCGAGTCACGTCATGTCTAAATGGTGAAAACACCATTTACTCAACCCATGTCACATATACAAATTATTCCTAACCCACAACCATTTCAGCCAACACAACAAGCACAACAACCTAGGCTAGCATAACAAATGTAGCCACCTTTGCCACTACAAGTAACTCCTCCAAGAAGAAAAATGCTTACTGATCATATTTTTAGTGACCTTAGAGAGCCTATTAAATCTATGTTTCACAAGCTTGATGTCACTAATATAATTAGTTGGCCTATACCAAAACATTATCCTCAAGGCATTCCTTATCCTGATTAGTACCATGAAAATGAATTCTGTGAATATCATCAGGTCAATGAAAATAATTTATGAGGATGTGTGAAAATTAAACATTTGATTCATAATATGTTGGATAATGGGGAGATGACATTGGATAATGGTGCTTTCACTTCCAATTAGACCCTTGTAATCTATCAAAATCCTTTTCCCCAACATAACAACCAACAACAACAACAATAACAACAAAAATAGAACTAGCTAGTGCAACAACAAAACCAATAATATCAAAATCAAAGGCCAAACCAATAGAACTAGTAGAACCAATAGCAGAACTAACAATTCCAAAATAATGGATAGAACTAGGGTTAGAATGGTAATAACCAATAGACCTACCATTTAGTTTCATATGACTACAATAGATTTGTAGGTCATATTGCAGGAGGTCACGTTAATACCATTTCCATTAATCCTAGACCCAATTCTAATCAGATGAGACCATTGCCAACCATACCAAACCAATCCAATCCAATCCAATCCAATCACTTGGGCAATACTTCCTTGACCTGGGAGTGCACATAGGTGAACCAATAAATAAGGATTCTTGCTTTTGGACATTATACTGATAACTCATCCTTGCCCTATGACCATGCATAGGTGCACTGACAACCAAGACTTATCCTATTTGAACCCACACCATCACCATACTTTTTTAGCAATCATGGTCTTGTATTGAATCCTAATTGTGCAATCACAACTTAGAGGTTGAAGATTACCATACTAGGCCCAAAGCCATCTACCACTTTACCCATCACCCAACTAGCTGTTTAGCCTCAGAATCAACCATTTAACACTAACCAAGAGATTTTTTTTGACATTGTGGAACAATTGCAAAATATGGCCACACAAATCTCCATTTTAGATTTGTTGCATACGTCAACAATCCATAAAAGCATTTTGAATGACTTTCTGAGCCAATCCACTATTTCAAGTGATATGTCCCCTGATAAATGCCAAGCTTTGGTTGGACACCTAGCTCTAGCCCAAAAAGTCACTTTAAATGAAATCAATATGTCAACCCTTGGCTCATTGCATAATAACCCATTATATATTAAAGTTTGCATAAAGTGACATAAAGTGAAACATGTCCTTATAGACAATGGATCAGGTCTAAATATAATGTCTCTTAAGCTCATCAAGCTTCTCTAGTATATAATGGTAAATCTTCAAACAATGATAATAACCATCAAAGCCTATGATAATGAGGAAAGAGAATCACAGGGTACTATTTGTTTACCAGTTATCCTTAGGCCTTTAACCCATGATACACTTTGCCATGTGCTCGATCTTGATTTGTCATATAATATGCTTTTGGGAAGACCTTGGTTACATAGAATTCATGGAGTCTCATTGACGTTGCACCAATGTATCAAGTTCTCCCATTTAGAGATATAAGTTTGTATATCAAGAGATTTGGATCCATACGAGCATTGCAAGCACCTAAGGATGAGTTCAAGAGTTTTAACTATCATTTTGGCATGAATCTAGTGGTAAAGAAAGATAAGGTAAAAGCAATACTGCTTGATCCATTATAGGAAAATTGTATTGATCCTAATACCCTTGATTCCCTTACCCATATGCCACCTCCTGAAATATCTAATCATTTTACTATCTTGCTTAATGGCCCACAAGAGTATGTGACCCATGTGACCCATGATACCTTTCATATTCTGAACCTTCCATAGAATCCAAAGTCCTTTGGAAAACCTAAAGCTAAGCCACTTTATCTAAAATGGCAACAAAAGAGTAAAAGTAAAGGAGCTGTCACATTTGTACCAACATCTAGCCTATAATAGGACCCTCTTGAGGGAAATGAATCATGGTTACATAATGACAACCAAGCTGATTGTTATGAGAATCTAAAGTATCTTATTACCAATAGGATCATGTAGAATCAAGACTATGAAGGAGGAGGCCTCATACCTAATCAATAGGGAACACTTGAGCCAATTTCCACGACCAAATATAAAGGACCCTATAGACTTGGATTTAAACTACCCGGGGGTGACTCTATATACCTTACTTGTGTTCTATTGCCATCGAATAGTGATGAGGATGTCAATAATAAAGTAGATTTTTATCATAAATTTTTTTATGACCTAACTAAAACCAACTTGTTTAACACCCATTCTATTTGTACCCTTAGCCTAGTCATTCATCAAAACTCACTACCATTATATTATCCCCAACTGATAGACTGGGACTAACAAGAATATAATATATCGATTGATGCATTTCAAAATGATGAGGCTTTCTATGATTTTCTTGGCCTTTGAGACAATGTTCCATTGGGGGACCATAAATCAAGGTTCTCAATCAAGTTGGATCCTATAACATATTTTGGAGAGCAGGTGAACACCCATAGCCAAAAGAAAATAATTAAAACATTGAGGTCCCAAAGTGAAAACCTCTTTGAGGAACTTTTTGAATAGGGTAAAAGTAAAGAAAAATGCGAATATAATGATGAAAATTTGTTTCAAGCACTATTAAATGGGAGTGTTCAACCTTCTTCAACTATATCTTAGGAGACCACCAATAACAAAATTGTCTGAGTCTGAGTTCAATTTTGAAGAATAATAAGATTTTGATAGAATCATATAGGAGTTTCCAATAGTTTTTTTACATGGCCAAACCTTCCATTAGGGGACTCTAATTCAACATGCCTAGGGGAAATTGAATAGCCAATCCTAGTAGAGGACTCTAATGTTTCTAACTAGTTCAAATCTTTACCCACTATCCTTGAAGATGGTTTAACCCTTCTAGTAGAAGATACGATAGAGGTTAACATTGAGTCCCCAGATGACCTAAAGTGGAATAATCTAGGTGCTTCCCTTACTGAAAAGGAGCGTGAAGGCCTTACAACCCTTTTGAGGGAGTTTGTAGATATTTTTTCATGGACATATTCTAACATGCCAAGTTTTGACCTCGCTTTGGTTCTACACCACCTTGTGGTCAATATCGATGCCAAACCAATAAAACAAATGTTGTGTAAGATGAATCGTTGCATTACTGTATTGGTAAATAAAGAGTTGGAAAAACTCTTAGAAATAAGATGTATTCAATCTAGTGACTACATAGAGTGGATATCCAATATTGTACCAATTAGAAAAAAGATAGAAAGAATTATAATTTTTACTAATTTTTATGATATAAATAAAGATTAGCCTAAGGATGACTTTCCATTACCAAAAATTGACATGATTGTCGATTCCACGTCGGGTTATGAAATGCTTTCATTAATAGATGACTTTTTAAGATACAACCAAATCAGAATAACATCAAAATACCAACATAAAACAAAATTCACCACTCCATGGGGAAAATTCTATTATCAAGTTATGTTGTTTGGTCTTAAGAATGTAGGGGCCACCTACCAAAGAGCCATGAAAATCATATTTCATGATATGATGCATGATATTTTTGAAGACTATATTGATGACATTTTTTGTAAATCAAAGACCAAGACTCATCACCCAATAGTGATACATAGAATATTTGAAAGATTACATGAGTACAAAGTCAGAATTAATCCTAAAAAGTGTATCTTTGGAGTCATATCAGGCAAATTTATAGGATTCATTATGTCTCATTGAGGCATTTAAGTTGATCTGACCAAAGTCCACGCTATAACATAGATGAAACTATTGAATACTTTGAAGTAGCTATGTAGTTTCTAGGGAAACATCTAGTATATTTGATGCTTCATATCACAATTGGCTGACAAATGTCATCCTTTTATGCATATTTTAAATAAGGGAGTCACATTTCACTAGGATGATCACTTCCAGACAAATTTTTAGCAATTAAAAGACTATCTAGTGAATCCACCTATTTTATTGCCTCCTATGTTGAGAAAGCCATTCTTGTTGCATCTATCAGCTACTGAAAATGCCCTGGGGCACTTTTGGCTTAGCAAGATGACAATGGAAAAGAGCATGCCATATACTATTTAAGTCATACATTAGTCATGCATAAACATAATTATACACCCATATAAAAACCCTATTTAGCCATGGTTTTTATAGCTCATAAACTATGCCATTACATGTTAAATAATAAGACCATTGTTATTTCAAAAGTAGATCCACTTAAGTATCTACTATCTAAAATAGCTTTACAAGGCTGCATGGCCAAATAAATCATACTTCTAAGTGAGTTTGACATTGAATACGCCAATCAAGAAGCTATTAAGGGACAAGTTCTTACAGATCAACTTATTGAAGTACCCCTTGCTGATATAGAGCCACTCACATTCTAATTTCTTGATGAATCCATAATGACCATCATTGATACACCTCTTGAGGATTAGCATTGGAAGATACATTTTGATGGATCATTCACAACACATGTATTGGGGGCAGGCCTTTTATTTATTACACCCTAGGGTGATCTAATCCCTAAATCATTCAAGATCAATTTTCCTTATACCAATAACATGGATAAATATGAAGCACTTGTTGCAAGGCTTGGCCAAGTGATCCAATGGAACATATCTCATCTCAAGGTTTATGGTGATTCTCAATTAATCATTAATCAAGTTACAGACCATTTTCAAACCAAAGATGACAAGTTGGTTCCATATAAGGCCATGGTCAATACTCTCAAATGACAGATTTCCAACATTTAGTTTGACTATTTACCAAGGGCAAGTAATAGAACCTTAGATGTTATGGCCACTATTGGATCTTTGATTTGAAAAATAGAGACAGCTAAAGAGTATCTATTCCTTATCAAGAACTTGCTAGCACCATCTCATGAACCTTCAACTATCATGATGATTTTTTATATTATTAGTCCTAATTCTACCTGGTACTCAGACCTTATAACTACCTCCATGACCAAGTTTTATCACCTGACCTATCTAAAAAATAATCCAAATCCTTCATCCACCAAATCAATCATTATACCTTACTTGGATCAACCCTTTACCATTGTAGTTTTGATGGAACTTTGCTTCATTATTTAAATTTGATAGAATCTACACTACCATTACGATAAGTTTATAAAGGCATATGTGGAGCCCACATTAGCAGGGCCATCTTATCCAAGAATCTCTTGCATAATTTTTATTATTAGCCCATGATGGATGTAGATGTAGTTACATATGTAAAGAAGTGTGACAAATGTCAAAGACATGCCAATTTGATTGATTCCCCAACCAAGACTCTGAAACTAATGCTTAAACCATGTCCATTTACTACATGGGGCCTTGACCTCATTGGGAAGATCAGTCCCACCTCATCTGATGGCCATAAACATATCCTTACCGCCATTGAATATTTCACTAAGTGGTTTGAAGCTATACCCCTCACTTGCATGACTGGAAAGAAAATTTCCAAGTTCATCTTTAACCATCTCATTTGCCGCTATGGTATCCCCTTTGATATTATATTTGATAATGGAGGATCATTCAAGAATAAGGATTGTTTACCATTTTGGTCTTATAGGGCAAAAATTAGTCTCCTTCTTCCTTTGCTGTTCTGAGTCATCAGTCGTAAATTTGGTTTGCACAAGCCTTTTGGCAAAGAGATGGACCAGTTCAAATAATGCAAGGCTTTTACAAAGCTCTAAAGATAAAGTGCTTGAAGGGATTTATTTAGACATTTTATTCAAATAAATTCACAAGGAAAGAGACCAAAATTTGAAGGCACATTTCCTAAAAAATTGGAAAAAGTGGTTCAACGTCAGGGTTCAATGATATGAACTACATAGACTGACCAATAGTCACATGATCTTTCTGGGGCTTTGAACTCATAAATATTGAAATATTGAACCATTGAAACATTATAGGTTCAAGTGGTAGGTTTAAGTGGAAGGTTCAAATAGTAGGTTCAATGATACATTAAATTCACAAGGGAATTGAGTGAACATGACTCCTTGCAAAACATAGAGTGTTGAACTATTGAACTGTTGAACCATTGAACTCTGAAAAAGGATTTAGGTTCAATCAAAGGGTTCAAATTCATAATTGAAAAACCTGAAATGGCCTAAGTATTTTGCAAAAAGGGCAACCAAATTTGTTTGGAGGGCACTTTGGTTGGGAAGGACCAAATCAAAAGTTATGAAGGGGCATTTCAAGACACAAAGGGCCCTCACAGAAGGCAATGAGTAGATTCATCAAAGAGCAAAGGGCAAAGGATTCCTTTAGATTTTTTATTTGAAGGAAATCCATGGCAAACAAAGGCAAAAAATTCCTTTAGAAAATACAAGGTAAAGGACCAAATCAAAAAAATCCAAAGGCACATTCCTTCAAACATGTTGTTCAAAGGAATTCAAGAAGAAAAAAGGCTGAGACTCCAAAGAAAAAACTAAGGCATGAAAAAAGATTTCCTTTAGACAAAATGTTAGACAAAATGTCTAAAGGAATTACTTTGGACATTTTGTCTAAAGGAATTAAGAAGAACAAGGCAACCCAAAGGAATCTGAAGGGCAAGTGCCCTTACGGGGGACTCTCAACTGCCAAAAAGGGGTGATGGGCCCAAAGATGTCAAATTCAAGGTAGCAAACTAGCCATTGGCTTTAAAATGGTGACAGACCTACGGGTGTCAAATTTATAATGATTAAAAGCTGTTTGGTTTTCAAATAGTGATGGGCTCGCATACATCAATTTTTGACAGGATGCATCGGCCGTTGAGGAGAAGCAAAAGGATTAATGCCTTCAGACAAGCAGTTGAAAGAGCTCAAATCACTGAGAAAGGAGATTGAGGATCCTGAAAAAGATGAGAAGAATAGCTTGAGAGATCAAAATTGCCAGAAAGAGACAAAATATAGCAAGGAAAGAGGGAACAAAACAAAGAATCTAGAACACAACCACACACACATATGACAACATTTGGAATGTTCCAAAACATGCACCCAATCAAACACGAAAACGAATAGATCAACCCAAGTGGCAAAAGATAGCATCGGCAGTAGACAGTCACATAAGTCTTAAATAGGGGCATCTTTGTCATTAAAATAATCAAGTGACTCATGCCTCTATAGTAGTGTTTAATACGTTTTAATAACTAAAGTCAAGCCCTGTGATATCTATAACATGGTTTTGTCAGGACATTTCTAGAAGGACGATATTAGCATGAGCAATTTCCTCTTCCCTAGGCATTTAATGTAGCATGAGTTGCTTATTTTGAAAGGTGCCAAAGTCTTTTCTTTTATGTTATATATTGTAATCTCTCCTTTCGTAAAAGAGATCTCTCAGGTTGTATGGCGAAGCCCTGTAGGATTTTACCTTGAATCAAGACATAGTATTTTTACCTCCATTTGAGTTTGCACTTTTGCATACGTCTATGTCTTTGTCTTGTGTTAATTAATTTTACTTCATGCTTTCACAGAATGATTCTAACATGTCTAGTGTATTGTGAGTTCTTTTGTAGGTCAGCTAGACGTGTCCACAACAGAGTATAGGTGCATGTGACTAGGCTGCCATAGTGTGTCTTAGAACAACTCTGGTAGTTCTTCATCTTTGTATCTCCAAAGGACTCCTAGCTCACTGATGTAGATGAGTTTCTCATATCAAATGAAGTGTATAATCAACTTGTTCTTGGTGGAAAGTGTATGTCAAAACTAAGTAGATCAACCATTTTTTGGTGCATTACCGTATTAGTTTAGGTTCTATTTTCAATAATCCTTCTCGCTTCCCCCCCCATTGTTAGTAGTAGGAAATCTAGGACCATAGAGATGCATCAAAGGGAGCTATCCCTTAACTAGATATTCTCCCCTCAGTTTTGCTAGAACCGCAACAAGAGGGGAGTCTCCATTGTGCCATGTGGAAGATAGAAGCTCAACCTCCTGTCAAGGTTACAATCCATAGTGTCAAAAAGGATGTTGATAAGCTATGTGTTGAATACAAAATCACACAACACTTTTTTATGACACATTACACTCAAGGTAATAGCTAGGCTGAAGCATCGAACAAAACCATTATCAACACATTCTCAAAAAATATTTTCAATGATGTTGGTCATGATTAGCACCTTTAGATATTCCACACCCTTTGGGTATACCATACCAATCACCATACACCCACAAAAGCCACTCCATATTCACTTTTTTATGGTACAAAATCCATCCTTCCCAATGAGGTCGAGTTTCCATCTCTATGCATTTCTTTTAAGCATGTCTTAGATGACAATGACTATCGAGTAGCTTGCTTGAAATAATTAGAGTTACTTGATGAGAAACACGTGGATGTGGTGAACAATCTACAAGCCTATCAGAATGGAATTTGAGGCCACTATAACCAACATGTGAAACATAGAGAATTTAAACTTGATAATCTTCTCCTTAAAGAGAACCAAAGGAATACCATAACTGAAAAGAAGCATAAAGGTAAGTTCAATCCCAATTGGGTTGTTTATTTCATCATTACAGCAAACTTTGGAATAGGAATATATAGGCTTGCCACACCAGATGACCACAAAATTGATGAGTGACTTGGTGTATTGTCTATAAGGACCATTTCAAATTATATCATTTCATCAATCTTCTTTGTAATAATATAGTTTTATCATCCTATCATCTTACCAACCTATCACTTTTCCTATCACATGTCTATTTTACCATACCTTCCCCATCAAATGAGTTCATCTCTCTTTCCCTACCTGAACCTATGACCTTGAAAGTATTCCATTTTGTTCCATCACTGCTTTTAGCAACATGATTCAGATTTAGTTTCAGTAGTTGTTTCACACATTCTAGATAGAAGTAGTATTTTGGAGTAGTAAGATATACATTTGGTAGTTACACCCTTTATTTCTTATTTCATTCTCTTTCATTGTCTTGATCTTAATTATAACTACCTATGGACAAATTAGTCTCAGTGACCTATGCTATTGTATCCTAGTTATAACCACCTATGGGAAAACTAGGGGAAACACTTATTTATTATGGCTTGACCGTACCAGCTAGCCATTTCCTATGTCATACTATGCCATCATATCAATTGTGCCTATTTTATTTGAAGTGGCTGCTATATTAGTTAGATTTCTCCACTATAAGGTAGAACTATAGTGACTTGAGGTCTTACTTTAGAACTATGTAGCTAGTGTTCAATACTTTTTGAGGTCAGCTTAGTCACCCTAAGCCATGCTCTCATCATTTTATGAGCAACCTAAGCCATGCTCTCACCATTTTGCGAGCAACCTAAGCCATGCTCTCATAGTTTTGTGAGAAACCTAAGCAATGCTCTCACTATTTTACAAGCTTGAACCATTTATGTCTTGTGATTTTTGATCGAGTTGAGATACTACAAAAATTTCAAAAATAATTGTAAAATCATTAGAAATACCAAAAACATTAACCACTTCTTTTCCTTAAGGATTTTGGGAACCCTTATTAAATTACAAGCAAATCACTTGTCACTTAGTTTCCCCATCTTTTTTAGCCTTTTCTCCCATGCACTTTACATTTTGTAAGACCATTCCTATTCTTCTATCACATCCATTGTATTTATTTTCATCAGTTATCATTTTCTTGGGAGAATTACATTCAGATCAAAGTTTTTATTGGATATTACATCCATGGAACTACTTAGGCAATGCCCACTTGCCTAGTGCATATGGAAATAACTCAGACACCCCCTTTCTTTTGTTTTATTCCCCCCATCATGTTTGTTTGATAAGTTGTCATCTATTTTCTAGGGGAAATGTTCATCATGTTGCTTTTAATAACATTAGGACTACTACTATTTATTACTTGCTTATTTATTTATTTTTTATGTGCTTGTTTGTTTATAATCAACACTGTTGCCTTGATTCGGTCTATGTGTGTTCATTGGGTGATTCCTTGTGCATTTATACTTGAAACCATCCATATTCATATGTTTACATTATCATCATGGTTTTTATAATTGGTGAATTATTTTCTATTGAGTATTGGATCTTGGGAGTTAGTCCCTATGTATATTTGGCCTAGTCCTCATGGTGTTCTATCATGATGCTTACCATCAAATGTTACAACAAAAATTAGCTTTAAGAATTATAGTCAGCAAGGGTAGTATAAACATTTCCTTAGCACTGACATCTCAATCATATCCCAAAAAGAGTAATTAACCATGAAAGAATTTAAACCTTTGTTAGCTTGGACGAACATCTCCCTACTAGCAAGTTATTCCAATTCATCATTACCCTCTATGTTAAGTTACCATCATCATCAACCAATTAATCATGTTTGCCATAATAAGGGTCCAATGATTATAACTGCCTATGGGAAAATCATTATACACTATCCCACTTGTATTTCTTAATGATTATAACCACCTTTTGACAAATCATTGTGTTCTCACCAAATTTATTTTCCTTTGCCCAAACAAGGGCATGTTGTTATCTTGTTTGTCTATCCTAACTAGGGTATGCCAATCTTCTCAATGATTATAATTGCCTTTGGGCAAATCATTGTGTTATCATACCACATTACCATTATCGATGTACAATGCTTATAACCATATTTGGGCAAACCATTGTACACCATCCCATTTGCATTCTCAATGATTTTGACTACTTTTTCAAACTCATTGCATTTCACCCCATCATCTTCCTTTTTTTAGTCCCCTCATTTTGCTTATTTCTTTTTGAGGGACCATTTACTGACCTACTTGTGCCAACCATTCTCTTAAGGGGAAATCATATAGTTCATCAATTTTCATTGAAGTTGTAAGCATACAAGACCTTTTCATTCTTTGAGAAGACTTTATTGTGTTTATATATTTCAATGCCTTCCCAAAAAAGGGCAAACTGTAGACACCTAAAACTAGCCACCGATAGCCTCTAACCAAGATTTTGACCAATTTTTACCAAAGTGCATAATTTGGCTTAAAAACACTAAAACACATTAAAAGAGTTGATATTAGTATATTCAAGTGATGATTTTTTCTAGGGTATCATTAAATGGGGTAATGTAATTTATAAAGTAGCTAAATTTGATCAGATCATTTTGAGTCAAAATGATATTTTTGTACGTGGGTGCTTTGGATTGCTCTTTTCTACCAAATTTATTACATAAGACACATGTCTTTGTTATTTTTCATTGGAAACATCCTAAATGGGAGTACAGTTACAATGAATCTAACATCGACTTTCAATTCCAATCCAATCAAATTTTGAGCCAATAACATGACATTTTGACCAATTTGATTTATTTGTGCACCAAGGGCTAAAATTTGCATCAAATTTACCTAATCATGTTTAAACAATAATTAATTCAAATCATGATCCTAATTAATAATTTCATGGATCTTTTTGAATATTTATTTTTGGAAATGAATATTAAATATCTGTATTGTCAAATGACATCATTTCTATGGGGTGGCATCCATAAGCCATAAATGCATAAAATATCAAGATTAAGCCACCTCATGCCTCATTAAGACCCTCCATGCCTCTTAAATGCCCCTCTATACCAAATATTTATGGGGAATATTTATAAATTTAATTATATAATTGGATTTATTCATAGCCACACTTCTCAATCTTGAGATGGATGGTCATGGCTAATCCTAAACCATTTTGAAAATATATAAATAAAAGAGCCATGAACATCATTTTTAAGCTATCTTGGTGAAAAGTTATAATGATAAATTGATTTAAAAATCAATTTTGAATAGTGTTATAATGCCAAATTATTCTACTAAGCCAAATACACAAACCATATAGTGCCAAGAGGAGGTGGAGGATAGCCAAGTTACATTGCAACAGACCTTTTAAAGCACAAAGCCGAGCAATCCACTTTAACAAGCTATTTGGAGCATCCAAGGAAGGTGAAATATTTATTTGTCTTTGCATTATAGTTGTGTTTCTTATTTGGTTTTTGTAATATGATCTCCCTTTAAGACAAGTTTAGGGTGTTAGCTTAGTGTGTTCTTTGTTTGGATTTGATTTCAATCACTAACACCATACTAATATCTCCTATTACAATCCTATGTTCAAAAATAGCATGCCTTGTGGGACCTAGCCTCACAAATTTAATCAAATTGCACCTAAAATTAATATAATAACCATTGTCATGCAAGATCTTAAAGTGTGGAGGCAAATAAGGTAAAAATTTGTGCAAAAACCCATTTTTTTGTAAGTCATGGTGTTTCTCTTGGGATTGTGCAACTTGACTCGACTATGTGACCCAACTCACCTTGACTCGAACCTAACTCAACCCCATCTCACCACAAATCACCCTGAATCACCCCAAATCGACCCTAACTCACCCTAACTTGACCCCAACTTGACCCTAACTTGCATGTGTAACCAACTTGCATGTGTAATCCAACTTGATTGTGTGAAACTCGAGAGCTCATTTTTCAAAAGTTTTTGTCTCATCCTCTAACGTGCTTCAAATCAAGTAGTTATAATTTTATTTTTTAGTGTCAAAGCATCATTTGAGCACCATTTTAATTATTTATACTAAATATATACTTCATTTGGGCATTTAAAATGAATTAGTCTAATCAAACACTTTAAATTGGGCTTAAAACATACACACTAAAACATACACATTTAGACTTTTGGGTTTAAAATGAACATAGTTATGTTTTATCTTGTTTTTTTAATCAAAAATCTTTCAAATTTTTTAATTTGGATATTAACATAATCAAAACATTTAAATTAGTGTCTAAGCAATGAACCTAATCAAATCCTAACATGTTGTCAATCTTATTCAAATTGTCTATTTGGGGTCTAAAAAGAACTTAGTTTATTTTTATGCCATGGACATTTATTAAGTTTTTTACAAGTTCAATCAAATTACAAAGGGGCCAAAATTCACAACACATTTCATTTGGTGTCTTAAAATGAACATAACATCATGTAATTTCATTGATTTTTCAAACATTCATTTATCATGCCTTGTTTGTTTATTGCTTATTTTCATGAGAAGAGTTGTGTGCATATGCTCTCCCATATATCCCCTTCAAGGTTATTTTTGGGATCAAAAGTGCCAACTTCCTTGTGGGTGGTTTTCATTTATTTCTATTTTCACCTATTAAAGTTAAGGGGCTAGTAACGAATCTAATCAAACACTTCCAATTTGCTACAAGGAAATTAACCTCACTTCAATTATTTGTAATCTTGCTTGTTGATTGTGTGTTTTAACAAAAAAAGATGTGCATGTATGTTCTTCCATCCATCCCCTTTAGGGAAATTTTGGGATAAAAAATACCATTTCATTACACTTTGAGCCTAGTCTAAAGCATAGAAAGAACATCATTTAAAGCACTCCCCAAAAACTCGCAATAGTATTGGGTAATCTTGAGGTGACCATAAAGTCTTTCTATTGTGTCATTTATTTCATGCATCTTGACTTGTGAGGGGGAATTCATTACCTCCCATGAGTTCTTTAGGGAAGCTTTGATTGGGAGTTTCATCATGCTTCATCTCTCAGCATTGTCTTTAACCCCTCTCCATGGGGGGAGGTATATCAATTGAGATCCCCTCATTGGGATGATGGTTTGAATGGTTAAACCATATCCATTAGTAGAGGCTAATCCCATGATGTTTGATCATGTTGGACATTGCACTACACTAAGCAAGCAATAGATGTAGTGGTTGTAAGAAGGACAAGACCTTTCTACAACAAGCCATATGACGTAGACCCAAATGATGTGCACTTATTTTATATGATGACATGAAATTTATATGTATTTGATCCATCTAGAAATGTTTGAAAAATAATTAGTTTAGTTAACCCCACTTTGCCATACCTTATCAGTTTATGGTTTAAGATGATTAGTTAGTTGGTTTGTATTTATCTTAGATTACTTGGTCTTGTTTAATATTCAAAACTTGGTGTTAATAAAATGACATAACTAAACACATTATCCCCAAATTTATTTGAACAAAGGAGGTGTTACACTGCCCAAGTAAAAACATATTTTTCCTTGTTCAAATTCATCATCATAAAATTTGTGTCATATCTTTCAATTTGGCGTAGTTCTGATTCCCATTTGAGTCTAGACCTTTTGCCATAATTTGTTTAAGTCCCTCATTAACAGTTTAAATTTTAAATTGAACTCTTCTAAATTTTAGAGGTTGATGTGTTAAATTAGGTCCACAACTTTGCACTTGACTTATTTTAACTTTAGTTCAATTCTCAATTTAAATTGAGGGCCTTTTTTTGACTCAAAATCATTATCATCATTTTCTAGGACTCAAGTCATCTCGCATGTTTACTAATTCTTTGAGTCCTAGACTTTGACTACCCACCCTTTTTTCCATTTATCCATTTGATAACACACTCATGCCTTAGCGAATTTGTCTAACTTTGTGTGTAAGAATCATTTGAGTTGAGGAGGGTAGTGTTATGCTTCCAAAATTGTGTTGGAACCATTTGGCCTTAGAGTTTTTGAAACAAGCATTTGACACATATATTGAGTAGTTTAACATTGTTACATTGCTCAAATTATTTTGAGACTTATTTCATAGACCTCTTTGCATAAAATCCTAGTCTATCCAAGTTTCAACCATTTTGAGTTTCCTTTACGAAAGTTTCCTTTAAGAATATTTATCTAGCATGGTTATGCCATTCTCCTTTTTTTAGCTTATTCGTCAAAGGGACCTAGCTTTGTGTCATTATTTGGGAGAAAAGAAATTTTCACCAAGTGCCATTTATTTCATACCTCATTTACGACCAAGAGTTAAATGCCTAGTTTTTGTTATTCAAATCTGTTAGATTAAATAGCTCATCTTTTAAAAGTATAGATTTTGATGTCATTTGGACAAAAGTCCTATCACACACACTTTATTTGAGCCTAGTTTTTGATGCCATGTTTGGCTAAAAGACCTAACAACTTTTGTTTTTCCTAGATTAGACTGATTTGAAACACTTTGACCTAAAATTTGGCATTTTGATTTACAATACTTTTATTTGACCTTTTTGTGTGAGATGTGCAACATTTAACACTTGACGTTAGCTTTTTTTGTCACAAGTCATTGCATCAAACTTTTTGGATATACCTATCCATCTTTTTGACCAAGTTAGACCTAGTTTAAACATCTTGTTAGACATCTCATTTTTAGAGTTTGTATAACTCTATTTTATTTTGTCACAAAAAATTCACTATGGATCCCAACATGTCTTCCTAAACTCATAGTGGACTCATGTACAATATGGTATTTTTTAATGTGGTTTCACAAGAAGAAATGGTTCAAGACCCTTGTGTAGATAATGTTGCTTATGATATGGATACCTATCCATCTTATAATGCTGAAATAGGGGCACAGACCCAAGACCCTTTGGCCCATTACTTGGTAAACATGCATCCTTACTTATAGTAGGATCAAGCACAAACATAGTAGTACCTAGCTATGATACTTACTATTGAAGAACGTTTTCCTCAACAACTATAATATGTTACTGCACTATCCATTTATGATCCTTATCTATTTGAGCATCACTTATTGTAGAACAAAGATGAGATTTTGGTTAGAGCCATAAAGGTAGGGGCCAATTTTTGGTAGATTTACCCCATGAGAATTTACCAAGTCTAGTAAGAATGCCTCATAACATACTATACAATCAACAAGCTTATTATAACAATCCTTTAGCTCTAGTCTAAATGACATATCAAGACCCTAGTATGCTTGTCAAAGGCAAATAACCCATGGAGGATCACTTTATAAATATGCACATAACATACCAAACCTATTTGAACCTAGCGTGCAATTTTAATGAGATGACCATGTCAAATAGGCCTCTCATAGATTTAGTTCCCTCAACTGGAGTGTTAATAAAGTTGACTAATCAAGACAATCAGGGTACAAACCCATTCATGTAGAACACTTTGATCGATAACTTATTTCATATGCCAACTATAAAAGAAGTATATTCTACTTCTATTTAGAACAATGGCCAAAATGTAGTGGATAATGCACAAATAACATCCAATTCAAACCAAAGTGGTGTAAGTACATAAAAAACTAGTACACAAGCAAGTGTAACTTTAATTAACACCATGATTGGTTTTCAAAATTATGGAGTAGGAGTTTCTACATCCCAACCTCAACCTACTACTACTATTAATCCTCAACCAACTGCTTCTTCAAGCATTCAACCAATATGATTAGGTAGCCAACTAGTGACTAATGTCATGCCTCAACAACAAAATGTGACAAATCCTTATCCTCCCTAACAAGTAATGAGTAGTATTCCACAATAGTAGGCAAAATACAACATACCAATGCAATAAATGTTGAATATGTTACCACCTCAATTGGGGGCAACCAATATTCCACCTCACTAAGTAGTATAAAACATACCTTTTTCCTCACAGACCAATGTGCCACTTCAAATCTAAATGATTTATAGTCAAAAAAGTGTTGATATTAGTCAATAAATGTTGAATCTCTGAGATGTAAACATTTCCCAACTAGGATTCATACAACAAAGATGTTCTAATGTTTTACAAGTACTGATCAAGCAACCTTTGCCTTTTGTGTAGAACATGCCACTAGTTCAAAGACAGGGTCTTGGTTTCCAAGTACCCCTCAACAAAAAGGTTTGATTAGTCAAAAACATGTCCCTCTTAAACCTAAATACACATATTATAGTTACATCCCTCCATCCCAACTTCAAAATCCCCCAAAGCAAGCCTACATATCCAACCCCAACCAAAATATTGCATAACTATAAATACAATTCCAACAATCAAACCCTAATCCACTCATGTATATTCTTGGTCTATTTCCCAACTAAACCAACATACCCCAACAAATAACTCCATCATGCCCTAGTCAAAGCACTCCACTTGTGATCGTTCAACCATCTACCCAGGCCAATATTCTCCCTCAAGCCAATATTCCCTCTAGTTTCCTGTCCCAAGAATTACAATAGATGAAGGTTGTGATTATTGCCATGCAAGCTTGGAAATAAACTAAAAAGTTTAAGTTGGATGATGTGTGTTCTTATCCATTCAACATGGAGTACTTGTAGATACTATTTCCTCCAGGATACAAACCACCAAAATTTGACAAATACAAAGGGAAATGTGACCCCAAAGCTCATTTGACTGAGTTCTTTGTTGCATGCTAAATAGTGGCATATAGTGATTTATACCTTTTGTTGTTATTTCAAAAAATTCTAGTAGGACAAGCCTTGGAGTGGTTTTTAAATTTACCCAAAAATTTAGTATCTAATTTTGATGATCTTTCAAATAAGTTTATGCAACACTTTTCATATAATCTCGAGCATGAGATTTGTTTGGTTGACTTGATGTAAGCCAAGAAAAATGCTGATGAGAATTTTTCAATTTATATAAAATGATGGAGAGCCCTTTCGAGCTAATTTACCCATAGTTTATAAGATAAATAATTAGCTACTATGTTTACCAAAAATTTGCACAGTGGGATATCCTATCATCTAGAATTACAGTGTGCACATACCTTTTAGGAGATCATTGACAAAGGTTTATTGATCGAACAAGCCCTTATTAAAAAAGGGATAATCAAAATCACCTCATTAGAGTCAAGGTAATAATCTTAAAAATGTCCAAAACCAACATCTAGTATAAGCACAAGTGTCACAACTAGCACAAGCCAATAATAATGATAGACTAAGACAATTCAACCATAACAAAAATGTTGTTGGAAATGAAGTAACCAAGTCACATCATGTACAAATGGTGTAAAAACCAATTGTTCAACCCATGCAACATATAAAAATTAATCCTTACCAACACCATTTCAGCCAGCACAACAAGCATAACAGCCTAGGCCCGCACAACACATGCAACTACCTTTGCCATTACAAGCTCCTCCTCTAAGAAGAATAGTGATTACACATCACATTTTTAGTGACCTTGGAGAGACTATTGAATATGTGCTTTACAAGCTCATTGATGCTAATCTCATTAGTTAGCCTATACTGAAACATTATCCTCAGGGCATTCTTTATCCTAATTGGTATGATGAAAATGAATTCTATGTATATCACCATGTTAATGAGCATAATTTATGAAGATGTGCAAAAATTAAACATTTGATTCAAAATATGTTGGATAATGAGGAGATAACATTGGATAATGGTGCTTTCATTTCTAATTAGACCCTTGGAATCTATCTAAATACCTTTCCCCAACATAACAACTAGCAATAGAAATAACAAAAACAACACCGACTAGTGTAATAACAAAATCAATAGTATCAAAATCAAAGTCTGAACCAATAGAACCAGTAGAAATAACAAAAAAAAATAATAATGCCAAAATAATAGACAAAACTAAGGTTAGAATGTCAACAACCAACAAACCTACCATGCAATTGCATATGACTACAACAAAGTTGTAGGTCATATTATAGGTCATGTTAATACCATCTCCATTAATCCTAGACCCAAATTTAATCAGAGGAGACCATTGCTAACCATATCAAACCAATCCAATCACTTGGGAAATCCTTCCTTGAATTGAGACCACACACATGTAAACCAACAAATACGGTTTTTTACTTTTGGACCTTATATCAATAACTCATCCTTGCCTTGTGACCATGCATAAGTACATCAAAAACCAAGACTTGTCCTATCTAGTCCCACACCATCACCATAATTTGTTAGCAATCATGGTCCTATATTCAATCTTAATTATGTAATCATAACTTGGAGGTCAACTATTACCATACTAGGCCCATGACCATTTGCCACTTTACCCATCACCCAACTAGCCATTCAACCTTAGAATAAGCCATTTAACACTGAATAAGATAAAAAAATTGACATTGTGGAACAATTATAAAATATTCCCACATGAATATCCATTTTAGATTTATTGCATACATCAACAATCCACAAAAATATTTTGAATGACTTCCTGAGCCAATCCACTATTTCAAGTGACATATCCCTTGATAAATTCCAAGCTTTGGTTGGACACCTAGCTGCAACCCAACAAGTCACTTTCAACCAAAGTGATATGTCATCCCTTGGCCTAATGCATAATAACCCATTATACATTAAAGTTTTCATAAATCAACATAAAGTGAAATGTGTCCTTATAGACAATGGATCAGGTCTAAACATAGTGTCTCTTAAGCTCATCAAGCTTCTTAAGTACAAAATGATAGATCTTCAAGTAGAGATAATAACCATCAAATCCTATGATAATGAGGAAAGATAATCATAGGGCACCATCTGTTTACCAGCTATCCTTAGGATTTTGACCCATGATACACTTTGCCATGTGCTCAATGTTGATTTGTCATACAATATGATTTTAGGAAGACCTTGGTTACATGAAGTTCATGTAGTCCCATTGATGTTGCACCAATGTATCAAGTTCTCCCATTCAGGGATGGAAGTTTGTATACTAGGATATTTTCATTTGTACAAGCACTACAAACACCTAGAGATCAAGTTTAAGAGTTATAACTATCATTTTAGCATGAATCCAATGGCCAAGTAAGATAAGTGAAAAATAATACTCCTTGATCCATCAGAGGATAGCTGTATTGATCCTAATACCCTTGATTACCTTACCCATATGGCACCTCCTAAAATATCTAATCCTTTTACTATATTACCTAATAGCCCAAGAGAGTATGTGACCCATGATACCTTTCATATTGTGAACCTTCCATAGAATCCAAAGTCCTTTGGAAGACCTAAAGCTAAGCCACTTCATCCAAAATGGCAACAAAAGAGAAAAAGTAAAGGACCTATCATGTTTGTACCAACATCTGGCCTAAAATAGGACCCTCTTAAGGGAGACAAATCATGGTTATATAATGACAACCAAGATGATTTCTATGAGAACACAAAGTATGTTATTCCCAATAGGATCATGAAGAATCAAGACTATGAAGGAGGAGGCCTCAGACCTAATCGACAGGGAATACTTGAGCCAATTTCCATGACCAAATATAAAAGACCCTATGGACTTGGATTTAAACCACTTGGGGGTGACTCCATATACCTTACTTGTGTTCCATCGCTATTGACTAGTGATGAGGTTACCGATAGTGAAGTAGAGTTTGATCATAGATTTTTTGATGACCTAGCTGAAACTAACTTGTTTAACACCCGTTATATTTGTTTAACACCCAAAATAGTACCTGGGTTGCTATATCTAGCTGAATACATTCAAAGTTACCATTGATGTTTGTTGAAATGCCTCCAAAGACTAGTGCATTGAAAATCAACACAAAAAATTCTCTATTTAATTGTAAATCTTGTCCCACTGGGCATGCTAGAACTACTATAGCTCAAATTGACATGCTTGAGAGGGTGATTCAATCCCTCTCAACTTGATCTATGCAATGGGATTGGTCTTAGGTTGTGGGTGACCTTTAGGTAGACCAAACCTCAAGGTTATAGGGCTAGCTCCCCTTCATGTATTAATTAGGCTCAACTACTAACTTGTAAAGGAAAAAGGAGAAGAATAATATGAAAGCAAACTAACCAAGGGGTGATACACCAAATAAGTTGATCACTACCAACTAGATTCATGCACACATGTAGACTAAGAGACTAACCTTAACATACACTACTCCTAATTTGAACTCTCACATTAACATTTCAATGTGGAGGTTGTGATAGATGCTTAGGCTAGGAGGACTAATCAATAGGTCACATAATTACACTAGTGAGTAGACAAACTCATTCAACTCTCACACTTCACTTGAAAAATTCACATGAACTACAAGATAAGCTTTCAAATTGCATATAGGTGTTAGAATAGGATAACGTGCCAAAGAAGACTAAGTAAATCACTTGACAATATCAACCATCCATGCACACATACTAAGTACAGTCATAGAAGGAGGTAAAACTAGTAGTCTTTAATTGATCAAAGGCATATAAATGGGTATGGATTTTCCATACCTAGGTGAAGGATCCATACCAAGCCAAACAAGGATACATTTATAGAGAATGAGAGAAGGTGGGAGAGACATGGCGTAGAAGAGAGTCATTGATAAGTGTCAAGTAAAAGTTACAATCAAGAAGTAAGTTAGAGAATATTTTCATAAGATTTCCAATGACATGTTTTAATTTCTTGAAGACGCATTATCTTGGAATTGGCATAGGAGTTTCTCCCTTTGTTTGACACCTCTTGCTTCTTCTTTAAACTACACTCTTCTTGGGTTGAAAAGTGACAAGTGGTCTTATTTATCATCAAGTCATATTTAACTGCTCTCTACCCTTATTTTAGATTAAGGTAAAAATAGGTTTTAAAGGGACCCCAAAACCCTATACAACAAGGTGAAAGATAAACCATAAAGCAAAACTAGGTTAACAAAAGAACCTGATTACAGAAAAGTACCAAAACCAGGTTTTATAGGGACCTGTTACTAACAAATATGACCAAAAAAAATAGCTGTCAAAACACTAATTTGAAAGTTAACCAACTGGATCAGCAAGCCGAACAACCTCCCAGACTAGTAACCAGTAAACCAGAAAAGCGACCAGTTTACTAACCCCAAAAACCAGTCAGAAAAAGGGAACTTTAGATGAGTCTTTAAAGTTAAGGTTTTTTTTTTTTTTTTGCATGACCGAAGGTTCATATCTAGAGGAGGGACCACAGGCTTAGACTTCTTTCTCCTTACTGCTGTCCAACCGTCCTCTACCTTAACTGCCTCAACAACCCATGCCTCAGAAGACAATGATCTTTGGAATCCAGTGGGCATAAAATCCTTGTGAGAATCAAACACAGTCTGGCTCTTAGAAAGATCCTCCAAAGCAGGGGAAGAGACCACCATCTCCTCCTCTGGCTCAGCTATATCACTAACCACAGCCTCCGCAAGGGCTTCATTAGAATGTTTCACCAAAGATTCCTCTTCAACTTCTGGTTTAGAATGCAAACTTTCCTCATTCTCAGACTCTGAATCAGTTGTTGCTTCTAGAGGTTGTTTATCAATGTTATGTTCAGAGGAAACCTTAGGCCACCAAGAAGGTGAACGTCTGGGATTGGATTTCCCAGCAACACAATGAGCAGCAATATGACCCATCTGGTGGCACTTCCTGCACCGAAAAGGGATCCCCTCATAATCCAAAATTTGTTTCTAGGTACCCCTTGGGGATTCAAGGCAAATCACCTCAGGAAGGCCCTTAGAAACATTCAGATCTGCCAGAACTCGTGCACACATCGAGTGGAGTAGAATCATACTATCTTCTTTATATAATAAATCCCCTATAGCATTTCCAATGGTTTTAAAAACCTCCTCATGCCATAGGTGTATCGGAAGATAAGGGAGCCGCACTCATATAGGGAGCTTGTTAAAGGATTCTGAGAGAGGATTAAAATCCTTATGCCAAGGTTTGGCCATAAGAGGAAATCTGCCTTGCCAAGAAAAATTATTGTGACATAATATAGACTTCCTATCTTCAGGGCTTTGAAATACTATTATAAAAAACCCCTGGCACAAGGAAGGATTTGACCATCTTTAATTTGCGTCCAGTTCTTGGAAATCCAGTTATTTAGATCTACAAGTGAGGGCCAGAAACCACAAAAATGAAAAATGGCAGCACAAGAGGAAAATTGTTCTTTCGATTGGAAGATATTTTCCACTAGTTTAGGTTCTAGAGTTACCCTAATAGGTTTTAAAGCACTTACAGGTGAAATGTGGGTTGGCCCAAATGATGCATTAGGCAAAGCATCATGAATATCCATTTCGAAGGCCGCCACATCCACAAATGATCTTCCCCCAGGTCCATACCCTGAACCAGGAGCATAGGCAGAATGCAAGGCCATAGTATCTCCTCCCCCCATAAAAGAAATTGCTTTAGGGGCATTTAGATCCCTCCCCTCACTAGTAGAAAAATCCCCACCCTTACCAGTAGCCACAGCCAAACTGGCCGCCGAAATCCCAACAGTCGATTTCAAATTTTGAGGGAGCGCGTACACAGGAGTCATTCAGTCACTTGTTATGAACCAAACTATGCTCTCTACCCTTGTTATTTACACCTTGCATCAATTTTATAACATCCTTATACTAACATTGTAGTGGTGGTCATCTCTTCTTAGGTGTCTTGAAAGACATTAGTTTTACTATGCCTCTTTTTCTCAAATACCTCAAATCTTGATTTTATATTCATTAATGCAATCTCTCTTAATGAAAGGCCTCTCTCAGTCTTAACAAACTTGTGTCAACTCTTTTGGATGCATTAAACACTCACAAAGACTTAATTTTTCACCTAAATCTTATATTTGTCCTCAATTTCTTGTATCCCTCAAAACACATAAAACTCTTTATGTAGAACAACCTACAAATGTTCCTGAAAAAATAGGCATAGTTTTGAGTACCTAGTATGATCTTGCATCTTTGTTCAAAATTTCATACTAGACATTATATGCAAGTAAACTTACTTAACTTGTCCTTCTCTCCAATTATCCCTCAATTAGGTCTCTAGGCCTAGAAACTAAGATTTAGTTCCATACCTCTCCCACATATGTGAAACCCAAATTAAATGTTTGATTCACTTCAAATAACGCTTAATCAATCTCCATGTCTAATTTTAAGGTTTGACACAACTTTATATGGTCCCACATATCTTGAAATAGTCATTTTAGACCTTTTTGTACATTATAACTCCCACACATGCCTACCAATATATTTAGAAGGTGTTAAATAGAGTTATGGAGGTTTTTCAAGTCATTCCTAGTATTCTTGACAAATTGAGACATGCTTATCATCTTAATGATGATTCATAAATTTTAAGGCATTAATCAATGAAATAATCCCAAAAAACACAATTAGACAAAGTACCCTAACATCTCAATGAACTTGGGCTCCCATTCAACTTTTCCTTATAGTTATAAGTGATTCTTTAAGGCTCTTGGGCTAGTAGGTATGCAATTATAAGGTCAAGAGAGTCATCTAACAATAAAACACACTCATATTTGTTTGATATGATTCTAAAACCTTACCTTGGGGTATGTGATATGTATAAGGATATATTATAATGGTAATATCAATTAATAGACCCACCAATCCACTAGAGACTGCCTTAAGTTCAAAACCAAGGTTTATAGTCAATCATGCTAAATTGACCCTAGTAGGCTTCTTTTTATGTTTTTTTCTTTCTCAGTGGTTCCATTCTCATGGAAAAATATTGAATAATAATAATTAAATTTATGAGGCTTCTCAATCCTCAATATATTACTGAACATGTAAGATTTCTTTAGTTTTCATGCACATGTTTGTGCATGACCTTTTAGACCTGTTAAGTCTAATTAGACCTCTTGAATGGGATACTACCATTAGTCACCTTGTGAGATATTTTGGCATTGTATGTGAGTTTTTTTAATGATTAATAATATTTATTATACTTCCATGGATTCTTTCTAATAATCTCAACTTTATTTTATGCTACCATATGCTTCTTGACTCATATTGCTTAGAAATAGGCCTACAAATGATGGGCTGGGTATCTTGAATGTTAAGCTTTTAAAATGAGGTATATTGGTGATATTATCAAGTATACACCTAATTTACATATCCTTAAACTTTGGAAACATTCTTCACATTCATTACAATGCATACAACTAATGCTCTTTTCACTTAGGTTTGTGATAGGCTTGGCTATAGGTTTCATGGGATGAGTTCTTTTAGTGTTTCATCGACTAATAGTGGAAGTAAGTGGAGATATAGATAATTAATTTAGAGAATTTAAATGAATTTTTAATATATTTATGTATCATCAAACAAAATTTATCTTTCACTAATTTTTAAATCTCTCTTGAAATTCACATAGTCACTTCTTTTGCTCTTGCATAGTCTACCTTGTGAAGTTGGTGACAAAGATTGTAGGTGATCAAATAAGGTTCTAAATTTATTGAAAATAAATATGATCAATGTGTAATGTTTTTATATAGTATTTATACTTTACACAATACCTAGTCTTCAAAACTAAAATAAAAAGTGTATTTTCTTTATCCTATTTGTGCCAAGACTGCCCTTAGTTGTAGGTGTGTACTTAATTTTATTTTGACTACAATCTAAACTAGTCTTCATCTACCTAATATTCAACACTTTGGTGATCAAGACCAAATTTTTGGAGTTATATTCATGCTCTCCCTGATCTCTGTGACCTATTAGGTCCTTCTTTCACCTCATAAACTAGTATTTTCTCTAAAATACCTTGCAAATTGTACACAACCAAATTTGAGATACATGGTCATGATATTATTTACCACTTAAGGAGATTTATGGGAGTGATTTTCAGCTTATTATGTGTTCTCAAAAATTTTATACACATTCTCCTATGTGTCTTAGTATTTTGATCAGATGAGACAACTTTAAAATATCAACAATGCCTACTCAAGTTTGTGGACCATGAAGGTATACTACCTAAGATGGTCTTGATTAAAGTATTAGGATTTGGTAGGCACTGGAAAGATTCTTGAATACTTAAGGGGGATAAATAAGTCATGGAGACATTTTGAGGAGCCATCAAACATTAGTTATACACACTAGATTCTCTTAGAGACCTCCAAAACTTGAAGTGCAAACTTGCAACCTATCTCTCATGGAGATTCCTCTTGATACTTGATTGTTCAAATGTGTGAACATGGTGGAGAAATATGTGATATCATTTTTAAACCCAATATATAACTTTAAAAATTCTCATATTGTTCCAATGAGCTCAAAATTGCATGAATCATGTGTAAAACTAAGCATTGGGGTTTTGCAAGGGTTTAAGGCCACCTAATGGTCTTAACAATTATTCATAAAAGAGGAGACACCAATCTTAGAACCAATGCCAAAAATATAAAGGCCATTAGACCCCCTTCCTCTTCCCACAAACTTAGGTCATCACTCTCTCTCTTTTGTCCATACCAAGTACATGAAGTTGACCATTACTAGTTTGCTAAGAAGCTAATGGAGGTTATGATGCAAATTTTGGATTCTCAAGACTTGTAAAAGCTTTTTATCCATGGAAGTGACTTTAGGAAGGTGAAGATACACTTTTGAGATGTTTTCACCTGAAGATAGATCCTTCAAGTTCGTAGAAGTGCTTAAAACTATCTTATCAAGTGATTTTCTCTCTTTTGGATGTTGAACCTACAAAATTGATATGATCTAACATTTATGGCATGCATACACATTAGATAATGCCTTCATAAGCTCTGAAAAGTGTATTTATATGAACATTTCATCTTGTTATCTTTGACCTATGTTGGACTTGGCTATATCAGATTATTGATCTTGAAATGTGAGTGTGTGCTACACACTATTTTTAAGGATCCACAACATGAAATCACTAATCACCAAAGAATTTGGACTTATCTTAAATTTCACCAGGGAATATAGTCCCATAGTTAGAGCCAACTATAATCATAAAATTTTCACTTTGTAATAACACCCCTAATTGCACTCCTAATAGGTGAATGGAGGTAAACGTAGACTAGGTACAATTAAAGATTAGTTAAATAAATAATTTGACTCTATGGCCCAATCAATAATGTTGTATAAACCTATTTAGATTACCAAATCAAAAAATTCCATAGGAAAATATCCGCAAGATGAAATTTCAAGTATTAACATTTGAGAGATAAGAACCAAGTTTTAATGGTCTTCTTATATGAAATCATTCATTTTATTGAAGAGCATGACAAGAAGCATGTTCTGTTTTCAAAGGGAACGTAAAACCATTTATTAATGCTATCAAGTGTAGGTGATTATGAATGTGACATCATGAAAGTCAATACCAACAACATTTGGTGCTTATTTAAATTTATTGCTTATTTGATTTAGTGCTCGGTGCTTACTCAATTCAGTGCTCATTTTATTTGGTGTTCATTATATTTGGTACTTGTGACATTTGGTGTACAATAACACTTAACACTCACTCAATTTGACATTCTTTGTATTTGGCATTTAATGTGATTTGATACTAGTTTCATCTCACACTCATTTGATCTAATCTATGGTTTGTTTTGTTTGGTGCTAAAATTATGTATTCTAAAATCAAATTTAACCATTGAGGTGGAGTTTGTGTTAATATTTAGTGTTAAAGTGGAATTAAAGGGAAAATCAGACATCCAAGAGCTAGTGTTCATGAGTTGGAGTTGAAGCCAAAAGGAGAAAATTATAAAATTAACGTAAATGTCAGGCCCAATTAACATCAAGTGAGTTTTTAACCTAAATGATCCCATTTGGCATGCTATGTTGATTTAGAAAACTAGTTTTTGAAAAAAAAATCATTTTTCTCACAAGCACCTTAAATTACAATGTCCAAAGCACATCAACATTTGAAATGAGATAGAAGAGTAGAAGTTTCTTGATACAAATTTAGTATCAAATGACTTCTTAGTATTTAGTCATTTTTTTCTTCCTAGGATTAATTAATTTTATAACAATGTCATTATATATGTATGTATGTATAATTTTTAAAATATTCCTTTGTAAAACACTAGAAAATTAAATAATCAAATGAGTCATAATGTGTAATATTACATGGTGGGCCTAAGTCAAGTATTAAATTAATTTTTAGAAGTATATTTAATTGTTTTACATTCAATTAATTATTTTTTTCACATGTAAAGTCATGTGAATATATAAAAATCTCAAAAAGCAATTTAATATTACTATTGTGTAAAAGAGTGCTTAGAATAATAGAAAAATAAAAATATGGGCTATCTCTAGTTGGGTCAAAAAGAGAACTCTTGGGTTTATGAAGTTTTAGGTAATTATGAAACTAACTTGCAAGAGTGAAAAGTACAAAATTTTGAATTTTCAATGGCTAGAGGTTGACATTTTATTTTCTTTTCACTCACGAAGAGGGTTACTATAATTTTATGCACAACTAGTTATTTTCCAAGATTTGTGAATACAAAGCGAGAAAATGTGTAAGATGACCTCATCACTTCATGGATTTTTATTATTCCTTATTTTTAGATCTTCATTGTAGTTTATTAATAAAAAAATACATTAAAAACATGTACTCTCCTGATTGCATGTAAAATCATGATTTTACAAATATTATATTTTGAATATTCATGGGTAGACTTTGTAACAATACATAATATCAAGAATCAGATAGGACATTGTAATTTCTAAAAATATTTACCCTTATTAGATATGTTATATGCATTTAAAATGTTTGTGCTGAAGAAAAAATTAAAAGATAACATTGTTTGATGTTAATGAAACCCTCTTTGAAAGGAAGAAACTGAGACTGTGTTCATTTTCAGGCAAATAAATATAGGTGTTCCATAATAGTTAGTCTTAAAACCCCTCTAGTGATATAAATTATTATCCTATTTGAATAAATTTATTTCTCACCTTTCTAAGAATACAAGTTTATATTTTTGAATTGTCCAACCCATTCAATTCAAATCTGGGTTATCTATGCAATTTTCTATAAATTTATTTTGTCATAAGTTTCCCATCATCAGTTCTATCTCCTCTCATTATTTCTCTATTTTCAACCTTATCCCTTATCCCATTTTTGATTCATTTTAGTATTTTTAAATTAAAAGTACTAAAAAACCCAAAAAAACCTATCATACAAGGGAGTTGCCCCTCTCAAATGTAGAGTAAAATCCCCTATCACATGTTGATTTATCCAATGTTGCAAGTTTTATGCTTCTAGTTGGGAGAGTTAATGGAATAACCAAATAAATCATATTGACATAAAAAACTTCTATCACACCTAGCCTAAGAATAATAAAAATAGGAATTAATAGGCAAGGTAAAAATTGGGCCTTATAATGAGAATTATGTAACATCTCCTCATAACCATTGAGGTTCTATATTCATTTATTATTATTTACATTTTGTGATGTCATTCGATCTTATATTTTATAGTGTACCTTTATTTTTGGATGTGACCTTATTGAATTTTTCTCTCAGATATATTTATGTGCCTCCTATGCTTATTATATTCACATCTCAAGTGTTTACTCTTTGTTTGGTTACATAAGTGATTTGTTTGCCTCATGCTTGTTTTGTCTTCACTAATTTATGAGTATGCTAGGTGTTTGATGTGTCTTTAGAATATTTGGCATGTTTACTCTATTTTTGGTATGCCTTCCTATTGTTTTATGTTTGTCATGTGTTTGGTGTGCCCTCACTTTATTATATGCCTTCTATGTGTTGGCATGATTTTAATATCTAAAATATTTACCCCATGTTTGGTCACACATGACATATCTCTTGTAGTTTTATCGTTAATTGATTTATGAGACATGATCTACATCATGCATAATCCTCTCATTTATTTCATATGTTACCATCATATATATTATGCATCTATACAAGGAATAACTCATATATATGCTTTACATTACTATATCTTATGTTATTTTTACTATATTTCTTATATATTATGATGACATGGGGCATCTATCATTATTTTTACACTACTTATATATTGCATTCATATGGGGCACAATACCATTTTTTATATATTGATTACATTTTACTTATGTGGGGAACATTAATCATGCATTTAGATTGGTGACTACAAACACTTAATTTTGGTTTGAGGGTGGTTTTATTTGTCAAAATTTATTTTTCTAGGATATTTTTGTGTTTGTCAGTTATCAATTCAAATTAGGATCCTTTTGGCATGTGTTTTATGTGTTATTGGCCCTATTTTCTTCCCCTCCTTTTGGTTTTCTATTTTCTCTTATATTTTCCTATGGTTCTTTTGTTTCCTGCCAAGAATGTAGAATTACATTCCAAGTCTAAATAAGAATATACTATGTTCTTGGTTTTTTATTTTGGTCCTCTTTTATCAAAATTTATCACAAGTTATATGATAGTTTTTGCCCCATAGAGTTCTAATTTTAATATGAGAAGTCTAGGATCCTAGTTAGTGCTTATAAGACAAGTGATTCAAATTTTTAGGGAGATATAAAATATAAAACCCTAGGTTATTAAAGTGAAGAAATAATAAATCAGGGAATAAATATAACAATATCTACAGTAATTGATTTATACCAAAACTAATTTAACTAATTATTATATTAAAAATAATGAACTATAAAAGGTGTACTTAGCTAAAAAACTAACTGAGATGGACAAGTGATAAGATGGAAACTGGTGTAGGAACAATGCAAGGTGTCACCAATAAGAAACATGTGTCAAACATGCTCCTAGATAATAGCATGGTCCTATAGTAAATAACACACTAAAGTAGTGTCCTCTATGTCATGTTAATGCCTTTGTGCATCAAAGATAGTGAGTTTCTAAGTGGTCTTTAGCCTAGTTTTGAGAAGCCTATGCCTATGTGATCAAATGCTAGATTGTGTTAGGTTGTGGAGCTAAAAGCTTCATTGATGCAGACATGGAGAAGGCCATTGGAGGGGTTGCTAAAGGTTGCTGAGTGTTAGAGCAACTGGCATCGGTCTGATTAGTCGACGTCGATAGGATAGTGAAGAGAAGCAACTGACTTCGGTCATGTATCGGCCGACGTCGGTCACCTCTAGGCAGACAGGGACCAACGTCAGTCGCCTGTGTGGTTTGACTGCAAGTTTATTACAGGCAGTCAATTGACAAACCAAGTGTTTGCATGATTAGAGCTAATTATAGACTGAGAGCTGTGGATCTAATTATTGTAATTAGATGTCTAATTTTGTTTGGATGAGATCTATATAATAGACTCATGGTTGTATTGGAAACTCGTTCTAGTTTGAGTTGAGCAAAGTTAGCTCCTTCTGTGTGAGAGGTGAGTAAGGGTGTTCCTCCTAGTTCCACAGCAGTACCAAGGTGGGTGCTGGTTTTGGAGAGTCAGTAAGATTCTTTAGGGGTGTAGGATCTTGGTCAGCAGGTGTGCATGGCCTATATAGGAGATCTACATGGTAAGTAAGATTGTTGATCTGTAGGTGTATGTGTGTGCAAGGTCAAGGTTCACAGGTGTGTAGAACCAAGTTGATTTGCAGGTGTGCAAGATCAGATAGGACAGCAACACAATAGGGAGCAGAATCAGGCAGGATCTACTTGGAGTACAGGTGTGTACTCAGATAGAGCAAAGAGAAAGGCAAGGGAGTTCCTTCCATAAGTATGGTCTGTTGAATTGCAGGTTGTTACAGGTTCATGGGAGATCTACTTGAAGTATGTTGAGTACTTGTGGAGTGCGTGGAGCACTTGTGGTGTGCATGGAGCACTGGAGGTGAACACCAACTCTATGTTTGAGTTGTGTGTTGGGACCTGAGAGAGAGAGCTTTGAGGAGAGAATTACTGTTCACTTGAGGTGTGGGAAGCCTCTGAAGAGGTGGTGGAGAAGAAGTGGCATCTTCTTTATTATATTCTTTTCTGTATAAGTATTAATACAAGTTGTGTATTGTCTCTCATATCATGTGTTATTCTAAATTCTAGTTACTTGTGATTTTGGTTAATTTCCGCATATTAAGTTGCTTGGGTTGGTAATCAATTGTGTGCTTCCGGTGTTTCATATGTTCTTGACAAGTGGTATCAGAGCAAAGGTTGCAGGAAGCAGGGTTTGTGTTTGGTTATAGGTCACTCTCATGGGTTTCTGATTGAGTGGGAGTAGAGCAATGGCAGATGAAAGTAAGCTAAGAATGGAGGAGTTGAAAAGCACAGATGGTCACTTACGGTCCCATGGAAAGAAAGAGCAGGTAAAAGATTATTGTTGGTTGGTAGCAGATCAGCATGAAGGAACTGAAGAAGCAGATGTTTCAGGTTATGTGGCACAGGATGCTCTGGGAGGTTTCTTAGATAAAGTTGAATCTTGGATAAAATATTCGGTTGCCTCTTTCCATACAGCCCCAGGTAGAGGAGCTGGTGAGCCTTGCCAAAGAATTGGCAAAGGGGGAGTGAAGCTAAAATTGCAGGCGGCCAACACACAGGTGTTGATGAAGGTCATGCAGGTCCCAGGTTTGAAGATATGGCTAATTTCTTCAAAAATATTAGGTGATGAGAGATGCACAAGAACTCTCACAGTAGATGCACTTGAATTAGCTGGTGGTAAGAAAATAGGTACTCTTTATCTACTTGTTTATATTACTGATTCTTCTTCTGTTGCAGAGACGTGGCTTCATAGGCTTGGTCACATGAGCAGGAAGGAGATGCATGTTCTTAAGCAGAAGACAGATATATTTGACAGGCTTAAGAACTGGAAAGCCTTGGTGTTTATGGAGGAGATGGCAGACATAAACCAGTGGATGGTGCTGGATACTTCTGAACAGAGCAGTTTGGACATGGGTTTTGATTCTAAGGAGCTCACAGGTAAAAATTCATCACTCACAGGTGAACACAGATATCGATGTCAGTCAGGAGGAACTGGCATCAAATAGACAGGTGCCGATGTCGGTCATGTGAAAACCGAAGCCGGTGATGTCGGGTAGTAGGTAAGATCGATGTCGGTCAGGAGGACTGATGTCGGCAATAGGGACACCGACATCGGTAGAGTCGGTAGTCAGGGACAGATGCATGGGAACTGACGTCGGTCGGATGCAGATTGTGGAGTGACCGAGGTCGGTCACTGTAACAAATTTTGGGTGGACAACACGCTGTCAAGGAGTCTCAAACACCCATACAGAGGACTGAAGACGTAAGTAGGCCCTCAAATTCTTTGTTCCTCTTCTTTATACTCGTTGCTGATTGTAGAGTAGGAAGGATCTAGGAAATAGGTGGGAGCATGGCAGGGATATGATGCAAAACAAAATGGGAGTTTTGGTAGGGTTGCCAGCGGGAAGAAAGCACAGAGACGAATGGATTCCTTAGTTGAAGAATAGAGTGAACGGACACGTGAGATAGAAGACCAGGCATATGGTCTTGAGGTAGCTACAGGACATTGGGATAGGACTGACAGGTGGTACCAGGTGGATGACAAAGCAGGGCTTTAGTCAATGTCAGTATAACCATTGTGTTTGTCTTACTAGGTGGATGATGGTCGAAACATTATCCTATTGCTGTATGTGGAGGATGAACTTGGTACAGGTTCAGACATACAGGGTTTTGCTGAGCTAAGGGTAAGGTTAGTTTAGTGGCATGTCATGAGGAGTTTGGAGCAGCGAAATTCTTTGACATGGGAGACATGGAGATCACAGGTTGATTTTGTCTCCAATGGGAGCTGATGTGAATCAGGTGTTGACGAGGTTCAAGATGCAGAGCCGGAGCACACTAAGGGCTGGATAGGTACAGTGTCTAAAATCACATGAGGTATGGTATAGACCTGAGTATTCCCATGCAGTGGGAGCTATCAGAGAGTTAGGAGCCAATTCGGGGAAGTGGGTTCTCAGGTATTTGAGAGGGACCAATAGCAGGGATTCATGCTATGCAGGGTCAGGACTTCACTACATATGTTTGTAGGTTCAGATGTGGTAGGGTACTCAGATGATAGGAGGTACACCATGGGATGTGTGGTGGGTTGTCTTCAGGATTGAGCTTGAAGAGGGATACAAACCAAGAAACAGATTAGATGGAGTACAGGTACAGGTACAGTGCAGCTATTTATCTCCAAGTGGGAGATTGTTAGGTTGTGGAGCTAAAAGCTTCACTGATGTAGACATGGAGAAGGCCATTGGAGGGGTTGCTGAAGGTTGCTGAGTGTCAGAGCAACCAGCGTCGATCTGATCAGCCGACGTCGATAGGATAGTGAAGAGAAGCAACCGACGTCGGTCATGTATCAGCTGGCATTGGTCACCTCCAGGCAGACAGGGACCGACGACGTTCACCTGTGTGGTTCGACTGTGAGTTTATTACGGGCAATCAGTTGAGGAACCAAGTGTTTGCATGATTAGAGCTAATTATAGACTGAGAGCTGTGGATCTAATTATTGTAATTAGATGTCTAATTATTGTTTGGATGAGATCTATATAATAGACTCATGGTTGTATTGGAAACTCATTCTAGTTTGAGTTGAGCAAAGTTAGCTCCTTCTGTGTGAGAGGTGAGCAAGGGTGTTCCTCCTAGTTCCACAGTAGTACCAAGGTGGGTGCTAGTTTTGGAGAGTCAGCAAGATTCTTCAGGGGTGTAGGATCTTGGTCAGCAGGTGTGCATGGCCTATATAGGAGATCTACATGGTAAGTAAGATCGTTGATCTGCAGGTGTATGTGTGTGCAAGGTCAAGGTTCATAGGTGTGTAGAACCAGGTTGATTTGCAGGTGTGCAAGATTAGATAGGACAGCAACACAATAGGGAGCAGAATCAGGCAGGATCTACTTGGAGTATAGGTGTGTACTCAGATAGAGCAAAGAGGAAGGCAAGGGAGTTCCTTCCATAAGTATGGTCTGTTGAATTGCAGGTTGTTGCAAGTTCATGGGAGATCTACTTGAAGTACATTGAGTACTTATGGAGTGCGTGGAGCACTGGAGGTGAACACCAACTCTGTGTTTGAGTTGTGTGTTGGGACCTGAGAGAGAGAGCTTTGAGGAGAGAATTACTGTTCACTTGAGGTGTGGGAAGCCTTTGAAGAGGTGGTGGAGAAGAAGTGGCATCTTCTTTATTGTATTCTTTTCTATATAAGTATTAATACAAGTTGTGTATTGTCTCTCATATCATGTGTTATTCTGAATTCTAGTTACTTGTGATTTTGGTTAATTTCTGCATATTAAATTGCTTGGGTTGGTAATCAATTGTGTGCTTTCGGTGTTTCATATGTTCCTGACAGATTGTTATTTATGCCATATTTTTACTGATTTAAATGTGAAACCCTAAGCCTCTATGTTTTTTAGGGTATTTGAGGGTCACAAGTAAAATAGAGTGGAATTAGCATGTTAAGTTTGATATGACCTCAACCCCATGTGTTAAACATTTCCTACATACCAATACTTTGAAAGAGGATCAAGCCCGATGTAGTTCTCCCAATCTAATTTCTAGTGCAAGTGCAAGTGAAATATTGTATGAGTGAATTAAAACTAGAAATATGAGTAATATAAGCTATAGTATCCTATAAATGGGTTTATTTATAAGTAAGGTAGAATAAGGATCAATGAACTTGATTTGCAATACTACTTTTGAGTTTGTTTGTGAGTATTTGCATTTGATTTCCATCTAGGGGATAAATGAATGAAAATAGTTTATATATAATATTTTCATGCTTTTCAAGACATGAAATGTGTTTAGGATAATCCTAACATACTTTTAGAAATGGATAGATATCCATTGGGGGTGAAAAGAGAAAAGGGACTTTAGTGCCGCTCCCTTGCCAATAACATAGTGCACTATAGTCCAAAGGGCCACGCTAATGTCCAAGTGGTAGGAATGGGTGAAAAAGGGACTTGGGGGCCTAAGTAAAGGAATAATTATACTTTTGGTATATTTGGGGATGGGTTGAACTTAGACAAAAATTTGGAAAATGATCAAGAGAGTCCCTAAGATGGGTCTAGGGCTAAGCTAAAGACAAGGTGGTCTGAAGTGACACTCAGTACACTAAAATGATATTTTAGATGACAATATTTATGATCATTTATTATAAAAATGCATCAAATTGAAATGACTAGGATAAAGGAAAAATAAATGTACTTGGACTTACCTATGAGGCAAAGCCCATGAATCTAGGTCTGATTATGTGAAGTGTCTTCCATTGTGTGTCCTATAAATGAAACATGAATGAATCAATCCTTACTTAAGAAATATAAAAATCAAAGACAAAATTGAGTAAAGAGATGAGAGAAAGAGGAAAGGAATGAATATACCTCATTGGGTATGTGAACTAATGTAAAAACTTGGTGACATCCTATGTGTGTAGTTGGTGATCATACAGTAAATAACTTAGATTAAGATGATGGCTTGCTCAATCCTCATATGTAGGTGGCTCAATAACTCAAGCTGGCCTTGACTCCATCATTGCCCACACCTATTTAGTGGATAATGATTTATGAATATCTTATATTGGACTAATGTATTAACCAACCTTCTTATGTAAGTGGATCAATAACTCAAGTCAGCCTTAAATCCATCATTTACTACCCCTATTGATTAGAAGCAGTTGAAACTAAAATTGGTGTCATAAAACTATGAAATGCCTTCATGTGTGTGAATAAAAGATTATTATTGTTATTTTAACCAACCTTATATTAAATCAAATGACAAATGTAGTTCAAAAGGTTGTATGAGGATTGCATCTGACCAAAGAGGTAGCCATGGCTATTACAAGCAAGGTGACATAGACAATGTCTATAACTAATGTAAATAGGTCAAAGGTAGGTGGGACTCAGATTAAAAGTGCAAAGGAGCTAAATAAGCTAAAGAAGATGATCTAATTCAATAATAAAGTAGTTACATATTTAATTATAGAAATAGAAGGGAGTCCCCTATTGTGTATTTTGAACCATCAAAGGAAGAGGAGGATGAATGGTATGAAAAGTTCAAACTATCTCACTAGGGGATTGAGGACAAACTAAGGGAAGAGACACAAAATAAGATCACTTTAAAATAAGATGAATATGCTGCAATAGGATTTCCATTTTTTTAGGGTGGGGAAATCACTAGAGAAATCAATGTGGAACAATTGAAGGATATGGGTTTCAAATGTGTTATTCTTAGATATTTTGGGTGAAGATGATAATCAATTTATTGGGAAAAATTAGAAGATTGATAAGTAAGATTTTTTGTCTGCTACAAATAAATGCATTCATTTTTTGATAACATGCATATTTGGGATGACATGGTATTACATATGACCCTATCTAAACCATTAGGCCTGGCAAAGTGGTTACACTTATGCAAGTCTATGAAGTACATATAAAAGTTCATGATTGGTCACATGAAATGTTTCATTTGGAGTTGCATTCCAAAATAGAATTATTTATGGGGGTTATATAAATGGAAGCAATTTCATAGAACTGTCTAAGGAAAATATACAATCAAATTTGAAACAAATAAAAAATCAAATTATATATCATCATCCACATCTGCTAAAGTTTTAAGGTAGTTTCAGAGCTACCAAAAGTTCCTAAAACCTTTAAAATACCCTACTAGGAACAGGTGTTCTCAGGGTGAGAATAAGTTCTAGGACTCATCATTAGGTATTGAATTTTTTTAAAAGACAAAATAGAGAAAATTTGATGGGATTTTCATGTCCAAAAGGAAGATAAGTAAGGTGCCTTAGGTTCTGTCAATTCCAAAAAGGTTCGAAATACCTAAAATTTTCTTAGGGTACCCAAACTATCTTCAAAGTTTTATAGACTTGGTTTTTTCTTGCAAGCTTTGGGGCTTAAGGTGCCTCAAGTGCATGATACACTTGAAAATCCCCCAAAAAACACAACATCCAACAAAAATTACTTTAATTCATAGTGGTAATATTGTTGAGAAAGGAGGAGTCATTTTCATTAAGAAATGGAATAAATCCAATGACCTTGCAATAGGATATATAGTTAACTCTACGAATTATGTCAAAAAATTTAACACTCCATGCTTAAAAAAAAAAAATATATACTAAAGATCCTCTAATTTTAAATATATGGTTGAAATTTTGACACTATTGATTGCTTTGAACAAAGCCAACACCATGTTGGTTGCTTTGAGGAAACTCTAACTTTTTTACGAGGGTTGAAAAGCATACCTATGTTAAAATAAATAAGTAATATTATAATTTTAATCATATAATAAAGGTGGAAAAAGTCACACTCTATAAGTAGCCAAACTAAAGTTAAGACACCCTTAAAAATATTAAGTTTAGAAGAGGGTCAATAATGACCACTCAAAACAAAATATCACATCAAATGTACATAATAACCAACAAGACAGTCATAAAAGCACATACCAATAAAAAGAACAATTACGCTTCAACAAAAAACATGGTGGCTAGAAGAGGTAGTGGAGGAGGCAGACCTTGCAACTTGTCAAAGGATTAAGGAGGGAACTCTAACTTTACTTACATGTTATTTGAATTTTATTTTCAAAGAAGCTATATAGCCTTGGTAAATATGATAAATTTTTTTAATGTTCATGTGAGATAAGAAATAGTCAACAAGACTATATGAAATGCATTTCAAATAAGATCATGACAAGTAAAAAGTTCAATGAGTTTTAATTAAAGGGGATAAAACATAAAACTCAAGAACTAAGTTATTGAAATATTTTTTCTTACCAATTTTTGAATATTGAGCAAGATAGTGGGTCTGAGAACACATTCACAAGTGAATCTAAATGAATGATAGGTAATGAAACAAAATTGAAATCTTCCCATAGACTTAAAGATATGATAGAAACCTAGATACAAAATGCTTCTCCAATTCTGGTTCATAAATGTTGATGTTGTAGAATAAAGTGTTTTGATCATGAACACTAATGATGGAATCAAATTCTTAACTTGTGTTTTTAAACTCAATAGGAATTTTTTTAAATACCTTTTTGTCTAGTCTTCCTTCACCCACATTTTTTCCCTTAAGTGTTGATAATGAGTCTGCCCATTATTCCCACTCCTTGATTCAAAATGCACCTAACCCAATGTATTGATTTAAAATATGTGTCACTCTTGCTAAAAATTTTCCCTACATCTAAGTGTTTAGCTAGTCAAGAATCACATTTATTAAATTCTTGTTGCTAAACTTGCCAAGATTTAGAAGCATAATGAGTTGAAAGTTAAGACAAATCATTCAAAATCTCAGAAAATTCCTATAAATCCCTTCTATAAATTTGAGCTAAAGTTTGACACATTTTTTTTAAATTTCTATCTTTCAATCAAATTTATATGCATGGGTTATCAAGTGAGGCACATTGTTTTAGATGCATATCTCATGTTTGGAGTCTGTCTTGGCTCTTGTTCAAAGCATTAGAAATATCATTCAATGAACCACCAAGTGTAAGCAATTTTTTATTTTGAGAAATAAATATTAATGGAAAATTATTTCAATGAGCTTATTCATGTAGAAAAGTGAATAGGTAGTGATGCATAATTATCAAATCATGTGATCTAGATTGACAACACATGTTCATTTCTCATACAACTAAGATAGGTGAACTAGATGTTAGATAGATTAGGAAATGTGAGTGTGTGTTACACACTATTTATAAGGATCCACAACATGAAATCACTAATCACCAAAGAATATGGAGTTCTATTGCATTCCACCATGGAATCTAGTCCCATAGATAGAGCCAAATGTAATCATAAATTTTGCACTTCATAATAACACCCTTAATTGCACTTCCAATAGGTGATTGGAGGTAAATCAAGACCAAGTACAATTAAAGATTAGTCAAATAAATAATTTGACTCTATGGCCCAATGGACAATGTTGTATAAACCCATTTAGATTACCATATCAAAAAACTTTGTAGGAAAAAATACTCATGGTAAAAATTCAAGAACTAACATTTGTGAGCTAAGAACCAAGTTTTAATGGTTTTCTTCTATGAAATTATTGTTTTCATTTAAGAACATGACAAAAATCATGTTATGTTTTCAAAGGGAACATAAAATCATTTATTAATGCTATCAAGTATAGGTGCTTATGAATGTGACATCATGAAAGTCAATGCCAATAACATTTGGTGCCTATTTACATTTGGTGCTTATTTGATTCAGTGCTCGGTGCTTATCCAATTCAGTGCTCATTTTATTTGGTGTTTATTGTATTCGGTACTCATGACATTTGGTGTTCAAGTAGCACTTAACACTCATTCAATTTGGCATTCTTCGCATTTGACTTTTAATGTGATTCAACTCTAGTTTCATCTAACACTCATTTGATCCAATATATGGTTTGTTTTATTTGTTGTTAAAATTATTTAATCTAAAATTAAATGTAAGCATTGAGGTGGATTTGGTGTTAATATTTAGTTTCAAATTGGAAATAAATGGAAAATCAAACATCCAAGAGCTAGTGTTCATGAGTTCGAGTTAAAGTCAAAAAGATAAAATTATAAAATTAATGTAAATGTTAGGCTCAATTAGGGTCGAGTGAGTTTTCAGCCTAAATGATCCAATTTGGCATGGTAAGTTGATTTATAAAACTAGTTTTTGGAAAATAATTCATTTTTCTGATGAGCACCTTAGATTACAATATCCAAGGACATCAACATTTGAAATGAGATAGAAGAGTATAACGTTTTTATTACAAATTAAGTGCCAAATGACTTATTGGTATTTAGTCATTTTTCTCCTAGGATTAATTAATTTTTATACCAATGTCATTATATATGTATGTATAATTTTTAAAATGTTTTTGTGTGTAAATCACTAGAAAATTAAATAATCAAACGAGTCATAATGTGTAATAGTACATGGCGAGCCCATGTTAAACATTAAATTAATTTTTAAAAGTATATATATATTTTGATTGATTATAAATTTTTACCAGAGCCTAACCGATTCTAGGGTACAACAGGGGGCCTAGTCTCCTAAAATGTTAAACCAAGATTCAGATCATACATACTACAACCTAGAAAACCCCATCAATTTTTTGAAGAACCAAATCTAAAAACTTAGAACCTAATTAGATAATAAAATATAAACATACTATAGGTAGAAAATAGAAACCATTCAACAAATTGCTTAAGAACACAATGTGCCAAACCATTAAATCAACCTTTTATTGCCAGTAAATGCCTACCCCTACTAGAGAGTAAAGATTCCATTATCGATTGAGTAATGCCATCAATGGAATTATTAAAATCAAGTTGAAACCTTTTTGCTTCTATTTTCCTACCTCTTTTCCATTTCTTGCCATAGTTAGGAGACTTTAGTTCACTACGATGCTTATTTATAGATAGAAACACCCTATTAACTAGCTCTTCTTCTTCTTCCTCCCAACCATCACCATCCTTTTCTGAGACTTCCTTCTATTGGGAATAATATTCAAATGGATAAAATTTATCAACACCCTCCATCTTGGTATTCTTAACAACTAATTCCCCTTACAAAAATGGAGAGTAAGGTTGCCCTACCTCCATATTGATCAAACCTTCTGCTACCATAAAAACCTCACCCTTGTAAGGACTGCCCTAATTTTTTGAAAGATTAGCAAAGATGGAACTACAACAATAGTGGATTTTGGAGGGAAAAATATACTGTGAACCAAATCTTGATTCATATTTCTAATCTTTCTGACCCATTTCTTCAAGATTGTTGCATGAGATCCTTTAAAACCCGATGTAGTTCTCCCAATCTAATTTCTAGCGCAAGTGTAAGTGAAAGCTATTATGAGTAAATTATGATTAGAAATATGAGTAATCTAAGCTATAGGATCCTATAGATGGGTTTATGTATAAGTAAGTTAGAATAAGGATCAATGACCTTGATTAACAATACTAATTTTGAGTTTTTTTGTGAGTATTTGCATTTGATTTCCATCTAGGGGATAAATGAATGAAAATAGTTTATATATAACATTTTCATGCTTGTCAAGAAATGAAATTGGTTTAGTCTAATCCTAACATACTTTTAGAAATGGAAAGATATCCACTGGGGGTGAAAAGAGAAAGGGGGCATTAGTGTTTCTCCCTTGCCAATAACATAGTGCACTATAGTCCAAAGGGCCACGCTAATGTCCAAGTGGTAGGAATGGGTAAAAAAGGGACTTGGGGGCCTAAGTGAAGGAACAATTATAATTTTTGTATATTTGGGGATGGGTTGAACTTAGACAAAAATTTGGAAAATGATCAAGAGAGTCCCTAAGATGGGTCTAGGGCTAAGCTAAAGACAAGGTGGTCTGAAGTGACACTCAATACACTAAAATGATATTTAGATGACCATATTTGCCTTCCTTTATTATAAAAATGTATCAAAGTGAAATGAATAGGATAAAGGAAAAATAAACGTAATTGGACTTACCTATGAGGTAAACCCCATGAATCTAGGTCTGATTATGTGAAGTGTCTTCCATTGCTTGTCCTATAAATGAAACATGAATGAATCAATCCTTACTTAAGAAATATAAAAATCAAATACAAAATTGAGTAAAGAGATGAGATAAAGAGGAAAGGAATGAATGCACCTCATTGGGTATGTGAACTAATGTAAAAACCTAGTGACATCCTATGTGTGTAGCTGGTGATCATACAGTGAATAACTTAGATTAAGATGATGGCTCATATGTAGGTGGCTCAATAACTCAAGCTGGCCTTGACTACATCATTGGTCACACCTATTTAGTGGATAATACTTTGTGAATATCTTGGATTGGACTAATGTATTATCCAACCCTCTTATGTAAGTGGATCAATAACTCAAGTCAACCTTAACTTCATCATTTCCTACCCCTGTTCATTAGAAGAAGTTAAAACTAAAAATGGTGTCATGAAACTATGAAATGCCTTCATGTGTGTGAATAAAAGATTATTAGAGTTGTTTTAACCAACCTTCTATTAAATCAAATGAAAAATGTAGTTTAAAAGGTTGTATGAGGGTTGCATCTGACCAAAGAGGTAGCCATGGCTATTACAAGCAAGGTGACATAGACAATGTCTATAACTAATGTAAATAGGTCAAAGGTAGTTGGGACTCAGATTAAAAGTGCAAAGGAGCTAAAGAAGCTAAAGAAGATGATCTAATTCAATAATAAAGTAGTTACATGCTTAATTATAGAAATAGAAGGGAGTCCCCTATTGTGTCTTTTGATACATAAAAGGAAGAGGAGGGTGAATGGTATGAAAATCTCAAAATATTTCACTAGGGGATTGAGGACAAACTAAGGGAAGAGACACAAAATAAGATCACTTTAAAATATGATGAATATGCTGCAATAGGATTTCCATTTTTTTAGGGTGGGAAAATCACTTGAGAAATCAATGTGGAACAATTGAAGGATATGGGTTTCAAATGGGTTATTCTTAGATATTTTGGGTGAAGATGATAATCAATTTATTGGGAAAAATTAGAAGATTGATAATTAAGATTTTTTGTCTGCTACAAATATATGCATACATTTTTTGATAACATGCTTATTTGGGATGACATGGTATTACATATGACCCTATCTAAACCATTAGGCCTGGTAAAGTGGTTACACTTATGCAAATCTAGGAATTACCTATAACAGTTCATGATTGGACACATGAAATGTTTCATCTAGAGTAGCATTCCAAAATAGAATTATTTATGGAGGTTCTACAAATGGAAGTAATTTCATAGAAATGTCTAAGGAAAATATACAATCAAATTTGAAACAAATAAAAAATCAAATTATATATCATCATCCACATCTGCTAAAGTTTTAAGGTAGTTTCAGAGCTACCATACGTTCCTAAAACCTTTAAAATACCCTGCTAGGAACAGGTGTTCTCAAGGTGATAATAAGTTCTAGGACTCATGATTAGGTCTTGAATTTTTTTTAAAGACAAAATAGAGCAAATTTGATGGGATTTTCATGTCCAAAAGGAAGATAAGTAAGGTGCCTTAGGTTCTGTCAGTTCCAAAAAGGTTTGAAATGCCTAAAATTTTCTTAGGCTACCCATACTATCTACAAAGTTTGATAGTAATGGTTTGTTCTTGCAATTTTTTGGGCTTAAGGTGCCTCAAGTGCTAAAAAAACTTGAAAATCCCCCAAAAAACATAACATCCAACAAAAATTACTCAAATTCATAGTTGTAATATTGTTGAGAAAGGAGGAGTCATTTTCATTAAGACATGAAATAAATCCAATGACCTTGCGATAGGATATATAGTGAAATCTATGAATTACATCAAAAAATTTAACACTCCATGCTTAAAATATATATATACTAAAGATCCTCTAATTTTAAATACATGGTTGAAATTTTGACACTATTGATTACTTTGAACAAAGCCAACACCATGTTGGTTGCTTTGAGGAAACTCTAACTTTTTTGCGGGGGTTGAAAAGCATATCTATATTAAAATAAATAAGTAATATTATAATTTTAGTCATATAATAAAGGTGGAAAAAGTCACACTCTATAAGTATCCAAACTGAGGTTAAGACACCCTTAAAAATATCAAGTTCAGAAGAGGGTCAATAATGACCACTCAAAACAAAATATCACATCAAATGTACGTAATAACCAACAAGACAGTCATAAAAGCACAGACTAATAAAAAGAACAATTACACTTCAATGACAAACATGGTGGCTAGAAGAGGTAGTGGAGGAGGTAGACCTTGCAACTTGTCAAAGGATTAAGGAGGGAACTCTAACTTTACTTACATGTTATTTGAATTTTATTTTCAAAGAAGCTATATAGCCTTGGTAAATATGATAATATTTTTTAATGTTCATGTGAGATAAGAAATAGTCAACAAGACTATATGAAATGCATTTCAAATAAGAGCATGCCAAGTAAAAAGTTTGATGAGTTTTAATTAAAGGGGATAAAACATAAAACTCAAAAACTAAGTTATTGAAATCTTTTTTCTTACCAATTTTTGAATATTGAGCAAGATAGTGGGTCTGAGAACACATTCACAAGTGAATCTAAATGAATGATAGGTAATGAAACAAAATTTAAATATTCCCATAGACTTAAAGATATGATAGAAACCTAGATATGAAATACTTCTCCAATTCTGGTTCATAATTGTTGATGTTGTATAATAAAGTGTTTTGATCATGAACACTAATGATGGAATCAAATTCTTAACTTGTGTTTTTAAACTCAATAGGATTTTTTTTAAATACCTTTTTGTCTAGTCTTCCTTCACCCACATTTTTTCCCTTAAGTGTTGATAATGAGTCTGCCCATTATTCCCACTCCTTGATTCAAAATACACCTAACCCAATATATTGCTTGAAAATACGTGTCACTCCTCAAAATTTTCCCTACATCTAAGTGTTTATCTAGTCAAGCATCAAATTTATTACATTCTTGTTGCTAAACCTACCATGATTTAGAAGCATAATGAGTTGAAAAGTTAAGACAAATCATTCAAAATCTCTAAACATTCCTATAAATCCCTTCTATAAATCTGACTTAAAGTTTGACACATTTTTTAAAAATTTCTATCTTTTAATCAAATTTATATGCACGGGTTATCAAGTGAGGCACATTTTTTTAGATTCATATATCATGTTTGTAGTTAGTCTTGGCTCTTGTTCAAAGCATTGGAAATATCATTCAATGAACCACCAAGGGTAAGCAATTTTTTATTTTTAGAAATAAAGATTAATGGAAAATTATTTCAATGAGCTTATTCAAGTAGAAAAGTGAATAGGTAGTGATGCATAATTATCAAATCAAGTGATCTAGATTGACAACACATGTTCATTTCTCATACAACTAAGATAGGTGAACTAGATGTTAGTTAGATAGATTAGGAAATGTGAGTGTGTGTTACACACTATTTATAAGGATCCACAACATGAAATCACTAATCACCAAAGAATTTGGAGTTCTATTTCATTCCACCATGGAATCTAGTACCATAGTTAGAGCCAAATGTAAGCACAAATTTTGCACTTCATAATAACACCCCTAATTGCACTCCTAATAGGTGATTGGAGGTAAATCAAGACCAAGTACAATTAAAGATTAGTAAAATAAATAAGTTGACTCTATGGACCAATGGACATTGTTGTGTAAACCCATTTAGATTACCATATCAAAAAACTTTGTAGGGAAAAAATACGCATGGTGAAAATTCAATAACTAACATTTGTGAGCTAAGAACCAAGTTTTAATGGTCTTCTTATATGAAATTGTTGTTTTCATTTAAGAACATGACAAAAATCAAGTTATGTTTTCAAATGGAACATAAAATCATTTATTAATGCTATAAAGTATAGGTGATTATGAATATGACATCATGAAATTCAATGCCAATAACATTTGGTGCCTATTTAGATTTGGTGCTTATTTGATTCAGTGCTCGGTGCTTATCCAATTTAGTGCTAATTTTATTTGGTGTTCACTGTATTCGGTACTCATGATATTTGGTGTTCAATTAGCACTTAACACTCATTCAATTTTTAATTCTTCGCATTTGAATTTTAATTTTATTCGACTCTAGTTTCATCTGACACTCATTTGATCCAATATGTGGTTTGTTTTATTTGTTGTTAAAATGATTCAATCTAAAATTAAAATGTAAGCATTGAGGTGGATTTGGTGTTAATATTTAGTTTCAAATTGGAAATAAATGGAAAATCAAACATCCAAGAGCTAGTGTTCATCAGTTCGAGTTAAAGTCAAAAAGAGAAAATTATAAAATTAATGTAAATGTTAGGCTCAATTAACATCGAGTGAGTTTTTAGCCTAAATGATCCCATTTGGCATGGTAAGTTGATTTATAAAACTAGTGTTTTAAAAATAATTTCTTTTTCTCACAAGCACCTTAGATTACAATATCCAAGGACATCAACATTTGAAATACGAATTAAGTGCCAAATGACTTATTGGTATTTAGTCATTTTTTCCTAGGATTAATTAGTTTTTATACCAATGTCATTACATATGTATTTATGTATGTATGTATAATTTGTAAAATGTTTTTGTGTGTAAAACACTAGAAAATTAAATAATAAAATGAGTCACAATGTGTAATAGTACATGGCGAGCCCAAGTTAAACATTAAATTAATTTTTAAAATTATATATATTTTTTGATTGATTTTAACTTTTTACCAGAGCCTAATCGATTCTGGGGTACAACAGGGGGCCTAGTCTCCCAAAAATGTTAAACCAAGATTTAGATCATACATACTACAACCTAGAAAACCTGATCAATTTTTAGAAGAACCAAATCTAAAAACTTAAAACCTAACTGGAGAATAAAATCTAAACATACTATAGGTAGAAAATAGAAACCATTCAACAAATTGCTTAAGAACACAATGTGCCAAACCATTAAGTCAATCTTTTATTGCCAGTAAATGCCTACCCCTACTAGAGAGTAAAGATTCCATTGTCGATTTAGTAATTCCATCAATGAAATTCTTAACATCAAGTTGAAACCTTTTTGCTTATATTTTCCTACCTCTTTTCCCTTTCTTGCCATAGTTAGGAGACTTTAGTTCACTAGGATGTTGATTTATAGATAGAAACACCCTATTAACCGACTCTTCTTCTTCTTCCTCCCAACCATCACCATCCTTTTTTGAGACTTCCTTCTATTGGGAATAATATTCAAATGGATAAAATTTATCAACACCCTCCATCTTGGTATTCTTAACAACTACTGCCCCTTACAAAAATGGAGAGTAAGGTTTCCCTACCTCCATATCGATCAAACCTTCTGCTACCATAAAAACCTCACCCTTGTAAGGACTGCCTTGATTTTTTGAAAGACTACCAAAGATGGAACTATAATAAAAGTGGATTTTGGAGGGAACAATATAATGTGAACCAAATCTTGATTCATATTTCTAACCTTTCTGACCCATTTCTTCAAGATTGTTGTATGAGATCCTTTTAAACCCTTCTTGAGACATGAATCAATCTTATGATCAACTTGATTACATTCAAAACATCCATCTAGATTCCAAGGGAGGATGAAATCTAAGTAGAATGATATAGAGGTTTATATAAATCAACCAATACACACATCTTGACATATCTTAGATTAGCCTCAGTGGAATCATCAATTTTAACATAAACTCCTAGCTTACTAACCAGTTACTATAGAAGACTAGGATCGTGTAAGGCTAAGGGGAGATTATAAAATATAACCCATACCGGGGCTTACAAGATAAATGAAGCAACTAGATCCAAAAAAGGAGCCCAAAGACACAAAAACACCCCCTATTTTCCAACAAACCATGACCCATTCGACCACACAAAATATCCATCTTTCAAGGATTGAAATAAAAACATAAAGAAACCATTAGAAAACATTGAGAGAGAAGGATATTTTAATGAAGGCCAAGTTCTATCTAACCATTTTAATATAATTTCCCATGAAATCCACTTCCCTAGACATTTACCAATCAAATACTTGATCCCCCTTTCCAAACCAATCACTGAAAGCTCTGCATCTAAAATTTATAGAATAGGAGGAGTGTCAAAAAAAATAAAGGGGATATCACCTAAGTAGATCATTTCTAGGGCACCTTTCTAAGTAAGTTCTGCATTTTTATTCCCCTTTAAACCCTCCATGACTTTTTTATCCTTCTCATAAATCTTTTCTAGTGGAATCTAACTTTTAGGAATCAAAATAAGATCTAAGCTAGGCTGAGCTCTAAGAATAAAATCTTTGCAGAATGTTCCATAGGTATGAAAAGATTTTGAGACATTAATATAACTATAACACACTAATGCCTTGGGTAAAACCCTAGTTGTCCCTATATTTTCTTTAAACACCCGCTTATATGGATTAATACAACCTGAATACACTAATGCCTTGGGTAAAATCCTAGTTGTCCCTATATTTTATTTAAACACCCGCTTCTATGGAGAGGATCCTCCACAAACCAAGCCTCTATCCACACCTAAATGCTCTAGCTCTATGATCTATTCTTGAGAAGCATTGTCTGGATACTTGGTATTTTCCTTTTTGTATTTCATCCTCTACCAAAACCTCACCTATATGATAACCCACCCAACCCCAGTCCATACCCTAATCTTATTCCTTTTGTTCACCCTCCTAAACACTATTATGAGCCTTCTCCTACATCCCTAATCACTTTAATACACCTATCACCATCATTACTATTGAATGCTTGCCTTTAGTCAACACTTGCTTATTGACATTCTCTGCTATCATCGCCATTATCTCCATAAAATATCAATATTATTATCATTTAATTAAATTTTAAAAAGTATATTTAATTATTTTACATAAAATTAATTATTTTTTCACATGTAAAGTCAAGTGAATATATAAAAATCTAGAAAAATAAATTAATATTTTTATTATGTAAAAGAGTGCTCAAAATGATAGAAAAAAATGGGATATCTTTAATTGGGTAAAAAAGAGAACTCTTGGGTTTATGAAGTTTTAAGGAATTATGAAACTAACTTCCAAGAGTGAAAAGTACAAAAGTTTGATTTTTCAAAGGTTATAGGTTGATATTTAATTTTCTTTTAGCTCATGAAGAGGGTTACTATAATTTTATGTACAACTAGTTATTTGCCAAGATTTGTGAATACGACATGAATAAATGTGTAAGATGAACTCATCACTTCATGAAATTTTATTTTTCCTTATTTTTTATATTTTCATTATAGTTTATAGATAAATAAATCCATTAAAAATCTATACTCTCTAGATATTATGTAAAATCATGAATTTACAAATATCATTTTGTGAATATCCATGGGTAGACTTTGTGATAATACATATTATCAAAAACCAAATAAGGCATTGTACTTTCAAGAAATATTTACCCTTCTTAGATATGTTTTACACATTTCAAATCTTTTTGCTGAAGGAAAAATTTCAAACCAACACTATTTGATGTCAAAGGAAAACTTCTTTGAAAGGAAGAAAATGAGACGTTGTGTTCATTTTCAGCCAAAACCATATAGGTGTTCCATAATAGTTTGTGTCTTAAAACCTGTATGGTGATATACCTTATTATTCTATATGAATTATTTATTTCTCACCTTTCTAAGAATACAAGTTTCTATTTTTGAACTATCCAACCCATTCAATTCAAATATGGGTTATCTATGTAGTTTTCTAGTTTATTAATTTTGTCATGGGTTTCCCAATATCACTTCTATCTCCTCTCATTCTTTCTATATTTTAAACTTTCTCCCTTCTCCCATTTTTGCTTCATTTTTGTATTTTCTACTTAAAATTATTAAAAAACCCAAACCACCCCATCATACAAGGGAGTTTCCCCTCTCAAATTTAGAGGAAAATCCCTTGTCACATGTTGATTTCTTCGATGTTACAAGTTTTATGATTCTAGTTGGGTGAGTCAATGGAATAACTAAAGAAATCATATTGACATAAAAAAATTACATCACAACTATTCCAAGAATAATGTAAAGGGGAATTAACAGACAAGGTAAAAATTGGGCCTTATAATGGGAATTATGTAGCATCTCCTCATAACCATTGAAGTTATATATTCATTGATTATTCTTTAACATATTGTGATAAAATTCTATCTTATATTTTCTAGTGTACCTTCATTTTTGGATGTGCCCTTATTTCATTTTGCTTTCATATATATATTTATGTTCCTTAATATGCTTATTATATTCACATCTCAAGTGTTTACTCTTTGTTTGGTCACTAGTTGATTTGTTTATCTCATGCTTGTTTTGTCTTCACTATTTTATGAGTATGCTAGGTGTTTGATGTGTCCTTAGAATATTTACTCTATTTTTTGTATTCCTTCCTTTCTTTTTTATGTTTATTATGTGTTTGATGTTCCCTCACTTTATTATATTCCTTATATGTGTTGGCATACTTTTAATATCTAAAGTATTTACCCCATGTTTGGTCACACATGACATATCTCTTATTGTATTTATTATCATTAATTGCTTGATGAGCCATGATATACATCATGCACAATCCTCTTATTTATTTCATATGTTACCATGATATATATCATGCATCTATATGGAAAATAACTCATATTTATGCTTTACTATATCTTACATTGTTTATACTATATTGCCTATATATTATGATGACATGGGCCATCTCTTCATTATATCACACTACTTATATCTTGAATTTATATGGGGCACACTTCCCTTTGTGCTATATTTATTACATTTTTCCTATGTGGGGAACATTACTCATGTGCTTAGATTAGTGACTGCAAATGCTTAATTTTCATCTGAGAGTGGTTTTATTTGTCAAAATTCATTTTTATAGGGTATTTTGTGTTTGTCAATTATCATTTCATATTAGGATCTTATTGGTATGTGTTTTATGTGTTACTAACCCTATTTTCTTCCCCTCCTTTTGGTTTACTCTTTCCTCCCTGGTTTTCTATTTCCTCCACTATTTTCCTATGGTTCTTTTGTTTCCTTCCAGGAATGTGGAATTACATTCCTAGTTTGTATAAGGATATAATATTTAATTGGTTTAATACTTTTGGTATTATTTTATCAAAATTTATCACCAGTTATATGTCGATTTGTGTGCCATAGAGTTCTAATTTGTATATGAGAAGTCTAGGATCCTAGTTAATGCATATAAGACATGTGATTTAACTTTTTAGGGAGATATGAAATGTAAAACCCTAGGTTGTTAAAGTGATGGAATAATAAATTAGGGAATAAATATAAAAATATCAAAAATCACTGATTTGTACCATAATTGATTTAATAGATTATTATATAAAGAACAATGAACTAGAAAAGGTATACTTAGTTGAAAATCTGACTGAGACAAACAAGTGATAGGCTAAAAATTGGTGTCCCTAATAGGACACATGTGTCAAAAATACTCTTGGAGAATAACTCAGTCTAGTGTCCTTTATGTCATGCTAAATTATTTATGCATCAAAGATAATGAGGTTTTAGGTGGTCGTTTGCCTGGTTTTGAGAAACCTGTGCATGTGTAATTGAATGCCGAATTATTTTTTATTCCCTATTTTAACTAATTTAAATGTGAAACCCTAAGCCTTAATTTTTTAGGGTATTTAAGTATTATAATTAAAATAAAATGGCATTATAAAGGTAACTTACACATGACCTCAACACCCCATGTGTTGAGCATTGCCTATATACCAATACCTCGAAAGGGGATCAAACTCGATGTAGTTATTCTAATCTAAGTGATGGTGCAAGTGAAAGTGAATGATAGTATGAATGACTTGGGATTGGAAATTTGATTAATCTGAGCTTTGGGATACTATAGATGGGTGTATGTAGAATTACGTTAGAATAGGGATCAATGATCTTGATTTGCATAATTGTTTTTGAGTTTGTTTGTGAGTATTTGCATCTAATTTCCATCTAAGGGATAAATGAATGAAAGTGGTGTATAAAATTCTTGTGATTTTAAAGACATGAAATGGGTCTAGGATGACCCTATAATACTTTGAGAAATGGAAAGATATTTGTTGGGGGTGAAAAGAGTAAGGGGACATTGACACTACCCCTTTGCCAATAACATAGTGCGCTATAGTCCAAAGGGTTATGCTAATGTATAAGAGGTAGGAATAGGTGAAAAAGGGACTTGGGTACCTAAATGAAGGATCAATACTACTCTTGGTATATCTGGGGATGGGTTGGACTCACACAAAAACTATAAAATGATCAAGATAGGCTCTAAGGTGGGTTTAATGCTAAGCTAAGGACAAGGTGGTTTTAAGTGACACTCATTGCACTAAAATGATATTTTAGATGAATAAATTTTCCCCCACTTTATTCTAAAAATATAGTAAAGAGAAATGACTAGGATAAAGGAAAAAGAAATGTACTTGGACTTACCTATGAGACAAAGCCCATGAATATGGGTCTGAGTCTATGAAGCATGCTCCATTGCATGTCCTACAAGTGAAACATGAATAAATCAATCCTTACTTAAGAAATATAAAAATCAAAGACAAAACCTAGTGACATCCTATGTGTGTAGTTGGTCATCATATACTAAATGGCTTGGACTAAGCTAATGGCTTGCTCAATCCTCATGTGTAGGTGGATCAATAACTCAAGCTAGCCTTGACTCCATCATTTCCCACCCCTATTTAGTGGATAATAATTTGTGAATAGATTGGATTATATTGATGGCTTGTCCAAACCTCTTATGGCTAAATAACTCAATCCAACCTTGACTCCATCATTTCCTACCCATTTTTGGTAGAAGAAGCTGAAATTAAAACTAGTGTCTTAAAGCTATGAAAGATGGGTTTGGGCCACTCAAGAATTGTGAATATAAAATGGCTTAGGGGCCATTCAAAAAATTTGAAGGTAAAATGACTTTGGACCACTCAAGAATGCCAACCATTGCAATAGAATAAGGCATGAATCTAGTTTAAACCTGGTGAAAAATTGGAACAAATGATGTTTAGAGTATACAATGTGGAGAATAACATGGAAATGCCATTTCATTTGATGAAACTAGTGAAAAAAATGAACATATGGAAATAATGTGCCATGCACATGATCCCAATTCTGATATCTATGATTGAGACTATGCAAACCTAGATTGTACCTATTATACCTTTAAAGAATTTACAAAATATTTTATTTTTAGGGCTATTGGATAGCAATGCGATCCCCTAGTTGATAATGCACTACACTAGTGTCTTTTATGCTGTGCTATTGACTAAATGTGTTGTTTCTATACAAAATTGAGACTGATATCTAAGTGTGACTATTTTCACTATATTTTTTAAGTCTAGGCTTTGCAATCTATGTTTATGTGTTGAAAACTATATTTTGAATACACTAGGATGCCTTGATTTTTGTGACAAACCCCTATGAATGCCCTCTATTTTAAGAGGAGTTGTTGAACCTCTACAATAATTGTCCTCAAAATAAAAACTATGCATCATCTATGTTAGGCTAAGACTAATATGATATCTATGTGATAAAACAATATAATGAGTATACATGACATCAAAATTTAAATAAATTTAAACATAAGTTGGCAATGTATGATGTATGATTATCTAACATTCACAAGGTTATCAATATAGATATAACAATGTAAGCATGTATATGAACAACATATATGAGTATAATCTATGTAAGCTACTTGGGGGATGGGGCATGATGTCCATCAAGGCACCCAAGAAGGAAGGGGAGTTGCATGAAGTCCCTTATGGCATCATAAATTGAGTGTGTAAGCAATAATCAAGAGACAAGCATCATGGCCATGATGCATACATACAAACACATGAGGCCTACAAATTAGGTGAAGGAGCCACAATATAATGGACATGGGCATATGTGACTAAGTTGGAGAAATCAATACATACAAGGACATGCTCAAATGTCCACATATACAAAGAGTTTGACTAGAGCCATATGGAAGGACATGTTCAAATGTCTGCATACACAATTAAAAAGCACACACAAAGACATGGGTAAATGCCCAAAGTGTAAATACAATGAAAATAATTGGATTAGATCCATATAATAATGGCATATTAAAATGCCCTTGAGTAGATGTAGAAGCCAAAAGACATAATCAAATCTAAACTAGGAAAGCTAAAAATGAAAGTATGCATGAAAATGTGGTACAAATCACTATAAGAGTAAAGATGTACATAAAATGAGTCTATACTAGTAGTATTCAACAAAAAATTAGTGTATTATAGAATGATATAACCTAGAAAATCAAAATTTGTGTAGTATAATGCCTCAATAGGTAAATGCATCAATGTTGAATCTATGTATCTATGTATGTGCCCCTAGTGGATGAATAATAACAAATCTAGATTTGTGTAGAGGACTTGAGTCTTGAAATAATATTTGAACACTCAAAGGAATAATTGAAGCATGTATGTATGATAAAACTGACTACACTAACATAGATAGCATAAGTAATACCTGGTAAATAGAAGGAATGTAAACATGGAAATGCATACAATCTAATTTGTATTTTTTAAGTAATATATATATATTTTGAACATATTATAATGTTTTTTAATTTTTTGAGTATAAGTTATGTATAATTAATATGAAAATAAACTATGTAAAATTAATGTGTAAGTAAATAAGATTATATACTAATGAAATGTAGTGCCTCTATATACCTAAGAGCACATCCATAGGATATGGATAGTCAAATGGTGGATTTGGTGGGAGGTTATCTAATGTTGGATATTGAATCTGCCCAAAATAAAAAAAATCATCATCATCATGGTAATCATACCATGTTTTTAGTATAATTATAACCTTATCCTTGGCATTAGTCTATATTTTATGCATTTAAATAACATGTTAATCTACTATGTAATAAGCCTCAAGTGCAGTCCTAGGGTAAACCACATTGGATCGCTAGATGTCTATATGATATCTATGATTATCATATTAGCCATAATGTAAGATGAAAATTGTGAGTCATTCATAATTGAAAGTCAAAGATCTATCTATCCAATCGACTGTGGCATCCATTGTATGTAACCATGTACTACCGAGTGTAACTTGTATATGAGTGCATGCGCTCATAAAAAAGAGTAGTGTGATGACCACCTTAGGTACAAATTAAATTGGGAGTATGATATGTCCTAAGAAGTCCTAACATTATATATCATGTTGTAGATTAGTTTTTTGATGTCCTATGTTCTCTAAGAATACCAATTTACAAGTGTTGGTATCAGGTCTTTGATGAAATCCTAAATAGTCAAGGGATAATTTTATTTATAGGTAATTGTGATAAATTCATAATCATCATCTTTGACTTGATCTACTATGATCATTTGGATTTCAACTTCAACAAACCTGGCTTGTTCACAAGGATAAAGTTTACATTGATGTCTTCCAATTTATTCACTAGGTTATCTAGTATTCATGCCAATGATATGGGTTTATCAAATGTCCTTGAATCATGTTTCAATGTATTTAGACTCTAATCAAATCACTAATTTTCATAATTAACACATTTCATGCACTAATCCATTCTTTTCACTTTCTTCATTCACGAGCCACTCTAGACAAGCTCTCCACTTAGTTCAACATACCAAATCTTGTTATAGGTTTCATGATCACAATATTAAAACATGGATGATATTCAGGTATTTGATGAAATCCTAAATAGTCAAGGGATAATTTTATGTATAGGTAACTAGCTTAAATTCATAATCATCATCTTTTACTTGATCTACTATGATCATCTGGATTTCAACTTCAACAAACCTTACTTGTTCACAAGGATAAAGTTTGCATTGATGTCTTCCAACTTATTCACTAGGTTATCTAGTATTCATGCCAATGATATGGGTTTGTCAAATGTCCTTGAATAATGTTTCAATGTATTTATATTCTACTTAAAGCACTCATTTTCCTACTTAACACATTTCATGCACTAATCCATTCTTTTCACTTTCTTCATTCACGAGCCACTCTAGACAAGCTCTCCACTTAGTTCAACATACCAAATCTTGTTATAGGTTTCATGAACACAATATTAAAACATGGATTATATTTCATGATCTTATTACACTTAAATTAACCCATTTAAACCTCTCAATATCACTCTATCACTCATTTCCATACCTTAAGCTTATAATGACACCCTTTTGCTGGTAGCCTTTTTTTTTCCACATTTACTCTTGGTTTAAAAAATATATGAACTAAATTGAATATATAAGACCATTTTACATTACCATCTATCTCATTATAGGTCTCTATATATTTTAAATATTTAACTCCACATCTATCTAGTACTTCCTTTGTAAGCCTCCTCTCAATTAGGCCTATTAGACCTCAAAGCACACCCACATTACTAGTTCATATTGTACAGACCTATAACTCATTAAAAACCTCTTGAATACTTATTATAACATAAAAATATTTTATATTACAAAATTTCATAAATTCTACTAGTTAGAACTCCCTATATTGGATTATAGGTTTCAAAACCCTAGGTGACTGCTTATATAGGCCAAGAGCCTTATAAATTCATTTTCTTTTGATTGAGGACATTTCAAGGGAACCAATGACCATATATAGGTTTTTTTGGATAATATCCATCTACAAAAATAGTCTAGATACCTTAATCAATGTTGTTAATGCTTAAAGATAATAAAATATAGAGAATTGTGTGCCTTTAGTTTAGTTGATTATGCAGGGTTTTCAAGGATCTATATACATTAAAAAGGTTGTAAACACTTCTCAATGGTCATTATTAGGAACTTAGACTCTTTTTAAATCATTATATTACTTAAAAAACTCAATTTACTTACCACTTCTCATATCTATACATTCATTCTTGTCTTGGAGTACACAAATAGGGTACTAACTTATGAAAATAGGGTTCTATTTGCATTTGAGGGGTTCCAAAATTCAAATGGATTCTTTTCAAGAATATTTCCTCCTTTTCACATATCCAACATTCAATAAATCTAATGTTCACTCACAATTTTCAATCCATCTATGATCTATCTTGATACATGACTATATGATGACAAGTTTTCTACCTATGCAATAGGGGTTTAACTTCAAAATCAACTGTGCATTATCTATTTTCCATTAGGATACCATTTTTATTTAATGAATTACTTTATAATTAAATTAACTTTATCTACAAACCCTTATCAATAGATACCACACTCTATGCTTCAATAAAACTCCTCAACTCTCCTTCAATCTTGACTATCATAAATGTTTGCAGGGTTTTTAGCATATGCTAATCTTTACTAAGTTAATTTAATTCAAAAATACTACATTAAATTATTAAGAGATTAAATTAATCACACACCTTCAAGGCCTATCTATCATGATTTTATCTACTTATCAACTTAAGTAGCATCTTCCCAATCATCTACTACTTGAATAAACTTTGTACTTTCTTGATTGCATTCTTCAACCAATCATCAACCTGTAGCCTCACACAAGTATCATCATGATCATGGCCTCAAGGGCCTTCAAGGACAATATGTAAACAAGAATAGTTTATATTCATATCCAAGGAGAGTAAAATTCAATCAAAACACTTATTTATTCATGTAAATCAACCTTCATTACATGTACAGTTTATGAAAGGACTTATCACCTCCTTGAGAGGTTTTTACCATTTTTTCTGAATTTATCCCTAAATATCCTTATAAAATTTATCTCTCCTCTCTCTCTTACATATCCTCTATGTCACACAACAACCTACAACTTCCATTCCATCTAGATTCAACATTGGTTATGGTAGTTACAAGACAAAACTCTCTCTTACATTATGACTCAGCACAAGGTTGGTGGTTATATCACTAAACATGCCTATTAAATTAATGAATTATAAATATGATGACTTTAAACACATTTTAAGAGACTTATTTTCCCTTTTGAACCAATTTTCTCTCATCTAACCACTTCAAACCATGTTTTTTCTCTTTTAGGCTTAGTCTTAATATTTGAATTTTCAAATTTTTAGTTTTGGAGGGAAAACTTCCATCACCTATATAACACACTCTTATTGACCCACATTGACTTTAAAGACACAAATGGACCTTAAAATGTCCCTCACTCACATTGACATCAATAAATAGACCAACTAGGACTCCTATCTAGCACATAACACTTCAACATCATATAATGGTCTTTATATGCTTGATGCTCTTACATCATACTCCCCAAGAGGGAGAAAAATTTAATACTATATCTTCTTTATTTCCTTAAAATTTAATTATTTAGGATATTTTATGCTCATCTTGTTGCTTCTCCTCCTTTCTTGCTTCTTTCTCTTCATGAGGTTCTTGCATTTCTTCTTCTTTATTTTATCTAGTCTTCTTTTCCATGCATCCTCTACCTCTATGAGGTGTACCAACTACTATAGATTCTTGTTTTCTGCATGTTATACCATTTACAAGTCACTTTGGACTTCATCATACTCTAATTCTATCAAAGGGTTCTTACTCTTCTTGCTTATGATTGTTCTATGACCTTCTTCTTCATTATTCTCACTTAATGCTTGCTTCTTTAGTGGTTTTTACTCCTTGACCATGCTAGCATCTTATTAATTAGACTCTACTCTCAAAATTTCTCAATTGTTCAAAAATATTACCTTTTTTTTCTTATTCATTACACTCCTTCACTTCTTGATGTGTCTCCACATGAATTTGTTCATCTTGTATGAACATTATCTCAACCAAGTCATCTTCAGTATGGTATAAGGTTATTTTACATCTTCTTGACTTTCCATATCTATGAATATTAACCATAAACTTAGATTTAACTTGAACAATTGAATAATTTACCTTTTTGTCTTGTTCATGCTTCAATTTTTTGCTTGCTAAGATGCTTGCTTGTGTCTTTGCTTGTACAACTCCTTGTGCTTCCCTATGATGCTCCATTCTTGAACCTTATTTGAGATCATCCATGAGATTTTATTTATATAATTAACTTTATTGTAGCAATTTTTATGGATTGAAAATCTCCTCAAGCATCTACATTTCCTTTTTCAACATGAGAGAATCCACCTCTTCACAATGTTCATCAAATCTTGGTCCATATTGTTCTTCACCTTCTTGAGCATCTTGATTCTTAACTTGTCTTTGGAATCCCTCACTAATTAGAGTCAAATTAATCTCATTCAACTACATGACAAGTTTTTTAATCACTCTTTGAGGTGCTTCATTCTCACCTTACCTTTCCACAAACCTGTCCATCAATGCTATGGTTTCCCTATACAAATCTTCTTCATTATTTTAGTCAACTTAATATACATCATCAAAAAAAAACATTTGAAATAAAATATTGAGAACACTTAACCTTTTCACACTTGTCCTCTTTCTCACTTAGCTACAACATCATTTTTTTACCTTTGTTTGCTTGTACCATCTCTCTTTTTTGCTTTGTAGGCTTGCAACCTTCCTTTATATTTATGCTTTCTTGGAGTGTACCTTTAAGATTATCCCTATGGACTCTTTTTTTGTTTTTCATGACCCTTTTTCTATTTTTTACATGCTTGGATTTCAATTTTATTCTCATTTCATCTCCTTCATGCTTCATACCTTGATATCCTATCATAACAAATTGATGTATTTTGCCCTTTCTTCTTTGCCTCCACATTTGTTCTTATTTTCCACTTATGTTCTTACCTTGATCGACCTATTTTTAGAGATATTATTTTTTCACCTCACCAACTGATTTCTTGAGCCACTTAGGCCAAACATAATCGTGCTCTTGCGCTCTTTTTTAGGAGTGTACTTTGCTCTTTACTTGTCCAATCTTCAAATTAGCTTATTTTTATTCATATGTACCATCATAATCAATGCTCAAAAATTCATTTACCTCCATATATGAAATTACAAGGTTATTTATTCACTCAAATATTCATGGTTTTCCTTCATGCCTTCTTGATTAACTATCTCTTTTGCTTTAGCTACAATAATTTTCATAGCATCATAATATTCCTCTTCTATTTCATCTTCAACATGTTGATGCCTTCAATCTCCATCCCTTTGTATTATACAACAAGTTATATTTATTATCTTCTTGATGGGTGGTGTGCTAGACTCATCCTTTACTAGCTTTAAGGCCTTATGTTTAGCCTTCATCAAACTTGTCTTTAGACTTGCATACACAAACTTGAAAGCAACTTTAACATATAAAATAAGAGACCATATAGTCTCCATATATGCCTCTTGTATAGTCATTCTCCTCTTATCCTTGTCTTCTCACTCAAGTTCTTCTATTATAACTTCTCTCTCCTTTTTATCCTCAATGAAAACTCTCTTCTCTACCTCTTTATATTTTTTCTCTCTTTGAAACTTCTCATCTCTCATGCTTTTATGGGTTGTACCCTCTTTCTTCTTCTCATTCCTTAAGACACTCATATTGTGCCTTTGATCTCTCTTAAGTATATCTAATGTCCACTTCACCTTATTATTAATACTACAGCCAAGCCATTGGCTTCTTTTTACTTTCAAGAGGTTAACTATGAGCTCTACCTTCTCAATACGTTTCCCTAGCTCTCTTCTCATATCTTCCACTTCTTGCTCTACATCCATCTCCTCTCTTAACAACTTAAAACAAATTCAAACCAAGAGTTTATCTTGATACGATACCAAATGATGTAGATGTACTTATGATAAATTCATAATAATCATATTTTACTTAATCTACTATGATCTTGATTTGGATTTCAACTTCAACAAACCTAGCTTGTTCACAAGGATCAACTTTGAATTGATGTCTTCCAACTTTTTCACTTGGCTATATACTCTTCATGAAAATGATATGGGTTTATAAAATTTCCTTGAATCATGTTTAAATGTATTTTAAACTCTCTTTAGATCACTGATTCTCCTACTTGACACATTTCATGCACTAATCCATTCTTTTCACTTTCTTTATTCACTAACCACTCTAGACAAGCTCTCCTCTTAGTTCAAAATACCAAATCTTGTTATAGGTTTCATTAACACAATATGAAAACATGTATTATATTTCATGATAATATTACACTTAAATTAACCCCTCTAAACCTCTTAATCTCACTCCATCACTCATTTCCATACCTCAAGCTTATAATGATACCCTTTGGCTAGTAGCATTTTTTTCACATTTCCTATTGGTTTGAACAATATATGAACCCCCTTGAATATATAAGACTATTTTACACTACCTTCTATCTCCATAAAGGTATCCATAAATTTTTAAGATCTAACTCGACATCTAGATAGTACTTCCATTGTAAGCCTCCTCTCAATTAGACCTATTAGCCCTCAAAGCACACCCATAGTACTAGTTATGTATTGTATGGATCTTTAACTCATTAAAAAACTATTGAATACTTCTATACAAATAAAAATATGTTATATTAAAAAATTTCATAAACTTCCACTAGTTAGAACTACCTATGTTGGATTTTAGGTTTCAAAACTCTAGGTGATTCCCTATATAGGTTGAGAGCCTTTCAAATTCATTTTCTTTTGATTGAGGAAATTTCAAGGGAACCAATAACAATTTATAGGTATATTTGGTTAATATCCATCTACATAAATAGTCTAGAGACCTTAATCCACCCTATTAATGCTTAAGGATAACAAAATATAGAGGATTGTGTGCCTTTAGTTGGCTATGTAGGGTTTTCAAGGATCTATATACATTCAAAAGGCTATAAACACTTCTAAATGGTCACTCTAAAGAACTTATAATATTTTAAAATCATTATATGACTTAAACAACTCAATTTACTTTCCACTTCTCATACCTATACATTCATTCTTGTCTTAGAGTATGCAAACAAGGTACTAACTTATGCAGACATGATTTTATTTACATTTGAGGGGTTCCAAAATTCAAATTAATTATTGTAAAGAATATTTAATCCTTTTAAACATATAAAACATTCAATAAATCCAAGTTTACTCATATTTTTCAATCCATACATGATCTATATTAATACATGACTGTATGATGACAAGTTTTTTGCCTGTGCAACAGGGGTTCAACTTCAAAATCAACTGTGCATTGTCAATTTTATATTAGGATATAATTTTTACCAAATAAATTAATTTATCATTAAGTTAACCTTACCTAAAGTTTCTTAACAATATATACCACACTCTATGCTTCAAGAAACCTCCTCAACTCTCCTTCAATCTTGACTGTCATAAATATCTGCAGGGTTTTGGGTAGAAGCTAATATTTACTGAGTTAATTTACTTCAAAAATAATACATTCCATTATTAAGAGATTAAATGAATCACACAAATTCAAATAATATCTATAATTATTTTCTTTCCTTGTCAACTTAAGCAACATTTTCCCAATCATCTTCTACTTGACTAAACCTTGTACTTTCTTGATTGTCATCTACAACCAATCATCAACCTACAACCTCACACAAGTATTATCATGATCATGGACTCAAATGCCTTCAAGGAAAATATGTAAAAAATAATAGTTTATATTCCTATCTAAGGAGAGTAAAATTCAATAAAAACACTTTTATTTATTCATGAAAATCAACCTTCATTACATGTACAATCCATGAAAGGAATTGATCACCTTCTTGAGAGGTTTTTACCATATTTTTGCATTTTTCCCTAGAAATCCTTATTTTATATCTATATTCTCTCTCTCTTACATCTCTTAATTCCAAAAAACTACCTACAACTTCCATTCTATCCCAATTCAACGTTTGTTATGGTAATTACAAGACAAATCTTTCTCTTACATTACAACTCAATGTGATGTTAGTGGTTATATCACTAAACATGCCTCTGAACTTAATGAATTATATATATGATGAATTTAAACACATTTTAAAATAATTATTGGCCCTTTTTAACCAATTTTATCTCATCTAACCACTTGAAACCATGCCTTTTCTCTTCTAGGCTTAGTCTTAATATTATAATTTTCAAATTTTCAATTTTGGAGGGAAAACTTCCATCACCTATCCAACTCACTCCTATTGACCCAAATTGAATTTAAAGACATAAATGAACCTTATAATGTTTCTCAATCACATTTACATCCATAAATAGTCCAAATAGGACTCCTATCTAGCACATAACACTTCAACATCACAAAATGGTCTTTATATGCTTGATGCTCCTACATCATCATTTCACTAATGCCTGTGTCGATGAAGAGTCCATCATGTTATACATAATAGTGGAGGTGAATAATGTAAAATTTGGATAGTTACCTAAGCCTTAAATTTATTCAATTTATATTTTAATTTTGAGCATGTATCTGTATCATGTTTGATAATCCTTTGAAAATGACAAAAGGGTCTATCATGCTGCTGAGACAATCTGTTAATGCCTCTATGGTGAACCATGAGTAGTACCATCACTCTTATATCAAGTAATATCTATAAAATATGGCGTGGTATATTATATGTACTTGGGTCAATATTCATATATTTAACCATATGTATTAAGTGTATGGAAGAATCTACCTCTAAATACAAGTGAGTGTCCAAGCTTGTATCTATAGAATTATGAACTGATGGTGATGCTTGTGTAGGTAAATAAATGAGTGACTTAAAATCATATTTTTACTCTCTATGTCCTACTGGTGTGAAGCTAAATCCACATAAATAAACATTGATGTTGATGGGTGTTGTATTATCCACTGTGGTGGTCTCAAAAATTGTATCTTAGTTTCTAATGTATAGTTCTTTTGAGTTGACAATTAATGGTAACTGTGCTATGTGAATCTCATTAACCACCATGGGTGGGGATAACTGTGTTTTAGGAGGATCATTATCCATCATGGGTGAAGATAATGGTGTTGTAGGAAGATCTAGAATTGGTGGGGTAATATGGGTGCTAGATTCCCCAATCTCATATGTATGCATATGTTCTATAAGAATGATATGAGGTAGGGAATTGATGAGAACATTAAGTGTCCCATATAAATATATACTTAGGGTATTAGGATATATTAATCTACAATATTTTAATGGTTTTTTATTATTTGGATAAGTGTATAAATATCCATCATGTAAAAACTTGACACATCTATGAAATGTAGAGGGTATGATCTCTATGGCATGTATCCAAGGTCTCATGAGTAATAAATTGTAATGAAAATGAATAGGCATCACCTAAAATTATATGGATATCATTTTTGACCCAACCATGATATCTAATGTAATACAACCCAATTCTTGTGAGGGAATGTCTTCCAAATGGATGCTATATCAAACCCCATAGTTTGTAAAAATGTGAGGTTGTATATGTTAATACCTGAACCAATATCAATTAGAACTAATTTAATAGTGGTGGTTTTAATTTGTTCCTAAATGAAGAGTGGTATATTATGATCAATAATTATCCATGAGGGAAAATTCTCATTTCCAAAAGATATAACATCCTCAATGTCCTTTATAGTGTTCATGATAGATGCAAAATAAAATGGCTCTATATTATGAGGCAAAGATGTATGATTGAGTGTTTGAAAATGAATATCTTTGAAGGTGTTTTAATTTTTTATTAATTCCAATATATAAATATTATCTAGTTTATTTCTCAACTGATCAATAATATCATATGCTTTGTGCTAGTCTCTAAGTCCCATTGTATTATGCCAGGGATGAAGAGGGATTGTGGGATTGCGTTACTCTTGTATAGGCTGAATATGCATCTAATTTCATCTAGTAACAACTCAAACTATGAGATATATTATTTTCCAAGGGTAAGTAGTAGAGGCAAGATGTGAGTGAAGGTAGTCAATTGGTCTAAGTGGAGGAAGAATAAAAGGAGTTATCTAAGCTCACTATTATCAAGTAGTAATCGAAGGTAACTCAAAATTATCCATGCAACAATTCTCTCCATGAAAGGGGAGCTCAAGGTGGGTTGGACTAATGTGTGAAATAAAATGAGTAATAATGTGATCTATGAGAGGAGTAACATACATGTGCATCATTCTATAAATGGTAGGTAATAAGAAATCAAGAAAAACCACCAAACTTTATACCAAAAAGTAGACTGGCTTCCATCATGATAATCACGATGAAAGGCTAAAAAATAGAAACTAATCAAATTATGGAAATAAAAAGGGAAAACCTAATGGTAAACTAAGGTTTTAAGTGATATGTTTAAAGTAAGTTGAGTTCACCAAATGATTTAACTTTTAAGGGAGATATGGAATGTAAAAACCTAGGTTGTTAAAGTGTTGGAATAATAAATTAGGGAATAAATATATCAAGAATAAATATAAAAATATCAATAGTCACTAATTTATTCCATAATTGATTTATCTAATTATTTTATAAATAAAAATGAACTAAAAAAGTGTACTTAGCTAAAAAACCAACTAAGACAAACAAGTGGTAGGCTACAAACTAGTGCAAGGTGTCACCAATAAGAAATAGGTGTCAAAAACCCTCCTAGATAATAGTGAAATCCTATGGAGAATAACACACCATGTTAGTTTCCTCTGTGCTAATGTCCTTGTGTATCAAATACAATGAGTTTTAAGGTGGTCTTTCACTTGGTTTTGAGAAACCTATTTCTATGTGATTGAATGTTGGATCATTGTATGTTCCTTATTTTGATTGATTTTAAAATGAAAACCCAAGCCTCCATGTTTATTAGCATATTTGAAGAGCACAAGTAAAAGAGATTAGAGTAATTAGGGTAGGATGGTCAACATCCAATATATAGAGTGTTGATTACATATCAATACCTCAAAAGGGGATCAATCTTGATGTAATTATCCTAATATAAGTGTTGGTACAAGTGTAAGTAAATTCTAGTATGAGTACCAATTTGAGTGCTTTGAGTGTGACTTGAGACTATACATTTGAGTAGTCTGAGTTATGGGCTATTGTAGATGGGTGTGTGTAGAAGTAGGGTAGAATAGGGATCAATGACCTTGATTTGTACAACTATTTTTAAGTTTGTTTGTGAGTATTTACATCTAATTTCCATCTAAGGGATAAATAAATGAAAGTGGTCTATATATAACATTATGGTGCTTGTTGATACATGAAATGGGGCATTGAATACATACAAATACCTTGAAAGGGGATCAATTTTGATGTAATTATCCCAATATAAATGCTGGTGCAAGTGTAAGCGAATGATAGTATGAGTGCCAATTTGAGTGTGACTTGAGATTATAAATCTAAGTAATCTAAGTTCTAGGCTACTATGTATGGGTGTATGCAAAAGTAGGGCATAGTAGGAATCAAGGACCTTGATTTGCACAACTATTTCTAAGTTTGTTTGTGAGTATTTACATCTGATTTCCATCTAAGGGATAAATGAATTAAATTGGTCTATATATAGAATTATAGGGATTGTTGAGACATGAAATGGTTCTAGGCAGACCCTAAGGTGCTTTGAGAAATGTAAAGATATCTATTGGGGGTGAAAAGAGAAATGGGACATTATCACTTCCCCTTTGCCAATAGTGCAATATACTATAGTACAAATATATGTGTTAATGTCTAGGTTGCATGAATTAGTGAAAAAATGACATGGGAGCCTAAATGAAGGCTCACTTTTGCTTTTGGTATATCTAGGGATGGGTTAGACTTGCATAAAACTTGTAAAATGATCAAGAGAGGCCCTAAGATGGGTCTAGGGCTAAGTTAAGGATAAGGTGGTCTCAAGTGACTCTCATTGCACAAAAATGACATTTTAGATGACTACAACATGAAATGAAATATTTTGACCTAATTTTTTAAACTAAAGAGTCTAAAATTTATTGAAAAATATAATTGAAGTGTTTAGAGCATAATTTGATTCAAGATCACAATATTCATATTGCATTGTGTCATTTGTTCATGCTAGTGAAAATTCATATAGGTATTTTGGCTTGCATTTGTAAATTACGTATTGAACAACATTGAGTGTTATTTCACAAATTTATTCAAAAACTATGGCATGATAATAATTAAGATATAACACATGCCCCTTAATGACTCCTTAATTTTTAAAGGTTTTACAAGGTGTCATCAACTTGTCAAGGTTTCAAAAAGGAGATCAATTTCCTAGAGATACGTGTGGAAATTCTAAAAAGTGAATGAGGTTTTCGGTGCCTAAGAGAAGAGGATTAGAGTCATAAAATCACATTTATAAAATTTTGAGGTTCCCAATAATGTAGCATTATGGTTTTGGAAGTGCTAAGAAAAGAGTATGTTTTCTATTAAAATTTATTTATTTGTCAAATGATTTTGGGGTTTTGTTTGCCTTGATGTCTGCACATGTTTCCTATTGTTTTAATCTTCTGTGTTTTTTTTGAAAAATTAGTGTTTTTATCATAACCCTATCTTTGCACATATGTATTATTTTATAATATTCTTTAATAAAAAGGGTAAAAATATATTAATAAAATAACAAGAGCATTACAAGAAGAATGGGGGATTGAAATCCCTAAAGGAAAACAACAAGCATAGAAAAACTAGGGAGGAACCCACCTATATGTTTATATGAGCCTTCCTATCTTCCTCTAAAATACATTCTAGATTAAAGTGAAGCTCTGGGGAGAGAGACTCCCAATCCTCAAAATTACCACCATCTAAATTCTTGGATGCCCATTTTGCCAAACAATCCACTACTCTATTCCATTCACGGGGAATATGAACAAACCTAATTGTATCCATGAGTGAGCTAATCATCAAAATCTACTACACAATCCCAACCAATTGCCAATTGACATCTAACACTTTCCTCTTAACAAGCAGGTTGATCACGACTTGAGAATCTGATTTGCAAATGATCCTATGCCAACCCAACACCTGAGCCTTCTCAAGAGCATAGAGAATAGCCTAGCCTTCCATCATGTTGTTGGTTTACGTCCCCTCATGGACTACAAAGAGAAAAATCACTGTACCTTAAGAGTCTCTGCCTATCCCACTAGTACTTGAAAGGCTGGGATTGCCCTTGGAAGAGCCATCCATATTGATCTTGAGAAACCCATTGGGAGGGTACTACCACTGACCATCCCTATGAATCTTCTCTTTTCCCTGTTGACCTCTCTTGACACAAGCCAAATTACCTGAAAATCATTAGAATCCTAGGCGTGCCACCACCTCAATGCCTTGTTTGGATAAAGGGAGACAAACCTCACTCTTGCCCTGCACAGTCTCCTAAATCATCCCTACGACTTTCTACCATACTTGTTGCACCATAATCCTCTCATTCCAGAATATCTGCCTATTTCTCTCCAACCAGAGCTGCCACAGCAAAAAGATGGCCCCCCTAACCAAACATTTTGTAGAAAAGCCATCCTTGAGGGGGGTTCTCCCACACCACTCCAAAAATTGACCAAGAATGAAACATGGAGACAGGGGTGCTGCCATACATCCCACCAATAATGCCAGAGTTGTAAATCAAAGGAGCAATGAAAAATAGGTGAGCAGAATCCTCCTCAGCCACTCTGCACATAACACAAATGGACGGGCCTTGGAAGCCTCTTTTCTAGAGATTGTCCCAAGTCAAGCACCTGTTCCAAGCCAAAAACAAACAAAGCAGTTGCATTTTGACCATGATAATTTATTCCAGACCTATTTCCACCATTGCACTTCTCCCCTGCCCAATCTCTGAGATAATAATGCCTAATATCTAGAAGCAACTGTGTAATTTCCTTTAGGATTGGGAGACCAAGCAAGCTCATCTTCCTCCTAGAGGGAGTTACATCGACATTTGGAAAGGAGGTTCAATAGCTCATCATGCTCCTCCTGTGTTCCAACAATTGGCCAAACCTCAGGTGCTTTCCATTTTGCCACCTCCAGCTATCCACAATAAATGTATGATTTAAAGTCACTCACCTGAGACCAACCAGCATCAAGGAATCTCTGGAAAAGGTTTGATAGATTAGGGAATTAAGAAATAATGGGAGGGTTACCATCCCAAGAATTAGTCCAAAAGAGAGCCTTGGACCCCACTTACAAATCCAAAATAAGCCTTCCTTAATAAGAGCAGCCCCTTTTTTGAGAGTCCTCCATATTGCTGAGCCTTTTCCAATGAGTGGATAACAAGGAATACCACTCTAAGTGATCCCTGAATAGTACTTCTAAGAGAATTTTGGCCCAGGCCTTATCTTGTTCATTGCACCAGTGCCAATAAAGCTTAGCTGCCAAAGCAACTCCATTTAAGTCCATTTGCCTTAGGTCAATCCCCCCATGTTGTTTGGGGCTATATACCATCTCCCATCTAACTAAGCTCCATTTTGAGGTCATCAATGTACTAGCCCATAAAAATTGCCTAGTACCGAGTCAAATTCCTTAACAATTCCCACTGGGGCAACTTGAAGCATAAATCTATAAATGGGCAAAGCCTGCACCACAGATTGAATTAATTGAATATGGCCCACAAAAGAAAGCCACCTGTGAGTCCAATGATTCACCTTCACCCAAAATTTATCCAAAATATTCTACCAAGATTCTTTGCATATATGGCTAGCTGTAATAGGAATACCTAGATAAATCAAGGGGAGAGTCCCAATTTGGAAATGCATAGTCTGAGCAATTCACTACTATATGGGAGCTGATGTATTAAAGAAAAAGATGGATGAATTATCTTTTTTGAACTTTTGCCCTGAGGCCATTAGATAAACATCCAACACCCTGCGCAAATTGGTGACTTCACTCATTGTGGCCATGCCCATCAGAATAGTGTCATCAACAAATTGCAAGTGAGACTGTACCAATAGTTCACCCCCCCATCACCAGCCTTGAATATGACCATCCTCTCTATTCCTTATGATCATCCTCCCCAAGCCTTTAACAACAAGAAGAAAGAGATACAAAGACAAGGGATCTCCTTGTCATAGCCCCCTAGAGGCACCAAATAACTCCGTATGTTCCCCATTGATAAGCACCAAAAAGGAAACTGAGGAAATGTAGTTCATGACCCATTGGGTCCATTCATCTACAAAAACAAAATCTTTGAGAACTTTCCATAGGAATGACCATCTGACCCTAGCAAAAGCCTTGGCCATATCTAGCTTAATAAACATTGCCTTATCCTTGGAGCTGGCCATGGAGTGAATGGACTCAACCACTATGACAATACCATCAAGAATTTGCCTATCTTCCACAAAACCACTCTGTTCTTTAGAAATCACATCACTGAGCCCAATTTTTAACCTTTCTGCAATGATTTTAGATATGATTTTATAAACAACATTACAAAGAGATATAGGGTGAAACTAACTTAGCCTATCAGCTCCTTCGCATTTCGGTATGAGGGTGAGATAAGTCACATTTGAAGCCTTAAGCATTTGCTTATTTTGTTGAGATTCTTGAATAATAGCTAAAATATCCAATTTGATAATATCCTAGAATTCTTGATAGAATTCAGCTAGGAAGCCATCAAGACCAGCCACTTTCCCCTTTTTCATCTAGGAAATAGCCACCTTAAGCTCCCCAAGTGTGATATCCTTCATTAAATTCTCATTCATTTCATGCATCACCAGGGGTAGAATGCAGTAGAGAACATATGCTTCTTCTAGTATTTCCTCATTTGCATCTTCCCTAAAAAGAGAAGAGAAATACTGCACCACCTCCTCTGACATTGTAGGAAAGGAATTAAGCCGCTCACCTCTTTCATTGACTAGGACTGAGATAGAGTTACCATGCCTCCTAGCTTTGGACAATTGAAACAAAAAAAAGTATTTCTGTCACCTTCTTGGAGCCATTCTATCTAAGCTTTCTACTTTCAAAACACTTCCTCCTATAGCTCACATTCCTCCAGGTTTTTCACAGCTTGAGCTTCATCTTGAAGTAAGATTTTAGTCAATCCTTCCTCCCTAATTGTTCTCGTGATACCATCAAGCTTAGCCTGCGCATCAGCCTTAGCATGAAAAATATTCCCAAAGCTTTGATGATTCCACTGTTTAAGCTTATACTTCACAAATGTAACAATTTAGCAAAAATATACATCATCATACCATGAGTAGGCCTACCCCACCTCCACTAGTTGGCCACACATTCAAACAATGACTGATCTCGCAGCCACATGAGTTGGAATCTGAAGGAAGGAGAGTGAGGCTGGTACTTTGAAACACTATTCAGATTAATAGGCCAATGATCCGATCCTCTCTAGTCTAAAATTTTAGACCTTTTAGACCACATACCCCCGACCCAGTAGCTAGAAACCAAAAAATGATCCAATCTCTCATCAATACAATGTTGGCCAGTCCTCTGATTGTTCCAAGCAAACTATCCGTTGTTGGGCTGAATGTCAACTAAATTCAAAACTTTAATGTAATTTTGCATAAGCAAAGCATAAGGGTCAAGATTTTTCATACCACCATGTTTTCAGTCAAATCCAAAGTAGCATTAAAATCTCCAGCCATAATCCAAGGTTGGAGGGGAGCCAAGCTACGGACAAAACTAATGTGGCCCCATAGGGATTGTTTACCCCACCAGTCAGTAGGGGTATAGACATTGGATAGAAGAATGACTTCCCCCATCTCAAAGCTGGAAGCCATCATAGTAAAGGAAACTTAGAGGATAACCTTCCTATGAGGCCGATCTTGCGGGGGTTCCAAAGGCAAGCTAATCCTCCTGAAGATCTGGTAGTCCCAATGCATTGATAGTCCCCTTGTCTCCATAACTTAGGCGCTAATTTGGACATAACATATACTGAAAGCTTAGTCTCCTACAAAAAAAGGACATCAGGTCTTTGACTTCTAATCAAGTTTTGAACATCATTTTGTCTAGGGCTGCTGTTCAAACCCCTTACATTCTAGGATAGTACAATCATTTCAAAGGATTTAAAAAGTGAGCATCCATAGTCTTCACTAACCCTGACTCCACCAAAGTCTCTCCCATTAGTTTCATCTTTTCCAAGACTTTTTTCCTACCAAGCTTGACCGATTTCTACCCCCACCCTTCTTAAGGTCTTTTTGCAAAAGTCCCAAGTGAGGAGAAGATTTACTACTCATTGCTGCTCCTAATTCTCTGGATTTCCTTGTTAAAGATAAATTCCCATCTTCTTTAGAGGGAAGAACTGAGGAAGTAAAAACATCCGATATCAACATCTGCTGGTCCATATCCATGTGCCCATCCCCAACATCTTATGATTTAGTTAAATCAACTAAAACATTATTCTCCTAGGCTGGGCCCTCAATTTGCTGATCCAAAATCATCAACCCTGGGTTCACCTCCTATTGGTTAAGGTCATCTAGAATTTCAAATCTGTTAAGCGAGTCATCTACCTGTCTTTCCTTCAAAGACCATTTATGACCCCTACTTCTATATCGCCCTTTAACTGGGATAAAACCATCAGTTTTTGGCACCTCACCTAGAATCGGGCCCTTCCCTTTATTAGTTCTAGGCAGATTATGAGTAGGTTGAGAAAGCTAAGATTTAAAGGTTTTAGATTTGGGACACCATCATTGCAAGTGACCATAAGCATGGTAAAGACAACATTAAAAAGGAAGAGTTTCATAATCCAATTATTGTAACTAGGAAAAGGGTCCCACACTCATTTCAACAGCATCAAGTATTGGCTTACTAAGATCAATTTCAACACAAATGCGAGCATAAGTCATTACCTTTTTCCCAAGGATTGACATTGATGAACTGACTGGCCTTCTCAGGAGGGATGCAAGCAATTGCAGGGTATCTTCATGATAGCATTCCACTGGAAAGCGAGGCAGCCGCACCCACACCAGAACATGATTTGGCAATTCCTCTGAAGGTATAAAACTAACATGCCATGGCTTGATAAACAACCCCACCTGATTGTGAAAGTATGGACCTCCAACGAAGACTCTGCTACAGTCAGTCAAGTAGGTAAAAGTGACCATAAAATAACTATTGGCTAATATTGTGATATCCATTTTTCCTTTTGGAGCCCATGTCCTCTAAGCCCATGCTTCTAAGAACTGGAATGAAGTCCTAAGCCCCCAAAACTTGCAATACAGAGAATGATTTGTATAATATTTGATATCCTCAGCAATCATGTCCATAGGTATGACCAATTTGGGCCTCTCCTTGCATGTTTCTAGGCATCCATTGACCTTGGGAAGTCTCATGCTAGTTGGCTCTTCATCATCACATGGACTTGGAAACAGTGGGGGGAAAACCATTCCAGCACTTCTCAGGCTCTGGGCTGACTGCTGCACTCCCTGGGTCGACTGCTGCACTCCCAACGCTGCCCTGTAGCCATGAATTGTGCTCTCCACCTTCACACCCTCCTTCCCTCGTGCGCCTTCTCTCTTTTTTCCATTTTCATATTATTTTATAATATTCATTATTTCAATTAGGATTGATTTTTTCTGTTATGTTAGAGTAAATATGGTTAAATCTAAATTGCATATGTTTATAGGTACATGTATTATATTTTAATGTAAAACCACTTTCCCATCATATTTTTTGGTGAAATCATGACCTATTACACTCCTTAGGGTTATTTATTATGTATATTATGGTGGATCATATTTTTAATATTTGTTTTCATAAATCCTTGATGTATTTTCCCCTCTTATTAGGGTAAAATATTACTTACTCCTAGTGTTGCCTTTACTTAGGGTTTGTGTTGATTCATTTTAAATATATTTATACCTAATTTATTCATGTTTTCTTCAAACCATAGTGTGATTGCAATGGATCACCCCTTAGATGTATTATTTCAAGATTTTGTAAATGCTTCCATGAATTTCATGTATTTTCATATTGATGTAGAAGACAATGATTGTGATTATTTTGACAGTGAGATACCATTGATGAAAGATTAGGGAAACTATGTTTTAACCCAATAAGACTAAAATAATATGAAAATAAAATGAATTTTTTGGGTTTTGATTTTCTTTGTATGAGTTCTTATGATTATGGAATGCCAAAATTTTATATCCAAGAATTGATTGGTAAGGGAAAATATGTTTTCCTCAAATAAAGTAGGCTGGAGAAATGTGTTTTTGGACAATGATATGAAAAAATAACTATTGATTCCTTTGTAGAGCATGGAAAAATCTTAACAAAAACTATATGGGATAATCTAGATGTAGATGCTTGTTTTCATATAGACAAAAATGCTTCTTCTGTGAATGCAATGTTGATAATAATGTGAATGCTAGAGCCTTTCAAGGTGATTATTGGAATGAAAATGAAAATGATTACAATTATAAAGCTAAACTAGAATATAATAGTATAAATTATTCAATTTATTATATTAAGACACATGCTATGACCAATCATGATGATATCTATATAATTATGATTAAGGTGAAAAACATATCTTGCCAAAATGTTCCTTTGCATGATGTTTCACAAATTCCTCCTCACTATTCTCATGCTTCTATTTCTTATATCATTCCTTACTCTCCAAAAGATATATTTAATAAAGTTAAAAATGTTTCTATTGTGTGCCCCACTTCTCGATCCTTGATTCCTCCAAGTGTTCAAAATGTTTTTATTCCTTCTCAATATCTTCAAGCCTCTCAACTTGTCTCTACTATTCCCATAATCCAACCATTTATGGATATTAAAATTCCTCCTAACGTTGATAATCATACATTGAAATTTTATAATTGATTTTGTTCTAGTACATTTATTCATTTAAAATGTTTTTAAATAAATACTATGGTGAAAGCCTTACATGATATTTAAAAAAAAAAAAAAAATCCTTAAGGGTCTCATAATCTAAGTGATAGGGTATATTCTTATAATATTTTAAAGCCTCTAGCTCATGATATACTACCTTATCATTTTCAAATGGTTTTATTTCTCCAAAATTTGTGTTGTATAATAGAAAAGAAGGCCCTTATCATCATATTAGATCATTTTATTCTTCTTGTTTAAACTTTGCTCACAATGATAAACTGTTAACTAAACTATTTTTAAGAAGTGTAAGGGACCATTCATTTGATTGGTTTTATGATTTACCATGTCGTTCCATATATTATTGTTCACATATATTAGATGATTTATTGGATCATTTTTAAATCAATATTTCTAAAAAATTTACATTTGTATAATTAACTCAACCTAGACAAGCATTTAATGAATACATCAAAGATTATGTTCTTAGTTTAAAGACTATGGTTACTAAGATGAATTATAAACCATTTCATAATGACATTAAAAGTATTTTTTATCAATAATATAATATCAATTATTAAATATAAAGTAACTTTAAATGATTATTAATATTTTGATGAGCTTTTTCATGCAGTTAGAAACTTTGAGATCAAGCTTTTAGAACCTAACATGCTTACATATGAGACACATGTTCCATATATGCAAAGAACAAAAACAAAACAAGTATTAATGTTATAAGTAATAATCATGAGTTATAATATAATAATGATAATAAGAATAAATTTAATTCTATATAATAACCATAAAATAAACTTGTGTTATCCCAACAAAAGGAGTGTAGGCAATTTATAAGATTGAGTGGAAGTACTCAAAAAGTGCTTAAATGATTACTCAATTACAATATGATTGTGTTACCTCCTATTGGAGAGATGGATCCATCTAGGACCTTACCTAATAAATATGATGCCAATGTAAATAGTGATTTCTATAGACTTCATGGGCACTTAAAAAATTTATGTATCACTTTGAAACACAATATTCAATGTTTAATTGATAGTGGTCACGTTAATGTGGGTGATACACATATAAATTCAAGTATGAAAACTAAAACATCTAATTACAAGGAGACATCAACTGATAATAGTAAGGTGCATTTATAGAAAAACCAAAGCATAACATTGTTCCTATGAAATAGAAACAATATTCACTTGAGAATTTTATTGGAGTAATTGATTCTATCAAGAAGAAAAAACACATAATAGAATTGTGTTTAGTGAAGAGGAAATGCCACATTGATTCTTCATATGATGGATCAATATTTATACAAGCATATATATATGGGAATAAAAAACAATGGAATAATGGTTAATAATGGAACACACTTGAATCTATGCACTAAATAATTTCTTTATAGCCTTGGACTTAGCTTAGATGGATGGTTATAATAATATTATAATATAACCACTTGATTTTCTTATTCTAGATATTAGATTAGGACTAAAGAAAATGAAAACCTTATTTCATATGTTGCCCACTACTAGCTCATACGACACTTTTCTTGGTTGACCATGAATACATCAAATGAAAACAATAATAAAGTATGCATCAATGCTTAAATATCAACCATCAAGATTAAGTCATTACAATTCAAAAGGATACAACATTTTTAAAAATGCAACCTAAGGCCAAATAAATTTGTGAAAGATAATCAAAACTATTAAATTGGTTGACTAAAATCGTAGTGCATCAAGTTAAAAAGCATAAGTGAATTTAAACAAACATTCAATCATCACATAATATGTCTCCATGATAAACACAATCATAAGGAAATAAATGTATGAGACATTTTTTACACAATGAGTAATATTACAAATGACTATGATGATTATAACTTATCAAATTTACACTAATGGGTCTAACCGTAACTTATACATACCACTTGTGGTCTTGGTGCTTCAACATTTGTATTTTATGGTGACTATCTTAGACCTCATAGAATTCTTTTTTAGCTCACTAAAAATACTTTATATTTGGAAATTGAACACTCTCTATTTCCCATGTTGTATTAAATTTTTTTGCATTATTTATACATTTTATTTTCCTTTTGTGTTGATTATGAACTATATGTGTTCATGTTTATCCACCTATTGATAAAGGTTATATTATTTATGCATATGCCAATGATGCAATTGTTGAGATAAATGCATGATTTATAGGTACATACTTATGATTATGGACTCATAGTTGTTTGAGGGTAACTTTCATGATCACTTTGGGGAAAATTTGGGGCATCTCTTAACACTGCTTTAGGTTAGATATTTTGTCATTTCCTTTATCATGTTTAGCTTCTATGAGATCATATATCTTAATTTATCTTTCACAGTGTTATACATTTTCATGTTTCATGCTTATATGTATGCTCATATTCCTATTATACATGATTTTATTTCAATGTTTCTTCATGCTTAGTTATATAACTGATTGGATTCCTTTATGTTGCTTTGATTCTAGAGTGTTTGATTTGTTTTCTCCATATGTTTATTGTTTTGTGTGCCTAACTTATTTTATCTATGATTGATATATGTTCCTTAATTTCATTATATTCTTTATGCCCCATACTGATGATTTTTTACTTTGTATGCTTTGATTATATGTTATCTTTGTACGCTTTATGCTTGATATTACTTGATTTATTTACTATGTGTAAGTGGACAGAGTTGGGGGATAATTTTGTGGATATTTTTGGGTAATGTGTACACGTAATGTAAATAATGCATACATATTATTTAAATTTAGGATTGGTAATTATCAATCCATAATGTGTACACATTTATTATAGTATTAAAAATGTGTACGTGCTTTTAGTAATATAACAAATGCATATGCATTGTTTAAAATAGACATAAAACAAAAAATGTGACTAATCCCTCAACTAATTTCATTTTCTTTGTCATGGAATCTCATCTCTACCCTACCATGATTGCATTTTGTTTTTAGGAGGAGAAAGCATACTAGAATTTCTTGTTACCTCGAGGAATTGACAATGTCACCATAGAGGGGAGGTAAGTAAGCAAAATTCAAACCTATTAACACCAAATTTTAGAATTTTTTTATTTGCATTATCTTATTGTTAAAACCAATTTTTATGTTTAAATATATTGTTCAAGTGCAAGACAAGAACCTCATAACCCTCATCCTAACCCTCCTATCCATGCTAACCCTCCTATAATTCCACAAAAATCCCTAATTAGTCAAGAGGATTTAGATAAATACATAGTCAAGAACAAAATAAAAATTGAAGAGATAATTAGGAGAATGAGGGACCCTAATTATACCAATACCCACTGTACATATTTGGCTAATACCCTAGAATCAATATTAGGCCAAGTTGACTTGATAACAAGTCAATTTGATAAATGGGCATCATATAGGGATAGATGTAAGGCTTAATATGCTAATAAATTGTCAACACATGAGGTGAAGGACAAAAAATAACACAAAACTAAAGTTGTGCCTTATTCATTGATCTATCAACCAATGCACCTTTTCCACTATCATCAAAATAGTTCCCAATCTATTGATGCCAACATAATTTGATAATAAGATTTTTTTAGGATTTATGGTGGATGGTATTTGATTACCCACAGTGTAACAACCACTAGGTTACATTTTATTTTTTGAAGAAACTCTATTGTGAGTTTGTCCTAAATGAGATTCCTAATTATTTTTACTACTCAGAGTTTTAGGGCTAAGGGAAAGGATTTGCACAAGATAGACCATGTGCATGGCATGTGCCTAATTAAATTGCAAAAATCCATACCCAAAAGCCACTTCATCTTGACATCCCCTCTATAATGAATTAGGTTTTTGAGATTAAAACTTTGCATGCATTTGGTGTGCTTACTGACACACTTGTTCAGCATACAAGTAAGATTTTTGAGACTAATGTTAGAGATGATAAACATGGGGATACTCCACCTAGTGTGCTTGCCTGATCATACCCTTCCAAATCTTTTAATTATCTATGTACTGGACCTTCATATGAAGATAGTGGTAATTCTGAGGGCCTAAATTTTATAGTTTTGAGAGATGAGTTTTTAGCATGTATATTTACTGTGTAGATGCCGAGTACACATATGTAGGTATCTTATATATTTGACATGTTAAATTTTAGTTATATTTATATGTAAAAGGTAACAATTAATTTAAATATAAATTCAATAAAATATATGTAATTTTTTATGTTGTAGGAGACATACCATCATCTTCACACCCAGTTTTTGGTCATCTACTGTTAGGTTGTGGAGCTAAAAGCTTCACTAGGATGCAAACAGGAGGATTTACGGAGGATGCAAAGGTTGCGGAGAGTTTCAGAACAAGTTGCAAGGCAACCAACATCGATCTGATCAACCGACGTCGGTCAGATAGCAGTGCAGAAGCAACTGACGTCGATTATGAGTCGGCCGACATCGGCCATGGAGGAGCCGGCGTCGGCAACTTGTGTGTGAACATGCAGTTTGCATGCAGATTTTAGAGAGTCTATTTTTGGACTGTTAGTTTGCATGTTAAAGGCTAATTATAGTCTTGAGTTGCGTGTCTAATTATTGTAATTAAGATAGTCTAATTATTGTATGCATGAGATCTATATAATAGACTCATGGGTTGTATTGTAAACTTGTGCTAGAGAGTAAGAGAGAAAATAAGCTCCTTCAGAGAGAAGAGAGCAATGGTGTGTTCCTTCTAGTTCCAAAGGGGTGTTGAGTGTGTATGATCTTGGAGAGTTGCAGGTTTGCAAGTTCGGGTAGAAGATCCACCGGGGTACTGGTTGAAGAATCATAAGGACTTGGTGAGGTAAGGACAAGGGTTCTTTTGGGTGTAGAGATATCTACATGGTGAGTATGGTCTGTTAGTAATTGTAGGTTGATTGCAGGAGCAGGGAGATCTACTTGGAGTATGGTTGTGTACTTGGTGTACTGGCAGCGTGTTACTGACTGGTTGAGGTGAACATTCATTCTATATTTGAGTTGATTGTTGGGACTGAGAGAGAGAGGGAAGAAGGTCTTGAGGTGTGGCAAGCCTTTGAGGTGGAATAAGAATTTGCATCTTCTTTATTGTATTTTCTTTTGAGTATTTAATACAAGATTGTGTATTGTCTCTCAAATACTGTGTTGTTTCATATTTCTAGTTACTTATTCATTCTGGTATAATTCCGTGTTTAGTTGCTAATACAAGAGGTAATCATATGTGCTCTAATTGAGGAGTAGGATCCTGACATCTACTACTACATTTTTTGATGTTACTTAGCCAATGTTTACATATACATAGGTAAATTATCATTAATATTATACTTCATGTAGATGTATTTATTTATATTAATCAATGATAAACTAATAATCATATATTATTTATTCAGTTGATGACCACAATGAAATGTCTCCATCTTTACACATTGAAACAGATAAAATCATTGCCACTACAATATCATTTGCATGGCCACTCACTGAGGTATGTTAAATTGTATTTTGAATTATAAATATAAATATCTTTTAATTATTTTAATATATGCTTGGGAAAATATAACTTAAGTGAATGTATTATGTATGAAGGGTTTTCTGATGACATATTATAGTCTTATTTAGATGATTAATATGTCACCTTCTTATGTTTTTTCCTCCTTTTACACTCATATGCATGCACCTCGACATAACATTGACCTTGTTGAGAATCTTAGGAAAATTTATCAGGACCATTAGATTGAAGTATGTGTATTTTCAAATAATTTTTGTATTAATTTAAAATTAATTTGTAAACTTGGTTGCATGTCTAGTATGCATATTTTATAACAATATTTCTATATGAATAGGTCCTAATATTTATGAGTTATAAACATTAAGGGAATCATAGTCAGAACTTATAGGAATCTAAGGCATTTGAGGGATCTCCATCTATGATTGAGGCATCCTAGGGAGAGTCTTCTTCGAGTAAGGAAAAGAGGAGGCTTTTTGATGAGTAGGATGTCTTAGATGATGTAATTTTTTGTATGCTTATATGGTAATATATGTGTCTTTGACATAGTATGCCTATATGGCATTCACATAACATTCTATTATGTTCTTAGATGATGTATTTTATTGCATGTCTATATGAAAATGTACAATTTTTTGCATTGTATGCCTAATGGATTTCATGGATACATCCATACATCCATCCATCCATCCATCCATACATACATACATACACGTAAATAAACAAACATACAAATAAACAAACAAACATACATACATACAGACATATATACATACATACATATGTTCACATTTTGGGGTGATCATCTTTCTGCATATAATTTTACTCACATTATTATTACAAAACTAAATTTGATGGTTTTATGGCCATATTTTAATATGATCATCTTTAATATTTCCTTCATGCAATTATTAAAACTAAATTACAATCCTTTAATATATGTTACAATTAAAACTATATGGGAGAAAATAGTATAATGTTTGATATATAGTAATATATTAGTTTGAAGTGCCTCTCATGATTGGGCTACACCATTTGATGATTTTCTTTGTGATCCTTAATTGGAATGGGGTACTATGTTTGGTTACTTGTGGATAGTCTTGTCATCCTTATTAGCTTTGTTGATGACATTTCACTATTCTAATGTGGATACCCTTGCTACACTATTTTGATAACATATAGAACTTAATTTCATATTTTTGTATTCATTAAGATTATTAATATCATTGATGACTTGAAATATCTTGGTGGTTATAGCTCTTTTGTTTTGCTTCCTCAACTTCGTTCTCTCCCTCTCCACTACACTTAACTTGGCCATTTGTTCTCTTCTCATCATATGTTAGCATGAGAATGTTAAAACTGATACAATATCTTTGATGAAATAGGCTGATCTAACTTATGATTCTCAAATAGATTAGACAAATGTTCTGTATTCACCCTTGAAAAATGAAATTCCTCATTACCTTTTCATGTAAATGGGGTCAATTCTATTATTTTTGCTTTCAATAAATGGTACACCCAAATAAATTTGAGGTGATTCTTAAATATAAATGTCAATCAACATCTTAGATTTTCAAGTATTATATCTATGACATCGAGAATGAATTATTACCTTTACCCACTTGTAATGGTGATAGGGACTCTTCTATGGGTTATTGCTCCTTGATGGTTTCTTTCTTGGTAGCTCTTATTCTTCATTTTCTATCTCTTAACTTAAAGGTGCTAGAGCAAATTATTCCTTCCTAACTTTAGACACCTCTTCCTTCTTGGAATTCCCTTTGCAATTCTTTGGGTGGTGTTGTGAATGAAATTGATAACATTTTCCATGTTAATGCCCACACATGTTGTAATGAGTGAAATAACTCTTGCCCATGTCCTTGGAAAACATTTCCTTCTTCTCATACTGATTTATAGAGTGGTCTTTATAACTTTCATCCTTATTTCTTATTACACCTTGATCTCTTCTTTGGCTTGGAGATTTGTGTAAACAATTTGTCTTGCTTTTGAAATACTTTGTTTTTTTAATGATAGATTTCTTATTCCATAACATGGCCAAACAATGGTTATTCATTAAAAAAAATGAACATGGATATGTATTCTAAAATTCTTGTGTTATATGGCATTTATTTATATAATTGAAGTAAACAATGGAATACTCATATCTTGTAAACCTTCTTGGGAGACCCTTATACATTTTAATTGTTTAAGTTTCATATAGTGGTTATATTCTACCTCCTCATTTGGGATGTTCTATATTTGGAGATGGTTTTCATTCTTGTTTGATGCTTCTATTTTTATTGAAAGGTTTTCTTCTTCTTGGAGTCAAATTACATTCACCCATGTAATCATGAAGTGATGTTATTTTATTTCCTTATTCATAGAGTTATTGCCATTCTCTTAGAGACTATTATTTTGCCCTTTTAAGTAGTGTAATGTTACCTTCCTCTTCATTATAAACCTATCCATTATTTAGACACTCCAATTTTTAATTATATTTGAAAAAGATAATGATGGATTTACCTTATAATTTTGTTTTTATTGAGATAGTGACTTGGCCTAGTTATCTTTGTAAGATTGTCATGCTTAAACTATTTTGGAACATTCTCTAACTTCTTATTTTCCACTAATATACCCTAACACTACATATTGAGCCCTTTATTTAATATTTATGGGATTTTTCATTCCTTTCCCATTCTTGCCATGCCATTTTCTATCACAACCCATATTTAATAATAACTTAGAGCCAATTCCCTCTGTATGCTTTTGAAAAATACCAAAGGACTCATTCAAATATTGATTGGATGAAAAAGCATATGGTACAATGCTTACCAAGCATACCTTAGTCATGATTTGTGTATCCTTGATAGAGGTTGGTATCCTTTGCATGGTAAACTCTAGTTAAATATTAGAAAAAAAATATATTTAAATAATACTATTTTAAGAATACATACAAACTCAGAATGTTGGTGCCAATTGTGTCATTGGAGCTAGGATGCCAAAGAAGTAATGGCATTATTCTCAATTTTTTTTTCTCACTAATCATACATCATCCAATAGATTCAGAAAGTTATACAAAATCAAGAGATACCCTAACCAATAAAAGGTTTTATTGAAATATTTTCCAAGTTGCCACTTTCCATTAGAGAAACATCTAGAAATTTTGATAAGCAAAGAATATTACAATCCAAGGATCTCCATCATCATGAAATTATACATTGGCCAATACAGTTACTTCTCTACATCCATCATGTTACGTTTTTAGGGTATAAACATTTATTTAATCTTGAATTTTACCATATTCAACATTGGCCCAACTACTCGAATGCATCCCTATGAAACCATTGGGAAGTTATTTTTTGCTTGAAAATTTCACTCCTCAATTAATTCATGCATGTGAGAAGTTGTTTTATGATTAAAAACCTATTCATTGTAACTAAAATCATCATCATACATATATATAATCCCATTTATAATCATTTTTACATTAATTCCATCATCATAATGTGATTTGTTGTCGTTCAAAAGCCTAACTATGCTTTCATGTTCCCTGAAACAAATTTTCCCATTTTGATAATGGTCTCCTTCCATCTTTGGGACCTACACTTGAAAATACATCACGTAGAACATGTATATATATATATATATATATGAAAATTACACATTATTGGAAGACCATGACCTCTAAATCCACCTAGATGTGTGTTTTTCACAAATTTTTAAGAGCTTGGAAACACTGATAACAAATATTGTCAAAGTTGAAGTGACATTTGGAGATCTCTATCTTTAGTGATTTGTGGAAGGAAATTGGCACTACCAACACATATAGGGTGGTAGAGATTAACTAATACTAGGTTCTTGGCTTTCGATCATGCCTAGTCAAGTGACCCACTACCCATTCTAGTCTCAACAATGCCCTTCCCAATACAAAAAAATTATATTATTTTAGGGTAACTTCAAATGCACATAAAATTTTTTAAGTCATTTTAATGAACCAAAATAACCTTAACATGAATTTATAATCCCTATAATTTCACCCTAGAGCACACATATGGAACCATGGAGATGAATCCATGATGCATGTTGTAGTAATTAGTCCTAAAAGTAACTTTTTTGTAGTGAAGAGAAGTTCTTGTCCTCCAATTAACATTTCCAACTCTGGGATCTCCATGTGAAAACACATCAATTTGAACATGTATGTATAATAAAATTACATGTGACCCAAATACCATGAAATACAAATCCATCTAGATTCATGTTCTCAGAATTGTTTAGGTGCTTAAAAACACTGACAATAAATGTTGTCAAAGTTGAAGTGGTAACTGGAGATCTCCACCTCTAGTGCTTTGTGGAAGGAAAATAACATTATAAACTCATTTAGGGTGGTGGATAATGTATAGGGATATATTATTGGCCTTTGATCATGCCCATTCAAGTGATCCACTACCCATTCCAACCTTAAGAACACCCCTCCCAATACGAGAGAATTACATTAGTTTAGAGTAATGTTAGACATGCATAAAATGGAATATGTAAGTCATTTAAATGAACCAAAAGAACCTTCATGTGTGTGTTGAATCCATATAATTTCAACCCAGATCACATTGATATAACCTTGGATATAAACCCATGGCACACACTACAGTAATTAGCCTTGAAATACAACATTTTTTGCAGTGAAGAGACAAGTTCTTGTCCTCCAACTAACATTTCCACCTCTACGACCTCCACATGTAATTCCATCACTTTGAACATGCATGGATAGGAAAATTACACATGATCCAAATATCATGACCTCTAAATCCATCCATATGCATGTTTTCACAACAGTAAAAGAGCTTGGAAACACTAACAATAAATATAGTTAAAGTTGAAGTGACAACTAGAGATCTCTACCTTTGGTGCTTCATAAAGAGAAACTGGCATTGCTAACATTTATATGGTGGAGAATAACATATATTACCAGGTTATTGGCATTTGATAACCCCCATTCGAGTGACCCACTACCCATTTTGACCTCAAGAACACCTTTCCCAATAAGAGAAAATTGTAATTTTTAGGGTAACTTCATACACATGTAAAATAGAAACTGGAAGTCATTTTAATGAAATAAAAGAACCCTCATGTTCATTTAGAATCCCTATAATTTCACCCTAGATAACATCAATGGAACCTTAAATAAGAATCCATGGCACACCTTGTAGTAATCAATCTTAAAACGTAACATTTTTGCAGTAAAGAGACAAGTTCTTATCCTCCAACTGATATTTCCACCTTCAGGACTACATGCAAATCCATCATTTTGGATAAGTAAATTACACATGATCCAAGGACCATGACCTCTAAATCCACTTGGATGTGTGACTTCAAAACTATTTAGGAGTTTGGAAACACTAAAAATAAATGTTGTCAAAGTTGAAGTGGCAGTTGAAGATCTCCACCTTTGGTGCTTTATGGAAGGAAACTAGCACTACCAACATGTCTAGGGTTGTAGATAACTTCCAATATTAGGTTCTTTACCTCTAACCATGACCTTTTGAGTGACCCACTACCCATTTTGGCCTTTAAAACACCCTTTATGTAATAACAAATTATTTTTATTAAGATTCTTTTAGCTTCAAGAATATTAAATTCTTTACTAACAGTGCCAACTGTGTGAAGATGGAAGATTATTTGGCACCACTAACCTACAAAAAAATTTAGTAAGTAATTAAAAATAAAATTTATATGTATTACCTACAAAATCAATAAAATTTGGTAATATTAAACACATCTACATCTGAGAAATCAACATATCTTGGAATTTGAATCCAATAAACCACTAGGATATGCTCTAATATTGATAATAGAAAGAATAATTTCATGGTATGACTAATGAAATTTACATAGATTCTTTTTTATGACCTCCCACAATATTTGGTCTTTCACTAGAGTAGGAAATATGAGATACTTTATAGCCTTAAATCTCATCCTAGACTTGTAGTTAGGTTCAACGGGTTCAACTTGGCCCCATTTACCTTCATATTTGAATTTGTGAAAAAAATAGGGTTTAGGGTTGTAAAAATAAACTAATTGGGTCAATATGTTAGGAGAAATGAGACAATTTAGCCCTGAATCACATCCTATATGTGTAGATAGGTTTAGAAACTATAGATTAGCCTTAATTACCTTCATGTTTGCATTTATGATAAAATTAGGGTTGATTAAGCCATATATTTCATCCTATACAATCAATTAAGCCCTAAATTAGGTTCATGGATCTCAATTTGGCTCAAATCACATATCTAATTGCACCAATTGACTAATTGGATCAATTCATGATGAAATTAAAGCTAATTTAGCCCTAAATCACATCATGCTCTTGTAGTTAGGTTGAAGGGGTTCAAATTGGCCTCAAATGCCTCCTTGATTGACTGAATCAACTATTTGGTTCATTATATGATGAATTAGGGTCAATTTCACTCCAAATCACATCATATGCAATCAAAAATAGGTTCATGTGGATCAATTTTTTAAAATTGTGTCACTGATTACACAATTTAACTAATTGACTCAATCTATGATGAAATCAAAACCAATTTAGTCTCAAATCACATTGCATAGTCGCTATTAGGTTAAAGGGGCTCATATTGACCCTAATTACCTCTATAATTGAACCGGTCAACTATTTCATTAATTATGTGATGACATTAGAGTTCATTGAGCTCAAAACCACATCTTATACATGTCAAAATTACATCTATCATTGAACCAAATGATTATTTTCTTCATTCTCTAATGAAATTGGAGATTATTAAGCCTAAATAACATTTTATAGTCCCAATTAGGTTGAAGGGGCTAAAATTATGCCCAATTGCCTTATAATTTAACCATTGGACTATTTGGTTTATTTTATTATGACATTGGGGTTAACATCCCTAAATTACATCCTTTATAGTCAATATTAGGTTTTTGAAGCTTAATTTTTCTCAAATTACATCATCGATTGCACCAATTCACTTGTTTGCTCAATATGTCAAGAAATATAAGCTAATTTATCCTTAAATCACATCTTATACATGCATTTACATTTAAGGGTTTCAAATTGGACCTCATTGCCTCCACCATTGAAATAATTTACTATTTCATTCATTTTGTAATGAAACTAGGCTTGTTTGAACCTTAAATCATTTTCTATATAGTTGAAATTATGATCACAGGCACAAACTCACCAAAATTGCATCACTATATCCATTATGTCATTTTTTTATGGTAGTGTATATATTGGCACACTCCTCTTTAAAATAAAACTATAAAAATTATAAATGTTAATAGATAGATAAATAAATATAAACACATACACATAGACTCATTTTATTTTATTGTGTTATGTCAATGTAACATGTACGCACTATGGTATGTTTAAATTCAAAAATCATGCCTTTTAGCTCAAAAATGGCTTGGATTCCTGATCCAAAGGCTTGGACCTATAGACATAGTCGAATCTAAGATATTTGACATAAAATAATAAAATTCAACTTCCATCACCAAAAACACTATGAATTTCAATGAGACAATTCATAAAATTATTTTTAGAATAATGAACACACTCTTCTCTTTCCAAATACACACACACACACACACACACACACACACACACACACACACACATAATTTTAAGCTTTCCATCTATGTTGATCTCCATCTATGTATTTTTTAGGCCACTACATGCCACAAATACGCATGGATATATAAGTTTATGTATTTTTTCATTGATCCAAATGAAAAAAAAATTATATAGTTGTAAATTAGGATAATTTACATACATTAAAAAAAAAGGTAGTTACTTGTAAAATTATATATGTATATGTATATGCATATGTATATGTATATATGTATATGTATATGTATATGTGTATATATATATATATATATGTATATATATATGTATATATATGTATATATATATATATATATGTATATATATATGTATATGTATATATGTATATATATATATATATGTATATATATATATATATATATATATATATATATATATATAAGTCACAAACTAGATGATCTTATCTAAATTTTCACCAAAGTGTTTTAAATAATATTAAATGATGCTAAAAAAATGATCATTCACACTGTCAGCTATCTACTCTATTTTTCTAATAAAAAAGTTCCTCTTCAAATTTTATATATTTGACCTACTTATACTTAATCATTTTTGTAAAAAAAGTTTTTTGAAAACTAGACTTGAAATGAGATAATTCATGTTCTTATACCATCTTTAAATTTTGATTGTATCCATCTCAAATAATTTATAGAAGTTAAGATTTCTCAATTTTTAGGAAAAATATGTCCACAGATAAGCCCCTTTTTATCCCCTAACTTACTATGCTTACCTCTATGAGTTTTACATTATTATTGTGTACTTAATGTACTTTGTTTACTTAATCTGTTTAGTTTGTGTTGTTATATGATTAGTGCCATGATCTATATTATGCACAGTGTTCCTTTATTTTTCATGATACATATCATACAAATTTTCTTGTTTATTTTCTTACATTTCCATGACTTCTATCATGCATCTATTTTGGAAAATCTTGATGTGTATTCTTTACTTTGATATATTTTCTACTACACTACTTATATTGGGGCTTGATTTTATTTGTGTTTTATTAATTATATTTTATTCATTAGGGGCATGTTACTCATTTACTTACAATGACTACAGTTTATTCATATTTGGAAAATGTTATTATATGTACTTTATTGATTACATATTTATTATAAGGGATTATTATTATTTTTTTCAAATTGATTATATATTTCCAACAAAGGGGCATGATACTCCTTGTACACATACATTGACTATACCTTTCCTATCTACATGTAGCTTTTTAATATTTTGTGTACAGTTCTTACATTCAGACACATGTGGGTCAAATTACTTATTACATACATGATTTCATGATTATATATTACTATGATTTGTGTTTTATTTTTATTATCTTACACATTGTGTGTAATCCATTTATTTGGAGATATGTGACTCACAGGATCATCCAACACCTTAGACAAGGGGCATATGATCTACTTATTATATCTATGATCACATGGTGGCATAAATCATACTTTGCCTTGATCCTACACTTGGGAACAATCACATGGTACTATACAATATATTCTCCCTTGCTCCCACATGGAAAAAATCAAATGGTGGTACACATCATACTTCACTTGGTCTCCTCACAAGATTCATACATATACAAATACAACACACATTCTTAGACATGGATTTCACAGAGATGGACTCATAGTTTTCAACACAACGATATGTATTCACTCAAATCCTCACTTTCTTTCCTGTATTTCAATAGTTTCTTAGATTTATATAGACATTGATTCACTTGCATTCATTTTTTACGTGTTTTCAAGTACACATGTCTCCATATCTCAAACACAGGAGTATGATATTTGTTTCAAATTTTTTATGACTTTTCATAGTGACCATTATCTAGCCTCTCTTTCCTTTTGAATTTTAGTTAATTATCATTTATTTATTTATTTTTATAAATATTATGGTTTTAGTGGAAACATCTTCTAGAAACCCTCCTAATTACACTTGTTTATTTTACTTTGATATTTACATACTCACACACATCAAAGTGGGGACTTATGTAGACACCTAATTTTGATATGGGTGTAGTTTAAGTTGTAAAATTTTGATGCCCTAGGGTAATTTTACATTTTTTAATATTGATTCATATTAGGCTCTTATTTGTGCATTTTTTAATTCTAGGCACCATTTGATTCCCCTCCTTTTCAATTTCTCTCCTTTCATGTTTTCTTGTGGTTTTTGGTTTCCTACTAGGAACATAATAATACATTCATGGTCCTTTACTTTTAAGGGTCATTTGGCCTTAATTTGGGTCCCTTGTGGATTGTGGTCCTTCTTTGTTAGTTTTTTTACCAATTGTGTATCAACTTGCATGATAATAAAATACTTATTTAAATTTGAGAAGTCTATATATATACAAACATGGATTAGTGAATATAAGACTTGAAATAAAAGATCATGAGCTAAAAAATGAAATCAAGAGTCTAGTATTTATTAAAAATAAAATTAAAGTGTGTAGAGCATAATTTGATTCAAGATTGGAGTCTTTATTTTTCATTGTGCCATGTGTGTGCCACTTATTGATACTAGTGAAAAGTCATATAATAATTAGGGTGGGCATCAATGAATTATTTATGTAATTTCATAGATTGTTGTTTTCTAAAATTATTCAAGAACATGGCTCTGATAATAATGTAGTTATAACACATGAACCTCAATGAATTCCTTTTTGTTTAAGGTTTTATAATCTATTGTAAGCTGATTACAGTTTGAAGAAAAGAGATTAATTTCCTAGAAATTTGCATTGAATTATAGAAAAGTCAATGATGTTTATAGAGCAAAAGAGCATAGGATCAAGGTCATAAAATCAGATTTGTAAATTTTTTAAGTTTATAAGAATGTAGTAGTGTAGTTTAGGTAGTGTTAGGGAAGGAGTATGTTTTTGGCAAAAATTACAAAATTCTTTATTCACCAAATAGTTTCTAGGTCTAGGTTTTGTTTGCCTTTTATTTGGAATTATTTTCAACTATTTTTATCTTCCGATTGTTTACAAATTTGTGACAATTAAGAAACATTCCCATAACCCTATTTTTGAACATTTTAATCATTCTAGAATATTCCTTATTAAAATTAGGTATAGTTTTACTATTGGTATGATTCAATAAGACTATTATTAATAAAAATAGATATTCATAAAAGGTTACAAAGTAAATTATCCAGTTGGTATTCATGGCTCAGATGCTCTCTTGGAGGAAAACATTAGCTCAAAATAGTCTAGAACAAATATCCATGCTAGAAAAACATGACAAACTGAGTAACACCAAATTAATTATAAAAAGCACAACAAAATCAGGCATAGGTTGCCATGCCAAAAAGAGGAGGTGGAGGATCATCCTTGGGTGGTTTAATGTTCCAATATGAAGGCTCAACCAAGGGAGGATCCATATCTACCCATCCATCCATGGGGTCTGGAGGAGCCAAAGAAATAATAATGCCCCACCCAGGAGGAGGTTCTACCATACTACCAATAACATCAATATCAGTTAGTGATCCCTATCGAGAAAGACCAAAAATATATTTCCCACATGACATCGATATACTCCATCCCCCACCCCATTGAGGGGGAGGGGTGATAAGTGGATATGACTACAAGAACAACTCCTTTAGCATTTGCGCATTAGAGGTGGTGAGCCCTGTGGTGGATGATCTGGGGAGACATGGCTCATATCATAGAGAGTGATCCCCCAAAGGCTAAGAAACTTTGACAAGTACCTGACTTCCATGGAAAATTTATCCTTTTACACTTGAATCTATATGTAGGCCAGAAATAATACATACACTTTGTCATTAATACAGAAATGACAAGATGATTATTCATTGTTAAATAAAGTATTATTTTTAGATTTCTATAATTAAAATAAAATGATAGATCTAAAGAAATTTCATAAAAAAACTAAAAATGTCGACCAAGAAGCATAATCCCCAAGGAGGGCCAACTACCATGTGAAAGGTTTAGGATGGTAGGGATGAAACAAAATGTGTATCAATTGCCAAAGGCTTTAGGACATGTCCAAAAGATTTTCTTGGAAGAATTAGGTTTGGAGCAGGCTGGACACTTAGGTTGAGAAATTCCAAGGTGAGAAATATGCTCATAAAGTAGAAGGAATTGATAGATCAAACACCAAAGTAAATGATCCAGCTTGGGTTCAAGCTTGGCATTCTAAATTTAGTTAAACCAAGTAAGCCATGTCTTGGGTGAGTAATTAGGGTTCTAGTGCCTATTGAGCTTACCAAGAGCTAGTGAGGAGGGGATCATGACTTGATAAAGGAGGCCCAAAGAATAGTTCTTGGAGTGTGAATCACAATTCCACCTCTAATATTACCACCATGAGCATGAAGGTTGTAGACCCAACTTGTGGAACATGACATTTGGTATTAACTCCTGAATGCAGAGAATAAATGGTAAGTTATAATTGATTAAATTGAATTTAACTTTTAGCAAAGGCCAAGGGGCTGAGTTGTGAGTACAAACCAAATCCCTTATAGTTTAAATTCCTTTTTTAAGAGTCTCAAAGTTTTTATACAAGACATTTCAGCCAAAAAGAAGCTGGTATTGGTCATGATAGGAGACCACCAAAGATTATGGTCATTGAAAGAAATACCATTGCCAAATCCATCACCAACTAATTTTAAATGAGGCTTAACCACTTCATAATCTTTATAAATGATTTTCACCACAAACGAGCCTTTAATTTTGACAAAAGCACTAGTGATCAACAAAGTGTGGAAACCAATGTTTTTCCAACTAGATTTATCATATGGAGATCTAGATGAAATATTTTGATGTAGGAGGATTTTATAAGTTCATTACCTTTGATAGATCTAATAACCCACTTAACACATAGAAATATGCTTTCTCTATAGATATAAATGATCCCCATACCTCCTTATCCTGAAGAAGATGATAAATATCCCAAGAAACTCTATGGAACCTCCAAGTTTGTTTCACATTAGACTAAAAAAATATTTAAGGATCTTGGCCAATTTTTCATAGGATGATTTAAATGGGGGAAAATAGGAAGAATAGAAAACATGAGTAGCATCTATAATATTATTACACATTTGGAATTTATTTTCCAAAGAGAGGGGTTCAGAGACCCAATACTCAACCTTTTTCTTCACTCTATTTATGACATATTGCCAAAACTTAGTAGGGTAACTATCAAAGGAAAAAGTGATGCCAAAGAACTTGAATTATTCCCCTTTCTGGATCCATTTTCACTTGTAGGGTGTATCCAATCTGGAATGGGCATCATGCTCTATCTAAAACATTGAATTTTAATCCACTTCATGTTGGAGCTCAAAGCTAAGAAAAAAAATTTCAAGACATTGCATAGCCTTCTTAAATGATTTTTCTTGTTCTTCAAGAGTGAGGAAAGTATTATCAACAAAATGGCCATTGATGAGCTAAGAGGATCTATCAGGAAGAACAATTTCCCAAATGCGACCTTGCTTAGATCTATGCACTAAAAATTATCCAAGAGCTTCATCAGATAAAACATATAATGTTAGAGTAAGGGGCAAACCTTGATATATGGAGCAAAAAGACCAAAAATATAAAATTTGGGGCCATTAATAGTGAGACAGGACAAAACATTCAAGAAGAGGGTTTGGACAACTGAAATCAAAATTTGGTTGAAGCCACGATCATGAAACATGGCCAAAATGAAAGGCCACTCAATTTTATCGTAATATTTTTTAGAATCAAGCTTGAGAAATATGAGTCTATGATGAGAGACTCTCGCCTATTCTATACCCTCCCACACAAAAATAAGGTTTATAAGTTTTACTTATTTTTTATAAAGCTTGTTTGCTTAAGTCTAACAATGGAAAAGTAAAATGAGTCAGAGGAGGTTGTCACAATCTTTAGCAAATATATTGTATGAAACATTGAGTATGGTGATGGGGCACCAACTGGTGATAAATTCCAAGTCACTAGATTTGGGTATGAATTAGATATTGCCTTGATTAATGAGGGAACCCAAAGATTTTTTTTGTAGAGCTTATTTATATACTTGAAGCAAATTAGGCCCAATAAAATCCCAGATGGCTTTATAAAATTTATATGGGAATCCATCAATGCCCAAATATTTGTCATTAATCATGCAATGTAAGGCATGAGAGAGCTCATGAAGATACAATGGTGCATCACATAAATTTTGATCAACATGCTTGAGTTTATGAGGAAGCACATCAAGACATTCCTATAAAGATTGAGCTCAATCAACTATTTCAACATGGGCTCAAAACATTAATTTATAGAGGTCTAGAAAAGCAACATAGATGTTAGGGAGATAGACGAGTCTCAACTAGGCTAACTTGATGGCCTTGATATGATATTGAGCTTGTTTGGCTCTAAGATATTTGAAGAATTCTTTGGAAGCCTTATCACCAACTTTGATCCAATGGAGGTGAGTGTGAAGTTGCACCCTATGGCTATATGATTGTCTACCAATTTAATTTAGTGTATGAGAGAGACACCTTAGGCTTGCATCTATAAGTCAAAGGGATTACTCTCAAGGAGAGAAAAGATCTTTTAGTACTATTTGATCATATCCTTATTGGCCCACTTTCAAATGTGAATAATTTGTTTTCCATAGTGACAAATAAAAGAGGTGTTGCACAAGATGACCTTATTCCATCATTTTGTATGGTGGTTGAGGTAAAAAATTCCAAACTTGTGTAATGAGATGGATGGTGCCCTCATGGTAAAGGAGGGAGGTGTTTAGGAGGAATTGATTATGTGTCATTTTAAAGTGGTTGTTACTCCACTCCACTCTGCAAATGATGGGATTGTGGTTTGAGAGAACATATTTGGAGTTCACAATGATAGGTTGTCCATTGGCATTAGAAAAATAAAATACATTTTGCTTTGAAATCATATAATGGTACAATCTCTTGAGGAGATTATTAGATTTGGTGTGGTAGTGAGACCATGTAAACCAAGTAGTGAAAGTTAATGTGTGTCATTAAAAGAGAGGGTCCACCAAACCCCATTGATTTTTAAAGTAATACCTTGCCTCATGTTCTCCCACACACCATCTAATCGACATGGCACCAAACTTGTCCTTAGGACTCTCCCTCATATTAAATCCCCACACATAAGACACATGGTGAGGGGTAGTTTATCATCTAAATATCATCATAAAGTTGATTTTTAGGACCATAATTGGGGGCATAGACCTTGTGAATCCCTAATGAATGTCCACTAATATCAAGGAGAATCCAAATAGTCTAGTGTGACTGATCATTCCTCATGAAAAAAATTGAGGAATAAATTTTTGAGGGCAACAAAATACTGGTGCCACCACAAATGTGTGGGGTGGAGAATTGATCAACATTAGGTGAGATGCATAGTAGAGTAGTTTACAAAAGAAACCTTGAAATTTTAACTTCTTGCAAACAAATAAAATCTAAAGATACCAATTGTTGATAAATAATTTGCACAATGAATTTGCAAGAGGACTTTGTGAGACCTTGAACATTCCAAGGTAAGACATTCATTGGGAAGTATCATCCATAAGGATCTCCCCTTGACCATCTTCAAGATCCAAAAAAATATTTCCCGAAAGAGTTGGTTTGGTAAAATGAAAAACCTAATAAAAATGGAGTGACGTTTAGCCCCATTATCCTCTTGGGGAGACTCACCACCACCATGAGGTGGGTTATATGAATGCCTATAAGTTAGACCACTTTTATATTATTTCCTAACAAGAGAAGAGCTCATTTTAGGTTTTAAAACTTATGAAACATGGCACTATGGAACCATCAACATACTAAGAGACTCACATAAGGGATTGACTTTGTGCACCTCAAGAGAAGGTTTTGGCACATGAGTAGTAACAAATTGTTGGGTAGTTTTGATATGAACTGATAAATTTTTGTTAGGAACTATCATTTAGTCATTATTATTTTCTTCCACCTTGGGCTTCTCAGAGTGTGATTGTTCAATCAAGGGTTTCAACCATCCCATGAGGGGGAAATATTTGATCTGGTGGTCGAGAGAGACAATAAAAATAAGTGTTATGGAGATTGAAATAAATAACCTTTTACACCTAATTCTTAGTAATGACTTGAATATTGATGGATTCATTTAATTCCCTAATCAAGTTGACTTTGATGTAGAATCACTTGGGGCATGTTGAATAGAATTTACTCAGTTCATGACATAAAACATGCCCTATGGATTTGATGATCTCTTTGAGAAAGGACCATAGAAGAAGTGGGAGGCCAAGGAGTTCAATCAAGACCGACACTTAAAGGGAATTCTAGTCAGTGAATTTAAAATAATGAGTCCATGGGGACAAAATTAAGAGAGTGCTCCTTAGGAGCCAAAAACTCAATTTAGCTAGCAGAGCTTGGACCTGGGATAACTCCTTAAAGTAAAAAATAAAAAATCCCTTTGTAAGGTTGCAAATGCCAATGACATGGACACATGAGGGTTCCCATTAGTGTCAAAACCAAGCATTGAAAAAATCTTCTGAGGGGATGAAACCAACAAAGCAAGCTATAAGAGAATAATGTTTATACCACTTACATACATTTTCTACGACATCAAATTGTAAGCAAACATCAATATGAGAGGGAGAGTCAAAATTTATACCTCTTCGTAAACTTTCAACATGAATTTTTTGGCTCACTTAAATGCCATCCTTCCCATTGCCTACAAAAATAATTTTCCTTCCCATTGCCTGTAATAATAATTGTAACAAATAGGGCATAGGCCATTGTATATCAAAATATTGTCCAAAGGGAGGTGCACCAAGCAAAATAAATGTGTGACTAGCTTTGAAAAAAAAAGGAAAAGTATAAAATCGAAACAAAGTAAGGTTGACATATGGATTTCATATATTTATGAGGTAGATGTATTGCATTTTGATGTAAAACCACTTTTCCATTGTATAATTATATCACATGGTAGCATATGTGTTTCAAAAATTCTTTTAATATAAGATACATTCTTCCAAGATGACATCTTTTCATATTAGATGTTATAGATTTTATATTTTATGTTTTAGACTATAAAGTAATTCATTTTTTTGTTATATAAGTTCTTCTAAATTTGGTGCATAGTTCCTTTATTTTTTTTGATATGCTTGAAGGCCTTATATGGAATCAATCGATATTTTGGTCAGAAATAAACATATAGTGGATTTATAATGTTGAGTAAGCATATATATAAATCAATGAGGTCCTTTGGCTAAGGAGCCATGAGTAAGGGACATCCATACTGTCAAAATCACCCAGGGCACCTTAATCGCTTGACCATCTGTGTCAAGTATCTATAAGGATTTGTACCTTGGTGGATGGATATAAGCAACCATCATCCTCACGAGTCAAACTACAACCCTTTCAATATTTCTTTTGAAATATAAGTTCTTCTAAATTTAAAGCACCAATAAAAACAAAGTTCACAATTATTGTTTACCAAATAAATATCTGAACCATTTAATATATGCTACTATAAAGATAATAGATTTGGACTATACATGAAAATTGAAAACACATAAATATTTACACAATAAATTTTCTATTACCTTATTATTAATTTTTGATACAATTTTAATGTAGGATTAACAGGCCCACACCCAATCTAAAACACAATCAGTTTCAGTCTCCATACTACCACTATTGCCTTATTATTTGATATATATATGCATGAAATAAAATATGGTTAGGGATTTAAAATAAAAATAATAATTGTACATCACATCTCTGGATCATCGACTAGGCACCACTCCTCCAAATCACTTAAATCTTGATTCATATTTTTTGTTGTCCACGAATCGCTCTCACAGGTGCTAAATTCTTCCTCCAAAGACTGCTAGATAGGAATATCAATTACTGCATCTTGGATAGGAATATCAATTATCACCTCCTAAACAAGAACATGAATTGCTACCTCCTGAACATGAACATGAATTTTTTCTATCAATTCCCCCTTGTTTTTATGTCGAGTCTGGGCATACATGAAGTCCCATCTTATTACCATAACTCCTATCTAGTATTGATGATATCTCCTATCCTTAACCAAGCAAGCTCATTTTCTTCTTTATTTTATGATCCATATATATTTATCAGGCAAAATTTTAGCCCTATCTTTCTATATTTAACTTTGCACACTATAAATTTCTTATGAATTTGTATGGCCTCTATCTTGGTCAAATTAGCCTTCCACATGATGGCCATTCTCCCTGCTAATCCTTCCACATTATTTCCTATTATCTCCATTCTATATCTATTCAATTTTTTTTTATCAAGGTTGTCTAATTTTGTTTCTTAGATCATCATAATCTCTAGATTGCATTGGCTGATTAGTTGCCTCAATGATCTCCTCTTGGATGGGACATTGTGTCCCCTTATGTTATAGGATATGATATGCTATGGTTGGTCATTTTACCTGGTGCTCACAAAGAAGCTATCTACCAGATTTTGAGTTCTTTCCCCTATGGCTCCCATTGTTTCTTCTTGCTTCTTTTATTTCTTTCTAGGTCTCCTTATTCTTCTCTTAACAAATTTTCCTTTGTGATTAAGGTTCAGGGTTTTCTTAATCCCTGTCGTGTCATCTTCACTACCACCCTCTAATTTTTTTCCTTCATCTTCTTTAGTACTTATCCAATTTTCTTGACAACATTTCCCTTTCCTTTGTCCTTTCACTCCCTGTTACATTCATTTTTTCTCATTCTTTTTGATTTCTCCTCCTTCCCTGTGCTCCCTTATTGAGAAGGTTTTCAATGTCCTCTTTGAAATTTTATTTTTCTATTATGTCTTCTCCCTCTTGATTTTTTTTATTTCCTTATCCCGGAGTTCTTAGTATCAGCTCTACCCCTTCCATTTCATTTCCTTCTTCCATTCTGGTTGCTTTGCTCTCTCTTGAAATACATTTTTTGATCATTTTGCTCCTTGTTTTGAAGGTGTGCTTCTTCTTAGGCTTCATGAAACCCTTTGCATCCTTTTCCATTTCTTCCTAAACTTTCTCTATCACGTTCATTTTTTGGTTTACAGGGCATTCCTTAATTAAATGTCCATATTCATGGCATCCCCTATATCTGAAGGGGATGCTCTCATAATCTAAGTCTTGGACCTATTCCATCTCTCCTGCTTTCAGTATAACATTATTCGATAGTGGTTTGTTTAGATCTAATTCCACACATATCCTAGCATAGCTAGATAAGCCTTTTCCATGATGGGGTTTAGTAAAGTCAATTGGACTACCTATCATATAAGCAATTGTTTTGAAAACATACCTTGACCAAAATTCCTATGGGAGGGCATAAAGTCAGATGCACACTAGTACCATTGTTGGTAATTCCTCTATTGGTTTGAAATCTGTATGCCAATGCTTTAGGAAAAAACCCACGTTCTTAAAAAGATATGGTCCCTACTTCAAAGACTTTATCTTGATCTGATTCATTTACAAAGACTCCAATAAAACATCCTTTGGCAAATGTTCTCAGTTCATATCCTCCGTTCATCTTCCAATTTTTATAAGTCCATGTATGCAACTCTTTCAACATTAATTGAGCCCCCATAAACTTATAGATTAGGCTCCTAACATAGAGTTTGGCTATGTTTTTTTAAATTTTTGATGGATCCAACAATGTAACCAAATTTTCTTTTACTTCCTGCATGCATGTGCTCCTTTTTCCTTCTTTCCTATTCTCTAGATTTTTTTTACCTGCATCCTTCATCAGGGCATTAATTTCTATCTCTGTTATCAATGATGTTGCTCCTATCACCATCTATCAAAAGGTAGGTCATCGGGGGGGGAAAATATCCCCCCACTCCCAAAAAATTTGTGATAAACTTTCAGTATCCAAATTCACTGTTCTCCTATTTTTGTATCAACCTTATTTGAAATCCTAAATCCTTCAAACCCTAACTCTCTCCCTCATTTCCATATTTACTTCCAAGTGATATTCTTGATATTTTATCTTCCATAGGTTCTATTATTTTCTCATCTATTTCAATCAAATACATTTGTGTTCCTCACATTATCCTTAGAGGTGTGGGTCCAGGAGCTACATTTTTTATTAAATTATATGGTGTTAGTGCTTTAACCATAGAAGCTCTATTAGAGTGTTGGTTAACATTAGACCCTACAGGTGAAGTGAATTCCTCTTTATTAGGAGAGAGATGAATTGGGGTCATTACACGATGTTGATTATCATCATGCTCAAAAATTTTATTATAGATGGATGTTTTATTAAATTGTGTTCTTTATGTATTTCATCACTCAATACAAACTTATTAGTTACATGTTCTACATTTTGAATTTTATCATTCAACAAAGAGTGATTAAGTTCTCTTATCTCATTTGAATAAATATCTATTTCATGGAATTGTGCATGTTATTTTTATTTGAAATATTTTTTGGTGTGGAGGAAGTACCTTCATCTTGCCCAAAAGCTTTTATGGATGTTCTCCTATTTATTTGTATTTTTCTTTCTTTTTCTCTTTTGACTTTAATTTATTTATTTGTTAGCTCCTTAATTTGTCTTTTATGGTGACTACCCAAACCCATTATTTATATTTATGCAAATAAGTTCAAGTCTAGAATAAAAATTGAAGAATTTATAGTAATTGAGACACAGTAAATGGAGAATTTACAGAATTTACAAACTGTGAGTAGTAAAAACTAGTTCAAAATATGTAAAATTCAAAATGAATGAGTAAATTTTGTGGACAAATAATCAAAATTCATCAATTACAAAGGGCGTGCACCCTTTTCAAACAAACATGCACGCATGCTTAGAATTAGTTCTAAATGAGCATTAACATTTAATGAGATTTGATGACTTTAAAAGGGTGTATGCCCTTTACAAAGAGCGTACACCCTTTGAATATTTATATCTTTTGACTTTTTTGTTTTCCCTTCAAAACTGGTTTGGGTTTAGGCTTGAAGGGGGTCCAAACCTGACATAAAACCTGTGATGGAGTAACCCACATGATTTTTAAGAAATTTATGAGTCTTTTCCATCTTTGCCAACACATATGATCAGACAAATTTTATTATTTAAATTTTTTTAAATGTGTTTGTAGAGGGAAAAACGTAGTTTTTGAATATATATATATATATATAAAACTATTGTTTTTAATCATTATTTAATTTCTACACAACATACCTCATTATGAACTATATACATAGCGTTGAAAATACTTTTATAATTTTTTGATGGTTAATGAAAAGTTTATAAACTTATATTTCAATAATCTACACATTGTTGACTATACTTTCAAAAAATATTTTCATGAAGTTAAAGTCAAAAAGTTGTGTTTGTACACTTAAGTTCCAATTTTTCAACTGTCTTGACTATATATATATATATTAAAAATATTATCAACAATCTTCAACATTTCATTTATCCATATATGAAATTTCATACAACAATTCATTTGTTTACTCAATACATATACAATCTCCTTATCTTTTTACAAAATATGTGTCAAGTCATTGTCATAAATGCATTAATTTTGTATACTTTTATCATACGAGTATTGAAAAATTATATATGTAGAAATTAAATTCAAAATTCCACAATTCAGAGTCTTACATTATTGTCAAATTATTTTTCTAAACATCTTTAAAATTCTCTCCAAGTACTATTGTTATTTTCAAGAAAAAAATGACATTTTAAGCTCTTTTTTTGTCCCCCATTATCATGCATCTACCCTACTGTTCTATTAAAATAAATATAGATAAATATGGATTACACATATTTATGAGATAGATATATTGCATTTCCATGTAAAACCACATTTCCATCATATAATTATCATATTAGACATCATTGATTTTATATTTTATCTTACACACTATATACATATTTTATCTTACACACTATACACATAATTCCTTTCTTTAGATGTTCTTTTAAATTTAAATTTATTATTGAAAATATAAAGGGCATCACTAAAAACTTAACATGAAACACACTAACCTAAAATCATTTAATTCTACAAACTTCATAATTAACCTTTATCAAAATACGTGTCTAGAACATATAAATATTTATGCCGTGAATTTTCTTAGACACATCTAAATGTTTATGCCATGAATTTTCTTAGACACATCTAAATGTTTATGCCGTGAATTTTCTATTGCCTTGTTTTTTATTATATTTTTTGATTCAAAGTATCTTTAAAATTCTCTCCAAGTACTATTGTTATTTTCAGGAAAAAAATTGACACTTTAAGCTCTCTTTTTATCCCCCATTATCATGCATCTACCCTACTATTCTATTAAAGTAAATATAGATAAATATGGATTGCAAATATATCATAAATATATTACATTTTGATGTAAAACCACGTTTCCATCATAAAATTATCATATTAAAGTAAATATAGATAATGCATTTCGACGTAAAACCACGTTTCCATCATATAATCATCACATTAGACATCATTGATTTTATATTTTATCTTACCCACTATACACATAATTCCTTTCTTCAGATGTTCTTTTAAATTTAAATTTATTATTGAAAATATAAAGGGCACCACTAAAAACTTAACATGAAACACACTACCCTAAATTCATTTAATTCTACAAAGTTCACAATTAACCTTTATCAAAATATGTGTCTAGAACATCTAAATATTTATGCCGTGAATTTTCTTAGACACATCTAAATGTTTATGCTGTGAATTTTCTAATGCCTTATTTTTTTTAATACATATTAATATGGGATTGGCGGGCCTACACCCAAGGTCCAACGGTACCTCCACTATTACCTTATTATTTGATATACATATACAAGAGATAAAATATTCTCATGTTTTTAAAATAAAAATAATAATTGCACATCACATCTCGGGATCATTGACCAAGCACCACTCCTCCACATCACTTAAATCTTTATTCAGATTTTCCGTTCTTGAATGGCTCTCACATTTGTTCAATTCTTCTTCCAAACACTGCTATACATGGCTAGACATGAATATCAATTACCACATCCTAGATAGGATGAATATCAATTACCACAACCTAGATAGGATGAATATCAATTACCGCAACCTAGATAGGAACATGAATTACCTCTTCCTCCTCCTTCACTGTTAGACTTTTATCAAAATCATCATCATCATCATCATCACCTCCAACGAAAAAATTAATGACAATCTCCTCGAGAAAGGCCTGTAGAGGAAGTAGGAGGCCAAGGAGTTCAATCAAGACCAACACTTGAAGGGAAGCCTCTGACCCATGGGGACAAAATCAAGAGAGTGTTCCTTAGGAACTGACAACTCAATTTAGGTAGCATAACTTAGACTTCAGACAACTCTTTCAAGAAGAAAAGAGAAAACCCTTTTGTAAGGTTGCAAACGCTAATGACATAGACACAAAAGGGTTCACATTGTTGTCGAAACCAAGCATTGAGGAACTCCTTTGAGGGGATGCAACCAACAAAGTAAGCTATAACAAAATATTTTTCATATCACTTAAGGCAACCAACAAAGAAAACTATAACAGAATATTTTTCATATCAGTTACATATATTTTCTATGGCATCACGCTGTAAGCAAACTTCATGATGAGAGGACAAAGTTATACCTCATCGTAAAATTTTAGCATGAATTACTTTGATCGTTTCAACGCCACTACAACAATAATTGCAATAGAGAGAAGGGCATCATATATCAAAAGACCATCCAAAGAACGATGTGTCAAGCATTGTGCGAATAACTTTGAAACTCCCATAGATGAGAGAAGGAAAAGTGAACAGCTTTAAAACTCCCATAAATGCGAGAAACAAGTAAAATAGAAAATCAAAACCTTATTTTTCTATTATAATAAATATAAATAAATATGAATTGATGTAAAACCATTTTTATATTGTATAATTAATTAACATAATAGTATATATGTTTCACAAGTTCCTTTAATATATATTGTTGTAAAATAATTTTTCATATTAAATATCATTGATTTTATATTTTATCTTACACTATACTTTATATTTTATCTTATACATTATGATTAAGTTCTTCTAAATTTAAAGCCCCAGCAAGACATTAGAAAAACTACCTTAAGATCATTCAATTCTACAAAATTCACAATTACCTTTTACCAAATTAGTGTCTAAACCACTTACCGATGTGAAGATAATGGCTTTGGACTATGCATAAAAATTGACTACCTTATTATTAATCTTTTGATACAGTTAATGTAAGATTAATAGGCCCAACAATCAATGGAGCCCCCATACAGCTTCTATTGCCTTTATTATTTGATATATACACACATGAAATAAAATATGGTCAGGGCTTAAAATAAAAACAATAATTGCACATCACATCTCCGGATCATCGACCAGGCACCACTCCTCCAAATCACTTAAATCTTGATTCAGATTTTCTGTTGTCCACGAATCGCTCTCACAGGTGCTGAATTCTTCCTCCAAAGACTGCTGGACAGGTATATCCATTACCACATCCTGGACTGCAATATCGATTACCCCATCCTGGACTGGAACATTAATTGCCGCCTCCGCCTCCTCCTCTTCCTCCTCCTTCCCTGTTAAAGTTTCATCAAAGCCATCATCATCATCATAATCCCCTCCTTCGGCAAAGAAACTAATGAAATCGGAGGCCGATTGACCCAGTAATTTGAGCCCAATTGCAGTATGAGAAGGATGGTGATCTACCACTTTCCATGCACAGACACGATAATTGGAAAGGAGGTCGGAAGATGAGTGCTTGCGGTGGCCCTTGGTCTTCCCTGTGGATTTGCAGGAGGGATCCAAGTGACAAAATCTGCACCTGGCGCGCCTGCACTTGCCTGTAAACTTGGAGTGGTTCGTGGGTTTGCAAGAATCCACCTTCTGGAAACATCGGTGAGAATGAAAATCATTGTAATATCTGAGTGCATCTTCGTCCTCGTTCATCATCCTCCTCATGTGGCTTTTCACATGCCCATGCTGTCGTCCCTCGCGCTTCATCGTTATTATTTCGATCGAATTCTCTCTCTCTCTCTTTCCCACGCTAATTATTTACAGGTGCAGGCCTCTTTTTATTACTTTGTCAAAGGACATTGAGTGGTGAGCAAGTCAGAGCTAACCCCGAGGCATCTTTGCACGATAACTCAACCTTCAAGTAAAGGAGAACAATATAACTCCAACATCGTTTATGGAATAAGTCTTAACCCTCGTCTTCCACTTATTCCATTCTTAGCAAACCTTCTACAGGAGAGGTTGGATAACTTCATCTTCCAAGTGAAGATAATGGAAGGATAACACAAGTGTTTTATTTATTCTTTTATTTTTTTATTTATTTTTGATGAGTTATTAGGGTTGTATAAAAGGAGATTAGTTTCAAAGAAAGTTGCATGGAATTTAAGAAAAGTGAGAGACGGTTTTAGGGTCTTGAAACAAGAAAACAAGATCATAAGTTTTTAAATATTTATAGTTGGCCACATGTTGTCCATTGTTTTCCGAGATCATTTTTAGGTTTTTGGTAGAGTGCACCCCAAAAAATGTCTATGTTTATCTCGAATTTTTTGGTGTTTATTTGCTTCGCCTTTTGGATTTGTTTTCTATCGTCTATTTTTTTTTACGATTGCCCCAGATTTGTGACAAATCAAATCTTCTTATAGACCCCCTTTTGTGTTTTAGTGTTAATTCTATATTTGTTTTTATACAAATTAGGTATAATTATTGTTTTATTTGATTAAATCTGATCAAACCTAATTTGTAATGTTTTATGGATATATGTGTTACATTGTGATGTTTTATAGATACCCCTGTTTATCTCCATTTTAGATAGATGTGGTGCATCAATTGAAAAATTATTGGATGAAGTTTGTCCTTATCAATATCTACAAGGTCTATCAAAGCGAAAGCCTTGGCATCCCAACTAGAATAGATTCCATGTTGTGTCAACTAAATAGAAGATTTGAATGCTTGATATGCGTATATAAAGAAATAAACTGAAGAATTAACCATCTGTATTAGCCTTTGTGCCATAGACACCACTTGAAAGATCACAACAATAATGAGTAGGGATGTACCAAATTTAGTTAGAATGATGTCTTCATGAACCGATCTTTTAGCATATAAATGCTTAAATAAGATGGAGGCAAGGGAATGTTCATGTTCAACCAACAAAAAAAGTGGTGACCAATGGCGTGGTACAACCATGAAAATAGTCTAACCATTTTTCATTTTCAAAATAAGAGACACCTGATAGTTTGAGGAGGCCCATGTCGGTTTTATGTCTTCTCATGTGATGGTGCATTGGTGAGAGAGGGCCTTAGGTTGGTATTTTAATATGTGCCATAAGTTATGGGGTTTTGACCCTAATCATCATGTCATTATGATTTATTTATCTAGTAATTTACTAGTTATCGCTTTAAAATGGATTGACTACATATGTTTCCACAAAAACACATTTACTTCATTTTCCTAATGTTTTTACACGACACTCAATGTCATTTATAAATTTGTTTTGTCTAACCTCCATCTCATTCAATAAAAAATTGTCTGGGAGGCTACTAGGGAAATAATTTTCAAAGAATAGTTTTATTTAAAATATTAAACATTTGGAGCTGTTCTCGAGCTATATTTAGGCTGTTTGTAGTTGTTCAGAGTCCTTTGGTTATTTTTTGTATTTGTTCTTCTTGTAGGGATTGAGGTCCCTAGTTAAAAAACCCCACCTTTAACCTTAATTAAAACATGTTTGTTTAGACACCTTAAAATGGCCCCATATCATTTATCTAGTGTTCATTTATATTATTTTAACACACTCTTTTATGTTAGCTAATTTGGTTTAAATTAAGAAATATGTGTCCTCTTGTTGACTTCTACCTTGCTAAAATATCCAATCCCACATCGCCCCTCATCTTATCTTATCTTATGCAACCCATATCGTATCCTTATCCTACCTTGTGCTTTAAATCTATTTAAGTTTATTACCTTTTGACCCCCACTTTTTGTCAAAGACAAGTTTGCATAAATACAACCAAGTAGGGGAACATAAAGCGAAAATAGACCTAATTTAGGGTAAGTAAGGCCGTGCGCAAGTATAACTGTATGAAAGAGTAGTCGACAATAAGTTTTGTATTTTTAACTAAGGGATATTTCAAGAAAGGGAGAACCAGGAAAAAGTAGTCTCAATATATGTTCCATGCATGCATCATGTGCAAAAGATGATCGTTAGATAACAATTATAAATAAATAAATCTCAAAGAGGATCAAATCGAAAGATGAGGGATGTAAATTAAGGATCAAAGAGAGGTCATTAAGATGAAAAAATAAATTTTAGTGTTGATTAGTTGGTGTGAAGAGAAAGGAGTGGTTTTGTTTATAGACACATGCCTTGCCATTTTAATAAATGTTTTTTCGTCAACTTGTTGGACCGTTATTGGTTCAATTGGATTAGTGTAGTGCATTTGTATAGTATATCTATGTAATCTAAGGAATTTTCCGTTGTTATAAGTATGGAATAATTCTACAATGTAAACATGTTGATGTATATAATATGTTTATGAATGAACATAAGTAATCTATCAGAAGACCTTATGTAGTCCTTGATGGATGTGTTGTTACCTTAAGTTTTAGCATATATATGTGTTTTACCTTCTATATGCTTAATGTTCAAGTTTTGTATAGTAGATTCTTTGTAATGGTTTCTTTGGCATTGAAATAGTAAAGACTCGGTAATCTCTCTCTACACCTAGGGTGAGCACTTAAGTGAAAAAATTAATTGATAACATGTCATAGGAAGTAAATTATTTATTGGCTAGTATAAGTGGTGAAATATGGTTTAGGAGTGTGCAAGAATAATCCTAACATTTTTATTTAATTTTTGATACCTTTTTTAACTAGTTGATGGACATCCTAGGTGGTAATGGCATAAAGGATCTCACTGAAACACATAGAGCAATGGTTTGAAGAGCAAAAATTGGAGTCTGTAAGAAATAATCCTAGTAGAAAAAATTGCATGTATAGGTAGGCACATATGTAGGGGCTTAAAGTAAGAATCTCAAAAAAAGGTATACATGTATGAAAGAGTGACTTGAAAAACTAGAAAAAATGGATGAGATGTGAACTCATGTAGTAGATGTTTGGTGGAAGGGAGCTTTCAAAATTTACCTATTAAATTTATCAATTTCAACACATTCTTTCCCAAAAGAAGTAAAATATTAGTTTTTGCATGGATTGAATTTCTCTTTCATCTCTTAGATCCCTCCATCGATTAAGAATATGATATTATTTTGGGGCATTAAGCATTTGAGTATGGAGGGCTAAGCACCCTTTGTGAATGGACCAAGTTAAAGGTAGGACGATTGGAAAGGCAAGGATCTCATTGAACCAATGAACATGAAATTGTAATAACTTTAGTGAGATGGAAGGCTAGGATGAACAAGATCTCAATAAGTGCAGATATAGTGATGGTAGATAATTGTTGATAGGTGCTATAGACCTAAGGAATATGGGATCCAAGTCAGGAGGATACCACAAGGACCTACTTCAAACAGGAATAGCACATGATAGATTCTCATGTAGATGGAATGTGATTTTAAGAATAAGAAGAGATGAATAACCATGATCATGATAATGGGTCCTTGGAAAGAGAGTTCATTAAAGGGTTTCTTGGGAGTGACTAGATATCACACAAAATAAGGATAGACAATAACCCTTACCCTATATGAAGATGTTTCTTGGCCACATTTAAATCGAACAAAGTAAGATATCAAAGGAAGTGAGATCATGACAAGAATAAAGAATTTTAAAAAACAAGTGTGTGAGCATTATATCTTGAATCAAATAGTGCCTTACACATTGATCAATCCAGTAGAAGGAAATAAGACAAGTTTTTAAATTCAACCCAGCACAATGATGCTAGGAATGGTAGGAGTAAGTGGAGGTGGTAATCATACTACATAGATTAGTAAAACATAGAACCCCACAAGGTGGATCAAAAGTGTTAGTCCAATAACCAACAATAAAATCAAGGGGAAGGAAGAGAGAGTCCACCACTAGCCACTAATGAAGGGGACATAACTGCTACAAGAGGACCAAGTACCCTAAGAGAGACTAGTGTGTAACCTTATCAAGTAGTAGTACCATAATAACATATTTTAAAGAGAATTCTATGAATTTTTTAGAGTATAAGGTGTAGGTAATTATACATAACATGTGCACAAGTGTGAGATAATTTGGAGAGATAAATAAGTAATTGCACTAGAGCACAAGGAAAGTCAAATTTGCACTATTTTTCATAATCGTGCACACACTTGATACAAGACGTATCATCCTCCTCAAGTAGTGGTAGATTATGATTTGTTGAGGGACCCATTCCTTAAAAAAATTTACATCCCAAAATTTGAGCCAAACATTATATTTGTAGTAAAGGAGATAAAGAAAGATGTCCTAAAGAGCATTCACAAGTGTGATGCAATGTTTAAAACCTTGATATTCACCAATTGTAAAATGTGAAATGGTTTATAGGTGTTTTAATGGTACCTTTCCAATGGGCTTTGTCAATGAAAACCTTTACAGAACTAAGAGAGGTGTTGGAATCTGTGGTGAAGGCCAAGGTGGTGGTGAGTATAGATATTAGGATTAGTCATGGAGGTCCAAATATATATTATGGAAATATAATAAAAATTTCCCCAGGCATAATATAAGAGCACTCTTGAGATCATGTCACATTTTCCATGAGGATCATGAAGTAATAAGTTTCCCTCTACTAAAAAGGGTTAAACAAGTACAAGTATTTGTGTGGTATAGGATATGTGACATGACCACACATGAAATGGTAGATTTTTGAGTCAATGAAGATATGTGTAAATCAAGAGAAATTTGAACATTCAAAGCTATAGTAGCATGGATGGAGAGGAGGTGGGCAAGAAGGACGTCAATTCCCCCAAGAACATGTCATAAATGTGATTCCTCAAACCACTATAAAATAAATTATCCCAAGTTCCCAAAATGAAAACATTATAGAGAGGCGCACAAGATGAAGGATTGTCTTGACTTGTACCAAAATATTATCCAAATGAGAAGGTGAAAAAGGGTGCATGGATGATCCAAATTAGACAACAGATGAAAAGTGTTTTCCTAAGTGAGTTGCACAAATTAAGTTAATGGTCTAACAGTTTAATTACTATACACAATGATATGAATGCTCAACTTTAAATGATGGAAACACCCACATATAAAGTATGATGGACACTTCCAATCAAGGTAATAAAGTATCTTTATGGCCTACCAAAAAATTTAATTTTGTATGAAGACATTTATATGATTCGAAACCTTCAATGGGAAGTACTAGTTCCACAAGATATTGAATGCCACATTAAAGAGGGCCAATAAAGAGGGTCTAACTCTAGAGAATTAGAATAACTTACATAGATATTTTTAATCTTATTTAACAAAGGGGTTATACTATTGCTAAAAAATGGCTTATATAAACACTTTGGTTACATAAGAGGAAGGAAAAGGAAGGGGTAAGAGATAAAAACAACGTGATATGTCAACTATGACCAATAGCTATTGATAGATGCCGTTATTTATGGATGTTCATTATGTGACATTATTATATACATTGGGGCCAAAGTATATATACTCACTGAAATGCATAGAAAGGAATGGGGATCCTATATTTATAATCTTCTCCACATATCTTGTTTATGGAAAATAAGATTTGCATGAAACCCATTTAAATTTTGTGGAATGTCTTAGCAGATATCACAGGTATAAATTTTTGCATATAATTTGATGTTATTAAGCTTGTATAAGAAGATATCTATCTGAAATTAATTAGAAGACCATGGTGTTATGAAAATAATGTATAAATCCACTTCAAAAAGAGGCACATGAGTTCTAATAATGGAAAATATCAGGTGGTCATTCCTATTGATAAAAAATGAGGGTCATATGTAAGGAGAATTTATACCAAAGTGGAAATAAACCTTATCTATAACATTGATGTGTAGGATAAGGATGACATAATTCTTAGTTGGAAAATTAGAATGTCAACATCAAATAATACAAGTCACGATTGTGACAGATGGGTGTAGGATGCCTATGATGTCATTGGGAGGAAGTGTGTGAAGGTAATAAAAATAAAAAAAATGGTACGAAACAATACACTTAACAACTTATACAAATTAAATCAAGAAAGGACAATGCACACAAATTTGGGTACCATGGACCATGAAAAATTTAAAAGGGGTCCTTTAGATAATTAAAATAATATTAGAAAATTTTCATAGTTATAATTGTTCTATGTTCTTAACAAAATTTTACTATTGAAATTGAAACATTTCTACCAAAGGAAGGTGAACACTCGATTTCCTTAGTCCACACATTGAAGAGCATTATTTCTCATTGGTGGACCAAACATATACTAAAAATTTCAACTTGGACTATAGTAAAAGAAGCCATATGTATACACTTTTCATGCATTAATATGAATGGATTACGCAAGTATCATGGATATTCAAATCTAAATGGATTCTTGAAGGCATGTGAGAAAGTTTGGACTCAAGGAACAATGTGCCTATCAAAGGGTTTTTAGGTACATGCCCTTTAAAAATCTATCCACACATGGGCCCATGTGTGGTACATAATTAGTGAGACCTATAGGCAGTGGTTTATGATTTTTTATATATCTTTGTCATGTCACATTATGATATCCCTCCCTAGACTATCCACAAACTTACAATCTTGGCAAGGCAATAATATAGACACATATGAGAAGACTCAAGAAACTTCAAGATTACTTAAATAGTATAAAACTTGGGGTTTTATTATTATAGTATTTAAATAAATATCCAACCTCTATTTCACTAAGAAAAACCAATCCACCTATTGGTTTTATCCATTAGGTCATAAACGACTCAAAATCCTCTTTATCCCAATTTGACCTAAATGCCTCAAAAGAATCAAAACAAGGAACACTTGTAAACAAAGATATATAAAAATTTAAAAGTATTTATCACAATTATTTATATTCAATTCAACTCTTACAACACTGTATAAAGTCTGCTTCCAAACAAATTGACCTAAACCACCATATAAGCCTACTAGGCCTAATGATGCTCTAGTCGGTCAAATCCCAAATTGTATTGAATTAGGACTTAAAGACACCTCAGACATGTATATTTAAGTGTTTAAAGGATGATAAAATTATTAGACAAAGATTTTACCTTCCACATCCAAGATTTCATCCAAAAATCTCATATAACTCTGTTTTAGTCTACTAGACCTAATTGCCTTTGGTAGCTTCAATAAGTCAAAACCTAAAGTATGACCTTATGAATGAAAATAACTCATCTAATTTTTTTTTAATAACATATATAATTTTTTAACACATTTTAATTCACATTTACAAACTCCAAATTTAAGTTTCTAAACCAACATCTCTTCTCACTGTTTTCTATTTGGTAGCTTCAATAAGTCAAAACCTAAAGTATGACCTTATGAATGAAAATAACTCCACTATTTTTTTTTTTAATAACATATATAAGGTTTTAACACATTTTAATTCACATTTACAAACTCCAAATTTAAGTTTCTAAACCAACATCTCTTCTCACTGTCAAGAAAATAGATAAAACAGGGTTTGGAGTGCACACAGTCAACTTGTACGATGTTTGTACACTTCATAAAGACTTAAATTAACTTGAATAATCTTATATAATAATTTAAAAAACTATCTACCAATTTTTGAAATTTTTTTTATGGTTAAAACTTGAGTTATTCACATTTTACTAGAAACTAGGGTTTGTTTGCAATGCTAGAGCCCAAGAGCTCTTAATTGATTGTTCATGAAACTTAATGAGTTTATAATCAGAAAAATTATTTTATATGACCATAATTTATTTTTAATACATTTTAAAATCCTTGTATTTACCCCATACACAACATAAGATGTGTTTTGAGTTGACTGTGTTCGACTAAGTACATAAAACACATGGTATAATAGAGGTTTGATACTCCAATGTCAAAAATGAACTTAAAATCACATTATAAAACTTGGAATTAAATTAATTTAAATGATAAAAATATATTATCATAAATTTTTACAAAAATATTTTTTATTTATAATATAAAAATGCACAAACTATACATAGACCTTATAGAATGTCATGGCAAACTCTATTTTTCTAAAAGTATCTCTCTCAAATGCTCAAAACTTTGTCTTTTTATGATTGAAATTGATATTTTACACCTCATTATTATTATTGAGGCTTATAAAATTATTAATATCTTATCCAATCTTATGAATTCCAAAATTGATCGAAGATTCTTCTTAATTACTCAGCCTTAAGATAGAAAAATGCCTAATATGAGATATTTGATAATTACATTTGCTCTTTTTGACTTTGAATGATACTATGAAACTTAATAAGGTATATAATACTCATAATATTTTTCACACACATAATAAATCTAATAAATTTTGATAAAACATAAATTTTGCAATTTTAACACATATTTACACAAATACATGTGAAAATTTGAATTGTGTTTTTTGGAGGGAAATTTCAAATATGTTGTTTCTAAAATCAGCTTAGCCCGTTTTTGGGAACAACCCCCTACGAAACTTGTCCATTTCGTCTTTCGTCTCTCTAAGTTTGTTTTTGAGACGAGTTTTTAATTCGTTCTCATTTTGGCCTAGGAACGTGAGAGTAGTTATGATCTCATTGCGACCAAGAAACCCCCCCTCCCCCAAACTGCCTCTTTCAGAGTTGATGTCTTTTCTTCTATTTTTGTGCACAAGCAACAAAATTACCGCTAGTACAATTTTCCCTTTGAGATGCAAGGGCGGCAATTTTTGCCACCCCTGCATTTTGCCTACAAGGGCAACAATTTTTGTCGCCCTTGCATCTTAACTAACCCAAACATGCAAGGGCAGCAAATTTTGCCGCCCATGCATGCCTCAGTTTCCATGCGTGGCATTTATTGCCATGCACGGTGGGTTGTTGGGGGCATTTTTCACCCCATATAACTTGATTTAGAGCTCATTTCTTTTCATTCTTCCTCCTCTCCTACTCTCCTTTGCCTCTGGATGATCCAACGAATGGGTGAAAGTGCATTTTTGCAGATTTAAGCTTGTTACGCGTGTGGTTTTCTAGGTAGGTCTTATTTTTAGCATTTATTTTTCTTTTTCTTCCTCCTTAGCTTCATTTTAGTTTTGGTTGTTGTTAGGTGGTTTTTGTTTTTTCTTCTCTCCCTATCCTTCCCGTCGGCCTCCCTATTTCTTTTACCTGAGGGGGCGGCAATTTTGCCACCCCTCATTGCATGCAATTTTTGTAAACCCTGCGCAGGTGGTAAATTTTGTCACCTGCGCTTCTTGTTTTCCCTTATCGGTCCTTACCTGCACGGGAGGCAATTTTTTCCACCCATGCAAGCTATCCATGCACGAGTGGCAAAAATTGCAGCCCAAACCCTTTTCACCGAAACCTGCATCGACGGCAAATTTTGCCGCTGATGCAGCCCGAAGTGTAGGGGCGGCAAAATTCACTGCCCCAACACTTTTCCACTCTTGATCTGCAAGGGCAGTGAATTTTGCTACCCCTAATTTTTTCCCCTAACCTATAGAGGTGGCAAAATTCACCGTCTGTGTAGGCCGACCCTGCATGGGTAGCAAATTTTGTCGCCCTTGCATTCTGTCAATTCCTCTTGCAGGGGCGGTGATTTTTGCCGCCCATGCATTCCTCCTCTGGATTTTTCTAACTCTGGAGGATTTTTCATTTTTTCCCTTTCTTTCCCTTTCTTCCTCATGTTTCGCACCTTTTTTTGACCCAACCTTTTTAAAGTATCCTCCCATGATCATGATCACTTAATATGCGAATTCTCCAACTCTCTCCCTTTTTCCTAATTGTGTGATCATGACTATAGTTCTTTCTAAAGGATCTTGATCATGAACACATGTCCAATCGAGACCAGTTCTAATGTCTAAAATGTCTCCCAAAAAGGCAAAAATGATGAAGTATAAGTACCAAGGTGTCTTTCTAGTCACTTCAGTTACCTCCAATGTCGACGATATTCGGGACACCAAAATTGGCCACGTGGATATGGCCAAGTTCATGGCTCAAACAAAGGCAACGAACCCAAGCTCTGAAATAAAGAGGATCATTGAAAGCAACATCCACATGGTTACAGCTTTTCCAGTGGCAGCACATCATACAAAATTTGTCCTCCAATGTGCCTGCTTCTAGAACAAAGAGACAAAGTCAGTCTCATATGCCAATGGTAATGTGATAATTCAGCTGGATCCCAAATTCATTGACAAAGTCTTCATGTGCCCTCATACTACTGAAGTATTGAAGATCGACTTCGTAGAAGCCTAGAAAGAGTATGACAAAGACCTTGAGAGGACAAAAAAAGTCATGAATAATAGGTGGTTGAAGATGCCCAGATCCAGTCTATCCAGATGGCTGCAAAATTTTTTGAGGAGTGATTTTATTGAAGAAGTCGGTGACTTGATCACCCTTCTCAGTAGAGTGCGAGGCCTCCCATCTTCCTCACAGTTCCACAAGTGGATGTACTCGTTTATCAAAATCATCCTCCAGGGTAAGTAGGTCATCTTTTGGGGCGAACAAATCAACAACGCCCTCCACAAGTAGCTAACTAAGGTACAGACTTCTTCCAAGTTCTATATGACTTCGTACCTTGTGTATATAACTACCTTGATGCGAACCTTCCCAGGTTTAACAACTGAAGGGGATAGAAAACCACCCCGGTCTACTCATATTACCCCCAGTTGACACTTCAAGGATCAACCCATCATTTCAAAAGGGTAAATGACACTTTCTTTGCCATATTTTTATGCCTCTTCGACCCTCAGCTTGAGCAGAAGAGAGTATCTGATGAAGCTTGGACAGTTGTCAATGACTACGGGTGTATGTTCCTCCAATTTCCCACTTTTTGCTATCTTCGGGTTGGCTTTTTCCAAGGCTATCCCTATATGCTCCCCAGGTTCCCTTGTGACAAGTTGGTCCTAATGGAACTTTGCCGACAACTGGTTGTCATGCATACTAGATAAATGGAGCTGAAAAAGCTAGGTTTCAGGTTTCTAGTCAAAATTGGCAGGTATTCTATTATGACAACAGCCAAAGCCAAAGTCATGGAAACAGAGATGCAGCTGGTCACTCTGAAGCAGTTCAAAAGAAGGGATAAATTTGACTACAGGGGAGTCAAGGACAATATTAGGTGGAAGACTAAATTTCATGAGTCCATGATTGAGGACATATGGATAGACCTAAGGATAGCCGAAGAAATCAGGAAGATGGACTATTGCAGGCTAACCTTAGAGCAAATTGAGTATTTGGGGCTTGCAGAGATTCCCCCCAATCTGGCCGATGATGGGAACATTATCAATAACAGGAACCTGGCTGAAAATATTGCTAGCTCCCCTCTTCCTCCAACTCAGTGGTCCCAGAAAGAACTAACTTCTCTAAGGAAGAAATTTGAACCAATATTGGCTAACACCAATGACTGGTTAGTGGCCAAAGGGATCATACTGAAAGAATTTATCACAAGATCCGAGGCTGAATTCCAAGCAGAGATGAGGATGAAAGCAGAAAATAAAACCAAGAACAAAGGTGATGTTCCTTCTCCATCTAGGCCTTACAAGCCTAGAATCATATTTGTTTCTAAAAAACCAAAGGCTACTGAAGAGCCAAAAGCGACAGCTAAAGGAATTGCAAAATAGAGCTCTCAGGCACAGGCAGCCCAACCAATGGAGACAAATGACCAGCCTTCAGAATAGCAAAAGACTGAGCCTCCACCTTCCTAGGAATGGACACAACTGCTCAAAAGCGTCTCTCCTTCTCTGCCTCAATCTCCTGTGGCTCCCCCTTCTCCTCTCTCTCCTATCAGTGTTCCTTATTTTGGAGCCACCTCTCCTTCTAGAGTTGTATTTGGCGATCCTCAGGGTGCTTCTGGAGATTCTCCTCGCTCCTCTGGGTCCATTCCTAGTTTGTCATCTCCTTCTTTCAATTTGAGAGAGAGTTCTGCACAAGAGCCAGAATCAGTAGTCAGTACAATATCGCCTGTTACTTCAACTATGACCACTGTTACCACTAGCAGTGTAGAAGTTGCCATGATAACATCAGCTATGGGAACCATTGCCATGATAGATACTTCTTCTCTCCCGCCATGGATGTTAGTTTTCACACCCAAAAGAAAGAAGTTAGCCATCTCTCCAAATGACTTCAATTTTGGCAAAATAGTGTCGGTGAAAGCTAAGGCTCCTAAGAGGCCAAGGATCCTCTCGAAATTGGTCAAGGAAAAGGGGCAAAAATTCCTAGAAATAGCTAAGCCTTTACAGGATGCAACCCTTGAGGGTTTTGAGATGAGTAGCTATTCCATCTCTCGTGTTGAACTTGGCAAAGTTACTCACGAAGGTGCAAAAAGCTATCTTCAGTCTGCTATGGACATTATTGTCCAAAAATTTGACCGAGAAAAAGAGATGAAAGATTATTACAATGCCAAAATAGAATAGCTGACAACAGTAATAAGGAGGTTCACTCTTCCCCCTGAAGTAGCAACTCCAGAGGCCTTCTCTATAGATGACCCTATCATTCAAAAGGCAGAGAAGACTTACTTGAAGGGGAAAGTCCTGGAGGACTACGTTGAAAAAATGCATACTCAGGGAGTTTCCTTGCTTACAGAGGTTGCAGAGAAGACAGACAAAATGAAAAAGGTAAGGGCAGAATTAGATGACCTGGTCTCTCTTATCTCTCAGGAGATTGATAGTTCAGAAAAATATCTTAGCAAATGGAGGGAGATGAAGGATTTGAAGAAAAGTACCTTGATATCTATCGGTGTCATCTCCAGTAAGGACTCTTATGTTGAAATCAAGGAGTCATTGATATACAGAATACAGGTACTCAAGGATTTAATTGAGGATCTCAAAGCTTCTAGGGATGCTAGTGAGAAGAATGACATAGGTCTGCTCAATAAACTGGAAGAACTGCCCTACAACCTCACTTCTAAAGATAACCAATTTCTCTCAGCTGAAGAAATGATCCAAGGTTTTAAAGAGATGATTCAAAGAGACTTTGAAGAAAAGACCTTCTCAATGTCTTCTGTGGACAAAGTCTTGGATACTCAGCTGACTCTAGACAATCTAAAATCTAGGTTAACTAGCCATGCTAAGGCCATCACAACATTGAAGGACACTTTAATCAGAGCCAGAGTCATCTCAAAGAACACGATTGTGCCAGATAGCATAGGAATTCAGGCATCCATTACTATGTATGATGCTCATCTAAAGAAATCTGGCAGCAAGAACTAAATTTTTTCCCCCCTCATCTCTTCTTCTTTCCTTATGCACTTTTGCCTTGTGAAAAGTGCATGCAATTTTGTAATATGTAATTACATGTAAAGAGTTCAAAAAAATATCTCAAAGTCAAAGATGAGTCATCTTTGACTAAGATATTTTTGTATTTTATTATTTTCTAATTTTGAGGGTTTCTTTCTATATATAGTGGAGACCTCTTTTGTAAATGGATCTGGGATAATAGAGAGCAAAAACTCTGCAGAAATTGAAACACTTTTTGAGACTTTGTGCTCAAACTTGTAAATGATATTTTGTTAAATGAATGAGAAACAAGTTTATTTCAGACTTTGTGTTGAAATTATCTTTGTTATTTAGGAAACAGTTCTTATGTCATTTTTCCTGGTAATATCTTGTTTATCTAATTTAATAAGCAAAGTGGATGTGTTAATATTATCTGAGAACGTTTCTAAAAGGTAGAAGATAGACTTTGAGCTATTTTTATCTTTGTGATTCAGTTATCTTTTGTAGTTTTAGGTGAAGACTTTGTGCTTCATTTCACTCTACGGTTACACCTGTTCCAGATCGGTGAAGGAAGCTATGGGAGACTTTGTGCTCACGTGAGTTTCTTTGTGAATTTTTGTTATTTACTTTAGGTGATTTCCTACTCTAGGTTGGATACCATTCTTGAAAGAAGAGGGATGTTATTGACCCACTACTAGGATTTCTCTCTCTTGCTTCTTGTACATCACCTCTAAAAAAGGAGAGGTGTATGCTGTTATACCACCCCATGTGTTATTTTTTTCTTAATTATATATATGTACCCAGCATATAAATATTCATAAGGAACCTCCCCTTGATGAGAGGAGAGATTTACCCTGTCTAGATATGGTAAACCCACACTTTTCATGGCGTAAATCTCCCTATGCTGTGGTTGATATACCCATTTTGTCATCAGTTAGTTGACAACAAAATATTCACCCAACAAAATAGACCCTAAATGACTTGAAACAAGATAAAAAATCTTGATAAAGGATTATTTAGACTAAAAATTCCTCCTAAAACTCTTGACACTACTTACAATGACCTATTTATATGTTTTGTAGGATGTTACTACATCATTCCACCAAGGTATAAAAAGAAGTCTTCATGATTTAGACCCTCCTAGATCCCATTTTTTACTAGAAGAGTATAAATCTATAAAAAAATTGTCTCCTTTGAATATTTTTCTTGTTATATGAATATTAAAACTCAACTTATCCAAATTTTATTCTCTCTCCTTCATCATACTTGCACATGCAACAAAAAAATTAAGAAAAACAATTTCTTCTTTTGGACTGTGAAGTCCCTTCTCTTTAGCTACAAATATTGACTTCTCCTTGAAGATATTATGTTGTATTTTCTTGACCACTTGATGCTTATTTTATTCTCCTATGCTTACTTCCTTCTTGATGAAATCACTTTATTTCACCAATTCCTTGGTGTCTCCAATAGCCTTGCCATCATTAGTTTTCAAATAGCTTATCCATGCATTCATTTGACAAAATCTCTATTTTAAGAAAAAAATTAGATTCTTCATGTGTGGAAATGGTTACCTTAGTATAATTGGATAGTACATCACTTCCTCATTCTCATCTTTCTGTGAAAACCCCTTAGGAACCGTAATCAACACCTTGGAATGATCTTTATTAGTTGCATGCTCATCTTTCAATGGTAAGAGTGTATGTCTTACCCCATTTTACTCAAAACTGTAAGTGTTATTCTACCCATCATTCATAGCCTTATTGTCATACTACCATGGTTTTCCTAGGAGTAAATGGCAAACATCCATAGGTGTTATATCACACATCCCTTGATCTTTGTATTTCCTTACCAGAAACTCCACTTTACATTATTCATTGACCAAAATGTGATGACCTATTTGTAACCATGATACCTTGTAGGGATGATGATTTGAAATTTTATCCAATCCTAATTTATTAACCATCACACAAGAAATAAGGTTATCATTACTACCACTATCAATGATAACTTTACAAACTTTACCTTTGGCTTTGCAAGTTATCCTGGATAGTGCTTTCCTTTGAGTAGGTTCTAAAAGCTCCTTTTTTGGTTTGATTAGAATCATTTTAATGAGAAATGATTCCCCTTATTCTAGTGCATCCTAATAAATATCTGATGCAACATCCTCTTGTTTATTATTTTGAACAACATGAGTACTCCCTTGACTAGTAGATGCATGCTCTAGACACTCATATAATCTATATCCAAATTTTCCACACTTAAAACATCTACCACTAAAACTAGTACTTCTACCTCTACCTATATTAAAAGGTATCTTACCTCTATAATTATCTCTTAGAGTAGACTCCTACCTTGGTGAGTTGTTTTCATCTTCCTCATGCATCTATAATGGTCTTTTGCTTTCATGTTATCCTCTTCCTCTAAGAGGTCTAATTCTCCCTCTTGCTTGCTGAAAATGTCTCCTTGCTATCTTGTCTTCTAATTTCAAGGCATATTGGTATTCCTCCTCAACTATAGTAGGATCAAGCAAATCAATTTCAGCTTGAATGAAAAATTTGAAACCATTCACATACCTAACAACCTTTTCCATGTCATCCTCAATATGACTATATCTAATGGTTAATTTGTAAAATTCTTAGTTGTTTTAGATTTTTCAATTGCTTGAAAATAATAGTATGATAGTCTTTAGGAATAAACTTACCTTTCAGCTTTGACACCATTCTATCCTAACAAGTTATTTTGCCCTTTCCTTTCCTTATCCTCTTAGTTTGCACACCATCCCACCATAGGGAGGCATGGCCTTTCAATTTTATCACTAAAAATTTCACTTTATTTTCTTCTTAAACATTTTCATAGTCAAAGCATTTATCTAAAGCACTAATCTAAGAAATTAAATCTTTAATATTTAAATTTCCATCATAGATAGGTATATCTACCTTTGGTTTGGAGGTTGTTCTCATTATTTCCTTGACAAGCCTCTCTTTAGGTCCTTATATCTCTATTGATAATGGTTCTTCTTCAACTCCTTCATCTTCTATATCACTGACATCTCCAAGATCCACTCCTCTCCTTTGTGTTGTTTCCATAGCTTCCATCCTTCTAGTAAGATTGTTGATCTCTTTTAAGAGAGCTATATTTGTAACCTATCTTCTTGTACCTCCTCTTGTTCTAGATTTTGTCAAAATATTTCTATATCTACCTTGAAAAACATCAAGAACCCCTGATTGTGCATAATCTTTGTGGTTTGATACCAAAGATGATAGCCCTCCATAGACTATCTACAAACTTACAATCTTGGCAAGGCAATAATGTAGACACAAATGAAAAGACTCAAGAAAATTCAATATTCCTTGAATAGTATAAAAATTTAGGCTTTATTATTATAGTTATTAAATACATATCCAACCTCAATTTCACTAAAGAAAACCAATCCACCTATTGGTTTTATCCATTTGGTCATAAAAGACTCAAAATCCTCTTTATCCCAATTAGGTCTAAATGCCTCAAAAGGACCAAAATAAGAAACAATTATAAAAATATATATAGAACAATTTAAAAGTATTTATCATAGTTTTTTATATGTTATTAAACTCTTACAACACTTTATAAGGTTTATTGCCAAACAAATTGACCCAAACCACCCTGTAAGCCTACTAGGTCTAATGATGTTCTAGTAGGTCAAAACCCAAAATATGTTGAATTAGGAATTAAATACACCTAAAAAATGTATATTTAAGTGTTTCAAGGATGATAAAATGGTTATACATATGTTTTACCTCCCACTTCCAATATTTCACCCAAAAAACTCATATAACTTTGTTTTAGTTTACTAAACCTAATTGCCTTTGGTAGCTTCAATAGGTCAGACCTAAAGTATGACCTTGTAAATGAAAATAACTCATATAAAAGGTATATAATAACATATATAACGTGTTACCATATTTTAATTCAATTTTACATAATCCAAATTGAATTTTCTAAACCAATCTCTCTTCTCGTTGTCAAGGAAACACATAAAACATGATTTGGAGTGCACATAGTTAGCTTGTATGATGTCTATACAATTAATACAGACTTAAAATCACTTTAATAATATTATATACTATTTTCAACAACTATATACCAAATTTGGATAATTTTTAAGGGTTAAAACTTGATTTATTCACATTTTACTAAAAACTAGGGTTTGTTTGTAGTCATAGAGACTGATAACTCTTAATTGATTGTTCATGAAAATTAATCAGTTTATAATAATAAAAATGATTTAATAGGACTATATAATAATTATAACACCTTTTAAAATCCTTCTATTTTCCCCATTCACAACTTAAGATGTGTTTTGAGTCGACTATGTTTGACTGAGTACATAAAACATAGGGTATAATAGATGTTTGCTACTCCAATGATAAAAATGAAATTAAAATCACATTATAAAAATTTAAATTATATTAATTGAAATTATAAAAATATATTATCATATATTTTTACAAAAATATTCTTGATTTATAATGTAAAAAGACACAAACTATACACAGACCTCATAGACTATCACGACAAACTCTATTTTTCTGAAAGTATCTCCCTCAAATGCTCAAAAATTTGTATTTTTATGCTTGAAATTGATATTTAAACCTATTTATTAGTATGATTTAGGATTATAAATTTTTTAAGATCTTTTTCAAGCTTAGGAAGTCCCAAATTGACTGAAGATTCTTCTCAACTACTCAACCTTAAGATAAAAAAGGCCTAATTTAAGAGATTTGATAATTACATTTACTCTTTTTTAACTTGAAGATTAATATGACACTTAATAAGGTCTATAAGACTCATAAATAAATTTAACACACCTACTAAACCTAATAACTCTTGAAAAAACATAAATTTTACAACTTGAACACATATTTACATCAACACATTTGAAAATTTGAATTATGTCATTTGGGGGGAATCTCTAAATATACCCTAAATAACATAAAACAAGTTAAAAATTCTTGATAAAATCTTATTTATACCAAATATGCATCCTAAAACTCTTGACACTACTTATAATGACCTATTTGTATGTTTTGCAGGATGCTCCTACATCATATTTAGAACTAAAAAATATCTAAACATTTGTGAAAATTAGAAAAGTTATCTTTTAATATAATGCATGGATAAAATAATAAGTGATTTTAATGAAAAACTATTTTTTAAAAAATATTTACCACATATTTTATTAGGAACTATTGTATAGTGAAATCAATGAGGACAATAAAGCATAAGATTCGGTATGTGCAACTAGAGCAGAGTCAAGTATGGGGAGTGTCATCTATCAAGTAGAGGGAGAAAAGAATTCAATTATCACTTAACTAACCATAATTTATAAAACAACATAGGTTAAATAGGAGTTTTGAATGTACAAAGTGATACTTAAGTGTTATAAAAACCCCTGCCAACCAAAAAAGTGAATACTAGGACCAAGGTAAAACCCAAAGTAGCAACCATAGGTGATTACTATTCAAAAGTGGAGTTGGACCACATCATTGAAATACTTAAATATTTCAAATAATTTTTTCCTAAGGGGTAAAAATAAATTAAATAATTTCAAGAGTCACTTGGGAAGATACATATCAAGTTACATGATGAATCCCAACCCTTCAAAAAAAATACCCTATAACATTAATCTCAAACTAAACATAAAGCTAAAGGATGAGATTGTTAAGATGTTTGTTTTAGGTATGATATATCAGGTAGAGGAGATTGAATGGATTATTCACATGGTGATAAGTATAAATAAGGATTAGTGATTCCAAATTTTCATGGAGTTCCACATATTGAATGAGGCATGTATAATTGATTTTTTCCTAACTTTATTCATGGAGGAAATACTAGAAGGGGATGTTGGTTGTAATATCTATAGTTTTTTAGATAGATTATTTGACTATCACCAAAGGAATATTTTCAAATATGTTAAAAAAAAGGAATCACTTTATATAGAACATGATTTTTTATCTTATGATGTGATGCTATTTTTTCTCAATAACACACGTATATTTCTAGTGTATTATTGGTAAGGGATTGAGACTAGTACTTCACAAGTATTTTGTGTATGTATAACTATGATATATGTGTATTTTTTAACTAATAATTTATTTGGATAAGGTAAATGGAATGTTGAACATCTCTTGTGAAGGGAAATAAGGAGAAATAAATAGTTCAGAAGCTAAATATTCATAAAAACTCTATAAATATTTTATATCTCACACTACATAAGAGTCAATTAAGTATATATAGATAGTTTTGGAAGTGACTGCATTACTCTACCTATAATATATTCAATACTTACCTATCCTATATAATTTTATATATAGATGAAGTTATTTCACAAATTTGTATGTGTTCTTTTTTTGAGGAAAATATATGTTTATTTCAGGTGTCTTAACTTGGTGGGGTGTTAGAAAGGTTAATAATGAAAATATAGTAATTTTTATTCCTTACATTGAAGGTATTTATAACAAGATATATAAAATTTTAAAACTTAATAATATCTATTTTATAAGTTCTTACCTCATATAAATCTCAAGAGATTGATCAATTAATCCAATGAAAATATAAAACATACTCTTAGAAGCAGGGTTTATAAAATTGACTGTTCATGTGAGATGTCATACATTGGTGATATTGGAAATTTAATAAACACAAGGATTATGGAACATTTTACCAAAATAAAAAATGAAATATTGATTAAGTAAACCTTGGTGGAACATTCAATTGAAACCAAACACCACGTTTTCATTGAGAACACCAAATTTATAGCCATCTATAATAGAATAAAAAATTGAAATTGGAATGCAATATCAAAAAGCAATAACCAATATGCAAATGACTAAAATCCAACCTTAAATGTATTCTAAAACTCAATATTAGGAAAGGTAGATAAATTAGAAGCAATCAATAATGATATTGAAGGAGATTATAGCATCATCTTGCTCCAAATTTGCATGATGTGCCCCAAATTTGACAAAGTGCTCGTGCTCAAATACTTTCTTGTTGGATTGCTATGAATGCTCAAGACTTAAACACAATGATAGAATGAGAATGGTGCTTATATATTCCTTATATTTTTCATGGGAAGAGGATGGTTTAAATAGAATGTGGTAAGGAGAATAGAGGGTTGGATTTTGATCTTATAGGTGGAAAGATAAATTGTATAGGAATTTACAAGGAATTAAAAATTACTTGGAATATCCTTTAAGGATATTAGGGATGGGATCAAGGTGATTAGGATAGTTAATGAGGATTATATTAAAGGATATCAGTGAGATTAATGAATTTAAAATTCCTAAAAATGAGGGTGCATGGCTCTAGGAGGATTAGAAATTTATAGAGGGGGTTTAGGTTAATAACTGATGATAATATGGGTATTAGTAGGTGGATTAGTAGGAATGGTATTTGGGTGTTAGGTAGGATGTGAATTTAAAATTCACAAATAATTGATAAGACAATATTAATGACAAATGATATGAGATAATGAAGAATTAATGACATGATGGGATGATATAAGGTTAGTATGATATGATATTATGTTAGAATAATGATAAAAGAGGATTAAGAGGATTAGTAAGACAAGCTAGATGAAATTAGTGATGAGATATAAGTGATAAAATTTTGATGTATACATTTTTCCCCTCTTTGAAAGTGCATTTTGGTTGGACAGAGTGAAATAAGTAATGGTCTTTCAAATAAGAAATATGGTCACGAATGTTAGTAAATTATAATATAATGATACTCCCTCTGATATTTAGGGAGGGATGAGACAAATGATCACTCAAAATAGGAAATGATGTGTGTGATAGACATGAAATATGAATAAGATTGATGATCTCCATAATTTAATAGAATAAAAATTTGAAATTGGAATGTAATATCAAAAAGCAATAACCAACATGAAAATGACCAAAATCCAACTTCAAATCTATTTTAAAAAGGTAGATAAATTAGTTTCAATCAGTAATGTGAGTGAAGGATATTATACCATCATATTAATACAAATTCACCTCCAAATTTACATGATGTGCCCCAAATTTGATAAAGTTTTGGTTCTTAAATACTCTCTTATTGGATTGTTATGGCTATAAATAAAGGGTGAAAAGGAGAATGGAGGGCTAGATTTGATCTTGTAGGTGGTAAGATCAACTATATAGTAATTTCCAAGTAATTAAAAATTACTTGGAAAATTATATAATGATATTAGGGATGGGTTCCAAGTGATTAGGATAGTTAATAATGATTACTTTAATTAAGATAGGTGAGATCAAGGAAAAAAATCCTAAAAATGAGGGTGCATGGCTCTAGAAGGATTATAAATTTATAGAGGGGGTTTATTTAATAAATGATGATTAGATGGGGATTATTAGGAATGGTAGTTGGGGGTTAGGTAGTATGTGAATTTAAAATTCAAAAATAATGAATAAGATAAGATTAAGGACAAATGATATGAGATAATGAAGAATTAATGACATGATGGGATGATATAAGGTTAGTATGATAATAGTTGATGTTAGAATAATGATAAAAGAGGACTAAGAAGATGAGTAACATAAGTTATATGAAATTAGTGATGAGTTGGAAGTGATAAAATTTTTATGTCTACATTTTTACACTCTTTGAAGGGGCACTATGGCTGGATGAAGTGAAACAAGTAATGGTCTTTCAAACAAGAAAGATGGTCATGAATGTTAGTAAATTAGAATATAATGATGTCCCTTCGAGGGGATATTTGGGGAGGGAAAATATGGATGGTCACTAAAAATAGGAAAAACGAGGTGTGATAGACATGAAAGATGTAGAATATTGATGTTAACAAGGAGATACAAATTGATGATGCCCCAGGCAAAGATATATGTGATAGAGCATAAATGATGGTGCCACTGTTGTTGACATGTCCCAAATGGGAACCAATTGCGATGGGATGATTATAAAAAGGATGCCATATTTTGACTAATCCCTATATAATGATACATGCTAGGGAGAGTTGTAACCCTGATTGATAAAGAAGGCTACAAGCTTTTGACGTATCCTAGGTAAGGATACATGCCAAGGATAGTTGCAGTCTGAAATAAGATAATGGATGTAGCTCAAAGTGTGTGGGAAGTGAAATAGAATAAATAAATGATGAGATCAAGTGACCAAGAGATGAAGGGTAATAATTGGTATATATGACCGAATAGGCCTTGGGGACTCTATGTGACAAAGTATTGCCTACATAGTCCCTAAGGGACCTTAAATCAATGTAGTTATCCTTAAGAGAGAATAATTATTGAAGGGAAAAGAGGATAGAAGATGAATGGATGAAAATAGATGTTACAATATATGTGTTTGATGCAAGTGATAATGAGGATGAGGTACAAGTTTTTCAAAAGATGAGCAATGATATTGATGATTTTCAGAGTGACGATGCCCATAACAAGGACACATGTAAGGGATTGATATATTATGATATAGTTGTATGTTATTCATTACCTAATCAAGGGAGGAAATTTTATACTTTTAATGACAAGGATATTCATGAGATTATAATGTATCTGAAGAAAGGATGCATTCTTGGGAGAGTTATTAGTCTAAATAAGATGAATATTAGATTGACTGGTTGATATTGTATCTCACATAGTTAACTATTGATGAATGAATGATGATGGAGGACTAGAAAGGATGAATGAATATGAGATATCAAGATGGAAAAGGACATGGTTATGTGATGGTAGCTAATTAAAATGGGATGAATTTAGATAATGATAGGGAATGATAAAGAAAGAGGACAAGTTAGGGTAATGAGAAGAAGAGACTAGTGGGCATAGCCCTAACCCTTGGGGTATGTGTGGTGCTGGTTAATGTGATATAAATGGTAGAAGTTCCACATGATCAACATCATAGTGAGCAAGAGTGAGAGTACTATTATTCCAATGAGTGCAAAAACTTGGTAGGTACATGTGGTTTCTATTTCTATGGTTTTATGAGCATTAATTAGGGGAGGGTAGGAAAATAATGAATGCACATTTGGAAAAATGTGAGTTCATTTTTTCCAAACATGATTTCGTGAAGTGTAGATGTAATATTGATAGAGTTAGATATGGGATTATGATGGAAACATTGATTTGAGGTGGCTAAAGATTCATGGCTAGGGCCACAAATTTGAAAATGGGAGTCATGAGTTTGCAAAAATGTCCCATGAAAATGTTAGGATGTGGGGGAATGATATCACATCTATAAAGACATGGGATTAGGTAGCCAAAGTGAAACCATGAAAATGAATTTTAGGAATACCATGTTGTAGGAGAGATGAAACTATGAGTATGAAAACATGGGTTGGGTTAGGAGGATAAATTAATGATTTGGAAAAGTTAATAAGTGATATAAAAACTTATGTATAGATTTTTGATGTGTTTTCAGGAGGAAAAACCCTTGAATGAAGCTCTAAGATTAAATTTATCTATAAGGAATGCTCCTAGGTTGGTCAATTAGATCTAATAGATGATGAAGAGATTAAGATAGATGCAATGGTAGATAAATATATTATACCATCCAATATGATAGAGGAGGATAGGAGGGGCCAAAGATAGAGATGGTATAAGTATATATCGGTTAGGGCCATCTCAACTTCCTAGGATAGTGTTAGAGCAGGAGACCATAGACTAGTAGAGGAGTGAGATTCAGATTATGAGGAATAAGACAATAGAGTTATTGTGGGTAAGGGGTGATTTCCAAAGTTAGTTAGTAGTTACATAAGGATAAGTGATAAGGCTATATGACTAGGTAGCATTTTTATAGAGTCAATTTATACAAAGAGATACACACATGGCCCTTGTATTATCAAATTTGACTATGCTAAATGGGTAGGTTTCCCAATGAGATACATAGATTAATACATTATAGGATTAAATCTAATATATGTGGACAGTCTAGGTACAGTTTGAATAATTACAAACATGATATGATCAGAGGGATGCAGAGGCACATATGGCTAGGATGGAGAGAAATAAGGATTAAATACTATTGGAAACATTGGGATTAGATAATGTTATAGCCAAAATAGTGAGGATGGTCTAAGAGACCCACTATTAGAGGGGTTGTATGAATAGGTTATTTTAACTGGTCAGAGGGCATCATCTTACATAAAGAGTAACTGATCAAAATTTTCCTTCTGCTCTAGGACATTAACAATTTTTGTACACCTGCCTTCGAGGCCACCACCACCTTTGCTAATTGGTTAGAGTGGCATGTGATTTTAGATTTATATTTTATTTTGTCACATGGATGTCCATGATGCATAATATGATATATATGTAGGTTGATGGGATTAGGTATATGATGGACTTTTTATGTATATGATGGGTGGATGCAATTCTTTTTGTGTTTCATGATGTATAGATATTATGGATGATTACATAAATTAGGTATGATTTGACATGTGATATTATATATATATATGATGTAGCTTTTCATATGTGTTTGGAGACTAGATGTATGATGAGATATTAGATAAATGATGTTAGGATTTGATGATTTGTGTTTTATGGATGGATTATATACCTATTTATATGTATATGGATAGATTTGTATGTCATATAGTGTATTATGAGGTATACATGGTCATGGTTTTATTATGTGTAATGGTTATTTACATATGAGGGATAAATGAATTATATGATTATTATCATGTGCCATGTTATTATATTGATTGATACAATGTTCAAGTTGTGATGCCACATTGATACTTTTGTGCATGTTTTATGTGAGCCAATTTTATGAGAGAGATGTGATGTGGTTAGGTAAGAATGAGAGTAATGAGCAAAAAAAGTAGACAGGATAGGGCATCAATAAGCAAGACAAGTGAAGAAAATGGGTTGAGAGGGGTAATAAATAGGGGTAAATATGAGGATGGGGGTGGGGGTAAAATAAAGCATTTGCATCTAAATATTTACTGAAATTTGCCTCTAGTTTATGAGAGAAATATGGCTAGAATTCCCCATGATTGGCACTAGAGCGAGTGGGTTTGGGAGTACCAATGTCCATATGACTATGGTGGCCTAGTAAATAATGTTTTTTTGTCATTTGATCTTTTAATTGAGCATTTAAGAGAATTTAATAGGGTAGGTGGTTTTAGGGAATGAACTAAATGTGGGTTCATTTGCAATAATCATGAGTTTGACCTGCATATATGCAAGTTCAATAAGGGAATCATGAGATAGTGTAATGAGTCATGAGAATGGGTTAAATATAAAGTCATGGCCAAGGCCATGGATTTTCCAAATGTAGTCCCAAGTTTGTAAATTCAACCCACATAATCATGAGGTTAATCAGGACTATCTCACATTTGTAAAGACATGGGATTAGGATGGTGACCACAAAAATGGATAATTGGATGAGTTATGTGGATGATGGTCTCACATATTTAATTATGAAAGCTCACAAATGTAGTTACAAGTTTGAAGAGGAAACCCACATAGCCAGGGATAGGTAGGGAGAATGTTATCACATCACTGTAGTCATGATTTTGATGGTGACAGACATGGGAAGGGAGTTAAGGATGTGAGATTAGAATTAGCCCAATAGAATTATGTCATGGATTTATAGCTCTGATATCATTCATGAAAAATGTGAGTTAGTATGAAGTGGCCATGATTTTGTCAAAATGGGAGAAAAAGTTAGGATTAAATTGGCTAAGTGAAAGGGTCATGGGAGGAGATTAGAGATAAGTGAAAGGGTGGTGGGAGGATATTAGAGATAGGTGAAAGTAAGAGATAATATAAATGATAAATAAGATAATAGATGATGTGTGGATGTGGTGAAATAGGATTTACCATTGATTGAGTCTTGAGGGTGAAATTTAGTGGTGTTGTGTGAAATCCACACATTAGATGCTATGAGTTTTTACATTCTTGAGATGGTGGGACTCTACGGTGTGGCCCAAATGTCATTGATTAAGATGGATAAAACATTGTTAATTAGACTAGTCGAGTGATGGTATAGTAATACCAAATAATTCAAGCTATTGATGGGGGAGATGATAATAACCTTAGAGGATGTATGAAGGATCTATCGTATTCTAATTAGGTGCAATGGGTTATAATAGAGATCTCATTCCCTGATGTAAATGATCAAACACTTGACATATCATATGAGAGTTGGATTATGTATACACATATTTTTTTCAAACTTTATCAATTACTGATGCTTTCAATCTTGCAAGAACCCATTGAGCCTCAATATCTCTGAGTGCACACCTTAAGGGGTACATCAAGAAAGGAGTGGGAAGACCATTGGTGCTTTTTAGGATTTTTGTCCCTATACTACCACTTGATATCTACACAACCATCTCCTAAAAACATTCCCCTAAGTTTTTAATCCTTTTTTGCACCCTCCTCTAGTCATTTTCCACCTTCATTAACCCTTCCCTAGCCTAAAATACTTTTTGTTAGTTTATAATACAATGTCGGCCACATTGAATCTGTGCTTTAATTGAAAAAACTCACTTAGGGTCTAGGTCATCCCCTAGTTGACCTATACCAAGACCTAATTTATTTTTGTCAATAATGATACAGAGCCAATTAGGCCAACCTTGATGGCTAAAATTTTGGAAAGGATTAGGGTTAGATTCAACTATATATAGACACACATAATAATTTATTAAAGAGGAAAGAGAAAATTAAGAGTATTATATTGTGCATATACTTATCCACCATTCTACTTCAGGAACATAGATTAGGGTTTCATAATTTCTTTGGAGATACAACTCTTATCTTGTGGAGAATTATTTTAGATGCATAGATAGGTTGTGTAGCCTAGAAATAATTTATCCTTGTCATCTTTATATACCAAAGCAACCTCTTGTGAATCACCTTGGTCAAGGGAGAGATTGAGGCTCGATGGGTTTGTCTTCAAAGGTAAGTATTCCTACCTTTATTTCTCCTTTATAAGAGTAGATAGATTTGCATTTGTACTTCTATCCCATGCATTAAAATTTCATATACATTGATGTGAGTTTATATCTCCTATGTATGTTTAATTTTATGTTTACTAACCCCTCATTGTGTCATAAGATTTTGTGATCACTAGATTAGGATTTTACTTTTCTTTGCATCTACATTTGTAAATATGAAAACGTAGGACCTAATTAGGGTTATTATGAAATATTACTTGAATGGAGGCTTTGGAACCCTCCCTAGTTATATTATTATGGTAAGAGGTACCTTAGATAGGTCTAGTAGATCCATCTTGGTCATGACCTTAAATATCTAATGTATCAACAATTAGAAGTGTAAGTAGGATTTATCTTCTTTGAGATAGGATTAATTTATAGATCAGTTACATTTGCCTTTACATATATTTTGGTGAACCTAACATGAATCTAACCCTTGTAGGTTTTCTTTCATGCCATCATTTTTATCATAATATTATATTTTTATATATTTATAGGACTATATCAAACCAATTATATGGTTATAAATTTTTGTGTATAGGTTTAACACATAGTTGATTCAAAACAAATCTATTTTATTTATGTAGGTCTTCATCAATTATGAGTTACTAGATTGAGTAGTTTGACATAATATTCTTCTTCAAGTCTAGATTATCATACATAGTTGAACTAGTTAAATCTATCTACTATTTTCTTCTAAAACATATAGGTCAACAAACACAGTCAAACAATTCGACTCTATTTGTTATCTATTCATTATCACATAAGGTTTTGCATACTTGGTCGAACCAGTCGATTCAGTTGGTATAATTTGAAAGTAGCATTTGAACATCTTAGCATAAAATTTTCAAGCTAAAACATCTTCAAGCCCACCAAGGTTCCTTACTTTTCTTTCTCTATCATTTCAATTCTATTTTTCATAAATTTATAGTCTATAAAATTGTAAACCTACAACTAACTAGGTCATCTTGGTTGACTTAGTTATTTAGTCTATCTTTTATCTAAGAGACATAGTCGACCTATTCAAATTCATTCTTAAATACCTTGCTTCTATAGAATAACAATGACCCAATTGATTTTGTTTTGTACTATCTACACATAGTGTCACTTGAACTGACTCTATATTATTATCAATCAAGGAATTAACATTTATTTTCTAGCAATTAATTCACCTTTATTTTCAGTTTTTTACATGCTTAGAGTAACTCACATAGCTTAAATAGGTGGTTTTTCAAATTACCATTTTAGGTACACTATTTTAATATTTTAAACACACTACCAAATCAATTTACATTAAAAAAGCAATAAACATTTGTCTTGATAAGGCCTACCTACTTGGATTTCATTACCAAGGGGGAAGTTGACTTGGTTTTTTGGCCAAGTATAATTACATGGTTGATGGTATATATTGACAAGCACCTAACACCCTTATCACTGTGGGATTATGAAGTGAGGGTTTCTAGTTCCCTATTTTTCTATCACATTAAAATTACACTTTCCTATAATGTAATGACACTTATAATGACCAACTAGTTAGAATTTAGTTTTTAGTTACTAATTTATCTTTAATCATTATGTTTTGTATTTCAAAACTTACATTGGCTAACATTGGTGCAAGGTTTGTGTTGTGTGTTCAAATTGGATTAGTCACTATGATCCAATTGCCTGTGTGCTTTCTTTCATTATTGCTTCAAATTATCTTGTAAAAATTTTATCTATTTTAGAACACTATATTCTTGGTCGATATAGTGTCTTACAGACTGTTAAACCTTCTTTATCATAATACACAATCAACTTGCATGACTGTGTATTCTTATCTCCCTATTTAGTTCTCTATTCAGAAGTACATAGTTGACTTGCACGACTATGTATCTTTATCAGCCTATTTAACCTTCCTGACTTCAATACATAGTTGACCTATATGATTGTGTATCCTTATTTTTTTTATTTCCCTAGGTTACAAAACATAGTCGACCTATTCAAATTTGTATCCTATTTTATAATATTGTCTTTGCATCATTCTTTTTAACTCCTTTATTTCATCATGAAATTACTATTTGAAGACAACATAGATTTGAACTCAACAAATATGATGAAATTTACCAATCCTAATAGGTTTCCCAAAAAATAGCTTGTAGCTTCCACTTTAGATGAAAGTAATGTGCATGTGGCAACTCATACTACAAATTATAGGACTCCTCATTCATCTTCAGTGCATAACCCTTTTTTATCATTAGAAAATTAACCAAAATTAGAGTAAAATCATGAAATGATTTTCTTCATGAATGACTTTACTCAAAATAGGGGAAAAGACCCTTCAACTATTTACAATCTCATGATAAGTGGTCAAGCAAAAGAACCCCATTCACCTTCCCCCACAATATCTCATGATTCGAGGGTGATACCTTATTTGCTTCTCAACCTCTTCCTTATATTTTAACTCTTTCTCATATTATGACATCTTATTCCTTGATTTATTCAAATTCCATGCCTAGTATCTCTACTAGCATGGCTAGTTTAACATCTAGCAGGCCTTTTTCAAGACCCCTCCTTCTCAATAACTCTACTAGTGTACCATTTGCTATCAATGGCAATCATGCCACTTGTATTTTTTTTCTTCTAATCCTTTTACTAGTGCATCTTTTGATACACATGATAATCATGATATTAGGGCCTCTTTTTATAGCAATACCTTTCAAGCCACTAGTTCCACACATGACACTACTCACAGTGGAACCCAAGCCACTAATACAGAGGATAATGTTTTGCATGCCATGCAAACTATTCAAAATGCCACTCAAACCCATCAAATCTTATTGAAAACTTTTAATTAAATTAACACTTTTCAATCTAATAATGCCAATTAAATGATGAAAATGTAGAATCACCTTATTCACCTTCAAAATCAACCTCAATATGTTCCATGGGTAGCATAAATTAAAAATTCCCCCCACCCCCCTTAGGGATTCCCAGGGCAACCTCATTCCCCAACCACCCCTTATTAACACAATAATTAAACATCTTCAAAATGAAACCTCTTATGCCTCAAATTGCCAAAATAAACATAGGAGATATCACACCTACCATTAGTTATAATGGATCAACTGATCCTACCTTACATTTGAAAATGTTTGGTAATCTCTACAAAGATTGGGTCAAGTTAAACACTATTGATTCAACCAAGATATTAGAAAAAATTCTCTTTGGAGATGCTTTATATTGGTATAATCAACTCAAGTCCCATTTTATCACTAGCTTGGAAGATATAGTTAACTCTCTAGAACAAGAGTTTCAAACTAGTAACCTCCTTGAGAATACCTTGGCTCATTTCATCAATTACAAGCAACTTAAAATTAAAATCATACAAGATTTCATCAAATAGTGGAAGACCTTGTCTAATAAGTGTGAGCATAACATGGCAGATGATAATATCTTTCATCTATTCATCCCAAGTTGCAATATTGAATTAGGACTCTCTCTCCAAGAACTTTGGAAGAGGCCCTCGACAAAGCCAAATGCCAAGATTTTCTCATGCTTCAATTTTAGCCATCCCAACCTCCTGTGGGCACTCTTATGCTCATCAAAATAAAAATAATCATGAAACCAATGATGGTTTCAATGATTCCTATGATATCATTCATAATATTTAAGCCATTAGTTCCAACCTTGTTATGGAGTAAGCTTCATGTTTAAATAAAACCCCTAATCCTCAATTTTATGAAATAAACAACATCAATGTTCATAAACCATTATACTTAATGGAACTCTAAAAGCATCTACCAAGGCCTCTTCCATGAGATCTTGACCCCACTCACCCTATGAAATCATGGTATGATCCAATAAATTTTATCGATTTCATGTTAGTTTGGGTTACTCTCACGAGACTTGTAGGCCATTACGTAACTTAGCTATGGATTTACTCCTTGGTCCAAATTTTGACCCTCATTCATAAACACCAACAAGCCTATGACATTGCCTTCAAAGATGATAAAACACAAAATAAAAATCAAGATTTAAACTAGGCTAATTCTCATCTGACCATCTATAAATACACTCTTCCTAATCATCAAGATAATAATGACAAACCTTCTCCTTCCACCAACAACATTGAAAGTCTTATAGACCAAAATTTTGAAGACAATGTGGTAAATATGACTAATATGTGAAGGGTACTTGCCTTCATTGATTCTCATCGTATACATGCACACCAAACATCCCAAACTTTCTATGTTATCCATGATTCTTCCCCATTTTACCTAATAGATTTGGAGCAAGAGGACCTTATCTCTTTTTAAGAACCAATTCCAACACCTTCATTGGATAACACCTCTCACACCATCTATAAAATTATCCCAACCTCTCTACCCATTGACAACATTATTAAACATTCTAATAGCATTTATTCAAATCAATCACAAGACACACCTAAATTAACCACCCCATCATCTAAAGACAATTAATAAAGTTGTCCCAAAATTAAACCAACCATGTCTTATCAACACATGTTTGAATTTACTTATACTCATCCTTTCCAAGAGATCTTCCAACACTATGCACCTCTTTCTAGAAATCCACCCAAGGTGTATGATGAATGGGACTCTATCATGGAACTTAATAATCTCCCATATCTAATACCCTATTTTAAATTCATGCTTACTTCTCTGCATCATCGCAATTGCCTAATGTAACTTTTGTTTGAAATGAATATCCCTTATCCTCCTATCATAGGATGTGAAGCTACCTTATCTAGATTAGAAGATAATATATTAAAAAAATGCAAAGAGATGTCTATACACTTTGATGAAATAATGGACACTTCTCTGTCTATCAAATTCCCTATTGCTTCCATGATCCCATATAAGATTTTACTTCATTTGGATGATCCTCTACTATTTATAAGCATTCAAATTGGTGATATCCAAGTCAAGTGTTATTTGATTAATGAGGGTTCATGTACTTGTGTTACCTCCCTTGACTTCATTAAAACTCTTGGAAATTTCAAGTGTAATCTTAAATGCACATGCAACACATGCTAAGGTTATGATCAAAGGCAAATGACTCCTTTAGGTTGTGTGTGGCTGCTTATTACTATCTCACCTATCATTATTCAAGTGAAGGTTATGATATTCAAATTTCCCATTTCTTAAAATATCTTGCTTGGTAGGCCTTGGACTCATTGGATGAGGGTTGTCACCTCTTTTGCCTGTCAAAGTGTCAACTTTCCCCATAATTGTTCTATCTATAAGATTAAAGGAGACACCAAGGTTTGGAATATTGAATAATTCCAAGAATATGGTGTATTAAAATTCTAACCCTTGAACCCTTGATATGTATTCCATTTTGGGAATCTCAACATTTCAATTTTCCCATCAACTCTACTTGAGGTTATCTTGGTCACCCCAAACTCATTGAGAATATACCACCTAACCTTTTAGACTCTGATGATGATGATGAGCCAAATGAGATAAAACTCAAGATCAAAACTTTATATCTCTCTCCTTATCTCATTTCCCAACTTTCACCATGGTCTTAACCAAGACTTGACATTCTACTCATCATGTAACTTATGATGAGAATATCATCCCTACTTGTACCATCAACCTTTATACACTTGATTATGATGATATTTAAACTTTAGATGATCCATTTTTAGGTCTTTTTTAGGATAGAGATGATGAGATCCTTCATTATCATTCTACTTTATTTCAGTCTTTCTATTCCTCTTATTGTATTCCATCTTATATAGTTCTTAGTTCTAATATTATTTTGCTTATTCACAGGTTATAAATGGAGCATTTGCATAATATGCCTCTAGTTTATATAGATCCTCTTAATATCATGCTTATGGATCATGTTATGACCAGTCTCTATCATTTTGATAGACATCAGGATCCCTATAGTTTGCTTCCCCTAGAGATGCTTGCTACTGCCCTTAATCCCTCTATGTATCTTGATCCTCCCTTAGCTGAGCCTGGTCTAGATGTTACTCCCACTCTTCCCTTAGTTGAGCCTCATCTTGCATTTGATTCTACTTTTGCTTTAGCCTAGCCTAAGCCAGTCTCTCCACCAGCCCCACCTCCCCTTGATGATGGTCTGCTCTTTTACAATAGCTTGATCCTTTACCTACCCAATGGGTTGATCAACCTTATTGTGACATTCATAGAGTTGATGATCATTGGACTAGAGAATACCAATTATACCAACCTTTCTCAACTCTTTCTTCTACTCCTTCTATTTGTAGACCCATAAAGTCTACTAATAAGCATATTTGTTTCTTGCATGCCACAAATAATCATTCCTCCACCCATTTTAAAAATATTTTCCAATATATAGACACCTTACACCCTACCCTTCCTTAGCCTAAAGATAAAGATATACCTCCTCCCAAGTTTTTACCTGAGTATATTCCCAAATATAGAGAAGAATATTATCTTTGGCACTAGTGTAGTACCCATCACATTAATTATTACTGCATCCTCCAATAACATCTTCATGATCACCTCCTGATCATCCTTGCACCCATCATTCCCCCTCCCATAGGTCATCCACATAATAAGGCTCCTCCTTATTTTCTTATGGATACTATTCCACTTGTGGTTCCTTCTTCACCTATGGCTCCTATGCCACATGCATCTTCTCCCCCACTCGTGGTCCCTTCTCTACTGCTAGTGCTTGTTCTTTATCCAACTGATACCATTCCTATTCCAAAATATTTTCCCCTTATTGAGTATTCTACCCATGAGGGTTCTCATGAGAATGATCATTCAACTATACCTACATTTTATGTAGAGTAAATTTGATGAAAGGTATTTTCATAGCTTTCCCTGAGGATCAATGAGACTCTCACTGCAGTTAGAGTTTAACTTCATAGAGACATATCAATTGTTATGGATAATATTTGTGGATAGATTTATTAGTATTTATGAAAAAAACATGGTGTTACTTCAATTTCATCTTCATTATGATTTTTTATTGGACTGGTGATCCAACTTCTCTTTATATTTTATATCATTTGACTTTGTGTCAAATTTTGCTTCACTTATCTATCTTACATGGCTATTTATATTTCCAATTATGTGTTGTATATGGTTTCATTTATTTCATATTATCTTATGATTTATTTTTGCACTTTCCATGATTAAATGATTATATATATGAGTTCATTTATTTTTCATGGATGTCTTTATCTTTTTTTCATAATTGTTTGCTACCTTATCTCCTACAACATGGATAATTATTATTGTGACTTGGTTATATAAACCTGTCTCCCCTTAGTAATCTTTTTTTACCATGTGATCACTTATCAAACAAGTCATCTCATTATAATTATATATCATTGATCCACTTTAGATATCCCTTTATTCCCTTATTTCCTTTTGCAAACTAAGCATACACATCGTTGAAACTTGAGATAACATACTGGTTCATAGGCAATCATAAGTGTTTTAGTTAGTCATGTCTTTAGATACTTAGCTTCCTTTGGCCAAAGTCAAAATCTCATTCATGTGTATCAATTTTATCCCTCATGTTGGTTATTCCAAATCTATATGGAGGAGGAATCTTAAAAGCCATAAAAATTTAAAAGCCAAATCATTTAACAAAAGGTAATGATATAATATACAACATTAAAATTTTAAAAGTCAGATCACAATAAAATATGTCATTAAAATCACATCTCCTTATTTTTAATCAAAGCTCAAAATCCATAGTTGGCCTCATAATAGATTCAAGGTCCATTGGGGTGTGGTAGACTAGTAGATTTGAAAAGAAGAATTAAAAAAAATCTTTTATTGCTACCTACTCTCTCACAAAAGTTCCCAATATTCACAATAGATCAACAGCTCTATAAGAGGTCTTGAGGATAAGGGAACAAGTTATGGGAAGGTAGGCCCTTTTTACTTTTCTTATTAATGCAACCAACATGAGTCGATCTTAGTATCTCACTTATTTTTATATACAACTTTGTGTTTATTGTGAATGGGTATCTTTTATATATTGATGGTCACTAGACACTTAGTGTCTTTTTAATGTAATTAGTGTGCCTCATGTTTCCTAAGGTATTCTCATAGACACCTATTTTAAGATTTTTACATCTCCTCTTTCACCTATAACACTCCTAATATTTCTCCTTGATAAATATTGCTTTGTTAATTGATCATCCCCCTAGGGATCCCATTGATGAGTTGCATTGTAAGATTATGGATAGGACCATGCCTTCTTCAAAAATTACCACATTTAAACCACCTTTAAACATCATTCCCATAGTTATTTTGACCTCATTGGTGTTCCATTTATGAGTTGTAGTGTAAGACCATGGATAGGACCAAGTCCTTCCTCACAAAATATTCTAATACCCAAGTCACAATGAGATTACATGTGTCAAATTTGAGTTGGTAGTGATTGATTATGAGTTACATGTCATTGACACACTTACTCTCTTGATATAGTAAGTTTTATGCTTACTTAATTGATATTTCACTTTCATCTTCTTATTTTCTGATTGCATGTATGCTTACAACCATTTTCTTAATTTTTCCATCCTTCCCATCTTGAATTATTGTGGTCAATTTAAGTTCATTTTTCCAATTTTATTTCTCTTTTATACTTCCTAACGTGATTTAGTATGATTGATGGACTTAATTGTTTTGTTTTTATACCATTTGGTTTGTATTTGCCTTTCATTTTATTACATTATTTTCATACTTCCCAACATGATATAGTGTGATTTTACTTATTTTAATTGGGTAAAAATATTTTTTATGGTTTAAAAACATTTTATTACCCCTTCACCATGTTTTTATTTATTATATTTACTCATATAAATTTAACACACATTTCCCATCATGATATAGTGTGTAGTGCATTTATTTTTGATTACTTATATTTTTCTAGGTCATTTTTTCCTTTTTATTTTTAACCATGCATGTGTATCACATAATGCTAGAAAAGAAAACACTTAACATATATTTCCCATAACATATACAATAAAATATAAAATATATGTGCTAGAAATAAATATATCCACAACCAAATATAACTCATGAGATAAAATCCACCTTTCAAAATCAATATATAATTCAAAGTATAAAATACAAAATAACTCCAACTCTAAGGTTAGGCTCCATCATGCCTATTCTGTGGCCTGGCCATGCTACCCATAAATGTCTAGGATTATCCCCTCTAAATGGTATGCTATAATGAGGCAATTTGGGATCTCAAACTTGTTACCTATCCCTGTAGATTGGTTACCTAGGCCTGCACCTATACACGATGTATAGTGTTATTCATGTGTGTCACTCTCTCTTGAGCCAAGGCCTAAAAAGCATGTGTATCTCCCTCTCCCACCCATGATAATGGTTTTAATCCATCCCTATGTTCATGCAACTACCTCACAGCCTCCCCCACAGGTATAAACCAACCCTCTTAGGATAGGGTAGATGGTACTGTATATACATAATATTTTCAAACTTTTATTGATTACTGACACTTTGTATCTTACAAGAACCTTTCGAGTCTCAATCTCTTTGAGTGCATGCCTTAAGGTGTGCATTGATAAAGGGGTGGGTATACCATCAGTGTTTCGTAAGATTTTTGTTCCTTTTGCCACTTTCCATCTACACACTTGTCTCTTAAAACCATTAACCTTAAGCTTGTTCTTCTCAGTCCTAACTAATCTAGTCTTTTTCTCCTTTCATTCCTCCTTTTATTGCCTTAACATCCTTTTTAAATGTCAGTTGTGTTGGGTCAATTGGGTCAACCCAATAAAGTTTAGGGGTATTCTTTACTTTCTTGGTTTGTTAGCCTTTTGGCTGACCTAACACATACCTAGTAAATTGTCCTAAAAAACACACTAGGTTGATTGGGTCAACCTTGTACAACCAAAATTATTAGGAGGATTTTGGGAAAGATCCACCTATATATACAAGGTCATTTCCCACCATTTCATAAGAGAATAATTATTAGCTAAGAAGTGTGAGTGAACATCTACTTATTGATCATTTTACTTGAGGAATAAAGCTTAGGGTTGCATACTTTCTTTGGAGATACAAATCTTGTTTTGTGTAGAAGTATTTTGGATGCTTAAATAGGTTGTGTATCCTAGAGATTATTTATTTTTGTTATCCTTACATACCATAAAAATCTCTTATGAAGCACCTTGGCCAAGGGAGAGGTTGAGGCTCGACAAGTTTGTATTTAAAGGTAAATATTCTTAACTTTATTTCTCCTTTGTAAGAGTAGATATATAATGCATTTTTATTCTTTTCTCCATGTATTTAGGATTTTTTATACATTGATGTGAGTATATGTCTTCTAAAACATGTTTAGTTTAGTTATTTGTTTTATTATTTCTAACCCCCACTTTGTGCCACAAGCTTTGGTGTGCACTATATTAGATTTTGATTTCTTCCTATTAGAATATAGAGTGAACATTTTAAACCTTAGGAATCCATTAGGGTTGTTGTGTGATTGTGTTAGATTGTAGGATTGGAACCCTTCCTATCATGATGTGTTGTGATAAGTGATACAAGTGATCACCTAATTGGGTCTAGTGGATACCCATATTGGTTATGCTCCTTTTTAACAAGTGTATCCCAATTGAAAGTGTAGGTGTGATCTATTTTATTAGTCTAGGATTAATTCATAGACATGATGCATTTCTAATTTCATAAATTCTAGTGAACATGACATGAACTAACCCTTGTAAGATTTGTTCACTTTTTCCTTCATTTATTTTGTTTGTTTTTTATCATCATTTTTATCATATATTTTGACATTCTAGATCAATTTTATCGACCCAACTTTTTATCTCTGTGCACAAGTTGTAAGAATAAGAAATTAGATCAACCCAGTCAACCCAATATAGGATTTTAGCTTTTCAAACACCTAGTTCAGCCTACTAGGTTGACCCAATCAACCCCTTATAATTTCAACACTTTTCAGTATGTTTTTATATAGCTTGATCGATATTGTCGACCCTATTTGTAGGTTTCTCAAGCATACTTCCTAAGGTTCCTTTCTAATTCTCTATTTCTCTCTTTCCTTTCATAGTTTTTAGTCTTTTAAAATTTCCCTTGCATAGTCAACTAGATCGACACTACTGACCCAATGTTGTGTTTTGCATGCTATCTGAAATAACTAGATCAACACTGTTGACCTAGTTCATTTTCAAACTTTACTTCCACAGTATAGGTTCGACCATGTCTAACCTATTTTTTATTTTGTGCATATAGTGACAACATTATACCTTGTTTTAAATTTTAAATTGACATCATATCTATTAGTAATTAGCTCACACATTTATTTTCTTATTTCTTGCATGCTTAGAATGTTCACATAGTTTAATTAGGAGATCTTTAATTAATCAATTAGTTTCACTATTTATTTTTTATGTACACATGGCCAAATCACATAACATAAATAATAACTTTAACATGTATCTAGCCTAGACCAACTTACTTGGATAACCAAGGGGGAAGCCAACTTGATGCTTTGGTCAAGTATAAAGTGTGGTTAATGCTATATTTTGGATAAGCACCCAACAACCTTATCACTGTAGTGTGTGAAGTGATGGGGTAGACCCCAATACCAAGATCGTATCATTGCCACTACAGTCCCTTTCAACCCAAACTACCTAAAACCATCCTTAGATTGCTATCTAGTACCTTCCTTATATCTAAATTTCAATCACATTAAAAATTAATCTTAATAATCTAATAAAAATTTAGGTTAACCAATTATTTAGCTTTAGTTTTCAAGTTATTTGCTTTCTCTTTGCTCAATTATGTGCACAAAACTTTCATTATCCAACATTGGTGCAATATTTTGCTTTGTGTGTTTCAATTGGATTGGCCCGTGTTAATCCAATTAGCTATCTATTTTATTTTAGTAATTATTGCTTTTCATTACTTTAAAAGTTAGCTTGTTTCATTTTGTAATCTATTTTTAGGCTTCTTAAGTTCCCTATTTTTTTACTAGATCGACCCAGCCAACCTAGTGTTTTTTCTACTTTTTGTAAACTATACTAGATCAACCCAATCAACCACGTACAGTTTTACAGTCCTTGTTTTTGTATTGGGTTAACCCCATCAACCCTATACTATTTTATTCACCTCTTTTGACCTTTGATTTCTCATCTCTCTTCTTTCTCCTTCATCATGGACTTTATATTTGGTGATGATACTGAGTCACAGTCAACAGACATGATGAAGTTTACCAATCCTAATAGGGTCACCCATAGACAGAGTGGGTCTCCTCTTTTGGATGATAGTAATGTTCATATTACCACTCGCATAATGAATAATGGGACCCCTCCTCATACCTATTCATAGAATAATCCTCTTTAGAAGATCAACCTGAGTTAGAGTATAATCTCAAAATGATTTTCTTTATTTCTAAATTTCCTCAACTTAGAGGAAAGGATCCTTTTACCATTTAAAATATTTTGATTATTGGTCAAACAAAAGAGTCTCATTCACCTACTCCTACATTTTCAATAGGATTTGGAGGTGCCACTTTCTTTGGTTCTCAACCTCTTCTTTTAATTTTGATTCCTTTTTATTCCATGACTTCTTCTCTAACATCTTCTACCTCTATGCCTAGTATCTCAACTAACATGGTGGGTTATACATCTAGTGGACCTCTCATAAGGTCCACCATCCTTAATCCTTCCAATATTTCATGGATTGCTACCCAAGGCAATCATGTTTCTAGAACTTCTTCTAAACCATTCACTACTCAATCTTTTTCCTCACAAGCAAATTTTGCCACTAGTGCCTCAAATTCTCACAATTCTTCTCAAGCTCATATCAATGATAATAGTGGTACCCAATCCACTAATACCAACAAAAATACCAATTCAAATGATTCCAATGTTAATCAAACACACCAAATTTTGTTTCAAACTCTTAATAAAATGAATACCTTTCAAGATCATAACACAAATCAAATGATGAGAATACAAAACCACCTCCTTAACATTCAATCTCATCTGTAACCAATGGCTTGAGGCACACATAACCAAAATGTTCCCCCTCCTCCTCTTAGATATTCTCAAGGTAATCTCATTCCTCAACCTCATTTAGTCAATAAAAGTATTAAACATCTACAAACCTCTCACTACTCAAATTGCTAACATTGATATAGGAGTTATTATGCCTACAATTTATTATAATGGGTCAACCGATCCTAACCTTTACCTCAAAACATTTGTAAATATTTACAAGGATTGGGTCAAGTTAAACACCTTTGCTACTACTAATCTCCTACCAAAACCCTCACATGTGATGCCTTTGATTGATACAATCAACTTAGAGCTCATTCCATTTCTAGTTTAGAATACTTAGTAAATGATTTAGTTCAAGAATTACAAACTAATGATCTTACTAAGAACACTTTGGCCCATTTAATTAATTTCAAACAACTAGAGAATGAAACTACCCAAACCTTTGTTAATATCTGGAATACTTTATCAAAAAAATATGAACATAACATGGTGGATGATAATATTTTTCATCTCTTTAAAAATGCTCTATTTCCTAAATTTCAATATCGAGTCTGCACTTTCTCTCCATGTACCTTAGAGGAGGCTATTGACTAAACTAAAAGATAAGATTTCCTAATGTGTCAATTCAAGCCACCCCAAACTTGTATGGATCCTCATCTATTACTTAAAAATAAAAATTTCACTATCACCAATGATGGTGTTACCACATCTTATGACACCATTCACAATGTTCAAGCTGTCATTCCTAACCCTTCTTCAAAACCAACTTCTTGTTCTCAACAATATAATAATCCTCATTTAACCTCACCAAATAACATCAATGTCCACAAACCTCTATCCTTAGCTAAATTTCTTAAATGTCTACCTAGGCCTCTTCCATGAGAACTTGACCCTAATCATCTTAGTAAAATCTTGGTATGATCTTAACAAGTTTTGTTGGTTTCATGCTAGTTGGGGTCATTCTCATGATACTTGTAGATAAATTCATAATTTACCTATGGATTTTCTTCTTTGACGTAATTTTGATCATGATTACCTTATTCATAAGCATCAACAAGCCTATGATATTGATTTCAAGGACTATAAGTCAAATGACAAAACTCAAGCCTTGAATTAAGAAAATGCTCATTTAGATATCTATAAAGATCCTTTACCTAATCATCAACCTATCCAAGCCAATCAAGACAAGCCCACCCCTTTCAAAAATAATGTAAAAAGTCTTGTTGAACCAACTTCTGAATAAAATGTGTTTAGCATGACTAAAATGCAAAGGGTGGTGGCTTTTATTTATTCCCAACCTATCTACACTCCTTCCCATAAGACATATCATGTTATCCAAAATTCTTATCCAAATCATTTAAATGAATTGGGGCAAGAAGATATTATCACTTTTGATGATCCAATTTATGATTCTCCCTCAGATAACACATACCATTCTATTTCTACTACTCTTCCATCATCCTCCAATACTAATGATAATCAAGCTTCTGCTAACACTTCTTCCAATTCTCAAAATCAACCTAAACCAAGTAGTTCATCATCTCAACATGATTTACCACCTTGTTCCAAACCTTCTTATTCTTATCAATAAAAATTCTAATGTACTTTGACTCCTCCTTTAGAGGATATCCTTAACCATTATGCACTTATATCTAACAACCTTCTTATGGGATTTGATGAGTGGGATCGCATTGTGGAGCTCACTAATATCCCATCCCAAATTCCATTCCTTGAGCTTATGAGGACTTCTCCACATCATATAAACCACATCATGAAGCTCTTATTGAAGATTAATGTCCCTCATCCTCTCCTAGTAAGATGGGAGGTAACTTTATCTAGTTTTGAAGATAGTATTTTACAATAATACGAAGAGATGTCTATCAATGTTGATGAGACTATAGCCACTTCTCTTTATATAAAATTTTGCATTTCCATGATTCCCGATGAAATTCTACTTCATGTAAATTATCCTCATTTATTTAATTAACATCCAAATCAGTGATATCCATGTTAAGTGTGCCTTGATTGATGAGGGTTCTGACACGTGTTACTTCTCTTGATTTTATTAAGACTCTTGGATATTCTAAATATAATATTAAGTCTACATGTAACACATGTGAAGGATAAAATAGAAGGAAAATTCCTCCTCTAGGTTGTGTGTGGCTTCCCATTACCGTTTCACCTACCACCATTCATGTGAAGGTGATGATCTTTAACTTCCCCCTTTCATATAACATCTTGCTTGGTAGGCCATAGACTCACTGCATGAAAGCTATTGCTTCTTCCACCTACCAATTCATTAAATTACCTCAGAATGGATCCATTTACAAGATTCAAGGTGACACTAACCCTTATAATTTAAAGCAATTATAAGATCATGGTATCTTTAAGATTCCTATGCTTGAGCTTTTTCCAAGTGTTTTATTTCACGAGTCTCAGCATCTCAACTTTCCTGTTATTTCTACCCATGATTACAATGGGTATCCTGAGCTCATGGGTAAAATTCCTCCTAACCTTTTAGATTCTAATGATGATGAACTTGATGAGATTAAATTAAAGATCAAAACTTTTGATCTCTCACCTCATGTCATCTCGTATCTTCTTGCTTCCTTGCAATCTCATTCTTTCAAATTTCCTTGTAATGACACTCTTATAGTCTTGACTAAGACTAGGAATTCTATTCACCATGATTCATCAAATAAAAATGTTATCCCTACCTATGTCATTGGTCTTCATACCCTAAATTATGATGATGGCTATTCCTTAGATGATCCATTATTATGCAATCTTGTTCAGGCTCGTGATGTTGAGATTATCTGTTATCATTCTTCTTTACTTGAGTCTTTTTGTGCATCTCATGATTTTCATTCACTTATAGTTCCTAATTTTTGTATTTACCCCTTTATTATAGGGTAGAGATGGAACTAACACCTCCAATTTCTAAGGAGCCACATAGGACTATGCTTATGGATCATGTTATGACTAGGCCTTACTACTTTTCTAGGTTCCCTAAGTTTCATCATTGGTTTACCTCTGAGGTTAGTGAAACCCTCCTTAGATATTCTATAGATATTAATCCTCTCTCAGTAGAGCCTCTTCCTAAGCCTATTATAGTTGATCCTATTCTTGCTCTTACTATTGTTGAGTCTACACTAGTTTCGAATACTATCGCTCCTTCCATGGAGCCTAGTTTCATTCCTTCTTCATCATCACCTTCCCTTGGTGATGGTTTACTTCCCTTACCTAAGATGGATCCTATACCCACCAAATGGTCCAATGAGTTTTTACAGATTATTTCACTCCTATTTTACCTCCTTATATGAGTGATTCTAATAAAACCACTCACAAGCATATATGTTGTTTCCATGAGACAAATAACCATTCTTCCACTCATTATCACAAGTTGCAGCAAAATCTTGATACCTTGCATCTTTATTCACCATCTTCAGAAAAAGATATACCTTCCTTCAAGGTACTTCCTAAATATTTTCTCAAGTATGGTGAGGTATATTATTTATGGCATCTATACAGTACCCATTATACTAATCATTGTCGCATCTTACAACATCTCAAAGATCACTTTTTAGCCATTCCTGGACCTTCTACTACTCCTCCCATAGGCCATTCTCACAAGAAGGCTCCTCCTTCTTCTCCTATGGATCCACCTCTAGTGCTTCCATTACCTCTTGTGGTCCCTTCACCACCTTCTATGCCTCCACCTATGATCCGTTCACCTATGGACCTTCCCTCATCTATGGATCCTTTTCCACCTGTGAGTCCACCTATGGATCCTTCTCCACTGGTGATTCCTTCTCCTCTCATATATATATTATTTACATGCATTATCTTGACAAACATTGCATAATTTTCCTCCTCACTACATATTCAATTGAGGAGTTCTGAAACGAAGCATTTGCTCAGTATTCATTGAATATTGATGAAACCTTAGTAGTAGTTTGATTATAGCTTCATAAAGATTTATCCAATGTATTGGATAATGTGTGTGGATATATTTACTAGTATTCATTAGCACATGCATGGTTATTTCACATTTATATTAGATTGGACGTGTGCTCCAATCTTATTTTTATTTGTTATATCATTTGACACTGTGTCAAATTTTTGCTCATCTTATATCATGATATTACTTTTTGTACTATATCTTGATTCTATTATCATTTATTTTTTCATATGATTGTTTTTTGTTTTATCATTGCTTTCCCTTCCCTTTTTCCTTACATTTTTTCTCATAACTCTCTTCTTGTATCTTTATGATTATTTTTCTTTCTTATCCTTATTTTCATAGATAAGTTGTCATGGTGATTTGGTTATACTTACCATGTTCCCCCTTGTTATTATTTACCTTTTACCATGTGATTAATTAGTAAATAATCTATCTCATTATTTTATCCTCTTGTCAGTCCACTTTGGATCTCCTTTTTCCCTCTTCTTTTTTCCACAAACTAAGTATATACCAGGTTGAGACTTGAGATCACATATTAGTTCATTGTCAAGCCTAAGTGTCCTAATCAATATTTGTATTTGGTTAATTAATTTCCTTTAGCCTTAACCTATAACTCATTCATGTGTATCAATATCTCTCTCATGATTGGTCATTCCAAATTTATATGGAGGAGGAATATTAAAAAATCCTTCAAAATAAAGTTAAAAGCCAAATTGTGTAAACAAAAGGCAATGATATCAAAAATAAAAAATATTCTTAAAAGTCTAATCACACTAAAAAATGTGATTCAAAGCACATCTCTTTATTCTAGTCAAATCTCAAATTCCATAGTTGACTTCACGGTAGAGCCGAGGTCTTTTGGGGTGTAGTAGGCTAATAGATTAGAAGAGGAGAATAAAAAAATCTATTAGTGCTACCTACTTTCTCATGCAAGTACCCAAAAATCACAATAGACTGACAACTCTATAAGGGGTCTTGAAGAGTGGGGAACATGTTGTGGGAAGGTAAGTCCATTTTATTTTCCTTATACCAATCTACCTTCATGAGTTGATCTTAGTAGCACACTTATTTAGCTACAAAGCTTTGTGTCTATGGTGAGCAATTTTCCTTTGTACATAGATGACCACTAGTCACTTAGTGTCTTCTCATGTTCTTAGTATGCCTCTAGCCTCCTAAGGTTCTCTCATAAGATGCCTAAGTCTTGATTTTGACACTCCCTTTTTCACTCCTTATATTCCTTATATTTCCTCTTAATATTTATTATTTGGTGTACTGATCACCCCCCCATTAGGATTTCATTTGTGAGTTGCTTTGTAAGACCATGGATACGACCTAACCATCCTCACAAATTACCATATTTTCCTTCTTATTACCCACATCCTTGATTACCTAATTTTCCTACTTATTCCACCTTAGTGGTGTTCTCTTTGTTGAGTTATAGTGTAAGACAGTGGATAGGACCCGACCACCCTCACAAAATTTTTCAATCCCAAGTCACCATCCAAATTACATGTGTCAAATTTGAGATAAGATTCTATAGATTATGAAGTTACACATCATTGTGCATGCTTTACATCTTTATATTTAGTATGTTTTTATTATTAATTCATTTTTATTTTTCCTTTTTATTATTTTTCAAGTGTGTGTAAGATTTCAATCATTTCTTGATTTTTTTATACTTCCCAGCTTGAATTAGTATGACCAATTTAAGATCAATCTTTTTTAATTTTGTTTTTCTTTCATATTTCCCAGCACGATTTAATATGATTGATTGACTTAATTAATTTGTTTTTATTTCCATTTTTTCCCTTTTACATACCTTCCATTTTATTTCTTTGTTTGTCATACTTCCCAACATGACATTAGAATGATTTTATTTGTTTTAATTTGGTACAAAAATATTTCACATTGGTTTAAAAAAAAATTCCTTTTTACCATTTTATTTTTCATTTTCTTGGTTATTTATACTTAATCATTTTTTTTTATTACATATTTCCTAGCTTAAATAATGTGTAGTACATTTTCTTGATTGATTATATTTTTCCAAGTCCTTTTTGCCTATTTTTTTAACCATGCATGTGTTTTTTGTAATGCTAGAAAAGAAACCACATCTCATATATTTCTTATAGAATATTCAACAAAGATAAATACATGTGTTAGAAAGAAATATATCCTAAGCATCCATAGCCTCAACCATAATGAACAACCAAAATCAACCATGATGATAACATACACATCCAAAAATAATATGCCAAAATGATCATATATATATCATGAGTTTTATACAACATATGTAACCATATATAATGCCCCAGCTCTATGGTTGGGTCCCATCTTGTTTATCTCATGTCCTACCTATGCTGCTTGTTGAGGCTTTAGTCTGACTCCTCTAAATGGTATGATGTAAAGAGGCCATCCAAAATATCAATTCCTCTACCTGTCCCTGTAGGTGTGTTGACCACATCTGTGACTCCATAAATTGGGTTCATATCTCTATGATCTACACTACTATAGCTAGATGTGCAGCTCTCTCATCTTCTAGGGCCTGCCACATGTGTAGCTCCCCAAAACCCATCACTCTTGGTGGTTGTATCCTCTCCCTCTATGCCTATATCCACCTCACTGCCTCTCTAGCTCATTTGAACTTACTCGCCTGAGTTGGGGTAGATGGTACACTTAGATCCTCTAGTGTTGTGGGTTTATATGGCTATAGAGTCCCATCTAGGATGTCATAAAGTGCTACCCTCACTAGGAACCCCCATATCTCTTGCTCATCATCACCTACACTTGTAAAAGCACACAAGATGGATATTAGATCACTTTCATATCTCATAATATCTATCTAAATAAAACTTTAGCAATAAATTAATTATCTTTTTACCTGTCTATGTCTCACCATCTGTATGATTGCCTAGCACAGTCTCTCCATTTGTGTAGCCTCCTAGCACCTCCTTTGTAGGCCACCTCCTTAGCTCAAAATTGTCTATCATATCTCGTGTCAATCTCTATCATCCCTACACCTAAGAAATAACCAATGATGTATCAGTTCCTCCATTTCATGTATAGTCATAATACATTTTTTAGTACATTATTTTTACATTTCTAAAGCAAAAATAAGCCTACATTACCTTATTCTATTCATTTTTATCCTTCTCAGTGCTTCTTGACCTTACTTAGTCATTTCAAGCCATTCTATCCCTCTTTCATCCTTTTGTATGCTTTTTCATATCTTTCTAGCTCTTTGGTCAAAGTAGTTTGACCAAAATTTTCCTATCTTTTTACTTGGTTGACTCAAAAATCTAAGTCAACCCCTTATTTTCCCCTCCCTATTGATGAGTTTCCATTCTGGACCTTTCAGACCACTTGACAACTCCAAATTGAGCTTTCAACCTATAGAATGTACAGGGTTGACCCATAGCTACTAGTTTAACACTATGGATTTTGCCTATTTTCTAGCTTACTGGGTTGATTGGGTTGACCTAGTGCCTTTTGTCTATCGACAACTTGCATTTTCCTGAAAAGGTGCATTTTTATTGATTTTTGCCTAAATCCTTCAAACCCATTTCCTATCTTCCTATTTTCTACCCATAGAATCTGATTTTGCTTCATTTTGACATCTAAAAATGCCTGAAATTCAAAATTACTAAAAATCACTTAATTCAATACAAAATTTCAAAAACTAGTTTGAGGTTCTTAGTTGCATACCTATATGCCCCTGTTGTCACCTCTGGAGCCTCTCCTTGTTAGCACATCATCTCCTCACCATTATAGCTTGTTTTCTCTCCAAATCTCTCTTTTCTTTCCTTCACAAGTTAAAATGATAAATGACTTATCTTTTCCCTATTTAAAAACACTTTTCAAAATGCAAATCTTTCAATTATTGTCCTATAGATTTCTTGTTTTGCTTATATATTTATTTTTACTCATCTATTTTGAAAACTATAAAATACATTAGATTCATGATAACGTAGAGATTATTTTCCAAAATCATATTCCTATTTCCCAGTTTTTTTGATTTTTGGCTATTTTTGCACTAACTCTATAGTTTCATCTAGTATTCTCTATATTAGACACCTTCACATTTCTTACAGTCTACTTCTTTATCTATGACACTAAGGTAAGTTAAAGGTATGTGTTTTTCAATTCATTCCTTTCAATTTATCTTATTTTCCACTTATTACACTTTACTTAGCATTAGCATTGTGTGTTATCATGTTTTATCTCAAAGCACCATCTCGTGTTACATTTACATGACACGTGATGAGCTTTGAGTGGGGCATATGTATACACATAATATTTTTAAAATTTTATTGATTACTGACACTTTGTATCTTGTAGGAACCTATCAAGTCTTAATCTCTCTTAGTTCACACCTTAAGGGGTGCATCGAGAAAGGGGTGGGCAGATCATCAGTGCTTCATAAGATTGGTGTTCCTTTTACCACTTACCATCTACACACTTGTATCCTAAAATAATTAACACTATGTTTATTCTTCTCAGTCCTACTTATTATAGTCTTTTCCTCCTTTCATTCCTCCTTTCATTGCCTTAACATATTTTTTGAATATCGATTATATTGGGTCAATTCGGTTGACCCAGTATAATTTAGGGGTATTCTTTACTTTCTTGGTTTGTTAACCTTTTGGCTAACCCAGTACAGACCTAGTAAATTGTCCCCAAAAACACATTATGTCGACCCTATATAGTTGATGTTTTTGATATGATTTAGGGCAAGATCTGCCTATATATACAAGGTCATTTCCCACCATTTTATAAGAGAAAAAATATTAGCAAAGAAGTGTGAGTGAACATCTGCTTATTAACCATTTTAATTGAGGAATAAATCTTAGGGTTCCATACTTTATTTGGAGATACAAATCTTATCTTGTGGAGAATTCTTTTGGATGCTTAGATAGGTTATGTATCCTAGAGCTGATTTATCTTGGTTATCCTTACATATCATGACAATCTCTTGTGAATCACCTTGGCCAAGGGAGAGATTGAGGCTTGGCAGATTCATCTTCAAAGGTAAGTATTCCTAACTTTATTTATCCTTTGTAAGAGTAGATAGATAATGCATTTGTATTATTTTCTCCATGTATTTAGGATTTTTTATACATTTATGTGAGTATATGTCTTCTAATACATGTTTAGTTTAGTTATTTGTTTTATTGTTTCTAACCCCCACTTTGTGCCACAAGATTTAGTGTGCACTAGATTAGATTTTGTTTTATTACTATTATAATACAGAGTGAACATTTTAAACCTTAGGAATCCATTAGGGTTGTTGTGTGATTATGTTAGACTGTAAACTTTGGAATCCTTCCTTGTATGATGTGTTATGACAAGTGATACAAGTGATCTCCTAATCGGGTCTAGCGGATTCTCATATTGGTCATGCTCCCACTTAACAAGTGTATCCCAATCATAAGTGTAGGTGTGATATATCTTATCTGATCTAGGATTAATCCATAGACATGATGCATTTTTGATTACATATAGGTATCAAAAAATCATCCAGTATGGTGGGGTCATATGGAGCCATCACCCCATCCAAAATGTCATGGTGTGAAACTATAAATAGAGATACCCATATGATCTCCACCACCACAGTATCTACAAAATCAAAACTAGATAGATATTAGATCACATATATATCTCAAAATCTATCTATCTACTATAATCAACTGTAACTAGTGTCCTATCTCAAAGCTTAAAATCAAAATCAAAACATTTCTCACCAGTGCTAGTGTCACCAATCGCCGTTTCCCCATATAATCGCCTATTAATCATGGTCTCTCCATCCATTCATCTATAGAGAACCTCCTCTATAGGTCACCTCTGCACTAGTGCAAAGCCAAGAGTCACCATTTGAGATCATTTTGATCCTTTCCTCAAAGGCACCCCTATGGACTAGTTATGTCTTAGAACAACTACTGGGTCCTCTTGCACTATCGTTCTCACCTATGCCTACTCATGCTAGTAGTGCCTCCATTTATGATATGCCTCAGGTGGTCACTATTGTTTCTACTTTTATATTTCTTACTATGGTGTCAAATATGGGCCTACATCCACATCTATGTCCTCTCTTGTCATTGCCACCTACTATAATGCTCAACTAATCCATGGTCTAACATGTCACAACTTGATCATATGTATCTCCACTAGTACTCATCCTCCTCCTCTCCTACTCAACTCTCTAGCATGCCATGCCAAATAATCAAACACTAATAGAGGGGATACTATATGTGGGAGCCCAAAATACCTTAGAAAACATGCTACTAGATGCATCTCTACCCACAAGGTGTAGTGGCCTATGATTTGTAACTATGCCAACCCTATGGTAATGATCGACCAACTAGGTCATATAATAATGATGTAAGGATACCACATGATATCCCATGTTATAATATTTTACAATGGTGGCACAAGGGGCACAATCTAAACTACATGGTCCTAAATCTATCACATGACTAGAGGTAATGTATCATCGACCACATGGGGCAACCCTACTGCCCGATACATGGGGAACCTCTCATATATCCAATCAATCAATAAAATAATATGCCCCATGATCTTCTTCCCTCTAGATAAAATCCTATACATATCATGCATGAGCTATACCTAGATGATAGCCCCAAAATCATGAGTACTCCCTGATCTAATATATACTGACACAAGGCTATCACGTATAGTGACACCTTGCCATCCAAATTCTAACATAATTCTCATGCTATCAAAAGTCATATCATGGATTTTTAGATGTCTAGAATATCCACAATATATACATTAAAAAATCACCCTCAATCTAATGTATATCCTATCTGATAACTTTGCCCACTTTGATAGTGATTGTTGTTAGGATCCAACTCCCTCAATAAGAGTACATATGATTACCTTGTATAAGCAACTAAACACAAAATTATACCAGAATTAACAAGTAACTAGAATTCACAAATGACACAGAATATGAGAGACAATACATAATCTTGTATTAATACTCATGCCTGAAAGAAATACAATGAAGATGCCACAATCTTCCACACCTCTCAGATGTACAGATCTCTTTCCCTCAAGAGTTCACTCTCCTACCGAAAATGGTCCCAACACACAACTCAAACACAGAGTTAGTGTTCACCTCCAACCAGTCAGTAATAACCCTGCCAGTACACAAGTACTCAAAGTACTTCAAGTAGATCTCCCATGAAACTGAAAAAACCTTCAACTCAAATGATCTTACTTACCATGTAGAACTTCTCCCTGATCATGCTGCCACCTACAGATCAACTGTTCTTACAATTGGAAGGATCTACCTTACCTTCCTCTTTTTGCTCATATTATAATACATGCCAATGGGTCTATAAATAGATCCCATACTAAACAATAACTTAGACTTCTAATTTACAATAATTAGACTCATAACTCAAGACCAAAAATAGCCTTTACATGCAAACAATTAGTTCAACAAACTAACTGTTCATGCAATGAGCAGTTCTAAAACCGCACAGGCGACCGACGTCAGTCCCTGTCTACCTAGAGGTGACCGACATCAACCGACTCCTGACCGATGTCAGTTGCCTTCCTGTTCACCCCTGACTGACGTCGGTTACACTGCCGATGCTGGTATACCTGGAACTCAGTAACCTCCTTCATGCTTGGAAATAGTGAAGCTTTTAGCTCCACACCCTAACAATCTCCCACTTGGAGATAAACAATTGCACCTGTACCTGTACCTATACAGCATCTAGTTTGTTTCTTTGGCTTTGTATCCCTCTTCAATATCACCCTTGAAGACCAACCACCACAAATCCTATGGTGCACCTCCTATCATCCAAATCACCTACCACATCTGCATCTACAAACCCATGTAGAAAAGAACTTGACCCTGCATAGCATATGCACCTGCTGCTGGTCCCTCTCAGATATCTGAGAATCCACTGAACTGCCCTCCAGTGCTTCTTTCCCAAATTGGCTCCAAACTTGCTAACAAATCCCACTTCTTGGGAAATCTCAGGTCTAGTACATACCATGCACTTAACCTCATTATGTGAATCATGACACTATTAATAGAACTATCCAACCATCGGCGTGCTAACCGGTTTCACACAATCATCTGGAGACAAAATCAACCTGTGACCTTCCATGTCTCTAGAACACACTCATGCCAAAGAACCTTACTGCTCCCAGATTCTTTATGACACACCTCTGAACTAACTTTACTTTTAGTTCAACAACTCCCTATATATGTAACCCTACAACAAGCAGACAATACAGTAACAATAACAAGATAATGTAGCTAATATTATCCAACCTGGTAAAGAGAAACACAATGGTCAAACCTCCATTGTCCTGTAGCTAACACAAGACCATATACCCTGGCCTTCCATCTCACGTATCCATTCCCGCTCTTCTTTATCCTGAACATCCATTTGTCTCTCAGTGATTTCTTCCAGCTGGTAACTCCACCAAAAAACTCCCATTTAGTTCTTCTCCAAGGAATCACATCCTTCATCCATGCCAAGCTCCCATTGTTTCCTAGATCTACATGCTCTACTTCTTTAATAAATTCCTGGTTCTTGACCATCAGTGAGCAACAAGTAGTGTAAAGAAGGGAAATGATGAATTTGAGGCTTACATACCCTTTAAGTCCTCCATATAGGTGCTTGAGACTCCTTGAAAGCTTGCTATCCACCCAAAATCCATCTCAGTGATCGATGCCGATCACATCTTAGTCTGCACCCGATCGACATTGGTTCTATGCGACTGTCTCATCATCGACATCAGTTCCCCCTGACCAATGTTGGTGTTTATTTATCTGGAGTCACTGACATCAGGCTGCACATAGCTGATGTCAGTCCCTGTCTGAATGCCAATGTCAGTTTTCTAATCGACATCGGTCTCTGTGTTTTACTTGTGAGCGATGAATTCTACCTACGAGTTCCTTTTGGATCAAACCCTTGTCCATATCAACCTTGCTTTACTCAGAATTCTTCCGTCCCTTACGTTGATCTCTATCTGTCATCTTCTCCTTGAAAACCAAGGCTTTCCTGTTCTTATCACGAACATCAGATTTTTCAAGAAACGTCACTTTCTTCCTTTGCTTACAGAAATCTCAATCCATGCTTTTCAAATTTGAAAGCATACCCTTTAACTCAAGAACATGCATCCCCTTCATATTCATGTGACCAAGCCTATTAAGCCACATCTTTGAATCTACAGCTGAAGTAGATAAACCAAAAGGAGAATCAGTAATATAAGTAGATAGATAAAGCGTACCTACTTTCTTACCTCTTGCTATAACAAGTGCACCCTTGGTAACCTTCCAAGAGTCCACTGTGAGAGTTACTGTGCAACTCTCATCACCCAACTTTTCAATAGAAATCAAATTCTACTTTAGGACTGGGACATGCATGACCTCCTTCAACACCCATGTGTTGCCCGTCTACAATTTCAGCTTCACTTTCCCTTTTCCAACCATTTGACAAGGCTTTCCATCCCCTAAATAAATTTCTCCAAAGTCTCCCTAGACATATTCATGAAAAAATTCCCTATTTGGGGATGCATGGAAAGAGGCACTAGAATCTAAAACCCAAGATTCTACTTTATCCAAAGAACATACCAGAGCATCCTGTGCAACAATACCTACAACAACTTCATGTCCTTCATGCTGATCTTCAACCAACCAACAATCTCTCTTTACATGCCCTTACTTTCCACATTTCCAGCAGGTTATTCTGCCATACCTGGACTTGGATCTCCTGCCTATCTTTAACCTTGATCTCCCTTGCTCGATCTTCTCTCTTTGCCTTCCCCTGCTTTCAACACTCAAAGCATTCCCTGATGATTCACATGTGCTTTTTCTACAAATTTCTTCATTCAAGATTACACTCACAACATCATCCACTTTTAAGATTTTAGAAGCAGACACAGTATTACTAACTACCATTACCAAACTCTCCCAACTTTCAGGTAATGAGCATAAGATTAAGAGAGCCTTAATTTCATCATCAAAAACAATATTGACTAAATTTAGCTGGTTTACCAAACCATGGAAATCACTAAGATGACTATGAACAGATCCACCTTCCAACATGTGCAAATTAAATAATTGCTTCATAAGAAATACCTTATTCGAAGTTGAGGGTTTTTCATATAAATTTGCCAAAGATTCCATCAACTCTACCATTGTCTTAGCCTGTGATAAGTTGGAAATCACAGATGATGCAAGGCTCAACCTTATATATCCCAGAGCCTTCTAATCAAGAACCTCCCATTCTTCATCCTTCATATCCAAGGGCTTGCATGCAACCCCACTTAATGGTAAGTACAAATCTTTCTGATATAGATAATCTTCAATCTGCATCCTCCATAATTGATAGTTCTTGCCATTAAACTTCTCCATTCATAGCTTACTTTCTTCTGCCATTGCTATACTCCCACTCAAACAGAAACCCCTGTGAGTGACCTGTAATCAAAAAACACTAACCAGATCTGATACAACCTATTAGTAACCCAACTAAAAGCTCTGATACCAGCTGTTAGGCACCTAGAACAATAAACATGCTCTGATACCAGTTGTCAGGATCCAACTCCCTCAATAAGAGTACATATGATTACCTTGTATAAGCAACTAAACACGAAATTATACCAAAATTAACAAGTAACTAGAATTCACAAATGACAGAATATGAGAGACAATACACAATCTTGTATTAATACTCATGCCTAAAGGAAATACAATGAAGATGCCACAATCTTCCACACCTCTCAGATGTACAGATCTCTTTCCCTCAAGAGTTCACTCTCCTACCAAAAATGGTCCCAACACACAACTCAAACACAAAGTTGGTGTTCACCTCCAACTAGTCAGTAATAACCCTGCCAGTACATAAGTACTCAAAGTACTTCAAGTAGATCTCCCATGAACCTAAAATAACCTAAAACTCAAATGATCTTACTTACCATGTAGAATTTCTCCCTGATCTTGCTGCCACCTACAGATCAACTGTTCTTACAATTGGAAGGATCTACCTTACCTTCCTCTTTTTGCTCATATTACAATACATGCCAATGGGTCTATAAATAGATCCCATACTAAACAATAACTTAGACTTCTAATTTACAATAATTAGACTCGCAACTCAAGACCAAAAATAGCCTTTACATGCAAACAATCAATTTAACAAACTAACTGTTCGTGCAATGAGTAGTTCTAGAATCGTACAGGTGACCGACGTGGGTCCCTGTCTACCTGGAGGTGACCGACGTCGGCTGACTCCTGACCGATGTCGGTTTCCTTCCTATTCACCCCTGACCGACGTCGGTTGCGCTACCGATGCTGGTATACCTGGAACTCAACAACCTCCTTCATGTTTGCAAATAGTGAAGCTTTTAGCTGCACACCCTAATAATTGTCTCTCCTCTGGATCATCTACTGTCTTATTGATCATTAGTGTCCCTCCTATCAGTAGTCTTAACAATGAATGGACATATTCTAGTGTGATACCCACCTCAATAGTATCCTCATCCACTACCCATCAAAAAGTGTTGGTTAACCATTCCCATGCTCTAAATAACATGACAATGAGGTCACCACTAAGAAAGATCCACCTCATCTCCATGATGCCTCCAAAACCTAGTGTGACTAGTCATGCTCTATTCATGCCATTCAATCGATCCAGTAGGTCTAGAAGATATGATGTATCTATCTGGTGCCAATACCTCTAGCATCTATGAAAAATATCAAACAAAAAAGTATGTATTAGATCTCTATGTCATCAATAATCCAAATACATTTTTCAAAATTCATAAATTAACTGGTTTAGTTTAGTTTCTTATTTTCCTATAAAATCGGCCCATTTAATACTAAATCATCCCTGTATCTTATTTGTGATACTAATCAGCCATTTCTATTGCCAACTAGATTGGCCTATTTAATAATACATTGACCATCTTCTTATTTTAGTATATTATGTCAACCTTTTCATACATAGTCAGCCTCATTTTATGATACTACATTAGCCCTATCCAACAAACTAAGTCAACTTTATTGTACACAGTCAACCTTGTTCCCCTTACCAACTAATTCAGACTATTACTATGCAGTCGGTCACCCATTATTATACTAAATTGGCCCACTTCTACAAATTCAACCCTATTTTTTTGACTCACCTTATGGACTGAGTCAACTAGGTCGACTCTATTCCTCTATAGCGATGACTTTTTGAACATTTACCATAAATGCCTTAGGAATTTATTGGTTTGACTTATTCTTACCTTATACCCTGCTCTACCCCTAGTTTACCTAAAAATTTCTTAGGGTTCATTTTAGTGCCTATATTTTACCTATAAATCAATTTTCTATATTTATCTCAATTTTAAATAAAAATATTCAAAAAAATGAAATTCCTAATTACTTACCTATGATGCACTGATTGTGACCACTATGTGTCTTCCCCATCTCAAGTGTCTTCTCCTCACCATGATGGCTCTCTTGTCTTAAATTAGATCTGTCAGAGCTCTATTTTCTTAGAATAGTAAAAATAACAAATGAATTCTTTTTCACCCTATTTATATTTACTATTAAAAATTATTTACCTTTCAAATATTTACTATTAGATTCTGTATTTTGATCATATCTTTGTTTTTACTAGCTCTTTTTCCAATCAAAAAATTTCTAGAATCCTAACAACATAGAGAATATTTTCACCTATTATATGTATGTGTTGTAAAATTTTCAAATTTTTGCTGATTTCTATAGGTTCGCCTAATGTTCCCTACATTGGACACCTTCACATTTCTCACATCTCATTCTTTATCTACAACACTAAGGTAAGTAAGGGTACATGTTTTTCAATTCTATCCTTTCATTTATCTTATTTTCTCCTTACTACAATTTTTTCAGCTTCAACATTCTATATTACTATGTTATTTTCCCAAAGAACCATCCCATGTTGCACCTAAGTGACAAGTGATGAGTTTTGAGTGGGCATATGTATACACATAATATTTTCAAACTTTATCAATTACCGATGCTTTTTCTCTTGTAGGAACCCATCAAGTCTCAATATATCTAAGTGCACACCTTAAGGGGTGCACTAAGAAAGGGATGGGCATACCATTGGTTCTTTTCAAGATTATTGTCCCTATGTTACCACTTACTATCTACACAACCATATTTTAAAAACATTCCCTTAAGCTTTGCCTCCTCTTTTTCACCCTACTTTAGTGATTTTATAACTTCATTAGCCCTTCCCTAGCCTAAAATTATTTTTGGTAGTTTATAATATAATTTTGGCCCCATCGACCATGTACTCTAATTGAAAAAACTCATTTAGGGTCTAGGTCAACCCCTAACCGACCTAGGCCAATGTCTAATTTTTTTGTCAATAACGATATAGAGTCGATTGGGATGACCTATCAACTAAACTTTTAAAAAGGATCAGGGTTATATACCATTATATATACATACTCATTTAATCATTTATTAAAGAGGAAGAGAAGAGGAAGAGTATTATATCATGCATCTGCTTATCCACCATTCTACTTAAGGATCATAGCTTAAGGTTTCATACTTTCTTTGGAGATATGGATCTTATATTGTGGATAAGTATTTTAGATACAAATATAGATTGTGTAGCCTAAATTTGAGTTATCCTTGTCATCCTTAATACCACAACATCTAATTAAGTACCTTGGCCAAGTGAGAGATTAAGACTCAGTGGGTTCGTTTGCAAAGGTAAGTATTCCTAACTTTGTTCCTCCTTTGTAAGAGTAGATAGATTTGCATTTGTACTTCTCTCCCATGTATTAGGATTTCATCTATATTGAAATGAGTATATATATCCTATGATTTTTTAATTTTATGTTTAATAACCCCTCATTTGTGCCAAAAAATTTGTGAGCACTAGATTAGGATTTTACTTTGGTTTGCATCTATATTTGTGAATATGAAAACATAAGACCTAGTTAGGGTTATTTTGAAGTTTTACTTGACTAGAGGCTTTGGAACCCTCCCTAGTGATATTATTATGGTAATAGATCCTTTGACTAGGTCTAGCAGATCCATCTTGTTCATGACCTCGAATATGTAATGTGGTATCAACAATCAGAGGTGTAAGTAGGATTTATCTTCTTCAAACTAGGACTGATTTATAGATCAGTTGCATTTCCCTTTGCATACATATTATACCAAGGGTGACTAGATGGAGATAGTCTATATAAATAGTGACAAATGGACTAGTTAACACTAATATTGATGGATATTATCAAAATATTATTGGGTAATAAGAGTGGATAATATTTTTTGATTGGTTTGGGAGATGTAGTAGAAATACATAGTTGAACATCATCATGTAATTGCTTGGGGGCCTATTGTGCTAGCATAGATCTATAGGGACCTACACTTGGCCACTTATAGGGACTTTATTGTACATCTAGGAATGGGAATATGTCGTGATAGAGAGGCTTTTGGGGACCTAAAATGTGTAAGCACTTGATGAGCCAATGTTTTTTAGATGGGAGATGATAGTTGGGGCCTAAAGAGGTAATGCATGGGAGCTTACTGTTTTACATACATTTTATTGATGATTTGATGGCTACATATATTATATGGATGCCTTAAAAGGGTAGTTAGTGGGGCTAGACTAAGGATTAATAGTATTTATATTATATGATTATTGTGTGTTATATCATCAAATGATAAGATATTATTGTGGAGAGGTACCAACCAGACATGGTATTGCAGTAGTTTGGGTAGTGATAGGGCATACCACATATATTTACTTAGGTGGTCAGGGAGAAGAATTTATGGGGAAAATCTATTTTAAGGGCTATAAAAGTTTTAAATTTTGACACAAAAGTTGTGATGCCATGGGATTATTAGAAAGTGATAGTTTATCTGGGGCTATCTACAAATTTTGATGGATGGTGGAAAAAATATGTGCCTCCTAGGTTGAACAACCATCATGATGGGAACTTATATTGGTTAATCATATTTGTTAGGTGATGTATGGATTTAGGTAGACATGCTAGCTAAGAACATTGGTAGGTGGATGATAGAGGAAGAGAATATATGGTGGAGTTGAAGGAGGAGGAGGTGGAGGTGAAGGAGATGGGGGTGATAGAGGTGGTGGTGATTGTGGGGGAGATGGAGGTGAAAAAAATCAAACCTAGATAGTATTATCAATATGATAACCCTTAGGAGGAGCCTAAGTTAGGACCTCTACTCTAGAAAGATCTAAATATGATCAATGACTTATTGATAGTTTACAGACATAGATCATAACATAGACATGTGAGATCATAGGGTTATAAAGGTGAGTAATTGATTTATAGACTCATATAGTTGGTGCCCAACGACAAATAGGGACTTTATTAGCTCAAATGAATGCTCACTTTATATATCTGTCAACCTTGAGGACATAGGTATCTCACCTAACTAAAATTTAGGTGTAACTTACACAACAAGATGCCTAGATCATGACATTACAAGGACATGTGGTCTAATGAGATGCACATATTTTAACATTGTAGGGATAGGTTAGAGAAATATAGTTGGCCCATGATGATATGATTAATCTACATTTACAACTAGGGCAAAAGGATGAGAAAATTTAGGATTTGTAGGTTGATTGGGATACATTGTCATAGGCAACAACACAAGGTTATTCTCATATGACTAGATAATAGGTGAGGGCTGGGAGAGATACCTAGTATTGGTAGACATTATACAAGTTAGAAATAAAGGTAAGATAGAGAGTATCATCATTCAAGGAGAGTAATTATTCAAGGGGTTCAAGTAAGAGCCAACTAATACGATATGTTCATCCACCATCATGAACACCACCACTTACACTACCTGATAATTAGAACTAGATTTGACACTGGATATATATACATATAAATACATACATACATATATATATATATATGTATGTATGTATGTATGTATATGTATGTATATTATATATATATATATACATACATACATACATACATACATATCCATATATATATGTATATGTATGTATGTATGTATGTATATACATACATACATACATATATATATATACACACACACACACACACATACATATATATTATATATATAAATATACATACATACATACATATATGTGTGTGTGTGTGTGTGTGTGTGTGTAATGTTGGTACATGGAACTCCATGATACGTGTTGTATATATCATTTTTTATGTATATATGATGATTCATTTTGATTATCTAGACTTATAATTGTATATTGTGATTATTATTATTTTTTGTTCACATATGATGTATGATGATTACTTATTTATGTTGTTATGGATGTTATATGATTACATGTTTAGTGTAGATGTGATCTATTTTTATGGATGTATTTGATGGTGTGATTTATGAATCATAGATGCTTATGTGATGTGATTAGGGTTGTGACTTAGTGTAGATGATATTAATGATATGAGAATTAGTTTTTGTGGTGATATGATATTTAACATGTGCTATGAGGTATACAATTTATGGAACATGATATCATGATTTGTCATATGATATTTTAGATATTTATATATGGCATTATGATAGACATCTATGATTATATATATGATAGATTAGAATACATATGTTAAATAAATGATTACAATTACATATTTTTATTTGAATTGTGCACTTATTACATATGTATGGATGAGATTATGTATTTCTTCATGTATGTATGATATATGAAAATGATGAGTAGATGAATTAGATGATAGTGATCATGTTTATCCATGTACCATGTGTTTTTTATCCAAGATAGTGATGAGTTTGATCCTCCTGTATGAGAGATGATGTTATTGTGTTTAGGTGAGGAGAAGAACATGGGTTTGGTTGATCTAGATAAGGGGATGGATATATGGTCATATGATGGTTAATTTTGGGATAAAAGAGGATAGTTAATAGGGAATAGATGATGGATAAAAGGGGATGTGAATAAAGCTGGAGCCACGTTTATGTTCGTAATCCTTTGAATATTGCACTAGGTAGTATGCATTATGACATGTATATGTCCATGATGTCATTGTGCCAAAGTGCATGTTGCAAAGAGACATCATGTGTAAATAAACATTATGATAGATTCACCAATGGCATCATCTAGGTGGGACATTTATTACACTAAGACAAAAAAATGCAACAAATACATATAAGAATAAAATGAAAACACATAACAAACATGCAATACATACAACTAGACAAATCATAGAAAAATTAAACACATGATATAGATAGGTAAAAACAAACATAATGAATATTATTATACATATTATGGGGTTTATGGTGAGACAACCATGATTTTTTTATGTTGGTGTTATCATTGTTATTTACCTTGAGTAGGGATAGAGACACACTAAAGAGTTTTTGAATACTGATGCAAGGTGGGTAGGTATAATAGGAAGGGGTGATGGCATATAACATGAGGTTATAATGATAAATATGGAAGGATATATACTATAATATTTAGGCCAATTAGGAAAATTCATAATAAATGATCAAGATGATAGAATATTGAAAGGTATTAGATGATGGGGGGAAGTTAGAAAGCTCCAAATAGCTCTCCAACAACTATTTGATCTTATCATTATTGGAATTGTTGAATTCCTAATTTAGTCAAGGGATAATTGACACAATATAAACATCCTTCCCTAAGAATCACATGATTTTAGGAACAAGGTCAATCAAGTGGATCAAGATGAGGTATAGAAGTGAGAGACGAATAAGGACTGAATAAAATGATGGTACATAACAAGATAATCCCCCAAGTACTTGAGGTGTTTTTATGAATGAGATACTTGTAGATGAAGGATATTTCATGAATGATATTAGTAAACCAATTTCACATTACTATGATTGTCTAAGGCGCAAGAAGCCAAGTATTTACTATTGGATTTTTTTGAGGATATTTTGACATAAGACTGTACAATAATATATAAGGGAGAGATATATTTAAGTTGGATTAGGTTTATAACTTCATCAAGAACATGATATTTAAAAGGATCATATAATTCATGGAAATTTTGAATATCTAATTTATATGCCCCTGATTGGAATTTGGTGATAATAACATATGGTCTGACCTAGTTAGGATTGAACTTCCCTTTTTTCTCCTAGTCAAAATTTGTGTTTCTCTGGTTTTATTTATATACCAATTCATTAATATTAAATTCATGGTAGAGGACCTTATTTTTATATTTATTATGCATCTAATTTTGATAAGATTTTAAATGATATGGAGCCTAAATAAATTTCTCATCCAAAATCTCAAGCTCTTGTAAACAAACATCCCAATAGGATTCCTTGGTGAGTAAGCCTTGTAGTGAGATTCCTAATGAAAGAAGTTTTAACTCGATTGGAAATATAGCCTTAATGTTGTAGACTAATAAATATGGAGTGTTACTAGTTGGAGCATGAACACTAGTGTATTAGGCACATAATACAATATATATCTTGGTATGCCAATCATAACCAATGTCATTGATGAATTTATTAATGATCTTGATAATAGTATTATTCATCACCTCAGTTTGACCATTAACTTATGGATAATAGGGTGTATACCATTTATGTTAGATGTGATATCACTAGCATAAGGTTTTAACATCTTTATTTTTGAATGATTTGCATTGTCTATGATGATACTGAAGGGATACCAAAGTGATAAATGATGTGATTAAAGATAAACTTTGAAATATGTTTACCAATGACATATATGAATGGCATAAATTACACCTAATAGGTAAAGTATTATGTGCTAGTGATGATATGATTATGATTTTTAGATGATGAGAGATTAATATTTATAATGAGTTCTAATATCCAAGGGTAAAAAGGCCAAGGGATTATGATGGGATACAATTATTGAGATGGAGCATGTATCGTATCTCCATGTTTTTGATAGGCTATACATTTGTTGTAATAATATTATATATAGTTGTTAATCTTAAGTTTCTTTTGTCTCATTAGGTAGATTTTAGCTTATTCAATAAGCTAATTTCCATTCCCATAGGAATAGGAAGAGTCACATTGGGAATGTGAAGTGAACAACCATTTTGGATTTTATATTGTAATGTTTGCTCTCTTTCAAATTTGAATCATGAAATAGAATTTCATGTACATTTTGAATATAATCTAGCCTATCATTGGTATCAGATCCATGGATTTAACTATTTTTCATTATTTTCTCCTCCATTAAAGTTTTACTCAAGGTGTTTTGACTATTTCAAGGGGTTTTTGATAAATAATGGAAAATTAAATCTAAACAGGGTTATGTAATAACTATTTAGATAGGATATAGAGGTGAGGTAGGTAATGTGTGAAGGCATCAAGCTTCCATCTGATAGTTTTTAAACCTATGGATTTCCTCAAATAGTATTTAAATATTTTTTAGACTTCATTTATTTCATTATTTTTTTGAATTTCTACTGTGTAGAAATCCATACAGACCTTCATAAGCTATGTTTTATTATTGTTAGTGTTCCTTGGTTACACCCTAGCTGAGTTAAGGGGATTGTTTAGGTCCTCTTGCTCAAACCTAGTCCAACATGGAAATGTCCCTAGGTTGTGGGTCACCTAATCATGGGTCACAATTTTAGAGAAGGCCGACTTCCTTTTTGGGTCAATAACTTATGCTAAGTCTAGACTAGCTTGTTGCTAGGAAAAGGGGAGAGAGATTGATAATAATTCATGAAAGCATGTAAAAGGGGGGTGATGCACCAAATGTTTTTAACCTTATACCTATAAAAGACACACTATAAGATGAATTAAAAACTAAAGAAGATCACTTCTCTTTGATCAACCTTGACATAAGTATTTCACATAAATGCATGGACTAGCTATTGACCTAACATGGGAGGGCAGTTGTCCACTTCCAAACTAACCAACAGACTATGTATGCACTTAGAATAACCTGTAAAGACTATCAAAACACTACATGAAGGTGATAAAACTTAGATAGAGGCAAGGAAAACATATATTCACTTAACCACATCAATGAATTCATGAGACACACTTTATCTCATCTTGTAAAATGTAGGAATTCAATCTTTATTACATTAAATAGGTGTTACAATACAAATCTTGGTAGAGTCTAATCAAGCCAAAGAGAGGGATCATTTTAAAGGCTTAGAATCTTGTATTGATAGCAAAAAAATGGGATGAGAGAGATGGGATCATGCACAAAAGGATGGAGAAGGGAGCATAATGACTGATATTTTTAATCATCTAGTGTTGATTTAGTTATAAAAGATCACAATGTCTAAGACTACTTGTAGAAAGCAGACAAAAAAATTGTATCAATCCCTTTTAATCCATTTTTGGCTTATATTGATGCCCCTTATAGTTTTAGATTAGAGGTAAAAGCAGGTTTTGAAGGGGCCCCGAAACCCTTAAACAAACAGCAAAAAAAAGAGCAAACTAAGTCCACAGGTAAAGCCTTAAAACACTACATAGAGGTAGTAAAAACAGAAATAGAATGGTCCAGAAACCATTGAGATACGGCCAAAAAAGGCCCAAAAAACAAAAGTCTGATAGAACAACTAACTAAAAACTAGCAAAATAAAACCAGAGATCAGTACCAGTTTCTTAACCGAAAAAAAGACCGGATTATTCATCCAGTTCCAGGATCAACTTCATGGCTTCTTTTTCATTCAAAGCAATTTCCCGGGTGGCAGCCTCCAGCAAGTCTCCTTTTTGAGTGTCTTTCTTTCTGGAACTTTGCCTTGTCCTCTTGCAGGGGCCCTCTATTACTTTCATCTCCTCATAGTTATAACAACAAGATTAAGTCATTTGAAAGTCACATTTTAACATTGAAGTCATTATAATAGCTAGATCAATCTTTTGCAATCTCGTTTCGGCATCGATTGCTCCTTACTAGTTTATTTTTGGTGTGCAAGAGTGGAAAAAGGGTCATAATCATACTAATGTCTTTGGTGATGAACCCATCAAAATTGATATGTATACCCCCATGGTATCTTTTTTTAATATTTTTCTAGTTCAAATTTGATTGTATTTGGCTTTAACTTTTTATATTGGCCCTTGATCTTGATTTGGGTTTCTAAAAATGTGCCATTTTTTAGCTATGCATTTATTCTTAGGATCTTGCTATCAGTCTATCTACTTCCATTCTTGTGCCATGTGGTTCCCTCATATTTGATATTATCTCCTTATCCTAGGCACCTTTGATATTCCTTTGCATGGATTGAATGTGTACCATTGATCTATTTGATAGTTGTTATAGTTTTAACACTTAGAAGGAACTTATTCCTTGGGATCCTTTGACTCTTTTACCTCTACTCATCATCAATCTACTTGGTATGATTAAACACACTCTATTGATCTACTTAGGCCCACTAGACTTATCAATTGATGTGTACCATTGATCAATCTAATAGGTACCATATATATTGACACTTATCATTGATGCATTTACATTGATCTTTTGATTTGATACTCATAGTTGATCTATTTTGCATGATCAAACATGAGCCATTAGATCTTTGGGACCCACTGACTCATTAGGTTATCGAATCACCATTAGATTTGATCTTATGTCCCAAGATTTTGACAATTTTCATCTCCATGTTAAAGCTGAGAACATTTGAATTTAAATGTTTATTTCATGAAGCTTTAACTTGACGTCTTTGTGCAAGTTTCACTTTGCAAGTCTAACTTTGAAGCTTTATATCTTGAGAGAGAAATCTCATTAAGACATGAAATTTGTAAAGGATGTTCAAGGAATGAAAAACATCATGTTTGGGAAATATTTTAGCCTAAGAGACTCCCCAAGTGTATTTATAAAATGCATAAGCAAAATGACATGCTGATGATGGTTTGGATATTTAAGATCACCAAATTCACACTTTAAGCCTACTTAAAGTGTTTCAAAAGCTTAAAAATGCTATGTGATATTATCTTAGAATTTTTTTGTTCTTTCCACCATTGGATCATCCTTTAATTAGGACCTTGCTCAACTTCTTAGTTTGGATTAGACATATTTTGCTATGTAGGCCAAATTTGGCCAACATCTTTGCCAACTCAGCTGGGCAACATACCTACTATGCTTGAGAACTCAAACCACTTACATGAATTTTAGACTCACCTATAATGACCAATCTACTTTATGACTGCAAGAAACCCTTTTACTTGCAAAGATAATGAATTCCACCAAAATAGGGAAAGAAACAAAGAAAACAAGGAAGCTAACTAAACAAATCAAGATCAAATAATCTAATGTGCTAGGACAACACTTGGAGGAAATCCAAAACAAACTAACCATATACATGGAACTCAACTTCCTAGTAGCTATCCCATTAACTAGGATAGGAAGCTCTTCACCATCCATTTTTGCAAGTTAGAAGGCATTATGGGATTTACAGTTGGAGATTGATTATGGACCACTCCAAAGTGTGTCAAACTTTGTATGACTTCCTGGCTTAGATCTATCCTCATTCCACTTGAGGACCAAATCTCCTTATTTTAAACTTTATGAAGAATATCATTTGTCAAAGGCTCTCTTCACTTTTGCTTGATGACTTTCCATAGATAGGATGGATTGATGTCTCATCTCTTCTAACTCCATAATCTTAGCATATCTAATCTCCATAGGTTCATTAACCAATAACTCAAGTTGATGCATTAGTTTTATGGTAGGAAATTTAAGAGAAATAGACATTCTTGCTTCCTTACCATGTACCAGGTTGTAGGGAGAGTTGGATACTAAATTTTTATAAGTGATCCTATCAGCCCATAGAGTTGACTTTAATTTGAGATGTCATGACCTCTGATTATCTTCAATTGTTCTTCTTATGATCTTTAACAGGTTCTTATTTGTGGACTCAACAAGACCATTTCCTTGGGAACAATAGTTTGATGAAGTGCTGAGATAAATCCCATGTTGAACAACCTATAGAATGATCCTAATTCCCAAAAAGGCCATAACATTGTCATAAATAATAGTAGAAGGGACTCTAAACCTAGTAAGTAGACCTTCATAAAAATATAGAACATTGGTCTCATTTTCTTCCTTTAATGCCATTGCTTTTGTCCATCTAGTGAAGTAATCCATGGTAGTTAGTATCTATTTATGACCTAAGATTGAAGTGGGGTTAATGAGACCAATAAATTCCAATCCCCATTGGACAAAGGGATGATCCACTGCAATTGGATAGAGAGGTAAGGCTACAAGTTTCACCTTTCCTAAAAACATAACACATTGTCTACATTTCCTAACCCATGCATGACAATTACCAAATAAGCTTGGCCAATAATACCCAACTCTCATGATCTTGTGGGCTATGGTCCTTGATGAATAATTCCATCCATCATTTCCATCATGAAACTCCTCAAGTATCCTTTCCTTTTGATGTTATTCAATGCATTTTAACAACATGCCATTGATATATTTCTTGAACAAAACGCCATCAACAAGAAAAAATGGAATGGATTACAATATAAAATATATTATTTTTAAAGGATTTGGGTGAGAGGGATAAAGACCATCTTGGAGATATCTTACCAAATCATGATGCCATCTAGAAGGTGAGGTAAGATCATTTGCAACTTCTTCATCAGTTGACACCATAACCACTTTATTAAATTCTTGTAAGTCTTGGACTATATGATCATAAATTCCTTTACCTCTAATCAGCTTTATACTTTGATCTCCACATCATACTCCATTACCTTTGTTATCCAACTAGCTCTTTTCTCACTTATGTCCTTGTTCAATAGAAATTCTTCAATACTTTTATGGGCAACCATAATATGTATCGTATTATTAGACAACAAGTATATGAACTTTTTGAGAGACATAATAAAAAAAATACATGATTTTCAACAAAAGTGTACTTTATTTCATATTCTTCCAAGCCTTGACTGAATAAGGTTATTGGCTACTCTAAGGCCTCATGGTTTTACTACATAAGAATCCCTGAAATGGTGTTAATGTTAACATAGGTATATAGAATGAATTCATTTGATAAATCTGGATTCTTGAGTGTAAGAGCACTAGCCATGGATTTTTTAATTACCTCAAAAATATTTAATCTTCCTTGGACCAGTTGAAGCTCTGATTATTATTTATCATGGTTTTAAGTGGATTACTAAAGTGGCAAAATTTGAGATTTATCTTCTGATAAAATTGATCTCCCCTAAGAAACATTGCAAAGCTATTTTGTGCTTGGGTAAGGAAAGTGCAAGAATTGAAGATATTCTTTCAGGATATGTACTTGAACCTTGCTTTGAAAATTTTGTCCAAGGATCTCACCTTCATGAACTGAGAAGACATACTTTTTAGGATTCAGGGATACCCAAATGGCCTATATCTTTCAAACACTTGCTCAAGGTGAACCATGTGCTCACTTGCATTCTTTGAATACACTTTTATATCATCCAAATAGACCAACATAGACTTGTTAAGAAGGCTATGGAATACCATATCCATGGATCTCTAAAAATTTGCTCCAATATTGGATAGACTAAAGGGCATCTTTATATATGCAAATATCCCCCATTTTATGGTGAAGGCTGTCTTGAATTGGTATTATTCTTTGACCAAGATCCAATTGTAACCACTATAGCCATCCAACAAGGATAACCTTTCTGAACCTATAGCCAATTGTAAAATCTGTTCCATTAATGGCAATGGATAGTGGTCTTTAAAGGAATCCTTATTTAGGTCATGAAAGTCAACACATAAATTAATTTCACCATTATTTTTTCATAATGGAATAGGGTTTGACACCCAAGTTGAGTATTTTATTGGAAATATAATAGCTGACTCAATGAGCTTATAAAGCTCAACTCTCATCAAAGGCTCAAGCTTAGGATTAATAGGCTTTTGTCTTTATCTTACTATCTTAGTTTCATCTTCTAGCTCAATGGTGTGTTGAGATAGACTTGGGTCAAATCCCTTGAGATTACTATATTTACATGCAAATACATCAAAAAAACTTGCACATAACTCAATGAAAGCTCCCTTTTCTAAATAAGTGTATACTTTACCTAGCTTTAGGTTCTTACTAGGTGCAACTTCCACATTGGCATAATGCTATTCCTTTGTTGAAAAAATTGAATTTTGTTTCCTCAACTCATCATATCCAATAAATATGTTTTTAAGTGTGACCAATACCTTGGGAAAAGTATTTATTTTTAGTTTCACAATCTGATCACCATACTACTACAAGTACTTTGACTAATTTCTTAAGGAAAACTCAACCTCTTCTTATAGTAATCTAAAAATATAATTATCATATTCACACACTTGCCAATTATCATTATTATTTGGGATATAAGGCCTTAAAATCACCTTAACATGTGACTAGACCTTTTCATTTCTTACACCAGCTGGGATGCTAAATTGTGCTCCAATGGAAGCCAATCTATCTGCATGTTTGTTCTCATCTCTTAGTATTGCCTAAATTTTGAAGGCTAAAACTCTTCAATAAAGTACCATAATATGTGCTTATAATATTTTATCAATGGGTTTTTTTAGAAATAAATACCTCTCACTTGGTGAACTACAAGTTCACTATCACCAAAGACTTGTAGGACATTGACTTTCATCTTCCTAGCCCATTGTAAACCATGAACTAGTTCCTTATATTCAATAGAATTATTTGAATAACTAAATTGAGACTTAATTGATTAGAAATAACTTTGATTTATTGGATAAATAAACATCATTTCAACCCTGGTACCATGCTTATTCCTTGACCCATCAAAGTATAATTGGCAAAGGTCATCACTAGACTCATCATCCTTCATCAAGGTTGTAATTTGTGCATCTTTCTCATGGAGGAAATAAACACCAAGTATTTATTCCTTAATTAGATTATAAGAATCATATTAATATGAGATAGAGGCCCACCCATCAAGGAAATTTTTGGAATCCCATCTAAAGGTGATTTAGTCTCCTCTACACTATCTTCTATCACCTCATCTGAGATGAGGTAATTGGTGTTCACAACATTTGGCATATATGGCTCTAAATGGAACCATGCAATAGGTTTAGAATGTATGGTTACATTTTTACCATACATGATATTTAACATTAGATATGTCTAATCAATTGATAAAAATCCTCCAATCTTTGAGGTAAAGTCCCTTAACAGACACATGGCAATAGGGAGGAAAGTCCACCACAACTACATCATGCTGAATGGTAACATTGGGAAAAGCATGTAGTGTAAAATTCATATCTTAAATTATTCCTAATGTCATTTTTTTGTGAACCATCCAATTTTAATACTCCTTTTTCATTTGGTTCATAGATAAGACCAAACTTGTCTGCAATTTGCTTAGGCATGATAGTGCTACTAGCTCCACTGTCCACCATATAGTTATGAACTAGATAGTCACCAAATATCAAAGAGAGGTAGAAGGGAGGATTTTTACTTGAATTTTCCTTAGATTTTTCATTTTTTTTCATTTTATGTACCTATTGTACTTGATACTTCATTGGCTGGTCTGAATTAATAGGACAACTCCTTATTTCTCAAATGGTTTTGGAGATAGTTTGAGATCTGATAGCTCTTGGATGAGTATATATTTATATCCTATAATAGTAAGGGAATCCCACATGATAATGCTAAAATTATATTTCTTCATCTAATCCTCTATGCTGAATGAAGCTCCACTAGCCTTTGGCTACACCTTTTGAACCATTGGTTGTTCACAGACTAGAGGTATTTGAGGGACCTTTCTAGCCTTTGCATTTTGATTTTTATATGTTTTATGGGAAGCAATTTGATCTTTTATACTCTTTGAAATAACATTAGGATTACTTGAAGCATTAGTCACATCTTGAGCCTCATCAATTACTCTTCTTTTAGATCTAGTTATAGCTACAACTTGACCATTTAAACTACTAGTCTCACCACCATGATTGAAAGAAACATAATCATCCATTTTACAACTTAAATTAATGGCATCATGTTTCCCTTGAACTTATTGGGCCTCTCTTTGGGGTACCAAACTTGTCTCTTGATATTGACCTCCTTGAATAGAAAACTCTTCTTGTGTCATTTGTGGCATAGTAATGTTTTATAATACCTCTGAACATCATTGAGGTGGGAGGGCTACCAATCTGAGTCATGAATCAAATTGTTTTGAGGTGGTTTGGGAATAATAGATTTTGAACTTGTTGGTACATTAGGGTCAAGATCTGCATATGGCTTAGCTAGAACTATGGTTCCTTGTGCCTAGTAAGATGGTTTATTTTCTCTAAATCCTTGATAATGAGGCATTTGATCTTTGAAGGGATAATAAGTAGTCTTATTTTATTATTAATAGGGCCTATTAGTCTAATATTATTATCTCTTGAGTTATACTATTTCATTTCCAAAGGATTGAAGCAAACCTTTTAGCTCACCAAGTCCATTGGCTTGACTAGAAGGGGATGAAACTTGAGCTTGATGAGGTAGAATAGAGGATAATGATGGAAACTAAGGAACTTGATGGGGTGGAATAGATTTAAAATCTAGGAATATATGCATTGGAGGCCTTAGAACAAGCTTCCTATCTTGTTTCAAACTATTTTCTACTCTTATTGTAACCTCTTAAGCATTTGGCAAGGTATGGCCACTAATAGACTATATTATCACACTAATATCATAATTAAGGGATCTTAAATAATAATATAAAACATATTCAAGGGATGGTCAAATAATTATAGGTATTTTAATCCATGTCTTCTTTAATTTGAGGTTGAAATAAGACATGAAATCATGAGGATCTCTCTTTACTTTGGTCCACTATTCAACTAAAGATAGGTGATCAAACTTGTCCTGAAATTTCCTAACTAAGGATGCACCTAATTGATTTCATGTAGCTATGGAATTTAATGGGAGATTTATATACCATTGTATAGCTTTTCCTTTGAAGGAAACAATAAGCAACCTACTGGCCACATTATCTTGAATAACTTTATGCATTGAACAAAGGTTGGAAACATCTTAGATGTACTCAATAGTAGTTGTTTGATATTATCCAAAAAATAATGGGATGATGTTAAGTGTAGACACATGAATATTATCATACTAGGCTAAGTTCAATGGATTGCTTCTACTGAATGGAATAAATACTTGATTTTTGATGGCCATTTGAGTAGGGGGGATTACACTACTTGAAATAATAAGATGACTAGGAGATGAATATTGATTTTAGGGATAAGGTCTTATCCTATTAAATCTTGCTCTCTTATATGAAATAGGAGGTATCTTAATGAATTCAATGGGAATACCTTTACTAAATGACCTTTTAGTAACTTTTGGCATGAGAGTGTTATCTGGATGGTGCTATGAGATATGTAACTTGAATAATCTTTATCTCTTGATGATGATGTATATCTTTTAGTACTATAGATTCTTATCCTTAGCTCCAAATTTTAGTTCCTCTAGAAGGATGCATCCCACTAGGCATGCCATAACTATTGGTGTTCCTAGGTTACACCCTAGTTGAGCAAAGGGGATTGTTTAGGTCCTCTTGCTTAAACCTAGTCCAACATGGTAATGACCCTAGGTTATGGGTCACATAAACTTGGGTTAGACCTCTAGAGAAGGCCAACTTCCTTTTTAGGTCAATCACCTATGCTAAGTCTAGACTAGCTTCTTGTTGGGAAAAGGGGAGAGAGATTGATAATAATTCATGAAAGCATGTAAAGGGAGGTGATGCACCAAATTTTTGATCCTTATACCTAAAAGAGACACATTATAGGATGCATTAAATATTGTATAATATCACTTCATTCACTCTTTGATCAACCCTCACATAAGTATTTCACACAAAGGTATGGACTAGCTATTGATTTGGCATGGGAGGGTAGTTGTCCACTTGTAAATTGACTAACAAACTATGTATGCACTTAGAATGACCTGTGAGAAATATCAAAACACTACATGAAGGTAATCAAACTCAGATAGAGGAAAGGAAAACATACATTCACTTAAACACATCAATGAATTCATGAGACACACTTTAACTCATGTTGCAAAATGGAGGAATTCAGTCTTTATTACATCAAATAGGTGTTACAGTATAAATCTTGGAAGAATCTAGTCATGCCAAAGAGAAAGATACTTTTTAAGGCTTAGAAGCCTATATTTATAGCAAAAATATGAGATGAGAGAGACAAGATCATGCATAAATATGGATAAGGAAGCATAATGATCAAGATTTTTAATCATCCAGTGTTGATTCAGTTATAAAAGATCATAATGTCTAAGACTACTTCTAAAAAGTGCCCAAAACAACCATATCAGTCCCTTTCAATCCATTTTTGGCCTACATTTATTTTCTTTACAGTTACAATAGTAAGATCAAGTAATTTTAAAGATAAATTCTAGCATTGAATTCATTATAACAGTTGGATCAATCTTTTACAATCTCATTTTGACATTGATTGCTCCTTATTAGTTCATTTTTGGCATGCAAGAGTGGAGAAAAAGGTCATAATCATGTTGCTATCTTTGGTGATGAACTTGTTAGAATCAATGTGTCTGCCTCCATGGTATCCATTTACAATATTACTCTAGTTTGACTTCGATCATATTTGTATTTGACTTTTGATATTAGCCCTTAATCTTGATCTAGGTTTCTAAAAATGTGCCATTTGTTAGCTACACATTTATTCTTAGTATCTTACTTTCAATTTATCTACTTTTGTACTTATGCCATGTGGTAGCCTCACATGCAATCTAAGCACATTACCCTATGCACCATTAATATTCCTTTATATGGATCAAATATGTATTGTTGATCTATTTGATAATTGTCATAATTGTGACACTTGGTAAGATCTCATTTATCCTTGGGATCCTTTGACTCTTTGACCTCTAATATTCATCAATTTTCTTGGTATAATTAAATGCACTCCATTGATCTATTTAGACCCACTATCCTTATTATTCAATGTGTACCATTGATACATCTGGTAGGTACCCAAGATCTTAACACTTGTCATTGATGCATTTACGTTGACCTTTTGACTTGATGTTCACCATTGATCCATTTTACATGATCAAATGTGAGTTATTATATCTTTGGGACCCACTGACTCATCAGGTTACTCACTCACCATTAGATTTGATCTTAGTTATCAATATTTGGACACTTATCAGCTCTACATTAAACCTGGGAACTTTAAATTTAATCAAATATTTCATGAAGCCTTAACTTGACATCCCCACACATGTTTCACTCTGTAAGTCTAACATTGAAGCTTTATATCTTGAGATAGAAAGAGTGTCAAGACATGAAATTTGCATAGGATGTTCAAAGCATGAAACACATCATGTCCATGCAATATTTTGGCCTAGGAGACTCTCCAAATGCATATATAAATTTCATAAGCAAAATGACCCATTCATTTTTGCATGACATGCTCATGATGGTCTAGATCTTTAAGATCACCAAATTCACACTTTAATCCTGCTTAAAGTGTTTCAAAAGCTTAAAAATTCTATGTGATATTCTCCTAGAATTTGTTTGATATTTACACCATTAGATCACCCTTCAATTAAGACCCTGCTCAGCTTCTTAGTTTGGATTATAATGATTTTATTATGTAGGCCAAATTTTGCCAAAAGGTACAGTGAGCATGGATTAATCCAAATAAGTCTACTCATTACTATTTTTTTGTAGAGGTGATTAGATGTTGGGAGTTATATTTTCTAAGTGGAACACATGCCATCTTTCTTAGACTGTGTGGACTAAAAATGTGGTAACCTTGGCACTAAGGCCTAACAACGTGGAAACCTTTCTTGGATTGTGTAGACTACTTTGTAAGGTGTTTATAAATAAGGATGCATAGAAGTTGAAGATTGTGTTGTCAAAGAGTAAAACATGGTTGATTCATAATATTTTCTTATTCCAATATTGGAATTAAATAAACCAAACAAAAAGAGAGTTATAGGTTTTAAGATTTTTCATTAAAAGAAAAATATATTCATTTAAATGCTAATTTTCATAATTTGAAAATTCTTCATTTCAACCTAAAATCATTTAAATTTGAACAATTTTTTCATTGAAATTGCCTTGAGCATACTAATCTAAGAAAATTTGGTAAACAACCAAAATTTTTAAATAGAAGGAGAAATAAGGAGAGATACTCTTTTACCCATTCATCATTATCAAAAAACATAAATATAAAAATTAAGAAAAACCAAGTATATTGATGTATGAGAATTCTTGTTAATCTGGTGTTAATGATAGGGTGAATCCTTTTCACATGCCACCTAGGTACCATGTACGTATCTACTCTCATGTACCTTAAAGCCTCTTTCACATACTATCGAATATATAAAAAGGGATAGCTTCTTCCACATACCGACATGTATATAAGAAGGGGATATATAAATAAGTTTGGTATATCAATCTGGTGGTATAAAAAATGGGACCATTTTGGAGAGACAAGGAACCAGTTTTGGGTTAACAAAAACTTGAAAGTCCAAACTCCAAACTCAAAACTCAAAACCATGCATTCAATCAAATATAACATTGGCAGGACATTGATTAGCAAAGATAGATGGTTAAAATGGTTTAACAAGTGGATAACATACTCATCTTCTATGATTTACAGTTTGATATTTATGACAGGGAGAAACAACCAGTTGAGCCAATAGGGAATACAAAAGATATTTAGGCATGGAAGTAGAAAAACCAAAAATCATTGGCCTTGATGAGGGCCTCAGTTGATGGAGATGTGTTTCATCATATTCATTGGTTTAATACTTCATGGTAAGCATTTTAAAAAACTAAAGGAGTTATATGATTCCCACTCAAAGTTGGAATTCCTTCAGTTGTAGTTGAAGTTGTTTAACCTTGATTTGAAATATGGTGATGTGATGAGATTAGATTGAGAGATACATGCCATAAAATAATGATTTAGAAGCAATGGGTGTTAAAATTAACATCTACATGACCACATTCATAAAATTCATTCTTCCCAACTATTTAACCTAGTTAGAGTCTCTACAAACAAGTAATCAATGGAATACTCTTACATTTGATAATTTGGTTGAAAAAATGGTAGAAAGAGAAATGGCCTTGGAAGAAAAACTAAATATACAATAGGATAATTTATGTGCTATGTCAAATAAAATTCTTCCAAAACATACAACAAGCCCACATAATCCAAAAATGAAGGCAATACTAAGTACAAGGGAAAAGACAACATAAATGAAAATCAAAGTGGTCAATAATATAATGATAAATAAAACATATATTTCAAATGATGTGATAGAAAGGAAGTCATCAGATTCATGAATGCAGAACCCCATGAGAGAAAATTAAATCATACCATAAGAATAAATATGAAAATCAAAGAAATAAAATATTCAAACTCTGTTTAATTCACTAATGAATGTGTGTTTTCCAGTACATATGATGAAGCAAATAATGTCTCAATAAATTCTTAATGATTTGATGCTTGGGTTATTTATACTAGTGCCAATCTACATATGAATTTATAAAAATATTTCTTTGAAGAGTTTAGTAAATAAAGTTGTGTCGTATACCTCACAAATAGATCAAGACTACAACCACAAGGAAGAGGTACAATATGACTCAAGTGTCTATGGATTCCATATTTAAAAATCCAAAATGTTCTCTACCTTTATCAATTGAAATGAAATTTGTTTTCCCTAGTCCTCATAAGGTAACAAGGCCATTCCATTCTATTGGATAATGGTTATGTCACTATTAGGAGAAATAGTGACAATGTAGTTGTCTTGACTAAATATGAGGAAGGGAAACTATTCAAACTCAGGGGTGAGCCATTGAATTCAAGGAATTATGATAATTTCATAAAATATGAAATCTCTCCAAACATGTTATGGAATTAAATATTTGGGAAAACTCATTATAACACCATTTATATATTATAAAAGAATGGTGTTTTTGGCATGGCTACATTGCCTAAAAAATTAGATGAAAAGTGTGAAGCCTACATCTTGGATAAACATGTAAAAGAACCATTTTTGAATTCATAGTGGAAAGATGATATAATATTTAAATTGGTTCACTCATACTTTTTTTATCTTCCAATCATCTTCATTCGGAGTCATAAGTACTTCATATTGTTCATTTATCACTACAACATGATGACTTGGATATACTTTTTGAAGAAAAAATTAAAAGCCTTTGAAACTTTCCAAAAGTTTTGAACCATGATTGAAAATAAATATTAAACCCACATCAAGACACTTAGGATATAAAATGGTAGTGAATACACTTCAAATAAGTTTTAATCCTACCTTGAGTAAAATAGTATAAAACACCATCTCAGAGGTCCTTACACTCTACAACAAAATGAAGTTGTAGAAAGGATTAATTTTTTTTTGATGAATATGGTTCATGATATTTTGTACTACAAAGGCATAAATATACACATTTAGGATACAATAACTAAAACAATAGTATACCTCCATAATATATCACCATCAATAATTCTTGAATCCAATACTCTATATGAGATGTTGTGTGGTCATCTTCCTTCAGTGTGACATATTTATATTTTTGGATCCACTTATTATGCATTAATTATAAAGGATATTATAAATAATTTATATCATAGGAGTTAAAAATTCATCCACTTTGGATATTCTAAATCCTTCAAGGCATATAGGCTATATAATGAGAAAGATAAGAAGTTTTTTTGTGGTAAGAGGAGTTTTCTTTTATGAGACTACAAAGGACAAAGAACACATTAATAGAGAATTGAGTTGACTTGAAAAGTATGTAAATTTTGATGTATATAGAGAAAGTGATTTGGATGTTCCAAATAATGAGTGGGGGACACACAGTTGGGAATCTATTGATTTTCTATTGCCTCTTATACATGAGATTGAAACTACTCTTGAAGGAGATAGTGAAAATTTATCATAAAATGAATAAGGGCCACTAAAAATAAGGGTATAAAGTGATGGAAATTTAGAGTATGAACTTTAATCACCTAAAAATAGAAATAGATGCCTAAGTGGGCCACTCAAATATTGAAATATGTGAACTTGATGGATTTGAAAAAACTGGCACTAGAAGTGCATATGCAACCACATCACAATTAGACAAGTCCCTTAAATAAATTCAAGATAGAATTGAAAATCTCACCTTGAATGATTATAAAGAATAAGAACTCAATTTTATGTTTGATTTAGAATCAATATCTTTCAAACAAGCTGATAAGCTTGAATCCTGGAGAATCAATGAAATATGAGTATAATATATTGGTCAAAAATGGAACTTAGAAATTAGTTGATCCTCCACATCGGTACAAAATTAATGGCTACAAGTGGGTCTACCTTAACACATAGAATGTTTATGGATCACTTTACAAGTAAAAAATAAGGCTTGTCACAAAGGGATATGCTAAAAAATAAGGCTTGTCACAAAGGGATATGCTCAAAAATAAGGATTTGACTACAATGAAACCTTTACACCTACAAAAAAATGGAATACCATTCAAACCATGTTGGCTCTGGTAGCTCACAATAGATGGAAATTTCACCAAATTGATGTCAAACTGCATTCTTAAATTGTGACCTTAAGGAAACTATGTATATGACACAACTTGAAGGTTTTGTAATAGACAAAAAAGAGCATAAGGTGTGAAAAATAGAAAAATTATTGTATGGTATGAAATAAGCCCCTCAAGCATGGTACAAAAAACTACATGAGCACCTCATGAACATGAACTTCAAATATTTTTTTATTTTAAGATGCAACTCTTTTCTTCAAAATAGTTGAAAAAATAGTTGTATTTGTGGTGGTGTATGTTGATGGTTTGATCATCATAGGGAACAATGAATGGTACATTGTAAATTTCAAATCAGAGTTGATGAATAGATTTGAAATGATTGATTTGGGTTATATTTATTATTATTTGGGTATTGAAGTAATTAAAAAACTAAAGTATTTCTTCATCACTCAATAAAAGTACATTGGTGACATTCTAAGTAAGTTCAAAATGGAAGATTATAAGCCTCTCAGCATGTCTATGGAACAAAATCTCAAATAAAAATCTAAAGATTCAATAGTTTTGGTGGATTCCGCTAAATATGGACAAATCATTGGAAGTATAATTTATGTGACACAACTTGACCAGATATATAATTTGTATTTGATGTCCTATTAAGATTCATGCAACAACCCAGGGATAACCATCAAATAACAACAAAAATGGTCCTCAAATATCTCAAAGGAATATAGAATTTTTGGCTCAAATACTCCAAGGTAGGAGACTTTAAACTAGTTAAGTATTCAGATACTATGTTGTTTATCATGAAGATGAAAAGTCCACATCGATTTTTTTGATGAATTTTGGAACAACAATTATTAGTTGGAAATATAAGAAGAAATAAGTGTCAATAATTTATTTAATAATTAGAATATACAGTTGATTCAAAGGTAATTAGAGAGATCTTGTGGCTTAGAAGGGTTCTTTCAGATTTGTAAGAATAATATGTTTCATCAACAAATCTCATGGTTGACAATAATTATACAATCCAAATGGAAAAAAATTAGTCTTTCACAATTGAACCAAGAACATTAATACTAAGTTTAATTTGATTTGACACTATGTGAAAATGTTAGTGTTAAGTTATAACATTTCCCTAAAATAGAGAAACCAATAGACATCTAGATAAAAGCACTAGGATGATAAAAAATTGAAAATTTTAGAGGAATGATTGGTCTAAAAAAGACCTTGACCTATCATTTTTGAACATATTGGTAGGGATCATGATCCATGGTGAGCCAAAAATAACCAATTCTAATAAGCTTCATGAAAAGGACTAGACCACTAGCACAACTTCCATAAAGGCCATCATGGACCTCCTTGCTTGTCAAAAAAGCCTCATATGAGTTTAGACATCTTAACAAAGTACCACCATAAACTCATCGATAGGGTGTGTTTCCAATGATGTTGTAAGATTTATGGTGATTATAGTTGAGATTGGATGGAAGGATGTTATCATAAAGATATGTATACATATTTTGGTACCAGGGAGGACTGTGATCAACAATTTCACTTACTTGTTTAGGTGTCATTATTTGATGGGAAGGTTATAAAAATTGATCTAATAAGAGATCACTCTCATGAATTCTAGGAGTCATCTCAAGCAAGGATTAAATATTGCCATAGCATATGTAGACTTGTTTCTTCTTCTTGGAACTTCTTCAAAAGATATAAACTTAAAGTGTGTTTTCAAAGTATTAACCAATTATTTATATAGGAAAAACTTATCTTCCTTTATGTAAAAATCATTATCAACCTATTTGATAATTAGTTAAGAGTCTCTAAATAATTTCATATGTAGGACATTCCATTCATTAGATAATTAGAGGGTTACAATCAAGGCCTCTTATTTTGTTGTGTTATTTATAAAAGGAAATGTTATCTTGAGAACCTTAGGGATAAATTTGCCTTATGGTATGACTAGTAGAATGCCAGATCTCAAACCATGAGTGGTAAAATAAGCATCAAAGTATAAAATTTCAATAGGGTGATTCTTTAGTTGTCACGATTGATTCATCTAGTAATGTTTTAACTAATAGTGATGAATAAGACAAAAGAGCTACTACTAACTGATCTACGAACACCTAACCTTTGATAGATTTTTATTTACACACTCAATGTCAAAATCACTTAGGATAATGATCTATTTGGCCATTCATCTAGTAAAAATAGATCTAGACATCATGTATTTAAGAGGATAATTTTTTTCTATGAGCTTTAATTTATTATTGAGCATGTAGTGTTGAAGCTTTTGAGAAGAAAAAACAACTACAAGACATGCTTTTTTTATTGGAGTATAGTTAAGCTCATAATAGACTAGATTCCAATTGAGATAATATATATCCCTCTCTTTTACATTTTCATCATGTTATGCTAGTAAATCTCCTAAGGCATGTGGAGTAATAGAGATGTAGAGGAACAAGGGTTTTCCAAGTGTTATAGGTGTAATCTCTAAAGTCTTTAAGAGATATTGTTTGAGTTATTAAAATGCTCTCTGACATTTAGAACTCCATTTGAACTAGGCTCCTTACTTTAAAATATGAGTAAAATTTTTACACTGATCATTTAGTTATGAGATGAAAGGTCGGATGGCCTATAATTTGCCTTGTAAACTTCAAAGCTACATGAGGTTCTTAGAAGGAGGAATTTTAGTAATAGATTTGACATTGGTTGGATCAACCTTGATGCCTTATTGGGAGATAATTAAGCCCAATAATTTTATAGATGTGAATCCAAATACACACTTCTTAAGATTAAGTCAAACATTATATTCCCTTTATATTTCAAATATCTTTAAGAGAACTACTGTATGCTCAACCGATGTTCCAGACTTCCCAAAATATCATCTACATAATCTTTGACTATACCATGCATAATATAATGAAAGATGATAGTCATAACTCTTTGGGAAGTAGTGACAAATTTTTTAAGTCCAAAAGGATTTACTTGAAAACAAAAGACACCCCATGGAATTGTAAAGGTAGTTTTGTGTTGATCTTTTGGTGTGATTTGGATTTGATTATAGTCAAAAAAATTCATCCATAAACAAGAAAATTTAATAACCTATATGTAATCCATGATCATTTTTTTTTATTTTAGTGGAAAATCATATTGAGGGAAATCCTTATTTATATCCCTGAAATTAGTTCATATCTAGATTCATCCATGAGGCTTGCCAATAGGTACAATGTTGGATATCTAGTCAAAATAGTCTATTGGTCGAATGAAACTCACTTAAATAAATTTATGAAACTATTATTTAACTAAGAGTGCCACCTTTGGGTGCATATTTTAAAGTTTTTATTTAATAGGTTTTGAATTTGAATGAATGACCAAATGATGCACTACAAAAATTTGGATCAATTCTAAGCATATTAGAATAACATTAGGTTAATATATCAATAAATTCTTTGAGAAGAGAAATGAGAATTCCACTTTCTTAAAGGGTTAGGGTGGCTCTAATTTTTATGATTTAAGGTTGATATTCAGTGTAATTATTAGCATCAATAGTTTCTTAGACTAATGATGGAGACTAATCTTGTAAATATGATGGAGGAAAAGGTAGTTGATATTTTTATACTGATTAGAAGACATCTATAAATTCTTAAAATAACTTATAAAATTTCCTTTCTTCAGGATTAAGGGAATCATTAGATGTAAGAAAATGGCTTTGTAGGTTGTTGAGGCATTCTTTATATTCTTGTGATTCAATTTTATTTATTGTGTCTACCTATTCTATGAAATATTCTGACTTTTTAAGCTTAACCTCAAACCCTTTTTTATGGTCACTTGATGGCATATGGGCTTGAATTTACATATATTCCTCAATGGCTTCATCATTTTGGAAAGTGTCAAAAGAGGTTTCCTCTTGTTTATCATATTCAATAAGGGTGGGATAGCAAAGGGATAGGCTAATAAAGCATATAAAGGTGTTGGTGAATAGATATATGGCATATAGATATTCATAGAGGATATATACATAACTTGTTTCAACATCCTCATCATATGGAGGCTCCTCGGAGATAAATGAAGTGTCCAAGATGGCATGACCATGACCAAATCTAGGTGATTTATATCCTAGACCTCAACACAATAGATGACTCTCTATGGGGATTAGATCTAATATTCCCTATTCTTATTTCCCTAGTCCTTTACCTTTATAATTTATGGTTTGACACATGATTAGTTGTTGAGTATTTTGTATTCTAATAACATGACACAAGACTTTCCTTTATTAGTTAGGAATCATTTGATCTTTCAAGTGGATCTTTTGAAAATAGTAAATTTTTTTAAAATGATGTGGGTCCAAATTGATAAGCAATCAACTTGTGTTTCTTCATGGTGGGGGACATATATCTATGAGGTGATAGGGGGAGATTACCAATACTGAATATTTGGTATTCATACTCTCCACAAACTTTTGAGATGATTTTAGTGTGGGTAGATATGGATGAATTAGAATATGTGGGTGGAAATTCATTCAGATGGATGCATTTCATGGATTTAGGATTATAAGGGGCACTATCAATGATAGGGAAATATAAATCATGATCTAATCCTTCCATGGCTTGACAACTACAAAAGAATTATGAATCTCTGGGAAGAGTGACTTCCATCCCTCAATACAAAAATTTCAAACCTTGGTGAAGTGTGGAGGGAAAATTCACATTTAATGGATACATGGGTGACCAAAGAGGATGTTGTATGGTAAATCAAAGTGGACTACATGAATGAGGGTGTGATGTATAATGGGTCCCACCATGATATGAATATAAATGGTTCCAGTCAATTGCCTTTCATTATCATCATAAGACTTTATTATAATAAATTAAGGGCCAAGTGCCAATTGTGAATATCAAAATATTTTATTTAAATTTATGTTACACACACACACATATAGTTGATCATCCATCTATAAGTGATCATGGTATTTTGTGATTGGCAATAGACACATCTATTTACAAGGGGTAGTTATGGTTGGGACCAATTGGTGGCATGTCATAGGGATTGAAAGTGATCTACTATGATGATGATAAATATACCACAAGGCTTAGAATAAATTGGAATTAATGTCATAAGAACTTTAGACTCATGAATGATTTTATTTAAAATGTTTCGATGGATGGAGGAATACTTTAAAAGATCCATTATTGATATTAAGTCAAGAGTTTTATTAAGTTGTTAGACAAGGTTTTAATTGCCTTTAAGATATTTTGATTGGGGTTTGGATATGTTGAGCTTGATATGATACTTTTGAAGGTGCCTCCAAGATAATAATCTTTCCACATTGGGTTGTGAGATCACAATAAGAAGAGACCCCTTTTATCTTGATAAAAGGATGTTCTGGGACTTGGGTTTCTTCAGATGTCTTGGCCTTAATTTTAATGGTGGAAACTTGATGGTAATAATGGTAAGGGATAATGTGTAAATTGATCTAGTTAGTGGAGGAAGATTGGCCTTAATACTTAGTCATGCCTTTGGAATTTTGGTCATGCTTTAAGAATAAATCTTGGTAGATACCCAATTATTGATTTTTGGAGGAAGATGTTTCTTCACCTTCTACTTTTATCTCTCCCTTTTCAATAAGGTTTTGGATATACCTATCTGAATATATATTTTAGTGTCATTTCAATTAACATGATAGTAGGGAAAATACTCATCCTCTTTAAAGTATTTAGGACATGGTTTATTGATGTCAAGGGGTTTGATTTCTGGTAAGATGATCATGTTTGCAATAATCATCTTCTTGAATACATCTTCAATGGGCTCTCCAATATTAGTATAATGACATCATATTGAATTATTTATTGGTCTTCCCCATGGAAATTTAATGATTAAGGTATGTTATTGCAGTTTGGTGGAATAATTAGGACTTTGAACTACTTGGACATGGTGAGTATCTGCTACTCCATCTCTGACAACATTAATGTTCTTGTTGAATAACTTGGGCTTATTTGAAAGGGTGTTATTACTTGTATTATGATCATTATTATAATAAAGTATGATAACCCCTTTCTCTATAAGGGTTCTTTCTATCTAAATTCATTTTTACACAATTTCATCAAAAATGGTGACACAATGAAGCTTCAAGTGATGGTCTAATTCCAAGTTTAAATTTTTTATGAAGATATTAACTAATTATTTTTTAGGAATAGAGTAGGAAAAAAGACTTTACAAGGCTTTTCATAATTGTGGGTATAATACTATACTTTATCCATTTTTGTATTTAGTATTATACAAATCTAACATGGTAATTTCATTTTCTACATTATAATAGAAATCAGTAATGAATATCTTAGTTAAGTCCCCAAATGAAGTAATTGATCCTTTGGGTACATGCATGAAACATTACAATGTCAGCCCACCAAGACTTAGTTGGAATAACCATAACATGTAAGCATCACTATAGGTCACTTCATGACAAGACATAAATAATTATGACAAGTTCCCTTAAGTCCCTTTTCTTTTGTATTTTTCAAATTCTTATGGTTCAAAATGAGAAGGAAAAGGCACATGAAGAATATTCATGTCAAGAGTATAAGAGTATAATTATTCATATTTGTATTTATTAGAATGATCTCTTGTATCCATATTTTGGAGAGCATCCTTCATCACTTACCATTCTTGAGTGAATTCCAAATATAACAAAGGTTGAAGTGGTGATTGGTTTAAGTTAAGTATTATTTTCACCTTGGTTTGTATATAAGAGGAAGGTTTTGGTAGGTATCTTAGGGGATATGAGTTTATGCACTTTGAAATTTATTTGGGAAGGTAAGGAGTTAAGTTTTTGGGTAATCTAGTCGAGATAGTCAAGAATGACTTTCTTATAATCCTTTTCAACTTAGTCTTACAAAATGGATTTTATTTTATTAGTCTTGACTCTAGTGGTATGGAAAATTATACATGGGGGTTGTTGATTAAATAATTATATCTCTTCCTCTTAATTTTCATGGTTAACAAGATTTAAGACTTCTTTTACCTCTTTTAGGGGTGGATTATAGTTGTGTGAAGTGTCGTATCTGATGAGAGTTTGGAATATATTTATTAATATGTCTTGGTTGAAGTCATATGGTACCTTGGATTCCATTTAAATGAGGTGTCTTAGGCTTTGGTCCTTGTTTCAATAGATAAATTATTCAAATTGGGATTTAGTTGTATCATTATTCAAGAAGTCATAGTGGTTATCTGTATCACCTATCAAGGTATGCATGTCGCTAGAATTTTCTTCATTATCCATGGAGTACTCACCAGTGTTCCTAAGAACATCATCTATTTATCTAGAGGGTTATACAATTTTGGAAATTTGAGCATGAGTAAAAATTTCACAGTAGCTTAGATGTATATAGGGGAGTGAAGTTTTGTCTTCTTGGTATGATTTTTTAAATATGAGTGTTGTTTATAATTTTTGATGGGTTATGGTCATGATCAAACAAATCCAAATAATTTTTAACCAACATAATTAATTTTGGTGAAAAATGAGGACATAATTCCTATCATTGGATTATATAAGACACACTAAATATGGTGTGGAAAAATGATGAGTGTTAGACATAGACAAACAGTAGGGTGAGTGTTAGACTTAGGCAAACAATATAATAGGTGCTATAAAAGTACCAATAGGTGCTAAGTTTAGACTAACAAGATGAAATTATATAAGAGAAAGGTTTAAAATTTTATACTAGAAAAATGACAAGGTAATGATGCGTGCTAAGTGTAGAATGGAAGAGTGATGGGGAAAGACTATGGGGGCTATGTATAAACTAAAAGAGTGATAGCAAGGGGGATCACAATGAATTAGAGTGATGGGATGATAGGTATAAAATTATGATACATGTCTAATTAGATAGAGTAAAGGGTTAATTTAACCAAAAGGTGACTATAGTGATAGGTGAGATACCTAGTTGGATGGGTTGTTAATATGAGGAATGGTTTTCCTTCTCAGTTGACCAAGAAACTAGATCTAAATTTTAGATAGGTTTCTTTGGCTCAAGATAATTGAGGTGAGTGATTGGATTAGTTTTCTAATGGATGGTTGGAATGGTTTGGTTTAATGATTAAGGAAAAAGTATTTTTAAGGATTTTAAGCAAGCTTGATTTAAGGTTAGTTGATGGGGGGTTTAACCAAATTGGGATGACTTGGTGAGATTAGGTATGATAATATAATAATGATGGTTTTGTAAAAGTATATTCATGTACCCTAAGGTAAATTTTTTGGCTTAGGTTTTGTTAAGGTTTTCATATAATAAGGTTCTTCACAACACACAAACAATAGTATGAAATACACAAACCTAATGCTAGTGACTGGCACAAGAGTGAAAATTGACACCTAGCCCATTGAAAAAATTACAATGAGAGGAACCTAGATTGGTGTCACACAAACCTCTCTCATCATTTGTACCTAGTGAGTGATCTTTATAAATGTTGTTTTCCTTACCCTAGATGCTTATTGTAGCTAAGAATCTTAAGCTAAGTCTTGAAAGGTTTTCTAAGGGCATCCCCTAAATAGCTTATGGTATGTGGGGCCCAAGACTATGTAGGGGAGTTGGATAACTACCTATGTATTATATATGAAATCAACCCTCACTCCATAGAACCATTTATGGGGAATTTTATTATCACCTAACCAATAATTCACCCTATATATGTATACTTTTCCAAAACACAAAGTGTGGTCTTGTGTGTGGTGGTGAAATCCATAGTCACAAGATCCATAAGACTATGGCAAGTGTATAGGGATGAATTCCATGTCATGTTGCCTCATATAAAATAAATTTTTAGAGGTTTATTTATATTTTTTTACCCCCAAGAATAACCCTACAAGTGCAAGTGGAGAATATACACTGTCATAGCCTTGGGTAATAAACATGTAACAAAAAGAGATACACTAATTTATACTCACAAACAAGCAAGTTTATTAATTTGATATTAAAATGTGATCAAAAAAATATTCTAAATTTTTTGATTTCTTTCACCTGTGTCTTAAAAAATAAGGCATTATAGTTTAACTATGGGTAACTTTAGGCAACCTACAAAATAAAATAATAGAACTAGTGCTAGTTTATTATCACAACAATACCACAAACATAGTGTTCAATGTTGTGTTTCTCAATGCAATATCACAATTGTAGGGATGAAAGTTAATTGAAAATAAATTTATATGGAAAATAAATAAATAAAAAAATCATAGAAATGAGAGATGATGTTATCATTAGTATAAATGAAATTACATATATAGAAACATAATTTTATAAAAAAGTAATGTTATATCTAAGATAATATCTTAGTTAGGAATGATAATGTCACACTTTTTGAATTTAATGTTATAGTGACAAAGATATGAATTTTCATTTGCACAAAGTTAGCCATAGATAAGAAAAATTGCATTTAAGTTGAACAATATCATGACTATCGACTATAATTACACACCTTTATAGCCGTGAATTGATAATAGTAGATAAAAACAAAAGTTTGAGAAATATCTTAGTTAAAAATATCTAAAATGAGATTATTTTGATGTTTAATGTATTTTTAGGTATCTAGTAAGCATAATTTAGTGTTAGTATATTTTCACCAAAGCACACAAAATTATTTGATCAAGCCAATGACTGGTTGGAACAGATTGCAATAAAAACACACCCAGACATTTTTATTTATAATAAACTAACAAAGTAATAATATATGATATAAAAATATTTATACTTATTAAAAATATATAAAAATTAGATAAAAGTTTAGCTAGTTATTTAGAGAGTGATATTAATACAATGTTGTGTATGTGTTATATAATGTCACAACTATTTATAACAATATCATGTACATGAAAATGTGAGTTTAGACCTGTAAATTAGAACACACAAAAGATAATTTGATGCCTTGATTAAACAATCATTCACTGATGTTGTTCTATGCCATAATCATGTAGACACAACTTAGTTCCTACACACAAAACACTCATAGACAATTTAAGATCATAGTTAAAACTAGTTAAATCATAGATCAATAAAAAAAGTTGTGCGTAAAACATAAGTTCATTCAAGGAAAAATGGACAACTAGATAGACAATAGTAATCAGAGTTGGTGGTTTGGAACACAATTGCAGTTGTTTGCTACAATGTTGCATCTAAAAAGAACAATGCTACCCATACATAGAGCGATATTACATTTTGAACATGTAGGTGAAAATGATGAAATTTTGGAAGATTTTAGCCTTAAATATTTAATGATTCATCTTTTCAAGCTACTTAGACCACAATAAAAGATCAAGGTTATCAAAAAGAGGTTTCCCATTGTGGTCATCATAATGCAATAAAATAAAAAATTAAAATTGGAATGTAATATCAAAAAGTAATAACATACAAATGACCAAAATATAACTTCAAATATACTATAAAACTCAATCTTGGGTAAGGTAGATAAATTTTAAGCAATCAATAATGAGATTGGATGAGATTATAGCATCATCTTGCCCCAAATTTACCTCCAAATTTGCATGATGTGCCCCAAATTTGACAAAATGTTGGTGCTTGAATACTTGCTTATTGGATTTCTATGGCTACTCAAGCCTTGAACATAATAATAAAATGATAATGGTGCTCATAAATTCCTTGTATTATGCATGGGAAGAGGCTAGTTTAAAACTAGGGTGGTAAGGATAATGGAGGTCTAAAATTTAACCTTTTAAGTGGCAAGATTAGAAGTTTAGGAATTTCCAAGCAATTAAAAATTACTGGGATTATCCTAGAAGGATATTAGGGATGGGATTGAGGTGATTAGGATATTTAATGATGATTATCTTAATGTAGGTGGTGAGATTAAGGAATTTAAAATCTCTAAAAATGAAGGTGCATGGCTTTAGAAGGATTAAAAATTTATGGAGGGGTTTAGGTTAATAAATTATGATTAGATAGGCATTAGTAGGAATGGTTTTTGGGGGTTACGTAGGATGAGAATTTAAAGTTTAAAAATAATTAATAAGACAAGATGAAGGATAAATGATATGAGATAATGAATAATTAATGACATGATGGGATGATATAAGCTTAGTATGATAAGAGATGATCTTAAACTATTCATAAATAGGACTAGGAGGATGAGTTAGATAGGTTAGATGAAATTAGTGATGAGATAGAAGTGATAAAATTTTGACGTATAAACCATAGAAGATCATTTATTGAATCATTTTCTAAGGGAAGCTGTAAAGATTTAAAAACACGAGAACAAATTGAACATAAATGTTCCTTGAATAGATATGTTCAAATTTACTTAAACCATTATTGGAAATTGATAGTTTACTTATCTTTAAAAACCTATAAAGTAAGGTCTCTTCTCCTTAGGCTCATTATTTCCTCTTTATTCTTTTAGTTAATCCATTTCAAGTGGATGTTTAAATTTATTGTGATGGGGTTTGGAACTTTATTGGTTTGGTTCCCCACTTTTGGATCCTCTAATATCAGGGGGTACTTTCCTTTTTTCTTTTTTCTTTTGTTTTTAGGTTTCTTTGACCATCTTGGGTTCCATTGTCAAACATGATCATCTAAAATTATATTTAATATTATTATACTTGCCTTTTTATTTTGTCATTCAAGGCCATTTTAATGTAGAATAAATAAATAAAAAATGTTTTAATATACAATACATAAATTAAATAATAATGATGATAATTAAGTAATAAAATAAAAATGTGAGTGTCACTAGTTAAAAATAAATAAATAATTTAAAAATAGACATTTTTTTTTTGACAAATTAAGTAGTAATATTTGTTTTTTTAGTAATATTAAAATAATTAATAATTTTAGGGAAATAAATAATGATTAATACATAAATAAACAAAATAAATTAATACATAATACAAATTATTTTAATATTGATGAATCTATTTTTAAGAATAACCAATTTATATTTGTTTTAGTTATCAATTAATTTTAGTTTTTTTTCATAGTGAAGGCTTAAATATTATTAAAATAAAATTATTCTAATAATTTAATTATTAATAAAAATAAAGAAAAGATTAAAAATAAAATTTGAGATATTTTTTTTGTCTACAATATTTGGAGAAGAAAATATTGAAAAAAAAAGAAATGATAAACCTCAATTTTGGCAATCAATGTAGGAGACATATAAAACACAGATAGGAGGTAACTAGGGTTAGGGCATCATAGCTAATACCATATTGATGAAAAATACAATAGATGCAACTGAGGTAAGGGAGGTAATAAATGGCTACAATTTGTTGGGTTATCCTCATAATTTTTTATATTTGGATGTGATTCTAAGGCATTCAAGGATTTGGTAGTAGTTTTTGCTATCAAGGCCAAAGCCAAGCCTCCACAACCTCACTTTGTAAATAAGATAGAAGTGATCCCAACTTTTTTCTCAACCATGATGATCCAATAAATAAATCTTTGGCATTCAATTAAGAAGGTTTTTGTTGGAAAATATATGAGTATTTGGCCAAGACCCAAGGCCATTTATAAATGGATTGAGATCCATTGGAAGCCCTTATTGAAGGGTTTCTCATGTAGTTGGTTATGTGGAAGAGATTTTTTATATATTATTCTTCGAGTTGAAGGACTATAAGTGTTTAATATTGATCAAGGGTTTTTTATTTGAACTGATGGTCTATTGGATCAATCCAATGGAATATATACCTATGGTTGTCCTTATATGGTTAAAAATTCCTCACTTTATCACTATGTTTTTGGATAATAAGTATTTGGATATCATTTGAAACACTCTAGGATACTTTATTGACATTATTGAGTCAAAATACACCTTTGCATGTGCTTGAATTTGTGTAGAAGTATAATTAAAAAAGGGTTTTACTTAATCCATTTAGTTAAATTTGGAGGGATGTGCATCTTTGAAGGGGTTATATTATGAGTAATTACCTTTCAAATTCAATAAATTTCATGAACACTTTGCTAAAAATTGTAAAAATGGAAAAAAATTGTATCAAGAACCCCAAAACACTCAGTAACATGCTTTCATTATAGTGAAAACAAGAAGACATCCTCACAAAAAAAAATGACAAAATATAGGTGCTAAATAGGTAAGAGTGGCTCCTAATACATCAAACAAATGTAAAATATTAAGCTAAAATACTCATAATCCACTTGAATAAAATGAGGTATAAGTTGATCATGCTAAGTTCGGTTTGAGGGAGGTGTAAAGTAATGTAAAAAAACTAATTTTTTTAAAGAAATGAAAAAATAAATCCTCAAAAGAATGAGGAAGTGGTTTGCCATTATGATTCTCTAGTGTGTGTAACTTCACCCAATAGTGGTTTGAAGCCTTTAAGTAGAAATTCCTCAAATAATCATGTTGATGTTAACCTTTATCATATATCTAAAATTCCAAATCAGTATGTTGTTTGGGCTACTTGTGAGAGTTCTCCCTGCCAAAGGTTAAGGCAAATGAAGAATAAAGGTCTAAGTGAACAAAAAATTTGTACAAAAATGATGATTAATGTTTGTTTTGGTTCTATACCAAGCCAAAATATATCGTCATAATATTTTCTTTGGGTTAGTCCTAGTGTGACATTGTTATGTTTTTTGCTCAAGATGTGGTTTCATGACACCCACATTTATGATTGCTTGTGTAATATGTTTTTGATCTTTTGAAATATAAGGCATGCTTTTAATAAAATAAATAATTTAATAAATAAATAATTTTTTTTAACTAAATATTAATATAAGGTCAATAGTTTTACTATTAGAATGCTTCAGGATATCATATATTAACAAAAAAATAGTAATAATACATGAAGCTTACATTTTAAAGCAACTAGTTGGTATGCATGACTCAAAATCCATTCTAGAACAAAAAAGTAAGAAATATAAAACAAGTCTAGAGAAAACATGATACTAAAAAAAAACTAAATCATAAAATTTAAGCACAAACTACAACACCTAAGGGAGGAGGTGGAGGATCTTCTTTAGGTGTCAAAGTCAATCAAGCATAATGCTCTATGGTAGGAGGATCTAATGCCACCCAACCATTTGGGGGGTCAATGGTAATATAAATAGTCCAACCATCATCCAATTGCACTTGAATAATAGTTCCAATAGTAGAGACTCTACGATATGGATCTACATCAAATTTACCATGCAGTTGTGGTGAACCCCACCTACTGAATGAAAACAAGGGGAGAAGTGGTCATGGATGCATGACCATATTTTATACCCCATGGGAGGTGGATATGGAAGTCCATTGGATGACCCATATGGTATCACATGACTCAGGGTGTAGGGAGCACTCTCGTAGTGATCTAAAAACTCTTGGAGGTGGTAAACTTCCATCATAACCTTGTCTATTTGGGATTGAATCTACATGTAGGACGAAGATATAATCAAAACCTCATCATTAATATAAAATTCATAATAACATTCATCATTGTTAAATATAATATTATTTCTAGCCTTCCATAATTGGAAAAACATGATGGCTCTAAAAAATCCACATAAAAGCAATAGGAGCTAGTCACTTTGCTGAGTTTCCCAAAAGAGAAAGTTGCCAAGAGAAAGGCTCAGGGTGATAAGGTTAGAATAAGCTATGGATCCAATTATAAGCTTACTAGGCTCATGGATATAACTATAAGAGGTTCTTAAGAGACTCAGGTCATTGGTAGATAGGGCACTTGGCTGGATAAATGTTTATATGAAAGTTATTCCCCAAATGGGAGACCTTGATAGACAAGACACCATAGGAAGTGGGATAACCGTGGTTCCATCCCAGAATGCAAATTCTATTAAGTCTAAAAATCCAAGTTATTAGAGAGGAGTCAAGACCTCAACACTTATTGATCTTATAAAAATCAGGGGAGAAAGGGCTCATGACTTGATACAAAAGGCCTAGTGAATAATTTTTAAAGTAGGTGTCATAATTCCATCACCAATCCTTCCACCAAGCCCAAGATGGTTTCAATCCTTGATTGTGAAGTATAACATCAATAAGAAGCTCTTAAATTTGAATAATATAAGGTAAGTCAAAATTGTTCAATTGAAATTTAATTTTCAAATTTAGCCAAGGAATCAAGTCCCTAGCATCAACTAAATCTCAAATGCTATGGATACCTTTTCGAAATAGTCTAAGGGATTTGATTCCTATAAATTCAACCAACAAAACATTAGTGCCTATTATAATATGATACCACTAAATGATGTGATCATTTAAAGATAAATATGTATGAAAACCATCCCCAATCCATTTCATGTGTGGATTGATAGCATCAAAGGCTTTCCATATACTTTTGGTTACAAAAGAGCCTACAATTTAATAGGAGTTTTAGTGATGAGAAGGGAGTAGGAACTTATATAATTTAAAATGGGTTTACCATAGGGTGATCCAAAATAAATATAATACATTAGCATGATTTTATAGGCCTCATTACCTTCAATGGCACAAACAACCCATTTGGTACATAAACTTGAATTATGTCTATAAAGGTTGAAAATCCTCATGCCTCCTTTATCCTAAGGAAAGCAACAAATATTCTAGGTTACATGATGGAAAACCTTGGTTTGTTTGAATTATCCCAAATAAATTCCCTAAGAATTTTATCAAAGTTTTCATAAGATGATTTGGAAGGAGCCCAATAGGAGGAATAATAAACATGGGTGGAAAACATAATCTTAATGCAAATTTAGAATTTTCCTGCTAAGGATTGCATCTTGGTAATCTAGTATTCAAATTTATTATCCACTTTATTTATGATATACTGCCACATCTCCATTGGATAAATATCAAATTCAAAAAGAATGCCAATAAATGCCAAGAAATTTGAGTTTTTCTCTATGTGCAATCCATTTCCAATTAAATTGGAGAAGCCATTCAAGCATAGGAATAATACTTTATCCAAAACATTGAGTCTTGCTCCATTAAAAAATAGACCCAGAAGCTAAGCAAAAAATATCATCACACTTCATAGCTTATAGGAAGGTACATTCTTGTTCTTTGAGTGTAAAGAAGGTCTCATCTATTAAGTGCCCGTTAGTGACTTGGGAAGAATGGTTAGGTAAGAAGATACCTTGAACCAGATCCCACTTAGCTCTAGAGGTAATAAGATATCCTAAAGCTTATGCGAATAGAACATATAGGACTAGATAAAGATGGTAGCCTTGCTTGATGGAACATTTTAGGCAAATGCAATCAAACTTGAAGCTATTAATGGTGAGGGAGGTCAAGGCATCTTAAATTAAATTTTGAACTACCAAAACAAAGTATTGGTTAAAACCAAGAGCCATTAACATAGCTAGGATAAAAGACCATTCAATTATATCATAGGCTTTTGAAAAATGGTTTTTTGATGAGAGACCCTAGCCAAATCCATACCATCCCAAATATAAATAAGATTATCAATAATATACATCCTTTTATGAAACCATTTTGATCCAGTCTAAAAATTATAGGGATAATAAAATGGAGCTAATTTACAACAAATTTGGTGAGAATTTTTTAAGAGACATAAAAAAAGTGATGGGCCACCAACTAGTAATGATATATAGGTCACTCTCTTTGGGTATAAACTTAATATTACCTTAATTAATTAAATCTCCCAAAGAATGGTTTTTAGGGCTTATTTATAGACTTGAAACAAGTTTGACCCAAAAAATTCCCATGTAGCTTTATAAAATTCACATGAGAAGTCATTGAGGCTAGAGGATTTGTCATTACTCATGTATTAGAGAGCCTCTAAGAGTTATTAGAGGGTAAAAATGAGTCATGAATCCATTGGTCAGCTACTTTAACCTTGTGAGGAACCACATTAAGGCATTCTTACAACCATGGGATCTTTATTTTGTTACCTCCTAGTCTTGAAACACTAGCTTATGGTGATTCATGAAGGCTGAGGAGATGTCTAGGAGGGAGGTGAGCCTAGACTAGGCTTATTTTATGGCCTTTATCTAGTCACAATCTATCTTGGCCATTTGGGACTTGAAAAAGTCTTTGAAATATTTATTTCCAACCATGAGCCAGTGTAGTAGAACGTACAAGTGCACCCCTCTAGCAGCATGGCTGTCCAACACCTTGATGTGGTGTTTGAGTAAGGAAAAAATATTATGAAGATGAGTATAAAAAGGATTAAACTCAATAATTGAGGAAACCCTTTATAATTACTTGAGCGAAGTATCCTCACAATGCTTTCTAACATGCAATTTTCTTCCTGTAGTGGAAAAGGAAGGTGGCAATACACATAATGGCCTTGTTCCACCACTCAATCCAACTAGTAGAATGAGGGTGGGGTCCAAGTTTTAGATTTAAGAAATCAAAAAAATGGTGCTAGCATTGCCTAGGAGAGAAGCATTGAGGATGAACTGATTACATGGCACCTTGTTCTACCCCATGACCCATTCCACTATGTAGGAGATATGGACATGATCAAATAGAACCAAGTTAGAATAGACATTGATAGGCTATCCATTAATATTGGATAAGGATAAAATGTTTTGTTCCAATAACATATAATCGTCAAACCTTTTGAGCATGTGGTGATCCCTCACATGATAATTAGACCATCTAAACCAAGATGTGGTATTAAATGAGTATTGTCAAAGAAGAGGGTAAAAAAGACCCCATTTTTTCTTGAAGTATTACCACGCTTCATCTTATTTGATGCACCACCTCATAGGTAAGGCATAAATTTTTTCCTTGGAATGCTCAATCATATTAATATCCCTACATACAATCCATGTGGTAAGGGGAGGTTATTAGCCAAGGATTTCTAAAACATAGATCTGTCAGGGCCATCATTATGGATGAAAATATTAATAATGCCTAATGAATGCTCATCAATATCCAAAAGCATCCAAACCACCTATTGTGATGAGTCCTCCCTCATGGCAATAGTGTAAGGGGAAAACTTAGGTGAAACTAGGATGTTGACATTACCACATCCATCTTCATTCAGAGAGGATAATTGGGTGGCATCATGCCAAATATAACATAGATAATTCTACATAAGAAATCTTGAAACTTTAACTTCTTACATATAAACAAAATATAGAGAGCCTATCTATTGGCAGGAAACATACACATAGTAGTTTTGGGATGACTCTTTAAGACTTCAAACATTCCAAGATAAAAATTTCATTAGGAAATATCATCCATGTGAAGCTCCCTTGACCATCCTCAAAATATACTAACATGATAAAAATATTGTGTTGATTTGAGAAAGAAATTGGTCCTGACATAAAGGAGAAACATTTAACACCGTGCTCATCTCAAGGAGAGTCACCACCACCATGGGTTGGGATGTATAATTTCTAAGAGAAGGAGATGTTAGTTGAGGATATCCTAATATTAGGGACCATGAAATCAAGGGAACTATTAAAACTAGGCCTTTCTCCTAGGGGACTAGAAAAATAGGGGGAGGTGAGGTGGGTATCTCTTGAGAAGGATTATTTATTGGATAGGAGGGTTTCAACACTAGTTATAGTTTTTTTAGAGGTAAACATGGTCCAACCATCCCCATTTTCCACTACCTTGGGCTTCTTGGGTTGAAAAGGGGTTGATGAAGGCTTCAATTATCCTAGAAAGGGAAAATCTTTGATATAATGGTTAGATGCCTGATAGTGAAAGCATGTGTTAGGTAGGTTGAAGTATATAACTTTTTGTGACTTGCAGGCATCACCCACCTGGATATAAATGAATTCCTTTAGGTATTTAGATAGGTACACCTCAATATAAACCTATTTTTTGGGGTGGGAGGAGAACCACTTTGGTTGTTCCTAGAAAAAAATGTGCCTAATGGGTACATGAATTTGATCCATAAAAGAACAAAAGTGCATCAATAGGCCTAGAAGTTCAACCCAGATAGGAACTTGAAAGGAGGCTTAGCTTGTAATCTTGAAATCATGGGTCCAATTAGATAAAATCAAGAGCATGTTTAGAAGAAACCAGTAGTTTGATTTGGAAAGAAGGGCTTGGAATTTAGATGACTCTTTAAATGTGAACAAAAAAACCCTTTGGTGAGGTTTTCTATGCTAACCACTTAAATGCTTATGGGTTCCTAGTGGTGGAAAAACTAATTTTAGAGGGACTCCTTCAAGGGGACTTGGCTAATAAATTAAGCAATAAGGGATAAATTTTCATACCATTTGCGTGCATTATTAATAACATCTCTAAAAAGACATACTTCTAGTTGAGAGGGAAGGACATAGGGAGTACCTTGTCATAGACCTTTGGGACAAACTTTTGAGATATTTTTGGCACCATTTCTCTCATTTTCTACAAAAATAGTTGAAAATGAGAATGGGGAAGCCATTATATAGGTATAGCCCACCCATAGGGTGGAGCCTCGAGCACTAATGTGCAGGATCCCTAAAAAGTCTTGTAGAAGTGATACACAAATTTGGAAAGAAAGAACACAAGGGAAGGCAAGTTGATCGTGAGAAACCCTAGTCGAGTCAATTTTTAAGGTTACTAGTTTTAAATAGATAAATAAGTAAATTTCATCATTTTATTTTTTGTTTAGGGCCAATTTAATACTAAATAAATAAATAAGTCGATAAATTAAGTATTCATATTTATTTTAATTATATTAAAATAATTTATAATATTAGTAAATAAAGATTAATTATTTGAATCTATTTTAGATTTATTACTATAAATTAATTTTATTTTTTTAATGGTTAAATAATGAAATATTATTAAACCAATTTTAATACTTAATTTATTATTAATAAAATAATAAGTTATAATAATTATTGGAATTTATTATTAAATGAATCTATATATTTTTAAGTTATTAATTTGATTTTAATTTATTTAATCTAATTATAAATTATTTTTAGTTTTTTTAATTTGTTAAATATTTAAATATTAAATATATTTATTAAAAATATGAATTAATTATAAGTATTTTTATTTTAGTCCTGACATAGAAAATCTTCAAGGGACTCATCTTTAAAATAGACCTAAGTTTGCATTCGATAATCACTCTATTCTCATATTGATGATAGATTACAGAGTGTGATCCAAAACATTGATTAAAAAAAATGCTTACACAATTATATCCATAATCATTAACTATAATATACATGAACTATGGAAATACTATTTTTCTTATTGTTTGTCTCTCATAATAATAAAGGAATATATGTAAAACATGTTTTTAATTCATAAGTGAATGTATACTATGATGGTTCTAATTAAATGGTTGATACCTTGTAAATATTGAAGTATCTATGATAAACTACAATAATTAACATGTTATGAAGAGGATTTCCAAGGAACATTGCTAACAACAGTTCCATTATCAATGCCCATAAAATGTTAAGATTGTTACCTTGTTTGAGGGACTGGGAGATGGATAGAAAAGAAGATAAATTAGTTTTATGAGGAATAATCCACTATATTATGGCTCCCCATTTAATAAATTATCTTAAATCAAATATATGGTGAGATGTATGAAGTGGTTTTGTGTGAGATCATTGAATTACCAGAAACATGGTTGTCAAGGTTGGAGCACTACTATTTTTTACCTCAAAAAGTAAATAATTTTGAGTAAAATGAGGACAAATTGGAAAAAGATATGAAAATTGGATAACAAGTGGATGCAAATAATTGATCATTAGGTGAAGAATAATATTGACGTGTATATAGCTAAATTATTGTTCAAGGATACATTTCATTTGATATTACGTATTATTTATTTTTTAGAGGCATACGAGTCTAATTTTTTTATTAATTCCCTATGTTAATAAAGGTGTTGGTTGTGGAAAAGTCTATGGTGTCGATTTCAACTGGCATACAGTATTCAAGTAAGGTGGCATGGGGATGTGATATGATAAAAAGTGAATGAAGGGTATGTGAATTGTTATGAATGGAGTCAAGATGTTGCACATAAAAATAAGATGGTAAATAAATATAAAGAGCTATATGATGGAAATAATATAATTGGGCTTTAGTGCGAGTTGAGACAATATAAGAAATGGGGTAAATAAAATTGTGTAGATCTAGAGTTTATTAAAGCTAACATAACTATAAGGCCATATTATAAATGAGGAGGGCATAGAAAAAATTTGAAATGCAATTATCCACACATATTTAATTAGAGGAGATAAAAATATCCACCAATAAAAAGAACTTATATTAATAAATCATAATATTCAATGTATATATGCAATCAACAATGGTTATAGTGGAATAGGACTCTCTACAAGAATACATCTCCACTAGCTTAGAAGATGAATATAATCTCCATTATAACTTTAAAAAATGACACAAAGGTCCTTATATCATAAAATCAAGATGTGAGTGAGAGATTTTTATTGGTGGATTGAAAGGTGGGATCATTCCCTACACACATGTGAGGATAAGTGCCAACATTAAATGTGCAATAAACAAATTTATACCCATATTAAATCACACCTTGGTAATGACACTACCTAAGGCAAATTTCACAACAAGTGTGAACATGATGCACATTAACATCCCCCCCCCCCTAAAGATTAACTTAATGAATATAATTTTTACCACATCACCTAAGTTTATCTTAAATAGGGGTGTTGGTGTGTGTCATCTCGCACTTTGTTGCTATGAAGGTATGATTTAATATGTATAAATATCTATTTAATCTACATTTAATTTTGGTAGCTATCCTCATGTGTGATAAGGTGAGATCATTCCCCAAAGTTCACCTAACCTTTTCACACACGTGAGGATAACTACCAACATAAATGTACATTAAAAAAATTTATGCACATATTGAAGCACACCTTGGTAACATAATTACCCAAGGTGGAATTCACAACAAGTGTGAACATGGTACATACCAACACCCTCCATTGAAGATCAACTTTGGTGATGTGGTGAAAAAGAATAATTCTTAAGCTCATAAGTATGGGTCCCAACTACTAGGTCTAATGAGGTAAGTATGCACAATAATATATAAAAAAATAATAATGAATCAAGTTACTATAGATGACTTATGAATATGATGAATCTTGAAAATTAATGAATCAAAATTATCTTCCATAAATCTAGTTATGTAAACAAGAGTTTGTGTTCCATCTAATTGGAATGCATGGATAAAACATAGCAAAGAGGGTTGGCTTGTAATTTTTTTTTGAATTTTGATACCACCAAATAATGTTGGCTTAGATATGATGTTATAAATTTTGTTACCACAAAATATGGTTCAAATATGATGTTATGAATTTTTATACTACTAAAGGAAACTTATAAATAATATTCTTAATTTTGATACCAACCTCTACATTCACATAGTATATTAGAATGAACACAAGTCACATATCATACTTAAAAAATACAAAAATCATTATTAATATAAAAAAACCCTCCATAATTCTAAATATGGAGTTAATATGAAGTATATATCTAAAAGTGTTAATGTCACAAGTGTGCAAAAAATCACAACATAAAACCTCTAGTGAGAGTGCCCAAAAAATCTGCATGAAGTACTCAGAAATTGATATGAAAATGAAGTGTGAAAAATAACACAAACACACATGAAGGTATACAATGGAGTGAAACAAAACACACACACACAATGATAAAATATAAATCCCACCCATGGCACTTTATAAATTAATGTGAGTATACTTTACATCTAAAAAAATAGGAAATATAAAAAAACCTCTACATAAACCTAGATCCAATATCTAGCCAAATATAAAAACAAAAAACTCATCATGAGTCACTTTAAAATCACAAAATTTGGTTATAAAAACATTATATATGAGCTAAAAATGCCATATTCCTTCTCGTTGGATCATTCTTACCTTTGAAAATTCTCCATATCTACATAGAATGTGATATATTTGGCTTGGCAAATGAGATCATAGTGTTATATTCGAGTGAAACTAAAGTAAAATCTAAATTTATATGGCACATTTAATGTATTGGGAATTTATGACACACACAAAAACACTTATAAACAAAATATTATAGAAATATATTCAATAAAATTCCTCTATATGTAGATATTAAAACAATGCAAATCTAACCAAATAAAGAACTATATCTGAAACAATTTGAGATGGAGATTGCATATCTAGATCAAATACCATATTAAATTTAACATAAATTTGAGTCCATATAATAAATGAGGAGGGCCTAATATAACTTCATAAATTAATCATCCACACATGTGCCTAGATTAGATAAAATTATTCGTTAATAAAAAAGACATTGTATTAACAAAACAAAATATATAATGTATATGTGCAACCAAAAATGGTTGCACTAGAATAATATTGTCTAAAAGATTACATCTCCACCAAATCAAAATATGAATCTAAACTCCATTCTAACTTTACACAAGAAAACAAATGTTTCTTATATAGTAAAATAAATAGGTGAGTGAGAGATTATTATTGGTGGAGTGAAAGGTAGGATCATTCCCAAAAGTTCATATAATATTTTCACACACGTGAGGATAGATACCAAAATTAAATGTGCATTAAAATAAATTGTGTACATATTAATTCACACATTGAAAACAACACTACCTAAGGTGAACTTAACAATAAGTTTGAACATAACACCCACTAACGTAACATCTAAATATAGATGCACTTAGAAGTGTAAGGAGAACATAAGAAATGGAATGTAAGAGGCCTTAACCAAAAGTGATAATTATTAAGACTTAGAGTGAACTAGATGAACTCAAAAGAATTATAGTATGAGACCAAGAAATATAGTTTGTCTCAGAATGGGAATGGGAGAGGGATACAAATATTTTAGGCATTGAGATAAATGATGAAATAGGATAATGTAGTATTATTTTTTGGATTTAGCTTGATATTTAAAATTTTTGGACTAAATAAGAAGAGAAACCCATGTTTGATAGTTTTCATAGAGAAAGGTCCAACCAAGAAAGAAAAAAAATCATTCATATATAATAAGAACATTCTTAATGCCATCACATCTATATTGAGATGTAGAAACAATTAATCTAGAGTTATTAAAAAATATTGTGAAAGATAGGAAGTGGTTAGCTAAAATTAAGAAAAAGTTATCTGAGAGAAGAATAAAGTCTAGTTTAGGGACTATCACAATAGAGATTGGCAATCTGGTAGGATAGAACACCAATATTGAAACTACTAGTAGTACATAAGTCATAACACCTAATAAACTAATGATCCATAGTACTTTTATAGGAACCATGGTAATCCAAACAAGAGATTTTGTTTCTTTGTAACCGTATGATGGATATAATAACATGGAACAATATTTCATAACTATGAGATGAAGTGGGAAGTTAAGGGGGCATAAGATGATGTAATTAAAATCTACGAGCTCATAAAAGCTTTAATTAGTTGAGCCTTATAATGTATTTACAAATGTTGAGACCCTAAGTTAAATATAGTTAAAGTAAAAATTAGTTTCATCACATAATATAAGAGACATAAATGTGTGAGCCAGAGCATTTAATATCTCAAATAAATCAATTAGGACTGATAAGAATCAATCTTGGAGTATGATCATATATTTGTAGATGTAATGAATAATACAAATTTTTATTTTGAATAAAAACATAAGGTAGATTGGTTTGTATAAGGATTATGAAAGTGAATAAAAATTTTAATAGTACAAATGTAATTTACGAATAAAGAAAAAAACTTCACAACTATAGTAAGGGTAGAAAAAATTGAGGACTATGGGGATAACTCTTCGATGAGTGTGAAAATAAATGTTAATTTAGATGTAGTGCTACTAAGGATGGACAAAATATAAGAAGGGTAAATTTAGGAACTCTTAATACCATGTTTAAATGGCCACTTAGAAGGCCACCATTCCAATGAATGACCTCATATTCATAAATAATTATGCAAAATTTGCTACGATTGGGACCATTTAACTTCAAAATTATACTTGGTTCAATGTTATGTGTTACAAATAAAGAACATGATCTTTAATTTTTTTAAACCTACTACTCAAGATGAAAATAATTGTAGAGCTTTAAAAGATCTTAAGGAAGATATTAAAATGAAAGTTTTAATAGTAGATGCTTATCACCCTCTGAAATAACATATTCAATCCTTGTAAGATATAAAGATGCTTTAAAAATTAGCATTATCCCCTCATTCACCCTAATATTAGCTAGGATGGGCACCTCCCTCTCCTTAATATCAACTAATATGGGCACTCACATCTCTTCAGCATCAATCTAGACGAGATATAAAAAATTCTCAGTATCAACCAATTTGGACACCTCCATCATTGCAAGGATAATATGGGAGATACTGGAATCAAAAATATAATTATATACCTTAGTAAAGATAATGTGGATATCAAAGAGGGTATAAATATCATAGATAGGGACCTAGGAATAAAAATAAACCAATAGTTTGTTACATATGTAGGAAAATTAATCATATTGCCCAAAATTTTCTAAGAATTTTTCAAATGTAAATGTAGTGTGCATATTATAGAGTCTATGACCAATATAATATTAAGGATTATCTTACCATAAAGAAATAATGCAATGAAAAACAAGTGCAAAATTCACATATGGTCAACACTCATCCAAAAGGTCCTGCATACATTCAAGACATTGTAGGGAACATACAACCTGATGTTATATGTTAGCTTGAGTATTTATACTAAAACTTGTTGAGGATATACCCTAAGTGGTATTCACCTGACATAGACTATATGATCCTTCATTTAAATATCAACTTAGGGATGCATATCATTGTAAATATTCTTCACTCTTTATGCAGCATTGAGCTATGTGGAATACTAAGAAGGCTAATGCACACTTATTGGAATATAAACACACTTGTAGGAATTAAATGAAAAGAAAGTAAATTGTATGAAATAAATCTATAACTATCTTGGAAGCTTCCCAAACTTTGTTAATTTGAATTTTAGAATTAGAAATGATTATATAATAAATCAAACATGAACATAAATAACATATGATGTAGCTAATTTTCCATATATATATATATATATATATATATATATATATATATATATATATATATATATATATAGTGTATAATGAAACTAAACTAATGGATGGGAAATTAGATCAAAAAATCCTTGAAAGTGGTACCTAACTCAATTGAAATAGATATTAACTTCCTTTCTTGCATAAGACATGATTAAATAAAATAAAATTTTATTGATTCAATTGTAACATCAAATAGAATTTCTACAGTTATCTTAAAATTTGATTATAAAGATTCACTCAAATAATATTCTGATCTACTTTCCTAACTAGCTAAATTTCACTAACTACTTTCTACCTACAACTTCTCTCTTAAATAGAAAAGGCAATTATTTATTTATATATACTAATTTACATAGGTTACAACCATAAATATATGTGTATTCACATAATAAAATAATTTATAAAAATCCAAATAACTATGCAAAAATAGTAGAGAGAAATTAGAATTTATCATAATAGAATAATAATTTGCAACAATGTATAAATTAACAACTAGACAATTGAAAAAATAAGAAGTATGGGAAAAAAATATAATAATTTGTTGTAACCACTTAATATGGATGATCTAATGAAGGAGGAATAATGACTAGATGAACTAAAGTTGAATTCCCCTTTTCCTCAAAATGAGGAACTATCACAATCATCAAACCATGGGAGTTAGTTTCTTAAAATCATCATATAACCATCAAACCCTCAAAAGTGTATTATTATTATGAATGACACCTAATTTATATAGATGATGCCTAATTGTTATGGATGACACCTAGTTGCTAAGATAATATTAGAATTATTTGGGTTGTTAAAAAATTAAATGTATCTTTTATCCTTCATAGATAAGGGTATAAAACACATTAAAGTATATTATAAAGTATTCACTTTATATTAGAAATACTACAGGAAAAAATCATTAAATCATATTATATTCTTTGAATAATAATGATAAATATATGCAACATGGATAGATTTTATAATACTATGGACAAATGCATAGGTGAGGGCTACAACAATGGTCAAATGGAAGAATATTTTAGGATAATACTATGTGAGATGAGAACCATTTTGTGGCATCAACAACCATGGAGAGAATGTAATGCAAGGATAAATAATTTAGTCTTTTGAAAATTCCCATAGAAACACAAATTTAGAAAGTATGAGAGAACAAGTATCTAGATTCTAGAAAAGAGAAGATATTGATGAATGAAGTCGTTGAGTTGTTTCAATCATTCTAAGAAAAGGACATAATCATTGATAATTCTAAAACTAATGAATCACATGCATATGGATAGATGATCAATATTATTCAACATAAAAGAGTAGCCATAGATCTTAAATATTTACTTAAATTGATAAATGTGTGTAAACTAAAGATGTATCAAAAAAAATTACAAATCTATTATATACTCTATTGGATTGTGCCATAAAATGACAAGATAAAAAAGATAATATGGTTTAATATATGAAAACAAAGAATCCTTGGGACATATATGATAGGATTCATATTGAACTCATAGGGTATGAAATCCTAAATGTTTATTTGAATTTGGGAGCATAGTGAACATGATATCTCAATCAACATAGGAGGCCATTGGAAATATTGGATTGTGTTACAATCTAACCACTTTAAGTCTTGCAGAATATTGTTGAGTTGAACCTATTGGAAGGCTCAAGGATATAGAGTCAAAGTTGGAGACTTGAGTTTATGAGGATATTTTTAAGTTATAGAGATGAAAAAAATTGAAATGCATCACCCTAATTTGATTGGGAAGAAGTGGGATTATGATGGTCACATGATTGCCAATATCATGTATAATCAACTAGAAGCTCAATATAATGATGTTATCATTGTCATACTAATGAACAAGGTAGAAAACATGCTATGTACCATACCTAAAAATCCAAATTATACATATGTGCACAATCTTGTGAGTTGGTATAAGGTTGATAAGGAACCAAAGAAAGAGTTGGAGAAAGAATGATATTTGGCATTTTTTCTTAATTCATATTAAATAAAAAATTAGTAAACATGTTGGAAAAGTTATAAAGGAAACCTATCAAGATTCCTTAGGTTTCGTAATAATATTTTAATACTAGATAAAAATCACCTTCAATACATTCAGCCATTCAATTATAAATAGATAAAATTTATCAGTTCATAATGACTAATAGTATTATATAGACCTTAATAGAGAAAAAAAGATATAATGAGCATCAAGTTATTCAATAAATTGGGATTCTAATGTATATTATAATCATCTAAAAATGACACTTGCATGCTAAGAGTGTTACTTGAGACCACCCATCCCTAGCTTATCCCTAGACCTATTTTAGGGCCTATTTATATACTTATCTAGACTTTGTGTGGGCCACATGCATCCTTAAACATACCTAAAGTAGTTCTTGACTCCCACTTTAAAATATTAGCCCTTAGTTCTTGAGGTTTTGCCACTTGAACACTAGCACCATAATTTGGACAATAGCATCCCATGGTGCTAGTGTCCCAATTTGGGAACTATTGTCCTTTTCCCTCCTTTTGTCTCCAATGAATATATTTTCAAATGAGAAACAACCTAGGGTCAGCCTATACCTCTTTTAATAACCTCACAAATACTAGAACAATATGTGTGTGTGTGTGTGTGTGTGGTTGTGTGTGTATAATCTCTTTATCCACTAGATTGAAATTATATGCAAATTACACAAATAAAATCAAAACAAGTTGTGCATAATTAAGGTTATCAATACCTATTCTGCCCTAATTCTACATATAAACATCTACAACATTCTTAAACTCAAATTACTCAGATTTATAGTCTTAATAACATTTAAATCACTTAAAACAACATTCATACTAGCTTCACTTACACTTGCATAACACTAAGGTGGGGAGAACTACATCAGGATTGATCCCTCTTTGGAGTAATGGTATGTAGGTAACTCTCATCATAGTAGGGTGTTGAGGATGTATATCCTACCCCACTAACAACACACTTTGATAATTATACCAATCATAAGCCCTAACAACATGGAGATTTAGGATTTTCAAAAAAAAAAATCAAAATAGATCTACAGGGAACCAAAACTTATGCACATAGGAATAGGCTTGGTATACCCAGACACAAGTGCACCTAAAAGTTCAAAATAATTTTACATAGAGGACACTAGAAAAAAAAAAAGACAATAGTGCCATATGGTGTTACTATCAAATTATGGTGACTATACAGAATGGTTTTTGATACCTAGATCCTATCTGCAACACTCAAATCAGCTCTTATCCTAATTTTCAACCTTGAGATCTCCCATCTCAGGCAATTTCTAGATAAGTACTTATTTACATTATTTATTACTATTTTTAGAAAGGTCAAACTAATTAAATTATGTTACAAATTTGTGGTTATATTTATTGCATATTTCTACCCTAATTTAATATACTTAGACCTTTAAAAACCTAGGGCTTAAACTCCACAACCCTAAAAATTTAAATCATAAATATGTTAAATTGGATGAGAGGAAACCATGAAATAAGAAATATGAGGAAGGTTTTAAAAATAGATTGACATTTTACATAATATTTTGTAATGAAATAATTGATAGGATTTATCAATAAGTTGGAGGTCCTTATCCCATGTGGGTGGTAATGTGATTAGACTCCTTAAACTAGGCACTAAAAATAATCACATCTACTTGGTAGAGCATACATAGGACAAATGATCTGGAATGTGAAATGTTATGAGTGTAGATACAAAATATTATATTAATAACATGAAAATGATAAGGTTGACATACATCTACCATGCATGAATTACATGCAAAAATATAGTCCTAAACCACCATTATTTCACACTCACATGCTACCTTATGAGTATGAACCTTATATTTTACTATCAAACACCTAGAATAACCTTACCATTTGTTTAAAACCTACATACTATCCTACACAAACATATGTATACCTTTAGTTTATTCCTCCTATGTATAGGTCAATATTATCAAACTATGTTAGTATCAATAGTCGATATTAACATGTGCCTGATGGTATCAACCCTCTCCCATAAATGACTACCTTTTAAAATAAAATATTTCCATAGGGCCGACCCATATACCTAGCATGTTGATGGAATGATAAATTACCCAATTGGATTCATTTATATACATATCAAGTTCTCATGTGATAATAACTTGGTACTTATCACGTACATATCTACACACTACTGCACATTGAGTAAATTTTCCCTATTTATAACAAATTGTAGATCAATCACTAAGAGTAGTAATAATCCAAGTATGAAACATACCAAATATAATATAAATTAAGAATTATCAATTATCAAAGACAAATAATTAACTACATTCATATATCAAAAAATAAAAATTCTATAATCACACTATGTGGGAGAACTATATATGGCTTTATTTCCCTAAGAGTATTGGATACATAGGAAACAATAAATCATCGAGGGTGATTGGGGATAACTTATTCTATTACAATTTTTTAGTTTTTACAAGTTTATATCCCTCACAAATAGATCTTGGGATTTCAAGGTGAAGGATGTTGATTTCTAGAGTTGCACGCATCATTAGAGTTCAACATTACACATATAGAGGTTTTAGAGATAGGAAAAGGTGACCATATAGTCACAGATATATCTTTGACAAACTACAAGTTAGTATGGATTATTGATATTGACCTAAATATGACATAACTACTTTGTATAGATAGAAACATAATTCCTATACCAAATAAATCACATGCTTGATTCTATCCATTTTCCACTATCAGAACATAGTCAATTTCAAAAGTAAATAAAAATCTAAGTATTAATCTATTTGTTCTAATTAATATATTTAGCATATTCTAATTGTCAAATCATTTCAATCAATTTTAGTATTTTATATTCAGATGTATTATTGAATGTCATGTTTATCTATCTAAATTATTTTAGTTTCTATATCATTAGGGTTTTTTTAAAAATCAAATCAAGATAAAACATATTGGTGAACCTATACACTGATTGAAACTTGTCAAACCCTAGGTATCCCTTAGAGTTTCATGATTATAGGGTTGGAGATCTTTTGTCTTAGGGTTTTAGATCTGATCTTTGATTTCCACATAAAAATATAATAAATATTTTCACCTTTAGCCCCAGCCTTCTACATAGTTACATGATTTCATCCTATGCCATCCAAGAAGGCTAGTTATCTTGTCCTTATAAGATGTAGTACTAGATTAATATAAGCCCATATAGAGGAGCATAACCAAATTTATTCAACTAAAATGGATACAATGAGCATTTTTATTATTTTGATGATGTAATTATTCATGCATATGTGCAAATAGATGATTATGTTGACATGCATCCTTATAACATGATAATCAAGATAATAAAAATGAACAGAATAATCAATATAATCACGAGGGCATAGATAAAATTGATCTTGATGAAATTAATGGGGTAAATCCTCACCAAGTTAGGCCTTATCCATTTTTCATCAAGGACTCTGTCAATGTCCAAAAGATATGGATAGAGTATTCAAATTGATCATAGGATCTAAGGATACAATCCAAGCTAAATATCACTACATCTAAGGCACAACAACAAAATATCTTTACTATTGTCAACCAATATTTTTGATCCAACACATCCACTTAAGGTGTTCAGACTTATTCTACTAATATATTCCTACATCTACACCTCTGATGATATATATGACATTTGCCTAATGTGTGAGGGTAACATAAGGATTATAATATGTTTGCATACCCCTTCCTACATAAGGAACATTTAATCCTCATATTATGACTACACATGTAGATCACGAACTTGTCTACTACATATTCCCTTGAGCATACTGTTATAAATTTGCATGCTAAGGTGTTGTAGTTAGAGCAAGATACATCTATATCTAGTCATTCACTAGATTCACATGCCTTTATTCATAACCCATTATCCATAGAGATTGTAGCTAATCATTTACCTATAAAATTTATAGCTCCTAAGCTTCCACTATATGAAGATAAATATGATCCAAGATAATATATTTGATTTTTCCACACACCATGCTTGCATTACAAATGTAATGACAAATTATTAACAAATTTACTCCCAAAAAGTCTCAAAGAACATAATTTACAATGGTTCTACGACCTTTCCCTCTAATCAATTAAAGAATTCAACCCTTTGGTATATCAATTTTTAAAACATTTTTATATCAACAATGATGAGAAACTATCATATGAAAAAATTACTAAACTCAAACAAGGGTCTAACAAACTAGTCATTTATTATGTACTTACGTAAAAGACTATGCTAGATAAGATGATTAATGTTATGGAAAAAATGAGTTACAAGACATATTAAATAAAATATTGCTTACACCACTCCATGAGTCAATCATATTTATGAGATTCAGATTATTTGATGAGTTATACCACATAATAAGAGATAGAGAAGTTAAGAGCATAGCTTTGAACAAGCTCAATTATAAACCTACTCCTACAAATACTTCAAAAATGAATATTCAAATCAAACCAAGCTAAAATCTAAAAATAATTGATAACAATAATGAGGCAAATATTACATTTAATGAAACATCACAACCTAAAAATAGACTAAAAATGACACCTCCACTAAAGAGACAATTTTCTATCTTACCATCACTTCCTCATTTATTGTTGCAAAAGCTACTTGAGTACAACATTGCCTGTCTTCCTCATCCACATGAGTTTAATACAAAAATTCCTATACTAAAGAACTATGATAACAATGCATTATTTGACTATCATAAAATTGTAGAACATTCTATGAAAAAATGTCACAAATTAAGACATAAGATACAATATCTTATTGATGAAAAAATTATTGATTTGAGCACCCCTACAAGGGAATCTAGACCACAAAATAATGGAAATCATAAGTTGAAAATTTTCAATTATCCATTTCCCAATCATGAGATTGCAAAGACTTATGATACTTAAAAATTACACTATGCATTCAATATGCATCCTCCACCTATGACATATGATCACCCAATAGATGATATTATCAGTACACTTATCGACACCTCACCACAATGTCATGTGATTGCATTTGATGATAGTGATTTTAGGTTGTATGATCTAAATTTTATTTTTTTATTTTTTTATTTTTTATATTGGTAATCACTTTTGATTGGATCTAAGAACCCAAAACCACTTTTAATCATAGAGAAACAATCAGTCTGGGACATATCAGGGGACCCAAATCACCAAGAGAATTCCATTAATTACCACACCACATTGATAGAACACTATAACATATATATCATAATCTATGCTAGTCATTGATCATTACCCATAATTGAAATTTCCTCCTCTACCATGAGACCTACCCACACACTCCATGGGAACCATGACCAACCACTAGTATTGAACACCAATGATTGAATAAGATCCATTACAAGTATACTTGAGAATCATGACCAAAACTAACTTCACATGCCTTAACACAAATTAAACCTTGGTGGGCTTGGATACATCCAAATGACCCAACCAACTCACCCCCACCTCATTAGAGTTTATTTAATTTGTTATGTTATTAGGTTAATAATAAATTTGTTAGTAAATAATTTAATAAGTTAGCTGGTCTAGTTATAACTTCTTGTGAAAGCTTTAAAAGCTTTCCCCTGTGTTACAAATGATTAACCTGAAATAATACATTATCACATTTTTGTCAAATGTTTTATTCTTAATGTAATTTATCAATTATTTATCCATTACTCTTGGAGCCAATAATGGTATCAGAGCTTTACCAATATAGGAGGATTGAAGGCACAATATTGATGGTTAAAATTGTGAAGGAGACATAAATCATAAAGGCATGAAAGTTTTTTACTCCAATTTTTTTTGCTAGCACATCCAATTGTATGATAAAAGGATTAAAATAAAGGGAGTAAATCCACTTGTATGACTTCCAACAAATCTATATGGCACCTTAATTCATAGAAACCCTAAATTATACTATTGGATTCTTTTCCTTTAGTCCAGCATATATTTTTCCTAGTTGCACACCTAAGAAAATAAGATCTCCAACGTGTTAGTGCACCAAGATATCATGCAATAAAAGGTTATTACATGATCACCTAATGCACGTAGCTTAAGAATGGTTCCCATTGGTTTTTTTATGCAAATGTGTACTCATTTATTTTCCTAAATTAGGGTGCTTGAACAAACACTTAATTCTAAACTCATACCTAGTTCTGTGTCTAAATATTAACTATTCAATTATTACTTAACAAAGAAAAATAAATTGGGCATAAACTGATAACAAAACAATATTAAATCCACTATAATTTAGAATAGATTACACAAGTATTTCATCAGCACAAGCTTCCTTTCATTACATTCATAAGATATGCCAAGATTACAATGATTTCATAATTATAATGATCAACAACAATACTAAGTAAAACAAGGGGGTATTTATACATGGTTCACTCTGACCATTCAATTACATAAGTAAATACAAAAAAATATGACTCACCAATGACCATTAAAATAAATGAGTCATGGTAAGTTGTTTACAATGAATTCAAAAGGACTTGAGCCTAACTATACCTATATACTCTCTGTATGCTAGATTCTCGTCATTATGCACCTAACTTCCCATCGGATAGTGTTGGATTCATACTTGACTTATTATTTTCTGATGTTCATGCAAACCACTCCCTAATCATCTTCTATTTCAACACCTTTCCCAAGTATTTTGCTAATATTTGAGTCCTACATTCTTGAGTTATTCATGTATCATGCTTCTTTATTCCATGTGACTTGCCTCTTCCATGCCATAGTATTTCATGTCATGGTATTTCACACCATGGTATTCCATGCCAATTCTTTCCCATGTCACTTATCTTCAAATATTACATAGCAATTTTTTTTTCAAAATTGAGGTCCCAACATCACCCCATACTAAGTCAATAGTCCATCCTAGACTATGTATTTTATTTAGGTCCCTTTACAAAAAACTCAGGTCCCATCTAATCAACCTACAAATTCAATCCCTCCCAATGATTCAATGCATTTTAGAGCTTATAAGTGATTTCCTCAACCACCTCCTTAAGCTTCTTAGTCTCCTAAAGTTACTCTAAAAATCCACCTGCTTGAATTGTTAAATGCTCAAGTGATGCATAATCATCCTTATGAAAATATTCCAATGAAGTGACCTATATAAAAACCTATCATTAAAGTACCATAAAACTAAAATTCAATTCATGATGATGAGGTTTCTATAGGGCCTCCACATCTTAAAATTCTTTGGTGCACTCAGATCAATCTTTTATTGTCAATGCGCTCTTGACCAACTATTGACATCAAAGTTCCTCTTCTTAAAGCCATGCTTCTAAAATTTTCCTTAGCTGCACCAGTTTAGTAAAAATCCCACCAATAATGGGAACTATATCACAAATATATTCCAAAATATCTTACATACTTTGATGGCCTAGATAAACTGCTCCATCACCCAAGTTTGCTAGTTCTTAGGATTGGGCTGGTCTTTACATTTATTCAACAATAGCTCCACTAAGATTCATAACTTATCAATAGCCTCTTGAGTAAGAGGTAATATATCTTAAAGGGCTATATCCTATTCTAAAATATAATTTTAGGGTGTTAGTGTCTTCACTCTAACCATCATCACTATTTCTAGTTGGCACTTGAGTTTTCCTAAATCCTCTTCAATCTTTATATTTGTTGTGCACTCATTATGATAGATAAAAATAACCTCTTGATGTTTCCTCTGGAGCTATTTTACATCAAATTCCTAAAATGAATTTTTACTTACCATCTTGTGAGTAAATTTTAATAGTGTCATACTTTCCTAAGAAGTCGTGCACATCTAAGGATTCACCCAAATTATGTAAAGAAGTTACACCTCTCTTAGTGCCCAAATAATGCTCTTTGAAGGTAGTTCACATTAGTGATCTTCATTATATATAATTATAAAAATGTAGTTCTCATCAAGTCTTCTAAATTGAGTCCTCTTTAAGGAAATATTCCCATATAAATAAGTCTTTTTCCTACACATCTTGTTGATACTGAGTGCGAAGGGTTAGTGTTGTATTGGTAATCACTGGCCTTTACTACATAGATTCATCAATAGGTTCCTTACCTTTAAAGTTATCTTGATCAAGTAATTATACATATGTCTCCTCCTCCTAATGACTCATACTTGCATCAATACCACCCAAGTGCAAAGTTGTGTTTATGCCATCCCCCTCGTCACTAGTGGGACTCTCAACATCCACTTGTGTTTCATCAAGGGAAGATTCTTTGTATGGCATTAGTAAGGGATCATTATCCAACTCCAGTGTGGCTTCTCATTCCTCTTGTTATTTGAGGTAAGGTCCCCTCTCTATTGTTTCTTTTGAAGTTATTATTTTCTATTTAGGGTCACCATCTTTAGGTGATGAAGTATCTTGTTTTGAAGAAACCTATGTTTGCATAGCAGAATTAGGGCCTTCTAGTTGACCTGTACGCACATTATATTTTAGGGGAAAATGGATAATAATTTAATATTTAGGTTGTTCAAGTTGAATACTTGTGTTATCACCATTCTTTGGCCTCTTTTTCTTTTAGTGCTTTTCAATCTATGGTGTGGGTGCAATAGTTTATTTCTTATCCTTAGCACTCCTTGATGTCCTCTTCTATAGATTCAACATATAAAATAATAAATGAATATAATCCATGAACAAAATTTATTTGGCCTTGATTTCAATATTATCCAACCCCAATTTATCTCTATAGGCCTTCTTCCTTAAATAAACATACATTTGACAAATAGTATGAGTCTCAACGTCAATATTTTCAGCATCAATATTTATGGGTCATGAATCATATATCCTATTGATGGAGTTCATAAAATACCTTTCAGTGAAATCATATGGAAACTTGAGCCATACAAACAAGTTATTTTAAGGGATCATTTATATGTGCACTAGAGAAAATTTTGCTTTACTATAAATTGGGATTGGTCTCCTAGATGAACAGGCAAGTTCTTGAGAATGTGTCACTTATTTCTAAAGGCTTCCTTCACTCTATCATATAAAACTCTTCATCTTAACTTTATTATTACATAATATATTTCTAGGGCATGTGAATGCTTCAAAATTTTCCAATAGAGACTTATTCTATGGAGGATAAGCCCATTTCAATTCACCACTTGGGTACTCCTACATGCCAATTTCATCAAACACCAACAATAAAAGAATAGAACTCTAAGTAAATTTTTGATTAGGTAGGTGGTGGGCCTTCTATACATCTATAATAATTTTCTTAGTAAAATATTATGAAAATTTACTCTTGACCTCAAAGGTTATCTGATGGGAAACATACAAATGTGCCGTGTCTAATTCCTTCAATCTATCTACACCTCCAACCTTGGTCATAACTAAGCTCATAGCCACTCGAAGGGTGGGATCCTAGAGACTAGTTATATACATTATGTGGCCTTGCTTATTTTACTCAAACACCATCATAGTATTATCAATTTCCTCCTGATCTTTGAAATCTCTATTGAGGTCACCCTTGATAATTTTAGATATGTAAACCATGCTAATTCTTTGGGATGTGATTCTCTTCATACACCCTACAAAATAGAAGTAATCCTCATATACATGCAAGATAAGAAACCTCAAAATCTCTGTAGGTTTCCCAAGGTAAGGTAGATTAAACATCTAAATTTTTTTGACATCATTAAGTTTATTAAAAATATTAAGGTCATAACTAAGTTCATTCTGGGTATTCTAATGATCAACCCAATAGTCACACTATAATGCCACCTCATCCCCTAGTTGGTAGTTATTATAATAAAAAACTTAAAAAATTAGAAAATTAAACTTCCACTTCTCCACACGTAACACTACTTTAGGATACTACATCTGTTCAATCAACATTGGGGGTGGGGGTAGTGCTGCTACTATATTTTTCACTTGGCATGCAATCTTAGATTGTTCCTTATTCATTCTGTCAATTTTCTATGGTAATATTTCCTCATGTACATCAGATTTAATAGGTACTTTTCTTATTAAATATGTTTGTACTCTTATGCCCTCAAACTCTTATTCCTCATGAATTATAGGTAAGGGCTCACTACACTAGGCTTTTATATTTGGATGCATCACCCTTTAAAGATCTTAAAGGTTGAGGCCTAACCATCTGAATCTCTCAAAAAATTATGTGATTACTACATTAACTCCCTCAATTCTCTTACTTCAACATACTCTAATGGTAGACATTGACACATGCAACTTATAATTCCTTTAATCTATGATTCCCTAATCACTATTCCACCACTTTCTCTATTCAATATGATCACCTTGCTCCACAATATTCAAATTAATCACTAAAAGTTTATAAATGTTCCTCTATAGCTTTAAAATGTTCTTCTTGGTTCTATAAATCCATAAATTAGTAATAGTAAAGTATCACAATGATGATTGTTTAATCTTATATAGTTTTGAGGGGTATTCCACATTTAATTCCCCATGACCTCATCCATCATTTCATGCATTTAATGCTTATAATAGTATTTCCATGATTTACATTTATCACACTTGTCATTACACATGATTTTATCACATTAACACATATGTCTCATCTCACACTTTTCTCAATGTGCATGACATTTGTAAAGAATTTTTAAAATTTCCATTTCCAAAGTGGGAACCTCCTTTTATTATCTTGAATATTCATAGTATTTATGCACCACATCCTACATATCCACTTGTCTTTATACTATTCCACTTACACGCCCCTTTTTCCTATGCACAATACCTTTCATTATTTCCTTAGCACTCTATAATTTTAATTCTATCTCACTTCTTACTCCACACTAAAAGATGTTTGTGGTCCTCCATGACATAACCAAGAAAATAAGAAAGAACTAAGTGTTGATCTAAGCTTAAGCCAGAGTGCACAACCAATGCCATGTCTTATTTAAAAAAATGAAAATATTAAACTAAATGAATGGCATACACCTTATTAACAAATAGAAACATCACTCAAAATGGTAGTGTTGAAGTCGATTACCATTGAAATGGCCTGGAATAAATTGGCCATCTAACCACTTTAACTTAAACATGTCTATGGGATGAATACTATGAATAATAAATGGACCATACCATTTGACATCAAGTTTTCCTAAATGGCATGTAAACTTGGAGTCATAAACCAACATATACATACTCAAATAAAAAGTTGTATTCTCAAGATGTCTATAATGTCCATATTTCTATTTCTATTTCTCCACTCCTTGTCTCTAATGAGTTATAAAATGGGTTTCATCCAACTGAAGTAAAGCATCCATGTGCACTTTGAAATATTACTCATCATCCAAATAACCAACACATGCAATACATAGAGAAGGTACAAGGAACTCAACTAGAAGAATAACTTTAGCACCAAAGACAAGATTAAAGGGATTACTTTTGTTCAACCATTTATATGAAGTCTGATATGCCCATAATACTATATAAACATAATCATACCGATCAATACAACCAATATTAAAAACTTCATCAATGTATGACCCAAGATTTTATTGAATGCTTTAGCTATACCATTGGCCTAAGGGTGGTAAGGTTTAGTCTTATGGCATGTAATAATGAACTCATCCAAAAGGATGAAGATTGTCTCATTAAGAAAATAAGTTCCTCGATCATTAGTCAAACTTAATGGAAATTCATACCTTGTAATAATATTTTCCAAAATAAATATAATAGAAGTGGCAATAATATAATCTTGGGTTGGCACTCCTTCAATCTAATGAGTAAGGTAATCAGTTGTGATAATGACATAGTGTGCTCTAGTATGCCTCCCTACTGGAGTAATGGGGCCAATAAAATTAATATCCCTTTTCATCCCTTAGGTTCAATTTACCCACACACTGAAAGATATCACATTAGCATGCATAAGATTTAACATCCTTAAATAGAGAAGGCCACCATAACCCAACTAATATAAAATTATGCATTGTAGCATCACCAGTATAATAGAAGTGGCAATAATATAATCTTGGGTTGGCACTCCTTCAATCTAATGAGTAAGGTAATCAATTATGATAATGACATAGTGTGCTTTAGTATGCCTCCCTAATGGAGTAATGGGGCCAATAAAATTAATATCCCATTTCATCCCTTAGATTCAGTTTACCCACACACTAAAAGATATCACATTAGCATGCATAATCTTTAACATCCTTAAATAGAGCAGACCACCATAACCCAACTAATAAAAACTTATGCATTGTAGCATCACCAGTATAATGTCCATCGATAACACCTTTATGAACCTCCTAAATAAATTTAGAGCACTCATAATGCATGATGCAATGGTGTAATACTTCATCCCATCCAAGATTATAAAGGTCACCCTCGATGAGATATAAAGGAGTAACATGAATAGCCAACTGATTTTTATCCTAAGTGATGAGGTGGATTGGTGTTGAACCTATATTAAGAATATTTGTGATATCCACATAGTACTTAAGCATGCACATGACTTAAAAAAGTTACATATTAGGTAGGTCATCCTCAATGGTACACACTGATTCACTATATTTAATGTATGATAAGTGATTAGGCCTATGATTATCCTTACCTAGTGTCACCATCATGGAAAACTAAAATTCCTAAAAGTGAAAAATCTATTGATAAATGTGTCCATGCAACACCATCTTATTCATGAGGTATTTTAGTGCTTCATGGTCTATAAATAAAATTAATGGGAGGGACAAAAAATAATGATAGAACTTTTGAAGCATGTATACCATGGATAAGGCTTCATGTTTTTTAGTTGAGTAATTTCATTTAGCTAGAGTGAGATTTTTACTAGTAAGGTAGATATGATGATCAAGATTACCCTCACCAAGTTGAGTAAGGATAGTGCCCACTTTCATGCTTGAAGAATCAACATGCATATGAAAGGAATTCATCTAGTCTATAAATTATAGAATAGAGGTAGTGATTACCTTATCCTTAAGTGATATTAATTCCTACCAGTGAGCATCTATCCATAATAATTGGCCATTATGTTTAAGTAGTTCTTCTATTAGTTTTGTGATCTTAAATTATACTTGAATGAACTTTTGATAGTATCATGTGTGTCCTAGGAACATGCGAACCTCATGTTGGGTGGTTAGCATTGAAAGGTGAAGAATGACTGAAATCTTGGCTGTATTCACTAGTAGTCTATCACAATAAATAACATGACCTAGCAAAATTCCAAATGGAGTAGAAAAAACACACTTCTTTATATTCAAATAAATCTAAAGTTTTTGGTAGTGCTAAAGCATAAGGTGAAGATTAGTATGATGATCTCACACCAAACCATAGATGATCTAATAATCTAAGTATACGTGAAGGAATTTATGAATAAAATACTTAAAAGCCTCTACCACAATCTATGAAAACATGGTTGGAGCATTCTTTAACTTGAAGGGCATCATGCTATAAGCAAACAAACCCCATTCAGTTTCATAGGTGGTATTGGGTTTATATTCTTTTATGATTTGGACATGATGATATCTAAAATAAACATTAGTGAAGGTATAAATCTTACACTCAACAAATTATTCTAAAATCTCCTCAGTGAAAGGCATTAGAAAAGGGTTGATTATGCAAACAAAATTGAGTACCTGATAGTCTACACAAACATGAATGAAACCATCCTTATTGATATTAATCACCATGGGGCTCACCCATTCAAAATTATCAATAAGAGTGATAACTACAACACACAACATATTATTAATCTCCTCTTTAACTCGATCATGCATATTAGGATTCATATAATAATTTTTCTTTTTGATTGGTTGAACACCCTCAAATAACTTGATGTGCATCTTATCCAATGAATAATTCCCTCCTATCTTGGTGTAATTTTATGGAAAAATGTCTTGATACTCCCTTAATAGTTTAAATACCTTAGAGATCTCATTATCATACCAATAATTACCCATAATGGCCTTCTTGGGCACCTTCTCTATGCCAATATTACATTGAATCATCTAAAGTGGCTCTAAATATAATTAATGTTCATTATACATGGTATCTTAGACATTTTGTGCTCCATACTTAGTATGCAAATCTAAGTGATCAATGGATAGATCTAGCAGGTCAGAACTAGTACCTTCATCAACTTGGTACACAACCTTCTATTTGCCTTTTTAAATCTATTCCCTTAATGCATGGTCTATTTGAGATTAAATTGGTGAAGAAGATGAAGCTTCCATATTAAATTCTTGGAAAATGGACAAGTTATCCTCATGCATGCCATGTATATGTTTTATGTAGTCTTCAACTGGCATTAGATCTCCTACAATACCTTGATGTATGGATTTCAAGGTCAAATGTAAATCCATCTGATGAGATTAATAAGATAACACCAAAATCATATTACTTAAAATAACACTCCAAAAATATGTATCTAAGCACCATTCTTGATGTATATACCATGTTTTATCCTAGTTATGTCAAGTACCATAGAATGCATGAATCCATAGATACTCAGGCAAAGTTATCTAATCCACATTCCACATGTTTTTTAGGCATTGAGATGAGATTATATATAACTAATTCCAACATAAGTTAAGGTGCCATGAATATGATTATCATGATGAAAATAATAGTACATAGTAGTGCAAACTAAGTCCTAGGTGAGCAAATTATGACAATGAGTTTCCCACCATTAAACAACTATTCTATTAAAAATATGGATAATCGAGTGCATCCATTCATCTTAAAACACATAAATTTCTTCCAATCATTGTACATAATCTCAAAATTCCATATGACCATGAAATATAAGATCTTTAACTAACCACATGGATGGTGTAGATATAATACATCCATGAAGATGACGAACAAACTTATGGCATTTAATTTTCTTGCATGGAACATCTTATCTAGTACTAATGATGCCAAAAAATAATTTAGTAGGATCATACTCTTCATGAGCTCAATATTTTGGTAGTGCCAAAGATAGACTATGAATCTACCCAATGCGATATTCCATATGGACTCAGACCAAGGCATTCAATTCCTTAAAATATGATATTATAGATATGATTAATTTCCTTGTTAATGTTAACTATCTCAACAAAATGTCCTTGATCATGGTCTAAGGGTATTGCAACATGATGATTACAATTTTCAAAATTGATGTAGCACTTTTTGAATCTCAATTCAACATTGTTTAGATAACACCGAGGGTGACCTAAAAGAGATAAAAAATCATTATCTTCAGCCAACTTAACTACTTTAAAGTCAATCTTGAAAGTGACACCTAAAATGTCCATGATGGCATCCTTAAAAACACTTATGGATAGTGCACAAGTCTTATTATCCATGAATAACACATGAGAAGAGGGATACAAAGTAACGCTTACCATCTTTCTCCAATCATACTTAGTGAGTACATTCACCTCCACACCAGTGTCAACTAGGATATCTTGAATGATCCAAAAATCAATATATGTGTTTACCAGTATTGATTTATCACCCTCCATAATAGGTTAGACATGAGCTTCTTGTCATCATGCATGGTTCAATTGACAATCCTCTATAGGCTTTGGTATTTGATGAATTAGCCAATTTTCAAAAATGGGTATGATGCATTCATCAAGAAGTTGTTTGCATAACTAATGGAACTCATCATGTACCGAGTCTTTAAGATATAATTTTTTTTTTCATTTTAGTACATGTAGTAACATCTCTATCCTTAAGGGATTTAATTTTACCTTGTATCTCCAACACCAAAGTCATTGTGTCATGTAACCCTTCCTCATATTGCTAATCATATAGATAATGATTTGCATGAGGTTCCTCTCATTGAACCTTATCAACAAGTGGATTTGAAATGGATTAGGAAGGAGAACCACTTCTTGTAGTAATATTAACCTTGGGACCAGTCAGAGTAGTAGGGCATGGTCTCCACTGAGTAGTTGGAGTCTTTTCAATTCATATCATTCCAGCACCCTTTTCATTTTTTTCCTTGGTAATGGTGGTATACAATTCTAGGCATTCCTCCATATGATGCTCATTCTTAAAAAAAACACACATGGGAAAAAATAAGAAGTCCTTCTATTAATGTTCTAGAGATCCACACTTGTAGTAGGTTCTAGGCAAAAAATGACCACCTCCATGTCCATGACCATGAACTCTATAAGACTAACCTCCACCATTGTCCTCATTGTTGGGAATATAAGTCTGATGAGTACCATGTTTATGCTCCTCATGAATGTCACTAATAACATGTAAATCATTGGTATCATGAGTATATGCATCACATATTTTATAATATGAAGATACCTTTGATTGTGCAACATGATGAAGTAGGGGGAAATCCCTCACATCATGGTCTTCTTGGTAGATCTCATAGGATTGATTTAATACAACATGAATACTCTTTCTAGGATGATTATTCCTATCATGACCTTTAGTTTCATAGTCACCACACCATAAAATGCTATTAGTATCATGAGTACTATTCATAGTGAACTTCTCCAACTGAGATGCCATAGTAGCAATCTAAGTTTCCATAAATAGACTAATACAAATGTTGATACTTCCAATGGATTTAGTGAAAAAGGTAGCTTCTAAGGCCTCCCATGGGTTAGTGAAGGTCTTTTGGACAATGTGTGTGGGAAGGGAAGAAACAAGCTTCCTATAAACTATTAGGCATGTTGAGTTGTATTTATCTCAAATGATAGCTTAGAAAAAAGTGTTTTAAAATGTGCATCATACTCATGCACACTCTCAGTGAGTTATTATTTAATATACTTTAAGGAAATAATTCTCTATTGTTCAAAATCTAGGATATCAAATTTTTGGAGAAAAGTTGATTTCAACTACTCATAGCTCACCACAACTTGTTATGGATCAAAGTTTTGGTACCACTTATGCATGTGGTCTAAAAGAGTAGTAAAAAACTGAGTTGTCTTCCATTTAGTAAAAGTAATGCCACATGATCTCCAGATAATTTCACACTTGTGAACATGTTTTACTACATTTTACACATGAAGCTACTCAAGTAGATGGAATGTCATATCATAATAAATAGTGGGGTACTAGGTATTAGTAATGGAGCTTGTTATGATGTAATTTTAGTCCCTCTTAGACCTTGTTGGGGAGGTCAACCAATGCCTCCTACACCACCTCCATATATTCTAGTCTAACCACCACCAGTACCACCTCTCATGCCTCCTATAACAATAGAATCACCTAATACATTGGGCATAGAAGTAGGTTGATTAATTATGGAAAGGACACTTCTCTATCCACTAACTATGTTTGGTCCACCAGACATTTCAAACTAAGCCATAAGGTTTACTTGTAATGTAAAATAAATTAATAACAAACTACTATCTTGATCTTGTTTTTAAAAATTATCTTCAATAGGTTCTGTCTCTAACTCTACACTATCTATATCCCAATTTTATACAAAAATGTGATCTAAATCAAGGTCATGAGCATGTGTTGTGGGTGGGGAACTGGGCCTTTCTAGATTGGATTTTTTAGTCACCAATGCTTGACTTATTTCTCCCATGCATACCTATGCTTGCATTGGGTGTGTTCCTATGGTTGGGTAATCCTCATTATTCCTTTATACCTGCTTATGGATCCTCATGACACTTCTTGAATCCTCTTGACCCCTCCCTAGATCAATTTTGATCATATCCCTTTACCTAACCTCATCACACTTTCACTTACATAATTACCATTGACTAGCTACCATGCTAAACCAATAATCTTATATAAAAGTGTGCCCATTCATTTCCCCATTGAATGTGTTATTCACATGAGAGTTTATCTATCCATGTGGAAGTTTTTAAGTCTAGAATCAACTATAAGCTTCTTAATTCTGAATGGAAATTACTTAAGATACCTTTTGTGTGGCTCTCAAAGGAAGTAAAATCAAGATTCCTCTAGACAAGAGTATGTTAAGACTGCATATTCAAAAATATAGTTGTTCAGGGTTCTTTAACACCAAACACCCATTACATGCATCCAAGGCATTCCCAATCTTGCCAAAGCTTACTAACGCTCTACTGACCAGGAGATATTCTGTCTATAGTTCCTTAAACAATCTTGCAACTACATAGAAATAAATATAAGCATGTAGGTGATTTACAAAGAAAACTTCATAGAGTGAGTAGTATATGTGATGTTCTATCCATGCACACATAAAAAATCTTAGTTCAAGATACTATAATGCAAAATTATCTTCTATGGTAGTAACCCAACGTTTGAAATTTTAAAGAGATAGTTTTTGGAGCATCTTCCCACCATCATACAAACAAGTGCTAAGATTCTTGGAAATGGAACCAAAATGTTGGGATCTTTTCATTTAGTTTAACATATCTTTTCCCTAGTTGTATGCTTAATAAAATAAGAGTTCCAATGAGCTAGTGTGCTAGCATATCATGCAATAAAATTTTCTCATGTGTTCACTTGAAGAACATAGATTAAGTCTAGTTCTTATTGATTTTTTCATGCGAAGGTGTATTCATTTACTTTCCTAAGCTAGGGCACTCAAGTAAACACTTAATTCTAAACTCATACCTAGTTCTGTGTCTAACTCTTAATTATTCAATTATTACTTAACCAAAGAAAAATAAGATAGGCACAAACTAGTAAAAAAATAATATTAACTCCATTATAATCCAAACTAGATTACACAAGTATTTCATCAACAAAAGCTTCCTTTCATTACATTCCTAAATTATGTCAAGATTACAACAATTCTAGAATTACAATGATAAAAAAATATTAAGTAAAATAAGGGGGTAATTATATATGGTTCACCCTGACCATTCAGTTACAAAAAGTAAAAAAAAAAAAAAAAGAATCACTAATGACCATTAACAAAAATGAGTCATGGCAAGCCATTTACAATAAATTCCTAAGGACCTAGGCCTAACTATCCCCATATTCTCTCTATGCTATATCTTCGTCATCATGTACATAACTTATCATGGACTGGGGATAAATTCATTATTGAATTAATATTATTAAATGTTCATGTGAATAGCTCCCTAACCATCTCTACTTTCCACACCTTTCCCAAGTCTTTCACTAATATCCAACTCCTACGTTCTCCGGTTCTCCATGTATCATGCTTCTTTGTTCCATGTGACTTGCCTCTTCTGCACCATGGTCTTTCGTGCCATGGTATTTTGAACCATGAGCTTATATACTATGTCTCTCCCATGCCACTTGTATTCAAAAAGCACTTAGCCAAAAAAAATTCAAAATTGAGGGCCCAACATGTATGGAATTTTATTCATTTGAAATAGTTTTAAATTCATTTTATAGCATCTTCTTGAATTTGTAAGGCCCATTGGAGATCCATCTACTAATTAATGACATTGAAACGCTTTTGGTACAAATATCTATACTAAATACATTTTACCTCAATTTTGAAATAAAATAGAATAACATTGTATGGTTTTTTTGGTTGATAACAAATTTTCTAATCAAAACAATCACATTTATTACATTTGTACGACCTCAAAAATGGCCTGAAGAAGAATACATAACCAATAAAATCCTATCCATTCTTTTAGATTTTAATTATCATACATTGTACGACATTTTAATCAATTTTGAAATATTATACAAATTTTAGTGACATTTTATTTTGCTATAGATGCATTTGTATGGTTCAGATATGTAGTAATGGTGTCCCATGTATTGAAAATATGGTATGTGTGTATTTTATTTACTAATGGTAATTTTAGATATTATCAAAACCTTTCATAATTAGTCTTGAATGACATTGTACATAATTTGAAGTAGTTTTAAATAGTTATAAACATGGTTGGTGTTTGGACCAGTAGAATGGTATGATGTAGTAACATATGGCGCAAAGCTTTTACCTTACAAAGCTTTGAATATTTATTTCCATTTTATTTTTCTATTAATTTTTACTTGTAGGCCCAACAAAGGAAGAAAGTTATATTTTTTACATGCCAAGTAAAGCTCAGTAAAAATATTTCAAATACATGTATATTTTATTTTTATCTTACAAATCAGAAAAATAAGGGTTAAATATAGTATTTTCCCTTTATTTTTCAAAACTAGTTGATAGAGAGTTAGATAGTGAAGCTTTTGAAGACACAAAAATGGGGAGGTTGAAGGTTTAAAACCCCTCAACTATTTTGGTCAATTTTTTTTTAAATACAACTTATAAGGAATATTTTTAGAATATTCTATTTTGTACTTGAAGATACAAGGTTGTAAATTGTGCAATTTTTGACACTTGAGACACCTTTTGTGAATTTTTGTCTATTAATTATTTTGTGTAAAGGTGGTCATGTGACCAATTGATTTATATGTTTTTAGACATTTTAATCATATCAAAATGGTTAATTTTATGTTTTGAAGCTTTATTTTTGAGGGTTTCAACAAATGTACTAAAAAATGAAATATAAAGGTGCATTTTCAATAGAAACTAACACTTTGACAATGTAAATTTTCATAATGCCACTTCTTGTTTGTGTTATCAGTAAACACATAATCCTTTATAGGTCCATTAGGATCCTTGTGATTGACAAAGTGTAAGTGTCACACTGGAGGCTGGAGGACTATTCCCTCTCTATTTAGCTATTCACTTAGAGTATGGGTCAAATGTTTGAGTAGTATTTATATTTCAGTTCTAATTTTGGATTTCTATCTTGATATTCATGACATGGAGTAGACATGATTGGTTGAATTTATTTATCTCATTTCACACCATTTCATCTCTCACCTAATAGGGGGAGAAAATATAGCATTGATAGGTCTTCGATTAGTTATCAATGATAGTATGAGTTGACAGGAGTTGCTAGCACTAATAATGTTGAGCAAAGGTTGTTAGTGTCTGTTGGACATTAGAGAGATGTGCCATACATAGTATAGGTTTGTCACTTTGATATGATTTTGGGTAGAGCCTTATGTGTATTAATGTGGTTGGACATGCCTTGATCATGTTCTACTATATTATGATATGATGATCATAGGGGATGAGTAGGCCTTGATCATGTTCATCAGCCTTTTTTACCGCAACTCATAGGGCAAGATTAGTTATGGATAGACATCAATTTCGATCAATACCAGGAGGTGAAATACACTAGTTGCAATTGCTTTAGAGTTTCTTTGATGAATTAAAAGTCATTACTCTAGTTCTTTCATATTTTATATTCCTTTTGGATCAAGGGGGAGTTTGTTGGGTCATATGATCTAAAATATATTTATTTATTTACTTTGTTATGTTAGTAGATTAATAATAAATTTGTTAGTAAAAAATTTAGTTAGTTTTCTTAAGGGGTAAACCAATAAGTTAGTTGGTCTAGTTATAACTTCATGTGAAAGCTTTATAAGATTTCACATGTGTTATAAATGATTAAATCAAAATAATACATTATCACTTTTTTTTCTAATTATTTATTCCCAATGTAATTTCTCAATTATTCCTCCTTTGCTTTTGGAGCCAACAAGTGATATTATAGAAGATGATTCAAGTTTGCATAGACTATTCATACAAGCCTATATCAATAAAAAAACCATACATAGTGTCATAATTGATAATGGGGAAAGTGAGTATGTTTTCATGATGAATATTATTCACTCCATTAGATACACATGACAAATAAGAGTTAATAAAATTATATGGATAGACCTTGGGACACACAGTTCAACCTCTTCAAATAGGCTTCAACATACTAGCCACACATACACTTTAACAAGGTAATCTCAATTACATATTTATGATATGAGTACCCTCTATAACTAGTGGTATCTATTCCTCCACCCCCACCACCATGTTAATTCATTGATACACCTATACATGATCAATACATAAACCTAATGGTTACATGTTGAGTTATGGAGCTAAAAGCTTCATTATTGAGCTCTTGTGGAGGTTGCTAGACTTAACCAGTAACTGGCATCGATAGTGTCACCAACATCAGTCAAGCGTGGACCAAAAGCTACCGACATCGGTCAGGGATCGGCCAACATCAGTCATATGTAGATCGATAGAAATCGACGTCGGTCACCTGTGTGTGTGCATGCGTTTCTAGAATTAGACTTGTCTAATTTAAGGAGGTCTGAGTGTTTGCATGTGAAGACTAATTTAAGTCTTAGGTCTGTGTTTCTAATTATTGTATGCCTTGGATCCTATTTAAGATACCCATGGGACATGTATTGTAATAAGGTTGTAAGTAAGATCGATTAGATCTACAAGGTGCAAGATCGAGAAGATCTGCTGAAGTAATTGGTTATGAGAGAGAACTCTTGAGAGAGAAATAATGTACACCCAAGAGGTGTGGGAAGAGTGTGATTTATTCATTGTATTCTTGAAGAATTTAATACAAGATTGGTTGTTTTTTATATCTCCTATTACTTGATATTTCGTATTTCTAGTTACTTATTGCTTCTGGTTCAATTCTGTGTTTAGTTACTTATACAAAAGTAATAAATTGTACTCGATAGTTCCTAACAAGTGGTATCAAAGCCAGGTTCACTAACACCTTGGTTTTAGAGTGTGTTAAGTGTTTATTGATTACAAGTCACTCACAGGGGTTTATGTTTGAGTGGGAGCAAAACAATGGCAAAAGAAAGTAAACTAAGAATAGAGAAATTTAATGGCAAGAATTATCAATTATGAAGGATGTAGATAGAAGATTATCTGTATCAAAAAGATCTATTTTTACCGTTGGGTGGGGTTGCAAGCAAGCCCATAGATATGCAAGATGAAGAATGGAATGTTCTTGATAGAAAGGCTCTTAGATCTATAAGGTTAAGCCTGGCATCTTCTGTGATTTCTAATTTATCACAGGCAAAGACAACAGTAGAGTTAATGGATACTCTGGCAAACTTATATGAAAAACCCTCAGCTTTGAATAAGGTATATCTTATGAAGCAATTATTTATTTTGCAAATGCAGGAAGGTGGATCTGTATATAGTCATCTTAATGAATCTCCATGAAATTTTAAATCAATTAAATTCAGTCAAAATAGTTTTTGATGATGAAGTTAAGGCTCTCTTGATCTTATGTTCTTTACCTAAAAGCTGGCACAGCTTGGTAATGGTGGTAATTAATACTGCATCTACTTCAAATATCTTGAAAGTTGATGATGTTGTTAGTGTAATTTTGAATGAAGAAATTCATAGGAAAAGTATAGGTGAAACATCAGGTAATGCTTTAAGTATTGAAAGCAGGGGAAGGCAAAGAGAGAAGGGTAAGCAAAGGAAATCAAGGTCAAAGATGGGAAGGAGATCCAAATCCAGAAATGGAGGTATAACCTGCTGGAATTATGGAAAGAAAGGGCATGCAAAGAAAGATTGTTGGTTGAAGGATAACAAAGAAAATCAACATGAAGGTAATAAAGAAGTAAATGTTGCAGGTATTGTTGCACATGATGCTCTTATATTTTCTTTGGATAGTCAAGTAGAATCATGGGTTTTAGATTCTGGTGCTTCTTTCTATGCAACCCCAAATAAAGAATTTTTCAATGATTATGTCCATGGAGATTTTGGAAAAGTTTATTTAGGGGATGGTGAGCCTTGTCAAATTGTTGGCAAAGGAAAAGCGCAGCTGAAATTGCAGAATGGCAACACATGGGTGCTGAAGGATGTCATGCATGTACCCATACTGAAGAGGAATCTAATTTCTGTAGGAAAGTTGGGTGATGAGGGTTGCACAGTAACTCTCACAGCTGAATCTTGGAAAGTTTTCAAGGGTGCACTTGTATTAACAAGAGGTAAGAGAGTAGGTACACTTTATCTATCTAATTGTATTACTGATTATTCTCCTTCTGTTTTATCTACTTTAGATGTAGATGTAAAGATGTGGCACTATAGGCTTGGTCATATGAGTGAGAAGGGAATGAATGTTCTTAAGTCAAAAGGTAATCTTTCAGATTTGAAAAGCATAGATCTAGATTTTTGTGAGCATTGTATTTTTGGGAAATAGAAGAAAGTGAGGTTTCTCAAGACTGGGTCAACAAAGAAGGAGCACAAGTTGGAGCTTGTTCACACAGACAGGTGGGGACCAACTCAAGTAGCTTCTATTGGAGGATCATAGTATTATGTTTCTTTCATTGATGATGATACAAGAAAGGTATGGGTTTATTGCATAAAGAGGAAATTTAATTTTTTTGACATATTTAAGAAATGAAAAGCTTTGGTTGAGAATGAAACAGGTTTGAGATTGAAGTGCCTTAGATCTGATAATGGTGGTGAGTACTGTAGTAATAAATTCAATACTTATTATTCTATGAGTGGAATACACAGGGAAATGATGGTTCCAAGGACACCTCAGCAAAATGGAGTTGCTAAAAGGATGAATAGAATAATAATGGAGTGTGCACAGAGTATGAGTTTGCATGCTGGTTTGCCCTTAAAGTTTTGGGTAGAAGCTGTGGATACTACAGTGTACCTGATTAACAGAGGACCTTCTACTACTCTAGATGGTGGAATATCAAAAGATGCTTGAACAGGTAAAAAGGTATATCTTTCAATTCTCAGAGTTTTTGGTTTTGAAGCTTTTGTGCACATTGATAAAGAAAATAGAAACAAGCTGGATGCTAAATCCATGCTGTGCACTTTCATTGGTTATGGCTTTGGAGATTTCAGATCCCGGTTGTGCAATTAAGAAACTAACAAAATTATTAGAAGCTGTGATGTATTTTTCAATGAGAAGGTGATGTACAGTGATCAGCGTAAGAGGCTGAATAATTCTAAGCAGGGAAATCTTGATTTAGATGAGGTTATGATCCAAAATGAGCTCGTGGGTAAAAACCATCACTCACAGGAAAACACAAAGATTGATGTCAGTTAGGAAACTGATGTTGATGGTCAAGCAAGAATTGACATCAGTCAGACAGTAACTGACATCGATCAGGTCAGTCAGGTGGAATCGACGTCAGTCATATATAAATCGAGATTTGACCGGGATTGGTCACTGACAAAGAATTTGGGTGGACAGCAAGCTGTCAATGAGTCTCAAATGCCCATAAGGAGGACTGTAAGGATAAGTAAACCTCCAATTCATTATTTCCCTTCTTTATACTATGTGTTGCTCACTGATGGTGGAGAACCAAAAAGTTTTGATGAGGCAATACAGGTAGAATCTAGGAAACAGTGGGAACATGGCATGAATGAGGAAATTGATTCCTTGGAAGAGAACCAAATGTGGGATTTGGTTGAGTTGCCAGCTGGAAAGAAAGCACTGAAAAACAAATGAGTTTATAGGTTAAAAGAAGGAGAGAATGGAAAAATGAGACATAAGGCCAGGTTGCTAGTAAAGGGATTTACACAGTAACTAGGTATTGATTTTGGTGAAATTTTTTCTCTTGTAGTAAAGATGACTTCTATTGGGACTGTATTGTCTTTAGTTGCTACTAAGGATTTGCATCTTGAGTAGCTTGATGTTAAGACAATGTTTCTTCATGGAGATTTGGATGAAGAGATATATATGGATCAGCCGAAAGGTTTTGAGGTCAAAGGTAAGGAGAAACTTGTGTGCAGGTTGAAGAAAAGTTTATATGGTCTTAAGCAAGCTCCAAGATAATGGTATTTGAGGTTTGACAGGTTTATGACAGAGCATGGCTTTAGTAAATGTCAATCTGACCATTATGTTTATTGTACTAGATTGGATAATGGTCATTATATTATCCTATTGTTGTATGTGGATGATATGTTTGTTGCAGGTTCACACATGCAGGAAATTACTGAGCTAAAGGTAAAACTAGCTCACACATTTGCCATGAAGGATTTAGGAGCAGCAAATAAAATCCTTGGCATGAGTATTAAGAGAGACAGGAAAAATCACAAGTTGATTTTGTCTCAAGAGGATTATGTGAATAAGGTGTTGGAGAGGTTCTATATGTAGGATGCAAAACTAGTAAGCACACCTATGGCTAGACAGTTCAAGTTGAGCAAAGAATAGTGTCCTAAATCACATGATGAGGTTGAGTACATGAGCAAAGTTCCATATACTTCAGTAGTTGGGAGCTTAATGTATGCAATGGTATGTACTAGACCTAATATTGCCCAAGTAGTGGGATTTGTCAGCAAGTTTATGGCCAATCTAGGAAAGGAGCACTGGAAAGTAGTTTAGTGGATTCTTAGATATTTGAGAGGGATCAGCAGCAGGTATTTATGCTATGGAGGGTCAAACACTTCTCTACATGGTATGTAGATTCAGATATGGCAGGTAACTTAGATGGTAGGAGAAACACCATAGGATATGTGTTCACTGTTGGTGGAACAGTAGTTAGCTAGATTTCAAAGTTGCAGAAGGTTGTTGCCTTGTCTACTACAGAGGCAGAATACATTGCAGTCACAGAGGCCAGTAAGGAAATGATTTGGATGACTTGGTTCATGGAAGAGTTGGAAAAGGAGCAAGAGAGTTGTAGATTGTACAGTGATAGTCAAAGTGTAATTCATTTGGAAAAGAATTCAGCCTTTCATTCAAGAACCAAACATATACAGCTTAGGTACCACTTCATTTGATAGGTATTGGAGGATGGACAGTTGAAGCTGGAAAAGATCCATATGGATAAGAACCCTACAGATATGTTAACAAAGCCAGTAATAAAGGAGAAGTTGAATCTTCAATAAACTTTTGTTGGTCTTCAATATTGAACTTGAAGATGGAGAAACAATCTAGAGAAATAAGACAGAGGATGTTGCTGTATAGGTACAAGTGCAGTTTTTTATCTCCAAGTGGGAGATTGTTGAGTTATGGAGATAAAAGCTTCACTGTTGAGCTCTTGTGGAGGTTGTTGGACTTAACCAGTAACTGACATCGACAGTGTCACCGACATTGGTCAAGCATGGATGAGAAGCTACCGACATCGGTTAGGGATCAGCCGACGTCGGTCATATGCAGACCGATAGAAACTGACATCGATCACCTGTGTGTGTGCATGCATTTGCATGTATTTCCAAAATTAGACTTGTCTAATTTAAGGAGGCCCGAGTGTTTGCATGTGAAGACTAATTTAAGTCTTAGGTCTATGTTTCTAATTATTGTATGTCTTGGATCCTATTTAAGAGACCCATGGGGCATGTATTGTAATAAGGTTGTAAGTAAGATCAATTAGATCTGCAAGGTGCAAGATCAAGAAGATCTGTTGAAGTAATTGGTTGTGAGAGAGAACTCTTGAGAGAGAAATACTGTACACCCAAGAGGTGTGGGAAGAGTCTGATTTCTTCATTGTATTCTTGAAGAGTTTAATGCAAGATTGGTTGTTTCTTGTATCTCCTATTACTTTCTATTTCGTATTTCTAGTTACTTATTGCTTTTGGTTCAATTCCATGTTTAGTTGCTTATACAAAAGTAATCAATTGTACTCGGTAATTCCTAACATTACACATATATAAGATATTTAATTAAAACAATTTAGAGGAGAGTAGTTGAGTCTACTATAAAATTAAATATTAAATGCCCATCATATTATATATTTATTCAAGGCTCATAGAGGCCATCATCTCCTACAACTCATAATTTATTAATACCACAAATAGTTCAACATATTCCACAATGAACATAAGTAGTGAGACACTCTCCGACTATATATTAGATCCTATAGAGTCCTATTCCATATATAATAACCCATCATACATGGATTCTATGAAAACTGATCATGAAATATTCTATACAACATAATTTATTATCAGATTCCGATATACCTATATCTAGGCTTTCGATCATGATAGGTGACCCTTACACTATGAGATACAAGCACTTGAAATGGTCTTCCTATTGATGGGATCATTGATCAACACTTTTTAAATTAAAAATAAAAATAAAAATAAAATAAAAAATAATTCAAAAATTAAAAAACTTTCATAATATTCCAAAAATCAAAATCAGGACCTAAACATGGCATGATTACTATACTACACTATTTACCTATGTTATTTATAACATGTTTGATAGATGACATTATTTCCATATACACAAATTTTATAGTATATGAGTGTGATGCATGACATAAAAATTACACATGGACATATAGATGTTGGAATTTCCTATATCCAGTGGCCATGCCAATACTAGGGGCATCTTATTCCACAGGTTTCTCTATTACAATTTATATATTTATATAACCTCTCTACCATGTTTAAATATCTATATTTTTTACATGTCTTTCTAGATACTCATATATTATATAGTGATACATGTATATGATATTTTATTATGATGTGACATTGATACATATGGATGGTATAGACTAGTCCTTATTTTATGATTCATTGATGTTGTTACTCTTTGCATGATAAGCTAGTTTGAGCTGGTATATTGTGTGTGGTTCCTTGGCCTTATTTATGACATCTTTATGTACCTTGAATGTGGCCCTTGGCCTTGTTTGATGTGACATATTTATGTCCCTTGTATATGGCCTTTGGCCTTATTTTTTTCTACATTTGCATGTCCCTTATATGTATCCCTTGGTCTTATGTGTGACACTAACTCTTGAGCTTGTCGAGCTTATTATGCTTGTCTAGCTTGCTGAAATTGAGTGGATCCATGATCTATATCATACATTTTTATTACATAGTGTTATTTAGTTATCTTTTAGTGAAATTTAGTATTGCATGCTTCACTGATACATGTATCTATACATGACACTTATATTCCCTGCATTACATATGTTACATACATGCCTTGATTGGCATAGACAATAATATGATGACATACTCTCCTCATGTTCACATGATTATATATGATGCTATATTTATACATTAAATGGTACAATCAACTCTTATTACAAGATGATTTATTTATAAGAGACATCCCTCATCTCAAAAAATTGCATTACAGTGGGATTGTCATAGAAACATAAACCTCCATTAATAAAAAAAATAAGACTAGAGTAAATTTTTTAGATATTTAAAAAGGTTTAGATATCAGATGGTTCAATTAATGATATATTTTGACACATAAATATAGATTATGGGGGCATATTCCATGCATAAACACTCATTTTACAAAAAAAGAGCATAGATTCATACACACTTGCGTCATATTCATGGGCATATGTACATAGTTTATAGAAACATGAAATAAAATTTTCACATATACCTGCATTTGAGATATAGATTCTTATATTTACATATAGATGAATAACATTCTATATCAGTCAATATTTATTGAGGAGGCATGATACTGGTTCATGTATATATACATACTTTTAGATTCATAAGGCACACCAATAAATTTTAAAAGTTGTATGACAAATGGTTCTTATTCCACTTCACGCTTGTTGACATTGATGTCATGATGGTGTAATGAAAATTGTTCATTCTCTTTCAATCATGCATTTATTCTACATTGAGCCAACTTAAGAAAATTAAATTTGAGATCATGATGGGGGCATGAACACCGTTTATTCTCCTTTGATCATGAATTTTTTATATGGAGTGAACTTAAGAGAAAATATATAATTGAATCTATAATACATATGAATTGATTGATTCAGTTTTAATTCTAGAGAAACCAACATGTTGTTCCTCTTTTTTCCTAAGTAGTTATTTGGGTTAGTACATCACACACTTATCCTCACATTTATGACGGTTAGGGAATGTTTTCTTCCCAACCCAAGGGCTTGCATTAATACACAAATTTGGGGCATGGTCATCCCAACTCTACATGTGCTTTAGTAAAGAAGCATAAGTTCTCCAATGTTTCAACAATAAAACATCTTCTCCAACAAGTTATAAGGAAAACATGGCTTTCACCAATGCTCAAGTGTACTCCTCCAATTTCAATATATGGAGATTGACTACTACCTTTTTTTTTCATTACTAAAATAAAATAGGGGAATTTTTACATACTAAAACCTAGTATTAATTACTTGACAATGACAAGCTTACCATATATTTACCATGCATAACTTGTGTGAAAAAATATGGTCTAACTTGCCATTATCTCACACCCACATTCTACCTTATGATTTTAACCCTTTAATTTTACTTTAAATCACCTATAGGATCCTAAATTTATATTTTAAACCTACATATTATCCTACATAAACATATTATCCTCTTGTACACTAGTTATAAATGTTAGGTTTGGTCAATATCGCCAGTTGATATTGGCTTGTGCCTCACATGCCAACCCTCTCCCAGCAATGGCTACTTTTTAAAATCAAATATTACCTTAGTTTTAGCTTATATATCTAATGTGTCAGTGGTGTGATAATTTAACCAATTGGAAAAATATATACAAATCAAGGACTCACTTGATAGGGGCTTGAAACTTATTAAGTACACATATATACACTATTACACATTGATAAAATCTAACCTATTTTCCAAAATTAAAAATTAGTCACTAGGAATAGTCACAAGCCAATTCTAAAGCATACCAAAGCCAAGTCAAATAAAAAATTGTAAGTATCAAATCCAAATCATTATCTGCATTCATATATCAGAGAATCACAATTGAAAAATCAATCTAGGTGTGATAACTATGGGTGGCTTGATTTCCATCTTGAAATGTTTAGGTAATGGTCAATCATCAATGAGGGTGATTGGGGTAAATTAATCCCATTGAAATTTATTAGTTTTTATATGTTTAAAACCCTCAAAAATGCACCTAAGGTTTTCAAGGTGAAGGAGGTTGATTTCTAGAGTTATGTGCATCATCAGGGTTTGACATCATACATAAAGAGCTTTTAGAGACATGGAAATGTGAATGTATAGTCACATATGTATATTTCATCATTGACCACTATAGGTTAATATTGACTATTGATACTAACTGATATCCTATAAAATTGACCTTGCACTAATAGAAGTGTAGTATATTTCATGAAATAGATAAATCATAGGTTTGCTTCAATCTATTTTTCATTGTCAAAATAGGGACATGATCAGAAAACCAATCAGAAAAGTTCAATACTCATAATTTTTTTTTACTTTTATATATAGGCTAGGATGACCTATAACTATCCTCTTTATCTTAATAGACTAGGACTAGAATAATTTCAACCAAATAGAGTCTGTGTATACTTTGATGATCACCTAAGGATATATATATATATATATATATATATATATATATATATATATATATATATATATATATATATATATATATTTACCTAGTAGATGGTAATCTACACTCAAATGTCAAGAGTAAAGGGTTCCCAAGCATATGACATGGGGTATAGATCTCAGTAAAACTTAATGTAGACAAGTGATTATAAAGGATGCAAGTAAATTAAGTGATTGTAAAGGTACAAGTAGAGTAAATGATGGATGGGTGACTTTAAAATATGTAAATCACAATGGTTAGGGTCTATGAAACTTAAAGAGATAAATTGAAATCCTAAATAACCCTATATCTATTCTAGATCATTTAGTATAAGGGAGAGCATTTAATTAAGTATAAACACATACATCCACAAAGCAAAAAAACCAAGCAATGTCTAATTTACTAAGTAAATAGATGGAATAATATAGGGATATAAATACTTACCTCTGGGTGGACCCATCGACGTTTCAATCTTCCCATTTGGATCAAGTGGGTATTTTCAAGGGATATTATATTTTGAAAATCTCAAATGGTAAGATGAAGACATATATATTCCTATTTTGGAACTCCAAAATATCTCTCCTATTGAGCTTCAATGACATCATAGGACAAGACCTCCAAGATAAGGTTATCAAACCCTTTAACTCTCCCAAATAATACTTCGGGGAAGAAATGCAAGCATAATCAAAATGTATGAATGTGATATTTCTTTTAGGAATGAAATAGGATCTTTATATATATGACTCTAATACTAAAAACTATCCTTGGACTTTAAAACCATGGTATCAGCTTAGCTGATACACTTGGAAGATGTTAGCTAACATAGTATGATATCACCCATGTTGATACACTACAAATGACATAAGACATGTTCAAATTTATATCAACTTGGCTAATATAGTACATTAAAGATGAAGTAGAGAAAATATATATTTTTTAGGTTGATACATTAGGATATAGGGAAGCTATAAAATCTAGACATAAAGTAGATAAAGAGGTAAGATGGAAAGTGTAGACACCTAAAAGTGGCCACCAATGACCTTCAACCAGGATTTTGACCAATTTCTAGCAAAATGCACAATTTGGCCTAAAAACACTAAAACACGTTAAAAATTTTGAACCTATCACATAAAAGTGCCAATTTTAGCCAATGTATCCATAAATAGGGTAATACATTTTATGATACAAGTAACTTTGATCAGATCATTTTGAGTCAAAATGATATTTTTACACCTGGGTGCCCTAGATTGCTCTTTTCTACTAAATTTATTGCATGAGACACGTGCCTTTGTTATTTTATGTTGAAAACATCCTAAATGGGATAACAGTTCCAATTCATCTAACATTAAATTCCAATTCCAATCCAATCAAATTTTGAGCTAATAATATGACATTTTGACTAATTTGATTAATTTGTGCACCAATTTCCAAGATTTGCACCAAAATTGATAAATCATGTTTAAGGATAATTAATTTGAATCATGATCCTAATTAATCATTACATGAATTATGATGAAAGAAACATCCCCCCAAAGGTTTACAATGTCATCCACACTAAAGGTATTATTGTAGCTTAATATAATCATCCCCTCACACGTGTATCACTTCATCTTGATGAGGCAAATCCTGATTTAGTAGATCTACATTCATTTCAAAGAGAGGGATTAATTATTTTTATGTGATCTTGGTGGGCATTCCCCTCATTTGAGCCCTAATTATTTTCCCTACATCTAGAACTTTCCACTCTTCCACTTCATCTCTACACTTCCAGCAACTATGGGAGGTGACAGAGACTGCTTAGAACCCACTTCATGTAAAGAGGTCTAAGAGAAAAATAAGGTCTATAATAAACTCAAGAAGGGAGGCATTACAGAGTTTATAGAACATATTATTGAACACAATACCATAGTTTCCTGAGACTTCATTATGGCATAGACTAAATAGAAGGTCACCATGCAAGGCATCACCATAAACATCTTAGAGGAATTCATAGGTGATGCCATGGGCATGTCCTATGAAATTGTAAAGGAATTTAAAGTCCAATCTAAGAATAAATAATCCCAATAGTGATTATTTATAATGAATGAATGCATTCAAATAAACAACAAAGGGTTCCCTCGAGCTGACCTTCTAAGATACTGGCTAGATATATACCTTTAGATCATGAGGTACATGACTCTAGAAGGTAAGTACACTTTAATTTTTCACACCATTTCCTACTCCTAAATCAATTCATCAGGTTTAAAATTAGTCTTCTATATTTCCTTCTCAAGTCCCAAAAAATTACTATTTTACTCCACTAAGTTAACGATACAAACTCCATCCTCCATCAAGGTTTAATCCTCTTACTTGTTAAACACGATCAAACCTTCTTAGGTTAGAAGGTACCCCAGGAGATCCTCTTCTGAAGAGGACTCCCCAATAGAGGATCCTACCAAGGGATTCCACCTACCCCTTGAATGCTCCCCCCAAAATAGTTTATCCTAGTCCCACCCTGATGACCTACCTGTCAAACTATTATTTATCCCTAAGCCTAAACCCATTCAAATTAAGACTCTTATGACCTCAACTTAGAAAGGTCAGGCCATAGTGATGGAAGAATTAGAAAAGAATAAATATTTTCTATAAAATTTCAATTCGAGGGTTCAATAGGTAGGGTTTGGCCTTGCAAAGTTAATCTAAGACTGGAATGAACTTCATCAAGTGGCTGAGGCTACTATCCAGACCTTTGTCAACTCTACCCATCCCCCCTAATCCTCAATTATGAAATCTCCCAAGTCCTTAAATCCCCCTTGGGATCCCCCATGGTGCCCCCCTAAACAAACTCATTTGTAAGTTAAAATTAGGAATTGGCTTAGGATGATCTTCCCTGAGGAGGTAACCTAAGGCCCTAAGAACCATACTTGTGTTAAGGTTTCAAAAGATAAACCATTCATCCTGGTGAAGGACAACATTAATTCTAAAGACACTCAAGAGTGACCCTCCTATTAGATCATTTTTAGTTTTTTGTTTCCTATTTTTTCTAGGTAGTGGTTTTTTTGTTTTATCCTCTTGGCCCTGGATGGCTTGTCAAAACTTTTGTAATTGACTCTCATGGTTCTAGGTCCCGATAAAACCTAGTTTTACCTTATCAAATAAAAAATAATTCCCTATAACATGTTTAATATTTATTTTTGTAAATTTATTGAGTTTCTACATCATCAAGTGACATCATTTTTGGGAAGGCATCCTTAGGACATAAATGCAAAAAATATCTAGTTAAGCTCCCCCATGCCTCTTTAATGCCTCTCTATTCCAAATATATATGAGGGCATTTATTGAATATAGTCTCCAAAATTGAATGAATTCTTAGCCACACATATTCAAATTTAGATAGGTGATTCAAGTTCATTCTGATCATTTGCAAAAATCTATAAATAGGAGGCCTCACACTCATAATTTTAATCTCTGATAAGCCAAAGTTATCATGACCAAATGAATTCAAAAGATCTTTTGGTGTAAATTTATAATACTAAAAATATATCTCAAGTCATTGATGTCGTGTTATCATGCCAAATTGTTGAGCCAAGCCAAATCCATCATAAAGCCATTGGTGCCAAGGAGAAGAGGAGATAGCCAAGCCTCCTTTGATGAAGACTCATTGAGCATAAGCTGAGTAAGCCACTTCAAAAAACCATTTGGAGCATCCAAGGAAGGTGAAAGATCATTTTTGTTTTGTATTCTAGTTGTGTTTTTCATATAGTTTTATTATTGATGCTCCCCCCTTGAGATAGGCTTAATGTGTTATCTATTAGTGCGTTATTTTGGATTTTAATTTCATACACTAACATTATAATAATCTCCCCTTATTATAATCCTATTTTCACAAATATCATGCTTGGTGGGACCACACCCCATGAATTTGATCGAATAGCTCCTAAAATCAACCTACTAACCATTTTCATCTAGAATCTTGGAGTGTGGGAGAAAAAATAAAATTTTGAGCAAAAACTTGTTTTCTTGAAAGTCAGTTTTGTCTCTATGGACTTACAATTTTGTCCTCTGGACCACAAACCCACAATTGACATAGTCACGATTTTGTCTTTCAATTATGATATTGCATTTTAATTGTGTTTTTGAACTGACATTTTTTCTATTTGTAGGTCAAGTTTAATTATTTCAATACCGTGACTCAAAAATCATGATATTATAATACCATAATTTTACAAGTTGTGATATTTTGGGTTATAGTCATGATATTACAATCTCATGAATCTACAATAATTATATTTTAATTCCATGACTCTATAGTCATGATATTGCAATCCCTCAATTGACATAGTCATGATATTGCAATCCCATGACTCTGTAGTCATGATATTGCAATCCCATGACTTTGCGGTCATGATATTCTGATCCCACAACTAACATAGTCATGATATTACAATCTTGTGACTTTGAAATCATGATATTATAATCTTGCAACTGACTCAATCATGTTTTTGCATTGTGAGTCATGTTTTTTCATTATGAAATCATGATATTGAAGTGTGTAAAATTGAGAGCTAATAAGCCATCTTTTGGAGCTTCATTTGAGGTCATCCAAACTCTATTTTTTATGATTTTTTTTAAAACCATGTGTTTTTTTCTAAATTTTTAGAATATGCAATCAATTTACATTCAATTTGCATAAATATTCCAAATATCAAAAATAATCTAACACTTATAGAACGTGCATGGAAAATTGATCAATTTGTACATGGATTAAGTTTCTAACATTCCATTTGATGCTTAAAGAAAAACTTAGGGTGTTTAATTGAATTTTTTTATTGTTATTATTTCAAATTTTTTCAACTTAAGGCCAAGGGGCCAAAAAACACCACCAAACCTTTCATTTAGTGTTTTAAAATTGAACTCAATTCTAAGTTTTTGCAAGTTGTTTATCATTATTTACTTAGTTAGTTTTGATTGTGAAAAAATGAAGATTGTGCGTGTATGCTCTCCCCCCATCCCCTATAGGGAACTTATAGGATCAAAAGTGCCATCTTCATTACAAAGTGCCTTAGTCTAAAGGTGTAAAAGAGATGTTGTGAATGTTGTCCCCAAGACTCACATGGCTTGGGTAATCTAGTAACAACCTTAAAGATATTTTACTTAGTATTTTTTTATGCAGTTTAACTTGTGAGGGGGATTTCATCACCTCTCATAAGTTCTATAGGGAATCCTTGACCTGATAATTCACCTCTTGACATTTTTTTCAACCCCTCTCCATGAGGGGGGGAGTTTATAAATTAGGATCACCCCACTGGGATGGTGGTTTGAGTAGTTAAACCATCTCCTATCATTGGGGCTAAGCCTATAATGTTTGAGCACATTGGACATCATAATACACTAAGCAAGTGATGGATGTAGTGGTTATAAAAAAGGCAAGACCTTTTTACAACAAGCCAAGTGTTGCAGACTGAAATGACATGACATTATTTTGTATCATTGATGTAAAAGTATTGTACATGATATCCATATATAATGATAAAAAACCAATTATTTTTAGTCAACCCCACTTTGCCACACCCTTGATATAAATTTGGGTGATTTACTTGTATTTTGTCATTTTCTTGCTTGGTGTTTTGAGACTAAAACTAATGTGTTTGTTTATAAACCATGTCAAAACCAATTTGTTTATATACCACTCTTTTGTCTAAAGAGATTTTATGCTAGCCATTTTACACCATACTTGTGCCATGCAATTATTTCTAAACTTGTTAGTGTGTGTGTTATTTCACTGCTAAGGATACCGCTATGCTGCCCAAATAAAAGATTGAGTCTATGCTTTTAAGGTTTTAAAAAACAAAATTGATTACATCATTATAGCACACTAATGCCATTGTACTACTCAATTTTTCTCAAAACCCATTTGACTTGTACCAAAACCATTATTTAAAACCATGCCACATATGTCATTTGGAGCTTGTTTATGCACCGTCATGCTATCTAATCTTGTATAACATGGTTTATCAAATCCTAGTATTCAATGTTGAGTTTATAATTAATCTTATCAATTTTGGATTCATAAATTTATTGATTTCTATTTAGGCCTCAGTTTGTGGGGATGATACACATATCTTTCACTTTTAGATTGCATAACTTTAGTTAATTGATTATCCAAACTTGATGATTATTTATTGTTTATTTGTTTAATGCCTATCCTCATCATTATTTGTGCCTTTGTTTGGGAGAACATATCCTTTCTCCAAGATCCTTTTGCATTATGGATTATGCTAATTGATCATGTTTATGTTTGATTCCTTGTGCTGGGTCTTTATCAAAGTTGTTTCCAAACTTCTTAGATTAAATCAAATTCACATCAATATTTTGTTTCAAGCCAAGATTTTGATGTCCTTTAGATAAAAATCCTAACATAACTTGTTTTAACCTAGCTTTTGACTCCATGTTTGGACAAAAAACCTAGCAACTCTTTTCCCTTTCCTAGTTTAAACCTTGTTTGGAATACTTTGGCCTAGACCTTTGACATGTTGGTTTTTATTTAGATGCTTGACATTTTGTGTGTATGATATTTGACATTAGACATTTAATGTTAGGTTATTTTATACTAAGTTCTAGCATAAACCATTTTGGAGATACAACTCCACCATTTTTACCAAATTAGACCAAGTTTGAAATATTTATAGTTTTGACATAGTTTTTTAGAGTTTGTAAAACTCTAAGCCTTTTATTATAGATATTTCATCATTTATGTGGATATGTATAGATACACTTATGGTGGAGTCATATACAATCTGAGTTATGATATAATGGCCTCATAAAATTTGACTAGAAACCCCTATAGAGATAGATTTTCTAAGGAGTTTTATTATTCTCCCTACAATATTCCATATGGGAAACAAAGTCAAGAACCCTCTTAAAAAACAACTCAAAACCCTGACTGGGATGATGTGGTTTATGAGGAAGACTTAGAAGCTTTGGCTTATGTGAGAAATTAGGATCCACCATGTTGTACCATTTTTATTTCAGGACCACGTCTAAGGAATACCATTTCCATATCAAGACCTCATCTTTTGGCTTGTGAAATCAATCAAGATCTACAACACCTTAGCCTTATCCTTCAAAGACATCATCCTTTGGATTATGTGAGAAACTAAGTTCCACAATGCCCCTTTCTCATTCTAATACCTAGTCCTTTGGATTTTATGAGCAATCAATCTCCACACTGCTTTATTGTTACCATTTTAGGACTTCATCCTTTGGCTCATGTGAGTAATCAGGTTCCCTAACACCATACCATTGTCCAACTATAGACCATTATTCATATAGTACCAATACCATTAAAACCTCAACCAATCTAATCATTCACAGACTGAGCTGTGTTCAAACTTGGTATTTTCTAACTCATTAGAAACCAAGGCCAAGAGAACCAACCAATCCAAGATGATTTTATTGAAACAACCATATGTGATAAGTAAACCTATGATGAATCACCTTTTAATCCTATTCTTGTTGATGAGGAGTCTCATGATGACAAGTCAGTCTTTATTGAGTCACTTATTAATGACTATAACTACCTTTGGGAAAATCATTACCTTGACCATATGCCTATTTTTTAAGAGCCTCCCCTTGACAAGCCAATTTATAAAGAGTTATCTCTTGACCTTTTTCCTACCATTAAGGAGTATCACATTGAAAAAACCATCTCTATGGATCCCATTATGCCTTCATAGGCTGTTACTTGTCCAATACCAAACATTCAACAAGACATCATTATAGTAGCATCCATGTCAGATGAAGAATCAACATTGGAATCAAGTTCTATTCTTAAATCAACATCATATTTATCATCAAAAATAGAATCAACATCATTATCAACATTGGATTTAGAATCCTTTGAGTTAGAATCAGATTCAAAAATAAAATATGTTCATATTTGTTACAACATTGGTTACACATGCCTATAAGATTAATTTGAATACATTTGTGATCCTTCCATGGTTTTTAATAATGGATACTTTAGCATCAACATAATTTATCTTAGTATCTTCTATGAGGATTGTGTAGCCTCTCCCCATTCGATTATCATTCCACATGCCATTAACACCAAACAACATACCCATGTTATTGATATTCCACCTCCCATAAGTGTTGATTGGGATCGATAGAATCACACCTTATTGAACTACATCCATGGTGACATATTAGTTGAAGAATATCAAGGAGGCTAAGACCAAATTCATGTATAATAAGAACACTCTCCTAGTGAAACCTTTTCAGAGGCACTATGGGACAATCAAAGTTCAAACTCAACATCTTCTAGTTAAACCTTTTTAGAGGTGCTAGAAGACAATCAAAGCCAAAAGTTAATATTCCTTAGTGAAAACCTCTTGGAGATGCTACAGGACAATCAAGATAACTTCATTGGTAGAAACCTCATCAAGGCACCAATAACTGAGCACAAAATTCCTTCATTACTTGATGAAGACATTATCAAATAAAAAATCTAAATAGCTTCCAATTTATAGAATAATCAGATGGTAGCTACTCTCAAGCCCAAACAACAAAAAAATTTGTGGGCCTTATTTAGAGAATATTCAAAAGTATTTAGCCCTGCCACATCCAAAGCTATGTAAAATCTAGAATCAACAATATTGTGTGTGCTTGAAAATCTTGATCTTCATTTATTTCCCTACTATTACACATTATATTATCCTCCATCATTACATTTCCCAATCAAACCTATCATCCATTATTTATCCCTATTTACCATCCATGATCATACTTTCTTTTTTAGAGGCTACAAAGATACCTTGTCTCAATGTTTAAAGGAATTAGAATCAATGACCAATGAAGATCACAACAACATCATTTGCATCCAAATCTACAACCAATTCTTAATAGAGTAACTAATCAGATGAGGTATGGGGTAACAATTAACATGGTTGATTATTATGTTTGTATTATTTTTTGATTAAGATGTGCATTTACACTTTATTAAGAACAACAAAATCATATGCCATTTTACCATACTTAGGACAAACACATTAAAAACCAACAATCACCTAGGCCAAAAACATATACCATACCATTTCATTTACCATATCCATTTTCCATTATCACATATCCTAGCCAATCACCTTCTCACTTGGGGGTAACCCTCTTACCATTTTATCCAATCTATCAAAAACCATAATTATCCTAAATCAAGACCATGCCATCCTATCATTCCATTCCTATCTAGACCAAATATTATTTTTAATCATCCTACCCAATCCTATTTTGATGTTGGTTCCTTTAGTTCTTGCACTTTTCACAAGGGGATTCTGATCAAGTTTAAATAATCAATCAAATTCCATGTTTAAATGATAGTCTATGAAATTAGTTTGATAGTTGATTTGGCAAGATATCTTTCATTTTCCATCCTATATCAAGTTTGTTTATGTGAGCCTGATTATATCACATGTTAGGGCAAATCAGTGTCTCACTAGTCTTACTACTAATTATAACCACCTATGGGAAAATTAATATCATTGATCTAGTCTGTTATATCCTAGTTATAACCACCTATGGGTAAACTAGGGGAAATTTTTTTTAATCATGTATTGCCGCATCACCTTGCCATTGTTGTTCTCATTTTCCTGGCCATTTACCAGATTTGAGAACTTGTTACCTAGTCAAGTTTCTCCTCACCTTTTGTGTGGAAAAAATTAATGTGACTTGAGGTTATTTTGGGAAAAATTAGGTCATGATCAATCATGTTGAGGTCACCTCAGTCCCCCATTTATATACACGCTCACCATTTTGTGAACAACCTAAGCCATCCTCTCATTGTTTTATGATCTTGGACCATTTAGTATCTCATAATTCCTAATCAAGTTGAGCTACTCCAAAATTCCAAAAACATTTCAAATATTTCAAAAATACAAAAACATCTGTCTTGTCTAAACCTAGTTATTTATCCTTGATTCACCCTACTAGGGCATGGTCATTGTTAGGATGCTTTCTTTTGATTTTATTTTCAAGATTTTATTTGTTTGTTTATTTTAAGTTGTTTGTATATTTTTGTGATGTCTATGTGTTTCTTTGTTTGTTTGTCTGTTTGCCTATTTTTTTGCTTTTAGCACTATTGCCTTGACTCAGTTTATATATATTCATTAGGTGATTCCTTGTGCATTATTCTTGAGTCTATCCATATTCATACACCAACATCATCATCATAGTTTTTATCATTGGTGCATTGTTTTCAATTATATATTAGATTGGGAGTCAGTCTTTATGCATATTTTGACCAAGTCCTCATAATTTTCTATCATGATGCCTACCATTACATGCTATGACAAAAATTATCTTCAAGAAGGTCTATAAGTAATGGAGTCATAGAAGTTTCTCCTTGACACCTTGGTAAATCCTTTCACCTATATTGATCAAATCAACCCATTGACCATTCTAGTTATATCATTGATAATAAGGCCAAGCATATCCTCATTTTTAGGTACAACTAAATCATTTTTAATGATCATTATTTTTCTTTTATCCATCCCTTTCATTTGTTTGTGCATCCTTGTATGGCTGGTTGTTTATAACATCTTTAGTCATTAAACCATCACATCTACATTTTCACCTGCTCATATTTAATATTTTTTTTGGGTTATATCCTTGAGTTATGCTTGTTAATTATTCATCACTAGGGTATATTCATCTTTATCAAATAATCCAGGTCATCTTAATGATTATAACCGCTTATGGGTAAATCATTATTTTTGACTTTTGTTCCTAATTATAACTACCTTTGGGCAAATCAGTCGCCTTTTTAAATCAATGCATGCAAGCATTTATCATTTAGATCACTCTCAATCATAGGTTAATCCCACCTTTCTTTTTTCTTCTTTTTGAGGGACCGTCCATCCACATATGTGACAGCCACTCCCTCGAGGGGGCATCATCATAGGCTTTTCAAACACCATTTGGAGTTATTTATTCAATCATCATCTTATTTTTGGTATACAAGCCTTTATTCATTATTTGAGAAGACATCCTATAGTTTTCAGCATCTTCCCAAATAGGGGCAAACTGTAGACACCTAAAAGTGGTCATCAATGACCTTCAACCAAGATTTTGACTAATTTCTAGTAAAATACACAATTTGGCCTAAAAACACTAAAACACATTAAAATATTTGAACCTATCACATACACATGCTAATTTTGGATAATGTATCCCTAAATGGGGCAATGTAATTTATGATATATCTAACTTTGATAAGATCATTTCAAGCCAAATTGACATTTTCACACTTGGGTGCTCTAGATTGCTCTTTTCTACCAAATTTCTTGCACAAAACACGTGCCTTTTTTATTGTGTTAGAAATATCTTAAATGGGATAATTGTTCCAATGATTATAACATCAAATTTAAATTCCAATCTAGTCAAATTTTGAGCCAATAATATGACATTTTGACCAATTTGATTAATTTGTGCACCAATTGCCAAGATTTGCACCAAATTTGATAAATCATGTTTAAGGCTAATTAATTTGAATCATGATCCTAATTAATAATTAAAATGAACTTGTTGAATATTTATTTTTGGAAATTGATTATGAGTTTCTGAATCATCAAGTGACATCATTTTTAGGAAGGCATTCCTAGGCCATATCTGTAACAAATATCTAGTTAAGCCCTCCCATGATTCTTTAATGCCTCTCTATCCCAAATATTTATGAGGGAATTTATTGATTTTCATCTCCAAAATTGAATGGATTCTTAGCCACACATATTCATCTTGAGATGGATGGTTTAGGTTCATTCTAATTATTTACAAAAATATATAAATAGGAGGCCTCACACTCACAATTTTAAGCTCTGATAAGCCAAAGTTATCATGCACAAATGAATTCAAAAGCTCTTTTGGTATAAAGTTATAATGCTAAAAATCTATCTCAAGTCATTGATGTAGTGTTATCATGCCTAATTTTTGAGCCAAGCCAAATCCATCATAAATCCATTGGTGCCAAGGAAGAAGAGGAGATAACCAAGCCTCCTTTCATGAAGACTCATTGAGCATAAGTTGAGCAAGCCACTTCAACAAGCAATTTGGAGCATCCAAGGGAGGTGAAATATCATTTGTATTTTTCATTCTAATTATGTTTTCTATTTAGTTTTGTTATTTATGTTCCCATTTGAGATAGGATTAAGGTGTTAGTTATTAGTGTTTTTTTTTGGATTTTGAGTTCATACACTAAAACTATACTAATCCCCCCTTATTACAATCCTATGTTATTTTGGATTTTGGTGTATCATTTTACCTTGAATGTTGGATTATGAGAGTTAGTCCTTATGTATCTTTTAGCACATTCCTCATGGTGTTCTATCATGAGGCTTACCATTATGTTCTACAAAAAAATTAGCTTCTGTAAGTCTACTCAACAATGGCAGCATCAACATCTCCTCAGTACCAACATCAAATCATATCCCAAATAGAGTAATTAACAATGAAATATTTTCAACCTTTGTTAGTTTAGATGTGCATGTCCCTACTATTAGGTTGTTCTAATTCATCATTACAATCTATGTCAAGCTATCATCATCATCATCCAATCAATCATGTTTTCCATGATAAGGGTCTAATGATTATAACCATCTATGGGAAAATCATTGTACACCATCCCATCTGCATTCTCAATGATTATAACCACCTTTGGGAAAATTATTGTGTTTTCACCAAATTTACTTTATTTTTTCTCAAATAGGAGCATGTTTTTATCTTGTTTGTATATCTTAACTGGGGCAACTCCATCCTCTCAATGATTATAATTGCCTTTGGGCAAATCATTGTGTTATCATACCACATTGCCACTATTGGGGTACAATGCTTATAACTTCCTTTGGGAAAACCATTATACACCATCCCACTTGTATTATAAATGATTTTGACTACTTTTTCAAACTCGTTGTGTTCCCATCCCATCATCTTCATATTTTTTGTCCCCTCATTTTGCTTCTTTCTTTTGAGAGATTGTTTACCGACCTACTTGTGCCAATTATTCCCTCAAGGGGGCATCATATAGTTCATCCATTGCCATTGAATTTTTAGGCATGTAAGACCTTTTAATTATTTGAGAAGACATTAATATGATTATATCTTACAATGATTTCTCAAATAGGGGAAAACTATAGACACCTAAAAGTGGCCACTAATGACTTTTAACCAGGGTTTTGACCATTTCTAGCAAAAAGCACAATTTGGCCTAAAAACACTAAAACATGTTAAAATATTTAAACCTATCACATACAAGTGCAAATTTTGGCCAATTTATCCCTAAATGAGGCAATGCATTTTATGAGATAGCTAACTTTGATTAGATCATTTTGAGTCAAAATGACATTTTCACACTTGGGTGCTCTAGATTGCTCTTTTCTACCAAATTTATTTCATGAGACATATGCCTCTGTTATTTTGTGTTGTCAACATCCTAAATGGGATAATATTTATAAAACAACTAACATTGACTTCCAATTCTAATCCAATCAAATTTTGAGATAATAATATGACATTTTGACTAGTTTGATTAATTTATGCACCAATTGCCAAGATTTGCACCAAAATTGATAAATCATGTTTAAGGCTAATTAATTTGAATCATGAGTCTAATTAAGAATTTCATAAAACTTATTGAATATTTTTTTTTTGAAATTTATTGAGTTTTTGCATCATCAAGTGACATCATTTTTAGGGAGGCATCCCTAGGACATAAATGCAATAAATATATGGTTAAGCCCTCTCATGCCTATTTAATGCCTCCCTATCCCAAATATTTATGAGGGTATTTATGGATTTTATCCTCCAAAATTGAATGGATTATTAACCACACATCTCTATCTTGATATGGATGGTTTAGGTTCATTCTGATCATTTGTAAAAAATCTATAAATAGGAGCCCTCACACTCATAATTTTAAGCTCTTATAAGCCAAAGATATCATGCCCAAATGAATTCAAAATCTATTTTGGTGTAAAGTTATAATGATAAAAATATCTCTCAAGCCATTTATGTAGTGTTATCATGCCCAGTTATTGAGCCAATCCAAATCCATCATAAATCTATTGGTGCCAAGGAGAAGAGGAGATAGCCAAGCCTCCTTTGATGAAGACTCATTGAGCACAAGCTGAGGAAGCCACTTCAAAAAGACATTTAGAGAATCCAAGGGAGGTGAAAGATAATTTTTATTTTGTATTCTAGTTGTGTTTTCCATTTATATTTGTTATATATGCTCCCCCTTGAGATAGGCTTAATGTGTTAGCTATTAGTGTATTATTTTGGATTTTGATTTCATACACTAACACTATAATAATATCCTCTTATTGAAATCATATGTTCACAAAAACAAAATTATAGGAGGTCAGGTTAATAGTATTAATGGTTTGAAAATATAGTATACAAACATATATATCAAAGTACCACAAGCCAATTCCATCCCATTCTTGGTGAACCCTTTAAGGCATGTACTTATGGAGATTGATGCGTTGACAAGCCATTGCAAGATAAAGTGTCTAATCCAAAAGGATATGGGTCACTATAATTTACTAAACATTAATGTTTTTTCACATCCAAACCTACACTAATTTTAAAAACTATGGTGGTATGTTTCACACCTACATGCCAATTTATTTGATATATTTCACTCCTACATTATTTCACAACTCTTGTAGTGTCAATATTGTAAATCATAGATAATTAGTAATGGTAGCCAATGATATCACCACCCTATTATGTTATAAATCCATTATTAACATAAATTGTAATGGTTCAACTGATGCTTCATCTTATTTAATTGTATAATAATGTACAATTTCATGCTTTGTATGTTAGAGAGATATAAAAGAATGAAGTTAGGAAATACATTGATAACATGCATATGGTCCTTCAGATATTGTACAAAACTTATCATAATACAAATTTTATATTACAATTATATATTATTTTTCATCTATTTTTTTATTTATTTATTCTTTGAAAGCAATGCACTTTAATCGTCTTTGTGTTTCATTCATAACACACTTAGATCTATTTAAGTAGGTTGTCCATAGAGTCTCCCTTTAGCCCTAGATTAGTGGTATCATAGGATACACACTTCACATAATTTACAAGTGGTATCATGATGTATTTTAACTTCATAATAATTTACATGCCCACTCTTATGAATATATGGAGTTAGGGCGCAATATTCATGACCCTTCATCATACCTTTTTTCACATCCTCATATGGGAGATAAATCTTCAATGACATTGACTTTTAAAATGTTACAAAATATGATAGTGGATGTATTGAAAAGATAGCATGAATAATTGGAAGAACATCATGCATGTGAATGAGTAATTATTATTGAACATTATTCTCTACTTCTCAAGAAATAGACTCCTCCCAACATCTCTCATTCTCATCAGCCATTAAGACAAATGCAATACAAGGTAAAAGTCAATCTAGACATCTTATGTTTGAAGGAAAAATAGACACAAACTTACTAGATAATGAGGTTAACCTTACCTATTCATATTATGTGGTTAATCAATTCTTTAACCAATAAAATATTACATTCACTTTCTGAAAGTTTCTTTATTAGTAAAGAAATGGTGGGAAAATTACTGCACTTCACTTGAGAATCATGAAGATTAAATTAGTTTAAAATAATCTGTTGACACATGGAATGGGTTCATAGAATAAATCAAATAAACCTATTATATTTTTGGCCACTATGATGACTAGTACATCAAATCCTTTTAGTTTCACCAAGGAAAGGAACAATTGGTGCAACAATACATGAATATTTTTCATACTTTGGTGTCTAAAATTGGGATCAGATATTTAGAGAAAAATATTATTTTTAAATATTAGTCAATCTTGAGACCTAATATATATTTAGACACATATTAATTATATATCTCTTCAATTCCTATAAATTTTCTTATAATTTTGAAACAAAGGCCAAGACCAAGACGAAGATAAAAGATTCAAAGTCTCAGATCAAAAAATAATCTAAATATTCCAAGTAGAATTCCAAATCAAGGAATAACTGAAAACACCCTTTAAATAAGAATTAACAATCATCAAATGATCAGACTAAGTAGTCCAAGTCTAACAATTGGTGTTTAGTTCATAACTCCAACAATCATTTCAATGAAGAATGTTGTGCTAGGAAGACTCTACTTGTAGAACTTGTAGCAACATGTATAAACACAACATCATTGGAGAAAAGTAATTAGATCATATATTTTGAGTCCAGTGCCATGGTAGGTATTGAAAACTTCTCTAATAACCTTAAGAAATAGAGGAAGGAGAAATATTGTTCTATTATCAAATGTGGATTAATGCTCAACCATTACACTTAATTATTAAAAATAAAAGTAAAAAAAAGTTGATTTCTCTTGAAGCAATTTTTAGGTTGAACTTGCCACTGAAGCCTCATCCATAACCATACTATATTTTATGGTTAAATGTGGGATTTTAGAAACACATCGCTCAACAATATTAATTGGTGTGCAACATCAAGCCTTTTCATGATACATCCCTTTTCAAGGTCACTTCATTAGATGTATGTAATTTTTTTTGGTCAGCTATATATTTACATCAATAAGTAGTATATGAGGAAAATCCTAGAAATTTTGTCATATATGTTAGAGATATGAGATATCATATACCGTAAGTAGTTCTGAATCTATCACTCATTAGCACCAAACAATGTTGGAAACTAGTCACATATGGTAATTTTTTTTTGCTTTTGATGGTAAGATATGAACACAATAAAGTCCTTGTGACACCAATTCATACCACAATTCCTCTTATAGTAACAAAAATAGATTAAAAGTTAAATTTCAAGTTTGAAGAATAAAAGGATTTAATCTAGCTACAAAAGGAAGTACCTAATCTCTGTGTCATTAATCACACTATTGATTTGATCCCTAGACTAGCCCTACCTAATGATTCTTTATATGATATATAATTTATATAGAATGAATAAGTCAAGTGGAATATCCATGAAATTTTGGATAAAAGACATTAGGCACAACTCATCACCTTGTGGCAACATAGTTATGCTTACGCTAAATAAAGATAACACATGGAGGTTGTGCATTGATTATAGAGTTCTCAACAATATCATAGTGAAGAATCACTATCCTCTTCCAAATATTAAGGACCTAATGGACCAGCTCCATAGTGTAAAATACTTATCTAAAATCAATCTTAAGTATGGTTATCATCATATTAATTTTAACCACAGATGTATGGAGGATAGCCTTCAAGGCCAATAAAGGTTTTTTTGAATGGTTAGTCATTCCCTTTAGTCAGACCAACACACCATATATATTATGTAGATGGTGAATGAAATTCTCAAATCCATTCACTACTTCATTTGTTGTATTTTATCTTGATGACATCTTGATCTTCAACAAGACATGGGATGAACATCTACACCATATAGATAAAGTGTTTGACAATTTTTAGAAACAATTTTTAATCCAAAAATTGAAATATGTTCATTTAATATGAATTAGATATAATATCTAAGATACAGAGTAGATGCACAAGGAGTATATGAGTATTTGACCAAGATTCAAGTCATATAAGAATGGAAAAAATAAAATGATCTCACAAATCTTTACAACTTCTTGGGATTGTAAAATTTATACAAGTTATTTTTACATTATTTTTCTCATGTGACATGGACTTTGAAAAAATTTACCAAAGGTGGCACTAAATAAAAATTCATTTGGGAGGTTACACAATATAAAACATTCTAATAATTGAATCACATAATTTATTCCACACCAGTATTTCATTTACTAGACCTTCAATAACAATTTGAGCTTGAGATAGATGATTATCACTTGGCACTTGGATCGATCCTCACTCAACATGGTCATCTGGTTTCTTACCATAATAAAACTATCACCACAATGATAAGAAGCTACCTAATATATGATCATGAGATTTATGATATTTTAAAACCATGTAAGCATTGTAAGAATTATATCTTGGGAAATGGGACTATGATCCACACATATCACAAGTTGCTTAAGTTATTATAGACTTAGAACAAGTTTTGATAAGAGTGGTATCAAAATAGTCTTATTATCCTTAACAATTCTATCTAAACATCAATCATAGGAATGAAAGTACCAATATAGTCGTAGATTGTTTGATCCATTTACTAGTTCAAGCTCCCTTTTATGTACTTGATGCATGTGGACATAAATTCAATGTATGGTAAAAATTGTATCCATCTAACATTTATTTTTCATATATCTATTTAAATTTTCTATGTGGTAATTCAAATCTATATTTCTACTTATAGGATGGACTTCTATATTATCTTGGGCATTTTTGCATTTTGCATGAGGCAGAGAGACAAACTAATATAGGAGGCTCATTTTATAAAGGTTTCAAGACATATTAGAGTTAAAAGTACTCTTTTGGTGTTTTATAAGTATTTATTGTCACCACATCTTAGGTTTTATTTATCCAATTATATCATCTTGTATCACATGTGCAATTTCCAAGTTGGTCAACAAGGTTTGTATATAACACTAGCAATTCCAATGAGATTGTGGGAATTTGTTTCCATGGAATTTATCTTAGGATACCCTATTACCAAGCATGGTAATGTTGACATTATTGTTATTAGTTGATATATTCTTAAAGATGGTGAATCTCATACCTTGTAAGAAATAAATATGAGATATAGAAACATTTCAACTATACTTTAAAAATGTTTGATCCAATTTAAAATACCATAAGCTATCTTATCTGACAGGGATAAGATATTTTTGAGCCATTTTTAGAAATTATTTTGGTCTATGCAAGACACAAATTTGAACAAATATACCATCTTTCATCCACATATTGATGGATAGATGAAAGTGGTAAATAAGATGATAGTGCACCTTTTGAGAGTATAAGATTCTAATAAATATACTTGGGATTTCAATAAAAATACAATAGAACTATGGATAAATCTATCACACATATCCCAATTTAGGTCTATTTGGATTTGCAACCTTTTCCACCCATTGATGTAGATTATCCTATTCTACCATCAATAGTTGCAACTCAATCAAATTAAAATCAATTTGTTTTTTTTTTTAATTCATTGTGCAAATTCAACACCTTCAATATCAAGTGTAAACCATTATGCAATAGGAAAATTCAAAATACTAGCATCACCATGACAAGCACCAAACACTGCACACCTTCTGGGTTGGTGATTGTTCTAGCTAAAACTACAAAAGGAAAGATTGATATGAACTCAATAGAAGACTCATCCACTTGGTACATGCCCTACATCATTGCCAAGAAATTATGATAGATCACTTTCAATCTTAATCTTCCATCTTAGCTTAGGTTACAATTAGTCTTCAATGAAGAACTATTGAGACATTAATTTTTTATAATTCATATACAAAATAGAATATTTGATAGCTAGAGATTAATAAAAACTATATAAATCAATTCATTGATGCTCAAGTAAAAAATACACATTAATAAGAGATCCCTCTCTTCTAGATCATCAAAGTTGGTCAAGTACCTTCCTAAGGAAAATGGTTTACAAAAGTGTAGGTTTTTAATTTGTTTCCATATATTCTTTTATAATTTCATGCAATAAGGAATATTATTCTTCAAGGAGGAGTGACTAATCTAGGAGGATTTGGGTCACTAGATCTTACTAAAATTTATCATTGTTTCACATCCAACCCCGTGTTAATGTCAAAAACATTGGTAGTAGGTTCCACACTTGAGTGCCAATTGTTAGATCTATTTTTTTTATTATGGGTAAAACACGGTTTTTTTACTAAGGACCTAAAAATATACAAATAGCTATAAAAAAGGATTCAAAAATCCTAGATAAACATGGTAGTCTACTACAAAGACAAAAATTTATAGATTACCTGAAAGATAACATAAAAACAACATGAAAAATCTAAGGCCCTTGGCTGCCCATGGCCTTATTCTAGTTGATGGTCATCCTTTCTAGTTCCATATCAATTCTATTAAAAACTTGGTATTAACATCCAAAATGCATCAAAGATAATCTATGGTGGCTAGCTTATGCTCCATGGCTGATTAGCTAAAGTCAACAAGGGTTTTAACATTGGTTTTTATCTACCTATTTTTTATGGAGAAACTATTTACTTGCTCCTTCAAGGCTGAGTGCTCCCTCATAAACCACCTTAGGATGGACTTCTGTAGATCCAATTCATCTTCAACCTTTATAATCCTAATTTCACACATCAACCTATATGAAACCTTACCAAACTCATCATTACAATTTGTCTTGACTGAGGTAAATTTATCCATTGATTTGGGGCTAACCCCAACCCTTTATTAGCCTTATGTTTCTCACATTTCTTATCTTCTATACTAGTCGAGGCCAAAATTATTTGGAGCATATGAATACCCTCCACTAACTCTTCCATTTTATTAATTTGATTAACCATTTTATTACCCATAGGATGACTATCACCCATCTACTTTACTCCTACAACAAGCCCATATATTTTTCTTCTTAGTGTTCTTCTCAATCTATGCTTAACTCTACCTGAGAGGAAATCCCTATTGACATGGGATGGGAAGCAACTTGGTCTCCAATTCATCCCTTTAAAATATTTGTAGATCATGAAAATGACTACTTACTGTAGTGGTTGTTTATTCTTTCCCTTTATAACATCCATGATGGATCTCTCCAATGAATGCAACACATAAAAAGGTAGACTCATAGGGATGTGGTGGCATAAATAATCCAAAAATATGAATTGAGACCGCCTCACTACACTTTGTCTTCCCTATAACATTTATATAACATAACCAAATTTGCTATCTCATTATATAGATGAGGTAATTATTACCTTTTAAAACCACTCTGAAAGGATAAAGATTGTCCCCTTCCAACAAGAATTTTTATTTTTCATCTTTATAGTCCCTACCATTTTATAATCCTTTATAACTCAAATTTTTGGATTTGTTACTTGAGTAATGAGGTCTTTCATGATCTCAATAGACACTCCATTAAACTATATCATCTGATTATTCCAATCCCTATACAATTTATCTGATAGGTTTTGGATCATGCCCCTCCACTTTTTTTATGGAACTTTCCACCCCACCTACCTATAACACATCCTAAAACTCCCTATCTTTCATTATATAATCTATAATAATAGGCTCAATTCTAACCAAATCCCCACCCATCCCAAGTGACTTGAGGCAAAAGACAATAATGAGAAAACTAAGCCAATCTCCTTCTTTAATAAAAATATTTTGGATCCCATTCACATGAATTTCAGCTTGATTGAAAGTTATTATGCATGAGACATGTAGCTTCATGTAATTTTTCATATCATGATTAATATTCACATTAGTTTTCCTAATAGTGATAATGGAGTAATCATTCTTGAATGCCACCAAAAACCCACTAAAAAAGAGGCCAAAGAGGAGTTTAATCATTGCAAGAACTAAGGAATTTAATGAGGCCTATAAATCTATCAATTGACAATCTAGTCTAGGTATAAATTCTAAGGAATGCCACATTTTAAGTTCTAGTGAGGAAACTCCAACATTAGCAAACCAGTCAGTAACCAAATTACCTTCTCTATATACATGTTAAATTATGACTTCCTGTAAGGATTGATTAATCAACAGAGCTTCCTAAATAATGTGGTTAACTCTCCAACCAACAAGTATTTTTTTAGACAATTAATTGATAATATTTAGAGAGTCACCTTCGATCACTAATTTCATTACTTATAATTCTCTAGCTAGTCTCAAAACCCATAAGGCTACAAAAGCCTCAACCTAGTGATTGGTTTGATTGGCCATGCCTCCTACATAAGCATCCACCAAAAATCCATTCTTTTCCCTAAGAATAACTCCTCTTCAAGGATCCCTTGGATTACCTTTATAATCCCCATCAAAATTAAGTTTCACCCATCTTGGAGAAGGGGTCAACCAATTAATAACTCTTCTAGATACAACTCTATGATTTATTGAACTATTTTGGATCTCCACCTACCAATTTGAATTAATCCTAGCCTCTTCCTAATTTATGCCCTTGGTTTTAAATTTTAGGGTGATTTTAAAATTCTCTAAAATCCTATCACATATCCTTCTATCCACCAATGCACTGGGAGACTTCTTGTTCCTAAAGATCCTATTATTTCTTTCCCTTTAGATGCCCCATATAACATGAGGAAGAGAAATATATCAAATATTACTGATATACTTATTTCTAATTGTTAAATATAATTACACTCCTATGTACCTCATAAATCTTACAATTTTATTATTATAACTTGTAACTCATCAATAATGGTAGCTAGTGATGTCATTACACTCTTCAATTATGAAGTGATCATTACCAACTATTGTAACAGTTCAACCAATGCTTCATTTTCATTCATTGTGTAATAATATACACTTACAATCTTTCTAGGTTAGAGATATATGAAAGAATGAAGATAGGAAGTACAAATATACTAGGCATCTAATCCTTCAGATATTGTTCATAACTTAGCATAATGCAACTTTTATATTACCATTGTATTTCAATTGTCATCTATTTCTTTATTTATTTTTTCTTTGGACACATTGTGCATTCATATTCTATATCATTCACAAGGTCCCCCAAGTTGTGATTGGACCCTAGATTAGTGTCATTAAAGTGATAAAAGTGAAAATATTAGGTGTATACACATGACCCACTTGAATCTCATCATGTGTCACAATAATGTAATGCAAGATGGTATTTTGGGATAGATACTAAGTAACACTAAATGTCACAACTGAAAATAAATGTTAAAATACATATTGGTCAATGAAAAACTAAAAGTAATATATACACACCTTGAGTTACCTTTTCATTGAATTACTACATGCAAATATCATAGTCTTGATTGTGGAGGTTAAAATAAATGTATTTGAGAAACCCTAAAAATAAAAGGCTAAAAATATATAAAATAAATGTGTGTATGTAAGATGATCAATAAATGGATGTAAAAATAAAAAAATATTATAAATGATTGAAAAACTTGAAAAATTGGCAAGCTAAAATCAATAAGACTAGGTTAGATCCAAGGAATCAGATAATAATATAGTAAAATTAGTAAGCCAAAACACCAAGGCAACTTATGATCAAAAAACCCATAAATGCATCTAAATTGAGGTAATTAAAAATCCAAATCAAATGAAGGACACATAAAACTATTAGATGATAATAAAAACATCCATGTAAGATAACTAACTAACCAAACTCAAACAAAGATGGGGAAAAGGTAGAAATGATATTGAATGATTTGTTAAAATATGATATAAAAAATCAAGGTCCCCAACATAAAAAATTCAAAGATGTAGCTTCTATTCTAAATATGGACAAGATAGAAACATCATAATATTACCATGTATAAAAAATATGAAGAATAGGAAATAAATAATGTAGGAAATGTTTAGAAAAAAACCTATTTGTCAAGGAAAAAATAGATGGAGTGAAAATAGGGCATCACCAAACTGAAAACATTATCTTTAATGGAAATAATACAATCTAACCATGTAGGCAAGACTAAGGGATTTCAACATCAATGGTCCTAGAGAACCCTACCAAGAAAACATAATCTTAGGATAACTAGTGGAGTATATAGATATCTCATGAAGGCTAGCATGCATGAAAAATAAAAAGGATCCTACCTTCCCACAACATGTTCCCTATTGTTTAGGACCACTTACAAAGTCATTAGTTTATCGTGAATATGGGGTACTAGCCTAAGAAAGTAAGTGAGACTAGAAGGTAATAATGTATAGATAAATAATGATGTAATTAAACCTCTTACCCCATTCTATAGCCTACCACACCCCAATGTACCTCGAATATATCATGAGGCAATATGAAGTTTAATATTCAACTAGAATAGGATATGTGCCAAAAAGATCATTGATTTTGGTGTGACATAAATTTTAAGATATAATTTGACTTTAAAGATTTCCTTTTCTTATAATATGGCTTTTAAATTTTTCATATTTTTCTATTTCCCTCCTCTTATAGATTTTTAAAAACCACACATGGGTGATAAATATGACTATGATGCCTAAATACTCATAGACCATAATGCCTAAAGAGTCATAGACTCTTGCACTTAACCGCTAGAGAAAATAACATTAGATCATGATGCCTAAAGACTCATAGACTTTCACCTTAGAAAAGAGTGAAATCTTAAAACCAACCTTGGTGAGCTTAAAAAGAAATTAAAAATAAGGTATCATGGAAATTATCATAAAATGATTGGGTTGCCCAATAACAAAAATGTGTAAATGGAGATGGTATAATGATTGGTAGGTATGAAAAATCATCATAAGATAAGTTAAAATGTGGATGATGACATAAAGATAGACTACTATATCTTTAACACAATCTAATATGACTGACTCTGAGTGAGAAAAAACACTACTCTCAACCATTTACATATCTTATTAATAAGACACTTAGATCAAGTTTGGAGAAAAATAAATATATGTCAAAAAATAAATAATGATGGATGTTTGTGAGGAGGGACTAGTTTATTCCCCAAGTCTTATCGTGTAACTCAAAAAATGGAAGACCAAGAGGTGTAAGTAAGACAAAACTATGAAACATGATAAAGTTATGAGGCATAGACATGATATCAAAGACCCAAAGGGTGTATAGTGATAAAAGAGACCAAAGAATCACAAAAGAAACAATGGATGAAAAATAACACAATACTATATAAATAAAGATAAAGAGGATGGGAATTTGTAAGGAGGGTCTAGTTGATTTCCCAGGTCTTATCTTAGAACTCACAAAATGAAAAACCAAGAGGTGTAATAAAATTTTTCTAAGGACCAAGTATAAGTATTAGGGATAATGTAAAATAACCCTAGAAGTGTGTAGATAGAGAAAGGATAAGTTGAAATATAAGAGAGTCAAATTAGAAATTGTAAGGAATGTTATCTCAAAAAAATATAAACTAATTATAAGAGTGAAAGTAATATGTATAGGAAATGGAAAAGCATAAATAAAAGGAAACCAATATGCACATAATCTAAGAAAAATACCTTTTCAAGAACTGAGCATTGGTTAATTATTTGAATATATGTCCTTCATTCATATTTTATAAGTGTCAGGTCCAAGGATGTGCTTGACAAGGTAAGGAACCCACCACTTTTGGGCACACATTCCTACTCTATTGTGGGTGTAATCCAACTTCAACACTAAGTCTCTGACATCAAAAGTATGAACTTTGAATTTTTTGTTATGTTTTTTAGCAATGATATTTTTGTATTGATAGTTATGTTGTAAATATCTCATACAACACTCATAAAGAAAATCTAAAGTGTGATGGTAGGTTTCACAAGTCCCTTCATCAATAATGATGCCATGAAATAAAATTCACAAAGAGGGTAACTTTAATTCTAGTGGTAAGAAGACTTTGAAGCCATAAAATAAAGATAATGGAGTTTCCCCCATGGTAGTACATATACTGGTACAATAAACCCAAAGTATAGGATATAGTTTGAGATGATAGTCTGAATGAGAATCTATAATAATCTTTTGAAAAATATTGTTATGGATTTTTTGATGGCTTTTACTTGGACATTACACTAAGGATGATAAGGTATGGAAACTTTATGTGTGATTTTTAATTTTACATGAAGTTGTTTCATATTTTTGTTTTTGAAATTCCCACCTTTTTTAGATATGATGGTGTGATTCATTTCAAAATGATATATGATATAGTTAAGGATAAATTTGGAAATACTGATGCCAATAAAATTAACAATGGGCATAACTTCTACCCACTTGGTAAAGTACTTGATGGAAATAGTATTGAATACATGTCCATCTTAAAATCAAGGTAATTTTTTAATGAGATATAATGCCCACATAGAGAAGGGATAGGGATATTTAAGTTTTTGAAGCTCAGTTGAAGGAGAGTGAATGAGGTCATAATGAAGCTAGAAAGGATTGCACTTATTTTCAAATGTATTATTATATTTTTCAAGAGTAGGCCAATGGTATCCAATACATAGGCATTTGTGAGATGTAACATGTCTACTACAATAACCACCATAAATTCTTCTATGTGATTTTCAATAAGAGATAAGAATTATTCTTTAATGACACATTGGAGTAGGGTGCCTTTGGAATTATGAAAATAAAGGATATTATGTCTAAAAAATGAATTTAAATGATTGATTTTTTAGTCTAGTATTTTAAAAGGAATCAACCTTGGGAGGGTAAGTATGATGTTCATTAAATTGGATGATATATTTATACCACAAGTTTGTCAAGTGGTGACAACTCTATGTGGAAAATTAGAGAATCATCTTTGAGTGCTAAGGTATAGGGAAACTTCCTCATGTGGATGAAGAACTATGATTCATATAGTTTTTGATGATTATGAAAGAGATAAGCTAAATAAGCAAAAGAGTTGGCTATATCATTTTTTTCTCATGGGATTACTTCACTAGTAAAAGACAAAATATTTATCAAGAGTAATAGTAAGGATGTGATATGCTATAATATTTTCACATTTTTATTGATAAGCACCATTGATTTGGCAACATATAAGTTGTGAATCACCTAAAACATGTAATAAATGTCTAAATTGATGGTTTATTATATCCCAAGAATGAGATATTCATATTGAGCCATGTTATTAGTAACATTAAAGGTAAATATAAAATCTAAGGAAATGATTTAGCCATAAGGATTAGTATGGAAAAATCCTACCCTATATCTTTTAAGTCTCTTTGATCTATCAAAATGGAATATCTAAGTATCCTTGTGCAAATCAATATTAACCTTGGGTAATTATTCTAGGGTAGATTTCATTGATGGTTTAGACTTAGAGATTATAATTTTGGGTACTTCAAGGGCCTGAACCTTGATATTATCCATGAAATTATGAAAGTAGTCTTTAAGGAAAATAACATGATCCATGCCTTCAATTAAGATGGCATCCTCATCAGGAAGAGTATCGTGAAGGTGTCATTGAAATAGTATAGGTGTTGTATCAAGAGTACCATCCTCTTGTTGATTCAATCTCTAAGAAATAAGGCATTGGAGAAGAAATGATGAAGGGGATTGGAATGTAATATGACATAGGTACTCTGATAAATCATGTAGTTTTGAAGATTTTTAGTGGTAAAGTAGATTTCCAAGTAGTCATGTTCTAATTTTGTGTAATGGGTCTCATAATCTAACAAAACATGAGTAGTGTAGCAAATAACATGTTATGTATTAGATTCATATTATTGTGCAAGCATTTCCTCAACTAATATGGGGGTGGATGATGTATACAACATGAGAGGGTGAATAAATGAAGGTGGTCATAAATTATGAGGATGAAATAAATATTTCTTCATGTTATCAAAGTCTTGTTGACAAGCATTGTCCATTCAAGCATAACACCTTTCTTTATAAGGTAGTTTACTGCATATGTATGATAAGATAGATTAGGAATAAAATCTTTATATTTCTCCAAGTTTCCCAAGATAAGTGCAAATATCAGGAATGAGTCAAGGTATAGGAATGTTCAGAATATCATTTATCTTAGAAGGATCCACGTCAATCCCTTATAATGAGACCAAAAATCTTAGAAGTTTTTTGGAGGTAACTTTGAAAATACACTTATCAGGATTAATCTTAACTTTGTATTTAATGAGGTGATTAAAGATGATGGATAGCTCACGAAGATGATTTTCACAACCCTTGGATTTATCTATAAGGTTATTCACATAGGTTTCAACTATGTTATGTATGAGGTCATTGAAAATGCATGTTATTTCATGTTGGTATGTTATTCCAATGTTTTTAAGATTGAAAGTTATATTAACATAGAAATATGTGCCCCACTCAATAGTAAATGTAGTTTTCTATTGATCCTTAGGAGTGATGTGTATTTGATTGCACCCCAAAACAATTTCCACAATGGAAAGTATATCATAGCTAAATATGGAATCAATAATATAATTTATAGAAGGTACATGAAAATTGACCTTAAGGCATGTTAAGTTAAGATTAAAAAAGTCAATACAAATGCAAATGACCATAGTGAATTTATTATGAATAGGTACATTTTTAAAGACCCATCCAGAGTAATATATTGGTCATATAAACTTATAATCTAGGAGCTTAATGATTTAATTGAGACATAAAGTAGGAACCTTAGGATGGAACTTTTGTTACTTTTGGTGAATGGGTTTTGTATTTGGATATGGCACTATGTTATGAACAACTATGCTAAGGTCTATACTAGGCATATTAACATATGACCATGAAAATAATTTATGATATTTATTAATAAATAGGATATTGTTATCATTATCTTTAGCATATAAATCCTTAGAGATAAATATGGATTTAAAATTTACAACTTTACCAAAGTTGACTCTTTGATTTTATTCAATAAGCATTGAATTTACATCATGGCAGTGGTATGGTGTAGAAGGAAGTTTGGAGATAGGATCAAACTTAGGATCAATAAGAATGGATTTCTCAAAGTGGTTAAGATTGTGATGTTTTCATGGAAGTTGAGGCTCTCTTGCATGAAACAATTTTATCACTAGGAAGCATAGGTAATTCTAGAATAATTTTTGCATTTTTTAGAGAAGTGGATTATTTTTATTTGTACAATATTAGCTTGTTCGATATAGTCTAGTACAACATCACAAGGCTAAACTATATCAAAATGCTCAATAAAGTTGGTTTAGGAGATATGTTTATTGATTATATCAGGTTGAACAATACAATTGAAATAATATGGGTATGTTATTATAACCATATTGACATTAAGGAATGATTTGCCAGTGCTTTTATGAGCTCAAGTTTTAATAATATCAGGTTGGTTGATACAATTTTAAAATTTGGGAACATAACTAATTGCATTGGGTTGGATGATATAGTTAGTAGTGTTAGAACTTTTTTGGACTGTATCAGGTTTTAGGATGTAATCTATATTTTTGGGAAGATTAAAAAAATATTGGACAACTCATGGAGTGTTTTGCAGTGGTGGGTTGATAAGAGGAACATAACCTTGAGGTTCATTTTCTTCGTCAATAGATTTGAAATAAATATCAACCAAATAGATATCTCAATTAAAAACATGCATTATAGCAAGGGTTTTTTGAAAATGAATTGCATCCAAGTTTTGTGATTGGGATTGGGAAACTATGTAATCATTATCATATGATTTAATTTTTTTACAAGAATGTGTATTTCATCAAGAATTATCATTAGAAGTGTCTTTGGTGATATACCAATTTGAATAAATTTTAGATGAGATAATGATAAAGGATCCTAAAGAATCTTAGCCACCCTAAGTTCATTACATACAAAATCATGTTTTGTATATGAAGCTTAATGATCATTTCATGGAGGTGGGATTTTAGTATCATCATCAAGCAAGGTAATTATCCTATATTGTGGTAATAGAGATGTAAGAATCCATTCCACTATGTAAGAAGGTAATTTGGTGGTATTACAAATTATTTGTAGTTCATTGGGTTCACCATCATTATAATTGGTAAGAGTGACTTTCAAATCGAGATGCATGTTGATAGAATTAGGAATAGGGGGATTATTGATATGATGAATGGTTAGGATGCAATATTTTTTAGGATTAGGTAATTTGAGATCCAATGGTTTTTTATTGGCTTCTATATTGTAGCATTTTCCATCACAGTTGAATTTGATGCATTAGCTATAAAAGAGGTTATAGCTCTCAAGTAATGATTATAGGGATGACCTAAAATAATATTATAAAATAGTGGAAGATATAAAACCATGACTTTGGTGTATAATATTTTGGGTCCTATAGTGAGGGGTATACAAATGCAACCAAGAGGCTTTTGATTGTTTCTATTAAATCCATGACATGTGTTTCTAGTTTGTTTGAGATCATCTTTGGAATATATGAGTTGTTGTATTAACCAAAGGGAAGTGACATTAATTCCCAAACCTTATCCCACTAAAAATTTATTTATTAGAGTATTATTTTTCATAATATAATTAAATAAAGGTGGATCATTAGATCAGAAAAGGATTCCATCAATAATCATGTCTTCATCTATAAACTCTATGGAAAGTTTCTTAGAGGAATAAGGTTGAGAAATGATTTTCATAGCATGAAACTTTGTGGGTTTGGGACCTCTGAAAGGTTTGGGGAGATGGTTAAATTTAACTAGATGGGGACTCTATATTTTATAATTATTTCATGATAAATTTATGATGATATGGTGATGTTCTCATGAGTTTCATTAAATAAATCTTTCAAGGCATGGAATTAAACTCATCTAGGAAGTTCCATTATAATTTTGAATTAGAACCATAATGATATTTATTTCAATTTAGATGAGTGACCTTAGGATTAGGTTAGTGGAGGGGTTGAATGTGCTAGGTTGATGTTGTGATGGTGGAGCAATCTCATCACTAGGTTGTAACTCAAAATAAGATGTAGTGGTGGTAGTAGTATCATTAAGAAGTTGTTATTCGGGAGAAGGATTCTTATACTTAGTCATATGATATTTATGAGCATGTTTACAATTTTGGTTAACCTTTTCCATATTCAAAAATTGATAATTAGTGTAGTAATGGTCATAGTCAAGATCAATAACACAAGTGAATTCATTTTAATGTTGTGTATTGGGATTAGATGTTTGAGTTGGTTTTTGAGATTTTTTATTTGTAGATTTATAAGGATAAGAATAATTTTTTATATCTTTTGGCCATATTTGCACAAATTAAACTCATAATATAACTTTACATTTCACTAACAATGATTTCCATAATTGATTCATACATTATGTATTATTCATCATGAGAGATTACATTATGTAGGAGGATAATATCCTTAATGCAAGGAATTATTAATCCACTAATTTATTAATAATCATAATGTGAGTACTAATTTTCCTAACATTCCCCCTTTAATATTTACATGATAATTTGTGTTTTATAGGACTACATGAAGATAAATAGGGAACAACCAATCTCCTACCTCTCATTAACCATTCAAAGTTAGGAACTCATCTACTAAATCGAATGTGAGAACTATGAACAGGACCATCTACCTCTCATAAACCATTGACTAATGGGAACTCATAAACCTATTTAGAGTTAGATCTATTGACAAGAATTGTCCTTTGTTTAACCTTAACTCATGTATCTCTAAAACACAATCTCTTTTATGAAGTATAATAATTGAGAAAATAGGAATTGTATCACTTATTTTCACACAAACAAGAACTAAAAAAGAAACACATGCTACTATAGTAGAAGTAGACTCATCACTAACAGCTTTCAAGATGGTGCTATTTGTCCTCCTTCCTTTTTTGCTTCCATCTTTCTCTAAATTATCATATAGTAGAGGTAATATTCATAACTGAAACTATTTGTATGAATAGTGTCCTCGTAATTCTCTTTTTTTGCATCATCATCTATGGAATTCTATTGTAATTTCCCATTAGGTAAGTCTTCAGATCTCAGTTGTGTTATTTACAATAGTATTAGATAATTCATTTTTTTAATCCTTAGAAGTTGGTTCTTTCTTGAAATAATATTTAGATCTATTTAGATCTTCTTTTAACATATGATTTATCTTGTTTATTTGTACTATACATTACACTTTATTCTAGATCAACATTACTAGTTTCTTCATCTATTAATGAAGAAATTTGATCTTCTAGGCTATGATTTATTTTGCTAAATGTAAAAACCACAATGGAATAACTAACTATCATGTTATTTATTAATACAAATTTTACATCATCATCAAGCATGTCTATTTTTATTTCTACTAGCTAATTTAAAATGAAGTGAAACTTACTTATATGTTGCACCATGTTGTCACCTTTCTCCATCTTGAGTCCAAACGACTTATGTTCTAAGGTCACTATCATGATTCCTATTTGAGATCCAAATAGTTTATTCAATGTATTCCAGATGAAATTTTAATTTTTTGATAATTCAATATGATGTAAGTACATATCAAATAACCCTAAGCCAATAATTGATGTTGATTTTTGATTCTTGATTTCTCATTTGGTGGCTTTGTCTACATCATTTTATTTTGGTATTTTACCATCAAAAATTTCCCAAAAATATGTTTTTAATTAAAAATAATTGAGTTAATATTTTCTAACTATGAAAATCTTTGCCTTGAATTTTTTCAATATGACTCAGCTTGTTTATTATGACCCACCCCCATAATTTGGACGTCACGTACAAGTTATAATGCATCTAATTACAAATTTTTAAGAATAAAAACCTTATTAACAAAAAAAATCTTATTGACAAGACTTTATCACTTGATAAGAAAATAGACCAAGATTTCATCAAACTAAATAAATAATTAAAAAAACCATAATCTACCTTTTTTCAAATGATAAATCTATTTCTTAGAGTACTCTAAACATTAAAACTATGAACACAAAGATTATGAACATTTTGTATTTTTACATTCAAAAAATAAATAGGGAAAATAAAATATATGACATTGAAGACTATAGCTAGATACTAAATACATTGATCTAATAGAATTATAAAGTTATACACCATTCAATGGTAGGTAATAGTTCAAAAAAATTAGTCTGTGTGGAGACCAAAGTACATCAACAAGATTGACAAGCACATAGGAGGACAAGTGGATATAACTACATGAGATTGTAGGTAAATTATATGCAACTGTAAAAAAACATAGGTTCATCATTTATTTCATGGATAGAGATTTAAAAAAATCATTTTCCTCATGGGTGGAGTGACTTGATTTATATAAAATTTGAGTGTGAAAACATGTAGACTATGTTGCATCCTTATAATATATAAGCTAGAGATTGATGTTTTATGATTAATGAAGTAACTGATGCATACATATTTTCACTATTTGATAAATTCACATTCTACTCAGATATGGATCTAATGTATTGACTCCCCTTAATACTATACAAAGGTGTTTCATCTTTGATAGAAGGATCTAGATCACACTAAGACAAGCTAACTGACAAGTCACTAATTACCATTCATTCTCATGGGAAAAAAATATAGGGATACCCATAATTTTTATATTCATCCATCATAGACCTTAGGAATAAATGGATATGATACCAGATGATATATTTTGACCAAATTTTCACAAATTAAACTCACAATATAACTTCACATTTCACTAATAATAATATTCCATATTGATTCATATGGGATGTCTTATTCATCATGAGGGAATATATTATATAGGAGGATGATATCCTTAATAAAATGAGTCAATACCAATCCAAATCCATTATATATTTCAACTTATTCCTTAAGACTCTCTCACAAGAGATATCTACCTGAGTTTTATTCACTACACACACACATTAGTATTACTAATCCACTAAATTAATAACAATCATAATGTGACTACTAATTTTCCCAATAATGTTTAGAAGCTTTTAGGTATACTTTATGACATTATTTGGTGATGAGGTCATGATAATTCTTTTCCCAATGATGGTATTCACTGAAAGTATTTATAGTGCATGACAAGTATCATGACAGTGCTCAATATCTATGTTGAACAAATAAAATTTATTAGGGTCATACCATGGTGGTGGGAGGGATCAGAAGAGTAAACATATGGTTTAGATGGAGACAATAACTTGTCAATTTTATACATATTTAAGGTAGGGAACAAGGGAAGTTGATTATCTTAATAGCATGTTTCTTTGGATTGGTGATGCTTATTTTGAAAACAATTCGTATTGATTGCATTTTTTGAAGTATTAAAACATTCTTTTTTGGCATTTTAGGATGGTTCAAATTGGGTCATAAGGAAATATTGTATTTTTTCTTGGTTAAAGGCCTATATTAAAGTTTGAGGAGAGAAGATCCTAAAGTTTTATTGAAGAGGGGCCTTATAAGTAATAACCAAAATTTTAAAGATTGCCACTACTCATGTTATGATCTATTTTATGTGTTAATGTTTTCCATTGTTTGATGAAGTCATGGGTGGATTCATTAGGAATTTTTGTAGGATATATGAAATTTATAAAGCCATTTTAGGAAGTTCACTATGTTTTAATTATTTAAATAGATTATTAACTAAGTCTTTTAGTTGTGTAATGGAATGGTTGGGAAGTTGGTTATACCATTCTAGTGCATCTCCAACAAAGGTCTTAGCTAGAAGCTTGGTAGTAGTGAAGGTGCTAGTTTTGACCCATTCCTTATAGAGGTTGTTGAAAGATTTAAGATGTAAGGTAGGATCAATATGTTTGTCATATGTTATGGTTGGATAAATGTTTCTAATAACCATAAACATAATGAAAGGATCTAAAGGTTCATTTTTAAGATTTTGAAGCATCTTATTTTGAAATGATGATTGAGGTATAAGGTTTACATTGCCATATCTAGGAAGATTAGGGATGTAATTATAATTTGGCTAATTCATGATGTAAGGAGTTTGATTATCAAATTATAATACTTAGTTTTTCATTTTAAGGATTCGATTAATAATAGAAACTTACATAAGATTCATTTATTGAATCATTTGTGCAATGATTAGTGAAGAGTCTAGAGGATGGTTATAAGTGGTATTAGGATTTTGATTGGAGTTATGTGGGTGATTAAAATTAGGTGGAGGATTCTAAACATTAGTCTTGGAAATAAGATTGATGATATATGTTGTGGTTTCCCCAACTTATGTATCAGATGAGGGAAGCTTGCTAAGGCTTCCATTCTTATTTGGAGTGTAAGTGGTGTTATAATCAAGGTTTGTAATGAGATGGTCAGGATCTCCTAGATCTGAAGTTTGGTTTATTTAAACCATGTTACACTCAATAGATCTAGGATAAGGTTGAGATAAATTACACCATGAGGAATTGTCATCATTGGTGGACAAAGTCAAAATGAAAGAGCAACCCATATAGAATTTGAATGGATTGAGGCTTGCACAAAATATACTAAGAGGGGACACCATGATGAAGAGATCTAAAAATATGATTTGGAATAAGGTTAGTCAAAAGAAATAGATGGTATTAGGAAAGATGATATAGTTGGTTACTAGGTTGAAAAAAATCATTATGTAATGAAGGATAATATAGATAAATATTGATCCTAGAAAACATACTATAACAAGTTAGCTAATACAAATTAGTAAAAAGGTAGTAATGTTGGAGACTAAAGAAAAGGACTGCATTGAGGTAGCTGATAAAGTAGAAAATAAATTGGGTTAAGCTAACAAAGGTTATACATTCACAAAATAAACTAGATAGGGTTAGATAATGTAGTTGGAAGGAAAATTAAAACTGTATCAAGTTAGCTGATGCAATTTTAGAAAGAAATAGAAATGTAATGGGTTAGTTGATATGATCAACAAAGTAGACAAAATAATAATCTATCCAAATGGTAGTGTTATATCCCTAATTTACACCATATAAAATTGAAAGATACATTATGAAACTTGGGATAACATGGAACTATCTTTGCAAATAGGTAAGCTACTACAAGAGATAGATCTCTAGATTTGAAAGGGCTAGCTCCTTTGATCTATGTTTTAGGCTCACACACTACAATAAGATAATCACTATTTAGGGTGAAAATAGAAGAAGGAACTATAAAATTAACCTATACTAATAAATTTGATACACCAAATATAACTCCACAAACATAATTGCATTTGCACTAAGAAAGAAGACTACGAAAACTAACCTCAACTTAATGTTCTTCTAGCATAAGTGTTTCTACATGGAGGCATATTATTATGAATATCCAAATGTAGGTGGAAAGGAGATATGATACTAAACACTAATAATATCTCTCACACTTAAAATACACATTAAAAAATAATTCACTTCATGAGACCTGTTATAAGAAATGTTGTTACTCACACAATGCATACAAGAGCAGAATAGAAGCAAGGAGAAGACATTCATCACTTTTCATCCAAATACACTACTTGACATACTTAGGCAAGAATTTTAGGGACTAAATCATCTTTATAAAAATTTATTCAAATAAAAAACAAGATGTCAAAACCAGTAGGGCTTCACCATACCAATTGTGGATTGTTTACAAGACCAAAATGGCTTGAATATATAGAGCATAGGAGAGGATAGAGAAGAAGTGAAGTTGAACAGTCATAAGGCGAAGTGTCAATACTTAGAAAATAGTTAAAATGTAATAAAAAATAATTATGGAATAGGTCATAAAGTCATTTTAGATAAGTGTCTATTTGAAGTACATCATTCTCTTAAAGTTGACATAGAGATGCTTCATGTCTTTTTTTAAACTGCCCTTCTGAATGAGGAGTCACTTGATAGTCCATAAATACCTTTGGAAGTTTTTTACACATGTTCCATAACTTTATAATGTGGAGACATGATTTATATTAGTCATATACACCCCTCAACTAATGAGCTTCTCTTTGCCAATTGTTACTTGCTCTCTTGTAGTCACTCATTAGCCCTTTAGGCCTAAATCTTCACACTTGTCACTATGGTGACTTGAATTTGTTCAATAATTTTTTTTAGGTATGTAATATAATTTTTTAATTCCCATTTGTATTTTATTCCATTAGGAAGAGCTCAAAATAACTCCAAATAACACTTCTCATTTTTAAACTAGGTAGTCACTCTCTTTCTCACTGTCTTGTTTAAGAATGCCTACAATGATTAACTTAACATAGGGATTTTCATGAATAAATGAGATTATAATTGGGTATGAATAGTTATAATAAGTCTTCACACACCTTACACTATAACCTTCACTTATCAATTCCCTTTTGTACCTATAAAACACCTCAAATCCTATAAAAAACACATAATTAGACATGCCTGTATAAGTGACAATATATAAAAACTAAGTGGTAGAGATATTAGGAGAGTGAAAATTAGTTTAAAATCTCTTACAATTTTAATTTACCACTTTTGGATGCATATCCCTTCATATTTTCTTCATCGGGTTCTTGAGAGGGTTTTAGGTCATTTAGTTTGTTAACAATGATTGATAAAAGTTAGACACTTAAACATCGAACCAATTAGACTAAGATAAATTTTTGGACCCACCTCAAATATCCATAAGTTATTGATACATTATGCACATTTTTTGTACATATATGAGAAAAATAAGTTGGCTCTCAAGCTCCTACTATGCATTCTGGATAAGCTTGAAAAAGATTAAGGCCAAAATTAGCTAATTTTAGGTATTCTCTAAAAAAATGGGTTTTATAAACCCTCCAATATCCCAATAAGGATATAAAACTATTTATGAGTATCATATTGTCCTATATTAGTCCTAAGAGGTCTAGACTATGTATTTGAGTGTATATCCACCTATGAGTGTTTCTAATGGTATTATGTGATTATACACACTTTTTTACCTTAAATACAACTATATACATTATATAAAAATGTTTCAAGGCTCTCCCACTCATACTTTCAACATCCATGTATTAGGTCTATAGACTGTCTTATTCATGGAATACTTCTAGTCTAAGATAAAATAGATAGAATATCCCCTATTAGTCTAACCTAAAAGAGACCATCAAGGTATTTATTAAGTCATAATGACCTTATGTACCAAGTTTAAATCATTGGTTATGCTCATAGAATCCTTAACATCTCAAAATTTTAATACTAGCTTATGGGACAGTGTCTGTATGTAGTATTTTTGGTTAATTATGAGGTATGAACTTAGTTTAGTTCAATATTTACCCTATTTATTTTCATTTGAGAATATCATGAAAATGTGTTATTATAAATCTAAGAGTTATTTCTATGTGATCATCCACCTTATACCTCTATCTACCATCCAAATTATATCTCTCATTAGCTTGGGCTAGTCTACCTCCATAGTCAGACTATAGGTGTTTATTAAGGAATCATGAGATTCATGTAGGTGGTCATATATGTTTTTTATCACTATGTTTCCACCCCTTTGGTTCCTCCTAAATTCATTATACCATTTCACAACTAGTTAAACTCACTCCTACCTTAAAACCATGCCTTCATCCCATTATCACCAATGCACCATAAGTCTACAAATTTTAGATTCATTTGGTCTCAATGGTACTGTAGTTCACTAATTTTTTGTAGTGAAAACTTGACTGAGTTGGAAGCTTAGTTACTATTGACATATTGGATTGCACCCGGGGAAGGAGGTCGAGCTCCTGCCTTCCACACGCAACAATGGAAACTCCCCTCTCACCTATGGGACTGACGAAGCTGGAGGGGAGAGTATCTAGACAAGGGATAGCTCCCTCTGATGTATCTTTTAGGCCCTGGTTTCTCCTATTGATAAAAAATAAATGGAAAAAGGGGGGGATGAAAAGAGAGAGAGAGATGCTAAAAATAGAACCTAAGCCTAAAAAATGAAAAGGTGATACACCAGAAAAGTTTACCCACCCAATGTGAATATACACTTTTCACCAAAAAGAAGCACCCATAAACTTCATCTAAAGTGGGAAGCTCTTCTAAAATATTTAGTTAGGGGTATGTGGAAATATAGGGAGGAAGAAACTACCAGAGGCATCCTCAAACACACTTATGGCAGCCTATTCATAGGCACCTACATTCCCCTAGGAACACTTCTGGCAGACCTGCAGAAAGGAAACATCACAATGCACTAGACATATTATAATTGATTTGTGAGAATCATGAAAGACAATGACTTAACACAAAAGAAGAACACAGACATATACTTTAAAGTGCAAGTCCAGATAGAGGTAAAAATGCTAAGTCCTGATTCAAGGTAAAAAATTGGCAGAGCTCTGCCTTACAAGCCTGAGAGATTTTTGGGTAGAGTTTTGCCTTAAGGCTAAGAGAGTCCATCCTTCTCAAATGAGAAATTTTACAATATATAGAGAAAGGGGAAGAGAACTTGGCACTTCCTTGACAAGCTTAGCCCATGTGCACTGAAAGCATTGGGAAGAGGAAGTCATTGTTGCTGATGTTATTTTTTAGAAAAGGCCTACTGGAAACATGTTGTATAATCATCAAAATTGACTTTAGCATTCAAGAATTAATGTAAAAGCATGGGCCATGCCTCTTTTCCTACAAATAGACTATGGTTTGTCCCTTCAAGGCATTTTTGTGGCTTGTTTGCTTGTAAATGCAAACTGGAGAAACAAGCTGCACCGCTTACTATTTGCATCGTTTGGCGACCATCTAGAAATAACTCACCTCTTCTTTGCCACTTGAACTAATTTGTCCATTTCTTGCCTTGTCTCATCCTAGTTTTGTCTCTTTTTGCTCCTTTAGCCCTCAAGGATGGTCTTTTGGTAGGTCACTACATTCATTGGGCTCTTTTCATGGTTGGCGCTCAAGCAATTTAAAAACAAATGGCTATTTCACTGTCTTAAAATTGATGTCTACACACCTATCATCACTTAAAAAACAATGTCTAATCCATCTCCTTGAAATTAATAGCTTTTAAGACGTCACCGTCCTTGGCAAATTCCTTTGGGCCTTTTTTGCGGGCTTCTTTTTGCGGGTTTTTTTCCCACAGACAAAAAGTCCATGAGAATTGTCTGTCTTTTTGTCCTTTTGCCTTAAAGTCATTTTCTTTTGGGTTTCTTGCTCACGGCCTTTTCCTAATTCCTTCAAACTTTTTGTCTGAAGGAATTCCTTTAAACAAAAAGTCTGAAGGGTTTCTTCTTTGCCTCTGTCGACTGATTTAGAAAAAATTCTAAAAGAAATCATCCTTTGCAGCTTTCTCTTTGAAGTGTTCCCTGCCCTCTGCAAGGGATTTTGAACCTAGAACTTGCCTCTGCAAGGGCACTTGTCCTTCACTTTTTGGGATGCTCCTTTGAACTGCCTGATTGAACTAAGTTATTGAACCAACTGATTGAACCAAAAATGGTTCAATGATTCAACGGTTTAATGGTTCAACACTGCACACCACTCCTTTATTGAACCAAGCCTTTAAACCAACCACTTGAACCCAAAATGGTTTAACAGTTCAACACTACATGCCATTCATTCATTGAACCAAGCCTTCAAACCTACCGCTTGAATCCAGAAAGGTTCAACAGTTCAATGCTTCGTGCCATTTGATGAACTTTGCCAATTAAAACCAAGCCCCTTTGAACCTTCCACGATGAACCATTTGATTGAACCAAGGCCGATGAACTTGAGATTTGAACCAAAATGTTGAACTCTACTATTGAATCAAAGCATTGAACTTTGCCGAAGCATTGAACCAACTGAATTGAACCAAGCCTTTGAACTGAGCCGATGAACCTAGGCATTGAACCAAGGCATTGAACTGGTTCAATGGTTCAAAAATGATAACCTTCCTTGTGAATTTCTAGACAAGGGTCTGAAAAAGCTTTACTGCTAAGTCCATAGAAATCCAAGCTCTGCAGAGTCTGTAGAAATGGACTTGTAGACTCCGTATAAAATCTGTAAAGTCCATAGAAATTGCAAGACTCATGAAAAATCAAAAGTACTAGCTCAGAATAGCATAAAAAAGAAGGGGGACTAATTTTTTGGCCTGTTGGGCAAAAAATGGTCAACAAATTGGCAACTCTTAGGGGAAGCATGCCTGCTATGCTTAGAGACCAGTTGCTTTGTAGTCCATTAGGCACAGAGTTAGAATGTAGCTTTGAAGAAAGGTTAGCAACAGCCCCAAAGATCCAAGAATCAAACATGAAGCTTTTAACCCCAGACACAAGGGAAAGCACACACAAGACTAAAAATACTACTTGTGCAAACTTCACTTAGGGAAAGCAGGAAAAGAAACTAAAAAAAACTACTATGTAAAACTAACTAGGTGTATTTTCTTCCCTCCTAGATCAAAGGGAAAACTTTTTAAGTCCCCTCCCTGGTAATGAAACTTATGGTGCCAGACAAGTGGCTGAATGAAAAGTAGATTTGGTGACTTGCTCCTCTTGCTTGTCACCTGGATTGGCTTGTATCTGAGTGGATTATATTCAAACATGCTTCCAACATACATTTATTCATTTTGTTCCTGAAAGCTTGTTGAATGCTGGTCCTTCATGTTGGTGCATATTACCAAGAAATTTGTGGCTGCTGGCTCATCACCATAAGCCCTTTGATCTGCAAAGTGCCTCTGTAATGCATCATGGTTTGACCCATTTCCTTCTGCTTTGTTGGAGATCCTACCAAACTCATCCTCTACTCCCTCTTAGCCTTCCTAAAGAAGGGTGACTATTGTGATGTATGAAATGGAATCACAAAATTATTGCTCATCCCACAGAACATCACCTCTTTATTCAAAAAACTCTTCTTCAAGGCTTTCCTCAAGAGAGACCAGCCTCTCCTTTTCCTCCTCAAAGATCAGTATCTTTATATGTTCAAAGATATCCTCCTAATCCTCCTCCAACTCAGGCTCCTCAGCATAGTCATCCTCCTCATAGAAGCAATAGGGAAGTTCATCAAACAAAGGAGGAAGGAGCTCACCATGCTTATGTTCCTCCTCATATTGCTGGAACATCTTCATGTATGCATGCCCTGTATCTTCTCCATTACTGATGAGGTCTTCCTAAGGATCATCGATGATGATTTCTTCTTCATCGTCACTCATGATAGCCTCTTGGGAAACTATAGATTGGATCTTCTGCTCCTCACTTGCCTCTTGCAGAACGGTTCCTCCTTGAGAAGGGATGAAGTGGAAAAAACATGTGGAAGAGGAGGCAGTCCTTGAGCTAGAATCAAATGATTATCCTCATTCCATCTAGATAGAACTTCATCGATATAAGGTGTGGCCTGATATCCCTCTTGGAAGTGTGTAGATGGGGTGTGTTTAGACATGGAATGTGCCGTTGGGTCTGAACCATCCATCACACACTAGCTGAGGAATCTCTCTCTGGATTCTAACTCTGCAATTCTTTTGCCTATATACTCTTGGAAGTGCCTTTCCTAGAGGTCACCAGCATTATCATGAGTAGGAGTAGCCTTTTCCTCTTCAAGGTTTTGAGCAAAACCTTTCTTCTCCTCCTTCCCGCCCCATGATTCTACTGTTTGCTTTTAGCTCATGATCTTGGGATTGGAAATTTGCTCCTACGAATAGGCAACAACTTTGTTTTCTCTAAGGTCCTAGGGATCCTCTATAAGGTTTAGAAGTTATATCTCTCTTTCATGAAGTAGTCTCATCTTAGCCTCTAAATATTCAATTTGATTGGCTAGATTATCCTGAAAGAGTCTTTCTTGGAGGTCACCAACATCATCATGTTGAGTAGGAGTAGTTTCGAGAGAGATGTGTTGGTTCGTAATGCTCCCCCCAATGGAAGATTCACAATCTAAGGAATTTAGAAGGTTCATCTCCATGGGAGGTTGTTCCAATTCCCTTTGATGATTGAAGGCTAGGCACACGGGGTCAAGAGCAGGGTTGATTGATGCATCGGATGAGCCAAAATGAGCAAGTGCCATTTGGTAGAAAGGATTTGGTGCACAAGAGGGGGATTTCTTTGGGATAAGAGGGGGTGCACAAGGCAGAATGCCTTACATGAATGGATTCCTCCATTTTGCTACCTCCTCCTCCATGGATTATAAGGCTTGAGCTTGCTTGAACAAACATGCCTCTTTGTATATCAGCTTCTGCTGATAACCATACTACTCATCCAGTCTGTCTATTTCCATTACCTGCTTCTCAAACTCTAGTGCCACCTACCTTATCATTGAAGGGCAACTAGGAGAGATACTTGAGGGGATTCCCTGAATATTTGGAGCTTGATCATAGTCATATGAAGGAATACAAGGTCCATGATTTTGTGCAAAGGAATTATACATACAAAAATATGATTTTTGATGGCACCAGGCTGCTTAACTAGTTGATTTAACTCAGAGTCACCATTGGTGTTGATGCAAAATCCTCCAAAGGTTGGTTGGTTGAAGAACACACCAAAAATTATTTAACTCTATGGACACAACTTGTCCTAGTTGGTCCCACTAGGTGTGCTAAAAACTTGATGCAGTGGATTGCACCTGGGGTAGGAGGCCAAGCTCCTGCCTTCCACACGCAACAATGGAAACTCCCCTCTCACCTGTGGGACTAGTGAAGTTGGAGGGGAGAGTCTATAGATAAGGGCTAGCTCCCTTTGATGTATCTTTTAGGCCCTGGTTTCTCCTATTTCTAACAAATAAATGGAAAAAAGGGGGGATGAAAAGGGAGAGAGAGATGTTAAAAATAGAACCTAAGCCTAAAAAATGAAAAGGTGATACACCAGAGAAGTTGACCCACCCAGCCTGAATATACGCTTTTCACCAAAAAGAAGTGCCCATACACTTCATCTAAAGTGTGAAGCTCTTCTGCAATAGTCAGCTAGGGGTCTATGTAAATATAGGGAGGAAGAAACTACCAGAGGCATCCTCAGACACACTTATGGCAGCCTATTCACAGGCACCTACATTCCCCTAAGAACACTTCTGGTAGACTTGCAGAAAGGAAACTTCACAATGCACTAGACATGCTGTAATTGATCTGTGAGAAGCATGAAAGACAATGACTTAACACAAAAGAAGAACATAGACATATACTTTAAAGTGCAAGTCCAGATAGAGGTAAAAATGCGAAGTCTTGACTCAAGGTAAAAAACTAGCAGAGCTCTGCCTTACAAGCCCGAGATATTTTTGGGCAGAGTTTTTCCTTAAGGCTAAGAGAGTCCATCCTTCTTAAATGAGAAATTTTACAATATATAGAGAAAGGGGAAGAGAATTTGGCACTTCCTTGACAAGTTTGACCCATGTGTGTTGAAAGCATTGGGAAGAGGAAGTCACTGTTGCTGATGTCATTCTTCTAGAAAAGGCCTACTAGAAACATGTTGTATAATCACCAAACTTGACTTTGGCATTCAAGCATTAATGTAAAAGCATGAGCCATGCCTCTTTTCTTGAAAATAGACTATGGTTTTTCCCTTCAAGGTGTTTACACGGCTTGTGTGCTTGTAAATGCAAACTAGAGAAACAAGTTGCGCCGCTTATTGTTTGCACCGTTTGGTGACCATCTGGCAATAACTCACCTCCTCTTTGCCACTTGAACTAATTTGTCCATTTATTACCTTGTCTCATCCTAGTTTTGTCTCTTTCTACTCCTTCAGCCTTCAGGGATGGTCTTCTGGTGGGTCACTACATTCCTTGGGCTCTTTTCATGGTTGGTGCTTAGGCAATTTAAAAACAAATGGCTATTTCACTGTCTTAAAATTGACGTATGCGCACCCATCCTTGGCAAATTCATTTAGGCCTTTTCTACGGGCTTCTCTTTGCAAGTTTTTTTTCCACAAATAAAAAGTCTACGAGAATTGTCTCAATCTTTTTGTCCTTTTGCCTTAAAGTCATTTTCTTTTAGGTTTCTTGCTCATGGCCTTTTTTCAAATTCCTTCAGACTTTTTGTCTGAAGGAATTCCTTCAGACAAAAAGTTTGAAGGGTTTCTTCTTTGCCTCTGCCGACTGCCTCAGAATTTTTTTTGAAAGAAATCATCCTTTGCGGCTTTCTCTTTAAAGTGTTCCCTACCCTGTGCAAAGGCTTTTGAACTTGGAACTACCCTCCACAAGGGCACTTATCCTTCACTTTTTTGGATGCTCCTTTGAACCACCCAATTGAACTAAGTCATTGAACTGACTGATTGAACTAAAAATGGTTCAATGGTTCAATAGTTCAACACCGCGCACCACTCCTTTGTTGAACCAAGCCTTTGAACCAACCACTTGAACCCAAAATGGTTTAATGGGTCAACACTATGCACCATTCATTCATTGAACCGAGCCTTTAAACCTACCACTTGAACCAAACACTTGAACCCACAAAGGTTCAACAGTTCAATGGTTCAATGCTTCATCCCATTTGTTGAACTTTGCCGATTAAAACCAAGCCCCTTTGAACCTTCCACAATGAACCATTTGATTAAACTAAGTGATTGAACCAAGTGATGAACCAAGGCTGATGAACTTGATCTTTAAACCAAAACGTTGAACTATGTCGTTGAACCAAAGCGTTGAACTTTGCCGAAGCATTGAACCAATTGAATTAAACTAAGCCTTTGAACCAAGTTGATGAACCTAGGCGTTGAACCAAGGCATTGAACTGGTTCAATGGTTCAAAAATGCTAACCTTCCTTGTGAATTTCTAGACAAGGGTCTGAAAAAGCTTTATTACTAAGTCTGTAGAAATCCAAGCTCTGCAGAGTCCATAGAAATGGACCTATAAACTCTGTAGAAAATCTATAGAGTCCGTATAAGTTTCAAGACTCATGCAAAATCAAAATTAATGGCTCAGAATAGCATAAAAAATAAGGGGGACCAATTTCTTGGCCTGTTGGGCAAAAAATGGTCAATATTTACCATTATCTTATCTTGAAAAGAAACCTTGCTTTGTGTTTAGATGTCATCTCTAATCCTAGGTTGCAAGAATAAAGCTATCAAGTTTATCTAGACATCACATACCACCACCAATAGATGACATTTTGTGGAGCAGAGTCCCTTTTCAGAGATGTTAAGGTAAACTCCCCCATTAAAAAACTTTCTAACTCTTGACCGACTGTAGGTCTTGAATTAGATGTAGGTATTTAATTGAATCTCACCATCAATATCCAATCTCTTCCAATGGCTTAGTACTACTATTTTTACCTCAAGGACCTTCTCACAACCTTGAAACTCATTGATCTTATATGACTATTCAAAGCTTATTTTGAACTAGTTGTAGATGCTCCTTTCAAACAATTGATTGTGTTTTGGGTTTCTAGACCTTAAAATAATATTCAAATAGTGCAATGGTCCTATTTCATGTTGAGAGTATAGGAGCATTCATAAATGCCTTTTAACCTCTATATTTCCATCAGACACCACTATCTAAGGAAAACATTTCTCACAACAACTATTAGTGGTGTTAGGGTAGTGGACTATGTTTAAGGGGTTCATGACTTTATCAAGCCCATCTCAACCAATATCTAGGTCCTTTAATGGATAATATGAACAATCCATGATCTGGGAGGTTGAAAACAAACATATACCATTCCTTACCTAAAGCCACTCATAATACAATAAGCTTTGCAATGATCAAACACTATTCTTAGCTCTCAATGGTGCTCACTCTATCATAGGGATGATTCTATCTATCTATTCATACCCACATGTTCCAAATGAGCTTAATACAAAATGAAAATTAATAACATGCTCTGTAATAACACATACACCACTTGGTTCACATAGACCAATGCAAACATATGAGAAAATTGAGGTATTGCGGATGCGCAGGTAGTTTGGGGGTTTTAAAAATCTTAGTGATTGTTCATATAGTATGGACCACCAATATAAAAACCATGACCATGAAATGGAATTACACAAGGATTAAAAACATCCACCAAATGAACTCATTCCAAATCCTCTTCTCCTATCTATACCAAAGGAAAATTGTTGACCTCTTTTGATTTGTCCAAGAGAGTGATAGGAGAGAGAAATTAGTTTTTCTCAATTTTGAATCTTTCAAATCTACCTAAACCTATAAATAATCTATGGTGATATCAATAGACTTCCCTAAACTAGGCACATGTGCTAGATGAGTCATCGTAGTCTATACAACTACCTGAAATTAAATTTTATAGATGATCTTCATTCTATGTTGAACCTACAACTTTTCATTTTCATAATTATCCTCTAACATTCTCTGATAGGTGGTACATTAGTTTTCATCTTGAAACATTTGTATTCTTGTGATAAATCCATACATTTCATTTAAATGGCCAAAAGGTGGCCAAAAAAGGACATTAAGACAAATGACAAATATAACCAAGGTAAAACATATTAAGTGACATCAAAGTGTAATTTTACCTCACTAATGACCATGGAAAAAATTTAAAACCTAGAAGGACCCTATGAAAATTTTGAATTTTCAAGGGGGTTGACCTAATTTGACCTATGGTGAAATTTGGTCAACATTTTGGTATTTTCTAGGGGTAGCATGCATGTTATGTTAAGAACTAGTTGTCTTATCCTATCCTTGGGTAATGGAGTCACCCATATACTAAAAATGACACTAATATGCCTATTAATAGACACAAAGCTCACACCAAAAATAACAAGGAAACAAAAACACAAATTGAGAGACCAAGACACACACTTGTGCTCTCTAAGCACTTATGGAAAACACACAATAACTCAAAGGAAAACACACACCTATCCTATTATGTAAAATACCTCAAAACTTTACAGGTGAAATACATCTATTCATTGCTTTAACTAGGGTAAAAAATAATGCTTCTATAATTTATGTTACTCCATGGAAACAAATTATCATATGATGTATACTTTTCAATGAACACTTGATTATGGAGATATTCAAATGACTTACCATTGTTGGAGCTTATGCTAATTGAAATTTTTTCACTTATAATTCTCATGAACACTCCATCTATCTCTCTAAGAGGCTTGTCTGATCTTGCATCTTATTTTCACTTTATCATGTTCATTTGACACTCCTCAATCTGATCATTGGGGTTCATCATAACATTCTCAATTTCAAATGCATTTGAAACATGACATGTTTTTTGTTGGGAGTCATCAAGGCAATCTTATTTATGATCATCAAATACTTCACGATATATCAAAGTTGATTATTTATTGGAAAATACCCCAAGCTCTTGTTTATTCTCATTAGGTACATAGTTGACCTCATGATTAGGTTTGTACTCATTTTTAAAAGTTAAAGACCTATTTACCTCTTCAAATTCCTGTACTATGGTATTGAATTGTGCCTATATCATCCACTTCTCAAGGTTCATGGTCATGAGTATTCTTTTCTTTGGTAGGTAGAATTGAGTGTTCACTAAGACTATCATGTTTTTCTATATCTGGGATATGAATTTCATCATCCATGTGTAAAAGATAGTTGCCCCATGTAACTTGCTCTAGAGTGTCATCAAAATCTACCTCAAGAACTCCATTACATTCTTCATGGAAGATGTAAGTACCAAGGATTGTTTCTTCAAATCCATATTGATCAAATCCTCATTCATCAAGCTACAGGCAGCTATGCCATCAAGGAGTGTTAAATGTTCTTGATCACTAGGATGATCTTTTTCCTCATATGGTTCTACATGAAAACTAGTTAAAGGTTTAAGTTTGATTGACACGTTAGCACCATACCTAGTCCTAAATTCCATATAGGACCAATTTGAAGTTAGGTATCCTCCAATCATAGCAGTGAACTCTCTTGATAAATAAAGTGAAAAATGAGGTGTCATATCCACAACTACAACATCTTGATATATGGTGAAAGTATGAAAAACATGAGGAATAAGTTTGAAACTTTTTATTATGCCAATTTCCCTGGTAGGTGACCCATCTAATTATAGCACTCCTTTGGCATGAGACTCGTACTTCATGTTCAATTTATCAGCTTCTTTCTTGGACATGACATAAGTACTTGATCCACTATCAATAAGATAATTTTGAGTTAAATAATTTCCAATTATGATGGAGAGATATAATGGAGGAGGTTTGTATACCTTTTCAACTTTGTTTGACTATCCTTCACTAGGCTTGAAAGTGTTTGTCAAGGCTGACTCTCTCCCACTAGGCTGCTTGGTTGCTAAACTAAGTTTAGATAGCTATTCTTGGAGTAGGTCTACTTATCCAAATGTTACAAGTGTATCCCACATTTACAAATTCACATGAACCTTCTTTATTTGCTCTACAATGTTAGTGAAAGAGCCACTAACTTTTGCTTGTCCACTAGTAGGAGTACTACTACATATACCTTGTGAATTCTGAGGTGTGAGAGAGTTCCTAACATTCTAAATTCTTTGATAAAATTATGTATTTATAATTTTATTAGACATACCTTCCCTTTGGGATGTTTTAAAATTCATTGGTGGACCATTAACAACCCCTTGAACCTCTTCAATTGCCTTCCTCTTTGCCCTTGTGTTTGGATCTATAGGACTTGAATCTTTGCTTGACTGCCCTTGATAATTCATAACACATGAGTCATCTTTATACTAATTGACTAAGGTAGACCCAAATTGAATACTCTTCCCATTATTATCTCCTCCATTAGGCACCTCATCTTGAGTTATGATTGGAATTATTCCCAAACTTGCCATGAAATCTTGATTGAAGGACTCATTGACATAAGTAGATGGATCATGAGGTTGATCTCATGAAGGTTAACCATCATTCTCTTTAACAATATTATTTTGAGTAGACACTAATGCTCTTTAGGTAGAGGGACCATTTGGATTACATCCATTATATGAATTTATTTGAACTAACCATCCTTGACCTTGAGGATGACCTTGGAAAGGTGTTTTATTGCCTTGATAGTTAGGGTAGGACTAATTAGGTTGATAGTGTATTTATAAATGCCTTACTTGATATTGTTTTATGATCCTACTGAGACATAAGATATCTTGATCCATATCTCTCATTATTTCTACCTCATTGGATTTTATTGGTTGACTAAGGGTAGTAGGATTATGTTTAGGTGTAGGAATGGGAGCAATAATATGTGTATAGGTTTGTAAATCAGGGAATAGAGGCATGAGAGGTCTTTGGGAAATATTCCCATCTTTAATCAAAGAATTCTTTTCCCTAATGGCCACTTCATAGGCATCAGGAAATGTGATCCCTCCCATAGATTGTGTCATCATAACAACATCACTATCAAAATATTTAAGATAGTAAAGGAAAACATGGTGAGCTATGGATCTTACCAATATTGGGATTTTATCCCATGTCTTATGAGACCTTGTGTTGAAGTTTTGGATAACCTCTTGAGGTGATATCCTTATGCTAGTCAATTTCTCAATCAATGACAAGTTATCACTCTTATCCTCAAATCTTCTCCTCAATGAATCTCCCAACTCATCCCATGTGGTGATAGATTTAGGTGCTAGAATGTCATACCAATTAAGAGATTTAACCTTGAAAGAGACAACCAAAAACTTGATTTATATATTCTCCTCAATGATGTGATGTATATTTTAGAAGTTATCAATGTTTCTAATATGCTTAATACGGGTAACAATAGTTTCACCAGTATATAAGGGAACAATTTTGAGGTAGATATGGGAATTTCATCATAATTGGCAAGTATTATAGGGCTATAGATGTTGAAGGCAATAAAAGGTAGGTTCCTTGCCATGGTAGCTTTAGGACTTTGTAATAATGGACCAATAAAAAAATTTATTACAGGTTTATGAGCAAATTATAACTTCTTTGGATAAGGATGGGTGTTAAAAAATTTGTTTTATTTGTATGAATAATGAGGAAGCTCTTAGAATTAAAAAGGAATGCATTTGGTAAGAGACCTCGTATTTACCTTAGGCGTGAAATAGTGCACTAGTATGTAACCAATATTCAAATTTTGGAGTCACCAAATACTGTAGGAAGTGGACCATTACAACTTCCTTGTTGTCAAAGCTAGCATCCACCTTGAATAACCTTCTTAAAATTCAAGTCTCACTAGGTGTGCCAAAACTGTTATGGCCCAAATTTTTAGACTAGATAAGTCAAAGAGGCCTTATAAAATTTGGGATAAAATGGAACTATCTCTACAAATAAGTAAGATACTAAAATACACACACACACACACACACACACACACACACACATATGAAAGGGCTAGCTCCCTTGATGTATCTTTTAGGATCACACACTAGACTAGGCTAATCACTATTAGGGGTGAAAATGGAAGATGGAAACATAAAATTAAATTATACTAATGAATGTGATACACCAAAGATAAATCCATAAACATACTCACATTTTCGCTAAGAAAGAAGACTGCTAAAACTAACCTCAACTCATTGTTCTTCTAACATAAGTGTTTCTACATGGAGGCTAATTGATATGCATATCTAGAGGTGGGTGAAAATGAGGTATGATCCTAGACACTTATAATATATCTCACACTTAAAATATACCTTAAAAAATAGTTAAACTTCATGAGACCTTCTAGAAGAAATGCTATTACTCACACAATGCATATAAGAGCAAAATAGAAGCAAGGATAATACATTCATCACTTGTCATCCAAATACACTACTTGATGTACTTAGGAAAGAATTGTAGAGACTAAACCAGCTTGAGAAAACTTTATTCAAAGGAAAAAAAATATGTCAAAACCAATAGGGATTTTCCATACCAATTATGGATTCTTTACAAGTCCAAATGGCTTGAATATATAGAGCATAAGAGAGAAGAGAGAATAAGTGAAGTTGAATAGTCACAAGGCCAAATGTCAAGACTTGGAAACTAGTTACAATGCAAGAAAATATAGTTAGGGAACATGTCATTAAGTCCCTTTAGATAAGTTTCTATTTGAATTACATCATTCTTCTAAAGTTGGCATAAAGACCCTTCATGTCTTTTTCTTAAAATGCCCTTCTTAATGAGGAGTCACAATTGATAGTCTAGAATTGCCTTTGGAAGTTGTTGACACATGTTACATGACTTACTAAGGTGGATAAATTATTTTTTATAGACATATACACCCCTAAATTTATGAACTTCTCTTTGCCAATTGTTTCTCACTCTCTTGTAGTCATTCATTATCCCTTTAGGCTTGAATCTTCACACTTGTCACTATGGTGACTTGAAATTGTTCAAGAAAGTTCATTTTTAGGGATGTAAGTCACTTTTTAAAGACCTATTTTTATTATATTACATTAGGTAGATATCAAAATCACTCCAAACAACACTTCTCATCTTCAAACTAGGCAGTCACCCTCTTTCTCATTATCTTATTCAAGACTGGCTACAATGACCAACTTAACATAGCATTTTTCATGCATCATTGAGATGAGAATTTGGTATGAGTAGTTAGAAAAAGTCTCCACACACCTTCCATAATATTCATAACCTATCAATTCCATTTTACACATGTAAAACACCATAAATATTTCAAAAAAACACATAATTAGACATGTCCATACAAGTGATACTATATAACAACTGAGTGGTAGAGAGCCTAAGAGAGTGCCAAGCAAGATAAAATAACTTTCAAGGTCAATTGACCACTTTTGGATGCATCTCCCTTCATATTTTCTTCATCAGGTTTTTGAGAGGGTTTTAGGTCATTTAGCTTGTTAACAATGATTCATAAAAGTTAGATGTTTAACCTTCAAACCAATTCCACTGAGATCAAATTAAAGACCCCCCTTAACTATCCTTAAGTTCTTAAAACACCATGCACATTTTTTGTATAGATAGGCCTGAGATAGATTTTTTTGTATACATTTTAGATAGGCCTGAGATAGATTTAGACCAAAATTGGCCAATTTGTGCTATTATCTACAAACCAATGGGTTTTATCAATCCTTCACTCTCCCATGAAGGCTCTCAAAATGTTTATGAGTATCATATGGTCCTATGAATCAAGTTAGATGCCATGGGGTTTATGCCTAGTAGGTCTAGATTGTGTATTTGAAGTGTGAGAGAGATTAACAATGTCTAGGATTAGACCTTATTTTCACCCACCTCTAGATATGCATAGCAATTTACCTCCACATAGAAACACTTATTCTATAACATTTATTTGAGGTCAATTTTAGCAGTCTTCTTTCGTAGTGCAAATGCAAGTATGTTTGTGGAGTTATCTTTGGTGTATCACCTTCATTACTATAGGTTATTTTTATGGTTTTTTCTTACATTTTCACCCCCAATAGTGATTATCTTAGTGTAGTGTGTGATCCTAAAAGATATATCAATGGAGATATCCCTTTCAAATCTAAAGATTTATCTCTTGTAGTAGCTTACCTATTTGTAGAGATAGTTCCATGTTATCCCAAATTTGAGGTCTCTTTGACTTCTCAAGGGTGAAAATTTGGGCTATAATAGGTAGTAATAATGAACAAAGTATAAATGTATTACTAATTAGGGTGCCTTTGATTAGTAAGATCTTATATATACTGATCTTAGGCATAAATAGTGAATAATTCCCAAAGAAAGCTGACTATGGAGGATTCCACCATCCCATAACTGCACTATCCTATCATTGGGGTACATTGAGAGTAACTTCTTAGGGATATCACTTACTATTGTAATAAAAAATAAAATAGTTGAAAATATACTAACTATGGAGGATTCCATCATCTCATTATTGCATTATCCTATCTTTGAGGCACATTGAGATTAACTTCTTGGGACTTGTTAGTGTAGGTTTTTTTCACTTTTAGATTTACCTACATGGTTGTTAGTCAATTTGATTAGGGTTATTAAAGTCATTAGGGGAACAAACTTAATGTGTTTTATAATTTTGATTTTATTTATTACCTTTATGGTGACTTAATATCTCACTATATAATCTACCTCTTTTGTGATTTTTGACTAAGTAATTAGCTAATAAACATTTATGAAGCTCACTTTTACTCTACATTCTTGATCTCACCTATCCTAGGGTTTTCATGAAATATATGACATTCAAATATCTTGGAGTAATCCAACATGGTATTAGAGCTCTTATATGATGACCATTTTACCATTTATAAATCCTTGGTGAGATCTTTTACATGCATGCATTCCTGGTAGTTTTCTAGATTTTTTAGTTTTCATAGGTTTGGTGAGATTTTTTGAAAATCCATACAAACTATATAGTCAGAGTCTCATATCATAAAATGAATAGTTCCATTAGATTCATAAGGATTCAAAACCCTAATATAGATTTTACACTTGACCTAGATCTATAACAATGATTTGTAGCCATTTGTGAAGGGTTTTAAGACATTATCAAGTATTTCAGGAAAATCTATACTGTAGGGGTCTCAAATTAGGGAAATATTTTTGGGTTTTTCTAAATTTTTTGAGTTTTAAAATTTATTCTTGTTAGATTTTATATATGCTACACCAAAATTGAAGATCTATGCATTTTGACAATTTAATGGGTTTTTACCCTTATTCAAACACATCACAAACCCTTACACCCCTATTTACAAGTCTGTTAGGTTTTGATGCAATTGTCAACACCTTAATTAGGTATCACAACCCTTTTTAACATACCCATTGGGTCCCATGACCCATATTCACACCTCTATCAAGTTTTGGCATTGTTGCCATCAAGCCTTTTAGGTTCTGACCACCTTATTAGCACTGCCTTTGGGTCTTGATACCTATATCAACATTGTTTTTGGGTTCTACACCTTGTGCACACTCTCTTATAAATTTTTATTGACCTTTATAGTAGGACTATGAGGCTATGCCACCTATAAAATCACACCTAGAAGTCTACTATCCTATTTATACATCTTGTGACATGTTTACAACTGCCAAATTTAACATCATGTTTTGTGACACTATTTAATTAAAAATTGGTGCATTTTTAGGATGATGTCACACTCACATCCACACGTCAATCACATTAATCAAGAGTGGGAGGATCAATCACATCAATCAAGAGTGGGAGGGGGAGATCACCCATAATAAGCCTTAGCCCATAAGCCCCATGGTCATATGGTGTGGTCACATGAGGTAATCTCCCAATTTATCCCTTAGCCCTTGGTCATATGAAAATTAAGTCCATGGTCACTTCCAACCCAAAAATACTCAAGTTTTACTCCATGGAGGCATAATTTTTTTTTGAGAAAATTGCTTCCAAATTTTTTTTTGAGAAAATTGCTTCCAAATTTTTTTTAAAGCTTTTGCTCCAAAGGGCCTCAAGTTTTTTTGAGAAAGTTGATCAAAAATATTTTTCCACCCATTTACACCCAAATTTTTCATGCGAGAAAATTTTCAAATGGTTATAACTTTTGATCGGTAACTTGGATTTGAGGGTCATCTTCTTTAAAAGTGATTGTTTTTTGTGCTCTTCACATTGGTTATATTTTTGGTCTCTCTTCAAACCAACTATTGTACACTCTTGTATGAATTATAGGATGAGTCCAACATCCCTCTAGTTATGTCATACTTACACATAATTTTCTTAAGACATATTCTCAGATGTGCCTGACATCTGTATGGATGTGCTTAAATTTGTAACTTAAGGGGGGGTCACTCTGATAGTTTTAAGGGGGTATTGTGTGGTGTTGTGTATTATTTTTTTCTATAATTTTTCTTTCTTTTCTACAACAACCTATTTTTTCATTATGGATTCAATTCCTATAAGTTTTCTCACACCATTTACTTATCAAGAATGGAAATACATAATGGTAATCAATTCACAATCCAAGGGTTACCATAAAATTATAATGCACACTAAAATTGAACCTAAAATATTAGAAGAAAAAATCAAATGGTTCAACTATTGTGATAAATTACATGGAATACTATGTCTTTCCATCTCTCTTGATCTATTCTTTCACATAAAATCTGCTAAAAAAAACCTAATCAAGTGTGGTCCTCTCTAGGCATGCTCTTTGGAAAAAAAGATGTGATAAAAGGCCATGAGTTGGAGAAGAAGTTCATTAATCTGAGCCAAGATGATTACAAAACCATCTGGGACTTCTTTACCAAGTTTATACTTTTGAGGTTGTAGTTGAAAGAATGTATAATTAATAATAAAGACAAATAACTTGTTCTATCAATACTCTCCAAACTAGGTCTAGATTATTATGTATTTATGTCCACTTTCCATGCCATAAAAAGTTCTCTTTGAGCCACATGGAAGATGCCTTCTTTAGATACCTTTATTTTTTATTTTATTCAAGAGTAAGACAAGTTGATACGGATGGTCACAATAAATTCCTAAAAATATCATGCACTCTTTACTAAGAAAGAGAAGGCTTCAAACCACATAGAGAAGAAATTAAAAAAAGGATCAAGATAAAGATGCAAGTCCTCCTACCTCCAAATCCAACCATAATACCTCTTCTTATAGTTATAATACTAATAAATATTGGATAAAATGTGGGTTTTATTTGGGAAAGAATAATAAAATTAAATGTTTGAAGAAGCAGAATGACCAACTGACTAAGCTGCTCAAGAAGCACAACCTTAGTGTTCTTGGTTATACTAATCAACACTCATCAATCCATGGATCATCTAAGGAAAATTACCATGGTAAATAAAAATATAATATTAATGGTAAATTAAAGGGAAAATACCTAGTTCCATTTGTACCTCAAACTCCTACATGGGTCATTGACTCTGGTGCTTCACATTACATGGTCTCTTCATAGATAGAGTTTAGTTCATTAGAATCATGTGACTTGTCCTCTATAAAATTGGGTGATGAAACTTATAAAAAGGTTCTTGGGAGAGGGTCTGTTGAAGTGAGTGGTGGAAAATTTAATAATGTTTTATTTGTTTCATCACTTTTAACTAATCTCCTATCAGTTTACCAAATCACCCACCTTGGTTTAAGCATGCGAGTTGAGTTCACTCTAGATTCAGTATTTATTAGAGAGTTACACTATGATATTTTTTTTGAAAAAGGAATGGTTGATTATAAAAATATTATATAAAAATTATCATAATTTTCTCCTAACTCTCATTTAGATTCTTCTTCTTTAGGTTCACATGAAATTGATGACATTTCTGAGCTTGAGCACACCTTTGATATTGATGACTCTTCTTCTAATACAAATGATTATATAAATTATGGAGACACACCTCCACCATCTCTTTGTCACCTTTGAAATTTTGAGGATTTATTTTCCAATTAACCTACCTCTACTATACTTCAAACATTACAAAGAATAGGTATACTAATCCAAGACACATCAAACATCAGACAGTCTATATCATAATTTCAAGGCATTTAACAGTCTTTCATTGACTCTACTTCTATTATACCATCATTACATATAGTATTTGGCCCTCCTACCTTGAATTATAAGAATATTTAGTTGAATAATAATCAAACCTTGGTTTAATATTCATTAGGCTGTTGGCAAACTCATTTACTATTCTAGGATGATCCATTCTTCACTGCATATACTTTTGATTATAGTCACCTCTTGGAATTCTATTAGAGGATATTAGATGGATTCAAGTAGTTGTAAAATCTAGTGGGAATTTTAAGCTCCCTTATATTATTTTATCTATTTTAGGAGAGGATTTTTATCCTATGGGTTTTCTCTTTTTCTCCACTTTATGGGAGTTGTATTGTTCTTGGGTACCTCATTAGGCCTTATTATCAGGACCCAATTCTTCTACCCACCTAATATATGTTTTAGGGGGGTGTTAGTTTAGGATTTTCTCACTTTTGATTTTACCTACATGATTTTTAGTCAACTTGTTTAGATTTTTTAAGGTCATTAGGGGAACACACTTAATGTTTTTTATAATTATGAGTTGAGTTGTTACCTTTATGGTGACCTAATAAATCACTATATAATGTACCTATTTGATACTTTTTGACAAATTAATCATCTAATAAACATTTATGAAGCTCAATTTTGATATGTATTCCTGCTCTCACCTATCCTTGGGTTTTTGTGTAATCTATGATGTTCAAAGATCTTGGAGTAATCTGATAGGGTTAACCACTTACCAATGTACAATAAAATCAAATAGTTGAAAGGATTCCTATTGGATATTAAAAAACTTAGGTGCTTCCAATATAATATGAGGTAAATTGAATATAATTTCATCCATAATGTTATCTAGTGGCTTGAGTATGGGGTAAGTACCCCTCCCAACATGGCTCAAGTAAAATAGATCATTGTTTTACCTAGAATGATAATTCTTATGAGTTTTACAACCACCATAACATAGTTTTAGGAGGATAAAAACAAAAATAGTAATAAATATGATTAAATTTAAAATTATAATATATAATATACAATGAAATAACTAAACACTTATAAATATATTGGGTTGGATAACATAATTGGAAAAAAACTAATAAAATAGAAATATATTAGACAATCCAATATAGTTAGTAGAATGAAAAAAATGTATTAGGGTAGTTGATATAATTGGGAGAATACACATGACTTTATCTATTTGGTTGATATAATTTTTAATACTAATAAAATTATATCAAGTTGGTCGATATAGTCAGATTAAAATTTATAAGATGGTTTTGAAGATGTCACTAAGAAGCTAAAATGAAAAAAATGATAATGATCTAGCTAGAGGTGAGATAAGATTTAGGTTGGGTTCATTAAGATGTATGCATAAACTAGGATGACCTACAACTATTATTGTTTACTCAATAGATTAGGACTCAAATAAGGTCAATCAAGAATAGCGTACATATACTTAGATGATCATGTAAGGATATATAATATCCATACACCTTAAAAATGGTAATATACACTCAAATTTAAAGAGGAAATGGTTCTAAATCCTAATCCTATGATATGGGGTATAGTTCTCACCAGGGATAAAGTAGATAAGTGATTGTAACAGTTATTATAAAGGATGCACATAAAGTAAATGATTTTAAAGGTGAAGGTAAAGTAAAAAATAGGTAAGTGACTATGAAAATGGTAAGGTTTAACAAACAAAAAAATGGGATTTTATACAACCTAAACTAATAAATTACAAGATTAATAAAACTTATATTTATTATATATTATTTGGTATAATGAAGGACAACAAAAAGGATACACACATAGATCCATAAAGCAATACACCAATCAATGTCTAATATAATAAGTAAATAAAGGAAAGAGTATATGGAAATAAATACTTACCTCTAGGTGAACCCATAGATGCTTCAATCTCCCATTTTTTTCCAAGTGGGCCTTTGAAATAGATGTTCTAGGTTGAAAACCTCAAATGGTAAGATGAAGGCCTAGATATCCATAATTAGGAACTCAAAAATACCTCTCCTATTGAGCTTCAATAACACCATAAGAAAATAACTCAAATATAAGGTCCTCAAATCCTCTAACTATCCCAAACACTACTTAGGGGAAAAAATGTTTGCATAATAAGAGTGTATGAATGTGATATATCTTTTAGGAATGAAACATGACCCCTATATATATACGACTCCAATACAAAAAAATAACCTTGAACTTTTATTCCATGGTATTTCCTAGGCCAATATGATTAAAATGATAGAAGACAAAATTATAATTATATTGGGTTAGATTATATAGTATAAGGAAGACAAAGTATGAAATAGAGTGTATAGACTAGGTTAATACAATAGGATATAGGGAAGCTAGAAATCTTAGTTGGATAGTAGATGGATAGGTAAGATATAAAGAGAATCAAATGATGTTAAATTGATATTTTTGATGATGTGAAAAGATAGAATGAAAACATCTATTGCAAAATACCATGAACCAATCCCACCCCATTCCTGATGAACCATTTAAAGTGTGCACTCTGGGATATTAATGTGTCAAAGAGTTATTTATATAAAATATATCAATAAAGTGATAAAATAAAATATCAAGTGTATATAGTACTTATTATATTTAACATATGCCATTTGTCAAATCATTGTAATCAGCTTTAGTATTTTACATTTAGATGTATACTTGAATGCCATATTTATATGTCTGAATTATTATACTAGTTTCTTTCCTATTAGGGTTTCTCAAACCAAATTAGTATAAAACAATGAGAAAGTTTCCTTAAAGTTACTTTATTATGAGATAAGTATCTAAATTTAAAAGTTGTAAAATCACCTAAAGTATACATCCACTCTTGTATGGACATCTAAAAATCATAACAAATAAATCCTTGGTATCTGGTGTATATTTTCTAGGGAACACTAACACCAAATAAAATTGGTTTATGCATCAATAATGTAGTATGAAAATAAGTACATAAGTATAAGTCCAAAAAAAATTACTTATGCCTTTGTATTTTATGGTGATATCCTAATGATGCACAAAGCCCTTAAAAAATGTAAATATTCTTGTGTTATGGAGGATTAAACACTATGAGTATCATAGACAAGGAAGATTCAAGAGTATAGAGTGACATAAGAACTAAAAAATATAGATAAATGTTGCTACATTTTAGAGGGGAAAGGATTTGTTCCTGATTATTATAATACAATTTGGAATAGTGGAAGAATTTTCATAGTTATGGGAAGTGAAGAAGACATATACCTCAATACTATTTGAACCTAATAGAAGTGTCAAGATTCTAAATAGGGAAAATGTAATGAAGGTAAAAAAAGACAAGTTACAAAACTTGAATATAGAGGAGGAACCAAGCTAGATGGATGTTTTGGATTCTATAAAAGTCTAATGGAACAAGATTCATCAAGATCCTTTATGAAAGAGATATGAAAACATTAGCATAGAAGAGGTACCAAAGATGGTGCTTATAAAGGAATATTGTACTCAATAATAGATACCAAAAGAAATCCAACTATTTTTAGACTACAAAGATGTGTTCCCAAAAAAATTCAATGAAATCAAATGGGTGGACCTATCTTTGGGAGAAATGACAAGGGCAATTAAGAAACATCTCTGTCAATATAATCCCAATATTAATCTTAAGGTTAATAATGAGATTACATGGTGGAATCAAGGATAATTTATGTAGTAGATAAATATGATTGGGTGAGCCTAACATTGGTGCAACCCAATAAAATTGTATAGATTAGATTTTGTGGTGACTATTTTGATTTAAATGATGCATGTGTGAATGAATCCTTCCCAAAATCATTCATTAAAAAAGTATTAGAGGCACACTGATGTAGGAGCATCATTCCACATATTTATAAATGAGTTTTCATTAGTAATATTAGGGATCAATTAAGTCCTAGAAAGGTATTTGGAGTATTTTCACTCTTAAATTGTAAATTCAAATTGTAAAGCCATGAAAATAGTCACTATGTTTGATTAAGTCATTTAAGAAGTCCTAATCCATATAGAAGGTTGTAAACAATATTAAAAGACATTTTACAAAGTCATAATTCCTAATCACCACTCATAAAGTGGAGGATCTACATTGGAGAAAAGGAGAATAGTCAAGATAAAGTTTATTGAGGAATTTTAGGAGAATTGGTTGAAGATTTTTAGGATATTTAAGCTATCTTGAAGATTTTAGTTGAGAAAATAAAGGCATTCAACCTATTTTGGTCTTGAAGCTTATAAAATCTATATTATTTTAATTATAATGTAAGTATAATAGGGGGCGTAGAAATATTCAATAAGGCCTTCAAGGCCATTGACCGTTATTCTGTGGTTTCATTTATATACTAGCATTAAGGCATTTAATATTGTGAATGGTTACAGACCCTTAGGTCTATATATGTAAATGATGTCAGAATAATGTATATTCAGTTTTGGAGAATAAAAGGATAAATGAGATTTGAATATCTATACTTTTTTAATGTGAATAAAACAAATTCATAGGTTTGATAATTAAAATAATTACTGTTTGCATGCATATTTTACATGTGTGAGATTGATCTATAGAAATAGTTGAAGTCCAACTTATGGTAAGTTATGACTACACAAAACAAAGTATTTGAATTTATTCAACATGCAATAATTGATCAAATTCGAGTGAGCTTACTTAGAAATAAAGAATCCATAAGTGGAAGCTCAAATGATAATATCATGGAAAACTACGATAGTCAGTTTAGCCAAGGTATGGATTCTTTGTCATGATAAAAAATATTCATTTGATAATTAATAATTGGAATCATATTTTCCATCTTGTTTGAGCACATAAAGATAATTGAAGAGAGGTTGATTTAATATATGGACTGATAATTTTTAGAACAATATGGTCTATGGAAGATTGTTCATATAATGTCAATGGTCTGAGCTAATTGAAGTCATCAATATCTTGATAAAGGAATAAATGATAATATGTTCAAGTTTCATGTATGGAACAACCAATGTGATAATGAATAGATTTGGGTCTTAAGCATTGGACATTTTTGTTTTCTTATATTTTGTAAGTCATGAGTGAGAGAAAAAAGACATAGTATCAGTACACACAGTCTAGCAATTCTTTATGGAAACATGCAATAGTGGTACATGATGATGTTTGTTTTGGTAATGTTCATTATATTTTATAAGTGGTTATAAATATTTACAAGTATTTGATATAATAATCTGAATTATAATTAATGAAAGTTACATTTGTTTGGGTATCCATTGTCATCAAAAAATGTATTTAAAATCCTGTGATAAGAATTGATGACATTTTATCAATCATCTATCTTGTATAGAAATAACATATAGAAATGACCAAAAAAATGAATAAGGATAAGTTGTTTGGGTATTTAAAATAATTCCATTTAGGTTGATAAAATTTGTATTTATGAGTATAAGTCTATATAGATATAAATCAAGTTATAACAGTTGTGAAGGGACATATGTTTTTATTACATTAATAATTTGATCAAAAATTATCACAGGTCCATGAGTTTCTGTATTATCTATGCAAACAACCAACAAGATAAAATGGATTGGAAGCCATTTTGATTAAGATTTTCAATAATGGAAAAATTTAATAAAAAATTGGTTTTGGTTTATGTGCACCTTGTTTATAATAGGTAGTCCTACATACCAAGAAATGTGGGGAATCTATGAATAAGAGTGATGGAATTTGTAGAGGATTACCATTGTGAGAAGTGTAAATAAAGGATAGGGTATTTAAAGGTAGGAACAAGATAATATAAAGAGATATAATTAATAGATGAGTCAGAACAGGTGAAGGATTGAAATGTAAAACTTGAAAATTGTAGGTATAAGATCTCTTTGGAAATGATTGAATGTCCTTTGATTTGTAATGCATTATTTGATTCTCTATCAAGGTCATTGAGTTTAGAACACAGTATGATCAATTGTTTAAAATCATGTGAATGAGATCATAAGGTTAAAATAATAGAATAATGTTTGTAAGTGAGTTATGTTAATTTTAGAAATCTGAATTATTTTATAGTGTGACAGATTATAGTCACGATTTAGATCCTAATTAAGAGAATTGACATTGAATAATAAGTTTAGATCTTGTGAGGACTATATATTTAAATAAGACAAGATCAAATCAATAAAGTTGAATTAATTTTTTTAAAACTTTTTAGAGGTGTAAATTTGGTATGAGCAGGCATAGGGAAAACAAAACATTTAGTTGTAAAATAGTATTTGATTAGATAATGTTAACAATTTAGATCTTGGATGACAATAGTGTTGAAAATTACCATCACACACACAAATCATGGGGTATATTAATTCATAGATGGGTTTAGTGTCTATCATCAGATCTAAATCACATAAGAGGACCAATCCAAGATAGCATTCTCAACATAATAGGGATCCTTTCCATGTAAGGTATTGTTGTTTAGATTGAAGAATGAACCTGTAATGTTCTTTGGAGAAATAGTGAATGATTTTAAGGACTTCATTCAAGATATCCTGGAGTTATATTTAAATGATTAGTAAGTTTTTTGAATCTTGAAAGAAAATTTATCAAAGCTGTGACTAATTGTCAAATAATGCAAGGCTTTTTAAATCACGTTAAACTTGAAAAAGTGATACTTTTACAACCTTTGGAGTTATTTTAGTCACATGGTTTGTAATGATGGCATTTTGGTGGATAAATCCAAAATTGCATTCATCAATAGGTTCAAATCACCAAAAAATCATTTATAAATTTAGTTGTTTATAGGTCATATAGAATACTAATCCAAGTTCATTTATGGCTATGCAGACATCTTAGCACCTATGGATAATTTTGTATAAGGATACTAAGATTGAATGGACATCAGAATGCCAAGATAAATTAATGGATTTAAATAAATGATTGTTCATAACTCTAATTTTATTTTCCTATATTAGGGAAATATGTTCCATGTGCATGTGTAATCTTTAAGAATAATGATTGGTGCAGTGATCACCCAACCTAGAGAATGATATTTGGATCACCCGATCCCCTTTGTAAGTCACAAGTTATTATCCACATAAAAGTAATATACCACTATAGAAATATAATATTTGGATATGGTATTTTTAATTCCAAAATTTCATCATAATTTATTGGCAAATACATTCTAGTTTTTCATGGATGATGAATCCTTGTAGCATTTTATAAATAAATCATTATTGTGTGGTAAAGTTTTGAGATGGTTGTTATTCTTTGAAGAATAACATTTCAAGATTAATGTGAAACCTAGTAGAGAATAAGTGGGGCTAGATCATGTAATTAGGATTTAAAATAAATAAGATTAGGAATAAATAAAAGAAGATTCACATGATACACACTTTTGTAGAGTCACTTTGATTCTAAGGAAATTGGAAGAAATTGTAACATTATTGCAACATGGGAGATTACTAAAGCACTACACATAATGAGAAAGGAAACTAGTGGTCACAAGAGTTTTGTTGTTGATAGTTTTAAATGTATTTTTTTTATGAATTAGGAAAGGATGGAGTGGTTTGTAGATTGGTCTTGGAGCATGAAAGAACATAATTATTGAACAAATCTCATGGAGTTTTAGGTCATTTCACATGAGATATAACTAAAAAGAGTAAATTGCAAAGTAGATTATGGTGGCCTATAGTGTTTTAAGATGCACATGAGATTGTGAAATACTGTGATGTGTGTCAATGCATTGGAAAACATAAACAAAGAGATAATATGCCACCTAATCATGTTCTATTAACACACCATTTTGAGTAATGGGGTATAGATTTTGTGGGCACTATTAGTATATCATCAAAATGGTTTAATGTTTGATATATCATCATTATGATGGATTAATTCAAAAAATGGGTTGAATTTATTATGACTCCAAGTTATGATGTAAAGGATGTTGATGTATGAGAATATCATAACAGGGTTTGGATGTCTATAAAACCTCATTAGTGACCAATGTACACACTTATTTAACAATACAATTAAATTTATCATGAATTGATTCATGATTTGACACTATAAGAGTACCACTTACCATCAATAAGCCAAAAGTGAATTCAAATCATCAACCAAGATATTAGAATAAATGCTAACAAACATTTGTAGTGTGTAAAGGAATGATTGGGAAGGTATAATTATGCAATATTGTAGGCATAAATAACCAACTACAAGTTAGTTACTCAATATACACCATTTTAGTTGGTCTATGGCATGGAAGTTTTAGATTAAGGTAAAAACAGGTTTTGAAGGGACCCCGAAACCCTGAACAAAAGGAGAAAGATGAAACATTAACGTCCACAGGCAAGCCTTAAGCCTACTTCACTAAAGTAACAAAACCAAGAAACAAAGACCTGAAGCTAACAAATGAACAACCAAAGATAGACCCCAGGTTTTACAGAGACCTGGAAACTCCATAGTAAAAGCTCAAAAAACCAAGTACAATGACCAAAAAACACAACCAACTAGCAAAACCAACTAAAAGAACCAAGAACTATTCTTCTAGTTCCAATATCATCTTCACTGCTTCCTTACCTTTCACAACAGTGTCTTGGATGGCAGCAGTCGCCTGCGTAGATCCCTCTTGCATTGCTTTCTTTCTTGAGCTTTGTCTAGTTCTCTTGCTAGGCCCCTCCAAAGTTTTGATTTCCTCATTTGCTCTTTTTCCAATGTTAATAGCAACAACACAAATGCTAGAGGTTACCTCCTCCATCTTTATTCTGCTTTCCTTTATGAGTTCCCTTAGGTTGTTCTCATAATCTTTGAGTTTTATGGGAATATCCCTCAACTGCTTTTCCATGTTATTGATTTTGTTCCAAACTGCCTCCTATTGACCCTCCATTATTTCCATTTTCCTATTGATTTCCATTATCTCCTTATACGTCCATAAATCGAATTGTAGAGTAGCATCAACTTTGCAATTGGCCAATCTAGTAGGTTCGTCATTCTGCCTTTTGTCACTCCAATCTTCTATGTTCTTTTTAGGACTACTTCCAACTTCTTCAATATAGTCCTCCGTTTCCATTCATTTTTGTTCCTTTGTTTCCACAGGGCTTACATTTTTGTTACTTACTTCCTTTACTTGAGCTCCCATTTCCAATATTTGGTTAGCAACCTGAACTAGATTTTCCTTTTCATTAATTGGATCAGGGTCCACAGTAGGATCATCTAGATCTTTATCAATTTCCTCAAACACTTGCTGGTTTTCCTCAGACTCATGGTTGTTGTTTTCAGACTTTTCCTCTATAGTGACTCCTTTCTCATTCTTATCTTGCACTTCTTCTTCCTCACTGGAACTTGAATGCCCACTTTTTGTTCCTCCTTCTTCCTCCAAACTCTCCTCCCTAGTGTTTTCAGAACTTTCCCACTCTGTTTCCTCATCAGCAGTCTGGTTATTGAAGCTTGGGAGTTTGAATTTAGCTTTTTCATTCCCTTTTACTATTTATTTCTTATTACTCCGTAAGTCCTTATATTTTCTCGAATAAGGATTCTTTACAATGGCCTTATTCTTGCAATGCCCTTCAATTATAAGAATTAACCCTTCATGCAGGATGGGACGCAATTCCTTTTTCCTATGAGTGAACAGACTTTGGATTAAGGAAAAACGTAGATAAAAAGGAAAGGAGATTCTTACTTTGTGTCTGAAGTGATTGAGAAATACAAAGTGAAATTTGTGGACTCTTTTACTTCTTCCATCAAGTATGAAGTACTCACGGATACATCATAAGACATCCCTCCATATGCCCTTAATCTGCTCCAATTCAAAAAAATCTCCACTTTTTTCTAGCTGCTGATCTTCAGCATCCATTTTAGGGAATTTGCAAAAATCCTCATTGGAAATGCTTGTCTGCTTTGAAAATTTAATTCCCTCCATTGGAAGCCCCATCACCTTCGCTATGAATTCCTCAGTGAGATTCACCATAATTCCATACAAGGTAACCCTATCATCAGTCCAGTTTTTGAAAAAAGTCATTGTGATATGGGGTTTTGAGCCATGAAGCCGTTCCATGTTACTCACAACCTTTCCTCTCTACAGGATCTTCTAGGCATCTTATTTTGCTTTCCACTCTTCGCAATATTTGGGTTCCTGCTTCCTTGGTTCTCCTTTCTTATTACGAGCCATACGAATCTCCTTTAACGCCCGACCCCTGTCAGCTAAACAATGAACCTAACTATTACCAATTTGGAACAGAACTCGCCTATATTTTGGCACGTTTTGAATCCTCCTCGTGTACTCTAGAACATTTCTATTTAATGAGTGTATATCTTCCTCTGTGGATCCACTCCCCCAAATCATTAGTTTTTTATTCCAATCTGATCTCTCCCTCCTTAGCATGAATTGCATCATGATGAATAAGTGCTCTAAGATCCACGTTCTTGTTTAATGTATCCTGCCAACTCACCTTGTGTCCTGCTTGAACTACATAATTTGCTATCCAATCAGCAACTCTGTTTGCTTCATGATAAGTATGGGTAATAGTGACTTTCTCAAATTTTTTAATTAAAGTTTTCATTTCCATCACCATAGCCTCTATTGACCATGAGACAGAATTTTTATTATTTAAGATTTTTATGATATTCAAGGAGTCCCCTTCCAACCATAATTTAGAATATCTTGATTCAACAGCTAGCTTAATGGTTTGGAGGGCAGCACAAGCTTCATCAATATGGCAGTTCGACTTACCAATGGGAATTACAATAGCATTGATTACATTTCCCATATGGTTTCTCAAGACTCCTCCACATCCTGCATTCCCCGGGTTCCCTTTAGCAGCTCCATCAAAGTTCCCTTTGATCCACCCATGAGGGGGGACATTCCAAGTTACACCAAGTCTAGGATTTTCATTTTTTACATTAGACTTTTCTGATCTTAAAGGATTATCAATTTGAAAGGTAGTATTATGATCCCTTTGCAATGAAAAATTCTCCTCGATAGCTCTAATGATGTTTTGCCCCACTACCCATCCTGGAAGTTCTTTACTTCTGAAAATACGGTTATTTCTTTCTTTCCATATTCCCCACCAAATATGGGGAAGAGTTAGTTTCCATAAAAAAAGAACATCAAGATTCTTAGAGGGATAGTACCAACTTTTAAAAGATAGATCCACACTTTTATGTTGAATCCAAGAAATACCCCAAAGATTGAGGATTTCTTTCCAAACTAACTGCATAAAGGAACAGTTCACAAACAAGTGATCTCTATCTTCAAAACCTTTTTTGCAAAGAATACACCTGTTCACTATGTTTATTCCTCTTTTCTATAAGTTATCAAGAGTCAAGATTTTGTTTTAGAGAAGGGTCCAGTAGAAGATTTTGATTTTAGGGATGAGTCCCTAGATCCAGGCCTATGTCCACAGTGGTTGGTTACCATTTCCCTTTGAAGTAAAAATGGTAGAAACTTTAAATTGTCCGCTAGGCTCGTCATGCCAAACAATCTTATCTTCAAGATTAGAATAGAGGGAAATAGCATTGAGGGATATTTGAATATTATTGAAATCTTGATCAATATCATTAAGGTTCACCCATGAATTATTCTGCCAGTATTGATTAACCTTTATTCCATATCTTTGCTTACAACGGTCAATTACTTCTTTATCTTAGAATTCTTCTATCAAAGGGATTTATTTTAACCAAGCATCCTCCTAGAAATTCACCTTTTTTCCATTACCTACTTTCCAGGAGCTTCCTTTTTCTAAGATTTGTTTATTACCCTGAACAACCCCCCATATAGAAGATGGACGGGTTACGTCAAGGTAAGAAAAGAATTCAGAGAGGGATTTTGCATTAAATAAATACTTTTACTTCCATATATTGCTCCATTCTTTGTTTTCATGAAAAACCCTCCATCCCTGTTTTGCTAAGAGAGTTGTATTCATACTTCTTATATTCCTTATTCCCAATCCTCCTTCCCTGAAAGGTTTACATATGTTTTCCCAGGCAATTAATGGCATTCTCCTTTTTTCCTCAGTTCCTGTCCAAAGAAAGTTTCTCTAGATTTTTTCAATTGCTTCTGCAAATTTGGTTGGAATTCTGAAAAGACTTAAAGCATAAGTAGGTATGCTTTGAAGACTTGCTTTGAGAAGGGTTAGCTTTCCTGCCTGACTGAGAAAATTTCCTTTCCATCCCGCAAGTTTCTTGTTGAATTTATTAATGAGATCTTCCCAAAAGGCTTCAGGGACTTTCATCCCAAGAGGGAGACCCAGGTAAGAGGATGGGAAAGAACCAATAGAGCATTCAAGGATTTTAGCTATTTTGTTCTATCTCTGAATAGGGGTATTAGTGAAGAACACTGCGCTTTTGTTCCAATTAATCAACTGTCCAGAGGTAGATGAGTATAAATTTATAGCATGGAATTTATTGGCATGGAAGTTATTGTGTCAATTAAATATATTATTCCTAATTTGTAAATCACAATAATAAATGCATAAGACATAAGGAATTATTTGAAAGTAGTCTTATAAAAAGTTTACACATAGAAGAAATTTGGATGATGGCCAAATTAAATCAAGAAGTGTAAAAATATAGATATAAGGTTTAGCATGATTTTAAATTGCAAAAAAAAAAAAAAAAAGCTAGGTCAAATGACCCTAATACGAGAGTAGGATAAAAACACACATGGGACAAATGAAAATAAAATGAAAGGGGGAATATGAGATGCATCATATGAAAATTCATGGTACTATAGTCTTGTGAAATTTAGAATAGAATGTTCTTCTTAGCCAACTAAATGGTAGTATTCTTAAGCCTTACAATCATTAATTCAATAATGAGAAAAAGAAGAAATAAGTGTCATTTTACATAAGTAGATTAGGATTTGAAGTTTTAGCATGTGTGGTAGGATAACAGAGTATTAGATAGATATAAGTTATCTTTTAATCTTATTATAATACATATCAATCAAGGGAAAATTAAAAATGAATAAAATAGTTCTCGATACTATGCTAAAAGGTTAGCATAGACTATATTTGTGAGAGGGATATACGAATCCTTACAAATCATCTATGTCTAGGAATGATATGCCTAGTAAAAGTTAAATCAGAGCCTTGAAAAGTTAAAAGTAGATGAAGATAGTGGAAATGTTAATTATTTCTAAAAATTAAAAAGAAATTCTAGGCTAGTAATTATGGATGACAAAATAAAATGAGAATTTATTGCAAACCAAAGTTATTTCTTTAATTTCTTCACTTGTGGTAGAAAGAATGGAGGTGGAATTACGTCACCCATTATAAAAAATACTCTCCATGCCTTTTTTATCAAGTGACAAGTCAATTTTCTCATGATATCTATAAAATCAATAGGTGATGGGGTCTTCATTTCTCTTCCATAATGTGGATTGCCAAGCTTGACTACATTTGGAAGGTTTGTTTAGAGATTAATCTAGCCCACTTCCTTTGGTTCTTGGTCTACCAAGGCCTTAAACTTAAGGAGAGGCTCTCCCATATGAAAATTGTTCAACCTAAGTGCCCTTCCTACAAGTGACCAAAGTCCTTCAAATATCTCTTCTAGTTTTCCCCCTAAGACAATCTGTATGGAAATGGATTCATATCCTCTTTCAACCTTATCATCTCGAGCCTTTTTATTGGCATCTTTATCTTCTTGAGGATTCAACCAATTGGCCTAATACTATTTATTTTTTATGGAATTTTTTAGATCAATTATTCTTTTCCAATAATAAAAAGCTATAAATTATGCTATATTCAATAATGATGAATGTTCTTGTACTTTTTCCATAAATGACAAGGTTTATATTATATCTTCAACATGCATGAATATTCATGCCCAAACATATAAGTTTGATATAGAGATCCACCATCTATAAGAGCTATTAGATTACTATGAGTGCCTTGTGCATTGGGATCTATGTGTTTCCTAATGGGCTACTCTAGGGACTGCCACCACCACCTCCTAGGAGGTATATAATTTGGTTACACAGCCAGTGCCACTTCTCCCCTCACCTTCACCATGGGGATGGAGGCCATTACCATCATGTGTTAAATATAACATAGCTCCCTCCTAGATGGGCTATCCTACTATCACTATTACTTAGACTCAATCCTCTATTGGTTTGGAAATTGATATGACTTTGGACCCTTTGGTTGGTTGGGTGGTGTCAAATCCTCGTACTACATAGCCTTCTACTTGGACTACTTTACCACCTAAGGATGATCCCCCACCTTATCCTTGAATGTTGCATAATCTTATTATCTTATTGATGTAATGTGAGTTTTTTGTGTGTCATATTTTTATAGACTTTTTTCTATTCCTCTTTCTTGGTGCCATGTTTTGAGCCAGTGTTTATCCTCCAGTAAGGAGTGTGAACCATGATTACCAATTGGTTGCTTTGTTATGTAACCTTCATGTATTTTATTATTTGTGTATAATAAAGTTATCCTAAATCATTCCAATAGTAAATTTATTACATTAATTTAATGAAGAGAGATTAAGTTTTTTATAAGAAAAAAAATACTATTCACTTCATCTTCCAAGGGAACTATTTAGCTTCCTACATAGACTATCCATTTACCACTACGAGATAGAATATCTCATAAAATTACTCCTAGAAGTAAGATAATATTACATCCCCCTTAAATTGTAGGTGTTTTTGTGAGACCATCATGCTTTTGAAATTTTCAAAATTTTCTCTTTGAAACCTTTTATCAATATGCTTGTTGGTTACTCTATGGTAGGATAATGTAGTAATTTTACACTTCTAACTTTCACATAATGCCGAATAGAATTAAATTTGGTGTTGGTGTGTTTAGTTTGGTTATGAAATATTAGATTATTTTCCATTTGAATTGCATATGTGTTTTTAACCATGATAGGTGTTGACAAAACTCATTGCTTCTATAAATTTCAAAGAACCTTTCTAAGCCATACAAATTCTCTAGTTGCCTTTGAAGTTTCCATGTACTCTACTTCCACTAAAGATTTTTTTTGAATTAATTGATTCTAATAATTCCAACTAACAATTGTTGTTCCAAAATTCATTAGAAGATTTTCCATCTTTAAAATTTTGAACATAGTTAGAATATGAATGTTTGACCAATTTGAAGTCTCTTGACCTGAAGTATTTGAGCCCAAAATTTGTTGTTCCTTTTAGATATTGAAGGACTACTTTTTCTGCCACCTAAATTATTTTATCTAGATTGTTTCATGAATTAAGAAAGAACACCAACAACAAAATAAATTTGTGGTGTAGTTTTGGTCAAATAGATTAAACTTCCAATGAGTTGTGTTTATTTAAGAGCATATACTAAATTTGTGGTATTATCTTTTGATATCAATTTCAGATTTTATTCCATGGGTGTATTGTTTTATCAAATTTGAGACTAAGAGAGTTTTAATCTTAATTTAAAAAACTAATGTGTAAAATCAAAATACATAAAATAAGCATATATTAATAAATTCTAATTTGTAATTTTTTTAATATATAAATATGCTAAAAATGGAAAGTACCATAGAGGAATAACTTAGTTAGAAATGTAATGTGTAGGATTATGATTTCAACTGTGAAACTAATTATGTCTCTGAGAGTTCATTATGAATTGATAATAGGGCTTCGCATCCACCTGGGACAAGATTGCACTATATGGATAGGGTTGTGCCATGTTGTAGTTTGAAGGGTTTTTTCCCTTTATGTAAAAATGGGTATATTCACCTTCACCTATAGGTCATATGTGCATGATTTAATATGTGATTAATTGTAGAAGCTATTATATGCCTTCTTCACTTGAAACCCTACCTCAATAGACCATGAGGAAAAATAAAAATAAATGGAAAAAATGGGTTAGTGACTAAAGTTGTGCTTGACCTCAATACCCCCTATGTTGAGCACTACTTACATAATAATAATTTGAAGAAAGATCAAAATCTATGTAATAATCCTGTGATACAATGGTGTGTGTGAAATAATGATGTAATGTTAGATGTTGGTGAATCTTAGTGTATTTATGCACTTCAATAATGACTTGTGACTTTGTAGGTGTATTTAGATTTATATCAAAGATAAAAATGTTGCGTGGACTCAAAATCATGAATAATAAATGATTTTATATCAATTTACAAGTTATATTCTATTGTTTTTCATGATATTAGCCTCTAGTTAGAAAATGTAGCTTTATAGTGATATTTTGGGAAATTACTTAAATAGGGATTAAAAAACGTGTGAGATGACCCATTAGGTGAATTTGAATTTGAACAATTAGTCATTATTTGGCAAGAGCATGTATTCAATAGATTTAGACACTACTAGCTAGCAGGATAGTCCCAAAGGAGTGGCCTTGTCTAAAGAGCAAATAGAACTAAGTAGGAAGTGTGGATCAGTATAGGGATGCACTTAGGCTATTTGGAGTGATAAATCATAATTTTTTGTATCATATTTACTCAAGGTTAAGGGTCATTCACATAGAAGTAGAGGAATAGTGGCTTAGAGGCATGGATTTGAGCATGAGCTAAGTGTGTAAAAGGATTGGTCAAAAGTGCATTATTTAAAAAATAAATGTTAATTTATGTGTCTACATGTCCCCTAATTTTATTTTAGTAACATATAAAATTGAAAGTAATAGAGTAAAAGGAAATAATTATACCTGAACTTACCTATATATAATAATATTGAATGTAGGCCATATGTTGGACTGTGCTTCGAGTCTACAATGAAACATGCATAAATCAGTCCTTACTTAAGATAGAAATTTAAAACTAAATACAAGAAAATTATAGAGAAAATTAATGTTATCACTTATATTTTACACCTATCTATGTGTGGTAGTGTGTTGTGTAGTATGAGCTCCAAGTTGTGTGAAATCTAATAACAGAATAGGATCACCTCCAAGTTGTGGGGCCTTAGTGAATTGAGGTAAACCTCTAGAGAAGGCCAACTTCCTTTCACTAAGTTTATTGCAACTGATATATTACCAAATCACATTAAAACATCAATTCTTAGTGATCTTGCTCCTAACTAGGGTTTGACTTATGAGGAAAATAGTTTTAGAAATGAATTTATAAAACTAGAAAATGGTGATTGCACCAAATAATTATAGTGGAAACTAATGATTGATTTGTATGAACACAATATAATAATAAATATACTAAATTATATTAGAGCATAAACTTATACAAATATGAAACCAAAGGTAATGTTGGGCACTTATCATATAAGGAACAAGATTCTTTATTTTAATCAAACAACTTTTCAAAAGGGAAAAATAATACCACAGATGAATTTTTGTGACTAAAACAAGATCAAAGCATTTACAAACTTGAAAAATATTCATGCATACACAAAGATAACATATACAAAGAACACAAAACTTCAATCTATTATCATTCTCTAGGTTATAACATGTAGATCAATTATTCAAAATGCAAAATAATTTCTCCAATAGTAAAAAGATAAGATGGGATATGCCATGGTACCCATATTTATACAAAATACTCTCTTGAAAAAAGAGGGAGTTATCTAAACCCTACACCCAGTTAAAGATCAAGAAAAATCCATAAAACCTCATTCAAATGGCATGATCTTCATCTTGGAATGACATCTTTAGTAAGGTAGATGGATGGAATAAGAAACATGCAACTACTAATTGCTTCAAAAAGTGTTGGAGGCATGGAGAAATCCATTGAATCTTCATGTAAACATCTTCTTTGTCTTCAATTTAGCTAATGTTATTTTTTCCAAGGAATGAGGTGCCAAAATAAACTAAAACTTAGAAAAGTTGAAAGCTTTTAGCTATTTTAGGTTATAACTTGCAAAACCTAACTTGAATTTTTTAGTTGAGACTTTTACAACTTTTTAAGTCATCCATCTTTGACAAATCTAGAAATGCAAATTACCACAAGTTTTTTCAAGTTAAGCAACTCAAACTTTGTCAAAAATAAAAGTGAAATTTACATGTTTCACTCTTGCAACTTAAAACCTGCCAAAAAGATGCTTGAAAATTATAAATGGCTATTTCTCAAAAAAGTGCTGCCAAAATGATAGTTGCAATTTATAACCTACAACTTTACAATGTTTCTTACAATAAAGATATGAAATTTACATAATATGTTTCTATAATTAATTGAAAGAATTAGTCTACAACCATGACTTCTAACGATTAATTATCCTTCTTTGTTTGCATTTTTTAAATGTAAGCATAAAATATTTTCAATATCTCTTGGAGGTGATCTTCGTTAGGACCAAGTGAATATAGGTTGCTTATCTCACATTCTACCATTGTTTTAGAGAGTTATCTAGATGTAGCCATATATACTTGAGTGACTTTCCCCATATGATCCAATGTACTATGATACCTAATGAATTGGTGGATAGAACTCAAATTAAACATTGTATCCCATGCTGACTCTCTTTTGACTACTCCTTTGAACTAGTCCTGAACTTCTTAAAATGAAAGGATTTGATTTTGTTGATTTGTTGAATCACATGATAATCTAATTATAAATTTTTAATGTAATATATTTAATTTTTGGCCTTATCACATGTATCCTTGGACTTATTAATATGAGGTTAATTCATTGCTTAAAAGCTTTGGTAATGAGTTCATAGAAATGAAAAGGAAACAATCCCAAAAGTCTAGGCCTTATCAGCAAGCTAACCAAACATACCAACCCAATAGGTAGCCATACCAAGGAAATTCACAACCACAAAGTCAAAACATGCAAGAAAATACTAATATTATTTGTGCTCTACCTACACTAGGTACTTCTAAAGCTATTGTACCTATTCAGAACAACTTGGCTTAGGAATACAAGTGGTGTTACCCTTGTGCTTAACCACATAATCAAAATTCTTGTCCTAATGGTGTCATAAATCAAGCCTTGATGGTCCAAATAATATTAAATACTCAAGGATATCAAGAATAATCTACTTCCCTACAAAAAGATACACAAGAGCCTTTTCAAAATGAATCTACTCTTTTGAATTGGCAAGAGGAAGATTTTTGTGGTGTAAATCAGGAAGAATCACTAATCAATGGTGGTAGTTCAGTGGTAGAAAATACATGATTTAAGAAGAGATAAATATAAATTGATCAACCCCTTAGAGTTAAACAAGCTACAACCTCTAAAGTTGTGCAATAATCTTTAAAAGGCAACATAGTTTAGAGACCACCCAATGTGTTAATGGACTAGTCAAAGTCAAAATTACTAAACCCAAATCTCATGAAAGAAGACATAACTCCCACAAAGGAACTATTGAAGGTTAATAACATTCCTTTCAGTATTTTAAAATAAATGAATAAGACTAACTTGAATGTCACCATGTGGGAAGCACTATCTTTCAACACAAAGGAACTTGTTATAGGAAGCTTTGAAAAACATCCAAATAATAGATAAGGTCCCAGCTAAGGGACCCACTATTGTGGTTAATTTATGCCAACCTCAAATAGACACCAAAGTAAGTAAAAATGGTAAGCCTCCCCATTTTTATCTTTCAATCATAGTTGGGAAAAATATCATACATAATTACATGGTAGACTCAGGGGCTAGCAATTTTGTTATGCCCAAGAAAATAGCTAATCCTCTTGATGTTAAATATACACCTATCACAAAAGGTGTGGTTCAATTGGTTGTGACTACTTTTAAAATAGTCAAAATGATAAAAGGTTTAAACCTTACCATCTATGCATGTCCAAGCTTACTAATTTCCCAAGACATCTTAATTTTGACCTACCCCCTATTTTTATATTTGCATTTCTCGAGACTTCACTGCAAAAATAGGAGGGTAGTTATATACTAATTGGTCCCATATTTTTCTCAAAATAAGATACAAAACTAAAGTATTAGTTTTTGGCATGCCTAGTGGGACCCAAAGATCATTACTAAGAGATTGGTGTTATTCTCAATAAGCATTATATGATTCTAATACATATTTCAAAAGCACCTAGTAACTCCATTGGCTTAAAGATTCAGGAGATCTAATTTTACGTATGCCAAACATACAAATAAGATCACCTACTAAAGGTAAGAAAAATGACTTGTGAGTTTTCATTTCCATATAAAAATCAAGATCAGTTATACCTTACACTAGAGTATATCTTACAAATCTATTTGCATATCCTATAAATACCCATTGTTGTTTCATACCTCCCATTATGGCCCGAAGAAATTAAAAAAAATTAGCCTTCAATGGAGGCATCCCACTTCAGTTGGCCCAATATGATGATATACCCACCTCAACTCTGAAAATCCTTCCATATTTTACTAATGAAACTTCTACCACTCCCATGGAATATTTACAAGACATTACTAATATCTATTGAATTCATAATATAGTATAATAAAATGTTGCAATCAGACTTCTTATTTCCTCATTTAATGGTAAAGCCTTATAATGGTATAGAGGTTTGCTTCCCAATTCCATCTATGATTGGGATGACTTAGGGACTACCTTATGGATGTAATTTGAAGATAAGAGTGACCACCTATCTATGGTTGAATAATTAAACACTATTCAATGGGCTCCTCATGAGTTCATGAGTGATTTCAATTTTTGCTTTCAAAAGACATGGAATAGAATTCTAATGTTGGTCAAGCAAAACCAATATAATGATTTTCTATATTACTTTGGATCTTTAAATAGTTATATAACTATCATGAGTTAGTCAATTGGTGGCACCACACTCCCTAGTGCCTATGAAATTATAATAAGAGAAAAAAATTACCTAATTCAAGATGGAAAAATTACCCTAGGTCTCCAATTCCTCTATTTCTAGAAGTGCCTCTTATACAATCTATTGTTTCCCCAATTCCCACCATAAGCAAGACACCAACTTTAACTCCTACTCCTATTAATGATTTATATGAGGTTAATTTATTGCTTAAAATATTTGGAAATGATTTGGGAGCAATTAATAGGCAATAATCCCAAATCTACATGACTTATCAACAAGCTAACCAAACATACCAAACCAATAGGTAGCCATACCAAAGAAATTTAGATCCACAAAGTCAAAACATGCAAGCAAAACCTCTAAACATTCATGCTCTACTTACACTAGGTACTTCTAAAGCTATTGTACTTGTTCAAAATAACCTAGATTAGGAATACAAGTGGTTTTACCCTTATACTCAACCACATAATCAAAATGATTTTCCTCATGGTGTCAACAATCAACCTTGATGGTCTAAATCATATCAAACACTCAAAGGCAATAAGTCTCATCAGGAAGATACACAAGAGCCTATTTATAATGAATCTACTCTATTAAAGTGGCAAGAGGAGGATTTTTATGGCATAAATCAGGACAAAGCACTAATCAATGGTGGTAGTTCAGTGGTAATAAATAAATGCTCTAAGAAGAAAACAATAGAAAGTGGTCAACCCCCTAGAGTTGAACAAGCTACAACCTATAAAATTGTATAATAATTTGTAAAAGGCAACACATTTTAGAGACTACCTAATGTGCCAATGGGCTAGCCAAAGTCAAAATTACTAACTAATGGGGCATGTCGAATCAGACCAATTCAAGACTGCTTTCACTACAAAATGGGGCACATATGCCTATACAAAGATGCCTTTTGGTCATACAAATGTTGGTGCTACACTCTAAAGAGCCATGGATATGGATTTCAAAGTTTTTATAAATAAGATGATCCTAGTATACCTAGATGGCATCATTGTTTATTTAAAACATGATAATGCAAACCTGGATCACCTTAGGAAAGTTTTTGAAAAGTTCATAGAATTTAGAGTTTTCCTCAATCCAAAAAAGTGTGTTTTCATATATCATGAAGGGAAACTACTAGAACACATTGTTTAAAAAGAGGGTCTTACAATAAACAAAAAAAAGAGTAAGTGTTATATATTCATTAGCACTTTTGAGCCATAAAAAGGGATTACAAAGTTTCCTAGGAAATATCAACTTTGTAATAAGGTTCATTCCAAATTTTTCCTCCCTAGACAAAAACCTTACTGCCATGCTCAATAAGGGTGTCATTTTTAGCTAGACATAGGAAGGAAAAGATAGTTTTGAAGCCATCAAGCAGGCTATTTCTCAAGCTCCTACCCTTGTCAACCCCAAATATGAGAATGATTTCATTCTTTATGATTTTGGAGGGGAAGGTAGTGTTTCATCTATTCTAACCCAACAAAATAATGAATAGTTGGAGTAGCCAATATTTTTCTTTAGTTAATCCTTAAAGGAGTATGAGGAAAAGTACAATTTCATGGAGAAGCAAGTATATAATGTAATAAAAGCTCTCAAAAATTTTAGGCATATGTTATCCAATAATAAAATTCACTTGATGGTTAGTTACCAAAGCATCAAAGAGTTCTTATTGAGTTGGGAAATAAATGAAAAAAGAGTAGGATGGATCATAAAAGTCATGGAATATGATGTGAACATTAAAATTACAAAGCTAATAAGAGGAAAGGGCTTATGTGAACAAATAACTTATGATATAAAGACTACAAAGGTATAATATAATGTAGTATATGCTCAACATACATTCCAACTAGATACTCCACCTGTATCCAATGGTTGGATCCATGATATGGCCATCTTCTTGTAGACTGGTGAGTACCCATATGATTTCTAGCAGTCTAAGAAAAGGTATTTCAGACTCCAATATATTCCTTATGTTCTTGTTGATAGAAAATTATTTAGGAAAGATATGAATAGATTTATGGTGAGGTGTATTGATCATGATCAAATTCCCAAGGTGTTCAAGGAGTTTCATGATGGTATATTAGGTGGATATTTCTCTGTAAGAACCACTACCATCAAAATAATGAGAGGGGGATATTATTAACTAGAAATATTAAAGGATACCCATCAATGGGTAAGGAACTATGAGAAGTGTGCTTACTTGACAAGCAAACAAAGATTATTATTTCTCCTTCTCAAACCAATCTAAGTTGACCAACCATTTTCCCAATGGGGATTGGATTTTAGTGGCATGATCAATCCACTATCGGTGCAAGTCATAAATGGGTCCTTACAAAAAATGATTATTTCACTAGATGGATTGGAGCAATTGCATTGAAATATGCCATGGAGGCATCTATCTAGAACTCATGGATGGCATTATCATGAGATTTGGTGTTCCTTACACTATTATCTCAGACAATGTTAAAGCTTTTGTGGGCACTTAAGTGAGTGAATGGGTTATAAAGAATAATGTATACTTGAATACTTCATCCAATTATTACCCACAAGGTAATGGCTTGGTTGAGTCTACCAACAAAAATATCATAAGGATTACCAAAAGGATGATAGAGGATAACCAAAGGACATGGCACATAAAGTTAAAATCAGCACTCTAGGATGATAGGATAAATCTCAAGAAAGCCATTGGAAATTCTCCATTCATGTTGGTGTATGGAAGGGAGGCTAGAGTTATGTTGTCAATTGAGTTACCATCTCTAGAACTCAATCATCAGTTAAAATTTATTAAAAATGATGAAATGATAGTATAATTGGCATAAATCATGGATCTAAAATAAGTTAGGAACTAGCCAATGAAATTATTGGAAGCAAATCAAGATCAAATAAAGAGAACTTTTGACAAAAAATCATATGATAGAAGCTTCAATGAAAGAGAAATGGTTATAAAATGGGATGTAGAAAGAGCCAAACCAAGAAAGAATACAAAGTTTGATGCTATATGGAGTGGTTCATATATCATAAATTAGTGAAAAGGATCAAATGCATTCTAGCTATCCAATCTAGATGGATCAGAACTACCTATCCCAATCAATGGGATATACCTTAAAGCTTGCTTCTGAGGTTGGAATTCTTTCCAAGAACATTATATATATTAGGTTTAGTTGGTTTCCCAAATAAGTTATTTAGCACAAGTTGACTCATTAGGATTTTTTATTTTCTTATTTTTTTTCTATTTTGTGTTTCCCTATTTCATTCTTGTTTAATAAAAATCATAGTTTTATCCTTCTCTAGTTAAAGTGTGTTAAGCTTAAAATGACTCCATGCCCAATAAACTAGAAGGCTTATGAAAAGAAACTAATTATCAGGAAATCACCCCATGAAAGTCTTTAAAAATGTTGATATTTTTTATCTAAAAATGTCAAAACACCTTATACCTAAGGGGAGACCCATTAATTTTTTTGAGCAAAAAAAAACCTTAAAGTGACCTAGGATACCCTTTTCACGAACCCAATAGAAACTGTAGATTTGCATGCAATTTATAACTTTCAAAGTTGAAAACTACAATCAAACTTCCACTTCCTAATTTTCATGTGCCTAGTGGATACCAAATATTTGGTTGAAATTTGTGACTTTTTAATTTGTAAAATGTACCCCAACCTCCACTTCTTGATCACCCAATTAATAGCAAAAATCAGAACTCTAGATGCAATTTTCAACTTGCAAAGTTGCAAATTTTAATTGAAACCCTAATTTTCACCATTTATTACACCTATGGAAACTATAACTTTGGTTGAAATTTTCAAATTAAAAATTTAATCTTGAGTCCCACCTTTTACCAACTACAACATTCACAAAAATTGGAACTTCAGTTGTAATTTAAAACTTGCAAAGTTACAAAGTGCAATCGAAGTTCCACTTTCTACTAACTACCCTACCCATAGAAACCAAAAATATAATTATACATTTAAAATTGAAAATTTATAAATTTTACCTCAATTTATTCTTTCTATCTTCCATTTCACCAAGCCACTCGATGGAAATTGAAGGTCAAAGTGTAAAATGTAATTTTGAAAAATTGTGCCATGACTCGAAAACTCTAAAACTCTTACTATTTGTCCCAACCACTAACCTAATTGGAGTTTTATTAACTAAATTAGGTATTTTAAAAATCATTTTTAATGTTTCAAATTGGATTTTGATCTCTGTGTGTAAGGACACCAAGCCATGCCTCATTAATACCATGCTTTGTCATTACTGCACCAAGCCATGATCGCTATTTCTATTATCTGCAAATGGTATTCCTTTATTTTCCTCCCAAAATTTACATATACCATTATCTCTATCAATATAAATATATTATCCTTTGAATTCATTCCAATTTTCCTATCTTGTAAAAAATCTAGGGTTTTCATTGTTGCTTGCTTGTGTTTTACTAAAAAGTTTATCTACATTGTTGAGTTCTTTCAATCATTTACCTAGCTTATAAGAAATATAGGGTCTTATAAAGTTATTTAGAATCTATAATATTCTCTCAATATCCTCTACATAAACCCCATAGAGAATCACATTACAAAATCAACTCTAGACATGTAGAGATTTGACCTGTAAAAATAACTCTGAGGCCCCACAGAGATTTGACTTGTAAAAATCAACTTCAAAACCCATAAAGAATCCCATTGTAAAAGGAACTCCAAATCCCCATCATCTTTTTTACCTACAATAGAAAGCCTTGGACCCTATCAAAACTTTTTTCAGACCTTAAAAGTGTATTTTTAAGTCCAAACCCCACCAAATGTATCAGCTATAAATACATAATTTAAACCCCACTGGACTTTTTACCTACAAATGCAAGTACAAAACTTGCCAAATTTGTAGCTTGTTTTCCCACACCAATTTTTCCAAAACCTATGTCTGTAAAAGAAATGAAGTTAAAATCTAAGGTACCTAGTGTCCCACTCATCCTAGACTCCAACATAAATGAGATCATAGACATAGATCTAGGTCACATAGACCTAGCCAATTTCTAGACAAAAGTAAATGCTGAATTTAAGAATGATTAGATTCAAAGCATTTATGACTATGAATTTGCCTAGGCAATAGAATTCCCACTAATAATACAGAGCCTTGAGATTGTGCTCACATTTTTAAATCACTATGATGTTTAAAATAGGTAAGTAGTGAATGACAAGGGAGAAAAGATTCTGAACATGTACCCTGACTTCATCAACACTGTGTTCCTATTTTTAGAGTATGAGAGTTATCTTGATAAACCCCCTGACTCATCTAAGAATTTATACTAAGATAATAAAAATACATGAAAACATATAGACCCACATATAAAATATTTCCTAAAACCCTAGTGAGAATAGATTTCAAAGATTAAGTGGGTGACATAATCATACTCTTGCATAGAGTTATTGGGAACCCAAATGCCAAGAACTATCAGGATTGGATGTACAAATATAATTGGATGATCCACCAAAATAAATAGTATATACATTGGGATTAATTTATTTTTAATCCATCCAAAAACAATTCATGAAGGTCCAAACCACAGGGAAGTTTTATATTACTCATATTTATTCTACATATTAGCAAACGGAAGGACTTTCCTAGGGTTAAACACAGTACCTGACCAGCTCAACAAGGTCTTTAATTATTAGTCTAACCTCACCCTTGAGGCAAGTAAACAACATTTAAAAAGGGTGGATGATGCATTCATATACTACATCATAATAATGTTTGACAAGGAGATAAAAAAGAGAAGATTATTTATTACCATAACTTTTGAGATCACAAATTGGTGATTGTATTTCATTCAATTCCCAACATATTCATACATTAGAGTAGGGGTATTTAGTGGATGTCATTACACCCTTATAAAGTATTTAAGTGATATATGGGCTCTAATGGAACTTATGAAGTATCTTGTAGAGACTCATAAATTGTTGTCAAGCAAACATAAGTTAGGAATAAACTTTCCCATTAGCATAAGGAGGTATACATGCCCTTCCCTATCAAAATCCAAATGTGCAGATGTTGAGATGACTCAAATGACCTTATTGGGGATCCATTTTATGATGTGATTGGAAACATTATTAATATATTGGGGATCATAACATATTCCCACATTCCCTATTATGAAGATTACTAGGAAGACATGAAATATGAAGAGGAAGTGAGACTAAGAGATTATTCCAGGATGACCTTGGAGCAAATCAAAACTTACAACATTTCACTAGTCTCTAAGGACTTAATAGATGATTAATATCTAGTTTACAAGGTTTACTATGATAGAAATATATTTTCTCAACCTCTTCCATTATTTAGATGGTCCATACCTAATTCCTTCTCATTGATAGATAGGACCACCAATGTAATAAATAAAATAATCAACTGGATAAGGAGCAAAGGAATCAAGGTCACCAAGGAGACCTTGAGTATTAGTGATAAGTTGAGATAAGTAAAATAAAAATGTGTGGTAACAATAGTGTAAGGCTCCAGTAGTGGAACCCAAGAAAAATAGGTAAATAGGCCAATAATTTCACATAAGATGAAGCTAGAAAAAAAGGATAAAAGAGGTCAATCTAGTATCCAAGAGGTAACATCACAACAAATAGATCAAACAATTCAAAATTCCATAAAGGACATATTTTCTTCTCAAGCACAAATAGTTCCCCCTCCCATCTCTATCATTTTACCAAATATGGTACCTCATCCTCCTGACTCTACTCCACAATCACCTTAAACAATTATCCCCTTAGTTTTCACTAGCTCACCTATGTAAGTGACTCCATTATCAATAAGCCTATCAACACAATTAAACACTCTTAGTAGGCACATCTATTTTCACTTCACCCATTAAAACACCCATCTCTTCCATTCCATCAATAACCTAAGCCCCCACCTAAGAGGTATAGATAAAGGGACTCATTGATATAATTTTGGTTATTCAACCCATAAAAGGGGAAGAGATTACCAAAACATCAACTGAGGATTTAGTGACAACATCAATCACGGATACAACACTATTCATAATAACCACTAGTGCAATAACATTGGCTATAGATTCATAGATGATAGTGTTAGGTTCATAGGATGCCACTCTAAGTTGACTAGTGTAATCAATAGGTAAGAAATGGAAATAAATGGTGTCACCCAACACACAGGACTTTAGTCTATTAGAAGCATCCAAAAGATCAAAGTCAAGCCCCATAACCATATCCAAGATATTATATGACTCAACAGGGGAGAAATATGTAGAAATTGTAGTCCCTCCAAAAGACATAAAAAGAAGATCTAGTGGTGCGGGATTATCAAATATCCAATGTGTACCTAGGTCATGTTACAAGAGAGGGATTGAAACACAATGTTTAGTCAAGCATTATATCTCTTTTTGAGAATATGGATAGTGAAAAGGTCACAAAGGATGATTTGAAGAATAAAGTTGAATAATTGACAACAACTCTGAAGAGGTTTATAAAACTAGTAGCCCAAGCAACTCAGTCTCTTGCATAGTTCCTCGACAAAGAAACACTTAAAGTAGTGATAAATATTAGTAGTATGGGAAGGGCCATAAAATATTATGTTAAGTAGATTATCACAAAATAAAATAGAGTAATTGAGTTAGTAATGGACTATTACAAGACTCTGAAATATGATCGGGCATCCTTAAAAGCAAAAATAAGCAAATACGAAGAAGAGATTGAAAGGTTAAACCTATTCTTATCAAAATTACAAGTTGTTGACCTGATTGAGACTGATACCCTCATTATAGAGAATATATTGAAAAGTGATGTAGAGCATGAAGAATTGGATAGGGTATCTAATTTTATATTAAGAATACTCACTAAGAGTATTAATAAGCCCATGGCTACATATGATAAGGCTACATATGCAATCTATGAAATTGAGGATTTGATGAGTAGATTGTCATGTGAATCAATAGATCAACAAGATCAATTCCTTTTAGTTTAAGAATTTTAGGACAAGTTCAAAGGAGTGGTCATGAGAGAATCAACATAGGATACAACATTCAACTTGAGTTCTATCCACTGATTCATCAAGTATCATGATACACTGGATCAGATGGGGAAAGACACTCAAGTATGCAGGGTTGCATCTAGGGAAATCTCTGAAATAATGGAATAATTTAAGATAATCAACCTATATTTACTTGATCCTGATGAAGATTGCCTCCAAGAGGTCTGCAAAATCTTTGATGCTTACATTACAAAAATACAAGCAAAGAAGGACAATGAATCCTTAGAGGTCATGGTTGTAGACTAATTATTTCAATTAATTATAGAACCATATTCTATAAGTTACATTTCTTTGTTGTAAGAAACATTGTAAAATTGTAGGTTGTAAATTGTAACTATCATTTTGGCAGCTCTTTTGAGAAAGAGCCACTTGTAATTTTTAAGAATCTTTTTGACAGGTTTTAAGTTGCAAAAGTTAAACATGTAAATTAAAATTTTATTTTTGACAAAGTTTGAGTGTGGGGGGGCAACACCCCCACTAGGGTCACCATGGGGTAATGTAAAATATTGTAATTTCATAGTAAATCTAGACAGTTCACTATTAAGTCACATATCTAATGGTATAAATTATGTTTGTGCACTTTTGTCCTAATATGTTACCCTATTTTGATATGAGGGCATTGTAATCATGGTGGCATACTATGTGTGAGTGAAGAAGATATTGTAGTGGTTGTATTATAGGTTTTTACCTTCACTTGTTGGAGTGAATAGTAAGGACTGGCTATTTTTGTGTGGGTATAACCCATATCAGGTGAACCATGTTAAATTTGTGTCTCTATTATGTTGTGTTGTTTTCATTTTATTTCCGTCTTTAATTCATTAATATTTCTCTATGTTCTATATTCTTAACACTTAACTTGTAAAAACTCATGTTGTAATTTGCAATTCTAGTTTTGTCAAAGTTGGATGACTTAAAATTTTGTAAAAGTCTCAAGTAAAAAATACAAGTTATATTTTGCAAATTATAACCTAAAATACTTAAAATCTTTCAACTTTTCTAAATGTTAGTTTATTTTGGCACCTCATTCCTTGTAAAATATTAAAATAACCAAATTTAACACAAAGAGGATGCTTGCATGAATATTCATCATATTTCTCCATACCTCCAACACTTTTTGAAGCACCTAATAATTGCATGTTTCTTGTTCCATCCATCTACCTCACCAAGGATGTCATTAAAATTTGAAGATCACACCATTTGCATTAGGTTTTATGGATTTTTCTTGCTCTTTAACTAGGCATAGGGTTTAGATAACTCCCTCTTTTTTCAAGAGAGTATTTTGTATAAATATGGGTACCATGGCATATCCCATATTATCTTTTTGTTTTTGGAGAAATTATTATACATTTTGAACAATTGATCTACATGTCGTAACCTAGAGAATGATAATAGATTGATTTTTTGCCTTCCTTATATAATTTTTGTGTATGCGCAACTATTTGTAAAGTTTTTGAATGCTTTGATTCTTGTTTCAGTCATAAAAATTCATCTTTGGTATTATTTTTCTCTTTTCAAATGTTATTTGATTAAAATAAAGAATCATGTTCGTTATATGATAAGTGCCCAACATTACCTTTGGTTTTATACTTGTATAAGTTTGTGCTCCAATATACTTCAATATATTTATTATTCTACTATGTTCATACAGAGCAAGCATTTCAATCACCATTTTCTAGTTTTACAAATTCAGTTCTAAAACTCTTTTCCTCACAAGTCAAACCCTAGCTAGGAACAAGATCCCTAAGAAGTAATGTTTTAACATGAACTGGTAATATATCAGTTGCACTAAACTTAGTTAAAAGAATCTAACCTTCTCCATAGGTTAACCTCAATTTTCCAAGGTATAATAGCTTGGAAGTGATCCCATTATGTCATTATATTTCCCACGGCTTGTAGCTCATACTACACAACACGTTACCACATATAGATGGGTGCAAAATATAAGTGATAACAATTAACAATGAATATACCTATTTGGGTATGTGAACCATTATGAAAAATTGATGACTATAGAAGGTAAGACCCTTAGATATTTTTTACACTAAAATAGTTGGAATGGATTATGCATGCCCCAATCTTCATTAAAAGAATAGTGTGCTCAAGAACTCAAGGTGTGTTTGACTCTATAATTGCATAACTAAGGTAGTAGAGTAGCTTTGAATCCATGTATGAATTCTAATAGATCATTATGGTGCAAAATTGGTGAAAAAAGGTGAATCAACCATTTTAGACATTATAAAATTCATTTCTAGTGCAAAATTGGTGCAAAACTAGTGTAAAAGTGAGGGAATTAGTATGATCTAAGTCCGTTTTATAATACATAGAGAATGACATGAGTTTCTGTTTATTTTGTATAGTTCATTATTTTAGCAATAAATATTGATTTATGTTTCTACACGTACCTAGATGCTTATAATTTGTCATTCTGAATTTACTCAAAATTTCACCAATATATTTTTGTTGAGTGATGAAGATATAATTTGATTTTTAAGTCACATCAATACATAAATAGTAATGAAGGTAACCCAAATTTTTCATTTCAAATCCTTTCATCAACTATGATCTTATAGTGTATCTCTCATTACTTTTTGTGATGAGTAGATCATCCACATACACCACTATAAATACAAATATTTTTCAACTATTTTGGAAAAAAGAGGTGCATCTTCAAACTCAAAACATTTTAAGCTCATGTTCAGGAGGTGATCAGTGGGTTTATTGTACCATATTCTTGGTTATTATTTCAAAATGTTTGAGCTAATTTATGTACACTATTTATTTGAGATCACCATTTCAAAATTCATTTTTCACATTCATTTGGTGAATTTTCCATGTATTTTGAGCTACTAAAGACAACATAGTTTTAATGGTAGTCCATTTTTCTATTGGTGCAAAGTTTTCATTGTAGTTTATTCCTTCTTTCTGAGTAAACCCCTTTACAACAAGCCTTGATTTATGTTTTTAAAATGATATTTTTTTTATATATTTGTTTTGAAAGACCCACTTGTAGAATTTAGGTTTTCAAGTGATTTGAGGATTAACCAATTTCTATTTTCCATTTTTTACCAATGCACAATACCCACTCTTCATTATTTTTTCCATGTATCAAACTTTTCATCTTGTTTGAAGGAAGTGGATTCAAAGTCAAAATCAATGTTGAATTGTTCTTATAGAGGGTCTTCTAAGGTAATATTTTATGTCTTATCTTGAATTTCATCTAAATACTCATATGGTTATTGTGTGGGTGTGTGTGTAATTCTAGTGCGCATTTTCCAACCTCATTAGGTCTAACATCTTTCAATGTTTTTTTAGACCATTTTGGTATATTTTTATAAGTAGTTGTCAGAATCATAGGTGCCTCATTTTATTGATTTAAAATTTATTCATTTTATAACATCATACCATATTTTGATGAATTTTCAATTTCATCTATAAGAGGAGTGTTTTTTTAAGTTACAGGAGTTAATATAGATTTAATTGGTTCCTAATTATGTGTTCCCCATTCACTGTTTGGAACCTCCATATTAACCTCCTTGAAAACATAAAATTTGGTATATTCCTCAAGTCAATTAAATTCTCAACTAATGCTTACTATGCCATTTATAATTTTACAAAATATAACATCTCTTACAATGAGAAATTTCTTGTTGTTCTCATCAAATAACCTATATGCCTTTGAGGACTATGAGTATCCTAAAATCATGCAATTACAACTCCTATGTTATAATTTATTTATATTCTCCTTGGGAATCAATGCGTAGGATGTGTACCCAAAAGTCTAAAGATATTTCATTAAAGGGATATGAATACACTAGACTTCATATGGAGTCGTCATTTTTAGGGATGTTTATGGTGACCTGTTGTAGAGATATACTACTATTGGATTTGCTTCAACCCAAAAATATAGATTTATACGTTTGAATTAAAACATTACCCAATCCATGTTCATCATAATTTTATTCATCTGATCAACTAATCCATTTTTGAGGCATGTAAGGTACTATGAGATGATTATCAATTTAATTCATCTTAAGATAGGTTTTAAACACCTTTGGTATTAATTCACCACCATTATCAGTCCTGAATGTCCTAATGTGGGATTGGGATTCATTTTAAACCATTGTTTTAAACTTTTAGAAAAAGTTTCAAAGGATTCTATTTTTTATTTAGAAATTATATCCAAGTCATTCTATTATAGTGATCAATGAATAACATGAATTAATTGTGACCACCAATGGAAATAATTGGAAGATAAAAAATATTAGAGTGAAACCACTACTTTCAATTATAATTTTTTAAATAGTTCCCTAGAATGTTTGGCCAAAATACATGATTCACACTTTTTAATGCTTTTAGGTAGAGTCAACAAAACTACAACTCCATTATTTTTCATGGTGTGAATGCTATCATAGTTTGTGTGTCCAAATATTTCATTCCAAAGAAGACTTGTTGGCATTCCTTTTTTAGTGAGATGAGAAAAGTTTCTTGGAATTGAGTACTCACCCCTAAGTTTTATCAATTTACCTTCATGATAACTAGTCAAAACAACTATGTTATCACATTTACTTGTGATTTTCACCTCACCATCATCTAAAAAAATGTAGTGACCTTATTTTCAAATGACAACAAGAGATAACAACTTTATTTTCAAGTAAGTATATTGTATTTTATAGAACGAAGTTTGGAAGCCATGTTGAATTGAGTCAAACATAGACTTTGTCTTAAGGTTGCAATCTTGTTTTATTTGCCAAATATATTGGACTATAAATTTATTCATGAAACTCATAAAATAATTCCCTTTGTAAAGTCATATGTTGCATGGTAGTGTTTAGAACCCAAACATTATCTCAGGTCAAAATCTCTAAGGCATTTTTTTCTTCATCGAAGATGGAAAACATACATTAAAAATAAAACTAAGCTAAATCTAGTTTTGATTTTTTATTATTTTCCTTTTCTAATTATTTTTTATGCTTCAATTTTTTCCCATGATGTTTGTGTTCATGGGTCTCATGACTCATTTTCATTTCACAACATTTAAAAATATATATTGTTTTTCATTTTAATTTTCTTGATGTTAGATATTATTTTTGCTAAATTTTATACTTCACCCTTTTTTTTTGTATTTACCTCTATCATTTCTTACAATATTGAAATAATTACCGTTTTGATTAGCATAAAAAATTATTTCTCCTAGGGACTTCATTTTTCTTTTGAAGGCTCTTCCTCTTTTAGCTATCTTCTGAATAGTTGGTCAAATGTGAGAGTCTTCAACATATTGCTTGCTTGCAAAGACTCCAAATAAGTTGAGTATGTAGGGATAAGAGCCTTGATGAAGGAGATCATATACGCTTGAAGTGTTACACTAGAAATATAAACATCATGTTTGATTACATGATTTTTGAAAACCAAACTCATGACATTCAACTCAAGGTTGAATAGTTATAATTGCAACTGTATGAACTCAAATTCTAAGTGGGAATTATAACAACCCCTTAGGGTTAACTATAGTTAGTTTAATTTTATTTTTTTTACTCAATCTCAAAATTAATACAAAATCAATTATCCATAACTAAATGCATCATTTAGGATAACTGAAATATTAACCATAAGGTTTAAGTGTAATTCATTTAGCTAATGATTAATATTATACATGTTGATTTGCTTTCATAATTTCAACATATAAAGAACAATTATTTTCCATAATAATAATTTATACACTATTGATTAAGTAATTTAATAAGTACAAATTAATTATAGATAACTACTAGTTTGTTACAATTTACATGAGGTAATACAACTATACAATAATACATATTTAAATAACTAAATTATAATAATTTAATATTCCATAAAACAGACGAGTCTCACTGAACTCATTAATATCCAAAAATAATCTTGAGTAAAGCCTCTATCAGTTGATTTATAGAAGGGGAAGGAGAGTATCATCTGATTGTTTTTCCACACCAACCACAAACTATTGATCCCCTGCACAATCTCGTAATAAGGGAATGGCCATCCCTTCATGGATGGGCAGATAGTGATAGTGCAAAAATCGATGAATTCAAATAGAAACACATGTGTTATAACATAGCTATCACATGCAACATATCATAAAGAAATTCATTCCAGAATGGTATCATGCAATACATGCAAAATAAATCAAATAGGTGAAATTATAATGTTTAAAATGATAAACATTACTTTGGCCAAAGTTTTAACATAGTTTTTCCATATCTCAAGATTAGTCAAGTTCACACACATAACTCATTTGAGAAACTAAAATATGCTTATTAATGTCACTAGGTAAGTAAGTGAATTTTGTTACACCCACTTATTTAATGTTATTAATATTAGATAATCATCTTAATGTTAAAATCCATAAATTTCAATTATAAAAATATTTACGTAATATAAGTTGATAAAAACTTCATATTTTTTTCTATTCATCATTATGAGTATCTATAGACCATAATTAGCAAATAGTTATTTAATTAATCCTTAATAACCCAAACAATTGATTCCATTTAGCATAAGAACAATAATAATAATTACTTAATTCATATCCAAAATTTAATAATCATTTACTTGTAAACCATTTTCCACTTAAGATCAAAATTATTTAATTGTTACTCTCAAACCTAAGGAAAACTCTTTTTACTTATGAAAATTTCAATAGAACTATAGTTACGTAAACATACATTATTTACCAATACTTCATATAGTGTTTTAAATTCATGTATGTCTCATATTTATGCTAAGAGAAATAAAACCTGAATTCCATTCCCAAATAATGTAATATTTAACGTGATAATATATATATATATATATATATATATAGTTAGTTAGTTAGTTAGTTAGTAAAGCATTTGATCATGCAAATTTATTTTGTTACTTTTTTTAGATTGGTGCTTAGCTTTTGACCAGAGCTATAACCAGTTCAGAGGCACAAATTAGAGGCCCAATCCCTAAGAGAACTATAGAACCATTGATCACATTGAAAACATTGAGTAACTGGCCACATCTAGTCTGTAATTCCCTCTAAGATTAGAACTTGGGTGGGGTTGGGCACAACCAAACCACTTTACCAATCCTTCTACATTTCATTAGAAAAATTTAATCTACTACTGAAGCTTGATGGGGGTGGGCTTGGGTCTGTAATGTCTACTAAATGATCTATAGTTGAATCACCCTACTATGATCCATGTGGAATACATGGATAAGTTTGACCCCTACCTTAAAGTATCCCCACGGCCACTTCAGATTGTAGACTAGCATCTACCCCTAAATCATGATGCATCATAAGGTACTCAGCTTGGAATTTAACTCAAGACCTAAGCGACCAAAGTCATTGATCCTATCCACTCGAGCTAACCCTTGGGAATTAAGTCATTTTGTTATTATAACATATTTGATTGCATAGTTTCATGTGTGTGTGTGTGTACTTGAATTTGTGTGGTATATATATACACTTATATATATATATATATATATATATATATATATATGTATGTAGATAATACTATCTAATTTTTTCTCATTCTACAGCCATATAACATCAACTGGTTCAATATTATTTCTAAACACAATAATATAATTTTCCATATAATCCAAATATAACTAATAGCTATAGGACTAACTATTAATAGTTGATCTTTTAGCTATTGAATCACTAAAGTGTTCATAGATACATGTAAATCCACCAAATGAAATCAATGAATTCTTTTCAAATTTAATCAAACATCTAACTAAATATTTAGATCAACTCAAATTCTTATTTCATGTATCAAACATACCAAATCAAAATAGAATGTATCACACAATAAAATTTACATAGTCTATTTACCCATTTGATCCATATAATAATTGTATAGTTTAACTTCTATCATTATCAATTGAAAACAATAATCCTTGTACAAAATAAAACTAGTCCAATTCTATATATAAACCATCATTCTGTATATTGAGCTATCTCAACCAAATCCCCATGTTTCAATGAATTGATAAAATAAAAACCTTAAATCAATAGTGAAATATAAACATATAGCCATACATAATATTCTAGCCACTAATTTTGAAATAGAGGTTTGATGTATTTGACCTTGTGGATGGGTCAAACCTATGCCCCAGGGTCATGTACATATGACCTCGTGTGTGTGTGTGTGTGTGTGTGTGTGTGTGTGTGTGTGTGTGTGTGTGTGTGTGTGTGTGTGTGTGTGTGTGTGTGTGTGTGTGTGTGTGTGTGTGTGTGTGTGTGTGTGTGTGTGTGTGTGTGTGTGTGTGTGTGTGTTTGTGTGTGTGTGTGTGTGTGTGTGTGCATATGCGTGTGTGTGTGTGTGTGTACACACACACTTATTTTTAAAATGTCAAACCCTAGTACTATAAATGAAAACCCAATAAATCTTAATGCATAGACATATAATAAGATGGATGTTAAACTTAATCCACATGAATTATATATAACCAACCCTAACAGAATAATCATCAACAATTTATTGAAAACAAGAGCATCTACTTCTCATACACAATGAGTGTCTTTTTTATTTTACTATAGTTTTAAAATTTCATTAAAACATTTCACAAAATTATCCATATCACTGTCTCAACAAATATCAAATTTTTTTTTGAAAACCCTAGTCCAAAATTCTAGGTTTAATTTCAATAATTTAGGCATGCAAACAAAACCACAGCCAAACATAGGATTTTTATAATAAAAAAAATTAATATAAAAGAAAGCACACTTAATCGTTACCTTGTATATGGGTTTTATACATGCTCAGACCTCTAGATGGGTCATAGGCACCCTTATGTTCAACCATGTATACCCCATGAATATTTTAATTATAAAATTATCAACAAGAATCAACCAGATCTAGGGGTTTTTACCAATGGCAGGAATGTATAAAAAATGAGAAACCAGAAAACATGTCACAAAAGATGCTACCTCAGTCATTGTTTCCAAGTAAAAACCAAGTTTTCCAAACTTATTTTTTCCTCTCAAGCTTTCCTTATTCTATGTTATTCCACCATACCTTCTCCATAATGCCTGACTCCCATTTATCTCCATCCATTTCCAATTGGTTCACTAAATTTATGGCTTGACTTATTTCCTCAAAAATCTCAACATTAGTTAACTAGTCAAAAAAGTCCATAATGACTATGCCATGCAACTAAACCAAATTCTAAGTGTTCCACAATGAATTGAAGAGTCTCGAACAAGCTTCAAAATATAACCCTATATCCCCCCTGAATATTCCAAACATAATAATCCTTTTAAACATTATAAACCTAATGATATCTTTGACTTAACAATGCCATCAAATACCATGTAAAAATGAAATGATTCAAAATTCTATTGACTTTATTTGATAATCATGCCATAATCAAAACTTTAAACTATGCCTTCAACTTTACCTCAAACCATAAGACTTGATTAAATATCCAAGGATTTCACTAAATCAAACTTGGTCCAAGTATAATAATCAACCATGAAATGTACTTTATGCCTTAGCTAAATAAACACTCCTTATTTAGGTTTCAAAACCATGCCTTCAATAATTAAAACATACTTAAGCCTTGATTAGATATTCAAAACATTTACAAACTTTAATATTGCCTAAGCTTAAAAACCTTGAATTAATAAAATAATTCAAATCTATTTAATTATATCAATAACTTCAACCAACTCAAATATATCTCAAGATTTATTTTCAAACCCTTGACTAAATAAATTTTATTTAAATATAATACATCATTTACCTTGCATATCATGCTATTATGATGTTTGAAATGGATATCACCAAAGTAATTACAAACATTGTCAAGATAGCAAATTTAGACTTTGCATCACAATAATATCAATCAAGGATTTTGGAGCACAAGTTATGGCAACCATAAATACATGAAGTAAACTAATCAATACATTTTAATTTTCCACTTCAATCATATACCACACTTATTCAATCCATATGGTATATAAATGTAGACAATAGATTATGATAAACATATAATCATCTCAATCTCATAAATGCAAACATGCTACCAAGTTAGAGTAATATGCAACATGATAATCCATCACATCCAAATGTAGAAAACACATTAGTGACCAAAAGCATGCTACAAGCAATATTAACCAACTAACAATTAGTAAACAAATTCTACTCTATGTGGTGTGTGTTGGGTTTCCCATTTTTTATCTCCTCACCAACTTGTCTTCATATTCACCATCCTCTCTGTTGATACCCTCCCTCGATCATATTCAAAAGGGTCAAATCCATCCTACATCCACCTCAGTATAAATTAATAGTGGTTAGACCATATCATGTAAAAATCATAATAAACTTTTATAATATAATAAGTTACATAGTCATTATTAAAATTTACCATAACAAAATACAAATAGCTAACTATCATGATCATAAAAAATAAACACTATCTATAATCAATATAAAACTAATTCTAGTTACTTAGCACATCAAGTAAACCAATCACTAACCACATAATTAGTACTAATAAATCTAGATGAAAATCAGGATGTAACATCTTTCCCCCTTAAAGTGGTCATCCTCTCGATGACACTTATTTTGATAATAATTCTAAAATAAAATAGTGTTTATTAGAAAATAAACATAATATCAGTAAATTATGAAGTAAAAAAATGAAGAAATAGCTTATGAAACTCTTCATAATCTTCCCAAATATCACTAGTGCATAATATTGGTCCCACTAGACCTTGCACTGTGACACTTCTCTATTACACAAACTAAGTTTGCGAGTGTCAATTATTCTAACTAGTTCTACTGTGACCACCCAAAGATCCAAAACATGTAAAGCATTCTAATATATCACATGAGAAGGATCAATAACATAATTTATAAGATAGGAGTAGGACACATGGAAAACATTATGCATGAGTGCTAAAGCTAGTGGTAAATTAAGCTTGTATGCCATATGATTGACAATTTATAAGACCTTGAAGGGACCCACAAATCTAGGAGATAATTTGGCTAATTTTCTAAATTTGATCAATCTTTTTTGTGTTTTTACCCACATAAATACTTTGTCTCCAACTAAAAATTATCTTGTTATTCTTTTCAAATCAACATAGCTCTTCTATCTATAATTGGATTCAGCTAACCTTTGCCTTATTAACTTAATATGTTCTTCCATTTTAGGAAGCATATCTGGACCAAAGACTACTTTGCCTTCTAACCTATCCAATCTAATTGGTGTTCTACACCTTCTTTTATACAATGCCTTAAATAGAGCCATTTTTATTGCTGATTGGTATGAGTTGTTGTAGGTAAAATCAACCAATGGAAGGTCTTCTTTTCACCTATACTACTGATCCATACAATACATTCTTAGAAGATATTATAAAACTTGATTCACCTTCTTTGTTTGTCCATCTATTAGATCATACATAGTACTGAAGTTACACTAAGTACTCAAGGTTGAATTAAGAGTCAACCAAAATATGGAAGTCATTTTTGGGTCCTTCTCTAAAATAATATTTTCCATAAACCTGTGCAACTTATACACTTATTTCATGAATCTCTTCAAGAGCATAGGTGCATCATTTAAAATGTTACTAGGAATGAAGTGAGTTATCTTGGTGAGTTTATCAACAACCACCAAAATCATGTCATGTCAGTTTTGAGACATCATAAACCCTTAAACAAATTCTATACGAATGACCTACCACTCCCATTCTGGTACAGTATGTAGGTACAACAACCTAGTAGGATGCACATGCTCAGCCTTAACTTGCTAACATTCGAAACATTGAGAAACAAAGTTAGTTGCATCTTTATCAATTCCTTTCTAGAAATATAATGGCTTCAACTCTACTAAGAGCTTAGTCACCCCTAAATGGCTTGAATAAGGATCATTGTGTAGATCCTTTAGTGTTACACTCATAAAATTATCCTTATCCAATACATAAATCCATCCTTTGTACCTAAACAAACCATCATCTTTGAACTTGAGTCCCTCATACTTAGGATCTTGAGAATTTTGAGCCAATGCTACATTTGCTTGCTTATAAAATTCATCTCCTATAGAGAATTTCACCACTTGATCATGAAATGTACTCTTAATAATAGCTAAAGTTATTATACACCTTTGATGACTAAGGGCATTCACAACCTTATTTTCATTTCCTTTAATGTAGTTAGTGTCAAAATCATAATCTGATAAGAACTCTAACCATTATCTCTAATGTACATTCAAGTTAGGTGCGGTGAAGATGAGCTTGAGCCCCAAGTTATTAGTTTTGAGCTCAAATGGTTTTCCCAAAAAATAATGCCTTCAAACCTATAAGGCATGAATAATTGCAGCCAATTCCAGATCATGCAAGGAATAATTTGTCTCATATGGTTACAACTTTTTAGACTCATAATCTAAAACAAAGCCCTTTTTCATGAGAACTCTTTCAAGACCATCTCTTAGAGCATTGGTTATTATCAATAATTGACCATTTGGATTATGAACTCTCAACACTAATGCCAAGGTAAGTTTTCTTTTTGGCTCTTGAATAGCTTCCTCGCACTTCATTGACCACACAAACTTTTAATTTTTCACTAAAGAGAAGTAATTAGGTTCACAATCTTAAAAAAGTTTGAAACAAACTTCCTATAATATCCTACCAAACCCATAAAACTCTAAACTTCATGGATGTTTTTTAGGTGTTGGCCATTCAATAATGGATTTAATATTTGAAGGATCCATGGATATACCTTTTACAGATATAATGTGCCCAAGGTATTATACCTTTTTTTTTAAAATAAGGCACACTTTGATAGCTTCCAAAAAATCTTGTGTTTTTACAGCTGTTGCAAAACCAACTTCAAATTCTCTAAGTTTTCCTCCTTTGATTGTGAATAGATGAGGATATCATCTAAAAATAGTAACACAAAATGATCTAGATAATCTTTGAACACACTTTTCATAAGATTCATACATGTTGTAGGCATATTTGTAAGACTAAAAGGAAGAACCATGAACTCATGATGCATGTATTGAATTTTAAAGACTATTTTCAAAATTTCTTCCTCATAGATCCTTAACTGATGATATCCTACACAAAGATCAATCTTCAAAAAAATTGATGCTCCATGCATTTGATCAAAAATATCATCAATGTGAGGTAAAGGATACTTGTTTTTTATCATTGCCTTACTCAACATCCTATAATTAATACATAGGTGAAGGGTTCCATCCTTCTTCATAAAGAACATAACTTGTGCACCCCATGGTGACACACTTGGTTAAATCAACCCTTTAGACAATAGCTCTTGAAGTTGAGCCTTCAATTCCACTAACTCAATTTTCATCTTTCTATAAGGGGATTTATATCATGGTTCAGACCTTGTAATGATGTCAATTGAGAAATCAAATTATCTTTTAGGGGGTAAACCTATAAATTCTTCAAGAAAAACATCTTTAAAATATTAGATAAAAGGATAATATTCAATAGAAGGCTCTTTTGATTCCTCCATCTCATTTATTTTTACAATAAATGTTTGACACCCTTTCCTTTATTATTTCTTCAACTAAATTACATAAATATGCCTAAACTTAAGTTCCCTCTTTGCTCCCTGAATTTGGGTTTAATTTCCCAAATCATCTAGACATTCAACCCTTTTAAGCAGACAATCTACCTTGGCTTTATGTTGAGCTAACCAGTTTACTCCTAGGATCATGTCATATGACCCAGAAGGAGATGAAAATAGATCCAATACCATAGTGAATTTTGGTATTTTGATCTTAGTTTTGACCAAGTATTTATTGGCCTTAACCTTGGATTCATTTCCATATTGAACTGATTATTCATATACCATAACACTATCTTTCTTAGATAACTTGTTAAGCATACTAGGAGAAATAAAGCATCTATTATCTCTAGTGTCAATCAAAATTAAAACTAGTTTACCAAATAAAGTACCCAATAGGTCAATAGGAAATCCTAAAACTCAACTTCATGATTGTTAATAGCTATGTGAATCTTCTACTAGAAAGATCCCTGTTACAGAGTGGAACCCTTAGTCTTACCATCTAGTTTACCCTGAGTAAATTCCCTATGATAATGATCACCTCCATGGATGAAACATCTACCAAGTGGTCCTTTCCTTTCAGATTTCTCATTTCCTCTAAAACCTCCTTTAAAACCATTACCTAATTTTTTGTTCCTTGAATCACTGTTAAACTTGGTATTTTGATTCTTGAACTAGTTTTTAGAGTTTCTACTCCTCTTCCAATTCTTCCTCTTTAAACTCATTTTGGGACCTCCAAACTTTTTCTTAAACTTCTCTCTAACTTAAACAAGTGACTTCATCTTCTAATCCTGCTTAACTACCTTTTTGAAGACTTGATCTATAGTAGATGGCCCATACACATCCACTTCACACCTAATTTAGGGTTTTAATCCCATAATGAATTTACTGATGTGAAACCTCTCATCTACCTGATATTGTGGAAGGTAATTTAGGAGCTTAGTAAATTTCTTGTATTACTCATTCACTATAAGTTATCCCTACTTTAAATTCTATAAATATATTAATTTTCTATCAAAATAGATTTGGTAAAACCATCATGATCTGAACAAGGTCATGAACTATTCCCATATGGTGGTGGTAGAGTCAAAGTTCATCTCTAATGTCTTATTTACCCACCATGTAGCTACCTCATCAGCCAACTAGTAACTCCCCAAACTAATTTTGTAACCTTAGAGTAATTTTGAATATCTAAATACTTTTCCATCTTAGTTAGTCATGCTTCAACTCCATCTCCTAAAATGATTCCATCAAACTTTGATGGATTAACTTTCTTTATGTTTTATGTAAGCTTAGTAGTAACATGATATCTCACATCTTGAAGTACCTCCTCTTGCCTAGGTTCCTAATGAACTTATTGATTAATAGGATGTTCTTAAAGTTCATTCTAAATTTTGTCTTCAACATGGCCATGAACTTATTGTTCCATGGCCGCTATATGGTCCCTAGTCTCATTCATGGTTATGAGAATCTGATCAAGATTGGTAGCTTATTTATGACAAACTGATTCAGGTCAACTAGAGGGTTAACATTATTAGGATTTGATGTACCCTTTCCAACTATCCTTCAACATGGAATTCTCATTTTTTAATAAAGAAGAATAAAAATACATTATCAAACTCATTAAATCCAAGAGTTTGAACCTTAGCTCTAATATCATAATGTAACAACCCATCTGGGTTAACTAGAGTTAGGTTAATTTTTTTACTCAACTTCAAAATTAATTCAACATTAATGATCTCTAACTAAATACATCATTTAAGATAATTTAAATATTAACCATAAGGTTTAAATATGATTCATTTAGCTAGTAATCAATATTATACATGTTGATTTGCCTTCATAATTTCAACATATAAAGAATAATAATTATCCATAATAATAATTCAACCACTATTTATTAAGTAATTAAATATGTATAAATAAATTATAACTAACTAATATTATGTTACAATTTATATCAGATCATATAACTATAAAATAAGACATATCTGAATGATCAGATTATAATAATATAATGTTTTAGAGAACATACAAGTCTCACTGAACTCATTGATATCTAAAAATAATCTTGCGTAAAGCCTCTATCATTTGAATTTTGGAAGGGGAGGGAGAGTATCATCCAAGTGATTTTTCACACCAACCATGAACCATTGATCCCTTGCATAATCTCCTAACAAGGGAATGACCCTCCCTTCATGGATGGGTAGATAGTAATAGTGCGGAAACTGGGAAAGTCAACTAGAAACTCATGTGTTATAAGATAATTATCACATGAAGCATATCAAAAAGAAATATGTTCTAACATGATATCACATAATACATAAAAAATAAATTAAATAGGTGAAATTATAATATTCAAAACCATAAACATTACTTTGGCCAAATTTTTAATATAGTTTTTTTCTAGATCTCAATATCAGTCAAGTTCACACACACAACTCATTTGAGCAACTAAAACCTACCTATTAATGTCACTAGGTAATTAATTTAATTATGTTACACCCACTTATTTAATGTCACTAATATTAGATAGGCATCAAAATGCTAAAATCCATATATATTTAAATCATAAAAATATTTACATAATGAAAGCCAATAAAATTTTCATATTTTTCCTATTCATCATTATGAGTATCTATATACCATAATCAACTAATATTTATTTAATTAACCCTTAATAACCCAAATAATTGATTCCATTTAGCATAATAGAAACAATAATAAATATGTAATTCATATCCAGAGTTTACTAATCATTTACTTACAAACCATTTTCCACTTAGGATCAGAATTATTTAATTACTAGTCTCAAACCTAAAGAAAACCCTTTTTGCTTATGAAAAATTCTTTAGAACTATAGTTAAGTAAACATACATTATTTACCAATACTTCGTATAGTGTTTTACATTCAAATATGTCTCATATTTATGCTAAGAGAAATAAAATTGAATTTCATTCCCAAATAATTTAATATGTAACATGATACCATATATATATATATATATATATATATATATATATATATATATATATCATACTTAGTAAAACATTTGATCATGCAATCCATTTTACCACTATAACAAATTTGACTGCATAGTTTCATTTGTGTGTGTGTGTCTACACACACACACACACACACACACACAAATTCAAGTATGTATGTGTGTATATATACACACACTTATATATATATAAATATATATGAAATACACAAACAATACTATCTTATTTTTTCTCATATTATAGCCATATAAATCAACTGGTCAAATATTATTTCTAAACACAAAAATACAATTTTATGTATAATCCAAATCTAACTGATAGCTACAAGCTTGACTATTAATAGTCAGTCTTTTAGCTATTTAATCACCAAAGTATTCACATATATACGTAAATCCACCAAATGAAATCAATGAATCCTTTTTAAATTTAATCAAACATCTAACTAAATATTTAGATCAACTCAAATCAACTTTTGTTTCATGTATCAAATATACCAAATAAAAATAGAATGTACCCCAATATCATATTTACATAGTATATTTACCCATTAGATCCATATAAGAAATGTGCAGTTTAAATTCTATCATTATCAATTAAAACCAACAATCCTTGTGCAAAATAAAACCAACCCAATTCTATATATACACTATCATTCTATATATTGAGCTATCTCAACTAAATTCCCATGTTTCATTGAATTGATAAATTCAAAACCTTGAATCAAAAGTGAAATATAAACACACATACATACATAATATTCCAACCACTAAGTTTGAAATAGAGGTTTGACATATTTGACCTTGTGGATGTGTCAAACCCATTGCCCAAGGTCATATATGTATGACCTCATTTATATATACTTATTTGAAAAATGTCAAACCCTAGTAATGTAAATGAAAACCTAATAAATATTTATCCACAGACATCCAATAAGGTGGAGAGTAAAATTTATTCCACATAAATTTTATATAACCAACCTTAACTAAAAAATCATCAGCAGTTTATTGAAAACAAGAACATCTACTTCTCATACACAGTGAGTGTAATTTTTATTTTATTATAGTTTCAAAATTCCATTAAAGCATTTTAAAAAATTATCCATATCACTGTCTCAACAAATCCCATAAAATTTCTTAAAACCCCAAGTCCAAAACCTTAGGTTTATTTTCAATAATTTAGGCATACAAACACAACCATAGCCAAACATAGTATTTTTACAATTGGCCAGCTTAATATAAAAGAAAGCACACTCAGTTGTTACCCTATATATGGGTGTTTTACATGCTCAACCCTCTATATGGGTCATACCCACCCTTAGGGTCAACCACATATACCCCATGAATATTTTAATTTAAAAACTATCAACACAAATCAACCAGATTTAGGGGTTTTTAACCAGTGACAAGAATGTATCAAAAATGAGAAACCAAAAAACATGTCACAAAAGACCCTACCTCAGTCATTGTTTCTAGGTAAGGACCAAAATTTCCAAATTTATTTTTTCCTCTCAAGCTCTCTTTATTCTTTTTTATTCCACCATACCTTATCTATAATTCTTGACTACCATTTATCTCCCTCCATTTCCAATTAGTTCACCAAATTTTTGGCATGACTTATTTCATCAAAAATCTTAACATCAATTAACCAATCAAAAAGTCCATAATGACTATTCCATTCAACTAAAATCAAATCCAAGTATTCCATAATGACTAAAAGAGTCTCTAATAAGCTTCACAAAAGAAACCTATATTCCCCCCAAATAATCCAAACATAATAATTATTTTAAACATTATAAACCCAATGATATCTTTGACTTAGAAATGCCATAAAATACCATGAAAAAATTAAATGATTCAAAATTTTGTTGAATTATGTGATAATCATGCCACAATCAAAACTTTAACATATGCCTTCAACTTTACCTTAAACCATAAGACTTGATTAAATATCTAATGACTTCACTAAATCAACCTTGGTCTAAGTATAATCATTGACCATGCAATGTAATTTATTCTTCAACCAAATAAACACTCCTCATTTAGGTTTCAAAACCATGCCTTCAACAGTTAAAACATACTTAAGCCTTGATTCAAAATTTAAAATGTTTACAAACATTAATAATACCTAAGGTTAAAAACCTTGAATTAACAAAATAATTGAATCCTATTTAATTATATCAATAACTTCAATCAACTCAAACATGTCTCAAGGTTTATTTTCAAACCCTAAACTAAATAAAATTTCTTTAAATATAATACATCATTTACCCTATATATCATGCTATTATGATGTTCATAACATATATCACCAAATTAATTACAAACATTTTCAAGAGAACAGATTCAGACTTTGCATCATAGCAATATCAATCAATGATTTTGGAGCATGAGTTATGAAAATTATAAATACATTAATTAAACTGATTAAAACATATTAATTTACCATTGCAATCATATGCCACACCTATTCAAGGCATATGGTACATAATTGTAGACAATGAAGTATGATAAGCATATAATCATCTCAATCTCATAAATGCAAACACACTACCAGGTTATATCAATATGTAACATGATAATACATCACATCCAAATGCAAAACACATTAGTAACCAAAATCATGTTGCAAACAATATTGACCAACTAACAATTATCAAAAAAAATCTAATCTATGTGGTGTGTGTTGGGTTTCCCATTTCGTTCTCTACTCCCCCATTGTCTCTATTTTCACCATCCTCTCCAATGATACCATCCCTCGGTCATAGTCAGGAGGGTAAAATCCATCCTGCATCCACCTCAATACAAATGAATAATGGTTAGACTATATCATGTAAAAATCATAATAAATTGTTGTAGCAGAATATGTTACATAATTATGATTAAAGTGTACCATAACATAATACAAACAACTAACTACCAATTAACTATCATAATCATTAAAAACAAACACTATCCATAATCATAATAAAACTAATTACAATTAATTAACACATCAATTAAACTAATCACTAACAATAGAATCAGTAATAATAAGTCTAGAGGAAAATTAGGATATAATAGGAATCATACAGCTCTAATTTGTGAAATGTTTCCGAAGGATTATTTCACTCATGTATGTGACGAAAAACCTCAGCATCAATAGAGGCCCACATTAAGGCTAACAATTTTGAATTACTCCAATTTTAGGATGGTATCTCCTTTGGTTCATTAGGTTCAATAGGTTTTTTAATCTCTTTCGTAAATGTTGAACCATAAGTCATTGAATATGAGTGTATTCTCCACCTATCTTGATGATTCTAATAAGATATCTTTTTCAATTAAGATTATGCCAACAATAGTTTTTATAGAATGCCTATTTTTTGTATTGGGATATAGAATGGTTCCTTATCACTCAAAAAATGTCCCCTTTTATATACCACTTGATCAATATACCAAACTTATCTATCTTCTCTCCCTTCCTATATACTTAACAATACATGAAATAAGCTCATCCTTTGTATATACCCAATGGTATGTGAAAGAGACACTAAATCATGTGAGAAAATAATGGTATGTGGTACCTAGGTATTATGTGAAAATGATTTTTTCTACCTACAACACCTGCTTAGTGATAAGTCCTTGTATTTGGGAATGATAAACCTATATACTCGGTGTATTATTAATTTTAGGATTTACGTTTAGCAATAGTCACAAAATGGGTAATGAAAGGAAAAGGTAAAATGTAAAATTTACCTATTTATCCTCATAAATTTGTTGGGGTGATGCCACAAACACCATTTTTGCATTTACATTAAGATATTAGTGTAGTAGTTTGATCACAACAACATGACTCGTAAACATGAACTAGAGGCATTATTGATACATAATGCTACAATTTTTTTTTTGAATAATTTAATTATTTTTTTAAATATTCTCAATTTCAAAAAAATAAAATAATTTATAGTTTGCTAATGATTTTTCTTGAATAATTCAAAAAATAAAAAATATATTCATTATTCCCTTAGAGAAATATTCTCCATTCAAAGTTTTGGATTTTATTAGAAAATAAAACAAAGTTTTAAATAAAATAGATTTATCTTGACATATTATTATTTTATTGGTCTTTAACACCATGTTCTATGTATAAAGTGTTTTAAAATTATAACACCTTCCAAAATAGGTGGTTTCAACTCTTATTCTAACTGCATACACTTTTCTTTATGCCATGTTAGTTTAGATAACCATACAATCCAAAATATCAATTGAATATAGTCTTCAACATAGGCATTAAAAAAAGAAATAAAAAATAATAATTTATACCAAATAATAGTCTATGATAGTATAAAACACCTTCTTTCAGTCCAAACTTAGCAAAAATTTGATAAATGTGCAGTCTATTAGAAACTACACAGCCAAATCACCTCTTTAATTAGCCACATGCAGTCAAAAATAGTTAGAATTCATTTTAAATATCTACATAATAGTTGAAACACATTCTAATCAAACCACAAACCTTGTTACAATAGCCACATAGTTGTAGACCATAGAAAAACTAATTTTTAATGTTTTTATTAGCTTGCAGATGAAATGTGCAATAGGGAGGAAGAATGGAGAAAGAAAAGGATGAATGAAGCATAATATTTGATACCAGCTGCAATCTAGTAATGAATTACAAATAAATAATTTTGGTTTGCACCAAATTCATGTTATTTATATGTCCCATTCTTGGCTTGACAAGAACAAGTCCTGAATTGGCTTATGTAAAATTCATGGGTAACATTGAATTATGCCAAGTACATTATGAAAGAAGTGGTAATGGTTTGAAAGGATTCTCACCTAAGGGGATAAGATATTCAATGGGGAAGTATCTTAATTTTGTTGATGATCAAAGAGATTATGATTCCTAAAGTAACATTTGTTCACACTAATGGTTATGAGTGGTTCATGTGAGAGAAGTATATGGTGTACACATGTAAATACCAGTTGAAATATACATATAGGGGAAGGATGAAAACATGGTATGAAGTCATGGAATATGTGTTCAAAAATGAATACAAAATACCATAAATATACCTTAAAATTATAATGTTTTTCTTTATTGTTGTGTGATGGTACATTATTCCTTTGCCACATTTTGGATGAAAAGAAAATGGTTAAGTTGGGAAAAGTTTAATTACATGATAACTATGAAGTATTTGGAGCACACCTTGAAAACATTAAAGTTTAAGTGAATACCAGGAGGAATGAATTATAAATGAGGTACAAGAAACCAAGAAGGGTAATATTATTTGAAGATGAGGATTTAGACAATGAGAGTCTAGAGATCAAACCACCATTATTTTTCAAGGTATGGGAACAAAAATATAACATCACATGCTTTTTTATATAGTCAAATGTAAAAGTTAAAACATAAAATAATGAAATATAATATAATCCATGAGAGAGACCAATGATAATTGATGAAGCTATTGTACAAAGAAGAGAGGAGGAAATTTGAATAAAATTATATTATGAGAAAGTTGCATTAGGCAAATTAAAATCAAATGTGATAGATTTTTAATTTAATTAAAATTTATTTTACACACAAATAAATACATTTAGAACATGATTTTTTAGCTTTACTCCAAGTTTAATACAAGAAGAAAATGGTGAAAGGATTATAGTTTAAAGAGGAACACAAATGGAAGCCCAAATTCAAACACATTTTGAGGGACTCATTATTGATGCAAAAGTGAATCAAATGAGAAACAAAAAACTTGGACAATCACATCCAATTGATACTATGGGAATCACTCAATATCCTAGTATGATTAATCTGATTGACCAAGGGAGTCCACACATAAGCTTTCCAATAGGGACTCAAGGCCCACAAGAACAAAATGATGATGCACAAAATGTTGCAAAGGTGAATGTGAAAAAAGAGACTAAATAAGTACATGTACAAAATGAGACTATAAATACAAGTGCATAAAATGAAGTTAATGCATAGTGTATACACATAATATTTTTAAAATTTATCAATTACTAATGCTTTATCTCTTGTGAGAACCTGTCGAGTCTCAATATCTTTGAGTGCACACCTTAAAGGATACACTGGGAAAGGGGTCAATAGACCATTGGTATTTTTCAAGATTTTTTTTCCCTATACCACCACTTAAAACCAACACAAACCTCTCTTATACACTCACCTAAAATTTGACACCTCTGTTACACACTCCTCCAAGGAATTCAATGCCTCAAATAGCCCCTACCTAAGCCAAAACCTCTTTTTACATTTAACCAAACAATTCAGACTTAGCCAACACTATACTTAAAATATATGAGAACATTACAAGATTAGGTCAAACTTGACTGACCCAATCTAGGACTTAACTACTTTATTCATTTAATGATACAAGGTCAATTGGGCTAAATTTTTCAATTAAGACTTCAGAAGAGTTTTGGGTTAGATCCAGCTATATATACACATTATTTTCAAATTTTCATAGAGAAAAAAATATTAAATTATTATTTTCACATCTATTTATCCACCATTCTACTTGAAGAGAATTATTAAGGGTTTAATACTACACTTGGAAATATGAATCTTATCTCATGGGAAAAGTCTTTTGGATGCATAAGATAAGTCATGTAGCCTAGATCTGACCTATATTTGTTATCCTCACAAACCACAACAACCTCTTATGAATCACCTTGGCCAAGGGAGAGATTGAGGCTCGATGGGTTCATCTTCAAAGGTAAGTATTTCCAACTCTTACTCCTCTTTATTCAATTAGATATATTTGCATTTGTTAGCTTATATGCTTCTCTCTTCATGCATTAGTATTTCCTCTGCATTGAATTGTGTAGAGATATTTTATGCATGTTTAGTTTTATGTTTATTACCCCATATTTTTCCACATTATTTGGTGAGCACTAGGTTATATTTTAATTTACTTTGTGAATAAAAAAACATATGGCCTATCTAGGGTTATTACATGGTGTTTCTTGACAAGAGGCTTTGGAACCATCTCTAGTAATATTATTTTGGTAAGGGATGCCTTAGTTAGGTCTAGCAGATCCATACTAGTCATGACCTGGATTGTCTAAATGTATCAACAAATAGAAGGGCTAGAGTGATTTATCTTCTTCAATTTAGGATTGATTTGTATATTAGATTCACTTTCCCTTGCATAAATTCTGGTGAACTCGATGTGAAACTAACCCTTGTAGTTTTTCCTTCATGACTTCATTTATTATCATCTATTATACATTTTTATTTCTATAGTACTGGATTGAATCTGTCAATATAATATAACATTTTGTGCACAAGTTTAACATATAGTTACTATGATTGAATATATATTTATATGTTTAGGTCATCTTTAATAATAGGTAACTGGATCGATTAGCTTGACTCATTTCACTTCTTTACATATAATTATTTGGACTCAGTTAACCCAGCCAACTATGTTAGTAGAATAAAATTCATCATCTAAATAACACAATATAAAACAACTTCAGGATCTTCAAAAATTATCAAATTCATTCTTACCTTGTTATTCATTTCTATTCTTCATTTATAGTCCTGTTTTTCATATTTTTTAGTTTATAAAAATGTAACCCTATAGTGAATTGGTTCAATAGATCGACATATTTTTGTAGCTTTATTTCCTATCTAGAAGACTTAATCGACCTATTTGACTATGTTCTTCTTGATCTTACTTTAATAGACAACATCGACCCTATTTATTGTGTTATGTACTATTTGTATACAGGGTTACCTAAACCAACTTTGTATTCTTGAAAACAAAAGAATCAACCTATATTGTTAATAATTAGTTCACTTTTCATTTTTTTGCTTGCTTTCTTAGAGTAACATGCATATACTAAATAGGATGTTTTTAATTTATCAATTTAGTCACACTATTTTCCTTTTTCACACACTTCTAAATCACATAACACCAAAAAACATGAAACAACTTCTACCCAAGGTTTACCTATTTGGATTTCATCACCAAGGTGGGAGCCAACTTAGTTTTCTAGCCAAATATAGATATGTGGTTGATGGTAAATATTATAAAATCACCCAAAACCTTTACCACTACAAGATTATGAAGTGAGGGGGTAAGCCCCAATACCAAGCTAATACTATCACCAATACATTTTCCTTTCATCCTCAAATACCTAAAACCATCCTTAGATTGATTTTATATTTATTTATTATAGTTGACTCTCTATCACATCTAATTTTTTAATTTATAACTTAAAACATTTAAAAATGACCACTTAGAGTAGCATTTTTATTTTTGTTGCTTACTCTCTGATTATTATATGTTGTATTGTAAAAAGTTATATCATCTAGTGTTGGTACAACATTTATTATGTGTGCCACAACTTGATCAACTGGATTGATACCATTATTTGTGCGTTTCTTTCAAATATTCTATAAAATTACACTAGATAATATACAGTAAGTCAAAACATGTATCTATTTTCAAAATATAGTTGATCTATTTGATTGTGGCCCTTACAGTCTCTATTTTCCCATAGAACATAGTCGCTCTATTCAACCCAATCTATTAAAGACTACTTGTTCCATTTCCCTTTAACACAATTGACCTATCTAACTATCTATCTTTCATTCTCTCTTAGTTCACCATCTACAAAACATAGTTGACCAGTTTGACTATGTATTTTGTAGCCTATTTTGCTTATTATCCTACAAGATAATACCAACTAGTTCAACCCTATATCCTACTAGTGGATCTTTATTTTTACCAAGTTTTTTTTTAAATCTCTTTCTTTCATCATGAATTTATTGTTTGAAGATAATACATAATTAAATCGATCAAACATGATAATTTTTACCAACCCTAATAGATTCCATAAGACACATCTTATATCACCCATCATTGTTCAAAGGAATATCCATGTTTCCACTCACACCACAACTATGGGACTCCTCCCCATTAATCCTCAACACTTAACCCTTTTTTTATTTAGAATATGGATGTGATATTTATTACACATTATAAATCCTTTTCTACATTAATGAAAACCCTTAATATAGAGGAAAATATCCTAAAACCCTCTATAATCTCATGATGGGACCTCATATAAGAGAACCCCATTAAACCCTTCCCTATCTTTTCCCATGGATTTGGGGGAACCCATTTCTTTGCATCCCAATATTTCCTTCTATAATGTCTCCTTCCCACACCATGACATCATCTTATGTCTTCTTTAACCTCCATGCCAAGTATTTATACCAACATGGTAGGTTCAACTTCTAATGGGCCTATTCAAAACACCCACATCCTTAAACATGCTACAAATGCTTCTTTATCTACCAATACTACTCATGCATCTAGTATGGCCCATGCCACTACCTCATTGCACACTCATAGTGCATCACAAGCTCCTAATACCTCCCATAATACTAATGCATCACATGTTACATCCACTAGTCAAAATATTTCTCAAACTAATCAAGTTTTCTTATAAATGCTCAACCAAATGCATACTTTTCAAACCAATAATGAAAAATAGATGATTCAAATGTAAAATCATCTCATACATTTCCAAAACCAACCTCACTGGGTTTCATGGGAAGCATAAAATCCTAATACTTCACCACCCCCTCAGGGATTCCCATGGTAACCTTATACCATAGCCACTACTCATCAATAAACCCATCAAACATATAGAAAATGAACCCCTAATACATCAAATTACTAACATTAACATAGGAGGTAGCACCCCCACCATCACATCTAACAGTTCTACCAATCCCACCTTGCATTTAAAAACATTTGTCAACCTTCATAAAGATTGGGTTAATCTTAATACCTTCCCTAATACTAAACTATTAACTAAAACACTCTTAGGAGATGATTTAGATTGTTATAATCAATTAAAATCTCACTCTATCACTAACCTAAAATACTTGGTCAACTCACTAGTCCAAAAACTCAAACTAGTGATCTTATTGAAAATAAATTAGCCCATTTTATAAATTACAAACAACTCAAAACTGAAATAGCTCAAGCCTTCATCAAATGATGGAAAAAATTATCTAACAAATGTGAGCATAATATGGTGGATGAAAACCTATTCCACTTATTTTTCAATGTTCTACACCCCAAATTATAATATCGGGTTAGGACCCTCTTTCTAAAAACTTTGGAAGAATCTCTTGACCAAGCCAAAAGACAAGATTTCCTCATGAATTAATTTGAACCATCTTAACCTACAACAAGTAATCACATTCTCATAAAAAATATAAAATTTCATGCAAAAAATGATTATGTTAGCGACACTTATGACACTATACATACTGACGAGTGTCGTTTAACTCCTCATTTATTCAATATTTAATTGATGTCTTATCAACTAGTGCTGGTGTCCAAAGCTGTCTGCAGTAAGGTATGGGATGGTAGATCTAGAAGGCTTCTTGTGGGGGTGTTTGATTGTCCTCTTCTAATTTTTAATAGAGAAAGAAATGTGTCCTAAACTATGCGATTCACTCTTTTGATAAAAAGGAAGAAATCAAATCAATCCACTCTTTTTCTGAAAGAAAAAGATCACACTCCTATTTACGTTTGCATGGAAAGTAAAATCACACTTCTTCACTAACAAAAGGAAATTTTTTCACATATTTGTTGTAAAGGAAAACACACATTTCTTAGAAGGAAATAACTTTGAAATAAGAAAATGCTTTTTTTAAACTGTGAATTTATTTTGATGTTTTTATGAGTAACAAGATTCTAATTAATTATAACAATAAATTAGTAAATCATATCATAAATACCATATACAGTTCATGGTTCCAAGGAGGCCCTTGCTCCTCTCAGACTCAAGAATAAAGATTAATTAGTACTAGGAACTGAAGTATTAATTCATAAGAATGAAATGATTACAATTTAGCTAAAACCTGTAATATGCTTGTACAAATCTTTTCCTCTATTATCTGCTCTCTATCATATGATATCTAATATTATAATATATAAAAATATTAAATTCTATAGTAATATAATCAACTCAAAATAGGATGCAAAGTAATAGGATTCCTTGGTTGATCCCTTCATCCAAAGATAGGAGATTGGATTTCCAAGAGATCCAATTATTCTAATAAAATAGATATTCTATCCTATAATAATATGAAGATCAAATATATTTACAACTTTATCAAAAGAAAATCCTACAAAATAGTAGGTAGTTATTTTCCTTATTTGATTCTATCTGGAATGATTCTCACTTATCCTATATGGTCACTGACTTCCCCATTTGTAGCTTTGTCCTTACAAAATTCTCAGAATTGACCTTGCAGAGTCGGTAGGAATGAATCTGTAGAGTCCATAGAAGCAAGCTTGTAGAGTACATAGAAATAAGCCTGTGGAGTCCATACAAACAAACTTGTGGATTATGTATAAATAAGCCTATAAATTCCATAGAAATTATCATGTAGAGTTTGTATAACCAATCCTACGGAGTCATAAAGCCAAGCCTGTGAAATTTGTAGAACCAAGCCTGTGGAGTCCGTAGTTATGTTAGATGAAGATAAAAATTACACATTCATTTTACATTGCCTGTGTCTTTTTCTTGAGAATTTTTCACAACAAAAATCACTAAAACATGCTATGTATTAGACATTTAATGACAAATTAAAGGCTTAGTCTTTGGTTCAATATAAACAAGACAAATATCTATTTTCCATGTAATAGCTATCTAACAATCTAATATTTGCATAAGATAATATCCTTAGAGAGATGAATTGAGGGAAATAACATGTCAATAATGAGCCATATTCTAAGCTCATCATCTCTCCCAAGCTTTACCTTTTGCAAGTCCCATTGCAAACATTTATTGGCATTCATAGCTCTGGCTTCTGCTTTCCACACTCTGACTCAAGTCATATTCATAAAATTCATCTGTTATATGTCTGTTTAAATTGTTGGTAAATCCCTGATGTGTTTTAATCATTTGCTTACATATATTGAATCTCTCCTCTAACTGTGGAGCCCAACTCTACCATCTTGGAATAGGTATGATCAGCAAAGGGGGTTTATATCTCATGCCAATCTATTTCTGCTCTCCCCCAGAGTTTATCACCTCTATTAAGATTTCCAAAATTGAGGATGCTCTCCTCATACTCCATCTTAAGTTACTTAGGGACATGACCTTTCATATTTTAAGAGGCACCTATTTACACTTACATCCACCACTGAATCAAAACTTTGTCTTGAAAACAAATCAAAAGAAACAACACAATCATATAAAGCCTGTAAATAATGTGTTTAAAGTTCATCGTCTAACAAAGCATAGTTAAAATTCTATTTGATCAATCTGGGAATAGGAAAGGCTGGTCTGACACACAATCCTGTAGTCTTAACATGATTTGTATAGTCCTCAAATCTGCCTTTCCATGCTATTTGATTTTTGAATGTAGAATGTAATGCTCTCAATTAAACTTCTCCTACATGAAGATTTATCAAAAACTTATTGTGCTCATGATCTCATGACCTATAATCAATCAATGCTACTAAATTAGCTAGCCATGGTCTAACTAGGATTATGGGATATCCTAGATTCTTTGTTTTGGGTTACAAAACCATGAAATCTACTGGATACTCCCAAGATTCTATTAGTACTTCAACATTTTCTATAGTCCCTTCAGGTTTTGTTACAAATTGGTCTGCCATTTGAAGAATGGTAGTTTTAGGTTGAATTCTCATAAGAGATAATGCATGGAGAGTATCAATTGTCATAACATTGATTGTTGCTCCCAAATCTACCAAGATGTTAGGAATTTCTTTACGTCCAATTGTAACTGTGATCACTGGGTTTCTTATATCTGCATATTTTGGAACTAATAATTTTCCTGCTAATAAATCAATAACTTTTCCATCAATATGAATGGTTCCAAGATATTTTACTTTCCTCCAAGGTGTCTTGATATAAATGTTTTTGATGATCTTATTTAATTCAGGTATGTCCCTAATAGCTTGTAGAAGGGGTACCTCAATATTGATCTTTTGTAACTCCTGGACCAAGTTTGATTCTGGTTTAATACCAATTTCTCTTATTCTTTCTAGAAAAGGAACTACTGGGGTAGTAGTTTTTTCTTTGTTTGCTTCAGGGCTTATTTTGATTTTGGCTTCTCTAGTGTTTAATTGAGATGATTCTATCTTTTCATTTTCATTAGGTATCTCAGAAATGAGAACTAGAAGCTTTTGTATAGTTTTCCCTGATCTCGAATGTATGTCTGAACACTCAATAGATCCAACATTGATTGTATCTTCTTGTTCATTAACATAAATAGGTGATGTTTATTTATTTTTTGGATTTTTTATTGGTCGTGCAGGCATTGAGGGTTGATTGATTTGTCCTTGTTGCTGAATAACTAGGGGTGGCATAATAGTTTGTTGTTGAAGTGGTATTCTTGGTTTGGTATATTGTGACTGTGGGTTCCACTACTGATTCCATTATTGAAATGGCTGAGGCATCCATTGTTGTTTTGGTACCCATTTTTGTTGTGGTTATGACACCATCCATGGGGGTGTTGACATCCAATCTTGTCCTGCCCATGGATTTTGAATTGATGGAATTTGAGGTTGATTCCAAAATGGTGAAGGAACTAAAACATTCCATGGTGCCATCCATGGATTAACTAGATTTCTTGTATTAAACTATCCTTGAGCCTAGTTTTGTGGGACAAAGTTTTATCTCTGAATATAATTTACTTCTTCAATGAACTGGACTTGTGTTTTCATTTGATTCTTTAAAACAGGTAGAAGGGTGCAATATTTGGTATCATGATCTGTTGCATCATAGATCCCACATGATGAAACATTGGTTCTATCTTGTGGATAGTCTCTAAGGGCATGTTTCTATCTGCACTTAGGATAATAGATTGTTAAGGGTTCTATTGCATTTGCTTATCTTGAAGGCCATCCAAGGTACTATTTAGTGTAACCAAGATATTTGTCTTTAAATTAGCAAATTCTTCCATCAAATTACCCACTTCATTAGATTTCCCAAATCTTCCTTTCCTAATTCTAGGTTTCATTTGAGAGTAGTTGGTACAAAGCTTAGAAATTTGATCAAAATCCAACTTATTTATATCTCCTCTACCCATCAGATTTAAGGCATCTCTAGTGTCTTCATCTAACCCTTTCAAGTTAACCAATTTCTGAACATCTTCAGTGAGTGGATAATTGCTTCTTTATGAGTTAACATGAATCTATCCAAATAATCCTCTAAAGATTCATCTTTATTTTGTTTGATTTTGAAGAAATCATCTTTTTTTCTTGTATTCAGTAGTACTCCTGGTATTTGTTCAAGAATTCTATTTCCATGTCATCCCATGTTCTAATAGAATCACCAGGTAAACCCATGAACCATCTCATAGCTACATCTTTAAGTGTAGAGGGAAATAGTTTTAATTTCTGGCCATCTATTGTGTAATCATAGGTTTGACGTAGCACCTTAAACTCAAATAGAAACTGATCAAGATATTCTATAGATCTTCCCCAAAAATTTGGCAAATTAACTGGTGAAATATTTTTCATAGGGGTTTGATCATTAGGATCTACAACAATAAGAAAGGAAAAAGTCCTTCCTGGTTGTGCAAGTTTTTGATTTTGTTAGAGATCCATTTCTTCTTCTGATGAAGTTTCAAAACCAGGATGGTCTTCCCACTAAATATTTGTGGTATTAGTTATGGGTTGTTCAAAATTCTCAAAAAAAAAATTAGTTACATATTTTTTAAATGCTTCTTATAAATCCTTGGCAACTTCTAAATAGTGTCTTCCTACAAGAGATTGATCCTGAGGAATTTTTCCTATGGGGCTTGCTTGTGGCAATGGCCTAGTTTATATCCAAGTTTCAGAAGATTCTTGCAAATAGGTTTCACTTGTATCTTCTCGTTCACTACTCAGAGATGTTGAAGGAGTGTCCACTTGTGTTTTTGGTGGAAACTTTGGGATAAATCATCCTTTAGAATCTCTAAGATGGTACATTAATTTATTGATTTTTTATAAGATTTTATGGTTTTTTACAATTTTTTCTATTTTTCACTCTATACCAATAATTATTATCTTACTAACACCTTATAGTCCCTGGCAATGACACCAAAAATTATGAGTGTCATTTAAGTCCTCATTTAATCAATATTCAATTTATGTCTTATCAACCAGGGTTTTTGTCCAAAGCTGTTTGCAGTAAGGTATGGGATGGTAGATCTAGAAGGCTGCTTGCAGGGGTGTTTGATTGTCCTATTATAATTTTGACTAGAGAAAGAAATGTGTCCTAAACTACATGATTCACTTTTTTACTAAAAAGGAAGAAATGAAATCAATCCACTCTTTTGCTGAAAGTAAAAGATCACACTCATATTTATGTTTGCATGTAAAGTAAAATCACACTTCTTCACTAACAAAAGGAAATTTGTTTCACATGTTTGTTGTAAATGAAAACACACATTTCTTAGAAGGAAATAACTTTGAAATAAGAAAATATTTTTTTAAAATTGTGAATTTATTTTCATGTTTTTATGAGTAACAAGATTCTAATTAATTATAACAACAAATTAGTAAAACATAAAATAAATACCGTATACAGTTCCTGATTCCAAGGAGAGTGGGCCCTTGCTCCTCTTGGACTCAAGAACAAAGATTAATTAGTATTGGGAACTAAAGTATTAATTTATAAGAATGAAATGATTACAATCTAGTTGAAACTTGTAATATGCTTGTACAAATCTTTTCCTCTATTATCTTGTCTCTATCATCTGATATCTAATATTATAATATATGAAAATATTACATTTTATACTAATATAATCAACTCAAAATAAGATGCAAAGGAATAGGATCCCTTGGTCGATCCATTCATCCAAATATAGGATATTGGATTTCCAAGAGATCCAAATATTCTAAAATAGATATCCTATAATAGTCTAAAGATCAAATATATTTACAACTTTATCAAAAGAAAATCCTAAAAAATAGTAGGTGGTTATTTTCCTTATTTGATTCCATCTAGAATGATTCTCACTTATCCTATCTGGCCATCAACTTCCCCATTTGTAGCTTTGTCCTTACAAAAATCTTAAAATTGACCTTACAGAGTCGATAGGAATGAACCTGTGGAGTCCGTAGAAGCAAGCCTGTGGAGTCCATAAAAACAAGCCAGCGGAGTCCATAGAAACAAACCTACGGAGTCCATAGAAACAAGCCTATAGAGTTTTTATAAATGATCCTATAGAGTTCATAGAAACAAACCTATGAAGTCCATAGAAACAAGCCTGTAGAGTATGTAGAAATGAGCCTAGAGAGTCCGTAGAAGCAAGCATATGGAGTTCATAGAACCAAGCCTATGGAGTCTGTAGAACCAAGCCTGCAAATTCCATAGTTATGTTGGATGAAGATAAAAATTGTACGTTCACTTTACATTGCCTATGTCTTTTTCTTGAGCATTCTTCACAACAAAAATCACTAAAACATGCTATGCATTAGACATTTAATGACAAAGTAAAGGCTTAGTCTTTGGTTCAATATAAACAAGACAAATATCTATTTTCCATGTAATAGCTATCTAACAATCTAAGATTTGCATAAGATAATATCCTTAGAGAGATGAATTGAGGAAAATAACATGTCAATAATGAGCCATACTCTGAGCTCATCACATACCATCCAATCTATTGCTCCAAATAATGCCATGGATCATGATCCCCCTACTAATAACACTTCTCCCACAATTTCTCAACACAACCACACTAATGTGCACAAACCACTATTGCTATTAAAATTTCAAAAATGTCTCCCAAGACCTATACCATGAGATATTGATCCCATTCTCCCTATGAAATCATGTTATGATCCAAATAAATTATGTTGGTTTCATTCAAGTTGGGGCCATTCACATGAGACTTATAGGCAACTATGAAATCTCTCTATGGAATTTCTTCTTGGTCCTAACTTTGATCATGAATGCCTTATCAAAAAATATCAACAAGCTATGGTATAGCTTTTAAATCTCATTAAACACAAAATAAAAACTAGGCTAATGCTCATCTCTATATCTAAAATTATTCCCTTCCTAAACACCAAGATAACATAAAATAACCTACTCATACTACTAAAACCATTTGAATTATTATATACCTTACCACCAATGACAAAAATGTGGTTAATTTAACTAATATGAGATAGTTGCTTTTATTGACTCAAATCTAACACCTACACATCATACCTCTAGACTAGTATACGTCATTCAAGACACTTCCCCACCCCACCTCATGAAATTGGGGCAAGATAAACCAATACCCATCTAAGCACCACTCTCAACAACAAAACTTGATTATACCTCTCATACCATTTCAATTCTTCCCCTAACTTATGCACTACAAGATAACATACTCCAAACTTCTACTAGTATTTATTCTACCCAACCACAAGACAAACCTCAACCAACCATCACACCACCTAAATTAAATCAACCCACTTGAAACAACCTAAACTAGCCATACCCTATCAACACAAGTTTAATTATACCTCCAACCCTCTTTCCAAGGAGCTCTTTCAACACTATGCAACTATATCTACCAATCCTCCCATAGGTTATGATGAATGGGATCCTATTATGTAACTTTCTTATCTCCCATCTCAAATACATTTCTTATAACTAATGATAGCATCTCCCCATCATCAAAACTACCCAATGTAATTGTTTATTGAAATGAACATCCCTCTTCCTACTCTTGTAGGATGTGAAGATACTTTATCTAGATCCAAAGATAGTATACTTAAATAATGTAAAGAGATGTCCATCCATGCTGATGAAATAATGGACACTTCTCTATCACTTAAGTTATCTATCACTTCCATGATTCCTGATGAGATATTGATTTGTTTGGATGATCTTCCTCTATTCATTAGCATCTAAATTAGTGATATCCAAGTTAATCATGCTTTAATTGGTGAAGGTTTAGGCACTTATGTTGCCTCCCTTGATTTTATTAAGACACTTGGATATTATGAATACAACCTAAAATCTACATGTAGTACATGTAAATAAGATAAATGCCTTCTCTCAATTGTGTTTATCTTCCCATTACCAATCCTCTTATTACCATTCATGTCAAAGTTACGATCTTTAACTTTCCACTTTCTTACAATATCTTACTTGGTCAATTTTGGACTCATAGTATGAGAGAAATCACCTCAATGTGTTAAATTACCTCATAATAGAGATATCTACAAGATTCAAGGGAACATAAATCCTTAAAATTTTGAAAAATTCTAGGAATTTAGTGTCTTTAAAATACCCAACCTTAAATCCCTACCTAGTGTCCCATTTTGGGAATCCCAACTCTTTAACTATCCAGTCAACTCCACTCAAGGTTATAATAGTCACCTTGAATTAATTGGGAACATTACACCTAACTTATTAAACTCTGATGATGATGAGCTAGAGAAGATAAGACTCAAGATCAAAACCTTTGATCTTTCCCCTCACAGCATCACCTAACTTTCTCATTCTCTTTAACCTCAATCCCATCAGCTACCTTCTAATGACATACATGTTATCTTAACCAAAACTAGACAGTCCATTCGTCATGATTCCTATAATGAAAAGATAATTCATACATATACCATCAACTTGCATACACTTGAATATGATGATGGTTATGATTTATATGACCCATTTTTATCTAAATTCATCCAAGCTATAAATGTTAAAGTTATTTGATATTGATCTTCTTTATTTCAATCTTTTCATTCTTATTTTTACACTCCTTCCTTTATCACACTTAATATTATTTTCTAACTATTGTTCACATGGTAGAGAGGAAACACTCACATGGTATGCCTCCAATCATAGTATATCCCCTTAGGAGTGTGCTCATAGATCATGCCATGACATAACCTTATCATTTTACTAAATACCACAACCCTTATAGTCTACTTCTTATAGAGATGTTAGCCACTATGCTTAGACCCACTACATATCCAACCTTACCTACCAAAAAACATAGTCTATTTCCCTCTCTATCTCCCCCTTTCTTGGTTATGGTATTCTTCCCTTACCATATCTTCATCCCTTACCTACATAATGAACATCAGCCTTATTATGATATTCACAAAGTTGCTAGTCATTGGACCAAAGACTACACTTTATATTAGCCACCCTAAGCTTCTCTTTCCACCCATTTAGATAATATAACCTATACATATACTAATAAAGATATTTGTTGATTTAAAAATACAAATAACCACTCTTTTACCCATTATCAAAAACTTAGGTAGTACATTGACACATTGTGCCCAGCCACTGCTCAGACCAAAGATAAGGCCATACCTCATCTTAAGCTATTACTAGATTATATCCTTAATTATGGGGAAGGATAATATTTTTGGTACTAGTGTGGTACACATCATACTAATTGATGTGGAGTTATCCATTAGCATCTTCATGATTTCCCATAGTTTACACAAACACTAGTTATTCCTCCTTTTACATGTCACCCATGTAATAAGGCTCTTGCTTCTATGTTGGTTGTACCTCCTTCTAGATCCATAAATACCATTCCTATTTAGACTACCTTGATTATCCCACATAATATATACCATATGAGCATTACTCTTATTCACCTACACCTACCTTTTTAGTTGAGATGTTACGGAAGGAAGTCTTTGCATAACTTTTTGTGAAGATTGATGAGATTATGCCTAGCATCAAAATTCAGCTTCATAGATATGTTTCAGATGTTATGGATATCATTTGTGGTCAAAAATATCAGTATTTTTGAACACAACATGATTTTATCTCACACTATTCTATTTTATGATTTGTATTGAATTTGTGATCCATTTTTATCTCTTATACACTTGATTATGTGTCAAATTTGATTTCACTTATCTATTATATGCGAACCATTATCTTATGATTTGTGTTTTATATGGTTTCAGTCTCTTTCACCTTTTTTTATGGATTCTTATCATTATCTTCATGAATGCATACTTATGTTTATGATTTCACTTCTTTCATGGATTCTTTTTTTTCTTTTACAATGATCATTTGTTATCTTATTACACTCAAAAATTAAATAATTATTATTGTGACTTGGTTATATAACCTTGATTCCATTAGTATTCTATAGCTACCATATGATCAAATATCAAACAATAATTTTCATTTACTACTACCATACAATTATCTATTTAATATCCTTTCTTCCCTTATTTTCCTTTCACATGCTCAGCATACATATGATTGAAACTTGAGATTACATACTAGTTCATAGGTAAGCCTAAGTGTTTAGTCAATCATATCTTTGGTTACTTAAACTCATTTAACCAAATTTTAAATTTCATTCATGTGTATCAATTTTATCACTCATGTTTTTTATTCCAAATCCATATGGAGTAGAAATCATAAAAGCCATAAAATAGTTAAAATCTAAATCATTTAAACAAAAGGAAATGATCTAGAAGGAAACATACAATTGAAAAGTTTAATCACACCAAAAGACTTGATTCATAACACATCTCCTATTTCTAATTGAATCTCAAACTCCAAAATTGGCCTCATGATAGAGTTGAGGTCCATTAGGGTGTGGTAGGCCAGTAGATTGAGATAGGATTAAAAATCCTATAAGTGATACCTACTTTCTCACATAATTACCTAATATTCATAATAGATTGACAACTCTATAAGAGGTCCTAAGTAACAGTAACATGTTGTGGAAAGGTAGATCCATTTTACTTTCCTTTTTCATATAACCTTCATGATTTAATATTAGTATCTCACCTATTTGCCTATACTGAGAAGGTATCCTTTGTATTTTGATGGTCACTAGGCTCTTAGTGTCTCTCCTACCTAGTATGCCTCATGTTTACTAAATTTTTATCATAGATGCCTATGTTATGATTTTTGCATTCCTTATTTTATTACAACAATCCTAATATTTCCCCTTGAGGAATATTTTTTTGTTAACTGATCATTCCCTCCAGGGTTTTCCTTTGTGAGTTTCAATGTAAGACCATGGATAGGACTAGGCTTTCTTCACAAATTACCACAATAAAACACTCCCTTATTTTTACAATTATTACCATTCACCCATTGGTTTTCACCTTGTGATTTGTAGTACAAGACCATGGATAGGACTAGGCTCTCCTTACAACTTACCATATTAAAACATATTTAAATCATTCCCAAAGTTGTTTCCACCTCATTGGATAGGACCAAGCCCTCCTCAAAAAATATTCTAATAACCAATTCATACTATAACCAAGTCATAATAAAATTACATGCTTCAAATTTGAGATAATTTGTGTTACATTATGATTTACACATCATTGACATACTTACCATATTGATTTAGTATGTTTTATGCTTATTTTATATGCACTTCACTTTTATCTTCTTATTTTCTGATTGCATGTATGTTTACAACCATTTTATTAAATTTATCATACTTCCCATCTTGATTTAGTATGATTGATTGACTTTATTGTTCATTTGTTTTTACACCATTGGTTTTCACATGTTTTTCATTTTATTGTAATTTTTTATATTTCTCAACATGATATAGTATGAATTTTATTTGTTTTAATTTGGTGAAAATATTTTTGCATGGTTTGAAAATGATTTTTACCTTTTACTTTACCATTTTGGTCTCTTATATTTATTCATATTTTTTTTTTACACATTTCCCATCATGATATAGTGTGTATTACATTTTATGGTTATTTATACTTTTCTAAATCATTTTAATTTTTTTAACACCATGCATGTGTATCACATAATGATATAAATTAAAACAAACATCGTATATTTCCCATATCATATACAATAAAAGTAAAATACATGTGCTAGAAAGGAAATACATCCATACATCCATCCACATACAAGTATAAATCATAGACCAAGAAATGTCTATATCAATATATATATATATATATATATATATATATATATATATATGTCATGAGTACAATACAAGTACAAAATATAATATCTACAACTCTAAGGTTTTACTTCATCATACCTATCATGTGGCCTAACCACGCTTCTCATGGATTCCTATGATTCACCCCTATGAATGGTGTACTATATTGAGGTAGTCAAGGATCTCAAGCCATCAATCTGACCCTATAGGTTGGCCACCTAGGCCTAAACATGTCTAAGTGCTATAGTGGTCAACATATGAGTAGTTCACTCTTGTGCCAAGGCCTACCAGGCTTGAGCCTCTCCCTCTCCTACCCCTATAGGTGTCTATGAAACATCTCCTAATCCTTGTAGCTATTGAGTAGCCTTCCCCACTAATCTAAACTAACTAGCATAAATTGGGGTAGATGGTACCATAGGATCAAGCATGCTGGATGGCTCATAATGTGACAACACCCCATCCAAAATATCATGGTGTGCGACCACAATCATGGATCCCCCTCTAATATCTTTTGATGTAGTACATACAAAACATAAACCAAATATGCATCAGATCCCACACACACACACACACATATATATGTATATACACACACATAGATACACACACACACACACACACACACACACACACATATATATATATACATACATATATATATGTATGTATATACATACATATATATATATACATATATATATATATATGTATGTATGTATGTGTGTATATACATACATAAACCAAATATACATTATATCTCATATATATATATGTGTGTGTGTGTGTGTGTGTATGTATATATGTATGTATGTATGTATGTATGTATGTGTGTGTGTATGTATATATGTATGTATGTATGTATGGGATCTAATGCATATTTAGTTTATGTGTGTATATATATATATATACATAAACCAAATATACATTACATCCCATATATATATATATATATATATATATATATATATATATATATATATATATATATATCTTAATCCATCTATATATCACTAAATACATAAAAAAAAACACTACAACTAGTGATCTATGTCAAAAACCTAAACAAATCAAAACATTTCACACCAGTGCCAGTATCACCGACCATGGTCTCTGCATCTGCTCACCCATTAAGCACCTCCTATTTTGGTTTCCTTTGTACAATTACAAAACCAAGACTCACTCCTTGATCCCATCATGGTCCCCTCCTCGATGACCTCTCTATCGACCAACTATGTCCCTCAGTTATTGTAAGATCACCTTGTGTGACTAATCGCACCTATGTCACCCCTATTATGGTTCTACTCTTGCATCCTTACCTAAATCATCTAAATCTATAACATCCTCAACACAAGGCCTTATCCCCTCCTACTACCACACCTACCCTATCCATGGTCTCACCCATCGAGGTCTAATCATAAGTATCTTAGTGGGTACCCCTATGCCTCCTCTCCCTCTTAGCTCTCTAACATGTCATGCCCAATATACAAGCACTACTAAAGGGGATATTAGATGTCATAATCTCAATTACCCAAGTACATGAGCTACTGGATGTGGATCCACCCATGATAAATAATGGCTCATGATCTAAATACACACCGAACTAGTTTTAATAGTCATCCAAGATGGCCATATGATAGGAATTTCAATGTAAGGATACCACACTATTTTCCCTCATGTAGTAGTCTCCAAAGTTCGAATATGGGGCATGACATGCACTCTATGATCCTACCTCCACCATAGAACTTGAGGTAACCTATCATCAACCACATGGGGTAACCCAACTAGTTGATAAATAGGGAATCTCTCATAGAACCATGCCCTTATCAAAATGATGGGGCCCATCATATTTTTCCTCTGGGTTAACATCTTATATGTAATGAGAAATTCAACATATATATAAATCAATCCTAGCTTGGAGAATATAAATCTTACTTACACTTCTGATTGGGGATACATTAGATAATCAGGGTCATGACTAAGATGGATCTATTATACCTAGCCAATGTATCTATTACATTAATAAATTCACTAGGGAGGGTTCCAAAGCCTCTAGTCAAGTAAAACTATGTAATAAACCTAACTAGGTCCTATGTTTTCATATTCACTAAACTAATAACAAGTAAAAAAAAAAGTATAATCTAGTGATCACCAAAGCTTGTGGCACAAAGTGGGGGTAATAAACATGAAAATTAAACATGCATAGATTACATATACTCACATCAATGTATACAAAATCCTAATGCATGGAAGAGAAGTAAAAATGCATAACTATCTACTCTTACAATGGAGGAACAAAGTTAGGAATACTTACCTTTAAATACAAACCCACTGAGCCTTAATCTCTCCCTTGGCTAAGGTGCTTTGCAAGAGGTTATTTTGGTATGTAAGGATGACAAAGATAAATTAGCTCTAGGATACACAACCCATCAATTAATCCAAAAGACTTCTCCATAAGACATGATCTATATCTCTAAAAAAGTATGAAACCCTAATCTTACTCAAATAGAATAGTGGATAAGTAAATGCATAATATATCTTACTTCTTTTTTTCTCTTAGAAATGGAAAAATGAATGTGTTTATATAAGTGGATCTAACCCTAAACCTTGTCAAAATTTTAGGCTGATAAGGTTGACCCAATCGACCTAGTATCGTTATTAACAAAAATAAATTACATCACAAACTAGGTTGGCCATGGGTCAACCTAGACCCTAATGAGTTTTATCAATAAGATTAAAAAGTCAATGGGGTTGAGTACATTATATAAACCATCAAAAAGGGTTTTAGGTTAGGGAAGGGCTAAATGAATGTGGTAAATGACTAGAGGAGGGTGAAAACTAGGAGGTAAAGCTTAGAGGAATGGTTTTAAGAGATAGGTGTGTAGATAGAAAGTGTAAATAAGGGACAAAAGTCCTATAAATCACCAATGGTCTGCTTAACCCTTTCTTGGTGCACCCTTAAGGCATGATCTCAGAGAGATTGATACTAAATGAGTTTTCCCATATAAAAGCATCATTAATTGATAAATTTTGAAAATATTATGTGTATATATTCCCCACTCAAAGCTCATTATGTGTTATGTAGGTGCAACATGGGATAGTGTTTCAAGAAAAGAACATAGCAATACATAATATTGAAGCTAAATAAATTATTGTAAGGAACAAATAATATAAATGAAAGTACATAATTTAAAAACACATACCTTTACTCACCTTAGTGATATAGAAAAAAGGAGATGTGAGAAATGTGAAGGTGTCCAATGTGAGGAACATTAGGAGAACCCATAGAGATAAGCAAAAAAGATAAAAAAAAAATCAAAATTTTTACAACATAGATATATAATAGTTGAAAATATTCTATATGTTGTCAGGATTTTAACACTTTTTATGGTTTGTAAAAAGAGTTAGTAGAGACAGAGATATGAGTAAAATAAGAAATCTGATGGTAAATATTTAAAGGGTAAATAATTTTGAATAAAAAATATAAATAGGGTGGAAAAATCTCATTTTGTATTTTTAGTATCCCAAGAAAATAGAGCTTTGATAAACCTAGTGAGAGACCAAAGAGCCAAGATGGTGAAGAGATGACAGTTGAGATGGGAAGGATGCATGACGGTTGTAGCGAGTGAAGTGCAAGTAATCAACTAATAATTTCTTATTTTTGAGTATTTTGATTTGAAATTGAGTGAATTATATAAAATTGACTAGTAGGAAAAATATAGACACTGAAATAAACTCTAAGAAAATTTTAGGTACACTAGGGGTAAAATGGGGTATTGGGTAGGAAGGAGTCAGACTAGTAAATGCCCAAGGCAGTTATGGAAATTGGTCAATAAGTAATCATAGGTGATGAATAAATTAAACTAGAGTCTAACATAGGGGCACCAAATGTTTTAGAAGAAAGATGAGCACTAGCTAGGTGGGTGATGTGATTAGGTAGGATCTACCTAGGGATGAGGGTGAGCTTATTTGATATATATATTTCATAGGTTTTAGACATCTAAAATGATTTTATTATGCTTTTGATATCATTAGTGTTTTGTCACAAGTCAAATGGTAAGGTACCACTATATGTGATAGCCTTAAGCCAATCCATTTTGGATCAGGGGGTGCTCTATGATTTTGGGTCTATCATCTAGGTCCAACTTATGTATGACATGTATGGGATGTTATCCAGAGGGTAGTGGACCATGGGACTAGTGGTGTTATTAAGAACATGGATATATGAGATGTTCCTAATGTATCAGCTAGCTGGGTTTCCCCATGTGGTCTATGATAGGTTACCTTAAGTTGTTAGATGAAGATAGGACTAGGTAGCACAAGTCATGCCATATGTGTCAAATTTGTAGATATTCACATGAGAGGAGATTTTTTGGCATCCCTATACACATATTTCTTCCATTTGGCCCAATTAGGAGACTGTGGTACCAAGGGTAGCTCAAGTGTGTATCATAGGCCATTATACCTGGTGGGTAGAGTCACAACCACTGACACATTTGTCAGGGTATGTTGGACTCCTATACCTAATGGATACTATATTAGTGCCTATTATTTTGTAATGACATGTTATAGAGCCAAGGGGGAGAGGAGGAGGAGGAGCATTAGTTAAAATATCAATGATCAGGTTATAACATGTGATACCATGGACTGGTCAAGAATGATAGATGGAAGCCAGAGGAAGAGAGGGCATGGATGTGGATGTATGGGTGTAGTAGGTACCAAAATAAGAATCATATAATGAGGATAAGTGACCACCTTGAATACACCACTGATATAGATTCCATCGATGGGATCAAGCATAGATGAGGGTGATCATGTAGGATAATCTGATAGTCAACCCAAGGTAAAGCTAGTTTATAGAGGCACCTCTAAGGAGAGGCCCACAACATGCATGGGAGGTAGCTCCAAGATTTATTTAATATGGAGGCTATAAAAAAATTATATGCTCAAGGGATGGGCCAATGGAGAGACCATCTCAATGGATGAGTAGATGGGGAGACGGTAATTGGTGACATTGGGATGGGTAAGAAATGTTGTAATTTTTAGTCTTGGATAGAATACTAGTTGTATATGATTATAGGTAGATGGATATATTTTGAGATGTATATGTGATCTTATGTCTATCTAGTTTTAGTTTTGAAAATCATACAATAGAGGAGGTTATATGGGGATCCCTAGTCATGGCAATACACCATGACATTTTGGACGGGGTGTTAGCACTATATAACCCCACCATGTTGGATGATCTTGTGGTACCATCTATCCCAATTTAGGTGGTTTGGTTTAGATAGGTGGGGGAGGTCATGAGGTAATTATATACATGTGAATATGTATTTTAAACACCAGTACGGTGGGAATAAGATAAGCATAGGTTTGGTAGGCCCTAGCTCAGGGGAGAGCCACACACATGGCTACCATGATCTAGCTGGGATAGGTGCAAGCCCAGGTGGCTAACCTACAGGGGCAAGTAGCAAGGTTGAGATCATATATGGACTCATTATAGTGTATTTTGTAGAGGGGATAGTCCAAGGTATCGATGGGTAGCATGTCTAGGCCATGAGATAGGTATGATGGAGCCCAACCATAGAGATGGAGCTATGTATTTTTGTATTTTATACCATTGTATAAAACACATGATATATAGAGAGATGTTATTTTGATAGTTGGATGTTGGTCTCATGAGTTATATTTTGGTTTTGATTTTTTATACATGGATATATTTATTTCTGGCACACGTATTTTTCTTTTATTGTATATGCTATGGGAAATCTATGTGGAGTGTTTTTTTTAGCATTATGTAGTACACATGCATGGTTAAAAATAAATAGGTAAAAAGGACTTGGAAAAGTATAATTAATCATAAACAAATGCACTACACACTATTGCATGATGAGAAATGTGGAATAACAAAAGATGACTAAGTATAATAAATCAAAAAGAGGACAAAATGTTTTAAACCATGAAAAAGATTGGCAACAAATTAAAACAAGTAAAATCACATTAATTTATGTTGGGAAGTATGAACATAATATAATAAAATGGATAACACATGAAAGATAAATGATATAGAAATAAAAAAATAAATAAATCAATCATACTAAATCATGTTGAGAAGTATAAAAGAGAAATAAAACTGAAAAAATGGACTTAAATTGATCACACTAATTCAAGTTGCGAAGTATGAAAAGCTTAAGAAAATTGGTTGTATTCTTACATGCAATCAGAAAATAAGAAGATAAATGTGAAATATCAATGAAATAATCATAAAACATAATAAATCAAGATGAGAAGTATGTCAATGATGTGTAACTCATAATCTATCACAATGTATCTCATATTTAACACATGTAATTTCACTATGACCTGGGTATTGGAAAATTTTGTGAGGAAGGTTAAGTCTTATCCATGGTCTTACAATGCAACTCACAAAGGTAACACCAATGAGGTGGAAACAATAGGTAAAGTATGTTAAAAGGGGATGATTTGAAGGATAATGTGAAAATTTTGGTAATTTGGTAATTTATGAGGAAGGCCAGGTCTTATCCAAAGTCTTACACTGCAACTCACAAATGGGATTGATAGGTGGAGTGATCAGTAAACAAAACAATATTTCTCAAGGGGAAATATTAGGATTGTAGGGAATGAAAGAAGGAATTTAAGAAGATTAATGCATCTGTATTATGATAATAACTTAAGAAACATGAGGCAAACTAAGGACATAGAAAGACACTAAGTGACTAGTGACCATCAATATATAGAGGATACCTATTCACTATAGGCACAAAGTTGTGTAAGCAAATAACTGTGGTACTAAGATCAACTAATGTTAGTTGGTTTGAATAAAAAAATTAAAATGGACCTACCTTAACACAACATGTTCTACAATCTTTAGGACCCCATACAAAGTCGTTGATCTACTGAGAAGATTGGGTACTTGTGTGAGAAAGTAGGTTTCACTAAAATATTTGTTATTGTCCTTTTCCAATCTACTAGCATACTACACCCCAATAGACCTGAACTCTATCATGAGGCCAACTATGGATTTTTAGCTTCAATTAAAAAAAATATGTGCTTAGAATCACATCTTTTAGTATGATTTGACTTTTGAAAAATTTGAATGTTTCCTTTTAGATCATTGCCTTTTGTTAAATGATTTAGATTTTGAATTTTTATGGATTTTAAGATTCTTCCTCCATATGGATTTGGAATGGCCAATCATGAAAGAGAAGTGATACACAGAAATGAGCTTTAGATTTTGGATAAATGAAGCTAAGTATCCAAAGACATGATAGACTAAAACACTTAGGCTTACCTATGAACTAACATGTTATCTCAAGTCTTAACCATGTGTATGCTTAGTTTGCAAAAGGAAATAAGGGGAATAAAGGGATATTTAAAGTGGATTGGTAAAAAGAGATTACAATGAGATGAGTTTTTTGCTAACTAATCACATGGTAAATAAGGAATGACTAAAGGGAGCAAGGTTTATTTAAACAATTCACAATAACAATTATTCATATTTATATAGATAAGATAGCAAATAATAATTTAAAAAAATGAGATATCCATAAAAAAAGGGACATGTAAAGAAGAGGTATGTAATCATGAAAAATATTCCATAAGAGAACATAAAGAATAAAATGACATCATAAGATATTAGAGAGTTTTCAATGATGTCATGGTGATGTCATGGAGGTGTCCTTGTAAGTGGATGAATCACTTTGATAGCCTAAGTAATAATGACAAAGTGTGCACTATGCTTGTCTTAGTGTGCTTAAAGGAGGCTTGGTTGATCTCTAGTTTTGGCATGATTATAGATATTTAGGGATCTATATGGTGATTGGATCATGTGTAATATGTCCCTAAGATGTTATCTATGCTTTGAGATCTTATGTGCATAAGTGGAATTTATCTAGTTATCCATAGTTTTCATCTAGACAAATTTGATCCAGTGGAAGAAAATATGAGTAGGTAGTTTTATGATGTCATCATTGCCACATAGGAATGAATAAAATGGATTTGGTCATATGGTTATGATAACATTTGTGCCTAGTTGATATTCACTAAATACAATTCATGCATCAAAGTGTAGTCAAAGATATGAGGGTGCAAAGTTAGATTCTAAGACATAATTCACTATTTTCCCATACTTAGCCAAATTTGTAGAGTGGCAACCATAGCTAAATAAGCATTTTTATGGTGGCATATATCACACGTGTGGAAATTTCAATATAAGGTGATCATATGAGTTTGTTCAATTTTGATCCTAGTTTATTTTTGTTAAATTTTAGATCATGCACTGAAGTGCATCAAAACATATGCATATGCAAAGTTGGGCTCCCAAGAAGTTTGACTATGTTTTTCCATAGTCAAATTTGCATGTGACAAGAAATGTTGAGTAGGAATTTTGATGATGTTATATCGTGTACATGTGAAGTTGTCAAAATGAAATAATCATATGGGTTTGTTCAATTTTGATCATAGTTGATTTGTGCTAAAATTTAGATCATGTGATGAATTGCATCAAAATATATGCTTGTTCAAATTTGCCCTCCCAAGTAGGTTTTTGAAAATTGTCTCTATGACAAAAGATTTTGAGAAGGCATCTTAATGGTGATATATCTCACACATGTAAAGGCTTCAAGAGCACTATGTCACATGGTTAGATTCTCCTATATGAAGATATCATCTGGTCTAAATTTGAGATCATGCATTGAAGCATAGAAGTTATTAAGGTTCAAAAGTGGCTACTTAGGCATATTGAAAGGGTCCCCATAGTCATTTCTACACAAGTTAAAGTTTGAGAAAGATCAACAATGTGCATTAATATAAGAAGTTAAGAAGCAATGAAATTAAGATAGTTGTATGATGTTTAATGATAGATCAAAGGTACAAGATAAAAATATAATGGTGAGTGGGTGTTCATACAAATTGATTTAATGGTAAGATTTGATCAATAAAGACTTGACTGATCCATAGAGATCGATGGAGTGTGTTGAGTTAAAGTTTTTAAATTACATAAGATGAGGTCAACTGTCAAATGTTTAATGTTTGGAATTGGTAGATTATATGTTAAATTCTATATAAGATCAATTGAGTGAGACTGATCCAAAGCAGAGAGAACACAAGATGTGAGCATTGTGTTTGAAGGTTAATTGTGACCATTGCCATTCAAATATTTGAATTTAACACAAGGAAAAACCATATCTCTATTTTTGTCCATATCTTTTGATAGAAGTCAAATTTGTTGGTGTTGTAAAAAATGAAGATGAAGAGGACTCCATGGTGCACCTAATGAACCTAATTTGAAGATTTAGAAGTGTGTATAGATAAATATATTAAGATTCAAAGTTTATTGTGGTTTTGTGCTTGTTATGCAAGTGACCTGAGAAGATTAATTGAGCTTATGTAGATTTTGTTTTGAAGTTTCATGGTGAATTGGCTATTGGGAAGTGTTGTAGAGTCTATGAGGATACTCTATGAGTATTTTAGAGGTGTGATCAATCTATATTAAGTATGAAAAATGCTTAAATATTTGACTGTATGTTTTGTAATGGTGTTCCTATGTATAAGGTATATGTTTGAGTTGATTAAGGATACACAGATGTGAGCAAAGGTGATTGTGATAATTTGAGGATGTCCCAGGGGACATAAAAAGTGGACCTATGTATTTTTAAGTGGTCATATATTCTTACTATGCTCGAATAACTATCAAAGAAGATGAATGGGTCTCCATAGGACCTAAAAGTGACTTAGGCCTATTTGAAAGTGGATTTTACTTAAGTATGACCCATATGAGATGACTTAAGGGTGAAGGCATGTTTTGTGGTTGATAAGGAAATATTGTGATCTTGTTAATTCATGATTTCTCTATATATAGTGAAACCAAATGTGTTGGTTTATATATTTTGAAATAAAAATACTTGGGAGAGATTTGTGAGAGGCTTATGTGTGTGGTTTGTGGAGTGAAGGATAGGTAGTGTGCCTGTTAGTTGAGTTAATATGGAGAATAGTTTTTTGACTATGTGTATGATTTGTAGGTCATGTTTCTTATGTCACAATAGTTTTCTTAAAATTTGAGGATATGTGAAGAGGTCTAAATGTGCATATGAGGATAGTTGGAGTGAGTAAGGAGAGAGATTGTGGCATGCCTATGTGAGAGGCCTATTTGAGATAGAGAGGGTTTGTGCAGGGGTTAAAAAATAGAGATCCATCATCAAGTGTTAAATACATTAGCTCTAAGGTGGAAGTGTTATTTTTATTGAGGGTATAAATGACATGGTCTTCCTAAGGGGTAGTTTATCCTTGTGAAACATGGTTTCACAAAATACCTTTGGTTAGAAGGATTTGATCAAGGTTATAGGTCAGAAGGACTTGACCAAAGGTTCCTGATCAAAAGGACTTGATTAGTCACTTGTTTGTGATCATATTATAGGATATTAGTCCATGTGTTTATAGGCTTTAGATTGGGTTTCATTCCCTAAGAGGATTTCCCATGTAAATCTTGTGTTGTGTATGTGAGCTTGCATTATGTTCATTGTTCATTGCTATTAATGATCTATATGTTTCATGAATGATTGTATGAATGCTTAATTATTTATAAGGGTTTAAAAATTGAATTAGATTGTTTACCACCACTAATGCAACCCCCCCTCTTAATTTATTTTACCTCTAACATAAGCAACATGTAGTGTGGAACAAAAGTCATCATGTAAGATAAATAAGAATTTGACACAATGTCAATTGATATATAATAAAGATAAATGTAAATTTAGAGGATACATCCAATCCAAAATGAAGAAAGAAATGAAATAACACCATGTTTATTTTCATAAATACTTTTATATTTGTCCACACACATTATCCATAACATCTAATAAATCTCTATGAAGCTAAATTTGGACTACATCCAAAGTCTCATAGATCTTTATGGAAAGTTGAGAAAATATTTTGCATCTAATCTCCTTGACGGAAAATGTAAGAATTCTTGAAGGATCATGTTGATGAGGGCTATCACGTATGGTATGTTTAGGAGAAGAAATGTTAATGGAATCTACAAGAGATGAAGGGGTCACCTATGGAGAAGGATCTATGGGTGAATGAATCACTAATGGAGAAGGGGACACAAGTGAAGGAGAATCCACAAGTAAGGGAATCATGGGTGGAGAAACTATAGGTGGATAAGGTACTACATGTGGAGGAGACATGGGGGAATAATGGGGAGCCTTCTTATGAAGGAAACCTATGAGAGGAAGGGTGGTAGGCATAATAATGGTCATGAGTTGATCTTTGAGATGTTATCAAAGGATGCAGTAATGATTAGTGTTATGAGTACCACATTAGTGCTAGAGGCAATATACCTCTCCATATTTTGGAAGATATTCAGGTAATAATTTTGGGGGAGGTATAGCCTTGTCTATGAACTAAGGACAAGTGGGATGTAAGGTGTCTAAATATTATCACAACTTACAATAATTCATAGTGGAATGATTGTCTATGTCATGGAAACAACAAATATGATTTTTAGTAGACTTTCTAGGTGTAATAATAGATGGAGTGGAACTATAAGTTGAGGAAGGATAGTGTAATGAATAGTCTTTATTCTAGTGATTGGAAACTTTATTAATATCACAATATGGTTGATTACCCCATTTGGCAGGCAAAGGAACAACCTACAATAAAGGGAGCAAACCATCACCAAGGGAAGGTGGGTCTTATGGAGAGACTAGGTGAGGCTCAATTGAATGATAAATAGGATCAAAAATAGGAAGAGACTCATCTAAAGACGGAGTTGGAATAGGATCTAATTGGGCTCAATTGAAGGAGGGGAAAGATGCATGAAAGGCTGAAGGATAGTCATAAGCATCTCAGGGATAAGTCGGCTAGAGGGGTCTTAGTATCTAGAAAAGCAATAAGGATTAGTCATAAGATGATCCATAAATATACTCCTATGAATCTCTTCACAAATCTGAGGTGTGAGTACCATCTCTACCCTATGAACAAGAGGAAAAATGCTAACATTAGGAATTATATAGGATGGAATATGATATGATATATGGAAATAATGAAGTAAAGATGAATGATAATGAATAATTTTAACATCTCAAGCCCAAATAAGACCTCTTAAAATGGATCATCTAAGGTATAACCATCATCATATTTAGGTGAATTAAGATCAATGGCATAGGTAAGGATGACCTTGTCATCTTATGTGGTGTGATGAATGGAGTATTGAATCTTAGTTAAGACAATGAGTATATCATCAATAGGTGATTGATGGGAACATGAATTTAGATAAGGTGGACGCTAAGAAATGAGATGAGGTGATAGATTTGAGGTTTTGATCTTAATATTTATCTCATCAAGTTCATCATCATCTGAGTTTAGGAGGTTAGGTAGCATAATCCCAATGAGTTTGGGGTGGCCATTGTAACCTCATGTGGAGTTGACAAGAAATTTAAACTATTGAGATTAAAGAAATGGAATGCTTGGAAAATGTTCAAATGTTGGAATCTTGAATACACCACAGTCTTGGAATTTTTCAAAATTTCAAGGGTTAGTGTCACCTTGAATCTTATATATTTCTCCATTGTGAGGAAATTTAACACATTGATAGGTGGAAGAGGCAACTACTCTCATACATGGGTCCATATCCTACTAAGTAAAATGTTATAGGATAGAGGAAAGTTCAAGATCATTACCTTCACTTGAATAGTGACAGGTGTAATCATGATAGGGAGCCACACACAACCTAAGGGAGGAATTTTCCTTTGGCCATAGCCTTAACACATGTTGCATGTGGTCTTAAGATTACATTCAGAATATCCAAAGGTTTTAATAAAATTGAGAGAGGTAATGCAAGTGCATAAAACCTCATCAATCAAGGCACACTTGACTTGGATATCACCAATTTTGGACTCTGTTAAAAAGTGGAGGATCATCCACACAAAGAATAATCTCATTAGGGATCATAGAAGTAATGAGGTATTTGAGGGGAAAAAAGGTGTCCATTGTCTCATCAACATGTATGGACATCTCTTCACATTGTTGTAAAATTCTATCTTCTGATCTAGATAAGGTGGCTTCGCATCCTACTTGGGTAGGATGAGGGATGTTCATTTTGATCAAGAGTTGTATAAGATGATTATGATGATGCAAAAAAGTCTATATAAGTTCAAGAAATAGGATTTGAGATGGGAAATTAGTAACTTTTGTGATAGGATCTCATTCATCATAACCCATAACGGGATTTTTGGAAAGAGGTGTATAGTGTTGAAGGAGGAGTGAAAATGCATGTGAATTTATGTTGATAGGATGTGAGAGGTTTAGTTGGAGGACAATTTTATTGATTTTATTGAGAAGATAAGGTAGTTGATGTAGGTTTGGTTTGAGATAAATTAGAATAAGTGTTAATAGTAGTTTGATTATCATTGGTGATGGGTAAAGAAGTTGGGGGACTGGTATAAATGGTATGAGAAGTGTTATCCTAGGGAGGTGTTAAATTTGGTTCATAAAAAGATATAAGGTATTCTTACCCTAGCTCTATTAAGTGAGTTAGGGAAGAGTCTTAGATAACACAGAGAGTGGGAGATGATTGAGGAATGTGGATTGGATGAGAATAAATGAAGGAAACTACCCTTCATTATTAGTCATATTGACCACATTCTCTTTAGGAGTTGGGTCTAAAATACTATCAATATTATTAGTAGGAGCAGGATTATCATTATTGAATTGGTGATTCAAAAGAAGATATTTATAGATAACCAAATGAACATTAGCCTAGTAAAGCTTGAGATTTAGTTTGTGTTTCATGGGCTTTGAAGGCAACGTCATAGGCTTGTTGACTTTTATGAATGATAGAATCATGGTCAAAATTGGGACCAAGAAGAAAATCTATAGCCAAATTATGCAATTGTCTAAAAATTTCATGAGAATTACCCTAACTAGCATGAAACCAATAGAAATTATTGGGATCATACCAAGATTTCATTAGATGGGTGTGATCAATCTCTCATGGAAGAGGCCTTGGTAGACACTTTTGTAACTCCACTAAGGACAAAGGTTTATGAACATTGATGCTATTTGTTGAAGATAAATGAGGATTAGGAATGTGGTTGGGTGGGGAAGCTTGTTCCAAAACCTAATTGGGAATAATAGCTTGAATAATATGAATGGTATCATAAGAATTGATGATACCATCATTAGTAGAATGATGATTTTTATTTTTTATTAACATGTGAGTACCCATAGAAGGTTAGGATGGATCAAATTGATATATGAGTAAATCTTGGCACTTGGTTTGGTCAATATCCTCCTCTAAAGTGTGTGGAGAGAGATTTTGGACCTGATATTACAACTTAGGATAAATAACATTGGTGAATCGATGAAAATTTTTATCATCTACCATATTATTTTCAAACTTGTTATACAAGATCTTCCATCATTTAATGAAATCTTGTGTAGTTTTTGTCTCAAGTTACTTACAATTAATAAAATGGGCCAAGGTGTTTTTAGGGAGATCACTAGTTTGAAACTCTTGGACTAGAGCATTGACTAAATATTCCAAAATAGTGATGGAATGAGATTTGAGTTGGTTATACCAATCTAAAGCATCTCCAGAGAGATTTTTTTCTAATATCTTGATAGCAGCAAAATTATTTAACTTGACTCAATCTTTGTCTATATTTCAAAAAAAATTGAAGTGTAGAGTAGGATTAGTTGACCCATTATAAGTAATGGTAGGGGTGATACCTCATATATTTATGTTATAAATTTTAGGCATAAGAGGTTCATTTTGAAGGTGTTTGATTATTTTGTTAGCTTGGAAATCATTCATTTGATTAAGATTTTAAAATATAAGTTGATGGGTGTCAGTGGTGTTATTTGTATTATGTGAAGCATTGGTATTGATATTAGTGGCTTGGGTACCACTATGAATGTTATTAATATCTTGATAAGAAATGTTAGTAAGTGAGGCACTAGTAGCATGATTTTATTGTGTGGCAAAGGATGCACTAGTAAAGGGATGAGAAGAGGTAGCACTATAGGCATAATTACCATGGGTAGCAAATGATTCACTAGAGGAAGAATTGAGAAGAGATGGTCTTAGAATAAGCCCACTAGATGTAAAACCTACCATGTTAGTAGAGATACTAGGCATGGAGGTGGAGGAAATTAGAGAGGAATATGTCATAGTATGAGAAGTGTTCAAAAGATAAGGAAGAGGTTGAGAGGTAAAGAAGTTAGTATCCCCAAATCCATGTGAAAATGTCGGGGAAGGTGAATGTGGCTCCTTGATTTGACCACTTATCATAAGATGGTAAATGGTAGAAGGATATTTTCCATGATGTTGAGGAAATTCATTGATGAAAAAGATAATTTTTTGATTTTATTCTAATTTAGGTTGATCTTCTAAGGAGAAAAGAGGGTTGAAAACTAAATATGAATGGGGAGGGGTCCTATAGTTTTTAGTGTGAGTGGATACATGCACATTACTTTCATCTAGGGTAGGATCCAAAATATACCAATGGGAGAACCTATTGAGGTTAGAAAATATCATCATATCTATTGAATTTAACTCAGTATTGTCCTCAAATAGGAAGTTCATGATGAGAGAGAAAGACTAAGTAAGACTAAGATGATGTAAAGGTTACAAGGAAAAAATGATATAGAATAAATAAGTTGATTATGTACTATAATTTAGTAGGTAGAGAAGAGTATAGAGTCATATAAGTTGAACATATACTATAGAAAGGGTATGAAACTAAGTTGGTAAGGATACAAGATCAAATCAGTTGACTTAGATTTATAACCTGACTGGCAAAAAAGGATACAAAGTCATACAGGTCAACTTTGTATTATAGAATAGGAGATAAATCAGGATGAGAATAATACTAATTGAATAGGTCAGTTGTGTACTACTAATAGGGGAAACATAGTCTATAAGAGATTGTATCAATAAGAATGATAGTGTGCTAAAATAGGGGGGAAATTACAATATAAGTGATGTAAGAAGTGAAATAAAACACACAAACAATTGGATCAATGTGAGTGATCCAATTAAGACACACAACATAAAACCTTGAACCAATGATAACCAATGAAAGTTTTTGGAATAAAACACACAATGATTAGAGAAAAAGTAATCAACTAGAAATTAAGTGCTAACTAAATGGTCATCCTAAGTTTTATTAGATTATTAGAAAGTATTGATTAAGTGTGATATGAAAGTTGGTTGAAAATAGGGAACTAGAAAGTAATATATGGATGATTTTAAGATGTTTAGGATTAAAGGGATCTATGTTGGAAATGGTAATAGCTTGGTATTGGGGCCTACCCCATCACTTCATAATTTTATAGAGATAAGGGTGTCAGGTGCTTTGCCAATATATACCATTAACTACGTATTTATACTTGGCCCAAAAACCAAGTTGGCTTCCCCCTTGGTGATGAAATCCAAGTAGGCAGGCCTTGAGAAGATAAGTGTTAAATGTGTTTTGAATATTGTGTGATTTGGTAGTGTGTGAAAAATATAAAAATAATGTAACTAAATGATAATTTTGAGAAACCACCTATTTAGACTATGTGAGTTATTTTAAGCATACAAATAATTAAAAATGAAAGTGTGAATTAATTACTAGTAGATAGTTGGTAATTTCCAAATTTAGAATAGTACATATTTAGTCTAAATAACACTATTGAAAATAGTATAGAACAAAATCTAATAGGTTGTTGCTATTTTTTAGAGTCAAATTCTTTAAGAACATAGTCAACTAGGTCAACTCAGTCTCTTAGACATAAGACAAGCTACAGAACTTAGTCAACCAAATCAACTTAGCTAGTTGTAGGGTTGTAGTTTTTAAGGCTACTAACATGTACATAATACAACTAAAATAAAGTAATGAAATGATATAGAGAGAGAAAGAGAGGAACCTTCATTGTTTGAATATGATTAGGATTGTAAGTTTTATGTTGAAGTGCCTTGAATGTTGCTTTCAAAATTTTACAAACTTAGTTGACTGGTTTGACCTAGTTTTATAAAACCTTGTGTGTTGAAGAAGAATAAGATGACTCAGTCACATTTTTTGACCTAAATTTTTTATTTGAATGCTAGTAGAGACAATAAAATGATAGATTTGACATGTTTTACTTTGTATTCTTATCTAGAATTGAAGAAGAGGACTATGTCGACCTGTTTAATCTAGTAACCTATATTTGATGAATACCTTGGTGGGTTTGAAGATGATAAGGATTAGAAATTTTATACTGAACTGATTTGAATGCTGATTTAAAAAATTTGTAAACTAAGTTGATTTTTTTGACCCAATTTTGTAAAATAATGTGCACAAAAGAAGAATAAGATGACTAATCTAACATGTTCAAACCTAGTTTGTTGATATGAATGATAGAAGATAGAGCAAGATGATAGATTCAACCTTCTCAACTTGGTATGATTATTTGGGATTTAAGAATAATATTTTGACCTATTCAATCTAGTAACATGTATCTGATGAAGACCTACATAAACATAAAATATTCATTTTGATGTGACTATGTGTTAAACCTATGCACATAAAGATATAACTATACTGACTGGTTTGATATATTATAATAAATATAGAAAAATAATAATATGATAAAAATGAAAGTGTGAAACAAAATATACAAGGGTTAGATTCACATCGGGTTCACTAGAATGTATACAATGGGAAACGTAGCAGATCTATAAATCAATCCTAGATTAAAGAAGATAAATCCTACTTACACTTGTGATTGGAGATATATTAGATGATCAGGGTCATGACCAAGATGGATCTGCTATACCTAGCCAATTAATCTCTTACCATAATAAATTTACTAAGGAGGGTTCCAAAGCCTCCAATAAAATAAAACTATACAATAACCCTAACTAGGTCCTATGCTTTTGTTAGAAGTATAATCCATTGAAAGGGGGGTAAATCAATCAGCCCAGATATTTCAAATTAAATTTCAATCATTTTAAACTTATTATACAATTATCATATATCAACTTTATCAAGTAACATTAACAAGAGAGATCATTCATTCAATGCATATATAAGAGCAAACAAACAACACATAGTTCCTATGAGAAACCCTCATGGGGAATAAAACCCACTCTCAAGCTTGAAACACATGGACTACTTGTCCTATAATAAATTAAAAACAAGAGACTAGTCAAATCCTTTAGACCAAATACTTTGATCAAGTCCTCCTGACCAAAGGTCTTTAGTGAAATACCTATTTCACAAGGAGCAATTTCCCCTAAGGAAGATCAAGTCCTTTAGACCCTCCTTTGAAATAGACCACCTACACCTTAGAATTGATTTATTCAACACCTAATTATGTATTTTTGATTATCTAAACCCTACACAAACTCCATTTCTATCTTAAATAGGCCTTTCACATAGGCATGCCACAATATTTCTCCTTCACTCAAATTGTCCTCAAACTACAATAACACTATTCTATAATCATAAACATGACCTAAAATTCATAAATATAGTAAAAAATTATTCCTCTCATTAACACATCAATAGACACACTACCTATCCTCTCTTCATTTTAATGCATACTCCTCACACAAGCTTTGCACAAGCCTCTTCAAAAGTCTCTCTCACATCTCTAGAAACCAATGTATTTGGTTTCACTATTTATAGATCATTAATGAGTTATCATGTATTTTTCATCCATTATGCATACCTTAACCCTTAAGGTATATTACATGGATGACACTTAAGCACAACACACTTTCAAATAGGCCTAAGTTACCTTTTAGGTCCTATGATGACCCATTAACCTCTTAAACACTTATTTGAGAAAATTAAGGATATAGGAACACTTTCCAACTCATTATCCCATGTTACATGATCTATAGGTCCTATTTAAATTCAAACAACCAACACAATACCCTTTTTCTTAATCACAATTAGATCAAACACCTCTTTATACACACAATCATTATGAATGAACACACAGTCAGTTTCTAAAACTTTGTTCATAATGGATATGACTTTTCAAACCTTCATAATGCACACATATGGTCCTCATGGAGTATAAAACACTCCCAAATATCTAATTCATCATGAGACATCGAAACGACATCAATATAGTCTCAAACATCCTTTTTGAGTCACTTGTAGAACACACATGAAAACACAATCAAATTTGAGCTTTAATAAATTTGACTATAAAAACAATTAGACCTTTAAAATCATATTTATAGATGAACCTTGAAGTCCTCTAAAAAATTTATTTTTACACCATGATCAAATTATGTTTATATCAAAAGATATGGCCCAAAAACCAAACATTGGTCAGTCCTTTGTTAAATTCAAATATTTGAATTCAAACGATCATAGTTAAACTTTGGTCACCATGCTATCATATTGTGTCCTCGATTCTTAGATAAAATATGAATCATAGATATTCTTTTAAATTTAACATAAAGTGTGCCAATTTCTAATAATTAAACTTATAACACTTGGTCTCATCTTGTGCAATCTTGTAATCCTTATCACACACACTTTGTCGATCTCTTTGAGATTATCCTTGCTTTAATAATGCTAGACATCTATCACTTTGACCTATTGAATTTAATATGCACCATTGATTTCAATAAGTATGAACACCCACTCACTTTTGATCCTTGGAACAAACTTGATCTTTATCTTTTTTCAATGTTAAACATTGAACACTTGTCCTCATCTTGTTGTTTCCAGACATCTTATAATGAACTTGCTCCATTGATCCTTTTGTAAGGAGCTCAATTTTTAACTTCATTAAACATTAAAAACCTTAAAAACATATCACTCAATATTCACCATTATATAAATCTTTTGTGTTTTCTTGTGAGCCTTTGGATCTTCATTTGGTCCTGATCTTTAACATTATGCAAAATAGACTAAGTATGGGGACCATTGCTATCTGCTCGAAAGGCCAACTTTAGACCACCCTAACTTTTACTACGCTTAGATGAATTATATAAAATTTGGACCATATGATCTCCTCATATATTATAATCCAACCATTTATAAAAATGATCTTGAAACCTTCACATGTGTGAGATATAAATCCATTAATTTGCTCACTCAGATTTCTTCTACCATAGAGCCAACTATGTTAAGAACTTGATCTTGAACCTAAATTTGTAGTTGCATATAGTTTTTCACACTTAGTCATATGACCTAAGATTTAGTGCATATAAATTAGGTACAAATGTGATCACAACCATATGACCAACTCCCCTTGACTCAAATACATGTGATAATGGTGATGTCAGCAAATTACCTACTCAAATTTTATACCACTTGACCCAAAAGGTTTAGATAAAAATAATGATCAACCAAATGAAATATAGTCATGCAAACAAGTAATTAAATCATATAAAACCTCTTATATTAACCCTTACACATGCTCAATACTACATACTTATCCCTAAACATCTCTAGCCATGTCAAAATTGAAGATCAACCAAGCCTCCTTTAAGCATACTAGGACAAACACATTGCACACTTTTTCATTGTCATTTAGACTATCAAGGCACTTCATCCACTCAAAATGAAATCACCATGACATCAATTACAACTCTCCAACAATCTCCCCCTTTTTCATTGATGTCAACACACATTATACAACTCACCTTCCTTCTCTCTCTTCAATCACTGCCACAATAAGAACTTTTTCTTCCTTTGACATAATGATAAAGTGGGCACTAAATGATATTGAGGACCTAAAAATACCATCAATAGGAAAGGACCATATTATAAATATGATACAAAATTCCCCTTACCTTGAGCCTACTTCTTCTTGCCTTGACAACATCCTCTTGCCACAAGCCAACATTCTTCTTCAACCAAGCACTGAAACCAATGAAGAAAGATTTAAAAAGTATTGAAATCTAATCAAACATATCAAGAAACATTTAAGAGTGACTCCCCCTAAGATCTCTGAGCCATTTCACATCTTGAGAATCTTTAACTCTCCATATGCCATGAAGAATCAATACATAGGCTTATTATACTTCTATCTTAAGCTACCACAAGGACCACCACCAGAACTTCATGACACTCACCAAATAGGAAACATGAACTAAACCAACCTGAAAAATCACCTTAAAAAAATTCATACCTTGTTATTTTGGATAAATTAAACAAAAGACACTCTTTTCCTTACTATACCTATCTAGTCTCCTTGTAGCCCTACCTGGAACTTGCAAAGCCCACAAATTTGAGTAGACACACCATCAAGACCAAAAAATTCATATATAGAGAAATATCATATTCCCCCTCAAGTAAATCAATTTGAAACAACTAGCTCATCCTCTACAATATACTTCCTTCACAAACCAACTTGCTAAGTAGGCCTCCATCTTGACAAATACATAAACAATTTAAAAACCACAAACCTTAAAATATATATGAAGCTTGATTTGGAAACCCATTTGGCCCATTTAGATTATTAAGGATCTTAAACCCTCAATTCTCAAGGCAAACCACTTTTCTAGCAAATCCTAAAACCCTAGAATCTCAAAAAAAATAGAGTCAACAAACCTCTTTCTGGTCAACGTCCACCTCTAAAACTTCTTGTACACCTATAGATAGCCATCATACACTTTTGGACCAAGATTTAAGCTTCAAAATCTTTGGTAACCCATACATCCTATGACCCATTTTAGGACTTGTATACTTTTAAGCAAAAATAAGGAAACTTGAGAGTAAACAAAGATATCCAATTTGACTTCAACATACCTTCAGACCACAAAACCACCTGGAGCATGCTAGAATAGGGTAAAAAAAACTTTCTATGTAAAAATATCATTTTGACAAATCACAAACCTTATTTTTCCACTTGAAAACCTTCAATCTGACCCTATAGACTGACCATATACATATATGACATCACTCTGACATCACCATAGCATATCTTCCACTTGGACATACCTACTCCAATTGAAAACACTCATATATAGCCTTATAGAACCATCTAAAAAATACCACAACAACACTTTATTCTCCACTAAAATGAGTCTCTTAATAAGCATAGATAAAGACATCCTTTGAATCGCAATGTTCTAAAATAAAGTGAAGCCAAGAGTGGCCAACATCTCCTCAGTAACCACTACAATCCTCTTATATCTACAAGAATTATTGTTATTATTCTTATTATTCTTATTCTAAACTATGATGACTGGTTACTTTTCTATATCACATTCCTTCTCCTCAAAGATAAAATTGACAACACTTGGAGCAACTATGGAATATTGACATACCTTTTCATTTGAAGAATCAACCTTGTAGTTTTAAACCTCATCACTAAGCACTGAAAATTGATGTTCTTTGTATGAATCTTTCTCATCAATAGAAAGATGTTCACTTGGATCCATATACATCTCAATACTAGCCTCAACTAGTACCTTGGTCTTTTCCTTGAGCTTGGTCCTTTATTCACAACATGAGCAAACAATGAGAGCCCTTGTCACTCTTCACCTTTTGTAGCATTATACACCATAGCAAATAGATTACTTGGACCTAAACTCTCATTATGACTCATACTTACCACCTTTGGTTTCTATGAGCTAACTTTCCTTCTTCCTTGCATTCTTAGAGCCTGATTGAACCTATTCTTATTTTTAGACCTTTGCTTGAAGAGTCTAGCAATGTGACCAATCTTTTCATAGTTGTAGAAAACAATACTCCTTGATGGAAACTTAGCTTGTCTTACCTTGTTCAGACAAAAATTATCAATTTGTCTAATGCCATGACAATTGAAACACACTACTCTTTTTACAGACTTATTTTGCCTTTCCTTATTTAGATAATTCTTATCAAAGTATCCTTTATCAAGATAGCTAAAACACTTAACCTTGCTCACACCTTTTGACTAATGACCCCCATCATAGTCCCATACAAACTCATTTATAATAGGTCTTCTAAATTATCTAGCTCTATGCCCAAACTAATTACAAGTATAGCAGTAACCATTAAAGTTTGCATACCTCATGGAATTTGGTTATTTGATTTGATTTGTCTTCATTCTACCAACACCTTCATTCCTTGTCTAATAATTTGTCTTCAAAGGTTTATCCTCATTTATATCACTAAAACCCAATCTAGATCTATCACTAGTTGACTTTTAACTTTTTAGGAGATCATCCAAATCATTAGAACTTTTATCAAACTTGACAAATAATTTCACCTTGCTTGAAGATTTCTCTAACTCATCTTTCAAAGACACAATCTCATAATCTTAACTTGAGAATTCTTATTCTTTGGCTCTTATACTTACAGATATAGATTCCAACTTAGAATTAAGAAACATGATATCACCTTCATGCTCTTTAGAGTCTTCAACCAATCTTGCCTCAAATACACTAAATTTCTACTCATAGTCCCTAAGTTTAGATTTCATCTTCTTATTGATCTTCTTCTCAATCTTTAGTTCTTCAAGAGCATTTTCCAATGCAGTCTCAAAGTCCATCTTATATTCATCAACATTTGAATCACTCCAAGTAGACTCTTTTTGATGTGATCAACTACCTTCCTCAACCATGAATAGGTATTCATCTTTAATAGGACAATCATCTTCATGATCATACTTTGAGTCACTGAATTCATTCTCATCTGATGAGTTATAATCTTCTTTGATGTAAAGACTCTGCTTGTCCTTGAAGTACTTTTTCTTGTTTTCAAACCTTTAAAATACCTTTTTACTTTTATCAAACATGAACTATCTCTTACCATCATCATGACCTTGATCATGCTCTTCATCATCATCCTTATTATACTTATGAGGGAACTTATTAGCAAAATGTCCTATCTCTTCACAATTGAAATATTTGATGGGTAGTTTACCCTTATACTTGCCTAAACCTAATTTCAATTTTATTGAAATCAAAGCAATTAGTTCATCCTCATCTATATCAATAATGTCATCCTCCTTGGGTTTCTTACCTTGGAACTTCTTTTTTATCTTCATTTTAGTCTTTAATGTTACTTCCTTCTTTGGTGGTATATCATCATTCTTCCTCATCTCATAGGCAGTAATGGTGCCATGCAATTGATCCATTTTTAAATGAGTAATATCATGAATTTATTCTATAGAAAATACTTTTAGATCAACTTTGGGGATAGATACCTTAATACCTTTTGAACTATAGTAGCATCTTCAAGGTTCTATTTAAGACCTATATTGATGTTCACAATCTCATCAACTCTCTATAGAAAGGATGCCATAGAATCTTCTTCCTTCATCTCGAGAATTTTAAATTACCTTATGTGAGTCTACAACTTATCAAGATTGACCTTTGAATCTCCTTCTCTTTAGAAAATTTACAATGGATTACTTTGGTGAACTCAATCTATGTAATTCTACAAGTGATGGCATTCATTGCCTTAAAATTATTCTCAAACAACTTATTGTCTGTATTACTAGATGGAGGAGTAGTAGGATCAACATCAGCATCCACAACATATTTCCATACATCAAACCCTAAGGACATAATGTATGTCTTCATATTTTTAATCCAAAAATCATAATTTGATCCATTGAACATTGGTTTTTGCTTAGTAGAGAAACCTCCTTGATGACTACCCATATTTTACCTATGATCACCTTCAAGTTGTCAAGATTTTACCAAAGGACCTATTGTGATACCAATTATTAGAGGTATAATCCACTAAGAAATGGGATGAATCAGTGGGCCCATATATTTCAAATTCAATTCAAATCCTATCAAACTTATTAGAAAATCAACATATCTCAAGTTGATCAAGCAACATTAACAAGAAAGCTCATAAATTCAATGCATATATAAGATAAAACACACAGCACATAGTTCGTATGGGAAACCCTCATGGGGAATAAAACCCACTCTTAAGCCTATAACACATGGACTAATTGTCCTATAAGAAATTACAAAAAATATACTGGTCAACTCTTTTAGACTAGAAACTTTGATCAAGTCCTCCTAACCAAAGGTCTTTAGTGAAACACCTATTTCATAAGGAGCAACTACCCCTAAGGAAGATCAAGTCATTTAGACCTTCATTTGAAATGAAACACCTCCACCTTATAAATAATGTCTTCAAAACCTGATGATAGATCTTTGATTATCTAACCCCTGCATAAACTCTCTTTTTTATCTTAAACAAACTTCTCACATAGGCATGGCACAATATTTTTCCTTCTTCACTCAAACTATCCTCATATGCACACTCAGACCCTTTGCATATCCTCAAACTACAAGATAACTTTTCTATCATTATAAACATAACCTATAGGTTATACATACAATCAAAAAACTATTTTTCTCATTAACACATCAATAGGCACACTAACTATCCTCTCTTCTTCGATTTAATGTATACTCCTCACACAAACCTTGCACAAGTATATTCAAAAGTCTCTCTCACATCTCTAGAAACCAACACATTTGGTTTCACTATTTATAGATAATTCATGAATTATCATGTCTTGGTCATCCATTAGGTATTCATTAACCCTTAGGTTATCTTACATGGGTCACACTTAAGCACATCACACTTTCAAATGGGCCTAAGTCACCTTTTAGGTCCTATGATGACCCATTCACCTCTTTGACACTTATCTAAGAAAAATAACAACACATGAACACTTTCCAACTCATGAAACCATACTACATGATATATGTGTCATCTTTATTTCCCAACAACCATCACAATACCCTTTTGCTTAAGCATAATTAGCTCAAACATCTTTGTATACACACAGTCATTATGAATAAACACACAGTCAGTTTATAAACCTTTGTTCATATTGGATATGATTGTTCAAACTTTAATAATGCACACATATGGTCCTCATGAAGTCTAAAACACTCTTAAATATCTAATTCATCATGAAACATCAAAACAACATTAATACAAGCTCAAACATCCTTCTCGAGTCACTTACAAAATACACATGAAAACATAGTCAAATTTGAACCTCAATAACTTTGATTGTAAAATAATTAGATATTTAAAATCTTATTTCTAGATTCATCTTAAATTCCTATAAAAAATTTATTTTTACACCATGAAAAAATTATGTGTATATCAAAAGATATACACCAAAAACTAGACACTAGTTAATCCTTTGTTAAATTCAAATATTTGAATTCAAACAATCACAGTTAAAATTTGGTCACCATGCTATCATATCGTGTCCTCACTACTTAGATAAAATAATTACCATTAATATTATTCAAACTTTAACATAAAGTGCATCAATTTTTAATCATTAAAATTTGAACACTTGGCTTCATCTTGTGCAATCTTACAATCTTGATCACACATATTTTGTTGATCTCTTTGAGATTATCCTTGCTTTAACAATGCTAGACAACTATCACTTTGACCTCTTGACTTTAATACGCACCATTTATCTTCATCAATATGAATAATCACTCACCACTTATCCTTAGAAAAAACTCAATCTTTATCTTTGCTCAACATTAAACATTGAACACTTATCCTCATCTCGCTACTTCCAGACATCTTAGAATGAACACACTCCATCGATCCTTTTGTAAGGAGCTTGATATTTAAATTTGTTAACCATTGGACATCTTGAAAACATATCACTCAATATAAACCATTATATCAATCTTTTATGATCACCCATGAGCTGTTGGATCTTCATTTGGTCCTGATCTTTAACATTATGCAAAATTGACTAAGTATGGGGACCATTGTTATCTACCTAGAAGGCCAACTTTAGACCACAATAAATTTTGTTATTCTTAGAAACATGATCTAAAATTTAGACCATATGATCTCCTCACATACAATAATATAACCATGTGTAAAAATTCTCTTGAAACCTCCACATGTGTGATATATAAATCCATTAATCTACTCACTCAGATTTCTTTTACCACAGAGCCAACTATGTCAAGAACTTGCTTGGAAGGCCAACTTTGCACATACATATATTTTGGTTTGCTTCATCGTATGATCTAAAATTTAGTGAATATTAAATAATAATAAAATTTAACAAACCCATATGATTAAAATATCTTACAACATCCATACATGAAAGATATACCATCACCAAATTGCTTACTGAACTCTTTCTTGCCTCATACAAATTAGGCTAAGTATGGGAAAACACTGTCAAACTACCTAGGAGCTCAACTTTGCACTTGTATATCTTTTGTCACACTTAGTCACATGACCTAATATTTATTGCATAGTAACTAGGTAAAAATGTAATTACAAGCATATGACCAACTCTCCTTTACTCATCTACACATGGTAATAGTGATGTCAGCAAACTACCTACTCATATTTTCTACCACTTAACCCAAAAGGTTTAGATGAAAACAATGATCAACCATATGAAATCCACTCATGAAAATAATTACTCAAAGGATAAAAACTCTTATAAGACCCCTTTCACATTCTCAATACTCCATACTTATCCCTAAACATCTCTAGCCATGTCAAAACTGAAGATCAACCAAGCCTCCTGCAAGGATACTAGGATAAGCACATTACACACTTTGTCAATATCATTTAGACTATCAAGGCACTTCATACATTCACTAGTACACCTCCATGACATCACCATGACATCATTTACAACTCTCCAATATTTTTCATATTCACTAAACTAATAAGAAGTAAAGTAAAAGTCTAATATAGTTCTCACCAAAGCTTATGGCACAAAGTGGGGATAATAAACATGAAAATTAAACATGCATAGAATACATATACTCTTGTCAATGTATAAAAAATATTAATACATGGAAGATAAGTAAAAATACATATCTATCTACTCTTACAAAGGAAGAAGAAAGTTAGAAATACTTACCTTTGAAGACAAACTTGTCGAGCCTCAATCTCTCCCTTAGCCAAGGTGCTTCATAAGAGGTTTTTGTGGCATTTAAGGATGACACAGATAAATCAGCTCTAGGATAAATAACTTATCAATGTATCCAAAAGACTTATCCATAATATAAGATCAATATCTCTAAATGAATTATGAAACCCTAAGCTTGCTCCTCAAGTAGAATGGTGGATAAGCAGATGCGTAATATATCTTACTTCTTCTCTTCTCTTAAAAATGATGAAATGAATGTGTTTATATAGGTAGATCTAACCCTAAACCTTTAAAAAAAATTAGGCTGACAAAGTCAACCTAATTAACCTAGTATCATTATTGATAAAAATAAATTAAGTCACAGACTAGGTCAACCATGGGCCAACCTAGATCCTAATAAGTTTTATCAATAAGAGATAAGGTTGATGCACCCAACTATGTAACGTAAATTATCAAAAAGGGTTTTAGGCTAGGTAAGGGATAAATAAATATGGAAAATGACTAGAGGGTGAAAAATAGGAGGCAAATCTTAGGGGAATGGTTTTAGGAGATAGGTCTGTAGATAGTAAGTGGCAATAAGAGACAATAATCCTACGAAGTACCAATGGTATACCCACCCCTTTCTTGGTGCATCCCTTAAGATGTGCACTCAAAGAGATTGAGACTCAATGGGTTATTTTAAGATATAAAACATTAGTAATTGATAAATTTTTAAAATAATATGTGTATACACATCCCATATATATCATACATGAATTTTACCTAAATTACAAAACCAAGATCATACCAAGCACCCTACTCTAGGATGGACTGACATATTTCTATTACATATAATGGTACTTTCCCATCCAACATGTGACATAGTATCCATGTTGTCATAATTTATATCATGGCCTTCCAAACATTTGGAATGCTTAAGATATAAACATAAAACAAGCTAACACATAAACCCTGACATATCATATCTAAGTCTATCACCCATTAGGTTAGGGCTTGTCTCTCATCTTCCGCCTCTAGTGTATCACTTATCACCAAAGTACTGATGATAGTAAGTCCAAGCAAGGCATGGACATCCTCTAAGGTGATGCACACCTCTATCATGTCCCCCTCCACCTCCAATCAAAAAGTGTTGGTCAATATCTTCCATGCTTCTAAGAACATGAAAATGAGATCAACACTCAGTCAAATCCACCTCATCTCCATGATGCCTCCAAACCCCAAAGCAACTAGTTGAGCTTGATCCACATCTAAAAAATTCTCTAACAAATTTGGTAGCCAAGATGCATCTACCAAACACAAAAATATCTATCACCTCTGTAAAATATCAAACAAAAGAGAATGTATTAGATCTCGATGTAATAATAGTAAAATAAATTCTTAAATATTCTCCAAAAAACTACAAATTAACTCCTTCATCAACCTATTTGTATTATTTTTCCCTTTTCCTACATAATCATCCTTTTCATACTAAATTGGTCCTATCACCTTTTTTCCATAATAAATCAACCCTCTACTACATAATCGGCCCATTCCTACAGACACAATCAACCTATTTGATACTAAATTAGCCCTTTCCTATTTTTAGCATACTATGTCAGCCCTTTTACACATAGTCAACCTCTTTTAATAGACTATATCATCCATATATTATATATTTAATTAATCATAAGGTACTATGTTGGTCATATCTCCTTTTATAATTGAATCACCCCTCTGTTATGTAGTCGACCACCCTAAATCATCTCACTATTACGTAGCCAGCCTCCTTGCTTTATCTCATCTTACAACTAAGTCAATACAAATGACTTTGATCTTACTTTTTAACTACCTTAGGCATTTATTGGTCCAATATTTTCCTACCTAGTACCTTGTTCTACCCCTAGTCTACCTAAAAATTTACTAGGGTCATTTTTGGTATCTACATTTTTCCTAACATCTAATTTTTATACATTTAACTTAATTTTAATTAAAATTTCTCAAAATTTTTAAATTAATGATTCACTTACCTAAGTTTCACTTGCCATTACCATTAGGCATCTTCCATGTCATAGTTGTCATCTCCTCACCATGGTCACTCTCTAGGCTCAAACTAGGTTTATCAAAGCAATATTTTCTCAAAATAATAAAAATAAAAAATGAATTAATTTTCACCCTATTTATATTTACTATTTAAAATTATTTATGTATCAAATTATTTACAATAAAAAAAATTTCACCCATAACTTTGTTTTTACTATCTATTTTTTTCAAACTGAAAGATGTTCTAGAATCTTGACATCATAGAGAATTTTTCCATATACATGTACATTTTTCAAAAAAATGATTTTTAATTTATTTTATAGGTTCACCTAACGTTCCTTACATTGGACACCTTCACATTTCTCTCAATTCCATCCTCTTATATAATAATAAGGTAAGTAAAGGCATGTAATTTTAAATTTTGTCCTTTCATTTATCTTATTCACTTCTTACATCAATTTACTTCGCTTCAATATTGTGTGTTTCTATGTTCTTTTTCCCTAAGCACCATATTATGTTTCTACATGCGTGACACATGATGAGATTCAAGTGGGGCATATGTATACACACAATATTTTAAAATTTTATCAATTACTAATGATTTCTCTCTTAAAAGAACCCATTGAGTTTTAATCTTTCTATGTGCATGCCTTAAAGGATACACTGGGAAAGGGGTGGGTAGATCATTCATGCTTCTCAATATTCTTGTTCCTTATACCACCACTTGAAACTAACACAAACCTCTCCTATACACTTCTCTAAGCTTTAACACCTCCATTACACACTCTTCCAAGCAATTCACCACCTCAAATAGCCCCTACCTAAGCCAAAACCTTTTTTTATGTTTTACTAAATAAAGTTGGCCTAGGCTAACCCTGTACTTAAATATTTGAGAATGTTAAAAGCTTAAGTCAACCTCAACCAACCCAATTTGGGACTTAACTGCTTTATTCATTTAACAATATAGGGTCAATTGGGCTGACTCTATTGGCTAAAAATTCTAAAGAGTTGAGGGTTAGATCTAGCTATATATTTTTTCCATTTCATAGAGAGATAAGGATTAAGTTATTATTTGTACATTTTTTTGTCCACCATTCTATTTGAGTATCATTTCTTAGGTTATAAATAATACACTTGGAGATACAAATCTTATCTTATGTGAGAAGTCTTTTGGATGCATAAGAGAATTCATGTAGCCTAGAATTCACCTATCTTTGTTATCCTTACAAACCATAACAACCTCTTGTAAAAAACCTTGGCCAAGGGAGAGATTGAGGATCGATGAGTTCATCTTCAAAGGTAAGTATTTCTAACTCTTGTTCTTATATATTAAAGTATATATATTTTCATTTTTTCTCTTATATGTGTCTCTCTCCATGCATTAGTATTTCCTCTACATTGACTCGAGTAGAGATATTTTATGCATGTTTAATTTTATGTTTATTACCCCATTTTGTTTCACATGATTTGGTGAGCACTAGGTTAGATTTTAATTTAATTTGTGAATAAGAAAAAATAGGACCTAGTTAGGGTTACCATACGGTGTTTCTTGACTAGAGGCTTTAGAACCCTCTCTAGTGATATTGTTGTGGTAAGGGATCCCTTTGTTAGATTTAAAAAATCCATATTGGTCATTACCTTGATTGTATAAATGTACCAATAAGTAGAAGGGCTAGTGTGATTTATCTTCTCTGAGCTAGGATTGATTTCTAGATCAACTTTACTTTCCCTTGTATACATATAGGAGATGTTAAGCATGGAAGTGGGCACATATAAATAGGGGAAGGAGAAAACACTGAGTTAGATCAAGAGTATCAATAAGAAGAAACATAATAAGATTAAAATTGAAGTGAAATAATAATTTGATGAAATTATGGAGATAAGATAAATACATTTGATGTGAGTAGGAAATCTCGTAATTGAGATCAAATCATTAGGTTTGGTGATGGGAATTATTTGACATAATTGTATGATGAATATGGCCATGAATAAGTTTAATTCTATGTCTAATAGCCATATTCAATCATTATGGTTCAAAGTATTTTTGAATATAGTTGTGAATTTTAAGGGATATTGAGTAAGAGCTTGATAATAATGATTAAAGATAAGTAAAATTAGTTTATCCTTACACAATGACAATAGAGGTTGTCTGTCTAGAAACAGATAAGCTAGCAATGGAAATAATAAAGATAAATTTCATAATATATCATAATTTAGATGATTTTCAAGAGTATATGAGGAAAAATCAAGATTATTTGAATAAATATGTAGATTAAGTTCATATATTGGTAATGTTGGTTAAATCAAAGTTCCCACAAGGTAATATAGATGTTGATGTGTTATTGAAATCCCCATAAACAAAATTAATATGAAAATTGAATACTTGTTACACATAACATCAATGCTAGACAAAAACGTTGAGGATGAGACAGTCCAGGTTGAGATAATAGTGTAGTTGAAATTGAAGTTTCATGATCTCATAAGCCAATGACTAAAAAAATAAATTAACTACATTTAAAGTTAAATGAATCCATAATATTTTTTGAAATATTTTTCATGTAGAGGAATATGTGAAATTGATATTAAGGATTAAGGGATTAGGTTAATACAAATGGAGATATAATAAAGTGCATGCAAGAAATAGCATATCAAGAAAAAATGTGGAAAATGTTAATGAAGCACAAATGTTGAAGGAAAAAATAGGGAAGAAACATATGGAAATTGGCAAGTTTTTTTATATGTATTTAGGATAAGGTGTTAGGGGAGGAAGTTACTATGTGCATGAGTTATCAATGGTAGAGAATTTCAATGAAAACTAGGTAATTGACATATAATGAAAATAAGGATAATTAATAAGTATTAATTAGGTTATAGGATGAGGTACAAGAGTTATTGTTAAACATTTAGTCAACAAAAAATTAAAGGGATTGAATTGAGGAGTTGAAATAAAAAGTGCATGAAGTGATGGTTGTATGGAAAGATGAACCAACCAGAGTAGAGTCAAGTAATAACTTGTCTAAGGATATATAAGAAGTATAGTGTAGGGTAATTTTGACCCTAAAATTATACAAAGGAAATTATACAAAACTATCTAAGGCATGGTGTGAAAGTTATATGGTCCAAAGACTTGAATACTTTCAATGTCAAATATTCATAGATCATGTTCACTCGAAGGATAGGTTAGCACAACATGCATGGTAGTGTGTAAGTACAACAAATTAAAATTATATAGTAGACACGTAAATGAAGAAGGAAATAATTTGTGGAGATTTTTGAAATTCACATTCATTTAGGAAAGGAGGAAAATCATATAATGTTATATCTAGGTTAGAAAAATAATAAGCAAAGAGGGAAAAAATAATATGCTAGTATGTAGACATGGGGATGGGATATGAAATATAATATTCCTATATGCATAGATATTGGGCATGATAATTAACCCAAAGGTGATGAGTTGGAGATAATTGGTTGAGGTATAATGGATAAAAATTATAAATAGGGACCTTAGCCTCTCATTTAAGTATTCTAGATATGAGGTACATATTGGACACTTTGGAGTTACAATCATAATTATTTGTGGAAGAGCATTGAGTCAGGATTTTAATGTATAATACTTGAGGTTCAAATGTAAAGATTATTATGAAAGGATCATTGTATTTTATAAAAATTAAGAATTAATAAAAATGTTAATTTAATTATTATAAAGTGTTGAGTAAAATCAGAATGGACAAAATATACAATAAATACACAAAACTAATTTCAAACTTACTATTTATGGAAAGATGATAAAATGGAAAATACTAAAGATAAATAACTTATATGTAACTCAAACTTGAAGGAATACAATAGATATTGTGTGACTATGTTATGTCACTATGATTCAAGAATAGGGCTTCATTTGAATCATGGACAAGGCCACACTATTCAAAAAAGTTTGGCCTACAGTGTTGTCTATAGGGTGTGTTGGTATATGGGAAGGTTTTTTCCCTCTATTTTTAATTATATTGATGCACCTTTAATTTTAGGTCCTATATGTGTGATCATGGTTGTTTGATTTACTACAGAAGTCATTTTATATTTTATTATTCATTTGGAACCCTAGCTTAATAGATAATGAAGATAAATGTTATAAATGGGAAAAGAGGGGTTAGGGGATGAAGTTTTACTTTACCTCAACACCCCCTATGTTGAGCACTACCTACATATCAATACTTCGAATGGATAAAAATCTATGTATTTCTCCTATGCTACGATGGTGTGTGTGAATACTAGTGTAATTTTATATATTGGTGCAATCCTAGTGTAATTATGTGATTCCATAATGAATTGTGATATTGGAGGTGTATTTAGACTTAGATCAAGGCTATTTGGGATGTATGGAATCAAAATTGGGAATAATATGTGTTTTCCTCTTAATATACAGTTAGATTATTTATGGTGTTTATAATATATAAGCCTCTTTCAAACTAATTAAAAAAGGAATAGAAAATTTGCTTATATAGTGGTATTTTTTGGATTCCTCAAATGGGACTTGTGAAACATTTGGGATGAACTGTTAAGTGATTTTAATTTGATAAATTAGTTGTTATTTGTTGGGAAGATAAAAATGGTGGCTTCAAAAACTATCGATGAGAGGGAATGTATTGAAAGAATGGTCTTATTTGAGGAGTAGAGACAGCTAAACTAGAAATATGGATCAACATCATAGTGAGTTAAGTTACTTGGAATGAATAATATGAATTTTTAATATCAAAATTTATTAAGGATAGAGGAACATCCACATAAATGTTTAGGAATAACAATTTAGAACCATGGAATTGAGCATAGGTTGAATGTGCATAAGGATGATAACAAGTACATTATTTTATAATTAAATGTTAATTCTAGTGACTAAAAGTTCCCCCATTTTACTATAGTAATGAAAAATGTGAAAATACTAGAGTAAAACAAAGAGAGTTATACCTGAGCTTACCTGTGTTGAGTAAGTTGAGATGTAGACCACATGCTAAACTATACTTCATGAAATCTTGCAATGAAACATGTATACATCATTATTTACTTAGGATGAAATTATTGATATAAAGAGAAAAAAATATAGATCAAATAAAAAGGAATATATACACCTTTTCATATATGTGAACCATTGTTTGTTCTAGTGTAAAACTAGTGACTAGTGAGGCTAGAACCCTTGTAGATTTAATCTCATTGAAATAATTGTATTAGATTACATATGCCCCAATCCTAATTAGTAAGAGAATTTATTTAATAACTCGATATGCATTTGAATCCATCATCACACAACTCAAGGTATTGAAGTAGTTTAGAATCCCTATATGAATTCTAATAGATCATATTGGTGCAAAACTAGTGCAAAAGTTGAAACAACCATTACAAATGGAATAATATTTAGTTCTAGTGTAAGACTGGTGAAAAAATAGCATAATCTAGGTCTGGCATATAACATGAATTTCCATTCCTTCTATGAAAATTGGTTCAAAAATAAATAATAAAGCGATCATATGTGCACATATGCCCCCAAGATGATATCTGATTTTCTATATTATAATAACTAAATAATATCAACTAAATTTATAAGTAAACCTTTGTAAAATTCTAAAACAAATGTGCATAATTCCCCCAATCTGAGCAAAAATATGAGATAATCATATGTATAAATATGAAGCCTATTTTTATGTAACATTAAAAATTATTCTGTAGACAATATAATTTTGAGAAATCTAGAAAATGTTGTTTTTGAATGTTAGGATGAAAGTACATTGTTCTAGACAACTATAGCCTATGTTGCTATCGAAATGGTGAAGTATTGTTTGAATATGTTTTATGGGTAAACATTGAGTACATAATGTGATCAACTAAGTAGGTACTATATTTTTTTGTATGTATAGTGGAGTATTGCAGATTGGTCTCTAAGACAAGCCATTGTGTATTCCCCCTCTTTTGAGGTGAGTTATGAATCTCATGTAATAACTTAACTCAAAATAAAAATTCATGTAATGATATTATATAAAATATTGAAATCTGGTGAAATATGGAGTAAAAATGAAAATATTGGATATCATGGCATCATATTGATCATCTAAGCAAAGTAGTAGTGTATGATACATGTAATACCAAGCTTACAAAGTGAAATGTCTAGATATATTTTAATAATTAGGCACACATTGAATAAATGATTAAAAAATGAGTACTTGAAATTAATATAAAACTACTTAGGTAATATGCATTATAGTGGTCATGACATCAAAAAATTAGGGAGATGCATGATATCCATCGTGGCATCAAAAACTACACAAATAATATCGAATAAGAGTCATTTCCATAACACATGCACAAAAAACACACACAAAATCACATAAAACATAGAAGAAGGCCAAGGGGTTGCATACAAGGTACATGTTCAAATGTCACTCACATGCATAGAACCACACAATAAGACTTAGAGCCAAAAATAAGGACATGTTCAAATGTCCACAATCCAAAGTGAGAATACACATAAATCATGAAGTAAAGAAGAAAAGATGATAAGCATGAATGAATACGTGATATTGATCTACATAAGTAGTTTGTAACACTAGTGTAGTTAGCAACTTAGGTATCTACTAAAATAGCAATGTGAAAGTAATTGAGTGTTATTTTAAATATTTTATGTTTGTATTTTACTATAGTAGGAACAAAATGGATAGTCATAGAGTCATAAAACGTGAGGAAAATATTCCCCCAGTGAACTTTATATGATCCATATAAGATGTAGAAGGCCTATTACTATTTTGGATTTGAAAAAGTAGAGCTTGTGTTTACTGGGACAAGTTTTTTTGAATCAAACAAGAGGACAATACATTAATTTTTAGAAGAGAGTGGTTTTATCTTTTCTCTTTTTATAGGTTTGAAAAAATACCACCATCTTAAAATGTAGCTAAAAGTGACAACCTATATGTTATAAAACACAATCAAGTACACATGTGAAACATATTTGATATAAAATTGGATATAGAGAAGTATTACATATATTGAGCACAAATCAACTGATGTGAATGAGCTTACACATATTATGCATAGGTCATTATTTTTATTTTATTTTTAAATATTCTTTTTTTTTTAAATTAATATATGAAACATGATCGTATCTAAATAAAATGGTGGATCTAGTGGAAGATTATCAATTGTTAGATATTTAATCTTGTCAAATGCCCATATATCATTGTCATTGTGATCATCATAACACTCATGATCTATAACTTTAACCTTATATTTTACATTGTTTTTAATCTTATGCATATGTATATCATGTTTTTCTATTATGTAGGAAGCCTCATGTGTGGTACTAGGAAAATTAACTTTGAGATTTGTTTGTAATTTTTTAATCTAGAATTGTCATCAATACCATCATGAATAATACAAATTGAATTATCCTCAAATTTTAATGTAATAAAATGCTCTAACTTATCAACTATATATTATATTTCATGCAACTACTGTTGACACAATGTGGCACTTACCTGACTTCTTGTTTGTATAGCAAAAATAATGTGTCCACAACTTTGGGACCACATGTAAATAATATTTTAATATGTGTATGCAATGAGCTATGATTGACATGCAATTATCCTATCTAAATATTTGGACTCAAATAAGATAAATCAAGGATAACCCATTGATATTTAATTAAATCAAGATTTGATCAATGGATCTGCTAAATGTAGCAATGGGAGCACCTATAACACAATATCAAGAGAAAGGATTCCAAAGCCTCTAAGTAATTAACACAATGAAATAGCCATAACTTGGTTTATATTTATTAATTAATTAAATATAAAAGTCAATTAATGTAATGGAAAGGGTTTAAAACATATTAAAATGGGTAAGGAGTCATGGTAGGAAAATAGGGGCCTAGGCCAGCTAAGGTGTATAAATGTAAAGTTTGAATAATCCTATAGTATTATTGAGTTTAAGTCTAGAGATAATTAAAACAAACAGATATACATTCATTAACCAATAAATTATTCAACTTATATCTATCAAAATTAAATAACTAGGGTTAGAATATACTTAACTTGAACAAGACATTTTTTGACTCAATCTCCCCTTTGGCCAATGGTGATTTTCAAGATATTTTCATGGTTGTAAGGATATGAAAGGTTGAACCACTATCTAGGATAAAAGGACTCCTATTACATCCAATATTCCATAACACAATATTTTCTCTCCAAAAAAATATTTAAGCAATAATTCCTCTAAATGTAGACTTAGGGTGAAATATGAGCAATAGAAATTGAAAATAATTGTTCCTCTTTATTGGATTGAAATGGTGACTTGCATTTAAAATGATGAATGATCCTAATCCCATACTAGATATAAGGTTTACAATACCTTCCAACTCAATTTAGTCCTAAATGGGCCAACTAACCTCGAACCAAGTCCATTGGGTCAACCTAGCTACGAAGCATGTACCAAAACATTTAAAATTATATTGATCTAGTAAATGTAGTTGGGATGGGATAGATAAAAGTTATAAATACATTTAATAGGATAACATAGTGGAAAATATAGGTCTTGACTAGTTATATGATACTATATGGAAGGAGATACCTTAGGGGATCAAATATCAAGAAGCTAAAATGGATACAAGAATGATAAATAAACAACAATGTCTCTCGTGAAGCATCATTAGCCTATCCACCCATTTCTTGGTGCATCCTTTAAGTTATTATTTCAAAGAAAATGAAATTTAACAAGTTTCTACAAGAGAAAAAGTGTCATTAAATGATAAAGTTTAAAAATATTATGTGTATATGATATTTCTTATTAAGTCTTGGAAATATATAACTTTCAAAAATTGATCTTTATCATGACATATGTGTTGAATAAATGTAAGTGTATATACATTTGATTTTGTGTCCTCATCCATTTTCATATTTCATATATACTCATTCTCAATAAAAACATTAATAATTAAAGGATTCCTTCTTAGATGCTTGTAATTTATACATATTTAACTTTGATTCTGAGCCTTAGTAAGTGGTAGTATGGGTTGTATAGTCTAAATAGTGCCTTTATAATTAATTCCCTATTAAGTAGCATCTTTAACATAACATGTGATCTTTTTATGCACTTTTAGATTATATTTTAATAAATGGTTCTAAATCCATGATCTCAACATTATTTATTGAATCTGACAAAGGTGATCAATATATACATGTAATGAATTGGTCTATGTATTGTGTCTCTTGCTCTCTAGTAATCCAATATTTGATAAATATGTTAGTCCATGGTACACCTAATAAAGTAGTATTTTATGTAGTATCTATATTATAACAAATATTATTTCCTTTATCAATATCTTCATTTTTTTTCTTTATGTGTGTTCACTAGAATGATTGCCTTTAAATCATATCTATATTCAAATGGTCAAACTAGCATAACATTCAAACCACATAAATAATCATCAATGTTCATTTGCATTTCATTTATATCATCATGAAAACTAACATTAGAATCATCATAATGTATTTTATAGATATGGAATTTAGATCTTCTAAATTTACTAATAAAGGTAATTCCTATACATCCTCCTTTTGTTCTATAGGCATGATTTGTGGTGGTGGAACTATGGTAGATAGAGATTATTCTAACACTGATTTATTCTTAGTAATAAATTATATAATCGTATAATATTTTAATGGTTGATTATCAATGGACATGTATATAAATATTCATCATGTAAATTAGAAGTTATAACTTATATAGCAAGTATCCATAGCCTACCCAATATTAAATTATAGTGAAAATGATAAGGCATTACTTAAAATTGAGTAATAATATTTTGGGCTCTAACTTGATATCCAAAGTGATATAACCCAAATTTTAGTGAGGAACATTATCAAAACCTTTGATACACTATATGTCTTTTGAAGAGAATCCATATTAATATACATTGTCTATAAGAATGTAATATTTCAAATATTCAAACCTAAAACATTATGTATCAACACCCTTTTATTGTTGTACTTTTGATTTTAACTTGTATAAACAAAGGAAGATTCTAATCAATTGTAGACTAGGTAGGAAAATCCTCATTTATAAAAGATATAACATTCTCAATATCATTTTAAGTATTTAAAATCGATGTAAAATAAGATGGCTCTATGTCATCAGGCATAGACCTGTATAATTCAATGCTTGATATAAAATATCATTAAAAATAGTAGATTTATGAATTAATTTTAACATATAAATCTTAGCGTATTCCTTAACTGATCAATAATATCTTACCATTTAGATTAATTACCTAGTCCTGTTAGATTTGGTTGAGGATGGGGAGGTATTTCTTGAATTTTTTCCTTTTATCTTGTTAGATGAGGTATCTAACCTTGTCTAATGACAATAGTTCAAACCAAAGGACCTACTATAAGCCTAGGGAAAATAGTAAAGGAGGGATATGAGTTAAGATAGTTTGGAGGTACAGAGGTAAGAGGAATAAAAGGAACCATATGATCCCTCTAACTTATAGTTGTAATAGGTGAATCTTAAATTGAACCATGAAACAATAAACATCATATTAAAATTCATTATTTTGTTCTTGATTGATATTGAGTTTCATCTTTTCCTTCAAGTTATGCATCCATGGACTTACATGCAATTGAAATATTTTAAATTTTATAGGGAAACAACATGTAAATGAGATGAAAAACATTTAAACCAAGAAATAATAGACAGATTTAGTCATCATGATCATGATGGGTAAGAAAATAATAAAATTATAAATCTGAAACCCTAATAGAAATGCTAAAATATATAGAAGGAAACCCCAAGGGAAGCTAGTGTTTACAATATTCAAGCAATAAACAGGTTCACCAATATGTTTTATTAAAATTGGGGACTAATAATAATGTTAATATAATTATGACAAACTACTGAGTAAAATCAAAATGTATAAAATATATAATAAATACACAACTAATTTAGAAATTATTATTTATGGAAAGATGCTAAAAGGGGAATATAATAAATACAACTAACTTAGCTGACACTCAGATATGAAGGATTGAAAAAGACATTGTGTGATTTTTTTAGGTTGTGAATCAAGAATAGGGCTTGGTCTAAATCTAGGATAAGGCCACACTATTCAAACAAAGCCAACCTATGCTGTTGTCTATAACATGTGTTAGCGTATGGTAGGTTTTTTTTCCTCTATATGAAATTAAACCAATGTGCCTTCAATTGTAGGTCCTATATGTGTGATCATATTTTCTCAATTTATTATGAAAGATATTGTATACCTTATTATTCACTTGGAGCCCTAGCTCAATATACATGAAGGTAAATGTAGGATTAGGAGATGAATTTTTACTTGACCTAAACACCATATATTTATCACTATCTACATACTAATACTATAAAGAGGGATCAAAATCCATGTAATTTTTTGATGCTTTGGCGGCATGTGTAAAATACTTGTATAAATATATATGTTGGTGCAATCTTGGTGTAATTATGTGCTTCCATAATGATTTGTGACCTTAGAGGTGTATTTATATTTAACTTAGAGATAATTGGGTTATATGGACTCATAATTCAGAATAATAGGTGATTTCTTTTCAATGTACATTTAAAATAATTCTGGTGTTTGTAATCTATAAGACTTTTTCCAACTAGTGAACAAATGAATAGAAAATATGCTTATATAGTGGTATTTTGGGTATTTCCTCAAATCAAACTTGTGAAATGTGTGGAATGACTTGTCAATTGAATTTGAATTTGATAAATTAGACATAATTGGAAAGAGTACAAAACTAATAACTTCATACAGTATCAACAAGTGGGAAGGTCCTAAAGGAGTGACCTTGTCTAAGGATCAAAGATAACTAAAATGAAAGTGTGGATCAATCTAATATTGAGTTAAGCCTACTTGGAATGAATAATAGGAATGTTAAATATTATAATTTATTACTAATAGAGGATCATATTACAGGAATTATGATTTAGAACCATGGAATTGAGCATAGGCTAAGTGGGCATAAAGATGGTCATACGTGCATTCTTTTAGCATTAAATGTTAATTTTAGTGACTAAACATTGTATGTTTGAGGATGCATAGCTTATAATAATTATATTCTAATGTGAACATGTGAATAAAAGAAATTATTTTATGTATGTGTTGAGTATTGTTATCTTATTAAATGTTTGCATGGATGATGTGCATTACCTTTGCTTTATAGTCTAAAATGATGTGTGTATGTATCTTTATGTTTTTTTCTAATAATGCAATGTTTCTTCTTAAATATTAGTTGAATTATTAATTCGTTAAGCATAAGTGATAGGCTACTATCATAATTTATAAATGTCCTCTTATTTGTTGTGCTTGTTGATTGTAATCTATGTTTTGAAGTATTTTTGGGTAGTTAGATTTTTGTCATGGATGTGTTTGGTGAGTTCAGTGGTTTATATATTGGCCTCCTCTTTCTTGAGTTCCCATTTTTTTTGGATAAGTCTTAGATCCTTTTGTTGATGCTACATGGCACCCCAGTGCTCATTCTTCATGAAAAGGTTTCTAGCTCACCCAGGAGTAGCACCAACTTGACACATGTCATCATAACGCTCCTCAAAAAAGAAGGGAGTTATTTTATAAATAAAAGGTATGACATTAGCCAATAAAATAATGGAAAAGACCCATAATGAAATTATAAATAAAAGGAAGCAAACATTCCAAGTGGTGCCCCTATGCTTATTCTTTTCAAAAGAGTTTTTGGCTTCCTTAGGAGTAGTGCTAGCTCACCATGTGGCATCACACTACTTGTCCAAGGAAAGTTTATTTTTGTCAAAGCTCTGAGTTATGCCATTTTTTGAGGGAAGTGGGCCCCATTCCTAAAAATAATTATACATGTAATGTCAAGGGAGACATGCATCACCATAGTGTTTCTTCTAAGTGTCATGGGAATCATAAGGCATCATAGTTGTGCCATATCTAGGATTTAAAGACCAGTTGCACTCATGATCCAAAGCTTCCCCCCTTTCAATTGAAATGGAATCATCATGAGCATGAGTGTCAGGTTTTAGGTGAAATTTCCTCATAAGACCATTATTTATATTTTTATGTTTCTTTCTTTTGTAGGAGCTGGTAGCTAGTTAATAGTTAGTGTTTTTTCACAACTGTAATCAGAGAGAAGCCATTATAATAGTTTAGTTATTGAATAGAAATAGAAATAGTTATTTCTTTCCATTTTAATACCTTTATGTTCCCCTCATAGGAAGGATTAAATATTATATATTATTCCTTTGGGCCTTTTGTATTTTGTTCTCTACCCAATAATGAAGAGGATGTGGTGTTTTGTGTCAATTTGTGTAGAATCTATTATTGTCTATTATTTCTATTCTCTACTTATATAGTATTGGTTTTTGTTCATCTTACAGACTTTAAATCATGCACATGGTCTTTTAAATCATCTATAATGTTTTAAAGGTTCAATCTATAATGTTTTGTTTTAGTTTTATTTGCATTTACCTCTTCCCCATTTTCCTCCCAAAATATTAGAAGATTAAACTTATAAAATCCTAGATATTTCTTCACATATCATAAATTTGGTCTCACATCTATAAATATTCCCATAGGGCATGCCAAGAGTGAAATTTTTAGGCATCAACAGTTCCCTTCTCTGGCATACTCGATAAGACTAATCAACCTAACTAGAAATTAGAGTTTAAGAGATAAAGACCCATTATAAGGTCATTAACAGTGCAAAATTCAAGCTTAATACTACCACCTCTGGTATCCATAACTTTCCAAAGGACCATAGGGTCTAGCACAACATAATAAATATAGCATATGGCAATCCCAAGACCACCAAAGAATTTCATAGCATAGAATAGTGTTATACCATGCATTACTCTAGTTGCTATTGTCACTTGGATTTGCACCCTTTAAGGACATGTCTCATCTCTCCTCATCCAAGTGGCATAATGGAAACATTTCACTTGTTGTGGGTGAACAATTTGATGAGATGAATCTCTAGTAGGGCTAGTTCTCGTGATGCACTCTTTAAAACACTCCTTCACTTATCAACTTTACATGAAAAGGGTTAAGAAGACAAACTTATAAAGATAAAAGGTGATGCACAAATATTTAATTTCCTCCTATTGACTGAAATTATACTACTTAGATTAAATCAAAGCTTCTTTCACATAAAACTCACAACTCAAGATAGATTGTTACATCAATGTTTCATATGCCAGGTTCAAGAGGTATATTGATGTTTAAGAGGGATGATGAATGATCCTTTATATAATAAAATAATAGACCACTTATAAAACACTTATACACTAAAATATAAAACTAACAAAGACTTGTAATAATTACTCTTCTACACACTTGTTGAGCAATCAAGGATAACATGCTAGAAAATATCATCTTCTACTAGATAAAACCAACAAGATTGCAAAAAAAATCAATTATATAGCATGTAATTAGGAATTTTAATTTATTTTTTATTTCAATATTCATTAAAATACAAAATTATCCAAGGTTTCACCATTAACCAATGGAGGCTTCCCAAAATAGCCAAAAAGGTCACTATTTATAGCATTTGGGAGAGAGGTGAGACAAAGGAAGTTTAAAGGTCACTTGGACACCTATAAATATGATAAAATAGGTTAAATATGCATTATAAATATATTTTAAATGAAACATGCAATTTCATTAAGTCCAAGTGTCCATACAAGTCATGAAACTTATGAAAAGTGGCACGAAACTCCTTGTCTTGGCTTAGAAAAATGCCTTCATGATTTGGAACTATTTGAACGTCCCAAAATGAAATATGGATTGGTTTTATTATTTTAATTAGATTTAAATATTTCATACATGCCTCTCCATGCATTGGTTGTAGTCCCACTCATCTAGAATATCTTATAAGTAAGCCATCACTGCCTGTAGTCTAAAAAACTCCTCTTTTAGTCACCCCTCACACTTGGCCTCAAAATTGGATTTATTTTTCCATGAAAATAAATGGAAATAAGTGGATTAAACTTTTAAAAACTCTCCATGTCCTTATACTTCTTAGGTATACCTTAAAAAGGATCACACTTGAAGTTTTCACCCCTCTCACCATTGTGTTCACTATGCCAGTTTTGACTAGTTGAGATGAGAGCTATTCTTTGAATAATTATAAGTTTTTAAATGAATTACATGACAATATTTAGTTACTAAAATTCTATATATTCCTCCCAAACTTTATTTCTTCTTTAGACTCCTTCTGGAACTTGTAAAACACACAAAATAGTCAAAAGTACCCTATTTTGTACCCTATTCATATAATTCCATACAAATAAAAAGGGTGGGGATGATCCTAAAAGATTAATTTACAATTTAAAATCACTTTCATGATCAAAATATTTCATATATCATTTATCCAACTTTATTTCCTTCATAGGGTCTTGATTGAGGGTTTGCAAGGGTTTTAGGCAGTTTTCACTCTTAAGCTTTGTTCAGAAATCTCTGACATTGGAACTGACAAAAAATTTCACAAATATTATCTTAAATACCATTTATAACCTTATTAAACTCCTTTTTACTCCATTAAAAGCATCAAGAAAGATATGAGCATTTGAAACTAGCCTATCGAGCTTGTCTTCACAATTCCTGTATGCTTGGACTATCTCTAAGATAAAATTAGCTTTCCTATAGGTTTATTTGTATAAAAAAAGTTCAAAAATTTCTAAATATATCCCATAAACATGTTAAAATCATCTATATATCTCACCAATAGATATAAATGAGGTTAGACCCCCAATTGGCTCTAGGTATCTTAAAGGCCTAATGGGCTTAGCATGCACCCTATTAGTTTTGGCCATTTGGACTGATCTCTAATAGACATTATTATTTTTAAAACATAATTAAAGCTCAAAAATTAACCATAAAAATTTCCCAACAATCATTTTATTCTCTTCCTCTCATTCACCAACTAGGCCTAATTGGAGCTTGTCTAGTTGGATTGTGTGCAAGAGTGTTTTGATCACTTTAAAAGGTCTGAGATTAAATTAGTGATTAATATCACATATTTACCTTTAATACACATCAAAATATTTTTATTTATTTTCCCTAATCTTTATATCAGGTTTATCACCCTCCTTGGTTTCATTTTCTTATTTTGCCAAACCTTGATTTTTCTTGACTGACTGACCTCTGAGATAAAATAGTGAGATATATCCCTCTTCATCAAGGAAAAATTAATATTTTATTAGTTTTATTATGTCATAATTAAAATTTTTACCAAATTTATTATCTATATTCATCCATTTAGGCACCTAACCAACTCTATTTGTCTGAAAAAGGCCTCCAAAAGGACTGTTTTCCTACATTTTTACCTTTCACCTAAGAATGACCCCTCAAGGCACAAAACCAATTATCATAGGTTTTATCAGCATTTCATCCACCTCAAATAATTCTAAATAATCTTAATTTCATCAAAAATTATCTTCTCCCTTAGATTCCCCAGTCATACTCATTGAGCAAAGAGTCCCTTAGGGCAATTGTATGAACTGCTACCTTTGGCTAGGAGGAAGGGTGGGTGGTCAACTTGAAAAGGGTCTTGGATTATGTGATAACACATTATTTATAAATCATAAACCATTTTAAATTTTTTTTTAACCTTCTCTCTTCTCCTAAGCATAGTCATATCCTTACCCTCACCAAGACTACACTCTCAACTGTAGGTTCATATAGGGCCTTAAGAGGTATGTGTAGGTTTGATTCACATTTTAAAGAGTTAATGGAGGTCATCATGGCTATAATGAAGGTTTTAATTTATTTTTTCATCATTTTAACTCTAATTACACCCTTTATATGCACTTTATTTTCACAAACTGAGTTCTCCCTATCATGACTATGAACCCCTACCTTTTTGACTCATATAGGTGCATATTAGCTTCAATTGAGCTTGATCATGGTGTTTAAAGACCTTAATTTAAGTTTTTTAGTCAAATAACACCTAATCATACTTGTATTTACCTTGAATGGGATAGAACACCTCTAAGACACCAAGATTACAACTCTATTTCCATACTTAGTTAAAGGTTCTCATTTCTTTAAGGGACACCTGTAGGTGTCCATGAAACCTAAAACACTATACTCCAACATCATACTAATGGTATTCATGACATTTATATGCCATTAAATCCATTGGACCATTCTAGTCATGAGATAATGCTTTGTTTGCAAACTAAGGATATCAAAAGTCACTCAAACCTCCAAACATGTAAATGTTAATGCAAAGTTTCAGTGTTTTTTAAGTCAACTTTGAGGCCTTGAATTTATAACTTTCACTAACTTTATGGCCTTTATCTTTTCCATAGTTCCTTTCCATGCTATAGGCTACCAAATTTATCTATTTAAATGCCTTAGAACTATTTTTAAACATGTTATAGGATACTTACAAAACACCCCTAGACCTCTATTTTCACTTTTTGGGGAAACCTTCACTGAACTCAATCCTTGTTCCTTCCAAGATAGCTTGCATCTTATTTTTCCCTTTTGACATCTCAAACAAGTTTTTAATGATGAATTCACATGCTATGAACTAGAATAAGGTTTTACCATGTTTCATCTTTCCGTATAAGTGCCTTCATGGTTCTATGGTACCACTTGTAAGTGGTCATTTTATAGTGCAAGCAAACTAAATTTAGGTAGTGGTCAAGGACTGAACATTATGAATTTCCATTTTATTTTAATGTTACAAGGCCTCTCTCAATAGGTTCAAATGGAATCTTCGCACTTCAAAGGGATTGAAACCACTACTAAGGCTTTCATGACATCATCGTGAGATGCTTGTATATGTGTAAGGGTTGAATTTAGGCAGTGAACACAAAATGGAGAAAAAGTGTGGATGAAATACCTCATGGACAATTCAAAATCATTTCAAATACCTCAAATACATGATTTCCATTAAGGAAATCTTAAGACTAGTTCCAAAACATCCATTTCAATGTGAGAATCACTTGCAGACATCTAGAACAGAGCAAGCAAGGGTCTCTAATGATTGGTTGTTGTGGTGAATAAGCTTATAACCAGTCTTGTATCTTCTTTAACAACCAAATTAACTAACACACCCTGATGACAAATACATTAACAAGCTTATACATATGTTCTGCAACATGAAATTAAGCAAAGAGTTGACTGAGATTAATGGCAAAATTGAAAGCTGCCCAAAGCATGATATGATGAAACCAAAAATGGGAAGAGATGATCATATTTCCTTGATACTTGTATAACACCATCTTATATTCACATGAAACCTTTGTAGAATACCAACATTCTACAATAAGGAAAAATTGACTAAAACTTCACAATGGTGACACCTTCCTGTAGCATGAGACAACTTGCCCATAAAAACATCATGAAACATGAAACTAATCATTTATATAATCTTTTAATGTATCAAAAATCATTTTTATCCAACATCATCAATTTCTTTGTATGGACTTGTCCAAAATGGAGCCAAAACCTATAGGGTGCAAGAAATAATGAGCAAAAAAATGCAATTATCTTGTAAACGATGATTCATAAAGAAAATTTGACCAATCTTTATACTCTTATGATGTAAATTAAGGTTTCTAAGTTTAATATAACCTACCAAAATAATTTTATATTAAACCTCTTCAATTATTTGTAATAAGCACAAATTGCTAGTTACTTTTGTATGTCTAGAAAGGTAAAGAAGAAACATAATGGTTTTGGCTTAAAAAATAGCACTTCCAGTGCATGTCAAGCATTGATACGAGTGTGAGTAAGATGAAAATGAATTCCATGACCTTCTCCTATGTGAAACCTTTCCCCATGGGTTGTACAAATGCAAAACTCCCCTTTTCCAATTGATTACCAAATCTTCAGTTAGATAACTTGAAATATTCTAAATGAACTAACAATTTTGATAGGGAATCTAAACTCTTGGACATTTGAAAGGAAAATAGGACACCTTAAAACCTTGATATCCATGTCACTTGCATTTATGACCCCTAAAAGCCCACTAAATGACCCAAAAGGACAAATAAACTTATTAGACCATGACTAAGGCTAAAAGACATTAAATAACATCAAATGAAATATAATATAGCCTATGAAAAATAATTAGATCCATAAACATATAAAAAACCAAGTTTTTTACCTATAGGGGTCTAAATTTGACCTAAAAGTCAAATTTGGTCAACACAATGGTGATTCATAGGGGTAGTATGCCTGCTATACTAAAGACTAGTAGCCTTATCAATCCATGGGCTAGGGATTCAATAAATTCTTGAATACAACTAGAAAGGAATTGCCTAAAACACACACACAAAACAACCACAAAACACCAATCAAACATAAAACAAATCAAAACACCAACAAGACTCACATATGTACATAAGCACTTAGGGAAAACAAGAAAACAATAACTATGTATAAGGAGAGAGGAGAACCTTAGTAGCAATATTTGAGATATACCCATTGACTGGAATATGAATCTCCTCTCCATCCAACTTTGAAATTTGGAAATCATTGTGTCACTTTCATTGAGTCATGACATAAGGACCACTCCACAAAGCATCAAACTTTGTGTGTTTCCTAGGCTTAGCCCTATCTTCATCCTACTTTAGAATAATGTCCCCTTATTGGAAGCTTCTTGGCATGGATTTCTTATCAAAGTATCTATTTTTTTTATCTTGGTGAGCTCTCATAGTTTTCATATATTTATCCCTTATTTTTTCAAGCTCCATCAACTCACATAACCTGACCTCCATACTTTCATTTTCCATCAAATCTAGCTAGTAAGTGAGATCCAAGGTTGGTAACTCAAGTGGCATAGGCAGTCTATCTTCTCTCTTATAAAAAAGTGTATATAGTGAGTTTTCAATGGCTCTTTTAGGGGTGATTTTATCATCGTAAAGAGTTGTCTTTAACTTGGAATGCCAAATTATTTGATTTTCCTCCATTGTACTCTTTATGATCCTAATTAGATTCTTATTAGTCGACTAAACTAGTCCATTACCTTATGGATAATAGTTGGAAGAAGTAATAAGATAAATACCATGTTTCAAATCCCACTTACTTGTCTTCATTCTAAGAAAATCCAATGCATTGTTTGAAATTATTGTTGAAGGAGCCCCAAACCTTGTCACTATACCTTCATAGAAATCTATAACTAAACTTTCATTTTCTTCCTTGAGATCTAAAACGTATACCCATATTTTAAAGTAATTTTTAGCAGTCAATACCCACTTGTGGCTACCACTAGAAGGTGGATTGATTAGGCCTATGAAATCTAGACCCCATTATATAAAAGGTTCGTCTACTTTTATTGGATGAAGAGGCAAGGCTAAAATATTTTGCTTATCATCAAAGAGAGAAAAATTTTGAAATTTCCTTACCCAATCATGGGTATCTTTAAACAAACTAGGCCAAAAATATCCATCTCTCATAATCTTATAAGCTATGGTTCTTGGAGTAAAGTGACCACCAACAGGTCCATCATGAAACTCAAGTAATATCTTTTCAACCTAATCTGATTCAACACATCTCAATAGTAAAACTAAAAAATATTTCCTAAACAATACTCCATCAATAAGCACATAAGGACTAGATTTTAATCTGAATAACCTTTTTTTGGCTCTATCTAGGCCTTGTGAGCACTCATCAGTTTGAAGAAAATGGATCATTTCTTGTGTCCAACTCCTCATTGATGAAGATGCAGTTGTCATAAGATCATCATGAAGGGATAAAACAAATTATTTTTATTCCTTCAAATTTGAAGCAAGGTTTTCACATAATCCCTTCCCTTTCATTATCTTGGTTGTCTTGATTTCTACATCATACTCCATCACTTTTTTAATCCAACCAGCCCTTTTTTCATTTAAATATCTACTCAAAAGGAAGTCTTTAACACTAGGATGAGGTACCAATATATGAATCTTATTGTTAGATAACATGTGCCTAAACTAATTTAGACTTATAATAACTAGAAGTATTTGCTTCTCTACATAAGTGTATCTTACCTCATAGCCTTCCGATCCTTGACTAAAGAAGCCAATAAGTTGCTACAAATTTTCTTCATTTGATTGAGTGAGCATGGTAGAGATTACTTCTTTATTTCCTAAGGTACACAAGTTGAAATCCTTTGATAAATTAGGACTTTCAAGAGTTGGGGCTTGATTAATATCTTGCATGATCTCTTCAAAACTCTCCTTCCTTATTTTTGTCCAAGTAAGCACTTCATCGTTCTTTGGCTATGTGGGATCCTATTCCTTCTGACACCTTTAAGGCAATTCCAAAGTTCACAAGGGAGGATTTCAAAATCATGATGAAACATCTTTAAGATGTCACTAATGTCTATAATATGCATATGTCATTGAGTAGAATGTGGACTTAAGGCTACAAGCCACCTCCTTCAAAGGATGAGCTCTTAACTAGTATCGATCCTTTCTACCTAACTCCATTGCTACCTAAGATGAGTTGGGAAACAAATTCTATGACTAATTCAATGAGAAAGGAGACCGGTCATCTCTCATATAGTAGCTAATCGATATCAAAAGAGCCCCACAAGAGGCTATCATCAATTTTAATACTAGGTTTGATAAGACCTGGTAAAGAATCTTGATAGAAGCTCGACTACCCATAAGTATGGCCATCATATTTTACCTTAAGGAATTCAACTCAGACATCGTAGTTATGATTCAGTCCTTTGGGGGCCAAACATTATCAGATGCATATGAGTTAGTTGTTAGAGTGGATAATAATTTGATAGATGTTGGGAAACTCCTTTCATGACTGTCGATGCCCATATTCCTAGAAATGTTAATGCTACTATAGGAGGAATTCTCAAGCACCTCACAAATATATTCTTCCATGTATGTATATCCAACCACTCAAATAAGTACATCTTCTTCATTTTTGTTGGCTATGGAGATGAATGACATGAAAATCATCTTTTAGAGCTTCTCTAATGAGATCATAAACCTTAAAAGGTACAAATTTATGCCCCTAAATCCCCCTTGCCAAAACTACCAAAGTGGAAGAGCGTCATATTAGCATAATCAATATCAGGGAGGGTAGAGGCCAAATCATCAAGTGTGACTTCTAAATAAAATTATTTTAGTTCTTGATCCTTTACAAATTGTCCCACCAAACTCAAATAGATAATTAGTTGTTGGCTAAAATAAATTGGTGGATAATTCAAATTCATGGAGCTTTCTATGTAACAACATGCATATGCCCCAAAATTAACCATGAGGCATTCTGTAGCAAAAACTTACCGAGTAATGAAGACAAGGTAGCACACTTGATTCAACTCCTTACAGATACCCATCCTCAAATGTTGAAAATGATGTCTTAATAGATCAAATACAAGGGATGTCCTTGGAACAAGAAGAAGAGATAACATCATAACATGTACTTTTCTCTTAGATAGAGGGTGAATATTGTCAGGAATCTAGAACAACAAACATGCTCTGACTCCACTGTTAGGATCTAGGAAGCATAATTGATTACCATGTACAAGCAACTTAACATGCGGAATTTAACCAGAAGTAACAAGTAACTAGAATTCAGAAATAACACAGAATATGAGAGACAATACCCAATTGTATTAACACTCTTCCAGAAAGAAATACAATAAAGAAGATGACACAGTCTTCTTCCTTACACACCTCTAGGGCTCCCACACCTCTAGGGCATAAATAGTAAATCTCTTCAAGAGCTCACTCTCTCTCTTACGGTCCCAACACAAAATGCAAACACAGAGTTGGTGTTCACCTCCAACCAGTCAGTATCACTACTACCAGTACCACCAATCAATATCACTACTGCCAGTACACAAGTGCTCCATGCACTCCACGACTGAGTACACACCGTACTCCAAGTACACAATGTACTCCAAGTAGATCTAACCTGATCTTGCTCCTATTGTGTTGTTGTCACCTTTGATCTTGCTACCCCATAGATCTCCTTTGACCTCGCACACACACACACACACCTACAAATCAATGATCTTACTTACTCAGATAGAACCCTTTTCCTTGCCTCCCTAAGTCCATATGATACTACCATACCAGCACCCCTATGGATCTTTTACCAGACCTTATAATAACCTGCAGATCTCCCTGATCATACACACCTGTCACTATGGCACTAGGACGAACACACCTTGCTCTCTTCCCTCTGAAGGAGATAACCTTGCTCTTACTCAACTAGCACACAAATTACAATACAGCCCATGAGTCTCTTAAATAGATCTCATGCAAACAATAATTAGACATCTAATTACAATAATTAGATCCGTAGCTCCAAGACTAAAATTAGCCTTTCACATGCAACAACCAGTTCATTAACAAACTATTCGTAACACTCACAGTTTTGAACTACACAGGCAACTGACGTTGATCCCTATCTTCCTGGAGATGACCGATGTCGGCCGATCCTGATCGATGTCAGCTTCCCTGCTGTCTTCCCCTAACCAGCGTTGGTTGGCCTGACTGATGTCGGCAGATGTGACACTCAGACCTCCTCTATGTTTGCATTCGGGTGAAGCTTTTAGCTCCACACCCTAACAAATATATGGTTTATGAAAGTGAGAGCCCCTCATTAAAGGTCATGTAAGTCTAATTAGACTACTACACCTGATCCAAGAAGAGATCGTCTAAGACCCAAGAAGCTTTCACAAGGCCCAAAGTGAATTCTAGGAAAATTTCAAGACCTCAACCATCACCCCTGACATATCAAAAGTAGAGAAAAGTAATGTAGAACAAGATAAAAGACCCCAGAATCTAGCCTCAATGTTTATTTAATGTGGTAGCACAATTGAAGAAGGACCCAACTAATGTTTATCTTTGGGATGTCCTGTCTATCCTAGATCAAAAATATTTGCTATGAGAATAATTGGAATACTAAGAGAAACCTACATGAACTAACCCAACTGTGAAACTAGTAAAAAACAAGGGACATGAAGAAATTGATAATGCACATCGTCATGCACCATCTGCATTTATCAACTCCAATGTAGGGGTAAGTAAAAAAAAACCTATCCCATTTTATTTAACTCTCATATTAGGGAACAAGATGTTACATAGTTCTATGATTGATTATGGCACTAGCACCATAGTGATGCCCAAGTAGATTATGGATGCACTACAACTTCAATATGAACCTTTAAATAAAGGGGTAATGCAGTTAGATGAGAAGAAAGTTTAGACCATATGTGTTATCAAGTTTCTTCCCCTAGCTTTGTATTATTATCCTAATATTACAATCCACTACGAAATTATGGTAATACACATCCTAACAGTCTTTGAGTTATGTTTGTCAAGAGATTTCACCACCAAGATAGGTGGATACTTATCTTTGGATTGGTCTCACTTGATCCTAAGGACCAAATACAGCTTGAATTTTAAGGTATTTTTTGATCTACTACATCCAGAGCACATAGATGATGATGATATGATGAATTTTAAAACAATACACACTTCTTTCTCCATGAAAGAGATGTATTGCATAGAAATGCTTGAGAAAGAGAGATTGGTAGATAGTAATAACCCATAGGAGGAAGTCCTCATTAATGAATTCATCAAGAATGATAAAATTGCAAACTTTGATGCCATTATCCTTAGGACTTATGTAATCTAGGATGAATATCAAACCATTTTGAAAGTCATGAAGAAGAGAGAGGATTAGAGAAAAGAACCTAAAAATGAGTCCAATTTTTGGACTTTACACTTCGATGGTATGAAATGCAAAACTAGATCCAAATCTGGTATCCAATTGATGTCTCCATTTAGAAAAGAAACCCTTTGGTCCTTTTTCTTCCAATTTATATGCACAAATAATGAAGCCATGTATGAATCCCTAGTACATGGCCTCAACCTTAATGAGTGCATAGGCATAAAGCAGTTAAAAGTGGTCGAAGATTCTAAACTAGTAGTAAGGTAAGTAAGAGGAGTCACAGTTGCAAAAAATGTTTGCATGAGGTCTTATCACCATTGGATATGGGCTTTGATCAAATCATTTGAATCATTCAATATCTAAATCATTCCCAAGTCCATGAATGTGGAAGAAGATAGAATGGTAGTAATAATCTCCCAATTAGATCTGATAATTGATTTGTTGACCAATGAACAAGTAGTGTAGGTGATTATTAGACCTACCATCCCAAATAATCATCAGAACTAGCAAGTTTTTGAGAGTGATGCCAATATTATTATGTTTCTTCAGTATTTATGTGAGTTCATGGAAAAATTATAGCTAAAAATTAAGGAACCCTACAAAGATCAAATCATGCAACTAAAGTCTAATAAACTTCCAAAGGGACTAATCAACCAAGAAAAGTTATTGGATTTTCATGATGCAAGGAGTCACAAAAGAAATTTTGTCATAGACCAAGGTGACTACTTTGAGCTCAATGTAGGAGATGGAATAAAATTTAAGGTGGGGAAAGAAGTTTCTAAAAAGGATAAGGATTGACTGGTATCCTTTTGTAATAGTTATGAAGGAGTTATGGTCTGGAACTATGATGACCTTAAAGGGTATGATCATGAGGTGATCCAGCATGCCATAGATCTAGTTGAAGGATCCAAACTAGTCCCCACCAAAATCAAAGGTCAATAAACCCAAAGATCAAGTCTCTCATGGCTCAAAAACTGAGAAAATTGATTGACTCAAGGATTATATACACAATAAAGCATTCAACTTGGGTAGCTAACTTGGTTCTAGTAAGAAAGAAGAATGGATAAATTAGGCTATGCGTGGACTTTAGAGACTTGAACAAAGCATCTTTAAAAGACCGTTATCCCTTTCCTTCAATAGAATAAATCCTTTAAATAGTAGTGGGAATAGAAATGTTTTCTTTGTTTGATGGTTCTTGGGTGATAACCAGGTATGGGTTAATGAGGAAGATCAACATAAGACTACTTTCACTATAAAGTGGGGAACCTTCACATATGCAAAAATGCCTTTCAGCCTCTCTAATATAGGGGCTACTTTTCAGTGAGCCACATACATAGATTTTAAGGGCTTGATCAACAAAATCATCCTCATCTATCTAGATGATCTAACAATGTTCTTCAAGAGAAAGGAAGATCATTTTGATCACCTAGAGAATATTTTTCAAAAATGTTAAGAGTTTGGGGTATACCTTAACCCCAAAAAATGCATCTTCAGCATTCTACAAGTCAAGATGATAGGATATGTGGTACCTAAATAAGGCATCTCTATTGACCCAGATAGAGATAGGGCCATCAGATACTTAACCTTGTCAGTTAACAAAAAAGGAATCTAGTCTTTCTTAGGGAAGATCAACATCATTATCCGATTCATATCTAACTTCGTGGGGTTGGTAAGGCCAATCACATTAATTTTGAATAAAGATCAAGCTTTCAAATGGATTCTTGAGGGAAGAACAACATTTGACAAGATCAAAGAATTAATATCCATCAATCTTGTGCTAGTCCATCCTGACTTCTCCAAATATTTTGTCATGTATGTTTATGAGAGTGAACATAGCTTGGTAGCCGTGTTAACTCAAAAAAAAGGTAAAGGTAAGGATGAGAATATTATTACATTATATTCAAGAACCCTATTTGGATATGAGACTAAGTATAATTTTTTTGAGAAATATGCTTTTTCCATTGTTAAAGGTCTCAAGAATTTTAAACACCTAATGATGGGAAGCAAGGTGATGATATATGTGGTGCATCTTAATGTTAGAGAGTATATCATGGAAAGAGTAATCATTGAGAAGAGATCCAATTAGATCACCAAGATCCTATAATATGATGTCAAGGTCAGACTGAGTAAGGTGATATGATGTAGAAGACTTTGCAAGTATTTGGCCCAATTTACAGATGCCCTGATAATTGAGTAAGACACACAAAAAATGGTTTTAGTAAGTTAGTATAAAACTAATGAGTCTTGGGTTGATAATAGAACTCACTTTATGTAAACTGGTTGATATCCAAATGGCCTCCCCATGTACAAAAGTAAATTATATAGATTGTAAGGGGCTATTTATACACTAGTGTAGGGAGTCCTTTTCAAAAGGAACTTTGATGGGTAATTTCTCTAATATGTCAATGACCACCAAACTAAAAAAATCCTACAAGACATGCATTTTACCCCTCTAAGTGGTCATTTCTAAAAAAAAAAAATGTAACCAAGATCATGCATATGGGATACTACTGGCCAACCATGTTTTTAGATTGCCATCAGGTGGTGAAGGAATGTTAATGATGCCAATTTTTTGTTGGTAGGCAAAATAATTCAGCCATGTCATTGAACCTAATTATGACTGATGATTCTTTCATATAATGGGGATTAGATTTCATTGGTATTATCAATCCCATGTCAAGTGTGGTTCATAAATGGATACTCATGCCATGGAATACTTCATGATGTGGACTGAAGTGGCCCCTTTGAAAGAGGTGACTAAAAATGTGATCCTCAACTTTATGGAGGAACTGGTAGCAAAGGTTCAACCCTCCTAAATGGTTATATCTAATAATGTGAAGGATTTTCTTTGTTTAAATATTTCAAAATTTGCACTCCATAATGGAATTTTTCTTAAAACTTTATCCAACTACTACTCACATGGGAATGGGTTGTCTGAATCAACCAATAAAAACTTCATAAAGTTAATTAAGAGAATAGACACTGACTGACAAAGAGAGTGGCATAATCATGTGAAGATAGCTTTGTAGTCCAATTGGATCACTCATAAGTAAATTCTAAATATGTCCCCACATTAATTTGTACATGGGAAAGAAGTGGTCATGCCCATCTCAATGTAAATTCATGCTTTACAATTATTGAAAACTGTCAAAATAGAAGAAAATGGAGCAATAAAGGTCAATTTCATGGAATTGCTTAAGCTTCAAAAAGTAAGAGAACAAGCTAGTGATGCTAATATCAATTGATAATGGGTATTCAAGAGATGTTTTTATAATAATGAATCTATCCCAAGCTTTAACTTGGGAGACTTGGTTTTAAAATATGATGAAAGGGATGCAAAACTAGGTCAGCATGCCAAGTTTGATTCCCTATGGAGATGACCCTTTCACATCATTGATAATAGGTAGGGAAATGTATTTGAGTTGGAAGATGAAGAAGGAAATGCCTTAGAGATTATGGTTAATGGAATCCTCTTGAAGCACTTCAATTGATTTATAGACTTCACATTATATATAGTTAATTAATTTCCCTTATTTGTTATTTTTGTTCAAAAATAAGTGACATTGGCACAAGTTGTTGTCGTCCCATCACCAAGTGTCCACAACTTGGCTCCCCTTATTTTGAATCATCTATGATAGGTGGTTATCTACCCCACCCCCATACAATTAATGTTAAGGTGCCCCCAATTACATAATCTCCTATAAGGATCAGTGTAAATCTTTTGTGAGTGGATCATCAAGCATGTGTGCCACCATTCTCAATTATGGGTACACAAATTCAAAAAGGTTGCATGATGATTTATCTAGGAAGTAATATCCTATAAATACCCATATCTTGATCATATAAAAAATTCAAACACCCTAAGAATTTTGAGATCATTAAGCTAAGCAGAGCATCTTGAGCAGAGAATTGTGATAAGAATCATGAGTGGAATTATGCTAAGAATTGTGAGTAGAAGCTAGTATCAAGTGTTTTAAGTATTTTTTTAATGAAAATAGAACATTTTTAAGGAGAATTACAAGATGAAACATTTTGGGTCCTCATCTAGTGATGGACATCCTAGGAAATAAAGAACTCATAGATCAAGCGATCATAGGGACTTTTTTCCTCAATTTTTAAGAAATAAATCATATGCTTCCACCCATACATAGCTAAATCCCATGGTAGTAAAGATCAAGAGCATCAAAATTGGGTGTTTTAGGGACCCCACACTATTCTTAGACTTCACAAATGGGATCTTTTATCCCAAATTAACTAAAAATACAAAGAGCCTGAGGGAGGGCACTCACACCCACATGATCACAAAGGTTAAAAACAATGACTTCAAGTCATTTGGATTTAGGATTTAATGCTCTAACCTATCTCAATACATGGTGCCTCTTGTGCACCCATGCCTAGATATCATTGCCCTATGTGTGGAGAGATACAATGCCACCACTATCATTATCATAAGTAATCACCTGAATGTGGACATTAGTGCCAATGTGGTGAGGGAGATGCTCCAGCTCCCCAAAAACCCTAGTGTATACATCTATGATATGGAGAGTTTATAAAATATATGGTACACTCATGTCCAAAATCTAATGTTTTTAAAACTGACTCTCCATTGCAATTACACAAAAGTGCCACCTTTGCCTATCATTCTCATGACCTTTGTAGTACAAGACATGAAAGATGCCCTCTCTATGTTGTCATTCACCTTTGATATGGATGCAAACATCAATTTATATGATTTCCAATTGGGTGCAGTCTTCCACTTAAAGACAATGAGTAGGTAAAGGGCCTATAAAGTGTACTTTGTAGATGTTATCACTGATGCCATTCACAATCAACTATCAAATTTTTTGGCCTAGAATACCTTCAATTATTCTTCCTTCCTCTTCCACCTTATCCTATACCATATCTCTCATTTATTTTCACCATAAATTTAATTAAGATGGAGATGTGTCCCCATATGGTGATCCCTATCTCTATATGGATGCACATCCTATCATCCATGTAGGATTGTCACAAGTTTGTAGAGTACTTCCTATCTTTGATCTTAATCAACCTTAGTCAAGAATCCATTACCTTCATAATGATAGACTTATAGAAAACATGGCTCATTAGCTATTAGCTACAAAATTCTAGTTGATTGGTTTTTTATATCCCATTTTACATTCATCAGGGTCTACAGATTCAAAGAGGAACCATTCTAGCTCCCATACATGCTCACAGATAAGACCCTAGCCCTAGAGTTGGTCTGCTAACTTGATGTGATGGAGTCAATATATATCACAAGATATAAGAAGAGGTCCCTTTATTACATCCCATTTTTGAGAGAGAGAATTATATTTATGTGGAAGTCATAGGAACTCTTGCTTACGCTCAAACTAGCTAAGTTTAGCTTACACCAGATTAATGATCAATGACATTATGACCTGACTTGCCACATAGCCATTCTCAAAACCACTATCCCCTTTGACCATGAGCCCTAACCATACTTTGAAAAAATGGAATTCACTAACATAGGATGACATCAAACACTATGTGGATATATCTAAGATCCCTGCAGACACCTACCAACCATGGAAGTCTTTTTATAAATCAATTTGGGATTTTGATCACACAAAGAGCATGACCAAGGGTCTCAAAATGAATCTCATATAGAGGGGATGGATAAACTAAAAAATGGATGCCTATTGGAAATATAGGTACTATATTGGCCAAAGGGAGCTCAATTTTGAATACCTAGACTCTAATGAGCAATTTGAGAACCTATGGGATGAGCACCATGAGGAATAAAATTGGGTTGAAGAAGAGGTTTCAATTGAAGAAGAAGAAGAAGATTCCCTCGAGAGGAAAGAGGAAAAAAATTGTGATTAACAGGCCTATATCCTAGCCCTCTCCTATATATGTAGCTCCCTAACATCAAGGGTAGGTCACTTCAAGACAACCTAAGGTAGGGTCATCATAGCTTGGCTCCAAGGCATAGGCTTCTAGTCCTCCTCCTAAGCCCAAAAAAAGAAAGTATGTTTTTTTTACCCTCTTCTTTTCACTTCTTCTTCATTCTTCACTTCATCTTTGCCTTCCATTATTTATATTGTGCCTGTGTTGTTTACAATCGCATAGCCAATCACCTCACTTATGTCATTTTTCACTTCTCTACCTTCATCCACCACAATTACATCCATAATGGAATAATCATCAGCCACCCCTCTTCATGTCCTCCCACCTTTCTTTCCTTCCACATTGACCCCCGACCCACTCATCCTTGGGGAACACCATCCACTACTTCAAAATAGTAAGTGACTATTCCTTTCAGATTGCCACAAGGATCCCCCTTCATGGGGGAATTAATTCAATCATAGGATTAGTTCCACCAATAATTGAAGATTACAAGAAAATCCCAAAAATTCCAAGAAGAAAAGAGAAGAGGAAAAATGGCCAAGGCCCCAATGACACCTCACATATAGTCATTTTTTAACCCTACACAGTAATCCCTTATCATTACACATATGACACCAATAGTAATCAAGCCCCAGGAATAGATGTAGTTAAGGGATTACTTGATACATGCCATCAAACTTAAATTTATCTAGTCTAGACTACACAATAATATTGAATTGATTAAGGAAACCCAGAAGTCTATTACCACTGACTATCTCAAGGTAGGCTATCAATTGGAAAAGAAAGAACAAAAACTTATCAGAGTCAAAGCTATCATCGATCACCTGAATGCAAAGTCCAAGGTAAAATATGTGATTTTCATCAAGATTAGGTTTAACATATAGATCTATATCACCTCTAAGAGATTCCAATTGAAAGCAAATCAAAGGGCCCAGCTGCAAGTCTAGGTAGCAGAATTGAAGACTAAAATTGATGGATTGAAGAAGGAAAGAGTGGTTGTATAAAATAAGCTACAAGAAAATAAATTAGAGCTTACATATAACCATAAGAGTCTCTTGGACTCTACAAGTGTGAAATAACATATGCATTAAAAGATGCAATAGGAGTCCTTGACCAAGGACTAGGAGATCTAACAACTAAAGAAAGACTATAGGTATCCTCCCAATGGTCCAAAAAATGTATGTTTCATAATGGTAATGAATAAAGAATGCAACCTCAAACTTAAAGCTATTACTTAGGTTCATTATGGACTCCCAGTGATGAAGTACACAAGTGAGTGCATGTTGAGTTGTGGAGCTAAAAGCTTCACTGTTGAGCTCTTGTGGAGGTTGTTGGACTTAACCAGTAATCGGCATCGGTAGTGTCACTGACATTGGTCAGGCATGGACCAGAAGCTGCCGACATCGGTCAGGGATCGGCCGACGTCGGTCATATGTAGACTGACAAAAACCGACGTCGATCACTTGTGTGTGTGCATGTGTTTGCATGCATTTCCAAAATTAGACTTGTCTAATTTTAGGAGCTCTGAGTGTTTGCATGTAAAGACTAATTTAAGTCTTGAGTCTATGTTTCTAATTATTATATGCCTTAGATCCTATTTAAGAGACCCATGGGGCATGTATTGGAATTAAGGTTGTAAGTAAGATCAATTAGATCTGCAAGGTGCAAGATCAAGAAGATCTGCTGAAGTAATTAGTTGTGAGAGAGAACTCTAGAGAGAGAAATATTGTACACCCAAGAGGTGTGGAAGAGTGTGATTTCTTCATTGTATTCTGGAAGATTTTAATACAAGATTGGTTATTTCTTGTATCTCTTATTATTTTCTATTTCATAATTTTAGTTACTTATTAGTTCTTGTTCAATTCTATGTTTAGTTTCTTACAAAAAAGTAGTCAATTGTACTTGGTAGTTCCTAACAAGTGGTATCAGAGCTTGGTTCACTAACACCTTGGTTTCAAAGTGTGTTAAGTGTTTATTGATTATAGGTCACTCATAGGGGTTTCTATTTGAGTGGGAGCAAATCAATGGCAGAAGAAAGTAAACTAAGAATGGAGAAATTCAATGGCAAGAATTATCAATTATGAAGGATGCAGATAGAAGATTATCTGTATTAGAAAGATCTATTTTTACCGTTGGGTGGGGTTGCAAGCAAGCCCACAGATATGTAAGATGAAGAATGGAATGTTCTTGATAGAAAGGCTCTTGGATCTATAAGGTTGAGCCTGGCATCTTCTGTGATTTCTAATTTATCACAGGCAAAGACAATGGTAGAGTTAATGGATACTCTGGCAAACTTACATGAAAAACCCTCAGCTTCGAATAAGGTATATCTTATGAAGCAATTATTTAGTTTTCAAATGTAGGAAGGTGGATCTGTATATAATCATCTTAATGATTTCCATGAAATTGTAAATCAATTAAATTTAGTCAAAATAGTTTTTGATGATGAAGTTAAGGCTCTCTTGATCTTATGTTATTTACCTGAAAGCTGTCACAGCTTGGTAATGGTGGTAAGTAATACTACATCTGCATCAAATTTCTTGAAAGTTGAAGATGTTGTTAGTGTAATCTTGAATGAAGAAATTCATAGGAAAAGCACAGGTGAAACATCAGGTAATGCTTTAAGTATTGAAAGCAGGGGAAGGCAAAGAGAGAAGGGCAAGCAAGGGAAATCAAGGTCAAAGATGGGAAGGAGATCCAAATCTAGAAATAGCATAATAACCTACTGGAATTGTGGAAAGAAAGGACATGCAAAGAAAGATTGTTGGTTGAAGGATAACAAATAAAATCAGCATGAAGGTAATAAAGAAGCAAATGTTGCAGGTATTGTTACACATGATGCTCTTATATTTTCTTTGGATAGTCAAGTAGAATCATGGGTTTTAGATTCTGGTGCTTCTTTCCATGCAACTCCAAATAATGAATTTTTCAATGATTATGTCCATGGATATTTTGGAAAAGTTTATTTAGGGGATGGTGAGCCTTGTCAAATTGTTAACAAAGTAAAAGTGTAGCTAAAATTATATAATAGCAACACATGGGTGCTGAAGGATGTCATGCATGTACCCATCCTGAAGAGGAATCTGATTTCTATAGAAAATTTGGGTGATGAGGGTTGCACAGTAACTCTCACAGCTGAATCTTGGAAAGTTTCTAAGGGTGCACTTGTATTAGCAAGAGGTAAGAGAGTAGGTACACTTTATCTATCTATTTGTATTACTGATTATTCTCTTTCTATTTTATCTACTTCAGATGTAGATGCAAAGATGTGGCACTATAGGCTTGGTCACATGAGTGAGAAGGGAATGAATGTTCTTAAGTCAAAAGGTAATCTTTCAGATTCGAAAAGCATAGATCTAGATTTTTTTGAGCATTGTATTTTTGGGAAACAGAAGAAAGTGAGGTTTCTCAAGACTGGTTCAACAAAAAAGGAGCACAAGTTGGAGCTTGTTCACACAGATGTGTGGGGACCAGCTCAGGTAGCTTCTATTGGAGGATCACAATATTATGTTTCTTTCATTGATGATGCTACAAGAAAGGTATGGGTTTATTGCATAAAGAGTAAATCTGATGTTTTTAACACATTTAAGAAATGGAAAGCTTTGGTTGAGAATGAAATAGGTTTGAGATTGAAGTGCCTTAGGTCTGACAATGGTGGTGAGTACTGCAGTAATAAATTCAACAATTATTGTTCTATGAGTGGAATACGTAGGGAAAGGATGGTTCCAAAGACACCTTAGCAAAATTGAGTTGCTGAAAGGATGAATAGAACAATAATGGAGTGTGCACGGAGTATGAGGTTGCATGCTGGTTTGCCCTTAAAGTTTTGGGTAGAAGCTATGGATACTACAGTTTACATGATTAATAGAGGACCTTCCACTGTACTAGATGGTGGAATTCTAGAAGAGGCATGGATAGGTAAAAAGGTATATCTTTCAATTCTTAGAGTTTTTGGTTCTGAAGCTTTTGTGCACATTGATAAAGAAAATAAAAAGAAGTTGGATGCTAAATCTATGCAGTGCACTTTCATTGGTTATGGCTTTGGAGATTTCAGATTTTGGTTGTGGAATTTAGAAACTAACAAAATTATTAGAAGCCATGATGTTGTTTTCAATGAGAAGGTGATGTACAGTGATCATCTCAAGAGGCTAAATAATTCTAAGCAGGGCAATCTGGATTTGGATGAGGTAATGATCCAAAATGAGCTCACGGGTAAAAATCATCACTCAAAAGAAAACATAGGAACCGACGTCAGTTAGACAGTGACCGACATCAGTCAGGAAGGAACTAACATTAATCAAGTAGAACTGACGTCAGTCGGGTCTAGACAGAGAGATGATCGAGATCGATCACTAACAGAATAAAATTTGGGTAGACAACAAGCTGTGAATGAGTCTCAAATGCCCATAAGGAGGACTATAAGGGTAAGTAAACCTCCAATTCGTTATTCCCCTTCTTTATACTATGTGTTGCTAACTGATGGCAGAGAATTAGAAAGTTTTGATGAGGCAATACAGGTAGAATCTAGGAAACAGTGGGAGCATGGCATGAATGAGGAAATTGATTCCTTGGAAGAGAACGAAATGTGGGATTTGGTTGAGTTGTTAGCTGGAAAGAAAGCACTAAAAAACAAATGGGTTTACAAGTTAAAGGAAGGAGAGAATGGACAAATGAGACATAAGGCTAGGTTGGTAGTAAAGGGATTTGTACAGAAACCAGGTATTGATTTTGGTGAAATTTTTTCTCCTGTAGTAAAGATGACTTCTATTCGGACTGTATTATCTTTAGTTGCTATTGAGGATTTGCATCTTGAGTAGCTTGATGTTAAGACAGCATTTTTTCATGGAGATTTGGATGAAGAGATATATATGGATTAGTCGGAAGGTTTTGAGGTCAAAGGTAAGGAGAAACTTGTGTGCAGGTTGAAGAAAAGCTTATATGGTCTTAAGCAAGCTCCAAGACAATGGTATTTGAGGTTTGACAGGTTTATGACAAAGCATGGCTTTAGTAAATGTCAATTTGACCATTGTGTTTATTTTACCAAATTGGATAATGGTCATTATATTATCCTGTTGTTGTATGTGGATGATATGCTTGTTGCAGGTTCACACATGCAGGAAATCACTGAGCTAAAGGTAAAATTAGCTCACACATTTGCCATGAATGATTTAGGAGCAGCAAAGAAAATCCTTGGCATGAGTATTAAGAGAGATGGGAAAAATCACAAGTTGATTTTGTCTCAAAAGGATTATGTGAATAAGGTGTTGGAGAGGTTCAATATGCAAGATGCAAAACCGGTAAGCACACCTATGGCTAGACAGTTCAAGTTGAGCAAAGAAAAGTGTCCTAAATCACATGATGAGGTTGAGTACATGAGAAAAGTTCCATATGCTTCAGTAGTTGGGAGCTTGATGTATGCTATGGTATGTACCAGACCTGATATTGCCCAAGCAGTGGGAGTTTTTAGCAAGTTTATGGCCAATCCAGGAAAGGAGCAGTGGAAAGCAGTTCAGTGGATTCTCAGATATCTGAGAGGGACCAGCAGTAGGTATTTATGCTATGGAGGGTCAAACACTTCTCTACATGGGTATGTAGATTCGTATATGGTAGGTGACTTGGATGGTAGGAGAAGCACCACAGGATATGTGTTCACTATTGGTGGAATGGCAATTAGTTAGATTTCAAAGTTGTAGAAGGTTGTTGCCTTGTCTACTATAGAGGCAGAATACATTGCAGTCATAGAGGCTAGTAAGGAAATGATTTGGATGGCTCGATTCATGGAAGAGTTGGGAAAGGAGCAAGAGATTTTTAGATTTTACAGTGATAGTCAAAGTGCAATTCATTTTGCAAAGAATTCAGCCTTTCATTTAAGAACCAAACATATACAGCTTAGGTACCACTTCATTCGACAGGTATTGGAGGATGGATAGTTGAAGCTGGAAAAGATCCATATGGATAAGAACCCTATAGATATGTTAACAAAGTTGATAAAAAAGGAGAAGTTGAATCTTCAATCAACTTTTGTTGGTCTTCAAGATTAAACTTGAAGATGGAGAAACAAGCCAGAGAAACAAGACAGAAGTTGTTACTATACAGGTACAGGTGCAGTTGTTTATCTCCAAGTGGGAGATTGTTGAGTTGTGGAGCTAAAAGCTTCACTATTGAGCTCTTGTGGAGGTTGTTGGACTTAATCAGTAACCAACATCGGTAGTGTCACCGACATCGGTCAGGCGTGGACCAGAAGCTATCGACATCGGTCAGGGATCAACCGACGTCGCTCATATGCAGACTAACAGAAACTGACATCGATCACATGTGTGTGTGCATGCATTTCCAGAATTAGACTTGTCTAATTTTAGGAGGTCTGAGTGTTTGCATGTAAAGACTAATTTAAGTCTTGAGTTTGTGTTTCTAATTATTGTATGCCTTGGATCCTATTTAAGAGACCCATGGGGCATGTATTGGAATTAAGGTTGTAAGTAAGATCAATTAGATCTGCAAAGTGCAAGATCAAGAAGATCTACTGAAGTAATTGGTTGTGAGAGAGAACTCTAGAGAGAGAAATACTGTACACCCAAGAGGTGTGGAAGAGTGTGATTTCTTCATTGTATTCTGGAAGAGTTTAATACAAGATTGGTTGTTTCTTGTATCTCCTATTATTTGTTGTTTCATAATTCTAGTTACTTATTACTTCTGGTTCAATTCTGTGTTTAGTTGCTTATACAAAAGTAATCAATTATACTCGATAGTTCCTAACAGTGCATCTATAGATCAGGCCCTCACATTTATATCCCCCAAAGTTTTATATTTGCATATCCTAGTCCAAAAGTTATTTAATGTAGTGGAGAAGATGTTACAAGTGGTAGGGGTGGTCGATAGAAGGTAGGCAATGGTTAAGGTTAATGAATTAATAAGATACAATAAGGTAACATCAAAATGCAAGGCATTTTTGAATGCTTTAGAGAAGGTGGTATGGGACATGAAGGGTCACATTGAATAACTAGTCCAATTAGGACTCCCTTCCCTATTTCTAGTGGATAACACTATCTTTCCATAAGACAAAATAAAAGAGTTGTTAATCACCAAATGAAATGAATAGACCATATTTGTGGCTCTAGGTCAAGCACCAAGTATCTTACAAGTGGAGAACATTTTGTAGCCTCTTGCCCAGCTTGAGTTTCAGATGTGAGTAGTTGTTTAGGGTCTTAGCAACATCTCCTTCAAGGAGATAATTGATTTGAATAGAGCCTTCAAGGACCTAAAAAAGAAGATTCATCCCATCAAAGAAGATTGGACACCTTTGAAAAAGGCTCTTCATAAGTTATGAGTTGTGTGGGCCTTACCCTTTTTATAATTTTGCTTCAACTTGTCTAAGAAACTAGAGATTTTAGATTCTTCCATCCACAAGTGGATTCCCCTGCAAGTCACCAAGAATTTTGGATCATGATCCATGTTTTGAATTATTTTTGGGAATTTAGATTTTTTTCATGGATGTGTTTTGTGAGTTCAATGGTTTATATATTGGCCTCTTCTTTCCCAAGTTCCCCCTTTTTTTGGGCTAAGTCTCAGCTCTTTTCACTAATGCCACATGGCACCCTGATGCTCATTCTTCATGAAAAAGTTTTTGACTTACCTAGGAGTATCACCATCTCAACACATGTCATCATGGTACTCCTCAAAAAATAAGGGAGTTAAATATTTAAAGCTTTTATAGTCCATTTAATAATAATAATCTTTTAAAAGATATTGTGTCAAATTTGACACAGTATCTTCTAAAAGATTGTTGTTATTGAACAAGAGAGTTATTTTATAAGGAAAAGTCACACCATTGATTGATGAAATAATTGGAAAGACCCACTATGAATTTATAATGAAAAGGAATCAAATCTTCCATGTGGGGACCCCATGCTTGTTCTCTACAAAAGAGTTTTCATCTTTCCCAAGAGTAGTGCTAGCTCACCACATGTCATCATGATGTTTTTTTGAGGTAGGTTTCTTTTTGTCAGAGCTCTAAGTTATGCCATTGGTCAAGGGAATTGGGCCCCATTCCTAACAATAATTTAGAGGTAGTTCTGAGGGAGACATGTATCACCACAGTGCTTCTTCTAAGCGTCATGAGAATTATGAGGCATCATAATTACACCATATCTAGAATTTGAAGACCAATTGTACTCATGAGCTGAAGCTCCCCCATTTCAATTGCAATGGCCTCATCATGAGTGTGAGTGTTGGGTTCTAGGTGTCATTTCCTCATGAGACCATTGTGCCTATTTATTTTTGGCTTCTTTCTTTTGTAAGGGCTAGTAACTAGTTCATAGTTAGTGTTTTTTCATGACAGTAATCAAAGAACATCCATTATAATAGTTTAGTTTTTTAATAGAAATAGCAATAGTTATTGTTTTCCATTTCAAGACCTTAATAGGTGCCCCTCATAGGAAGGATCGCATATTCTATACTATGCCTTTGGGCCTTTTGTATTTTGTTCTCTGCCCAACAATGAAGAGGATGTAGTGTTCTATGTCAATTTATGTGGAATCTATTATTATCTATTGTTTCTATTCTCTACTTCTATAGTGTTGGATATTTTTCATATCATAGGCTTTAAATCATGGACATTCTCTTTTAATTAATCTGTAATGTTGTAAAGGTTCAAGATATTTTATGTAATACTAGGAATAAGTCCATTAATAAATATGGTGCATCACCTTAGTTAGTTTTATTTAAATTTTATTTTCATTTCCTTCTTCCCCCTTTTCCTCCCTAACTATTACAAGAGATAGCTTCTAAAATCCTAGAGGTTGTTTCACAGATCACAAATTTGGTCCCACATCTGTAAAGCTTCCCATAAGGCATTATTTGTTGAGAGCAAAAATTATAGGCATCAACAATGTTTATCATAGATTTTATAAGGCTATGTTAGGCTATTAATTAATCACAACATTATATATGATCTTTCACTAATTCTTCAATTTTTGGTATAGAGGGTGCTAGTAGATGTAGTGGTAATTAAAAAACATAATGAAATAACTCATATGAGATTTTATTTGTACATTTACCTCATCCTAAATGTATTATCATGCATATGTATATATATAATTATTAAATTCAAATTAAGACCTCTTATCACACAAGTTGACAATAAAAAAGGTAGGAAAGATTATAAATAAAGTACAAAATACCAATAAATCTAGGAATAGGAGTCATGAGAACCACAAGGCACTAATAGCAAGGATCAATTGAATAGATCCAAGTAACAAAAAATAGTAAATTAATTATAGATAATAAAATATTTTATTTGATACTTTAAAATGTTAATCTTGACACACATTTACCAAACACATGACTTAAGCACACAAAAATTATTAATCCAACATTCTCTCACATTTTTATGTTATCTTATGAGTCAACCCTTATGTTCTACTATCACACACCTATAGGATCCTCACTATCTACTTCAAACTTGTGAATTATCTTACACAAACATATCTATAATCTTAGTTAAATATGCCTATGTACAGGTCAGTTCTATCAAATTCAGTTAGTATCACAAGTTGATTTTGACCTAATTTGGTCAATAATGACATGATCCTAGTAATTGTTATTTTTCAAAATAAAAATTCTCGTTAGGGTTGGCCCATTTTCTAAGCATGATGGTGGCATGATAAATTTCCCAATTGGATCTATATATAAACAAATTAAGGTCTCACTCAAGAGGAATGGGCACTTATATCAAACACATCTATACATTATTGCACATTAATAAAATCTACAATATTCTTCCCAAAATGCAAACCTATCACTATGATCAATCACATGATATCTCTTAAGTACACTAATTCCAAGTCAAATCAAGTATTTGCAAGTATAAAATATAAATCATTAGTTTCATACATTTAGTGAAGGAACACAGTTACACAATCACATTAGGTGGGATAACTACATGTGGCTTGATTTCCATCCTCAAAGTATAGTATATATAGGCAATATTTAATCATTAAATGTGGGTGATTGGGGTTAACTCAACCCATTACACTCTCTTAATTTTTTAGGTTTATATCCCTCACAAGAACACCTAAGGTTTTAAATAAAAGGAGGTTGATTTTTGGAGTTACGTACATCATTAGAGTCTAGGATAAATAAATATAGAGTAAGTAGAGATAGGTACATATGACCTTATAGTCAACGTTCTAAATTTCTGCACAAGTTAGTACTAATATTCAAGGTAATATAAATCAATGATACTAACTCAATCATGTGGAACAAACCCTCCATATATAGAGACTCAATTCCTTAACTAAATGAATCACGTGCCTACTGATCCCAATTTTCACTTCTAAAATATAGTCACAATCTAATAGCTACCCAAAAAAGCTAAGTATTAATCCCTTTATTTATTTGCTATGTTTCACATATGCCACTTTTCAAATATAATAAACCATATCAATTTTTTACATTCAAATGTATGCTTAGATATCATTTTTTAATATTTAAAATACATTAAAATTTTCTAATCTTAATTTCATCCACTTTACAAAAAATTAAAGTAAAACATATTGGTGAACCCATACACATATCAAACCATCCTTCCAAGGTTTCATATTTTTTGTCTTAGGGCTTAAAAAAATCATTTTTTATTTCCATACATGAAAAATTCTTGTTCAAGTTTTTTTTCATAGGGTTTCAATTCTCATTTTTGTTTTCCATACACAAAAAAATTGTTTCATGTTTTTTATCCTTGGGTTTTAGATCGTAGGTCTAAATTTCATACATAATAAATGTTGTTCACATTTTTTGTCATATGGATTCATGATATAATTTTTATTTCCATACACAAATAATATTTTCACCTGCAACCCTAGACCTTATTCCCTAGTAATATACATTAATCATGACCATGTTCAATGAACATTATTGGTTAACACAAAAAATGAAGTTACTCTTTTTATATTGCTTTACATGGATAGCTTATCTTATTTAAATAAATTATGTAATCAAAATGGGTTGACATGATCAAACCTAAGAAAACTAATAAGGACAAAATTACCAATTAAAAATCCTAGTCCTACATCCAATCCTATTGTTGTAATATCTAATATGAGATGCCTATTGTTACTACTAGTAGTAAAGGAGCATATGTGAAATCCTTTATAAATAATAATATATATTATGTAACATATCATATCCACCCTATTTATGGATATAACACCCAAAATTTTCACCCAAATAAAACCCATAAAATCGTTACTAATAATTTATTCGCTCTTGTGAAACACTAACATTGCATAAGTAAACACTTCAACCATTAACACAACCATAATAATGCACACATTAAGTACACAACTATTTTATTCCCACATCCCAAATAAAAGGTATTATTTAAGGTATACAAACCCACTCAATGGTATTTTACATGCAACGTAGATGCTTACCTTCTGTCTCAGAATGGGAGATACATAATGGAATATAACAAGCTAACTGTGACCAAGTTGTGTTGACTACACAAAATGTAGAGTGTAAGAATACACTGAAGTTATATACTCAATAAATATCAATCATATCTTATACTAATGATACCAATACTTAATCTCATCCTAAATGGTATAGAATATGATCTATCAATGGTTTGTTGACACATTATTTTTGTAACTACAACTATAAGTATGTTAAAGTTGCACAAGAAACCAAAAAAAAATTTATTCAAAACTCAAATATAATCACTTTAATACCTATTATTACACTATTAAAGGTTAACCATTCATTTCTAAGTGTAATTACCCAAACATGGTACATCCAGACTTGGCTAGCTCACCTCACAATCAAGTTACAATTTCGTTAAATCACCTATCAAATGGTGATGGATAAAATATCTCCGCAAGGTTAAAAGTATTTTTATAAGTTATATTATATTAAATTATCTATAATATACCACTAGGAACTTAAAAAAACAATATCTATCAATTTAAATGATAAAATAACTTGGTGTTTTGAACAGGGTTTAATGCTAAAAAATATTCTGCTAAGCAATTCCCTGAATAAATAGGGTTTAAAATTGATTCACTAAAAATATTAAAAACATAAAAAATATTAAAATAGATTTATTAGATAAATTTAAATTTAAAATAAATCATTATTTACATCTATATTTATTTAAATACTACTTTAGCTATTTTTGGCAAATTAATTTTGGAACAACTTTGTAGGCTGAAAAAGAAAATCAGGGGCAGCTTTTGCCAAAAGCCTCCAAAAATAGATCCACAAAAAATCATTAGGATGGGATAGATAAATAATAATTATATGTCCTATATTCTAAAATAATAAGGCTAGATCTTAAAAATTTCCATTTTAGAAATCTTGAGCTAGGACATTAATTTTGAGCCCTCTTACAAACCAATTTGATTTGATTTCCAAATATAAACTCATAATGTAAACCTACACTGAATCTTATAAAAGTACCTTCATCTAATAATCAAACTAATGATCCTAGAGGATGATATATCTATCTTTGTGCTTTATAAGGTATAACTTAAGTCTCAAAATTATTTGCACTGCACTACCATGGTTCCACATATGACCTGCCACAATCAACTTGCCCAATTGGGTTTCCACATTGCTTAAGCTATGAAAATCAAATTATTTATACCAAGACACTTAGTGATAATCTGCATTAGAATTTATTCACTTTAATTTAAAAAATTAAGGATTGAAAAATTCATCACAAGGGTCTACAACACGTAAGAAGCTATATGACTGAATGACCCGATCTTCAAATGTCATCAAGGGCTTAAGCATGAATTCACATTGATCTAAGTAAAAATACTAAGTATAAAAATAGAATCACATCTTATGTTTTCTTATCAATACAATAATCTAGATTGTGTTTTATTGATACTAACACATGGGTGGTCACACATCAAGTGCATCTTTAGTAATAAAGATAACTCAAAAGACATAATTTGAATTCCTCCTAACTTTACCACAAGATAAGATGATAAAACTTGTTACACTCTTAATGTCTCACTTCAAGTTTATATGATCGAGATAGACTCCAATCCAATCATTTGACAAGCCTTAGTCTAACAAAACTTTTCTTAAATGTATTACCACTTCTCATAGTCAATGACTGGTACAAGCTATTATAGAATTAATATAAGATTTAGTTATTATCTCATTTAAATTCATGAGTTTACTAAATTTGATGTAATTCTCATGACTAAAAAAATAATTTTAACTTGATTAAATTTGAGATATTCACTCAAAAAAATTAACAAATTTCAAATAGTTTAATGACATTTAAATTCCCAAAATAAAAATATAACTAATTATATACACTTCTTTATCCATTGTTGAAAATTATTTTAATACTTCCACAACTTAATTAAGATAATATTTATTCCTCTTCCACATAATTCCCTAATTTATAGTACGAGGTTACCAAGCATTTCTATCATTTATTACATAAAATAGATTATATTCTAATACTATCATAAATCTCTAAAAGAATAAAAGTTTAACAATATGAACCATTCAAATCAAATACAAATAAATACATTTCAATATTAGGAGGTTCAAAATCCTTCATTAATAATGGAGAGACAAATATACAATTAGCTACAATTTCAGTCTAGATAATGATATATAAAAATAAAGACAAGGTCCTATCTTTGTATAGCTTTCTCCTACATCCTACACTAAAATCATGAATACACAGCAAGGGTTAGTTTATAGCTGAGCAAGTGAAAACACCATCACCTTTTTCAGAGTAACAGATGAGGTAACCAATGATTTCAAGAAAATTGCCTACTTATGATGGTAATACACACACACACACACAACATAATAAGGAGAAAAATACCTTTTTTTCTTCTTATATCAGTGAAATGAGACAACAAATTTGATAATTTTAACAACCAAAACAACCTCCAACTGAGAAATAATTCCACTATGATAATTAGAATAATATTAAACACTAAGAATTTATCAAACCCAAACAAGATAAAATGATTCCAATAGATTTTTGTATAGTTATCTCCATAAGTTTTCAACATTTAAGAGTGTTTCCAAACTCTAACTCTTAATCCTAGACTCATTTTAATCAATGAAACAAAAATTGGTGTAATAGCGATTTCTCCCAATGAACTTCAATAGAATCAAGTGTTTCAAAGAATGATTCAATGAGTAAAAAATAAATTTAATATCATTCCCAAAACTCACACTCATAAATAAATTTAATATTGTGTGTGTGTGTGTGTGGGTGGGTGGGTGTGGGTGTGGGTTTGGGGGTTTGTGTGTGTGTGTATGTGTTTTAAATAAAAATATCTCAAGATTAACCCCTCTATATATATGAGAATTTATATATGAACTTTATGAATATATATATATATATATATATATATATATATATATATATATATATATATATATATATATATATATATATATATGTGGGTGTGGGTTTGGGGGTTTGTGTGTGTGTGTATGTGTTTTAAATAAAAATATCTCAAGATTAACCCCTCTATATATATGAGAATTTATATATGAACTTTATGAATATATATATATATATATATATATATATATATATATATATATATATATATATATATATATATATATATATATATATATATATATATTGGTTTTATTAAAATAAATAAAATTATTTAGTTATATAAGTGTGTGTGTGTGTGTGTGTGTGTGTGTGTGTGTGTGTGTGTGTGTGTGTGTGTGTGTGTGTGTGTGTGTGTGTGTGTGTGTGTGTGTGTGTGTGTGTGTGTTATAAAATGACACACAGTGGCCATGGTCGGCAGATGGGTTATGAGGCTTTACCATGACCATGGCCATCAACCATGGTGGCCTGCACCCAAAGGGATGGGGAAGGGATGGTTGGGCCAACCCCTCCTCCCTCCCTTCTATGGGAGGGGATAGGGGTCAACTCAGTCAACCCCTTCCCTATTTTATTTTTTTATGTTTTTATTTATATATATATATATATATATATATATATATATATATATATATATATATATATATATATATATATATATATATATATATATATATATATATATTCTTAGTTTTACATGCACACACACACATATATATGCAGCCATAAGAGAAATGTATAACCTTGTCTAAATATTCCTTGAAATTTTTAGCTTGCAACTAAAATAAAAATATTACACACACACACACACACACACACACACACACACACACACACACACACACACACACACACACACACACACACACACACACAAGTTTTAAATGCACACACACATATATATGCAGCCATAATAGAAATGTATAACCTTGTTGGGATACACATAGATATATAGATGTTGGGATTTCCTCTACCTAGTGGCCATGTTGATTATAGGGGCATATTGTACCACAATTTTTATTATTACAAGTTACATATTTCTATGACCTTTTTACCATGTTGAGATTCCTATATTTATTATACATGCCTTTCTAGTTACTCATTTTTATATAATGATACATGATATTCTATTATACTATGATGTGAAGTTGATACATGTGGATGTTGTAGACTAGTTCCTTATTCTATGTCCCATTGATATTATTACTCTTTTACATGATAGGCTACTTATTGATTTACTATTGTGTGGACTTTGACCTTGTTTAGAGTGACATCCTTTATGTCCCTTATTTATAACATTTTTATGTCCCCTTGTGTGTGGTATTTGGCCTTGTTTGTTGTGACATCTCTATGTCCCTTGTTTATGTCCTTTGGCCTTATGTGTGACACTAAAATTTACACTTGTTGAACATGTTGACATTAAGTGATGCCATGATCTATATCACACACTTTTCATGTGTATTCATATTTAGAGATCCTTATACAACATGCCTCATTGATATATTTATCTATAAATGATATTTACATGTACTACATTACATATGTTTTATATTTGATATGTAAAGTAAAGTTAGTTTTACATGGATCTAGTAACCAAAATTTTATACAAAGTAAGACATAAAGTCATCAATCCAATCCCCTTGAGCTATCAAGCAGAAGACCAATAATAAAAAATAAGAACCAGTAGGAAAGTATAAAAGTCAAAACAATAAATATAAGGTACCCTATAAATAATATTAGACCTCCTCCAAGATATATTTCTCCTATGAAGTGGTTTTTTCATTATCTTTGTTCTTCTCTAGTAGTAGATCCTGATTGGTTCTTCCTCAGGTCTATTTAGAAGGGCCCTCCATAATGGTTTGTCTTACCTTCAACTGAGGGATTATGATTCTTTTTTCCTTTGGGTAAGGTTGTATGTCTTCTATGTGATCCTACCCCACTCCACTATTCCCCTCTTTTTTTGATTGGGTGATGTTATTTTCTATTTCCATATCTATCTCGTGTTTTACCTTGATTATTTTTGCATTTAGTTTGTTCTAATATTTTATGAGGGCTGAAATAGCCAACCAAATACCTTCTAATTTCTCTATTAAAATACACAATTTATTTCTCCAATCCAATTTTTAACCACCAAACTACTGAAGTCCCTAATTCTCAGACTAACCACTCCTTTTGAGGGAATGGTCATGTGTCTAGCTTTATTTCTTGATGAGTCTTGGGAGAACGCATAAGGGTGATTAAGGGTAGTTGACCTATCAAAGGGGAAGTATTATTTTATGAGGGTTTGGGTTGGGTAACCTTCTTCATTTCTTGACAGTCTAGAATCTTCCTTAGGAGGGTCATCATCCAAGGTATTCTTGGGAGGTGTGTCTTCCATAGGAGTGTATTATGCTAAGGAATCTTTATCCAAGGGAATGGATTTCTCGTGCATTATTTTACCTTGTTGAATTATTATAAGGATGAGGCCATGGTGTATTATATATTTTTTTTCACTAACCTAGAAAGGGAAGGTTGTAGATTCAAGGGATTTAAGGAGGTAGTATGACAAGTTTATTTCCTAACCCAAAAAATGGTTAAGAAGTAAAAATTGATGAGAAAATATCGAACTATATTTTCCTTCTAGGGTCAAGTATTTCATGATTTTTGAACATACATTTGGCCATCTATGAGGAAGGCCCTACTTAGGAAAACCCTTTTTATCAGTCTTCAGCACTATGTTAGTCTTGAATTTTTCTGCATTAACTCCAACTTATGGATTTTGTCTTTATATGATTTTGCTCCTTCACATGGCATCCTAGTGGATTCATTGATACTTTATTCATACATAGTGATTTTCACTCCCATTAACCTCATGGTTCATTTATTCTAGGTGATAATAAACTCCTTAGAAATAACCTTATCATGGCCTTTTATCCTTAGCATAAATTCTATTAGTCCCCCTTTGTTCAACTTCTTCCATTCTTTCTTATTCGCATATGCCTTAATGCACGACACCAATTCCATATGATTATAGTCACCACCCATTTGCGAATGAATTTTGCTTCTCCCACTTTGAGTTTAGTGATGTATAACTCTAGAAAAAACTTCAATGGTCAAACTTGAATGCTATAATTAATGTCATGGTTGTAGGATCTAAAACCCTTGATTCGTTAATCATAAAACTATGGAGGGGGGATTTTGCATGCCTACAAATAAAATTCCCACATGAAATATTTTATATGTGCATTTAATGTCTGCCATGTCATTATTGGTAATAATTTTTAAAATTTAGGTTGGGATTGAGTTGGCATCATCCCACATGGCCATTCTTTCACTTCTAACCCCATAGTTGGCTAGGTAATCTGCGATAGTGTTACCCTCATGGGAGATATGGGTGATAGAAGACTCCTCAAAGGTGGATATAATGCTTCAAGCATCATCAATTATGGATTTTATAGTGTGGGAGGGGATTTTTCATGTATTACATATGTTACATACATGCCTTGATCAATATATACATTTCTATGATGACATATTATCCACATGCTCACATGATATTACATGATGTTATATTTATACATGACATGATATAATTAACTCATTTTTTTGAGATGATTGACTTGTATGATACATTATCTATCTCAAAATTTGGGATTGTAATGGGCTTATCATAGAGACATAAGCCTTCTTGAGAAGAAAATCAAATTAAAGTTCATATTTTAGATATTCATAATGGTTCAAATATATGACATATATTGGCACTTTAATACATATTACAAGGGCATATTCCATGCATATAACCTCAATATACATAAATTTGAGCACATATTCATTCACACTTGGGTGCATATGTATGGGCATATGTGGATAATTTATAATAACACAAATTACAAGTTTCCATATACATATACATTTGAGATATAGGTTCTCAAATTTAGCATATATATGCATAAGATTCTATAAATATTGGTAAATATTTAAGGGCATGATATTGTTTCACACACACACACAAAACAACAACAATTAATCAAACATGCATTCATAATGTGGGCATAAACATTTTCCATTCCCTTTCAATCATTTTTTTACATGGAGTGAACTTGATCAAACTTGAGAAAAACTATACACTTGAATCTATAAGATATATGTAATGGTTGATTTATATTCTTTGATTCAACCTATCTATATGGTTTTTTCTCTTAAATTCATGAGGGTTGGTGTATGTTTCATTTCCAATCCAAGAGCATGCATAGTTACACAAGTTTTGGGTATAATCACCCCAACTCTCCATCTACTTCTATAAGGAAGAACAATTTTCTTCAATGCTTCAACAAGGAAGCATCATATCCACCAAGTTGTAAGGGAAACATATTTTTCACCAACACACATGTGTACTCTAACCCTTATTCTTTTAAAATTTCAAAATCAATTTCAAATTAAAAAATTTAATATGGGGATATTGAGTACACATAATTGTAAGTTTTGTTATTGAGTGACTTGTACAATGGAAACTTCATACCAAATAAAAAATGGGTTGTACACACTTAGGTAAATTTTATCCTTTTACTCTATCAATTTCATTACTATAATAAAAGGAGGACATTTTTAGATACTAAAATATGGTCTTCGATACTTGACAATGACAAGTTTTACACACATTTACCATGAATTGACTACAAAAATAAATTAATAATCCACCAATATATCACACTTCCATGTTGTATTATGACACAACCCTTTCATTGTGTTTTTACACATCTATAATAACCTCACTACTGATCCAAAACTCAAAAGCTTTGGTTGAAACATAATTCAGAAATAAGAACAACACAATTCAAATAATGCTATCTCTGAAAAGAGATGTTTTATTGATCAAAATTGTAGACCCAAACATATGTCTATCTCTGAGAAGAGATGTTTGATTTCCATTTTAGGTTACATCTTCATTTATACATGTTTTTAAGGTGTTTGGAGGATGTGGAAGGTCACCAATCTCGAGGGAGATGAATTGGTTCGACTTCCACGATTTACAACAATATAGAATTCGAGGAATTACTATTTTTAGAAACTTACTATTTTTAGACTGCACTACTAAAATTGAAATTTATGACACTTTCTTTGGGTTTTATGGGGTCAAACTTCATTAATCAAAGCTCCATGCCATCTCAAGATGTTCCTTCATTATTAGCTTTCCAACGATTCAAACGGCAAGTCAATTGGAGCTATGGTGCAAAAGTTGTGGCTTCCAGAAGTTCCGTCATCAATTTGGGTAGACCCATCACCCAAATTGTCATATGAATTGTTTCCTGGATCATTCCTCCCTCATTGAGAATCAATTGTCCCCATTGCAACAAGATTTTTCATCAAGTGTGGTAGTTGTACTTTGATTTGATTCTTGATGCAGACTTAGAAGGGACTGTGGTTTATGGAACTATGCATGGCCTGATTCTTCACCATTTCTACTTGACCATTAGTTTGTGGATGGAAGGTCATGAACTTCTTCATCTTGATATCTATTTGCTTTTGTTATTGTGTTTTCAGGGCTATAACATTGGCATTTTTGGATTCTTGTGGCTTGACCACCATGAGAACAAATTTATTAGCACTAATCAGAGAGACAAATGTAGAAGGTGGTACCTCTGGTACCCTATAGAACCGTGTTCCAAGAGTGAGAGTAATCCTTCAATTTCTTGATTCATATATTCCATGTCGATCATACATGAATGGTTGACCAAAGAGTACATTATAAACATCTAGATTGACCACATCACATAAGACCTCATCTTGGAAGGGTTTTATTGCATATGAGAGAAGACATTGGTGGGTGACACAGAGGTTTCTCCCTAGACTCAACCATCCAATATTGTATGGCTTTGGGTGAGGATTCATGGATAGATTTAGGCTTTTCAAAAAATTAGTAGAGATTAAATTCTTTTGACTTCCACTATCAAGAATGAAATGTAGAGGCTTACCTTTCACCCATAACTTAGAGTGAAACAACCTCTCCTTGTCATCTAGCCTCTCCTCATGGGTATGTGATGAAGCAATAATGGCTTCAGGCTCAACATCTATAATCTCTTCTTCAACCTCTTCAACTATAGGGTCTATATGAGGTAGAGTAGTAGATGTTGAGGATTGTGACTCAAAAAGTAGGGACTTGATGGCTCGACATTATTCTTTGGAGTGAGTTCCAAATTTGTGATAAACACGCCATTTCCCAGCCTTTCCTTCCTTTTGCTTCCAATTTTGGCCTCATGTTTGACCTTCTTTGTCACTTCTCCATTTTGAAGGCTGACTCTTCATATTCATTCTTCCATGCTTCTGCTCAATTTCACTATGAACTTGTATGCCTCACCAAAGGTTTCCAAATTGAAAAGTTCCATTTCTCCCCATATGTACCATTGTAGTCCACCATGATATTTGAGAACCTTATGTTTCTCACTTTCTTGGATGCCCAATCTTACAGATAGAGAATGAAAAATATCAGTGTAATCCTAAATAGATTGTTCCTTACCTTGGTGAAGTTGTTGCCACTCTATATACAGATCATCATATGCTCTAATGGGGCAGTATTCTTCCTTCACAGCTTCTATGAAATCATCCCAAGTAGGTTCTGTCTCAAGGCCAATATCATCTACACTGAATCTCTTTTTGTACACTTCCCACCAATTTTTGATAGGCAATGATGCTTTCAAAAGAGCAAAAGTGATCTTCTCTTTATTAGTGAATTTATTTATATAAAAATAAGAAGATAATTGATCCAACCAATTTTCTACTACATTAGCATTGATTTTGCCTTCAAATGTAGGGATATCAAAATTCACCTGAACCTTGAAGGGTGTTGGGGCACTGAAAGGATGTGGGGGTGCAGATGAGGAGCTAGAATTTCCCATCAAGATTTGTTGGAAAATTTGAGTGAATTGCTATAGCATCTACACTTGATACTATTGGAGGGATTCATTCACCATTTCCTTGAAAGGATCAGATGTCTCGGTGATGTCTGCCATTTGAAGTCATTTGGAGCGAATAGGTGGATAGTCTGTTGGTTCTATTTTCCACCCAAGCTTCTTATAATCTGACCTCATCCTCAGGATCATACACTCTAAAGACAAATTGCTCTGATACCACTGATCTAAAACTCAAAAGCTTTGGTTAAAAGATAATTCATAAATAAGAACAGCACAATTCAAATAATGTTATCTCTGAAAAGAGATGTTTTATTGATCAAAATTGCAGACCCAAACATATGCCTATCTCTGAGAAGAGATGTCTGATTTCCATTTCAGGTTACATCTTCATTTATACATGTTTTTAAGGTGTGGGGAGGATGTTTAAATTCACCAATCTTGAGGGAGATGAATTAGTTTGACTTCCATGATTTAAAACAATACAGAATTTGAGGAATTACTATTTTTAGAAACTTACTATTTTTAGACTACACTATTAAAATTGAAATTTAGGACACTTCCATTAGGTTTTAGGGGGTCAAACTTAATGGATCAAATCTCCATGTTATCTCAATATGTTTCCCTCATTATTATCTTTCCAACGGTTCAAATGGTGAGTCAATTGGAGCTACAGTGCAAAAGTTATGGCTCCCAGAAGTTTTGTCATTAATTGGGGTGGACCCATCACCCAAATTGTCATCTAAATTGTTACCTGGATCAACTTCATACCAAATAAAAAATGTTTTATACACATTTAGGTACATTTTATCCTTTTACTCTATCAATTTCATTACTATAATAAAAGGAGGACGTTTTTAGATACTAAAATATGGTCTTCGATACTTGACAATGACAAGTTTTACACACATTTACCATGAATTGAGTACAAAAACAAATTAATAATCCACCAATATATCACACTTCCATGTTGTATTATAATCCAAACCTTTCATTATGTTGTTACACACCTATAATAACCTAACTATCTTTTTCAAACCTACTAAATATCCTACATAGACATATCCACACTCTCAGTTTAGTTTATTTATGCATAGGTTGGTTCTACCAAGTTCAGTCAATATCACAAGTTGATACTGACATGATCTAATTGGTCTCAACTCACTCCAAGTAATAGATATTTTTCAAAATCAAACCTCTCCTTAGGGTTAGCCCATTTTCCTAGCATGTTGGTGGAGTGAAAAATTACCCAATTGCATCCATATATAAAAAACTTAAGGTCTCATTAAAAATGGTTAGGTACTTATCTAAAACACATATATACATAATTTCACATTGATAAAATTTACCATGTTCTTCTCAAATTATAAAACAATCATTAGGATCAATCACAAACCAAATTTGAAACACATTAAATCTAAGTCAAAGTAACCATGGTCGAGTATCAAATTCAAATCATTAGTTGCATACATATAACAAAGGAGGACAATTACACAATCACACTATGTAGAATAATTATATGTGGATTAATTTGCCTCCTTCGATTATTGGATACATAGGCAATAATCAACCACCAAATGGGGGTGCTTGGAGTCATCTCAACTCCTTACACTTCCATGATTTTTATACTTTTTTATCCCTCACAAACATACCTAGTGTTTCAAGGAAAAGGAGGTTGATTTATGGAGTTGTGAAAATCATTAATATTTGGGATTTAAAAATATAAATTAATAAAATACAAGTGTAGGTGACCATACATTAACTATTATACATTTCCTCATAGGTTAGTATTGATTGATAATATTGGACCAATCTAGTGGAACTAACCATGTGTAGGTAGAGACTCGGTTCTTAAACCAAAAGAATCACATGCCTGATTTATCCAAAATTTCACTTATAAAATACAATCATAGTTATATAGTCACCCATAAAATATTATTACTCATACCTTTATTTTATTTACTCTATTTAGCATATGCCACTTATCAAATGTGATCAATCCATCTCGATCTCTTACATTCACATGTATACTTAAATGTCATCTCCTAATATCTAAATTACATTACAAATTTATATCTTCATTAGATTAATTTCAACCAATTTAATAAAAATTATGGTAAAACACTACTCAGTTTTTTCAATAGACAAAATTTAAGGGATCTTGGTAGACTTACTTAAAACCCAAAAACCATGATTTTTAGCCTCTAAGAGTATTAGGTGTTGTGTTGAGGATAATATATAGTCAATATGTAAGTGTTCAAAAATTATGGATTGAATATTGGTATTATCATGAACCTAAAGTGCATTAAAATTGAATTTGTAAGGATAACACAAAATAAGGGAAGGAAAATAGGGTCCAACAGAAGGGAAAACACACCAATAAGAGCCTAATTTGAACTAATGATCCATATACATGAAAACACACTAATACCATAGAAAATAAATAGTCATGTACCAAAATTAAGTGTTTATCATGGGAATATGTAACATGGTGGAAGTGAACAAAGGGCCTATATTACCTAATTTAAACAAAATTAACATATAATAAGTAGTGTGTTTAAAGTTTCCATTAATGAGCTAAGTGTTTATTCTTTAAAAAAAATTAAAATGCATATATTTCATAATATAAAGTGGTAATAACCCCACTCTAAAATTTTAAAATTAAAATTTTAATGGATCCCCCATGGGAAATATTGATGCCTCAAAGGTCAATTATGCCATCTTGTATTGTGTGGTTTCCTTAATACGGGTTGCTTCTTTGAAGCTAGTTGATGTCTTGAACAAGAAGGCAAAAGTCTATTTTTATTTTTAAGTATTTAGGTGTAAAAAAAATGTAGTATCAAAAAAATGATAATATAATGGGACTCAATAATTATCATAATAAGTATCAATGATGATTATAAGAACTATCACTAATCTTGGGTTACAATAATCTTAAAATCCAAGCAACCTTGAGTCTAACCATATTGTTTAAATATTTTAAATAAATCCAATAATCCATCTTCAATCCAAAATATCTTGGATCCAAGTCCAATATTGAGTCAAACCATCTTGATTTCAATATTTTGAATAAATACAACAATACATCTTGAATCCAAAATATATTGGATCCAAGCCCAATCTTGAGTCAAACCATCTTGATTTCAAGATTTCAAACAAATCTAACAATCCATCTCAAATCCAAACTATATTTAATCCAAGCCTAATATTAATTCAAACCATCTTAAATCCAAAACCATCTTGAGTTATGGAACCCAAAACTAATATCGATGGAACCACATCAAACAATATTTGTAAACAAGAATGATATCCTTATATGCCTTATAAAGTTATGTTTTTATCTTCCTATTAAATTGCATTCCAAAAATTTATTCCACATCATTAGTATGGACTCCAAAACCATCCCATGTCAACACCAACCTACTAATAGTAAACTTATTACCCAAAATCAACCAAGTTTCCCATCTACTAGTTATAGGTTATTACAACATCTTTCATCAAACTAGCAAAAGGAATCCAATTCTATCACCCCTAACATTTATCACCACTCTAGTCCTTGAGACATAAAAAATATAAAAAATAAACTATGTCCTACCATCACCACACCAATTACCATATTCTATTCAAACATAAAATCCATCAACATCTAAATAGGGCTTCAAATGGAGATAATATACTATGTTCAAGGAACCCTTAGAAGCGATCTTTCACCAAATAGTTTTTGTAAACAAGATCATGTATCCGCATACCAAGTCTTTTGATAAGAGTCAAGCAATGTATACTTGTTATTAAAATGGTGAATACTATTAGTGTCATATTATTAAGGGCCACTCTACTAATAGATGCTTGATATTTAAGAATTATGTCCAAGATTTGATTGATTATCGGGATATTGAAGTAGAGTTATGTGTATCCACATTTGAAAATCATTTTAAAATATGTCCCCTGAGCCACAAAAATTTATTCATATCCTACCATATTCACTCCAAGTAACCTCATTTATCCAATAATTATGTGCATCCACATTTAAGAATCAATAGATAGGGTTATACATAGATCCTTTTCTAAATCATGATCAAGCACCTCTACTTCCAAATCAAGTTTATGACCCACTACCAATATTCAGTTAACCTCTCTTTAATACACATATTCTTAGCAAATCCATAGTCAATAAACCAATATTTTACCACCATGACATACCTCCCATCTTTTATGAACCTCCCTTTAACCATTCACCCATCTTTGACAAGCTCACTCTTGATAATCCCATCTATGACAAACCCATCACTAATAGAGCCATATTTGTTCAAACCATATTTGACCAACCCACTTTGGATCTACCCATATTTTACCCATATCACATAATTAAAACCTTTTATAAACATTATATACTTCAACCCTTTGACTATTCCTCCTCTGACCAACACAACCTACCACCTATTCGCCCATCACCCAACCACCCATCGCATATCCAAACTACCAACACCACACCTCAAGTAATAAAGTTATGAATTAAAAACAACATCCAAAATTCTCTAAATGTATCACATCATTATATATCTCCTATAATTAATGAAGATCAAAACCTAAATAAAAAATAGGACCAATAATAAACTAGTTTGGCATAGCATCATTCATCAAAACTATCCTTCTTGCAAAGGAAAAAATAAAATGCTCCAATAATCCAAATTTACACACTGAAAACTTAGCATCTTTATTCTAAATAAACAAAAATATTATATCAACCATAATCCTCAAAATCATGAATTACCAAGCAAAGGACTTGGCCTACATGAGTAAGGAATCCTAGAACCCATCCATTTTAGTGTAAATAAAGGATTCCAAAGCATTGGCTATCAAACATCAATAAATCAAATTAAAGATGTCATTAACACTTTTATAGTTTTTTATGAAGCCTCTTCTAATATTGAAATAGGCTCCACTCATGGTCTATATGAGGACCATGTTGCCATTACTCATTTTAACAACATTTATATCCCCACTATCCACTTAAACATTAAATGTCCTACACCCGTCAACTGGGACAAAAAATTAAAATATCCATATTTATTCCCATCTTGATAGTCAATATCCCACACCTTTTGATTGGGACTAACATAGTCACCTACCATCAATGTTCTTCCATGATAGTCAAACAATCATAGAATTCATGACTAGTATCTAGTCAGGATATCATAAAGTAGTATCAACATATTTTAGGGAACAAAAAATGTTCCTTAATCAAAATAAATCCAAAAATATAGAAAATTAAAGTCCAAGATTAGTTTATCCCAGTGAAAACCTATTCTAGGTACCATGAGCCAATCTAAATCAAAATCAACTTCCATAGAATAAACAATCCAAGTCCCTCAGTGAAAACCACTTTGAGGCATTATCAGACAATCTAAAAAAAATCACAATCAAAATAGTAAAGAAGAGTCCCTTGGTAAAAACCTTTCTAAGACACAAATGGATAATAAAACTAATCTACCCCCTACATCAGCACATTTTTAGGATGGATCCCCATGATATATTGAAGACACCATTGAATCAAAAGTGAATCCCCAAATCATCCAACTTACATCCACTCTCAGTCGTGTAGAACATAAGATTTTTAATCCCAATCCCCCTTTACATCATAGTCACAACATCCCTAAAAATATCCCATGCACTATACACATCATCCAACTCACCTTCCTTCACATCACCCTCTATCATAGGGGCTAAGATCCTATACCAATAAATTTGGAAGAAGCCAACTTAGAAATTAATGAATTTCTTGAAGACATATTTGGAGTGCATAATTGAAATATACAATTCTACCATCGATATATATATATATATATATATATATATATATATATATATATATATATATATATATATATATATATATATATCCAAAAGTGAACCATTTCTATGGATCCTTGGGCAAGTACCATGATGAAAACTAATTTCTAGCATCATGTGTAGAATTAGTTGTTTACAAGTACCTTACACTTTGGGGAAAGCCCATTACATCTCCACCCTATACATCCTAAATCATCCCTCTATCCTCACCCATCCTAAACCTATCCAAACCCCTCATTATCCATCCATACCTACACCATCCTTACCTATCCTAAATTATAATTACCATAATTATCCATTTAATCCTTGCATATCATATACCATCTTTACTCATCCAAAACCCATAAAAATCCATCCTTATCCATCCAATCAGTGTCATCATACCATCATCCTTATTCCTAATTTTTACCTTGATAAATAAGTTGAAAAATCTTATGGAATGTTCTTAAGAACATCTTGGTATATCCTTAGAATGGTACTTTGATGATTAGACATTTGGCTCTTGGGTGACATGTTCCTTAGAATTTAAGTCTTAATCCTTCCATTGTTCCAATCCATATCTTTCCCATCCCTTAGTGCTAGAAAAAGATTCCCTTAATTTTTTGCTTTATCAAAAATAAAAAATAAATAAATCCAAAAACATTTAGAAAATCTCCAAAAAATACAAACTCTAAAAAAATACAAAATATCCAAAAAAAATTAAAGCTCAAAAAAACCTTAGAAGTCCAATTTTTTTTATAAAGATCCCAAAATCATTTATCCTTAGTTTGGTCAAGATCCCTTATCATACCATAGTAAAATAATTGTAGTCTTATTAGGCCCTATCATTCCCTCATCTATCCCCTAGAATATATCCTTGGGTCAAAACAAGGCTATTTATATCATTATCAGCACCTATAAAACACAAAGGGTTTTTAACCTAGCAAAAGACAAAAATAAAAAAATGTTTTCTTACTTACTTTTGTGTGTTTTCTAGCTTACTTAATTTTGTGTGTTTATTTTATTACTTTTTATCTATATACTTTGTGTGTTTTATTTGTTTATTTTACTATTTTATATTTTATTGCTTATTGCTTTAAGTCAATACCTTGTGCCATACAATAGTGTTATCATTATTTATCCATAAAATGATGCACCATGCCTCATTCTTATATCTATGTCAGTCCTTACACATTCTTAGGATATATCATCATGGTCTTCCATACCATTGATGCATATTATCATACATAAAATAAAAGTAAGTTTGCTCAACCCATGTTTAAAGATTTATCACATCCACATCATTACATTATCTATCAACATACATCACATCCATAACATACGTTAAAACATTTAATACTAACTATCCAACTTTAAATTTGTTCCAATCACCCATTGCTAACTCCCTAAATGACTAAGTGTGTTTCATCAATAATTGAGTAAGAATGCTAAGCCATAAATCACATATTCACCTATATCTACCACCAAATTATCAAATCCATGTTATCCAATCACACAATCAACCATCATTAATATGTGAAAATAGTTAAATTGTTGCATTATGCTTATTTATCAATTAACTAAATCAATCAATCATCAACTATAATCAAAATGTGTAAGTATTAGCTCAAGTAGGTTAATTATAGACATGGGTTAGTCCCATTCATCCATAACATCCATACCCTCATCTATACCCATATAGTAACCATCATTGTATCCCTACCCCCTATTTATTTACCCACCCCAACCAAGCCTTTCCTCCATTTTTTGCCTATTTTACAAACCTATAACCTCATTTTCATCCCACATCATTTATTCCATTAATCATATTTCTCCATTTATTTATTTTTTGCTTGAAAATTAATTAATTAAATCAAAATTCATTTCTCAACACTCGAAGCTTATCAAAGGGATATATTCTTCCCACATTCACCTCCATGAATATATCATTACATGGGGCATATCTAGGCATGCAACTTATCTTGGGAAATATTATTTCTACAATCTATTTCCTTACAAATATTTGCTTAAGGAAAATCATTTTCAAATCATGCAAGCATTTCATCAAGAATGAATTTTTTTTTAATTATGGTATCAATCACACCATTTTTTCTATCTATCTGCTCAAAACCTCTTTGATCATTTATTCATTTTGAGTACCCATTTGCATCCTTTCCCCTTCCACAACCTCTTGATGGGGCATCTACTAACCTAATCACCCACTCAAGCTACTTGGGGCATCTTCTCACATCCATTTCTAGTCTAAATTTATTTATTATTTGAAAATACATTACTTCTTCTAGTTGTGTAACCCTTTTAGATAGGGAAAATGTAGACACCTAATTTTTTCCACATTTAGTGTCATAATTAACTTAACTAAATATCAACATAATCACCACTATTCTTTACTAACTCACCATTCAAATTTCAGATTGTATCCTAAGTTCACTAATATAATTTTTCCTTCCATATTCAAATAATTAATTAACTAATCCATTTCTAATTAATCATGCACACATAATTCCATAAAATTAATTTATAATTATAATTTATAAGCCACCAAAATACATAATCTCTCCACCAAGAGGTTGAGTCACCCAACCATTTCTATAATTCTCTCAACCAAGTGTTGAGTCATCCAATCAATTCATTGGAACATACAAATACCATGGTGAGTCATTCAACTACCTTGCCTCATTCCTCATAATATTTCAACAACTAACTAACTTCCCGCACGTTCCTCAACTACTTAAATAATTGGTCTTATTCATTTAGATGAGAACTCAAATCTAACCATCTAAAAATCAAGAGATTTAATAGTTAAGGATTAAATATGACCATCCATTTCTCATGCAAGAATTATTTGAATTGACATACTTCCTCCATGTTGAAGCATCAATGATCTAGATATCAAATTGTTATTGAATTATCGAATCAATATTTCACTTGAAATCACAATTTGCATGTCCTTATGATTTTTAATTTCACTTACATTGGATATTTGCATTGAGAAACCATATACTAGGATCACAAAATCACAATCAAATCATCAAAGGAGAATATCTTAACTTGGTTGGTAAGGTGAAGGTAAATTATATTTTGTCTTTCTTTTTTTGAAGTTTAATCTGAGGTTTTATGTTAAGTTTAGAGTAAAGAGTTTTATTGTGTTTTTTATAATTATAATTTTGAATTTATAGCTATCAAACTCATATTTAGAAGCTATAAAATATTCTTAACTAATCCTAGTAGCTAATATCAAATTCCAATCCCTGTAAGGCTTTACATTTTTATTTGGAAGTGAATCAGATGGTTGATCACTTGGTTAATGCCAAGATTGATCATATTTTCAACTTAGTTTTCAATAATTTCTTAAATAAATGGGTTGGATTATGGGATTTTTGGAAAGGGGACTTTCCCCATCCACAATCCCATCACTAATTCTTGTGATATTATTTTAACTGACCATTTTTCCTTAGTAATAATCATCATTACTTCCCCTACTTGGATGTTTATTGCTTCTCACACCATCTAGACATCATTTGACTCAAGGCCATCCCCTACCATCAATTTTTCTTCTATTTTAGTTGTGTGGCATATCTTGGAGGTGTATGTTTGGTGATTTTAAATTTGGAAGGTATTCATGTAATTATTCACTCCTTTTGACATTCGTGTTTTTGGTATTTATGGTGTTACCTCTAGTGAGTTATTTAATTATAGGAAAATGTTTACATTATTTTTTAGGTTTTTATATATGGGGGGAAATATGAAATGGCCTTTTATTCCTCCATAACTAATGAGTGGATGATAATTATTTTTGTGATTCATTCAAGCAAAGTGCTACAAATAGTGAAAGTTGTGTTGGGGATAGATTATTTAGAATTATAAATGAGGAGTTTTTTCAACTCCAAAGTTATATTTGTATTCATTTAAATATGTTATTTCTTCTTCCTAAAAAATTATTTATGTTGGTTTTGGTTGAACATTTCATTAGATCTTAGCAGAGGGGTGGTTTGGTGAAGGCACTAGAAGTTATCAACCTCTTATGGAGAAGAACATTAACTATAATAGGGGTAAAATGCATGGTCCTATTTTCCATGCCATCCTTTCATGAGATGGAATGGGATTTTCAATTTTTGATGGACATAGTGGAGAGCATGTAAGACTTTATTTCATTTTTAAGGGTGATGATTAGGGAGCCCTTACCTTTTAGTAATATTTCTCCTCTCAAGCATATTATAGTGACTATTCATCTAAAAATGGAGAAAAGCTTACTCAATATGGTTTCAAGGTTTTTGTGTTCATTGGTAATGATTATTCATATTTATACCACTGGGTTTATAAGAAATGTTTTGGAATTTTTTTGTTATTGTTGATGATGGTGTTTCATCCTCAAATTTTGTTGTAGGGGTCTCAACTGCATATCTTTTGTAGCCCATAATTTTTATGCTAGTTTAAATCTTATTATATTTAATCTAATTTGTGGTTTAATATTTTTAATTAAATTATATATAATATTTTATATAGTTAATGAAGGGTGAGGGACCCATTTAACCCTCTTTTAATTATTCTAGAGGCATATTCATTGGAAACCCACTAACACCCTTGATAAAATATTATATCCACATAGACATCAACATATTTTTTAGTGAAATTGTCACTTGATGCAACATTTATCCATTGTTTTATCTTGCTTCTTTTACTAATTCATTTCTATGACTTGATATGTTCGTTTACAATAGAAATCATAATAGAATGGAGGAAAGTTGTTTAAATCTATTAACAATCTGGAGTTGAAGAAAAACTTATTTGAATTAGACATTGCACTACATTCTAATATCATATATAAAATCCATTTTAGGATACAAAATTTTCATGAAATCCCAAACCAAAAAATCATTATAAATACTGAATCTTTATTTTAAAAGGAAATATAATTACCAAACAACAAAAACATGCTTCTTTCTTGAAGTTTGAATTAGCATAAAATAAGGAAAATAGTAAAAATCCCATAACATAGCATACAATGGCTACCAATGAATTTCATGAAACTTCATGTAGCTATAGTTAGACCTACCACACAATGACACCCCCAATAAAATTAAATGTAAATTTATTTCCTAAAACAACCCAAAAAATCTCTTCCTCTTGACAATCCACACATAAATCAATGAGCTTGTTAAAAATGTATAATATTTTTTTGGTAAATCAATTCCTCCTACTATTTTCAACCATTATCACTTTTATTTGATAACATTACTTTAACCTTATATTTTATAACTAAAATGTTAGTAGTGGCATGTGAATCTAGCATCATGGATACAATAAAATGTTCATATTTAAAACCTAAAACTAAAACTTTATTTCTTGATATGTCCATTTAAAACCTTATTAGATGTATTTATCACAAAAGTACATTTTTTGCACAACCACACAAAAGAAACAACAATAATCTTATTGTGTACTTAATGTTTATGGAAATGACATGGAGGTGGGATTAAAAATGGGCAAGGAGAAAGATAATAGAGGACATAGATGGAAAGGTGGTGACATTAGGTGTCCAAAATTGTGAAGGGTGTGAAATGGGTGTTCATATCATAATTTTTAAAAAAAAATATGCCATCCCATCCTTGTTATATATGTGGCACTGAAACCACATTGGACATAGTAGAATGCCACATAGAAATAACAAACAATTGTAATCTAATTTGCAAAGGGTAATAATTTGAAGTATATTTTAAAGTTATATATTTGTTGTAAATTATTATTTTTATATTTTTTATTTAACTTATTCAAGTGATTTTTAATGTACATGAAAATTAATGAGCCAAACATACCTTGACTACAACATATGATGCAAGATGGATTTTTAAGAAGTTTTATCCAAATCTAGTTCGACCACCAACTTCCATAATACACAATTCCTCTTCCCTACAATCATAAGTTTGTTAAACATGGAAATAAAACCATTTCAAAGAGATAAATTCATACAAAGTTCATGTACGAATATCCTTCTTCTTTGCATTAGATAAACAATTACACCATCAATTTCATGTCCTATACTTTTGTTGTCGAGTAAAATGGAGGGAAATTTGACATTTTTACATTAGATAATTTATCACTAGTATCAATAACTAAATTTGACTATTGACCATGCCAATATTACCCTTCAAATATTAGTATAGTTCAAAGTAGAAAAACATAACATTAAAAATAATGGATATATTTATTATAATCCTTTATAATTTAAATTTATTTTAACCTTATGTTTTACCCTAATTTGGATTCAGATGAATTAATTAATCTAGTTAAAAAAGAACCTAGTTGTGAATTTAGATACTAAGATATGGAATTCAAGCATACATCTAAATGTAAACTACTCAAATGGATTATAATGATTTGAAAAGTAGCATATGCTAAATATAGTAATTACAACAAAAGGTTAAGTACTTAACTTTTTTAATTAACTTTTTGACTGTGACTGACTTTTTATTGTTAAAAATAAACTGAAACCTGCATGTGATTGATCAACTTTAGGAATTATATTTATTTTTGTGTAGGGTTAGCTCTATCAGGTACATGTTATCATTGATAGTTTATACTAACCTTTAGTGGTTGGTAGTGACGTGTGTCAAAAAATAGGTATATGAATGTATGGTTACCTTTATATATATTTGAAATAAATATATATGATATGTCAAAACATACTAATGTGCACATCTCTATAAATCATCCTCCTTCACCTTGAAACCCTAGATGTGATTGTGAAATATAATAACTTCAAAAACATAGGAGAGTGTAAAGATATGAGCTGACCCCAATCACCTCCATTGATGATTGATTATTGCTTATGTATCTAATACTCTACGGAAATCAAGCCGCACATAGTTCTCCCACCTAGTGTGATTGTGCAATTGTGTTCCTTTATTATATGAATGAAACTAATGATTTAGATTTTATATTAGATAATATTTTATTTGAATTGGATTTGATATGCTTTATACTTAACTTTTGATTTCACCTAGTGAATGGTTTTCACTTTGGGAAGAATAAAGTAGATTACCTCAATGTGCATTAGTGTATGGGTGTGTAGTAGATAAATGCCAAGTCTCCTATCAAGTGGGGCCTTGATTTGTATATATATGAGTCCAATTTGGTAATTTCACATGTTATGATATCCAAAACATATGGTCTGACCCATTAAAATTTCTTATATTTGAAAAAGTGACCATTTTTAGGAGAGGGTCAGTACCATAAAGCTCAAGATAGTATCAACAAGTGACATTAACCAAATTTGGTGATAGATAAATGTGCACATGAGTATTGAATTTGGAATTTGGGCATCTCTATGAAGGGTATTATCTAGGTTTGAAATGGTTTGTAACATAAAAATGGAAGGTTTGAACCCATGAAAAGCACTAGGTAGGGTGATATGGAAAGTTAGGACCATGTTTGTGCACACAATTCATGTGTGGTAAATGTATGTGAAGATTGTCATTATAAAGTAATTAATACTATATTTTAGTGTCCAAATTCCCTAATTTTATTATATTAATGGAATCGATACATTAAAATTAAAAGGTATACCTGAGTGTTTACAATGCACTTTTTATTTTATAGGAAGCTCTAATTATGTAGGTCACTCTAACGTAGAACCTATAACAAAAATATAGTAGTCGATGTCCATAGATTAAAATTTGAAATTTAAACTTGAAATTTTAAAATTAAAGAGAAATGGAGTACATGTGTATTGGTGAGAACCATGTTGCCATGGAGATGATGCTTCCTTATTGAAGTATTGGAGAAAGGGGTTTTTTACTAAAGCACTTCGAGAGTGATTCCTCTTGTTGAATCATGGATAAATTTAGGGTGATCATATCCCAATTTTGTGTAAATATGTAATCCCTTGGGTTGTAAAGACAACATGTCCCAACCCTAACAAATGTGGTGAGAAGTATGTGATGTACTAACCCCAATAATTACTCATATCTGATAAATAATGGGACCCACATGATGGGTTCACTAAAATTAATGCCATGTACATTTAACATTGTTGAACCTCAACATACATTACCTATAAAATCATGAATCAAATCACTACATGTAGATTTTAGATTCAATTTTTCTCACTGCTCAATGTGGATTGAAAAATTATTTGAAATAAACAACTGTAATAGCGTTCCCTATAAAATGTGTAAATGTTCCTGAATCAATATCATGCTTCTTTAGAACTATGTCAACAACATATTGTCATAGTATGTATGTGCATGAACCAATATCATGCCTCATGAATTTTAAAGTGTGTATAGGTACAATAATGATTATCATTCCCCCTAAATATGCACCAATTTATATAGAATACTATACATCTATATGTTTAACCTAAGAACTTATATCTCAAAAGTATGTATATGCAAAAACCTATAATTTCTATTCTTGTAAATTGTGCCCATATGCCCATGCATATGCACTCAATTTTTTTGAATCAATTTCTCAAGTATCTATAAATCAAGTGCATATGCATGTCATATCCCCCCATAATATGTATTGATGTGTATAATATTGGTCATGTGACTAAAACATCTAATATCTAGACCATTTCAAATCTTTGATTTTCTATTTTTTTATGCATGGAGGATTACATCTATATAAAAATCCCATTGTAATGCCTCCATTTTTATATGAAAAATGTGTCCTATAAATTAATTATCTAAAAATAAAATAAAATTGTATCATTTCATATATAAATATATCATCATGTATTATCATAAGAACATGTGAAGAGTATGTCATCATAGTAATATATATGTCAATCAAGGCATGTATGTAACATATGTAATGCATGGAATATAAGTGTCATATATAGATATATATCAATGAATCATGGAATACTAATCATCACTAAAAGATAATTGGATAAGATTATGTGGTAAAAATGCATGATATGGATCATGGTGCCACTTAATAATAACAAACTCAACAAGCACAACAAGCTCAATAATTAGTGTGACACATAAGTCCAAGGTTTTCATATAAGGTACATGATGATGTAATAAAAAACAAGGCCAAGGGCCACTTTCAAGGGACATAAATATGTCACAAACAAGAGACAAAATATTTTATATAAAACAAGGCTATTGGCCACACACAAGGGACATAAAGATGTCATAAAAAAGGCCAAGGGGCCACACATAATAGACAAGCACAACTAGCCTACCATACAAGAGAGTAAAAAAATAAATGTAGTATAGAACAAGTAAAAACAATTTCACACCATCCATATGTATCAATTTGACATCATAGAAAATAACATAACCATGTAACATTATGTAAGATATGAGTAACTAGTAAGACATGTGTAAGAAGTATATGTAGCTCAACATAGTAAAGAGGTCATAAAATATATAACCTGTGATAGTGAAACCTATGGACTAAGTACCCATAGTATTTTGTCCAATATTTGTATGCCCATGTGTAACATGTATGTCCTACATAGCACTCATATAACATGAAATGTATATGTATGAAAATAATATTCCATATACCAAACATGTGATAAATAACATATGTAAATAGTTTAATCTAGTAATCATGTCATACTTAGGTCTTGATTATGATTTTTTGAACATTTTGAATGTTTTTGTATTTCTTGAGATATTTGATTATTTTTTATTTTTTTAAATATTTGTAAGTGGCACTCATAAATTGGTGAGTTGGTCATCCTCGTCGAGATTGAAGTTGATATCTCCTATATTTTCCTTGAGATTATGTAATCACATTGCCTCTTCTTTTGCTTTGATTGTTCAAATTTTGTACTTTATACTATTTTGGAAGAGTTTTATTTTTTATGGTAAACATCGTCATCATGTAGAATTGTGATTACTCTTCCTACATGTGAGGAAGTGCAGTATTGATCAGTTTGATACATTATAGCTTGAATATATTAAAATCAATATATTCATAAGTGAAATGACATCTGATAAGTAGGATCCATGTCTTATATGTGTATCAACCACTTTTAGCCTACAAGCTATTGGTAAAATAATTTATCCAAGAGGTTCTTGTCAATATGTGTTATTTTGTAATTCATTGATGTCATGTCCCATCTATTTTAAACATCTAATAATACATATGGATTCCTATTTTTTTACATCAATTTTTATGTGTTTATAATAATCACTTTCCACATATATTTTAATTGTCAAATCCCCTTGTCAAGGACTTTTTTGCTTGTTGTATTTGCAATTGGTGTCTTTACAAAACTTGATGTGAGTGGTTATTTCTCATTTTATATTTCCTTAATAATGTCTTCATTCTTATATTTCTATATTTTTTTTGGTAAAGTGTCACAATCATCTATGTGTCTTATGATTCTATGATAACCACAATATGATTTGCCTTCTTACTATGAGAGACATCATAGATATTAATGTCTAATAGAAGGTAATGTGATGAGATTATGATCAAGTAATATTTGCAATATTTTTATTGGTTTATCTTGAATACTTGTTACTTGCAATGGTTTTGGAGCTTTAGTATCTAACATCTCCACATTTTTTAATGAAATGTATGGTTGCTTTTTTGTCCAAGTCATGTTTGAATTTAGTGTCATTTTTTCATGATGTGAGATAACATTAAAACTATTGTTTGCATTTCAAATGTATTGATGATTTGTAAATAGTTTCCTTTAATTTTCCCTTGGAATATTTTACCTAAATAAATATTTTGGATTTATCCCTTTTCATTGTATACGAATTATCTAGATATTCTCCAAATATGATAGGTGTGAATAAAGTATGAGATAAATATTCATCTAAATGATTTAATTTTAACTTGTATAGTTGACCATCTATCATATATGCCATGTTGATATCATCATCATCATCATCATCATCATCATCATTGTCATAGTAATTTGTGACCATGCTAAAGGAAGATTAGAAATAGGTTTCAATTTCTCTATATTAGATTATGGATCATGTTATATAACTAGTTTGTATGTTATTATTGGTTCTTTATCCTTTTTGGTACTTGATTAATCCACCTCATATGCATACTTTTGATCTAATACAATGGGTTGTGATGGAGGAATGATAGAATGATCTTTCAACTATGATTATGACTACTTCTCATTAGTTAATTAGGTCATCTTATAATATATGAAAGGGTCATCATTTATTGGTTGTGTATATGAATATCTTTCAAGGAAGAATACATATATGTAATTTATATGGTACTAATTCCATATCTTGTAACCAAGGTCTCTCCAAGAGCAAGTTATGATGTAACTAATTAGGCATAAGTGGAAGGTAGTAGGTATTATCTTGGGCCTAGTTTTACATCCAAATATTTTTATGTTTGATCTTATTTTTAATAGTAGTTAGGTTTATCCCTATTTGTTTTAATAAGTCATTATTACCTATATTCAATCTAGAACCATTATCTACCAACACATGTTTGACCATTTTATATTTCACTTGAAATTGAGTGAATAATGGTAAAATTTTCTCTCTTGTGTGATATGTAAGTCTTCTTTGTCAAAGGTGATGATTTTACTGATATCCTTAAATATATTTTTGATAGAGGAAAATGATTTAGGTTGTGTATCACTAGAGAGTGTTGTTTCTCACAATGCCTCATATAATATGTCTTTGTAGATAGTTGATCTCTTGAGTAACTCCAAATATAAATTTTAACATGGGTGTTCTGTAGTTGATATATGATAGCATACCCTTTGGGTTGATTGGATTGATTTGTGGGAGGTGAAGGGGGTTGAGGAGGAACATGTTAAATACCTTCATTCTTTCGCAGATTATGGAGCACCTTATCTCATCTATAGTTGACAATATGGACTGTGGAATCCAAAATAAGCCATTGGTTAATAATGGGAATGGGATGGTAGTTAGTAAAATCTTGAGGTCTAAGGGGATGAGGAATAAAATGAGTCCTACATGAACTTTGGTGCCTAGTGGTAACAAAAGGAAACTTAGATTGGATGTTACAATAATATGATTTGAGGAAGGCTTAGTATTTTTCATTGTTAGTTTTATCCTTATTAGTGTTCTTAGATTTGATGTCAAAATTTAACATATATAAGTGGAACAATATGAAAATACTACCTTCATGACTTGCACTAACAAATAACTTTTAATGTTCATTCATTATAGCCATGGGTAATGTGTATTATTAGGAAATAATTAAAAATTAGTTCTAAAAATAAAATCTTATGGCTCAAATTTGAAACCCTAGAAGGATGAAATCTTAAAAGGAAACCTAGGGTTTGGAATAATTTGATCAGTATTCAGGTTCACCAATATGTTTACCATATTTTAGATGAAGATAAATTAATTAATATAATTAAGATATAAACTAATATGTGAATTTAGATACTAAGATATGACATTGAAGCATGCCCCTTAATGTAAAATACCGAAATAGATTATGTTAGCAAAGTTTATTGAAACATCAAAACATGCTAAGGATGAGGATGGCTAAGATTTACTTTAGTGTGTAGGATAGTGAAAAGAATTCATATACAAGGTGGGAAAATAGAATCATAGTGAAGATGAATTATAGTATGTTCGGTAGGAATTAGGAACAACCAATATTATAAGCAATTATAGAGCATTCAAATTAAATTAGATAGAAATAAGTTAAACATTATACATGAGAATTCATGCAAGGAAAAAAGTAATAAACACAATAGGTAACCATAACCAAAATAGTCTTTATTGATCTCTTCAAAGGTATAACTCTATTCTTCATATAAATACAACTATATATAGATGGTTTTAGTCTATGGCTATTCACATTCTTCTTGTACTTGGCACCAAAAGTGGAGTATGATCATATTCTAACCTATTACAAGTCATGGAGATAGGATAAAACATACATATATTTGAAAAATTAAATACATAATGCATGATTACAGAAAAATATCCTATGAAACTTCACTATCTTATTTCTTCTACCAATACTTTCCTAGACTCAAAATGTTATCTCATCCTGAGATAACATCACAAGATCTTCTAAAATTACACAAAGGGAAAAGGCAAAAGAAGTGGTTAGACTAGTAAGATTCATAGTAATTGCAAAAGGCACCATTTCTAGTTGCTGCCCTTTTAGGGTTTCAACTAAGTAGCATAACAAGCTACTACCCTTTCAATTTTTCAATAGGCTAGTGTAACTAGGTAGCCACCCTTTATGGTTTTTCAACCATCCTGGATTTGCTTGTCTTACTAGTCATCCTGATACAAAATTATTTATAAAATTTTACAAGATTGGTACCTTACATATTACTTAACTTAATGGAGTAGGCATGGCTGCAAATAATGACTGGGTAGAAGAGTCTTTAGCCTTGGACTGTACAACCTTGCACTAAGTGATGACTTACTAAAGTTACAATGGTGGTTTGTATACTGGAGTGTTGAGGATTTGGGCAACCTCATTGTAAAATGGAGACAGGTCAGTCTTATATGTGTGTTATTCAAGCATAATTTCCTATACCATGTATAGTAGGGTGTGTAGTGGTGCATGATAGTTGATGAGATGCTTCAGATCTAAGTCATTAGTGATGCTCATGGCTACCTTGGTGTTGTTTATCCTCATCTAAATCTCACCACTTAGTTTCTCTAGTCTATCTGCATGGCTTTGGGCCTAGAGACCTATGAATGAACTCTGTAGAAGCTCACTCTACTAGTTGAAGATTTTGTCATGCACACTATCCCTAGAATTTAGCAAGTCCTAGAGGGATATATCATTATCATCCATAGAAGTTATATGGATTCCCATAGTTGTTTTTAATTGGTGTATGTGGTGAAGTCTATATTGTAACTAGATAAATAAGTGTCTAATTTTTATTTCCAATCCATAAAAGTACACGTGACCTATTATGTTTATAGTACAGTAATGTCCATGTGCCCTAGTACTCCTATAGTAAGGTGATGAGTGTGACTACCTCAGTCTTCACATCATTTCCCAATGTGTCAATTGTGTGGAGTTTTTTATTTGTGCACTTTTTCTTTGTCAACTCAGAGACCAAAGTCTTGAGTCTATATTGGTCAGACATGACTTGGTCCCTAATTTATTGAGTGACCAACTCTAGGTAGGTATCCTAGATCATCTTCATAAATTCATGAAGGCAAGCCTTCAAATCTATGTACTCTACCTTAGATTGATCCATCTCCATCTCTAAATAAGTAGCCTTTTATGCAATTGAATCTTGAAATGTTGTTGTGCCCTCTAATTCTTTCTACACCGGGAGATTGGAGACATCTAAGGAAGCTTCCTCCTTGAGAGGGAGTGCGACCAATGTACTCATAGTTTCTGAAGGATATGAATGTGGCATTATGACAAGTGGGAGAGAAAAATTGGTGCATCAAACACCAACTGTTGGGACATCTCTGAGACAAACTCCTCCCAATGGTAATTGCAAGAGTTGAAGACTTGTCTAAGCTAAATTTAGTGCTTATTATTATGTTGGTTGCTCTAATTTTACCTATTGCTACTTGGATGCCTAACATTGCTCCATTGTGGCCTCTGCTACCATCTTGGGTTATTGTATATCATCTTCATCCTTTATTTTTACTTCTTCCTCCTCCTATGATTTATTTTTAATTTCTTCCTATGCAACTTGTTGCTTTGCTTGTTCCTGCTCAATGTGCAACTTTTATGCACATTATTCATCTTCTTTCTTTTGTTATACCATAGCCATAGCCTTGGATTATTCCTATGTAGCCTATGCCTACACTTGTGCTTGTACTTGTTGTTATGATTTTGTCTATGCTTGTGCCTATTATTAGTGTAGGGATTCATCTTCTTCTTTATTTTTCTTCATAGCTTCTTCTACTTGATTTTATGCATGCTTATAAGCTTTAATGGCCTATTTTACTTGGGCCATTGCATCTTGTTTCTATTTTTCTTCTTCCTCTACTTTAGCCTTGGCAGCAAGTTTAGCTTCTTTTTCCTTCCATTCTTTCTCCTCCTATGCTTTCTAAGCTACATCAGTAGCTTCCCTGGCCTTCTTATCCACATCCATGGATTTTTGTCTATTATCCTCTACATCCTTGGCCTTTTATGTAGCCTCAACTTCTTTGGATTATTAAATAGCTTATTGTTGTTTTTGAGATTTCTCCTTTTATTTATTCTTATCCTCCTTCCTTACTCATCATTTTATTACATGATCTGCTTCTTCTCTAGAGGCCTATTATTTTATTTTATATGGGTTGCTCAAGTATGAGCTCTTCAACATCTTATGCATGTGGTGATGATCGTGAATCACTTGGTCAGACTTTTGAGCTAGAAACCTATGTCTTCTTGCATTTGAGGGTGACCAGTCTACATTTAGGTGGTGGTGAAATGGAAGATGGAGTAGGTTATTCTTCCAATGTGATTCTTAGTCATTTGAATGTGTGTTATTAAAGTGTAAGGGAGACCCTAGCCTCCCACCTTGTTTGGGGTCTGCACATAAGTGATTCTAGCAGGCTTTCTAGAAGGTGTGCAAATATATCCTCAGCTACAAAGGTAGGAGTAGGTTATGGCTAGTAAAAGTTGATCATCCACTGTAGCTACTCCACTTATTCCTATATAGTATCAATAATAATGGATGATGGGCAAGATGGAAGGTCCACCCATAGTTTTGGAGGAACCTAATTCTTCACTTTAACTATGCACATAGCCTTCCAAAAGAATAATTCCTTCTCCTTCTCCCTATCATAGAAATCTCTAGCCATGTTTGAAATCATGACCTAGTAGACTTCATGCTCATCCATGCCCATTTATTGAAGGTCACATGATATTTTGATCTATGGTACCTTTAAATCATCTAACCAAGTTGCCATGATTTTTATCTTACACTTCAAAGAGGGAGACACAAATTAATGTTATATATAAATCTTATGCTTTTTATTTTGTTACTATGAGTTGGTGGGTTCTTCTAGTTATTGCACTATAGGGATAGGTGTATCAAGTGGTATGGATTGTATTATATTTGCATGCCTGGTTGTGAGAGATTTATATTTGGTGACTTTAATTTTTTCCATGTCTATGATGATAAAGAATGGAATCAATGCGAAGGGTAACCATGGCAGCTCATGAATGTGTATGAATACACCCTTCAGTATTAAAATGATAGTTGCATTTTTTCCCAAATATTTCATGATATCTAGTGGCACCTGAGGATGTGTAGCAATCAATTCTAGACACTCCTCCCACCATGCTTTGAATTTTCCCTCATGTGCTAAGGATCTACACTTTTATGTCTAGATGAGGTTAGGAAATTGCTATGCTAGCCAATAATCCATGTCAGGGTGCACTTATCCCTCCAGTGAACTTTATTGCATGAATTAGATCAAGAAGATGAGGAACTGGTATTAAAATTTCTACTTCAAAGACATGTGACACTTATCATTATTGGCGAGTAGTTCCTAAATGAAGTACTCTAACCAATAAAATTTCTCATTTCGATGGATCATATAGTGGATGATGTCCATGATTCCTTTCAAGATTTATTTCATAGACTTGGTCATCTACCAGAACCTTCTTGTGATTCACTCCATGAGGATGTGCACTAGATCATCATGGATTTCTTCAATTGGTATCCCTTTGGAAATTCAAACATAAAAATCTCTAACTTATTGTAGAATAGGTGGTATACTTGTCTTATATGGAGATAGGGAGTCTCCTCACATAGGCATACCCAACTCTTAGGTCATGGCTTCTGTGTTGATGACAATGGTGACATTTGGGATAAGGTAGATATTGTCATCATTGTATTAAAGAACTTGAACAATCTCCCATAAGTCACCAAAAGTTGGAATTCAAAGTAGGCACTTGACATCTATGTTTTGGACATAATGGGGGGCTATGAGGGCAAGTAGTTATGTAGCATTGATGGGGTTTAGATGAAATAACTTATATGCTTTTACATGAAGGAATTCAAAAGGATATGGATCATTAAACTTTGTCTGCTTGATATCCATATCGATGTCCATTGCTTCTTTTTATGCATTAATCAATCCCCTAATGATTTTTGATTTATCCATGATTATTGAAGTGATGGAATTTTAATGATATCAACTCTCTATGCAAGACAACTAGCTTTTCTCTTTGAATTACAGGTCACAAAAATATGTGCAAGAATGAAATGTTGACTTGGTTCTCAAACTTGGTCTTTATATATTTCATGCCTATTGGATTTTTCATAAATGTTTCACTTAGTTGTCTATTTGACATGAATGCAATGGTTGATGTGGAAAATCTTATCCAATTTGGAAATTAAGATAATTAGTCATTAGCACATGTGTGGGGATACATCATTATGCTCTTCACTATTCACATAAAGGTACGATTAATTGATGTTGATGATCTACCAATTTGTTGAAGATTAAGTCAATCGAAGCTTGGATCTAGCATTTATTTTTACGGATGATCATTATATAATGGAGATCTTGTTGATATGACTTATCTGTATATTTTTTAGACTTAATTGCTTTCATTCACTCCTCTTGACATCCATGATGGCATACATGGATTCTCCTACACATGGATGGTACATGTTATACTTTGTATCTTGGTTCTTTGAATGGTAGTGAAGAGATAATATATAAACACACATAGATAGAAAAAGAAACACACAAAAAACATGTAGAAAAGGGAAATATTAATCTAATTAGTGTTAATCAGCACCCATTCACTTAACAGAATGAGTTCAATTTGATTATTGGTAGTAAATCTTAAGCCTACATCCATTCATCCACCTTAGTAAAAAAGTTCCCTAAATATCTCGTAAAGCCATGGTTCCTTGCTATGATAGTTCATGTATAACATAAGGCCCTTTCTATTGAATCTATAACTTGCCTAGAAATTTTTTAAAATTGACTATCATATAATAAGACTGGTTGATCTTTATGAAATTATTTATGGCATAAATTCTTATCATACCATGCTTTCTATCTCTACTTGTGAACTTCCTACATCCATTATTCTCTCCATCTACACTCATCCATCTGATTTAGTTTAATAAGTCTATTGGTGAGAGACTCATAATCCCCTAGTCTCATGACCATTTCAATGGATAGACTGTGTACTAAGTATTTCATTGGCATAATTATTTCAAGTCCATACACCAACTAAAATGTATTAAAATTGGTGGCTATCTTATAGTGCATGTGATATACCCACAGAATCATATGAATGTGATATTCTCAATCATCCCTTTTGACATCGTAGATCTTGGTCAACATTATGCCCAATACTTTATTGGAAACTTCATCTTGGTCATTTACTTATGGATGGTACATAGTGATTTTATGATGAGAAATCATAAATTCCTCAATAAGAGCCTTGATGATATTATTTAATAAATGTATTCCTTAATCATTAATAATATTGATGGGCATCCAAACCATGTAATAATTTTATCATAGAGAAAATATGATGCATCCTTCATACCACAACTAGGTGTCACAGTAGCTTCAACCCACTAGGTAAAATAATTAGTTGTCATGATAATATACCTTGATTTAATACATTTGCTTGGTAGATTGATAGGTCTAATAAAGTCAATGTCTCATTATTCAAAATTTTGCTCAGCTAGTAAAGGCTATAAATGCATTTCATATTTTTTGTGGTTTACCCATGCGTTAGTAGACATCATAGTACTGCACTACTATGTGTGTATCTTGAATAATATTTAGCCATCATAACCTGCTCTATAACGACTTCCTAATAGTATCTTCTCCAATAAAATGTCCTCCTACTACTCTTTGGTGTGTCTCTTGTAATATTTAAGGTCGTTCATGTTCTATAACAACTATGTGCAGTACTTCATCCTTCACCATGATACAAAATCCCATTGATGATGGTGCATGGCAAAGCTCTGGTGATAAATTGCTTCTTGCCTCTTTCTTGATAGTTCATAAGGAATATTCCTTATTCAAGGAAGTTGGAAATTACTTCAAGAAATTTAGGAATCATATAAATTCAAAAGAGATGGGCATCAGGGGAGTCTTCCTGTAATTCATCTAGTTCTTCACCATTAGGAATGTAGCTGATATGATCTAGTCCCATGTTTTCTCTTCCTATCTTGACATTAATGTGAAATTAGAAATCTTAAAATAACATCAACGACTTAGAGATGCATCCTCCTAGAATCAACTTGTTGACAAGGTATCACAGAAATTTATGATCAGTGAAGACTTCAAAAGGTGTTTCAAGAAGATAGTGTTGAAATTTCTATAGTGCAAACACTATATCCAATTCTTCTCTCTAAGTTATTGTGTAATTATTTGTTGTGTTAGATAAAAAAATTCTTGAAAAATGAATAGGATAGTCTAGTCTACCATCTCCTAGCTACGCAAGCATAGCACTGACTATGATATCTAAAGCATCAACATTTACATGAGAGGGCTTACTCTAATCTGGAAAGACAAGGATGGGCACAGTAACCAATCTTTACTTCAGCTCGATAAAGACTACTTGGCACTCTGAAGTCTAAATAAATTTTGTACTTTTTTATAGTAAATATTTAAATAGAGATGAAATGGTTGCATATCCTTTAATAAACTTGTGATAGTACCCTGTATGACCCATAAAATATCATACTTCTATGGATTTGATGGGTGGAGGCATAGTCAAAATTACTACAATTTTTGCCTAGTCTACCAAAATGTCTTCACTGCATACTACATGACCTAGAAAGACACCAAAAGTAGTAAATAAGAGACATTTATTTAAATTCAAAGCAATGTGTAAAGCTTGGCATCATTCTAACATGAGGCTTAGCTTAGATAAATGTTCTTTAAACAAGTAAAATACTACCCAATCTTCAAGATAGACTTCCAATAAGTTGTGAATGAAGTCCTTAAACACAATCACCACTATGTGAGAGAAAACTATAAGTGTATTCTTAAGGCCAATAGGCATTACCTTATACATTAAGGATCCCCATTCCATGGAAAATTTTTTTTTGGATTTGTCTTATTTTGTGATGGGTATTTGATGATAGCCACTAAAACCATCCATGAAAGAGTAGACTTCATATCTTGTGACAGATTCCAAAACTTCATCTATGAAGGGAATTTGGAATGGATCATTCACACATGGATCATTCAGAATGTGATAATCATTAAATACTTTGATCTCCTCTATTTTCTTGCATTGCACTATCATAAGACTAACCCAATCTTCTTTTTCTATAGGATAGATTATACTTGTGTCCTACATTCTATTGAGTTCAGCCTTCACTTTCAACTCCATGTATGGATTTAGCTTGTATGGTCATTTTTTTGTAGATCTTGCACACTCCTTGAGTTTAATATGTGCTTTACCTAGGTATGGATCAACTCCTTAGACCTCTAAGAATTTAGTGGGAAAAACATCCTGGTAATCCTTCAAGAGTTGTATAACTTTAGAAACTTTAGATTCTATCTAATAATCACCTATATAAACCAATTTGGGAACTTCTTCAATTCTAATGTTTGCTACATACTTTTTAATGAAATGCTAGTAAATATTATACTTTCCTTCATCAATAGATTCCCATATCATTTACTGCCCTACCTGTTTTGGAATTTGTATTTTGTATAGCTTGTCTTCTTTAGTAGGTTCTCCATTGAGGTCCTTTAGGGGTTTTGTTGGCTGTTTAGGTTTAAATAAATCAATCAAATCGATATCACCATGAAAATCAAAATCTTTAATGTCCTCTTCTTTATCTTATATTTGGTAGCATGGTTGCATAAGAGATTGTTCTTCTTTTTTGGTAGCTTTATATCTTTATAATGTCGAATTGAGATCATAATTTTCATTCTTTTACACATTAGATTTCATTGTGGTGCTTATATCTTCTACACACCCATGACATAGGAAATATTTGATTTTTAGGAGTACATTGTGAACCAAAGGGTTCTCATATTCAAAAATAAATGTCTATATAAAATCTCTTTGCACCTATGCCCAATGCTTTGTCTCCCTCCTACGTTCTTGATGTATATACCATGTTGATGGTAAAGGAGCAAGTGTATAATGAAAAAATGTGAACCCAGTACTTCAGTGCAATGTGTTCTTTAGTCTAGACTTCAACACATTTATGAATATGAATTTTAGGACACTCACCTTCTTAGAAGAAATTTCAATTACTTATGATGATCTATAGTAATTTAAACCTACTAATCATGAGCTTGCATGCATCATCCCACTCAATTTGATCATTTTTATGAATTTCCCACCATGTCACTATAACTCCCTTTAAAGCATAATTCATAGCACTAACCTACTGGCTAATTGTAGGTACATGAACTTGTAATTGTAGAATAAACTCATTGATATCCTTAGTTACATAGTACACAGTAAGTTGTCTCTCATGTGCAAAGATGATTCTCATAGGTCAGAGTTCATGATCTCCTCAAGCCCAGTTGAGAAGTTGTGTGTCTAAGTCTCCACTGAAAATGAATCTATTTCCCAAGGAAAAGTGACATCTCTAGTTGGATCTATGTAATCTTTTATATTATCATCTACTTGATAGAAGAAGTCAAATTCTGAATGATTAGGGGATTTAGCAGACATAGATACACAATATTCTATGACAAACTAAGTTTCTAACGATTGAGTAAATACTAGTTTGGGCCTCCATTGTTCTGATGTCTTCAACTATTGAGTGAGTAACAATTGTACCTAAGGTTTATTATGTTCGTACAATAAGTTTCACTTAATTATACATAGATATTTTGGGTTTTCTTTAGAGTTCACCTTCATCCAGCTAGTTTCTTTCATGACATATGGAAAATCTGGTTCAACCAAAATGATGTAAGGTTTGTGCACTCTATTTAGAGGAATGATGATAACCTTATCTCCCTGGTGCACCTCTAATTGATTATGCATCATGTTTATAGTCATATGACCATTATATTCCCATTTCTTGCCAATTAGCATAGGGTAATGTGTTTTTCTTATCTTCATATCAATGACTTCAAAGTCACCTTGTAGGGTTAATTATATGGCTTTGATCTCAACATATTCTTATGTATCAATGGGATAAACTCTTCCATATTCAGCTAAGCTCAAATTTATTAGGTTGTAACTTAGCACCGATCATCCAATAGCCTCCCATGTAGACCTAAGAATCATATTGACTATGCTACCAAAATCAAAGATAGCATTTGGGATTTCATAGCCTACAACCTCAATGTTAATTCATGCATCTACATCCCAGGGCTTCTTTATTTTGATGTACCAAACAAGCTTTTATATCTTCTATTATCCTCATTGTGCACACTCTAGTGGATTATGTAGCAGGTTTATGATATTTTGAGAGATGTCTTCATTGCATAGAGAGTTTAAAATTTTTATAAAATATGTTAGCATAGTGACAAATCCATCCTGATGCATAATGCACACAATTTTGCTATATATTTGAGCATCTATTGTTTTAGCATCTCCTTCAATAGTGTCTTGGTGTTGAATGTTTTTCAACATCTATACAGATTCATACATAAGCCCCTTTTCTATAATTGGGTATGGGTATTTATCCTATTTTCCTTTTTATATTCCTTGATCTTGAGGCATTTCTAGGGGACGCAAATCTCTTTCTGCATGTTGATATCATGTGATAGTGTTTAGGAAGGCATCCTTCTTAGGTTGTGCACTAACCATATTCACATTTCTAACGATCTTATCCTTTCTTTGCTTTTCTAAGACAAGACAATATTTTCTCTCATGTTAGTCATATATTCTATAGTATGCACAGTAAGACTATCTTTGAGGATTCAAAGGTTAGTTTCATTGTACATGATTATACCCCCCACATAGGTAGCATTATAAAGGAGGCCATTGATATTTATTTCCTTTTCCACCTTGGTAACCTCCTCTGTATATGCCTCTAGCTCCTCCTCTATTGAACTAATATCCTCCTCTATACCCTCCTTATTATTGTGTAGTGTTTCAATGTTGATTTTTGTGGGTATTATCACTAATTTTGAATTGTTGTTGTAAAACTCGTGGGACCCAACTCATTTGTTTTTGTTGCATCATGGTTGAAATTTAGGGTGTTGCATACTATTATTGAGGAGATGTTGGTGTCCAACACAAATAAAGGAAGGGTCTTACCATCCATCCCTTGCGGCTGGTATTGTGGTGAACTAGGAATCCATTATGGACTTGTTTGGGTCGCATAACCTTTATCAACCTCTAAGCCTAGAATCATTTGCTTTTATAAGGACACTTGTTGTGCAGCGATAGTGAATATATTTTTCGTGATGCCTTCTTTAAGCTCTTATAAATCCCCATAATTATTCTAATCATGATTTTGTGACTTGAAGAAATTTTAATATAAATTATGCAAGTTCTTAACATATTATTGTAAAAGATGGCACTATGTTGTTACATGCCCCACTACTCAATATAATTCACAAAACTATGTCTTAATCATAGGAAAATAATTCCTATGATGTCCTTATTTTATATACTCCATACACCATAAATTCAACTTAGGTTTATCTACCTCATGATATTGATCCATTCTCTTCATAAAATTTTGCAGTGTGTTTTTAATCTTGGAATTTATAATATGAGCTTCCCCATAGTCTTCAATCTACTATACTCACAGAGTAGTAATTCTAACATCTATTTTAGTAGTATATTGAATTTTCATAGTGGAAAACCTAATTCTAGAGTTTAGTCCTTTAATGAACCACAAATTTTCTTTGTCTATTAAGGCAAATTTTATATTATTCATCACATCAAAGAATCTACGACATAGTTGTAGACTGATTCTCCTAATTATTTCCTTATCTCCTAGTCTTGAATAGTCTGATTAGTACATTTCTTTATCTTATAATCTATAATGAGATATTCATTAACCTATTGTAGATTTACTCATTGAATGTCTCTAAGAAATATGAACTCAAGTGTTCTTTTGATTAGTGCCCCTACTAACTCGTACTTTTGGATAACTTCATCAGTAATGCCCTTAGCTTTCCATCTCATTTCATAAGTTAGCAAATATTGTTTGTGTTAGGAATCTACAACAACAAACATGCTCTGACTCCATTGTTAGGATCTAGGAAGCACAATTGATTACCATGTACAAGCAACTTAACATGCAAAATTAAACCAGAAGTAACTAGTAACTAGAATTCAAAAATAACACAGAATATGAGAGACAATACCCAATTGTATTAATACTCTTCCAGAAGGAAATACAACAAAGAAGATGCCACAGTCTTCTTCCTTACACACCTCTAGGGCTCCCACACCTCTAGAGCATAAACAGTAAATCTCTTCAAGAGCTCACTCTCTCTCTTACAGTCCCAACAAGCAACTCACACACAAAGTTGTTGTTCACCTCCAACCAGTCAGTATCACTACTGCCAGTACCACTAGTCAGTATCACTACTACCAGTACACAAGTGCTCCATGCACTCCAAATCTGAGTACACATCATACTCCAAGTACACAATCATACTTCAAGTAGATCTCCCTGATCTTGTTCCCTGTTATGTTGATGTCACCTTTGATCTTACTACCTCATATATCTCCTTTGACCTCGCACACACACACACACACCTGCAAATCAATGATCTTACTTACTCAGATAGAACCCTTGTCCTTGCCTCACCAAGTCCTTATGATTCTACCATACCATCACCCCTGTGGATCTTCCACCAGACCTTACAACAACTTGCATATCTCCCTGATCATACACACTTGGCACTGTGGCACTGGGAGGAACACACCTTGCTCTCTTCACTCTGAAGGAGCTAACCTTGCTCTTACTCAACTAGCACAAATTACAATACAACCCATGAGTCTATTATATAGATCTCATGCAAACAATAATTAGACATCTAATTACAATAATTAGATCTGTAGCTCCAAGACTAAAATTAGCCTTTATCATGCAAACAATCGATTCATTAATAAACTATCTGTGAAACTCACAGTTCTGAACTGCACAAGTGACCGACGTCAGTCCCTATCTACCTAGAGATGACCGACGTCAGTCGATCCTGACTGATGTCAGTTGCCCTATTGTCTTCCCCTGACCAGCATCAATTGACTTGACCGACATTGGCAGCTGTGACACTCAGACCTCCTCCATGTTTGCATCTGGGTGAAGCTTTTAGCTGCATAACCTAACAATCTCCCACTTGGAGATAAATAGCTGCACCTGTACTTATACCTATACATCATCTAATTTGTTTCCTAGCTTGTATCCCTCTTCAAGCTCAATCTTGAAGACCAACCACCACACATCTTGTGGTGTAACACCTGTCATCCAAGTAACCTGCCAAATCCAAAGTATTTGACCCTACATAGCATGAATCCCTACAGCTGGTCCCTCTCAGATACTTGAGAACCCACTGAACTGCTTTCCAGTGCTTCCTTCTCGAATTGACTACAAACTTTCTGACAGCACCCACTGCTTGGGCAAACTCAGGGAGTACACATGTACTCAACCTCATCATGTGATTGGGGACCCTGTTCTATGAACTGTCCATCCATAGGTGTGCTGCCCTATTTTGCATCTTGTACTACCTTCACACAATCATCCTGTGACAACATCAACATGTGATCTTCCCTATCTCTAGGATTACTCATGCCAAAGAATTTTGCTGCTCCCAAATCTTTCATGGCAAACCACTGAACTAACCTTATCTTTAGCTCAGCAAAACCCTGTATGTCTAAACCTGCAGCTAGCATACCATCCACATACAGTAATAGGATAATGTTGTAATCATTATCCAACTTGGTAAGACAAACACAATGGTTACACTGACATTGATTAAAACCCTGTTTTGTCATCCACCTGTCAAAACCTATACCACTGTCCTGCAACTTCCTCAAGACCATATGACCTAGCCTTCCATCTCATGTATCCATTCTCTCTATTCTTTAACCAAGGAATCCATTCATCTTTCAATGCTTTCATATCGACTGGCAACCCTACCAAATCTTCCATTTGGTTCTACATCTTAGGAATCAAATTCCTCATTCATGCCATGCTCCCACTATTTCCTGGATCCTTCCTGCTCTGTAGTGAGCAATGAGTATAAAGAATAAGAATAATGAATTTGAGGCTTACTTACCCTTTTAGTCCTCCATATGGGCATTTGAGACTCCTTGACAGCTTGTTGTCTGCCCAAAATCCATTCCAATGACCGACCTCGGTCACCACATAGTCTGCACCTGACTGACGTCAGTTCCATGCGACTGTCCAAGTCACCGATGTCAGTTATCCTACCGACATTGGTCTCCACCTGCCCGACACCACCGACTCCTCTGGTCTACACATGACTAATGCCGGTTCCTATTTGTTTGACGCCGATTTCCCATAATCAATGTCGGTACCTGTGTTTGCCTATGAGTGATGAATTTTTACCCGTAAGCTTACTTTGAATCAAAACCCTATCCAAACTACCCTACTTAGAGATATCTAGTCCCATCCACTGATCTCTATATGTCATCTCCTCCAAGAACACCAAGGCTTTCCAGTTCTTAAGTTTGTCAAATACATCAGACTTCCTCTTAAGAACATGCATCTCCTTCTTGCTCATGTGGCCAAGCCTACAAAGCCACGTCTTCAAAATAGAAGAAGAATCAGTAATACAAGCAAGTAGATAAAGAGTACCTACTTTATTACCCCCAGCTTATTCAAGTTCATCTACTGTGAGAGTTTTTGTGCATCTCTCATCACCCAACTTTTCTGAAGAAATTAGCCACATCTTCAAAACTAGGACCTACATGACCTTCTTCAACACCCATGTGTTGGCCGCCTACAATTTCAGCAACACTTCCCCTTTGCCAATACTTTGACAAGGCTCACCAACCCCTCTATTGGGGGCTGCATGGAAAGAGGCAACAAAATCTATAAAACAAGATTCTACTTTATCCAAGGAACATCCCAGAGCATCCTGTGTAACAACACCTGCAACATCTACTTCTTCAATTCCTTCATGATGATCTTCTACCAACCAACAATATTTTTTTACCTACTCTTTCTTTCCATAACACTATAATTGACCATTCGTGCTTTTCAATTCCTCCATTCTTAGTGTACTTTCTTCTACCATTGCTATACTCCCACTCAATCAAAAACCCCTGAGAGTGACCTGTAATCAAACACAAACCTGCTCCCTGCAACCTTAGCTCTGATACCACTCTGTTAGGAATTTAGAACAACAAACATGCTCTGACTCCACTGTTAGGATCTAGGAAGCATAATTGATTACCATGTACAAGCAACTTAACATGCAAAATTAAACCAGAAGTAACAAGTAACTAGAATTCAAAAATATCACAGAATATGAGAGACAATACCCAATTGTATTAATACTCTTCCAGAAGGAAATACTACAAAGAAGATGCCACAGTCTTCTTCCTTACACACCTCTAGGGCTCCCACACCTCTAGGGAATAAATAGTAAATATCTTCAAGAGCTCACTCTCTCTCTTACGGTCCCAACAAGTAACTCACACATAGAGTTGTTGTTCACCTCCAACCAGTCAGTATCACTACTGCCAGTACCACCAGTCAGTATCACTACTGTCAGTACACAAGTGCTCCACGCACTCCAAATTTGAGTACACACCATACTCCAAGTACACAATCATACTTCAAGTAGATCTCCTTGATCTTGCTCCCTGTTATGTTGTTGTCACCTTTGATCTTGCTACCCTGCAGATCTCCTTTGACCTCGCACACACACACCTGCAAATCAATGATCTTACTTACTCAGATATAACCCTTGTCCTTGCCTCACCAAGTCCTTATGATTCTACCATACCAGCACCCCTGTGGATCTTCTACCAGACCTTGTAACAACCTGTAGATCTCTCTGATCATACACACCTGGCATTGTGGCACTAGGAGGAACACACCTTGCTCTCTTCACTCTGAAGGAGCTAACCTTGCTCTTACTAAACTAGCAAAAATTACAATACAGCCCATGAGTCTATTATATAGATCTCATGCAAACAATAATTATAAATCCAATTACAATAATTAGATCTGTAGCTCCAAAACTAAAATTAGCCTTTATCATGCAAACAATCAGTTCGTTAACAAACTGTCTGTGAAACTCGCAGTTCCAAACTGCACAGGCGACTAACGTTGGTCCCTGTCTACCTAGAGATGACCGACATCAGCTAATCCTAACCAATGTCGGCTACCCTACTATCTTCCCCTGACCGACGTCGGTAGCTATGACACTCAGACCTCCTCCATGTTTGCATCCGAGTGAAGCTTTTAGCTCCACAACCTAACAGTTTAGGGTCCATATATCCATCATAGATTACCAAATTTATAAATCCTCCTATATGATCCATTGTGTAAATTGGTATTAATATAATCTACTACATAGTTGTTACAATAATAGGTTGCATTCTAAGTGATCATGCCTATGTACTACTAAAATTTACCTGTGTAATAGGAGAGTCAACATGTGCACTTTGTTTTTTTGTATTTCCTTTTTTTTACTTGGTTTCAACAATCCCTATGGCCTCAAAAGCCTTTAAAATTGATTTTTTTTTAATGTTTTCACTGTAATGATGCACTTTCTCTAAATATGGACCTTCCCAACTATTATCTTCTTATCTGCCTAGCTAAAAACTTTTACTAGAATATAATAAATTAGGTTATAGGGACGTGTGATCTTCTGATGAATGATTATTTATTGTGATTTCTTCTACTATTGTGCTTGAACTTTCAATTAATCTATGACTTTGTTCTACTTATTTTCTTAATTTTTCATTTCTTTGTTCTGACAATACCCTTTCTTGTAGTTGCACACTACATCTATCATCTAACTGCTCTACTCGTTTAGTATTCTCTCCTTATTTAAATGTCTCTTATTCATCTCATTTTTCATCACTTTTGTCTATCTATCGACATTTTTCATAATCTTTATTCATTCTTCATTCCTATATATCATCTCGCTCATCACATCTTCTTACCCACTCATCATCTAATTTACTACTACTCTTACCTCTACTTTCAACTAACTGGGTATTCTTCTATTTATTTCATTTATTTTATTGTCATAGCTCATGTTCTAAATCCAAACTTTTCTTCTAACTTTTCATTCCTCTTATCTCCATTTTGGATTCAGGTTCAATCCCTATCTACTCATCATTCATTGTCATGTCACACACATCCCCATACGCTCAAAGTGGCTACTCCATATTGGTTGGATTAGGCACCATGGCCTTATCCATAACCAACATATTCACAAGGATAGGTAATAACTATAAAAATTTCCCTCTAATTCCTCAAACAAATAAGTCATGCACAACTTCAAAATATATGTATCCTTTTATTGTAAACTCAGTTATGTATCCATCTATGGTGGTAGTAATCCAATAATCTATTGCTCTCATCTAGTCAGTTTCTAGATTTGCAACCGGTCTATCTTTTCTTTAGTCTAAATGATTGTTTATTTCATTCTTGGGTTGAATTAATAGTATTCTAACTATGCTAACTAATTATCTATCAATTTAGGTACCTCACACCAAAATATTTTGTGAATCTCTCCATAGATATGCTCTTGAATGATTTCTTGTGTGATAAGACCAATCTGTTTGGACTCTTCTTTTATGAAATTACATATTCTTTGGTCTAACCATGTCTCAATGTCTCTCTACCCTGGTAACCATCTTAGCATAGTTTCCTCTAGGAGGAATGTTTCCATTTTCATCGTACCATTGTTAGTAGAGGTTCCTAAAACATCAAAAAGGATGAGGATGGATAAGTTTTACTTTAGTGTGCAGGATAGTGCAAAGAATTCATATACAAGGTGGAAAAATAGAAGCATAGTGAAGATGAATTATTGTGTGTTAGGTAGGAATTAGGAACAAATAGTATTTCATTAACAATTATAGAGCATTCAGATTAAATTAGATATAAATAAAGTAAACATTATACATGAGAATGCATGCAAGGAGAAAAATAAGAAACATAACTGGTAACCATAACCAAAATAGTCTCTATTGATCTCTTTGAAGGTGAAACTCTATTCTTCATACAAATACAAGTATATATAAATGTTTGTAGTCTATGACTATTCACATTCTTCTCATACTTAGCGTTAAAAGTAGAGTTTATTCATATTCTAACCAATTACAAACCATGGAGATAGGTTAAAATATACATATATCTAACAAATTGAATACATAGCACATGAATATAGACAAATATCCTATGTAAATTTACTATCCAATTTCTTCTCCTAATAGATTACAATAAATTGACAAGTGTCATATGCTATATATAGTAAGTAAAATAAAGGGATAAGTGCTTAGATTTTATAATTTACTATCTGACTATGACTAACATCTGACAATGGAAATAAGACTAAAACATACATTTGATTCATTAGGTTTGATAACTATAAATCTATCTATGCAGGGTAAGTTATGTCATGTATGGCTTAGTATCAACAGTCGATATTGACTTGTAATGGTTGGTAGTGACCTATGCCATAAAAAGGGCCTCTAACCTTATGATCACCTTCACATGTCAATGAAATATCCATATGTGTGATTCCAAACCCTAATTATGTACACAACTCCATAAATTAGCTTCTGTATCCTTGAAACTCTAGGTGTACTTGTGAAGGCTATAAACCTAAAAAAATAAGGGAGACTATAATGGGCTGAGCTGACCCAAATCACCTCTATTGATGATTGACCATTGCCTATGAATCTAATTCTCTAAACAAGGAAATCAAGCCACACATATTTCTCCCACCTAGTGTGATTGTTTATTTTTTATCCTTCACTATATGAATGCAGCTAATGATTTAATTTTAATAATTGATAATGCTTCCAATAACTTGACTTTAGTATGTTTCAAACTTGGATTATGACTATTCCTAGTGATTGGTTTTGAATTTTGGAGGAATAGGTTAATTTTTCCCAATATGTAGTTTATATATGTGTACTATATAAGTGTCAATACCCCTAATAAATAAGGCCTTGATTTGTTTATATGTGAGTCCAATTGGTAATATCTCACAATATAGTATTTGAAATGTATGGGTTGACTCATAATAATGTCTTAGATTTGAAAAGTGACTATTGCTAAGAGAGGGTTAGTACCATTAGGATCACATTAGTATCAAATAGTGATACTAACCTAATCTAATGGTAGTGACCCATATATAGGAGGACTAAACTAAGAACTAAGGCATGTCTGTGCAGGAGAATATGTAGGATTAAAATAAATTGTGTGGTTCATATAGCTCTATAAAATCAAAATAAAGGGTTGAACCCATAAAAGCACTAGGATTGATCTGAAAGGATATCCACTATAAAAAAATCATATGGTCTCAAATCTTCCCACAACTACCTACACATCAAAGATCTCATTGAGATATTTCCAATAATTTGAATGGGTTCAAATAAACATCTTATGCAAAAGTTATGGCTTATTGAAGGTGGAAACAAATAGAGAAAAAATAACACAATATTGACATCATCAACTAACTAGACCTACACGGCCTAACACATGGATAAATCATAGACTTAAATGTGGCATTCACAAAGCTCCACTACATGATACAAGTTACAAGTAAAGTTCCATGTAATACATGTTCTCATGACCAAGTTACAAGGGATGAATTTTATCTCTTAAACAACTTTTGATTGTTATCCCCACCAAAGTGGGATAAAACATTATTCAAAGTGCCAAAAATTATCCTCATGAGCTAATGCATGGGATTTTTAATGGGACTCAACCCCTTCACACCAATTGACCTATTTTTAAGGACCAACAACAAACTATTCCATATTTGGCAAACCAAATGCAAGATTTTGTATTTATCCCTTAATTTTGGGATTTCTTACTAAAAAAAGATATGAGGCATTTTCCAAGGGGATTTAAATCCATAACCATATGCAAAAGGGATAATGATTTAACCCATAAATCAAGGGCCTTGGAAACACTATAAAAGGTTCAATATTTTAATTAAGAACAACACATACAAAAATTGTAAGCTTTATGCCCTTGTAGATGTGAACAAGAGAAGAAAGCTTGTAAGCTTTAAACCCTTGTAAAAGATAACAAGAAAAGAAATCTTGTAAACTTAAAGCCCTTATAAATAATAATAGGATAAATCATAGTTTATATGTCTAATATTATAGGATTAGCACATTAAAGGCCAAGATCCAATTGTACAGACCTCCTAGAGACATTATAGAGAACTTTTTGCCCCTTATTGGGAGACAAAACAAGTTTGTATGTCTATCTTACTAAAGTATCAGTTACTGGAAAAGAGCCATTACATATACCTCTGAGAGACATTATAAAAAACTTGTGTATCCCCTCATTTAGGAGAGGCAAGCAAAATATAGTCTGGAAGAGCTAGAGCCAAATCCAAAGCCAAATATAAAGCTAGAGCTAGACTTTCTAAAAGACATCAAACACTTGTTTGCAGATTGAGAACCCTTTATTGGAAGAATTTGATGTAATAAATGGTATTTTTGCATCATTTTAATCAATCAATTTAGTCTTTGAGTGGACCCAAGGATGTAGTCCACATTAAACCAACTTTGTTATCAACTGGATTTGTGGATTGTCTTTGTTCTTTATTTCTTGCTTTTAACTTCAGTTTTTAAATATTGATGTTAATTGTCTAAGCCATTTTTCATGTAAAAAGATGGTAAATTTATAAATTTATATAAGAATATGAACTAGTGAATTAGTGAGAATTTTGCATTAATTACCCAATTTTAGATCAAGTTTGGTATTAGAGTGGTTTTCCAAAGGGTTTGATAACACCTTTTCTACCTTGTGTTAGATTCTTCCATTTTTATTTTGAAAGTGTAGGTTTCTTGGTTGTAAAATTATAACCATGGACAAATCTCTGAAGAGAGAAATCTTTAGGAACATGAAATCATAAACCAATAGATTTAGGAGGAAAAATATGCATTAAGAGAAAATTTGCATCCCTTAGATATAAGAGCTACAAGATCGACTTATTTTCTACAGAGAATGTCTCATGGGAATCATTCAAGAATTATAGATTAAGTTTCAAGCCAAGGAAGAGAGTTTGAAAAAGTTACAAAATGGTGGAATGGGAGAGAAAGAATATTCTACCATGTAAAGGAGACCATCCTTTACTAATGATGCACAAACCATGATTGAGATATGCATAGTAATTAATTCACCATGTTATCTTTCTTCCCATAAATATGTAGATTCCTCTTTTGGTTAATTTGAGAAGCATACTCAGGGTATTGGCTCTAATTTTTAATTGACATGGGTTTTGATGGAAAGGGTCTTCGCATCATGGCCAAAGAATGACTAATCCCATACAAGTTAATGAAAGACTTCATTATGCAGGTTTGGGATATGTTAATGGTAAAGGAGAAGTTGGAGAATGTTCCAAGACAAATAAATCAAGACAATCTTCTAAAATCAAAGAGCCCAAACCACTAACTCTTCAAAAATATCCCATGTAAGGAGATGGAACACCATCACTCCATGATTATGAGATTAAGTGCAAGATGGAATCGAGAAAGGGTCAGCCTTTCAATCATGGGAAAAGCATCCAAAAAGAATGAAAATCATCTCCAAGGAGAGATGAACTCCTAAAATAGGAAGTAACATGTCTTCCCCTCATCAAAATTGCACAAAGGACAACCCTAAAAGATATGAAAAGTTTAAATATTCCAATGTTCTCTTTGATTTTGATAATATTGGATTTGAAACATAAAAAAATTGGTATACATATCCATGTTATTTTTTTGGAATGAATAAAAATTGTGTGGCCATGTGTTGGAAAAGGAAGTCCATCATAAAGAAGTATATATCCTTCAAGAATAAGGAGACTCATTGTAAAGACCACTCTCCAAGTCAAAATGTGGAGAATGGAAATAAGGGCTTACCATCCAAGAAAATGGGAAATTATTACACTCATTATAATACTAGTGGATATTGGGTTGGAAAATGTTGGAAGTTTCATCCACAACTTTATCCAAATACTGGCAAAAAGGAAGTTGTGCAAGCACCTACAAGTAAAGAGACTGTTCAAATGCCTACAAATAAATAGGTAGCACATGAAAGATTTGGTCAAGCACCAAATTTCTAAGAGACAATCAATGAATATTCCCACCTATCTAAATAATATCCCATCAAAAGGGGGTAATCCAAAGAGGAGAATCCACTAGATTGGATTGATAAGAGATTATTTGGATTCATGGATATTATATTTGCATAACTAAGTTTAGCATGCTTATGTAGCACCTCCAAATAAATTTTTGGGTTTTCATTATTGAATAATCATGAATTAAACTAACCCCATATGTATGAGAAATTTTGGAGGTACATCACTCATTGAAGGTGAATATGGAGCAGACATCCAAGTTAAGAAGCACGTTATGAAAATCCCATTATAAGAGGTTGTATCATTTTTTATTTTCTGTTCTCATGTTTGTATTGACATTCATGCTATCATGTTTTTATTACCACTTATTGTATAATTTGTAAATATGGGTACAAAGGCACACCATTATAGAGGGAACTTAAAAAAAAGGTTATCCAAGTTCAACAACAGTAGAGAGACATGTTGATAGGTTGAAGTGTACTTCCAAGAGGGAGATGAAGTGGCATGAAATCAGCATGACAATCACTTCCATGGTGAGTATCACTCAATAAGAGCATTGTTGTGTTATATATGTATGTTATCATTCATTTCATTTCATTGAAATATATTCATTCAATATGCATGTAATTGTTTATATGCACATTTTATAAAGACCCAAATTCAGGTAATGTTTGTAAATGGAATTGTGTTTACTATCCATTTATGTTACATCCAATTGTAAGATTATAATAAGGGAAAATTTTACAAGTGGTGACCTATCATAACACCACTTACTTATTACATGCAATGTAATTTTCTTCCCTTGTTGAGAATGTTGAGTAGTAAGGAGAATGTAGATAACATTTCATAATGGGAAAGCTTCACCTTAGCCTACAAGAAGTGTATTGAAAGGGCTAAGAGAATCTTCCAAGAAGAATACCAAGACACCAAGAGTGAAAAAAGGTCATTTGGTAGATTTTAGTTTGGGAAGTCAACCTCTAAGAGAGAGAAGCAAATTTATCCTCCAAGAGAGAAATAAATGAGCCTCCTATAATCATGGATCAAGGTGAGAATGTTCCTTCTATTGATTATTTTTCTCCTGAATCACTCATTGAGTTACAAGAAGAAGTTGTTCTTGACAGAAGAGAGAAAATTTTTGAATGAAATAGACTTTTGGTGGTCCAAAAGCTTCTTAGAGGGAGGAATGATCTAGGAGGATCTCCACTGCCAAAAAAATTGTATGGTATCAAATATTCCCAAAAATATCTACATATTGAAGAACTTATTGAGAGCTTTCCAACATAATTTTAATAGGGTCAAACAAACATCGTATGTGAAAGTTATGGCTTATTGAAGGTGCCAACAAACAGAAAAAAAATAACATAGTGCTAACATCATCACCTAACTAGACCAATACATCATAACACATGGACCAATCATAGCCTTCAACATGGCATTCACAAAGCTCCACCAAGTGCTATGATTTTTAAGACAAGTTTCATGTAATACATGGTCTCATGACCAAGTTACAAGGGATGAAGTTTATCTCTTAAATAAATTTTGATTATTATCCCCACCAAAATGGGATAAAACATTACCCAAAATGCCAAAAAAACCTCCTCATGAGATAATGCATGGGATTTGGAGTGGGGCTCAACCCCCTCACTCCACTTGGCCTAAATTTCAAGTCTAATAACAAGTTATGCCATATTGGGCAAACCAAATGTAAAACTTTGTATTTATCCCTTAATTTTGAGATTTTTTGCTAAAAACAAAGGATATGAGGCATTTTCTAAGGGAATTTTAATTCCTAACCCTATGGAAAATTAATAAGGATTTAACCCATAAATCAAAGGCCTTGTAAACACTATAAAAGGCTCAATATTGTAATTAATAACAACACAAGAAATATTATAAGTTTTAAGCCCTTGTAAAAGATAACAAGAGAATAAAATTTTTAAGCTTTAAGCCTTTGTAAAAGATAACAAGATAATAAGATTGTAATCTTTAAGCCCATGTAAATAAGAATAAGTGGAGAAAGAAAAGTTTTTAAGTCTGATATTATAGGAGTATCACCTTGAAGCCTAAGAGCCTGTTGCACAAACCACCTAGAGATTAGGAGACAAAGCAAGTTTATATGTCTATCTTATTGGAGTAGAAATTACATGCCAAGATCCATTGCATAGACCTCTGAGAGACATTACAACAAACTTGTGTAGCCTCTCATTTGGGAGAGATAAGTAAGAGATAGTTTGGAAGAGCCAAAGCTAGACCCAGACTTCCTAGAGGACATCAGACACTTGTTTTTAGAGCAAGAGCCCTTTTTTGGAATAATTTTATGTAAGAATGGTATTTTCGCATCACTTTAATCGATCAATTTAGCCTTTGAGTGGACTTGAATGTGTAGTCCACATTGGATGAACTTTGTTATCAACTCAATTTATGAATTATGTTTGTAATTCAATACTTGACTCTAATTTTAGATTTTAAATATTGAATATTAATTGTTTAAGCTAATTTTCACATTAAAAGATGGGAAATTGATAAACTATCATAAGAATCTAAACTAGTGAATTAGTGAGCATTTTACATTAATTACCCATATTGACATCAAGGATAGGGTGAGATAGTGATTAGGACCATATTTTTACACATAATTCATGTGTGGTAATTATATATCATGCTTATCGTTTTCAAGTACTTAATACCATATTTTAGTGCCTACACTATACACTTGATACAAACTACCAAGAATAGTGATTGTATTTTATGGGAAAAAACATAAATATAATCAATGATCACTAAAATTTTCCCCTGACTATCAACATTTATTCAATTTTTTATCATTATGAAGGCTCATACGGAGTGCAAAAGAAAGGTTTATGTGAAATTTATGGCTTATTAAAGGTGGAAACAAATAGAGAAAAAATAACATAGTGCTAACATCATCAACTAATTGGACCTATATGGCCTAACACATGGATAAATCATATACTTCAATGTGGCACTCACAAAGCTCCACCAGGTGCTACAAGTTCAAGTAAATTTCCATGTAATACATGGTCTTATGACCAAGTTACAAGGGATGAATTTTATCACTTAAACAACTTTTGATTGTTATCCCCACCAAAGTGGGATAAAACATTATCCAAAATGCCAAAAAATGTTCCTCATGAGCTAATTCATGGGATCTAGAGTGCAGCTCAACCCCCTAACCCCATTTGGCTTATGTTTAATGCCCAACAACAAACTATGACATATTAAGCAAAACAAATGCAAGACTTTATATTTATCCCTTAATTTTGGGATTTCTTACTCTAAATGTGTGTGTGTGTGTGTGTGTGTGTGTGTGTGTGTGTGTGTGTGTGTGTGTGTGTGTGTGTGTGTGTGTGTGTGTGTGTGTGTGTGTGTGTGTGTGTGTGTGTGTGTGTGTGTGTCATTTTCCAAGGGGATTTAAATCCCTAAACCTATGCAAAAGGGATCATGCTTTAACTCATAAATTAAGGGTCTTGGAAATAGTATAAAAGGTTCAATATTGTAATTAAGAAAAACACAAAAAAACTTGTAAGCTTTATGCCCTTGTAGATGAGAACAGGAAAAGAAATCTTGGAAGCTTTAAGCCCTTGTAAAGGATAACAAGATAAGAAACATTGTAAGCTTTAAACCCTTATAAATAAGAACAAGGGCAGAAATCAAAGTTTATATGTCTAATGTTATAGGATTAGCACATTGAAGGCCAAGATCCAGTTGCACAGACCTCCTAGAGACATTATAAGGAACTTTTAGCCCCTTATTGGGAGACAAAGCAAGTTTGTATGTCTATCTTACTAAAGTAGTAATTACAGGCCAAGATCCATTGCAAAGACCTCTAAGAAACATTAAAACAAACTTGTGTATCCCCTCATTTGGGAGAGGCAATCAAAATATAGTCTGGAAGAGATAAAGCGAAAGCCAGATCCAAATATAAATCTAAAGCTAGACTTTCTAAAGGACATCAAACACTTTTGTAGATTGATATCCCTTTATTGAGAGAAATTGATGTAATAAAGGGTGTTTTTGCATCATTTTAATCAATCATTTCAGTCTTTAAGCAGACCCAGAGACATAGTCCACATTGGATAAACTTCATTATCAATTTGATTTTTGGATTGTCTTTGTTCTTTAGTTCTTGATTTTATTTTAGTTTTTAAATACTTATGTTAATCATTTAATCCATTTTTCACATAAAAATGTGTGAAATTGATAAATTATCATAATAATATTAACTAGTGAATTAGTGATCATTTTGCATTAATTACCCATTTTTAGATCAAGTTTGGTATTAGAGTGGTTTTCCAAAGGGTTTGATAACACCTTTTCTACCTTGTGTTAGATTCTTCCATTTGTTCCATTTATATTTTGTAAGTGTAGGTTTCTTGGTTGAAAAATTACAACCATGGACAAAACTCTAAAGAGAGGAAGGATTTGAGAACTTGAAAGTATAAACCAATACATTCACGAGGAAAAATTTTATTTAAGACAAAATTTGCATCCCTTAGATACAAGAACTACAAGATCGAGTGATTTTATAGGGAGAATGTCTCATGGGAATCATTTAAAAATTACAGCTTAAGTTTCAAGCCACAGAATGGAGTTTGGAAAAGTTACAAAATGGTGGAGTGGGGGAGAAATAAGAGTCTACCATGCAAAGGATACCATCCTCTACTAATGATGTACAAACCATGACTGAGGTATGCATAGTAATTAATTCATCGTGTTCTATTTCTTCCCATCAAGATGTAAATGCTTTTTTTGGTGAATTTGAGAAGAATACTTAGGGTATTGGCTCCAAGTTTTTAATTAAGATAGGTTTTGATGGAAAGGGAATTGGCATCATGATCAAGGAATGACTAATTCCATACAAGTTGATGAAATAGCTTGTTATGCAGGTTTGGGATATGTTAATGGTAAAGGATAAGATGGAGAATGCTCCAAGATAATTGAAGTGAGACAAGCTTCTAAAATCAAAGATCCCAAGCCACTAATTCTTCAAAAATAGCCCATATAAGGAGATGACACACCATCACTCCATGATTATGATAGTGAGTGAAAGCTAGAATCAAGAAAGGGTCAGCCTTTCAATCATGGGAAAAACATCTAGAAAGAATGAAAATAATCTCCAAAGAGAGATGAACTTCCAAAATAGGAGGTAACATATCTTCCCCTCATCAAACTTGAACAAAGGATAACCCTAAAAGATATCGAAAGTCTAAATATTCTAATGTTTACTTTGATTATGATAAGAATGGATTTGAAACATAAAAAACTAGTATACATATCCATGTTATTTTTTTGGAATGAATAACCATTATGTGGCCATGTGTTGGAAGAGGAAGTCCATCCTAAGGAAGTATATGTCATTAAAGAAGGAGACTCGTAGTAAAGACCGCTTTCCAAGTCAAAATGTGGAGAATGGAAAGAAGGGCTTATTTTCCAATAAAATGGGAAAGAATTATTACACTCATTATAATATGAGTGGCCATTAGGTTGAAAAATGTTGGAAGCTTCTTCCACAACTTTATCCAAATACTGGCAAGAAGGAAGTTGTGCAAGCACCTACAAGCAAGGAGATTGTTCAAACCCCTACAAAGCAAGAGGTAGCACATGAAAGAGTTGGTCAAGAACCAAAAGTCTAAGAGGAAACTAATGAATGAGCCCACCTATCCAAAGAATATCTCATCAAAATGGAGTAAACCAAAGAGAATAATCCACTAGATTAGATTGATAAGAGATTATTTGGTTTCATGGATGTTGATTTAACCATTTTGAGAATATTGATGTATTATTCCTAATTTAGTTAAAGGGTCTGAGTAGCAAAATCAGTAAATAAATATGCAATAATTAAGCTACTAATTTGTATAAATTTTATTGTGATTTTAACCTTTCTAAAAATAGTAATAAGGGATAGAAAATAAGACTTAGCTAGAAATTAACTAAGATGGCTAGACAGAGTCTGAAATTTACTATGTAAGACTTGGAAACTATCACAAATTAGGATCTAGCCTTCATTTTATGATTGGATAGGAGCATCAAAATAAGAAAATAATGGTACTAACATTATATTCCACTTCTACCATTATTGACCAGGAGACCTAAACTTTATAGGTTTTGTTTGTTGTGTTTGTATGACCCTACCTGTGAATTTTTGACTACTGAATGTATGTGGAACCCCCTATAGAGATGATTTAGTCTTTAAACCCTAGACTCCATTACACTTTGACAAAATTTAGGAAAGAGGAGTGAAGATTAGTGTGTGTAATATGCACTAAATGTGTATTCACACCCCTTATGTGGGCATGTTGCCTACATACCAATACTGTAGAGAGGGATCAATCCATATGTAGTTCTCCCACTTGATGTGCTTTGTGCAATAGTCTATCTAAAGATGCAAATGATAAAAATATGTATGCTTGAGGTGGCTAGGCACTGGTGTAAATATTTGAATAAGCTTGTAATAATATTGGTTGGTTGTATGCAGAGAATAGGGAAGATTTCCTTAGTAATCTTGCTTATATTCTTTTGTTGCTTAGTGATAATTTCCAACCCTCTCCAAATGATCTTTGAATGGGATTTCATAGGGATCTATTGGTCAAGGGTCAAATTGATTCATGTTAGGCCAAAAATAAGGAAGATAAGAACTAGAAGGAACTGATCATTGGGGATAAAAATGCACTTGGACAAGAGAACCGAAATAAGACACTAGTGGCATCAGTATTTTAGTCTAAGTTGGGTTCTATTATCCTTAGCTAACAGGACCTGGGGGGATGGATTTGTCATGGAAAGAGCAATCTGACTAAGTTGAGATTAGGTATAGAAGGCTATGGATGACTGAGAATCAGTAAAAAGATGCCTATGAGGGTCATGAAAGAAAGCAGGAGGGACCTATGGGTTGAGTGTCACAAGCCACACTCAAGTAACCAATTTTCACATTTTATATGACTACATTTATCCCCCCCTTTATTCTAGCAATGCAACAAATTAAAATACTAAGATAAAGGAAAACTAGAAATCATACCTAAACTTACCTACAAAGGTGAAGCTCATGAAGTTGTATGATGTTAGGTGTGCATAGAGAGAGCACATTGTGAAGTGTGAATCTGTAAGAGAAAATAAAGAGTAGATCAGTTCTTACTAAATTTTCTATATCTAAAATAATAATATACAAATCTAGGTGAGAGAGAGAGAAAGAGAAAAAAATTAATACACCTCATTGGATACACAAACCAATATAAAACCTGTTGTGGTAATAAGTAATACTAGATTATGATAAACTAAGAGTAATATCATGAACAAAGCTGAGTGCTCAATTCCCTAAAAGTGGCTCAAGAATGCAAAGGTTGGACCTTTGACTCCATCATAATCCACTAAGTAAAGATATGTGATCATGCGTGTGTTAATTGATGTTTGGACTGTGTGTCTAATCCCTCTGAGTAGGTGGCTCAAGAATACAAAGGCAGCTAGACCTTTGGATCCATTATTGCCCCATGAAATGAAGCTATGAACTAATACTAGTATGAAATGTGTATCATATGAAATGTCTCTTGAAGCCCATGAATGTACTATGATCTAATAATGTTAGAATGGATATCTGAATGTATGCTAGAAACTAGGCCACTCTTGGCCACTCTGAAAGATGGAGATTAGGCTTGTATGAAAGCCACTCTAGAACTGGTGTAGTAGACTTATATGAAAGCCACTCCAAAATGTGAAAGTTAGGCTTGTATTAAATCCATTCCAAAATGATGCCAACCACCTACAGATGGAATTAGGCATGCAACTATTGAAAATGACTGGGTAATACTAAACTCAAAAAGAAAATAAAATAAATGTGATGCGTACATTACCCTCAATTATTGATGTCTAAAATATCGATTCTGATTTGGAAGTTATACCAAATACCATATCTAAAATTGGAAGTGAGATCCATCATGATGCACATGATTCCCCTTATATCTAAATTCTCTGAGCAAAAGTGTACTAAAAATTGTTGATTTTGAACTGGTCTGACTGTGCAAAACTATAGCTAAACCTACTTTTTTGCTTATTTATGAAAAGTCTAGTTTTTCTACTATTTGGATGGGAACATCAAAAATGGACACTAGAGGGCCCAACACTATATTCCAATCTTGGCACTATTGTTCTGGACTAAATCTAATGACTATTCTGACATCTTCACTATATGCCTGGTCTGTTTTGTCTGGTTTGATGTCTAGTTCCTATTTTAGGTGTTCTAAAGCTAATTTTTTTATTGTTACAAGTTATAATCTCTATGACATAACCCCTATTTGTTTCCCCCTCTTTTGAGGGTAGGAATGAATAACCCTACAATGACTTCCCTCAAAAGAAAGAGCCCTACAAGTGTGTTATACTGCAAAGATACATGATGTAGCAATGATAATAAACAAGATATCTCAAGATATAACCTAGTTTGTAATGAGAGATTATTATATCAATAGGGGTATGCCTAGATAGATATAACAATGTAATAGCATGTGAAATATACTAAATTTGAATTGGAAGTCTAGTTAGTTGTTAGTTGGCAAGGAGGGATGGAGCATGATGTTCATCATGGCATCCAAGAAATCAATATAATGCATGATGTGGATCATGGCATTGTAAAATAATGAGAAGAAAATAAGAAACAAGCACGCAAGAAAAGAAACAAGAAGCATATAAGGGTGGCCAAGGTGCCAATCAAACAAGGGACATGGGCACATATCACTCAAATTGGAAGGAAAGCATACAAGGCATGTTCAAATGCCACATACACATATAATTGCAACAAATAAGGTTGGCATGAAAGCCATAATCACATAGAAGAGTATAGGGAAAGGACATTGTCAAATGTACTAAGGCACACACAATACATAAAAGCAAAAGACATTCGCAAATTTCCTAAGGCCTGTACAAGAGACAAATAGGAATTGAGAAATGTAAACAATCTAGCTAAGCTAAACAAGAAAGTAAAGCATGTAATAACTGAAAATACCATTGCATCTAACTAATCAAAGAAATAATTCAATGTATGGAAGACATGTTAGTACAAGACTAGGTATATGCTAAGAAATACATAAGTACTATATACCAGTGAGTGTCGATAGATTAATCTATGTAAGCAAGTAAATAATGTACATCAACATGATAACTAGAGTGTGTGGTTTAGGAATGACATAACCTGGATGGTGTAGTCATGTAGAAGATGTCTCCAGTGGGTATGTATATCAATGTATGTCTTAAATGTAGAAGTAGGATGCCCCCTCAATGGGTAGAGTGAAGCAATCAAAGAGATTGATGTCACTATACACACTCAAAGAAGATCAAGTGAAGCATGGTAATGTAGATAAACTGATAAACAATAGAACAAAACAACAAATGTAAGTCTAGCATAGTAGTAGAGATGTAAAGCATGGATGATGCATACAATCAAAATGTTTTTTGGAATTTTGAATTATTTAAATGTTTTTGTATTTTTTAAATTTTAAATAATTTTTAATTTTTGATATATTTGAATGCTTTTAAATTTTTGAGTTTTGAGTTATGTACAATCAATCACAGGAAGACTATGTACAATCAATCATAAAAAAAACTGTGTATAGGTAATGCTAAGAGGAGATGATACTAAACAGTGAGTCTCATGGGAGATTCCTTATCATGGTGTCTTTTATCAAAGAGAGGAATCATGTGTGATCATGAAGCATGATGGAAATGCTAAGACTGTGGATCTGAAAGTTGTATATGTAATAAATGCTCTAAAATCTCTAAAGTAGAAACTAATTTTGGGGTCCCCCTATATCTTTGAGAAGTAGATGAAACTGTAGGGCTCTTAGGGACCCATCTGGTGGTAGGAGAAGGTTTCTAAACATGTGCTCTATGTGTAGATGTATGAGATCCCAATGATACTACCTTGGGTGTGAACACTGTAGCTGAAAGTTGTCTAGAATCTTGAAGCTGTGGAGGTGTATGAACTCTCTGTGTTGGCGATAGATGCCTCAAATATCTCTGAATTAGAATTGGAGGAGGAACTATAACTAGTGGTAAAACTAAAATTGGTGACTATGGAATAGTAGATGGCTCTGAAGTGGGGATTGGTAACTCATATGGAGCTCCACCAATTGTAACAACCTAATTAATGTGAATGAATTTCACACATCTATGAACTATAAAATTTACTTCTCAAATTTTTTGAATCTATGGTCAACCAAGTAGCATATCAAAAACTCTTGCACTAGGAAAATAGTGAATGGTGTGGCCATGTGTTTTAGACCAACCTATAGAAGAAGTACAATCTCACCCAATGAACTCTATATGTGTCCACTAAATCAGCTAATAACTATGTTCATCGAGATAATATCTTTCTCTAAATATTCCAAATGCTTCAATAATGTCATAGTGCACAAGTTCACACTGGATCCATTATCTATGATAACACTATGAATACGATGATTATGAATGTAAGCTCTGATAAAGAGTGCAGATAATCCAAATCATCCTCGACTATCTCCTACTCTGACAAGGAGATGGAAGGTCTAGCTAGAACTCTATAATTGTTACACCAATCATGTTACTCAAAGGATGTGACTCAACTGAAGGTGCCCTGTATGTATCTGGTGGTAGATGTGTATGATATGCATAGTGAACCCCTGATGTGTCCCCTATCTCTTGTTTAGAATGTTACAAAAAGGGATTTGAGAATATTTTCAAAGATTTATCATGTTTTTGCTTTGCTTAAGGAGGCTCAATTGAAGTGCCAAGATCAATATGATTGCCATCTATCAAATCATTTATCTTATGTCTCAAACTAATGAATCTATTTATTGTATGGCCTGGTGCCCTGTAAAACTCATAAAATGCATGTTGACCATATCCTCATGGAAGAGGCTTTATTGGGTCAACTTCTTGAATATGAGGGAGAGATGTGATGTTACATTCCAATAGATATTGTAAAACTCTGGCTGGAGAAATTGGTAGATTGGTAAAGGTTCATCGAGGAGGTGTTGATAAAACCACACATTGAGGGGGCTTATAAGTCACATTAACTGTCAGTTGATTCTCAATCTTACTATCATTGACCTTGACTTTGAATGGGACTTTGTTGTTACTCTTGTTTTTTATTTTTTAGATACTTATATACTTGAGTTTGCCCATTGAAATTAGTTTGACTTATCTTTCCTTTGGTGTGTGACACAATTCAGTGACGCAATATTGGTGTATTATTTCTAATTTAGTTAAAGGGTTTGAGTAGTAAAATCAATAAATAAATATGCAATAATTAAGCTACTGACTTGTATAAATTTTATTGTGATTTTAACCTTTCTAAAAATAGTAATAAGGGATAGAAAATAATACTTAGCTATAAATTGACTGAGATGGTTGAGACAGAGTCTGAAATTCACTATGTAGGATTGGGACACTATCACAAATTAGGATATAGCCTTTGTTTTATGATTGGATAGGATCATCAAAATAGGACACTAGTGCCACTGATGTTTTATTCCACTTCTACTAATGTTTTCCAATAGACCTAAGCTTTATGGGTTTTATTCGTTGTGTCATTGTGACCCTACCTATGAAGTTTTGACTATCGAATGTCTATATAACTCCCTATAGAGATGATTTAGGAAAGAGGGATGAGATTAGTGTGTGTAATATGCACTGAATGTGTATCCACATCCCTTGTTTGGGCACGCTACCAACATACCAATACTTCAAATAGGGATCAATCCATATGTAGTTCTCCCTCTTGATGTGCTTTATGCAATAGTGTGTATAAAGATGCAAATGCTAAAACTAGGTGTGCTTGAGGTGGCTAGGGACTGGTGTAAATATTTGAATAAGCTTGTAATAATATTGGTTGGTTGTATGTAGAGAATAGGGAAGATTATCTTAGTAGTCTTGCTTTTATTCTTTCTTGCTTAGTGATAATTTCCAACCCTGTCCAAATGATCTTTGAATAGGATTTTATAGGGATCTATTGGTTAAGAGTCAAATGTATTCATGTTAGGCCAACAAGGAGGATAAAAATTAAAAATAACTAACCATTGGGGCTAAAAATGCACTTGGACAAGAGCACTGAAATAAGACACTAGTGGCACCGACACTGTAGTCCAAGTTGGGTGCTATTGTCTTTAGCTAATGGGACTTGGGGGGATGGATTTGTCATGGAAAGAGTGGTTTGATTGAGATGGGATTAGGTTTGGAAGGCTACAGATGATTAGGAATTAGTGAAAATATGCCTATGAGGGTCATGAAAGCAAGCAGGAGGGACCTATGGGTTGCGTGTCACAAGCCACACTCAAGTTACCAATTTTCACATTTTATATGACTACAAATCTATATTTACATAACTAAGTTTAGCATGCTTATGTAGCACCTCCAAATCATTTTTTGGGTTTACATTTTTTACTAAGCATGAAGGAAACTAACCCCATATGTATGATCAAGTGTGGAGGTAGATCACTCATTAAAGATGAATATGGAGCAGCCATCCAAGTTAAGAAGCACATTATGAGAAGCCCATTATAAGAGGTTGTATAATTTTCTATTTTGTATTCTCATTTTTGTATTGGAATTCATGCTAGCATGTTTTTATTACCACGTATTATATAATTTCTCAAGATGAGTACAAAGGCACACCATTATAGAGGAAACTCCAAAAAAAAGCTCTCCAAGTGTGATAACAATAGAGAGACATGTTGATAGGCTAAAGTGTACCTCCAAGAGGGAGATGAAGTGACATGAAATCAGCATGATAAGTGCTTCCATGGTGAGTATCACTCAATGCAATCAATATTGTTTTATGGATGTATGTTGTCATCTATTTCATCTAATTAAAATAAGTTTTTTTGATGTACATGTAATTATTTATATGCACATTTTATAATGACCCAAATTCAGGCAATGTTTGTAAATGGAATTGTCTTTACTATCTATGTATGTTGCATTCGATTGTAAGACCCTAATAAGGGAAAATTTTACAAGTGTTGATCTATTATAACACCACTTAATTATTACATGTAATGTAATTTTATGCCCCTGTTGAGAATGTCGAGCAGTAAGGAGATGTAAATAACACTTCCTAATGGGAAAGCTTCACATTAGCCTACAATAAGTGTAGTGAAAGGGCTAAGAGAATCTTCCAAGAAGAAGACCAAGACAACAATAGTGAAAAAAGGTCATTTGGTAGATTTTAGTTTGGGAAATCAAACTCTACGAGAGAGAAAAAAGTCATCCTCCAAGAGAGAAATAAATGAGCCTCCTATAATCATGGATCAAGGTGAGAATGTTCCTTTTATTGATTATTTTACTCCTAAATCACTCACTAAGTTACAATAAGTTGTTCTTGATAGAAGAGAGATGAATTTTGAATGAAATAGACTTTTGGTGGTCCAAAAGCTTCTTGATGGGGAGGAATGATCCAGGAGGATCTCCACTACTGAACAAATCATATGGTATCAAATATTCCCAAAACTATCAGCATATTAAATAACTTATTAAGAGATTTCCCATACAATTTTAATAGGGTCAAACAAACATCATATGCAAAAGTTATGGCTTGTTAAAGGTGGCAACAAACAAAAAAAAATAACATAGTGATGACATCATCACCTAAATGGACCTATACATCATAACACATGAACCAATCATAGCCTTCAAAATGGCATTCACAAATCTCCACTAAGTGATACGAGTTCTAATACAAGTTTCATTTAATACATGGTCTCATGACCAAGTTACAAGGGATGAATTTTATCCCTTAAATAACTTTTGATTGTTATCCCCACCAAAATGGGATAAAACATTACCTAAAATGCCCAAAAAACCTCCTCATGAGCTAATGCATGGGATTTGGAGTGGGAATCGATTCCCTCACCCTACTTGGCCCATTTTTAAGGCCTAACAACAAGCTATGCCATATTTGGCAAACCAAATGTAAGACTTTATATTTATCCCTTAATTTTGAGATTTCTTACTAAAAAAAAGGATATGAGGCATTTTCCAAGGGGATTTGAATCCCTAACCCTATGGAAAATTAATAAGGATTCAACCCATTAATCAAGGGCCTTGGAAACACTATAAAAGGCTCAATATTGTAATTAATAGCAATACAAGAAAGCTTATAAGATTTAAGCCCTTGTAAAGGATAACAAGAGAATAAAGTTTGTAAGCTTTAAGCCTTTGTAAAAGATAACAAGAGAATAATCTTTTAAGTTTTAAGCCCATGTAAATAAGAATAAGAGGAGAAAGTAAAGTATTTAAGTCTAATATTATAGGAGTAGGACCTTGAAGACTAAAATCCTATTGCACAGACCACCTAGAGATATTACTGGGAACTTTTAACCCCTTATCAGGAGACAAAGCAAATTTGTATGTTTATCTTGTTGGAGTAGAAATTATACACCAAGATCCATTGCACAAACCTCTGAAAGACATTACGATGAACTTGTGCAACCCCTCATTTAGGAGAGACAAGCAAGAGATAGTCTAGAAGAGCCAGAGCTAGAGCCAGACTTCCTAGAGGACATCAGACACTTATTTTTAGAGAAAGAGCCCTTTTTTGGAATAATTTTATGTACGAAATGGTATTTTTTCATCACTTTAACTGATTAGTTTACCCTTTGAGTGGACTTGAATATGTATTCCACATTGGATGAACTTTGTTATCAACTCAGTTTATGAATTATGTTTGTAATTCAATACTTGCCTTTAATTTTAGATTTTAAATATTGAATATTAATCATCTAATCCAATTTTTGCATAAAAAGATGGGAAATTGGTAAACTGTCATAAGAATCTAAACTAGTGAATTAATGAGCATTTTACATTAATTACCCATTTTGAAATCAAGGATAGGGTGAGATAGTGAGTTAGGACCATATTTTTACATAGAATTCATGTGTGGTAATTATATGTCATGTTTATCATTGTCAAGTACTTAATACCATATTTTAATGTCTACACCTTACACTTGATAAAATCTACCAAGAAAAATGATTATATTTTATGGGAGAAAACATAATTATAATCATATGACCACTAAATTTTGCCCCTGACTATCAACATTTATTCAATTTTTAACATGATTAAGGCTCATACAAAGTGCAAAAGAAAGGCTTAAAGTGAATGTCACAAATTAATATTTTGGCGAGTCACACTTCCTTGTAATTTCCCACAAGATTTTTTTCTACAATCCAAGATGTTCTGCACTACCACTAGTGCCCCTACTAATGTTATGCCCAAAAGGACATGATAATGAACCTAATTAATAATATAAAAGTATTTTAATCTATAACAATTCATTATCCTAATGACAATTTGTACTCATCTTTTTACATATTAATCACAATATAAGTGGACCAACTCACCACACAAGTGTCATAAGGTTTTTTAATTGGAAAGAGAAATAGTGAATGTAATTCATCATTTTGGGCATTTTGCCTTATATCCTCTTTCCCCATCAACAAATCTCTTGGAGCACATTTTGACTTGTAAGTCAATATTATCTCATAATTATTACCAATATGAGATAAACCATAACTACAAAATGAGAGCATTATATAAATCTTAATCTCATGTTTATGTAGAGAGAATTGATATTATGCATCTTCAACTATTAAAGACATAGAACACATCACATCTTCTCCCCTATGAATTATAATAAATCCAAGAGAACAAAAAGCATTTTAATTTTTTTTGGTCCAATACTCTGTGAACTCCAATGTAACATAGCATGTGGTACTAGTTTAACATGCCATTAGTTATTGAAACACATTCCAAATTTTATTATTTGAATGATACAAGAATGTGCATTTGTCATCGTAATTTTATTAAAATAGGAAAGTTCAAGATTATCTAGAAGGTGATCGAACCAACATGACCAAAATGCAAGGATGGAGATAAGGTCTTTTACAATTACAAATAACAGTTATACCAATTAATCACTAGGTCAATAGTTTCAGGAAGGAATATTTTATTTGTTTTACTTTTCCACTTTCAAGTTATTTTAACATTTTTATTTTGTGAGTTTCTTACATTCCCAAAGGTTATTTTGGCATATTTTAATGAGATATACACACATTATTTTCATGTTAATACTTATTCATAATATTTGTTTAAATTATAAAAAAGTTGGAAAATTTTCAATGAAATAATTAAATATTAATTTTGATTTAAGGATTAAGTTTATTACTTTTTTAAGTTTTAGTTGTGTTAAGGAATTATAGACATATTGTGATATATTTTAATAACGTCCACTAGCCCAAAAATATATTTTAACCTTGAGAATCTATAACATTTAGTGAATTTTAATGAGAACAAACTCCTTCGAAGATAATAGACATTAACCCTCTTGATAAGTCATTCATATGATGAAATTTTTATTCACATGCATTTCACATTTTTTTAAAACACATTTGTCCTGACATACTTTACATCGTAGTTTGAATTTATATGTTTACAAGTTTTGATTGTATATAGTTCAGTTAGTTTATTGGGTGTTTATGCTCACTAAGTATTGTTGTCTTCGTAAATATCTTATTTATCCCCGCCGGCAAAAAAAAATCTAAGAGAACATTAGTCAGGAAAAATATGTTTTAGAAGGATTGTTAGAGTGAACCTAGACTTATACCAATGTGTCAAAAAGAGCTTGGAAACATTAAGATAGTTGAATTGAATGTTTTTAATAAACTTTAACACCAAATAGTGTATGTGATCATTTAATAATTTGCATTACATACAAACAATTCTTCAAAATAAACTATTGTGATATCTATTTCCTTATTTATATTGAATATTTTGTTGTATATGTTGATAAAAAAATATATGGTTCTTGCTAATATCTCCTCTTGAAACAAGTTAGTCAAAGAGTCAACTTTCAAGTTGTGAATGTAAAGTTGTAGTAGATGTCCATGTCCAACCCTAAAAACTATTTCAGAGGATGCAATTATCAAAAGCTACACTGAAATAAATACATATTTTGTAAATGGATATCATGAAGTCTTATCATTTTTAGTTATACATTTATTTTTAAAAATGTTAATGGAATCTATCTTTTACACCAGAGATGTCTTTCATTGAGGGAGCCTTTCCATTTTTCTATGGATTCCATCATCTAATCAATCTTTAGAGTTTACAATTGTATTCCCATTCATCTCTCAACAATCTTATGCCCAGTTTTACATTTTGCATGTGTTTTGGATGTTTACCAAGTGTACAATAGATATGCAGTCATTAGATTTTATGTTGTCATTGTTAGATGTCAGTACTTGAAATAATTAAGAGTATCCTCTATGTTATTGTCATCAAATATTATCATTTTCAATGGCATCTATCCAATAACTTTGAAAGCAATACCTTTATCTTGTTGTTTGAAGATGGATAAAAGCAACATTCCCAGTTCTTCTTCTCTAGATTCCAACCACTCCAAACATTTGGGGTTTCATTTATGGAAAATGTAGAGCTTTTACAACATTGTCCATTTGGAGGACTAATTAATATCTTTTCTATTGTAAAAGAGTACATCTATTGTAGTGATGCCATTATGCGGTATGTTAGAGAATTTGGAATCAAATATCTTCAATATGGCAATTGCAACGTCCATAAAGGAAGTTATAACAACCAGAGTAGTGTCTAATTTGAGATATATCAAATTGTCATGGCACTTGGAGAGAGTGTGTACAGACTGGTGGGGGATTTGAACCCAAGTCCAATCGACTACCCAAATGTGGTAGCGCTTGTGATCTTGGCAGTAGTTTTGTCTTTTCTCCAGACATTGAATAAAGAGAAATGAGAACTATTGTTATGAATACAATGGTTGTTGTTAGTGTTAATGAGAATGAGAATGGAAAAAACTTGGAAGTATCTGTATCCATATCTATTTGCATATGACACTTTGCATCAGTCGATTAGCTTATATATGAGGTGTCTTTCATCAAGGAAGCCTTTCTATTCTTTATCTTATTGATTTTAGAGTCGTCTAATTTAATTTTATATACTTAAAGCAGTCATCATTTTCATCTAATAAGTTTTAGACTCGTCTAAATTGACATGTGGTGCATTCTCTACATTTTTAGAGGTGTTGTAAGATATCTCACCCTTGTTTTTATTGAGATAATACTTGTTTTAATCATGTTTTAGGCAACTAAACAATTCGATAAAAACTAGAAATTGTTTTGAGAGACGTGACATGTCATTGAACTTTACATGTGTACAACCTCTCACCATTATTGCCCAACTCACTTTGAAATCTTTCATCATTTTCATGTTTTGTACGACTTTGTCTTTCCCCACTACTTCACCATTGCTCAAGCTCATCATAAAATGGGATGTCTGCTCCTTATATAGCACATTGCCATGTCATATGAAAGAACACACCAACTCATTTTCCATTGTCACCTTCTTCAAAAATCCCAGAATATTATTCATAACAATTTTTACACAAAAAATAAGATAAAATTAACGATTATAAATTTCCCAAATTCATACTCTTTTACTTTACAAAACCTTACTTCACCAATAACCCAAAAAAAAAATGACATCCCATCCAATACAACATGAACATTTAGTACAACTACTAATGAGAGCCCATTCAATCTTCTTTAAATGATAGACTTAACCATTTTTAAGTGTTGATATGGAGAGTTTAACCCCGGAATGCATTCCATGATTATGTGGCCCCAACGAATTCATCTCTCCTAGGCATGTAAAATGCCTTCAATGCATGCATGCATGAATGAATGAACGTATGTCTGTATGTTTGCATGCATGCATCCATGCATGAATACATATTAAATGAAGTATTGACATGAGTACGTACAGTGGGTGGGGACCAGCAGCTAGCTGACACGGATCACATGTGACCCTTCGCTAACGGAACGGTTTGGTTTGGTTTGGTTTGGCGTTTGGGGTAAAATAAATTATGATAACGAGAGCGCAATCATTTTGGCGGAATACATTCCCTCCGCTTAACATTCCATACGGGGAATGATTACGCTTCTTTTGTCTCATAGCTTTCATATATATATACTACAATTATTATTATCATTATTATTATGATAATCATTCAGCTGGCTCACATCCCCAACTTAATCATTCCAACCTTATGACAACATTGGAAATATAAGTTAATAAATGCATGGGGAAGCTCGCTTTTGGCCATCATTATTAAAGAGGATATTATTTTCCTTCGAGAGGAAGCCAATAAGGTGTCCAAAATGATTAAAAAAAAAATTCTTCCGCATGTAGGTAGTAATCTTGTGTGAATATCATGTCATGTGAGGTGGGGTCTCGGTACCATTTATATAAACCAATAAATATGTCGGGTAACGTTTTTATGATCTAGATTTTGGATTATATTTTGTGGTACATTATGAGAGAGGGAAATATATATATTAATTTTTTTTTTAATTTAAAAAAAAAAAATTAATTTGATTTTTAGTTTTTTAATAAATGTAATTTGAAATATTGATTATAAAAAAATTTATATAATTTTTTTTAAAAGTGTTTTCTTTAATTATATGGACCTTGAAAATATTATATTTTTATATTTATTTTATCTGTTTTTAATATTAAACTCATTAAATAATATTATATATAAATAGTCAATGAAATATGGGTGAATTGGTTAAAGTGGTTTGGATGTATCTAGTTTATCGAGATTCAAATTTTATGAGGTATGTTAGATTGGTTGTGATCGCTAGAGATATTTGGACGATTAAAATTGTCGACAATGTTGTTATTATTGGCCATAATGTCTCATTGGTGATGTTAATGAGGCTGATTATAACCATTAGTGATGGTTGTAAAGGAGAATTGAGCCTTCTCATTATATCCAAAACTGATTTATAGCTCCAATCCAAAAACATTTACTCATATTCAAATATATATATATATATATATATATATATATATATATATATAAAATTATAATTCTAACAATTTATAAAAAGACATTTTCATCTTTTAAATTGAAATGATTGTTGGCTATGTACCAAATAAAGTTTTTGTGTGTACAATAATTCCTTTAAAGGTTTACATATTAAACATTTACTCCAAATTGTAATGATCCTATGATAGAAAATGAAATGAAAAGCTAAATATGAATACAAGTAAAACAAATTTTAAAAATTATATAATATATATATATATATATATAATAATGTTTAAGTATTATTTAATACATATTTAATATATCTATATAATGATTATACTTTTTAATAAAAATATGGATATAATATAATATTGAAATAAATTTGAAATGTGCGAAATAGAAAATTCAAACATAAAATTATTATAACACTTTTTAAATAATTCAAATTACTTATATTATTTTTCGAAAATTATATAATTTATAATATATTATAATTAATTTATATAGTTATATCAAAACATCATATTATATAAACCGATGAATCAATGTGACATGAGGTAATCATAAAATAATAACCAAAATGTCGAGAGAATGTTTATTATTACAGAGATCAAAATCCATATTAAATAGTTATATGTTATTGCATACAAATCATAACGAAATGTTTGAAAATAAGATTGTATATCCATTGTATCCTTTTAGAAAGTGCACGATAGTCTTATATATCCATACAACTTTGAGCATTGTGTATGAGTTGATGGGTTTCTTTTTCTCATTTATTTAGTCCTTATTTGGTCTCGGATTAATACGAATCAATCTCAAGTCAATTAAATTTTTTCAATAAAATATGATACATTATTAATTATAAAGTTTAATATTTAAATATTAAGAAATATTTTTTTACTTTATTAAAGAGTATTTAATTTTTATCAATATAATTATTAAAAAATTATTTAAAAATAAAAATTATTTAATAAAATGTATTTTCCTTTTGTTATTGTATTGTGATACGATAATAAAGTACTATATAGCAATAAATAAAGTTAAAAAATCTAAATTTCGAGTCTATGTTTGATAGGTTTAGATACAGCGTCGGACATAAAAGGTAAGGGCTTGACATTTGTCTATTAATTATCGGCCAATGCCTTCTCACTGACCTTAAATCCCTCATTCTAAAATAAGACCCTCTATATTCCATAATCCACTTTGTTGTCTTCCCTGCCCCAAGCTCGAATTTCGATAAATCTAATTCCCGTTTCACATTTGTTGGGAAAAATAAATAAATAGTAAATTAGTTTGCTATGGTCCAACATACCCTGAGAGAGCAGAACAATCATACCCATCGTCGATGTCCAATGTAACGACGAAGTGGTGTTAAAATATTTTGTAATTAACCAATATTGTCCAATAACTGAGGAAAAAATAAAAGGCAATCAAAATTGTTTCACTAAACTTAAACTATAACTATGAGAGTTGTACATATTTATTTATTATTGTAACATTATTTAAATAATAACTATCTTTATTATCCTATAGTGTATACATATTAGCAATCATCAACCATAATTTCCTTTTATAGATTTGTATGTTAAAATAGCCATTTATATTTATAAATAAGTTTTGGCATATTAAAAAATATGAATTGTATTTCAATTTAAATATTTAATGTAGTTTATTAAATTGTAACAAAAAAATTTACAATATTATATTTGTACTTTCAACTTCAAATTATTAAATCAAGTTTACTTTACAAATTTATATGTAAATTCAAGCATAAATAATTTGCAATATAAAGGTAGGGACTAAAAATTATGAAAACTACTAATATACAATATAGTCTTTCAGGGTATTTGATTTCAATGAAATAAAGATAAAATGCAACATATTATTCAATACAAAAGGAGGGATTAGTCACTACGCGACCCTTGTTATATAATACTTTGTAATTGATGATACATTTTTTTATTTTTTTCTTATTATATATTGAAAGTACATTATATTATAATGAATAATTCTAACAAAATATTGCAATAAATACAATGATTTTCTCCCCTATATTTCTTTGTTTTGTTTTGGGCATACATTGATGATCAAACCCCTATAATCAATGATAAAAATAAAATCTACAAAAAAAAATTTGTAACCAATAGTGCTTTATTAACAAATGCTTCACTGAAGAGAAATTGACCTCATTGAAGAGATCAGTTTGTTCTTCATGCATATTGATATTCCTAAGAATAAATACTAGTTTATTCAATTATAAGCAACGACATTTAAAACACTCTTATGAAAAGAAAAAAAGTCCCTAAAAAACTTGGCCTCTAAGTCACAAAGTTTAAAGCGTTCATGATAAAGATCTACCTAGGATTTATTCAAGTTTATCTGACTAGTGGTTTCATTAATAATGTTAATAGGAAGTGTGAAGGCTAGGGAAATAACACATGTTAGCAATACTCGCCACTAAGGGTTTTGAAGTTGGTCAATGTAGTACGTGTGTTGGTTTGGTTGATCCAAAGTCATTTTATGTTTATATAGTTTATTAGTTTTATTTTGCTTAATATGTTAGTGGGGCACATATATCTCTTTTATATTTGTTAGTATATTTATTAATGTTAGTAAATATATAGGTTAGTAATTTAATTGGGGATGAAACCATTAAAGTCATGTAGAATAATTAATTATAAAGTTGTATAAGTTTGTTTATTGTAAATATTTATATAATAAGGTTTTACATTTGTGTTAAAACTTTATCAATTTTATATAATGTAAATTTTACTTTTTATTAGGTTGTGGAGCTAAAAGCTTCACTGATGCAAATATGGAGGAGGAGGTTGTTGAGTTGCAGTGCAACCGACGTCGATTAGGCAAACTGACGTCGATCATATCCAGTGTACAGAGCTGTCGACATCGGTCAGTATTGGTCGACGTTGGTCACCTCCAGACAGACATGGACCGACGTCGGTCACCTGTGCGGTTCCAGAATTATCGATTGCACGAATAGTTCATTTAACGAACCGGTTGTTTGCATGTTAAAGACTAATTTTAGTCTTGGAGATGCGGTTCTAATTATTGTAATTAGAAGTCTAATTATTGTTTGCATGGGATCTATATAATAGACTCATGGGCTGTATTGTAAAGTGTGCTAGATAGAGAGAGCAAGGTTAGCTCCTTCAGAGGGAAGAGAGCAAGATTGGCTCCTCATAGTGCCACAGTGCCAAGTGTGTATGATCAGGTAGATCTGCAGGAGAGCAAGATCTGGTAGAAGATCCATAGGAGTGCTGGTTTGGGAGAATCATAAGGACTTGGTGAGGCAAGGACAAGGGTTCTTCTAGGTGTGTAAAATCTAGGTCGGCAGGTGTGCAAGGCCAGGTTGATCTGCGGTATAGCAAGATCAGGTGAGATCTATATGGTAAGTAAGGTTGGTTGATCTGCAGGTGTGTGTGTGTGTGTGCGAGATCTAGGTTTGCAGGGGTGCAAAACCAGGTTGACCTGCAGGTGGCAGCAAGATTAGGGAGATCAGCAACACAACAGGTAGCAAGATCAAGTGAGATCTACTTGGAGTACGTGGTGTACTCGGACTTGGAGTACGTGGAGTACTTGGTGGACTGGCAGTATTGTTACTGACTGGTGGAGGTGAACAACAACTCTGTGTTTGAGTTGTTTGTTGTGACCGTAATTGAGAGAAAACTCTTGAGGGAGATTATTGTATGCCCTAGAGGTGTGGGAGCTCTAGAGGTGTGGGAAGAAGAGTGTGGCATCTTCTTTATTGTAATTCCTTCTGGAAGAGTATTAATACAATTAGATATTGTCTCTCAAATTTTGTGTTGTTTTTTATTTCTAGTTACTTGTTACTTTTGGTTAAATTTTGTGTTTAGTTGCTTATACAAGGTAATCAATTGTGCTCCTAATCCTGACAGTGGAATCAGAGCTGTTTGTTATTTTAGATTCTTGACAAAGTGGTATCAGAGCTAGGATCACCAAGTGATACCACTGACAAAGTGGTATCAGAGCGAGGTTGCAGGGAGCAAGTTTATGTTTGATTACAAGTCACTCACAGGGATTTCTGATTGAGTGGGAGTAAAGCAATGGCAGAAGAAAGTAAGCTAAGAATGGAGGAACTCAATGGCAAGAATGGTCAATTACGGTATTATGAAAAGAAAGAGCAAGTAAAAAAAGATTGTTGGTTGGTAGCAGATTAGCATGAAGGAAATAAAGAAGCAGGTATTTTTGTAGATATTGATGCAGTGAATGCTCTTATATATTTCTTGGATAAATTAGAATCTTGGGTTTTAGATTATGTTGCCTCTTTCCATGCAACCGAAAATAGAGGGGTTGGTGAGCCTTGTCAAATTATTGGCAAAGGAGAAGTGCGGCTAAAATTGCAGACGCCCAACACATGGGTGTTGAAGGATGTCATGCAGGTCCCAGTCTTGAAGAGGAGTCTAATTGCTTCAAGAAAGTTGGGTGATGAAATATGCATAGTAACTCTCACAGTGGATGCACTTGAATTAACATGTGGTAAGAAAGTAGGTACTCTTTATCTACCTACTTGTATTACTGATTCTCCTTCTATTGTGAAGATGTGGCTTTGTAGGCTTGGTCACATGAGTAAGAAGGAGATGCATGTTCTTAAAAGAAAATCTGATGTCTTTAACAAACTTAAGAACAAGAAAGCCTTGGTGTTCATGGAGGAGATGATGGACAGAGATCAGCGAAAGGGGCTGGATATTTTTGAGCAGGGCAGTTTGGACAGAGTTTTGATTCAAAGTAAGCTCGTGGGTAAAAAGTCATCACTCACAGGAAAACACAGTTATCGACATCGGTCAAGAGGAACCGATGTCAAACAGGCAGGTACCGATGTCGGTCATGTGCAGACCAGAGTCAGTGGTCGAGCAGGTGAAGACCGATGTCGGTCAGATAGGAATCAACGTCAATAACCAGGACACAGACGTTGGTCAGGTAACTGGCGTCGGTGATCAAGTGGGATCGACATCGATCGGGTACAGACCAGGATCGACCAAAAAATAGATTTTGGGCAGACAACAAGCTGTCAAGGAGTCTCAAACGCCCATGTGGAGGATTGAAAGGGTAAGTAAGCCTCAAATTCGTTATTCACCTTTTTTATACTACCTGAACAGGTTGCTCACTGATGGTCTAGAACCAAGAAGTTTTGAAGAGGTAATGCAGGTAGAATCTAGGAAACAGTGGGAGCATGGCATGAATTTTTTGGAAAAGAACCAAACGGGAGATTTGGTAGAGTTGCCAGTTGAGATAGAAGCACTGAAAGACGAATGGATTCCTTGGTTAAAGAAGAGAGAGAATGGACACGTGAGATGGAAGGCCAGGTTATATGGTCTTGAGTAGGTTGCAGCATAGTGGTACAGGTTTGACGGATGTATGACAAAGCATGGCTTTAGTCAATGTCAATGTAACCATTGTGTTTTTCTTTACCAAGTTGGATAATGATTGAAACATTATCTTGTTACTGTATGTAGTGTATATGCTTGTTGCAGGGTCACACATGCAGGGAGTTGCTGAGCTAAAGGTAAAGTTAGTTCAGTGGTGTGCCATGAAGGATTTGGGAGCAGTAAAATTCTTTGGCATGAGTATTCCTAGAGACAGGAAAGATCACATGTTGATGTTGTCTCATGATGATTGTGTGAATAAGGTAGTGCAGGATGTAGAACCGGCTAGCACACCTATGGATGGACAGTTCACAGAACAGGGTCCCAAATCACATGATGAGGTTGAGTACATGTGTATTAGACCTGAGTTTACCCAAGCAGTGGGAGTTGTTAGCAAGTTTGTGGTCAATCTGGGAAAGAAGCACTGGAAAGGAGTTCAGTGGATTCTCAGGTATGTGAGAGGGACCAGTAGCAGAGATTCATGCTATGCAGGGTCAAGGACTTCTCTACATGGGTATGTAGATTCAGATGTGGCAGGTTACTTGAATGACAGGTGGAGCACCACAGGATGTGTAGTGGTTGGTCTTCAAGATTGAGCTTAAAGAGGGATACAATCCAAGAAACAAAATTAGATGTACAGGTACAGGTACAGGTGTAGCTATTTATCTCCAAGTGGGAGATTGTTAGGTTATGGAGCTAAAAGCTTCACTGATGCAAACATGGAGGAGGAGGTTGCTGAGTTGTAGTGCAATCAACGTCGGTCAGGCCAACCGATGTCAATCATATCTAGTGTGCAGAGCTGCCAACATTGGTCAGTATTGGCTGACATCGATCACCTCCAAATAGATAGAGACTGACGTCGGTCACCTGTGTGGTTCCAGCACTGCCGATTACACGAATAGTTTGTTTAACGAACTGATTGTTTGCATGTTAAAGACTAATTTTAGTCTTGGAGCTGCGGTTCTAATTATTTTAATTAGAAGTCTAATTATTGTTTGCATGGGATCTATATAATAGACTCATGGGCTGTATTGTAAAGTGTGCTAGATAGAGAGAGCAAGGTTATCTCTTTCAGAGGGAAGAGAGCAAGATTGGCTCCTCATAGTGCCACAGTGCCAAGTGTGTATGATCAAGTAGATCTACGGGAGAGCAAGATCTGGTATAAGATCCACAGGGGTGCTAGTTTGAGAGAATCATAAAGACTTGGTGAGGCAAGGACAAGGGTTCTTCCAGGTGTGTAAGATCTAGGTCGGTAGGTGTGCAAGGCCAGGTTGATCTGCGGTATAGCAAGATCAGGTGAGATCTACATGGTAAGTAAGGTTAGTTGATCTGCAAGTGTGTGTGTGTGCGAGATTTAGGTTTACAGGGGTGCAAAACTAGGTTGATCTGCAGGTGGCAGCAAGATTAGGTAGATCAGCAACACAATAGGTAGCAAGATCAGGTGAGATCTACTTAGAGTACGTGGTGTACTCAGACTTGGAGTACGTGGAGTACTTGGTGGACTAGTAGTATTGTTACTGACTGGTGGACTGGCAGTATTGTTACTGACTAGTAGAGGTGAACAACAACTCTGTGTTTGAGTTGTTTGTTGTGACCATAATTGAGAGAGAGAACTCTTGAGGGAGATTATTGTATGCCCTAGAGGTGTGGGAGCCCTAGAGGTGTGGGAAGAAGAGTGTGGCACCTTCTTTATTGTAATTCCTTTTGAAAGAGTATTAATACAATTGGGTATTGTCTTTCAAATTTTGTGTTGTTTCTAATTTCTAGTTACTTGTTACTTCTGGTTAAATTCCATGTTTAGTTACTTATATAATGTAATCAATTATGCTCCTAATCCTGACAGTGGAATCAGAGCTGTTTGTTGTTCTAGATTCCTGACACTTTTACCTATGCATTACCTAGTCCTAATAGTGGTATTAGAGCTAGTTAAAAATAATTTTTTGGTGAATGTGTGATTTGAAGGTTAATGAGTTTATGTGAAGCTTGGTTTATCATGTGAAAGAGAAAGCCATAAAGAAAGAAAGAGAAAGCCAAATTTGAAAGGGCCATAAAGAAGAGAAATGGTATGAAGTAATCTAAGCATTCATTTTTTATTTCAATCCCCAATTTTTTGTAATGCTTATAAAATCCATTTTGTATGGTCAAATAGTTACAAAATCAGAATCTTTATGGTCTAAGGGTCCCAAAAATTAATTTTATATGGTCAAGTTTAGGTTTATACACCCTGAGATCATACTTGAAGCTTTGGTGTTCTAAATGTATGGTACAAAACCTTTTTCTTTTGCACTTTTGTATGACCCTCAAAATTCGTCTTGTGCATTGAAGAGCCTTTGAGAAGCCATCTGCATGTTTTTTGAAGCATAAGTCGATCAATTGTATGGCTCAAATCCTTCTAGAACCCCTCAGAAGTCCCCCAAAACTCCTTTATACAACCTCAATTTCTTAGAAACCCTATTTTGTCAATTTATATGGCCTTCCAAAGCTCAACACGGTAATTATATAGTGTTTTGATGCAGTCACATGGTAACATCATTTGAGTTGAATAAAATATGACATGTCCGTTTATTTGATATTGGCAAGCTTCAACCTATCCACAGTCTTGTTTATACAACATTGTATGACCTCCAACTCACTTTTAGGCATGGAAACCATTTATAACAACACTGATATGTGTCCTAAAATAGAACGATGTGATACAGTGAAGTATGGGGTAAAAGTTTCTTTATAAACTCAATACACTTAAAAATATATTGATTTCACTCATTGTTGTGTTCAACATGGGCCCTAGGTAAGTAAAAATCAATTGCAGTTTTAACTCAATCACATTCATGAGTGAAATCATTTTACATGCATCAATAATTTTTTTTATAAAATAAAAAATTATAGTTCAAAAAATATCTTCCTTGCATATTTTAAAATTGCTTCTAGAAGAGTTGGTGATAAAAAAAATTGTAAGTCACATGTAATGAGAGAGGTCCAAGGTTCAATTCATTCTAAAAGTATTATTTTGGTTGAACTTATTTTTTCCAAAAAAATGAATCTTTTTGGAACATGCTTTTAAGTCACAAAGTGAATGTAACAAAGTAACAAGGGTGTAATATGTACAACTTTCGACACTTGTAATACTTTTTGCAACTTTTTTTATCTAGTTGTTATTTTGTACAAAGGTGGTGGTGTGACTAGTCCATCTCTAAGTTTTTAGACATTAAAAACACATTAGAATGGTCAATTTTATGATTTGAATCTTCTTTATATGATTTTTATAGAAAATGTATTGAAATTGGTGTATAAGGGTGCATTTTTAGTGGACACCGACACCTTCAAAATAAAAAAAATCATCATGTCATCTCATGTTTGTGTTATCAAAGAATATATCATACATTATAATTCCATTAGGATCCTTTTAATTGACAAAGTGTAAGTGCCAAAAATGGAGGTTGGAGGATCCGTCAGAGGTTGGAGGACAATTTTACTTTTCTAGTTAGTTATTTGCTTAAATTTGGGTCCAATGCTTGAATAATATTTTTGGTAGAATTAATGTCCTTTTTAAATTTTTTGTTGCTTTCAGTTTAGTTTTGGTTTTTTTCAATTCATTGATATTCATGATGAGGAACTAATAAAGTATTTTTGATTTGGTTTTTGGCTACAAAGGTCTCTCACCTCTCACTTGATAGGGGGAAGATACTACATGGCCTTTGATAATTTGTTGATGATTGCATGAGTTTACATAGGAGTCGATAACACCATAGTGTTGAGCAAAGGTTTGTCAATTTTTGTTAGGAATTAAAGAGATATGCTATACACAATGTTGGGTGAATATTTTGTTGACCATTTAACTGGTGAGCAAAATAGGTCTCTTCAACCACAACATAGGGAGATTGGTCAGCCAGATGTGCAGGTTTACTACATCACCAGGGGACAAATCTCTCCTCTCATCAAGGGGAGGTTCCCTATAAATATATATATATATATATATATATATATATATATATATATATATATATATATATATATATATATATATATATATATATATATATATGCAGAAAATAACACTCAAGGGTAGGATAAGCCATCCATCTCTCTTTTTTCAGAGATGATGTTAACAAACAGAGGAGAAAATTCTAGTGAAAACACTGAAGGCATTTCTCTTCCTTCAGAAGTGTTCTTGCAAGAAACAGCAGGAGTTCTTTCAGGTAGTAAAAGTAACTGGTAACTAAAGGCATAGTAACCAGTAGAATGAGATGTAGCACAAAGTCTCCTCCTCGACTGCCCAAGAGTGAGATATGAAGGACAATGAGGGCACAAAGTCGTCCCAAGGTCCTTTACTCAAGAATAGAATACGAAGGATAATGAGGGCACAAATTCATCTCAAGATCCTCTACACATGAACAAAAAATAAACACACACTGAAGACAACTATGATAGCACAAAGTCTGAAAGTAATTGGCTTCATGACATCTTCTAGGTTACTTCCACTAGCTCTGCTTGCCAAATTAAATAAACAAGAACACATTTAGAAGACAGACATAAGAACAATCTCTTAAAATGATACAAGCTATGATAGCACAAATTCTACAAACAACTTGCTTTCTCATTCAGATAAAATGATATGAACAACAATTTGAACTCAAAGTCTTAGTATTCACCTTTCAATTTAGGTAGAGTTTTGCTTCTGATAATAGGAAGATCTCACTTCAAATGATATAAGAGATTACATTATATAGAGGCCAAGGGAGGCTTGGCACTTTGTCCCATGGAGCGACCCATGCTGTGCATTAATGCCTTAGATGCATTTTTGGTTCTGTCAGGGAGGACCATGCTGGAGCAGGGTGGCTACCTTAACTATGGCATGTTGATTCATCTCCAATGTCTTCTCCTAAGCCTGAGTCACTCATTCTACTACCTGTTATCCATGCAATTGTCCACTTTGCCTTTACTCTAAAGGGGACAAATAGGCTGTGCTTTCAATGCTTGCAAGCCCAAATACCTACCTGGTGGATTGTTCCACCTATTGGAAATAACTCTTGCTAAGTTTCCCTCTTTGTCTCTTCTTCCTTTTGGCCCTAGCCTTAAGGTCTTTGAATGCATTCAGGTCTGCATTTTAAGCCTACAAAGATCAACCGACACTTTATTACCACAAATTTGACGTCCACATGTCTTTCATCTTTTGAAGGTTAATGGCTAGTATATCGTCTTAAATTTGAGATTTTTGGGCCTATCATTCTCCTTAGCAATTCCTTTGTGTCTTTCTTGCTTGATATGGCCGCTTTCCATTGTGACATAGGCGAGGACACATGGCAGCATCTGCAGCTTTAAAATAAGCTTATCAAAATAATCTTTGAAACTTGCTAGAAACTTGAAGCATGGATGCAGACACTTGTCACACTCCACTTGTTTACAAAGGACATGTGGCACGTTCTGCTGCTTTAAAACTTGTTAGAGACTGTGTCTCAGCATGCGACACTTGGCAGCTTCCACTACGCTTTGAGGCTTGATCTTTCCTGAAGGGAGCTTGCCATTTGGGGTCTTTGAAAGAAGGTTCATTTTCCAAGTGTCGCCTATCCTCCGTGAGGGTACCTACCCTTCGAGATCATCCGAGTGGCCTTTAGGCTTTAATTCTTTTGAAAAATTGTCTCTTTATTTCCCTCAAACAAAATGTCCAAAAGAATTCCTTCAAACAATTTGTTTGAAGGAAATCTTTCCTTGGCTCTGTCTCTGTATTGAGAGTGCTCCATCTTTGACACGTGGCACGTTCTGCTCCTTTGAAACTTGTTTGAGACTGGGACCCACAACATTCCTTGCCTGAGTAGCTTCAAAAGGAAAATGTGAATGCTGACACATGCGGCCTCCACCGAGTTATTATGGGACACATGGCATGTTTCATTTAACTCATAGAAGCTTTTGATACCTTTGAGGGTCCCGTGGAAGATGACACATGGTAGCTTCTGTTGGGCTTCCAAAAACACTATAGAAACATTTGGGACTCATTTGGATCCACACAAATGATGACACTTGGCATGTTCCATTTTTTCTTGTGACTTACTCGAGTTCCACCACAGTCCTTACTCAAAAACTACAGATGTCGACACTTGGCGGCCTCTACCGATTCTTTCTAGAGACACGTGGCGACTTCTGCTCAGTTTTAAAAATCACACAGAGGATGACACTTGGAGCACTCTACTTAATCTTTTAGCAACTTGCCCAGGGCCTACCATAGTCTTTACTTGATAATGAAACCAAAGGAAGATGCAACGACTATTGACACTTGGAAGCCTCCACCGAGCTTCACCAGGGACACGTGTCGACTTCTGCTATTTTTATAAATAAGGTATAAAGGGGCTTGGTGGACAACACTTGGTAACGTCCATTGGATCCTAAGAGAAGCTTAGGAGAAACTTGAATTTGAAGTTCACAGGGATGTCACTGGTTGCTCGGCACTTCTTTCCTGCAGAGCCAATAGTTTTAAGCCCACAGAGTCCATAGAAATGTATCTACTAAGTCCCTTAGTGAAAAAGTTTGAAAAATAGAGAATTTGAATGCTTAGAAAAAAAAATTTGAGAAGTTAAGAGATAATTTTAGCTCTACATGACCAAAATAGCTCATATGTTGTTCCAAAAATGAGTGACATTTTTGGGTAACAACCGCTGGCTCTAGTTGGGGAACTTCCTTCAGTTGAGAACTTGAAATAGTTGAGGGGAGTAGAAACCAGAATCTCCAGTGCCTTGAAGTGTGCTATTGGGATATGGAGTCATGCTACCCAGAAAAAAAGGCTCCCAAAAAAAATGAAAATGAAACGTACAAAATAGAAGCAAAAGACTATACAAATATATGTATGTACAGGTGAACTCCTCTGTTACTTCAAGAGATGAAGTGCTTCAGATGTTGCCCATTGTGAGGCAGAGAAAAGAGAGTGCCATCTTGATACCTCAATAGGAGACTATTTTCACCATTGAACTGATGAATAGTAAAAGAGCCCCTCCACAGGGAATCAAACTTTCCATGCATTCCCTATGGTTCTCTCCTCTTATCCCACAAGAGGATTTGATCTCCAATCTGAAAATCATAGTTTTTTGCTTTTTAGTCAAAGAGCTTCTTCACCAGACCTTGATGGATAGTAATTCAGTCTACCACTACAGTTCTCTGCTCATCCAGCTTAGTCGGGCACATGATCCTCTTATCAAGGGAGCTTTCATATGTTTGATCTTCAATTTCCTTAGCCAATTTTAATTCTGGAAATTCCAAGGTGATTGGTATCTCAGAATTGATACCATAAAGAAGTTGGAAAGGAGACATACCAATTGCTCTCTTTAGTGTAATTTTGTTTCCCCATAGAGCATCAATCAATGCTTTATGCCATGCCTTTTAGTTGTCATCCACCAGCTTCTTGATGATAGTCACCAGGTTCTTATTATGTGATTCAACATATCCATTCCCTTGTGGAAAGTAATCAGAAGAGTGGAAAGTGTAATCCCATAGTAGAAAAAAATTGAGTAATCTCCTGGGAAGTGAAGCAAGCTGCATTGTCAGTGACAATCATGGTTGGGACCCCAAACCTGAAAATGATGCTCTCTTTGAGAAAATTGCACATTACTTCTGAAGTAGCATGTTTGGTTGGAACAGCTTCCACCCACTTGGTGAAGTAATATGTTGCTGTGAGGACATAATCATGCCCAACACTTGAAGATGGGTTTACAGCTCCAATAAAATCAATTATCCATTTCTAGAATGGCTCCTCTATGACCACTAGCTTGAGAGGTAGGGCAGTTAACTTAGGTCTTCTGACAAACTGCTGGCATAGCTCACATTCCCTAACCCACTTGTATGCATCTTGAAAGAGAGTTGGCCAATAGTACCTGGCTTGCAAGATCTTATGGGTAGCCACAAGAGCAAAAAAATGTCCTCCACAGGCCAAATTATGGAAGGATTTTTAAAGTTAGCTTTGTTGCTCCTTGTCCACACAGCGAAGGAACACTCCATCAAGGCTCCTCTTGTCTAGGTTGTTGTCTCAGAAGACAAAATTTATAGCTTTCAGCTTGATGGTTCTCTTTTTTTAATAAGATAGGTGAGCAAGACACTCACCATAAGTAAGGAAATGAGCAATACCTAAATACCATTCATCTGTGGTGGAAATAAAGAGGATTGTTGGTGTGTCTTCCACCTCTGATTCTTTATGCTCTATTTTTTTTGGATTGTTATCAGCAATTAATTGGCATAGCCCCTTTCCATGCACCAACTTTGTTGGCTTGATGACCATATCAAACTCCTAGATCTTTACAACCCAATTGCCTCTTTTCATCCCAAACTCCTACTGAGTTAGTATGGATTTGACCGTGGTGCCAAGAACCAAGGCAGTAGTGTGTGAATTCAATATGTAGAAGTGGAAATGCTTTACTACCTTCACCACCACATAAGCATGCTTCTCCATGTTCGAGTACTTCAACTCATGAGCTTTGAGAGGGTAGCTCGTGAAAAAAATAGGGGATTTTATACCTTATTTATTTTGTTAAACCAGAATTGCTGAAAGCGTGTATTCTGAAGCATAACTGTATATGGTGAATTCTTTGTTATAGTCTGGACAAACCAGAATTGAGGCGTGGGCAATGGCAGTCTTGATATCCTCAAATGTTGACTTGCCTTCTTCAGTCCAGCTGAAAGTGGCATTTCCCTTCATCATGTTCACAATATGTCTAGTCTTTTTAGCAAACTTAGGGATAAACCTCCATAAAAAATTCAACTTTCCAAAGAAGGAGTGAGCAGTAGTCTTACTTATGGGCAAGGTAAGCTCTTGGATAAACTTGACTCTGTTTGAGTCAATCTTTATGCCCCCTTTGGACACAATGTGTCCAAGAAGTTTTCCCTCTATTACTCCAAAGACTAACTTTTTGGGGTTTAAGGAAATGCCATTCTGGTGACAGCGTTCCAGCACTTGTTGCAAATAGCGCACATGATCTAGGCGATGCTTAGAAAAGATGATCAATTCATCAAGATAAACTATGATGAACTTATCCATCTCATCCTTGAAGGCAAGTTCTATTGCTCTTTGGAAGGTGGCACCAACATTTATCAAGCCAAAAGGCATCCTTCTATATGCAAACGTGCCCTAAGGTGTGGTGAAAGTAGTCTTATGCTGGTCTACCTCACCAACTTCAACCTGATTATATCCTGAGAAGCCATCTAGCATTGATAACATCTTTGAACCCATCACTATCTGAAGCACTTGATCCATGATTGGCAAAGGATAATTATCCTTCAAGGATGACTGATTCAAATTTATAAAATCCACACAGAGGTGAATTTTTCCATTCTTCTTCCTCACAGGCACTATGTTTGTAATTCAAGTAGAATGATGGATTGGAAAAATGATCCTATCATTTAGCATTTTTTGTATCTCAGATAGAATAGTATCTAATATTTTTGGATCATACTGCTTGGATTTTTGCTTGTAAAGCACTGAGTCAGCCTTGAGAGGAATGTCATGATAGATTTCATCAAGCCTGAGTGACTTCAGGTCATCATAAGAGTATGCTAAGATGTCCATATATTGATTGAGCAAACTAGTGAACTTGAACATCTCCTTAGGAGTATAGCATTTACCAATGTTAACCATCTTCGGATCTCCCTTGGTTCTCAGATTTACTTGATCAAACTCCTGAGAGGAGCTTGAATCTGTTTGATGTTGTTTGATGAATCTGTCATGCTTATCAAATAGCTTCTCAAGGGAATCTAGGCCTTTGGGAATCTTATTCCCTTTAAGTTATAGGAACTCCTCACCTACATCTGTATTTGATTCAGGAGCTGGTTCACACTTTTGTGATTCACTGCCTTCAAAATGCAGCCATTCAAAGCTATTTTTTTACTCCAGAAAGGCAATGATTTAGTTGTCATTATTGAACACTTGCCAATGACTGGCATTATCAGGACACTTGGTCTAAAGACCAGCTCAATAGTGTACTTGTCTCCTTTAAAATCTAGGTGGCGGACCAAGAGAGTAGCTGAAACAGCTAGTGCATCAGCCCAGTCATTGAATTTTTTAAGAATGGCAGAGACACTGAAAGCATCAAAGTTTTCAATTTAGTCTCAAACTAGATTATAGTAGTGGCACAATCTCTCATTCTTGATTTGGTATAGGTTTTTCACCTGAAAAACCACTAGTTTAGTATCTCCTTTGGCATGAAGGAGCTTGATGCCTTTGTCTCGAACAACCCTTAATCCAAGCAATAGAGACTCATATTCAACTATGTTATTAGTGTTGTTGAACTGTAATTTATAAGATGAAGGAAAAATATCTCCTTGAGGAGATATTAACACAACCCCAGCTCCTGAACTAGTAGAGGAGCAGCTGCCATCACATTCAAGAATCCATACCTCATTTGATACTGACTTTTCTTTGGATTCTTCTTCATCTAGAGGTGGATATCCTTCCACATTTACATTTCACTCTGCTAATTCTTCTATTGTTTTTGTTGAACGCATTTTCAGGTTGTCACCTATAGGAGCTTCATCAGATGCCTCATGAACTTCATTCATGGATAGAAAGTAGTTACCCATGCCTGAAGACTCAAATAGAATTTGAGCTTCAGGTTCTGAGGTTTGGGTAACTACGTATTTTGCTTCCTTCTCAGGGAGTAGCCTCTTCATAACACCTTTGACTGGAATCCTTGCCTCGGATAAGTCCATGCTTAATTAACCACCAACATCCTTGTAGAAATTATGCCCAAGAAGGATGCCATATGATGCTGGGACGTTGGCTACCAAGATAGTCATCTTGATTCTTTTGTCTGGGAATGCTACAAATGCAAATTAGGCATCCTTAATTTGTCCCAGTAGAGGTACTTGCTTGTTCTCCATGGAGAAGCATCTACCAAACGTCTTGGTCATTGTGAGGTCAAGGGACTCAGCCACTTTGGCAGGCATGACATTGTCTGAAGCTCTAAAATCAATGATGCAGTTATTCAGTTGATGACTGTTTATTAGCAATGAGACATAGAAAGGTTCAGTCTTAAAAGGAGCAGTAGGAGGGGTAATGACAAGATTGTTCTTGGTGGGTGCATTATTGGGGGGATCATGTGTCACTTTTGAAATTGCTTGTCCTATAGAGACGGCCTAGTTTTTAACACATTGAACCAGTTTGTCTAATTGCTCAGGATGGGACTGAAAAATTCAAATTTAGACATTTGAATTTTGGTTTTTTTTATATGGTCAATAATATCAAATGTTGGAAATGAACTAGGCACAGAGAATGGGAGTTCATCTTTTTGAGTTTTAGGAGGGGGAGAACTGAACCACGAATTTGAAGTTGAAGGTGCAAAAATGTTTGGGGTACTTACCTTTCTAGCAGTCACCGGGTCCTTTGGCTGGAAGGGCAGAGTGGTCCCATGTTTAGCAATTGAAATTGTTGGTTGAGGTTGCCCCTATATCTTCTCTTTATCAGCTTATTGAGCTACTTGATTTTTGGACCAGGTGAATACAACATATGATCTCTCAGCTGCATTTCCTTCACTTCTAGGTTCGTCCTGATAATTTACGAAACTGATATTGGAGTATCCAGCTAATTCTTCTTCTTCCTCAGTGAAGATATTAGCATCATCTTTAGGACTCAACTTAGGCTGGAATGAGAAATCTGATTCAGCTTCAAGATATCCAATTGCTGAGTTAGTTGGAGGTGTTTCAATGCCAAGGTTATTCCTTTGAAGGGGAGGAAGATGATTGGTTTGCCCTTGGTTCCTAGCAGCATGGCCCTGGTAGGACTAATTAGGGAATGTCCTCCTTGGTACATCTCTATAAGAAGGAGTAGATGGCATCCCTTGGGCCATTTGTTTTTTGAGGGCTAGCAATTCATTTTCTAGATTTTGCACCATTAGATCAATGGTGGCTAAAGGGGAGTATTCAGAGGAAGAAGAAGATCTACCTCTGTTTGGATCTCTCCTTATCTTTCCTGCTAGGATAAGGTCATCTTCAACTTCATTAGTCAAATCCTGAGAAACCTTGAGGTATATGTGTCCAGTACATCTTAGCAAAAAACTCACTTCAGGGAGTTGTGAGTTGATGAAGAAGCATTTGAAGTTTTTAGGTGTTGGCTAAGCAATAGTAGGAATTTGATTCCTCGGCTTATCAAACCTTGCTATGAAATCCCTCATAGGCTCATGAGGTTCCTTCTTCATTTGTTTGAGCTCAGCCAGCAAGGCATGTGCATCTTCTATAGGCTTGAACCTAGATTCAAATTTGGCTTTGAGTGTGTCCCAATCAGTTACTGATCTAGCTTGAAAATGGTAAAACCAATTTGTAGTAGCACCTTGTAGCATTTCCATAAAAAGCCTAACTGCCACATCCTCAAATTCCACTCCTATTATGCCACATGCTATGCTGAAGGCTGCAACATGTTCATCAGAATGAACTTTCCCATCACCAAATAATTTGGGGAAATTCTTCCTTGAACTACATGGAAGCTCATGCAGAGGTGGAGTCAAATTTAGTAGACCAAAAGAGTTACCCCAGGGGCCTTGAACTGCCATGATTAGATTATTAAAAGTGGGGATAATAAATATAGGTGGAGTATGGATAGGCAAAGCTCTGCTAACAGTAGAAAGAGTAGCTCTACCTTGTGTTGGTGTCTTGGTATGGGTAGGAGGAACACTCCTGGATCATTGAACTTGAAGTTGGGAAGGAAGTATGTTGAAATTTTTTTGCTGCACCAACTCAAAGATAGGGTTAACAACACCTTAAACTCTCTGGCTTTTGGTATAATGTGGAGTTGCCAAATTGTGAAATAAAAAATGGAAAAGGAATGGTCTTACTTCAACTTGAAGCTTGAGGCTTCAAACTACTTGTCTATCCCCAGTGGAGTCGCCAGAAATTGTTGGGTGAATATTTTGTCGACCAGCTAACTAGTGAGAAAAATAGGTCTCTTCAACCACAGCATAGGGAGATTGGTCAGGCAGATGTGTAGGTTTACTACATTACCAAGGGACAAATCTCTCCTCTCATCAAGGGGAGGTTCCATATAAATATGAGGGGGCTATATACTATATATATATGCAAAAAAGAACACTCAGGGGTAGGATAAGCCATCCATCTCTCTTTTTTCAAAGATGATGTTAACAAACAGAAAATAAAATCCTAGTGAAAATAATAAAATCACTTCTCTTCTTTCAAAAGTGTTCTTGTAGGAAATAGTAAGAGTTATTTCAGGTAGTAAAAGTAACTGGTAACCAAGGGCGTAGTAACCAATAACTGAGATGTATCACAAAGGCTCCACCTCGACTTCCCAAGAGTGAGATATGAAAGATAATGAGGGCACAAAGTCATCCCAAGATCTTTTACACAAGAACAGAATACGAAGGATAATGAGGGCACAAAGTTGTCATAACATCCTTTACACAAGAACAAAAAACAAACACACACTGAAGATAACTATGATAGCACAAAGTCTGAAAGTAACTGGCTTTAGGACATCTTCTGGGTTACTTCCACTAGCTCTGCTTGCCAAATTAAATAAACAAGAACACATTTAGAAGACAGACATAAGAACTATTGACACAAAAGATTGCACCCTTGGCAGGAGGCCGAGCTCCTGCCTTCTTCACACAACAATGGAAACTCCCCTCTCGCCTGTGGGACTGGCAAAGTTAGAGGGGAGAGTCTCTAAATGAGGGCTAGCTCCCTCTGATGTATCATTTAGGCCCTGGTTTCTCCTACTGCTAACAACTAAATTGAAAAAAGGGGGATGAAAAGGGAGAGAGAGATGCTAAAAATAGAACCTAAGCCTAAAAATGTAAAAAAAGGGTGATACACCAAAAAAGTGACCCACTCAAGCCCGAACATACACTTTTCACCAAAAAGGACCACCTATACACTTCATCAGAAGTGAGAAAACCTTCTGCATCAGTGGATCAGGGGTCTGTGGAGATACAGGGAGGAAATAACTACTAGAGGCATTCTGAGACACATTGCAGCAACCTATCCACTTCACCTATACTCCTCTAGGGACACTTCTGACAGACCTGTAAAAGGAAACTCAAAAAATACACCAGACGTGCTGAAATCATTTTACAAAAGCATTAAGAAAATTACTTAACACAGAATCAAGACATAAACACATACTAAAGATGCAAAACTCATAATGGAGGTAAAAATGCTAAGTTTTTATTCAAGGTAAAATTCTAGCAGAGCCTTGACTTACAAGCCCGAGAGATTTTTGGGCAAAGTTTTGCCTTAAGGCTGAGAGTCGGATTCCTTCTCAAAAGAGAAGTTTACAATATATAGGAAGAGGAAGAGCAACTTGGTACTTCTTTGGAAATATTTTGGCACTCTTTTTTGCAAGTGGCCCATGTGCGCTGAACACATCAGGAAGAGGAAGATCACTGCTACTGATGTCATTTCTCAGAAAAGGCCTGCTAGAACCATGCTATACAATCACCAAAATTGACTTTGGCATTCAAGCATTAATATAAGGACATGGTTGTGCCTCTTTCTTGAAAATAGACTACAGTTTGTCCCCTCATCAATGCCAACTGTAGAAAAATAGGTCACACTGCTCCTCTGCAATAACTCTCCATCTCTTCACCACTTGAATGCTTTGTCTTTTTTTCTCCTTCAGCCCTCGGGGGTGATCTTCTGGTGGGTCACTACATTCCTTAGGCTCCTTTCATGCTTAGCACTCAAACAGTTCAAAATAAATGGATATTTCGTTGTGTTAAATTTGACGTTTGCACAGTCGTCACCCAACGGCTAGTTCATCTCCTTAAATTTTGATGGATTTTAGGACGTCATCGTCCTCGGCAAAAGTCATCAGGTGTTTTGTTTCAGGCCTTTTCCTTATGAGTTTATATTTCGAGCCTTTTCCTACAAATAAATAATCCATGGGAATTGGCCGCTTTGAATTTTCTATCAGGCTCTTTGAAACTCTCTCTGCCCTTCGCGAGGGCTTTTAGACTTTGAACTGCCCTTTGTAAGGGCTTCTGGACCTTCGACTGTGTCCTTCAACTTTTTGGTCTTCTTTGTGCTTTGAAAATCCTGTGGCTACCTTTTGAAAGATCTTTTCCATCCACAAGGGCTTTTGGACCCAGCGCTGCCCTTCGGTTGTAGGGCATACCCTTGAACCAAGCCATTGAACCAAAATTGGTTCAACAGTTCAATCAGTTTAATGGTTCAACCACTGCACGCCGATGTCGTTGAACTAAGCCCTTGAACTGATTCACTGAACCCTTGTTGAACCGTCTATTGAATCGAAGCGATTGAACCAAAGCATTGAACTAAATGATTGAACCAATTCATTGAACCTGTTCAACGATTCAACGAAGCGCGTTGAGCCCATTTAGCTTAGGCATTAAACCATCTGATTAAACTGGAAGCTGCTTGCACTGATGCCACAGAATCAACTGAGTGAACCAAGGCCGATGAACCTTATGTTGAACTTGAACCGATTGAACCTTGCGTTGAACTTGATCACTTGAACTGAGCATTGAACTTAACCGCTTGAATTGAGCGTTGAACTAAGGCATTGAACCAACACGATTGAACCAAGCCATTGAACCAATTGGTTGAACTAGTTTAATGGTTCAAAGCTGCACGTTGATGAACCAAATCTTTGAACCAACGTTGAACCTAAGCATTGAACTAGGTGATGAACTAATGCATTGAACCGGTTCAATGGTTCAATGCTTCAAGCAACTGTTGAAACAAGCCCGTTGAACCAAGCCTAGAAATTGAAGCGATGGACTTGAAGCGATGAACCAGGCTTTGAAATGGAGCGATTGAACTGCCGATTGAACCAGGCATTGAGCCAAGGCTGATTGAACCAAGTGATTGAACCAAAGTGTTGAACTGGTTCAATGGTTCAATGATGCCAACCTTCTTCATGATTTTCTTTAGACAAGAGCCTGAAGAAGCCTTGTAAAACCCAAAACTCTCTGAATTGATTCTCCATGCCAAAGGACTAACTTGCTGAATCCATAGAAATCAAAACCTACAAAGTCCATAGAAATCAAAACCTACAGAGTCCGTAGAAATCCAAAACCTATAGAGTCCATAGATTTAGACCTGGAGAGTCCATATAAATTATGTAGAGTCTGTAGAAATGAACAGATTCATGCAAACTTGAAAAAATGAAATGGCCTAGAACAATAGGGACAAAAGGGGATCAATTTTTGCCCTGTTAGGCAAAAAATATTCAACAAATTGGCGACTACCAGGGGAAGCATGTCTGCTATGCTTAAAGATCAGTTGCCTTACAGTCCATTGGGCATGGAGTCAGATGTAGCTTGAAAAAAGGTCAGCAATAGCCCCAAAAGATCCAAGAATCAAACACAAAGCTTTTTACCCCACATGCAAAGGGAAACACACAAGGCTAAAAACACTACATGTGCAAACTGCACGTAGGAAAAGCATGAAAGAAACTAAAATAAAACTACTATATACAGCTAACCAGGAATGTTCGTCTCCCTCCTGGATCAAAGGGAAAACTTCTTAAGTCCCCTTCCTAGTAAGAAGACTTATGGTGCCAGGTAAGTAGTTGAATGAAAAAGAGAGTTGGTGACCTACTCTTCTTGCCTATCACCTGCATTGGCTGGTATTTGAGTGAATCAGATTCGAACATGCTCCCAACATATGTGTACTGTGTTTGTTCTTGGAAGCTTGTTGAATGTTGGTCCCTCATACTTGTGCTCTTCACCAAGAAATCAATGGCTATTGGCTTATCACCATTATCCCTTTGACATGTATATCTCCCTTGCAGTGCATCATGGTCTGACCCATTTTCTTCTACTTCATTGAAGACTCTGTCAGACTCATCCTCTACTTCCTTTTGGCCTTCTTGAAGAAGGGTGACTGTGGTGATGTCTAAAATGGACTCACAAAATGATTGCTCATCCCACAGAACATCGCCTCTTTGTTCAAAGCATTCTTCTTCAAGGCCTTCCTCCAAGAAGACATACCTCTCCTTTTCCTCCTCGATGATCAGGGTCTCTAGATGTTCAAAGATATCCTCCTAATCCTCCTCCAACTCAAGCTCTTTAGCGTAGTCATCCTCCTCATCAAAATAACAAGGAAGTTTATCAAACAGAGGGGAAGAGAGCTCACCATGCTTTTGTTCCTCCTCATCGAAGCAACAAGGAAGTTCATCAAACAATGGGGAAGAGAGCTCACCATGCTTTTGTTCCTCCTATTGCTGGAACATCTGCATATATGCGAGACCTGTGTCTTTTCCACTGCCGATGGCATCTTTAAAAGGACCATCAATGATGATTTAACCTTCATTGTCACTCATGATAGCCTCTTGGGGAACTGTAGATTAGATCTTTTGCTCCTCACTCACCTCCTGTGGAATAGGTTCTTCCTTGAGAAGGGGTGAAGTGGAAAAAGCATGTGGAAGAGGAGGCAGTCCTTGAGCTAGAATTGAATGATTCTCTTCCTTCCACTTGATCAGCACTTCATCAATATCAGGTGTGGCCTGATAGCTCTCTTGGAAATGTGTAGGTGGGGTGTGTTCAGACATGGAATGTGTCGTTGGGTCTAAATTGTCCATCACACACTAGCTGAGAAATCTCTCTCTGGATTCCAACTCTGTAATTCTCTTGGCTAGATCTTCTTGGAAGAGCCTTTCTTGGAGATCATAGGAATCATGGGTAGTATTAGCTTTATCTTTTCTAAGGTTTTGAGCAAAACCTTTCTTCTCCTCTTTCCTGCCCCATGATTCCACTATTTCCCCCAGGTCAGGAGGTTGCCATCATGGCGAAAGATCTCAGAATTGGAATTTGCCCTTTTGGTTGTAGGGCAACTAGGAGGGTTGCTTAAGGGGATTGCATGAATGTTTTTAGCTTGGTCATGGTAATATGAAGGAATACAAGGCCCATGATTTTATGTAGAGGGATTATACATACAAAAGTGATTTTTGATGGCACCAGGTTGCTTAACCAGCTGATTCAACTTGGAGTCACCATTGGTGTTGATACAAAAGCCTCCAAAGGCTGGTCAATTGAAGGACACACCAAAAATTCTTTAACTCTTTGGACACAACTTGTCCTAGTTGGTCCCACTGGGCATGCCAAAAACTGTTGATGTAGAAGATTGCACCCTTGGTAGGTGGTTGAGCTCCTACCTTCTTCACGCAATAATGGAAACTCCCCTCTCACCTGTGGGATTGGTGAAGCTAGAGGGGAGAATCTCTAGATGAGGGCTAGCTCCCTCTGATGTATCATTTAGGCCCTGGTTTCTCCTACTGCTAACAACTAAAATGAAAAAGGGGGAGCGATGAAAAGGGAGAGAGAGATGCTGAAAACAAAACCTAAGCCTAAAAATGTAAAAAAAAGGGTGATACACCAGAAAAGTGACCCACTCAGGCCCGAACATACACTTTTCACCAAAAAGGAGCACTTATACACTTCATCTGAAGTGAGAAAACCTTCTGCATCAGTGGGTCAGGGGTTCATGGAGATACAGGGAGGAAATAACTACTAGAGGCATTCTGAGACACACTGCAATAGCCTATCCACTTCACCTATACTCCTCTAGGGACACTTCTGATATCCCTGTAAAAGGAAACTCAAAAAATACACCAGACGTGCTGAAATCATTCTACAAAAGCATTAAGAAAATTACTTAACACAGAATCAAGACATAAACACATACTAAAGATGCAAAACTCATAATGGAGGTAAAAATGCTAAGTTTTGATTCAAGGTAAAATTCTAGCAGAGCCCTGCCTTACAAGCCCGAGAGATTTTTGGGCAGAGTTTTGCCTTAAGGTTGAGAGTTAGATTCCTTCTCAAAAGAGAAGTTTACAATATATAGGAAGAGGAAGAGCAACTTGGCGCTTCTTGGGAAAGATTTTAGCACTCTTTTTTGCAAGTGGCCCATGTGCGCTGAACACATCAGGAAGAGGAAGATCACTGCTACTGATGTCATTTCTCAAAAAAGGCTTGCTGGAACCATGTTGTACCATCGCCAAAATTGACTTTGGCATTCAAGCATTAATGTAAGGACATGGCTGCACCTCTTTCCTACAAATAGACTACAGTTTGTCCCCTCATCAATGCCAACTACAAAAAAATAGGTCACGCCGCTCATCTCCAATAACTCTCCATCTCTTCACCACTTGAATGCTTTGTCTTTTTTGCTCCTTCAGCCCTTGGGGGTGATCTTATGGCAGGTCACTACGTTCCTCAGGCTCCTTTCATGCTTGGCGCTCAAACAGTTCAAAACAAACAGATATTTCACTGTGTTAAATTTGACGTTCACGCGGCCGTCACCCAACGGCTAGTTCATCTCCTTAAATTTTGACAACTTTCGAGACGTCACCATCCTCAGCAAAAGTCATTGGGTCTTTTGTTTCAGGCCTTTTCCCTGTTGGTTTTCTATTTCAAGCTTTTTCCCGTGGACAAAAAGTCCATGGGAATTGGCCGCTTTGACTTTTTTGTTGGGCTCTTTGAAACTCTCTCTGCCCTCCACGAGGGCTTTTGGACTTTGAACTGCCCTCCGCAAGGGCTTCTGGACCTTCGGATGTGTCCTTCAGCTTTTTGGTCTTCTTCACGCTTTGAAAATCCTTTGGCTACCTTTTGAAAGCTCTTTGCCCTCCACAAGGGCTTCTCACCTTGAACTACCCTCCACAAGGGCTTTTGGACCCAGCACTGCCCTTCGACTGTAGGGCACGCCCTTGAACCAAGCCATTGAACCAAAATTGGTTCAATAATTCAATCGGTTCAACAGTTCAACGACTGCGTGCCGATGCCGTTGAACCAAGCCCTTGAACTAATTTGTTGAACCCTTGTTGAATCGTCTATTGAACCAAAGTGTTGAACTAAATGATTGAACCAATTCGTTGAACTGGTTCAATGGTTCAACGAAGTGTGCTAATCCCATTGAACTTTAGCATTGAACCGTCTGATTGAACTGGAAGCTGCTTGAACTAATGCCACTGAACTGACTAAGTGAACCAAGGCCGATGAACCTTGTGTTGAACTTGAACTGATTGAACCTTGATTTGAACTTGATCGCTTGAACTGAGCATTAAACTTGATCACTTGCACTGAGTGTTGAACTAAGGCATTGAACCAATGCGGTTGAACCAAGCCATTGAACCAATTGGTTGAACCGATTCAACAGTTCAAAGTTGCACGCTGATGAACCAAATGGTTGAACCAATGTTGAACCTAAGCATTAAACCAGGCATTGAACTAACGAGTTGAACCAGTTTAATGGTTTAACGCTTCAAGCGACTGTTGAAACAAGCCCATTGAACTAAGCCTCAAAATTGAAGCGATGGACTTGAAGTGATGAACTAGGCTTTGAAATGGAGTGATTGAACTGCCGATTGAACCAGGCATTGAACCAAGGCTAATTGAACCAAGTGATTAAACCAGTTCAATAATTCAATGATGCCAACCTTCTTCATGATTTTCTTCAGACAAGAGCCCGAAGAAGCCTTGTAAAACCCAAAACTCTCTAAATTGATTCTCCATGCCAAAGGACTAACCTACTGAATCCATAGAAATCAAAACTTGCAGAGTCTGTAGAAATCAAAACCTGCAGAGTCCGTAAGAATCTAAAACTTGTAGAGTCCATATATTTAGACCTATAGAGTCCATATAAATTCTGTAGAATTCATAGAAATGAATAGATTCATGCAAACTTGAAAAAATGAAATGGCCTAGAATAGTAGGGATAGAAGGGGACCGATTTTTGCCCTGTTGGGCAAAAAATGGTCAACAAGAACAATCTCCTAAAATGATACAAGCTATGATAGCACAAAGTCTACAAACATCTTTCTTTCTCATTTAGATAAAATGATATGAACAACAATCTGAGCTCAAAGTCTCAGTATTCACCTTTCAATTTATGTAGAGTTTTCTTTTGGTAATGGGAATATCTCCCTTCAAATGATACAAGAGATTACATTATATAGAGGCCAAGGGAGGCTTGGCACTTTGTCCCATGGAGCGACCCATGTTGTGCATTAATGCCTTGGATGCATTTTTGGTTCTGTCAGGGAGGACCATGCAGGAGCAAGGTAGCTGCCTTAACTGTGGCATGTTGATTCATCTCCAATGTCTTCTCCAAAGCCTAAGTCACTCATTCTACTACCTGCTATCCATGCAGCTGTCCACTTTGCCTTTACTCCAAAGGGGACAAATAGGATGTGTTTTCAATGCTTGCAGGCCCAAATACCTACTTGGTGGACTATTCCACCTACTGGAAATAACTCTTGTTGAGTTTCCCTCTTTGTCTCTTCTTCCTTTTGGCCCTAGCTTTAAGGTCTTCAAATGCATTCAGGTCCGCATTTTAAGCCTGCAAAGATCAACAGACACTTTATTGTCACAAATTTGACGTATGTGGGTCTTTCATCTTTTGAAGGTTAATAGCTAACCAGTCGTCTTAAATTTGATGTTTACGGGCTTGTCATTCTCCTTATCAATTCCTTCATGTCTTTCTTGCTTGCTATGGCCACTTTCTGTTGTGACATAGGTGAGGACACGTGGCAGCATCTGTAGCTTTAAAATAAGCTTATCAGAATAAGCTTTAAAACTTGTTAGAAACCTGAAGTGCAGATGCAGACACTTGTCGCACTCCACTTGTTTACAAAGGACACGTGGTGCATTCTGCTACTTTGAATCTTGTTAGAGACTGTGTTTAGGCATATGACACTTGGCAACTTCCGCTACACTTTGAGTCTTGATCTTTATTGAAGGGAACTTGCCCTTTGAGGTCTTTGAAAGAAGGTTCATTTTCCAAGTGTCGGCTATCCTCCACGAGGGTACCTACCCTTCGAAATCATCTGGGTGGCCTTCAGGCTTTAATTCTTTTAGAGGACTATGTCTCTTTATTTCCCTCAGATAAAATGTCTGAAGGAAATATTTCCTTGGCTCTGTGTCTTTGTATTGAGAGTGTTCCATCTTTGACACATGGCACATTTCACTCCTTTGAATCTTGTTTGAGACTGGGACCCACAACATTCCTTGCCCGAGTAGCTTTAAAAGGGAAATGTGGTTGCCGACACCTGGTGGCCTCTATCGAGTTAGTATGGGGCATGTGGCGTGTTATGCTTAACTCATAGAAGCTTTTGATACCTTTGAGGGTCTCGCAGAAGATGACACGTGGCAGCTTCCGCTGGGCTTCCAAAAACACTATAGAAACATTTGAGACTCATTTGGATCCACACGGATGATGACACTTGGCATGTTTCATTTGTTCCTGTGACTTACCCAAGTTCCACCACAGTCCTTACTCAAAAATTGTGGATGTCGACACTTGGCGGCCTTCGTTGATTCTTTCCAGAGACACGTGGTGACTTACACTTAGTTTTAAAAATCACACAGAGGATGACACTTGGAGTGCTCCACTTAATATTTTAGCAACTTGCATGGGACCTGCCACAGTCTTTACTTGATAATGAAACCAAAGGAAGATGCAGTGACTATTGACACTTGGCAGCCTCTACCGAGATTCATCAGGGACACGTGTCGACTTCTGCTATTTTTAGAAACAAGGTATCAAGGGGCTCGATGGACGACACTTGGTAGCATCCATTGGATCCTGAGAGAAGCTTAGGAGAAACTTGAATTTGACATCCGTGGGGATGTCACTGGTTGCTTGGCACTTCTTTCTTGAAGAGTCCATAGTTTTAAGCCCACAGAGTCCATAGAAACGTATCTGTTGAGTCCTTTAGTGAAAATTTTTGAAAAATAGAGAATTTGAATGCCTAGAACAACTTTTTGAGAAGGGAAGAGATAAGTTTAGCGCTGTAGGACCAAAATAGCTCATATGTTGTTCCAAAAATGAGTGACATTTTTGGGGAATAACACACAATACTGAGTAGTTACTTAGGCAGATTTTTGTGTGAGACCTTATTTAGATCAATATGGTTACGCATGCCTTGATCATGTTCCAATACAATATGGTAAAAAATAGTTAAAGGGGATGAGAAGACCTTGATCGTGTTCATCATTCATGGCACAATTCATGGGGGGGATGGGGGGGTTAGGGATGGGTAGCTTCTTGAAATTGGAATTGGTTAATGAGTACCATAGTGTATAGTGTGTCAATTGCAGGTGCAGTACATACTTTTGATGACTTCATAGTCATAGCTCTGGATCATCTTCTATACCTATTATTGGATCAAGGGGAGTTTTTTCGGTCGATTGATCCAAATTCAATTTATATTTATTTGGTTTATTAGTATTAGTTTGCTTATTGTGTTAATGAGGCACATACACCCCTTTTATATTTCTTATTATAGTTATTAATGTTAGTAAATAAATAAGTTAGTAAGTTATTTAGGGATGAACTCATTGGAGATCCATAGAATAACTAACTAGAAATCTTGATAAGCTTGTTCATTTTAAATATTCAGATATTAAGATTTTACCTTTGTGTTCAAACTTTATCAACTTTATACAATGTAGATTTTACTTTTACCTGTGAATTACCTAGTCCAAACAACTTGTAATGACAATAATATGGATATACAAAAAAGGTTTGACAAAAGGATGGAAAATAAAAAATAATCCATTGGATTTTTTATGAACCTAAATCCACTATCCATTTTGTTGGTTTATGTGGAATCGAGGATAAAAAGACAAAAATAATGTGTACATACTCATATTTGGTATTATATACTCAATTTCTTTTATTTGACCAAACCTTAGCCTACTTAAATTATACTTACATACATGACTCTTTTTTTTATTTGATAGTGCAAATAAGAAGGTTTTACAAGGCTCCTACAACCACCAAATTTAACAAAAAATAATAGTAGTAAAATAGTTAAAATAAGCAATCCCTCGAGCTAATTAAAAAAGATTGAAAATAACCTATCTACCATTAACATTCTACAAATAAATTATAATAGAAGACAAAATTAAACTATAAAACTATGAAGAGTAGTAGCAGATTAATCAAAAAACTCATTAGAGTCAGCATGTTTCATGGGTGTTGCTCATTCAATCTTGCCTTTGTTATCCTTCAGCTTGTCCTTTGTGATTCTTCCCCTAGTGTGCTTACTTGGGCCTTCAACCCAATCCTTTTGACCTTTCATCCTTTGGGTCATTTCATCCTTCTTGTCTTTGTTGGCCCTCTTAGTGACTTTAGTCCTCCTGATATTAATGTTGTTCTTAAGTGGGGATTTATCAAAACTAGAGTTCTTGTCCCCCACTTCATTTCCTTCATGGGGGTCATGGATTTCATTCCTTCAACCAATTTTCCCCCTTTCCTAATTCCAAAGTTTTCCAAGTCCATTATGAACTTATCATTCTCAGCCTTCATTGTGTTATATTCCTCCATCAGCATGGTCATAGAATGACCCAGGTCTTGTAATTTATCATCAAATTCTTTGAGTTTATTCCTATGGTACATGGAGTGGACCCCTAAATCATATTTTTCCTCTTTCTTTCCATCATCTACCTTCTCAGACCAAGTTATAATGATAGATTTGGCTTTCTTCCCCTCAGTGTTAGATGGACTTTTTCCCCCTAGTGTTAAATGGGCTTCTAGATTTACATACATGACTTTCATTTTCCATTATTCATAGCCATTATCTTATAACATGCTTAAACCTTCCAAATTATCATTACTATTACATAAGATCTTCCTAGTCTTTACCCAAACAAATTAATATCATTCTTAGACTATCTTCTAGCCTCATGTCACTATTCCTATTTTCTATACAGGGTTGCACCTCTGAGACAGGTCCACTATTTAAAACTTGTCCACTTAGGGTGGACTTGTCCTTGTGCCATTTAATGACTAGTTTTTAAATTTAGATTAATTAAATGGTCTAACCTACATGTTTCAAATGTTGATTATGAGTAAATATCCCAAAGAGTTATCTATATAATAATATCAAGCTAATTTAACATTTTAGGGTTTTACATAAGTAATTCATATATTTGGTTGAAACGCTAAGATGTCTAAATTAGTTAAATAAATTACAATAATTAAGCACTAATTTTTTGTATCATTTGGTTTCTTTAACTTTATAAAAATAATAATAAATAGGCATAAATATAAACTTATTTGAAAAGTGACTATCTCAGATGTCTAGGTTTTGAAAGTTGAGTTTTAGATAGTTCTGAGTGTCATCAACAGGATTCTTGTGTCTATCTGCTCATTGGATAGTAGTGCCCCATATGGGAAGCATCACCATGTTGGTGTATAGACCTTAATGTGTCACTTATGTCCCCTTAGCAAGATTGTTCCTATTTTCATAGCACCAGTGCCTGTGTTTTTAGGTCCTGTTCTTGCATGCATGAAACTTGGAACTCTATGTTGTGCCTAGAAAACCTGATTTAATGTGTAAACCCTAATCCTCCTTGCAAGTATGGCATGAGAAATAATTATATGTTTTTTATTAGGATAGGCTAGACATCCCCAACACTCCACTATGAAGAGAGTTACCTACACACCAACACTCCAAAGAGGGATCAATCTTGATGTAGTTCTCCCACCTAGTGATTGATGCAAGTGCAAGTGAATGTTAGAATGCAAGTGGGCTTGGATTCCTTGAATGTGCTTGAGATTTTAAATGTTTGAAAACTAGGCTTAAGGATATTTTAGATGGTAGTATGTATAAGTAGGGTAGAATAAGGATCAAATACCTTAATTTTGATCAACTTGTATTTGGTTTGAATATGTTTTTGCATCTAATTTCCATCTAGTGAATAGAGGTCAATTAGACTTGTATTTATAGAGTTTCATTGATTTTTAGGATAATAAAATATGTTTAGGCTGAAATTAAGAGGGGCACACATTTGAAAAAGTATCCATTAGGAAGAGTTAGGGCTAAGGATAGCCTAGTTGGGGACACTAGTGTTATATGGCTGTAGTGTCTCAAATGTGACATTAATGTCCTATTGGTAGACTTCTAAGAAATCTAGGTTAGGATCTGAGAAGATAGTTTTGGGACTATGCTTTGACTGATTGTAGGTGACTATGGTCTACTCAATGACTGGAAAAGTATGTTTAATGCTCTAGGATAGGTCTAGGGCTAAGCTAGGAATAGGGTAACTCAAACAACACTCTTAACATCTAATTACCACTTTTAGATGATTACATTTGCCCCCCCTTTATGCCCGTAATGTATCAAAGTGAAATGACAAGTAGAAAGGAAAAAGAAGCTTACTTGGACTTACCTTAGAAGTGAAGCCCACAAGCTGAGTCTAAGTATACGAATCTAGGTCGACATATGTAGATCATGATCCAAAGCAATGTCCTACAATGAAATATGTAAAAATCAATCCTTACTTAAGAGAATTAAAAGCAAAAGACTATGCTAAAATAAATTAACTAAGTAAAGTTGAGTAAAGAGAGAGAAAAGGAATGAATACACCTCATTGAGTGTGTGAACCAATGCATGAACCTGGTGACAACCTATGTGTGAGTGTACATACTGATCATATCATTGAATAACTTGGACTAAGTTGATGGATTTCTTAATCCTCATATGGGTGGCTCAAGAACTCAATCTAATTTTGACTCCATCATTTCCCACCCCTGCTCAATAGATCTTGATCTTTGTGAATAGCTTGGATAAGACTATAAGTGTGTCTAACCCTCTCATGTAAGTGGATCAAGAACTAAAATAAGCCATGACTCCATCATTTCCTACCTATGTGAAGTAGATGCATCTATAACTAAACTACACAAAGTGATAAAAATACCTAACTAACTAAATCTAACTATGTATGTTAGTCGTACGACCACTCAAGTATATTAGGCAACTCTGGGCCACTTGAGAATGCCAACCACTATAGATGGATTAAGGCATGAACCTGGTGACAACCTGGAATGTGATAGAAAGTGTATACAACATAGATAATGAAATGGAGTTTTCTATTCCATCTGATCAACATGTGTGTAGCTGAGTATATAGAAACTATGTGTCATACACATGCCCCCAATCTGGTATCTGAGTAGACTGAATCTAAAATGAGTATGTAATATCCAAATCTATGTAATTGAATTGAATGTGGGAGTGATCATGCCATGCATGATGCCCCAAAATTTGAATAATCAATATGAATCTGAGTTGTAATGAATGTATCTGAGCTAAATCTAAACATAACTACCAAACCTATGACTATATCTATGCAAATATGTATTGTACCTGTTGTGCTGGTCTGAACGATCTAGATTATCTTAAAGCTAGGGATACTAGATAATATTGTCATGTAGTGGACAATAGTGCCCTATGGTGCTAGTGTCCCAATATGGGTGTTAATTTCTTCTTAATCTAATTTTTGAGTGATCTAAACTGAATTTTGAGTCTCTATTATGTTTTGTGTCTACTATGTGTTTGTTGTCTAAAATTGAGCCTGTATGATGAAATATATCTATGAATAGCAATATAAGAGCCTGATCTCTATGAAAAAACCTTATGAATGCCCCCTCTTTTGAGGGTAGTATTCAAATTTGTGTAAGAACTACCCTATGAAGAAGTAGCTCTACAAAATATATTAGCTGAAGCATGTACATGATATTCCAATATAATGAGAAAACAAAACATTAGAATGTAAATGTATTTAAGCATGAGTAAGTAATGTAAGATGCATGTTGTAATCTAGCATTGCACAAGGGTGTCAAGATAGATGTAATCAATGTGTATAGTATAAAATCAAGTAACTACCTAGGGGTATGAGGCATGATGTCCATCATGACACCCAAGTATGAAGGGTAGATGCATCAGATCCCTCATGACATTGAAAATTGGTGTGTGTGTAACAAGCAAATACAAGTGTCATGGTGTATAAGCATAGAAATAATAATACATACAAGAAGATGAGGCATGCAAAGGTAGGCCGAGGGGCCACAATACAAGGGACATGGGCACATGTCACTAAATCTAAGAATGAAGACATAAAAGAACATGTTCAAATACCCACATACATAATCAAAAATCATTTTGGCATAGAGCCACATAGAACGACATATTCAAATATTTGCATATAGAAGTAGGAAAGCACACACAAGGGACATGGGTACATGTCCAAGGCATACAAATAGATAAAGTGGCATAGAGACAAATAAAAATGGCACATTCAAATGCCCTCAAAGATGGAAGAATCATAAGAAACATAATCAAGTCTAATCTAGGAAAACTAGAAATGAAAGCATGTATAAATGTGTAGTACAAATCTATGTAGATGCTAGGATGCATATATATTGAGTTTAACTAGTGATAGTGGGCAAAAAGTCTGAGCAATAAGGAGCAATGATCAATATCAAGATAAATCAATGTATAAACTGGAATGTATAGTATGTAAAAATAAAACTTGGTTATAGCAATTATGTAGGAGATGCCCCCAAGTGGGTGAATGTATCAAATGTATAAACCTAGATTGGTTTAAAATGCCCCCAATGGGTAGATGATAGCTGGTGTAGATTAGTGTAATGGATCGGATTCCTATTTGTAATCTACAATCACTCGACAAGAACAAGTGAAGAATATGTGTATGATAAAAATTGACTACGGGGATAACTAGCAATATGCAATATATGGCAAGTAATAGAAATGTAAACATAGCAATGCATACAATCTGTAAATTTTGTGTTTTTGAAATATTTGAATGTTTTTGTATTTTGGCTTGTTATATTGATTTTGTTTTTTCTAAGTATAAATTAAAACAAATTAAAATAAATTATGTACAAGGAGAAATAGAGAGAAAGAAGTGTGTATAATGAAAAATGAAGACTTCATTTTTTTATATGTAGAATCTCCTTAGATGCATGATGTTTAGCAGATGTTTAATTGCCTTTCCATCAAGTGAAGATAGATAATATACTTTCAAGCTAAGCTTTTCTATGATAAAGTATTGTCCGAGCCAATTAAGCTTAAGCTTTCTTTTGTTTTCTTCTTTGGCATTAACATTTTTGAGATTTTCTTTCAATACCAGATCATTTATTTCAAATTCCATATTGTGGACTCTATTATTGTAGGTTCTTTGGATTCACTTCTGATAAGCTTTGATATGTTCTACATCTTGGATGTGTGTATGATCCAATTGTTCTAGTTCATGGAGACATCACTCTCTATATTGGTCATCTATGATGGGTCCTTTTAAAGACACCCATAAAGATGGGAATTATAATTCTAATGGAATAATGGATTTGTGCCATATATGAGTGAATAAGTCGTAATGAAATGATCTTCTAGTTCTAGGAAGAATTCACAAAACTCCGTCTCCATCGGGAATTGGATGGAGTTTTTTTGTATCATGTTGGTGTGTGTATACTGGTGCAGTAAGCCCAAAGTACATAGATAAGTTGATTGTGCCAATCATCACCAAATTTGGTGACTATTTTATTCAGAATGTTGTTGATCATCTTATTTGTTGCTTCTAATTGACGATTACCCTATGGGTGGTATGGTGTAAAGAATGTGTGTCAAATTTTGTATTTGGCACAAAAAAAAATTACTATTTTATTTTTGAAAGAGGTTCCATTATCTGTAATTATGGATATTGAGAGACTAAAGATATAAATAATATTGGTCATGAGAAACTGACAAATATCCTCCCCCTTTATTGATTGTAATGGGATTGCTTCTACCCACTTTGTAAAATAATATGTTGTTGTGATAATGAACTTGTGGCATCCTATTGATTATGGGTTTATCTTACCTATTAGATTGAATACACATAACATGAATGGCTATGATGATATGATAGGTTAAATTTGTTACGAAGGTACATGGTCTAAGTTTCTATGGCATTGACATTTGTCGCATAGTTTTACATATTCTTGACATTATTGTTCCATGGTTATCCAATAGTAACCTTACATAAGTAACCTGTGGGGCAATGCCTTACCATTGAAATAACCACCACATTTGTTGTCATGTATCTATCAAATAACCAATTTAGCTTCCTTAGCTATTAAACATCAAAGTAAGTGTCCATCAAAATAAATTTTGAATAAATCACTACCAATGATGACATATCGAAGAGAATTTCATTTCAATTTTTGCTTTTCATTCTTTGTAAAATTATCTGGTGTGATAAATTTATTCAAAAAATTATATATATTAGAGAACCATTTAGATGGTGTTAAACTGCATGTGGTAACTAAGACTGTTAGAGTGATAAGGGCTACATGGGACATTGATGGAGATTTTAATCATTTAATTATGAATAGATCTTATTCTACTTCCATCTCTATGTGGATTAATGATGCATCACTTTCCATTGCATTAGCATGATGGTTGTCTTTACGTGGGATGTTCTCAATAGAGAAATCATCAAATTGATTGCGTAAACACTAAACCATGTCCTTATAAGTAATAAAGTGTTATTATTTTTTTTGGTAAACATCTTTGACTTGATTGAAAATTAATTAGAATTTCTTGTAAACTTTTATTGATTTTATTTTGAGAGCCTAAGCTATGTGAATGCTTAAGATTGGAGATTCATATTATGAAATATTGTTGGTGCATGAAAAATTGAGTCAATATGCAAGAGGTTTCATGTGTCCTAGGGGATCAATGAAAATAATTATAGTGTTAGCATCAAATGCACATCTAGAACCATCAAAGAACATTATCCATGTATTAATAGTGGTATTATAGGTTGTGAAATCATCTCTAAAATCATCGTTAATAAGATTTGTATCCAGTAATGGATTTGTTTCCCATTTGTCTATGATTATTTGTCCTTCAATTTTTATAATATGATTTTGAGGTCAAATTCTATAACTAATATAACCCATTTGGCAATACGACCTGAAATATGTGGTTTTGACGTCAAGAATTTTAAGGGATCAACTTTGGTAATGATCTATGTTTCATTATTAATCATGTAGTGATGAAGTTTCTAATTAATGAATACTAGTGCTATACAAAGCTTTTCAATCGCTAGATGATTTTTCTCAGAGTCAACTAATGTGGGATTGATGGAGTAAATTGCTCTCTTGTTAACTAGTCATCATATTGTGCTAGGAGTACCCCCAATGCATGATCTATTATATAAAGGTAAAGTAGGAGTGGTTTACCAGGTATATGTGGAACAAAAATGGGAGGGTTGATCAAGTATTTATTAAGTATATCAAATATCTCTTGACATTTCAGATCCCACTCAAATTGCACATCCTTTTTAAGCAATCATGTGAATGATTGGGTTTTATCTATGAATTGTGCCACAAATCTATGAATTGCTTGAATTTTCCCCTGGAGGGACCGAAATTGTTTCGAATTATTTGGAGGAGGCATATCCATGATAGATTAAACATTATTAGGGTCAAATTCTATGCCATGTTGAGATATAATGATGCCCAAAATTTTCCTTATGGAAACTCCATAGACATATTTCTTAGGGTTGAGTTGAATGTTATATTTTCTGAGTCTTTCAAAAATGTGTTGCAAATCAATTACATGATGTTGTCACTCTTTGAAATTTTCCAACAACTCATCAACATAATGTTCAATTGTCGTATGAATGAGATCATAAATAATATGTGTCATAGTGCATTGGTAAGTTGTACCAACATTATTTAATCTGAATGGAATGACTGTATAATAAAATATGCCTCATGGTGTTTTGAAAGAAGTATTTTCCTAATCTTCTTCAGTGATCTTGATTAGATTATATCGATCAAAACCATCCACAAAGGAGAGCATATCATAGTTGACTATGGAATTGACTATCATATCAATGTTTAGTAAATGATAATCATCTTTAGGACATGCTTTAGTGAGGTCTCTGGAGTCACAACAACATCATATTTGTCTATTAGGTTTGAAAACTAGAGCTATATTGGCAACCCATTATGTATGGGTGACTAGTTGAATGAAATTGACATATAACAACTATTGGATTTCATATTCAACAAGGAGAGACACTTTAGGATGCATTTTATGAATCTTTTGCTTTACTAGTTTGACATTGAGATATAATGTAATTTTATGTACTATGATTGATGGATCAATGCCAGACATATCGAAATAAGCCCAGCCAAATACTTTAAGAAAATTAGTTAAAATATGATAAATATCTATGGCTTTTGATTTATGTAATGTGGAAGCCAATAGTATGATGTGAGGCTCAGTTTTGGTGTCATAATTGAATTTGATTATTTTTTCATTGAGTAATGTAGATCAATATAAAGTATATGGTGTTATAGGTATTGTATCATCTATTTTAGGTAACATATGGTCCAAATCATCTAAATGTTCACCAAATTATGCTTGATCATTTGTTGAATAAAGAAACCTATTCTTATGGTAAAAGGAAGGGAGATCCTCATATGTGCCCAAGAATTCTAAGAGAGCTTCATCATTAGTGAACTTGTCAAGAACTGGTAGATCGAGTAAAATTGTATCATCGATGAGGTCAGGGTATATGACTGAAAGTATATAAACATGGTTCACTATATCAATTTCTCATGGAATAGGTAGATAAAATGTGGTGTTTAGAGGCATTGTGAGAAGATCTGACATTAGATGTATCATTTCTACATTGAATTCCTTATTTTCCCTATTGATCATATGCTTCAATAAGCTTTAAGATTCCCTATTCATTTTTACCAAGGCCCAAAATGTGTAACCCATATTTTTAAAATATCATACTACAAAAGGTGAAGTAAATTTATTGTTTTGTGTACTATAAATAGTTGGTGGAGTTGTACGCATATTTTGAATTATAGATTAGGGTGGTGTAGTAGCAAAATCCATGTGTGGAATATAGTTATGTGAAGGCTTTATATGTTAACAATACTTAAATGGTTCTCTATCCATAAGGCATGTGTATATATTGCCTCTATAGATGAATTTTAGAAATGCATGTAACATTGACAAAACTACGTGCATAGCTTGGATTTATGGTCTACCAAGCAAGAGATTATAATTGAGATCATTTGTCATAACTTGGCATGTTATAGGTAGTGTTCAAGGTTCAAGGGTAAGGTATAATGTGATTTGACCCAAAAAATTTCATAGAATGTTGTCAAACCCTTCGATTCTCACATTGTAAGGATCCAAATCTATAGTATGGATGTAAAGATGATGTAGAAAAGAAATGTTTCAAATTTTCAACCCTGAACCATTGTCAACCAAAAATCATTTAACGCCAACCTCATTAATTTGTAAAGTAATATATATAAGTAGTTGTAGATCTATGATTTTCTGAGGTGGAAGGTCCTCTCTCTTGAAATAAATATGTTCTTTTATCCATTTCATAGTGTTGATAATAGAAGCCACATATACGGGCTTAGATGTTTCAGGTACTTGAGTATCATAAAGTGTAGCATAAAAAATATCTTTGTGTGTTTTCGAGTGTTATAAAATCTATAAAATGTAAATTTTACTCAAAAGAGTACTCCTCTAATCCATAAATATATAGTCAAAGGTGTTACAAACCTTTTGAGCTTCACGATCACATGAATACATCATAACCTAGATCATAGGGAATACCAAGAGCATAGAATTAAGAGTAGATACAGGATGTTGGTTGGATGTTTGTGATCAATAAAAATGAGGGATAAGCGAGACCAATGATGTTTCGATATGTTTACGAATGATGGGAAAGGAATGAGAATGAGATAGACAAAAAAATGCATCTAAGGGAAATTGATTGATTTTATGTAGTATAACTATTATTTAGTTTAACAAGTTATCAATGTGTTGGAAGAACATTATCTTAACTGTATTGCATATATAAGAGAGATAACATGTGAAATAAATAATGCGACATGAAAAGCATTTTAGTCGATATGAAATATCATGTATACATATGTATATGTGATTAAAGAATAATGTGTTAATTGTTTTGCACATAAAAGAAATATAACATGCTATGAAGGAAAGAATGCAACATGAAAAGCATTTTATTCAATATAAAGCATCATGTATGCATATGTATATGTGATTAAAGAATAATGTCTTAATTTTTTTACACATAAAATAAATATAACATGCTATAAAGGATGATAGATATTGCATTTGATATAACCATCATCTATACATGTATCGATGTCTTTTCTAAATTCATTATGAATTAAAGGGAATAAACATGCAAATTAAAGTATTAAACTTTGCAAAAAAAAGTGACTAATTTCTTCTATCATTATGATCATTATTAGATAAAAAATGTGAATCTAAAATTTAAATTATGGAAGTGTATACCCTAGGGTTTTATATTGCTAGGGTTGTGAATTAGGGTAAGTTAAGCAAAGATTTAAATAGAATTTAAATATATGATACCCTAATGTGGTAATGATTAGATGGGCTAGGTTATGCACAAAAAATTAGAAAAATAATAATTTCTAACCCTAATTTTGTATTGCCTAGGGTTAGGGATTTTGGAATCTAGGGTTTATTTGTAACAAATTTAAAGTATGTTTAAATAAATTGAAACCCTAATATGAAATTGATTTAATCTATCTAGGTTGTCTAAAAAAATCATAAAATTAGAAGTATGTATCCCTAAATTATTACACAAAAAACTAGATTAATTCAAGCTAAGGTTTGAATCAATATTCGAAGTAAGGCAGGGTCACCAAATGATTTAACCTTTTAGGGTTTTACACAAGTAATTCCTATATTTGGTTAAAAGGTTGAGATGTCTAAATTAGTTCAATAAAATATAATAATTAAGCACTAATTTTTTATAGCATTTGAGCTTCTTTGACTTTATAAAAATAGAAATAAATTAGCATAAATATAGACTTATCTAAAAAGTGGCTGTCACAGATGATCTGGGTTTTGAAAGTTGACTTTTGGACAATTATGAGTGTCATCAACAGGATTTTAGGGTATGCCTACTCACTGGACACTATCACCCCATATGGATAATGGTTCCATGCTAGTGTAGTGTCCTTAATGTGGTGTTAATGTCCCCTTTATAGGACTATTCCTATTTTCTAGCAGTATTTGTGCATGTGTCTTTAGGTCTTGTTCTTGTACACATGAAACCTAGAGATATGTGTTATGCCTAAAAAACTTGATTTAATGTGCAAACCCTAATCCTCCCTTCAAATATGACATGGGAAATAATTATGTTTTTATTAGTAGGATAGGTTGGATATCCTAAACACCCTATTGTGAGGAGAGTTGCCTACATACCAATACTCCAAAGAGGGATCAAGCCCGATGTAATTCTCCCACCTAGTGCTTGATGCAAGTAAAAGTAAATGCTAGAATGAGAGTGTGCTAGGATGCCTTGAATGTGATTGAGATTTTAAATGTTTGAAAATTGGACTTAGGGATGTTGTAGATGGTAGTATGCATGAGTAAGACAAAATAGGAATCAAATACCTTAATTTTGCTCAAATTATCTTTGGTCTAAATGTACTTTTGCATCTATTTGACATCTAGTGAATAGAGGTTAATTAGACTTGTATTTATAGAGTTATGTTGCTTATGTGGATAAGAAATGTGATTAAGATGACCTTAGAAAGGGCAGATATTTGAAAAAGTATCCTTTGGGAAGATTTAGGGTTAAGAACAATAACACCTAGTTGGGAACACTAGTGTCATGGGGTTATAGTGTCCCAAATGTGGCATTAATGTCTTATTGGTAGACTGCTAAGCAAGTTAGGTTGGGATCTGAGAAGATAGTTTGAAGAATGTGTTTTGGTTGACTATAGGTGATTTTGGTCTATTCAATGACTATAAAATTATGTCTAATGCTCTAGGATAGCTCTAGGGCTAAGCTAGGAATAAGGTAACTCAAGTGACACTCTTAGCATCCAATTACCACTTTTAGGTGATTACACAAGCATAATCATTTATCTATCTAGCATCTATTTGTATCTTATGTATAACATATCAAGCTATAATTAGAAATTACCCCTCAAAGGATAAAATCCCTTAGCTAAGTGTGAATACAATTTATAAGGTCAAGTAATAGGTTTTAAGTGTTAAAATACATACATAATATTGTGTAAAATATAAGTATTACACATGATTACACACACTCAACTAGGTGGTATAACTATGCTCGATTTGACTTCTTCAAAGTATTGGAGACATAGGCAACACTTAGTCATAGTGGGGTGGCTAGGGTTAGCTCAACCCTTCCATTTAACCATTTGTCTCAGTTTTGTAGTAGTCTTATAGTGTAAAACTAGGGATTAAAGCATAGAGAAGGAAAATAAGGATATTAATACATACTTTAAAACATAAAAACATATAGGCATCATCATTAGACATAGATGTAATGGGTGACATATCACAAATTGAAAAAAATATAGTGGACAGTTATGCATTGCATTAGATAAGGTTACACTGGTGTTTAGGGAGCACAAACTTGTCCATGCATGCACATACTCTCTATTTATGGATCAAAGCATTCATAGGCCCATTTTAGACTAGATTTGATGAATACATCCTTCCTTTTATTTTCCTAGGGTTTCATGCTTTTATAATTATCTTCAATTTTCAAAAATATGGTTTTTTATCTCCTTTCTAAGCCTGACAATCTTATGTTTCCTCTCATCTTAGGAGTAAGATTTTTCCTAACATTATTTACAATTTTGGGGTTTTCTACATTATTTATCAATATATGTTCCAAAAATGTTGGTTGATTTTATCCTATGATTACTTAGTCTAAAATGGATACATTGAATAAAATGAATGTTTCTTCTAGTGTTCTTATAAACTCATTGAATGCCCAAAATAATGAAAGCTAATAAAAGAGTACTCCAATAAAGAATTATTTTGAAAAATGATGTTTGCAAGGCACTTCAAAATAATTTATTTCAGTGTTTGGTTTTTTAATGTAATTACAATTTTTTTCCTTCGAGGTTTATAACATTTAAATTTATATCCTTGGTAATTATGTCTTCAAATTTTTATAGCCAATAAAGGAATCTAACCCAATTCATTAGTTCTAAAGGTGACCCATTATTTACTATGTTTGTGGGTGAGATCATAAATCCCAAGCTTTCCCTGAATGATATAGATTGGGTTCAGTTGGTGAAGAAACCTTGAGCCATTATATTACTCCACATGAGTTAGGAGTTAGTAGACTCCTCAATGCATTAGAAAAAATTAAGGAAAAGCCAAAAATAATTATGAATGATAACATGTTGATGTTTATAGAAGTCCCTCAAAGTAGAAGGATAACCATGATGTTGGTGGAAAGTGAGTATGGTTTTAGAAAATAGAATCTAATAGTTTTTATATATACTACAATTAATGGTCATTCTAATCATGTGAATTCCTTTATTTATACCAATTAAATTAATGTTGTGATTATAGGGGTCATTAATTATACTCTATATAAAAGCTATTATCATACTATGATTAACTTATGACTATTAGTTTAGAGTTACACTCCATGCAAGTAGATGACACGTCCATAGAGACATATAATGAAAAGTGCGAGTTAGATGTGTCTGCTTCCAATGTTATGTTGGGTCATTAATGATCCCAAGTTATATTTGGTTTGTTTATGTTTATGTTTATTTTAATAAACTACTATTGGTATGTTTGGGTTGGTTAACTCATTAGTTGGTTCTCTTTAACCAACTCTTTTAAGTTTTAAAAAACTTACATGTGTAAATTAAAAGAAAGTACACATTGAATAAATTTATGATATTATTCCTCTGATGTTTGAGATCATATATGGAAAAACCATTAAATGGAATAAAAATATGCACTAGCACCCTCCTTAAGCATAACTTAGGTGGGTAGTGGAATTGGTCCCTGGCAATGAATCCTGATGTTGAGTGTAGAACAAGGCTATGAAAATTGTAGAGTATATCTAATGTACACGTGTGACTTACACTATTTTTTCTTTTGAGTAATATTTTTGTATGTATTCGACCTATGTGAGTATAGTAATAGACTTCAAAATGTGAAGAGTCCATCTTTTTGGGTATAAAAAAATGTTAGAATATAAAGAGATAATGCTTTGTAAAACTCTATATATAACACTCAATTTTATTTGGATATGGTTTTGATGTGATAGAGATTAATACATATCATTCTAAAATGGTTTTCCTATGTATATTTTATCATTGTTCTATGCATAGTAAGTACTTTTTTTACTTTAATCTGTTAATTGTATGAGTCTATACCAATTGTTCAAATTCTAATAATCATATGTTTATTTGTGCATATATATGTTTTATCTATTAATGAATATATTTAGTTTGAAACCATTCCATATCTTCCATCTATAACCATTCAAAATAATATCTCTATTTTTCATAAAAAGGTTCAAAATGATACACCTTCTTATGAAAAATTCATCAAAAAAGAAAGCATCAAAATTTATATTGTTTAAATACTTAGCCAAAAATTTATTAATCCATAAGTTTGACTCCTTAATAAATATCCAACAAATCTTAGCAACGATCACTTTATTCATACATTTCAATCTCTCTAACCAAATCCCACCATTCTGTTTGGGAAAACACACCTTATCCCATACCAACAAAGGAAATATTTGTTTGTCATCAACCCTAAACCATAAGAATCTTGTATGAATTCTTTATAATTTCCCTTGAAATTTTTTTGGCATTTTTAAAAGAGACATTAAATAAATAGTAAGTCTTTGAAGAACACTTTTGATTAACAAGATTTTACCTACTTGAGAAAGAACCACCCCTTTCCAACCTGAAAGTTTATTTTGAAACCTATCAATGAGATTATTCTATAGATAAATAGGCAATGAACCAATGAACCTATGCATATCCAATTAATTTTAATGGATAGATTTGATTTGGCACTCAAGAATCCGTGTTATTTTATATTGTATAATAAAATAAGTATTGACAAAGAATAAAGAACTTCTATCAAAATTTACCACTTGTTTAGAAACCTTTTCATAAGACATTAAAATTATTTTCAACTCCTTAGCTTATTTAATATAAGATACATCACTAGCAATAGTGTCATCAACAAATTGATGGTGGAGAGAAGGTTCTACTTCATTGGCAGCATTAAAACCCTTCAAACTTTCATTTCTAATAGTAGCCAATAAATTTATGCTCAATGAATCTGCCATGATGATAAACAAGAATAAAGATATTGGATCCCCATTTTTATTTTCCCTTTTGATTCTAAAAAATACATCAAGCATTCCATTAATAAGAATTGAAAACATAGTAGTAGACACATAAGTCTAGATCAAACCATGGATATGACAATGAAAGCTATTTTTTTTCAAAACCACATTCAAAAAATTTCAGTCCACTCTATCATATGTCTTACTCATATCCAATTGAGAATCATACCTAGTTGTTTGTTTCTATCTATGGATTGAATGGTTTCATGAAATACAGTGATTCCATCTTGAGTTTGCCTACCAAGAACAAAACCCCCTTGATTTTTTTAAATGATCTTTTCCATCAAAGGTTGAAACCTCAAAGCAATAATATTATAGGTCAAATTACATAAACTAATAAGATGGTAGTCTAGAAAAATAGTAACACCTCCTTTTTGGGGGATCATAGTAATGAATGTATTATTAAATTCTCTAAGAATTTTTTTTGACATAAAAAACTCATTAGAATTTATAGCCACATCAAATTTTATAATCTCCCAAAAAATTTGGAAGAAGGTCATAGGAAACTTATCAAGTTTTGGGGCCTTATCTTTATTTAACAAGAAAATAAAAGCCTTGACTTCTTCATCTACTAACAGCTTTAACAAACTAGCATTATCTTGATTTGAGATTAATGCACAGAAGTAATCAATTAACTATTGATTCAAATCATCTCCATAACTATCGTTAGCATCAAATATCTTTTGAAAATAGTTAACAACTTCCTCCTTATTTATTAAATGATGAACAAATTGTACCACCATCCTTTATAATTCTTGAAATTCTATTGTGACTTTTATGTTTTAGCGTTGATGCATCAAAATACTTAGAATTTTGGGCACCTTCTTTCAACCAAATATCTCTAACTTTCTGTCTCAAAAAAGATTCCTTGGAAGCCACTATGGAATGATATTCACTTAATATAAATTCTTCCTCTATAATTTTTTCCTAAGTAAAGCCATTCACATTAAAATTTTCTTCCTAATCTATAAGATCATCTATAACATTCTTCTTCTTTTGAAATATGTTACCAAAGACATCCTTATTCCATACTCAAACATTTTTTTTAACATTTTTAAATTTCTTCACCAATCTAAACATAGCAGTCCCTGAGATATCAATGTTCCACCATTCTTCAATCCTATCAACCAATTGTGGATGAGAAAACCACATATGCTCAAATCTAAAAGCATTATTTCCTTCTTAATTCTATAATCTACATTAAGGACAAGGGGATTATGATCAGAACCAATTATAGGAAGAGAAGTTAAACTAAGATCCATAAAAATTAATAGTTAATAGAAATAATAACATGATCTAGGCGAGATTGAATAAGATTTTCCTCCAACCACCTATTCAACCAAGTATAAGGAGATCCTCTTAACTCAACATCCAACATAACATTATTAGAAATAAAAGTTTCAAGATCATCCATACTTTCAGTAAAAGTTTGAGCACCTCCTTTTTTTACCCAAGACTAAGAAGCATATTTAAATCCCCTAAAACCACCCAGATAATAAGCTCATAATTAGATCTAAACATACTCATCTGATTTCATAATCTATGATGAGTGGTATGAGTATTTGGATCATAAACATTTCAAAGTTTTTAGATAAAATCTTAAATTTGATCATAAAACAAAATGGCTAGGTGATGGTTGTTATTAATCAAAACCTTTCCTTTAATAAATTTTTCATTCTAGAATGTAGAAATATCTCCAAATGCCCCTGACGAACTAGCACTTATAACTTTGGCTTCCTTCCAAATTTTTTATTTATTTCTTCCATGATTACTTCATCCATTTTGGTCCCTTCAACAGCTAAAATGCATGGTAAAATGTTTATCCTCAAATCCATTAAGATTATCTACTTACTGATATGATTCATCCCCCTAATATTCCAACTCATCACCTTCATATACAATGCCTTGGGAGGGCCTTATCAATTCTCATTTGAATCATGGATTGCACCCCATTTGTAATCTCCTTCTCATTATGTCTTCTACGAGTTTCAAGTTAAGATGGTTTTCCTACCTTTCTTGAAGAACCAACATCTTGTGATCTATGCACTTCCTTATTTTTATTCATAAAGACAACTAATAAATTGGTATTACCATCAGGTAATCAAGAAAATAATTTACACACATAAGTAACATGTTCTAATACTATATTTTTTTTTGTCTCAAATTATGCATAAATAACTTAATTATTATATTCAATGATGGAGATATTCTTATACAACTTTGTTCTTATATAAAATATGGGTCTTCATTATCTCCTAAAACCACTCAATCTAATCTAAGTGGGTTGTTTCAACAACTCGTAAATATTATTATAACTAAAACTATGATGTATTAATTTAATATTTCTAACATAATGAAAACTATATAAGCTCCAATTCTTGTAGCACACTTAAAGCCATCAAAGTACATGGTTCAAGTATCATCATAATATAATATGTATCAAAATCATTATGAAAACCATTGTTGATTGGTAATATGTTAACTAATGATGTTGCAGCTAATTGATATATGATGACTTGTCATTTGATGGATTTTAAAGATATGAATTTTAGTCAAAATCTATAAGTATAATTACCCACTTAATTGTACAACCTGATAAATGTGGGTTTGATGATAAATTTTAGTGGATCCAACTTCATGATGACATTTATCTAATATTAAGCATATAGTTTCAATTTTTTTGCGTTGCAAAAATAAAGGCTAGACATAGTTTATCAACATTATTTTTATTTATTTCATAATCTACTATTATACAATTGATGAAATAGATTTTGAATTCTTTGCGATAATTATTTTATTATGCCAATAAATTCCCTGAGGCATTATCCATAGCATAAATGTGAAATAACAAAGGCATATCTAGTATTGAAGGCATGAGAATAGGTAGATTAAGTAAATATTATTTTATTACATCAAAACATAATTGAAAATTTACATCTCATTCAAAATTTGTATATTTATTTATTAGGAATGTAAAAATTTATGTCTTATTACCTAACTGATCCATAAAATGTCTTATTTCATGAATATTTCTATGTAGATATCATAATAATTTCAATATTTTTGGTGGTGGCATATCTACAATAGCTTTAACCTTATTTGGGTCTACTTTTATGCCCCTTTGAGATATGATATAACCTAATAAATTTCATTATAATACCTTCAATATACATTTATTTAGATCTAGGTACACATTTTATTTCCATAAACATTCAAATATTTATCATAAGTTTGTAGAATGATGTCAATGTCTAAATTTTTCAAGTCATCAACATGGTCTTCAATAGTTTTTTGTATATAGTTTAGAAATACTTGTCAGGATATGGACTGGATCATAATGGGTGACTTTAATATGCCCTTATTTCCTAGTGAAAAACAAGAGGGAAATATGGATTTCGCAGTATGGAAGAATTAGCATATTTCATTGCTAATAATAGCCTTATGGATGTAGATCTGAGGAGCACCACTTTTACTTGCACCAATAAAAGAATAGGTCATAACTTCATTCAATGCAAACTTGATAGATCTTTAATCTCTTTAAATTAGTTTATTAGGCAAGATTTATGCTTCTCTACTCTACCAAGAACTGATTCAGATCACAATCCAATTGTTTTGAGTTTTGTTGACAAATATAAGAAGGGCCCAACTCCCTTTTATTTTGAAAAGATTTGGATTCAGAATCAAGGTCTTTATTATAAAATCAAAGAGTGGTGGGAATTTAATGGAAGAGGGACAACAATGTACTCCTTATCTCAAAAATTAAAAAATGTGAAGATCAATATTAAAGTGTGGAACAAATAGGTTTTTGGCAACATTTTTGTCAGGAAACAAGAATTAAAAGACAAAATTAGTAGGCTTTAGAATAAATTTGAGGAGATTAGTAAGGATGCGGAAGACTATCTGAAGGAAAAGGATCTTATTTTTTAGTATCATAATCTTAATGCTTTTGAGGAGACTTTTTGGTGGTAAAAATCCAAAGCTTTATGGCTCAAAGAAGGTGATCGCAACACAAAGTTCTTCCATCTTACAACTCTAAAGCATAAGAGATTTAGTAGAATATCTGAAGTGATAAAATAAGATGGAAACCTCAACTCAGATAAAGAGGTTATCAAAGTGAAGCCATTAAGTTTTACAAAAATATTCACAATGATAATATTCAGTAGAATGTTCAGCCACTTCAGCAAGAAGAACACTTCATCTTGGACTCTATCCCAAACGGCTTGATAAGTCCCCCTGAGCTTCTCTCTTTATACAAGCTAATTTTTATGAAGGAGCTCAAAGGTATTGTCTTCTCTATGGATGGAGACAAAGCTCTGGGATTGGATGGATTTCCAGCTTATTTTTTTCAAATTTACAGGGATATTTACAAAAATGATCTTCTAAGGGTTCTTAATGAATTTATTGATAAAGGAACTCTTCTTAAGGAATTAAACAATCATTTATTAGTGCTAGTCCCCAAGAAAAATGGTTCTCAAAACTTTAAATATTTCAAGCCTATAAGTCTTAATAATATGATGTATAAAATTTACCACTAAGACTTTAGCTTCAAAAATTCAACCTTTACTCAATAAGCTCATTTCTATCCAACAAGGAGGGTATGTTAGTGAAAGACAAATTCAATATGGGATTGTGGTTGTTCAAGAAGTGGTCCATTCCATGGAAAAAGTGGTAGATCTATAATGATTCTAAAATTGGACATGAATAAAGTGTCTAATAGGGTCTCTTAGATCTTTTTGAATAAATTCCTTGCTTGCTTCAGTTTTGATGAAAAGTTCAGATGTCTTGTCCAAAAATGTATATCCACTCTAATGTTCTCTATTCTTATGAATGGTTCATCGGTGGGTTTCTTCTCTAGTAACCGTGGCATTAGACAAGGTGATCCTCTTTCACCCTTTCTCTTCATTCTTATGGCCGAAGGTCTTAGTAGAATGGTTTTTAATGCTATTAGAGAGGTAGTTTGAAAGGTTTCAAACCTTCAACTCAAGTTAAAACTCTATCTCATCAATAATTTGTTGATGATATTATTGTTATTCTCTATGCCTCAGTGGTGTATGTTAGGAATTTGAAGTTATTAATTACTCTTTATGAACAATTTTTAGGTCAGCTTGTCAATTTTGATAAAAGTTTTGTATAATTTTCCAACACTCCACTAAGATGCCAACATAAAATTTCTAGAATTTTTGAATGCCAAATAGGAACCCTTCCAACTACTTACATTGGCATGCCATTCTTCTCTAGTAGATTACCTTTAGAGGTTTGAAATTGACTCTTAGAAATATTTCAAAAGAAGCTCTCAGGGTGGAAAGGAGCCTTGCTATCTCAAGATGCCAAGTACCTTCTTATTCAAATCACTATTTAAAATCTACCACTCATCTTCTTGTTTAAGATTCCTTCCAGTATTATTATTAGGATTGAGAAGATTCAAAAACTTTTTTTGTGGTCAAGGGCTGATGAGCATAATATATATCATCTTATTGCTTGGGAAAAAGTTTGTCAACCTAAATCTTTGGGTGGTTTAGGTATAAATAACTTAAGATTAATGAATTTAGCTCTTACTGCAAAGATGTGTTGGTGTCTTTTTAAGGAAAATATGTTGTGGATTGATGTTATTAAAAACAAATATCTTAATCATTTAAATTTTTTAATTTTCTCTCCACTGATAATCTGTCTAGTGGCTCCTCTTTTTGGAATAATCTTGTTCATTGCAGATATCTCACCTATAACGGAATCCAATGGAAGATTGATAATGGAAATATCATATCCTTTTGGAAGGATAAATGGTGCTTTTTAGCTCCTCTCTCTCCATTTCCTTATGGGTAGCCTTTATGCAATCGTCTTTCTTCTATCTTTAAGGATTTGGTGAGAGATTACATCAATGTGGACAACTCAAGGAAATCTTAGAAACTTTTAAGCCTGCAAGGGAGGAATCAAGAGTTACATGTCCATCTTAAAACCCTTCAAAATAATTTACAGCATGTTTGCATCCCTTCTAATGATAATCTAGATGAACTAATGTGGACATGCACTAATCATAGGGATTATAGCGCTAAAATGGGTTACTTGCTTCTTGACAATCAAATGGAGCCTAATACTCTTTGGAAGGAATTTTGGAATAAGGGTCTTCTTCCCAAAATCAATATTTTTATTTAGATTGCGGTTCAAAATAAATCTCTCATGGTGGAAACTTTAATCAAAAGAGGTTAGATGATGTCCAATAGATGCATTTTATGTAAGAAGCATGAGGAAATGACTAATCGTCTTTTTATTCATTATTCTTTTATAACTACTCTTTGGAATAATGTTCTTGCAAGTTTTAATCTTTAGTGGGTCACACCGAACAATATTCAAGATTATTTAAAGCAATGGAAATCTCCTTTCAAGAATAAAAGAGTGAAAATGCTTTGGAAGCTATCCTTTCTCCATACTATATGGACCATTTGGCATGAGAGGAATAGCAAAATTTTTAAAGATACAATAATACTAACCAGGCTAGTATCAATATTTTCTCTAGGATTAGAGAAAAATTTTCCATTTATAACATCAAGGAAGACCAACAACCTGCTAATATTAAATAGGATATTGCTATCAAATGGAACATTTCTTTAGTTTTAGACTCTTCTACTATGGATAATATTAACTACAAGAAAACTATGAAATGGAAAAGTCCTCCTTTGGGTTAGATAAAACTTAACTTTTATAAAGCTTCAAAAGGTAATCCAAGAATTACTGGAGGGAGAGGAGTCTTCAGAGATAGGAAAGGTGTTTTCATTATTGCCTATGCTAGCAACATGGGAATCTAGTCAAATCATTATGCTGAAGCTCTTGCTACACTTAGGTGTCTACACTTTGCTAATAATTTAGGTATTGACAAGCTCCAAATTGAAGGAGATTCTTTAAAAATCATCAGGTGTCTCAATAACTCCTCCACTCCTAGTTAGACCATTAAAAAATTTATTGATGAACACCTTATGTTATGTAATTATCTCATTGAGACTAAAGTTTTATGCATCTATAAATAGGGTAACCAACTAGTTGATCTCTTAGATAATGTTGGTGTTCAAAGTAACCAACTCTTTAGATGGACTGATTCACAAATCATGCTTGATCACTTCATCATCCAACTTCATAATGATACAAGCATGTGTTAATTATTGCCATAAGGACACTTATTTGAGTTGTGATTTATATCACATTAAGACATGGATTTTAATCATTGTAAAGATCACAAGTATCTCTCTCTTCATTTGGAAAGATCATTTCAGACTTCTTTTCATTTATATCTCTTGCATCCTTAATTTTCTCAAGCAATAACATCACCTAGTTATGGTTGTATTTTCCATCAAAATGGGTAGATAACATCTACGAATAGAGGCTACCTTCAAAAAGGCTTGGGATACTGATAAAGTGTTATGAGAGCATCTACAGGTTGGTGGGTTTGCAAATTTTCTCCACAGGGTTAGAGGGCATGACTCTCACATTTCCTAGAACTTTACCCATAATTGAAAAGATAGAAGATTCAATATCATAGGTAAGAATGTTTCCATCACTAAGGGTCTAATCTCCTTCATCACATGGCTCAGTACTGAAGGTTATAAGTTATAAGGTGATAGATATAATAAATATCATGAATTAGACACATTCACGGTGGGGGACGAACAACTGACTCCGTATCATGGAGGTTTCCTTATAACCTCTATGCCTAATCCATTTGATGAGCTTGCAAGGATCATTATGCAATTCCTAACTCTAGATGGATGACACCATGCTATCAAAAGCTTCCACTTGGTCTTTTTGAACCACTTTAGGCATTGTATTTTGGTGAGTCTGCCATTCTTTCTTCTAACTTCTCTTTAAACATCTATTCAAAAAAATGTAATTAAAGAGATTATCCACTCCCTCTCACCAAGTTATTATTTTATTGTTGCATTTGTACTTCTTAAACTCAACCTCAAGAAGCAATCCTTCCTTAACCCCTCTACCTAAGAACCCCTTGCCTTCTTCCTCTAAACATAAAAGGGTTAGGGGCATTTTTGAAGTTCTGAATAATGACCCCAAAAAAAGGGTTCTTTGAAGTCACTCAAAATAGGGTAACAATATTGATTTTGATAGGGATAATGTGGTGTAAATCCTTCTTTCCTTGAGTACCCCTTCAGATCAAGCCAACCACAATTTTTTCCATAAGGAGCTAGACAATCTTAAAATCTTGGTCAATGATGTGAGAAAGGAGATGAATATTTTCAATCACAATTATAAAAATAAGATGATGTAGATGGATTAAAATGAGGATAATAATAAAACTTATCATATTTAGATTCACAATTTGAGTGAGAAAGTTAATATCCTTTATATTAAGTTTACTGATTTGGATAATATCACTACTGGTATGGTTGAGATCATTGGTACCCAAGCCACTATTATTAGTGATATTGCTATTATTTTAGATAAGGGAGGTAGAGGCAGCATTTAGAAACATACTGAGAAGGTCACTGATAATACCATGACTAGCATGCTTCAAAACATGCATAACAACATTAAAGAGATAAAGGACACCCCCAACAAGCTTCACAACTACTAAGGTGTTCTATTTTTTGAGCTACTTTCGCTACTTTTCTACTACTTTTTAGCTTCTTTTGTAGTAGCTCTACTGGTTTTGCTATTTAATTTGTCTCAGACTAGTTTTCTATGCTTATCTAAGTTTTGACCCTCTTGTAATAGGGTATGGACCCCTGCCAAAAAACCAACCTTTACCCTTATCTAAAAAAATAGTTTTTTATATATAATCATGAAATATGTGTCATGACTCTCTAATAAGTGGACCTTGTGTTCTTCAATCCAAAGGGCATGACCATATATAAAAATGTACCTCATGGTGAGATAAATAATGTTTTTTATGAGCTTTATATTTAATATTTATTTGATTGTATCTAAAAAACTATTTTTAAATGACAACATTTCATAACCAGTTATGGAGTATACAATCATATCAATATTTGGTAGTGGAAAGTCATCTTTAGCATAATCCTTGTTTAAATCATGGTAGTCTATACAACATCTAATTTGTCCATTAAGCTTTGAAACTTGCACTATATTAGATATCCACTTTGAATATTCAACAGATCGAGTAAACCTTTTAGCCAACAATCTTTGACTATTAATATTCATTGGTTATATCTTTGACAATTACTACTGCTTGCCTAATTGCCTTATCTATATTGACATGACAAATGTATGTCATACACTACATGATTCATATATGCTTTGATAATGTATTCATCCTATGATGACATATTCTACACATGGTAGCTCATGCTTTTAAAATTGTTACAAATTTTTACATAACATGTTGCAATTAACTCTTTTCTTTTGAGATGAGTAATTTGAAGGCTACATTCATCACCTCAAAATGAGGACATATTAGTGGGATTTTTATTTAGATTCAATCCTCCATTTATATATATTTTACATTTTGGTATAAAATACATGATTTAGAGTGTTTATATTGGTTTAGATTATCAATTTGGTTTAGATTATGTTCATATTCAATGCATAAGCACACATTTTACATGAACATGAGTTACAATTTTTCAAATTTGGTACAAAGTGGGATATAGATGTATAAAATCCTATATCATGTTGGTACCAAATGAATCAGATTATGGGGAATGAGTTACATTTTACACACTATTTTGATTCCATATCTAAGAGTATGGCATTGATGGTTCCAAAAAGTTAACATATTGAATTCATAAGTCTATTTGTAGTAGTTGATTCACTTTCTGACCTTTGGGTTCAACAAACAGTTAATATGAGCCTAATATAGGTTCCACCCTCCAACCTTGGGGTTCAAGGATTAGTTAAATGAGTAGTGTGGTTGAGGTTCAACGTTGCTCAATGGTTTATCATTACTCCCCTTTCATGAGTGTTAGTGCATTAATTTTCCCAACCCATGGCCCTTTCCTTAGTAAATTTATCCATTGGGGCATTATTACCTATAATTCTCTAAATACTTCAGTAGGAAGCCCAATTATCTAATGCTTCAGTAAGAAGCATAAGTCTGTAATGATTCATAATGAATCATCATCTCAAACACATCATAAAGAAACATGTTTCACCCACTTATAAGTTTATTCCTTCTTTGTTCTTTAATTTTCAAAAATTTCATTTTTATAAGTATCATTTGATATATGGACATTGATTTTTGCATGTTCATTGTAGGTTTGCATGTAGATAGATGTACATTTAGAGCCTTATCCCAAATAAAAAGTGGGTTTAGACACTAAGGTGCATCATTTTATCCTTTTTCTCTAGCTTTGTATTTTATTTCAATACTATATTAAAAGGGGGGTATTTATAGAAACTAAAATTTGGTAATAGAAAATTGTAAAATGATAGTTTTACATATCCTTACTATGCATGATTTGTGCATATGCATATAGCTCTTTCACACCCATCTCCTCTATATACATGCTTTATATGGATCTAACCTTCTTGATTTGGTAGCAACCACCTATAAAAATTTCTTATTTATGCCTAACCTGTTCATAATCATACTCATCTAAATCATCATATCAATACTCATGTATTTTAGATGAGTCAACCAAAATCTAAAACCTATGTAATTCTGGACTTGTCCAACCCATTTGAAACATTATTCACACCAAGCAATGGTAATTTTTCAAATTCAAATTGTCTTCATGGGTCGACCCATATGATTCACATGTCAGTGGTGTGATAAAGTACCAAAAGATTCACATATAAATACACAATAAGTCTAAGTTTATTCCCCATCTATCACTATCTAACACTCGTCAAAGAAACATTTATACACTTCCACACATTCAAATGGATTTACCTATACTTTCCAATTCAACAATCATTCACAAGATATAGGCCCTAGCCAAATTTTGAATCACCTAAGCCAAGCAAAATTTTCTATTTTTCAAGTGTCAAAATCTATATTTTAGGTTGCATTCATTAAAATAGCATAATTTCACATATACACCTAATGGGGAGAACTACATGTGGTTTGAATTCCCTCTTCAGAGTACTAGATACATAGGTATCACTCAACTATTCATTAGAGAGTGGTTTAAGTTATCTCAACCCACCATTATTCCCTTTTTACTTATCTAAACCTAATGTTGAAAGTAGACCTAGGGTTTCAAAATAGAGACAAGTTTATAGATATTGTGCACACAAAGAACCCATGATATCACACGTTGAGACATATTACAAGAAGGTACAACATCCTCTATTGAAACAAAGAGGCACATTCTACCAAGATAAATATGGTAAATTATATACACTATCATTTTACATAGGCCTCTAAATAATAAAAATAAAATCTAAGTGATTCCAAACACCCTATTCCTAATCTGAGTGACTCACGGTCTACTTCCAACCCTTATGTTATTTTCACACTATCTCAGTACTTCACATAATAGAAACATGCTAAGTATCTATTTCCCCTTAGTACTTTACATAAATAGCAAGTTTAACTATCCAATTACATTCTACTTTAGCTTTCAAATTTGTGTATTATTTTTTTTTGATAAGGTGAAGGTTATGGGTTTTGAAGATCTCTAAACTTAATACAAAGGAGAGAAATATGAATCATTTACACATAAATGGGACACCTCTATTAGAGAAAATGGGATAAGCATAACAACATCATGCCAAAAGTAACTAATAAGTTAAACCATATAATCGTTCTGACCAACGACCTTCCATATATTTTCGGCAAACTTCTGCTTTCTTTCTACCTTCAGCAACTGTCTTCTTAATGTTATTTTTATTTATTATTTCATCAAATTGATGTGTTATTATTATACATTATTTAATTTGAATTATCTTAAAACTATATCTTATTAGATTATGTCAGGTTCACCAATATGTTTTACCTTATTTTTTATTTGTTATCTAAACAAGTATAAAACTTCAATAAACTATTCGAACTTTATGAAATATCATAATAAAAAAATAATGTAAATGCTAAAGAATAATACGATTGCACAATTATACTTACTATAAATAGAAATGATCTAAAGGATTAAGATACTTAGTGTATTATTATTTTGTACATGTATATGAATGCAAGTAATAGAAGGGATAGAAGTAGACTGTGATTCGCTCAAACCAAGAGTTGGGTTTCTAAAACTACTTGGATAAAACCATCAATTTCTAGATACATACATCAAATGATATAATTTGTCTTTTGTTGGATTCATTTGAGTAATTATGTCTCTATGTTTTAGCATAAGTCATTTCACTTTCTTGTAATGTCTTTGTATGTAATATTAGGGGCTTGGTGTACGCACAATATATAAAAAACCTATCTCCTCTTTAAAACCTAGCTCACCTTTAAACACTAGGTTTTTGCCTACAAAAGTAAAAAAAAAAACGGCGGATATGACCTCAACCACTCCCTAATTAATGGTTGAGTGTTGCCTATGTATCTAATACTCTAAAGAGGGAATTCAAACCACACATAATTCTCCCCATTAAGTGTATGTGTGCAATCATATTCATTTAATGAATGTAACTTATAATATAGATTTCAATTCTAATAAAATGGCAACTTTGACTTGGCTTAGGTGCTTTGGACTTTGTCTAGGGTATGCTCCTTGTGATTGATTGTGGAATTGTGAAGTATAGGGAAATCCATTTGAAAACAAAGAAGTGTATATATGTTTCTTTGATGAGTGCTAGATGAAAAATAGGTTTAAACATATCGTGTGTTTATATGGGACTATTTGGATACTTGCTCATGCCACTAACATGAAAAATGTACAAACTAGCCCATGAAGGTGATTTGAATTTGAAAATTTGTCTTTGCTTGACATGAGGATAGTTCTGACAGAGTTGGACAAGTACAAAAAATATTAGGTGTTTGAGTTTGACAAACTCATTTGAAATACACAAATATTGATATGATGATTAGGAGATAGTTTGAATATGATTATGAATAGGTTTAACACATAATAGGGAATGTTTTAAGGTGACAACTAGAAAATCAGGTAGGTTAAATCTATAGAAAATATGTGGATAGAGGAGAAGGGTCTGCAAGAGCCATATGTGTATGTAAAATTCATGTATGCTAAGGATAATTCAAATTAAAATTTTCCACATGTCTATTACCATATTTTATTATCTACACATGCATGTAAAAAATATTTTAAAAATAGAAAAAATAGTATATTCTTAAAAAATAAAGAATCATGACCTATGCATGGCATTTATTGCTACTATACAAGTTTCATTTATGTTGTTTATCACATTATGGTAGATTACATATCCTTTTATACAGACATGCATTTTAAATTATGCATAATTGAGTGCAGGGCATACATGTTTCATATGACATGTACATCCATATGTGGGACATTCATATCTCTATTGTTTGTCTTTCTTACATTGGGGGCATCTCTCTAATATATTTATTTAGTTTACATTTTTCTATGACTATTACCATTGATCCTATTATACCACTTATATTGATTATACATGTTTTCCCCATTATTATACTACTTAGAGTGTTATATGTATATTTTAATTTACCATGTGTGATGATTGTTGACCATTTTGGTCCTACAAGCCAAAATCAGTCTCCTTCTTCCCCTTGTTGTTCTGAGCCAGTTTAAATTTGGTTTGCACAAGTCTTTCGAAAAAAGATGAACCAGCTCGAGGAATGCAAGGCTTTTACAAAGCTTCTTTGGACATTTTTCCCGGAGAGATTCACAAGGAAAGAGACCTAAAATGTTCAAGACACTTTTCCTTAAGGTTGGAAAAAGTGGTTCAACGTCAGGATTCAACGACATGATCTTTCCAAGAGATTTGAACTTTGAACTTTGAACTTAACAAGGTTCAATCAGTTGGTTCAATCGGTTGGCTCAAGCAATTAGTTCAATCGATTGGTTCAAGCAATTGGTTCAATCTTTGGTTTAAAGTGTTTGGTTCAACGGGTTGGTTCAAGCGGTCATTTCAACGATACATCTAATTCACAAGGGAATCAAATGGACGCGACTCCTTGTAGAACACAAAGTGTTGAACCATTAAACCATTGAACTCTAAAAAATGGTTCAAGTTCAATCAGAGGGTTTAACGACAGAGACCTGAACAAATGAAAGGCCATCTGAAGGAAAGCCGAAGGAATCAACCAAGGGGTGACAGGCTTGAAGACGTCAAAATTCAGCATAACGAACTATCCATCCAGGTTCAAATGCCTAGTGATGTCCCTACAGACATCAAATTCAAGGTAATAAAATAGTTGTTGATCTTTAAATGCTTAAGCATGAACCCAAAGGAATTCAAAGGCCTTCAGGCCAAAAGGAAGAGACTGTCGAGAAAGGAGCCCAAAGGGTTCAGATTGCCAGAAGGATCCAAGGGATGACAAAAGACAAAGCCAAGAAGAAACAAAATAATGAGATATAGATAAAACAACCTGAGTGGCAAAAGGGAGGCACCGAAAAGAGAGTTATTCCAGCAGTTGAAACAATCTTTGCCAAGTGGTCATCAAAGAGCGTGAATAGTGAAGACACACTAATTTTTTCCACACTTTGCATTGATGAGCAGACAAACCGCATGAATGTCTTGAAGGAGTGGTCTTGTTTACAGACACAGAGGCACATCCCATGCTTTCATAATAATTTTAAATGCCTAAAGTCAAAATTGGGGCCGACACAGCATCCTCTTTCAAGTGGTTTCCTCTTCCCAATGCTCTCAATGCACATGGGCCACTTGTAAAAAGGGGTGTCATTGCTTCCTCTTTATATATATATATATATTGTAAACTCTCATTTGAAAGGAGGATATATCTCTCACCTTGTATGGCGAAGCCCTACAGGATTTTACCTTGCATCAATACATAGCATTTTTACATCCATTTTGAGTTTACACTTTTGGATATGTCTATGGTTTTATCTTGTGTTAAGTCATTTTATTTTATGCTTTCACAGAATGATTCCAGCATGTCTAGTGTATTGTGAGTTCTTCTCTTGTAGGTCAGCCAGAAGTGTCCATAGCAGAGTATAGGCACATGTGAACAGGCTGTCTAGTGTGTCTTAGAATGCCTCTAGTAGTTCTTCCTTCCTGTATCTCCAAGGACCCCTGGCTCACTGATGTAGAAGAATTTCTCATATCAAATGAAGTGTATGTCAGCTTGTTCTTGGTGGAAAGTGTATGTCAAAGCTAAGTAGATCAACCATTTTTGGTGCATGACCATTTAGTTTAGGTTTTGTTTTCAGTAAGCCTTCTCTCTTTCCCCCCCCCATTGTTAGCAGTAGAAAATCTAGGACCTCAAAGATGCATCAAAGGGAGATAACCCTTATCTAGAGATTCTCCCCTCAGTTTTGCCAAACCCACAGGAAAGAGAGCAGTCTCCATTGTGCCGCGTGGAAGAGAGAAACCCATCCTTCTCTCAAGGGTGCAAATCCACAGCATCAATAGTTTTTGGCATGCCCAATGGGACAAGTTTTTATTCTAAAGAGTTGAAGAATTTTGGTGTGTTCTTCAACCAACCAGCCTTTGGAGGCTTTTCATCAACACCAATGGTGACTCTGAGTTAAATCAGTTGGTTAAGCAGTCCTGATGCCATCAAGAAATCATATTTTGGTATGTATAATTCCATTGCTCAGAACCATGGATCTTGTGTTCCTTCATATAGTTTTGATCAAGCTCAAGTTGTTCATGGAATCATCTCAACCAACAAGGATTCATACGGTTATGAGTTTTTCCCTTTGCAGGATGGTGAAATATTTTGGGCTTTGCCTCTTCCTCCTCAGTTTGAGCAAGTCTTTGGCCAACCTAGGTATGATCCTTATCAGCCTTGTGTTGATCCTTATCAGGTCCAATATGACCAGTCTCAGTCTTGTCATGAGCTATATCAGTCTTGTGCCCAGTCTTCTCAATGTGTTACTTCTCCGACTCAACCTAATATTTTTACCAATCAACCCATTTCCACCTTCAAACAAGCACTGTTGGGATATGAAAAGTATGTAGTGGAGCTTGACACTAGAAGGGGATGTGGCCAAAAAATTCTTGACCATTTCATTCATCAAGTGAGAAATGCATTAGATCTGGTTAAGAGTGAATGGACTCCTATTGAAAGAGCCAATTGGCAAAGGCTTACAAGTGAGATGTTGGATGTGAGTGGTTTGATTGCATCTTTGGAAGAGAAGTTGAGTATTCATGAGAGGCAGCATTACCAAGTCTATCAACCTGCATACCTATTGCCCCAAGTTTCATATCAGACATACATAGCCCCTGCTCATGAGCCAAGTCAAGACTGTCAAAGTCCTTTCCCCAATCATGTTGAGGAAAGTTCCAAAATAGTAAATCTTATGTTTTAGGCCAACCTTGATAAGTAGATTGAGTTGGCAAATCTTCACATGTAGTAGTGTATGTTGGAAGCAAGGGAAGTGGAATCCAAACCCTCACTACCCTCTCACATTGCAGCCCCATCACCCCAAAAGGAGATTTCCAGTCCCAATATCATGAGCTAGAGTAAAGTTGTTGAGTCATGGAATAGTAAGGAGGAGAAAGACATTGTCCGACAGTGTGAGGTACAAAATGAGGCTAGTCCTTTTCAAGTCCCTCCCACCCTTCCTCAAGAAGCTTCTTGTACTCCATGGCAGCCTTCATACACTCCCCATTTCCATGATGATTCTTATAAGCTCCAAAAAATATTCTTTCAGGATAATCTAGCTAAGCAAATTGAGGAATTAGAGGCTAAGGTGAGATTGCTTAGTGAAAGAGAGATGGAAGTTTTAGACCTTTTAGAGGAGACTACGCCAAAGGACACCCCTTCTACCAATCTTCAATATAATTTTGATATTGATGAAGTGTTGGTCAAGTGGAGAGCTGAAAATCAAGTGATTTTGGCCCAAGGTCTGCCCCCATTTTCACATAAGTCTTCAAAAAGATCCCCTACTTTCCATTCCCAACCCGATTTTCACAATCCTTATGTTCCACCTCCTTGCCTGGTAAATGAAGAATGTTTCTCTTGTGTTGAGGAATCCATCTTAAAGGAAGCAAGTGAAGAGGAGTATGCTCAATTCATGACTAATCAACGTGACTTCATGAGTGCAAATGAGGAGGAGATCACCATAGGTACCCCATTTGATGAACAAGAAGACAAGTCATAAGCTTTTGCCTCTATCTCTGATGAGGAAGAGATGATCTTTGACTCTTCTCTCACTTTGCAAGACGTCATGGAGGAGAATGGATAGATTATTGATCATATTTTGAATGATTTGTTTGAAATCATTGGGGTGGATTATGCTCTTCTTCAAGGAGGCTATGAGTTGGCTAAGGGTGGAGAAGGCAACATTGGGACTCAAATAAGTATGCAAAGGGGTTGCAAGCTTTCATATTTATCCTTTCGAAAGGTCAGTGGATTTGAAGATGATATTTTTGAATTCATCAAGGAGGATGACCATGCCATGGAGCCAGAGTTAGAGGAAGATCAAGAGGATGTCTTTAAACAACTAGAGACTCTAGTCTTTGAGCAGGAAAAGGAGAGGCTTGTCCATCTTGAGGAAAGCTTTGAAGAAGAGAGCCTTGCACAAGAAGGTGATGTTCTGTGGGATGAACAATTAGTTTGTGATCTCATTTTAGACATCACAACAGTCACCCTTCTTCAAGAAACCCATGATCAAGTAGAAGATGAGTTTGACAGCATCTTCAATAAGGTAGAAGGAGACAAGCCAATCCATGATGCATATCAAATGGCTTATGGTGATGAGCCAGTAGCCATTGATTTCTTGATGAAACACACCAGCATGAAGAATCAGCAGGAGGCAAGCTTCCAAGAGCAACATGAATACATATATGTTGGAAGCATGTTTGCCCCTGATTCACTCAGATATGAGCCAATCAAGGTGGCAGGCAAGAAGAGCAAGTACCAAATCTCCATTCTATCCAGCCACTTATCTGGCACCATAAGTTTTCTTGCCATGAAGGAGACTTAAGAAGTTTCCCCTTTGATCTAGGAGGGAGACAAATAAACTTGGTTAGCTGTACATAGTAGTTTTCTTTCAATTTTTCTTTCCCTATTTTCCCAAAGTGTTGTTTGCACAAGTAGTGTTTTTTAGCCTTTATTTTGTGTGTTTTCCTTTGTGTTTGGGGCAAAAGCTTCATGATTGATTCCTAGATCTCTCGAGTCTATTTCTAAATTTTTCAAGCTATGTTCTAACTCTGTGCCCAATGGACTTTGAGGCTACTAGTTTTTTAAGCATATCAGGCATGCTTCCCCTGGGAATCGCCAATTTGTTGACCATTTTGGTCCTACAGGCCAAAATCAGTCTCCTTTTTTCCCTTGTTGTTCTGAGCCAGTTCAAATTTGGTTCACACAAGTCTTCTGGTAAAAGATGAACTAGTTCAAAGAATGCAAGGTTTTTACAAAGCTTCTTTGGACATTTTGCCTGAAGAGATTCACAAGGAAAGAGACCGAAAATGTTCAAGACACTTTTCCTTAAGGTTGGAAAAAGTGGATCGATGTCAGGGTTCAACAACATGATCTTTCCAAGAGTTTTGAACTTTGAACTTTGAACTTAACAAGGTTCAATCAAAAGGTTCAATCAGTTGGGTCAATTGGAAGGTTCAATCAGTTGTTTCAATTGGAAGGTTAAATTAGTTGGTTCAATCAGAAGGTTCATTCAGTTGGTTCAATCGGTTGGCTCAAGCAATTGGTTTGATCGGTTGGTTCAAGCAATTGGTTCAATCTTTGGTTCAAAGTGTTTGGTTTAATGAATTGGTTTAACAAATTGGTTCAAGTGGTCATTTCAATGATACATCTAATTCACAAGGGAATCGAATGGACCTGACTCCTTGAAAAACACAAAGTGTTGAACCATTGAACCATTGAACCATTGAACTCTGAAAAATGGTTCAAGTTCAATCAAAGGGTTCAACGACAGAGACCTAAACAAAGAAAAGGCCATCTGAAGGAAAGTCAAAGGAATCGACCAAGGGGTGATAGGCCTAAAGATGTCAAAATTTAGCATAGCGAACTAGCCATCCAGGTTCAAATGCCTAGTGACGTCCCCATAGATGTCAAATTCAAGGCAATAGAATAGTCGTTGATCTTTAAATGCTTAAGCGTGAACTCGAAGGAATTAAAAGGCCTTCAAGCTAAAAGGAAGAGATTGTCGAGAAAGGAGCCCAAAGGAATCAGATTGTCAGAAGGAGCCAAGGGATGACAAAGGACAAAGCCAAGAAGAAATAAAATAATGAGATATGGATAAAATAGCCTGAGTGGCAAAAGGGAGGCACCGACAGGAAAGTTATTCTAGCAATTGAAATAGTCTCTGCCAAGTGGTCATCAAACAACGTGAATACTGAAGACATGTCAGTTTTTTCCACACTTTGCATTGATGAGCAGAGAAACGATGTGAATGTCTTGAAGGAGCAGTCTTATTTGTAGACATAGAGGTGTGGCCCAAGCTTTCACAATAATTTTAAATTCCTAAAGTCAAAATTGGGGCCGACACATCATCCTCTTTCAAGCGGTTTCCTCTTCCCAATGCTCTCAACGCACATTGGCCACTTGTAAAAAGGGGTGCTATATATATATATATATATATATATATATATATATAGAAAGAGGAAGCAATGGCACATATATATATATATATATATATATATAGAAAGAGGAAGCAATGGCACCCCTTTTTACAAGTGGCCAATGTGCGTTGAGAGCATTGGGAAGAGGAAACCGCTTGAAAGAGATATATATATATATATATATATATATATATATGTATGTATATATATATATATATATATATATATATATATATATATATATATTGTAAACTCTCATTTGAAAGGAAGATATATCTCTCAGCTTGTATGGCGAAGCCCTACAAGATTTTACCTTAAATCAATACATAGCATTTTTACCTCCATTTTTATACTTTTGCATATGTCTATGGTTTTGTCTTTTGTTAAGTCATTTTATTTTATGCTTTCACAGAATGATTCTAGCATGTCTAGTGTATTATGAGTTCTTCTCTTGTAGGTCAGCCAGAAGTGTCCACAACAGAGTATAGGCACATGTGAACAGGCTACCATAGTGTGTCTTAAAATGCCTCTCATAGTTCTTCCTCCCTGTATCTCCGTGGACCCCTAGCTCACTGATGTAGAAGAATTTCTCGTATCAAATGAAGTGTATGTCAGTTTGTTCTTATTGGAAAGTGTATGTCAAAGCTAAGTAGATCAACCATGTTTGGTGCATCACCATTTAGTTTAGGTTCTATTTTCAGTAAGCCTTCTCTCTTTCCCCCCCCCCACATTGTTAGCAGTAGAAAATCCAAGACCTCAAAGATGCATCAAAGGGAGCTAGCCCTTATCTAGAGATTCTCCCCTCAATTTTTCCAAACCCACAGGCAAGAGAGGAGTCTCCATTGTGCCGTGTGGAAGAGAGAATCTCAGCCTTCTCTCAAGGGTGCAAATCCACAGCGTCAACAATGATTACATATGTTGATATTATAGACTAGCTTTTTTAGTTTTATTGATGTTGTTGCTATTGCTTGTTTATCTTATGTGTTACATTGTGTCACCATTGTGTGTTACATTTCATGCCTTCATGCATGATTTTAGTTTCTATTTTGAATAGTGTGATCCTCAAGGATGTATTACATCGTGTGTGGCTCTTGCCTGGTATGAAATTTGATTGTGTATTGTGTGTGGATCTTGCCTTGTGTAATATTTGATAGTCCATTATGTGTAGATCTTGCCTTGTGTGGCATTATATTTTCCATTATGTGTATATATTGCCTTGTGTGACATTTTATTATCTAATGTGTGTGGCTCTTGCCTTAAGTGTTATTATTTACTCATTGTGTGACATTGTTTTCTCATTTAGTGTGTCACTTGATTTGGGTGACATCATGTATTAATTAAGTGTTATTGTGTGTATTTTTATTATGTGCATCATGGCCATGAATTTTTGTACATATGTATGGATACATATAGGATTGTTTTTTGAGCTTGTACATACCTAATTGTTATATTTATCTTGACATGGAACATGTATATTATCTAATGTGTGTGGCTCTTGCCTTAAGTGTTATTAGTTGCTCATTATGTGACATTGTTTTCTCATTTAATGTGTCACTTGATTTGGGTGACATCATGTATTAAGTAAGTGTTATTGTGTGTTTATTATGTGCATCAATGCCATGAATTTGTGTACATATGTATGGATACATATAGGATTTTTTTTTGAGCTTATACATACCTAATTGTTATATTTATCTTGACATGAAACATGTATATCTTAGGATACATGTTTCATAGATGTTTTGATGATCTATTCATGCTATGATGACATATTCTCTATATGTTAACATATGTTTTACAATGTTTACAACTTTCTATATATCATGATGTGTTTAAATCTTTTATTTTAAGATTATTAATTTGCATTATACATTCCTCACCTCAAATATAAGCATATTTGTGTGTTTGTAATAGAGATTAATCCTCTACATAGATAGTTCATATACTACGATAGATTATAGGTTAGAGGGTTTAACTTGAGTCAAATTATTAGTCTGGTTCAAATTTTGGGATAGATATGCACAAATTGAGATAGAATTGGGACTTGTTTGCACACCTAACAATGGTTATTTTCAAGATTTAAATCATCTTTATGGATGAAAATCATACATTTCACATGTTGGTGGCATGAGAAGCCACCCAAATAGTCATATATTTATATACAATAGGTTGAAGCCTCTTCCCTATCTATCACTTATCAAGAGCACATCTATTATATACTTGTACATTAAAAAGAACAATCTTAAATCTGCCAAATTAAAAATCAGTCATAAAGAACAGGCCCTAGCCAAGTTTGAATCACTTAAGCCAAGTCTAGTCTACACATTGCCAAGTGTCAAAATCTAGATTACAAGTTGCATCCATTTAGAGAATCATGATTTCATGTATACATTTAAGGGGAAGAACTACATGTGTTTTAATTTCCATCCTTAGAGTATTGGATATGTAGGTAGTGCTCAATGATTCATTGGGGAGTGGTTTGGATCAACTCAACCCATCACTCTTCCTTATTTTTATAGGTTAACTCAATATCAAAAGTGGAATTAGGGTTTTGAAGTGAAGGATACCATATTCTAAATTTTGTGAACATAGTGAGAGACTAATATCACATAGAATGATGGTTTACAAGCGACATAGTTACTTATGCTAAAAAATTAAGACACAGTATGTAAAGATGTGTCTAGAAAAATGTAGATGCCTATGTCTGACGCATACATCCATGGGATAAAAAATTCATCTAGGCAGATCTAGACCTTTAATTTCCTGATCCAAGTGACTCTTAATTCATTTCCCATCCTTCATGTCATCTACATGTTATCTAAGAGTTGCACATACCCAAAACAAGTTAAGTACCCTATCCATTTGTGTGTTTTTATTTTAGAAAAAGTAAAAATTCAAGTATACTTTGTCGTAGCATTCAAATTTACTTTCAGTTAGACATATTTTAAATAAATATAATTTATCCTAAAGTTTTATCTTGTTAGACATGAATTAATCAAAAATAAGGTAAAATAGTTAGAATACCCCTCATGTGAAGCTTGTGCCCTTCATCGATCTTAGCATATCATTTGTGTTAGAGGCATTTTTTCAATTCCCTTGTGCATTCATGTTTTGTGCCTTACTTTATCATTCATCGTGAGTAGTGTTTTTCTTGTTTCACAAAAAGTTCAGTTTCACAGTCGACTTTCCTTTTTAAGTTTGTTTGATGATGACTATCCATTCTCCATTCCCTTAGATACACTATTTTAATTTATATTAAAAATAATTCTTCATAATGGGAGGGGGATGTGAGACCCCAATTTTTCCCAATGTTTATCGTTAGACATTTGGTGTTGTACATGTGTCTTGTTGAGACATGTCTTTTGTGTTGTTGAGAGACGAGATGTTATTGGTCCTTTATGTTTGAGACATATTATATACATTATGTGATTCTATTGATTGCTTACATAAAATTAATATATGCTTAGATTAAATTATTATTTTATACATTATGATGTTAGTTTACTTACACTATTTGGTTGTTCATTATGATGTGTATTGATTTCATACCACTATAGTTATTATTCTTAAGCATATATTTAATTATACATATGTTTATATGATTGGCATGACTTTATTACCATTAATATGTGATGCCTTGGATATGTCATGTGCACTTTGTGTTGATTTAGATCAATTAAATTATTACATTCAACAGATTCAACTATCAAGGGTAGGGAATTTTATGTGTGCAATGTTGTGTAAGTGATAGGGGAGGTCGATGAGGGAACTAGGAATGCATCGGGCATAATCAGATCATTGTTAAAGTGGTGACATGTCCACTTGACCCTTTCATGATCCAAACCGCTCATTGTATCATTTGTGGACATCATCGTAAGTATAGACTTCCTTAATCCGTTTAGCACTATTCCCCCTAGATACTATTCACATATTTCATTCTTAACTTTTAAAATTCTCTTTAAGTTTTATTTCATTCATAAAGTGTTTTGTAATCCACTTAAGTTCCTCCCTTTGACTAAAAACTTGGATGGATTGACAAAACCAACTTTTTAGAGTGACATAAAGTGGTTTTTAAATATTTTGCATTAATTTTTATGTCCTTGGACCAATAGGAAGGTTGGATAGTATTTCGAGGAGCCAAAAAGGACTTTTAAGGCAGCCCATATGCCATTTATGGCATGGGATAGTGGGTTCATTTATGAGGTATGGACTTGCTTGTTGGCCCACATGGACTTGGAAGTGGAGTTATAGAGGGGACAAACTTTTTAACCTTGAATGAAGGGATGGGAAGGGACACATGTCACCTTCCCATTAGCTTTTGGAGAGGAGAATTGAATCTATATGAGGATTGAAAGTCCTCCTTGAGATGACTCTTCTAATCATTATGAAATTTGGAAAAATCAGAATTGGAGGAGAGAAAGAGAAGCTTGGAGGAGGAGCTTAGAGAAAGAGGATGATTGCTAGAGTCCAAGTCTTGTAGTTGGTGTTCTTGAATGGATCTAAGAGGTGGAAACACGGTAGGTTCCCTTACCGATTTTATTTCAATGTAATTATGTTAAATTATCTTCTTCCTACTCTTAAGTGTAGTTTTTAGGAGGTGTAAGGCCATTGGGCTTACCCTTTTTCTTTGATTATTTTACATGGTTTGTGTCAATGGCCACCATGTGGTTTGATTGCCTATTTGGGCTTGGATTTATAACATCCCTCCTAAATTTTTTGGCTGATTTAGTGTTAATAATTCATGTATAAGTGTTGTTCTTTGATTTATTTATTTTTTACTTTTGTGAATATAGAAGCCTCTTTGTGTGATTGAACTTATAGCCTTTTAGATGTATTTCCTAGTGAGTGTTCTTTGTCTAGGCTTGTTACCATCTAAACTTCTTTTTATTAAATTTCCTACCTTAAACCATGATATGATGATGCCCATGGTTAGGAATCTTAGGCTATGGGGTGCCTAGAGTAGCCCTATTGATGGAAAAGGGATGAGAGATGAGCCCCTCCTTCGGTTGGCCTTGTAGTTTTGTGTGGAAAGCAAGTGAAAACCAACTTGTTTAAATCTTTTATATAGATTTGTAAAAAAATTATCTTGGTTCTTTGAGAGCCATGTTATTGTTATTATTTTAGTTTAAAATATGTATATATCGAAATTGAATTTGTAATAGTTAATGGAAATAGCATAGTGTCTCTTTATTGCTTGCATACTCTTCTCGTTTATTGTATCATATTATAAAAGTAATGAAAATATTTGTGTTAAAAATCAAATTTCATATACAGTTAGATATGTATTTATCAATATTTTTATAGTTTTTTGAAAATAAAATTGATCTCTTTTCAAAAATTTCAAAATTCAATAATATTTTATGAAATTTAAAAAGGTTAGATGCATTTATATAATTTTTATACAATTTTAAACTTGTCTAAATTTATTTAAAATTATTTTAATATAAATTAACCTTTCTTAGGAGTCCATAGCAATTTACATAATCTTTTTATGTGTTACCATTTTTAAGTTATTAATTTTTTAAGTTTCACCACTAAAACTCCTTAGATCTCCTTCGTAAATTACCTCAACTTCACTTAAATTATTTGCACATAATATGAGGCATTGAAGCATTCAAGTTAATTTTATATTGAAATTTACAAGTCTTAGGACTCAATGCAATTTGTTTCACCCATGTGATCATGCGGCATTGAGTAAGGCCCCTAAGGGGCTATCATTTTATTAAAGCGGCGAAACCGCAGGTTAAATTAGCATGGCAGTTGAGAGCATTGAATGTGAACATGGTTATTAAGGGAAGGGTGCGGTCAACCAAGGTTGACCGCCACCCTTTTCATTTCACATTTAAAATGAACAAAAAATAATGTTTGTTTTTTAATAAATTCTCTCATATTCTTTTCAATTTTATATTACTTATTTAAAACTATATGATTGTGTAAAAATTGATATTAATTTATTGTTTAATATGAATATTTCTAATATCAAAAATGCAGTTTATTATATTTTAAACTTGTAAGTAAATTAAATTTACACTAGAACTTTTTACTTTTAATTGATATGTTTTGCACAAATGTTTGTAACTATTTAAAGACTCGGAGGTAGGGTAACCCTAAAACAGACCCCCTTATATTTTTCATGCTCTTTCATACAATATAATTCTTGAGGCCTAGAAAAACATAATTTTTAAGATTTGACATTCTTCTCAACAGAGATACTTTTAGACCTCTTTCAATCTTGTATGCTTATTTTTGTTCAACTGATTCAGGTGGCTTGAAGGTCGAGGGGTGGGATGGCCCTAAAAGGGACCCCCCCTCTATTTTTTGTGCTCTTCCGCATGAAATAAGTTTTGAAGTTTAAAATGATTTATTTCATCTTTTTTTACCTCTTTCCTTAAGAGAGGCATATTTTGACCTTTTGGGCTTGTATAGGATTTGGAAAGCTCTAGAATGGGTTGGCCCCAAAAAGGAACCTTATTATTTTTTAGCCTTCTACTATTAAAAATAAATTTGAAACCCTGAAAAAAAAAAAAAATAAAATGAAATTTTACTTTTAAACTTGTGGCGGCCATTAACGGTTGCGGAGGAGCTTGACACTTCCAAGCCCTATTTAGAAACTGTGTGAGACTGAGACCTCCTAGAAACTTTTTGCTGAACTAAATCCCTGTAAAACCATCTCACGCATCTTTGTATCATGCTAATATGTTGAAAGTAAAATATTCAGTTTTGACCAAAAGCTCAGAGACTCTATTAATGGCAGTCATCTAGGGCTGAGAAAGGAGAGGGGGTATTACTATGGAAAAGTCATCCTCGAACACCTCCTCCCTCCTAAAATCTGAGTTTTTCAAATCAATCACTGAACTAGAGACCTTATGGCCTCCATAAAGATATTTAGGGCACCTTTTACTTTGACCAGATCTAACAGTCAAAGTCAATATAATCCAACGGTGGAGATAAGGTTGTTTCAATCTCAAGAGGGCTTAAACAAGATATTTTAAACACATTTTCAGGTCCTATGGGGACTATATGATATTTGTTTAATCACTTTCCTCTAAACTAAATCAACATGAAATTATACTTTGTTTATGACTTCAGTGCGAATCGAGCCTTGTGAGTGGTCAAAATTACTTAGAACTCTCTTTGAACTCTGTTGTGAGTTAAGATGTCTAGTTTTAAAAAATCATTGCTCGAACCCATATTCATTTAGTTGTGCATCCATTTTAGTCCTTAGAGTTGTGGGGGCCATTAGGACTACTTGGAGAGTTTTAGGATTATGTGAGACCCTATAAGCTTATTAAAGTAAGTGGGACCTACAATGTTGTGCAGTAATGTACATCCACTTGCACATTGCCTCCATTTCATTTGGACATACAAATTATTGGATGATTTTTGCATCTCATGCCAGGTAGTTATCTAGTTGTTGCCAATGTGAGTGTGTAGAATGTGTTGTGCATTCTTACAAAAAATAACCTATTTTTTAGTGTGGATTCATTCATGCAAATTTTGGGCATGACATTTTGGTATCAAAGCATGGTTAAAACCCCAGAAGCTCAGAGGATCATTGTTCGGTACCACTTCTTCTGTATCAAATGGATGCATGTACTTGTTTGGTGTTACACTTCATTAATGATCTAAGGACAATACACCTGAATATTTTCTTGGACTATGGACTCTTCAATGAAGTAATAGGTGTTTAGCTTCTTATTTTAGTCTCCATGCTTGAGAGACCCATGCTAGGATTGTTGGACATCCACCCAACTAGTTGAACATAGAGGTTTGTTGAGGGCTTGAGACAAGGTTCCAATCAGTTGTTAGGAAGTCATTTAGCCATGATGGCCAAGTGACTATTAGCTCGTGAGCAAGTTCTTGTATGTTAGGTCGATAGGACTTTCCCTTGATCATTGTCATATGTATTTTTCCTTGGAGGACTTCTTAGATGAGTTCTTAGATAGATCGATCTTAGTTCTTAAGACCACGAGGTTTGATCTTAGCTAGATGATAGAGTGTTTTGTTCAACTAGGGTCAAGATGGGCCTTTATAGGTTCAGTGACCCCCTTTCAAGCAAGAATTACCTCATCACTTAAGCGAAGTATGTTAGAGGGTTGTTTGATATTTCTCTCACCTAGAATGATGAGATTGGAATGATTTGGGATGCATTATTGTAAGCCATTCCATTTTCCTTAGTTGTTGACTCTTGCCTTGCAAGTAGTTTGAGGAAGAGTTTGGGCATAGTTCCTCCTTAGACCAAAATCCCCATCTTTGTGGACCACATAAAATTTCAAACACTTAGGAACATACTTGGTCTGCACAAAGGACTAAGAGCCTCGTATTGTTTCACATAGGTTTTCACTTGAAACCTATTTACATACATTTAAGTGTTATTAGATATTATCTTCACCTTGTGTGATGAACTAGTGATACCACATGGATGGCCTTGTTATGGAACCTTATGAGGGTCACTTTGTTTTCACCTATCCTTGTGATAAATGACCTTTATCTCTTTTTGGTAGTGATATATGCCTTGGTTTTATCCCCATGATGGAATGATTTTCCATTGGTGTTGGACATCAGAGATGGTTGGAAAGGAACATGTGGGCCTTGTCGAAACTTGGCACCAAGTAGGTGCAATCATCAACTTATTAGAATGATAGAGCACTTAGGCAGGACCATCAATGCCTTGTTTTCGGTTGGTTACAGGGCCCAAATTTGTTATACCTTCTTTATTATACTTATACTACTATATTATACTTGATGGACTTATGTTTATTTCGAGAGGCACCATGTGTCATTATTAAACTTTTGTTTGCTAAAATATATCAAACTATTATATAGTAAATCACTTTAATATATAAAGATATCTATTTTGATTAAATTATACAAATGGTTAAATTAACAAAAAACATGCACTTTAAGTTTTGAGAAAATTAAGAATTTTTAAAAATATATAAAATACTACATGCAAAAAAAATGCTTGATATTATCGTGTCATAGTAATATGATTCACGGTTGATCAGCCAGCTATAGGATTTAGTTAAGTCCTCTTGAGTTACTATGATACACAAAGAAACCTTTTTAGAAAGGTACCTATTTGATATCATTATTTTCAAATACAGTTAAGATCCTTCAATGGTTTGTGATTTCAAAAGAGACATGATTTATACAGTTGTGGACTGATAGATTAACTATTTACTTCATGTTTATACTAGTGATCCAACTTTGTTATGTTGTTATGAACTTGTGTTCTCCCCACTCATTGTTATGAAGCCTGTGGTTTAATTGTTGCCAAGTTATTTTGGTACTTTTTTACCTCCGTGGACATATAAGTATATATATGAATTTCCTATTATAAACCCTACATTGTAATGTAATTATACAACAACTATGAAATAAACTCGTTTTCTCTATATCACAGTATGGTGTGTAAACATGATTTGTGAAACGTCAATTTTTCTTATTACCTATTTTTACTTATGTCAATGTGAAGGTAGCAGTGTTATGTTTTGTACATAATCCATGTGAACTGTTGAGTTGTACATTTTTTACTTATTAGTAAAATATCGTGTAGTGAAACAATGTGTCATTACCTATATTTGAGCATGATGCAAGTATGGTGTTTGAAGGAGGTGTAGAGCCCTGCTCATATTCATCTGACCGGGTTACGGACTAGGAAGTGGAGCTTCTCATAGGCCAAATATATATATATATATATATGAAGCAAGCCTTGATTCTTTCGAGCAAGCTCCATAATCTCTGTGTAAATAGTCATCTTATGAACATAATTTCTCTCCACTCACCTTTAATGATTATCAAAAGATAACATTTGTGTTTACTATTCTATGTTGAGCCATTTCGGTTAGTTGATACTTTTATTTATTGCTCTTACCTCAGGGAGGTAATTGAGACTTCTTTGGTAGTTATTTATGTCCTTCTCCCCTTGAGTGGCTTTCCCAGGCCACATAGTCCATGTGATGTGAACTATTTTCAATATTATTTTGTCAAAACTTATTTTAATTTGATTGAAAAATGAAGTTGTTTTAAAACTAGCACATTTTTTCTTATTTGAAAATTTAAGAAGATATACAACCGTTGATTTACTTTTGATTTGAATTATGAAGCTTTATTTTTTGGTTTTAACACTCTTTTGAGGCTACTTGGTCTAATTAGTTGTTTATTTTATTTTATTTACTTATTTTGATTAGTTGATTTTGTGTTATTTGTTAATTATCTATATGTAATGTATTGTGCATAATTGTCATCTTATACGTGTTATGGGGGAGACGAAGATAGCTTGGAAGATAGCTATAAGGTCGAGACGAGAATCTGTGTGGGCAAGTTCAAGACTTCATCCTTCCCTCACCAAACTTAATGTTTTGTTTTACATATTGATAGTTGGTTGGTGGAACCATTGTCTCTAAGGGCCCTCTATATGGTACATAGTGATAGTGGCTGCTATAGAACCAAGTTCATATGTCCTCTTACATAACGTTTTCTTACATGATTATGATATAGTATTTGTGTCCCTGTTCTTGCTTCCACCATTGGATGACGGTTAATATTGTTCAATATTGCTATGTATTTCTCAGTATCACTCACTTTTACTCAGTGTCACTCACTTTTACTCAGGGTGATTTTGCCATGGAGTAGCACTTATTTCAACTCATTTTACTTTTTCCATGGAATAACACTTAATTTAGTAAATTGTACTTTTGCCATGGAATAACACTTATCTCAACACCTTATACTTATGTCCTAGAGTGGCACTCATCTTTTTTCTCAGAATGTTATACTTTAGATTGGAATTCATATTTCCATGCTCATATCAATGGTTATTTTGGTTTCAATTGTTTTATAGTGGAACTATGGGTATCAGTTGCTTCTAGAGGTATTTCAGAATGATTTGAGATCATGGGTTTGTCTTACTATTCTTCGTTGTAGTTTTTGTATCAAGGACGATGCTTCTTTAAGAGAGGGAGAATGTAATACCCCTCATGTAAATTTTATGCCCTTAGTTGATCTTAGTGTATCATTTGAGTTATAGGTATTTTTTCAATTCCCTTGTGCACGTATTTTGTGTATCTTATCTTGTTGGTCGTCATGAGCAATGTCTTACGAGTTCCACAAGAAGGTCAATTTTATAGTTGACTTTTCTTTTTGAGTTTGTTTGATGATGGCTATCCATTCTTCCTTGCCTTACAAACATTAATATAATTTATATTAAAAGGAAGTCTATATAACGGGAGGGAGATGTGAGACCCTAAATTTTCACAATGCCTACTGTTAGACACTTGGGATTGTACACACGTCCTATTAAGACATATTTTGCATTGTTGAGATGAAATGTTATTAGTCCCTTATGTCTGAGACAGAGATTCTATACATTATGTAATGTTATTGATTGTTTATGCAAAAATAATATATGTTGAGATTAAATGATTATTTTATTCATTACAATGTCAATTTACTTCGTTATTTGATTATTCATTATGATGTGTATTGATTTTGTACCATTGGAGCTATTATTCTTAAGCATATATTTGATTATGCATATGTTTAGATGATTGGCAAGAATTTACTACCATTAATATGTGATGTCTTGGATATGTCATGAGCACTTTGTGTTGATTGAAATCACTTGTATTATTACATTATGTAGCTTCAACTATCTAGGGTAAGGCATTTTATATGTGTAATGTTGTGCAGATGACAAGGGAGGCTGATGAGGAAACTAAGACAACATCGGGCATAAACACATCATTGGTAGAGTGGTGACATATCCAATTGACCCTTACGTGATCCAAACCACTCCTTTTATCATTTGTGGACTAGTCAGAGGTATAAACTTCCTTAACTCGTTTAGCACTATTCCCCCCTTGGATATTATTCACATCTTTCATTCTTAAACTTAAGAATCCTCTTTAAGTCTTATTTCATTCATAAGTGTTTTGTAAGCCTTAAGTGGCCCTCTTTGACTGAAAACTCCAATGGATTGGAAGAGCCAACTTTTAAAAGTAACATAAAGTGGTTTTTGGATATTTTATGTTGTTTTTATGTCCTTGGACTAATTTGAAGGTTGGAGAGTCTTTCGACGAGCTAAATAGGACTTTTGAGGCAGCTCATATGTCATTTATGGCATGGGATAGTGGGTTCATTTATGAGGTATGGACTTGCTTGCCCACATGCGCTTGTAAGTGGAGTTATGGAGAGGGAAGATTTTTTTACCTTGAGTCAAGGGATGGGAAGGAACACATGTCAAATTCACATTGAATTTTGGAGGGGAGAATTTAGTCAATATGAGGAAGTTAACCTGCCTTGAGAGAATTCTTCTACTCATTTTGAAAAACCGAAGTCAAGGAGAGAAAGAGAAGCTTGGAGGGGGAGATTAGAGAAAGAGAATGATTGCTAGTGTCCAAGTCTTATAGGTGGTGTTCTTGAATAGATCCAACAAGTGGAGCCATGATAGGTTCTCTTACCCATTTTATTTCAATGTAATTATGTTAAATTTTCTTCTCTACTCTTAAGTGTAGTTTGCAAGAAGTGTAAAGCCATTGGATTTAACATTTTTTTATTGTTTTCCATGGTTTGTGTCAATGGCCACCATGTGGTTTGATTGCTCATTTGGACTTGGAGATGTAACATTCCTCCTAAATTTGTTAGTTGGTTAAGTGTTAAAAAATCATATATGAGTATTATTCATTGATATATTTTTGTTGTGATTTTATGAATATTGAATTATCTTTTGTGTGGTTGAACTTATAGCCTTCTAGATCTATTTTCTAGTGAGCGTTCCTTGTCTACTCTTGTTACCATATAAACCTCATTTTATCAACTTGTCTACCTGAAACCATGATGTGATGATGTATAGAGTTGTGAGTCTATGGCTCAGGGGTGTCTAGGGTAGCCCCCTGATGATGGCAAAAGGATAGAATGTGTGCCCCTCCTTTGGTTGGCCTTATAGTTGTGTGTGGTGTTCTTGTGAAGACCAACTTGTTCAATTTTTTTGTATAAATTTAGAGATAAATTCTCTTGGTTGTTTGAAAGCCATGTTATTATTGTTATTTTAGTTAAAAATATGAATATATCAGAATTAAATTCGTAACAGTTATTGGCAATAGAATGATGTTTCTTTATTGCTTGCATACTCTTCCTATTAAGTGTATCGAATTATAAAAGTAATGGAAATGATTATTTTGTGTTCAAAATCAAATTTCATATGCTCGTTGGACATATATTTCTCATTATTTTTACAATTTTTTGAAAATAAAATCTCTCTTTCCAAAATTTTCAAAATTCAATAATTTTTATGAAGCTAAAAAAACTAGATGTATTTATATAATTTTTATGCAATTTTAAGCTTACCTAAATTTTCATAAAACAATTTTAATAAAAAGTAAACTTTATCAAAATTTTGTAGCAATTTGAATATTTTTATGTGTTATCATTTTTCCAAGTAATGGATTTTCTAAGTTTCACCATAACTCCTTATATCTCCTTTGAAAATTACTCCTACTTCACTTAATTTATTTGTACGTAATACAAGGCATTAAAATGTCACGATTAATTTTATATTAAAAATTACAAGTTTTATGACCCAATGCAATTCGTTTCACAATTTTTGGGTCTCTAAGTTGTTGGTAGTGAATGTTAGAACATGTGATGTTTGTTAATAATACAGACCTTAAGAAGGAAGGGCACTGTACTCTTTCCCGTAGGGTAGCATAGTGTTAGCACGACGGTCACACATGTGACCGCGCAACATTGGGTAAGGCCCCTAAGGTGCTAGCATTTGGTTAAAGCGGAGAAACCATGGTTTATACAGGGGTAGAAGGAATGTGAACGTGATTATTAAGATAAGGGAGCGGTTAGCCAAGGTTCATTGCCGGCCTTTTCCATTTTACATGGTTAAAACTAGCCAAAAGTTTTTTTTGTTTGCTATTTAATAAAGTTTATGATAAATGTTTTCAATTTATTATTATCTATTAAAAAACACGCGGTTATGTTAAATATGATCTTAATTTATTGTTTAATATTAATATCTATAATATGAAAACCTTGTATTATATAAGATTTTGTGTGGACATTTACAATTACTTTGGGGATTTGGGTGCAGGTGATCTCAAAAGGGATCCCCTTCTAATTTTTGTGCTCTTTTGTACGATATAATTTTTGAGACTTGGAACATGTTTTCTCAGATTTGACCTTCTTTTCAACAGAGATATTTTTAGACCTCTTTCAATCTTGTATACTTGTTTTTGTTCAATCGATTTAACTGGGTTGAAAGCTAAGGGGTGGGATGGCCCCAAAAGGTACCCCTCTCCGTTCTATGTGCTCTTCCACACGAAACAAGTTTTGAAGTCTAAATTGATGTATTTCACAATTTTAGACCTCTTTCCTTAGAAAGATAAAGATACATTTTGACCTTTTGGACTTGTGCGAGCTTCGAGAAGCCTCAAAACAGGGTGACCCCAAAAGGAAACTTGCTTTGTTTGAGCCCCCTACCATTTAAACAAATTTGAACTGTAGTGGCCACTAATAGCTACGGAGGAGCTTGACACTCTCGAGCCCTGTTTGAAAACCGTGGGACACTAAGACCTCCTAGAAACTTTTTGTCGAACTGGGTACCTGCAAAACCATCTCACGTATCTTTGTATCGTGTTAAAATATTGAGAGTGAAATATTTAGTTTTGACCGAAAGCTCGGAAACTAATAATAGTAATCATCCAATGCTAAGGAAGGAGAGGATGAGTGACTGGAAAAGTCATCTTCCAACACTCCTCCCTCAAAAAAATTGAGTTTTCCAACTCAATCGTTGAGTTGGAGATCTTATGGCCTCCATAAGGATATTTAAAGCACCTTTTACTTTGATTGGCGTTGATGGTCAAGGTTGGTTTAATCCAACAGTGGAGATAGGTTGCTTCAATCTCAGTGGGGGATTAAATGAGATATTTTAGGCACCTTTTTAGGTCCTATGGGGACTATATGATATTTTTTTAAGCACTTTCCTTTAAACCAAGTCTACATGAATTAGATTTTGTTTGCAACTTAAGTGTGAACCGAGCTTTGTGAGTCATCGAAATCATTCAAAACTCGCCTTGAACTCCATTGTGAGTTAGGACATCTCGTTCGAACAAGTAGTTGTTCAAACCCACCTTTATTTAGATGTGCATCCCTTTGAGTCCTTAGGGCCAGAGGGCCCCACTAGAATTGCTTAAAGAGTTGTAGGTTTGTGTGAGACCTTGTAGGTTGATTAAAGTAAGTATGATGCATCCACTTGCACATTGCCTCCATGTCGTTTAGGCATGTGAGTTATTAGATGTTTTGTGCATCTCATGCCACACAATTGGCCAACTGTTCACAGTGCAAGTGTGTAGAATGTGTGTTGTACATTCTCAAAGACAAAAAAGAAAAAAAAAATGCCTTGTTTTTTGTGTGGATTCAATGATGTGAATTTCGAGCATGACAATAGCAACCAACACTTTAAAGCAAAAAAATTTCTTGCTAGGGAGAGCGGTTTGGTAACCCAACACCCAATTTGTTTTCCCACTCATTGCACCACATAATTTGAAAGGTCCAAAGGGGTACCTTGGAAAGCAAAATGAATGCCCATAAATTTAAACTATTTACCCAGTTGTATCCAATACCATTTATACTAATGCAACCAACCTAATAAAGGAAAGTTTGATTGTCTATAGCCCTGTGTTTTTTTTTTCTTTGGATAGAAGATCCAAAGGCTAAACAAAAAATATTTAACATTCCATGGCTTTAGTGATGGAAGTCTCATATTAAACCAAAGTGAGAAAGGAGTCATCAAAAACATGAACATTAACCATCTGCTTTTGAGAGTGGGGAATGGATATACCTTTAACCAAACCTCTTGAAGTGTAGTCGGTGAGCATATAACTAAAACCTTCATCAGCCAAAATATAAAGAGAATAAGCAAAAGGTCACCCTTGACAAATGGCTCTAAACAAACCAAAAGCATATAAATGAACGCCATTAATGGCAGTACAAGCACCAACGTCTTTAAAAAGCATGTTCATAGTTTTAACAAATCTAGACCCAAATGTTAATGCCTTCAATAGAAAGAATAAAAGGCCACTTGATTCTATCATAAGCTTTTTTAAAGTCTATTTTGATGAACAAATCATTTTGCTATGAAGAACGAGCCCATTCCATGCCTTCCCAAGCAACGATAATATTGTCCAAACTGTATTTGTTCCAGATATAGCAAGCTTTCTCATGACAGAGATAAACCTGCAAAGGAAGGGCTTTGGCAAATGATTATGTAGGCAACATTAAGAAAGGTGATTGCTCTCTAGTTGGTAATGAACTATGGATCCCCAAATTTAGGAATAAACTTAATATATCCTTGGTTAATAAATTTACCAAGTGTGTTGGTTTGAACAACTTCACTGTAGACTTTATAAGTATATGGACCCACAGTGTCCCATAGCACTTGGTAAAACTCACAAGGAAAGCCATCAATATTTATCAACAACCATGTGCTTAATAGCCACTTAAAAATCCTTCATGGAAAGAAGGCGATCAAAAGCAACACATTGGCCCTTGGTGAGTTCGCAAGGAAGCACTTGCAGACATTTCATAAGAGCATCTTCACGCGCAAGCATAAAAGGTTGAGCAACAAAGACATTATGTAAATGAGCAATAAAGGCTTGAAAGATATCAAGAAAATGAGTGAGACGTGCGTTCACATTTTGATAGCTTTCACATGATCCACTGATTCCCTGGGGTGGAGAAGAGTAAAAAAATTATTTAAATGTCATTTCTAATTTTTAACCAATGCATACAAGCTCAAATCTAAGCTCCCCGACCCTAATAATACTCTTATAATTTGAGTTCTCTCTATAGGGCAACTTTTTTTTGCAAATCCTCATTAAAAGGAGACAACTCCAACCCCTATGAAACCCTGAGGTACTCACGATATGAGACATCATGTGTTTTATGACGAAACTCTATTATTGGTTTACCATATATGCAAAGTGTTAGGTTGTTGAGCTAAAAGCTTCACTGATGCAGACATGAGAGGAGGTTTCTGAGTGTCACTGTCACCGGCGTCGGTCAGGCCAACCGACGTCGGTCAAGAGTAGAAAGGAAGGCAACCGATATCGGCAGGAGTCGACCGACGTCGGTCACCTCCAAGCAGACAGGGACCGACGTCGGTCACCTGTGCGGTTCGAAACTGCGAGTTTCACGGACAGTTTGTTAACGAACCGGTTGTTTGCATGTTGAAAGGCTAATTTTAGTCTTGAGCTGTGGATCTAATTATTGTAATTAGGTGTCTAATTATTGTTTGCATGAGATCTATATAATAGACTCATTCGCTGTATTGTAAAGTGTGCTAGTTAGAGTTGAGTTTGATTAGCTCCTTCAGTATGTGAAGAGAGCAAGGGTAGCTCCTCCTAGTTCTACAGCAGTGCCAAGTGTGGGTGCTGGTTTGGAGAATCAGAAGGGTTCTTCATGTATGTAGGATCTTGGTCGGCAGGTGACATGGTGTGTGTGTGTGTGTGTGAAGTCAAAGGAGATCTGCACGTGGCAGCAGGATCAAAGGTGACAGCAACACATCAAAGAGCAATAGAGGAAGGCAAGGTAGATCCTTCCAATTGTAAGATCATTTGAATTGCAGGTTGTTGCAAGTTCATGGGAGATCTACATGTGGTAAGTAAGATCGGTTGATCTGCAGGTGTGTGTGTGCGAGATCCAGGTTTGTAGGTGTGCAGAACCAGATTGATTTGCAGGTGTGCAAGATAAGGGAGGTCAGCAACACAAGTAGCAAAATCAGGCGAGATCTACTTGGAGTACGTGGCGTACTTGGTTGTACTGGCAGTATTGTTACTGACTGGTTGACTGGCAGTGTTGTTACTCGCTGGTGGAGGTGAACACCAACTCTGTGTTTGAGTTGTGTGTTGGGACCGTAAGAGAGAGAGTGAGATCTTGAAGAGATTTATTGTTTATGCCCTAGAGGTGTGTAAGGAAGAAGACTGTGGCATTTTCTTTGTTGTATTTCGTTCTGGAAGAGTATTAATACAATTGGGTATTGTCTCTCATATTGTGTTGTTTCTGAATTCTAGTTACTTGTTACTTCTGGTATAATTTCGCATGTTTAGTTGCTTGGTAATCAATTGTGCTTTCGGGATTCCTAACAATTGGTATCAGAGCATGTTTGTTGTTCTAGATGCCTGACAAGTGGTATCAGAGCTAAGGTTGCAGGGAGCAGGGTTGTGTTTGATTACAGGTCACTCTCAGGTGTTTCTAATTGAGTGAGAATATAGCAATGGCAGAAAAAAGTACACTAAAAATGGAGGAATTCAAAGGCATGAATAGTCAATTACGGTGTTATGGAAAGAAAGAGCAGAAAAAGAAAAATTGTTGGTTGGTAGCAGATCAGCATGAAGGAACTGAATAAGCAGATGTTGCAGGGGTTGTTGCACAAGATGTTCTGGGATGTTCCTTGGATAAAGTAGAATCTTGGTTTATAGATTTTGTTGCCTCTTTCCATGCAACCCGAAATAGAGGGGTTGGTGAGCCTTGTCAAAGTATTGGCAAAGGGGAAGTGCGGCTGAAATTGCAGACGACCAACACATGGGTGTTGAAGGAGGTCATGCAGGGCCCAGTCCTGGAGATGCGGCTAATTTCTACAGGAAAGTTGGGTGATGAGAGATGCACAGTAACTCTCACAGCGAATTCTTGGAATAAGAATGCACTTGAATTAGCATGTGGTAAGAAAACAGGTACTCTTTATCTACTTGTTTGTATTACTAATTCCACTTCTGTTGCATAGGTGTGGCTTTGTAGGCTTGGTCACATAAGTGAGAAGGGAATGGATGTTCTTAAGTCTAATGGTAAGAGTTCAGCGTCGGAGAGCATAGACCGAGATCTCTGTGAGCAGTGAGATGCTACAAGAAAGGATTGTGTTTATTGCAGGAAAAAAAAGTCTGATGTATTTGATAAACTTAAGAACTAGAAAGCCTTAGTGTTCTTGGAGGAGATGACGGACAGATATCAGTGGATATGGTTGGATACTTCTGAGTAGGACAGTTTGGACATGGGTATGATTCAAAGAAAGCTCGCGGGTAAAAAGTCATCACTCACAGGCGAACACAGGTACCGGCGTCGGTCAGGGGTAACCGACGTCGAACAGACAGGCACCGACGTCGGCCATGTGCAGACCAGAGAACTCGGTGGTGTCGGGAAGGGGGCGACCGACGTCGGTAGAATAACCAGCGTCGGCAGTCAGTCAGTCGCATGAAACCGACGTCAGTCAGGTGCAGACTGGGAAGTGACCGACATTGGTCACTGGAACGGATTTTGGGCGGACAGCAAGCTGTCAAGGAGTCTCAAACGCCCATGTGGAGGACTGAAAGTGTAAGTAAGCCTCAAATTCATTGTTCCTCTTCTTTACACTACTTGTTGCTCACTGATGGTCAAAAACCAAGAAGTTTTTTAAAGAAGCAGAGCAGGTAGAATCCAAGAAACAGTGGGAGCATGGCATGATTTTTTTGGAGAAGAACCAAACGAGAGATTTGGTAGAGTTGCCTGCTGAGATAAAAGCACTGAGACAAATGGATTCCAAGGTGAAAAAATAGAGAAAATAGACACGTGAGACGGAAGGCCAGGGTATATGGTCTTGAGGAAGTTGCAGGACAGTGGTACAGGTTTTGACAGGTGGATGACAAAGTAGGGCTTTAGTTAATGTCAGTGTAACCATTGTGTTTGTCTTACTAGGTTGGATGATGGTCGCAACATTATCCTGTTACTGTATGTGGATGTTATGCTAGCTGAAGGTTCAGACATACAGGGTTTTGATGAGCTAAGGGTAAGGTTAATTCAGTGGTTTGCCATGAAGGATTTAGGAGCAGCAAAATTCTTTGGCATGAGTAATCCTAGAGACATGGAGATCACAAGTTGATGTTGTCACAGGATGATTGTGTGAAGGTAGTGCAGGATGCAGAACAGGGCAGCACACCTATGGATGGACAGTTCACAGAATAGGGTCCCCAATCACATGATGAGGTTGAGTACATGTTTACTCCCTGAGTTTGCCCAAGCAGTGGGTGCTGTCAGAAAGTTTGTAGTCAATTCGAAAAGAAAGCATTGGAAAGCGATTCAGTGGGTTCTCAGGTATCTGAGAGGGACCAGCAGCAGGTCAACATGCGATGCAGGGTCAAGTTCTTTTCTACATGGGTTTGTAGATGCGGATGTGGCAGGTTACTTGGATGACAGGGGTTGCACCACAGGATGTGTGGTGGTTGGTCTTCAGGATTGAGCTTGAAGAGGGATACAAGCCAAGAAACAAATTAGACGATGTACAGGTACAGGTACAGTGCAACGATTTATCTCCAAGTGGGCAATTGTTAGGTTGTGGAGCTAAAAGCTTCACTGATGCAGACATGGGAGGAGGTTAATGAGTGTCACAGTCACCGGCATCGGTCAGGCCAACCGACGTCGGTCAAGGGTAGACAGGGAGGCAACCGACATCAGCAGGAGTCGATCGACGTCGGTCACCTCCAGGTAGACAGGGACCGACGTCGGTCGCCTGTGCGGTTCGAAACTGTGAGTTTCACGGACAGTTTATTAACGAACCGGTTGTTTGCATATTGAAAGGCTAATTTTAGTCTTGAGCTGCAGATCTAATTATTGTAATTAGATGACTAATTATTGTTTGCATGAAATCTATATAATATACTCATTGGTTGTATTGTAAAGTGTGCTAGTTAGAGTTGAGTTTGATTAGCTCCTTCAGTGTGTGAAGAGAGCAAGGGTAGCTCCTCCTAGTTCCACAACAGTGCCAAGTGTGAGTGCTGATTTGGAGAATCAAAAGGGTTCTTCATGTATGTAGGATCTTGGTCGGCAGGTGTGCAAGGCCACGTTTGGAGATCTACATGGTGTGTGTATGTGCGAGGTCAAAAGAGATTTGCAGGTGGCAGCAGGGTCAAAGGTGACAGCAACACATCAAAGAGCAATAGAGGAAGGCAAGGTAGATCTTTCCAATTGTAAGATCATTTGAATTGCAGGTTGTTGCAAGTTCATGGGAGATCTACATGTGGTAAGTAAGATCAGTTGATCTGCAGGTGTGTGTGTATGCGAGATCCAGATTTGTAGGTGTGCAGAACCAAATTGATTTGCAGGTGTGCAAAATTAGGGAGGTCAGCGACACAACAGGTAGCAAGATCAGGGGAGATCTACTTGGAGTACATGGCGTACTTGGTTGTACTAGCAGTATTGTTACTGACTGGTTGACTGACAGTGTTGTTACTCGCTGGTGGAGGTGAACACCAACTTTGTGTTTGAGTTGTGTGTTGGGACCATAAGAGAGAGAGTGAGCTCTTGAAGAGATTTACTATTTATGCCCTAGAGGTGTGTGAGCCATAGAGGTGTGTAAGGAAGAAAACTGTGGCATCTTCTTTGTTGTATTTCGTTCTGGAAGAGTATTAATACAATTGGGTATTGTCTCCCATATTCTGTGTTGTTTCTGAATTCTAGTTACTTGTTACTTCTGGTATAATTCCGCATGTTTAGTTGCTTGGTAATCAATTGTGCTTTCGGAATTCCTAACAGTTGGTATTAGAGCATGTTTGTTGTTCTAGATACCTGACACAAAGAAAAAATACAATTCAATTAATGGCAGCTTCTCACCACTCTATCCATCTAGAACCCTAGAAGGCCAACATGACAAGGTCCAAATTCTAGTAATGTGCTTCTTGGTATGAGAATGAAGTAGATGAGCAATGTTAAGATAAAACTACGACTTAACATTCCAGGTTTGTGAAACCAACTACTCAATTTCAAATTTGATGTGAGAGTGGATTGATAAAAAGTTCATGGACACTAACAAGGTGATCAAAGTTATTGCAAAAAATAAAAATATTTTGCTCTACGAATAAAGCTCCATCGAGTCTTTTCACCACACAATCACCACTTTGTTGGAAATTGGACCAGGGGAACCACAGGGGTGTCAAGGAGTTGACGATGGTGGTAGGGATCTAAAAGGCAAGTTTATTGCACATATACAACCATGCATCTCTCTCATTGGTGCACCGCCACATTGGCAACAACCCTTCTGTCTTCCCAAGATTTAATCATATTAAAGTCGCTACATAAGATCCAATTGGAATTAGAGTGCGTCAACAATCAACCGCCAAAATGTTTTCCTTTAAACGACATAATTGGAAGCATAAGTGTTGGCAATACAAAGGGAGTGGCCACTACTAACCAATACTTGGGGTCTGATCCCCAACTTACGCTATTGGATGATAAAGAAAGAGTAATAAATGTCACCACTCCCCCACGTCCATTTTCCATGATCTGACATCTAGCAAACATAACCCAACCAAATTGATCTAGCAACAAACTTAAAAGAAAATTTTGAAACTTTAACTCCTTGCAGATATAAAGTCTTCATTTTATCAAACCACTAATAAGTCCCTTGCAATGAATTTCCGAGACATGTTAGTAAGACATCACACATTCTATGAGTACACTAACATTGGGAAACATCTAGACTCATATTGGACACCTCATCATTCCCTACTAAAGCAAAAAATGTATTAGAAAGGCATGATTGATGATTGACATGCATAATAGAAACACCTGTTGTTTTTCTTGTATGTATCATCATCTTCAAGTGGCATAGAGGGGTTTTAAGAGTGGCAAAAAACAACCTTGCGATCAAAAGCCACTATGTTACCCACAAGGCCCAAATCTTTCACCTCAAGGGGTGGTTGTGATGGTTGAGAATCAGTTGATCGACTTTGTGGACCAGAGAAAATCATTGCAACTTGCAAAGTGCAACTAATAGGCGACTGCACCTGAGAAGTGGTAGGCACAAATTGCTTGCTAGACACTGTTGAGCCACCTAAGGGTTTGTACATAAAGGGCAACACTTTGCCCATCATGTGCATCTATTGATTACTTCTTTTATTGGTCATAGTGGTCCATTTGTTAGTGGATGTTTGCATAACACACTAGCCTCATGTGAGGCCCTAAACTAAGCCATGGGTCGTGAATTAGCCATTAAAGGGCACTTAAGTTTTGTGATCAATAACTTGACACCGAAAATAGATATTAGGCATGTCAATATATAAAACACATTGTGTGAGATATTTGTCACCAATTTGGATATCCATGGACTCTTTGAGATCTTTGGAAAAATCAACTTCTACAAGTACACGTCATCGTACCCTGACCGCGTAAAATTCCCTAGTGGCCAATGGAATGCCCTATTGGCTTGATTAACTAGTCAACAAAACTCCAAGGTGGAAGAGGGAGACCACAAAACTCAATCCAGTCTAAGTTGGCATGTTCATAGACTACAAAATCTTGAGTCCAATGTGAAAAAATGACTAACATGTTACAAATAAACCAAGGGCCATGGGAAACTATGGCTCAATGATGCTCAGCATTATTATATTTATACAAAAAAAACCCCTCTATGGCTCAATGAGTCATATTCTACACCCCCTCTAATTTGACTCCATGGAGCAATCCGAAAATTATGCACCCATGATTTTAGTGTACTTTTTAAGGGGACTAAGTCAACAAAATAAGCAACAAGAATAAAACTTTCAAACCAGTGACAAGCCTCGTTAAATTTAGGACGATCTAAGACAACATCAAGTAAAGAGTTTGGAATATGCTCATTACCTCATGAAACACCTTCAGCACAAACTCCCTCACTCTTTTCGATGTCATCATGAACCAAAGCTCCATCAGAAAAACCTATATCAATAGATGCAAGAGCTACAAAGGAAGGGATTATATAGACCGGCTTGATTGTCCTTATAAATGCAACATAATAAATATGAAACCTTTACCAAAAAAATTATGCCAAAGCTAATGGTGATTTGAAAAAACGAAAAAACTACAATACACCAAATTTAAAAGCCAAGTTAATTCATTCAATACAGCCACTTAAAAAAATATTTAACTCATGCAAAGCTAAATGTTAAATTTGAAAAATTCAATAATCATTTGTTCCTATGATTTCTAGTTAATGATAATACAAAATAAATTATTACCAATATAACAAGTAGAAGTGAAATTATATAACAAATTTTATGTACAATCACATAATCCAACTAATTTGGAATAATAGATATAACTTTGGCGCCAAGTCAAATAAGTTCAATTATTCTTGAACCCAATAGATGTTAAAAAATTACATATAATCAAAATATTTATCCTTCAATCAAAAATATAACCTTAATAATAATTGAAGTTATTAAAGATTTGATACATAATTGAATCATAACATGATTTATAATTTCTAATCAACAATTTTCTGGTGTCAAAGTCTAATAAATATTTAAAAATAAAAATTTAATGATAAAAAACAAATAAATATTATAAATTATATTAAACCTATATTAACTAAACCATTTAAAACCCATTCCATACCATTTACAGTAAATTTTAACCTTTACTGTAACATAATTTTAAAAAATTACCATATATTGCCTTAACACCATCTACCTCAACACACTCAAACCACATGGTGCATTCATAAATTAATAAATAAAACCACAGCCAAACCCTAACAGCATATTCACAGCCAAACCATAGAAGAGTTGCAGACACAACACCTGGCAGATATTAACAGTGATTAAAAATTCTGTAAAATGGCCAATTTTTGTACTGGCCAGGTGAACCCCTCGAGGTGTTTCAGCATTTCCTAAACTCTGCCTACACCTGTAAAATTATTTCCACTACTACTGCTTTTGCCTGAATACAGCACTATACCTGTTAAATGGTTTTCCCATCCCTGCTTTTGCCCAAACACAATACAGGTTTGTTTGAACTTGTTTGTTCCTCTAAAATGTTATCAAGTACAAACATCCGAGGTTAAGCAAAACCTTGTGACTGCGCTCTCGCTTCTATAAGATGCAGTCTCTTGCGCAAAGCAAAATAGCGCTGTAATACAAAGAAGTTTTGTCTACAAAATGCCTCTTGGATTGATTATTTCCTGCATTCTTCCCATCATATAGATCTGTCTAGTATCTTTTGCATTATCAAACATGGTAATGTGAGGATTTGACTTGATTACCATTCCTTTCATTGCACTTCAAATGCCACGGTATTTCAAATCCCAAAACATGATTGTGACTACCCGATGGCATTTCTATGGACTTTTCCACTAGAAAAAATGTTATCAAAATATCCAGTTGAGTGAATGTTTTCAGTAGGGGTGGTTTCTGCCATTTCCATTGGGCATATACACTCTAACCTTGATGGTATTTGCATACCTAGGTAACAACCTGCATGTTTCTAGCATACGAGAAGTTCAATTTATTTGAGCAAAATCCCTAGAAAACAATTGATTCAGGCCCAACTCATGCTGAGATTATTTCTTCTCAGGACATTTCGTGTAAAAAATCATGCCTAGACTCCCCAAGGGCTTATCAAGGCAAACCTAAGCAATGAAGTGTTATTATTTTAAAACTAAAATTAACCTATTTTCTGTGTTTATTTGGATAAACATATTACATGAAATATTGTATGGTACAACATTAGTTAGAAAACTTTTCCAATTAGCTACATCTTGGAAATTTGCCAATTAGCTAAATTTTGCCCATAAATAAATCTGAGTGCAACATGTCCATTTCAGATGCTGTAAGACTTCCTGGTTAAAGGCACATATCACATGTGCCTGACATTTTAAATCTGATCATAGGAAAAACAGATAGACACTAATTCATTCATATCCCCCTCTCTTCTTCGTTCTTTTTTGGCTTTTTTCCTTTTTTATCTTTTCTCCTTTTTCATGCTTTTTCTTTGATTTTTTAAACTTGCTCTTTTCATCCCCGTCATGGTGCATTTTGTAATGCTGTTTAGATTTATCCTTGCTCTCTTTATTTCTAGACTTCTTAATATTATTTTTTTCCAAACCCATAAGAGCACAGTCAGCCCTGCTGGAAGATGGCATACTTGGTCCAATAATACGCTGCTCCCAATCTTCCCTTACTCGCACCTCTTGAGGCACTACTTTGGAGGATTCCTCTCCGTGCGACATAAGGTAGGGACCTGGTTCATCCATTCGTGACCCTACAGCTCCCCTACCTCGTTTGGCTCTGTGATTCACAAAAACGTTCTCTTAATCAATTGTAACGAACACATATCCAGTAAAGGCCAGAATGAGTGCAAATTTTACTTCAAACAATCCTCAAAAAACAATCATAGAGAATATATGGTACAGACCTTGACCGTAGGAAGACCTCAATCTCTTCATCACATAGGCCTTCATCCCTAAGGCCACTACGCATTTGACAATCATGTGCTGAATCTCCTGACTCCAGTGCATTCTCACAAACTCTCTTCCTCTTAGCTGAATGGTATCGATTGCCTTCAGAACAGTCTGACATTTCAGAAGAATGGGAATTTTCTGAGCTACCAAACTCATTTCTGTAGCTGCTGACCTCTTTAGAACTTGTATATGCTTTATGATTTGAATGGTTCCTGTCCTGCATGTTTTTATGTGAACTCTTAGACGGTGGATTTCTCTGATATTTAAATGAGTGGTTCTGATGCATTCGCCGCTCAAGATCCAACTCTTTTTCTCTAAGGCGCCACATCTCATTAACATCTGCCATGCGGTTAGCTGCAATTACATGCAAACAAATATAAAGTTCAAACCAAAATCAAATTTACGTTGATATAGTAGAACATAATAGGATAGAAAAGTCAAAGTTAAGGAAAAAAAATGCAAAATTGAGAACAAAGAGCATTCCCAAAATAATGCCTGGGAATGGTCAGCAATGGTAATAATTCACTCTCAAATCTTGCATTTAAAAGAACAACAAACGATTTTCAGTAAATTTATAGGCCCTTGACATACACTCTAAACAGTATTACTGCAAAAAGGGAGATCAAACAAGCAACCACATTATATTTTCCTGCTGCTTTTAATTAGCATATAGCCAAACTGCAATGAAAAAGAGAACTTCTAAGAAATAGTAAAATGCTGTTAAGGCTTGAAAAAATGGCCACTCTGGCACCAGGTTCCAAATGAAACAAAATCAGTTCATGTAACCATCTTAAAAGTGGACTTATCTTGGTTCATAGTTCCAATAAATAATATAGTTAGGCCAGATATGAAACATATCATGCAACAAACAATACCATATGCAAATTCTTGAATTGCTTCGGTACTGGAAAGTAGAAGCAAAAGCGTAAGCATGATTCAAGAAACAAGACCATGTTATAATGAAAAAATAGAAATGAAAACAGCAAATAAGGAACAAAAAGGTCATTAGTCAACATGAAACTGGCTGCTCCTACAATAGCAGACACAAGAACAAAACTCAACTATGCTTAAGGGCATTGGGTGAATGATAACAAACCTTGTTGCACACCACGCACCGTTGCAGTTAAAAATTGTGGATTGGGTCGTCCTCGGACCTTTGGCTTGACTAAATAAGCATGCACGCCTTCTTTATCAGCTTGTAGACGTAACCTTTTAGCCTCCTCCATGATCAAGGCTGCTAACTGTTTCTGAGTGTCAGAATCCATAGTGCACATAGATTATATTGCCTACACTAAAGCCTTCCGATAGCTTTGAAGATAAAGAATCATTTATTCCCTATGACCACTGTTGTCACAGTTCCTTGGTGGCAGGATCCTGTTGCAATTAGACTATCCAAATCAGTCTCAAACCTTTAGAATGCTTCCAGAATAAAAAGTAGCTCGACTTAAATCACATAAACTTTAAAGACTGGAAATTTTAAGGTACTAAAAAGAAAAGCCAAGAAACAACATTCACCAGCCAAAGACATGGTAATTATGTTTCACCCATATTGGTGAGCATGTGTACAATGAATTATAAGTGTAGATTAGAATACAAATTTTTCACTAAATATTTGGTTCATTGAGCTTATCAAGCATGCACAAAGAGGGATAACCATCCATGTCACTTTTCCTCACCCTCTAGCGCACACACTCATGTGCAGAGAGGGAGAGGTAGGTTTGAATGCTGTTACCAATGACATGGTAACAATGTTAAAACTACAGAATAAATAAAATTTTAGAATTTCTGGAGAATGGTAGAACACCAAAAAAAAATTTAGTGTCCAGTTCTAGTATTAAATCAACAGAACAATCCTAATTGAGAATTAATGAAATAACTCCAACAAAGAGCACTAACATTTCTAGAGGACAGATTCAAACACCACCTATCACAAATAGAATGCAATCCCCAGGTCACCAGGATTGCCTGCTAAAAGCAACCAGTGTGTATCCCCTGTTGTAAAACGTCTCCAGTATCCAAGGCCAAACGTGGGTAGCCAATAATTGTGTGGCTTGCATTTGAGTCTCAACAGCTCCAAATAAGTTACAAATCAAATAGAAAACAGCAGCAACAGCACTCTAAAAACTCTCCGCAATAAGGCAGCCCACAATCCAAACAGAAATGTCATGAGGTTTTTGTGTAACAAATATGGGGTGTGTTAGAGAAGTTTAATGGGGTACATTCATGAATGACCCGGGTTGAAATCTTAAAAATACATCCTATACTTACCACATTCTATCGTAAAGATGGTGCATAGCATCGCACAAGATGTACCAAGAATAACATGTTAGCACTTTGAGAAACCTCGAGTCCAATAAGCACAGTTCAAAAATCTGTGGAAAACAGATGTATAAAGATTACTGACACGAACTCATATCCAATAAAGTCTAAAACGGGTAAAAGGGTAGCCAAAAAAATAATAAAAAGAACATTTAGATCTGCTTTGACTTTCAAGAATTTTATTAAGAATACTGTTAAGATCAAATTTAAAGTGATTTGATTTTTTTATTTTTGAACTGGTGAAGCTCACAGCACAAACATGAGCCCATGCTTATTAGCTTCCCACGTTCGATTCTCAGAGAGAAATTTGTTAACAATGCTGTTAAGGTCAACTTTAAATTCTTTTAATTGTTTGATTTTGAGATGGTGAGGCTCAAGGCACAAACATGAGCCCATTCTTATTAGTTTTCAAAGTACAATACTCAATTTTTGGAGAAGATCTCCAACAGGTGATACATGCCCATCGTCTTGCAAGAGATCCCAGCGACCAGGGGTTGCACATAATCGTAGGAGGAATCACCACAGTTCTGCAAAGAGTAAAATCCCAATAGTCTTGCCCCTACATACCAAGCAAGAGAGTTTGCTCTAACTAATTGAGTGTTGCCTCTAAATAAGTTTTTATGTAGTTCTGCAGCTATTTAAGAAGCCCTCGCTAAAATGGTTTACTTTCATTGGTTAGAAGTTAATTTACATTGATCATATCCAGATACTTATCTCGTAAGTGTGGCCCTCGGGTTTATGAGTAAGGAAGGAAACGGTTCTCATCCCTTTTTACCTAGTTTCGGACATATCATGGCCACAATAATGAAAATAAGTGCCATTCCACAAAGATCTATATCTCCAAGTAAACTGCATCGATTAATCTATACTAGTCTCTTTCCCAAACAGCTGATTAATAATAGCAAAATTTTATATCCTCCAAGGAGTTATCATGTAATGGTAAAGCGGGGTAAAAATCTTAGAAATGGAGTCCAAACTTAACTCATGCTGTGTTAAAAAGGAGGCCTACAACTTCACCCAAGATTTACCTGGATATCAATAGATTATAGTTTATAAATATATGCTTTCACCGCTCCCACACCTTTTTTTTTTTTTCGTCTTTTTTTTTCTGTCTTAATTGGAATTTTTTGTGTTTGGGGTATAGATAAAGAAATAGCAAGTGACAAATTAGAAAAAGGTTTTACAAAATATTATCAATCAGCTGTTAGGGAAATAGCGGCGACGAGAGCATTATATATTTATAAAGCATGCACAAAGAGGGATTAAAAAGCCAGGTGAAACATGATCTCTTGCTTGAGTTAGCCTGCCCTACCTTATACCTGTAAGATGGATGAATGGATTACAACTACATGCAATACAAACAAGAATCACAAAGTGGCTAGTCACTACCATGCAGAAGATTCGTTTGTTTGAGAAAAGATGGTTCAGTCAGACATTGTTCATTCATTAACACATGACAAACTAAGGAAAGAAGAATTTTAATCTTATAAATTCAGAATTTGAGCTTTGTCTATATTCTTGTGCTTTATCTTTTTTAAAAGCATGGTTTTACAACATCCTATTGCAGATTATTCTTATTAGTTCTAAACTGAAAAGAAAATCCCGTGTCATGTCCCTTTTTTCAAATAAATTAAAAAAAATAATAAAGTTAATATTTTAAGTTGTCTAAGTGACTTGTTTTTTGTTTTATTAAAAAGTGGCAACTTAATATTACTTTATTGTTATTGAAAATTAAAAAAAATGGTGAGAAAAGGGAAAAGGTGAAAATAAAAGAAAGGGGTAAAACCTAAAAGTGTAACCATAAACCCTAAAAGTGAATTGAATATTTACATTGAGATTTCTCTCTTATTTGGATTATTCATTTCATTATTGAAAACAAAACCCTTTTCCAGAGCTTGAGCTTCTGAGTTCAACTTCTCCATTTGAAGACGAAAACCCTCCAGTTGTATAGGATCGAGGGGCAAAAACCCTCCCATCCTCTGTGGTGGATCTATGCAGGAGTCTCAATTGTGCCGAATAGATCGTATTCTTTTCCAGTTTTGATTTGGTTTGAAGATTTGCAATCAGATTTCAAATTTGACAGATGTCACAAAAAAAAATTCATTGGAGGGCAGCTGTGCGTCGTTTTAGTCTCCTACATACATTGGCGTCACATTCTTTATCACCTAATGCTGCGGTGGCCTTGACTTAGTCTATTGTTTGTCTCTTATGGATTGCCGTAATACTTATATGGTCTGAGTGGAGGCAGGCATCACACACAATAGACCTGTTTTGTCCCTTTGTGGGTGCTGCGTTGAAGTTGGTTTTATGCTAGTTACAGCTGTGTTTGTCTTCTCTTGGCTGTCGTTTGGACTGTTGCGAACTTTGGGTGACTGCTGTACATATTTATATTACCTTGGAATGTATTTGCCTTAATAATGCTTGGACAGTCCTCTAAAAAGCTGGCGTCTCCTTCCTTAACATTTTCACATGCCGCCCAGGAGTTTATATTGTGGCGTTGGAGGTTGAGGTTGACCTGTTGACAGCTGTGAGCCAACAGGGCTGCTGTCTTGGACTCTAGTGTGGACTTTGGTTCATTGGGTTGCTGTTCGTCTTTTCTGACTACCATAGCTTCTTATTAGTCTGCTGTTGGTGTTCAACATTCATTTCTGGCCGCCGTAAGCTATATTGTCCAGCTACTCTGCTAATTCTGTTTGAAAGTGCATTACGATTGGGTATTTGCATAGTTACCAAGTTTGGAAATCCGGATCAGTTTGGGATGGCAAAAAAATCCAAAAATCTGAAGCTTTGAAAAAGTTCGGAAAAATCTGATGCAGATTATATACATATATGTATGTGAGGATGGTTTTCTAAATACGCAAAATTGACAAATACAATGAAAAACATTAATGAAGTAACATAAAATGTTAATATTAATAATTATATAATGTTTATGGTTGTTGGGTTTTTTTTTCCATTGAAAACTTTTATAAAAAAAAATTAAAAATTAAAAAAATGAAATTTTGAAAAAACAGGGCCAACCCAGTCAAACTTATCCAGGCCGGCCAAAAAATCCAAATATGGCTGGATTTTGTGCAGATCCGACCATATTTGGTAACTATGGCTATTTGACCATTAAATCTGAATTTCATAATATTTTTAGTAAGGGTTTACAGCTGTGTTGTTTTGGAAGACCAGTGTATAACAACATTAGTGTTTTGTATGCATTTATATCATTGCAATAAAGGATTACAGTTGGTTTTCAATCAAATTGCTGCTTATTGCTATTTTAGTATTTAATTGATTGCTCCAGTATTGGAAGGATTTCTCACTGAAAACTTCATAATTCAGACATATATGTATGTGAGGATAGTTTTATAAATATGCAAAATTGACAAATACAACGAAAAACATTAATGAACATAAAATGTTGATATTAATAATTATATAATGTTTATGGTTGTTGGACCTTTTTTTTCACAGAACACTTCAAAAAAATTAAAAATTAAAAAAATAAAATTTTGAAATAAAAACAGGACCAACCCAGTCAAACTTATCCAGGCCGGCCAAAAAATGGGGATCCGGCCGGATTTTGTGCAGATCCAGCCGTATTAGTAACTATGGGTATTTGACCATAAAACCTGAATTTCATAATATTTTTAGTAAGGGTTTACAGCTGTGTTGCTGTGGAAGACCAGTTTATAACAACATCAATGTTTTGTATGCATTTATATCATTGCAATAAAGGATTGCAGTTGGTTTTCAATCACATTGCTGCATATTGCTATTATAGTGTATTAAATTCATTGCTTCAGTATTGGAAGGATTTCACTAAAAACTTCATAGTTCAGAAATTCCCCGGGAAGGGACATTTCATCCCAGTGACTATTACCCTCAAATTTTAAAAGTGCATCAGGCATTGTAAGTCCTTAAGTTAGTGGCTAAAAGAACTTTAGCCTATATATATATATCAAAATCCATTGACACAACTGAGCCATACCCAGAAAGATTGCAAAGAACAAAACAAGGAGGCAAAATTCAGTCTCAAGTACATTGTCCATTTCTATATGATCTCTAGATGTTCGCTTACAAGTTATTGGGGATGAACTCGAATGATAGAAAACTGGTATAAAAAAAAACAGGAATTAAAATTTGGGAGGATGCAAAGTCAAAAAATCACAATCAAGCTATTGATAGAATCCAGCCCTGGTACATAGCAGGAAAAAGGTTTGAAAACTATCCTAAGTCTATTAATATGAAGCAAACAATCTATATGAATTTGTTACTTGGTTACATATTCATAAAAAATCCATCAATGACATCTGCATACAAAAAAAGACAGAAATCAATGAATAAATATGAATATTTATGAATTATGCATCTTACAAGGACAATTGATTATGACATTTACATAGATGGCTAAGAATAACGGGACCAGTCATGATCATTTCTACATTTTCCAGCATCGACGATGTCTGCTCAATAGTAACTGCAACTGGACCAATGTGAAGCATGTTTCAACTTCTATTTGTCCAGTGCTGTAAGAACCCCTACATGTTCTTGTCCAAGATTTGCATCATAAGCCTCACAAACATAGCATTGGCATTCCCACAAACACTTAATAGGGGTCTAGGACTGAGATATTTAGCCAATTACAAATTCTGATCCCAACTCCAATACAAACGCAAGATTACTGTTCTTGCAATCAATTAAACACTCAACTGATCATTATTTCAGAATTAAACATTGAAACCTCAGAGGCATTATGTCAAATACTTATCAAACTTATTTATGCAGCAAAGAACTGAAAACCTGATCACAAATTATCAATCTCTGTGTTCAGACATTTGATCAAACAGTAGACATTCATTGAAACTTCCGAGCAATTTAACAAACGATTGTGTGTTCTAGTCATTCTAAAATCATCAAATGTATTGCAGAGACATAACATCAAACATTTGGTATGAAGAATTTTATCAGCAAGGAAATCACAGTTCAATATTTATATTCAGCCTTATGGAATTATGTTGGTATTACAGCAGTTCCTCCATGGACATTATGACGAACACGACATACTTCCTAATGGATTTCAACTTGCTGTCATATTTAGGAATTTTCGCCCATACACCAAAAGATTGATTTACATAGTTCATAAAATATATTGATGATGACTGCTACCTCATTCCCAATCTACTTCCTCAATAGGATATCTTCCGCTTAATGGAAAACATAGAGAAACATCGCATCGTGTTTACACCAGACAATGGTATTGTTTGCACCTGGAAATGCTGGTCCTCTTATATTCTCAAAAGTTGTCTTCTAGAAGGCCAATTATGACCAAGAAGAGGGCAACAACCTCTAAACTGAAACCAAATACTGTAGCCGAGTTACTGTTCACGAACACTGTAGCTGCGACACTGTTCACAACTGCTGTCGCTATGACACTATTCATGATTACTGTTCATGACACCTTCAATCTGCAACATAGCTTCTTATTCGAACCAAAACTTCCATCATTAAGCTCAATAGAAAACTCTGAAGATGAGTTCACCTCTCATGGAAAGTTGGGGTTTCGTTCAATCTTCAAATTCCAAGGGGTTTCGTCCTTGGAAAACCAATCACTGAATCTCAGCAACAATGGAGAAATAACTTCAATATTATAATCACATAACATATCCCCCAAATGAGAGTACAACTTCGTTTATAAACCCTGTTTAGGCAGTAGAAACACCTCCATTAAGCAATGTGGGATAAAAAGTCACTTTCACTTTATAAAGTCACTGAATTTTATAATGTTATTTTATAACATAAAGTAACTTTAGCTTTATAAACCCATTAAATAATATTTTATTTCCTCCGTTTCTCCACAAATAAAGTCGTGACTGGAAATGCATCCCTTTTAATAAATTATTAGCCTATCGGGATGAGAAAATAGGCTAAACAAGCTTCTGAGGATTTACTAAGAAGGGGACATTACAAGTGCAAAAGAGATTTGATCTAATTTTAAGTTAGGACAGCAATGACTGACTAGTTTCTTATTAGTTGAAAGTTTTGAAGAGTATCGAAATACTTATTGTATGATATAATCTATTTTCTTTCTTTCAGTAAGAGCTATGTGCATTTTGATGCATGTTTTTGAAACAGCAGAGACACATCCACTCTAATGTCAAGGATCTATTCTTGATATTGATATTATAAAACCTACCAAGGCAGAACGGAATGAAGTTGGTAAAAAAACAGCACTTTATATGAAACAACATACAAAAAAGAAGCATTGAATAAAGAGAATTTTCTGGCACCACCATAAAGTGTCTGCTCTATCCATGCTTTTCATTTTTGGTACAGGTACAGATATGCCCAGGTTACTGTTGGGCAGCTGCGGATACTGTAATGTCCCCAACTCAAATCATGAGGATTAGCAGCACATTGGCTGTCCTTTCCTTGGATTACCCAAGAGGAAGAGGACTTAGAGCATCATTGGGTAAGTATTGGAGTCTTTGGCTTGTTCTCAATTTTATTCTTAAGTTGTGGGCACATCTTTTTATGCAACTTAAGTTATTTTATGTTAAAGGCACATCTTTTTAGGCAACTTATTATGTATTTTAAGTGACTTTTAAAAAGCATGTGATAAAAAGGCAAAGGGGGCTTGGGTTTTCTGGGAGCTTATTGGTCAGTGTTTAGGTTTTTAATGTGGAGCTTTGGATTAAGAGGTGGTGATTCAAAGGTTGAGATTAATTCATCTCTTTGGAAGTTATTATATAACTCTCTAGGGGTCTTTTAGAGATGGTTATGTTGTGAGTTTTTTGTTTATTGCTGCTGCAACTTGGCTTAAGGTCTGAAACCCTTGAGTATCCCTGGTTTCGAAGAGACATAGGCTCCCCCTAGTCAGAAGGGTGTGTTTTGGTGGAAGAGCTTTGGTTTGTGAAACCCTAGCACATCATCTTTTCTGGGTTGCAATTGTTTATCAGGGTTGGCGGCCAAATGGAAGATAAAATTCAGAGTTGAAGGTTCAACTTTGGAGTAACTTCAACATGGTATTTCATATTTCTAAGCATTCTTGAGGACAGCAATAGAAAATCAGACCTAACACTGATTTATTTTAGGGGTTGATGCCATATTTGAAGACAGTTAGGGTTTGATCAAGGTCTGAGGTATTATATGTTAAATTTGCATACTAATTTCAGTTTTATCTCAGAAAAGTAGAAGAGAAATCATTGTAATGCATATCTGAACTTTCTGGGCAGAAATAAAAGGATTTCCTATACTTTTCCTAAGTTCAATAATACTCATAAATTTATTTCTTTTAGTAGAAAAATCATATCATTAATCTGATTGTAAATATGAATTTATTGTTCAAATTCTTATATGCGAATTAAGTTTCAGATTTTTCTATGGCCTAGTTTTGGAAATATTGTTATTTTTTTATTATCCCTACTTGGGGATATTTCAGTGGTATCAGTGCTGCAAGACTTGGGAACCTGTTTGGGTTGGTTATATGCATGGAAAAGGTGGTCATAACCTCAAAAAATAGAAGGAAATAATCGCTGACAACGAGCAACCACCATCATCAAGTGAAGTGGAGGCAAAACAAATATTCGTAAAAATGCTAAGACAGCTACAAAACACCAATCTTTATTTGAGTCAGATGGCTCATAACACAGCGAATGGAAGAAATCTGGTGCATACGAAGAGAGAGGAAACTAGCAAAGCTGCAGTAAACAAAGAACATTCTACCAGCAAATCTACGGATTCATCACAATCCAAACCTTTCATGCCTACCTTTATACAAGAGGATGAGCCTACACAAGAGGAACCCATGGAGGACAATGAGGATGCTGAGACTTTGGCTAAGTATCAAGCTTTGGGGGAAGATCTTCAATCAGCTATCTCTTTTAAAGATTACTTGGAGGTCACCAAATGCACAAAGCCAAAAAGAAACAATGGAATCAAGGAAAGCAAAATTATGGGTTGCAGATAAGATTGGGACGTCTATCCTTACCTAGTTTTGATGGATCATCCAAGGGTACAGCTAGAGCTTGGATTCAGAAATTGGATAATTACCTTGCCCTGAATCAGATGGAGACTAAGGCCATCAAATTTGCTACCCTTCACTTTGAAGGCGCTGCACATTAATGGTGGTATCATGTTTAGTGACACAGGGTCTCATGGTGCAATAGTTTCTTATGATCAATTTTGCACTACATTGATAGAGCGGTTTGACTGCAAGGATTCAAAGGCACACTCTAGAGAATTGGCTCAATTGAGACAGGTTGGGACACTTGATGCATACATTTCAAAATTTCAGCAGTTGTCAGTAATGGTTTCTGATGTGTCCAATAAGAGGTTGATTTCGTGGTTCATAGAGCGTTTGTCAGAACCTCTCAGGGGTTGGGTCAAAGCTTTTGATCCGCCAACCTTGCAGGGTGCTATTAAGCGTGCAAGAAATATGGATCTATCTACACCATAGGCTAGGTTTCCTAGCAAGTTTCAACAGAGACCCTTATCGCAGAGTTTGCCGCAAAAGGACAAGAAACCAGAATATACTAGACCAACGGGTGAGATGTCTAAGCCAATTGGTGGTGCATCTCGTGATTCAAGAGATGAGTTGAGATGAAAGAGGCTTTGCTTTGATTGTCGTGAGCCTTGGACACCAGCGCATAAGTGTAAAAGTCGGGGCAGGGCCCATTGGATTGAGGTCTTTGAGGAACCTAGTGATGATGACTTGGAGGAGACACAAGATCTTGATGAGCAGCATGAGCAAATGGATGGGGAGATAGACACAGATGAGCACCAAGATGATTTGGCCCAGATGGATGGTGCGATTGCAACCCTCACTACCACTCCTCATTTTAACGCCTTCAGAAAGGGCGACAGCGAGTTGTTATGTTGATTGATAGTGGGGCTACCCACAACTTCATTGATTCGTCCTATGTGAAAAGTGGGGCTTGCAACTTGAGGAGCATGATGGTTTCCGAGTGCCGACAGCGAGTGGCACAATGGAGCATTGTGTTAATCGTGTCCCACAGTTGAGTATGACCTTAGGTAATTACACCCTTACTGATGACTTTTAAGCGGTTGACATTGAGGATACCAATGTTGTGTTGGGCACTCAATGGTTGCATTCTATAAGTCCTTATGTCACAGACTTTAAAACTATGCAGTTGAGTTTCACAGCAAATGGTCAGAAGGTGGTATTACAAAGGCTTATCTTCAAATGCTCCTAGAATCATTTCAACTAAGAGGATCGATAGAATATGTCGCCATTCAGAGGCTGAATGGGCAATACTATGTTTCATTTCAAATAAGCCAACCGATACTGGGCAACGTGGATATCATATTGACATACAGGGCTTGTTGGTCAAGCATAGTGTGGTGTTTTCAAATCTACTGCATGATCTACCTCTAGATCGTGGTTTGAGCATGTTATTGAGCTTGTGGATAACAAGCCAGTTGTTATAGATCCCTACCATCATCCTAGACGATTCAAGGATGAGATTGGGTAGATTGTTCGAGAGTTGTTGGATGCAGGTCATATACAGCCTAGTTTTAATCCCTTCACTTCTTTTGTTGTCTTGGTGAAGAAAAAGGATGGTACTATGAGGATGTGCATTGATTATCGTGCACTAAATAAGAAGACCATCAAGAACAAGTATCTTATTCCGTGTATTGATGAGTTGTTGGATGAGCTACATGGAGCGATCTATTTCTCCAAAATAGATCTTCGTTCAGGATACCATTAGATTCAGGTTCAGAAGCAGGATGTGCACAAAACAACTTTCAGGGGCCACTATGGGCATTTCAAGTATTTGGTGATGCTCTTTGGGTTATCAAATGCTCCAACTACTTTTCAGTCTTGCATGAACCATGTATTCAACAAGTAGTTATGAAAATTTGTGTTGGTTTTCTTTGATGACATCTTAGTATACAGCAGGACATGGGAGGAGCATATTTGGCATCTTGATGAGGTGTTAAGCATCTTAGCAGCTAACTCCCTTTTTGTGAAAGCCTCTAAGTGTGAGTTCGGTACGACTGAGCTATTATATTTGTGATATGTCATTGAGGAAGGTGGAGTGAAAGCACATAGAGAGAAGATTCAAGCTATACTTGATTGGCCATCACCAAAGAACGTGTCCCAATTGAAGAACTTCATTGGTCTATGCACATGCTATAGACGGTTTGTGAAGGGGTTTTCTTCATTAACCGCTCTTTTGACAGATTTGACCAAGAAGGATGCTTTTGTTTGGATGGTTGAGACTCAAAGAATCATGGATCATCTTAAGGTAATGAGTATTTGTCCTGTTTTGGCTTTACCGGATTTCTCTAAACCTTTTGTGCTTGAATGTGATGAATCCGGTATTGGTATTGAGGCTGTTTTGATGCAAGACAAGCATCCAATTGCTTATGAGAGCTGAAAACTGAATGAGGTTGAAAGGAGGTTATCTACATATGACAAAGAAATGTTGGCAATCATGCATGCACTTGAAAAGTTTCGTCAATATCTTGAGGGCAGCAAGTTTACAGTGAGGACTAATCATAATAGCCTCAAGTATTTCATGGAGCAAAAAAAAATTAAATGAGAGACAACAACGTTGGGTAAGTAAGCTTCAATGGTATGATTTTGACATTGAATTTGTCAAGGGAAAAAATAATGTTGTTGCTGATGCATTATCTAGAAACTCTTCATTTTGCTCACTTTCAGAAATTTTGGCTTCTTGGAAGGATCCCATACTAGCAAAGTATTCAAAAAATCAGCATGCTTGTGATATTCTAGATGATAAAATCGATGATGAAAGGTATAAAGTGTTGAATGACGTCATCTATTATAAGGATAGAATCTATTTAGTACCGGAAAGTAAACTCAAACATAAGATTCTTATTGCTGTCCATAACAATCAGCTTGCTGGTCAACCGGGTTATTTGAAGACATACAAGTACATTCATGAAAGATTCTCATGGAAAGGTATGAAAGATAATGTCCTCAAACATGTGAGGGAATGCATAAAGTGCCAAAGAAACAAGGCTGAAGTTTCTTTCCCAACAAGGCTGTTACAACCACTTCTTATTCCCAATCAAAAGTGGGAACACATATCAATGGATTTCATTACTAGGCTGTCTAAGGTCAATGGCAAGGACTATATTTTTGTTGTGGTGGATAGACTAAATATGTTCATTTCATGTCAATGCCTTTTGAGTTTAAAGCACCACAAGTTGTTGGTCTGTTTTTTGAACAAGTATTCAGACTTCAAGGTGTGCCAAAAAGAATGGTAAGTGATAGAGACCGCATATTCATCAACACTTTTTGGCAAGAGTTGATGAAGCTGGCTTGCACAAAACTCAATCATAGCACTAGTTATCATTCTCAAACGGATGGTCAAACAGAAATTGTAAACAAATGGCTTGAAGGTTACTTGAGGAACTATGTCTCGAGGCAGCAAAGAGCATGGGCAAAGTGGTTACATTTGGCAGAATTCTGTTACAACACTACATATCATATGAGCATAGGTATGACACCTTTCAAAGCTTTGTATGGTTATGAAGTTTCTACATTTGTGGATTTGGTTTTTTTTTAATTGTAGTGCTCCAAAAGCTCGAGTGGGCAAAAGAGAACCAAGATATCCTTAAGGCACTTGAGGATAATATTCAGATTGCACAGGAACATCAAAATAAATATGTTGATCACCATAGAGTTGAGAGGTCTTTTGAGGTGGGAGACATGGTATTCTTGCATCTTCAACCTTATAGACAAGCTTCATTGAAAGTAAATGGAGCGGAAAAGTTTAAACTAAAGTTTTATGGACCTTTCAAAATGACCAAAAGAATTGGTGAAGTAGCATATGAGTTAAAGTTACCAGCTACAAGCAAAATTCACAATATATTCCATGTGTCATGCCTCAAGAAGGCTCTTGAACAACATGTGACTCCTTTTATGGAATTGCCTCCCATGGATGAAGAAGGTAAATTGATACTCATTCTAGAAACAATTTTGCGAGTGAAAGAAAAAAAGTTGAATAATAAGGTAATCTCTGAATATCTCATCAAATGGAAAAACTTGCCTTTAGAGGATGCAACATGGGAAGGAGAGGAGATTCTTAAGCATCCTAGTCTACAAATGCTTGAAGAAAGCATTCTTTGGGTGGGGAGGACTGTAGTGTCCCCAACTCAAATCATGAGGATTAGCAGCACATTGGCTATCCTTTCCTTGGATTACCCAAGAGGAAGAGGACTTAGAGCATCATTGGGTAAGTATTGGAGTCTTTGGCTTGTTCTCAATTCTATTCTTAAGTTGTGTGCACATTTTTTTATGCAACTTAAGTGAACTTAAGTTATTTTAAGTTGAGGGCACATCTTTGTAGGCAACTTAAGTGACTCCTAGCCAAAAAGGCTTAAGATGTCCCCTTTTTATGTACTTTAAGTGACTTTTAAAAAGCATGTGATAAAAATGCAAAGGGGGCATGGGTTTTTTAGGAGCTTATTGGTTCAATTTTTAGGTTTTTAATGTGGAGCTTTGGATTAAGAGGTGGTGATTCAAGGGCTGAGATTGATTCATCTCTTTGGGAGTTATTATATAACTCTCTAGGAGTCTTTTAGAGTTGGTTATGTTGTGAGTTTTCTGTTTATTGCTGTTGCAACTTAGCTTAAGGTCTGAAACCGTTGAGTATACCTGGTTTCGGAGAGACATATGGGCTCCCCTTAGTCAGAAAGGTGTGCTTTGGTGAAAGCGCTTTGGTTTGTGAAACCCTAGCACATCATCTTTTCTGGGCTGCAATTGTTTATCAGGTTTGGAGGCCAAATGGGAAATAAAATTCAGAGTTGAAGGTTCAGATTTGGAGTAATTTCAGCATGATATTTCATATTTCTAATCATTCTTGAGGACGACAACAGAAAATCAGACCTAGCATTGATTTATTTTGGGAGTTGACGCCATATTTGAAGACGGCTAAGGTTTGATCAAGGTCTGAGGTATTTTATGTTAAATCTGCATGCTAATTTCAGATTTATCTTAGAAAAATAGAAGAAAAATCATTGTAATGCATATCTGAACTTTCTGGGCAGAAATAAAAGAATTTCCTGTACTTTTCCTAAGTTCAATAATACTCTGAAATTTATTTCTTTTAGCAGAAAAATCATATCATTAATCTGATTGTAAATTTGAGTTTGTTGTTGAAATTCTTATATGCAAATTAAGTTTCAGATTTTTTTGTGCCCTAGTTTTGGAAGTAATGTTATTTTTCTATTATCCCTATTTGGGATATTTCAGATACACCCAGGGTCTTTCTGGAACAACCCCGGATGTATTCACAGCTGCCCAGCATGAACCTGGGCATATCCAATGGCACATCAAACCTGTAACAGTACCCAGGGCGTACTGTACTGGTACCTGCACCCCTGGGTAGCACTATACAGTAATGTAGTGTAAAGGTAGTGTCAACATTAAGAGACCACTAATTCATTAAAGTAATTTACAAAAGAAAGTGCAAGTTTGAAAATGGTAAAGTAAATTTAATTGAAATGGCAAAGTGGGTAAATCATTTGATGTCTGAGCTCTTGCAAAAAAGCATTGCTTCACTGATAATGAGGAAAACAAATGCTCTCTAAGAGTCCTAATAACAACCTCAAAGTAACAGCATGTAGATAAACAAACTTTAGGTTCATAAAATGCAATGACAAGTATTGAATTCCAGAACTACACGCTGTAGAGGCTCAAAGTTCAAGAGAGGGCCTATAAATTCTCACCTGAGTTTTTTTGCAATTGCTTTGCTAGATATATCTAGGCCTTTTCCTATGCAGAGGGGGGTTGTTGAGGTTCAACTCTACAAACAAGAATATAGAATTCAGCCAAGAAAAGTAACAAAACTTGGAATAAGAAATAGTCAACTAGGAGTCCCTATATGAGATTCTGCCACTCCCCCAACAAACAATACAAAGGGTAATATATCGGCCACCAGAAAACAGAAAATGAAAAAACCCTGAATAGAACATAAACAAAAAACCCTCCTAATCACAAAGACTCGGGATGAAATTTCTTACTGCAGCTAAAACCGCTCTGCAACCAGGACAAAAGAGATAAAACCGATAAGTGCAAAATGCAAAAAAACCAAAGACCCATTTTGAAAAAACAGAAATCTGAATTAAAAATATACCCTATCAACATAATTTGTGCTCAAGCTTGGTATAAAAATGCAAGACAAAAAACAATTGAAACCCTAAAAATCCCTCATAGACAAGCAACAAAATTATATGAACTTACATTTGCACAAACAAGAACATTACACCCCAGCAACTGTGGGTAAACCCTTTGCATGCGTTGTATGGCAAAACCAAAATAACAGTATGAACCAGTAATGCACAATGCTATTTTCAAGGCTTCAAAGATCAACAGAAATAACTGTAAATTGTTGTGGGAAAGCTCTTTTTTTCTGTCACTGCAAAATAATATACAGATGCTCTTTCAGGACTGTGAAATACTATATTCTATTTGATTCAGCAGCACGTTTAACTTCGAATTCGTGGGTAAAATCAGCTGTATAGTTATCTGGATGTTCAAAAGCAAATTGTAGAATTCCTGCCAAGAAACACCCTGGGAAAAGCAGACACAACAGAAGTAGTTTTCTCAGCACTTTGAACAAAATGCTAAGCAAATTTTTTTTAATCAAAGCTTGACCTTGAAACTCTAGAAATTCAGCCAGAAAAACCTGACGAACAACACAAAAAAGACAACCAGCTTTTTTGATTCCATGAATTCAATTTGTAAGCGATGCCTCCAAACAGATTACAGACTACAAAAGTTTGATAAATTTGAGGGGACTTTGTGGTCACCCCTATACCAGAGTTGGTTGGTGGAAATTATATATGCAGATATAGTTACATATACGTCTATACACTTTTCAAGTTGGAATGGCTATATATATTTTTTGCATAACTCTCTTTTCCTTATTGAACGAATTTTGATACGCTCCTAAATTTGTATTATAAAGTGTCTCAAACCAAACAATGGATGTGCAGCTGGTAAAGATCAGATCAATAAAAAATATCCACAATGTAATGTTCCTCAAATCCTATAAATCCTCCACTCTTAAAACCCAGTGTAATTTAGCGCCAAAACAAGTCATAAAGCTCATACCATACACCATCATTTTCTTTTATTTCATGTTGATTTACAATATATTCACATGGTGGGTGGGTGGGTTGCACCAGTTCTGCCTTCCGAAGAGCCCTCTTCTTGGCCTAATCTTCCTCCCAAGGATGATCCACCAATGCTGCCTTCTGGTGCTGATGCCTATGCAGGACTTTCACACGTGCCTTGGTGTTTTAATAGTGCTCTTGTATAGCTGTGTTTAGCCAGCATTTTCTCTAAGCTGTTTTGAGCCATGTTTAGCCAGCATTTTCTCAAAGCTGTTTTGAGCCATGTGTTTTGCCAGCATGGATACCGGCCATGAATACCGACAGGCCACCTTTTTGTTATAACCATCTATGTAATTTATTATTATTTTTTGTTGTAAATAATAGATATATCAATGCATTCCAATTGAAAAATACATATTCAAACTGGTATGATCGTCAGCTAGGAAAAATAAAAAACAGACTAAAAACGCTCAGAGGGAAAAACCCAAGCCTCATTCAGCTCCTAAACAAACTGAAATGCCCATGAACACAAATCCCAGTTAATGCTGGCTTAAAAAAAGGCATCAAAATGCCCACTGATACAAAGCTAAAACAATTTATTTGGAAAACATATCGTAACGTTCATATCCACAAAAGCATCTTAATTTCTCTACTCAAAAAATAAAATCTCCGATACAAAACACCCAAAACAAAAGAATGGAAAAAAAAAAGGCGATCGTTACATTGCAAAATAAAACAAATTGAATCATAAAACGCAGGCAAACAATCTCAGAAAACTAACAGGCAAAGTATTAACCCTAAACATTTAGTGGTATCGATTTTGGGGATCACAATTTGGTATGGAGAAAAAGTCAAAGAAATCCTTTGAAGCTTACCTCGGAATGCAGAGAATAAGAGGGCCAACCAAATAAATTCGCTTCAAAACCCCGAGGCTCCAACTTGCTCCTTCAAGTTCTGTCACAAAACAAGTATGAAATCGGCGAAAACCCTCCAAAAAACCTTCAAATAATCACCAAGAAGCTATGGCAAGCAAGCAAATTGGAAAGAAGAGTGAACGAAACCCAGCGGAGGCAACGGTTGTCTGATAGATAGTTTTCTGCAAATTGAATCGGACCAAACAATTTGATAACAGTTCGACAACCCTGGGGCCCTGCCTTGAAAAGAAACCATTAGATGGAAGTCGTTGAAGGCAAGAATAAAAGACCGACCTTCAATAAACAGTTGGGACTCACAATGGCCAATAGGTGCAGTGGCCACAAGTCCACACCAACCGCAGCCCTATTCTTCGTGTTAGACTCTCCCTTTCGTAGTGTAGTATTACTAGCAGTTGCCACGAAGGTGCAAATAGCGCGAGAAGTTTTTGATTATATGACGGTTTGGTTTTTTTTTTTTTTTTTTCTTTTTTTTTCTTTCGGAAGTTTTAATTTTATTTGTAGAGTATGTTTTTCTCTTACATGGATAATGTGGGTGTCCTCCACTACTTGAGAATTAAACTTACCAATTCTCCTTGTTAAACGTGATCGATCATCAATTGATCATCTTTTTTCATAACTGGTGAAACGAACATATAGATAGATTTCTCTATTGGCTTCCTTGGTGTATATTTTGTGTGCACTATTTGCATTTTATATCAAAGTGTACTCAATTATCGAGTATAGAGAAACTCTAAGCTGATTTAATGTGCTCCACCTTTTTGCTTTTTCACAATTTTGATATTTATATAATACCTAACATTATATATATATATATATATATATATATATATATATATATAAGAGTGGTTTTGTAAAGTGAAAGAGTATAAATTGATAGTTAGACCTCACTTGAAACCCATAACTACTAACTTGTCATTGCTTCTCACCATCATTGTCTAGTTCACCTTGAAATATTTCATCGCTTTCAATGCTTTGTAAGAATGTATTTGAATGTCAAAATAAGTTTGTGTAAAGTAATTGTAGGGGTGGATTAATTAGGATATGAATCACCATGCAATCTTTTAGCCTACAATGGCTTGCATTCTACGTGGCAAGAGATAGCATATTTGCCCAATATCTATGTCAAAATTGTAACTCCCTTAGTTTCGATCAGGGTGTGATATTGTACACTAGAAGACCCGTATCATAGACATGCCCCGACTCCAAGGCAGTTGTTTGTAGCTTGCATGGTGGTGACATCTTTTATTGACCATTTTATATTCGATTACGGAAAGACTCAACGTTTGATGTGTGGATTGAATCAACAATGCAATGACGTTGATGTGGGGGAAATACATTGAGGTTATGGAGTTTATATTGTTACTTTCATTGCGGTTAAAATGAGTACTGAGGCTTTTGTAAAGTGCATGCCACATGGATGCATAAGGGGACATTGCTAGTATTACAATGTAAATGTCGTGTGTTTGGGTGATCATTCCCAAGTAACAGGGAGAGTTGGTAAACACTTATCATTTATAGAATTTATTTCCCTAAGTGTAGGATGTGGGCACCCCTCATGCCTAAGCCTTAAACCTACCAACCCTCCCTACCATCTTGGACAAGTTCTCTCAACCGGTGACTCCTCTACCATGACATTCATATTGTATCATGAGTGATGCCCCCTTATGCATCAATGTGGCATGCACTTTGTAGCTTTAATCCACAAAAAATGTAAGTGATCACGTAGATAAAAGCCTTACATGGTGATTCAGATCTCGATCGGTATACCCTCCATTTTTTGGCAATGGGATTACAAATGTCATAGACAAAAGCCTTTATGTTGTAGCCACTTTCAAGTTGATTCTATCAGCATCAAGAGACGCAAATTACTTCAAGTTGATGTTATTAAAATCATAATCAACTACCACCATCCGATTACTTAGATAAATTTCTAGGTGAGTATGCTCAATTATATCCACCTCCACATCCAACATAGGAGTGGTGATTGCACTTGTTGAGTCATCACTATGTTTGAAATAGTATTTGATAGCATCAAAAGTAAATATCCAATAATTTTAACTGTTCACACATAATGATCAATTGTAGCTACATACTGATAAAACATAAGCAATGTTTATGCGGTAAAGGTTTTTTTTATTTGCTTCATTAGTTCAAAGATTTTAAGAGTAATTGCATGTCACTTAAAACCCTTCATAATAAAAAAACGTCCAATCAAAGAAGTCACCAACTAATAAGCTATGTACCCTGTTTTTTATGGGTACAAGTCATGTAAATTCTAAATGTAATTTACATGACACAAATGCAATCCACCACCAAATATAAATGACACATTTCACACAAATGTTTGGAATTGGAATGTTGATGATTCTTGGTGCGAATCATGCTTAAGTATAGTATGGAAATGATTATTCATCAACCACATTACACCGTGTTTGATCATCCTGA